>OY977937.1:22500-2995000 GCA_963854355.1 Epinotia brunnichana | reverse complement strand
AGTTGAACGTGAGTATCCATTCGCAACACGGTTATTTTGGGCTTTGTTTTACTATGAAAAGCACGATTGTTCAACAAAGAACCGCTGCCCAGAAGATGAACGAATAAAATTAGTTCGTTCAACTTTTGGCTTCGATTCCAATAAGTGAACGCTCTGTTAAATTTAGTCCGTTCATTCCTTTGCCATCGTGCCCAATACATGAACGAACAAAATGTATTCGTTCAAGTTTTAGGCAAGGGTTAGTACAATGAACACCTTAATAACAAAGATACGTAATAAAAATGAAATCTGACTTATACATATAAAACCCAACAATTTATCTATTTTAATCTAATGATAAATTAATAAAAAAATGTTTTAATGATTATTATGTAAATAATAATCTCTTATAATTGTAACCATATGAAAAGGGTACATTTGAACTGTTTTATTCTGTGTTTAGTATCAATATTGTGATTGTTAACTAGTATAAATTGCTATAACAATGATTATATAATAACTTGACCAAAAGTCAGAGGCTGCGCGGTGTTACGTTTTTCTTCGTTCAACTATTGGTGTCAAAATGTTCAACTATTAGGCACAGTGTTCATCTTCTGGGCAAAATGACATACTTCAGCATAAAACCATTTTTAATAAAATACTGTATTGTAATAGGATGTTTTAAAATAGTCATATCCAATCTCGACTATATACGAAATCGTATAAAAAAATTAAATGTAAACAAACTAAATCACCACTCCTCGAAAAAAAATTGTAAAGTTGGGATAGTCGCTTAAACGTTCATCTTTTGGTTCCTCTACCCTATGCAGTTCAGATACTGGTAGACACTCTAGAAAAACTTACAAGTCTTTTGAAAAATTAAAATTGAAAAACAATAACAATTAAATGAGGTAACCTAATTAGTGAAGTGCATGGAATGTGTGGTTGTTTTTATTTCACTCAACTATTAATAATAAAATAATTTCTAAATGGTGACTGTCAACCCTAGCGTCTATTGGCTGGCAAGTGCGGGCAACGACCGGCGCGTTCAAGGTTGCTCCATTGTTAAATTTAGTAGGCATGGAAAGCGGTAGGTATGCGCATTTTTATTCAGAGTCGAGTATCTGTTCGTTAGAACTATTATATAATCTGTGTCTTGGTCCGCACCGACCGTGTAAACCGTGAAGAAAGTAGACAGACGTAGAACGTTAAATGTTTATTTTTGTTTTTTGTATATTTTATTACATATTTTTTTAACTCTTTAACTTTTTTCTGTTTTTTTTTTAAACTTTTATTTTAACTTTTTTAATTCTTTTTTTAACTTTTTTTAATTTTTTTTTACTTATTTTGACCTTTTTTCTTCTTTTCCTCGCTGTAGTGAGGTGAAAAGATTTGTGTTATACACGGGTGAAAAGTTATTTTACGTTTCGTGTGTTGAAACACTCGGTACGCTCAGGATTCTCGCTTCGCTCGTGGTCAATCATAGAATCCTTTCGCTAGCTCGTGTTTCAAATGAACACTCGCAGGTAAAATACAACTTTCCCCCCTTGTATAACAAATAACTATTACTTATCTCGCACGTATGACGCGCACGGGCAGAAATCACGCGGCGAACTGCATGCAGTCCGACAATTTCGTATGTGTAACGGCACCTATAGAGTCACCTAAATCATCCGCTAAGACTCAGCATTTGTTTGCAAAATCTTCAACACTCGTTGAGAGGGTTCAAATGGACCCAAATACAACTTCTTGTGCTGTGTTCTTGTGTTAGGAGTTGCTATGACCACCTTCTTTCTCCATCATCAGATCAGCTCGGTGATGCCATAATATTGCGTTGTTATAGCCCGCAAGAGTTAACTTGAGACTCGAGCGCGTACTTACGTCATACGAGAGAGGTCTCACGTTAACACTTGCGGGTTATACTGATCTTTTATAAGTATGCCAAATTTCAGCTTACTAGGATACCGGCAAGTGGCTGAAATACGTTTTGTAAATGTTGAAGGACAACTTAACTTATAAGGAGACACTCCACGGGCTGATTTTGTCGGACGGTCAAGCAAGGTCACAGAAAATCTAGTATGGAGTGACGTTGATTTGGTTGGAAACCGTGCTTCCGACACGTATCCACACGTGCCGAATCATGCTGCAGGACTGCATGCATGCCTGCCGATTTCGCTCGTGTAGCGTCTCCTATAGGGACAGTGCAAGTTAAATAAATGCTTGTAAAAATGTGAATTGCGTACGTCATATAAGCGCACAGCAGGATGTAGTAGAGCTTGAGATTATTCTTGAGTAGGGGCGGCTTGAACAGCGGGGCTGTCTGGTTCCACATGCGCCGCAGGACGGAGGACGCGACCACCTGCGGGGACTCTTCTACGTACACCACGTCTACCTGGGTACAAGGGTTTGTGCGAGGCTGTATGTGTATCTGTAAGAGCCGCTGTGCGGCAAGCCTGTAATAATTGTGATAAATTTAAAAAATACCTACGCTCAACAAATAACCATCGTCCTCCCAAGTTGTTGATAACTATTATCAATGTGATGTGTGTTAATCAATCATGCACATAGGCGGATCTAGTAGAAATTGGGTATACAGGATGGAAAGTTAAAATGGGGCAGTAAGGGCAGCTATACTAGATCCCTTGCCGCTACGCAAAAATGGCATTAGATGTTCATTCCTAATTTTTTAAGTGATTACAATCTACATTCACATATTTTTGAAAAAAGTACTGTCAGCAAGAAAATCATTAATTTTGACAAAAAAAAATTATGCTTATTGATCCCATTCCTATTAAGAATCTAATCCAGTAGTTCCCAAACTTATTTTTCTCGTGGACCCCTTCCAAAATTTTACTGGTTTCGGTGGACCCTCTGCTGCTACATTTCTACCACATTCTTAAAGTCACCAAAAAATAAAAATTGTGACGCTTCTGAGTTCTGTCCCTTTATTCCGATAGGTAAAATAAAAACGAAAAATGGTACATTTTATAACACTTTATTTATTAAAAGAATATAATTACAAGAAAAAAATAATAAGGTAATATACTAATATACCTAGGTTCAGGTCATAATTTTAATTAATGGGAAGGATGTATTTGATGGAGTGTCAGCAAACGATCAATGTTTGGCTTTATTTTTGTGAGCAATAACCGCAAATCCCCCCGTTCTGTGATGTTTAATTTGCTCCTTTTTTTTGTTAAGAGGTTTGTAACTGCACTAAAACTCCTTTCGACAAGGTATGACGAGGGAAAAGCTATTAAAAATTTCCTTGCGATTTCCCACAGTCCAGGATATTTTTCGGGTATTTCTGCTTGCAGCCAAAATGTTTGGTAGCCTTTTCTAAATTTCACCTTCAGCTCCTCATTGGTGCTTAGCTCGAGCAGCTCCTCTTGTAATACAACATTAGCCACTTCCGTTTCATCAAATGGATTTATGATCCATGGTGGTATATCCATCGTCAGCATATCTTCAAACCTGGTTTCAAAGTCATCATGCAGGGCACTTAAATGTTGACTGTAGGTATGGTTATCCTCATCAATACATTCTACCTGCGACAAGTTTGGAAATTGAGAGAATTCACGCCGACTAATGTTTTGCTTCATAAATTTCAATTTCCCAAGAAAAGCCGAAATTATCCCCTTTGTTTTAATTAAATTCAGGCTGTCCCCTTGTAACTGCAAGTTAATATGATTAAATTTTTTAAACAAATCTGTCAAATACGCAATGTCTGCTTTAAATTTGATCAAGTTTTCTTTTAAATCTGGATCTCTACTTTCTAGGAACTCTAATACGGAATCGAAAACAGAGTAAAATCTCGTTAAACATGCACCTTTTGACAACCAGCGTACTTCAGTATGTAAGAGCAGTCGTTTGAAGTCTTCATCATTTTCGTCGCACAATTGAGCAAATAAACGCGTATTCAATGCATTGCTTCTGATTTTGTTGACAGCTTTTATTACAAAATGAAGAGATTGGTTCAACCTGTCACTTAAATGTTTTGCCACAAGATGTTGTCGGTGGATTACGCAATGAATAGCTGTAAGTCCTGGTATAATTCTTTTGAGATGACTTATAAACCCACGATATCGACCGACCATTGCAGGAGCTCCGTCTGTTGCCGCTGAAATAATGTTTGTAAATGGAATCGATTTTTCCGTAAAAAAATTACTCAGGACATTAAATATTGATTCGCCTTTAGTGTCAGTCTCCAAAGTTCTGGCAAATAGCAATTCTTCGTGAATTTCTTCCTCCATAATAAATCGAACATATGCTAATAATAATGCTTCATTACCGGGTAACGTTGACTCGTCCAGTTGTATAGAAAAATGAGTTTTTTGCAGATGATTGCACAAAAAACTTTCGGTATCAGAGCTCATTTCATCAATGCGTCTTTGAACAGTATTGTTACTTAATGGAATTCTTTTTAGTACGTCAAATGGAGATTTGTGCAAAACAGTTTTTAAAACTGTAACGTATGTGGGTAAACTTAGGATTCGATGATGGAGGGTAGTTTGTTTATACTCCCGTCGCTTCATTAAACGCAATATGGAACGGACGTGTTTTCTGTGATCTCCTCGTATCCTGGATTCCCCTGGCCTCTCAGCAGATATTCTTCAGTGGCGACGAGAACAATTGGACGCTGGTGCATTTGTGACATTGTAAATTCGAAAAAAATACCGTGTAGTGTAAGAAATGTCGGTGGGGAAGATTGGACCGTTTGACCTTGCCAAGGACAATTGGGAAATGTATGTAGATCGTTTGGAACAATATTTCGTTGCGAACCAGGTGAAAAGTGAAGTGAAAGTGGCTACGTTAATAACAGTTATAGGTAGTGAGGCTTATGAACTGATGGTGAGTCTATGCACACCCGACAAACCGGCAACAAAATCGTACGATCAGTTGGTGGCGCTGATGAAAGGTCATTTAAATCCCAAGCCGAGTGTACTTGCAGAACGTTTTAAATTCCGGCAACGAGTGCAAAACCGTAACGAAAACATTGCAAACTTTGTGACAGATCTTAAAAAGTTGAGTAAAAACTGCGGTTTTACAGGGGACAGCTTAAAGGAAAACTTGAGAGATCAATTTGTTTGCGGCCTGTTGAATGACGATATCAGGCAAAAGTTGTTCACGGAGGCCGATTCGATCACGTTAGAGCGGGCGTATACGCTCGCAGTGTCCATGGAGGCGGCCGAGGCAAACGCGGCGCTGGTAGATGACTGTGCTCGGAACCGAACCGGCGACAGTGTACCGGCGGGCGCGTCGACAGGCGTGCATCAGATGGGCCGGGCGAGCCGGGGCCGAGCGACGGCGGCGGCGGACGGCGGCTGGCCAGCGGCGACGGCAGGCAGAGCGGGCCGCGGCAAGGTAGCAGCAGGCGGTGGCCCAAGCGCCATAAGCGGAGCGGAAAGCGGAAAGTTTCGCGGTTTCGGACGAAATAATACAGCATATTCTAATGCAGAATGTAAAGTATGTGGGGCAAATCATGATGCGGAAAGATGTAAATTTAAAAATTATGTATGTAGAATATGTAATCAAGAGGGACACTTAAAGAGGATGTGCACCAAGCTGCGTGGCAAGTCATCGTTGTACAATGTTAAGGAAGAAGAAGTTGTATTTAGCGACAATTCCGGAAGTACTGAAAGCGACGAGGTAAACAATTTTTCTTTAAATAGTAGCGATTCCATTTCGGTTGCACCATACACTATAGATGTTCATATTGAGGGAACATTGTTAACTATGGAGATCGACACGGGTAGTTGTATTTCATGTATTAGTTTGGAATGCTATAAAAAGTTGTTTACCCATTGCGAGTTACAGGAGAGTAATTTAGTGTTGCGATATTATACAGGCGAACATATCAAACCCATAGGCAAAATAACACCTCAGGTGCAGTATAACAAAACTTGTAAAAAACTTGACTTGTTCGTTATTGCGAGTGGCAAAACTAGCCTCATGGGTAGATGTTGGATAAGTGAATTGAAGTTAGATTTATCAATGTTGGCCTCACGACCAGTGACTAATGTAAACATGTTATTTAGTGAAAAGGAATTCAGTTCCAGATACTGTGAGGTGTTTGCGGATGGCTTGGGCCGGTTCAACGGGGGAACGGTGGGGTTCCACTTGCGGCCCGAGGCGCGGCCGGTGTACCTGCGCGCGCGCCCCCTGGCGTACGCGCTGCGCGAGCCGGTGGAGCGCGCGCTCGACCAGATGGTGCGCGACAACATCATCACGCCTGTCGCCACCTCAGACTGGGCCACGCCGATAGTGCCGGTAGTAAAAAAAGATGGCACCATAAGGGTATGTGCGGATTTTAAGTTAACGTTGAATAAATGCCTAGAAGTGGACCACTATCCTTTGCCGAAAGTAGAAGATTTGTTCACTAAATTACACGGGGGGAATAAATTTACTAAGTTGGATCTGTCGCAAGCGTACGCTCAATTTGAATTGGACGACTCAAAAAAATACGCGGTGATTAACACACATAGGGGGCTCTTTATGTATAATAGATTAATCTATGGTTGTGCATCGTCGCCCGGTATTTTTCAGAGAAAGTTAGAGCAATTGTTTGCGGATATGCCGCGAGTAGGAGTATTTTTGGACGACTTGATTATTACGGGAGTCGATGACCAGTCACATATAGACACGTTACATGAAGTATTTGATAGGTTAAAAAAATACGGTCTGAGAGTAAAAAAAGAAAAATGTACATTTTTTGCGGACTCGGTTACGTATCTAGGATTTGTGATAAGTAAAGAAGGCGTACACACATGTCCCGACAAAATTGAAGCGATCAAGCGAGTACCAGCACCGAAGAATGTATCGGAATTGCGATCATTCTTGGGGTTAGTGATGTACTATGCAAAATTCGTGCCTAACATAAGCACTATATTAGCACCACTGTATGCGTTATTGCGGAAAAATGTGCGATATGAGTGGAGTGAAGCATGTTTGCGTGCGTTTGACGAAACTAAGCGCATGTTGATTTCCAGCGATATACTAGCGCACTACTCGCCGGACCTTCCGCTGGTACTGACAGTGGACGCAAGTAGTGTAGGGGTGGGTGCCCTGATTTCGCACCTGATGCCCGGCGGCGCGAGCGATGGAGAACGCCCCATAGCCTATGCGTCGCGGGTGCTTAATGCAGCTGAGAAATCGTACTCGCAAATAGACCGAGAGGCGCTGGCGATTATTTACGGGGTCAGAAAATTCCACCAATATTTATATGGTAGGAAGTTTATTCTTAGAACAGATCACAAACCATTGGTATCAATTTTTGGGAGCAAGATGGGAATACCTGTCATGGCTGCGAGTCGAATGCAGAGATGGGCAGTTATCCTAGCAGGTTATGATTACAATATTGAATATGTTCGAAGTGAAAAAAACGCGGCGGACGCTTTGTCTCGCTTGCCGGTGGGTAAGGAAAAAAGCCAGCGAAAAGAAATCACTTATTTAAATTTCATACAAAATTTCCTGCCAATTACTAGGAAAATGGTACAAGGTCATATTAGTAAAGATGAAGAGTTAAAAAAAATATTTTTGTTCTTGCTATCCGGATGGCCTGCAGGTTGTAAGGAAGAAGCTCTCAAACCGTATTACTTGCGGCGTAATGAATTGTACATAGATCGAGGATGTATAATTTGGGGTTATAGGTTAGTGGTACCGAAAGCGTTAAGGGATAATTTGCTAAAAGAATTACATGTAGGTCACTTAGGTATTGTGAAAATGAAGAGTCTCGCCAGAAGCGTGATGTGGTGGCCAGGAATAGACAGTGATATTGAGGAGTTGTGTAAACAATGCACCACCTGTGCGTTAGAGGGCGCCGCACCGCCGCGCGCGCCGCCGCAACCGTGGCCATATAACCCGGAACCTTGGTCACGATTGCATTTAGACTTTCTGGGGCCATTTCACGGCGAAACTTTTCTAGTTATAATAGATTCTACCACGAAGTGGTTAGAGATATTTAGAATGCGTAAGACAACAGCCACTGCAGTTTTGAAACCTTTACGTGAAACGTTTGCTCGTTTTGGTTTGCCATTAGAAGTGGTATCGGACAACGGTCCTCCGTTTACGAGTAAGGAATACGCACATTTTATGACGATAAACGGCATAAAGTTGACATTTACGGCAGCGTACCATCCAGCTTCAAATGGCGCAGCAGAAAACGCGGTTAAGCTATGCAAGCGAGCTATCAAAAAGGCACTTCGCGACGGTTGTGATGTAGACGAAGCCCTGCAGGCGTACCTCATGATGTATAGAAACGTAGAGCACAGTACTACTGGAACAGCTCCGGCTGTGTTGTTACAGCGCCGACGGCTGCGGTCTAGGTTGGATTTATTAAGGGGAGATAGACAGTTAGAAAGTAAAGTACAGGATGCTCAAGATAAACAAGTTTTAAACGCAGGTGGTACAACTAGGGACCTTAAGGTGGGGGATCCCGTGTGGGCGCGAGATCACGCTGGGGGAAGCTGGCTAAGTGGTCAGATAGAGGATAAAGTAGGGACTCGTAATTTTATTATTGGCCGGGATAGTGGTTCACGCATAAAAAGACACGTTGATCAAATCAAGAAAAGGCGTAGTAGTTATACCGTGTCTGCGTCGGATGTTTCGGAGGTGGCGTCAGGCGAGGCGACGTTGGAAAATGAGACTACGCAGGTTGTGCGTGCGCCGGAACACTTGGTGGAACCCGATGGACCAAAGGTCCTGGAACCAAGGAAGGACGAGGATGCGGTGCCTCATGATGCAACTGCTGGTCATACGGAAACGATTGCGTCCCCTGCAGACCGGCCTCAGCGCATTCGGAAACCCGTGCGGAGATATGGTTTCGAATTTGATTATCTTTACCGTAGATGATGTAACTAGTATTAAGATGCCAACTGTAGAACTAATTAAGGGTGGAGGTGTAACGTATGTGGGTAAACTTAGGATTCGATGATGGAGGGTAGTTTGTTTATACTCCCGTCGCTTCATTAAACGCAATATGGAACGGACGTGTTTTCTGTGATCTCCTCGTATCCTGGATTCCCCTGGCCTCTCAGCAGATATTCTTCAACAGCGGGTAAAATTAATTGTTCTCCGATAGTGTGCGGTTTTCCAGATTTTGCTATTAGTAATGAGATATTGTAAGATGCCCGCAAGCCATCATCGTTACTTTGAGATGTTGAAGCGAACATACTGTGCATGGTGGGTCTCTTTTCATATTTTTCCTTCAATGTTTGAAAATATTTCAAATCTTTACCTATTTTATCAGTATGACACCTTTTTAGATGATCTTCGAGCTTTGATGGTTTCATAGAGTCATTGCTCAAAACTTTGTTGCATAATAGGCACATGGGCAATTGTTTGTCTGCCTCTGATGGAACAAAACCATATTTCAAATAATCGACACTATATTGTCGACATTTTTTCTTTGCTGTAGCCATGTTTCGTGTCAGTTACCTTACCTGTAAAAAAAAATGTTTTAGTAACCAAGTTTTTTTCTGAATATAGGTATCACACCGCAGCCTTTGTCACCACGCGGTAATAGAATTACGGCTTGTAAAGGGACCAACTAATAAACCGCTAAGACAAATACAGACGTTTTCACAAAACGGTATCAATTTTAAAGTACCTAATTTACCACAAAATTTTAATAGTACAAATAAAAATTGGTGTACTCAGTATCAAATACTGATCATATTTGTGTAGAAAAAAATAAAAGTCGAAATCCCAAAATTGTCCATAAAAGCGATAACTAACATTTCATCAAATCAATGAGTTCACGCGCTCCGTGTATTTGCGTATTTTTTGTCTGCGGCTTCATTGTTAAAACGTGACAAACTGGCATCGAAGCTCAAGCCCTGCTCTTTCCAAAAAGAAATAGTTTTGATAAAATAGTTACTTCAAAATCAATTTAAAATGATTGTGAAATTACTGTTTTATAAAATTAGTAGTCATTTGCAAGAAAAATTACAAAATTAATTGCTCTGCAATATTGCTTATTCGGCCTTTTTAGAAAGGCAGTGCTTCTGTCGTGAAAAAACAATTGAATAAAACGTGCTCTTTGTCTTCAAATCAAAAGAGGACAATTAAAATATCTGTAAGTTACGAAGTTACCTATCTACAAGGTGTTTTTTTAACCGTCTTACACCAAAAGCCCATTTAATGTATCCATTATAAGAAATTGAAAGGTATACCTATTTATTAAATTTTAACTCTTTTTTCATAAAATAACGTATTTAATAAATAACAATTTTAATTTGAATCACTTGTTTAGTTTCAGTCAATAGGTGATAGTACCTAGCAATCGAGCCTGCTAATCAATATCCAATAAAAATAAGTCCACGTGGACTACCGTCCAATAACGTGCGAGCGGCACCTTTCAACCCCGCGCGTAATCCCTATTCTAAGGCGCTCGCGCTTCCCTTTGTGAAATGCCGCCTCAGTGACCTCAGTCACATTTTGGTTTTCGGCTAATGCACATTATGCACAAGTGCTGCTTTGTTATTGGCAAGTGTCCGATCGCGTGTGACGATGAGTGATAGCTGTGGTGATAAGTGATAGTGATAATCTGGATTATTTACAAATGGTTGATTCCAATCTTTTAAATACGCCTGAAATCCCTTACTTTGTTAAATACGTATCTACCACTAATGTTTTACATCGGAAAATTGTGTCAGACAGTCCTAAGCCTGTTTAAGTATGAAGGAAAGATTGGAATTAATCTCTTCCGACCGTCGCAGTGTTAGTGATACCTACCTATTCGGTTTAGAGTGCGTTGCCCTCACCGTTTGCGCCGTGAATACAAACAGTTGTGATCAACCGACTGGTACACGTAAACAAAATACTTAAGTACTATAAAACAAAAAAAAGGTAGGTACTTACTTTTCTCCGGCACTAGCAAACACTGATATAAATTTTCTCACACCTTCTTTTCGTAATTCCGGAAACAAATGAATGAGTTTGCCTTTGGCATCAAGTATTTATAGTGGTGATCAAATTCATGTCTGAACAAGCATTAAGCATTGTCGGGCGGATAGCGCTTTGCAAGTCTGTACACGAAATTGTACCTACGTAATATCGAATACGCAAGTTTGAACAAGTAACAGTCGCTTGCCTTATTAAAATATAATCTGCTTAGTTAGGTACTAAAAACAATGTAGGTAGGTAGTAGGCCCTTTTAAAAACTATGCTTACATTTTTGCTCTTTACTATCAAAACCAGATAAATTTTCGTGGACCCCCATTAACATTTTATGGACCCCCATTTTTTGTTCACGCCTACGTAGACCCCCAGCAAGTCTCCCGTGGACCCCTGGGGGTCCACCTGGACCACTTTGGGAATCACTGATCTAATCTCTTTTGGACAGACTAAGGTTTGATGACTAGAACGCCCAGAAATCAAAGAAAACTTTTTCCATACAGTTAGTATGGGAATCCCAAAGTGCAAGTAATCCTTTAGTTAGACGATAATCAAATTGTATGGAGACGGAGATAACTTCATTTAGATTAGAAATGAGAGAATTCATTCCTTTGTAAAAAAAAAAAACTTACTACGTATTTACACCCGTATTCATAAACGTTACTATGTGAACAGTACTCACGAGCAGACAGGTGCTGTAAAACCCTTACCTTAGCAAATATTAAATTTCGAACAAAATTTCTGAATATGGATGTTAGTATTCTTTTGACAATTTTTTTAAAGAATAAAGCTGGCCGTCATTGAATATAAGCAGTTTTTTTTAACAGGAATGAATTCTCTCATTTCTAATCTAACTGAAGTTATCTCCGTCTCTATACAATTTGACGGTCGTCTAACTAAAGGACTACTTGCACTTTGGGATTCCCATACTAACTGTATGGAAAAAGTTTTCTTTGATTTCTGGGCGTTCTAGTAGTCAAACCTTAGTCGGTCCCAAAGAGTATTTTGATCCTTAATAGGAATGGGACAAAATGGCATTAATTTTTTTTGTCAAAATTTATGATTTTCTCGCTGACTGTACTTTTTTCCAAAATTTGTGAATGTAGATGGTCATCACTTAAAAAGTTAGGAATTAAATCCTTATGCCGTTTTTGCGTAGCGGCAAGGGATCTAGTAGCTGCCCCTACTGCCCCGTTTTAACTTTCCGCCCTATATACAATAGTGCCTTCTTTCCTTTTTATTATTATTAGCCTATTATTGCCTACAACTACATATTTATTTATGAAGTGCGGGCGTGTCTTTGTGACACAAAAAGGCCTCTTCCAGCTTCTTCCACTCTTCTCTATTTATAGCTGTGCGGTACCATAGAGGGCCCGCTATCTTTTTAATGTCGTCAGACCATCGTTTTCTTTGTCTTCCTCGTTTTCTTTTTCTTTGGAATCTAGGGGTCAAATTTATGCAGTCTTCTGTCCATTTGTTTTGGTTTTCTCTGAGTATATGGCCCTACCCATCTCCACTTAAGGGTTTTAGTTTTGACCGTGACATCTTCTACTTTTGTTATAGGTCTTATATTTCTTTTGTTATAGCTCTTTTTCTGTCTCTCTTTGTGTAGCCTAGCATACTCCTTTCCATGGCTCTTTGACAGGTTATCAATTTTTGGTCTTTCCTTCTTATTACCCTTACCTAAACACACGGTTCCTACTAAATCTGTATGCTCTAATAGGTAACAAAATCCCTCAAACCAAACCCTCCACTGGACTTACCTACTCCGAAAAACCGGCAACGGACAACGGAAAAATATTGGCATTTTTGTATAGGTTAAATGAGCGCAGTACTCATTAAGTTGAGTATGATTTCAAGTACATTTGTGCTGTACTTAAAATATCCATAATTAAAGTGTCTCTTCGATAAGTGCAAGTACCGATAACGTGTGGCCTTGTGTAATAGTAATAGTAATAAATCCTTATTGTTCATAAACATAAGTTTGTTACAACTGGAGCCTTGGAAACTGCGTTAGTTTACACTGTGTTGCAGCCCCCAGTGGTTACCCGTAAACATGAACAGAAAGTTGTTAAGAACAACTGACTTAAGTACTTATAAAATATATTAAAAAGTAAAAAAGTAATAATATTTGGATTACTGTTAAGTTAGGTTATTGTTAGGTTAGGTTACTGTTACTTACATTATATTTAAAGAATACATACAACTCAAACAATTTTTATTTTTGTTTTGGTGTGTGTGCGTGCGTGCGTGCGTGCGTGCGTGCGTGCGTGCGTGCGTGCGTGCGTGCGTGCGAGTGTGTGTGTGTGTGTGTGTGCGTGTGTGTGCGCGTGTGCGAGTGCGTGTGCGTGTGCGTGTGCGTGTGCGTGTGCGTGTGCGTGTGCGTGTGTGCGTGTGCGCGTGCGCGTGTGCGCGTGCGCGTGCGCGTGCGTGTGCGCGTGTGCGTGTGCGTGTGTGCGTGTGTGCGTGCGTGCGTGCGTGCGTGCGTGCGTGCGTGCGTGCGTGCGTGCGTGCGTGCGTGCGTGCGTGCGTGCGTGCGTGCGTGCGTGCGTGCGTGCGTGCGTGCGTGCGTGCGTGCGTGCGTGCGTGCGTGCGTGCGTGCGTGCGTGCGTGCGTGCGTGCGTGCGTGCGTGCGTGCGTGCGTGCGTGCGTGCGTGCGTGCGTGCGTGCGTGCGTGCGTGCGTGCGTGCGTGCGTGCGTGCGTGCGTGCGTGCGTGCGTGCGTGCGTGCGTGCGTGCGTGCGTGCGTGCGTGTGTGTGTGTGTGTGTGTGTGTGTGTCGTCCCTCCTCGCTGAGGAGGCTGTTAATGTAGTATAGGCTCTTTTTCTTTTCTTCTCCAGGAGTTCTGTAGCATAGCCTAGCATAGAGAAGAATAGTCTTTTAGAAAAATGTGTTCACCGGCATCAGGCCTGTCTTCTTCTCTTGCCATTTCGACCAACAGCGCCGGGTACGCTGATGACAGCAGCCACCAGGGTCGGGACTTCAGGAGATGATCTTCTGGCTACTGATCCTTCACTTTAATCATATCTCGCTGGCTTTCCGGTTCGAGGCCATCGATGAAGTAGGATTGTTGAGAATTTTTGTCCTCCTCAATCGGTCCCTCATTTGCTCAGGCTGCAGGTTGATGTTTCTAGCAGTCGGTTAAATTGCCTGATTGAGGGCTGTGGACTAGAGCCTGAGCTGTTGTTTAGGGCTCAGATCTTGATCTTCTCCAAGAATTAAACGTTTGAATACCTTACAACACTTACTGTAAATGTCTTCCCAATTTCATTCCAGCCATGCATTGTCCTCAGCGTATTCAATGCCTGCTGCTCCCGGTCCTTGCTGAGCAGGAACTTGGGGCTCTCGAGCAGCGCCAGCATGCCGAGGCAGCCGATGGCACCGGGTGCGCTAATGACCTGCATCAGCAGCCGCCAGGGTCGGTAGTCCAGGGACAGCCAGGAAATGGTGTAGCGGAACGTGAGGTTGAAGATTGGGATGGCGAACACTGTTGGATATTTTGAGAAGTTAGAGCCTGGCCAGTGAATCATAACAAAAGCTTATTGTTTTTTAATTTATTGATATGACAACAATTTCACCCAAGAAATACCTAAGCTTTCAGTTATAATAGTTATCAGTAGGTACAGGTACCTACCTATTACGCCGCGATACATTTCTGCATGCGTCATTTAAAAATTTGCAATTTTTTTTTGTGACACGCTATTTTAAAAACTTGCATTTTTTCTTGCTGTGGTAATATTTGTTCAAGAAAGATCTTTGAAGTCAAATTTGACCAACTTCCCGGCGTCCAATGAATCAAATGACAATGCAATATTATACCTTCAAGCTGGTTTGATGATGGATACAGAGGGTGGCCATATCAACTCATAAACTGCACAAGATACGTCATGTTTGGGTTCATTAAGGTTCTCTTACGACAGTGCAAAAAAAAGTACAATCAGAGACATACTTTGTTTGACTGCCCTAGACGAGAAATGCACCAAGATGTACTCACCACATATGATGAACTGCACGAGCATAGTGGCACTGGCCATGAGGAACATGAAGCGGCTCCGGTGCCTCGCAGGTGTCGTCTCTCCCACCAGCACAAAGGCTGCGGCATTGGCTGATGATGTACTGGAACCAAGGTGACACATTCATAGTACTGAAGTTACTAGATCGAGACACAAGCAAGAATGAAAGCCTAAGATTCTGCAATCGAACGAATGACAGTACCTACCTATGCATTTACTTTAATAATCGTTGCGTCACTTAGTGATAGTACTTGAATGACAGCGCTCTCAAGTTCCACCTCATCTGAGCACTTCCTGATAGACTTACAATCCAGCAGACAAGAACTTTAATACGGCCAAACTGGCGTAGCCCGGCGCCATGCTGGCTGCCAAGTTGAGGACTACACCGATGGGCATGGCCAGCAGCAGCGTCCATCGACGGCCACGGGTGTCTGCGCACAGGCCCCAGGCATACGATGACACCATTACTCCTGGGGAAAAAAGGCTATATGATGACATAGACATGGAAATGTTACAAAAGATAATCAAGTTTACCTGGTGATTTCTAGCGCACGGAAGTAAATTCCTATACTATTAAACGAGCAATATTTGTATATTTGCAATCACGTTCTCGGAAATGGCTCTAACGATTTCAATGAAATTTGGAATGTTGGGGTTTACGGGGGCGAGAAATCGATCTAGCTAGGTCTAGGTCTCATGTCTGGGAAAATTCGTTTTCTCCTTATTTTCACACGAGCTGAGCTCGGTCGCCCAGGGACTCAATGTGAGCTATAATCGAACTGCCTAAACAAGTACCAGCCCGTGAGCTATTAGAACAGGATCAGACCCCGAGTGTAATCGCTCATTTTGGCATAAGAACGAGTGAGGTTCGCCGTATACAAGCTGAATTCCGCGATCGAGTAGCTGCAGGCGGAATCAGCCCAGCACCGGCAGAATTCGGCAACGGAATTCGGTCGCGGAAGTCAACCTACCTATAATTTAGCGAACCTAAGGGTAAGCGAGAGAGAAATACACCCAAGCACAGACCCGAGTCTATTTTAAGTGCTCACGGATTGTAAATCATTGACTGATTTCATATTAGTCGTTAGGGTGAATGTTCACCAGAGGTGTGCGAGGTAACAATGCTGTTGGTGGATATTTTCCTCGTCCACCGCTCCACTGCTGCGTGTAGGTATTTAATGTACTTATGGTCATTTATGCGTAGTCGCTCATGGGAGGTCTAGTAGAAGCTTCATACAGTTTGATACAGTGGATATGTTCAGCAGGTTAATACGAGCCTAAGAGATGACTCATGATTATGAACACACCTATGAGAAGCACAGCAGACAGCAGACCCTGCTGGCTGGTAGAGAGGCCCAGGTCGCAGGCAGCCGCTGGCAGGATCACTGAGAAACCGAAGATGTCCAGGTACATGGCCAGGATGAGGAGACATCACAAGCTCAACATGATATGAACACACCTATGAGAGGCACAGCAGACAGCAGACCCTGCTGGCTGGTAGAGAGGCCCAGGTCGCAGGCAGCCGCTGGCAGGATCACTGAGAAACCGAAGATGTCCAGGTACATGGCCAGGATGAGGAGACAGCATGAGCTCAACATGACAATGTTGTATTTTCCGAAACCTGCAATGTCATTATTTTTATTTACAAGATTTACATTGTATATCAACTTCCCTTGTTAATCTGGATACTGGAAGTCAAATTTGACCAACCGCCCGTAATCCTATCGTCAAGTCAGATTAGTAGTCAGTCATTGCATCATTATGATAACATCAATTTGACCTGATGATATACACTACAAAATATACACCCGTCGTGTTTGCGCTCATTACAACGCCCTTGACTGTAAATAAGTACCTCCGGCAAAATCAAAGCAAATTAATTTTTGACAGATTTTATTTTTAAATAGCCTAATTAGGCGTTCCACTGCTGGGCAAAGACCTCTCCCTTCTTCCGAAGTCTTGGATGGTAAAAAAAAAATAAAGTCCTGACCCAAACACAATAAGAGCAACGCACTACCGCGCACTAGTAATTTTTGGGTACTCTACTATTTGCCACCGAAATAAATAACTGATTGTACTTATAGGCCGTAGGTAGGTCTATGACGTGAGTGAGCAAAAAATTCCAATAAATGCAACTACCTAAATATAATTAAATACAAATTGTTTATTTTGCTAGTCAAAACGAACGAGCGAGCGAAGCGAAGGAAGATCTATGCTTATTCAGCTTGGGCCGAAAATCGTTTGTCCGGTGTCCGGTGTCTGCTGTCCCGCTGTTGTCCTCTACAGGTCGCCTTTCTGAACCGATTCTCGTCAAGTTTTGTGAGCAGGTTCGTTAATTATTTAAAAAAAAATTAATCGAGTCACTTTTCGTTTTTTTTTCTGGATATAATGAATGAATGAATGAAAATATTGATTTCAGAACAAATTCCATATCGGTTTGTAACATTTTGACTTAACCTATTGTTAAAATACACAATAATAATGATAGGCTTGCGAGTTCTACAGCTCACAGGGCCACTAGTTTAATAGAATAGAATAGAATAGAATATAATACTTTATTGCATGAGTCAGGTCTTAAATATTTTACAGTCTATAGTAGGTACAACATGACACCCTGTAAGGGTATTGCAAATCCTTCGTCTCAAAACGTAAGTACACATTACAAATTAATCCATATTAGTTTAAGTAGGTATTTAAACTTACCGGTTAAATCTAAAGCCGCATCATATCCACACTTTCGACTAGAAACATTCGAGTTATCCATATTGAAATACTAAAACTAACCTACTATATTTCTAAATTAACTACAAAATTAAATACGTGACTATTTAGCAACAACGCCATACATTCTTTATATACTCCGCGGGTGAAAGCACTGAATAGGTGTTTACTAGAGTCCGTTCAAATGGAGACAGACTATATGAAAACGGACAATCGTGACTTCGGTTAAATAGTCAAGTATTTACCATTGTATGTCCGTGATAAAGTGAAGAGACGTGAAGTGATTGCAGTCTGTTGCATTCATTAAGGCTTCCAAAGCATTTATTAATAGCCTAGCCATCAAGCTAGACGATGACGAATGATAGCCAAGAAGAGAATACCTCATTTGCTTAAACGCGAAGTTTATAAAATCAAATTAAAAAAAAAATTGAATTCAAGTGAATGTCCTGCATGTAGGGGTGTCGTGTTCGAATAGGCATAATAAAATATATGTTTGTGTTAGACAATTTTAATATGTAATGTCTACATCATCACTATATATATATTCAGAGTATTTCAGAGCAATGACGCGTAGTTGCAGTATCTGAGAGGCAACCGGATGGCTCGTGGTATTTGAGCTCCCAAAGTGTTGCGGAAGACCAGCGCTGGCTGTAAAGCTAGCAACATGCTGAGCAGGGTCCATTTCGTGACAACGTGTGTTTTTTATATTATTTCTGTTGTACGAGTAGGTATGTGTTATTTTTAGGGTTCCGCACCTCAAAAGGAAAAAGCGGAACCCTTATACGATCACTTTGTTGTCCGTCCGTCCGTCTGTCAAGACCCTTTTTCTCAGGAACGCGTATAAATAAATAAAATATCTTTATTTTCAGACAACATGGTCCATAGATTGTTAGTAAGCAAAAGGAAAAAAAAATACTTAATGACCTATGTTAGTAGAGCAAAACATTATTTTGTTTACAATTTAAAAGCCAGACTTGGCAGCCTCAACGAGGTGCACACGTACTAGGAGCGTGCAGCCCATCGAACCTGCCGAGCAAGGCGCTGTCCTGCCTTCCCGCCACGACCTGCAGGAGACTGTTGGGGCTTCCCCTAGGTATCAAGCTGAAATTTATATCAAATACTCTACTGTTCTTTAGAGCTGTGAAAAAATCAAGCTTCTAAGCCAACGCAATCAAAAGATACAGCCGTTTATGCCGCAAATTTTCGAAACTCGCAAGGGAATCAAAACCTACAGGGTACTTCCCGTGCACTCAGAATCTTGAAATTTGGTACGAAGCAACGTCTTATAGCACAGATAAAGGAAAAATTGCGAAAACCGTAAATTTTTAGTTAAATCACTGAGAATTGAATGTCCACTATGAACTGACACGCACCCTCGGTGCGCGAGTCTGACTCGCACTTGACCGGTTTTTTTTTTTGTTATCACGTATTTGAAATTTGAATCGCCCTGTCCAACCCGAACGGAACTGAGCCAACAAAAACAACAGGCCCCGTAGCATGGATGGCCTTTATCACGCGATAAGTGACATGATAGAGCATCCGTCCCTGGCTGACACCGTTAGATAGAACGAGACGACGCTCTTATCCTGTCACTTATCGGCCATCCATGCTACGGGGCCAGAGCTATATATAACTACGAACTTCGAACTTCGTATATCTCCGTCCCTATCGCTCTCATAGTTTATGGTACTCGAGCGATAGAGACGGAGATATACGAAGTTCGAGATTCGAAGTTCGTGGTAGCGCCGCAGCTTGGACTCACGGAGCTCAAATGCCTCAAATACGGCGAGCCATCCGGCTGCCTCTTGGACACTGCAACTACGCGTCATTGCTTTAACTAATACAAGAAGGGCTTTACTTAAGGCGACGTGAGCTCAGAAAACGGATTTGTAAAAAGTCGTAACGCTTGTTTGGATTATAATACGGCTGCCCTAAATTTAATTAGCTATCTTGATCTTGAGGCCTTTCTCGAGGGACAACAGCTATTTGAATCCTGAGTTTTTGACTTTCGCTCGATAGAAAAAAAATCACGAACATATAGGTCTAAAATACACTTAAACCATTCGTAACAAATTATGCACAAAAGCTAAACATATTAAAATTGGTTTTAAAAATCGGCAATATCATGTTTAAGGGAACTTAGCTATTACTTTTTTTATTTATTTAAACGTACCAAAAATTAAAATTTAAAAAGATGATATCCGCGCTTCCGAACACGCACTTCCATCTCGCTCATGCAGAGGGAGAGAGGACCACGACCCTATACGTCGCCTTAAGTTTTTTTACCTATAGCACTTAAGCCACATCCGTATTTTAACTAGTTGCCCGGTTTGCAGAGACCCCGGGCCGACCGCGGGGTACAAAATAGTCTATGCCCACCCTGAAAGTTCCGTATATAAACTAGTGAAAAAAATAACTATAAAGTGTGATCAATACAACCCGCCCTTAGTCTGTGTCATCGGGAAATACAATACTTATTCAATGGAAAATACTATCAACATTTGATATCGATCGAAATTAGTTAGGTATTTGATAATAACTTCAAGTAGATACTAATCTGGCTATTATTAGTCAACAACCGTGAATCTTAAGTACTTGAGAATGGAGTATGGTACAGTCGAGATATGTGTACAATTTTGCACCTTATTCCATTGTAATACGGCGAAAAATCTAACTAAAGATCTCTTTGACGTTGACTGTACCCTGAGGGCCTACCGCGAAAGGCATTCGAAGTTTTCTCTCTCTGTCATACTTGCGAGTTCGTACATTAGTGCGACAGAGAGGCAAAACTTCGAATGCCGTTCGCGGTAGGCCCTCTGCTGATTTACCTACTTACTAGACATTCGAGTGGGAAAATTGGAATGTAAAGTTTTGGGATGACCCTTTCGAGGCCTCACAGCTCTACGTGTGCTACGCCGTAGCACGTAGCAGCGTTTATCCGCTCTGTAGCAGAAAGCGCACGTAGAGGCATGTGTAGAAGATACGACAATGACGTCGGGGTCACCAATGTAGAAGATACGACAATAGAGAGATCTCTCAGGGACCGAAGTCCTATGAGAGTTGTTTGGATGTTATATTTATGCAACCGATTTAAGAAACTTAGATAGTGGAACTCGTCAGATTTGACAGGAGTGACGCCACACATGGCTCATATATGAGTCATTGGCCATGAATGGGATAAATAGGTAACTAATCGGTCTTTGCCGAGGTTTTCCCGAGCTGTAGTCGCTCGGGAAAACCTCGGCAAAGAGGCGGTTCTTAAAGAAAAGAGTGCATAAATTCTTAAAGGGTCGGCAGTGCGCATGTGATACCTGGAGTTGCAACCGTCCATTGGCTGCGGTTAGGAAAAGCAGTTAAAAAAAAGAGGTTCTTATTCTTGATTAGTTAGTAATTAGTTACAGTACAAGTAGTTTAACATAACGGGACTCGCTTGTTTGGCAAAACGCGGTTTGCAAATGAGGTCATGCAACTACTACATAACATCAGTTGCTTCCGCGTATTCTACCAACATGTTTTCTCTCCTAATTTCTTTGAACATACTTACCATCTCAAAAACATTAATACTCGCTATACATGTGTCTTATATATGCACCTACTACCAACGGTACCGACAAAGAGTACAAATATCTTAACTATTTTGATGTCTTTATTAGCGATCGGGTTGCCACTAGGGGTAGGGGCGGAATTATAGCCGTCTCATTCCCACGCCGTCGGAAAATCAATGAGCTCCTACTAACCGCTGGTATCCTGGTAATTCTGACTAAAATGGCGGATCCGTCACAGGCACCTTTGCCTTCAAAACCCGGGTATAATAGACGTTCAAGAATCCAATAGGAGCCATTTAATTTTGGCGCGAAAGACCCTCTGGTGAAAATGGCGAAACTTTGCATTGCCATTGAATATAAAAGAAATCGATAAGAAAGAAAGAAGAAAATCATGAAGCAACGAGAAAAGAGAACGTTTTCTTTTCATATTTCTTTAATTAACGTGGCAAACCTTTTTCTATTAAGATTTCCAAATGGAAAACAATTTGAGATCTGTTCAGACAAGTTTCCACGACATCTGGAATGCTAGGGCTACATAACATTCAAGAGTTTCGCCGCATATTTTTACAAGGAGTCGTGAAAGATAATGTTTCACTAATACGGTAAATCCACCGAGCGGAAAGATTCCAAAAAGCTTTAAAAATAGTTGTATAAACCGTTTATCTTTTCTTATATTGTAAACAATGAAGTAAGAATAGTTTTGAGAATAAGAACAAAATCAAATAAATAGTAATTGTCATATCGCACCCTCTATTATTCGTATCTCCGTTTATATACTCAGAGGGCGTTACCTCAGCGCTAGGTAGGGGTGAGAAAATCAATACACCCACGCATGCGTCTAAAGCTTAGCTATGCTAGCTCCTCGGCCATATGCGCTCCTGGTACCTCCGCCCACAATATCTGAAATTTTCCTGCCCTCCTCCAGGTTTTCCCGGAAGTAGACCTTCGACTTCCGCTCTGTAGGGCGGCCTGGAGAGTTTCAGCCAGTCCTGAAGCAAGATTTCGTGTTCAGGCAATGGTTTAGGCGGACTTTTCAGGGGCCAGTGCGCATCCTTAGACTGCGCAGAACAACAAGTGTCAGTCACGCATTCTTGAATGGCGTCTCGTGCGTGAGTCTAGCACCCATTGAGTGTTTTGTTTGTGTTAGAGGCACGCTTCACTGCTATGCGTAGCACGTGGTGTGCTATTACGATTGTTTTGTTCTTCATGAGCGGCATCGTAGCTGATATTTTTAACCGACTTCAAAAAAAAGGAGGAGGTTCTCAATTCGGATGTATTTCATTTTTATTCCTTTTTTTATTTTTATTTTTTTTTATTTTTAATGTTTGTTACCTCAGAACTCCGTCATTTGGATTGGTCCCATTGTTTCCAAAACCCCAGTTAGTTGATGGGAACCATGAGGAATTGAGGGAACTCCTCAAATATATTAGGCACGCGTGTAGTCATTTCGTTATTTTCTATTATACGAGTAACTCGTGTATTTACACCCGGAAATCATAAATTTGGTGAAGTGGAAGTGATGATGAAGACCACAGATGGCTTGTGGAACTTCTCAATGATGTACTTCAAACTATATAAGTACGTCACAGATTCTGATATTATTCCGTTGAAATAGCAAACAATGAAGTGCCAAAGGTAATTCTGAGATCCTTGAGGAATCGACGGAAGTCCTCAAATATTATCGGCCTACATACAGCGATTTGGTTTATTGGTCTAAAAATCAACGCTTTTGTTCTCGGAAATCAGTTCATGTGGTAAATTGGAAAAAAAATGTGGAAATGTTAATGTGGCTTGGCAGAGTACTGAATTGAAGTCGGTTAAAACTTTGTTTTGAAAGTAAATTATATGTACCTAATGCTAATGTAGTTACCTAAATAAGTTAGTCACTTCGGGTCGCGATGTGTATCTGTCGTTTTAATTAAGCGATTCCTCGGCACTGGATTGAGCTGAGATTTTGCATATTTAAGTCAGATAATAATACAATGTCTGATGATGGTGCCTAAAGACAATGGAACTCCTTGTAAAAACAACGCAGCCCCATCGAGTTTAGGCTCGATAGAAATGTCTCAATGACTAGTTGTGAGGGTGCAAAGATAAAAAAAGCGGCCAAGTGCGAGTCGGACTCGCGCACGAAGGGTTCCGTACCATTATCAATAAAAATATTTATTTTATTCTGTTTTTAGGGTTCCGTACTCTAAGAGTAAAACGGGACCCTATTACTAAGATTCCGTTGTCTGTCCGTCCGTCTGTCTGTCACCAGGCTGTATCTCACTGATACCGTGATAGTTCCAGTTGAAATTTTCACAGATCATGTATTTCTGTTGCCGCTATAACAACAAATACTAAAAGCAGAATAAAATAAATATTTTTATTGATAATGGTACGGAACCCTTCGTGCGTGAGCCCGACTCGCACTTGGCTGGTTTTTAGTATTTGTTGTTATAGCGGCAACAGAAATACATCATCTGTGAAAATTTCAACTGTAACTATCACGGTATCAGTGAGATACAACCTGGTGACAGACAGACATACAGATAGACAGACAGACAGACAGACAGACGGACAGCGTCTCAGAGTCTTAGTAGGTAATATGGTCCCGTTTTACTCTTTGAGTACGGAATCCTAAAAATCGTCAGTAAAGGCCCTACGTTTCTTTTTGTTATGCCTGTTATTCAAAAAAAGACAATCATATTTCACAAATATCTTTATTAATGTTAATGAATTGGTTTCCTACATTTTCTTAATTTATTATTCATACATTTTATGTACTAAAAACAAGTTCAAGTAGTTATTATTATAAGTACAAAATACATCACAGAACATTAATTGCCAGTTGTAAATCTAAGATAATTACATTTATTGGCAGTTTCTATCAATACAATTTGTACGTTATACGCATGGCACAAAGTCTTTTGTTCCTTGACTCTATAATTCAGATGAATCGTTGCGAAAGTCGCCATAAGCGAGAATTTATAACTAGAAAGAGAACCCCTTTCTATATCCTACTTACATATTTAACATTTTATAGTATTATTTATATCTTATACGCATATTTAATTAGTATGAAAAGCTTGGTATACCTACTCATATAAAGTCTGACCAGCGAGTCGTGACAGTAGCATTTTTATCAAATTATTTATGTGGCAACAATTTTACCTATGAAATAAACTGTCAGTTATAAGTACTTATGACGGCTCCATACATTTCGTGTTACCAGCATGCGTTTTTTTTAAATTTGCCGCCATTTTTCACTGTCACGACTCGCTGGTCAGAATCTAACTTAAGGGCACCGATTACACAGTTATTATTATCACAATACTGGGATGTCAATATTATCGCGGATTACGAAATTGATTGAATTTTGCATCGATACGCATCAATACTCATGCGATACTGTTTAAATATTGCGTGTATCTCGTCATAATAATGACTCTAATCGGTGTCTAGGGATGCAGTTGCGACTGTGGTAATTTTAATATTGTGTGTAACTATAGTATTCCGCATTTGAAATACACACTCGTATCATACACATGCTAAAATTTGCCATGCAAATGCAACCTACACATTTACAAACGCAGCCCTTAAATAATTGACCTACTTATTTATAAGCATAAGTAATTCCGTACATACATATATATTACTATTGCATACATACAGCTTTTAGCTAATAAATTGTAAAATAAATTAGGAGCTTTGTCTGCCAACAAAGCGCACTGTGGTTTAGCAGATTAATTGTATGTGTTGTATGTATTGAACTATAACTGCTATAAGCCTTAAAGAGAGATTTTTTTTTTATATAAAACGCCAGACTAGTTTTTTTTTACTATCTCTGCGCATAGGACTTAGAATAAATAAAATAAATAAATAAATATTTGCGGACAATCTTACACAAATCAACCTAGTCCCAAACTAAGCAAAGCTTGTACTATGGCTACTAGACGACGATAAACATACTTACATAGAGAAATAAATACTTATATACATAGAAAACATCCATCACTCAGGAACAAATATTAACCTTATAGAATAAAAACAAATATGTACAGTTGTACAAATAAAAACAGTGTTTAAGGCAATAGTAACTGCTACATACTTAATCTAATGCTGGCACTTCACTTCGCTGTATTTGCCCAAATATTCTTGTTGCATCTGTTTCCTTCCTACGGCAAATGAAAGAGCAACCGCGCAACGCGAACACGCAACGTCAAGTGAAGTCCCAGCATAATATAATAACTTAATAACTGTTGTTTGTGGGGTGAAGTTATCGCTCGAGACGATACTAAATCTAGGGTTGTCGCGCGCGAAACCCTCATGTTTTGTCACCCCTCGTGCACTTGATATTAGGGTCCAATTAAAATTATCAACCAATTGTTTGGGATACTTTTTCCTATTCCAATTTTATTAGTCACTCATTATTAGTCGGCTATGTTTGAAGTTAGAACATTTAATTTTACCTACTTATTTGATAGTGAGAACATTATCATTATTATTAGTCATTGAGTATCTTATACTCGTACTACTAACAATAATTAAGTAAGTAGACAGTTTGCCGGCGTTTTAAGGCTCGTTTACACCGGTCATCACAGTCTGTTCCCACACGTTCGTGTGCTCGTGCTATCCTTGTTTTTGTTACAGGGGAAAACGAGATAACACGAGCTCCCTGAGGGTCTACCGCGAACGGCTTTCGAAGTTTTGCCTCTCTGTCGCACTTGCGCACGAACTCGCAAGTATGACAGAGAGGGAAAACTTCGAATGCCTTTCGCGGTAGGCCCTCTGCACGCGGGTGTTGAACTGTAACGACCAACGCAAGGAGCCCTTAAGGCTGACGCACACTTAGTAACGCAGCGGCTCTGCCTCAATCCGTAACTCCGTAATAACGGTAAAGGTGCGTTGCCATGACAACGATAGTTTGTTACTATGGCAAGTGATAACAGCATACGGTGCCGGACTGATATGTATGGGACCACCCATGTTCTACATCTTTGCGAACTGATAACTCCCGAATGCAGAAAGCGACCCTTTCGATTTACACCTTAGCATGGAAATCCATTGTAAAATACGGACCGAACAAAGTTAAACATGGCGCCAGCCCGGCTAGCACACTAGCAAAATGACGACTTTTATGCACATGTTTTACTATGGCCACAACCAACGTATAAAACTTTAACTAACGTGGTATACCGTCATCTACGTAAAATGTGACCATTTATATGTCTTGCACATAAAACCATTTTTTTACGTCAAATGCTAACATGCTCTTGATTTTCGCACGTAAAACGTGATGATATGAACCGTTGACGGACGAAATTTTATGTAGGTCACTCGAGACCCGGATAAATTTTAACACTATGAAAACAATATCATTTTCGCAGTCTTTCCCCGATTTCTGTCACAACACATACGGTTTCAGTTTTAAAACTTCCATCATCTCTTGAAACAATGATGTAGCATTTTGAATTTTTGCTAGAACATGATTACTAATGACCTATAAATAAAGCAATTATTAAGAATATTTGCTTGTGTTGTAATAAAATATACTACACAAAATTACAAATATTATTGATTCAATTAAAAACTTACATGTGTTTTGGTACTCACTTCATCATTTACAACCACAACGTAATACTTTTCTCGGGGCGGGAGTAATCAGTAAAGTAAATAAAAGCAAAAAAAAATTATATAGACTAGGTACTATTGAACGAATGAAATGAATGTAATAATTTTGCTACGTATATTTTACGCTATGACATATATACATTTATATATGCTGCGAGATTACCATGTTAGCTAAGTAACGTAAAAATGGGCACAGTCGTAAAGTTATACGTCCGAACCTTAGAATAATAACGCCTAGAAACGCAGTTCACGCGCAACGGTGAGGCCACCAAAACTCAGCCATAAATGGCGTAGTACGCCGATCGGTGGAACAAAAATGGTGCGTCTGTGTGCGTATTGGCGCGTGTGAATACGAGTTGATCACAACTACATGGATCCATTCTATGCCTCACGCTTGGCGCGTCAGCCGTATGAAACTATCATTCTAGGCGTTATTATTCTAAGGTCCGAACGTAAATATATGTCCGATTAGTGTGCTAGCCGGGCCGATGTCATTCCGTAGAAACTTGTCAAACTTTCCAGACATGTCATTTAGATTTTAACGAACACCGCTTACAATTACAGACGGTTGGTGCAACCGAAAACCCAACCTAAGTATAAATACTTCCGAACCTTAGCTCCAGGGTGTGAATTATCTACTAACGTAAACAGCCTCCTAATACAATAAGTACTACATCCAGTTAGATCCAGTGGGGACCGGTTCATACTGGCTCGTGGGTGTCGTGCTGGGCCGGCTCCGCGGCCTTCTTGGAGTGTTTCACACGTTTCCTCTTCCCGGGGAGAGTCAGGCAGACGGCACAGCACACTGGAAAAAGTAGTTTAGGTTTATGGGTTTAGGTCATGGGATGTAATACACGAAAAAGGATACACTTATCTGTTTTAGGTTGCTGTAGGTTTAGCTTGTATTGCTTAGATAGTTTTTTGGAAATTCCTAATGGAAACCACGCCACTGTAACTTTGTCTCAAAATTTAATAATTTTGGTGAAGGTACGCAGTGTTTTGTTGATGCCCTTTGTTTACAAAATCATTTATTAACCAAAACTTGTCAGGGCAAGTTAATTGAAATGAATTAACTTGAAAATTCCTTACTACTTAAGCTAAATTTACTTTTTAAAGAAAGAAAAATTAGACTAGAGTCTGGCTAGTGAAAGTTGAGCCTAGAAAAGAGCGGCAAATTAAAAAAACCGGCCAAGTGCGAGTCGGACTCCCGCACGAAGGGTTCCGTACCATTATCTATATAAACTATTTTATTCTGTGTTTTGAAAATTTCAGTTTTCTGTGAAAATTTCAGCTGGAACTATCACGGTATCAGTGAGATACAGCCTGGTGACAGACAGACGGACGGACAGACGGAAGGACGGACAGCGAAGTCTTAGTAATAGGGTCCCGTTTTACTCTTTGAGTACGGAACCCTAAAAACAGCGTGTTGCAACTGCAACACTGTATATAACGCGATATAGTATTTTATGCAACTGTTTTTTAAGAAGGGTCTTAAAAAGCGAGTGGCGTGAGTTGCGATGCGAGCCTTGGCGAACATCGCAATTAAAGACGCCACGAGCGTTTTTAGACCAGTTATACACCGTTTCATACAATACTTTTTCTACGACAAATTTTAAATAATAGGAGACTACAAAATAGTTAGCATTTTGGGCAGCAAGTTTTCTTTTGCTTATACTCACGCAATTTCTTCAGGAGTGCAGTTATTAATTTCTTCGGCCATTTTAAAAGGAACGTACACTTTATCTTCACAAACACGAATAAAATCTTAATATTCTAGAACTAACAACAGTTTAGGTATCATCTTTTCATTTTGAACTGAATCTGAATATATTTTGGTGGGAAATCGGAAATTTGACACTTCTTGTTTATGGTATGTTTTGTTTTTAATTTGTTTGCATTTGCCATCCGAACCAAACCGCATCCGGACCCGGACCGAATTCGAAATGTTTATTTTCATAAATAATACCAAGAATTTATAAAACATGTAATTTAACACACAATAGATTTAGATTTAGACGTTTAGCGTACTTTTTTGGTTCATACATTTTTCATAAAAGCACTAACTTTTTTTAAATCGGCCGCTATATTGCAGTGGTGCCAACTTCATAAACAAATATTTCGAAATAAAAGTATTTATTTACGATTGAACATTTGTATATTATACATTATTTACTACAATAATAATTAATCATCATCTATTGTGTGTTAAATTACATGTTCTATAAATTTTTGGTATTATTTATAAAAATAAACAGTTCGAATTGGCAACTGCAAACAAATTAAAAACAAAACAAACCATAAGCAAGAGCTGTCACATTTCCGATTTCCCACCAAAATACAGTTCAAAATGAAAAGACAAAAGATGATAAACTATTAGTCCTAAACTATTAAGATTTTATTCGTGTTTGTGAAGACAAAAGTGTATGTTCCTTTTAAAATGGTCGAAGTAATTAATAACTGCACTCCTGAAGAAATTGCGTGAGTAGCAAAAGTACGAATAGAAAACTTGCTGCCTGAAAAGTTTAACTATTCTGTAGTCTGTTATTTATTTAAAATTTGTCGTAGAAAAAGTATTGTATGCAACGGTGTATAACTGGGCTAAAAACGCTCGTGGCGCAACCCACGCCACTCGCCTTTTAAGACCCTTCTTATACAACAGTTGCATAAAATACTATTAGCTCGAGAACTCTACATACATTGTTGTAGGTGTATGGAAATGTTTTACGGAAATATCTACGCCCCGCCCTCGCCTAGCCTATGTTGATTAATATAGTAATACTAGCTTCTGCCTGCGACTCCGTCCGCGTGAAACTCGTTTATATTATATCGTAAGACCATCCAAACTTTCACACCCATCAAAAAAAAAAATTAACCCCCTTAGGCTGGGGTGTATTTTTCCCAAACGCAAATAGTAGATTGTACAACAAGTGCATAAAACGCACCATTTTACTCGAGACGTTTATCCATCCGAGCGAGCTTGCGAGCGAGGATAGATATAAAGTCGAGTGTAAAATGGGTTTTATGAACGAGTTGTACACTCTACTTTTCACTTCGATTGCGAGGAAATGAAACAGCAACACGTAAATATAGTAAATGCTATAAGTTGTTGTTATGGCTTAAATACTATACTGATCTACTAAATTGAAAAATAAACAAATATAAAAAATAATAAATGAGACGAAATACAAATTATAAGTTTATTTCATGAAGTTTTATTGTGTACTTTGGCTGTTGGTATCTTTGCCTTGGTCTTAGAATACGAACGAAACGAAATAAAATAAAGAGGTTGTTGTATGAAGTTAAAGATGTTCGTGTGGCTGTTGCAGCGATTGCCTTGGTCTTCGACGAAGATTTTACTTTATGCTCTAGAGCATAAAAAGCGACTTTATGTCGCCTACGCACGACATAAAGACGAACTTTTAGAGCATGAGAAGTGAAAAAGATTTTTTTGTATTCTGATAAGGAATCTTTTCATAAAATTTTAATTATATAGCTCAATAAAAGAATTTCCGCCATACAATTTTTGCACCTCTATTTAACCCGCATAGGGGTGGGTTTTCCAAAACCCTAAAATTACTTTTCTTGTATTCCTACCCACCCTAGTCTGTTGGCAGACGATCTTCCATACTTACACCCTGTATATACTAAATACTAAGTAATAAGTTGTATAATAGTACATTATTGCAGAGGCCGGGAAATTGCAATTCGCGGGTAAGTTGATTTTGTCGGATGAAGCGAGCGAAGCGAAGCTGAATCCGACAATAGAGACGAATCCACGAATTGCCGTTCCCGCCGAGGCATATATAGTGCTTTTCTCCAAAAATATTTTTATTTCTTTGTTTCAAACTATTTGAGACATTTTTAAAAACGTCACTTCGTGCACTTACAAAAGTAAGAGTTTTGTCTATGACTTTAAAAAATACAGAAAACGCGGGAAAACTTTAGGCACACTACAAACGGGCGCAATTTGTCACACCAACTTGCAATAGTTCGAAAGAGACAGCCATACATTTCTTTCATTATAACAACAACAAGTTGTTGTGATAAATTGCTAGGCCTTGAAACGTACGGGCATTTGGCTGTTTGTAGTGATTTGCCTTAGTCAATACATATGGTTAAAAGGTAAAAAACTATACAGTAAAGGATTTTCATACATTTGCTTGGCCGCTCAAGCTGTACAATAAGGCCTCTCACACACTGGCGCGGCCTGGCCGCGGCGGACGATAGAAAACTTGTCATTAGCTGTCAAACTTACTATGGTCCGCCACCGCAGGCCGCGCCAGTGTGTTGCGGGCTTAATGACTTTTAACTTTTTAAATTTGCGCTCGGCAGTTACGAGGAACTTCACGGACTATTTTTGCTACAGTAAGGCGGACATTTCCGAGCATATTGGAGAAAAAATATATTATATTAGCACTTAAGCCCGTTGTTTGTTTTTGTTTTGCCGTCCGTCTTAGACTGCCCTCACTGTCCCCTCGGAGAGCGCGCACTACAGCTTTAACCCTTTGAACGACAAGAACGCCTAAAGGCTTTGTGTAACGCCTTTAAGTTTTATGACGTCCGCTGTCAAAACAACCTTCTGTCTTTCATATAAGGTTCATAGTCAATCTCTTATGAAAAAAAGGTTGGTGTGTCAGTGACACTTTAGTACGTGAAGAATGGCGTTCAAAAGGTTGAAATTTGTAAATTTCATAATTTTCTCAGAGTCTACATTTGGCATAGTGTTAAAAAAAGGAATTACTATCTAGTAAGGAATCTAGGAAGGAGAATCTTCTCAGAGAGTACTTACGGAGTAAAACTCCTCCGAAGAGGTAGAAGCTGACCCCGCAGTTGACCCGCATGAAGACACCGATCAGGTTTGATGCCACCACGGACCCCAATCGGCCCATCATCATCGATAGACACACTGCCATGGCCCTGGAAACATTGCATCAACATTATCATCACGTTAAACAAATAGCAGTGCTAACTTAAGACATAACACCAACAGATATTGGCGCGGGTCACAATCGCTCACTTACTCACTCAATCAATCACTCACTCAACTGGATCCAAAATCGTCCATACGTGTGTTGGCTGACATTGGCTCATAGAGTTTGCAACGCATTTTTCAGGTTGCATATGTCCGCTGGATGCGGGTGGCGCAGGACCGGTCACTGTGGTACTCTTTGGGGGCAGCCTACGTCTAACAGTGTACGTCTTCTGCTGATATGGAGATGATGTTATGCCTCACAAATCTCGAAGCAATTCGTAAGTGGTGAGCGTATTGTCTGTGATATCTACCAGGAGGCCATAAACGCAAAGCAAATCACCTGTATCTGGTCGGGAACAGCTCCACAGTTACGGCGTTCATCATCCCGATGCAGGCCCCACTCATCTGGAACACGGCGAACAGCACCACCGCCGTCTGCTGGTTCCTGGCGAGGTGGGCCCCGATGCCGCACAGCCCGGCGCCGCCCAGGATGACCAGGAGGATGACCTTCTTGCCCACGAAGTCCACCAGGAATCCGACCACGATGTACATGGAGCAGAAGACCAGGCCGATGTAGATGGAGCGCTCGAAGGTCTGTGTGTTCATCGTGTCATCGCAGACCACCTGGAAGGTGTGGATTGATCAGTATTGTGTTAACTTAAGATTGAAGCTGAAGAGGCAACATACGATGTGTTCCGGTTTTAATATCAAAGGTTTGAAAGGAATATCAGATCCGAGATAATATATCAGACGCCATTGATGGCGATAAACGAAGATGCAATCTAGAATTCTAGACCTACGAGTACATGTGTCACAGTTCACAACTTCGGAAAGTGCAGTTTTCGATTGTCGTATCAATGTTTACCAAATAAACATTAATTAACTAGTCATCTACTTACCTGTTGGATTCTCAAGACAACATCGAATATGGAGATCATTAATCGACGAGTGACTTTGAGAAGTAAATAAAATAAATTAATTAATTAATATTTGCAGACAATCTAACAGTAATCAACCCGAGTCCCAAACTAAGCAAAGCTTGTACTATGGGTACTAGACGAAGATGAACATACTTATATAGATAAATAAATACTTAAATACACAGAAAACATCCGTGACTCAGGAACAAATATTCGTGCTCATCACACAAATAAATAATAAATAATAATAATAAAATAATAAATATTATGGGACAATCTTACACAAATCAACCTAGGCCCACGGTAAGCTCAGTAAGGCTTGTGTTGTGGGTACTAGGCGATGATATATATAATAGATAAATACATATAGATACTTATATACATATATAACATCCATAACTCAGGAACAAATATTCGTGATAAACACACAAATAAATGCCTTTACTGGGATTCGAACCCAGGACCTCTGGCTTCGTCAAATGTTATGATATAAGTTAATGCTTACAACAGTAGCGTTGTCAGCGGCCTTCTGTCCCGCGTCAAGAATATCGCAGATCCTGGTCTCGGTGCCGCCGTGGTTCGCCAGCGAGTTGAGGATCGTCGGGAACCACACGTAGAAACCGTTACACCTGGAATCAAACCATGATATACATACATAACCCAAAACTGTGTTAGGGCTGTAAATAATGCGAAATTTTCACGCACATCATCGCCTTAGCGTTATTCCCGTTTGTGCCCCTAAAGTAGCCCGGGGTCCGCTTTGACACCTAATCCCAAGGTTTGGCATAGTTTTTTTACGAAAGCGACTGCCGCTAGACCTTATTGGGATTAGACCGATGTTTTCTTTCACCGAAAGCTAACGGTAAATGACACGAACGCCACATGACAGCCGAGTGCCTGAACCACTAGGCTACCGTAGCTTTTTTCTTTGGCTACGTTGGCCACATGCGGGCTCACTGGCAACAACAACAGCGATGAAACCAATGGCCACGGGGGAAACAGATCTTTTACATTACAGGCAGTCGAAAGCACGAATAGGATGTGGACGTTCCATGGATGGGTAGGTTTTTATATCTGAGAATGGGTGACATGCACTTCATATACTCACGCTGAGAATATTCCGTACTGCACGAAGCATGTGAGGCAGGTCCACTTGAGGAGTTCTCCCTGGAAGAGTGGCGCTGTCTGGTCCCACATCGAAGATAACACAGAGCCAATGCCCTTGCCGCTAACAGACGTGGCTGCATGCGGATCCACGACCAATGATTTGACCTGCAACAAGTCAAAAAAATATGTGAGGTATACACTTTGCACTTCTAAATTACCTAACGAAAAGTGGCTAGAACAGACAGAGTAAGTTGGAGAACGAAGGAAAATAAAAATGTGTGTGTCAATGTGGAAGTGGAACATGTATCCAGCAGGCCCGAAAGAATAAAAAGTGTTCGCAATATACTGAATTCACTAAACAACTTGACACTTGACTAAACTGACCGGGAAAGTTTCCGGATCCGTCCACTTGTTAACAGCGTAGATCTTCTTAACAGTCTCCAAGCACTCCTCGTATCTTCCCTGAGCATTAAGGAACTTAGGGCTCTCGGGCGCCAAAAACATCAGCAGTACACCGAGGGTGTAAGGCACGGCGGCTGCCACTACGAGCAGCCTCCAGGGACGGTACAAGATGCCCAGCCAGGGGATCGGCCAGGCAAAATCCAGGGGAAGGATTAGCCAGGAGACACCTGGAAAGTAATATTTTATGGGTTTAATAAAACTTATAAATGAATAAAACCATAATATTTTACGACGTTTCGAATGGTCCTTCGAGCTCAGTTTTTGCCTACTATGACGGTAGCAACAAGCATACGGCCTACCCGATGTTAAGTAGACACCGTAGTTGCGTTGCGACTCGTTGCCGAACCTTTTTACTAACCCCGACGCAAAAAGAGAGGTTTTATAAGTTTTTCACCTCACTTGCTCGGAAAGGCCTTTTTGTATGTTTGATATCTATTGAGAAAATCGCGTTTTATCCACATGTGAAGAAAGTAGACGTAGAACGTTAAAAGTACTATGACGTAGAACGTTAAATGTTTATTTTTGGTTTTTTGTATATTTTAAGACATATTTTTTATACCTTTTTTTTAACATGTTCTAAACTTTTTAATTTTTTTTTTAACTTTTTTCTTTTTTTAACTTTTTTTAAACTTTTTTATTTTTTTTAAACATTTATTTAACATTTTTTAACTTTTTTTTCTTTTTTTAAGTTTTTTCTTTTTCTTTACTTTTTTTAAATATTTTTTTAGTTAAATATTTTTTTTACTTTTTAATTTTTTTTTTTACTTTTTTAAACTTTCTTTAAGCATTTTTTTATTTTTTTAAACTTTTTTTCAAAAGTTTTTTTTACTTTTTTTCTTATTTTCCTCGCTGTAGTGAGGTGAAAAGATTTGTGTTATACACGGGTGAAAAGTTATTTTACGTCTCGTGTGTTGAAACACTCGCTACGCTCAGGATTCTCGCTTCGCTCGTTTTCAATCATCATCATCATAGAATCATTTCGCTAGCTCGTGTTTCAAATGAACACTCGCAGGTAAAATAAAACTTTCCCCCCTTGTATAACAAATAACTATGACGTGTCTGTGTGCCTGTGTATCCATGTGTCTGTGTGTGTCTGTCTGTGGCATCGTAGCTCCTAAACGAATAGACCGATTTGAATGCAGTTTTTTTTATTCGAAACCTGATGTGATCGAAATGGTTCTTAGGGATGATCCATTAATTACATCACACCTCAAGGGGGGGAGGAGGTTCACAATATGTGACATATCGTGACAGGGGGGAGGGAGGAGTTCCATGTTTGTGACGTCACAATCCTCACATACAATTTTTTTTCAAAATCTAAGTTTAAAAAAAATAATTTCAATTGTTACAAACATTGTACTAAACTAATTTTCTACATACTTACTCGGATGTTTTTGAATACTTTCGTTCCTTATAAATTTGATACAATTTTTCTGGCCGAGTTTAACGATTTATTGTTTTCGAAATAGCGAATGTATTACTAAGGCGATAAGTCTCATTTTACAACGCCGTAAGCGCGCTGGACACTTGTATCGGTGCCCTTTGTGACAATAGCCGCCGCACGCGCTAAACCTTTTACTAAGCCGACAATTGCCGATGCCGAGATTTTGTTGCGATTCTAGTCTTCATTTCGTTTAGCAATTGACTTTCGCTGAGTGACGTAGCTTACGAATTATTCTAATTTGTGTATGACTAGTCGTGCCAGGGAAATGTTCTGTATAATTAACAATGAAGCATTGTGGTACGACGAAGGAGACGTGGACTCGAATAATGTACCAGAATCTGTCGAGAGTGTGACAAACGTCTCTGATATGCCAGTCATCCAGAACATGAAATTTGGATTCACTCGATCCAAAATCCTTGGACGGAGGAAGAATAAGTTTTTTTTTTGTGATTTTCTATTCGGTAATTTTTTAAATAATTTTAGGTCATACCTGGCTATAAAGTAGGAATTACCGCACGCTATGCGTGCGGAAAACCCCACTTCCTGGCCAGATAGAGACGTAAAATTTTGTACACACCACGGGCGGTAATAAAGAAAGCCTCAGAGCGCATATTCAAATACCTGCGATCTGAGACATTCTTTGTTTAACCACCCTAGGTAAGTAATGTACTATTAAGCAATCCTAATAAAAAGTTAGTCTCAAAGTGATGTTGTAATTTTTATCTTCCTAATCAAAAATCTAAATGTGACGTCACACTAAGGGGGGAGGGTGTAGTTAATTGTGACGAAGTGTGACAAGGGGGGAGGGAGGGGTCAAAAAATCATGAAATTGGTGTGACGTAATTAATGCATCATCCCTTAGCTACGTTTCAACAAAATCGGTTCAGCCGTTTTTGAGATATTGAACTTTGAAATGAAAATGTGGGGGGGTTTTCAGCTTTTCCAAGTAGTAGTTATAGACTGGAGGATTTGTTGTCGACAGCTAGATACAAAATGCAAGTCCCTCACTCTCAACACAGCGTATCTCCAGGACGAAATAACTATGTAGCTATGATCGATAACTCGATAGCAATTTATGAAATTATGACCAAGCAGTTTTAAGTTTAAACTAATCTATTTAAATTTGTTTTTATCGGTAGACCGACCTTTTCACTACGTTGAATACCTACATATGTAAAGTAATGTTTTACATGAATTCAAGCTGAACCTACCAGGCAACAAGACAGTTCCGATTCCAACGAATGAGGCTCCGAAGGCCACCATCTTGTCTCTGTGCTGGAGGTTGTTGAACTCTCCCAGGTACGTGTAGATGACCGCTGAAGGGCCCGACATGCTGCACATGGACAAACGAGATATCAGTAAGTGGAAGTACATTACTCACTTAGGGCGGCAAAACAAATAATGTCTCAGATCGCAGGTATTTGACTTCCGAACCGAAGGCTCTTGCCTTCCCCAGCCAGCAACATTAAATTGGGTACATAAATATCTGTACAGGACTCTATTGTCAATGTCATAAAGGCGAGTACAGATATTTATGTACGTATTCGTTCACCCTTGATTGTACTATTCTGTCGTGCATAGAACTAAGAACTTGAGCTCGAGCACGATGAGAGTGTCATACCTTACATTCATGTGGGAAATGGAACGTAAGTGAGTGAAAGGGACAGAAAGAGCGAGATAGAGAGAGTATTGTAAGATGGCGGTTACCGTTTAAAACGTGAAAATGTAGTTCCGAGTAAATTATAATAAATAATTGTTTAAAGAAAGACTAGTTTCACTCTGGATATATCCCATACTACAATTTTTGGGGGCTCGTCCGGGATGTCCTCAGAGTGAATGAAGACGACAAATACGACGATTACGACGTGAAATAAGATTTGATTTACGACGAGGCGACCATAGCGTCCCATGACAGAAGAGAAGACGATCGGAAGAATTGAAGGCGAACAAAACCACGACGACGACGTGTTTTTTCAAGACGACACGACGTATCTTTTAAAGAGAATATTACAATTTCACGACGAAGACGACTACGCAAGCGACGACGACGACATGCCTGATCCTCCTACGAATGCAGACGGCGGTAACAAGAATGGCGGCTCAAGTTTTCTGGCAGCAGCAAACGTGTTCTTCGACGGTGGCATCACTCAGTTCGACGGCGAAGACAAGACATACACTTCGACAAAATGGGCTCAAGATATCGAGGATAACGCGGATGTGTTTGTTTGGACTCCTCAACAAAAGTTGGTAATTGCGCGCAGATCCTTGTGCGGCACGGCGGCCTTGTGGCTGAAGTCTGAAAAAGTCTTTAAGACTTATGAAGAGCTCAAACATGCGCTACAGAAGGAGTTTCCAGATGCCGTTAATTGTAAAGAAATGCATGAGTTAATGGCAGCGACAAAGAAGTCTAAAGATGAGAGTTGCTATCAGTATATGTTACGTATGAAAGAATTGGGTAAAAGGGCGAAGTTTCCCGATTACGTAGCTATACAATACATAATAGACGGTATTGAAGACTTGCAAGTTAATAAGATGATTTTGCATGGCGTAACTACGTATGGTGTGCTGAAGGAGAAATTGGCTATTTACGAAAAGATGAAGACCGATGACATGAAGAGAGAAGTACGGGTCGAGACAGCTGTAAGAAAGAAAAGTGATTCATCTCGGCGTTGCTACAATTGCGGAGACAGAAGTCATGTATCTTCGCATTGTCCTAATGGCATAAAGTGTTTCAGATGCAATGAGTATGGTCATATTGGAATTCGGTGCCCTGTTAGTCAGAATCATAACAGTGCGAAGTTCGACCGGAACGCGTCTGCAGTTGGTGCGCCTCAACTTCGTGCGTTTGGCGGCCACGGCGCTAGTGGCGTTACTCCGTCGGCGAAGCAGCGTACGGCTATGTTCGGGACATCGGAAGCGACCAATCGGAACGATCGTACGAGCGGCCATATTTGCGACAATGTCAACGAAGTGACAAGTTCGTGTTTGGACAACTCAGAGGTTATGCAGATTGTAAACAAAGAGTTTCGGTGCAACAGAAAAAACGATAAACCAGTGAAATTAGTGACCATAGCACGAGATTATTGCTATAACGCGCTGATAGACTCTGGCAGTGACGTTAATCTGTTGGCGGCGGAGTTATACGAGAATATTTTCGGTGAAAAGTGTCATGTCGGCGGCGGGCTGACTTTAACAGGACTTGGACGCTCACAAGTGCGGTCCTTGGGCAAGGTTACGACGACAATTACGGTTGATGGACAGTGTTACAACGGTGTTACATTTCATTTAATACCTAGAGACTGTATGCCTTACGATATAATTATAGGACATGAGTTTTTGAAAGAGGTGACAGTTTACATGAGTGAAGGATGTGTGAACATATTTAAGGATGAGAATGAGTGGTTAAATAATGTGAATTGCTTTACAGGTGAGGCAGAATCTCTGGTGGAGCATATCAAGGATCCATTAATCAAAGATGAGGTACGTCGTAGTGTGGAGAGCTATCATCCAGTTCAAGTGAAGGAGGTACCTTTACAGCTCAAGATTGTACTGAAGGATGATGTGCCTGTAACACAACGACCACGAAGGTTGTCTTACACGGAGCAGGGTATTGTGGAAGCACAAGTTGAAGAATGGCTAAAGGACGGGATAGTCAGAGTAAGTTTTTCTGAGTATTCAAGCCCTCTTGTGTTAGTCAAGAAAAAAGATGGTTCAACTCGAGTCTGTGTAGATTATCGGCAGATTAATGCCAAAATGGTGAAGGATGAGTATCCATTACCCATCATCGATGACCTGATTGACCGGCTTTCATGGGCTAAGGTTTTTAGTGTGTTGGATTTAAAAAATGGGTTCTTTCATTTAAAGGTTAGCGAGGAATCTATCCCATACACATCGTTTGTATCTCATCATGGTCAATGGGAATTTCTTCGAGCTCCTTTTGGTCTCTCGGTCAGTCCGAAGGCATTCACGAGGTTCGTCAACATAGTGTTCAGCGAGCTCTTAGCTAAGAAAATAATGATGATCTTTATTGATGATATAATCATTCCAGCTGAAGACGAGGAACAAGCATTGCAAAGATTGAAGCAAGTGCTAGCAGTGGCAGAGGAGCATGGATTGGTGATTAATTGGAAGAAAGTCAAGCTGTTACAAACGGAAATTGTGTATTTGGGTCACGCTATCAAAGACGGTGAAGTGCGACCAACCACAGAGAAGATTGATGCAGTCATGAAGTTTCCGGAACCAGCTACGGGTAAGCAACTGAAAAGTTTCCTAGGTTTGACTGGATATTTTAGAAAATATATAGAAAACTATGCTACCATAGCAAAACCTTTAACTGACTTGCAGAAGAATGATGTACACTTTGTATTTGATGACGAGCAAAGGCAAGCATTTAAAATATTGAAAGAGAAGTTGACGACGGATCCAGTTTTAAAGATATATGATCCTAATTTGAGAATAGAAGTGCATACAGATGCGTCTAGTATAGCTATATCAGCTGTTTTAATGCAGTATCACCCCAACACTGGTCTGCATCCAGTCCAGTATATGAGCAGTAAGAATGACGATACTCAATGTAATTACTCGAGTTATGAATTAGAGGCATTAGCGATTATTGAGGCTGTTAAGAAGTTTCGGCCCTATTTGTATGGAAAGCATTTCAAGATAGTAACCGATTGTCAAGCGTTTCAGCAAACACTGATGAAGAAGGATCTGACGGCCAAAGTAGCAAGATGGGTGATTGACCTGAACCAGTACACGTACACGGTAGAGCACAGAGCAGGAGCGAAGATGCAGCATGTCGACGCTCTCAGTCGGAACCCCTACGTGTCCATTGTGACGTCACTATGCGACCAGGTTAAGTTGGCGCAGGATCAAGATGACGGTGTAAGAGCCATAAAGGAAATTTTAAAGGAAAAGACGTACAAGGACTACTCATTGGATGGAGATGTCTTATACAAAGGAAATAGTAAATTGTTGGTCATACCAAAACATTTGGAAAAGGAAATTATAATGAGAGTACATGGAAACGGCCATTTTTCAAGAAGGAAAATGAAGGAGTTGATTTTACAGGATTATTACATAAAGGACGTAGATAAGAAGATAGACGAATTTATAATTGCCTGTATACCATGTCTATTGGCTACAAGGAAGGAAGGTAAGCAAGAAGGGTTCTTGAATCCTATTGAGAAGAATAGTATTCCTATGGATACTTTACATTTAGATCATGTGGGTCCATTAACGGAAACCCGTAAGCAGTACAATTACATACTGACAGTGATTGATGCTTTTACGAAGTTTGTGTGGTTATTTCCAACGAAGAGTACAGGAAGTGCAGAGACACTAAATAAGCTAAGGGTACATCAGCAAATATTCGGAAATCCACGAAGATTGATAACAGACAGGGGAGCTGCGTTTACTAGCCACGACTTTGAAGACTACTGCAGCAACGAGGGAATTCAGCATGTGAAGATCACTACCGGAATACCTAGGGGAAACGGTCAAGTTGAACGAGTGCACAAGATAATCATCCCTATGTTAACAAAACTATGCATTGAGAATGCAGGAGTGTGGTATAAGCACGTCAGCAGAGTGCAGAGAGCGCTAAACAGCACATTCCAGAGAAGTATAAATACAACGCCTTTCAAGCTGTTAGTAGGTGCTAAGATGAGATGTAAAGAAGACATTGAGATCTTGAGATTACTCAAAGAAGAATCTGCCAGTTTGTATGACAGTGATAGAGAAGAATTACGCAAGAAGGCTAAAGAACAGATGTTAGCAGTCCAGGAAGAGAACATAAAATATTATAACAAAAGGAGAAAGGAGAGCCAGAAGTATATGGTGGGTGACTTAGTGGCTATTAAAAGAACTCAGTTTGGAACCGGTCTGAAACTAAAGCCGAAGTTCTTAGGGCCTTACAAGGTTACTAAAGTCAATGTGAACGACCGCTATGAGGTGGAGAAGGCTGACAGCTCCGCAGAAGGACCCAACCATACCTCCAGCTCAGCTGACTTCATGAAGAGATGGCCAGGTGGCGATAACATGGAGTAAAGTCAAGGTAACTATATTGCTATGTTGCAGATGATTGAATGAAAGAGTTTATTTTAGTTTAAGGCTTATGTGTAAGCCATTACGTTGTTAATTAAGACTTCTTATTCAGTTTATTTAAGTATGATTGTGATGACGCCTGATGATCAGTAGTAGAGGATGACTGGATGGGATGTCTGTGGAACAGACATAGTGCAGGAATGGCCGAATGTGGGAAATGGAACGTAAGTGAGTGAAAGGGACAGAAAGAGCGAGATAGAGAGAGTATTGTAAGATGGCGGTTACCGTTTAAAACGTGAAAATGTAGTTCCGAGTAAATTATAATAAATAATTGTTTAAAGAAAGACTAGTTTCACTCTGGATATATCCCATACTACATTCATGAGGAAATGTTTGATGCGTCACGTTTGCAATATGAGACACAATGAAGAGATCTGGACGGGACTGATGACCTGGTAAAAGTCGCGGGAGTCTGCTGGATGCAGGTGGCACAGAACCGGACATTATGTCGCTCTTTGGGGGAGGCCCATGTCCAGCAGTGGACGTCTTTCCGCTGATATGGTGATGATGGTGAAGAAGAGATCGACTTACAACACTGCGGAGAAAAAGGTCAGCACGGCGAAGACGGGCAGGTTGGGCGCGAAGCTGGCCAGCACGCTGAGCAGCACGGAGACCAGCATGGACAACATCATCACGGGCCGCCGGCCTCTTGTGTCCGCCAGGAAACCCCACATGTGGGATGTCAGGATCATGGCTGAAGAAAGCAATAGCAATTTGGTAACATCAGCTTCAATAATGGCTCTCAGTCTTACAATGTTTATCCCTATTGACAATATCCGCCACATAAGTTTGCGTCTCTGAAGTTAGCCTCAAGTTAACTCCCGTACACCCATCGAACCCCGCTGATACCTCTGCGACGCTACTAGTAGCACTATTACTTTTTCTGTGCTAAATAGTAGCTAATATCAGACACGCAAATTCTTGTGGCGCGTGTACCTATAAGTTATATTGTTTCGCTACTACCCTATTGAATAGATACTTAATATACATTCAGCGCATGTAGCATGTTTTCCTAAACCGGTTACGGAGTCCATGAGTTTGAGACTTTGATTTCCACAAAGTAAAACTCATGTAAGTTTTAGCTTTAACTCTTTTTACAGAGGGAGTCAATTAACATAGATAATTTAAAAAGTATCAGTCAGTAGAAATTAGTACTAGGTATACTCGTATCAAAGGTAAATTTTCTTCTTCAGACAAAATGAGTAGTAATTGTGAACATTAATATCTTTACCGAGAAATCCAGTAATATAGCGTAGCGTAATACTTACACATAATATAGGACATAGACTATAATTTATAGGTACGAAGTCGCGGGCAGCAGCTAAGTAGTACTAAATAGCTATAAAAATGCAACAAGTCACGCGATCTTCTTCTAAGCGATAACCTTATGTTATCGCCAACTATTAACAAAATAATAACGTGAATGTCCAATGAACTCTAGTGTCATCTCAGAAATCGTGGAAAATTTCGTCAAAACATCCCGATGAATTTGCAGAGGCACTGCAATCGTCATACCCGATAAGGAACTTATTTATTACTAACTAGCTTCTGCCCGCGACTTCGTACGCGTATAAAATTATAGCTTACATGTTATTTTCAGCTACTGGATAATTTGTAATTAACGATTTATAATATTTTTTACACCACGTCGGTGGCAAACAACTTATAATAAGTGGTTACCATAGCCTATGGGCGCTTGCAACTCCATAGTTTATGCGTGTATCGGTTCAAATTCTCTTTCAATCAAAACACCCTTACAAACGTCGTCATCGTCAATAATATTTAATTTAAGTTATTTAATCTTTTTGCAAAATCCGGACTTAATGCCACAAAGCATTATCTGTCAGTCAACCTTAAGTCAAAGCAGATAATATTTGGTGGGAAGTATGATTTTATTACAGACCCATTCATAAAATTTTCTTGATGTTCTGTAGATAACTGTGGCATTGCGCCCCCATAACTTAAGTTGTGTAAGTATTTTCTGTAAAAACCCAAGCATTTGCTGCATGTGGTACAACAAAGTATTGATTTGAAGTCGTTTTTAGTTGCAAATTAATTCAGTCCGAATGTAGAGCAGCAAACCAAGCAGTTTTATTTTATCTTCAAAAATGTAATAGCTAGCTAGTAACAATTTGAAGTCTCCCTCTTCAAAAAAGATTTATTTTCTTATCACACTTTTAACTTCCTTTTAACCCCTCCTTCTCATCATAATGTTTTTTTTTAAACACCCTGAAATAAGTTTACTTGTCCTGACATGGAATATAGACGATTCATGACTCTCATCTCAGTTTTGATATCGCTGAAAATAGTTCCCTTGTATGAGTATATTTACGAAGTTTTAAGGCTGAGAGTTTGAGTTGCAGGACCTATTACCTAAACAGAAGGTATCCCAATTGCAAACGAAGTATTATTGGGCATTTATTTGTGTGTTTATCACGAATATTTGTTCTTGAGTTATGGATGTTAAATATGTATATAAGTATCTGTATGTATTTATCTATTATATATATCGTCGCCTAGTACCCACAACACAAGCCTTATTGAGCTTACCGTGGGCCTAGGTTGATTTGTGTAAGATTGTCCCGTAATATTTATTTATTTATTATTTTATTTTATATTCCAGTTAAAGATAGAGCATCCAGGTAAACTTAAATATTATTCGTCCACGAGCACGCACGATCATCCCCGGGTGTCTTGTAAGCGAAACCTGAGGATCGAAGTCGAGGAGGTGAGCGGCCAGGCAAGCTCGGTTTTGGTGGCATTCGTATATCAAGCTAGATGTGATGTTATCATTCAGTGCTTGTAGTACTGATTTATTGTCTGTCTGTATCCGTATGTTTGTGTTTGCGACTTGTCGTCTCTTTATGGCATTGCAGGCTTCAATTATCCCTACGCATTCAGCCTGGAATGCTGTGTTTTGTACACCCAGTGGTTTGGATATGTGTATGTTTAAATCCTCTGAGAACACACCACATCCCGTACCCGTATTTGTTTTTGAACCATCTGTAGAGATTCTAAGGTATGTTTGGTTAAGTCCCTCTTTCGAGTCTTCCGTCAGTAATATGCCATAGTATTTCCTAAAGACTGCAGTTTTTGGTATTTTGTCGATTGAAGCTTCCATCATAGGTAGGCTTGTGATCAGTTTGTTATGGATCTTCGTGTGGGTGGTGTGGGGTATGTCTAGTTTCGTCCATAGGTAGTTTCGGCTTTTCAGGCGTATTGCCGTCGCAGTCGCCTCCTTTTGTATGTGCATATGTAAAGGTAGTAGTCCTAGCATGACTTCTAGTGCTGAGGGGTAATCACGTTACGTTTCGAACGCGCGTTAGAACAATCCAACTGTAATTTTTCCATGTAAAATTTGACATTTAGATCTACCTGACGCGCGTACAATGCGTTACGTGATCGACCTGCTGCTGTGTAAGGAAGTAAAAATCTGCTATTGGAAGGAAAAAGTGAAAAGCAAATTGTAAACCAAATATATTGCATTCGACTGCTTTGATTGGCCGAAGGCCCGAAGCGTCACTTCAGAGCGTGCTCACGTGGTCACTTACTATCCTGTGGTGTCTTGCAAGTGAAACCTGTCGGCAGAAGTCGAGCGATGAGGCAAGCAAGGCCGGGGGCCGATTTTCTCGTAGGAATGAAAGCCTTCAGAGCGCGCTCACTATGCGAGCCCCCACGGACACTCACTATCCCCGCATGTCTTGCAAGCAAAACTTGAGGAGAGGACCGCAGTTTAGGAAGTGAGTGGCCAGGCAAGCGAGGTCGGATGCTGAGTTTCTCGTAGGGATGAAATGTCCAAAGCGTCTCTCCAGAGCGCGCTCGCTATGGGAGCCCCCACAGGCACTCACTATCCCCGGATGTCTTGCAAGGGAAACCTGAGGGTCCAAGTACCGAAGGTGAGTGGCGTGGCAAGCGCAGCTGAAGGCCGAGTTTTTCGTAGGACCGAAGGCAGAAGCGCCCCTTCAGAGTATGCTCACTATGCGATCCCGATGGCAAGCGTACGTGGCGTGGGCCCTCACTATCCCTGAATGTTCTTTTAGCGAAACCCAAGGGCCGAAGGTGAGCGGCGAGGGAGGGGAGGCTGAAGGCCGAGCTCCACTCCATGATTTTTTTAGTTTCGCGCTTTATTAGGAAACACCTATTCTAGTCTAGACATACTTTTTAAAAGCCTTAACTTTTTTTGAATAAAAGTTGAGAATAATTATTTTACACGATTTCTTACTTTACAATACAAATACTCTTTATTGCACACTTCTTGACTTTTTTTTTATTAAGTTTCTTAGGCATTGAATCTTCTATTCACTAAATTTCTCTGCGTTTTTGAAAATGTTTACCAAAAAAAATTAATACTACACAAAAAGTGCATGCCGGTCTCTGGGTTTGAACTCGCGGACACCGACTCCGAATGAATTTTCGAATATGGTGACAACGTGGTTACCATGGTAATATGAAACTGTTATAATCCCGCTCTCGCGACATTATATCTAGTCTCTAGTCACCTCAGCGCCTATTTTTATTCCCATATTTTTCACGTTTTATCTATAAAATTGCTGAAAGTTTCAATGGATATGTTTTTACTTTCCAGTCAAGTTTATGCTTACCAATTTTCAAGTCTTTAGCTCATGGATTCAAGGAGTTCCCATACAAAGTTCAACCCCATTTTTAACCCCCTTTGAACCCTTATCTTTATAATTTTTATAGCCCTAGCCTGGCTGAAGATCCACTTAACGTTTTAGAAAAGTCGCATATTGATCCATTCCCTCGTTTTCACGTGATGCCGTTACATATAAACAGACAGACAAACCGACAAACAGACAAACATTCTAAAAACTGTTGAAGTGTGTTCTGTTATCGATTCTAAGAGCCCTCAATTGATTTTTTTGCCAATATCTTCAATGTACAGACTTTCGACCCTCTACAGCTTTATTATATGTATAGAAATATGAAACTGTTATAATCCCGTTCTCGCAACATTATATCTAGTCTCTAGTCACCTCAGCGCCTATTTTTCATCCCATATTTTTCACGTTTTATCTATAAAATTGCTGAAAGTTTCAATGGGGATGTTTTTACTTTCCAGTCAAGTTTATGCTTACCAATTTTCAAGTCTTTAGCTCATGGATTCAAGGAGTTCCCATACAAAGTTCAACCCCATTTTTTACCCCCTTTGAACTCTTATTTTTATAATTTTTATAGCCTATAGCCTGAGGCTGAAGATCCACTTAACGTTTTAGAAAAAGTCGCATATTGATCCATTCCCTCGTTTTCACGTGATGCCGTTACATATAAACAGACAGACAAACCGACAAACAGACAAAAATTCTAAAAACTGTTGAAGTGTGTTCTGTTATCGATTCTAAGAGCCCTCAATAGATTTTTTTGCCAATATCTTCAATGTACAGACTTTCGACCCTCTACAGCTTTATTATATGTATAGATAGATAGAAGATGGTATTGAGATGTTAGATGATGCTTCCCAGTTGGTAATTAGTTCACACCTAAGTACTATAGATAAGTAATTAATTGCAATAACTTGAAGCTTCCCAGGCTCCATCGAAAGGCGAGGCTGGATCGAAAATGTCATAAATGAACCTGGTTAAGAACAAAGTGAATAGCACGAGTAAGATATCGGTGACATACGCAAGCATCAATCAGGACGGAAACACTCTAGCAGAAAAAAAACAGTAAAAAGCAAAGCAGCAACTCGGTGGAAGTACAGAAGGAAACAAGGAACACCTCAGCTCAGAAGCATTTCGACTTGGACTGCTGCTAGGAAGGGTCAGTTGCCGCTCTCTGTCTGTACTTGGATATGACCTTGTCTGTTAGGCTGGTTTTAGTTTCACACTAGCCTTACATAGCCTTGGAACCCAAATGGTCGCGTACGGTGCGGTTCTAGAGGAATTTCCTTCCACGAACGCTTCGGAGTGTGGACCGCCTGTGGAATGAACTCCCTGCCGCGGTTTTTCGGAGGGACTACCGTATGGGGTTCTTCAAGAAAGGAGTGTGCAGTTCGGAGGTTACGGTAACCGCTTACCATCAAGCAGGCCGTACGCTTGTTTCCCACTGACGTGGAATAGCACAGCAGGGTTATCTATCACTTACCAGTGAAGGGGATGGCTGCGAGCCAGCCCTTGTTCTCGATGCCCAGGTTGAGGTCGCACTGCGCCGCTGGCATCACGTAACCCAGACTGAGGGTCTGCATGATCACCCCCATCAGAATAACGCCGCTCATCAGCATGTGGACAATGTTGTAAATGCCCAGACCTGCAGAAAAAAAAATACTCATTGTTTTGTTTCGATAACCATTTATGTGGGAAGTACATCACAATTTGATTGTATTTTTTTGATACCAAGATCAAAGCACAAGTTAACCTGGTGATGATTTTTTAACCTGTTATTGTGTACAAGAAAGTGCTTACATACATACATACAAGTAAAAAAATGAACGCGCAAACAATGCGGCGTTTGAAACTTGTTGCTTAAGCCGAAGTGGTAATATAATCCTATTATGGAGTTGCAATAAGAAGCTTTAACGAATCATAAATAGTTCGATTGAGATTGATCATTCAATTGTGTTGTGACAAATAAAAATGTTATGTATAACCCAGACACTTTTCTCTAACATGCAACGATCTATCGTATCGTATTCAAGGCAATGATGGTAGACTACTACCTATGCACCTACAGACGTCGTAGTTGTTTTGAATACGACATTCAATCAAAAAATCAAAATCAATTATTTATTCTGCAAATAGGCCACAAGGGCACTTTTACATGTCAAATGGTGTTCTACAATATAATATTAATAATCTTACACAATTGAGGGCTTAGGTATTTTTAGCAAATAAGTACTCGTAAAATTCGATGCCAAAGATATGGAATACATTTATCTCGTTGTTAGAAAGGAGTAAGATGCAAAAATATATAAACAAATCCTAGACGCCGACTATAAGTTTTGAAGAAAATTCTTTCTTCTTGTTTGAGTTGGCTCGAATGACATTACTCCTTCTTGACGGATAAGTCATAAGACCTGAGCATAACCTTAGAGGCCTATTGCACAATTTATTATAGGTCGTGGATTCTAAACTTTGGAAGATTTAATTAGCCAAAGTACATACTTATCCCAAACCCACGACACATCATACATTGTTCAAGTCGACAATAAAATGAGTAACTGTCTCAGATAAGAGCTCTATTCTCTAGCAGAAAAGCCTTTGTTCAGCATTGGGAATCTCATTAGGTCAATTAATCATATATCCGTGTGCTATATTCAGTATTATTATCAAGCCTAATAGCGCATCACTTGTTTTGATAAGTGAGACAAATAGCTTATCAAACAAACACAGTAGGAGCGTCTCCATATTGACTCAATCTTACGGTAATTTAATTATTATATCACGGTTTTATGTTTGCGAGGGGTATTTCCCAGCATGATGTTATTGCTATACGATGTCTCCTAATGCTTCTGCAAATAGAGATCTCTAATCTGAGCTAATTAGACGGGTTTTTCATCAATTAAATACTGAAATACATAATAGGTGTTAAATAATATACTGCCTAATCACATCACAGCGGCGCGGCGTTTTTACATAAATAAAATAAGCAAATGTTACGAACTTTGGTTGCTACGTGTTTTTGTCAATTTCCGTTAATTGCAAGGGGGCATAGTTTGGATCAAATAAAGTAAATCTCCAAGACAGTAGTATCTTAACTATTGAATATATTGATAACAGTAAGCTGTTATCAATATATTCAATATTTTAATTTAATCAGTTACCGTAAACCCGGGGTACTTTGGCCCTGGAGGGTAGCTTTGGCTTTCGTGAATTACTTGGTCCTCCGCTTTTTTATGAGTTTTAAGAATGGTCTGATCACCTTATTTTTAGTTTCAGCTAATTGCTCATGTTGGTACTTTTATTATTTGACATTGCTATGTGTGGTTTTTATGCAGGCCAAAGTAACCCTCCATTGGGTTAATGTAACCCGAGTTTACGGTATGCAGATTTAACCAGTGTAAATGGCTCTTAACTGTGACGTCATAAAGCTTTCGAAATTCTGTAAGGATCCTATACACTACAAGAAGGTTTACAAAGTGAGTTCGTTCGATATTCGATATTATGAATAGTGTGAATGAACTCTGCAATATGCCGTTTCCCGGGAACACCGTGTATAATAGTGTCCAGGGCTGTTTTTACCCACGCGTTAATGCGGCTCACTCCGCCGGTCACCCGTTACGAAACTAGACCTCTACCTACGCTTAATTACTACGCATCGCGGTGTCATGATATAATTGTGGGTGAGCGTTGAGGTGAGCTTAAAACAAGTTACAGAATAGGGGGTCTGGGCAGTTTGAACGGTGATTGCTTTGAATGGAAGGCCTTTGGTTGGTTACTCTCTATGACAGCTGTTTTGAGGCCTTTCACCTGTCTTGAGAACAAGCCAAACCGACGCCGAAGTCAAACTGCCCTCCCATTTGACAATAGTTATTTGTTATGTAAGTTGTTTTTTGGCGCAAGTGCTTGTATTGAAAGCAGAACTAGCGAAGGAATGTTAGATTGAACCATGAGCGAAACGAATGGTCCAAAAGTACAATCCTGAGCATAGCGAGGCTTTCAAGGCACGAGACGCCAAACAACTTTGCTGCCGAGCGAAACACACAACTTTTCACCTCACCACCGCGACGAAAATTATAAATGTATTGAAAGTAGGGTCGTTTCGCCGGTTAGCGACCACTTAGCCGAGTTGCTCACTTTAGATTAGTAAATGTATACCTATTCAATGTACACACATAATAGATGGTATTCGTATAGGTTCTGAGTATAGTCAAGTTTTGAAACCTACAATAAAATATAGCACTTTCATCCATAGATTAGGAAAAAATATGGAAAAGGTTTCAAAATAGCGAATTCGCTGGATAGCGACCGCTTTAGTCGGTTTGCGACCACCTGTTAGCTAGTTGGCGACCACTCTTGCAAATAGTGTTTAAGTAGTTAATAAAACGATGCATCATCATCATCATCATATCAGTCGAAAGACGTCCATTGCTGGACATAGGCCTCCCCCAAAGAGTGCCATAATGACCGGTTCTGCGCCACCCGCATCCATCAGATTCCTGCGATCGTTACCAGGCCATCAGTCAACTTGTGGGGGGCCTACCCACGCCGCGCCTTCCGGTACGTGGTCGCCACTCGAGAACCTTTCCGCCTCAACGGCCGTCGGTTCTACGTGCAATGTGCCCCGCCCACTGCCACTTAACTTTAGCGGCTTAGGGCTATATCGATTACCTTGGTTATCCTGCGGATAGCCTCATTTCTGATGCGATCACGCAGAGAAACTCCGAGCATAGCCTTCTCTCCATTGCCCTTTGGGTAACTTTGAGCCTTCTTATGATGCTTCTTATGATTTCTGAAGCGACCACGTTTCGGTGCCACACGTGATCACTGGCAACACGCACTGGTCAAAGACTCTCGTCTTCAGACACTGCGGAATATTAGACGAAAAGATGTGCCATAGCGTAGCTTCCCGAACGCTGCCCAGCCGAGTCGGATTCGACGATTGACCTCTTTCTCAAAGTTGGACCTACCTGACCTGACTGCCCTTATACTACTACAAATTGTTACTCTTCTAAATCTACTTTACATTGCTTGTCAATGCAAAATAGAATCGAAAACGGCGCGACATCTCGCTCACACCATAGTGCTATTATATATATTGCTATTACAGTCACACATGTCGTTCATAGTAGGTATCTAAATGCCACCATTTTACAAGCTTTTATGTAACTTTTAGATTAAATTCTACTTACCTACACTAGCTTCTGCCCACGACTCCGTCCGTGTGTCTCGTTTATATCGTAGCTCCATACAAAATTTCAACCCCTATTTCAGCCTCTTAGGGGATTATTTCGGGGATAAAAACTATCCTACGTCCCGGGACTCAAACTATCTCCATACCAAATTTCATCAAAATCGGTCCATCGGTTTAAGCGTGAAGAGGTAACAGACAGACAGACACACTTTCGCATTTCTAATATAACCATATCATATAATCATATGAATTATTCATTTTATAATTATATATTATTATTATATTACATATACCTACTATAGACATAGCATGGATTGGCGCGGCTTAAATACCTACCGACACAATTGGCTTGCCAAGCTAAATATCGCGGGTGCCGCAAGAATCCATAAGGAAAGAAAAAGAAAAACGATGTGGTCGCTATCCGACTTCTTTGGTAATAATTTTATTGGGTACGCGACCACCCCATTTTATTTAAATCTATTTTTATAATATGCCGAATTTCAACGAAACTATTACAATAGCTAAATCATTTAAGCAATCAAGTAACTAATTTCAGCATAATAATAAAATTAAGTGACGTAACTAAAGTTTTCGCGCCAACTGTCGCGTTATTTTTTTTACAGATTCACTGCACGTCAACACTTTTCGGAAGCAATGTGTGAAATGTGTGAATTGAGGTTATTTTTTCTTGCTTTTGATTACGCTTTGGGTTTTAAAGTGTATTTATTCTTATTCTGACACTATTCAAGAATAGTTAATAACTAATTAGTTTTCTGTTGGGTTTGTAGAAATGTTAATATCTTTAATTGAAGCAGCCTAGTCCGTCAAGTGGTCGCCAACCGAAGGTGGTCGCGTTACCGGCGAAACGACCCTAATTTGGACCTTATAGGTACTCATTTTCAATAAACGTTTGTTTACATTTCATCAAAATCAAAGTATTTTATAATTATTAAATGTAATAACATAAACATTTTCGCATCTTGAAATAGATTCCTCGCTTACATTAAAAAAGTCAAAGTATTTTTGGGTAGGTACTATACTTCGATTTTTTTAGCATTAGAAATTCGATAAACAAAGAAGCAGGTGTCGTAAACCTGTTTCTTCAGAATTTAATAATAAAATATTAAATTATTGTGTATTTTTCTTTGTTACATCGTACGTACTTATCAATGATTTCACATTTCCTATTACTTAGGATTGTAAATATTATATATACATTATTATTAACTATTTCTAACCTAACCTAACCTTTCATTACACTGAATTGGGTGGTTTTAACCTTAAAATGCATGCATATCAAGTGGTCTCTCTGAAATAAGTAAGTAGAACCTATTTTAGCTTAATTTGAAGCTTTTCCGACCTCGTTCACCACACACTAGTGCGATGTAACCTTGTAGTTATTAGGAGTTATTATTTAGTAGTATCAGAGTAAGGGCCGCACTCAGGCACCTGAACTGAACCGCACTATCAACGAAAGATAATAACAATAACAAATAACTTTAACGGAAAACAATGAAACTTAAAAACTCAAAACAACAAGATTCTGGGATAATGACAAAGTATCGCACTTGCATTCGCATGACATACGAGATGAGCGTGACGTTTAAAAACAAACATGAACAATGTAATGGCGGACATTTTATCCGACCGATTGCAAATGTCAAAACGCTAAACTCTTATTGATGTGGGACACGATCTCTTCAATTTAGTCGCAATTTATGCGTTTAAAACGTTCCGTTTGTTTGAAACCTCTGCTTCTCTGGGATTTTTAACATGCAATTTTTTTGCGATACATTAAAAATAACAAAAATAAAATATTAATGCTGTATTATTAAATAATCCTTTTAAGTAAATGCAAATTACACATTTTGCTATCGTCTAATATGCTTTAAAAAATATTTTCATAGTTTTCCACTTATTCCGCCGCATTTACGGCAGGTATCGTAAAACGTGTTCTATAAAAAACCTTACACTTACTTCTGTAAAGGTCTTTCTAATGCTAAAAAAATCGAAGTATAGGTAGGTACTGTCGGGTAAACTTAGGCTCAAATACGCATATTTTACTTTTTCCGCTAACTCAGCAGGCATTAAAATTCATTTTATGTACCTATATCTTCTGCGCAGTAATATCAAAATAACTTCTATTATTTTGATATTACTGTGGCTTTAGAACTAAACAAAACAATGAAATGTAGTTACACGAGTTTTTTCTTAAATTAACTTTTTAAACGGTGCGTTCCAAATTTGCACGAAGCGTAAAATTTTGAAATGTAAAACTACATTTTAAAATTAGTTGTTTGTATTGTATTTTTATAAAGCTGTCTAATTATTCATATTTCATATGTACTTTATTAAGAAAGACTAAGTATTATTAGATTATTTTATGAAAATAATAATAATGAATTATTAGCTTTACACCATATGTATCTGAACGCAAGATAATGAGCTCTTATTCCTATAGAAAAAAGTTGGATCTCGCGATAGAGCGTCACGTTCGAAATTCAAAAACTCGTTCCACGCTACCTAGCGGATATAATGGACTTTAGCACGCAGATTTTGAGCGACAAAGCAAGCCTTTTCGAGCCGGTGAGGTGAAAAGCCTATTTTTCCTTTCTGGCGTGGAAAGTCAGATTGCTACATCGATTGCACAAAAACTGGTGCCTACCAACTTTAATCTCCGGTAGAAAAACAGTATAGGGTTCAGAAGAAATGAATCGCTGTTTTCTCGTGGTGTCCCAATTGTCATATCAGCAGCAATAGTAGTGGGACCACTAGAACGGAGAAACAGGTCTCCCTCGTGGTCCCACTACTATTTCTCAGTTGAGAAATTTTATAATTTCTTATCCAGCTTCAAGTAAATAGGTATAACTGTTTCAGGTGATAATGTGGACACGCTGAACAAAAGCACCATTTTTTTTTCAGGTACCTACCTACTTCCTTGTTATACATATAGCTTTAAGTTTTTGATAGGAACCACAACTCCTCCGTCGGTCATCATTAATTTTATGGCGGCCATGGTCGTACGATTTGTTCTAGCAATCTGCTTTACTATAAATTACTCTTAGTGCATATGATTCCATTTAACTAAATATACATACGCCTTGCGTCCTAATACTCCTAATACAGTGGCCTAGTATAAATCTAGGCTTTGAAAGCAGGGTCTTATGTTATGATAGTGAGATAAAATATTACGCTGTTTAATTTGCGTCATAGCATATTACACTGATTCTTATACGCATAAACAACGAGGCACCCTAATTACGGACTTACTAGCTGTTGCCCGCGACTTCGTCCGCGTATACCATGTTATCGTCTAAATGTTTGTTAAATGAAAAATGAAAATGAAAATGAAAAATGTTTTTATTTCATAAGTTTTGTTCTTTTACAAAGGTCCTTTGGGGCTACCTAGTAAGTAAATAAATACTTGTGTCAGGTAGTCCCGCTCTTCCATCGGTACAAGTTGCTATATAATATATGAAATAATTTACTTAATTTAAATATTAGTTTACAAAGTTTTGTGTGTGTCTTCGTGTGCGTGCGTGTGTGTGTGTGTGTGTGTGTGTGTGTGTGTGTGTGTGTGTGTGTGTGTATGTGTGTGTGTGCGTGTGTGTTTTTTCGTCGACGTGTTAGTAGTGTGTGGTCGAAGTTTAGAGTCCTGTGAAGTTTGATTATTGATTGCAGGATATACAGTTTCCTCATGGACAGCTGGTCACTGATCAAGTATAACTCATCCGTGGGGAATCTGTGTGGCTTAAAAAATAAGACTTTTAGCAGACAACGCTGTCCCCTTTCTACTTCAATGAATTTAGATTTCGTAGCACCACCCCAAGCGGATATGCAGTAAGTCATTACCATTACAGATTGTGCAAGTGTTACATACAGTTGTTTCAGAAGAGATTTCGAGGCGATATGTCTAAGCATTTTAAAAATCCAGATAAGTTTCCTTATCCTATTATTCACATATTCGATGTGCATGTGCCATGAAAGTCTTTGATCAATGATAACGCCTAGGTATTTAGAAGTGTATACTTTTTCTATTTCCATACAGTTACAAGAGTTGTCAATACTTCCATTACAGTTATGTATTTTTAGTTTTAGGTTTCCATGTGGTTGGGTACGATCATATTTAGAGAAGCATATATAATTCGTTTTACTGATGTTAAGGCTAAGTAGGTTATCTTTTAACCAGGAGGATATAGAGCGAAGACCATCCTCTGCCCTTCGGTACACCGACTCCCAAGACTCTCCCTCAAACAGTACGACAGTGTCGTCTGCATACGATTGTATGGTTCCATTTTTAATTTTAAGGTTCGTCAAGTCGTTGATATAAATAAGGAACAACGTGGGGCCTAGGACACTCCCCTGGGGGACACCATAAGAGATTTCAGTTAAATTACTTATATGCTCTTCGATTTTTACTTTCTGTGTTCGTTTGTGTAAGTAGTCACTTAGCAAACTCAAAGGGGTTCCCCTAATTCCAATACGATCCATTTTGCTTATAAGTATGGAGAGAGAGACGGTGTCAAAGGCCTTTTTAAGGTCCAAAGGAATGAATAAAAAAAAACATTAAAATTAATTTTGTACCTAGTCTTTTAGAAAACAATCTAAAACCGAAGTTACAAATCTCTTGCTCTCTATACAAACTAAGAACCCTCTCTGAACCCTCATAGAAAACAGTCTGAAACCGTAGGTACAAATTTCTTACTTTAAAAATGTCTTGCTCTCTATACAAAGTTCGAACCCCCTTTTAACCTTCTTAGGCGATGAATTAAAAAAACGCTGAAATAAGTTTTGTAGTATTTTAGCAAACAGTCTAAAACCGAAGTTACAAATGCCTTACTTTAAAAATATCTTGCTCTCCATACAAACTTTGAACACCCTTATCCCCTTTAGGGGATATATTTAAAAAGAATGCTAAAATAAGTTTTGTAATCTAAACAGGCTAAGATCGAAGTTACAAATATCATACTTTAAAATGTTCTTGCTCTCCATACAAACTTTGAACGCTTTTCAGGGAAAAATTAAAAATAAAACACTCGGTTTTTTTATTGTAATAGGTAAGTATTTTTTCTACAAACTATCAAGTCTCTAGCTAAAAAAAAGTGTTTCACATACGAACTTTGCACCCCTTTTTAACCCCTTATGGGGTGAAATTTTCCAAAACGCTGGCAGTAGGTATTTTTTTTTATTTTAATAAGTAGGTACTTAATCTTTCTACAGAGTTTTAAGTTTCTACCTAAAAAAAGTTTTCCTATACAAACATTGCACCTCTTTATCCCCCTCTTAGCGGGTGGAAATTTTCAAACCACTGAAAGTAATTTACCTTTATATTTGTATTCTAATAAATAATCTTTCTACACAATTTAATTACCGTGCTTGGAAAGAAAAGTGTAAATTACACCCAAACCATGCAACGTACATACACATGTGGGGTACTAAATGAATGCTGAATAAATTGTCAATAGTTCATTCATACACTATATTTGAATATATTACGCTAGTTTAACTTAAAGCGGTGTTTAAAGTGTTGTTTGTCCTTTTTAGGCCAGGTCTATTGTATAAAGTCTGTAAATTCATCAAATAGGGCATACACATACATTGACTTAAAACCATAATACTTATTATGACTTTTGACCTTTGATAACTTAAGTATAGTAGCATATAGCGGCCACCTTTAGCCGGTATTTAAGAAATACTGGCTTGACATCGCCATGAATGATCGCCAATGGATACTGAACATTGTGCGAAAAAGGAGCAGAAAATGCTAGCAATGGAAAATGTAAACCCTCAGCTCCAAAGCAGTAGTTAATAGCTTTTACAAAGAAAAATAAGCAACTTGGTTTTATGTAAGAAGAAACATGTTGTTCTCCATTTTCTCAGTAACTCCACCGTTTGGTTGCATTAAGCAGCTTATCACTGACCCCATGGCTAAGTCATTCCCATTCCTTGACGATGAACCCCAGGGGTAACACGCGTAAACAAGAGATAAATGCGTGGGGTAAATCAATCACTCATTGAACTCTTCAAAGGTCGATGATTGTTTACTGAACTCGAAACACCATGTTGGTATGTATGTACGAACTTTGAAATGTTGTGGAGTCTGATAAATAGTTAACTAGTTACTCACGTGAATGTGAGTAATGTTTTTTATCGCATATATTTAAAACACTAGCATTTGTCCAGAAGATGTTTTATGGATGAATCTCTATGTCAAGTTTCATCTAATTAAATAAATTCGGCCGTTTTTGAGTGATTGAAGAATATTTGTTCTTTCACTTTTATAATATTAGTAGGACTATGGGCAGACGCCGTTTATCCTATTGAACATAAATCTTTGTATTTAGGACATACTTACGAGGATTTAAATTAGCAGCCATGTCGGTCAGCAAAATACCTAACGGTGATATATTTTGTAATAATCAGTGGCTATCTACTACTCGTAGCAAATAAAGTAAATATAAACTGTTAAATATTTATATTCCTTACTACAATTGTTTCTTGATTGAGATAGGTCGGTAATCACTGGAGATGAAACCGAGGTTTATAGCGATGTCGTTTCACACATGATTTGCAACAATATAATATGAATATGATTTAATATGGGAGGATATACCTGGCTATGATATAATAGAAGCTCGAAGTTCGTATACCTGCATCCCTGTCACGTCACTCGAGTATATTAAGTGCGATAGAGATGGAGATACCCGAACTTCGAAGTCAGGCTCCAATGAGATGTTTTTTCGTGTCGATAATTGCGGTCGACAATCTAAATATATGAGCAGAATCATAGGCAATGCCATCTAATGAAACTGTTTTGCTGTTACTGGCCCTCTAAATAAAAAGTTTGAATTTTTAAGACAATCCCCTCAATACTTTTTTCATGCCTGGGTTTTGATAATGAGAGAATGTAAAAACAATACGAAAACAGAAAAGTAGGTAGGTATTATTTAAACAAAAGTGACTATATGTACATAAAATAAAAACCGGTCAAGTGTCTCGCGCACGGAGGGACAAACTTTCACCACGCTTTATTAAGAAAAAATCTATGTTGGCTTTTCAGAGATAATTTTTTTTTCAAGTGAATCCATTTTGATAATTCTTTTTTTATTTGTCTTTTTTTATAGAAATTAAAAATATATAATTAAATTTTTCATTTTCCATACACGTGGATTAGCTTTGTTTACAACTTTATGACAGACAGACGGACGGATTCGCACCATAAGGGTTCCGTTTTTATTACCTTTTTGGTCAGGAACACTACAAAGATTATCTGAGTCGTCGAAGCAAGTCCACTATGTACATTTGTCATTACATAAGACCTTTGAGTATTAACATAAGACAGACGTCTTATCGTAACTTAGCCTGAAATTGGAAATAGCAATGACAATAGCTAACAAAATTTCGGTATGCAATTTTATTTCAAACTTCAACCTTTCAAAATAGTTTTATCTAAAATTTTCCTCCTACTATCTCTCGCAGTGTTACTATACAACTCTTATCACGTTATAAAATGTTAATCGTAGGTAGTGCAAAATAAAACAATAAAATTATCAAGGTAGTGTCACCGCGTGGATGAATCCAAACGGCCTGCGTCTATAAAATATTCAAAACAACAACTTAATTTGAGGTTATCTAATATGGTCTATTTTAGAGTTGCAAATATATTGAGGTATTTTAAACACGTTACCTGATTTGTTTCGTTCTTGTATATTCACAATCGTGTTATAATAGCTTTTAGTCGAGTAGCATGTTTAGGCCACAAACTATTGTGAACAAATCTTTAGATTAGGTGTCAAAGCAGACCCGGGCTCCCTTAGGATACAACCAGGAATAACGCATGGGGGATGATGAGTGACGTAGAGATATTGACATAAAACTATCATAGCGTGACCCCTCACGAATTCACAGGCTTGTGCGCCACAGTGAAAAACAACAGATTAAGTCGAAGCTGCTATTAAGCCTCTTATCATAAAGCGCCTGTTGGTAGGTATAATATGATTGAGCTAAGATTACTTATTATTGTTACAAATCTAGTTTAAATAGGTCCTATATAGGTTTTTTCCCAAAGAGACGTACCTACCTACAAAGATCGATACACAAGAAGTACAAGGATAAATTCGGCATCATTATAGGCATGATGCCTCATGTTAAAAATGATAACGTAGTGTTGGTAAATGGATAGTAAACCATCACATTATTGTAATAAAGTAAAAATTATAAAATATAATTCAAATCATTAAAAGATATGGATCTTGAAAGTTTAGAAAAAATATGCATTTATTTTTTATTGTCCAAGGTTAATTTTATATAAGGTTGAGAAATTGTACAACAACAATGGATCTAAACGCAGTATTTCGCGAGCGAAACAGCAATTTACTTGATTTTCCATTCAACGGTTACGGTTAGTAAAAATAACAGGTGTGACGTCATACCTGTGCCTGTGTTTCAATTGTTTCGCTTAACTTCAAACTCAGATAAACCCACTGTAACCACTTCCGAGATAATTGAAAAAAGTGATAGTAACGTTAATTCGGTAATTTGAAAGGCAGTATTTTTTTAATATGGCTAAAGCATTAAATAAAGCCATCCTGTTCGGCTAATTCAGCATTAAAACCATCCATTCTTTACAAAAAATCAAATTTAGATTGGATTTACCTTCATTTGATATAATCGATTGTAATTTATCTATATTTGAAAAAAAACTCAGCGTGGATTTGTATTTATAAATTTGATTGAACTAACCTGATTTTCACTACATTTAAAAAAATACGATTAAAAATTGTCAGCCATGTTGAACAAACTTCTTTCGCTGACTGGCTTGGATGGACTTACCTACATTTGAAAAAAACTGTCATATGGATTTATCGGATTTTGATAAAATATTATGATATTAACTGTATTTTTCTACACTTCTAAACTACTACTACAAAATTATACGAAACGGATTAAATTGTAACAAAACTAGTTTTTTACCCTTTTGTTTCATACCAAAGTCTTAAAAAATGACAGAATTGGATTTACCCGAGTTTGAAGTTAAGCGACTCAATTAGTAACTCTGAGTCCGAAACCAAATTAGTGGGACTCCGTTGGGACCCAGTGAAAGATCACTTCACCTTTAAGGTTAATTGCTCAGATACTGAAAATTGCAACAAAAAACTCAAACAACGCGCGCGCGCATCTTCGCTATGAAAAAACCTACAAACACCTAAAACAAGAAATATTTAAACCTCATATTAACTTTCCGCATAATCCATTAAATCTTGCAAGTAAAAAACCAGTGATTGGATTGCCGAAGAATCTCAACTGAACCAGCACATCAGGTACTTATTCAACGCAGCAGTACAGAGGTAATCCCTACTAAGTTACCGTTAATGTGTTAATTAGGCACATAGTACACTGCAAATCCTTTTAGAATTTACACCATCCTCCTTTTTTATGAAGATGCCGTTTATGGCTGCCGCCAGCGAGGTCAATCTTTGTCTCAGATTTTTGGGTATTTATGTTCTTTAATTGTAGTTACTCCCGTACAAACATTTGTACCTCTCCAAAAACTGGTTCGAATGGCATCTTAAAAAAATCTTAGTCATCATCCCCATTAGCGCAGCGGTGGCTGAATGGTATTTTGGCAGTTTTATGAATGGTTACGTTTTTAGGGTTCCGTAGCCAAATGGCAAAGAACGGAACCCTTATAGATTCGTCATGTCCGTCTGTCTGTCCGTCCGTATGTCACAGCCATTTTTTTCCGAAACCATAAGAGCTATACTGTTGAAACTTGGTACGTAGATGTATTTTGTGAACCGCATTAAGATTTTTACACAAAAATCGAAAAAAAACATTAAGTTTTAGGGGTCCCCATACAAAAAACTGAAACTCAAAAATTTTTTTTTTCATCAAACCCATACGTGTGGGGTATCATTGGATAGGTCTTCAAAAATGATATTGAGGTTCTTAACATTATTTTTTTCTAAACTGAATAGTTTGCGCGAGAGACACTTCCAAAGTGATAAAATGTGTGTCCCCTCCCCTGTAACTTCTAAAATAAGAGAATGATAAAACTGAAAAAAATATATGATGTACATTACCATGCAAACTTCCACCGAAAATTGGTTTGAACGAGATCTGGTAAGTAGTTTTTTTTTAATACGTCATAAATCGTAAACTGCAATTTATTTAACGGAACCCTTCATGTGCGAGTCCGACTCGCACTTGGCCGCTTTTTTTGAAATAATTTTTACACAAGCTTCCAGTATACCTATTTAAAATTATGTATCTTCTCTCTTATACTATCTTATAGGTACGTGGTCTTCAAATATTTGTACTTCATTTATCAGGTCGTAATTTTAAATTTCCCTGTGTTTGTTCGGGAAACCCCACCGACCATGCCGTGGCTCTATCTCTTCATTTTGTTTACACTGCGATTTTAAATATGTTATATTATATCGTAAATTCTTAATATGAAAAACATGCCCGATTATCAACACGTGTATAAGATATGGATTTTGGACTTCACTGGGTGAATTATAGAGGCTTCTGCAGAAATACAATATGTTAGAGTGAGTATCGAATCCGCCAGAGCTATGTGCGAGGTTGATAAGCCATTGCTTATCAACCTCGCACAGTTCTGGCGGAGGAAAAATCCACCAAATCACTTTTCTATCCTCGCTTAGCACAGCAGTGGTCTCAGCGGAGCGACGGTTTTTTATACAAAACGCACATATTTCACAGCCTCGCAACATATCCTCGAGCAGCTCTCAATAGGGGTGTAGACTGAAAATTTATTATTACTCCAAAAGTAAGAAGGAAAAAAAAATATGCCTAGTGATGAAAAATCCCATTCGGATATCTCAAAAAATTACGAAGCTACAACCGTTTTCATATTGCTTGTTAGAGAGAGACAACAGTTTTACTATGACACTCGGGGATCGTGACGTCACGATCCACGAGCGTCATATTTAGTAAAACTGACTTATCTACACTACACACTGCACTGGTACACGTAGTACTATTACTTATTCTGTGCTGGTACCTACTTTAATTATATGCTAGTATCTACTTGTTCGACGATTTAATTTTTTTTGACATAACGCAATCAGATTTTTAAAAATATGTTTATATGTATATGTAGTGGACATTAGTGGCTTGTCACGATATTTTTCTTGTAGGAGTAACTCCGCGAAAAGTGTAAAAAAAATTAAAACAAAAATAAAAGTACATTTTTTTAAAGGAATTTTAAGGACATGGTGTTGGTTGAGTATATGCACTTTGTAGCTTATTCTATTTTTATTCATGATGATTTTGTTTGGTTACTCTATCTTAGAATAAGACTAAGAATAACTTTATTGCTTTCATGTTGGCATACAGGTGGACTTACAAAATTTACAGTACAACATGGGACCCTGTAAGGGTATATTGCAAGTCTTACAATCTAGAACTTAAAACTAAAGTACTAGTAGGAGGTAACAAAAGTGTTAAATCTAAAAATAATACGCCTAGGTAACACACGTTATCTCCACTTATAATAAATCTCTAAATTAAAAAAAGAATCAGCCAGTTTGAAACTAAACTTTCTGCGGTTCGAATGTTCTCAGCATCCCATGGACGGAAAAATATGAAACATTTTATATAGGTACATTATTATTTCAGCTGCAACTTAGGATAGTTTTTATCCGACTACGACAATTAATTTATTTTCCGTAATATACGACTTCATTTAATTTTTCATTTATTATTCTTAAAGTATATCGCCGCCACATCTGTCAGCTAAAAGAAACGTCAAAATCACAGACTAATAAGCAATACTACGGACAAAATGGCGGAATTTCTTTGCCTTTCTTTCGCCTATTAATAATTTTAATCCCGTCTACGATATACATTGACGAGACACATAGGTACCAAAAGCAAATATAAAATTAATCGATTTTGATATGCGAACTTATATGCGCAAATGTCGAATTAAGGCGTAATTTCTACAAATGTATTAACAAATTCGAACAATATAAACTTGGTTTTTTTTGAATGGCACGCGCGCGCGCTCTTTGCGTATTCAGCCAAACCACGAAAACTGAAACTCGAAGTTCGTATAATCTGCATTCCTGTCATTTGTTAGTGCGATAGAGATAGAGATACCCGAATATTTTCGAATTCCGAAGTTCGTGGTTTAAAAGAAAATACGGATGTCGGATAGATCTAAATTAATATTTTATGTGTGAATATGGTTAAAATTATTTGGAAATACTATTGTTGTTATTGTTTTAGTATATTTGACTAGCTTTAAGTTTAATATTGTACGTCCGAAATGGGCAAGCTGTTGGACTTTATTCTACCCAAAACAACTAAATGTACACAGTTCTGACAATAAAGAAATCTTATTTTATCTTATCTTATCGAAAATAGGGATGTAGACACTAAACAAAATAATCATAATGTTGTAAGTATTATCTCGAAAAAAAACAACGCAAAATGCTATACTCGTATAGGTAATCACTAAGTTATAAGTGTATAAAGTTTAAAGAGGGGTTTGTTGCGTCTCTTTTCCGCAAAACGCACCTTTATAATGAAACGATTGTTTTGTACTATGACGCTCGAGGATCGTGACGTCACGGTCCCTGATCGTTTTCTCACTCTAACAAGCGACATTAAAACGGTTGTAGCTTCGTAATTTTTTGAGATATTTGAATGAGTTTTTCGTTTCTTCTTTCTTTTAAAGTGAGTCTACAGCTACAACTCTATTTGGAAGACAAGCGGAAAGAACCCATACTATCCATACTAATAATCCATACTTCCATATTAATATTATAAATGCGAAACTGTGTCTGTCTGTCTGTTACCTCTTCACGCCTAAACCGCTGAACCGATTTAGATGAAATTCGGTATACAGATAGTTTGAGCCCCGCGGAAGGACAAAGGGTAGTTTTTATATCTGAGGGGCTGAAATTGGGGGTGGAAATTTGTATGGAGCTACTTAAATCGCTGCACCGATTTAGATGAAATTTGGTATATTAATAGTTTGAGTCCCGGGGAAGGACATATAATAGGTTTTATCCCGGAAATCATCCCCTAAGGGGGTGAAAGGGGGGGGGGGGGGGGTGAAAATTTGGATGTAATCTATTTTGATGAAATTTGGTGTAGATATAGGTTAAGTCCTGGGAAAGGACATGGGATAGTTTTTACCCCAGAAATCACCCCCCAAGGGGATGAAATTAGGGGTGAAAATTCGGATGGAACCCATTTTAATACAATTTGGTATAGAGATAGCTTGAGTCCTGGGAAAGGACATAGGATAGTTTTAGTTCTGGAAATCACTCCCTAAGGGGGTGAAATGGGGGGTGAAAATTTGGATGAATCCCGTTTAGATGAAATTTGATATAAAGGTCGTTTGAGTCCCGAAGAATGATATTAGATAGTTTTTATCCCGAAAATCATTCCCTAAGGGTATGAAATAGGGTGTGAAAGTTTGGATAAAATCCATGTACCTAGATGAAATTTGGTATAGAGATAATTTGAGACCTTTCGAAGGATATAGAATAGTTTTTGCCTCGGAAATCATCCCTTAAGATGGTAAGTAGAAGTTTGTTTGCATTATATTTTCTAAGTATAAGTTTTACGCGGACGAAGTCGCGGGCAACAGCTAGTATAAGATAAATCTCTATTTCAATCTTATCTTCAACACTATTTATAATATTTATTTAAGTCAAAGAATTCTTGTAATGAATAGAAACTATTACATGCTAAGTATTTTCTCAGATTCTCAACAAATTTTGTGTATTTCAGCTCTTCACTAATATCTTTAGGAAGATTATTATTTATATTCTTATTGTGGTCATATGGGGGATCTTGTTACTCATTTGCAAGTTACTAGTAGGTAAGGCTATTCTATTTTGATGTCGCAGGTTCATGGTGCTTGTGTGATGATCTTTGGCTTTTGTATATAAATATGGATGCTTACGTACAAATTTACAGACTTCTAAAATGTATAGGGATGGTAAAGTTAAGATGATGTTAAATTCCTTAAAGTCTGCAACTATCATATTTTTTAATATTTGCGAGAATCCGTATGCATCTTTTTTGTAGTATGAACAAGTCCATCGCATCAGTGCTGTTACCCCACAATATGATCCCATATTGCAGCCAGGACTGAGTAAACGCATAATAAGAATTAGTGGCCGTATTTAAGTCTGTACTTCTTTTTATATTTCTGGAACAGGCCCCGTAGCATGGATGGCGTTATCACGCGATAAGTGACAGGATGAAGGCCTCCACACACCGGTCGCGGGCGCGGGTCGGGCGCGGGAAGTTGTAAAACATTGAAAATAAACTTCAAAAACACATCGAACGCGAGTCCGCGGGCCCGCCGCGGGCCTGCGGCGGGCCCTCTTTCGATGTGTGTTTGCGCCCGACCCGCGCACGCGACCGGTGTGTGGAGGCCTTTAGAGCGTCGTCTCGTTCTATCGAACGGTGTCAGCCAGGGACGGATGCTCTATCTTGTCACTTATCGCGTAATAAATATGACACTTTAAATGACACCCTGATTTTTTTTATACAATGCTAAATTACTCGAAAACAAAAGAAGATCGAGGACTGTTATTAAGCATGGAGTGTTCTTAAGATCTGCCAGTAGGCACATCCCCTGAAAAAATCACCAAATCCACAGATGTATTATATGCTCTGAGACCAAATCCCTCGGCGGCGGCTACTCTCGTTAACTCAGCCTGCTAGGCCCTTTTCCCAGTTTCTAACCTTTGATTTCGACTATATAACACTGAACCGAATTTGAAGTTTTAGATATTCATTAGACGCAGAATTTGACCCTCTTCAATACCTTTTGAATGGAATACATTTTCCGTCCGACGTACATTACATGTATTATCCCGTTTTTGTGCTACATGCAAATAACTGAAAAAAGAGCAAAAAATTCGCGATAATTGTGCCCCTAAAAGTTATGTACACCTCCTGGGATTGGGCAAACTCGGATTACACGCATTTAGGACCAAATGAAGGTATTTAACCCGTTGTCTCCCAGCCACCCCCGCGAAATTTAAAAAAACCGCTCAACTATAGCCATTTTACAGCCTCGTTTCCAGCTTTCTGGGAATTAATTCTTCGAAAAATTCTAATGCGATTGGCGTATTGGGGTTTACTTCTTTTTGACTTTATTTATGTGATTAGGCCATAAATTCCTATATATATGCCAAATTTCCTTCCTATGTCTTACGGTCTTCGAGAAAACTGACTGTGACAGACAACCTCCGAGTGGTCGCATAAGTGTTCCGTTGGAACAATTTTTGTACGGAACACTAAAAACCAGCCAAGTGCGAGTCAGACTCACGCACGAAGGGTTCCGTACCATTATCTATAAAAACGGCAAAGAAATCACGTTTGTTGTATGGGATCCCCCTTAAACATTTATTTTATTCTGTTTTTTAGTATTTTTTGTTATAGCGGCAACAGAATTACATCGTCTGTGAAAATTTCAACTGTCTAACTATCACAGGTGACATACGGAGAGACGGGCGGACAGCAGAGTCCTATAGGGTCCGTTTTACCCTTTGGGTACGGAACCCTAAAAAGACAGTCAACATGCTAATGTTATTTTAGAACTGTTTTAAAATTGTATCGATTCTACTACTTATTATAATATTGAGCTGATATGTTAATAACAAGCGTATAATAAAGACACAGTTATCGCCACCGGTGGGGTCCATTGCGTCATCTTTCTTTGTACTTATTCAAAATACAATCATAATTTTCCAGTATAATTCAACCCGCAGATTCTTAATACCCATGGGTAATGAGAGGTCTAAGTTAATGCTGGTCGCTTTGTGGTAAAAAGGTCGGTGAATAACAGTCTTATCTAAATGGTGACTCGTTGTGACCCCTTCAAGGGTCAATTGTACTCTGCTGCAATAGCGTGCAATCTTGCTTGGTGACGTTTAATTAAATATTAATGTTTTGAAAACGATAAAAACTGTGACGATGGTTATCACGATATTGTACGTATTATATTATGTACATACAGCATTTATGTAAGCGGACATGTTCAAACAAATGAACAGCGTGGATACACAAACAGTACTTATTTAAAAGTTTTCTTTGATTATGCAACACTACATTATTGTGATAAGTGATAAGGCTATTTGATATGAATGGGTTGACCTTCTCCTTCTACCATGTTATATGTTTCATCGTGAACTGTGTTTTCTATTCTAAAGGGTAAAGTTTGAGTGTGTAGCTTAGATTTGTAGCTTTGTAAGTTTGTATGAAGGGAGTAATCACCGGAACCACTCATATATAAAATAAAAAAAATAAATAAAAAATGTGTTTATTTCGGAGATGGTCCATATAATGTTAGTTTTAGTGTACATATTTTTTTATTTATATTGTATCTTACTTTACATTTTTGTCAATAAATATTTTCATATTTATTTTACAATCTTATAATATAATGTTAGTAATTTATTAGATGTACATCATTTATGTTAATTTAGGTATCTGCCACCCTCTGGAGTACGTGCGCATACTTTCGTACCCAGTGTCTCAGAATGGGGCAGTCCATCTTCTCACTAATGACCCTCAGGATGGTGTTGTGGCTCCCCCGCACCCTGCGCATGAGTGATGCAACACGGAGACGAATCACCGCGCTGAACCCCTCCGTACGCGCATACGCAAACATTGCTGATGCGCTGCGCTGCAGTAGCGTGGGAGCCCCAACAGCACCCTGAACTGAAGGCGTTATTATATAGTACTCGGAGGGCGTTGAAGGCTCGCTGCGTGTAGTTGACCCACAGATTGCACGTGTATAAAGTTTTTCATATCATTCATATGATATAAAATATTCTTTTAAATTTCACCAACCTGGCTATGACAACTCGACATTGCTGGGACAAGTAAATGTGGTTGATGGACACCATCGTTACCTATATATATGTATAGCATTAGTAGGTAATGAAGAATCAAGTAAAGATGTCGACATGGTGAAATAGAGACAGACAGACAGAACAGACGCAGGGGGCCCCAATGTCCTTTAAGGTGTTATTTCACCGGCAACGTGAGGTGAAAACTGATTATTAGCATGAAACAAAATTAAATGTCGTCCGATAATATGAAGTATCTCGTTCCGTCTCGTCACGACTGCAGTGGATAACGACAGTACCCTTATCGTGAGATACAATCGTAACCTTACGTTACGTAACTACTTACGAGATCGAATTAACGCGCTTCGAATAGATTTCGATCTCGCTTCGGTATTCTTCGATTCGACCCGTCAAACTTGTAACTCACACTGCCGTTGGACTACGAAACCAACTGCAAAACGTTAGGCACTTTGCTTTTAGTTTTCGATGCGTAATTTAACGTTCGATCCGTACTACCAATCGGCAGTGTGAGACATTTCGAATCGAAGAATACCGTCGCGACTGTAGTTTACTATTTCACTTGCAAAATGGCCCGTGATATCGTATTATTCCGTCAAGAGTTACCGTAGATCCGATCGAAATTTATCTCAAATTAAAGAACTTATAAAAATAAGGGTTTTGAATTGACAACATATATCCGCAAAATTCGGATTGTCGCGTATTTTGTATTAAAAAATGCAAATAAATGGCCCCCGCGCCGCCATAATATTGTATCGACAGTCGACACTGTCGACGTCGCGATGTGCGTATTCTGTAATGTCATAACCGACAAACATTTAAATTAAAACGATAAATGCTAGTGATATAAGGTTGAATATTGGAAAATCGATTAAACTATACGAACGAACGTGAAGTCGATCGCGAATTAAGTAATGTATAAGTGCCTCACGTTACAGTTTGGATTTTTAGTTCTATGAGTGACCACCAGGGGCGGTGTATAGACTTTTCATACTAAATCTTGACGATAGGCGGTAGCGTCGATAGTAGACGCGACTCACTTCAATCCCACGCTAAAGTTGCAGCGACCGTGAGAATTTTCACTGGACAACCCGGAGCAATAAAAGGGCTGCTTTTTGATGATCTAGGTACGAGTTTGGTAATATACTATTATAGCATGAAATTTTAGGAAAGCCGGTGGGAATCGGCTTGTATGGGCGCTCCGCCACTGGTTACTATAACAATATAGTTAAGTACATTACTAACAACCATTTTTAAACAATAGGTACCAAGCGAGTTACCTAATTAACTGACGCGCATGCGCTGAGTCGATTAACTCGCACCACTCGGTGTATTAATTGAAATAGTAAGACCAATTAAACGTATGTTAATTCAATGGCAAAGTCATTACGCTGCGAAGAATCTTATTGTGCTCTACTTTAAAGTGATTCAAAATTCTGTCTGGCCGTTGGCTGGTTAGCACATGATGTATGTACAAAATTCAGCCTTAAAATAGTACATTATTGCCGTGGCCGGGAAGGAGGCAATTGCAGGCTGAGTACTTGTTTAAACGGACGAGCTTGCGAGTCCGTTTAATTATAATACGAAGCCTGCAATTGCCATTCCGGCTGAGGCTAATATAGTGCTTTTCTCAAAAATGGGGGAATAAAAAAGACTGCAAATTGAGGATACTGCAAATTACATAAAATTAAACGTCACAATATATTTTTTTAAACAGAATCGCAAGTGTATTTTTCCACCGAAAAACGCAATCTTTTTATGACTATACAAAAATGTCGCGTTTGCAACAAAAAAATACGACTTGATTTGGCTGAATACGACCAGGTGCCGTCTTTCATATGCCAGTTTCTACTTTTTAAAAAAGTTTGGTACTCGACAAATAGGAATTTATATGTAACATTCCAGGCAGCCTGCAATGTTTTTATTTTTTAATTTTGATCTGGCCTTAAACTATACACTTTACCTTCCAATATGTAGCGAGTTATGTTCACTTTGCGGGCCATTTTTGAGAAATAGTACATTATTGCCGTGGCCGGGAAGGAGGCAATTGCAGGCTGAGTATTTTGTTTAAACGGACGAGCTTGAGACTCCGTTTAATTATAATACGAAGCCTGCAATTGCCATTCCGGCTGAGGCTAATATAGTGCTTTTCTCAAAAATGGGGGAATAAAAAAGACTGCAAATTGAGGATACTGCAAATTACATAAAATTAAACGTCACAATATATTTTTTTAAACAGAATCGCAAGTGTATTTTTCCACCGAAAAACGCAATCTTTTTATGACTATACAAAAATGTCGCGTTTGCAACAAAAAAATACGACTTGATTTGGCTGAATACGACCAGGTGCCGTCTTTCATATGCCAGTTTCTACTTTTTAAAAAAGTTTGGTACTCGACAAATAGGAATTTATATGTAACATTCCAGGCAGCCTGCAATGTTTTTATTTTTTAATTTTGATCTGGCCTTAAACTATACACTTTACCTTCCAATATGTAGCGAGTTATGTCCACTTTGCGGGCCATTTTTGAGAAAAGTATCTTAAGGTGGTTCGATTGCCATACAAAACGTTATTTGACATTCGCAGGCTAACAGAGTGATATTTTAAGAAACTTATGTAACAAACTTTCATCAATCGGCTTCCTATTTGCGCCAAATTCCCCCTTTCCTAGAATAAACTTGTTTAAACTAGATTAATTTGAGAAAAATGGTTTTCCCAAAATATCACGTCCCAAACTAATTTCTCAAATTAATCTAGTTTATTAAAGTTTATTCTAGGAAAGGGGGAATTTGGCGCAAATGGGTAGCAAATTTATGAAAGTTTGTTACATAAGTTTCTTAAAATATCACGCCGTTAGCCTGCGAATGTCAAATAACGTTTTGTATGGCAATCGAACCACCTTAAGACAATAAGTTATTTTGTCCATCTTTATATTTCTTGTGCAATAAAATGAAGACTAGAGGCTTTGTAAGCTGTAGAACTTTTAATTTCGAATAACTACAACTTGGAAAAGTTGGGAAATCCCCGACATTTTCATTTCAAAGTTCAATATCTCAAAAACGGCTCAACCGATTTAGTTGAAACGTAGCACGTCAAACTTATAACACCCCTCTTTTTCCGTCGGGGGTTATAAACTGAATCGTCAAAAAACCAATATAATAAGGAACATTACTGCAATGTTCTGCCGCCAGAGGCAGCACTACCACTAATATTATTAAAACAGTACCTATAGGAATATAGGGGTTCACACAGTGTGACAAGGATGCTTGCATAGACAATACCGCAAGTGGGAACGAGATTCAATGTCAACGCTGCTAGTGTCGCCACCTACGAAGAGTTTTGCGTAATGTTCCCTATTATTGAACTTGCGCAGAAAATTTCACGAGAATCGGTTGAGCGCCCTGTAGAGGAGAACAACCGACCTGGGCATCCGTCCGGATAAACGAAATAATTTTGGCACAACATGAAACGGAGAACATCGTTCGCTTTACCCCCTCGTTCAATAAGTAAGGCGACACACACTGCCGCCGCACCCCACTGCGGCGTGCGGAGCGACGGTTCGCAACGTTGCATGCCAGATGGCCTACCGCGAATGCATGTCGCGGTAGGCCCTCAGTACTTGTGTCCGACCGAAACATGCTTTTTGCCGAAACCGAAACCGAAGGTTCGGCTTTGGCTCTAGTTTCGGCCGAAACCGAATCCGAACCTTTTGTAGACTTGATAAAATCGTTGAAAAAATGAAGTAGAACCGCTTTTATACACATATTAACAATATAACACCTGAAACTCGTGAAGGATGTATAAAATAAAACAAGGTTTACTACATGTTACCATAATTCCGGGAACAAGCACACAAAGCTTCACCTCACTGAGCCGGTGGCCGGCGAGCTACGCCATATTGCCGGTTGGCACGAGCGCACCCGAAGTTAGCCGAACGCGACCAGAAGTACCGTTTCGTAAGCTTCGGCCCGGCCGAAAGGTTTTTTGGCCGAAACCGAAACTACGGCTGAAACATGATTTTTTGGCCGAAACTGGCCGAAACCGAAACCGAACCTTCGGTCGGACACTAGCCAGTACCTCAGTTTGTATATAAATTCCGCACGGTACTCCAAACTGCACCGCGCCTCCGTCCGGCGAAATTTGTACGCGGCTCCGCACACCGCATCGGGATGCGGCGGCAGTGTGATGACCGCCTAAAGGTAAATGGTGGTAACCTGAATGAATAAATGGTAACCTGTGCTCTTCAATGTGTACATCCACGATATGCCCGAAACAACCAGTCGTAAGTTTGGATACGCAGACGATTTGGCCTTGGTAACACAGGATGCTAGCATGGAGGCTACCGAATTAACGCTAACAAGGGATCTATCTACCATGGACAACTTCTTTACTAAGTGGCGCCTGTGTCCAAACCCTACTAAAACCGAAGTAGCTTGCTTCCACCTGAACAACAAAATGGCCAACAAAGAACTCAATGTGAAGTTCAGAAACACCAGGGTTAAACATAATTCCTCCCCCAAATACCTGGGAGTTACCCTTGATAGAAGCCTGAACTTCAAACATCTCCTTGAGAAAGTGTCTGCAAAGCTGAAAACTCGCAATAGTATCATCCAAAAACTCACCGGAACTACCTGGGGTGCCAATGCAGCTACTCTCCGGACCTCAGCATTGTCGCTGGTATATTCGACGGCTGAATACAGCTCTGCGGTCTGGCTGAACAGCGCCCACAGTTCCCTGGTGGACGTCCAACTCCACCACACGATGCGCCTCATCACGGGATGCCTTAAGCCTACTCCAACTTACTGGCTACGAGCCCTATCCCATATACTGCCTCCTCATATGCGAAGAGAAAGATGCCTTGGACTCGAAATACAAAAAATTCGGGCATCTCCAACACTACCCGTCCATGAAGACCTAGCCGACTTTAAAAAGACAAGACTAAAGTCACGCCACCCTCCAGCGCTGAGATTCCATGATCCTGAACCAACTTCCAACCTACAGGAATCCTGGGCATCTGAATGGGAGTCAAGATCTCTTCCTGATGATATCTTCAAGCCTAATCCCAAGGCACGACCTACTGGATTTGAAGAGCCCCGACGCGTTTGGTGCATGCTGAATCGGATAAGGACAGGAGTTGGGAACTGTGCTTACTTATGGCACAAATGGAACTGGTGCGAATCAGCAGTGTGCCGGTGTGGAGCTCCCGAGCAGACTGTTCATCACACGGTATTTGACTGCCCTCTAACCAAATACCACGGCCAAGTGGAGGATTTTAAAACTTTAACTAAAGACGCGGTAGCGTACTTGAAAACCGTAAATCTTTGAAGTAGAGATATAAAAAACAAGCCATACGATAAATAATAAGGTAAATGGTATGTCCTGTATCTGCCTAGCTAGATCGTGTTTACGTCACACGTGAAGCATACATCTTTCACTAGCAACTTAGCAAGTGAGTAAGTGAGAGAGGAACGAGTGCTTTATGTAGTTATGTCGGATGTTAACTCTTTTTAACCCCCAACGCATAAAGAGGGCTCTTATAAGTTTCACGTGTCTGTGTGTCTGTCTGTGGCATCGTAGCTTGAAACGAATGGACCGATCTTAATGCGTTTTTTTGTCCGAAAGCTGACGTGGTCGAGATGGTTCTTAGCTACGGTTCGGGCATTTTTCAGATATTGAACTTTGAAATACAAAATAGTTTATTTCACAAAAACAAATATAACATTAAATCGAGGCTGTCCATCAGTGACCAAACTAGGCTGAGCCTGTGTATCTTGGCCTACTGCGAGTGCGGTTCACAGATCGTACTTGAATTAAAATATGATTATAGAATTACATCTAAATGAAAATCTCGTGGGTTTTTCAACTTTTCTAAGTTGTTAGTAGTTATTACAAATCTAAAAATGTTCTTAACTTTGGCTTCTCGTTTACTTTTTACAGATATATCAGAGGCCCTAGCACACTATGCTTTATCGCCACGTTATACGGCGAAAATGACCTGAAACGTCACGTAAAACGTGACAATAAAACCTATCGTGCTAGGGCCTCAGGTGTAGTTCTTTACTAATATTAACTTATATGTAAATTAAATAAATTGAATTGAATTGAATACCATTATCCTAGTTCTGCAACTACTTACTCTACTCTACACCTCTACTGCTACTCTATAGCGCAAAATACACATGCAAGAAATTGCGTGCAAAATTAACTACAGTCGCCATCACATACATCGGAGCAAACAAGCGCGTCACAAACATCGGAACACACCTCTATCTTCAAGGCATTAGGGTGCATGTGCCGATATTTTTGAACACCTATAGTGTACCTATGTATGTGATGGCGACTGTACATTGCATTGCGGGGTTTGATCGATTGAAGAACTCGGTATACCTCGGTTACCCGTAATGAAACGAAACTTGCATTCAATTTCTTGCATGTCTAAATTGCGCTTATGCTAGTAAATTATAGTGGTCCTAGCTATGATACGTCTGTCTAACAATGGACAGTGGGCACAAACCAATGACACATTGCAATTCGCATGCACTCGATAGTGACGTCCGGTGATGCGCGACCACGGCGAGGATGCGTGATGATAAGCGGCCAGTAAACCATCCACCTAATAGCATTTTTCCCGGCTGTGCCGTAAAGTAGCCTTAGGGTCCACTTTGACGCCTAAACCCAAGATTTGGCTCGGCCACTAATTACGAAAGCGACTGCCAATTGACTTCAAAACGAAGGTCCCAGATGAAAAATGGTTTCCTGCCGACGTTTTCCTTCACCGAACAGCTACTGTTAAATATCATACGATATTTCGTAGATAAATAATTTTCTTGAAGAACCAAGTGGTACGAACCGGGGTGGTTTCAGAGAATTTCTACTGCAGACACATAATTTCACATTTCTTTGTGCTTTGATCTTTGTGTCAACGGTGAAATTAGATGCATTGGAAAAATACACGCACTAGTGAAAGAAAATTGTACCTATATTCTTCATTGCAGTCGAGAATGTCGAGATCACAATTAAAGGCCAGCGTAGCGCTACAGGAAGTAAGAAGTTATCCAAACGCTAATAAGCTGAGTAACTAGAGTCTGGCAAATGATAGATGAGAATGAGAAATCGCGGCAAATTCAAAAATTCGGAGTTTGGTATCCCTTTACGTGTAACGCGAAAACCAGTCTTGAGACTTGTAATATATTTAAAATTTAAAACGATTTTATTAATTTACACTCCAAACTAATATATTTAAACTAGCTATGCATTACAACTTCGTCCGCATGACACACGTGAACTTGACCGATTTATGGGTTAAAAAAACTATGCTGATATTTATGTAGAACAGACAGACAAAATTTACACATTTTGATGTAATATTAGTAATGAGGATTATTTCTATAATATTAGTAAGGGTTTGTAAATTGTATCTCCGTGGAAAGGGCTCGGTGTAATTATGATTTACACTACCAGCTATGAAAATATAGTAGCAGTAAGCCACCACCCCTTAATTCTCCTAAAAAGCAAAAACGGTCCAATCTATTATCGAACAGTTAGGTACTTTCTTAGTTACCATTTCAAGTATCAAGATTAGGACATCATACTAATTTAAGGCGTTTTACACATTTGACAACGATATTACTGTTGCCATATAAAAAGTTTAACTAAAAACTCATTCTCATCTTTCATTTGCCAGACTCTAGGTACTTTTGTCTCCTGAATTCCCACGCCGCGATAGTCTTGTGTTTTTCTTAATTGGCTTTCGCTTACGAAATTGGTTCCTGTTGGTGGCAATTAGTTGGTTAAAACTACCTAAGTATTTTCCGCAAGACGACATTTTGCGCTACCCTAACCACCCCTGCTCTTACACGAAGTTTATCAATGCCTTAACATTGATTACTGCTTAGTGCAGAATGTTTAGAGACCCTCTAGGTGCTTTTTCCTGAAAGTTTCTGTCTGCTACCCTTACCTGTGTACCCTTACAATCCAGTAGAATCATCATCATCATCATATCAGCCGAAAGACGTCCACTGCTGGACATAGGCCTCCCCCAAAGAGTGCCACAATGGCCGGTCCTGCGCCACCCGCATCCAGCGGACTCCCGCGACCTTTACCAGGTCATCAGTCCACCTTGCGGGGGGCCTACCCACGCCGCGCCTTCCGGTACGTGGTCGTCACTCGAGAACCTTTCCGCCCCAACGGCCATCGGTTCTACGTGCAATGTGCCCCGCCCACTGCCACTTAAGTTTAGCAATTCGGAGGGCTATATCTGTTACCTTGGTTCTACTGCGGATAGCCTCATTTCTGATGCGATCGCGCAGAGAAACTCCCAGCATAGCCCTCTCCATTGCCCTTTGAGTGACTTTGAGCCTTCTTATGAGGCCCATAGTAAGCGACCACGCTTCCGTGCTATATTTCATCACTGGCAACACACACTGGTCAAAGACTCTCGTTTTGAGACACTGCGGAATATTGGACGAAAAGATGTGCCGTAGCTTCCCGAATGCTGCCCAGCCGAGTCGGATTCGACGATTGACCTCTTTTTCAAAGTTGGTCACCTACCTAACTGGACAGTCTGTCCTATGTAAGTATGCATAATCGTCTACAACTTCGAGCGTAAAGTGTCCGATTGAAGTGGGAGTTGGTACTACATGGACGTTTGACATGATCTTCGTCTTATCCATGCACGAGGCGCGGTGCGAACGCTCCTACTGCCAGAGCGCGCACAGCTTTAAACCATATAATACAGGAAGCCGACGGTATAGACATATTTGCTGACAATATTGGTGTGTTCTAGAAAAGTATTAGCATTCTTATCGCATAATAGTGTTAAGATTTAAACTTGGACATGTTTCTTGTTGAAGTTGTTTATGAGTTTATTTTAGTTTTTGTTTATCGTGTTATATCGTTACCGTATGTTTTGAATTTCGCATAAAGTGTTTATAAATATCTTTAGTTATGTTATGTATTTTGTAGGTACCACATAAGTGATTTGGTGTCATACTGTTAACCTATGTGTGAATGAATAAAAATTCTTAATGTATTATCCATGCCACTATCCAGTAAAATGTAAACACACAATTAAAAAGATACAATTTTACAAGAATATCATGCAGCACAGGTCTAAAGCCAGTTGTTGTTGGCCAAACGCCTCAGCGTTGCTAGCTTAGAGAGTTGTAAAATTGTAACTTATAGCTTCGTGAAACAGGCTTAATTTTTTTTACGTAACGTCACAGTATAATCTCCACTTATAATAAATCTCTAAATTAAAAAAAGAATCAGCCAGTTTGAAACTAAGCTTTGCGCGGTTCGAATGTTCTCAGCATCCCATGAACAGAAAAATATGAAACATTTTATATAGGTACATTATTATTCTAGCTGCAACTTAGGATAGTTTTTATCCGACTGCGACAGTTAATAAATTTTCCGAAATATACGACTTCATTTAATTTTTCATTTATTTTTATTGAAATCAAACGCTGCTCCAACTGTCAGCTATAAGAACCGTCAAATTTTCGTCAAAATGGCGGAATTGCTTTGCCTTTCACTTATTAATAATTTAAATCCCGTCTACGATAGACCTTTACGAGACAAATGCTAAAATATAAACCATAAAAAAATATTCGATTCTGATATGAGAACTTATATGCGCAAATGTCGTTTTATGTCGTAATTTCAATAAATGAAATCAACAAATTTGAACAATATAATTAACACGAATTTGTTTTTTTTGAATGACAGCCGGCACGCGCTCGGCGCATTCAGCCAAAAAACCTGCGGCGCTACCACGAAAACCAATACTTAATGTTCATATATTTGCATCCCTGTCACTCGAGTATAGTAAGTGCGATAGAGATAGAGATACCCGAATATTTTCGAATTCCGAAGTTCGTGGTTATAGCTCGGGAATCGAAAATATGGTAAATAATCATAATGTATTTTCTCGAAAAAGAATTTAAAATAAATATAGTCAAATGGAGAAAAAAACAAAGCAAGAGGTTATATAGGTAATGATTAAGTTATAAGAGTCCAAAGTTTTAAGAGGGGGTATGTTCTGTCCCTTTTCCGCAAAACGCACCTTCATATGAAACGATTGTTTTTTACTATGACGCTCGAGTATATTGACGTCACAGTCCCTCATCGTTTTCTCACTCTAACAAGCTTCATAATTTTTTGAGATATTTGAATGGGAGTTTCATTATCTTCTATCTATTTATCTCCACTTATAATAAATCTCTAAATTAAAAAAAGAATCAGCCAGTTTGAAACTAAGCTTTCTGTGGTACGAATGTTCTCAGCATCCCATGGACGGAAAAATATGAAACATTTTATATAGGTACATTATTATTCCAGCTGCAACTTAGGATATTTTTTCTCCGACTGCGACGATATTTTCCGTAATATACGACTTCATTTAATTTTTCATTTATTATTCTTAAAGTATACCCCCGCCACATCTGTCAGCTAAAATAAACGTCAAAATCACAGACTAATAAGGACTACGGACAAAATGGCGGAATTTCTTTGCCTTTCTTTCGCCTATTAATAATTTTAATCCCGTCTACGATATACATTGACGAGACACATAGGTATCAAAAGCAAATATAAAATTAATCGATTTTGATATGCGAACTTATATGCGCAAATGTCGAATTAAGGCGTAATCTCCACAAATGTAACAACAAATTCGAACAATATAAACTTGGTTTTTTTGAATGGCACGCGCGCGCGCTCTTTGCGTATTCAGTCAAACAGCGAAAACCGAAACTCGAAGTTCGTATATCTGCATTCCTGTCATTTGTTAGTGCGATAGAGATAGAGATACCCGAATATTTTCGAATTCCGAAGTTCGTGGTTTAAAAGAAAATACGGATGTCGGATAGATCTAAATTAATAGTTTATGTGTGAATATGGTTAAAATTATTTGGAAATACTATTGTTGTTATTGTTTTAGTATATTTGACTAGCTTTAAGTTTAATATTGTACGTCCGAAATGGGCAAGCTGTTGGACTTTATTTTACCCAAAACAACTAAATGTACACAGTTCTGACAATAAAGAAATCTTACTTTATCTTATCGAAAATAGGGATGTAGACACTAAACAAAATAATCATAATGTTGTATTATCTCGAAAAAAAAACAACGCAAGAGGCTATACTCGTATAGGTAATCACTAAGTTATAAGTGTATAAAGTTTGAAGAGGGGGTTTGTTGCGTCTCTTTTCCGCAAAACGCACCTTTATAATGAAACGATTGTTTTTTACTATGAAGCTCGAGGATCGTGACGTCACGGTCCCTGATCGTTTTCTCACTCTAACAAGCGACATTAAAACGGTTGTAGCTTCGTAATTTTTAGAGATATTTGAATGAGTTTTTCGTTTCTTCTTTCTTTTGAAGTGAGTCTACAGCTACACCTCTATTTGGAAGACAAGCGGAAAGAACCCATACTATCCATACTAATAATCCATACTTCCATATTAATATTATAAATGCGAAAGTGTGTCTGTCTGTCTGTTACCTCTTCACGCCTAAACCGCTGAACCGATTTAGATAAAATTTGGTATATAGATAGTTTGAGCTCCGGGGAAGGACAAAGGGTAGTTTTTATATCTGAGGGGCTGAAATTGGGGGTGGAAATTTGTATGGAGCTACTTAAACAGCTGCCCCGATTTAGATAAAATTTGGTATATAAATAGTTTGAGTCCCGGGGAAAGACATATAATAGGTTTTATCCCGGAAATCATCCCCTAAGGGGGTGAAAGGGGGGGGGGTTAAAATTTGGATGTAATCTATTTTGATGAGATTTGGTGTAGATATAGGTTAAGTCCAGGGAAAGGACATAGGATAGTTTTAATTCCGGAAATCACTCCCTAAGGGGGTAAAATGGGGGTAAAAATTTGGATGAATCCCGTTTAGATGAAATTTGGTATAAAGGTCGTTTGAGTCCCGAAGAATGATATTAGATAGTTTTTATCCCGAAAATCATTCCCTAAGGGTATGAAATAGGGGGTGAAAGTTTGGATAAAATCCATGTACCTAGATGAAATTTGGTATAGAGATAATTTGAGACCCTTCGAAGGATATAGAATAGTTTTTGCCTCGGAAATCATCCCTTCAGATGGTAAGTAGAAGTTTGTTTGCATTATATTTTCTAAGTATAAGTTCTACGCGGACGAAGTCGCGGGCAACAGCTAGTACATGTATAGTTTTTTACTCACCAGCTTCCAACATGGCCTCATCGAGTGTGGCCGTGGTGGGGAACTTGTCCGTTGACCCCTTCTTCTCCATTCTCCCGTTTGCCACCATTTTGATCAAGTGCCTGGAGAAAAGGGGTGTTTGTGAAAATGGCTTTCGAGATATCATTTTTAGGGTTCCGTACTCAAAGAGCAAAACGGGACCCTATTACTAAGACTTCGCTGTCCGTCTGTCACCAGGCTGTATCTCATGAACCGTGATAGTTAGACAGTTGAAATTTTCGCAGATGATGTATTTCTGTTGCCGCTATAACAAGAAATACAAAAAAAAAACATAATAAAATAAATATTTTTTTTTTTTTAATTTATGTTTTTTCCTATACAACAAACGTGATATTTTTGCCGTTTTTATAGATTTTATAGATACTGGTACGGATCCCTTCGTGCGCGAGTCCGACTCGCACTTGGCCGGTTTTTTGATACCTGTACAAACTCAAAAGTATATTAAACACTATGCTACAAACGACAAGTGCAACTAACTAACAAATGGAATCGTAATAAACTCCCATACCTACAGTCCTGCTACTCTTGCGCAAGCTAGGAGGTTTTTACAAGAATTTTATATTAAAATGATTATGAACATACGTACTAATTTCAAGATGAAAACGTTAAGTTGACACAGTTATGATTTTATTAGATTAAACATACCAGTTGCAATTCACGTGCCTATTCTCGAATAACGACGGCTTACTAGGCGAACGATATACATACATGGTCTAAATTCATATACACGTACGTACACAATTATCGAATTCATATATTAATAATTCACTGATATTATCTTTTTTGTATTAAGCAGGAGCGACTGCACACGAAAATTATAAATTTCAAATTGACAAATTCTTAACATTGGGCGCATATTATGCCAGAAAGTCGCCAGTTCCAAACCAGTTCGGAGCTTTTTTTTTTAATACATTCGTATTTTATAAATAACGGGTACCTACCGTAAACTTTAGAATGCAGCTTAAAAACAGGACTAGGTATTTGACATTAAGTAGATCTAATCGAGAAAACAGTAAGATAATATAATATTATCAGCTGGGCGATTAGTCGAGCGTTTCAAACGCTTGACTTCGGTGGCCACATTTTTGAAGAATTGGGCATAGATGTTGATGCCATTTTTAGATATTTATTAGATGTCCGGTAGATTTATATGCTTACCAGAAACGAAATCGAAATCAGCCGCCACTTCTTTAAAAAGGAGGCTACCGAAGTCAAGCGTTTGAAACGCTCGAATAATCGCCCATATATTCACAGCCCACCCACGAATAAAACCAATAATTCCGGAGAAAAACCGATTTGACCGAAGTCGCCCCTCAAATCAAACTATCTAAGGTATCTTATCCATCATAATACGCAAATTCATCTTCTGGATTAACGCCTAACCTAAAAATACCCTTGGCTATCAATAATGATAGCAATTAGTTAATGATATATCTACCGGTCGTTAAACTGTCTGATATCGGTTGCTACTCATAAAGCATAATCCCTACTGTTATAATTATACAACGTGTCCCAAAACTCAACGATAAGCCGGCACCAGAGGATGGAGCTGCTTATGATTAGTCGAGAAAAAATAAGGAAAAAAATATATCTAAATATATAAAATAAAATATATCTACCACGTGTCCCAAAACTCAACGATAAGCCGGCACCAGAGGATGGAGCTACTTATTTAGATATATTTTTTTCCTTATTTTTTCTCGACTAATCATAAGCAGCTCCATCCTCTGGTGCCGGCTTATCGTTGAGTTTTGGGACACGTTGTATGTTATTTACAATTCAAGTGTCTTTAACAAAAGGTCATTTATGAATGCCCTAAACTCATTTTATCGATCAAGTGGCATGGATTTTCACCAACTTTTATAAAACCAGACATGATTATCGGCCTTCTAGCGTTTGATTCCCGGTAGTACAGTCAGTAGCAGAAGTAGCTAAGCGGGCCGGGTGTTCAAAATGACCTGCACACGACTTTATTTTTAAGAAATGGAGAGCTATTTTTTATTTTCTTTTTTTATTTGGAAACAAAAAAAAATACAATTTTATTAACTTAATCTAAAGATTCGCCAAACTGCGAAGCTAGCTGCGTGTGTAGGTCATTTTGAACGCCCGGCCCGCTTAGCAACTTCTGAGCCCAGGTTTCGTTTTGGAATCTTATCACAAGATTTGGCGTAACCTTCGACCCCAGAGGGAAAATTTGATGTTTTTTTTTTCACCGAAAAATTACATAGTACATTTTTTTGAAAAACCCAGTTGCCGAGCCGGGGTTCCAACACACGACCTCTATATTTATACTATGTCTATATTTTGAAAGTCGCGGCCTCGCGGGCCTACCGCTTGGCTAAGTGACTCTCAATACATGACATAACATATGTTAGTACCTATATAAAATCACGGCATGCGATTGTGGTGAAAAAGGTGTGGTAGGAAGACTAGGAAGCGAACTAGTTTATCTCACCACAATTAACTTCTACCTCTTAACTACACATTGTGAGTTTACTTGTGAGGAACGATTAAATTGTTTCAGCATTGACATTGCTAACATTGTTGCTATGGTGGATAATTGTAGCCAATTAATTCGCCGTTATTGTAGCCACTGAACCGCACTAAATAGTCTAATCGTAGCTATAATGGCCACATTATCTTTAAGAACTGTCTATTGCAGTGACTGTGCATTTCCTTAATGGTGTGGTCCCACAGGCGACGGCAGATGACGAGAGTTGCGCTGCCAGTTGCCATCGGAAATGTACCTTAAGGCGCTGTGAACACCAAAAACGCGCACACTGTATATTTGTATCGGAGTATACGAGAGCGAGTGTTACTTGAGCGGCCAGGTTTTAGAAGAAAATAATTAATAAATATTAAAATAAAAAAAAGTGTGGATTATTTGTGAAATATGGCTCGTTAGCGGTTTAGGTATGAATATGTGGACTTTTTGTTTTTAATTGCAGACCCATTCGTCAAAAGAAAGGACTTAGAACCGTTTAAGATGATTTTAAGACCAATCTTTGCAAGTATTTTCTATCGAGTCGATTTCGTCCAATTATGTTTCGAGTCCGTCTACGGTCTTGGAAATTTATATGATGAATATTAACTTATTTTTTTATGTACTCTTAACGTCCTTAACCGTCTTAATGAAAACTACCGGATATTGACTTTCCCATGGGCAATAAATTATTATTTGACGCGTGCTATAAAATGGTGGGCGAAGCCTGGATAATCATAAGTAAGCTTTCTTTCTTTTTTTCATTAATGAAGAAACGTGTAGGCGAGGAACATTTTGAAGTGTAGATACATATCTACACGTTATTCTCAATTATTTAATTATTATTCCTAGTGATAAGACTTGTGTTACTACGTCGGATAAAAAAACGTTTGTCTTAATAGATAAACGGGTCAGGGACAACTTAAGAAAAGATCACTAGAGATAATATTAGGCCGATAATTCATAATATTCCTACTTGGAAAAATATCGTCCACAACCTCCGAGTCAAAAATATCTGATTACGACTCTTGTCAAACGTAAAGGCGGTAGTTTGTACAAATTGTAAAGACTGCTCTCACTAAAATGGTAAAGTTAGCGAGTGTGTATAGCTTTGTAACTTTGTATCACAAAGTACTTCGTTTGCTCAAACAGACAAAAATTCTAAAAACTGTTGGAACGTGTTCTGTTATCAATTTTAAGTATCCCTAGCCAATTTTTTTTCGAATATCTTTCATTTACAGACTTTCGACCCTCTTCAGCTTTATTATATGTATAGATAAAACTAGGATAAGCAACATGACACGACTTTTTTTTTTTTTTTTTTTATTCATTTTTTTTATGGCAATTGTCTTAAATTGACATTTTTGCCAGCATCACGTCAAAGAAATGAACCTTTAGAGGAAGGGAGACGAAAAGTAAGGGGAAAACACGAAGAAGATTTGACCAGATTTTGATGAAGGATATAAATAAAGATAATAGGAGTACATAAATAGGACATAACAAGATACATAAATGACACGACTTCTGTATTGTTCAAATGTATTGACAAGAGTAGTAGACAATCATAGACTATAGTATGCTTTTACAGGCAGCCAAACTAAATAGGTTAACATACGAAAGTATGTATGTAAAAATAATATCTTAACAGCAGGCTTTATTCGAAACGCCAAAATTGCTCGGCCTGAATCACACTGGCGCGGCCTGCGGTGGCGGTCGATAGTAAATTGACAGCTAATGACAATTTTACTATTGACCGCCGCGGCCAGGCCGCGCCAGTCTGTGAGAGGCTTTAGCATGATCTTTTTAGGGAAATAAGAGCAAGTGACGTTTTTTTACGGTCATTCATACAGCGTCTTTTTTTAGGGTTCCGTAGTCATCAACCCTTATAGTTTCGCCATGTCCGTCTGTTCGTCTGCGGCTTACCTCAGTGACCCTTACTTATAGAAAGCTGTAATTCGGCATGGGTATATACAGGTTGACTCCTAACTCCTAAGTCGTGAACCGAAATATTATTTTAAAGTCCTAACCTACCTCACTGCTGCCTAGAGTGATAATTAGGGTAATCAGATAGCATATTCTTTCAACGATGAAAATTTTATTTCTATGTTATTTCAGCATAACTCATGGTCACCCCTACAGGTTTTTGATGCAGTTGACACATTCATGACAAATCACTACAAGGTCTACAAGCTAAGAAGGGAGTAAGTGAGGGTGAGAAACTAGTATTTCGGTTCACGAAGTCATCCTGTACGTATATCAATTACGCCGACATTACCTAGAATAAAATCTTGTTTCTAGGGATGTATTTTTTTTTGTTATTAAACCCATAGTGTGGGGTATCGTTGAATAGCTTGTTCAAAAATATTATGGGTTTCTACAAAGCATTTTTCAATTCAGTGATCCGTTTGCGTGGTATTGCAGGGGCAGTGTCAGGGGCCGTTGCTTATTATTATTTTCTTTTTGACTTTCACTTGTGACATTTTTCAATTGTTTTATATTGTCAAATTATTATAGGTTGAAGATCTTTTAGTGAATCCATCTTATTTTTGAAGTAAAATAATATGTTATTTTCTAAATGAATCTATCTACGGCCTCCGTAGCCCAGTGGGTTCGAATCCCGGTCAGGGCATTTATTTGTGTATTTATCACGAATATTTGTTCCTGAGTTATATATGTATATAAGTATCTATATGTATGTCTTTATTATATACAGGGTGGGTAGGAGTATACCGACAGATTTTAACCATGGCTTCCTGAGGTTATTAGGAGTAAAAAATGTAAAATGAACTCGAGTCATATTCAGCAAGGAAAAAAAAAACAAAAAAACTAGTTATGTCGGTTTTTGTAAATAAAAACTGGATTACTATCGCTTCTCCATGGAAATTATGCCTTTTAATAAAATGGTTAAGATTATTTTTCCAAAAAAAGGATGAATTTAGTGAGTGGTAGCTGTCACTTTTATGTCTGTGAATAGCGACGCAAAACATGGCAACATCAGTGGCAACGTCGTTACCAAAAGAGATTAATGCACTTTAGTAATCACAATAAACAGTTTACATGAAAATTGATAATATCTTCAAAACTAAGCCGGATTTGACTGGCGTTAATCTAACAGTTTTTGCTTCTAATGACCTCAGGAATCCATGGTTAAAATCTGTCGGTATACTCCTGCCCACCCTATATATCATCGCCTAGTACCCACAACACAAGCCTTACTGAGCTTACCGTGGGCCTAGGTTGATTTGTGTAAGATTGTCCCGTAATATTAATTTATTTATTTAATCTATCCTTAATTCTTACGTAGTCTTGCTACGCACTTAAATAACGTGAGAAATAAAATTATAAAGGCATTTTACGATAATGGGGAATGGATGAAAATGTTAGAAGTGCCTGATTTTTTTTTTGGTGTTAGGAATAACCTTCCTTATCACCAGAAAAAAATTGCAGACTTTTCAGGTGCGTCAATTTTTTTTGAAAAACACAAACAGTTTCCTCACTTACGTTTTGGGTTTAGGACGGCGAATGAGACATTTTCCTTGATTTGTCTCATATTACAAAAAATATCTTAAAAATCCGTGGTAAACTGACACTGGCAATGATATTGACAGCTGCAGCAGCTATATTTGTCATTGCCAGGGTCAGATATTCAAAACATTTTTTGTAATATGAGACGAATCAAAGAAAGTTTCTCATTCGCCGTCCTAAACCCAAAACGTAAGTGAGGAAACTGTTTATATTTTTCAAAAAAAATTGACGCACCTGAAAAGTCTGCAATTTTTTTCTGGTGTTTAGTAAGGTTATTCCTAACACCAAAAAAAAATCAGGCACTTCTAAAATTTTCATCCATTCCCCATTGTACATGTAAAGTAACTTAATGTTTAATTTAGCATCAATTGGTCATTAGGTAAGTATATTTACCTGGTTTGGGCCTTAATGTTTATGGGAAAAAAATCCTTTAACTGAGCTCTTTTAAACGAACATCAATACACATGTCAGTTAATTATCTAACTCCACACTTTTAATGAATGTTTTTGGAACCCCGTTACTAATAAAACTACAGAACAAACACTTTCAACGAAGATAGAACACTGAAATTAAAACTAAAACAGGCACAGACAACACAATCATTTTTTGACGAAAATGTTTTATTAAAACATTGCGCGACATAACTGCTAATTAAAAAATAAAAGATATCATAAACAAACCTTTGAAAAATATTTTTCCCGCGTATTTTTACGTGTCACTTTCGAGCGCTTCTACTGGACTGCTGGCGGCGCGGCGAACGCAGCAGTTATATTATAATAGGCAACTGAAAGGTCACAAATTCATATACTTACCAGAGATAACAGATAGAAGCATGTGTAAAAAAGATGCAGTGTGATTAACCGACACTAAGCTTGTTTATGTAGGAGTGTGATTAACTTTGTTTTGTAGAGATAACTATGACGTAAATTATGATGAAAGTGGAGTGATACCTTTAGCACCGTAAATATTATGTATTAGCTAAGGCAGTATCTCAACTAGTCTCTTGAGACCTTTTTATAAATTGCTAGTGCCTTAATTGGCTAGTGTCTAGTATGATCGGTAACGATAAGTTTTCCTATGTCTGAAGGTCTCCACACACCGGTCACGGGCGCGGGTCGGGCGCGGGCCCGCACCCGACCCGCACCCGCGACCGGTGTGTGGAGGCCTTTACTTGGTTTTGATATTATTTACGATTTACGAAGTTATTATGTACGGTCAACCAATTTGATTCCTAGGCCATCATAGAACTTTACCGTTGTAAACGCTATGTCAGTACGGGTTACTAGGATTATTGCGTCGCTATGTAGCAGTTAAAATGGCATGGTCCTACGGTGGCCTAGGAATCAAATTGGTTGAATGTACCTACGCTAGAACACATTATACGCTAGACAAATTTAACAAAATAAAAACAAACTCGCAGTGCATCGGTTGCGATTATCATAAGCTAGAAAATATTTTTTTCTACTCCTGTACCGTTATCTGTCATTTATATAGGCTGTAGCTCAAATACAATGACACCACTAATAAGTCGTCGAAAAACTCTATATGCTCTATGGCCCAAAAACGAACTATTTAGCGTACTTTTTTGGTTCATACATTTTTCATTAAAGCACTGTTCAACTTTTTTTTAATCGGCCGCTATATTGTGCCAACTTCATAAAAAAATATTTCGAAATAAAAGTACGATTTAACATTTGTATATTATCAATTATTTACTACAATAATAATAAATCATCATCTATTGTGTGTTAAACAGTTCGAATTCGGTCCGGGTCCGGATTCGGTTTGGTTCGGATGGCAAGTGCAAACAAATTAAAAACAAAACAAACCATAAGCAATAGCTGTCACATTTCCGATTTCCCACCAAAATACAGTTCAAAATGAAAAGACGAAAGATGATAAACTATTAGTCCTAAACTATTAAGATTTTATTCGTGTTTGTGAAGACAAAAGTGTACTTACGCTCCTTTTAAAATGGTCGAAATAATAACTGCACTCCTGAAGAAATTGTTTGAGTAGCAACAGTACGAATAGAAAACTTGCTGCCTAAAAAGTTTAACTATTCTGTAGTCTGCTCTGCTATTTATTTAAAATTTGTCGTAGAAAAAGTATTGTATGCAACGGTGTATAACTGGTCTAAAAACGCTCGTGGCGTCTTTAATTGCGATGCTCGCCAAGGCTCGCATCGCAACCCACGCCACTCGCGTTTTAAGACCCTTCTTATAAAACAGTTGCATAAGATACTATATTGAACAGTAGGTAAATACCTGTTCGGGCCGAGCCTCTGCTCGCCCCCTTAAATGCCTCTCGTGTGTACGCCCTTTTAGTCTTTGGTTTTGAAAGTGACATTTGAGCTGTCACATTTTGTTTTGTCTGTCGGAAAAAAAACCACGTAAGAGATCTTGTACCACGTCACGATTTTGGTGAGACGAACGTGGGCCGTTTTTTTTGTTATAACTCGCTTTGCCGACACACAGTGTCCGAGTTTTGTTTGGATATTTGGTGAAAGTTTTTTGAGACTCGTATGGTGGCCTGAAGGCCCGAGTCGTTTTGGTGAAAACAGTGACAATTGGTGAATTTGTGTTGTGACGGGCCGTGGAACCCCACGGCACCAGCCCGCAGAACGTGCGGCAGCTTGGGAGACTTGACTTAATTTGACTGACCTTTGACGGATACCAGACAGACTTGACAAGATATCGCGTCGATGGGAACGGGTAAGCTAAGCTCCACATTTTGTATAAAATTTTGACACTTTTGATAGCCATTACTGGCATATATGGGACCCGCGAGACCGCGAGGCACGTTCAGTTCCTAGCATTAGGCGAGGACTGAACAATACCTTTTTACAACAAAATTCCCAGTCACATTACACGCATACCAGACTTTAAATTTAATAAAAACCGGCCAAGAGCGTGTCGGGCCACGCTCAGTGTAGGGTTCCGTAGTTTTTCGTCCGTCACAGTAAGTGTGTGAAATTATTTTGTAATTTTTTTCAAAAACTATTTAACCTATCAAGTTTAAAATAATTTTCCTAGAAAGTTTTTATAAAGTTCTACTTTTGAGATTTTTTTCATATTTTTAAAACTTATACTCCGAAAATATTAACATTATCAAAAAATGATTTTAGCAAACCACTATTCATTTTTAAGTACCTATCCAACAATATATCACACTTTAAGGTTGAAATGAAAAAAAAAAAACACTCCCCACGTTACGTAGGTATAGGGGAGGTACCCTAATAAAATAAAATAAAACACTTTTTATTTTACCACTGTCGGCGTGATTGATATACATATTAGTACCAAATTTCAGCTTTCTAGTGCTAACGGTTACTGAGGTTATCCGCGGACGGACGGACAGACAAAGCGAAACTATAAGGGTTCCTAGTCGACTACGGAACCCTTAAAAGGTTGTTAAAGATATATTGACTCACAAATCTAGTTATAGAGTAAAGGAATGAATGGATGGAAAAATTGTATAAGTAGGTAGGTAACTAATTAGCATTAATATTAAAATTCAAATTCAAACATTTATTCGTGACAACAAAGGCACATACAAAAAAAATAACATAAAACACAATTTGTCACGAAATGGACCCGGCTCAGCATGTTATTACTTATTAGTCATAATTTCTAGTGATAAGAAACAATGTAACTACTCAACTGACGGACATATTAAGTGTATCTTGTGTACCTATATGGGTTGTTTTATTTTTTTTGAAATTGATGAGTAGGTAACGTCACCAGTTAGGATATTCTGTAACTAGTTTTAATCTCACCTCAACGCTCACCCACAAATATATCTTGACTCCGCGATTCGTAGTAACTAAGCGTAGGTAGAGGTCTAGTTTCGTTAGGCGTGACGGGTGGGACGAGACGCATTTGCGCGTAAAGAATAACACAGCCCGGGGCTGTTATTCGGAACTCGCTAATGCACCTCATCTCACCCGTTCCACCTAACGAAACTAAATCTCTGATTACGCTTAGTTACTACGAAACGCGGCGTCAAGATATATTTGTGGATGAACGCTGAGGTGAGGTTAAAACAGATAACAGAATAGCGAGGCAGGGGATGAACCACGCCCCAGTGAAAGAAACACGCTTATGTCTTCAGGACATGAGAAAACGAGATGCAACATTCTAGGGGAAATGTCTTTTTTGGTCAATTTCGATAACTTTGTGAAGTTTTATTCGTATTTCATGAAGTGAGATTTTAGATGAGGTAACATACCTAAGTACAACGCTGAATTAAAAAAGGAAAATAAAGACCGAACTTTGGTATTTTTTTTCTATCGAGAAAATTTTAACAATAATGTTTCGGTTAAATCAGATAGACCTCTTTTTTGTCTTATGTACTATTTCTGGTGCGCAATAATAGTACATTACTTACCTAGGGCGGTTAAACAAAGAATGTCTCAGATCGCAGGTATTTGACGCCCGAGCCGAAGGCAAGGGCGATAAATATGCGCTCTGAGGCTTTCTTTATTACCGCCCGTGGTGAGTACAACATTTTACGTCTCTATCTGGCCAGGAAGTGGGGTTTTCCGCACGCATAGCGTGCGGTAATTCCTACTTTATGGCCAGGTATGACGTAAAGAATATTTGTACTGTATTGTATTGTAGACACTCAATAATAATTCAATTCAATTCATTTTTATTTCAGACAAGGTCCATACACATTTGTTAGTAAAAAATAATAATTAACTTATGACTAAATGCGTGTTAGTTAATAATAATACTTAGGGTCTAAAATTCTCGTGCGCGCGTCTTTACCTGCACATGCATGGACGTCCAGCGGGCTAGCATAGGACTGTCCCAGCGGTAAGCGAACATGCTCAGGATGCTGTTGGGGCTGCCGCGCAAACGAGACAAAAGCGAAGCGCATCTCTTCCTCATCACAGCCGCGAAGCCATCCGTCCGCGCTTCGGCAAACATGCCGGAAGCACTACACCATCGCGGCAGCCCCATCAGCACCCGGAACGCGTTATTGTATTGGACACGAAGTTCGTTGTACGCCCTCTGCGTGTAATTGACCCACAGACACACATAATAAAATAATAATCAATCATGTATTTGAAAATCAGTCTTTATGAGTATTGTTTCATATTGGTCTATAAATCTTCCTTTAACCCTGAAGCGAAGACTCGTCGATATGTGTATTCTGCCCGTCCTAACCTACGGTGCCGAAACATGGTCACTCACCGAGGCATAAAAGACCAGATTGCAGGTTTACCAAAGGGCTATGGAGCGTAGCATTCTGGGAGTGAAACGGATCAACCGTGTCCGAAACTCTACGCTGCGCTCAAAAACCCGCATTGCCGAGGGAATGGGCTGGCTGGCTTGAAAGTCCCATTTTTCGGTATTAAGCTTATCGCAACACACTCACTTAGCAAACTATGCGTCGTAGCGACATGACTACTAAACGAAAGCTGATTAAATATGCTACAAATTTTACACGATCAAGTTTTTCGATATCTTGTATAGTTTTCGAGATATCTGCTCTTGAAAGTCTGTAATTTTGGAAAACAAAAACTACCTTCTTCGTCTTTGACGGCTATTCCTCAACATCATCAACCTCAAGCACGAAAGTAGCAGGGTAGGTATCAAAGGTGCTATCGACTCAGCAAGTCTGTTGACTTACACACTGACACTTCTCTTCAACAACAAAATCTTCTTGTTTGACGGTTATCTCGGTGTCTTAAAACCCTTAGGGGTGTATTTTTCCAAAACGCAAAAATATAATATCGTATAATGAAATCTGCTTGTATATCCCAAACCTGATAGTAATAATTAATGAAATAGCTAATCTAAATTACTGTTGCCGCCGTAGACGTGCATGCATTTTTTGGCCCTAAGCCGCGGCAATAGGATAAGAAACGGTATGCGCATTTTGTGTAGGCAATCGCCGTGTGCGCTTTATTTTTATAAGCTTGTTATCCTATGTATAAACTAAATATTAATTGAGTGAATGCAGTGGCAGTTAAACCCTGCTGGGTTTTGTCCGCTGCCTGGCCATGTATTGTAAAATGATTATATATATAAATAAATAAAAAAAATATATATATTTATATTTTTTGTACTTATTCTGATAATAAAAAAAAACATTTAATTCGGGTGTCTTTGACTCATAAGAATACATTTTCAAAATCATAATGCATTCCTAATGAATCTTTTATAACGTTTTAATTTTGTAGCTCAAAAAAAGAGTTTCGCTCAAACACAATTTGAACCGCTTAGGGGTGGGTTTTTCCAAAACCCTAAAATTACTTTTCTTGTATTGTAATGAAAAGTCTTTACACAAAGTTTCAAGTCTCTCACTTAAAATTTTACTCCATCCCCATACAAACTTTCAACCCCCTTTTTACCCCCTTGAAGATGGAATTTTCATACGTTATATAAACTATCTTTTGTGAAAAAATCTGCTTTAAACCGTGGCTAGGTTTGGGCGTTGAATTAAGTGAGTGAGTCAGTCAGTCAGTCAGGACTTTTGAGTTTTATACAAATACAAATAATTTATTGTTTGATAGTGAGTGTTATAAAAGGTCACAGTATCTTTATTGTTCGTCACAATCAGCCAGAGTTTGGCACACAATATTTATTGAATTTATTCATTCATTGCATGTCTTATAATCTCATAATGTATTTCAATATTGGTAAGTATGTCAATAATGATAATAAAAGTAAAACAACAAAAAAAAAATATATAAGAAAAAATAAGATAAGATGCACGTTTATAAACACGACTCTTTGCGTATGTCATAATAGAGCTAGCTCTATTATGACATATTTTGATCATAGCTCAACATATGCAACACGTATGTACTGTCCTATTTTGTGAAAATGAATTTTTGTTATTGTTTTGTGGATGACTATAGGTAAGGATTCTTGGAATAGAAAAAGTGGAGTAATCTTATCACATATCTTTATTGCTTACTCTAATTATGCGACTAGAACAATGATAACACTTGATAACAGCAGGGAATCTATTCGAGGCGAGTATTTAATTGTTATTCGATTATATTTTTCGCGTGCGCTCGTTCCGATCTTCCGATTCCGACACTTATACCGTCATAATGTTTAGGTAAACGAGTAGCGCGTGCGATAAATGTAAAATCGGTTTCAATTCTTTACGTTTGTCGAATAGATCCTATTGTTTTGTATTCCTACGATACCTCTTACTTAGTTAATTAGATATTTATAATTACACCTTATTTACACCTACGTCATAAAATTACAAAATCATTGTCATTATTAAAATTACAATTATTTAAATTAAAAATGTCTTAGGCCTTGTCTATGTCAAAAAAGACAACGACCTCAACAGTATAATACCCACAAACAAAAAAATTAAAACTCTATTGCAGTTCCACTAGATGTCGTGGGGGTTTGACAATCTTATTGCCTTTCGGCTCCCAAAGAGACAGGGCTATTCCTAAGTAGTTGGGGGTGGGCGAATAACTTTATTTGTTTGATTAAAAAAATACATGTGGGAACAGTTATTCGCTATTCGCTACGTGTTAATGCAGCTCACTCCTCCGGTCACCCGTTACGAAACTAGACCTCTACCTACGCTTAATTACTACGCATCGCAGTGTCAAGATATAATTGTGGGTGAGCGTTGTGGTGAGCTTAAAACAAGTTACGGAATAGGGGGGCAGTAGCCGGCGATAAAGATTGCACATCGGCATTTGGAAAGAGACAATAGTGTGACAATGAGTGTGACTGTGACAACGCTCTACAAAGCCGAAATACCCGATGTGCAATTTTTATCGCCGGGTAGGTACTGTATATTTAGATATAGTATAACCTGGAGCTCGCACTGTTTCATGTGCACACTAGCACCACTGGTAAATGAAATGAAATGGTAATTAAAATTGAATTTAATGATAGATATTTAAAAACGGAGGCCGTTATACACTGTATTTCGTATTTAAGTATTTAATACCTTGTCAATACATCAAACTAATAATATGCACTCATAAGAAAAACGGCTGTTTTAACTTTGGACGCATATATAAGTAGATTGACGAGTCCAGCAACGTAATATAGTACATTACTTACCTAGGGCGGTTAAACAAAGAATGTCTCAGATCGCAGGTATTTGACGCCCGAGCCGAAGACAAGGGCGATAAATATGCGCTCTGAGGCTTCTTTATTACCGCCCGTGGTGAGTACAACATTTTACGTCTCCATCTGGCCAGGAAGTGGGGTTTTCCGCACGCATAGCGTGCGGTAATTCCTACTTTATGGCCAGGTATGACGTAATAGTACATTATGATACAAGTGTGCTATGTTGGTCATTACACTCGAGTCGGTTTTTAAGCCTGAGCCGAAGGCGAAGGCTTAATGGAGACGAGAAGTGTAATGACCAATGCTCACGTGTTTCATACGACGTTTTTCAACACATTTGCGAGGAAAAAAAAAATAAAAAATTAAAATGTTAAAAGATATGTAATGAAAAGGCACTAGTGCGATAATGTAATGTAAAAGTCACGGCATGGGTAATATTCTGCATTATTTTGCTAATATTTAAAAAGATATGTAATGAAAAGGCACTAGTGCGATAATGTAATGTAAAAGGCACGGCATGGGTAATATTCTGCATTATCAGTGTAAATACGCTGTAATAAGACCTACTTTACGAGCAGGTGTGTTGAAAAAACTATTATGATGCATTGTGGCCAGTGGCGCTAGTGTGCACATGAACGCCCTCTTAAACTACCACAACGAGTAAGATTGTACAATGTTTATACTGCATAATGTTTTCTTAAACTAACTCTCATAGTTTCACTTCACTTCGTTGTGCACACCATAACATAGGTTCATTACATACATATAATTACATACAAATTCTGAATTTATTGTCATGTTGATTCATCTTAGCATACTGCAAGCTTCACCTCAAAAATATACTTATAAAATAAACCGATCCTAAGCTATTATCAATGAGCAAATAATTTCCGAAATATTCTCGTTTTGGACGGACAAAACATATTTTATACAAGATGAATCGCGAAACACCATTTTGTAAAATAATGTCCACTTTCTTTTCTCCAGTGCACTGTGGACCAGATACTGTAAATAATGTCATAGTGGTAGTCACGAGATGGCGCGGAGTTCAACTCTCTGCTTCAGACTGGGCTTTACTTGATGTCTTGTCGCTTGGTAAGAGAAGGCTTAGAACTGCGCACACTGAAAAAGGAAATCTCATATTAAAACATGGAGGTGTAGTTTCGTAGGTACTCAATAAGGAAAAAACCTAGTCAGTAGTCAGTCACCAAATCAAATACATCAAATACAAAGGAAATAGTCTTCTTCTTGTTTTTTTTGTGCCATATCGTCAGCGGATGATGAAAGCAATAGTGCCTACCACAATTGCGATAGATTGTAGGTATTATTTGTATTTAGTAGTCTGGGCCCTTACGTTGTTGATACGCCGATTCGCAAGAAGCGCTTTGCTTCCAGTTTTCTTGCGAGGACAGGTAAAGAGTGGAACTCACTTCTGTCAAACCTTTTCCCAGCTACTTAAGTATATCACATCATCGTTTTTACGTCATCACGTCCACTGTTGGACATAAGCTTCCTCCAAAGAGTGACTGCAATGGTCCTGCGCCATTACCAGGACCCGTAGCATGGATATCACGCGATAAGTGACAAGATAGAGCATCCGTCCATGGCTGACACCGTTCGAGAGACGAGGCGACGCTCTTATCCTGTCACTTATCGCGTGATAACGCCATACATGCTACGGGGCCAGGTCATCAGTCCACCTTGTGGCGGGCCTGCCCACGCTACGCCTTCCGGTACCTGGTCACCACTCGAGAACCTTTCCGCCCCAATGGCCATCGGTTCTACGTGTAATGTGCCCCACCCACTTCCGCTACTTAAGCCTCTGTTAGACGGTCGCCAATACGCCCCTCTGACCGAGCGACCTTGGTCCGCACGGACCGTGTAGACAGTTGTTTGCAGTAAAATTTCATACTACAGCGGTCGGTGTCGACCAAGGTCGCTCGATCGGAGGGGCGTGTTGGCGACCGTCTAGCAGAGGCTTAATATAACTTGGATATTTTCAAGACGATAAGTGGATAGGTACCTACTATCTAGGTATGCATAGTAACACCCTCGACCTCGTCATCACCACCAACTGAGATAGAGTCAAATGCATACCTATTCTTAATAACAATAAAAAAAAGACTCACGGTAGAGCAGCGCAGTGAAGCCGTGGAAGGTGGCTGCGCAGGCGACGGCGAGCAGCGCGCCGGCCGTGTTCGCGCCCACCACGGACCCCAGCCGCCCGAACATCAGCACCGCGCCCACCGCTGTACCCCTATTTGTAACACATTCAATATTAGTTCTTGAATTTTTTTTATACGACGTATGTGGCATACAAGTATACGGCCTGCCTGATGTTAATCAGATACCGTAGCCCATGGACGCTTGCGATTCCTGAAGAATTGCTGACTATTTATTGATTTGACGACTCATTGTGTTGATAGCTATACTCAACCTGGGGAGCTTTGGCGACCTTACTCGCCATCAGGAACACAACAAGTTGGTGTGTTCCTGATGGTGAATGAGTGTTGTTACAACAAATACCTACATATAAGCGACAGTATCTACCGCTGTGCCCTACCTATCTCCAAAATTTTCTTTTTCTGTAACTAGTTGCCCTCCTGGGTCACTTTTTAAAAATGCAAATTTTATGGGGTATAATCTAGTTCTACCAAATGTGGGGTTTTCTGTCATGTTCAACTGTTATTTTTTATTACAAGCTTTATATTAACTTGCACTGTTCGTATGTATGTAAATATGTATGTATGTAAGTTGTCCGTCAAAATTTGCAATCCATTTTTCAGTCAGTTACCGTTATCCAATTATGTATATCGCATGACAATGCAATATTATGATGACTTGGAGCTGATCTGATGCTGGAGCTGGAAGGTGGCCATAGGAACTCCGCAATAATACATCACAACCCCATCGAGTTTGGGCTCGTTAAGAGTCGTCTCAATGAGTACTTGATGATGGTATGCAGAAAACTACAGTCGACAGTAAAAGCTTGTACCAAAAATGATTTTTTTTAAAGAAACTTATTATCCCTATACTTGGCATTTTTGTTATTTTGACACGTTTCGGGTTACAGACCATATTCGTCGTTAGAAGTCCAATGTTGAAAGTGTTGAAACCTCAGAGCAAATAAAAAATATTGATAGAGCATTACGAACAGTCTAGTGAAGCCGTACAAAACCATGCATACGTTCATAATAAGTAGGCACACGCTCACGCGTTGTAAAATCCTTTATAAACGACAGCAACAAATCGGACGGGATGACATTTCATTCGTAACTATTGAACCTTAAAAGTCTTAAAACACTTTTAGAAACACATATTGCGTTTTGCTTGGAACACAAAGCCTCAATAACACTGAGTAGCTAAGTCGACACCAGTGCGCTTTCATTTCACGTTCATTTGAGAACTTAACTCGATCATGGATTACTAAGCAATTAGGCATGCATTTAGGTAATAGATCAAACGAAACAGAATATGAGTGGAGTGGAATTCCACAGCATCCGTGTCCGTGAACTTGTTAAGTCTTTATCGAAGTTCGTCGTTTAAAAAGCGATCGGCATGATCGCGCGTTGCGGCCCATTGCATCAGCTATTCTGGAGCCAAAACCATTACTATCCGGTCTTTTTAAAACTGGTCGCGATTAGGGGTCATTCGCAGAGCTAACGGGCCTATGCAGACTGCGTTTTTAAGAGCCCGTTAACGTGCTCACTAGCGCCACAGGTACATCATTGTGATTATTTAAATTGAACGATAGATATTTAAAAAAAGTAGGTTACTACACCCTGTATTTTGTATTTAAGTACCTTGTGAATACAACAAGCTAGTTTTTATGTTCCTGGATTCGTCGATCTATGAACTCAAAACAAAAACGGCCGTTTTAACTTTGGACGCATAGATTGACGACGAATCCAGCAACGTAAAAACTATTTTTTTTGTTTATACCACGTCGGTGGCAAACAAGCTTACGGCACACCTGATGGTAAGTAGTTACCGTAGCCTATGGACGCTTGCAACTCTAGGGGTGTTACATGCGCGTTGCCGACGCTTTAAGAAAGAACCCCATACTGTAGTCCCTTGGGAAAACCTCAGCAGGGAGCTCTCATTGCATAATACGGTTATTATGATGTATTCTAAGGATACATTTTTTAAATATCTATCGTTAAATTGAAATAATTACAATTATTTACCAGTGGCCCTAGTGGCTATAGTGAACACGTGAACGGGCTCTTAAGCGCGCCGTCGACGCGCCTTTGTGTCAAATCACAAGTAAATTGACAAACGCTTACCTAATAAACGCAGTCTACATAGGCCCTAATATATGTACCTAGGTATATGTAGTTAGTTCGAAATGTCACAAAGGGCGTTTACCTTAAACTAGTTGGGAAGAGTTGCACCGCGTATGCCGTCAGCGGGCCGATACCGAGCGCGGTGATCTGGAGCGCCGACATCATGATGCCTGCCACGATTCTGTGAACAAACGGGTTTGTAAACAAGCAATAAAAATGGTAGGAATGTTCTGATTCCGGGCAACAGTGAGACAAGTGTAAAGGTATGCCTGATAATGGGTAGGGGCTACTAATATCTATAGTTATTTTCCCCATTTGTATTAAGATTAGGTATGCTCCCAAATAAACTTAACTAAGGTACTTGCACCAAGGACGGCCCGGTTCCTAAGATGGCCACCTTTAAAAACTCGCAGTTATGGTTTTCCAAACTACTTAAAATTTCGTGAGCACATGCGTTTAAACCACGGAATAAAGACCTTTCTGGTAGGTAATATAGGTCTTTATTCCGTGGTTTAAACACACAATCACAATCACAAACAAACGTGCATTTCAGTTTTTACCCAATCGCACTGCCATTTTGTAAAAAAATTACAGTTTGCTGTAACGTGTTAAAATTGTGCACATTTTATTATTTTGCAACCTATACCTACATATCATCCAAAATTAAAAAAAAAAAACGTAAATTTAGTCAGTATTTTTAGCGAAATTAGGTGTCTAATCTGTTTATCACCCAATTATAGGTAAATACTGTTATTTTAAATTTATTTACGTATTTCTACGACACTTTATTGAGCTGAAGTAAGAGTCCCATAATAAGGCCCACTGTATATGTATCCCTAACTAAAAGTATGTCAAAAAAATAATGTTAGAATAAAGAACCGATTTATAAATATATCATGAATCATGATACAGATTGATAAAAAAAATCTCACACATGTGTTTTTTTTCTAATTTAAAAAGTTGTTGTCGTATTATAGCAATTTTTCATTTCCATACTCCTAAGATGGGCACAGGTATAATTTTAGGACAGGTTCAATATTTTATTAAATCAATTTAATAAAAATAAAAAAATTACGACTAGTTCTAGACAATATAGTAGGTAATGTATAAACATTAATTAAACGATTGTTTTGAATAATTTATAACGGGCCTTATTAGGCGACCGGGTGCCTAATACGAGTATAATATAATAAAAAATGAGACAGTTTATTAAGCAGGCGTCCTATGTTTCACCCAATAGCCCAGCCACTAGTCCATCATTTTCACCCAATAACCCGTTTTCTTTAGATTCCATCAACCAGCAATAGTCCCTATACACCCCAGCGGGTGCTGTCTCTGTGTGCGTCCCATGACACGGGCAGGGACAGCATCCGCTCGGTGTACTCCTTGCATTTCATTAAATTGTCAAAAGGGCCTCTACGTGTTGGCTCAGTTGGTACTTTGTAGGTACCTAGCCCCACGCACGCCTCCCAAAGGTCCGGGACATCATTGTCCCGTGAGCGGGAAATAAATAAAATAATAAGTATTTCTCTCTACGTACCGAACGCCAGTCGTTAACTACTTAACCCTCACCTGTTGGTCAGCAGCCCCGCCAGCAAGCAGGTCCCCCCCACGGTGACGTACATGCCCACCAGCAGGCTCTTCTTGGAGATGGGCAGCAGACTGACCGCGATCACCGCCAGCCCGTACACGAACGTGGTCACCGCCATGATGACGAACATGTCCTGCGACACGGTGTCCACGCACGTCGATGTTGTTGTCTGGAAAATAAATAAACTCATATGCAATGAAAAATCCTTCGTAAGATTCTCGGCCCAAAGCAACGACCGGACGGAAACTGGAGAGTCTTAAAGAACCTGGAAATAGAAGATCTGGTGGCCGAACCTAACATCTTAAGGATGACTCACACTTGAACGGGTCGTGTCCGGCTTAGGCCGTTTTCTAAGAAAAACGACGGCGTTTTTGCGGGGCTGAGCCATAACCAAGCCCGGCCGAGCCACGGCCAGGTCGTACCGACACTGGGCCGCTTCCGAGCCACAGCCGTAGCTCGGCCGGGCTTGGGTATGTCTCGGCTGCGCAAAAACGCCGTCGTTTTTTTTAGAAAACGGCTCCGCGTTCGGTTCTAGCGTGAGTCATCCTTTATGAGAGATCAAAGCTCACAGACTCCGTTGTTGCCTTGGTCACCTGGAGAGAATGAAAGCATACCCGTCCGACCCCTGACACCTTTGCGGCGCTACTAGTAGCTAACATTAAAATCGTTAACTGATTTTAATCATATTGTACCGAGGCTGTCCGGAAGGTCGACGTCCGGTCGGACGTCCAAGGTACCGCTGGAGCGACATGGTACAGGCGGATCTACGCAAGCTCCAAATCTGCAATTGGCAAGAGCTAGCGCAGAACCGAGAAAAATGGCGCACTCTCGTCTCGGAGGCCAAGATTCATTTTGGGTCGCTGAGTCAACCGAGTAAGTAAGTATGCAATGCTCCCGCTGTCGAATGAATTCATTCATCATCATCATGTCAGCCGAAAGACGTCCACTGCTGGTCATAGGCCTCCCCCAAAGAGTGCCAAAGAGACCGGGCCTTTTTTACTGCGCCAACCGCATCCATCGGACTCCCGCGACCTTTACCAGGTCATCAGTCCACCTTGTAGGGGGCCTACCCACGCCGCGCCTTACGGTACGTAGTCGCCACCCGAGAACCTTTCCGCCCCAATGGCCATCAGTTCTACGTGCAATGTGCCTCGCCCACCTTTTCGTCCAATATTCCGCAGTGTCTCAAGACGAGAGTCTTTGACCAGTGTGTGTTGCCAGTGATGACATATGGCACTGAAACGTGGTCGCTTACAATGGGCCTCCTCATAAGAAGGCTCAAAGTCACCCAAAGGGCATTGGAGAGGGCTATGTTGGTAGTTTGGGAGTTTCTCTGCGTGATCGCATCAGAAAAGAGGCTATCCGCCGCAGAACCAAGGTAATCGGATATAGCCCCCCGAATCGCTAAACTTAATGAATTCATTAGTCCTTCGCAAATGGATCAATTGAAGTATACTATTTATTATATACATTGTTTGTTATTCTGTCCCGTTTGCCAGAATTTGATAGAATTTCGTAGAAAAATTGTTTCATCATGAACTTCTTTATGCTTAGAAGATGGCTCATAAAAAAAGGGCTGAAAACGAAAAAAAACATCCCCACATTTGGTGGACTGAAACTCAAAAAGCTTCAGTTTTAAAATTACCTGATTATCAGACTGGTTCATGAGGAGACACAGGGTGCCTGCCTCCTCGTTGGAGCCCTGCATCACCTTGTTTATGGTGTCGGGGGCGAAGAGAAACAGACCGTTTAACCTGCAATACACGTTGACTTATCAGTTTTTAAATTGGTCCAACGGCACACTTATGTGATCCGTTGGACCAGTCTGTCCGTCTGTCAGACCCAGTTTTTGTAAACAGCAGTGCGACGCCAACTGCCAAGCCTTCTTCCGTCGCGCTGCCATGCGACCGCAGTAGTTACGTTAGGATTTAAGAGTCATTTGCATACTGGGTATTTAACTTAGGTCTTTTTTAGATAAACTTGAATTCTAAATTGAAGTGGTGGCATGCAACATGCAATATTATCCATGAAGTATAACTATAGAACGATTGGCAATTATTAGGCTGCTGCTTGCTTACAGAACACAAAGATGCAGCAAAACAGCAACAAACACACGTACATATTTGCAACAATATGTCCAACACGGCCACTTCGTCTCAGACCCATATAAGACTCGATCTGGTGTTAGTCAGGGTTCAATCCTGGGGCCTTTACTATTTGGGGTAATGGTTAATGACCTAGAATCTGTTGTTTGTAACGCCAGGTGTCTTCTCTGCGCTGACGACTTGAAGTTGGTGTACGGGGTGAAGCGGGTCGCCGATTGCGAGTCGCTCCAAGAGGATATTGCGGCGGTGTTCAGGTGGAGTGTGGATAACAAGCTTCCTTTTAACGGGGCTAAGTGTTGTGTGTGCACTTTCACTCTCGCTTCTGCCCCTATTCACGCTCAATACTCGCTTGGTTCCGAGCCAATTAACAGGGTCTCCTCCTTCAAGGATCTGGGTGTAATATTTGATACGCGTCTTTATTTCCATGACCATATAAGGGATCTCGCCACCAGCTGTTTCCGTAGATGAGGTTTTGTTATGCGTAATGAATGCTAGAGCTTTTCATGACCCAGTAGCCATAAAGTTATTGTACAATGCTTTGGTGCGAAGCAAGCTGGAAGCATCTGCGATAATATGGAACCCGTACGAATATACTTAAATACTACTCTTGGAAAAGGTGTAAAAGACATTTCTAAGATTTATATATATAAAAATGTATGGATTTTTTCCATACATGTATCCCACAAAAATTCTTCTCGGAACTCAGTCTTTGGAAGTGAGGCGCAATTTCAGTCTACACAATTTTGTTTGTCGTGTTTTACGGGGAGAATCAGATTGCCTAGCACTAGTCGAGCAATTTGTGAGGTTGCACGTTCCAGAAGTCCCACAAATGGCTCTTAGACCTCGGACGCGCCCGCTGTTGGCAGTGCCTGCGGCTCGCACTGTGTCGCACGGGAACTCGCCGCACCTCCGTGCGCTGACGCTGTTGAATGCCCTGTTGGTGTCCACACCCGAGTATGATCTGCTTGCGTGGCGATGGACGGCTGTGTGTAGGGAGTGTCTAAAGTTTTGCGAGATGAAGGATGATAGGCCCTCTAGTATTCGCAGTTGATTAGTTTTATTGTATTGTTTAGTTCCTTTAATTTTATATTTCGTTTGACAGTGTATTCGATTTAAGTAAATCTGTAATGCTGTTTTAATATATATAAATAAAATAAATAATAAAGTTCCACGGCCGATTTCGACCAAGGCGACAGTTAGGTGATAGTAATCGATGGCGGGTGAAAGAGATGGCTTTCGTCAATACTTCTCCTTTCTTCTTTTTATGGCATCCTCATTATGGCAGGCTGCCATAAAATTTAAAAAGTGATCCTACATTTAAATGTCGTTCTCAAGAAATAATTGTAGTAACCACAACTAAATAAGTAAAATTAATCTTATACTCGATACATGTGATCCGATAATGTTGTAAGTACATACAAAAACCAGCCAAGCGCGAGTCGGACTCGCGCACGAAGGGTTCCGTACCATTATAAATAAAAAACTATTTTATTCTGTGTTGTTAGTATTTCATGTTATAGCGGCAACAGAAATACATCATCTGTGAAAATTTCAGCTGGAACTATCACGGTATCAGTGAGATACAGCCTGGTGACAGACAGACGGACGGACGGACGGACGGACGTACAGCGGAGTCTTAGTAATAGGGTCCCGTTTTACTCTTTGAGTACGGAACCCTAAAAATTAATAGCAAAAGAACTTCGTAAGTGGCGGCCGCCCCAAAACCTCGACATGTATACAAGGCAGGCTTCCATTAAATTCATCAAAAAAGGAGGAGGTTATATGTAGTTATCACTGTATGTATGTTTTTTTTTATGTATGTACGCCGATTTCTCCGTCAATTGTGGACCGATTTCCAAAATTCTTTTTATTCCAAAGAGTATACTTCCAAGATGGTCCCATTGTCACCAAATCAGGATCTGATGATGGGATCCCAGGGAAATTGAGGGCAACCCTCAAATTGTATAGGCACGCGTGTAGTGATTTTGATATTTTCTATTGTAACTCGTGTTTTTACCCTGGAAAATCGCAATTTTGTTGAAGTGGAACTGATACTAAAGACCCACAGATGACTTATGGAACTCCTCAAAGATGTAAAGTTCGTCAAAGATTCTGACATGATTCCGTTGAAGTAGCAACTCATGAAGTGGTAATTCTCAGATCCTTTAGGAATCAACGGAACTCCTCAAATATTATCAGCCCACATATAGCGACTTGGGTTTTTTCTTTAATAATCAACGCATTTGCTATCTGAAAGCAGTGCATGTGGTAAATTGGAAAGGAAATTTTCATGTACCTATGTGGCTTGGCGAGACTAAGTTAACTAAGACTTCGCTGTCCGTCTGTCTGTCACCAGGCTGTATCTCAAGAAACGTGATAGCTAGACAGTTGAAATTTTCACAGATTATGTATTTCTGTTGCCGCTATAACAAAAAATACTAAAAACAATATATTTTTTTTAAGGTGGGTTCCCATACAACAAATGTGATTTTTTTGCCGTTTTTATAGATAATGGTACGGAACCCTTCGTGCGCGAGTCCAACTCGCACTTGGCCGGTATTTTCTTCCCGCGCTATCAGCGACTGACACTACAACTTACAACGAGAACAGGCCGAACATGAGAAAGCTGGTCAGTGCCAGCCACTTCAAGTGCGGGGGACGCAACAACGCCCAGACACTCGGCGGCTTCTGCGCTGGAGCCAGCTCGCAGCTGGAGCCCTGCTCTGATGAATATTCCGACGTCTGACCGCTTATCTTGATGGCTGTCACCTGAAAACGTAAGGAAGCACGCTGAAAAAAGTACCTAATGGGGTGAGTCTTGTGGAGGAGAGTCATATTAATAAAAAAGCGGCCAAGTGCGAGTCGGACTCGCACATGAAGGGTTCCGTTAAATAAATTGCTTTTTACGATTTATGACGTATTAAAAAAAAACTACTTACTAGATCTCGTTCAAACCAATTTAATATCTTTTTTTAGATTTATCGTTCTCTTATTTTAGAAGTTACAGGGGGGGGGGGGGGGGGGGGGGGGAACACATTTTACCACTTTGGAAGTGTCTTTCGCGCAAACTATTCAGTTTAGAAAAAATTATGTTAGAAACCTCAAAATTTATTGTTTTTTTTTATATTTTTGTGTGAAAATCTTAATGCGGTTTACAGAATACATCTACTTACCAAGTTTCAACAGTATAGCTCTTATAGTTTCGGAAAAAAGTGGCTGTGACATACGGACGGACAGACAGACAGACAGACATGACGAATCTATAAGGGTTCCGTTTTTTGCCATTTGGCTACGGCACCCTTAAAAGAGATAGTACATAAGGCAATTGTGACTTTGAACCTAAAATGTGTTAATCCACAGTTTTACGGAGGCTTTCCAATTCCTATGGGACTATAGACTCACGGCCGTATTCATAGACTTAAGAAAGAGACAAAAAACATTTCATTAGTCAGAGGCATTTTAAGTTTTACGATTGAAAAATGGGAGTTGTATACAATCAACGATCTGCTGATCATAGTACTTATGTGTCTATATTTCCTCAAGCTTATTAACTACCTAGCTTAGTTTGGGAATTAGTGTAAGATCTCCAAATATCTGTTTCTCGGTTATTTCCGTATTGTTTTGTTCTGCAATACCAACGATCTTACCGGATACATATCAGCCCGCGCCCCCGTATTCCTCTCATATACCTTACCGGATACATATCAGCCGACGCCCCCGTATTCCTCTCATATATATGCGCGAGCACAGCCAACGCCTGCTCCTGGCGACCCCTGGTCATGAGGAACTTGGGGCTCTCCCGCGCCTGCGTCAGCCACAGTGCGACCAGCAGCAGGGGCAGCGCGTATGCAGCCGTCAGCAGCCGCCACGGGCGGAGGTCCAGGCCCGCGGTTGTCAAGTCCAGGGGGAGGATGGCCCATGCTAGCACTGAAACGGATGTCATGGTCATGTTATTTATACTTCTATAGTAATACGCATGCAAATCTGCGGAATAAAACATACCCCATAGTCCAACTAGAAAGTCCATTTTCTACACAGATAAATAATTTTTAAACCGGTGATTACAATATTTAGTATAGAATAGGTAAAGTTCGCTAAAATTTGGGCTTCGCGGGTAGTGAATTAATTGCATTAAGATTACGTTTCGTTTTCAATTTACCTGTGCATATTAAGTGAGTGAGGGTAGTGCTTATCTGAATCCAGCGCTGGGCTAGCTTAAGGGCCTACGCTAGCTGACGCGGGTGCACGCAGCGGGCGCACGCCTGCGGGTATAGGTACTCACTCTATGCACCCGCCGCAGGTTAAATAGTTAGCATTTTTCGATAGGCGTCCACCCGCTCCGTGCAAACCACGTCAGCCAGCGTCGCCGGCCCTAAGGCTCCTCCGCACTGAGCGTCGCCTGAAAAACTTCGAGGTAAGCCGATTCGCAATCACATTGTAAAATAAAAAAGAGATAGATATGGTTATACGAAATTCCCTGTTTAAAAATGGCCAGGCACATCTGACAGCTGACATTTCCATTGACGACGCGAAACTGAGGCAAGTTGGTGCAATTGACTCAATTTTAGTGTGCCAATTGTGGAGCGCTTATAACCTATCTACCTGTTTTTTATATTACATCAATTTGAGCTAGAGGCCATTCAGCGGACTAGAGAAGTCTAACAACCTCATGCCTGTATCCGATTGGGGCTAACCAAAGCATGGAATTAGGAGCTTTGTCTGCCAACAAACCGCACTGGGTTTGGCAGATTAAGGGCCGATTTTTCAACCCCCAGATAAAACATATCTGTCAGATAAATGTTAGGCTGTCCTTTTCTTTTATATGTCTGGGGAAAAGGATAGTGATAATTTTGTCTGACAGATAAATTTATCTGGTGATTGAAAAACCGGCCCTAATTGTATTAATGTTTAACACGCCCGCACGTACCGCGCGAAATTACGCCTGTGCGTAACCGCAAGAATTAGTGCGTGCGGGAAGTTTTGTAGCACGCGGACCCCGGGCTCTGACGTAGTAGTTGAAGGCACAACCGACAAAAATCTTAGGTCCTGTTCATAGATAAGCAGGGCGATCGTGCACGCGTAAACAAAAACTTGAACACAAATGAACGTTAGAGCTAACACTGCCATTCGGAATTTTGAAATTTCGGAATTATGACGCTTTCGGACAAATGAGTCTTTGGAATTGTTGTGCACGCTCTATATACTCGTAACGTTAATTTGGATGCAGATGATTTAATAGAATACATCGATAGGTTACGTTAGGTCAGTATTACTTATATCATGAAAAATCTAAAATATGAACACGGTTTTCGGAATTAAGATCAAATTCCGAAAAAAATGATTTTGGTTTGGACACATGACGCTTCGGAATTATTTAGCCCTACAAAAAAGTAAAGCATCGCCTAGGAATGTTTAAAATGTAGGTACAGGAGGAGTTTTCATACTCACCCGACAGCCCGCCTCTCGCGGCACCAAACGTCCACTTATCAATAAACATGGGCTAGGAGGAAGATTGACTCACGGGGACTGAGTGTTGAGGAAGTGGTGAGGCAGCCATTCATGATGAGCAGCGCAATGTCTCGTCGACGCTGAGGCACCAGCTCACTGGCGTACGCCCAGCCGAGAGACGATGGGCAGGATAAACTGGAAATAAGATTTAGGTTTATTTAAAGCTACTTACTTGTCTTCATTTGAGCACATAGAATAACCTTCATGCTAAGAATAGAAGGTACAAAAGCCGGGAAAGCAAAAATGGTGTAATACTCAAAAAAATCGAAAAAAATTCAAGTTTGACAAAAAATATAAGTTTAAATAAACAAAATAAAATAAAATAAAATCAGTTTATTGCAGACAATAGTTCATATTACACAGAAAAAAATAACAATAATTTAATTCAAGTTTTAAAAATGTCTTAAGTATGAAACGAGTACGGAGTGCATAATAATCTCCACTTATAATAAATCTCTAAATTAAAAAAAGAATCAGCCAGTTTGAAACTAAGCTTTGCGCGGTTCGAATGTTCTCAGCATCCCATGAACGGAAAAATATGAAACATTTTATATAGGTACATTATTATTCTAGCTGCAACTTAGGATAGTTTTTATCCGACTGCGACAGTTAATTAATTTTCCGAAATATACGACTTCATTTAATTTTTCATTTATTTTTATTGAAATCAAACGCTGCTCCAACTGTCAGCTATAAGAACCGTCAAATTTTCGTCAAAATGGCGGAATTGCTTTGCCTTTCACTTATTAATAATTTAAATCCCGTCTACGATAGACCTTTACGAGACAAATGCTAAAATATAAACCATAAAAAAATATTCGATTCTGATATGAGAACTTATATGCGCAAATGTCGTTTTATGTCGTAATTTCAATAAATGAAATCAACAAATTTGAACAATATAATTAACACGAATTTGTTTTTTTTGAATGACAATGGCACGCGCTCGGCGCATTCAGCCAAAGTACCTGCGGCGCTACCAAGAAAACCGATACTCAATGTTCATATATTTGCATCCCTGTCACTCGAGTATGGTTAGTGCGATAGAGATAGAGATACCCGAATATTTTCGAATTCCGAAGTTCGTGGTTATAGCTCAGGAATCGAAAATATGGTAAATAATCATAATGTATTTTCTCGAAAAAGAATTTAAAATAAATATAGTCAAATGGAGAAAAAAACAAAGCAAGAGGTTATATAGGTAATGATTAAGTTATAAGAGTCCAAAGTTTTAAGAGGGGGTATGTTCTGTCCCTTTTCCGCAAAACGCACCTTCATATGAAACGATTGTTTTTTACTATGACGCTCGAGTATATTGACGTCACAGTCCCTCATCGTTTTCTCACTCTAACAAGCGACATTAAAACGGATGTAGCTTCATAATTTTTTGAGATATTTGAATAGGAGTTTCATTATCTTCTATCTATTTATCTCCACTTATAATAAATCTCTAAATTAAAAAAAGAATCAGCCAGTTTGAAACTAAGCTTTGTGTGGTACGAATGTTCTCAGCATCCCATGAACGGAAAAATATGAAACATTTTATATAGGTACATTATTATTCTAGCTGCAACTTAGGATAGTTTTTATCCGACTGCGACAATTAATTAATTTTCCGTAATATACGACTTCATTTAATTTTTAATTTATTATTCTTAAAGTATATCGCCGCCACATCTGTCAGCTAAAAGAAACGTCAAAATCACAGACTAATAAGAAATACTACGGACAAAATGGCGGAATTCTTTGCGTATTCAGCCAAACCAAGAAAACCGAAACTCGAAGTTCGTAAATATCTGCATTCCTGTCATTTGTTAGTGCGATGGAGATAGAGATACCCGAATATTTTCGAATTCCGAAGTATATAAATACGGATGTCGGATAGATCTAAATTAATATTTTATGTGTAAATATGGTTAAAATTATTTGGAAATACTATTGTTGTTATTGTTTTAGTATATTTGACTAGCTTTAAGTTTAATATTGTACGTCCGAAATGGGCAAGCTGCTGGACTTTATTTTACCCAAAACAACTAAATGTACACAGTTCTGATAATAAAGAAATCTTATTTTATCTTATCTTATCGAAAATAGGGATGTAGACACTAAACAAAATAATCATAATGTTGTATTATCTCGAAAAAAAACAACGCAAGAGGCTATATAGGTAATCACTAAGTTATAAGTGTCTAAAGTTTTAAGAGGGGGTTTGTTGCGTCTCTTTTCCGCAAAACGCACCTTTATAATGAAACGATTGTTTTTACTATGACGCTCGAGGATCGTGACGTCACGGTCCCTGATCGTTTTCTCACTCTAACAAGCGACATTAAAACGGTTGTAGCTTCGTAATTTTTTGAGATATTTGAATGAGTTTTTCGTTTCTTCTTTCTTTTGAAGTGAGTCTACAGCTACACCTCTATTTGGAAGACAAGCGGAAAGTAGGGTAGTTTTTATATCTGAGGGGCTGAAATTGGGGGTGGAAATTTGTATGGAGCTACTTAAACTGCTGCACCGATTTAGATGAAATTTGGTATATAAATAGTTTGAGTCCCGGGGAAGGACATATAATACGTTTTATCCCGGAAATCATCCCCTAAGGGGGTGAAAAAGGGGGGGGGGTGAAAATTTGGATGTAATCTATTTTGATTAAATTTGGTGTAGATATAGGTTAAGTCCTGGGAAAGGACATGGGATAGTTTTTACCCCAGAAATCATCCCCTAAGGGGGTGAAATTAGGGGTGAAGATTCGGATGGAACCCATTTCAATAAAATTTGGTATAGAGATAGGACATAGGAAAAGGACATAGGATAGTTTTAATTCCGGAAATCACTCCCTAATAAGGGGGTGAAATGGGGGGTAAAAATTTGGATGAATCCCGTTTAGATGAAATTTGGTATAAAGGTCGTTTGAGTCCCGAAGAATGACATTATGTAGATAGTTTTTATCCCGAAAATCATTCCCTAAGGGTATGAAATAGGGGGTGAAAGTTTGGATAAAATCCATGTACCTAGATATAATTTGGTATAGAGATAATTTGAGACCCTTCGAAGGATATAGAATAGTTTTTGCCTCGGAAATCATCCCTTAAGATGGTGGAAGTTTGTTTGCATTATATTTTCTAAGTAAAAGTTCTACGCGGACGAAGTCGCGGGCAACAGCTAGTCTTTACTATCCCTAGAGTCTACAAGTACAAAAGCAAACATTACATTACCGCAACTGGCAATTGAGTTGACTGATGAATGAATTATTGACGCGGCCGAAGCTTGCGGCCCAGCAAGTTAGCCGCACGGCCCAATTACGGAGCCGTCAGAGTCACACCTGCTGGACAACTCACAAGAGCGACGCAGCTAGCTTGCAGAGCGCGAACGTCACCAGGTTGGGCATGAAGGCGGCTGCGAAGCCGATGGTCCCCGAAACCGCGGCTGAAACTAGTAGCACTGACTTATGGCCCCAGCATGGGACCGTCAGGGTCACACCTGCTGGACAACTCACAAGAGCGACGCAGCCAGCTTGCAGAGCGCGAACGTCACCAGGTTGGGCATGAAGGCGGCTGCGAAACCGATGGTCCCCGAAACCGCGGCCGAAACTAGTAGCACTGACTTATGGCCCCAGCATGGGACCGTCAGGGTCACACCTGCTGGACAACTCACAAGAGCGACGCAGCCAGCTTGCAGAGTGCGAACGTCACCAGGTTGGGCATGAAGGCGGCTGCGAAGCCGATGGTCCCCGAAACCGCGGCCGAAACTAGTAGCACTGACTTATGGCCCCATCATGGGACCGTCAGGGTCACAGCTGCTGGACAACTCACAAGAGTGACGCAGCCAGCTTGCAGAGCGCGAACGTCACCAGGTTGGGCATGAAGGCGGCTGCGAAGCCGATGGTCCCCGAAACCGCGGCCGAAACTAGTAGCACTGACTTATGGCCCCAGCATGGGACCGTCAGGGTCACACCTGTTGGACAACTCACAAGAGCGACGCAGCCAGCTTGCATGCAGAGCGCGAACGTCACCAGGTTGGGCATGAAGGCGGCTGCGAAGCCGATGGTCCCCGAAACCGCGGCCGAAACTAGTAGCACTGACTTATGGCCCCAGCATGGGACCGTCAGGGTCACACCTGCTGGACAACTCACAAGAGCTACGCAGCCAGCTTGCAGAGTGCGAACGTCACCAGGTTGGGCATGAAGGCGGCTGCGAAGCCGATGGTCCCCGATACCGCGGCCGAAACTAGTAGCACTGACTTATGGCCCCATTATGGGACCGTCAGGGTCACACCTGCTGGACAACTCACAAGAGCGACGCAGCCAGCTTGCAGAGCGCGAACGTCACCAGGTTGGGCATGAAGGCGGCTGCGAAGCCGATGGTCCCCGAAACCGCGGCCGAAACTAGTAGCACTGACTTATGGCCCCAGCATGGGACCGTCAGGGTCACACCTGCTGGACAACTCACAAGAGCGACGCAGCCAGCTTGCAGAGCGCGAACGTCACCAGGTTGGGCATGAAGGCGGCTGCGAAGCCGATGGTCCCCGAAACCGCGGCCGAAACTAATAGCACCGGCTTGCGGCCCAGCGAGTCGGCCGCTCGGCCCCAGAACGGAGCCGTCAGGATCACACCTGGGGAAAACATTATTATTATTTATAGATAGACTGAATATTATAGCGAACGGCATCTTGCAATTTAATTCAGTGCATAAATAACTTTTATACGGGGTGTGAAGGGCTGGATGGACAACAAATTATGCAAGGACCTTTTTGCGGTCCTTTGAACCGGATAAATAGTAGAAATAGTAGTAAATAGTAGGTACAGGAAATACCTTTCTAATAATAACAGCAAGTATCTTGGTGTTACATACTGTACCTATGAAGTAAAATGAATGTTCAATGAATCACCTATATTGGGCATGGAGATGAGTATTCCCTTCAAGGTGTCCGGCAGGTCAAGGTCGCAGGCCGCCGCGGGCAGGATGAAGGCGTTGCCGATCATCTCGGTGAGCGCCGATGACAACGCCGCAAGCATCAGAATGCAGTGGAACACCTGGTATTTACCATTACCTGGAACGTTAGTGCGCTTGATGTAATGCGATAGCAATCTTGTCGATTCTTCACAATAGTACGAAAACGGAGAGGCGCTTTAATTGAATGAAAGTTCTTTGGAATGCATTGCATATGTCTATCAAGTCAAGCCGGGTAAAATATTGAGTAACCGATTAAAACTACTGAAATATTATCCAACTAAAAATGTTATGTAAAAAAAATTTAACAAGCTTTTACTGCAATGTCATTAACTACTTATTTGGAAGGTTCTAATTGTCCCAATCCCAAATATGGCGGGCTTATCTGGTGTACCGTGTACATACCTACTTTAGAAGTGGCTATGGTGACCATCTGTCTTCATTCGTCATAACATTAGCTCGATAGTGCCACAATATTGCATTGTGTAACACGGCAAAACCTTCACCGTGCGGCCGCCAGCGCGCTGGCCGGTTATAAAAGAAAAATCGAATTTTTCACGGCCGTGTTTTGTTTTATTGGAGAAAAATTTTCTCTTGCTTGCGCAATTCATTGACTACATATTTGGTTTGTTATAAATATCGATGATTGCTATTATTTCTTGAAATAACTACTGCTTGTACATTTTGTACAGTACTCATAGTTCATACATACATATAAGGGCTGCCACTTATGCAGGTATGTATTGTTTTTAATTCTGTGTTGTGTATATAATGTTTGTTAAACCCAATTCAAGCCTCATTTAGCCGTCACTGGCCTAACTCTTATGAGGCTCGAATGGGGTTTGAACCTGTGCTAAGGAAAAGGATTGTTTCCAGCCCTTTATGCATGGCTAAGTTGTCTTCTGGCGGCTGCTACTGACCAGCGGGCTTCGCCTGCGCTGCACGCTGCATTGAGTTTTGGAACCGACCTGCCTGGAAACTTCGAGTGTATTTGAAAGCCTGAGGACTTCGGTTTCTACCGTCTTAATTACGGATCCTATACCCTATTCAGGCCAGTGACCTTTCTTTTTATATCTACAGCTCCGTACTGACTGAATAAGTTGAACCCTTTCTGTACATAGTTCCACTTTATTTTATTATTATATTTTATTGTATATAAACGATTCGTTTTATTTTTAACCCGCCGGCTAGCCGGGCTACATTGGCGCCCATAGGGTTATTCAGTCAGTACGTGGGTCTTAAGGACTTGGATTGGGTTATGTACATACTTGTTAATACTATACGTGTTTGTACATAACCAGGTTTTAGTTTTATCGTGTAATTTTGTGTATTTTGCTTTCCTTTGTGTATAGGTTAGATTGTATATGGTATATATATATCTACTTTGTAGCCTGCATTTCATCTTTGTGTAGGTACATATGTTTATGTACAATTTAAGTGTTTAATAGTGTGTTTGTATGTTTTGTTAGTAGTTTATTCTTGCTCTCTTTTTACTCCGGTCACTTTAGTTTGTTAATATGGAGTTCTCCCGTGTAAGTGTAAATATGTTAAATAAGTCTGAACTTATTTATGAAATAAGTATCCGTCATGAAAAGCCGCTCGATACGGTTGTAGAGCTGCGTCAACAGTTAACTAACTTGTTGGGTAAATATGTAGCGGAGGATTTACCTACAATTTTTTCAGTTAGCGATGACCTGACAGGCGCTGAAAAATCTCTTTCCTTTATAGAGGACAAAATTGTACTTTACGAAAGTTCTCCTGATGTAAATCTTGTAAATAAAATCAACTCGTTCATTGTACATATTTATCTGCGCCTTCTGCGTATTGACGTCTCGGAGGCCGAGGAATGCGATCGTAGTTCCTATAAAAGTCTGTTATCAAAATTTAGTACCTTGAAGTCGCGTTTTGATTTGAAAAACGGCAGTGTCAGCAATACCTCGTCTACCTATTTAACCTCCGGTTCTGAAGGCTGTACTGAGGGTAAAATTATCGTACATTGTGACAGGGGGGTCACTAGTGAGTTACGCAAATTTACATACTCGGGTAAAGGTTGTCCGCGTAATTTTATGCAGAAGGTGGAGGAATTCGCAATTTCTAGGAGCTTACCTACTAGTACATTATTATCACATTCCTATGATTTGTTCACGGAAGCAGCTCTTCACTGGTTTCGTGCTTATAAGGACAGTTTTACCTCTTGGGAGAACTTAAAAGTAAAATTGTTTGATGATTTTGGTGTAGTTGATTATGACTACAAGTTACTGCGGGAAATTCAGGATCGTACTCAAGGCAGGGATGAGTCAGTTGTGGCGTACTTTGCCATTATGTGTGGTCTACTTGCCAAGCTTAGCTACACTATGTCTGAGGCTGATAAATTACAGATCTTGTTAAGAAATATTCGTCCCGAGTATGACTGCATAATAGTGCAGTCGGATATTAAAACTGTTGAGGATCTGAAGACTGTGTGTAAAAAGTATGAGGCTTGCCTTGATCGCTCAAGGAACTTTAAGGAGCCTCCTACGAATAGCCCATCTTCTTTAATAGAGGACTTTGTTTATAAATCTGTAAATAGTAAGTCTGTAAATATAGTTAACTCTACTAAGCAATTTTGTGTGCGCTGTAGAGTCAACGGCCACTCTTTGCGTATGTGCAAGGAACCACGCAAGCTTGTGTGTTTCAAGTGCGGCTTAGACGGCTACCGTAGTACTGACTGTCCTCATTGTAACAAGGTTGTTACTCAAGCTAAAGCGTTTCCAAAAAACGTATAAATGAGAATCAAAGAAATGTAAATAATGATTGTAAATATTCGCGTAAAGAGTGGGAAGACTGGCTGTCAGTCGTCAGACTTTTTATGTTATCAGGTAAAACTTCTTTGATCCTCTTTGACGACCAAAATGATAACGAACGTCCTTATGTAAATATTAATGTAAATAATCTGACTCTTTGTGGGCTTTTGGATAGTGGTAGTAGTATTAGTATATTGGGCAATAACTCTCATAGAGCTTTGCTTGAACGAGGTTTCATACTGAACTCGTCGTATAAAATCACAGTGCGAGCCGCAAATGGTCAGTCTGTGCAATCTATTGGTTTTATAGAACTACCTGTATATTTTAATGAACAGTATGTTAACATTACTGCACACGTTATCCCAGACATTTCGTCACATTTAATACTTGGTATTGACTTCTGGAAAGGTTTTAATCTTTTGCTTAGTTCCCTTAAAAACTTCGAACTAAAACGTCCCTCAAATTGCACATCATTAACTACTGAGAGCCCTAAACAAGTTCTTCCTTTCGAAGACTTGTCTGAGGAACAGCAAGCTCAAGCAAACATTATTATATCACGCTTTTGTGAAGCTTCTACACAGTCTGGTCAACTTGGTCGAACGCACTTGATCGAGCACCGTATCGACACGGGTGACCATGAGCCTATCAGGCAGAGATGTTACAGACTCTCGCCTGAAAAACAAAAGGTATTAGTAGAAGAGGTGGACAAAATGCTTGCTTTGGATATCATAGAGCCCTGCGAAAGCCCGTGGTTGAGTCCTGTACTTGTTACTCCTAAAAAAGACGGTAGCTGGAGATTTTGTTTAGATAGTAGAAAACTAAATGCTATTACTAAAAAGGACGCGTATAAATTACCGTATATTAGTGAGATTCTTGACAACCTACGAGATGCTAAGTATTTGTCTAGTATTGATATCGCTAAGGCATTTTGGGAGGTACCGTTACGTGAAGAGGACAGAGATAAAAGTGCTTTTTACGTAAATTCTCGTGGTATGTTCCGCTTTAAGGTCACTCCGTTCGGTCTTACGAATGCCCCAGCTACGCAGCAGCGATTGATGGATCTTTTATTCACCCCCGAGTTCGAAAACCGCGTTTTCTGCTATCTAGATGACATTATTGTGATATCAAACACTTTTGAAGATCACATTTCTCTATTAACTCGTGTTTTAGACAAACTAAAATATGCTCGACTTACGATAAACTTTGAAAAGTCTGCATTCTTCCGGCGTGAATTAAAATATCTAGGCTATATTGTTGACCATAAGGGCTTACGCACGGATCCGGATAAGGTCAAGGCAATACTTGATATTCCCGTACCTACTACTAGACGGGAATTAAAGAGGTTTCTCGGTACTGCTAGCTGGTACAGGCGATTTGTACCAAATTTTAGCACACTAGCCGCACCACTAAACTTACTTACATCTACTGGAAAAAAGGCTCCTCCATTCCGATGGAATAATGAAGCCGAAGTCGCTTTTAATAAAATAAAGCAAGCACTTGTGTCCAGCCCAACATTAACTTGTCCTGACTTTTCTAAAACTTTTTCTGTCCACTGTGACGCCTCAAATTTTGGTATTGGAGCTATGTTGACACAGGAAGAGAATGGCATTGAAAAACCCATTGCCTATTTTAGCCGTTCTTTGTCAAAACAGCAGCAAAATTATTCAATTACTGAACGCGAATTGCTGAGCGTTATTGTTGCGCTAGAACACTGGCAATGTTATCTAGACAATGGACAAAAATTTATTGTATATACTGACCATGCAGCTTTGAAATGGTTCCTAAACTTAGATAACCCTTCTGGACGATTAGCACGTTGGAGTGTTCGTTTGTCTGCATACAACTTTGACATAAAGCACAAGAAAGGCAAGGATCATGTAGTGCCTGATATTTTATCACGATCAGTACCAGTCGACTTAATTTACTTCGAGTCTCATGACGATTGGTTTAATAATATTTTCCAGGGTTGTCAGGAAAATCCTCTATCATTTCCTGATTACAAAATTCTAAATAATAATTTGTATAGACTAAAACGCACTAGCTCTTTCCTTACTTCTGAATATGATTGGAAACTTGTGATTCCGAAGGAAATGAGAGAAGATATTATCAGAGACAATCATTTCCAACCTACTGCGGGCCATTTTGGGATCTTTAAGACACACAAAAGAATCTCTTTTCGCTTCTTTTGGCCTGGGATGTACCGAGATGTATGTAAATATATTGCCAATTGTGAGATATGTTTAGCGTATAAGTACCAAAATCATCAAACTTTGGGAGTAATGGGTAAACCTAAGGAATGTTGCAGGCCATTTCAGTGCCTATCCATTGCTCTCGTGGGCACGTTACCTATGACTCGTAAACAAAATCGGTACATATTAGTTGTCAACTGCTGCTTTTCTAAATACTGTTTAATTTTCCCTATTAAAAAGGCGACTTCCAGTATTATATGCAAAATTTTTGAAGACTTTGTATTCTTGGTACATGGTGTTCCTAAGACTATTATCTCGGACAATGGCACTCAGTTTATCAGTAATGAATTGCAGGAACTTTTTGCTAGGTATCGTATTCCTCAGATACATTTTACCCCTAAATATTGCGCCCAAGTCAACAATGTGGAACGCTACAATCGCACCTTATTGACAGCTATTAGTTCCTTTGTCGAGGACGATCATCGGAATTGGGACCTTAATATTCCTAAGATTCAATTTGCCATGAACACTAGTGTTAATGAGGCCACCGGATTTACTCCTGCTTTCCTGGTTCACGGCAGAGAGCTCGTTCCGTGCGGCTCGTTCTATCACGCCGCCGACTCTGGTGACGTTGACTATGACGACCTTATATTTGCACCGCGTGATAAATACGCCGAGAATTTAGGCCACTTGTCGCCTATTTTAGATAAAGTGCAGGCTGCAATTTGGGATGCACATGTAAAGAATTGTAAATATTATAATTTAAGGCGAAAACAAGCTGAATTTAATGAGGGTGACATTGTTTGGCGTCGTAATTATCAGTTAAGTGATGCTGGTAAATATTTTACTGCTAAATTAGCTCCTAAATTTGTCAAGTGTATAGTTTTAAAAAAGTTTTCACCCCTTGTATATGAACTGGCTGATCTTAATGGACGTGCTATTGGTAGGTGGCATATTAAAGATTTGAAATTGTAAATATTATGTTAGTATGTAAAAATGGAAAACCGATAATAAGTCATATCGAAAACTATTAATTGTTAGTATTATAATTAGGTTTAATTACTACTTGCTGAATTTTCCTTAATTATCAATTATGGAAAATTCTCCTGGGCGCGCGGGGTACTGTAACACGGCAAAACCTTCACCGTGCGGCCGCCAGCGCGCTGGCCGGTTATAAAAGAAAAATTGAATTTTTCACGGCCGTGTTTTGTTTTATTGGAGGAAAATTTTCTCTTGCTTGCGCAATTCATTGACTACATATTTGGTTTGTTATAAATATCGATGATGGTACTCATAGTTCATACATACATATAAGGGCTGCCACTTATGCAGGTATGTATTGTTTTTAATTCTGTGTTGTGTATATAATGTTTGTTAAACCCAATCCAAGCCTCATTTAGCCGTCACTGGCCTAACTCTTATGAGGCTCGAATGGGGTTTGAACCTGTGCTAAGGAAAAGGATTGTTTCCAGCCCTTTATGCATGGCTAAGTTGTCTTCTGGCGGCTGCTACTGACCAGCGGGCTTCGCCTGCGCTGCACGCTGCATTGAGTTTTGGAGCCGACCTGCCTGGAAACTTCGAGTGTATTTGAAAGCCTGAGGACTTCGGTTTCTACCGTCTTAATTACGGATCCTATACCCTATTCAGGCCAGTGACCTTTCTTTTTATATCTACAGCTCCGTACTGACTGAATAAGTTGAACCCTTTCTGTACATAGTTCCACTTTATTTTATTATTATATTTTATTGTATATAAACGATTCGTTTTATTTTTAACCCGCCGGCTAGCCGGGCTACAATTGTCACCGAAATTACCAATATATCAATAGTAAATATCAGCTTAATCGGATGCCAGCATGTGGCTGAAACATGGATTGAACTTTTTTGAACAACTTAATATGTGACTACTACATACTCGTAACAACCTAGTTACTTTCAGGCGAAAAGAGTAGGTTAAATAAAAACTCGTAAAAAGAAATAGGTACCAAGTAGGTACCTACTCGTAAGTAAAAATAATAATATTCGCATTCACGTACGCATCTTTCCTTAGTATTTAGTTTGGTGAGGGAAGTTAGGTATGCATGATAAACGTTTTTTTCTCATGCGACATACCTAAATGCAGTTTGATTAGATTAGGTAAATTGCCGAACTTGAAGTTATTCACGTGTATGATTGCACTCACCAGCTAAATCCAGCGCTTCCTCCAAACTCACTTCCATCTTGATTTTCTCTTTCGCGGGTGTCAAGTTACTCAGAAAGAATTTCTTCTTTCTTCTCTTCACTGTAACTGAACAAACTCGGTTAAATATCAATTAAAAATAACCACGAACGGGCAAATCAACGCTTATTGACGGCGTATATGTTTGTAACATGAATATAATATTCAAACTAAGCACATTTGGTCACGTTTTAAGGCGTCGTTTAGGTTTGATTTACTAATTAGCACTTTTCGCATTTATTGTAACCATGTACCTACTCGTATTCCGCGCGGCAGATTTAATTATAGCTCTTAGTAAACAAGAAAGACGCCTCAAGATAGGCTCCTTATCCTTACAATGTAATGCAGTTCAATATACTTAACTAGTTTTTTGCCTGCGGCGCGGCGCGCGAGCGCGCCGCGGTACCGAGGTTTACTTTTGACTTGTTTATTCAAAATCTGCCTGTATTTTTTTGGTTTTTGAATAACCAAGGAAAAGGAAAGTGAAATTCCGCTATGGTAAGGGAAAAGCGGAGGGTATTTTTTGTCAGAGAGATCGCGCACTCTTATCTTGCTTGTGACGGGAAGGTGCGGGGGGTGTGTGTCCGCGTGGGCTCGCCCTTCGGGCCTTCGGCCCTCGGGCTCGCGTAGAGAGCGAGCTCTGAAGGGACGCTTCGGGCCTTCGGCCCTACGCGGAGCTCGGCCTTCGGCCTTCGCGTACCTGGAAGCTCACCTTCGGGCCTTCGGCCCTCAGGTTCGCTTAAAGACACTTGGGGGGCGTAGGGTTTCCGCAAGCGCGCTCTGAAGGGACGCTTCGGGCCTTCGGCCCTACGCGGAGCTCGGCCTTCGGCCTTCGCTTGCCACGAAGCTCACCTTCGGGCCTTCGGCCCTCAGGTTCGCTTTTAAGACACTCGGGGGTTAGTGAGTGGTAGCACAACCTTAAACTCCCGCAGCTCGGCCTACGGCCTCGCAGGACGCTTCGGGCCTTCGGCCCTACGCGTAGCTCGGCCTTTGGCCTTCGCGGCGCTCGGCCTTCGGCCTTCGCCTACCGGGAAGCTCACCTTCGGGCCTTCGGCCCTCAGGTTCGCTTTTAAGACATTCGGGGGTAGTAAGTGTCCGCGTAGGCTCGCCCTTCGGGCCTCCGGCCCTCGGGCTCGCGTAGGAAGCGAGCTCTGAAAGGACGCTTCGGGCCTTCGGCCCTACGCGGAGCTCGGCCTTCGGCCTTCGCGTACCTGGAAGCTCACCTTCGGGCCTTCGGCCCTCAGGTTCGCTTAAAGACACTTGGGGGGCGTAGGGTTTCCGCAAGCGCGCTCTGAAGGGACGCTTCGGGCCTTCGGCCCTACGCGGAGCTCGGCCTTCGGCCTTCGCCTGCTACGAAGCTCACCTTCGGGCCTTCGGCCCTCAGGTTCGCTTTTAACACACTCGGGGGTTAGTGAGTGGTAGCACAACCTTAAACTCCCGCAGCTCGGCCTACGGCCTCGCAGGACGCTTCGGGCCTTCGGCCCTACGCGGAGCTCGGCCTTTGGCCTTCGCGGCGCTCGGCCTTCGGCCTTCGCCTACCGGGAAGCTCACCTTCGGGCCTTCGGCCCTCAGGTTCGCTTTTAAGACACTCGGGGGTAGTAAGTGTCCGCGTAGGCTCGCCCTTCGGGCCTCCGGCCCTCGGGCTCGCGTAGTAAGCGCGCTCTGAAGAGACGCTTCGGGCCTTCGGCCCTACGCGGAGCTCGGCCTTCGGCCTTCGCGTACCTGGAAGCTCACCTTCGGGCCTTCGGCCCTCAGGTTCGCTTAAAGACACTTGGGGGGCGTAGGGTTTCCGCAAGCGCGCTCTGAAGGGACGCTTCGGGCCTTCGGCCCTACGCGGAGCTCGGCCTTCGGCCTTCGCCTGCTACGAAGCTCACCTTCGGGCCTTCGGCCCTCAGGTTCGCTTTTAACACACTCGGGGGTTAGTGAGTGGTAGCACAACCTTAAACTCCCGCAGCTCGGCCTACGGCCTCGCAGGACGCTTCGGGCCTTCGGCCCTACGCGGAGCTCGGCCTTTGGCCTTCGCGGCGCTCGGCCTTCGGCCTTCGCCTACTGGGAAGCTCACCTTCGGGCCTTCGGCCCTCAGGTTCGCTTTTAAGACACTCGGGGGTAGTAAGTGTCCGCGTAGGCTCGCCCTTCGGGCCTCCGGCCCTCGGGCTCGCGTAGTAAGCGAGCTCTGGAGGGACGCTTCGGGCCTTCGGCCCTACGCGGAGCTCGGCCTTCGGCCTTCGCGTACCTGGAAGCTCACCTTCGGGACTTCGGCCCTCAGGTTCGCTTAAAGACACTTGGGGGGCGTAGGGTTTCCGCAAGCGCGCTCTGAAGGGACGCTTCGGGCCTTCGGCCCTACGCGGAGCTCGGCCTTCGGCCTTCGCCTGCCACGAAGCTCACCTTCGGGCCTTCGGCCCTCAGGTTCGCTTTTAACACACTCGGGGGTTAGTGAGTGGTAGCACAACCTTAAACTCCCGCAGCTCGGCCTACGGCCTCGCAGGACGCTTCGGGCCTTCGGCCCTACGCGGAGCTCGGCCTTCGGCCTTCGCGTCGCTCGGCCTTTGGCCTTCGCCTACGACGAAAGACACTCGGGGGCATAGCCGCACAGTCCTATGCTCCCGCAGCTCGGCCTACGGCCTCGCTGGACGCTTCGGCCCTTCGGCCCTACGCGGAGCTCGGCCTTCGGCCTTCGCGTGCCTCGAAGCTCACCTTCGGGCCTTCGGCCCTCAGGTTCGCTTGTAAGACACTCGGGGCAAGGAATAGTAGCCAAGCCTTAAGCTCCCGCAGCTCGGCCTACGGCCTCGCAAATTTGTTTTGCCCATACCGTCCGCCATTTTGGATTTTTTCCAATTTTTTTTTCTTTTTACAACTCTTGGGCCCCTCAAGTCCCCGCATGCCAAATCTCGGCGCGCTGTGACCAATTTGAAATTTCAAAAAAAAAAAAGTTTTTTTTTTCGCCAAAAAAAAATGCAGTTGTACTCCCCTTGGAAACTTTTATGACATTTGGTCGAGACCGCTATTCAAAAGTCGAGCGGTTTGGCCGGAAAAAAAATCGAAAAAATTCCCCATACAAATTTTTTTTTAGAGCTAAAAAAAAAAAAAAAATGTTTTCAGAATCGAGAGCCATATAGGATTCCGCTAGCCAAATTTCAGCGCTCTACAAGCATTTTGAAAAAAAATTAAAAAAAAACTTCGTTTTTTTTTAATTTTTTTTCCGTTATCAAAAATTGCACGCGGTTCTCTATGACATTTGGTCGAGCACTCATAGCCTAGCTGTAACCGTTTAGCCAGGCTGTAGTGCAACTTTTTTCCAGGAGCCAAATCTCCAAATGTCAGATTTTTCTGGGGGTCACATTGATGACAGTTACACTTTTCCCATACAAGTCAAAGCTCCATTTATACTCCTTCATGGAGAACAATCATGTCAGTGAGAAATGAGTGGGGCTGGAGCTTTATAGTATATTAACTAGTATTTGCCTGCGGCGCGGCGCGCGAGCGCGCCGCGGAACCGTGGTAGAGTTTCGACTTATATTATTCAAAATCTGCCTGTATTTTTTTGGTTTTTGAATTACCAAGGAAAAGGAAAGTGAAATTCCGCTATGGGAAGGGAAAAGCGGAGGGTATTTTTTGTCAGAGAGATCGCGCACTCTTATCTTGCTTGTGACGGGAAGGTGCGGGGGGTGTGTGTACGCGTGGGCTCGCCCTTCGGGCCTTCGGCCCTCGGGCTCGCGTAGAGAGCGAGCTCTGAAGGGACGCTTCGGGCCTTCGGCCCTACGCGGAGCTCGGCCTTCGGCCTTCGCGTACCTGGAAGCTCACCTTCGGGCCTGCGGCCCTCAGGTTCGCTTAAAGACACTTGGGGGGCGTAGGGTTTCCGCAAGCGCGCTCTGAAGGGACGCTTCGGGCCTTCGGCCCTACGCGGAGCTCGGCCTTCGGCCTTCGCCTGCCACGAAGCTCACCTTCGGGCCTTCGGCCCTCAGGTTCGCTTTTATGACACTCGGGGGTTAGTGAGTGGTAGCAAAACCTTAAACTCCCGCAGCTCGGCCTACGGCCTCGCAGGACGCTTCGGGCCTTCGGCCCTACGCGGAGCTCGGCCTTCGGCCTTCGCGTCGCTCGGCCTCCGGTCTTCGCCTACCGCGAAGCTCACCTTCGGGCCTTCGGCCCTCAGGTTCGCTTTTAAGACACTCGGGGGTAGTAAGTGTCTGCGTTGGCTCGCCCTTCGGGCCTTCGGCCCTCGGGCTCGCGTAGTAAGCGCGCTCTGAAGGGACGCTTCGGGCCTTCGGCCCTACGCGGAGCTCGGCCTTCGGCCTTCGCCTACCACGAAGCTCACCTTCGGGCCTTCGGCCCTCAGGTTCGCTTTTAACACACTCGGGGGTTAGTGAGTGGTAGCGTAACCTTAAACTCCCGCAGCTCGGCCTACGGCCTCGCACGCTTCGGGCCTTCGGCCCTACGCGGAGCTCGGCCTTTGGCCTTCGCGTCGCTCGGCCTTCGGCCTTCGCCTACCCCGAAGCTCACCTTCGGGCCTTCGGCCCTCAGGTTCGCTTGTAAGACACTCGGGGGCATAGTAGCATAGTCCTATACTCCCGCAGCTCGGCCTACGGCCTCGCTGGACGCTTCGGGCCTTCGGCCCTACGCGGAGCTCGGCCTTCGGCCTTCGCGTACCTCGAAGCTCACCTTCGGGCCTTCGGCCCTCAGGTTCGCTTGAAAGACACTTAGGCGCTGTAAATAGTAGCAAAACCTTAAACTCCCGCAGCTCGGCCTACGGCCTCGCAAATTTGTTTTGCCCATGCCGTCCGCCATTTTGGATTTTCTCCAATTTTTTTTTCTTTTTACAACTCTTGGGCCCCTCAAGTCCCCGCATGCCAAATCTCGACGCGCTGTGACCAATTTGAAATTTCAAAAAAAAAAAACTTTTTTTTTTCGGCCAAAAAAAAATGCGATTGTACTCCCCTTGGGAACCTTTATGACATTTGGTCGAGACCCCTATTCAAAAGTCGAGCGGTTTGGCCGGAAAAAAAAATCGAAAAAATTCCCCATACAAAATTTTTTTTAAAGCTAGAAACTTTTTTTTTTGGTTTTCAGAATCTCGAGCCATACAGGATCCCGCTAGCCAAATTTCAAAGCTCTAGGACCATTTTGAAAAAAAATTAAAAAAAAACTTTGTTTTTTTTTAATTTTTTTTCCGCCATCAAAAACTGCACGCGGTTCTCTATGACATTTGGTCGAGCACCCCTGACCTAGGTCTAACCGTTGAGCCAGGCTGAAGTGCAACTTTTTTCCAGGAGCCAAATCTCCAAATGTCAGATTTTTCTGGGGGTCACATTGATGACAGTAACACTTTTCCAATACAAGTCAAAGCTCCAGTTATACTCCTTCATGGAGAACAACTATGTCAGTGTGAAATCAGTGGTAATGGAGCTTTATATAGTATTAACTAGTTTTTTGCCTGCGGCGCGGCGCGCGAGCGCGCCGCGGTACCGAGGTTTACTTTTGACTTGTTTATTCAAAATCTGCCTGTATTTTTTTGGTTTTTGAATAACCAAGGAAAAGGAAAGTGAAATTCCGCTATGGTAAGGGAAAAGCGGAGGGTATTTTTTGTCAGAGAGATCGCGCACTCTTATCTTGCTTGTGACGGGAAGGTGCGGGGGGTGTGTGTCCGCGTGGGCTCGCCCTTCGGGCCTTCGGCCCTCGGGCTCGCGTAGAGAGCGAGCTCTGAAGGGACGCTTCGGGCCTTCGGCCCTACGCGGAGCTCGGCCTTCGGCCTTCGCGTACCTGGAAGCTCACCTTCGGGCCTTCGGCCCTCAGGTTCGCTTAAAGACACTTGGGGGGCGTAGGGTTTCCGCAAGCGCGCTCTGAAGGGACGCTTCGGGCCTTCGGCCCTACGCGGAGCTCGGCCTTCGGCCTTCGCTTGCCACGAAGCTCACCTTCGGGCCTTCGGCCCTCAGGTTCGCTTTTAAGACACTCGGGGGTTAGTGAGTGGTAGCACAACCTTAAACTCCCGCAGCTCGGCCTACGGCCTCGCAGGACGCTTCGGGCCTTCGGCCCTACGCGTAGCTCGGCCTTTGGCCTTCGCGGCGCTCGGCCTTCGGCCTTCGCCTACCGGGAAGCTCACCTTCGGGCCTTCGGCCCTCAGGTTCGCTTTTAAGACATTCGGGGGTAGTAAGTGTCCGCGTAGGCTCGCCCTTCGGGCCTCCGGCCCTCGGGCTCGCGTAGGAAGCGAGCTCTGAAAGGACGCTTCGGGCCTTCGGCCCTACGCGGAGCTCGGCCTTCGGCCTTCGCGTACCTGGAAGCTCACCTTCGGGCCTTCGGCCCTCAGGTTCGCTTAAAGACACTTGGGGGGCGTAGGGTTTCCGCAAGCGCGCTCTGAAGGGACGCTTCGGGCCTTCGGCCCTACGCGGAGCTCGGCCTTCGGCCTTCGCCTGCTACGAAGCTCACCTTCGGGCCTTCGGCCCTCAGGTTCGCTTTTAACACACTCGGGGGTTAGTGAGTGGTAGCACAACCTTAAACTCCCGCAGCTCGGCCTACGGCCTCGCAGGACGCTTCGGGCCTTCGGCCCTACGCGGAGCTCGGCCTTTGGCCTTCGCGGCGCTCGGCCTTCGGCCTTCGCCTACCGGGAAGCTCACCTTCGGGCCTTCGGCCCTCAGGTTCGCTTTTAAGACACTCGGGGGTAGTAAGTGTCCGCGTAGGCTCGCCCTTCGGGCCTCCGGCCCTCGGGCTCGCGTAGTAAGCGCGCTCTGAAGAGACGCTTCGGGCCTTCGGCCCTACGCGGAGCTCGGCCTTCGGCCTTCGCCTGCTACGAAGCTCACCTTCGGGCCTTCGGCCCTCAGGTTCGCTTTTAACACACTCGGGGGTTAGTGAGTGGTAGCACAACCTTAAACTCCCGCAGCTCGGCCTACGGCCTCGCAGGACGCTTCGGGCCTTCGGCCCTACGCGGAGCTCGGCCTTTGGCCTTCGCGGCGCTCGGCCTTCGGCCTTCGCCTACTGGGAAGCTCACCTTCGGGCCTTCGGCCCTCAGGTTCGCTTTTAAGACACTCGGGGGTAGTAAGTGTCCGCGTAGGCTCGCCCTTCGGGCCTCCGGCCCTCGGGCTCGCGTAGTAAGCGAGCTCTGGAGGGACGCTTCGGGCCTTCGGCCCTACGCGGAGCTCGGCCTTCGGCCTTCGCGTACCTGGAAGCTCACCTTCGGGACTTCGGCCCTCAGGTTCGCTTAAAGACACTTGGGGGGCGTAGGGTTTCCGCAAGCGCGCTCTGAAGGGACGCTTCGGGCCTTCGGCCCTACGCGGAGCTCGGCCTTCGGCCTTCGCCTGCCACGAAGCTCACCTTCGGGCCTTCGGCCCTCAGGTTCGCTTTTAACACACTCGGGGGTTAGTGAGTGGTAGCACAACCTTAAACTCCCGCAGCTCGGCCTACGGCCTCGCAGGACGCTTCGGGCCTTCGGCCCTACGCGGAGCTCGGCCTTCGGCCTTCGCGTCGCTCGGCCTTTGGCCTTCGCCTACGACGAAAGACACTCGGGGGCATAGCCGCACAGTCCTATGCTCCCGCAGCTCGGCCTACGGCCTCGCTGGACGCTTCGGCCCTTCGGCCCTACGCGGAGCTCGGCCTTCGGCCTTCGCGTGCCTCGAAGCTCACCTTCGGGCCTTCGGCCCTCAGGTTCGCTTGTAAGACACTCGGGGCAAGGAATAGTAGCCAAGCCTTAAGCTCCCGCAGCTCGGCCTACGGCCTCGCAAATTTGTTTTGCCCATACCGTCCGCCATTTTGGATTTTTTCCAATTTTTTTTTCTTTTTACAACTCTTGGGCCCCTCAAGTCCCCGCATGCCAAATCTCGGCGCGCTGTGACCAATTTGAAATTTCAAAAAAAAAAAAGTTTTTTTTTTCGCCAAAAAAAAATGCAGTTGTACTCCCCTTGGAAACTTTTATGACATTTGGTCGAGACCGCTATTCAAAAGTCGAGCGGTTTGGCCGGAAAAAAAATCGAAAAAATTCCCCATACAAATTTTTTTTTAGAGCTAAAAAAAAAAAAAAAATGTTTTCAGAATCGAGAGCCATATAGGATTCCGCTAGCCAAATTTCAGCGCTCTACAAGCATTTTGAAAAAAAATTAAAAAAAAACTTCGTTTTTTTTTAATTTTTTTTCCGTTATCAAAAATTGCACGCGGTTCTCTATGACATTTGGTCGAGCACTCATAGCCTAGCTGTAACCGTTTAGCCAGGCTGTAGTGCAACTTTTTTCCAGGAGCCAAATCTCCAAATGTCAGATTTTTCTGGGGGTCACATTGATGACAGTTACACTTTTCCCATACAAGTCAAAGCTCCATTTATACTCCTTCATGGAGAACAATCATGTCAGTGAGAAATGAGTGGGGCTGGAGCTTTATAGTATATTAACTAGTATTTGCCTGCGGCGCGGCGCGCGAGCGCGCCGCGGAACCGTGGTAGAGTTTCGACTTATATTATTCAAAATCTGCCTGTATTTTTTTGGTTTTTGAATTACCAAGGAAAAGGAAAGTGAAATTCCGCTATGGGAAGGGAAAAGCGGAGGGTATTTTTTGTCAGAGAGATCGCGCACTCTTATCTTGCTTGTGACGGGAAGGTGCGGGGGGTGTGTGTACGCGTGGGCTCGCCCTTCGGGCCTTCGGCCCTCGGGCTCGCGTAGAGAGCGAGCTCTGAAGGGACGCTTCGGGCCTTCGGCCCTACGCGGAGCTCGGCCTTCGGCCTTCGCGTACCTGGAAGCTCACCTTCGGGCCTGCGGCCCTCAGGTTCGCTTAAAGACACTTGGGGGGCGTAGGGTTTCCGCAAGCGCGCTCTGAAGGGACGCTTCGGGCCTTCGGCCCTACGCGGAGCTCGGCCTTCGGCCTTCGCCTGCCACGAAGCTCACCTTCGGGCCTTCGGCCCTCAGGTTCGCTTTTATGACACTCGGGGGTTAGTGAGTGGTAGCAAAACCTTAAACTCCCGCAGCTCGGCCTACGGCCTCGCAGGACGCTTCGGGCCTTCGGCCCTACGCGGAGCTCGGCCTTCGGCCTTCGCGTCGCTCGGCCTCCGGTCTTCGCCTACCGCGAAGCTCACCTTCGGGCCTTCGGCCCTCAGGTTCGCTTTTAAGACACTCGGGGGTAGTAAGTGTCTGCGTTGGCTCGCCCTTCGGGCCTTCGGCCCTCGGGCTCGCGTAGTAAGCGCGCTCTGAAGGGACGCTTCGGGCCTTCGGCCCTACGCGGAGCTCGGCCTTCGGCCTTCGCCTACCACGAAGCTCACCTTCGGGCCTTCGGCCCTCAGGTTCGCTTTTAACACACTCGGGGGTTAGTGAGTGGTAGCGTAACCTTAAACTCCCGCAGCTCGGCCTACGGCCTCGCACGCTTCGGGCCTTCGGCCCTACGCGGAGCTCGGCCTTTGGCCTTCGCGTCGCTCGGCCTTCGGCCTTCGCCTACCCCGAAGCTCACCTTCGGGCCTTCGGCCCTCAGGTTCGCTTGTAAGACACTCGGGGGCATAGTAGCATAGTCCTATACTCCCGCAGCTCGGCCTACGGCCTCGCTGGACGCTTCGGGCCTTCGGCCCTACGCGGAGCTCGGCCTTCGGCCTTCGCGTACCTCGAAGCTCACCTTCGGGCCTTCGGCCCTCAGGTTCGCTTGAAAGACACTTAGGCGCTGTAAATAGTAGCAAAACCTTAAACTCCCGCAGCTCGGCCTACGGCCTCGCAAATTTGTTTTGCCCATGCCGTCCGCCATTTTGGATTTTCTCCAATTTTTTTTTCTTTTTACAACTCTTGGGCCCCTCAAGTCCCCGCATGCCAAATCTCGACGCGCTGTGACCAATTTGAAATTTCAAAAAAAAAAAACTTTTTTTTTTCGGCCAAAAAAAAATGCGATTGTACTCCCCTTGGGAACCTTTATGACATTTGGTCGAGACCCCTATTCAAAAGTCGAGCGGTTTGGCCGGAAAAAAAAATCGAAAAAATTCCCCATACAAAATTTTTTTTAAAGCTAGAAACTTTTTTTTTTGGTTTTCAGAATCTCGAGCCATACAGGATCCCGCTAGCCAAATTTCAAAGCTCTAGGACCATTTTGAAAAAAAATTAAAAAAAAACTTTGTTTTTTTTTAATTTTTTTTCCGCCATCAAAAACTGCACGCGGTTCTCTATGACATTTGGTCGAGCACCCCTGACCTAGGTCTAACCGTTGAGCCAGGCTGAAGTGCAACTTTTTTCCAGGAGCCAAATCTCCAAATGTCAGATTTTTCTGGGGGTCACATTGATGACAGTAACACTTTTCCAATACAAGTCAAAGCTCCAGTTATACTCCTTCATGGAGAACAACTATGTCAGTGTGAAATCAGTGGTAATGGAGCTTTATATAGTATTAACTAGTATTTGCCTGCGGCGCGGCGCGCGAGCGCGCCGCGGTACCTATTTGAACCTTTGACTTTATTATTCAAAATCTGCCTGTATTATTTTGGTTTTTGAATTACCAAGGAAAAGGAAAGTGAAATTCCGCTATGGGAAGGGAAAAGCGGAGGGTATTTTTGTAAGTAGGAATTTGCACTCTATTCTTGCTTGTGACGGGAAGGTGCGGGGGGTGTGTGTCCGCGTGGGCTCGCCCATCGGGCCTTCGGCCCTCGGGCTCGCGTAGAGAGCGAGCTCTGAAGGGACGCTTCGGGCCTTCGGCCCTACGCGGAGCTCGGCCTTCGGCCTTCGCGTACCTGGAAGCTCACCTTCGGGCCTTCGGCCCTCAGGTTCGCTTAAAGACACTTGGGGGGCGTAGGGTTTCCGCAAGCGCGCTCTGAAGGGACGCTTCGGGCCTTCGGCCCTACGCGGAGCTCGGCCTTCGGCCTTCGCCTGCCACGAAGCTCACCTTCGGGCCTTCGGCCCTCAGGTTCGCTTTTAAGACACTCGGGGGTTAGTGAGTGGTAGCACAACCTTAAACTCCCGCAGCTCGGCCTACGGCCTCGCAGGACGCTTCGGGCCTTCGGCCCTACGCGGAGCTCGGCCTTTGGCCTTCGCGGCGCTCGGCCTTCGGCCTTCGCCTACCGGGAAGCTCACCTTCGGGCCTTCGGCCCTCAGGTTCGCTTTTAAGACACTCGGGGGTAGTAAGTGTCCGCGTAGGCTCGCCCTTCGGGCCTCCGGCCCTCGGGCTCGCGTAGTAAGCGCGCTCTGAAGGGACGCTTCGGGCCTTCGGCCCTACGCGGAGCTCGGCCTTCGGCCTTCGCCTGCCACGAAGCTCACCTTCGGGCCTTCGGCCCTCAGGTTCGCTTTTAACACACACGGGGGTTAGTGAGTGGTAGCACAACCTTAAACTCCCGCAGCTCGGCCTACGGCCTCGCAGGACGCTTCGGGCCTTCGGCCCTACGCGGAGCTCGGCCTTCGGCCTTCGCGTCGCTCGGCCTCCGGCCTTCGCCTACGACGAAAGACACTCGGGGGCATAGTCGCACAGTCCTATGCTCCCGCAGCTCGGCCTACGGCCTCGCTGGACGCTTCGGGCCTTCGGCCCTACGCGGAGCTCGGCCTTCGGCCTTCGCGTGCCTCGAAGCTCACCTTCGGGCCTTCGGCCCTCAGGTTCGCTTGTAAGACACTCCGGGCAAGGAATAGTAGCCAAGCCTTGAGCTCCCGCAGCTCGGCCTACGGCCTCGCAAATTTGTTTTGCCCATGCCGTCCGCCATTTTGGATTTTTTCCAATTTTTTTTTCTTTTTACAACTCTTGGGCCCCTCAAGTCCCCGCATGCCAAATCTCGGCGCGCTGTGACCAATTTGAAATTTCAAAAAAAAAAAAGTTTTTTTTTTCGGCCAAAAAAAAATGCGATTGTACTCCCCTTGGGAACCTTTATGACATTTGGTCGAGACCCCTATTCAAAAGTCGAGCGGTTTGGCCGGAAAAAAAAATCGAAAAAATTCCCCATACAAAATTTTTTTTAAAGCTAAAAAAAAAAAAAAAATATTTTCAGAATCTAAAGCCATATAGAATTCCGCTAGCCAAATTTCAAAGCTCTAGGACCATTTTGAAAAAAAATTAAAAAAAAACTTTGTTTTTTTTTAATTTTTTTTCCGCCATCAAAAACTGCACGCGGTTCCCTATGACATTTGGTCGAGCACCCCTAACCTAGCTGTTACCGTTTAGCCGGGCAGTAGAGCAATTTTTTACTCAGAGCCAAATCCGAAAAAGTCAGATTTTTCTGGTGGTAACCTCGCCGACCTCTATACACCCATATCAAAACCTAACCCCCACCATGACTGCTTCCCGGAGATCAATTGTGTCAAGAGAAATCAGTGGTAATGCAGCTTTATATAATATTAACTAGTATTTGCCTGCGGCGCGGCGCGCGAGCGCGCCGCGGTACCAGGTAGGGCTTTGACTTTATTATTCAAAATCTGCCTGTATTTTTTTGGTTTTTGTATATCCAAGGAAAAGGAAAGTGAAATTCCGCTATGGGAAGGGAAAAGCGGAGGGTATTTTTGTAAGGCAGAGAGATCGCGCACTCTTATCTTGCTTGTGACGGGAAGGTGCGGGGGGTGTGTGTCCGCGTGGGCTCGCCCTTCGGGCCTTCGGCCCTCGGGCTCGCGTAGAGAGCGAGCTCTGAAGGGACGCTTCGGGCCTTCGGCCCTACGCGGAGCTCGGCCTTCGGCCTTCGCGTACCTGGAAGCTCACCTTCGGGCCTTCGGCCCTCAGGTTCGCTTAAAGACACTTGGGGGGCGTAGGGTTTCCGCAAGCGCGCTCTGAAGGGACGCTTCGGGCCTTCGGCCCTACGCGGAGCTCGGCCTTCGGCCTTCGCCTGCCACGAAGCTCACCTTCGGGCCTTCGGCCCTCAGGTTCGCTTTTATGACACTCGGGGGTTAGTGAGTGGAAGCACAACCTTAAACTCCCGCAGCTCGGCCTACGGCCTCGCAGGACGCTTCGGGCCTTCGGCCCTACGCGGAGCTCGGCCTTCGGCCTTCGCGTCGCTCGGCCTCCGGCCTTCGCCTACCGCGAAGCTCACCTTCGGGCCTTCGGCCCTCAGGTTCGCTTTTAAGACACTCGGGGGTAGTAAGTGTCTGCGTTGGCTCGCCCTTCGGGCCTTCGGCCCTCGGGCTCGCGTAGTAAGCGCGCTCTGAAGGGACGCTTCGGGCCTTCGGCCCTACGCGGAGCTCGGCCTTCGGCCTTCGCCTACCACGAAGCTCACCTTCGGGCCTTCGGCCCTCAGGTTCGCTTTTAACACACTCGGGGGTTAGTGAGTGGTAGCGTAACCTTAAACTCCCGCAGCTCGGCCTACGGCCTCGCACGCTTCGGGCCTTCGGCCCTACGCGGAGCTCAGCCTTTGGCCTTCGCGTCGCTCGGCCTTCGGCCTTCGCCTACCCCGAAGCTCACCTTCGGGCCTTCGGCCCTCAGGTTCGCTTGTAAGACACTCGGGGGCATAGTAGCATAGTCCTATACTCCCGCAGCTCGGCCTACGGCCTCGCTGGACGCTTCGGGCCTTCGGCCCTACGCGGAGCTCGGCCTTCGGCCTTCGCGTGCCTCGAAGCTCACCTTCGGGCCTTCGGCCCTCAGGTTCGCTTGTAAGACACTCCGGGCAAGGAATAGTAGCCAAGCCTTAAGCTCCCGCAGCTCGGCCTACGGCCTCGCAAATTTGTTTTGCCCATACCGTCCGCCATTTTGGATTTTTTCCAAATTTTTTTTCTTTTTACAACTCTTGGACCCCTCAAGTCCCCGCGTGCCAAATCTCGGCGCGCTGTGACCAATTTGAAATTTCAAAAAAAAAAAAGTTTTTTTTTTCGGCCAAAAAAAAATGCGGTTGTACTCCTCTTGGGAACCTTTATGACATTTGGTCGAAACCCCTATTCAAAAGTCGAGCGGTTTGGCCGGAAAAAAAAATCGAAAAAATTCCCCATACAAAATTTTTTTTAAAGCTAGAAACTTTTTTTTTTGGTTTTCAGAATCTAGAGCCATATAGGATCCCGCTAGCCAAATTTCAGCGCTCTAGGACCATTTTGAAAAAAAATTAAAAAAAAACTTCGTTTTTTTTTAATTTTTTTTCCACCATCAAAAACTGCACGCGGTTCTCTATGACATTTGGTTGAACACCCCTGACCTAGGTCTAACCGTTGAGCCAGGCTGTAGAGCAACTTTTTTCCAGGAGCCAAATCTCCAAATGTCAGATTTTTCTGGGGGTCACATTGATGACAGTAACACTTCTCCAATACAAGTCAAAGCTCCATTTGTACTCCTTCATGGAGAACAACTATGTCAGTGTGAAATCAGTGGTAATGGAGCTTTATATAGTATTAACTAGTCTTTTGCCTGCGGCGCGGCGCGCGAGCGCGCCGCGGTACCGTGGTGTATGACCTTTGACTTAATTATTCAAAATCTGCCTGTATTTTTTTGGTTTTTGTATATCCAAGGAAAAGGAAAGTAAGAGTCCGCTGGATGCGGGTGGCGCAGGACCGGTCATTTTGGCACTCTTTGGGGGAGGTCTATGATGATGATACCTTTGACTTAATTATTCAAAATCTGCCTGTATTTTTTTGGTTTTTGTATATCCAAGGAAAAGGAAAGTAAGAGTCCGCTGGATGCGGGTGGCGCAGGACCGGTCATTTTGGCACTCTTTGGGGGAGGTCTATGATGATGATGATGATGATGATGATGATGATAATATATTTTGTTAAATAAAAAACATGACGCCTGCGATGATTGAATAGCAGTAAAGGATGTTAAGCAAATAGTTTAGTTGACGCGGCGGTATCCTTTCAAAATTAGACAATGTGAGTGTGCTAAGTTTGAATTAGGAAATATTAAAATATTGAATTTAGGTACTCGATCTGGTTGAAGCACTTTACATTTACTATAACCATTCAACATTATTATTTGTCTATTGTATACTAAGTTTATTTAGATATCAATTACGATATACCTAATTGATTTGTGTTTAAAATTACATTAGGATGTTTTCTCCTTTATTACAACGATCAATGGAATATAAGATATATATAAAGGCCTCCACACACCGGTCGGCGGGCCCGCGTAAGTTGTAAAACATTGAAAATAAACTTCAAACACACATCGAACGCGAGCTCGCGGGCCCGCCGCGTTTGGTGTGTGTTTGAAGTGTAGTTTCAATGTTTTACAACTTGCGCGGGCCCGCGCACGCGACCGGTGTGTGGAGGCCTTAAGCTAAATATAATGTGCGTGGTACGTACGTTGAGCTCCTTGTAGTTGAGAGCAAACATCTGCCTAGAGGGCGCTTACTCTGTAGCTTCTCTCCGCTACTTAGCGGGAAAACCACCGCCATTGACTATGAGCGTTGCGATTCTTGGCAGTGAACGTAAGACGCACCAAGTTGAAAGTAAGAGATTTGCGCTTATCTGTAGCTGTCAACACAATGAATCCTAAAATAATTCAGCACAGTTACCACAAGCTGTATTTCGGCGAGGTACACACTATTCATTTCTTTCTATTTAAAAAGAATCAGAAAGTGTTCGGTAGTCTGTCTCACCGTGATGCAACTTGTGATAACTGTGCCGAGTCGGCAACCCTCTTGCCATGCACCATTTTTAGTATGAAAGTGTACATGTTTTTAGTTAGGTATTCAGTAGCTTATATTTAGGGTGATATTTCAATCGTTCAAGATCTATGCCCAATGTATATTGCGCCTCACTCACTCTTTAAGCAAAATGTGAGACGCAAATACACTTGATCGAAAATCTTGGATAGAAATTTGACGATTGGAATACCATCATAATTCGCGGGACTGTGTCGTTCTCAGGCTTAAGGTAACGTATCTATTTATTTTATTCAGATATCAGCGAGGACAATTTTCTTTTACATACATATAGTTATGTTAACAATGCATGACTATCAATCAACTAAGCGATACTGAGAAAGGTACATGTGCCGAGATTTGTAATTTACAAAAACCCTTTAGTAACCCTTAAATAAACCAGTAATATGTACACTCTGTCGCAATAGTATTTGGAATGTTACTAAGTTTTTTTTTTTTACTAAAAGGCAAAAAATAGTTATGAAAATGTGAGCAAAAACTTTTAATTGAAACAATTTTTTTGATGTTTATATTTTAATCAGTACATAGTATAAAACAAAGTCACTTCCCGCTGTCTGTCTGTCTGTCTGTCCCTATGTATTCGTAGATCTTTAAAACTGCAGGGGCGGGTCGCTAGTAAATAATAAAATGAAGAACACGGCGAAGCTGGTCACGTTGATGGCTGTTAGTGAAGTAGAGGCTGCAATCGATTCGTTCAATCTGAAAAGGAAATATACGTTTTTTATTACAAGCTTTCTATTTTGCAATGTATGTATGCACTTAACTAACTATGTAAGTATGTGGTATGTATGTAACTATGTTTGTTTGGGTGAAATCTTGCAACTCAATTTTGAAGCAGACACCTTCAACCGATTTAGCTGAAATATTGGGTAAAGGTTCTTGTCGTAGGTATTACTTGACGGTTAAAGGATGACTCACGCTAGAATGGGCCGAGTTCGGCCCGGGCCGTTTCCTAAGAAAAACGACGGCGTTTTTGCGCAGCTGACGTTATACCCAAGTCCGGCCGAGCCACGGCCGGGCCGTGCCGACACCGAGCCGCTTCCGAGCCTCGGCCGGGCTTCGGTATGGCTCGGCCACGCAAAAACGCCGTCGTTTTTCTTAGAAAACGGCCCGGGCCTGATACGGTCCATTATAGCGTGCATCATCCTTAAGAAGGTCATCAGAGTTTTCGAGGACACATTGTTTTGGTAGCGCAATATTTGCATTTGTTAATTTTAAGCAACATGCACGTGTCCTTTAAAATATAACTGAAATGAGTTACACAAATTAAATTATAATAAAAAAATTAATAAGCTATTCACCTCATTTTCAATGCTGTTCAGTGTATGACGGTAGGTGACTGGGGCGGCGGTGGCTGCTACACAAGTAGGTATCTGGGAAAAAAGAGAAATTGTTACTTTAATGATAGGATGATATTAAAAAGGCATCTAAGGTGTGAATACAAATAATTGAAGTTATTTTTCAATCCATATAGTCCAACTACCCATAGGCATCGTAGCATTTAACAATTTATCAAGATAATTCATAGCTACATAAGGCGTGAACCACACTGAAACGGCATACGGCGAGGGCGAGGCGCAGGCATAAGGCAGGTATAAGGCGCAGCGCGTTTCAAACAAACGTTGAGCTCCTGGTAGACCCTTAATGCAATGAAATAAGGTCCATTGGTGAATTGAACCGCGGTGCCTGCGCCGCGCCGTAAATTAAAATACGTCTCCTTAGTACATTTTTTATACAAATGTTTTGAAGCGGCATCGTGCCCGCGCCGCGTTCTCGCCACTCCGTCTCTGTGTGGTTCACGCCTTAAGTCGCCGTCATTGGACTTTGCTAACTATGTAAACAAACAATGTATTGAAATTGACATTTAATGTCAATATTAGTATGGCGGTTTGTTTACATAGTTAGCAAAGTCCATTGACGGCGACTTTAGTAGATATAGGGGAATTACTATTGCAGCTTAGAGTTGATAGCTTTATTATCATAGTGGTAAAGAACTTTTTCAGAGCACAATATTAACGTAAGCCCGAAAATCGAAGCTCACGCAGTTTCTCATTATTCCATAGTGTTTACAAGGGTTTATCATCATTTCATAAATGATCATATTAAAAATGATTCACAAACCTACTCCTTTTCCATTTCGTAAAATGTTCTTAGTATAAATAATTATTTGACAAATATTCATTTAGCAAATGTTACACTTGATTGTTTAATAAACATCATATATATATCTGAATTTTACTGAGAATTACTTTTCGCATAAATTTCATTGCATACAGTCATTTCGCATAACTTCCTTAGGCAGAATAGTACATTGGCATAATGACGATTGTAATAATAGTCCTATGCTCGAATAATCGTATCACTGAAATTTGTATTGCATAATATTTAGCTGGCATACTGTAATTTGGCACAACGTTCTTTGGCAAAATCGTACAATGGCAAAAAAGTCGGTTCTGGCGCTTCGCCGGCCGCTACCGCGGCACGCTCGCTTCGCTCGCTCGGCTCGCGCGCTTATGGTCGCGGAACACCTAACACTCCTCCTCGCTTCGCTCGTCGTCGTAACCTACACCGACCTGCCTTAATTATGCAAAAATAAAGTCGGTGATATTAGTTGTATGCTTCAAGTTGCTTGAGATGCTGCGCCCGAAAAAGGATACTTCCGAGTCTATTATAAGGAATGTAAAGAGAATATTTCATTGCGTGTTTGAGAAAATATATATATATTATAAATTACTTACATAATAATTATGTTTCTTATGGTCATCAATTATTTTCCAGATGTCTGCAAACAGTCGATTTTGCTCTTTGTGCACGGCGTAGAGGTAGGCAGCGTGTTCATAGTTGAATGTTGAGCGTCTCTGTTAAATTAAAGAACATAATGATTATTAATTTTTTATATGCTACATAATTATAATGTAGTACTTAACAGTTTACTATAAAGTGGACACTATGTATTGTGTCTATCAACCAGCTAAACTTTGAGGACCAAGGCCCGCAAATGAGCCGGCATGGCTCGGGGGACCCTGAAGGCATGAAGGGCGAGCCTACGCAGTTTCTCACTATTCCCGAATGTCTAGGTATAAAAGTGTGTCTCAAGCGAAACCTGCGGTGCTACCACGAACTTCGAATCTCGAACTTCGTATATCTCCGTCTCTATCACACTTATGGTTTATGATACTCGAGCGACCGACACGGAGATATACGAAGTTCGAGATTCGAAGTTCGTGGTAGCGCCGCTGACGAGAGTCGAAGTCCCGAAGCGTCCTGTCAAAAGGCGCCCATTGCGCGAAGCCGCGCGTGGTAGTCCACTAAGAAACTCACTATCCCCAAGTGCTTGTTCATAAGTGAATGCAAAGCAAGGTCGAAAAGGCCCATCTACGCATAGGGTAATTAGTTATTTGTGTCACAAGGGAGCAAAATAGTATATTTACGGCGAGGGCGGTGTATTGAATCCAGATTGTAGCGAGGGATCTTGCAATATAATCCTGAGCGTAGCGAGGGATTCTAATGTAGGATCCTGAGCGTAGTGAGGGATTTAAGTGTTAACGCCCAAGATGAAGATAAATTTGCTCCTGAGTGACACATGCAACTTTTCACACCGATCACTTATGAGGAAAAACAAAATATAAAAAAATATCGTTTTACGATGAAATAACAATCGATTATTTTATTAAGATCAGTGTTGAATTTGCACGTTGCGATACATTAAAAAAGTAGCTTGAACAGAAAAGTAGCATTTCGTTCCCTCTCGTCAGGGACCAAAACTTACTTTTCTGAATGAAAGGTGTGAAAAATAATTTGTTTACCTTCTTTTTTTGCTTCTGGTCACATGCAGCATAGGTGTAGAACAGTGAGGCGGGACGCGTCGTTTTTGGAGATTTGAAATGACTACCAGCTATTATGTGAAGTTCATTGTTAACTGTAATTTTTCAACCAATAGATTATCTAAAATCAAAAAAAATGTTAGACATGAAGAAAGACTTGATTGTTTTCGTTCTACACGTTTCTCATTCGATATGGAAACATGCAGGTAACAGGCAGCAACCACGTGAAGGATAACAATCAGTCTTGCCTGAGAGATCATTGCAACTGTGAGCTACCTCTCAAAACCATTTGCCAAATTAACCACCAGATAAGGTTTACTTAGTAGTTAAAGTAGATGCAAACCCAATGCAATCCGCAACCGGTTGCAAATGTGTATTGCCTTGGACTCGCCTCCGCCCAAACGGGAGACCACCTCTCCCTGTGTAATGAGTGATGATGATGAGTATATGTATTACAGCAATATGAAAAAAGCAAATGTGTAAAACGAATGAAATAAGGAAAGCATTACGCGAGTATACGTCACAATGATGTAGGTAATTACCAAGTAAAAAGAATACACAAAACGAATTTATGAAACTATACAGATTAAATATACATCAATAAATCGGACCATACAATTTAATAAATAACCGAACTGGACGTATGACAACGTGGTCTGAGGATCGTATTGTTTGATAACAATCAGCATTGGAAGAGGGCAGTTGAATGCTGTATGAATTAAGATAAAGATGACGGTCACCATCCTAAGAAATAATGCAGCTCGAGCTGCATTATTTCTTAGGATGACAGACGGGTTCGTTTAATAGAGAAAACGACGTTAAAGCCAAGGACAGAACACACGTGTGGCTGTCGGCAGAGGAGAGAACAAAATGACGGTACTGAATGCATGTGCAACTGACGTATCACGGGGAGTGATTCCGAAGGAGAGATTCGTATAGGTGAGTGTTACACACTGTGCAGCGCACGGGTCGACCGAGGGGTGCGAGTTGGCCGTCTTTGCTGCTGATTGGTCCCCTTCTGTGAGCCAAAGGTCTTTTTTATATACAGGTGACAAGTTCAGCGACACGACACGAGGCGCTATCAGTCGACTATGGGATCATAGTCGACTGATAGCGCGCGCGTGGTGTCACCGTTCCTGTTACCTGTACGTAAAAAAAACCTAAGCAACAGAGGTTCCAGTGTACAGCGAACGGTGAGTGTGTCTCTGTTGACGATCTATTACATTCCACTGACAATGTCAATTAACATTGGTTTCTAGAGGATTGAGAATTGACTTAAATATATTATACAAATAAAACTAATAAATAAAACGTGCGGTGTTTGTAATGGTACAGGTGACATTGTAAATAAGTTTTCAAAGTTGGTTTTATGTTAAAAATTATATATATCAGTTTTAGCTATTGTCTATATGAGTGCGGCCTGTTGAATATTATTTGAAGACGTAAGTCAGTTTATCACATTCAATATGATTAAAGTTTGAAGTGGTCAATCGACAGATTTTCATTACATTATTTATTTTATATGGATTGGTTTAGCAAATCGCCTTTTAAAATGATTTCCATGAGTCGCGATGCATTTACTCTTCAAATTATTATTTATTTGTCTATATATGTTTCTTAATTGCAATAAATGTAGATTGCTTCTGCTCAAGCAGGTACTTAATAGTCGAGTAAATGCCACATGTAATTATTTTATAATGCTGTTTGTTCTGGTATTTTATTGAATATTTGTACTAAATGTATTTTAAGACGTGAAACAAAACTTATCGATATAAGGAACCACCTTATATATATATATATATAACAGCCTTCCAAGTCGCGATGCAAATACTACATTAATCAATTAATATTTCGATCGTGAAGAAAAGGAATTGATTAATTTAGCATGTGCCATGTAAAGCAGTTTCATAAGGCAGCAAACTTAATTAGTATAATATGACGGTTTATTTGAACTGGGTGAACACATAATCTTACAAATTGTAAATGTACTTACTTATATCAAGTAAATCTCGGAATACGTCAAATAACAATGAATTAAAGCGTGATATGCTTAACTAATATTATGATAATTCGCATAATTTTTTTTGCAAGTAACGCATCATTCTTTTTGCGTTTGTATAACGTTTTTCTTTTTTACGTTTATGTTTTTTTTGTGATAGTGATGCTTGTTTTTTTTTTTAATTATTAGTCTTTTTTGACGGATCGGTGTGATGGTGTTTTCCAAATTGGCGGGATTCACAGATTCTTCTCAATCTCAGCAGCATGTTATGAATCTTCATACAATCATGTTTTCGTTCTTCATGTTCTTCATATGTTTACAATATGGTGGGTACATTTTTATATTCACATTATGAATAAGGTATATTATACATTTTTGTTAGTTTTTTAATATTATACAATTAATTTTTTCATTACAATTATTGAGTGAGTTACAAAAAATATTTAAATTAAATAGAATGATGTCTAATAAAAAATCAACTTTTAATTTGCCATTTTTGCATCTTACTTTACGTTTCTTCTTGTTCACGCTCATAGTGCTACGCCGTAGTCCGAAGCAACTTCATTTCCATTATGTTTAGTTGAAAGCGCTCGTATCACTTTGATGATATTTCGAATGGGTTTTTTCAGTAGACGAGTATGCGTCTGTGACTGGAACTGATGTTTGTTCTTGATTAAAATTAAATTCATACGGAAAGCATGTGCGAAAACTTGAACTGAAGAGAGGATGTTGATTGAAGTTAGTTAAACAAAAACCAATGTACTTGTTTCTTTTTCTTGCGTAGGTTTCTTCACTTATTGCCAATCAAGGTTGAGTTGCTATCGCTAGACACTGCTGCATCCAAATTCTCTTCTGGTCGTATGTAGCGGTGTAACGTTCCATTGGACTCAAGAGAGCTACGACGAGAGGGTGCACCTGCGTTTGCGCGTACGTTTCTGCACTTTAATATACCCTGCGCACTTGACTGCTTCCGAATAGAGGACTGCCATCAACGCCAGAGTTGAAGAAGTCGCCGAGGTTGAAACCGGTCAGGAGAGAGTAATATATGTGACTCTGATGAAGCTGCAGGCGTCCATAGACTGTGGTCATTTTATGCATACCGTCGTAATGTTACTCGTAGTGTTCCAATAAATTGTAGTGTTGATAAATTGCATTGTTCGATGGTTTGCACGCCGGTTGTATTTGGCGAAAGAAGTGAGGCCTTCGAAAGTTTCTTCACAATTGGTAAGGAGATTAAAGAGATGAAGTGGTTGTAGATCTTCTAGTATTTTAACGTTTCAGAGTTGAAAATGGCAAATTATAGTTTTAAATTTGAGGAATTTAACCAATTATAATCATTAAGTACAAAAATATTCAAGCTCATGTTTGTTAACCGAATCGTGACATACTCTGAGACTTAAATTGAATATAATGCATGTACAAATTGATATGCCTTTCTAACTAAAGTTATTATGCTCCATTTTATTTTTTTAATTTTTTATTTGGTATAACATAATTTAATCTGTGTACTTTGATCTTATGATTAAATATAACAGAATATAACAGATCGCTGGTTCAATCAGTATATTATTATACTGATTGAACCAGCGATCTGTTATATTCGAATCAATCATCGTTCAAATAATCGGTCATTTGTCACGTAATGCGGTTACAAGAGTCAACTTGCTCAATTACTATGTTACTATATGCGTGTATTAGATACATTTGTTTAGGTGTTGTCGCGTTCGATCCGATACGAGTGTTTATTGTGATATACTAACTATGCGAGCGGCCTGTTGTGACCAAATCGCGCGTCGCGTTACACATGGTGAAATAATCAGCCATATGTCACGCGATGCGGTCACAAGAGGCAGCTTGTTCGAATACTATGTCATTATTTGCGTGTATTACAAGTTTCGATTTAGATGTTTCAAACAAAGGTGCCTTTGGCTTAGCAAAGGCTGCTGAGGAGTTGATTTACTCCATCATGCATTAATTATTGTTCAAAACTGTCATGTTGGATGTGATACGAATGTTTATAGTGATAAACTAACAAAGCGAGCGGCCTTTTGTGACCAAATCGCGCGTCGCATTACACATGTTGAAATAATCGGCCATATTATGTCACGCGATGCGGTCACATGAGGCAGCTTGTTCTATTACTATGTCACTATATGCGTGAATTACATGTTTAGATTTAGATGTTTCCAACAAAGGTGCCTTTGTCTTAGCAAAGGCTGCTGAGGAGTTGATTTACTCCATCTTGCATTGATTTTTGTTCAAAACTGTCATGTTGGATGTGATACGAGTGTTTATAGTGATATACTAACAAAGCGAGCGGCCTTTTGTGACCAAATCGCGCGTCGCGTTACACATGCTGAAATAATCGGCCATATGTCACGCGATGCTGTTACAAGAGGCAACTTGCTCGATCATTATGTTACTATATACGTGTATTAGATAAATTTGTTTAGGTGTTGTCGCGTTGGATCCGATACGAGTGTTTATTGTGATATACTAACTAAGCGAGCGGCCTGTTGTGACCAAATCGCGCGTCGCGTTACACATGCTGAAATAATCGGCCATGTGTCACGCGATGCGGTCACAAGAGGCAGCTTGTTCAATTACTATGTCACTATATGCGTGTATTACATGTTTAGATTTAGATGTTTCAAACAAAGGTGCCTTTGGCTTAGCAAAGGCTGCTGAGGAGTTGATTTACTCCATCATGCATTAATTATTGTTCAAAACTGTCATGTTGGATGTGATACGAATGTTTATAGTGATAAACTAACAAAGCGAGCGGCCTTTTGTGACCAAATCGCGCGTCGCATTACACATGTTGAAATAATCGGCCATATTATGTCACGCGATGCGGTCACATGAGGCAGCTTGTTCTATTAATATGTCACTATATGCGTGAATTACATGTTTAGATTTAGATGTTTCCAACAAAGGTGCCTTTGTCTTAGCAAAGGCTGCTGAGGAGTTGATTTACTCCATCTTGCATTAATTTTTGTTCAAAACTTTCATGTTGGATGTGATACGAGTGTTTATAGTGATATACTAACAAAGCGAGCGGCCTTTTGTGACCAAATCGCGCGTCGCGTTACACATGCTGAAATAATCGGCCATATGTCACGCGATGCTGTTACAAGAGGCAACTTGCTCGATCATTATGTTACTATATACGTGTATTAGATAAATTTGTTTAGGTGTTGTCGCGTTGGATCCAATACGAGTGTTTATTGTGATATACTAACTAAGCGAGCGGCCTGTTGTGACCAAATCGCGCGTCGCGTTACACATGCTGAAATAATCGGCCATGTGTCACGCGATGCGGTCACAAGAGGCAGCTTGTTCAATTACTATGTCACTATATGCGTGTATTACATGTTTAGATTTAGATGTTTCAAACAAAGGTGGCTTTGGCTTAGCAGAGGCTGCTGAGGAGTTGATTTACTCCATCATGCATTAATTATTGTTCAAAACTGTCATGTTGGATGTGATACGAATGTTTATGAAATAATCGGCCATGTGTCACGCGATGCGGTCACAAGAGGCAGCTTGTTCAATTACTATGTCACTATATGCGTGTATTACATGTTTAGATTTAGATGTTTCAAACAAAGGTGCCTTTGGCTTAGCAAAGGCTGCTGAGGAGTTGATTTACTCCATCATGCATTAATTATTGTTCAAAACTGTCATGTTGGATGTGATACGAATGTTTATAGTGATAAACTAACAAAGCGAGCGGCCTTTTGTGACCAAATCGCGCGTCGCATTACACATGTTGAAATAATCGGCCATATTATGTCACGCGATGCGGTCACATGAGGCAGCTTGTTCTATTAATATGTCACTATATGCGTGAATTACATGTTTAGATTTAGATGTTTCCAACAAAGGTGCCTTTGTCTTAGCAAAGGCTGCTGAGGAGTTGATTTACTCCATCTTGCATTAATTTTTGTTCAAAACTTTCATGTTGGATGTGATACGAGTGTTTATAGTGATATACTAACAAAGCGAGCGGCCTTTTGTGACCAAATCGCGCGTCGCGTTACACATGCTGAAATAATCGGCCATATGTCACGCGATGCTGTTACAAGAGGCAACTTGCTCGATCATTATGTTACTATATACGTGTATTAGATAAATTTGTTTAGGTGTTGTCGCGTTGGATCCGATACGAGTGTTTATTGTGATATACTAACTAAGCGAGCGGCCTGTTGTGACCAAATCGCGCGTCGCGTTACACATGCTGAAATAATCGGCCATGTGTCACGCGATGCGGTCACAAGAGGCAGCTTGTTCAATTACTATGTCACTATATGCGTGTATTACATGTTTAGATTTAGATGTTTCAAACAAAGGTGCCTTTGGCTTAGCAAAGGCTGCTGAGGAGTTGATTTACTCCATCTTGCATTAATTATTGTTCAAAACTTTCATGTTGGATCTGATACGAGTGTTTATAGTGATATACTAACTAAGCGAGCGGCCTGTTGTGACCAAATCGCGCGTCGCGTTACACATGCTGAAATAATCGGCCATATGTCACGCGATGCGGTCACAAGAGGCACCTTGCTTGATTATTATGTCACTATTTGCGTGTTTTATATGTTCAGATTTAGATTAATTATTGTTTGTAATTGTTATGTCCAATCCGATACGAGTGTTTATAGTAATATACTAATGAAGCGAGCGGCCTGTTCTGATTGAAAAGCGAATTGCGGTCTACATGTTCAAATTTCAAATCGAATGTACTTGATATAACAATAAAACAATTGATGGTAAATGTTAATAATTTCAATAGCTGCATACTACAAAGACAATAACCATAAGTGATATTTTGTGAGTATAAATGAGTAACGAAAATAAAAAAAAATCCTATTATATGTACATGTAATTATCGTCTAATCGCCTCTAACGATTGTTTTTGTGTTAGAAAATTGAAACTATTTTTATATTTTAACGGATTTACATGTCACCTTGCTACGGAATGAGGCGCTGGAGGGCTGAATAGTTAAATGCGTAATAATGAGATATTCTGCAAATTGTAAATTAGGATATTATTGAAAAAAAAAAAAACGCTAGATATAAATTTGGATAAAAACAGCTGTATGTATACATACGAAAATAATTGATAAATACATATATAAATAAAAATAAGGGATTGAAATAAGCTCGACCATGAATAATAATTCCGGCCGAGCTTATTTCAATCCCTTATAACAGTCAATTCTCAATCCTCTAGAAACCAATGGCAATTGGCATTGTCAGTGGAATGTAATCGATCGCCAACAGAGGCACACTCACCGTTCGCTGTACACTGGAATCTCTGTATTACAGCTCGCAGAAAGGCCAATCAGCAGAAAAGACGGTTCGCTCGCGCCGCCCGGTCGACCTGTGAGTTGAACAGTATGGTAACAGTCACCCTTACGAATCTCTTGTCCAAAACCACTCGCCGCAATACGTCGGCTGCAGTTACATTCAGTATTGCCATTGGGTCCCTCTTGCCGAGTGCTACTCGCGTGATTTGTCCTTGGACCCAACATCGTTCCGTATTAAACGGTCTGCCGTCTTTATGTCAATCCAAACAGCGGCGACCGACTCATCCACTGCCGATTGTTATAAAACTGATATCACATCTCAGACTACCGAGTCATACATCAAGCGCAGCTACGCAAAAAATGCAATGGTAAATTTAAAGACATACATTCCCCCTGTAAGGATCCATAAAGACATATAGTGATTATTTTCACACAACAATCAACAACAACATACATTGCCACAGACTCCTTGCAATATTGTTTTCATATCTCACTCGTTAATGTTGTGATGAATGTATGAAAGAAATAAATAAAAAACACACAGCGTGCAGCGACATCGACATGATTAAGTATACATTATACGATTTATATTTACATTTATTATCTACATATTTACACAACCAGCTTGCTGACGGTGATGAACAATTTAACAATGCATTTATAGAGGAAGCTCTTATTCTTTTACAATAACTGCGGATATACGATATTATTTGCCATAAATCTGTTATTGGATACCCTAGCTGTGTGAGTCAATATTTTGATTTTATCTCTGCTTTGAACGCGACCTAATGCTACGTACAGTTGACCGTGACTAAAGACATCGGATCTCAAGTCGACACCTACGCGATTGATGGTCTGGCCCTGACTTTTGTGAATTGACATTGCGTAGCACACCTGCAACGGAAACTGTTTCCTCATCATTTCGATCGGACTGCGGCGATCGATCGGGGCTTTGAAATGAATGCGCGGAATTAAATAGTCCTGTGTTTGATTGGGTTTGCGGACTTTGATGAGGGAAGGTGTGGCAGCGACTACTATGACTTTGGTCCCGTTTAATAAGCCATCCGCGAAACTAAGATTACGAGTAACCATACATACACACCCTACTTTGAGTACTAAATCGTACTCCGGGACACCATTAGGTTGCAGTCTATTCAATGCGTCATTACCGAAGAACAGCTCGTCGGAGCCTTCACTAACGACGTTATCAATGGAGAAGAAATGCATTTCCCCATTCGGCAATCGACTCATCATCTTGCTGTTTATCTCTTTCACGCCAACATTGTGGGTGCAAAGGATCGCTCTGCCTGCGCAGACGTCAGGCTCTTCCAGTACGGCAAATGGGAAAACGAAATCTATGAGATCGCTCACACTCGTTACGTGTGAAATTTCGGAAAGGTCAATTAAATTTTGAAAAGTGCGCCCTACTTTGACCTTTTCCGTAGGAAGTTGATTCGATCCCAACTTTAATAAAAATTGAGCAAATTCGGGATCATCTGTCTGACGTTGGGATGTCGTCAGAGAGAAGGTTTTTAATTTATCCCAAAGAGGTGATGATTTCACCGAACAGTTTATGACGTCAGAATCTGTTTGCGCATTGGTCACTACCGGTGGAATCTGACGGAAATCACCGGCGAATATTACGAGTTTACCACCGAAAATCTCGTCCGAGTCCATGAGGTCTCTGAGCGACCTGTCCAACATGTGTATCAAATATTTGTGAGCCATAGGGGCTTCATCGTAGATGATGACGTCCGCATTGCGAATGAGTTCCCCCCGTTGAGAACTCTTAGTGACGCTCCAGTGTGCAAGATCGTCCACCAGATCGATGGGGAATCTAAACATTGAATGTGCGGTCATTCCATTTGGATAGTTTTGGGCGGCAATGCCCGAGCTAGCCGTACACAGAACGACGCCTTTAAATTCGCCGCGCACGCGCGATGTTATTAAATTTAACAATAACGTCTTACCCGTACCTGCCGGACCATCAACGAAGATTGCGTTGTTGTTTTGAGCGCGGAATTCTTTATTAGTTACGAGCTTATTTACGTAATCGTACACGGCCCGTTGATCAACTGATAATTTTTGTTCCCATTCCTGAACGAATCGATCCAGGTGCTCCTGATCGTATTCGATGTATTCCCGGCCTAGTTCTGTGGTATCGTCGTGTACCACTGGTAATCCCTGATCACGCAAACTGCTACCGTGCTTGCGCAATAATCTACCTATTATTACGAGACTTTTCTCGTGGGCCCTATCCACTAACTCCGATCCTAACCTTTTGATGAAATCTTCGCTCAGTTGATCTTTGAATGTATCCCACAATGACGCGACTGGGATTCCGTTCGCGGCTAACATGACAATAAAGTGGCGTAAACGCGGCGCAGTCATAAAAGTAGAAGCTTCCTGCATTGCTGTGATGTACTCTGATTCGTCATCAGCCATTCCGACCGCTCGCGCGGCTTCCTGGAATGTGGTGCAATCGGCACCGCCAAGCCTGATGAGGTCATCATAACTACGGCACGGATACGCGGACAAGAGTACACGCAGATAAAATTGTTCACCTCGATTCGGAGCGACCCAGAACATACGTGCTACAACTTCTCCCCTTTGTCTATGCGTGATGAATCTACCGTTTGAAAGTTCATGTATTTCCACGTTTTTCGTATTTTTTGGACGGCTCGGATGATCTATGTACTCTTCGTAAAAATCAATATATTTCAGACGGTCAAACTTCTCACCCGGCGGTCTCGCGAAATAAGTGAGCAGGAGTGAACCTGATCGCTCCGCAGCATGATCTGCGTCATCCGAGTGGAAGAAGACCGCCTGTTGGTTTTTCAAGTGAACGGGGAGTTGGTAAACAGTTGGTGTGCGGCCTACAATATGAAATTCAAATACTCGCCACGCCGCGTCGCACGAACCTACATAACGTTTTGTAACGTACGTTTCAATCTCGTTATTTTTCAACTCTTCCGGCACTAATGCAACTCGAGCTTTGTCGACGCCTTTTGTGATATATTTAAAGAGGTATTTAATCATCGAACGCGCCGAAGTTGCTTCTAAATTTATGTGGCAGTCATACTTCAGCAGCAAGGCGGCATTGTAGGGAGCTACCCACAAATCGTTAACTATGACTTCTCTATTGCGATACTTAATGGTCGCTTCATTTTTACTATCGCGGCGCAAATGTGTAAAACCTTTATCATCGCAATAGGTGACTTCCGTTTCTTTCTTAGGGAAATAACTGGTACATTTTTTTAACTCGCCATCCCAGCATTGCAAGTCTGTACGGTAATTAAGTCCGCACGGTCCGTGTATCATATGTCTCAGAACCGCTGCGCGGAGTCTGCCTCCTGCCTCTGTCGGGCTGGGAATATCTGCCCGTATAAAACTGTCGATGTCGACATTTTGTACGGGACCACCGCCTTCTACTCTAAACGCAATATGGGCGTGAGGAAGACCTCTTTTTTGAAACTCAATTACGTGCAGGACGTATACGTATTTTCCAAAATAATTACCATTTTTCTGTTTAATGTCTTGTAAAAGTTGCAGAAGTTTCAATTGAAATACCCGTGCACAGACAATAGGTGAGGGATTTTGACCCGCCGGTGTTGATTGTTGTATTTCCGGCCATTTTGGGTTACATGTCATTGTCAAGAAAAAGGATGGCGCGCCCAGTCTATTTAACAAAGCAATTGCATCTAAATAATGCTTTTTCATGTAACGATCACCACCCGTAAATGTGCACGGCAAATATACGCGACCAGGTACAATGCCGCCTTCGCCTTGTATGGTTTCGTCTGAAATTATTTCCTGAAGCGGGGCTACTCTGAGTCCTCCGCCATTATTTCTTGCAGTTTGCTTACGGTGAAAGAATTTCAATCGCTCTTCTAAAATTCTACACTGCATATCGACCAGCCACTCTTCTGACAAACGACCCATTTGCGAAAACCGCGGTTCAGAAAGTAAAAGGCATCTGACGTACTTGACTTGCGCTAATTTCCCACCACTTTTATCTTTGACACCGAATGTCCATCCTACTTCTCCATTGGGGTATAGTAATGGATATTGAAAACTCTCGTACAGTTTGTCCATTATATCTACTGTATGAGGTTTACTGCCACCGATTTTCCAAATCACTATGCAACGCGGTATATATCTTTCTGTTTCTGTACTAATTATGGCGGCTACTTCATTACCGACGGGTCGATCTCCTAAAATGTTACCGTCACGAGGACGCGACGAGCGAGTGTCGAAAATTAAATGAGCCTGTTCCGATGTTTGCAGACTTAATTGTTTAAAGCAATCTATATACGGATTCACTTCGTGTAGGTAATGCGTAATCGATCTAATAACGTCCGTATTGAGACTTTGTCCATTAGCGATTCTTTCGCGTTCACTGCTATCTTCAATATAGAGACCAATCGGATTGGTTGACCCGGTATAACTCAAATCGAAAATGCGATGATAAATACGGCCCTGAACTTTTACGAAAGAAATACCGGCGCTGGGGTTTTGAAAACCATGCGTGGTTCCTAGAGCACTAAACGCGAACAAATTATTATAGGCTCGCGACCTCTGAAGGAAAGATGGATCCGTATAGAAGTCCTCATTGAGCGGAGCGTATTCTTGTGTTTTGTATATACCGCCTCCGCCACAGCACCATTTTTGCCGAGTTTTCTCTTCTTCGAAGAGTGGTGCTTTGCAATGATCACATTTATATATGTCGGTACCGAACAAAGAAGTCTTCTTGAGGGAAAAAGTGTTAATGGCGTTGAGTTCATCGTCGCATCGCTGGCCTATAAGCTTAGTCGAGTCGCGTAAACTACTGTCGATGCCCCTACTGTTTTCTTCATAGCGAGCCGTTGCTGCCCTATTCACTTCGGGATTTTGTTGCGAGTATCGATTTACTGCGTCTCTGTTTATTTCGGGGTTTGTTTGTGAATATCGGGTTACTGCGGCGATCTTTTCTTTTCGGTTTTCTGTATAATACCTTTTCGCGGCTTCCCTATTCACTTGCGGTCGTTTGTATGTATATTTTTGTACGGCTTTAAAATGAGTGTTAATACCGGTAGCGTTCCGCCCTCTTTTTTGTTGTCTGGGTCGTCCACGCGGTTTCCCTACTACAATTTCACTATCCATCGTTGGAGTGTCAATTATAGGTGCCAAAATAACGGTCGGTTTTAAATATGACAGCTTTAAATCTGGTGCATATTGCGCGATATCATTGGCTGACAATTCTGCAATCGGTAATCTCTCTAATACTACTACCGGTTTCAAAGTGGTAAATTTTGGATCCAAAGAGGGGTCTCTGCTCATAACCTCGTTCAATTTTGAAGCCGAAAGTCTCTCTAACCTAACTATCGGTTCGCGATGTGGCATTTTTATCTCCGAAGATACTATCGCGATTTTGTCGATTGTATATTGTTCTATTTTATGAACGACCACCCCCCACTCTGATGGTAATTTTTTAAACAATAATCTAGCAAGAGCTTTGATAGAAGAGCATCGAAAGAATCGCGCTAGATGTTCGTTGTGCCTATCGAAATGCCATTCATTCGATTTATCAACTGCGTGACTGTTGAAATAGTAATACTCATTATTATGACGCCAAAACGATGTAGTGTTACTGAGCCCCGTGAATAAGTAAGAATCGGTCGCGTCAGAATGGTCAGCATTAAACACGTCGTCCCTAAGGATTGATTCTAAATTGTTTAATTCCGCGTCCATGTTTGGAGAATTTGGATACAAACCATTATTTTTCCAATCGATGGATATTTTGGCCAAATGGTTCCCTACTTGTATTCCGTCAGAAAGCTGCGACAACTCCTCTGGAAAACAAAACACGTGTCTATGTCTCGTGTCCAATGGACGCAAACGGAGATAGAGGAGATCTCCGAATTTAAGTATCACGTCAATATCCGCAGTACTAAAAACATCGCGTTCACTAATGCAAGAATGTATACAAGCACATGCCGACATCGCTACACACTGTGCGTTATTACCTAAGAATCGGCGAGTGTCACCCTGATGCGTAGTGCCTAGGTAGAATTGATTTCGATAAATTTAATAACATAAGATTATAAAAGTTATGATTATATTAACGTTTTTAGGGTTTCGTACTCAAAGAGTAAAATGGGACCCTATTACTAAGACTCCGCTATCCGTCTGTCTGTTTGTCTGTCTGTCCGTCTGCCAACAGGCTGTATCTCATGAGCCGTCTTCCATAAAACAAACGTGATTTTTTGCCGTTTTTATAGATAATGGTACGGAACTCTTCGTAGACGATCCAACTCGCACTTGGCTGGTTTTTTTATTTTTTTTACCTACTGCTAAATATGAACATGTTAAGTACCCATGTCAATCGTTAGAAGTACTCGGCGATAAATATTGCACACCGGTTTTTTGAAAAGAGATTCGGCTAATTTCGGTTTCGTAGTGCATTGTCACACATTGCCTATGTACGAGTAACGTTCGTCAGTCGTTGTCAGTTGCAATAAAGTACGATCGCATAGAGTTGTTGAAACCCCCCAACTATAAATATTACGTATCGGAAGACGACAGTTTAAAAAAAAAAGAAGTCAATAGGTACTGAGGCACCTTTCATTTCAGTTAAGTTTGCCACTACGAAAATAGGTAGACCGAAAAATCAATTTTATTTATATATATAATACGGTGTACGATTTTCACTTAAGATTTGATGAACTGTCTACAGTAAAATTATTAAGAGCGTAATTATCTGAGTTTATTAATTAAAGACTTTGACAAAAATAGTTCATCAGCTTGGATTTCAGTACACTAAAATGGAATTTAAGATAATTGAAAAGTTCTTAGGGAAAAGCACGATATAGGTAATAAGACTCAAACGAATTGAATACCTACCTCGTTAGATACAGCTCTCTATAGATATCCAAAGTTTACATGTCATCGATTTAACGTAAACTAATAAAGTATATAAAGTGCAGTATTTAATATAAAATGTAACTTAATAAATAGGTACGATGATTGATGGACGGTCGCCAGTGTTTGGAAATAGTCGTAAAAAGCCAATTGTCTCTTTTCAAAGACTGATGTGCAATATGTATCGCCGGGTACAGTTGATCGATAGAATATAACTATATTTCTCCTATTAAAGAATGCAATAAAATTGACAATAATATCTATCGATCGGTGCTTTAACCGTATATTATGATTTGAAACAAAATACACACCTACCAAACAACCGAACAAAAATTTCTTATGTAGGATAAATCGCCAGTAACTGGTCACCTCATACAAAAAATTAACTCTATTCACCAGTCATAGAATTCATTTTAGTACAAGGTTTTAATTATTGGCCACCCTGCAATAACTGGCCACGTTATGCTAAATTGAGTTCTATTGTAGGTCAATAGAGTTCAATTTTAGGTGGCCAGTTTCTGGCAATTTACCCTGCCTAATATAATATAAGTTTCTGTCAAAAATGTCATTTTTGGTACAAGCTTTTATTGCCTACTGTACTTTTCTGCATACCATCATCAACTACTCATTAAGACGATTCTAACGAGCCCAAACTCGATGGGGCTGTGTCGTTTAATTGAGGAGTTCCTATGGCCACCTTCCAGGTTCAGCATCATAATACTGCATTGTCATGCGATATACATATGCTTGCAAAATTTCAGCTCAATTGGATAACGGGAAGTTACTGAAAAATGGATTGCAAATTTTTACGGACAACTTACTTAAGTACATACTTACATATTTACATAATGTACGAGTACATACGAACAGTGCAAGTTAATATAAAGCTTGTAAAAATTAAACAATTACGTTTAATAGATGAATCATCATCATCATCATATCAGCCGAAAGACGTCCACTGCTGGACATAGGTCTCCCCCAAAGAGTGCCACAATGGCCGGCCCTGCGCCACCCGCACCCAGCACACTCCCGCGACCTTTACCAGGTCATCAGTCCACCTTGTGGGGGGCCTACCCACGCCGCGCAAGCCGGTACGTGGTCGCCACTCGAGAACCTTTCCGCCCCAACAGCCATCGGTTCTACGTGCAATGTACCCCGCCCACTGCCACTAAAGTTTAGCGGTTCGGAGGGCTATATCGGTTACCTTGGTTCTGCTACGGATATCCTAATTTCTGATGCGATCACGCAGAAAAATAGCCCTCTCCATTGCCCTTTGAGTGACTTTGAGCCTTCTTATGAGGTCCATAGTAAGCGACCACGTTTCTGATAATAGATGAATGTATTGAAATTATAAAACCGGCCAAGTGCGAGTTGGACTCGCGCACAAAAGGTGCCGTAGCGTTATCTATAAAAAAACCGGCCAAGTGCGAGTTGGACTCGCGCACGAAGGGTTCCGTACCATTATCTATAAAAACAGCAAAAAAAAATCACCTTTGTTGTATGGGAGCCCCCCTTAAAAAAATATTTTATATTCTTTTTAGTATTTGTTGTTATAGCGGCAACAGAAATACATAATCTGTGAAAATTTCAACTCTCTAGCTATCACGGTTCTTGAGATACAGCCTGGTGACAGACGGACGGACGGACGGACGGACAGCGAAGTCTTAGTAATTGGGTCCCGTTTTACTCTTTGAGTTAAAGACTTAAAAACGGCAAAAATTTGAGACTTAAAAACGGCAAAAATTCACGTTTAATTTATGGGAGTCCCCTCAATTATTTATTTCATTCTGTTTTTTACTATTTGTTGTTATAGCGGCAATTGAAATACATTGTACCTGTGAAAGTTTCAACTGTCTAAATACCAAGGTTCATGAGATACAGCCTGGTGACAGACGGACAGATAGACAGACGGACGTACAGCGGAGTCTTAGTACCTAATAGGGTCCCGTTTTACCCTTTGGATACGGAACATACGTGTTTTATTTAAACATTCATTTTTGTTACAATTTTTATAGCCGTCTGTATGTTTTGCATATCGAGGTACAATACTTTTTGTGTAGCAGTATAAAAATTGAAGATAATCGGCTTGACTTTATCATTTAAGATTATATATAGTCAGCATTGTGATACCATATTATATTTTTAATTATCATATGTGTACACTACGGTGTAATCTTTCCATGTTGCAAACGCAATAAACCATATTTTTACAAGCTTTATATTAACTTGCACTGTTCGTATGTAAGTATGTAAATATGTAAGTATGTAAGTTGTCCGTAAAAATTTGCAATCCATTTTTCAGTCACTTCCTGTTATCCAATTGAGCTGAAATTTTGCAAGCATATGTATATCGCATGACAATGCAATATTATGATGACTTGGAGCTGGAAGGTGGCCATAGGAACTCCGCAATTAAACGACACAGCCCCATCGAGTTTGGGCTCGTTAGAATCGTCTCAATGAGTACTTGATGATGGTATGCAGACAAGTACAGTCGGCAGTAAAAGCTTGTACCAAAAAATGAAATTTTTGACAGAAACTTATTTTAAAGTATATGAATGGGTCATGAACAATTTTGCTATAGAAAAATAAAGTTTAAACTTACCTGAAGCTATACAGCAATATTCATCTAATGAACGCAGTTGGCCTGTTAAAAACGAAATAAATTAAATTACTTTTATATGATAGGAAGGGAAATACTATAGGTATAGGTATCTTATCCCCTTGTATGACAACTTATTTATAAGGATTTTAATTTGGAGGAAGGAAAAAATAAGTAAGTAAAGTATTAGGCTATTAATGTTATCATCACATCTTGGAATTTGAACTTTTGTTATGGTAAATTGGCATATTTATATTTTTGTTTACAGGTATGTACTGAAAGGTAATTTTGATTTCATATATCAATACATTAAGTAGGTACATGACAACAAAATGCGCTAGATGCGGGTGGTGCAGGACCGTTCATTTTGGCACCCTTTGGGGGAGACTTATGTCCAGCAGTGGACGTGTTGCGGCTGATATGATGATGATGATGATGATGATGATGACAACAAAATAAAGTTATAGGTTAGTGAAATGTGAATACCTAGGTGTAAGTAGGTAAGAGTAATTTGAAGATTTCCTTTACCAATGTATAGAATGCATCTTCGTGATGGAGATAGGCTATATTTTATCACGCGTTTCCATTTGAGTTCTTTGTATATACGCAGGCGAAAACGCAAGGACAGGTTAGTAGTTAAATTGTCCCAAGGGCAGTTAGTAGTTAAATTGTCCAATAAATATATGCGCTATAATCCATCGCGGCTATCGCTGCTTTAATAGGTGATATCGCGCGTAAATTCAATTGCTACGTAGGTATGTGTTATAAAATTCTTATGTATATAGCTATTAATTTGTACAAATAATAATTTACCTGAGTTATCAGACGTAGGCGCGGTTGAAGAAGAGAGACGCTTGGAGCGGCGAACGGCGGGAGATTCGAATTCGCGTTTCATCTGAAATATTTGTTGTCAAACCTTAGCTATGTTTAATTCTATTTATAAGTTCGAAATTATAATAAAAAATACATAATAACCATTAACCAACCTTGAAACAGTCGTCGTATCGTATGGTTTTTGTTATTCTGAAACAAATTAATTGTAGGTATTATGTAATTTTATAGAATATGGTTTTATCAAAAGCACGCTTTTCACAATCAAAATGGTGTCGCATACAAAAATTTTCGTCTTCAATTGTTAATTTTTTTGTCATTTAACTAATTATTAGGTAGTCTTAATGGGCATTTATATTACAAACAATTCAAAGTATTAGCCTGGCAGGAAATTTCATTTGGATATTACAAGTACTAAAACCAGCTACAGGAAATGGAATATTATAATTTAATTGAATTTTTAGATAAAACAATCACTCACCGTTTCAAACGAAGGGCGCGAATGGCGTTGCTTTTTTTTTTCTCTAATCGTAGTGAATGCGCCGCATAAAGCCGGCCGCACATGGAATACAATTTTTATTGTTAAAGATAAAGGTTTAATATTTTTCCAATTGAATGAATACATATTAATATGAGAATTAAGATTAATTTAAACCAATGTGGATTTTATAACTGAAATAATTTAATGAATTCTTCAACTGCACCTATGAAGGTAAGGTACTTACTTTGTACAACCGTAGGTGTCCATTAAAAATAATTATGCATAATTTGATGATCTCTATAAAATTATGTAAAATATGCAAGAGCGCATAGGTAACAGTATTAACAAACGACCAAATATGTTAACTTTGAATCATGGTAAAACATGTTATGATGAAGACGGACGAATTCGGAAATGGCGTGTTTGTTAGTACGTTAATATTCTAAACGGTTTTGTAATGTGGTGGACTCCTATTATTGTTTTGTTTATTTTTAAAATTAAGTGAAAAAAAAAATTATGGATGCAACTACTTGCCTTTTCATGTCCCTCGTGCTGTTGCATTACACTACATAAATTCAAAATCATTTTCAAATTAAAATTGAAAATTGTATTTATTCAGTTAACATAATCCATTTTGTTAGTACAGATGACAGTTAGGTACATTTATATTAAATTCAAAACTTAATTTCTAAATTCGATTTGACCGTTTTCATCTAATCGAATGGTATCGCGTATTTTTAAGAAGGCATTGTGGCTGACTCGCCGTCTGCTTAAGACTGAGGGCCTACCGCGAACGGCATTCGAAGTTTTCCCTCTCTGTCGCACTTATGTACGAACTCGTAAGTATGACAGAGAGGGGAAACTCCGAATGCCTTTCGCGGTAGGCCCTCTGATGCTGCTTTCTTTTGGAAAATGACGTGAAAACCATCCGTGCGGGTATCCGCAAAAATCGTTGACGCGCTGCAGTAGCGTGGCAACCCCAATAGCTCTTTAAACTCATTGTTATATCGACATTAATTGTTCGAAAGCATATTTTTTCGAATTTCATAATAGATAGGTACCAAAAACCATGTTCCGGTGAAGACATTTTAAACATTTAGAAATATCTTATAAATGCTCGTTTTGGACACATGTCTCTTCGGAATTTTTCTGTGCTCACATCCAGTGTCATTATTCATTTATACAGATCTGAAAAAAGGAAAAAAACGTATATTAACTTTATTCATGACCACCAGCACGGCTATCACAAGAAGGCGCGCGAGCTCTCTCGATTTCTCTCGCACTATCCGTCTCTCTCTTATTAGAACACTTAGAAAGGGAGGTATAGAGCGAGAAAAATCGAGAGAGCTCGCGGGCCGTCTTGTGATACCCGTGCAGGATAAAATGTAGGTAATTGCGGAAGGTTTGCGGCATGCCTTATCATTTTAATTTTATTTTACAGTATTGCCAATAATGAAAACAATTAATTTCCTTTATGCAATAACTATACCATTATACAATTAATAAAAAAAAATATTTTACATATAATATAGTTTACATACATGCTGTTTTTATTTTTAATAATAGAAATACAACAATTTGTAATTTACAAATTAATGGTTTTGCTATTTTGTAACTTTTATGGGGGTCTACATATGTCATGATTTGTCAGCGTCAATTTGTTAGAAGCTGACTAATTGCTATCATTTGGAGGCATGTTGCGCAGCTGATCCAATTGTCAAACGAGTTTTACTGAAAAAATTGCATGTACATGTTGTCGGATTGTTGCATCTGTACGACACACCCAATTATGACTTCGACAATTGTACTGATAAATTGTGGTGAAATCTTATAATGTGTAGACCCCTTTATGTAATAAAAACTTTTTACTCTGGCAATAAAGAACGATTTAAAATGTCAATTTGTCAAAGCAAGTTTCAAATCTTATCGGATACAACATAAACTAACATACGAACAAGTTGTTTTAAAATATGAACGCGTAAGTGTGAATGTAAGTAGATCTTTATATATATTACTATATTCTTGTGTTTATTTCAAATATATATGTCTTATATTTATATGTATAAAAATACAACAATGTTACTCAATTGCATAACCTAATAAACTTTGTGTTTTTTCTCTTTACAGATAAACTAAGCATAATACTACAGTAGTATCCATATTGTGCGGTAGACGAAGCTAAAAAAGATGCAGCACTGCAGGCATATCTTGTTTAATTGCTGTAATGAAGTACAAGAGTTGCTGGATACATGGAGGGTTTCTCTAGAGGAGAACGGAATGCGCATAAGCCGAACAAAAACCGAGTACCTTAACTGCTACCTCGATGACAATCAACACCGTGCACAGGCCACTTTTACACTTGATGGTGTACACCAACTGCCAAAAGCTGAAAAATAAAAATACTATTGAGGCAGATGTTACACGCCGAATCAATGTTGGGTGGCAAAAATGGACCTCACTTTCTGGAACAGATGTTACACACCGAATCAATGTTGGGTGGCAAAAATGGCGCTCACTTTCTGGAACAATGTGTGATAAAAGGATGATGAAGTTGTACAAGACTGTAATAAGACCTGCACTGCTTTACCTACGGGTCAGAATGTTGGCCGACCACTAAGGCACAAGAACAAAAAGTGCATGTCGCGGAAATGCGTATGCTTAGATGGGCAGGTGGAGTGACCCTGGAGGACAGAGTAAAAAACACTCATGGCAGAGGATCTTTTAAAGTAGCACCGGTAAGCGAGAAAATGACTGAAAGACGTCTGCGCTGGTATAGTCACGTCATGCGGAGGCCAGACACTCACATGGTCAAGGTGGCGTTAGGCCTAGACACCAAAAAGAAAGGTCCTGGAAGACCCCCGACTACTTGGTCGACGCTGATCCCCAAGGATCTGGACAATCATAACCTGACGGAAGCCACATCGCTAAACACATATCCATCTACAGAAGGATGACCAGAAGAGCCAACCCCAAATAGAGATGGGAAAAGGTCAAGAAAGAAGAAGAAATGATATCTCATCAATCAGTGATCACTCATTTAGATGCAAAAACATTTGACATCACCTTGACTCTTTAATCTTCATGTACAGCATGAATGCTTTGATAGAGGACCTTAGCAGTGTCAGGGTTGGCTGTTGTGCGGCAAAGGAAATGGTCAATGACATTAGTTACGCCAATGATAATTTATTATGATGCTGTTGGGGCCCATTGCGTGTGCTTGTACTTTAATTTTAGTCGTATTGTACCCGAGGCCATGGATAACCGCGTACCTCTTACATTCGGCAAGCAAGATACCGATATCTTGCTTGCCGAATGTAAGAGGTACGCGGTTATCCATGGCCTCGGGTACAATACGACTAAAATTAAAGTACTTGTTTCAGGCACTTGATCGAAAAGGTATCTAATATATATTTGAACGGAATCCCTTTGAAAAGATGCACAAATTTTAAGTACCTGGGTCACTGAATGGCTATCCAACAATGTTGATTATTTACTTTATTTATATAAACATCTGATACAGATATGTCATGTTGCTATTGAGGGGTAGTGCAGGGCATTTGCTGTGCGGGGTAACATGTTGGCCCGCAGGTTTACCTGCAGCACCTATTCTTCATGGGATTGCCAGTAGGCTAGATTGCCCCATAGCGCTGCACTGGGATAACCTCGATTTACACTTGTTGCCTCATTTTGTTTTATGGTGTTTGGAATGACATTTCTAATTTAATTGATAAATATTGGTGTTTCTGCTGTATTTGACATGTTTATGTAATTCAATTTAATTTATTTTCTTCTAGCCTAATAATACATTAATTAATTACATTAATTATAGTGTTTGGAATGACATTTCTAATTTAATTGATAAATATTGGTGTTTCTGCTGTATTTGACATGTTTATGTAATTCAATTTAATTTATTTTCTTCTAGCCTAATAATACATTAATTAATTACATTAATTATATATTCATTTAATATTTATACTTTTTGTAAAACTGTAAGATGTAGACAGTTAAGTATCTGAAATTAAATGATTAATAATGATAACTAATTTTAACATGTATGATACAATTGGTTATAAGTAAACATGTTTAATATTTTTAGGACATTGGTTCACTCAGTACAATGTATCTAGTTCTGATTGGCCATCTACTTAGGATAAACATGTAGAGTTTTTCCTCCAGCCAGGACACTGGAAACTTAAACAGTTATTTATTTGAAATGCCAATTGTATGCAATGTTTAACAACTATTATCTCCTGTCACGTTGCTGTTGTGAATGTATTAAATGTGGTCATTATTTCTTCCATATGACATATAGAAATAAAGGAATCTTCATTTGTTTCACCTTGACAATGTAAAAATATTATGCTTAATAATTATTTCTTTCACATCACATGTAGAAAATAAAGGAAATAATATAATTTTTTTGTTCTATTAAATTATTGGGTAATAAAATATGTTCTTTAATTTTTTTTGTGCCTTTTTTATCTTTATAAGTTTCAGCCAAAGGAAATTATGACTTTCTAAAATCTTGAATGATTTATTATTATCTAAAATGCAGGTATTCCGATTATTCATAGTTCATAAATTAGGTTGTCGTTTTTTTTATAGGTACATAGGTACCTACTTAAAAATTCAATTGTTACATACAATAGGTAGTTAGTTGCAACCACTTACAAGACGCTACACTATCTAGAAACGGTATTTTAGATCCACAATAGGTGGATGTTGAATATTTAAAGATTGTTTGGTAGATAATAGAAATGAAATTGATTTGACTATGTAAGTAAGTAAAAAGCCAGATTATGTGAATCAGGTATACCTATTTGGCATAATGTAGCAATTCAATGTACCTGCCACTGCTTAAAGGATGTCACTACTACTGACAATATATATAGAGTCCGGCCCATGCAACGGCGGATACTCTTTCACCGGGTTCCCTATACATTTCTCCATCAGACAGCGGCGTAGTAGTGCCACCAATTAGATTTGCGCTGGAAACATGATATATGCTAAGAATCAATCAGTTTGTAGGCGCTTTCCGGTAAGCTTTGTTCCGGAAGGTCTCAAATAGTTTTAGGCTTGAGCCCTTCATCAACATCATCATATCAGCCGAAAGACGTCCACTGCACTACATAGGCCTTAGTGCCAAAATGACCGGTCCTGCGCCACCCGCATCCAGCGGACTCCCGCGACCTTTACCAGGTCATCAGTCCACCTTGAGGGTGGCCTACCCACGCCTCGCCTTTCGGTACGTGGTCACCACTCGAGAACCTTTACGCCCCAACGGCCATCGGTTCTGCGTGCAATGCCCTTGGAGCAACTCAATTGGAGCAGTATTTCGTTGCAGAAAATCGCAGAAATATATTTTAATTCAATTACTGCTTTTTAGGTAGGTATCTGATGTTTTTTTTCTGGTAATAAGTAAGATTGTCAGAGTTCCCGAGGATACGCAGTTTTATGTTGAGAGAGAAGAACCTGCATTTGTTTTTAGGTGTCAGATAACGCTTATGATTCGTCTGAGAGATGATCACATAACTTTTCGAACGCACGTTAAGACAATTCAACTGGGCGTTTTGCTTAACATCAAAAATAATAAAAAAATGAAACCATTTATTTCAGGCATCTAAGGTCCATAGTAACAAATACCTTAAAGACTAACATACATACAAGAATATTATAAAATTAAATCCTAATTATTTAGACGACATAACAGCGCGGCGTCAAAAAGTGACATATAGATATACCTACCTCACATACATACATAAGTACAATGCGTTACGTGATCGACCAGCTGGTGTCAAAAGGAGGTCTGTTTGTTTGTCACCGTCGTAATAATATAAATAAAAAAGAACAGTTTAGCTGTCCAGCGCAATGTGCTTATTAATTGCTAATTAATTCATTTATTTATTCAACCAACTTGGATCATACACTTAAATACTATACACAGACCATAAAAAATAAAAATACTTGCATGTCAGGGTTAGTAGGTAAATTTCATCTAACATCTAAAGTGTTAGTAGACATTATTTCCCATTACATGCAGTGCACTGCAATGGTTTAGGTAGGCACCATCCAACCTGCCTGCAAACATTGCCAGAATGCTGTTGGTGCTGACCCTTACCCCAGTGAGCAGCGATGCGGTTTTTTTACGTATTATGGCAGAGAAGCTGTCCACGCGCGCCTCCGCGAACATTGCCGACGCGCTGCAGCAACGAGGCAGCCCCATCAGCACTCTGAATGCATTATTGTACTGCACTCGCAAGACGCTGTACTGTTTTTGCGTGTAGTTCACACAAAGGCTACTCGTATAAAAAGATGTGCAATATGCACTAAAGTAATTTTTACTGCTGTTGAGCTTCGAGCGAACCTGCGGGCAATCATGTTTGCTCTAACAGCCAGCGCCCTGCGCTCCCTTTCGACGTCGGCGCCGTCCTTGAGGTCAGAGGTGATTATGTGGCCCAAATATTTAAATTGCCTGACTAATTTAAGTGGACCACCATTCAACTTTAAAACTGGAACCGTGGACGGACACTTCCATCTGACTCCAAACACCATTAGCTCACTCTTCGAAGAGTTATATTTAAGTCCACATGAGAAATAGCGTATTGCTCACAGACCGCTATGAGTTTGGCGAGACCACATGGGGACGCGTTCAGCAGTACCATATCGTCCGCGTAGCTAATGTTGCTAACGAAAACGCCTTCCAAGTGACAACCGATATGTGTAGGTACTGCTGAGCTCGGCAATTAGTGCATTCACGTATAAGTTGAAGAGCTTCGGTGAGGATAAGCCCCCCTGCCTCACCCCACACTCCAACCTATACTGTTCCGATAGAGCCCCTGCCCATCGAACGCTATTGACCTGTCCTCTGTACCAGAATGTAAAAATTGATATGAGTTCCTTATATCATTTTGTTAGATCACGATAACAACGACCAGCAACCAAAGGTCAAGTGACTCAGAGGCAATTTTGTAAAAAACGGGACGGAATACTATTAAGTACAGTAGATTTCACTTTGGTATGTATTAACCAATTCGACGCCACGCATTTGGTACAGCATTTTTCCGCTCTGTAGCGGTAAGTGCATGTACTTAGTGGTTTGACTTGTACAGGAATCACCGTTCTTGAACAGCACTAACAAAGTCGAAAAGCAAATTCGAATATCTATTTCAATTCCGTACAAAAGTAGGTATCTACACAGAGTGCGCCTTTATACAATCGGATCTTAAACACCAGAGCTTCGAATATTAGGAAAACACGTCATGTCCGATTTTGTTTTCTATGCCGGTCAGTATAGAGATTCAAATGAGGGAGGTACGTTGCAAAAGGTAGTGTAGTATTTTTTTTTCTTATATAGTATTTGATTCAACTAAGTAAATACCAAAAATGCTCATGATGTGTGTCCGCGTGGGCTCGCCCTTCGGCCCTCGGGGTCGCGTAGAGAGCGAGCTCTGAAGAGACACTTCGGGCCTTCGGCCCTATGCGGAGCGCGCCGCGGTACTTGGTTGTACTTTGACTTTATTATTCAAAATCTGCCAGTGATAATTGTTTTTGTATATCCAAGGAAAAGGAAAGTGAAATTCCGCTATGGGAAGGGAAAAGCGGAGGGTAATTTTTGTCAGAGAGATCGCGCACTCGATCTTGCTTGTGACGGGAAGGTGCGGGGGGTGTGTGTCCGCGTGGGCTCGCCCTTCGGGCCTTCGGCCCTCGGGCTCGCGTAGAGAGCGAGCTCTGAAGGGACGCTTCAGGCCCTCGGCCCTACGCGGAGCTCGGCCTTCGGCCTTCGCCTACCGCGAAGCTGGCCTTCGGCCCTCAGGTTCGCTTTTAACACACTCGGGGGTAGTGAGTAGTGGCACAACCTTAAACTCCCGCAGCTCGGCCTACGGCCTTCGCCTACCTCGTGTAAGACACTCGGGGGCATAGACGCACAGTCCTATACTCCCGCAGCTCGGCCTACGGCCTCGCTGGACGCTTCGGGCCTCCGGCCCTACGCGGAGCTCGGCCTTCGGCCTTCGCGTGCCTCGAAGCTCACCTTCGGGCCTTCGGCCCTCAGGTTCGCTTGTAACACACTCGGGACAAGGAATAGTAGCCAAGCCTTAAGCTCCCGCAGCTCGGCCTACGGCCTCGCAAATTTGTTTTGCCCATGCCGTCCGCCATTTTGGATTTTTTCCAATTTTTTTTTCTTTTTACAACTCTTGGGCCCCTCAAGTCCCCGCATGCCAAATCTCGGCGCGCTGCGACCAATTTGAAATTTCAAAAAAAAAAAAGTTTTTCTTTTCGGCCAAAAAAAAATGCGGTTGTACTCCCTTTGGGAACCTTTATGACATTTGGTCGAGACCGCTATTCAAAAGTCGAGCGGTTTGGCCGGAAAAAAAAATCGAAAAAATTCCCCATACAAATTTTTTTTTAGAGCTAAAAAAAAAAAAAAAATATTTTCAGAATCTAGAGCCATATAGGATTCCGCTAGCCAAATTTCAGCGCTCTACAAGCATTTTGAAAAAAAATTAAAAAAAAACTTCGTTTTTTTTTAATTTTTTTTCCGCCACCAAAAACTGCACGCGGTTCACTATGACATTTGGTCGAGGACTCATAACCTAGCTGTAACCGTTTAGCCAGGCTGTAGTGCAAATTTTTTCCAGGAGCCAAATCTCCAAATGTCAGATTTTTCTGGGGGTCACATTGATGACAGTTACACTTTTCCCATACAAGTCAAAGCTCCATTTATACTCCTTCATGGAGAACAATCATGTCAGTGAGAAATGAGTGGGGCTGGAGCTTTATAGTATATTAACTAGTTTTTTGCCTGCGGCGCGGCGCGCGAGCGCGCCGCGGTACCGAGGTTTACTTTTGACTTGTTTATTCAAAATCTGCCTGTATTTTTTTGGTTTTTGAATAACCAAGGAAAAGGAAAGTGAAATTCCGCTATGGTAAGGGAAAAGCGGAGGGTATTTTTTGTCAGAGAGATCGCGCACTCTTATCTTGCTTGTGACGGGAAGGTGCGGGGGGTGTGTGTCCGCGTGGGCTCGCCCTTCGGGCCTTCGGCCCTCGGGCTCGCGTAGAGAGCGAGCTCTGAAGGGACGCTTCGGGCCTTCGGCCCTACGCGGAGCTCGGCCTTCGGCCTTCGCGTACCTGGAAGCTCACCTTCGGGCCTTCGGCCCTCAGGTTCGCTTAAAGACACTTGGGGGGCGTAGGGTTTCCGCAAGCGCGCTCTGAAGGGACGCTTCGGGCCTTCGGCCCTACGCGGAGCTCGGCCTTCGGCCTTCGCTTGCCACGAAGCTCACCTTCGGGCCTTCGGCCCTCAGGTTCGCTTTTAAGACACTCGGGGGTTAGTGAGTGGTAGCACAACCTTAAACTCCCGCAGCTCGGCCTACGGCCTCGCAGGACGCTTCGGGCCTTCGGCCCTACGCGTAGCTCGGCCTTTGGCCTTCGCGGCGCTCGGCCTTCGGCCTTCGCCTACCGGGAAGCTCACCTTCGGGCCTTCGGCCCTCAGGTTCGCTTTTAAGACATTCGGGGGTAGTAAGTGTCCGCGTAGGCTCGCCCTTCGGGCCTCCGGCCCTCGGGCTCGCGTAGGAAGCGAGCTCTGAAAGGACGCTTCGGGCCTTCGGCCCTACGCGGAGCTCGGCCTTCGGCCTTCGCGTACCTGGAAGCTCACCTTCGGGCCTTCGGCCCTCAGGTTCGCTTAAAGACACTTGGGGGGCGTAGGGTTTCCGCAAGCGCGCTCTGAAGGGACGCTTCGGGCCTTCGGCCCTACGCGGAGCTCGGCCTTCGGCCTTCGCCTGCTACGAAGCTCACCTTCGGGCCTTCGGCCCTCAGGTTCGCTTTTAACACACTCGGGGGTTAGTGAGTGGTAGCACAACCTTAAACTCCCGCAGCTCGGCCTACGGCCTCGCAGGACGCTTCGGGCCTTCGGCCCTACGCGGAGCTCGGCCTTTGGCCTTCGCGGCGCTCGGCCTTCGGCCTTCGCCTACCGGGAAGCTCACCTTCGGGCCTTCGGCCCTCAGGTTCGCTTTTAAGACACTCGGGGGTAGTAAGTGTCCGCGTAGGCTCGCCCTTCGGGCCTCCGGCCCTCGGGCTCGCGTAGTAAGCGCGCTCTGAAGAGACGCTTCGGGCCTTCGGCCCTACGCGGAGCTCGGCCTTCGGCCTTCGCGTACCTGGAAGCTCACCTTCGGGCCTTCGGCCCTCAGGTTCGCTTAAAGACACTTGGGGGGCGTAGGGTTTCCGCAAGCGCGCTCTGAAGGGACGCTTCGGGCCTTCGGCCCTACGCGGAGCTCGGCCTTCGGCCTTCGCCTGCTACGAAGCTCACCTTCGGGCCTTCGGCCCTCAGGTTCGCTTTTAACACACTCGGGGGTTAGTGAGTGGTAGCACAACCTTAAACTCCCGCAGCTCGGCCTACGGCCTCGCAGGACGCTTCGGGCCTTCGGCCCTACGCGGAGCTCGGCCTTTGGCCTTCGCGGCGCTCGGCCTTCGGCCTTCGCCTACTGGGAAGCTCACCTTCGGGCCTTCGGCCCTCAGGTTCGCTTTTAAGACACTCGGGGGTAGTAAGTGTCCGCGTAGGCTCGCCCTTCGGGCCTCCGGCCCTCGGGCTCGCGTAGTAAGCGAGCTCTGGAGGGACGCTTCGGGCCTTCGGCCCTACGCGGAGCTCGGCCTTCGGCCTTCGCGTACCTGGAAGCTCACCTTCGGGACTTCGGCCCTCAGGTTCGCTTAAAGACACTTGGGGGGCGTAGGGTTTCCGCAAGCGCGCTCTGAAGGGACGCTTCGGGCCTTCGGCCCTACGCGGAGCTCGGCCTTCGGCCTTCGCCTGCCACGAAGCTCACCTTCGGGCCTTCGGCCCTCAGGTTCGCTTTTAACACACTCGGGGGTTAGTGAGTGGTAGCACAACCTTAAACTCCCGCAGCTCGGCCTACGGCCTCGCAGGACGCTTCGGGCCTTCGGCCCTACGCGGAGCTCGGCCTTCGGCCTTCGCGTCGCTCGGCCTTTGGCCTTCGCCTACGACGAAAGACACTCGGGGGCATAGCCGCACAGTCCTATGCTCCCGCAGCTCGGCCTACGGCCTCGCTGGACGCTTCGGCCCTTCGGCCCTACGCGGAGCTCGGCCTTCGGCCTTCGCGTGCCTCGAAGCTCACCTTCGGGCCTTCGGCCCTCAGGTTCGCTTGTAAGACACTCGGGGCAAGGAATAGTAGCCAAGCCTTAAGCTCCCGCAGCTCGGCCTACGGCCTCGCAAATTTGTTTTGCCCATACCGTCCGCCATTTTGGATTTTTTCCAATTTTTTTTTCTTTTTACAACTCTTGGGCCCCTCAAGTCCCCGCATGCCAAATCTCGGCGCGCTGTGACCAATTTGAAATTTCAAAAAAAAAAAAGTTTTTTTTTTCGCCAAAAAAAAATGCAGTTGTACTCCCCTTGGAAACTTTTATGACATTTGGTCGAGACCGCTATTCAAAAGTCGAGCGGTTTGGCCGGAAAAAAAATCGAAAAAATTCCCCATACAAATTTTTTTTTAGAGCTAAAAAAAAAAAAAAAATGTTTTCAGAATCGAGAGCCATATAGGATTCCGCTAGCCAAATTTCAGCGCTCTACAAGCATTTTGAAAAAAAATTAAAAAAAAACTTCGTTTTTTTTTAATTTTTTTTCCGTTATCAAAAATTGCACGCGGTTCTCTATGACATTTGGTCGAGCACTCATAGCCTAGCTGTAACCGTTTAGCCAGGCTGTAGTGCAACTTTTTTCCAGGAGCCAAATCTCCAAATGTCAGATTTTTCTGGGGGTCACATTGATGACAGTTACACTTTTCCCATACAAGTCAAAGCTCCATTTATACTCCTTCATGGAGAACAATCATGTCAGTGAGAAATGAGTGGGGCTGGAGCTTTATAGTATATTAATTATCAAACGCGAGTATGACCCGGGCCTTTCAAACTAGGTAAGTATCAATATGAATTAATGCTTCTCATGTTTACGTACTATAGGTACTTACAGCACTTTTTGCTGATTTTAAGCATTTTACTAAGCATCTTCAATTCTTCAATTTTTAATTTATTTTGAATTGAAAAACTATAAGGGTTATAACAGAACCTTAATTAAAAAAAAAACAATAAAAATCAAACAAAATTACTAAAATTGGTAACTAAAAATTTAAATTAAAAGTTTTGCTTCAATTAAAGTACTTAACTAATTGGTAATTATTTTTTTGAAGTGATCATTTACACCGCTTAAGAAGTAAGTAATTAGTTAAGTAATACCTTTCAATGACCCCCAGCCTTAAGTACGCGATGGTTTTCCTTCCAAACATTGTAACAGAATTACTATTTCAATATATCACCATACAATAAGTACTTACTTACGCTAAAAGACGTTGATACAATGTGCATCTCTATATATATATATATTAAAAACAAACGTAAACAAGTGCATAACGACTCGTTTACAATTGTTTGCAGCTAAATTACATTTTAATTATTATAGTCGTCTAATACCTAGACCGGGAGATGCTGACACAAATTTTTAAGGTATTTGTACCAAGCATGGCGACCCTTCAGGGGTCTAATTAAGTAATGAAGAAAAGAAAATGATGGTCATAGCGCTGGTACCGGCGGCCCAAACTCGTGGGCGTTAATCGAACGTGTCGGTTAAATTACGAAAGTCAAACGATTTTTTACACAAAATTTCTTGTATTTTCCGATAGGCGATGAAAAACGAAGTAGCGTAATATCATACTTCTCCGGTGTGACTTAGAGCACGCCATACCGACGAGAACACATTAATAAAAAAAAAACAATTCAACCATTTGTACCAAGCTAATATTTGCACAGTTTACCATCGTCGAGTAGCAATTCACGAAAATCACCATGCCATACTTTTCCGACGGTTCCAAATGGCCGCCATACCATTTTTAGGGTTCCGTAGCCAAATGGCAAAAAACGGAACCCTTATAGATTCGTCATGTCTGTCTGTCTGTCTGTCTGTCTGTCCATCCGTATGTCACAGCCACTTTTTTCTGAAACTATAAGAGCTATACTGTTGAAACTTGGTAAGTAGATGTATTCTGTGAACCGCATTAAGATTTTCACACAAAATTTGAAAAAAAAACAGTAATTTTTGGGGGTCCCCATGCTCAGAACTGAAACTCAAAAAAAAATTTTTCATCAAACCCATACGTATTATGGATAGGTCTTCTATGGATAGGTCTTCAAAAATTATATTGAGGTTTCTAATATCAATTTTCTAAACTGAATAGTTTGCGCGAGAGACACTTCCAAAGTGGTAAAATGTGTCCCCCCCCCGTCCCCCCCCCTGTAACTTCTAAAATAAGAGAATGATAAAACTAAAAAAAATATATGATGTACATTACCATGCAAACTTCCACCGAAAATTGTTTTGAACGAGATCTAGTAAGTAGTTTTTTTTTTAATACGTCATAAATCGTAAACCGCAATTTATTTTACGGAACCCTTCATGTGCGACTCCGACTCGCACTTGGCCGCTTACTATCTATACCGCAGCAAAATCCCAATTTTTTTTGTGCTAAACATAATTTGTACCACCCTATATATCTTTTACCAGTACTTTCATCATCATCATCATCATATCAGCCGAAAGACGTCCACTTCTGGACATAGGCCTCCCCCAAAGAGTGCCAAAATGACCGGCAGACCAGTACTTTGTATGATCATAAATAGAAGTCTGATAATGCCATACCTACCTGTGGGAGGCGGCGAAAAGGAACAATATTTTTTCAAAATTGCAAGATATATGCGTATTTTGAACGATTTGTACCAGTATAGCACTAATATTTCCTGTAAGTTTGAGGTTCAAAGAACATAAATACAAAATTTCAAACACATAAGTAAGTAATTATTTGCGGACAATCTTACACAAATCGACCTAGGTTCAAACTAAGCAAAGATTGTACTATGGGTACTAGACGAAGATAAACATACTTATATAGATAAATAAATACTTAAATACATAGAAAACATCCATGACTCAGGAACAAATATTCGTGCTCATCACACAAATAAATGCTCTTACCGGGATTCGAACCCAGGACCTCTTGCTTCGTAGGCAGCGTCACTACCAACTAGGCTAAAGCGGTCGTCTAAGTGGCGGCGATCTTGTTTTATTTTATAACCAGATGTTATGTGGTATAATTCTTTTTAGGTAGAATTGTATCCAAACTAACAGAATACAATGATGCCATGCTGTAAAAAATATTTTACGTATTGTAAAGTCGTATTTTGAAAACGTACCGAATAAGGTAAGTGTACCAAATTCCGTAAGTGAACATAATTCCGTTAAAATTGCGTGTAAAACCGTAAAAATCAAAATAAATATTTTATCAATCTATTTATTCAAATCTTCAAATAATATAGTTTACACATGGGGGTAAAATTGCTTAAAATCATTTATAACTATTTTATTCTATGGTTTTAAAAACGAATTCACGGGATTATGTTCACTCACGGAATATGGTACACTTACCTTAAATAAGTTTTTCAAGTATGGCACCACTTTTTCCCTCTACCTACGAGAAGTATGGCAAACATAATAACGGTCACATTGTATTATATTATTTCCAAAAATCTAAATGCCATACTGGTACAAATCGTTTAAAAAAAACCGGCCAAGTTCGAGTAGGACTCGCGCACGAAGGGTTCCGTACCATTATCTATAAAAAACAATTTTATTCTGTGTTTTTAGTATTTGCTGTTATAGCGGCAACAGAAATACATCATCTGTGAAAATTTCAGCTGGAACTATCATGGTATCAGTGAGATACAGCCTTGTGACAGACAGACGGACGGACAGCGGAGTCTTAGTAATAGGGTCCCGTTTTACTCTTTGAGTACGGAACTCTAAAAAAACAACAAATATAACTCCTTTGCGTCGGTATGGCGGCCACTTGGAACCGTTGGAAAAGTATGGCATGGTGATTTTCGTGAATGGCAACTCGACGATGCACGATGATTAGCTCTGCAAAAATAAGCCGGGTACAAATGGCTGAATTGGTTATTTTTAAATTAATGTGTTCTCGTCGGTATGGCGGGCTCTAAGTCACACTGGAGAAGTATACGCTACTGCCTACTTATTTTTTCATCGACTATCGGAAAATACAAGAATTTTTTGTAACAAATTGTTCAACTTTCGTAATTTATCCGACACGTTCGATTAAACCATCATTTTCCTCTTCTTCTTTACGTAATTAGACCCCTGAAGGGTCGCCATACTTGGTACAAATACCTTAAACATTTGTGTCAGCATCTCCCGGTCTATAACGAAAAGGCTCGTAAACTGATATACGCCGTTTGACATAGATGCTTAGACTTTAGAGCAATAAAGATAATGGCAAATTTAATTGTGTTAATATTTGGGTCATTACATTAGCTATTGTCATCGGTATCTGTGTCAGCACTATTAGGGGAGACTGGGGTCAATAGGAATTGGTGATATCGGCGAGGTCTCGCTCGAGGCAGGAAATTATCGTTTTTAGTGTCGGTACCTGTCTTACCATAAATTTCGCTGCATCGAACCCATTTGATTTTTTTACAAGGATATAAGTATATTACTTTTTATGTGGAGTAAGAATTTTTGGGGATATTATTTTGTTTATAAATCAAAAACAAATGATCGCTTTTTAAATATTGTTCGTAATGATTTCAAAAATACGTCGATAGTATGTACAAAAATACCACGAAAGAAATACGAACTGAAATGATACGAGTAGAAAATGGGAGAAATGGACAAAACAAAAAAAAAATGTTTATCATTATTGTAAGTAGGTCTTGTTACCAAAATACGTTTTAAATTATGGGTATGTTAAAGTCAATTGTGACTAAATTATGTTACATTCGTTAGTACGATATCAGTAAAGTAAAATATATTTAGCAGGACACCAATTATTTAAGTGCTTATAATAATTTTATAAATATTTTAATCTTAGTTGTTTCAACTAACCCCAACCTTAGTTTCATCCGACCCAGGCTCAGGGTCATTTGAAACGTTTTCCGCTGTTTTATTACATATTACTAAAATGTACCGCAATGAGGTACAAATTAACCATTGTTGTTACATAGCCAAATATCCTGTCTAGGGCTGAAGAGATTTACCGAACAGATTCTATTAAAAATGAGGATAAAGTAGCCTGTTATGTCAAAATCGTTCCAGTTGACCCCAGTCTCCCCTACGTAAAATTGTAGATAACAATTAAACAATCAATACCTACATCATTAAGGATTATAGTTTCAATTTTAATTAGCAGAGTATTTTTAACCGACTTCAAAAAAGGAGGAGGTTATATGTACTCCACTGTATGTATTTTTTTTTTATGTATGTTCGCCGATTTCTCCGTCAATTGGAGACCGATTTCCAAAATTATTTTTTTATTCGAAAGAGTATACTCCCGAAGTGGTCCCATTGTCACCAATTTAGGATCTGATGATGGAATCATAGGGAAATTGAGGGCAACCCTCAAGTTTTATAGGCACGCGTGTAGTGATTTTGATATTTTCTATTGAAACTCGTGTTTTTACCCTGGGAAATCGCAATTTTGGTTAAGTGGAACTGATGATGAAGACCACAGATGACTTAACTCCTCAAAGATGTAAAGTACGTCAAAGTTTCTGACATGATTCCGTTGAAGTAGGAACTCAAATATTATCAGCCCACATATAGCGACTTGGGTTTTTTCTGTGATAGTCAAGGCATTTGCTCTCGGAAAGCAGTTCATGTGGTAAATTGGAAAGGAAATGTGGAAATTTTCATGCACCTATGTGGCTTGGCGAAGTACTGAATTGAAGTTGGTTTAAACTTTGTTTTTTAAGTAAATTACTATGAATTTATTCGCATACCAGCCACAAGAACACATATAGGTATGTGGTGTTTCGTTGCTGGGGGGCGATTTTGGACTTGCGCACGCTCAACTGCCAAAAACGATGAAATACAATATTGAAACAGCGATAGAATTTTTTAAAACGAGTGGTACTGGCACCTATTGGCCAATCGCATCCAATAGGTAACATTACTGCAATGTTCTGCCGCCAGAGGCAGCACTACCACTAGTAGTAATCCAGTATCTATAGGAATATAGGGATTCACACACACATGCACAATTGATTGTCAAATGAGTGACAAGGATGCTTGCATAGACAATACCGCAAGTGGGAACGAGATACAATGTCAACGCTGCTAGTGTCGCCACCTACGAAGAGTTTTGCGTAATGTTCCCTATTCCTACTAAGTGCCTACAATTTTGACACTACAATCGTATTTAATAGTGATAAGAATAGGAATTTATTCGTATAACACATCATTACACATACATTCACATAATGCACCTTAAGAACTAACAAACAAACTGGGATGTGCTACCGAAATGGTCTCCACTCAGCAATGCAGTTGACACGGCAGTGCCAACGGCGCTGGTTTTCTGTGGATCCAGTGAGGTGTGCGGGACAGCATATTAGGGGGGACTCATAAAACTGCGTAAGGAAATTTAAAGAAAAACCATCAGGTAGGCTACCGCCGTAGTAAAACAATAGTTAAGGTAAATGCAATTTTTAACCGACTTCAAAAAAGGAGGAGGTTATATGTTCCACTGTATGTATTTTTTTTAAATGTATGTTCGCCGATTTTTCCGTCAATTCTGAACCGATTTCCAAAATTCTTTTTCTATTTGAAAAAGTATACTCCTGAGGTCCCATTGTCACCAATTTTGGATCTGATGATGGGATCCCAGGGGAATTGAAGGCAACCCTCAAATTTGATAGGCACGCGTGTAGTGATTTCGGTATTTTCTATAATAACTCGTGTATTTACCCTCGGAAATCGTAATTTTGGTGAAGTGGCACTGATGATGAAGACCACAGATGACTTATGGAACTCCTCAAAGATGTACCATCAGCCAAAAAGCGGTCTACCACTTTTGGACCTTATTTTGTATACAATAAAGTCGAAAAGTAGTAGACCACTTTCTTGGCTGACTGTACCTAAAGTACGTCAAAGATTCTGACATGATTCCGTTGAAGTAGCAACTAATGAAGTGTTAATTCTGAGTTCCTTGAGGAACTCCTCAAACATTATCAGCTCACATATAGCGACTTGGGGTTTTTCTGTAATAATCAACGCATTTGCTCTCGGAAAGCAGTTCATGTGGTAAATTGGAAAAGAAATGTGGAAATGTTCATGTACCATGTGTCTTGGCGAAGTACCTACTGAATTGAAGTCGGTTTAAACTTTGTTTTTAAAGTAAATTATCATAAATAGCCTCACTAGTTTTTGTTACAGACACGTAGACGGTGAGTGAGGCTTGGGTTGGCTTACTTTGATACATAGGGGTCGCATTAAATGTACCTTAATTGTTAAGGGTTCCGTACTCAAAGAGTAAAACGGGACCCTATTACTAAGACTTCGCTGTCCGTCCGTCCGTCCGTCTGTCCGTCCGTCCGACCGTCCGTATATCTGTTGCCTTAATGTTTTTTTTTTAGTATATGTTGTTAAACATATACTAAAAAAAAAAATTAAGGTGGGCACTATTTTTTTAACAAACGTGATTTTTTTTGCCGTTTTTATAGATAATAGTACGGTACCCTTCGTGCGCGAGTCCAACTCGCACTTGGCCGGTTTTTTTTACTTCTCATGCTCGAAACCTGTGTCATATTAAGCTTAGCAAGCGGGGCTAAAGTAGTACATTTAGCCCCTAGGGAAAATATGTATACATATTTATGACTTAAAAAAAAAATTACTTACCAATCGTCACCGTATTAAATCCAACAAACAACCATTTAAAAAAAACAATGTATTTGCTATCGACCAATCAGGAAACAGAATTAATTTCAAACATGGCGGCGTTTTTTATTCCCTAACTCACATCATGCCGTTTGGACGCGCCTACATATTTATAAACGGTCAGAGGCGTTTATTCTTGTTGTTAATATTTCGTATCCGTGTCAAAGCAGTTTATTAAAAAAAATCATGCCGCCAAATTGGACAATCTTTTCGCCCTGGAATTTATTACTGATTGTGGATGAGTCATTTCTTTGTTTTTACTATTTTCTCGCAGTCGAAGTGAAAAGTAGAGTACTATAACTCAGAAGGTCGACCACGTAACGCATTGTACGAACGTCGGGTAGGCCTAAATGTCACTTTTTATATGGAAAATTGACAGTTAAATTGTACCGACGCGCGCTGGCCTAAAAGCCATATTACCACTCGAACAATGTCCCCTCACTGTCTCATGGTAATATGGTTTATTTTAGACCCTTGTCATACAATCTACTATTTAAATACTAGTATGATAATTTACTTTCAAAACAAAGTTTTAACCGACTTCAATTCAGTACTCCGCCAAGCCACATCAACATTTCCACGTTTTGTTTTCCAATTTACCACATGAACTGATTTCCGAGAGCAGATGCGTTGATTTTTAGACCAATAAACCAAATCGCTGTATGTGGGCCGATAATATTTGAGGACTTCCGTCGATTCCTCAAGGATCTCAGAATTACCTTTGGCACTTCATTGTTTGCTATTTCAACGGAATCATATCAGAATCTGTGACGTACTTATATAGTTTGAAGTACATCATTGAGAAGTTCCACAAGCCATCTGTGGTCTTGATCATCACTTCCACCATCACCAAATTTATGATTTCTGGGTGTAAATACACGAGATATAATAGAAAATAACGAAATTACTACACGCGTGCCTAATATATTTGAGGAGCTCCCTCAATTCCTCATGGTTCCCATCATCCAACTGGGGTTTTGAAAACAATGGGACCAATCTGGAAGCATATACTTTCAATTAAAAAAAGAATTGCACGAATCGGTTCATAAATGACGGAGTTCTGAGGTAACAAACATAAAAAAAAAAAAAAAAAAAAAAAAACATCCGAATTGAGAACCTCCTCCTTTTTTTTGAAGTCGGTTAAAAAGAGAAGGACCCCCTCCCTGAATACCAAAGGGAACCGGTACATACATTTCGGATCCTGAATACCGTATACATATATTGGTTGATAATGCTTCAGTGTGCGCACGTCTTTACTCATATCATTACGAGTACCTACTTACTATATACAATAATACCGACCTAATCTAAATGATAATAAACACTCACCCGAGTCACCCGTTCCCGGACATGACCATCCACACTAGTAACTTATTATACATTGATTACTTCTCAATAATAAATAGAGCCTAGTGAGGTAGGTTCTTTATATGTACCTAAGGTGCATTCGGGTAACTCCGAAAATCGGGTAATTTCGATAATTTCTACCAATCCAATAGTATTTTTTAGGAGGGTAGATCCGAATAAAAAAGGAATATGTACAGTCACCGGCATAAATATATCTGACACGCTCTTACGGCTCTAGGAATAGAGTTGTCATCAGATATTTTACGGCCTTTGTTCCATCATAATATTTATGCCGGTGATTGTACATTGTGTCAGAACTATATAAGACTCACTTTTGTAGATCATTCGGAATAACCCGATTTTCGGAGTTACCCGAACGCACCTTACTAATATTATAAAGAGAAATAATCTGGGGTGAGATTGTACCTTTACAAAGTTTGTATGTAATGGGTAATCTCCGGAACAGCTTATCAGATTTCAAAAGTTCTTTCATTTGCGTGTATATTGGACTTTCTGGATGGTTAATAGGCTATATTCGACTACCGCTTTAGCCTAGTTGGTAGTGACCCTGCCTACGAAGCAAGAGGTTCTGGGTTCGAATCCCAGTAAGGGCATGAGCACGAATATTTGTTCCTGAGTCATGGATGTTTTCTATGTATTTAAGTATTTATTTCTTTATATAAGTATGTATATCGTCGTCTAGTTCCTATAGTACAAGCTTTGCTTAGTTTGGGACTAGGTTGATTTGTGTAAGATTGTCCAAAAAAAAAGTATTTATATTTTATCCCGCGGGTTTTCCTGCTTTCTTGGCAATACGCAGGCGAAGCCGCGCGGGCAGCTAGTATATTATAAAGACTGCCACTGTCTACACAATGTCTTTAAAATAATGAGGCTGCTGCTGTAGCTAGTTCCCCTATGCTAGCTATTATAGCTAGGTCTGTGTACCATTACTTTTGTATGCCACTAAGACCTCTGCTTAAAAACACGTTGGCGCCATCTATTACCAGTTTTATGATTGAGTTCATATGATGATGAATCGTACACAGACCTCTCTATAGTTTGGCTATAGAAGTATTTATAATTAACTAGTCTCTGCTCTTATTTACAACGCCTACCGAGCGCATGACTGACTAAAAATTTAACTACAATTAAGTGTAGTTGCTGCAGATCTAGAGGCTAATGTTAAATATACTAGGTGTTTGTCTTGAACCTTGAAAATTTTCCAGCAATAAATGGAATACTCCGCAGTATTTACTATTATATTTACTGATGTGCCGACGGAAAGTTTCCTTCCTATATTGCGAAATGTTTCTGCAATTTAATATAGGAAAATTTCGGAAATTTTCCTCATTTTTGTATGGGAATTGAAACTTTCCATTTCTAACATGGAAATGTACCTAATGAAAAGCATAAAAATGTAACTCTTACACACTACCTATGTATAAGAGTTACAGTTTTATTTAATTAATTCCTTGTTTCTAGAAATGTCCGACAACTTTTCCAACTTTTTGGAAACTTTCCGTAATTTGCACATCACTAACAACTGCGGTGCAGTGTTACTAAGCTACAGGCGTACCACCGCACCAATTCCCATTTAACATGTAGGTACTATTTCCATGAGGTCCCCAAGACATTGTTCCTACATCATTATTAAAGAAATACCGACAAGAGAAATACTTAGTTGATTCTCTAAATCTAGTAAAACTTACTTGAATTCAACGCTGAACTCCTTTCATTCGTCTGTTCAGTTACTTTAGATACCTACTTATACTTATGCACCAAATTTAACACTGACTTTAAAAAAAACTTACGTAGTTGTTGGTCACTTGTTAATTTTAAAACACAATTAAATGACGATTTCTAAACATAACAGTCGTTATACATATCGGTCTAGAAATCTTACAGTTAAAAGATAGTACGTACAATCAGATACATAACAAAGTACCTATCAGCTGACTGTCTTGTGCGTTAGGTAGATACTGTCGTTGTATGTTTGTGTGTGCATAATGTTTAAAATAGTTGTGTAACAGACCGGTTGAAATAGTAGCATCTGGTGGGATTTATGTAAATTCCTGATCGATGATATAACATTGATTAGGCGTAAACAAGGTAAAGGCCACATATGTACCATGTGAATACTGCAGTCTAAAGTCAACGTCAATGATATGTACATGTACCTACCTACGACTTTGTACCTTATCCTATTGCAATAAGGTGAAAAATGTATAAATAGAGCTCCCTTGATTCAGTTATAAAGTAGGTACCTTAAGCAGCACTGCAACCTGCAACCACTCTAATAGCCTTACTAGATGGAGTACGGTTACGTAACTACGATGATAATAGAAATATTATATATTTTCATACATAAATACTCATCATATCGTCACCCTCATCATATCAGCCGAAAGACACTGGAAATAGGCCTCTCCAAAGAGTGCCACAATGGCCGGTCCTGCGCCACCCGCGTCCAGCGGACTCCCGCGACCTTTACCAAGTCATCAGTCCACATTGTCTGGTCTACCATATTTAGTTATTAAGATCTGTACAAAACTCCCAACTGCGAAAATTGCTGTTGAGCCAACTTTAAATCGTTATAAATCCTAAACGGTTATTTTAACAAAAAAAAACCGGCCAAGTGCGAGTCGGACTCGCGCACGATGGGTTCCGTACCATTATTAATAAAAATATTTATTTTATTTTGTTTTTAGTATTTGTTGTTATAGCGGCAACAGAAATACATAATCTGTGAAAATTACAGCGAGAACTATCACGGTATCAGTGAAATACAGCCTGGTGACAGACAGACGGACGGACGGACGGACGGACGGACGGACGGACGGACGGACGGACAGCGAAGTCTTAATAGGGTCCCGTTTTACTCTTTGAGTACGGAACCCTAATGATAAAAGAAACCTAATGATGATTTTAAAATACATATTCAATGACTATCGACATTTTTTTTAAAAATAAATATGACGTCTTCTGGCCGCCATTTTGAATTATGATTACTGTCTTGTCTTTGTGACAATCGCAAGATTAAAACGAATCGATAGACGCATGGTTCATTAAAATCAACCCACGCGTTTGATCTCTAACTCTAAAGTGCCACAAAGGAACAAACACACATACATACATAGATTGGTAAACACATTACCCTACTTTGCGTCGCGCAGTAGGGTAAAAATACAGTCGTTTACAGTACAAGTATATATTTTATAACCCTCGGTGCGCGAGTCCGACTCTTACTTGGCTAGTTTTTTACACTTGAAATATATGTAATAAACATAGTTCTTTGCAAAAAACTAGAATACTAGCCTAAATAATTCTGGCAAAGTGTACTTAGATAACAATAGTTTTTAAGCATCTTGTGAAATTAGAAGTCGGTTATCTTTTCAAGGCATTTTAAATGGGGTCATAGCACTGACTCAAACAATCCCAAAAAAAAATGTATCCGTATAATAGCAAATATCAAACAAACTGAAACCTGCAAACCACACTTTATAAATTTCCAAATATTGTTAGTCCCTCCATATACGAGTATATTCTTGAAATAGCTACCTTTGTAAGAAACAATATAGTTTACTTTTGGACCATAGTTGGGGTACTGAGGGGTAATCAATCACGTAACGTTCCGAACGCGCGTCGGCACAATGTAACTGTCAATTTTCCATTTAATAAGTGACATTTAGAACTACCCGACGTTCGTAGAATGCGTTACGTGATCGACCTACTGGACTATAGTTGTGTGGTTTTCTTGAATCACTTACAACTTTCCGGCAAAAAATGGTTCCCACTACCTCTACTATCAGGGGAATGTCAATTTGATGCCGGCGTTTACTTGACATGTCATAGAGTCGTCATCAGGCGAATGTGTTTATTATTGAGAAGCCTGCGCCGCCGTTACCTAAGCCCACTAGGTCCAGCACCCTTAGCGTGGGATTGAAGTGAGTCGCGTCTACTATCGACGCTACCGCCAATCGTCAAGATTTAGTATGAAAAGTCTATACACCGCCCCTGGTGGTCACTCATAGAACTAAAATCCAAACTGTAACGTGAGGCACTTATACATTACTTAATTCGCGATCGACTTCACGTTCGTTCACGCATTTATCGTTTTAATTTAAATGTTTGTCGGTTATGACTTACAGAATACGCGCATCTCGACGTCGACAGTGTCGACTGTCGATACAATATGGCGGCGCGGGGGCCATTTATTTGCATTTTTAAATACAAAATACGCGACAATCCGAATTTTGCGGATATATGTTGTCAATTCAAAACCCTTATTTTTATAAGTTCTTTAATTTGAGATAAATTTCTATCTAAATCTACGGTAACTCTTGACGGAATAATACGATATCACGGGCCATTTTGCAAGTGAAATAGTAAACTACAGTCGCGACGGTATTCTTCGATTCGAAATGTCTCACACTACCGATTGGTAGTACGAATCGAACGTTAAATTACGCATCGAAAACTAAACGCAAAGTGCCTAACGTTTTGCAGTTGGTTTCGTAGTCCAACGGCAGTGTGAGTTACAAGTTTGACGGGTCGAATCGAAGAATACCGTAGCGTGATCGAAATCAATTCGAAGCGCGTTTATTCGATCTCGTATATTACGTAACGTTAGGTTACGATTGTATCTCACAATAAGGGTACAGGGCTGTTATTCGGAACGCGCTAAACACATTCAGTGCCGGGAACACAACTCTCGTGTGCCTACGCCGTAAGCGCTTTCCGCTACATACGAGGGAAACCACGAGATCGGCTACGAGCGTAGCGATTCTTGGCGGTGAATGTGTTATACCTACGCCTCATCTCCTATGCAAGCCTAACGAAACTGTACCTCTTACCTTACGCTTAGTTCCTTTTTTTTTGACGGATTGGAAATGCTCTTACGCATCAGTAGCATATTATTGTATATTCTAAAACAGCGGTGAGATTTATTGTCTATACTAAAACACTTTGAGGAAAAAATGCATGTAGGTATGTAGTTGTCTTTACTGTGTCACTTTAAGGAAAAAATGTGTAGGTATGGTGTGATGGGAAAAAAGACAGTTGTTATTTTAATAATTTGATTATAATGGTGTGATTGAGGAAAAAGACGGTCGTTATTGTAATTAGCGGATTATAATTAATGGATTATAATTGTTGTACATGCATTTTTTCCTCAAAGTGTTTTAGTATAGACAATAAATCTCACCGCTGTTTTAGAATAGACAATAATATGCTACTCGCATCCCCCCAGCGGCCCTAGCCAGTAAGCTACATAGGGGGTATGACGGACTCTCACCCTCCAGCCAACTCTATTCAAAGAAAAGGGGGAGGGAGTCTGCCCACTAAAACCACTCCGGCGTTTCCGTTCCTGTCATTAATGGAGACGCAGTGGGATCGCGAGCATTCTACGACGCCCATTCCTACGAATCGCGGCGTTGAGATATATTTGTGGGTTAACGATGAGGTAAGATTAAAACAAGTTCAAGAATAGCGGGGCTAGTGACCCTTCCGCTTCTTGATCAGGGGCTGTTTATTTGATATTCACAGCTAACCACCAGTATCTGATGGCCGTTCACTATCCGTCACCTGTACCCTGAGAACTTTACGGTTTCGCTCTATGAAAACACAACAATATATCGATATCAGGCATATTTTTACACCAAAAAATAGGTTGGGTAATTTGATTAAATATTCATTAATAATCCACCTAAATTTAATACCGATACGGTAAAAAATAATAAAAAGTAATCTTCATAAATTCCGTAAAAATCAGGCGAAAATGGTATAAACTTTCTTTACTTTATAATTGACTACGTCTATATACGTTCTTTGGGACACGCGCATAATCCACTTATTTTTATAGGCCAGATTAAATTCAATATTATCTCTAGGTCGTAAATATTTAATTAAAATGCCGTTATTACCTGATGCATAAATTTTTGGATTCAGGTAGTAAGTCTCCAAATCTGTGTACTCAAGCATGTTTTTAATATTAAAATACTGATTGGGCGCCCAGTGTCCCGTCTTGAGCGAGCAAAAATGCTTGCTTGCGGGTTAACTTTTTTCCTAACTTCCGGTCCATAGAATTATTGATTTCAATAGTAAAAGTTGTTTAAAATAACATATAAAAGCCGTATACAAATAATTAGCCTGATATTGAATTATTTAAAAAAAAAACCGTAATTTTCTCAGGGTACTGCCCCCCTATTTTGTAACTTGTTTTAGGCTCACCTCAACGCTCACCCACAATTATACCTTGACACCGCGATGCGTAGTAATTAAGCGTAGGCAGAGGTCTAGTTTCGTAACGGGTGACCGGCGGGGTGAGCCGCTTTAACGCGTAGCGAATAACACACCTGGGCTGGGTCCGTCGCTCATGCTCAAGCGGTGGTAGCCTGTAGCTCAGCCCCAACATTTTAAAAGATAATGGGGAACTTGCATGGGACTTCAATTTCGAATAAATTGCACTCAATCGATGCGGATATACGTAGAGATATCATACAAAAGAAAAAAAAAGAAAAAAAAACACGATTTTATTAGTTTTACCTAACGTTACAATGACGAAAATTTATTTTTAATTTTTTCGATAAAATAACGTAACTGTTACATAGAATATTAAATTAGAAATGATATTTTGTATGACAAGTATAGACTTAAGAGGATTGTGAAGTGCCGATACGCGGCGCGAGTAGGTATTTTTTTATTATTTCCTTGTTGAAATATTGTTTCGGGTGATAACGTTTTTACTCCCCTAAACCTTTATGAAATCAAATGATTTTGGTATTATTGGATTCAGTAAACTTTAATCTATGTCCGTACGTTTTCCTTTTTCAGTAAATAAGTAAAGATTATTTAAAAAAAAATAAAACAATAGACAAAGTTTTTAAGTCAAAAATATCGATTTTTAGATGCTAATAACTTTTGACGCAAGCAATATTTCTCAAAAATCAAAACGTACAGACCTAGTTTTTCATTATATCTACAACATGTCCAAAAAATATAAAAATCGAACAATGTTTACGGGGTGAAAAACGTTATCGCTTTTTGTATGAAAAATTACAGGTTCACAATCCTCTTAAACGTAAATTTTGTGGAGATAATCGCAAATTAATGACTTACTCCATTAGTAAAGGCTATGCTGTGACGTCATATAATAGCATAAGCCCGTAGTATGGAGCGTTTTCGGGGGGTGCCGGCGCGCGCAGATTTCAAATGCATATAACATCAGAAAAATAAATCATAACAAAGTTTTAATGCTACAGTTGTTTTAATGCTGGATTATACTTTTGTTTTTCGTAACAAAAAAAATTAGATGCAAGTTCCCTATTGAGTAGGTATATTATTCTAAAGTTTGGCACTTAACCAATAAAAGAATTGGCGTAATTCTACACCGGGCTTGACGACGCAACGGAGCCATGCTGTTTCTTCGCCTAAAGCCCCTGCTAGACGGTCGCCAACACGCCCCTCCGACCGGGCGACTTTGGTCCGCACCGACCGTGTAGACAGTTGTTTAGAGCAAAATTTCATACTACAGCGGTTGGTGCCGACCAAGGTCGCTCGGTCGGAGTGGCGCACTGTGGGCTGAGAATTGTCTCTCCATAGAAATAGACAATTAAAAATTTTAGATTACTTTTTTTTCGGGAAATGGCTTCCTCTAGTCATTATCATACTACAAAATGATTTTGAGATAATTTGGCCCGCTAAATAAAGCCTTATCATTTTTTCAAAAAAAAATTGTATGGAGCTTATGTGAAAAATCGGATTTTCTCTGAAAGTAAAATGAAAACCGTAATATCCTCGCGGATGGTTACAATACTAATTGTTTTTGATTATTTGACGTACTTAGTTTATTAAAAATAGGTGCCGTTTTTTTTTGTAAAATCAAAGTTTATTTTAGGATCTTTTTTTGTACTTTTTTTGTTTGATTTACGTTTTACTCATGTTTTTGACGATAGAAAATGAGTTTGAGTCTGTTCGGGCTAAAGACTAACGAGTAATGATCTTTTTTCGAAAAAAAATGTATAGCGCCGTTATTTAAACATCTTTTTCTCCTAAATTACCAAAAACACCGTTAAATCCTCCTAGACACTTATACAATGAATTATTTATGTTTTTTTTGAATGATAATTATATTAAAATAAGAAAAGGGCACACTGTTTACATAAATTGAGAACGTCAAAAAAACATAAATAATTCATTGTTTAAGTGTCTAGGAGGATTTAACGGTGTTCTTGGTAATTTAGGAGAAAAAGATGTTTAAATAACGGCGCTATACATTTTTTTTCGAAAAAAGATCATTACTCCTAGACACTTATACAATGAATTATTTATGTTTTTTTTGAATGATAATTATATTAAAATAAGAAAAGGGCACACTGTTTACATAAATTGAGAACGTCAAAAAAACATAAATAATTCATTGTTTAAGTGTCTAGGAGGATTTAACGGTGTTCTTGGTAATTTAGGAGAAAAAGATGTTTAAATAACGGCGCTATACATTTTTTTTCGAAAAAAGATCATTACTCGTTAGTCTTTAGCCCGAACAGACTCAAACTCATTTTCTATCGTCAAAAACATGAGTAAAACGTAAATCAAACTAAAAAAGTACAAAAAAAAATCCTAAAATAAACTTTGATTTTACAAAAAAAAACGGCACCTATTTTTAAAAACTAAGTACGTCAAAAAATCAAAAACAATTAGTATTGTAACCATCCTCGAGGATATTACGGTTTTCGTTTTACTTTCAGAGAAAATTCGATTTTTCACATAAGCTCCATACAATTTTTTTTTGAAAAAATGATAAGGCTTTATTTAGCGGGCCAAATTATCTCAAAATCGTTTTGTGGTATGATAATGACTAGAGGAAGCCATTTCCCGAAAAAAAAGTAATCTAAAATTTTTAATTGTCTATTTCTATGGAGAGCCAATTCTCAGCCCACAGTGCGCCACTCCGACCGAGCGACCTTGGTCGGCACCGACCGCTGTAGTATGAAATTTTGCCTCAAACAACTGTCTACATTTGTCGGTCGGTGCGGACCAAGGTCGCCCGGTCGGAGGGGCGTGTTGGCGACCGTCTAGCAGGGGCTTAAAGTGTCTGCTAGACGGTCGCCAACACGCCCCTCCGACCGGGCGACCTTGATACGCACGGTACGTGTAGTGTAGACAGTTTTGTTTGCAGCAAAATTTCATTCTTAAATAATAATTAGTTTTTAATTTTTGTATGTTAGTCTTTAAGGTATTTGTAACTATGGGCCTTCATCATATCAGCCGAAAGACGTCCACTGCTGGACATAGGACTATTTTATCATTATAAACTGTTGTAAGTAATGGCATAATTTCGTATTCGATTAACCTAAAATCGTTTACCTTTTTGCCTTTACCTAATTAGTTAATAGACTTGACTCGCACTTAAAATGCAATCCATCACTTAGTATGTCTAGTTATATAATATTATAGTGTAAATATGAATGTTATCCTTATATTTTTCCGTATCGTGTTTTCCTAAATAATTTTGTCGTCTATAATTTAGTTATGAGCGGGCTTTACCTGCTCTACCGATGAGTAGGCAGGTATTTAGTAGTATAATTTTTGGACACCTCGTCTTTCCTTATTGACAACGTTAAAACGCCTACAGCTAAACGAGTTTATAAACATAGCCACACTGCAGAATGTTACTACGCAGCCATAATAAAACCACTACTGGCTCTGTAAGTAGGTATAACCCGCAAGATTTAACTTGAGACTCGAGCGCGTACTAACGTCATACAAACGAGGTCTCAAGTTAACTCTTGCAGGCTATACATTGTGTTGCTGTGTTTCTGGTAGTGAGTTAAGGTCACCACTGCCGCCAGGGCTCCTGAAGATGCGGTGTGATGAGAATGAGACACCTACATTTATCTGCAGCTGTCAATTACGAATCCTCAAATCAATAAAGGATCCGCAATTCTTCTAGAGTCGCAAGCTTCCATTAGTTACGGTGTCTTACCATCAGGCAGGCCGTGTGCTTGTTTGCTAACGTCATGGTATAAAAAAAGGAAAACGCCGCTCAGGCCCCGTAGCAAGGATGGCCTTATCACGCGATAAGTGACATGATAGAGCATCCGTCCCTGGCTAACACCGTTCGATAGAACGAGACGACGCTCTTATCTTGTCACTTATCGCGTGATAAGGCCATCCATGCTACGGGGCAGGTGTCAGTAATGTAATGAACAAACAGCAGAACATTCTCAAAAGATACTTCTGAAAATATTCGGTAATTTCTGAAAACTACACGAGAACTAAAGACAAGTTTCCGTTCCGGAAATTCGCTTACGGGAACATTTAATTTTGTAACGAAAAAGTTCTAAAATTACCGAATTTTCCACATAAGAGTTTCGCATCTTTAGAACTTTCTCTTCGATACAATGCTAGTGATATTTTAATCAACTTCAACGTAAATATTCCTCCAATTCCAAGTACGATGCAGCCTGCAGCAGGCGTTTTCCACTTTGTCAGCGTCTATTCCGAACCACAACACAAGAAACACAATTGGATTGTCTTTAAAAAAATGGCCCATTGGTTTTGAATTAGCTGTAAAAATATTCATGTAAGTTGAGGCTGGATAAAGTTTATATATCCATCTATCTGTTTTTGTAGCGAAAACTCGGCGTAGCCTATTGCCGCGATATCACGTTAGGCGTTAGGTACAAAACTTCTAGAAATGAACGGAAGTAGTAGGGACACAGTACAAAAGTTTTATTTATCCATTTTGTCACACAGTAAAACTTTTACTGTGTGACAAAATGGGGTTTTGACAGAATTCTGCTCGATTATTGCACATATGCAAAGGTTCTTGTTGAGTTCGAACGTTCTGATATTTAAATAGATTCTCTACTTCATTTACTGCCCCAGAAGAAGTTTGTAAAGCGTATTCTTAATTCAAATGTATCTATCCAAGGCGGCAGTTATGCCTGTCTTTTGGGCACCTTGCCGCATTGTCGCAAGGCACAATCCAGTTCTCATTTGGAAACATGTAGGTACCTATATAGTTTAGTTTATCTTAATTTCCAGTTACGTTGTTTTTATCCTGTATTCATTTAACAAACTCTTTGATCGTAAAAAAAACTTGTGTACCTAATACATTCATATTTATTATTTAACTTTCATTGCTTGCGCATGTATGTGTGGGGTAGCCTAGTAAGATGCAGATGATAATTTATCAGTTATCAGTGCCAAATATGTACCTATACGTTTCTAGGAGCTAAAACGAAATTTACACATGCAAGAAATTGCATGCAAGTTTCATTACATTGCATTGCGGTTTACAGTGGCATACTGAGTTCAATTCATCTATCAAATCCCGCAATGTAGTTAAGCTTGCACGCAATTTCTTGCAAGTGTGTTTTGCGCTTAAGGCGACGTAGGCTCGTGGTCTTCTCTCCCTCTCACTGAGCATAAGCGTGAGCGAGATGGAAGTGCGTGTTCGGAAGCGCGGGTATCATGTTTTTTTGAATTTTTGTGCGTTTTAATAAATAAAAAAGTAAACTAAGTTCCCTCAAACATGATATATTGCCGATTTTTAGAACCAATTTTAATGTGTTTAGCTGTTGTGGATAATTTATTACGAATTTTTAAGTGTATTTTAGACCTTGGTTCGTGATTTTTTTCTATTGAGCGAAAGTCAAAAACTCAGGATTCGAATAGCTGTTGTCCCTCGAGAAAGGCCTCAAGATTGCTCATTTAGGGCAGTCGTATTATAATCCAAACAAGAGCTACGTCTTTTTAACCGACTTAAAAAAAAGGATGTTTTTAGGGTTCTGTACTCAAAGAGTAAAACGGGACCCTATTACTTCGCTGTCCGTATGTCTGTCACCAGGCTGTATCTTAAGAACCGTGATAGCTAGAGAGTTGAAATTTTCACAGATTATGTATTTCTGTTGCCGCTATAACAACAAATACTGAAAACAAAATAAAATATTTTTTTAAGGGGGCCTCCCATCGGCAAAAAAATCACGTTTGTTGTAAACGTGATTTTTTTGCCGTTTTTATAGATAATGGTACGGAACCCTTCGTGCGCGAGTCCAACTCGCACTTGGCCGGTTTTTTTAATGTGTGTTACCTCAGAACTCTGTCATTTATGAACCGATTCGTACCATTCTTTTTTTAATTGAAATTATATGCTTCCAGGTTGGTCCCATTGTTTTCAAAACTCCAGTTGAATAATGGGAACCATGAGGAATTGAGGGAACTCCTCAGATACCTGTAAGTATAAGGCACGCGTGTAGTAATTTCGGTGTTTTCTATTATAACTCGTGTATTTACATCCTGAAATCATAAATTTGGTGAAGTATAAGTGATGATGAAGACCACAGATGGCTTGTGGAACTTGTCAATGATGTACTTCAAACTATAAAAGTACGTCACCAATTCTGATATCATTCCGTTGAAATAGCAAACAAAGAAGTTCCAAAGGTGATTCTGAGATCCTTGAGGAATTGACGGAAGTCCTTAAATATTATCGGCCCACATACAGCAATTTGGTATTTTTCTCTAATAATCAACGTATTTGCTCTCGGAAATCAATTCATGTGGAAAATAAATGTGGAAATGTTCATGTGGCTTGGCGGAGTACTAAATTGAAGTCGGTTAAAACTTTGTTTTTAAAATAAATTATTAAAAATCCGTTTTCTGAGCTCACGTCGCCTTAAGACCGTCTTAATGGACTGGCGGCACGAGACGCGGGCTTGCTAGCACAAATAAAAAACTGGCCAAATGCGAGTCGGACTCGCGCACGAAGGGTTCCGTACCATTATCTATAAAACGTCAAAACAATCACGTTTGTTGTACGGGAGCTCCCTTAAATATACATTTTATTCTGTTTTTTAGGGTTCCGTAGCCAAATAGCAAAAAGCGGGACCCTTATAGATTCGTCATGTCTGTCTGTCCGTCCGTATGTCACAGCCACTTTTTTCCGAAACTATAAGAGCTATACTGTTGAAACTTGGTAAGTAGATGTATTTTGTGAACTGCATTAAGATCGAAAACAAACATCGAAAAAAAAACATTAAGTTTTAGGGGTTCCCCATATTCAGAACTCAAACTCAAATAAAAAAATCATCAAACCCATACGTGTTTCGCCTATTCATGGATAGGTCTTCAAAAATGATATTGAGGTTTCTAATATAATTTTTTCTAAACTGAATAGTTTGCGCGAGAGACACTTCCAAAGTGGTAAAATGTGTCCCCCCCTGTAACTTCTAAAATAAGAGAATGATAAAACTAAAGAAAATATATGATGTACATTACCATGCAAACTTCCACCGAAAATTGGTTTGAACGAGATCTAGTAAGTAGTTTTTTTTTAATACGTCATAAATCGTAAACCGTAATTTATTTTACGGAACCCTTCATGTGCGAGTCCGACTCGCACTTGGCCGCTATTTTTTAGTATTTGTTGTTATAGCGGCAACAGAAATACATCATCTGTGAAAATTTCAAATGTCTAACTATCACGTTTCATGAGATACAGAGTGATGTATACTGGTGACAGACGGGCAGACGGACGGACAGCGGAGTCTTAGTAATAGGGTCCCGGTTTACCCTTTGGGTACGGATCCCTAAAAAGTATAGCAATAGTAAAGCTAGATAACACTCAAATTGCAATAATGGTAACTAAGCATTGTAATAAATAGTAAAACCCCATCCTTTTATCTATTTGTACCAAATCTTCATGCATCATTTTTTTTACAATTTCATACAAATTAATAAAGTCAAGAGCAAAAAAAAGAAGAGGTATGTACACTTTGATTGGAAATTCAATACTAAGTTTACTCGTTTGTTTACTCTTGAGTACGTAGATACATATTTTACATAAAATAAACATAATGGCCATAATGCCTTCAAACCTAGGTCCATTTCATAGTTATTTATAGTTTAATTCAATACACAAGCAACTCGTTTTGATTGTAGTAATTCGCAAATTGAAAATAACTAAACACATTTCACACTGACCTTATTTTCATTCTACTTGTACAAATTCACTGACACCGGTCTTATGATTTGATCTCTTTATCTTGAGTGTTCAAAGCTTGTCCCTGCGTAGTGCGCAAATATGCATAGAGCTTAGGCACTATCAGCCCCCCAGCAGACAACTAGAACAAACGTACCTACCTACCTACAAGCGATCGTGTGAACAAACAAACATACGCAGACACTGTCAAACATGGGGGCGGCCATCCATGTTTAGAAAACGGTGGAATCTTTTTGTGATAAATTAATAGATGACTTAGCGTAAAAATATAAAATTTCCATTGTTACGAATTGAAACTTTCCATGTACTTGATAAAACGTCGTGATGTATATAATATATATTATATAACATACGTGACAAAATCCGTTTAAATCGTTTCATATAAGAGCGCACAGGCATACAATACAACCAAGGTATAATAATTGTATGCTTTGATTTTTAATTGTCTGACGACGAATATATTTTATTTTTGGGTTCCGTACCAAAAAGGCAAAAAGGAATCTTTATAGTGTGACTCTGTCCGTCCGTCTGTCTGTCACAATGTTAAATATCTCAGGAACTAGGTACCCACTTATGCTATCTATTTGAAATTTGGAATAGTTGTGCACAAAACTTATCCACGTGTATGGAAAATGAAAAAAGAAACTTAATATATATTTTTCACTTCTCATGCTCGCAAAGTTCGCCTTTGTGCTGGATGTATGCTGCACAAAATGCCACTTTTATGCTCTAGTGCACTAAGTAAAATTGTTTTAAAGACTAAGATAATCGGGCCTAACAGCCACACACACAATAAAACTTCGTAGAATAAACTTGTCATTTGATTTGATTTGCTTTAATAAATTTCACATCCGTGTTTTCCATTACTAAATTAATAAAACCAGACAAAATAGAAGTATTGAACCATTAGATTACTTGGCAGTATGAAGTAGGTACCTAAGTCTAATATCACGTGTCGAAAATTAAACATAAAATCTTTAATAAGTTAAGTGACGGGAATGAGCTATTATTTTATTTTATTTTGCAATTATTTGTTATTTTCTCGCAATTAATGTGAAAAGCAGTGTGTATAACTCGGGCATAAATAAGCCATTTAACCCCTAGACTTAACTATCCATATATATACGTCTCAGGTTAAATGGCTCGTTTTATGCGCTTGTTGTACAATCTACTATTCCCCGTGGAATTTGTTATTCATTGTGGATGGGATAGTCTTTGTTCATTAAAATGACATCGAGTGAAGATGAATTACAACTTACCTACGCCGAATGTAAAGAATGGAAGAAAGAGCGAAAGAACTTAGAAAATATTTTGCCGACGAAATCTCGTCCAAGCTATTTAAAGGCATACCAAATTTTTATAGTCTGGAAAAAGGAAAAGCACGTTGATTGCAATACAGGAAGTGTATTTCTTATTTTGATGAGCTATCCAAGAAATACAAGTCATGATGAACAACTAGGATACCTCCCGAGTCCACAACAGTTGTCTCCGACTTTCACTCAACAAACGAATCAACATACGATCAATTTACCTGGAAAAACAATCAAGAAATATAAAAAATTGTACAAATTGTACTTTTAATTTTTCTTGAAATAAATTTATTTTAACTTTTTATTTCAATTTTGTATTTTCTCACAATCGAAGTGAAAAGTAGAGTGAATAACTCTGGTCTAAAAGCCATATTACCACTAGAACAAGTTTATATAATATCCACCTCATGGTAATATGGCTCACTTTATACCCTTGTTGTACAATCTAATTTATTAACCGACTTCAAAAAAAGAGGAGGTTCTCAATTCGTCTGTATTTTTTTTTATGTGTGTATGTTACGCGATATCTCGGTAATTTATGAACCGTATTTTGAATTTTTTTTTCTTTGTTTGAAAGCATGTACTTCCAGATTGGTCCCGTTGTCACCAAAATCCAGTTCTGATGATGGGATCCTGGAGTAATCGAGGGAACTCTTAAAATTTTATAGGCAAACTTGAAGCAGTTTGGCTACTGATTTGAAGTCGGTTAAAACTTTGTTTTGAAAGTACAATTATTTTCTATGAAAAATAACAGTTTTTTTTTTTTTTTTTTCTGATATAGGTACTCAGAAACAGTCCCCGCGAAGGATACGGGCGACTGAATCCGCGCTTACTTTATGATAAATGATTTCTAATGGAATTGGTGATTCTGTGTATCAATGATGACGATAAGTGATGGTTGTAATGGATGATGGGTGAAATGGAGAGTGAACTATGTGCCATTGAACTTTTTCAGGTTATTATATTAACTATGGAGGAGGCGAGTTTGCAAAATGAGGCTATTGTAGTTTATTTACGAATGATTTCCTGCAGGTTGTATGGTTCTATATGGAGATTATCGCAGGTATGATAACTATGATAACTATTGGATGAAAAGTGGACTGTATTATGATATGAGATGATGAAAACACTATTTAGAACTGATATTTATTAAAATAACAACAAGACGTTGCAAAGGCAAAGTGACAACCATAAATAACGGATATAAGGGTGGCAATAAATCTAAATCGGAGTGCGACTTTTTTGCGTGGCGATGGGCGGATGTGTGAAGTGAATGCTTGAGGCTCTGTGAGACGATGAATACTAGGTGCTCAACAGTACTAATATAATTTTTTTTTTAAGTGAATAAGTTTCGTGATGCATTGTTTTTTTTAGACTGTTTTGCCATGTAAACGTGTTTAATAAATAAATATGTAACACTACATTCTTGCCCCGTAGGTAGGTAGTAGGATGGAAAAAAAATCCTTTTCAACCCCCCCACGGAAAAAGAGGGGTGTTATAAGTTTGACGTGTCTGTGTGTCTGTGTGTGTGTGTGTCTGTCTGTGGCATCGTAGCTCGTAAACGAATGGACCGATTTGAATGCGGTTTTTTTTATCCGAAAGCTGACGTGATCAAGATGGTTAGCTGCGTTTCAACAAAAACGGTTCATCCGTTTTTGAGATATTGAACTTTGAAATGAAAATGTCGGGGGTTTCTCAAGTTGTAGTTATTTCCCGTTTGGTGATCTTGACGGGGTTTTATCAATGCAGGTACCTAGACAACTATGCAGCTGAATTCTCAGCTGTGACTGTTTTGAGCGTTTAATTAGCTTTAAAAATGTGATGAACAAATTATTGTAATCTTCTTGTTTACCCGTTTCAAGTCAACTTTTACTCTATCTAGGAGAGTGAGTAATTTAGACAGGTCAATATTTGTTTATTTTTTCATTTTAAGGTTTTCGGTATCCAATTGTTTCACGCTAGTTTCGCATAGCAATAATTGCGTATTGTTACTTACGTGTCGCATTCCATGTGATATCACAGTGTTTCGCGTAAAAGTAGCACCTAAAACGTGTCAAAAGGACAACGCGAGCTTCTTGTATGGCCTGTGTTGATGCTGAGGACCATTTCTCCCATGGCTTTAAGCGGCAATTACACTTCGTGCGGCATTTACACTTTTGCGTTCGCCGCATGCAGCATGCGGCGAACGCAAAAGTGTAAAGAACACGTTAGTCGGCCGCATTCGGCGATCGAATAGCTGTCAACAAACTGACATTGGCGGACAGACTAGTGTAAAGATGACGTTTGTTGGCCTACGTAGTTTAAAATGAATTCGGCGACCGACGATATTAGGTGAACGACAAAACGAAGTGTAATTGCTGCTTAAGGCCATTACGCACCTAGCAATTGTCGCAACAATTTGCGACAGTTGGAATGAAACAGCAATATAAACTTTTCATTCTAACCATAGCCCTCCGCCTTGCATCATTTATTTTTATTACGTATAGGTAACTACCTCTATCTCACCTGATGGTAAGTGATACTTACGGTTTCCTCATTACTGAAGGTCGTGGTCATATCTGGAACATTTTTTCTCGGATCTGTCTCCACTCCCCATCTCTTCCTGTCTGTAGCCGAGGGTAGAGCGTCGTGAACGGTTGTATCAAGGGCTGCGCGAATTTGGTATGTCCAGCGTATCGGGCCTCTGCCCCTTTTGCGCTTGCCTTCGATTCTACCAGTAAGTAATAACTAATTTATCTAGCCATAGCAAGTTGTGACATATTGCTTACGTAAGTACTCTGTGAACGCTGCTAATCCTCGTATTTGTTTAAACTTTATAGAACAGGCCGTTGCCTGTCCTATAAAGTTTACACATGGTCAAGGTGTCGTTACACACACACACACCCCGGAGTACTTACACAGAAAATTAGGCCGAAGGTTGTTTGCCAACATCGTTTTATAAACAGCCCTAGCTTATGTCCATCCAGATACCCTTAGCTTAAGTCCAACGGGATATATAACTACGAGTATATACTACTTAGTGAAAGAAGTAGTTTCAGAGATGACCCCTCACATACAAACTTACAACACCTCACACACATTAATTACCTCTTTATAATTTTAGTAGGTATCGACAACCACACACCAGCGAGCGCTAACATCCGGACATTGCAGTTCGGAGTTCACCTACCTACATTGCTGTTACAGTCTGGAAATTTCTTTAGTAGCAGATAACAGAGCAAAATAAAGCCATTACTAGCACAAGGAAGCTTTATTTCAGAGCTGATTGATTACTGATACACGTGAACACGTGTTCTAGAAAGAAAATAAAGTGCGATTGAACGAATCGAGGCCTGTACAGTCACCATCATTAATATCTGTAATAACAAAGCCGGCAAAAACATCTGACACATTCTACTCGTAACTGCCTTAGAAATAGAGTTGCATCAGATCAGATATTTACCCGCACTTTGGTGTGTCCCCTACAAACAGAATTCAATTTAGTATGACGTGGCCAGTTGTTGAAGGGTGGTGGAAGTAATTAAAATCTCCTAAAATGAATTCTTTTATAGATGAATAGAGTTAATATTTAGTATGAGGTGGTCACTGGTCAGTTATTGAACGGTGGCCTGTGGCCTGTACCTAACTTACAATGATGGGGGGCCTGTTCGGCCTACGGCAGAGTGATTGTTCGCTAAGACTGAAATGGTTATTTTTAAGTATGGTAAAGGTCCGGAGAGGGTGCCGCCGGTGTTTCTAAACGGTGAGTCAGTTCGGGTTGTAAAGCAGTTTAAGTACTTAGGTCACATACTATGTGAGAGCATGCAAGACGACCTGGATATCGAGCGTGAACGTAGGGCCCTGGCTATACGCAGCAATATGCTGGCACGCAGATTCGCAAAGTGCTCTAAGGATGTTAAGCTTGTCCTGTTTAGATCATATTGTCAAAGTTTTTATACCTGTCAACTGTGGGCAAAATATACACGGAAGGCTTACAGCACCCTTAGAGTACAATACAATGATGCATTACGTATTATCACCAAACAGCCTCGATTCTGTAGTGCATCGGCAATGTTTGCTGACGCCAGGGTACCCGATTTCTATGCCATTATTAGAAATCGAATAGCGTCGTTCTGGCAAAGAATACGCATTTCTAATAATGTGCTAATTGAGACGGTCAGTAACAACTTGTACCGAAATGCAATCTTCCTGCATTGGTTATCTGCGCATCGGCACCCGAATCGCAAATAATTGTACGTATTTGTTAAGGATTTTATTTTTATTTTATTTTATTTCTTTGTATCATATATATTGTAATGTAGTAATGGGTTTATTGCCTGAAATAAAGAAACATTCATTCATTCATTCATTGTGTTGTGCGGTTTAATTACATTGCTACTTGGTTTTTGAAATAAATACCTGGAGTATGTACCTAGTCCGGAAGATGTTTCCTTTTAATAAATGTTTTAGTGTTTAGGTACCTACAATGCGTTTTTTTAGAAACTGTAAACCTTTTAAGTTAGGTACCCTTTTAAATGTAGAACCCACCCCATTGGATTAGGTTAGATTTTTTTGATTGTTTCTGAAAAAAATAAATGTTTTGTATGAACTTCTGCGAAACATACATTCGAAGATAATTTTTCGGTATATCAAGGGTTAGGTACCGTATTAGACCGATAGTCAATCCAGGATTTTAGAAACGCTTGAAGATTCAGTCTAGTTGAGTAGAGTTTATTTATATTTATTTTAATGGTAGGTAATAATGTAGGTACCTATAAATAGGTAATAGTAGGTGGTGGAGTGTGCTCGGATCGGAGCCGAATGCAGGGCATTTGTAGAGCAGTCCAATCTTAGGCTCACAGACGTAGGCTCATGCAATATCTTGTTATCTAACCCCACATCTAAGTTAGCAATCAAACTGTACAACTTAATTATTAAATTAGTAAAGTGTAGATAGTAAGTAGCTTTAGGAATGTACCTATAAGGCCGACATCATCGCTCAGCGACGAACGCCTTCTTTTTATTAAATAAAGATTAAAAAAAAAATATATAGGTCATTTCTTTTGACTGTTCTCAAATAGCGTATTGGATAGTGACGTCATTCATCATCCTTCTTATAACGCGAACTGAAGGTAGGTAATGTGACCGAAATATCAGGCTATAATATTTAATTAAACATTATCATTGGAACTAAAAATAGCTGTCAAAAAGATGGTGCGGTAGGTAGGTATTCGCATGTTTTCCTTATCGCAGAACGTTTGGTAAGTCAACAGCTGTTCCAAGAAAAAGAATTGTGTCTGATTGGGCTGTGGACGTCACGAGACGGCGAAGTTATCATACGTATACTAACCTACCTATGAATAGCCTACATTATATTAAGGTTAAACGTCACGGTACACTTTCCATAAATTACAGTCAAAATTTAAAATTATTTATTATTCAATTTAGACATGCCTATTACATGCACTTATGGCCACCACCTGTTCTGAAGAATAATACTCTGCCCCGGGAAGAACCGGCGTTAGAAATTCGTCAGCATAGAAACATTTTTTGGACTCCATTGCTAAACAATAGGGAACATTACGCAAAACTCTTCGTAGGTGGCGGCACTAGCAGCGTTGACATTGTATCTCGTTCCCACTTGCGGTATTGTCTATGCAAGCATCCTTGTCACTCATTTGACAATCAACTGTGCGTGTGTGTGAATCTCTATATTCCTATACTGGTTTACTATTAGTGGTAGTGCTGCCTCTGGCGGCAGAACATTGCAGTAATGTTCCCTATTACGAAACAATTTCACGGTGTTATTTTATTTCGATAATAAAATCATCTAATTACCGCTGTATTGTCAAAATTATAAATACACCCATGAATATTTCACAGGAATAACAAAATTAATATGAAAATAATTAGTTAAAGAAATATAGAAAAACGTTTGTATGGAAAGCGGCACGAAACGGTGTACTTAGTCGACCTTAGGGGCGTTGATAGGTTACGGGGTCTTATAACCAGGCAGGCCCTATGTTTGTTTACAACCATCTTGGAATAATCTTAAGAGGACAATTCAAGATATTAGGTATACCTACTCAAATCAAATTGCTTAAGACAGACTCTCATCAACGGTTAACGCCAAAGAGACCGAAGTGACATAATAATTGTTGTTATTAATACACAATTGTACATCTTAATAATCGCCATTTACGAAGTATAAATATAGATAGGTACGTTTGTTTGCATTGAACGCGCGTGTGGGTTTTCACAAATTACACAGACATTGTTAGGTACAGTAAATAATTTACTACTTCAAAACAGTACTCCGCCAAGCAACATACTTTCATGAACATTTCCTTTCCACTTCACAACATGAACTGCTTTCCGAGAGCAAACGTGTTGATTAAGTACTTATATTACAGAAAAAATCCAAATCGCTGTTCGAGGACCGATAATATTTGAATCTCAGAATCACCTTTGGCACTTCATTAGTTATCTTATCTTATCTTATCTAGGTGAGGGCCCTTTCGGATGCACTTCGACCCAGTGGGATCTTTTGTGCATTTGCCCTCTCCTTTATACCTGCTCCCAGACTGCACTTCATTAGTTACTATTTCAACGGAATCATATCACAATATGTGACGTACTTTTATAGATCTAATTACATAATTGAGGAGTTCCATAAGTCATCTGTGGTCTTCATTAGAGATGCAACGGACAGTGGTTTGGCCGGATACCGGATACCAGATATCCGGCGGTGCACCCGAGCGGATATCCGCTATCCGGCCGAAAGTAACATGCCTAAATTGAAGCCAACGCATGCGCAACGCTCTGTGCAGGTTGTAGTTGTAACTTGTTACTCGCTGTATGCGGCATTGATAAAAACATGCGCAAACTTTACACGTTGTGCGCATTGACCTTAAAAATTGATTAACTTTGTAATTAGTTATTTACTCACACTTTTTTTACCTACCTACTCTTTATCCTTACCTATGTTTTTTTGTGTTAAAATACCATTCGGTATCCGGCCGGATACTACGCCACTATCCGGTATGCGGCCGGATACTAAAATTATGGCCGGATAGGCTGGCCGGCTACCGGATAGTGGCCGGAAATCCGCTGGATCTCTAGTGTTCGTCATAAAAATCCACTTCATCAAATTCAAGATTTCCGGGTGTACATAAATACACGGGTTAATACTATAATAGAAAATACCCAAATACACGCGTACCTAATATACGGGATTCCCTCAACTCCTCATGGTTCCCATCATCCAGCTTGAATTTTAATAACAATGGGAAAAAACCTGGAAGCATATACTTTCAAATAAAAGAAAAAAATCGAATCTGTTAAAAAAGACAGAGTTTTAAGGTACTTAAGGTTATATCATGAAAGCGGTCTCGCGGACTCACAGCTGTTTACTCAATTCTGCGCTCTATGAGGAAATCTTAAGAAGACGCATATATAAGGCGCCCCTGCCACCGCTCATATCAGCTTCGGCTCGTAAATCTCCAGCTTTTTCACATCCCTACGTATATAATAACATCTGCAAGTACCAGAACATTAAACGGCTTTCCACTCCTGAAGCTATCTACGTATCGTAAAGAAATGGTTACTAACATTGTCATATGCTGAAACCGAGAGACTGGTTAGAATACCGCATACAAACTAAACCCTATAAAGCTGTTGTGGAATTTCCATCATCAACTCACACCCAAGCACACACACATACACACACACACACCCACCCCCACCCCACACACACACACACTCACACACACACACACACACACACACACACACACACACACACACACACACACACACACACACACACACACACACACACACACACACACACACACACACATACACACACCCACACACACACACACGCACACACACATATATATGCAAACACACTCGCATGTCAATAGAATTTAGTTTATATACCAACTCGACTAGTATTATCTAAACTATATAACTAAGTAACTACATTTCCTTAACACTCCTGTAAATCTTGTTTTTTTCGCACTCGCAGACTGCCAAGATACAGGCTTAAGCCTAGTTTGGAGTCTGATGGATATACCCCATAATATCATGTAACAAGTGTTTTTGTGAAATAAATCATTTATTATTATTATTTATTACTTAACAAACATTTGAAAAAACACAACCGAATGGAGAACCTCCTCTTCTTAGGGTTCCGTAGCCAAATGGCAAAAAACGGAACCCTTATAGATTCGTCATGTCTGTCTGTCTGTCTGTCCGTCCGTATGTCACAGCCACTTTTTTCCAAAACTATAAGAGCTTTACTGTTGAAACTTGGTAAGTAGATGTATTCTGTGAACCGCATTAAGATTTCCATACAAAAATCGAAAAAAAACAGTAAGTTTTGGGGGTCGCCATACTCAGAACTGAAACTCAAAAAATTTTTTTTCATCAAAGTCATACGTGTGGGGTATTTATGGATAGGTCTTCAAAAATGATATTGCGGTTTCTAATATCATTTTTTTCTAAACTGAACAGTTTGCGCGAGAGACACTTCCAAAGAGGTAAAATGTGTGTCCCCCCCCCCTGTAACTTCTAAAATAAGAGAATGATAAAACTAAAAAAATATATGATGTACATTACCATGCAAACTTCCACCGAAAATTGGTTTGAACGAGATCTAGTAAGTAGTTTATTTTTAATACGTCATAAATCGTAAACCGCAATTTATTTTACGGAACCCTTCATGTGCGAGTCCGACTCGCCCTTGGCCGCTTTTTTGAATTCGGTTAGCTACAAATAGATCCATAATTTAACCTTACTATCATTTAGGTACATTTAGTATTTATGTTGAAAAACAGGATACATCTGTTTGTAGTCGACTGTACATTCTGTTGTGCAAAACGAACAACATTTGTACTAACTTATTTGTTAGGTTGGAATTCGATCTCTAATAGTAGTTTATGCAATCGTTATATAATGGATGCTTTTTAAGTCGAGTACCACGTTTAGGCCACGAAGCTTGCTGAGTGGCCTAATTAAGGTACGAGACTTAAAAAGCTAATTATATAACTATTGTATACAATACTTTTTCTATACGAGTCAACGGAAAATTGAAAATCGCCCTGCTGAAATGAAGCGCAGCAGCTTAGTAGTTTTGCGCGTTGATGTCTTCACAGTTATCTAATACAGCTCCTGGATTCATAAGATGACTGCTGGCGGTTATCTTATGAAACCATACGAGCTCCGTCACCAGCTGGTAGAGCTCCAGGATTAAAAAGTATGTGATCTTAGTTTCGTGTACGAAATCTTAATTCAAAGATTAAAGTCGACGAGTAGAAAAAGATTTTAATGATACTCGTATTTACAATACGGGGGTTTACGGAGGCGAAGGAGGTCTCAGAAGGAAAATTATTGATAGGTAAGTACATTGATGGGGCTGTTTCAACCCCGTGATGCAAATAACGTGTTAACATATCCAGTACCAAGTAACAGTCAACGTGTTCGTTAGCGCCATGCGCGTAGCGAATAGCATGGTTTCGCGATATTTATTTCAGTGACTATCATTGAATTATCAAATTAGGCGACTCTAATGCAAAAATATGCAACAATTACCAAAAACCCGAAAAAATATCAGAAATAGATATCGGTTACTATGCATGAACAGAAAACCGGTATCGGATCTCAGGTAGTAAGTACTACTAATATTTTTGATGTTTGCATGGTTATGTCGCTTCATCTGTATGTGGATTGTTTACTAGCTTTGATAATGTATCTATTTCTAGATCATGTTGGCAAATAGAGGCACTAGCGTAACGGCAAGACAAATAAAGTTACGAATTTCGCTTACTGTCCGTGACGATTGTAATAATTACAATTATTAAGGTCGGTATTCACTTGAATCCAGTGAATACAATCTCCTCTCGTCCTATGGTGTTTGATGCCAGAATGCCTCATCCCCGTTCCTAAGTAGGGGATGGAATTTTGTATGAGACCTCCGCAAATATTGATGGTATTTATAGGGGTCTGAAAATACACTCAAGAGCAAAAGTTTCGGGTCGATGAAATACCGTCATAATTCCTAAAATAGTGCAAATGTTGTACAGTTTTTTTAATTCTTTCATGATCTTTATTAAATTTTACATCTAAACTGCAGAAATAACAGTAAAAAAGAAACACGTTACCAGGTTTAAATCGGACTCGTAAAAACCCATGAAAAAAACAACGTTAACGGAGCGAGATATCGCAAATATCGTAATTTTTGGATGTTGATATCTTTATGATAGGTTCCGGAAATTGCTAATACATTTGGTTATTACGAAGAATAGTATATTATGTAAATAAGACTAGTGTAAAATAAAAAAAAAACCTAATGCGGTTATTTAATTTAGGGTGACCCGAAACTTTTGCTCTTGAGTGTAGATATAGGGACTCCTTCTCATAAATAATAAAATACATGTTTCAGGATTTTAATTAATGCCTCATTTAAAATTGATGCCTAATTCATCAAAATCAGTTCAGTCGACCACACGGTAATACAAACATATTTTCCTGTTTATTTTGTTTGATTTTATTTTCTGTTCTTATTATCACCTAGCATGACATTGATTTTGTTTTTTTTTATTATTATTTAAGTCATAAATATTTTAAATATTGACATTGATATGTAATTTTATTTTAATTTTAAGGACATTCAATTTGAATGACGTGCTGCTAGAATCCTAAAACATTCTGTTCTCATTATCACCTAGCATGACATTGATTTTGTTTTTTTTTATTATTATTTAAGTCATAAATATTTTAAATATTGACATTGATATGTAATTTTATTTTTATTTTAAGGACATTCAATTTGAATGACGTGCTGCTAGAATCCTAAAACATTCTGTTCTCATTATCACCTAGCATGACATTGATTTTGTTTTTTTTATTATTATTTAAGTCATAAATATTTTAAATATTGACATTGATATGTAATTTTATTTTAATTTTAAGGACATTCAATTTGAATGACGTGCTGCTAGAATCCTAAAACATTCTGTTCTCATTATCACCTAGCATGACATTGATTTTGTTTTTTTTTTATTATTATTTAAGTCATAAATATTTTAAATATTGACATTGATATGTAATTTTATTTTTATTTTAAGGACATTCAATTTGAATGACGTGCTGCTAGAATCCTAAAACATTCTGTTCTCATTATCACCTAGCATGACATTGATTTTGTTTTTTTTATTATTATTTAAGTCATAAATATTTTAAATATTGACATTGATATGTAATTTAATTTTAATTTTAAGGACATTCAATTTGAATGACGTGCTGCTAGAATCCTAAAACATTCTGTTCTCATTATCACCTAGCATGACATTGATTTTGTTTTTTTTATTATTATTTAAGTCATAAATATTTTAAATATTGACATTGATATGTAATTTTATTTTAATTTTAAGGACATTCAATTTGAATGACGTGCTGCTAGAATCCTAAAACATTCTGTTCTCATTATCACCTAGCATGACATTGATTTTGTCTTTTTTTTATTATTATTTAAGTCATAAATATTTTAAATATTGACATTGATATGTAATTTTATTTTTATTTTAAGGACATTCAATTTGAATGACGTGCTGCTAGAATCCTAAAACATTCTGTTCTCATTATCACCTAGCATGACATTGATTTTTTTTTTTATTATTATTTAAGTCATAAATATTTTAAATATTGACATTGATATGTAATTTTATTTTAATTTTAAGGACATTCAATTTGAATGACGTGCTGCTAGAATCTTAAAACATTCTGTTCTCATTATCACCTAGCATGACATTGATTTTGTTTTTTTTATTATTATTTAAGTCATAAATATTTTAAATATTGACATTGATATGTAATTTTATTTTAATTTTAAGGACATTCAATTTGAATGACGTGCTGCTAGAATCCTAAAACATTGTACGCCATAATATAAGGCTGATTGTGACGAACCATAAAACCATTATCACCTTTACAATAACTCACTTTCACACAATAAATTATTTGTATTTGTATAGACAACTCAAATCATATCCATTCCTTTCGGCTCTGCAGTAGTCGGGAAAAAAATTAAATCCTATACGAATGTTCTGTTCATGTTTCGGGACCCATCCAATACTCGCTTGTTGAAATTGGGTGGCGCCTCATACCTACTTATATATTCTATAAACTGGTGAAAGAATAGCAGTAAGTTATAAGTTATAATTAATAACTTAGAAGAGTTGAAAACCCCCGACATTTTCATTTGATGACAACGATATTGAACGGGAGCGGAGAGCGTTGTCAGTCAGAGCTAACATTTACCGCAGGTTAGCTCGTTGCTCAACTGGCGTGAAGATCATATTGCACTACTTTTTACACGAGCAGCCTGTGGGTAAGTTACACAAAGAAAGGCATACAAAGCTCTCCGCGTTCAATACAATCACGCCTTCAGGGTGCTGCTGCGGCTGCCGCGATACTGCAGCGCCTCGGGCATGTTCGCGGAGGCGCGCGTGGACTGTTTTTACAGCACCATGCGCAGGAGGGCGGCCTCTGCAGCGCGACGCGCGCGTCCCGGCGTCAGCGCCCTGCTGGCGGTCGTCGCCGACCGTATTGACTGTCCATTTATGTTATGAGACACTGGCAGTCATTGCATGCACCAGTGTCTCATATCTGGGCTAAATAAATAAATGAATAAATATGTCAATTAATGTTAGAGTAGTATTTAGTAATTTATTTTGTCACTAACACTTAATTTAATTTATTGTAACTAACACATTATGGATCCAGTAACCTGAAATAAATATATATTGAATTGAATATTGATAAATCTAGAGTAAGTAAACAAAAAAACGATAATATAATATTACATTAATTAATAAATATTTACACTTAATAGTAGATTAGTGGATTATTAGAACATTAGGAAAAGTTATAAGTATGTACATTAAAATTTTCCCTATAAAAATTAAGAAAGTACCTAAATAGGAAAAGTTAAATTTATAATATAGATTACATATATGTAGATCAAATCAAGTAGCAAGCAAATGGCAATCACCCACCAGACTCTTGTGATATAAGATATGAGACAACAGATTTTTTGAAATTACTTTTAGTATCATGGAAGATCAATACCTCTGGAGTCCGGAATGTGGCTGTATAGCCGTATCATTCTTGAGATTGGCGAGTTACTGCCCAAATTGGTTCTTCTGAATTTATCTCTAAACAGCTTGTAGATACCCTTGCGAGGTAGATTTCTTTTTTTAATATATATTTTAGGCTTCAGCAAAATCGCTTGGCTATACCTAATTTGTTGGCTATGAAAATATTCCTGGCACTGAGACATATCTCAAGTTTAGTCCACAGACGAACATGTTTTTTTTTAATTATTGTACCTATACCTACGTAGGTCAAGATACTTAACTAAACAAGTTATATTTTAGCAAAAACTCGATTCTGTATACTAGTTAGGCTATAAAGCGAACATTTGGGCGCGCAGTCACAGAATAAGTAATAGTACTACGTACAGAATGTTCTCTGTTAACAAATTCCCTGTTTAGGTACGCCAAACGTGCCTAAATGTGTACTCGTACTTGTAGCGGCGCGACGGAATCACAGAGTGAACCGCCCCTGGCGCAGTGGCATGTATCTGTGCGCAGACGCTGACGACGCGACGCAGGTCGGGTCTCGCAGTATCTATATAAGGCAGCATCTCCGAATACCATATTGATAAAAACACCCAGTGCCTACCGCTGAAGGTGGATATCGCTCTTGACTGGCGATTACGGACTAGAAGTATTTAAATCGGGAATTTAATTAAAATAAACGTAAGTCTGAACAGAGTATTAATGGGGGAAAAGTACCTATTTTACAAGTATTACTTAATTAATAGAATTGTTTAGATCCCTTAAAAATAATAATTGTAAAACGTATTTTTGTTCTGTATTATATTTATTGTTAACTATATGTAACTCTGTAAATTGAGTCCTATAGTTATATAGAAGGTATTTAATCTTCTCCCTTGTTTTACCGACAAATGTTTCATCGAGTTTATGTTTCGCCGAATTTTCATTTCATCGAAAACATTTTTTTGTACTCGTCGATTAAAATCTGTGTATTAAGATTTCATAGAGAATACTGCAACGTCACTCTTTTCATAGTTGTAGTCCATGTTACTGTCGAAACAATCGAAATAACTGTTTCGATACGCTCCAGACAACCGATAAAAATTTGAAAATAGAACTAAAATAAATTCGACCAATCACGTGGCTGCTTTACCGAACTGTAATGAATTGGACCAATATAATCGCTTTGATTATTGAGTTTACTCGTTGATGTCTTTTAAGATATAAACGAGCGTACGAGCGATAGGCTGCACTTCGTTTCAACAGTTTCGAGTTTGTTTAATTAGTTCAGTTGACTCGTAGAAAAATAATTTTACGTCATACCTGGCCATAAAGTAGGCATTACCGCACGCTATGCGTGCGGAAAACCTCACTTCCTGGCCAGATAGAGACGTAAAATTTTGTACTCACCACGGGCGGTAATAAAGAAAGCCTCAGAGCGCATATTTATCGCCCTTGCCTTCGGCTCGGGCGTCAAATACCTGCGATCTGAGACATTCTTTGTTTAACCGCCCTAGGTAAGTAATGTACTATTAATGAACTCGTACAAAAAGTATTGTTCACAATAGTGTTATAATCAAGCTTTTTAATCTCGTACCTTACTTAGGCCACTCAGCAAGCTTCGTGGCCTAAACACGGTACTCGACTAAAAAGCTCTCTATTATAACACGATTGTGAAAAATACTATTTTTTCAGAAACAGTAAAAGTTTCGTGATAGTTATAAAACAAACCTAACCGAACCTAATGGGTTCCACACTATGACCTTTTAGCTGTTACCTAAAAAGTTTCTGAGTTACAAAAAATCGATGAAATTAATATTCGGTGAAACAATACATTCGGTGAAACGTTTGTCGGTGAAATGAGGGGATCCCAATCATCAACCTTTATTTCTATAGCTACCTTTTAGGTACACTCTTTTAAAAACACAAATAACCTACAAACAGACATCACCATCAGACACTAATAAGGTAAATTTCCCAATGTGTGACACCTAAATTACAATAATTGGCACCGTGTTGTTCACTTTTACTGCTATAAATAAGGACTGATGGCCCAGTGTCGAGCATACGTTACTTTATATGGCGAGAGAAATTGGTACAATTTTGGTACCAGAAGAAAATATTGATTTACTGCGAACATGGCTATTAACAATCAGCTCATTAATAACTGCTTAGAACTGTTGCTAAATATACGGGAAATGCAACATTAAGTTAAAGTAACCCCTATAATAAGAGCGCTAGTAGCGGATGTCTATGGGAGGATGCTTATGGGCTCAAAGGCAAAGTAAAGTATCTTAGTCTTAACTAAAATCTAACCGTGGGTCAAACCTCCCCCAAACGGCTGAGATTAATTATAACCTCGATCCGTGATAGACCGAGAGATACTCATACTCATACTCATACTCATTTATTCATAAAATATAAAAATTTACATGTCAAAAATAGAATTATAATATGTCAAATGAATTTGATTATTCAACTAGTATAACATAACAATATTTAGGTATGAGTAACAAAATGTCAAAATTAAAATTATAATATGTCACATGAATTTGATTATTCAATTAATATAACATAACAATATTTAGGTATGAATAACAAAATGTCAACATTATACAATGATTAAAATTATTATTATTACCAATATTTTATATATACTCCTTAAAATTATAAAAAGCTTTATCAGTCAGCCATTTTTTTAGCTTATTAAGAAATGTCGCATCATTTTCAATATCTTTCAATACTGACACAAATTTTTAAAGTATATGTACCTGCCCAGCTAGCACACTAATCGGACATATATTTACGTTCGGACGTATAACTTTACGATTGTGCCCATTTTTACGTTACTTAGCTAACATGGTAATCAAGCAGCATATATTTATGCCATAGCGTAAAATATACGTAGCAAAATTATTACATTCATTTCATTCGTTCAATAGTAGTCTATGGTTAGAAGCCTATTATAATACTACCTAATTAAAGAGTAATGATAAGCACTGCACAGTTTACTAAACAGTTGTTCTCCTGTATTAAGTTGTGTTATAATAGTTTTTTGTTTTCATTTACGTTACTCCCACCCCACAAAAAGTTATACGTAGTGGTTTTAAGTAATTTAGCGAGTACCAAAACACATGTTAGTTTATAATTGAATCAATAATATTTGTAAATTTGTGTAATATACTTTATTACAACACAAGCAAAAAATCATAATCATTGCGTTATTTATACTAATTTATAGTTAGTAATCATGATCTAGCTAAAATTAAAAATGCTAGATCATTGTTTCAGGAGACTATAGGAGTTTTGAGACTGAAACCGTATGTGTTGTGACAGAAATCGGAGAAATCCTGCGAAAATTATATTGTTTTCATAGTGTTAAAATTTATCCGGGGTCTCGAGTGACCTACATAAAATTTCGTCCGTCAACGGCTCATATCGTCAAGTTTTATGTGCCAAAATCAAGAGCATGTTAGCATTTGACGTAAAACAAATAGTTTTATGTGCAAGACATATAAATGGTCACATTTTACGTAGATGATGGTACAGCATGTTAGCTCATGACGGTAAAATTTTATACGTCGGTTGTGGACATAAAACATGTGCATAAAAGTCGTCATTTTGCTAGTGTGCTAGCCGGGCAGGTATGGCAACCCTTCAGGTGTCTAATTACGTAATGAAGAAAAGGAAAATGATGGTCATAGCGCTGGTACCGGCGGCCCAAACGCGAGGGCGTTATTCGAACGTGTTGTTTAAATTACGAAAGTCAAACGATTTGTTATACAAAAATTCATGTATTTTCCGATAGGCGATGAAAAAAGAAGTAGGCGGTAGCCATACTTCTCCGATGTGACCTAGACCCCGCAATACCAACGAGAACACATTAATTTTGAAAAAAACCAGTTCAACCATTTGTACCAGGTTAATTTCTGCACAGCTAACCATCGTCAAGTAGCTATTCACGAAAATCACCATGCCATACTTTTCCAACGGTTCCAAGTGGCCGCCATACCGACGCAAAGGAGTAATGTTTTTTGTTTTTTTTAAACGATTTGTACCAGTATGGCATTTGGATTTTTGGAAAGAATATAATACAATGTGACCGTTTCTATATTTGGCATACTTCTAGTAGGGGGGAAAAGTGGTGCCATACTTAAAATACCTATTTATTCGGCACGTTTTTACAATACGTTATATCATTTTACAGCATGGCATCACTGTATTCTGTTAGTTTGGATACAATTCTACCTAAAAAAAATATACTCCATAATATCTGGTTCTAAAACAAGATTGCCGCCACTTATGTGTTTGAAATTCTGTATTTATGTTCTTTGAACCTCAAACTTACAGGAAACATTAGTGCCATACTGGTACAAATCGTTCAAAATACGCATAGGTAGCTCTTACAACTTTGAAAACATATTGTACCTTTTCGCCGCCACCAACAGGTATGGCATGATCATACTTCTAATTATGTACATGTAGATACACATCTTAATTGGAAAACACATGTTGATCAAATAAACAAAAAGATTTCCAGAAATTGCTACGCTTTATCCATTCTCTCTGAAACTTGTTCCGAAAATGTAGTCATCAGTGCGTACTATGGAAATGTATATTCTTTGCTGACCTATGGTACAATTTTCTGGGGTAACTCAGTGGATGTGCATAAAACATTTTTACTCCAGAAAAGATGCCTAAAAACCATTTTCCGCATGAACATCAGAGATTCTCTTCGTAAAGTCTTCAAAGAAAAGCGTTTCCTAACATTAACAGGCATTTTCATTCTACAAATAAGTTTGCTTGTAAAAAGCCAACCCGACTATTTCCCAACTTGGTCTGGTACTAAATGTAATACAAGAAAGCAATATAAATATGATACTAGGGTACCGAAAATCAGCTCCTCTATTTTCGAGAAGAGCACTTTTGTAACTGCAATTCGTGTATTTAACCATCTGCCATCTGATATAAAAGCTATGGAAGGTAGGACGTTCAAAGTAAATTTAAAAAACTGGCTTATAAATAAATCATTTTATAGCCTCAATGAGTTTTTTGGGTCAGTAAACAATCGTGAAAGATTTTAGGATTTAGTGTTGTAATGAATGTATTTTTAATGTTAGTTATATGCTATAAATGTACCTAAATATTGCACGCCCGTAAGGGCACCTGTTGAAACTATTTGTATACATGTTATCCATACCATACACAGTTATGCAATAAATAATTCTTATTCTTATTCTTATTCTATGATAATGCAAAGAACTGGCTTTAAAAAATATAGGGTGGTACAAATCGTTTAGCACAAAAAAAAGGAAAAGTATGGCATGGTGATTTTCGTGAAAGGCTACTCGACGATGGTTAGCTGTGCAAAAATTAGCCTGGTACAAATGGTTATTTTAAATTAATGTGTTCTCGTTGGTATGGCGGGCTCTAAGTCACACCGGAGAAGTATGGCATTACGCTACCGCCTACTTCTTTTTTCATCGCCTATCGGAAAATACAAGAATTTTTGTGTAACAAATCGTTTGAGTTTCGTAATTTAAACGACATGTTCGATTAACGCCCTCGCATTTGGGCCGCCGGTACCAGCGATATGACCATCATTTTCCTTTTCCTCATTACGTAATTAGACCCCTGAAGGGTCGCCATACCTGGTACAAATACTTTAAAAAAAATGCGTCAGTATCTCCCGGTCTATGACGTTTACACAGCGAGCTGATCAATTAACGTGTTATCACCGCTTAGCAACGGCTTATCATTAAAGATTTGATAACCGGACGTACAATTTCCACGGTGATTCACTATTATAATAAGTATAACGAGCTGTCCACGTATTACAAAGTACCCCTGGAGGTAGAGATTGTGTCCTTCCGGTCCGTTTTATATAACTAGTGTTTTTTTTTATCGGATGATTAGTTCCGGGGTTCACCCCCTACATATAAACTTACAACTTCACATACTTTTCCTCTTTGTCATATTATTAATTATTATAGAGTACCTACAGATAAAAAACTTTTGTACTCGATCAACTGAAGGTTCAGTCGCTTAAATCGATCCTTAAATATGCGCAGTCGGTAGCCCCAGGATGTAGATAGATCCCAGTAAAAAGTCTTAAAAATACTATAAATGTACGACTTTAACCGTAAGACCGGATTAGTTTCATTTATAACTGGAAATTAGAATAAAAAAAAATCATAACAAGTAAAGGTTAAGAACTCGTGTAACATTGTGAGGATATAAATTTGTCATGTACCTAGAGGGTAATCTCCGGAACTGATGATCAGAATTGAAAAAATCTTTTATCATGGCCATATTTTAACCTGCTTTGCTTGGTTTCATTGTAATACACAGGCGGTGCCGCGCGGGCAGCTTGTAAATAAATAAGGAGGTCAGGTCACCCATCGACAAGCGCTCTTGTCTGGCACAATGATCATCTCACATTGGCGATGATAAACGACATTAATTCATTGAAATGATGGATTTAATTGATAGAATATCAATAAACCAGTTATGTAACGTTTTAAGGAAAACCTATCGTTTTACAGATGGACAAGAAAAACAACAACACATCAGAGGTTTGCAAAAAAAACCCCGGCCTGGCGACGTCAGTTGAAGAGGCTCTTAGTTACACAGGTCAGTCTATTCAATTAATTTAATCATCATCATCATCATCATCATATCAGCCGAAAGACGTCCACTGCTGGACATAGGCCTCCCCGAAAGAGTGCCAAAGTGACCGATCCTGCGCCACCCGCATCCAGCGGACTCCAGCGTCCTTTACCAGGTCATCAGTCCACCTTGTGGGGGGCCTACCCACGCCACGCCTTCCGGTACGTGGTCGCCACTCGAGAACCTTTTCGCCCCAACAGCCATCGGTTTTACGTGCAATGTGCCCCGCAGTGGCGGCGCGTGAAAATTTTCGATGGGCAAGCCGAAACACAGAAAGTTATGAATGTGTTTAGAGTAGGTATATAACTATAGGCTTGTCTAAAAAGGAATTTTCGACAAGCCGGTGGGAATCGGCTTGTATGGGCGCTCCGCCGCTGTGACCCGCCCACTACAATTTGATTGAATAAGTACCGTTTCTTTATTGCTGTTTATTTATTTATGATAATTGTGCAGCTGTTGCGAGTGTGAGCAAAGTGTATTTAGGGTCATACAGAGTTCAAAAAAACTCGTCTTTCCTGTGGTCTAATGGTGGTCAATAGTTGACAGTTTATATGTGTGCATATTGTTATCTATCTCACACAGTTGTAACTTGTAAGCTAGTAGGTAGTTGTACTTTCATTGTGCTCACAGTAAAAATACGACCCTATTTCAATGTCTGTAACACTAGTGTTTTATTAATATAGTTTACTTTAAAAACAAAGTTTTTACCGACTTCAATTCAGTGCTCCGCCAACCCACATGAACATTTCTACATTTATTTTTGAATTTACCACATGAACTGATTATCGAGAGCAAATACGTTGATTAATTAGAGAAAAAAAACAAATCGCTGTATGTGAGTCGATAATATTTGAGGACTTCCGTCGATTCCTCAATGATCTCAGAATTTATTTGACGACCGCTTTAGCCTAGTTGATAGTGACGCTGCCTATACGTAGCAAGAGGTCCTGGGTTCGAATCCCGGTAAGGGCGTTTATTTGTGTGATGAGTGATGAGCACGAATATTTGTTCCTGAGTCATGGATGTTTTCTATGTATTTAAGTATTTATACGTGTTTTATACGTATTTATATGTATTTTAACGGCCTCCGTAGCCAAGTGGGTAGTGACTCTGCCTACGAAGCTGGAGTTCCCGGGTTCGAATCCCGGTCAGGGCATTTATTTGTGTATTTATCACGAATATTTGTTCCTGAGTTATGGATGTTATGTATGTATGTATATAAGTATCTATATGTATGTATCTATTATATATATCATCGCCTAGTACCCACAACACAAGCCTAACTGAGCTTACCGTGGGCCTAGGTTGATTTGTGTAAGATTGTCCCGTAATATTTATTTATTTATTTATTTATTTATTTATTTAATTATTTATTGTTAATTATTGAGTTATAAATGGTGTAACTAACAAGACTTATAGAAAAAAAAACACAAAACTTATTATAACTAACTATATCTTAAACTAAACTACCTTCCTGTCATCGGTCTATGGTACCCAAAATTTAGTTGCCAAAATTTTAAACACTTCCCCAGGTTGTGCTACTGCCAATACCACTGCCGAGGCCAAGAATGCTTGGATCACAGCTTGCCCTAACGCAACTTATCCACAAACCCTACACTCCCAGCGTCAATGGGATGAGCCGCTCTGCAGGCTGGTACGGAAAAATCTGTACCAAACGTCTACCAGCCCTGCCGAGTGTGCCCGTCTCCTTGCGGCTGCGGAGTGGGAATCTGGTATGTGGCTGCATGCTGTTCCTTCTAAAAACCTCGGCACATTAATGGACAACAATACTTTCAGGCTCTCCGTATCTCTACGCCTGGGAGCGACGTGTGTCGCCCCTCATCGCTGCCACTGCGGAGACGCTGTCGATCGTCTCGCCCACCACGGTCTCTCGTGCTGCAAGAGCGCGGGACGCATCCCACGTCATGCCAGCCTTAACGACATCATCCGTCGGGCCTTCGTCAGCGCCGGTGTCCCTGCAGTCCTCGAACCTACTGGTTTGACACGGGATGACGGAAGAAGGCCCGACGGAATGACGCTCATTCCCTGGAAGATGGGTCGACCCCTGGTGTGGGACGCCACGTGCGTCGACACCCTGGCGTCGTCACATCTTCCGGGGACTACGTGTAGGGCTGGTGCCGCTGCCGACTCAGCTGAGGGTCTCAAACGGCGCAAGTATGGAGCCATCGACAGTGGCTTCATATTTGAGCCGTTCGGTGTAGAGACCCTCGGACCGTGGGGACCAGGCGCGCACAGAATCTATAATGGTTTGTGCAAGCGCCTGGTCGAGGCTTCACGTGACCAGAAGGCTGGCTTTTACCTCGCCCAGAGGATCAGCATTGCCATACAACGTGGCAATGCTGCCAGCCTTCTGGGCACACTGCCGCCTGGCAGCGATCTGGGGCAAATTTTTTATCTTTAGTTTTAGTTATTTGTAAGTTATTTTATTTTATTTATTTATCTATATAAGTATGTTTATCTTCGTCTAGTACCCATAGTACAAGCTTTACTTAGTTTGGGACTAGGTCGATTTGAATATTGTCCGCAAATATTTATTTATTAATTACCCTTGGCACTTCATTGTTTGCTATTTCAACGGAAGCATAAGTATCAGAATCTGTGACGTACTGTTATAGTTTGAAGTACATAATTGAGAAGTTCCACAAGCCATCTGTGGTCTTCATCATCACTTCCACTTCACCAAATTTATGATTTCCGGGTGTAAATACACGAGTTATAATAGAAAATATCGAAATTCCTACACGCGTGCCTAATATATTTGAAGAGTTCCCTCAATTCCTCATGGTTCTCATCATCCAACTGGAGTTTTGAAAACAATGGGACCAATCTGGAAGCATATACTTAAAAAAAAGAAGCTGGTTGTGTCGGAGATACAACCGTTAATTAGGTTTAAGTGGATACTTCTTTGTTGGTCCGTAAAATATATGTATATCTGAATTAATTCACTAAAATCTGTATAAGTACAGATACATCGGTATATATGGCAACATTGACTGCCGTAGCTCATTTGACTCGCGATACATTGAAAATGGCGGTCATTTCAGCATTATTTTCATGTCCGCCAGATAAACTAAATGACAATTTGTGATTAACAACTAATGGCAAATAAAGAAGGATTAAAACATGTAACAAACTATTATTTGAAATCAGATTAGGGTTCTCTACAAAAAGTTATTCCGGAAGTCACGTGATACATTTTGAACTTTACGTTACTTTACTTTACTTTATACAAGAATGCGAGCAAAGAAGTATCCACTTCAAAAAAAATTAAGTTCGTATCGGTTCATAAACGAGACGGAGTTCTGAGTTAACAAATATTTCAAAAAATATTTCAAAAATACCTACAACCGAATTGAGAACCTCCTCCTTTTTTTTAAGTCGGTTAAAAACGAAAATCCCAGTCTGGTTCTATACGGGGGTCACGTTTCTCTGCGGCTGACTACATCACAACTGTAAGATAGACAAGATAAGGTATTTTAAATAGGCATAGTAACAATCAACATTCAACAGACAGGGGCTTCTTGCGTACCTATCTACTATTTGCCGTTTGTATACAGAACGAACCTTGCATCTATCTGAGCAAATAACATTTCTGATTTCTGAAAAAAATAACTAAACGCTTCTTGAGATTTGTTCAGAAAGCTTGCAAATTCGAGTGATGCTATTGAGTCAAATGCCTTGCCTGCTGGGGCTGGGGCCCTGAATGTCTGTGAAAGTGACAAGATACGAGTACAGTACCGCGTTCGTCTCTTTTTGAATTCTGACACTAGTAGACTGAGAGCTGAGGGACCAAAACTGCAACAGTTTTATAAAGGCTGATATTTTAATATTAGGTAATTAATAGGTCGAACATCAATAGCCTGCCGTCAATCAGCCAGTTTTTGGGACAACTGGCGTGGGGGTGGTTCCGAACTTGTTAAAAAAACGCCTACGTCGCAACTGTTTTATACAATCTGAAAATTTGTCTGTGTAAGACAACTAACAAACTATGCGGACATAGTCAGTCTGCTGAATATTGGGACAACAGGCGTCAGCAGCCCGCTAAACCCGTCAAAAAAATTGGTTGGTGAAAGTGATTATAAAATTTTTAAAAAATCGTGCAAGTAGTTCATAGCAGGGATCGGAAACCGGTATTGTTTGTATGGGAACGAAAACTGTTCTTTTTCGTTCTTTTGATAATAATTTCATTTCTAATTGGGCAATCTAATAATAATACGCACTCGTTACCTCAAAACACAACTGAGTCCTACATGTGAAGTATAAAATAGTTCGAGATTTGTGGTAAACCGAGGTTTTAGCAACTAACCGGTTCCGATCCCTGGTTCATAGTACCCAAAACAAGACTAACATAGTCAGCCCAAAGTTTCACGGAACATACGCCGTCAGCAGTCAATAGAACGGCGCGCCGAACGCTTAATAATATAGCGTGCTTTATGGCGCGGACTGAGTTGTTTAATATTACAATACAATAATGAAAAGATATTTAATAATAAAATATGATAAAAATATAATATATGTATACCAAATTTTGATAGGTATTTTTAATTTTAAGCATTATTACCATGGTTGCAGCAAATAAATGAATATGAATATGAATATTATTGCTAATAAAAAGTCATTATTTATTTATATAAAAATATTTTTGATAATACACTTAATGGTTTTAATGCAGAATATTAACTAAAATCTAAAATCAAGACAATTTTTTTAAATCAAGACTTAAAAAATTAAGACATTATTTCTAATCAGAATTTATGCTACAGTTACGAGTATAGGCGTCAATAGAATCTTCGCAATTTTCTTCGTTACCTCGGACTCAGCACCTGCAAATTAGTAAATACGTTTGATAAGTTTGTTTTTGAAAAAAGGCTGAAAAATCTGCTTGCACTTATTGATTACCTGATTTATAATTTGGTTGAAGTACGACGTCTTTAACGAATGTAGGAAGTTGCTCCCATTCATGCCGATCTAATTCGTGCTTCTTGCTCTCAGGCATCAGTTTCATATTCAAATTATTATTATTCGTAACAGATTTTTATCTCCGTGTACAAAATAATAGCAGACTGTTTAATAAGTATCTTCTATACATATAATAAAGCTGAAGAGGGTCGAAAGTCTGTACATGGAAGATATTCGAAAAAAATTGGCTAGGGATTCTTAGAATCGAAAACAGAACACGTTCCAACAGTTTTTAGAATTTTTGTTTGTTTGTCTGTTTATCTGTTTATCGGTTTATCTGTTTGTCTGTTTATGTGACCGCGCATCACGTGAAAACGGCTGAACTGATTAAGGTGAAATTTGGTATAGAGATAGATTGAGTCCTGGGGAAGGACAAAGGGTAGTTTTTATCCCGGAAATCAACCCCTAAGGGGATGAAATGGGGGGTGGAAATTTGTATAGAGCTACTTAAACCGCTGCACCGATTTGGATGAAATTTGGTAGGTATATAAATAGTTTGAGTCCCGGGAAAGGCAAAGAATTGGTTTTATCCTGGTAATCTTCCCTTTAGGGGATAAAATGGGGGAGTGAAAATTAGGAAGTAACCCATTTTGATAAAATTTGGTTTAGAGGTAGTTTAAATTCTGGGAAAGGACATCGGATAGTTTTTATTCCGGAAATCTTCCTCTAGGGGGGGTGAAATGGGGGGTGAAATTTTGGATGGACTCCGTTCAGATCAAATTTGGTATAAATATAGTTTGAATCCCGAAGAATGACAATAGATAGTTTGAATCCCGAAAATCATCCCCCAAGGGGGAGAAATTGGGATGAAAATGTGGATAAATCCCATTTAGTTAAAATTTAGTAAAGAGATAGAAGGAGTCCCAGGGAAGGACAATGCATAGTTTTTATCCTGAAAAATCATCTCCTGATGGGGTGAAATGGGGGGTGAAAATTTGGATGAAACCCATTTACGGTATAGCGAGTTGGAGTCTTGGGGAAGGACATAGGATAGTTTGATCCCGAAAATTATACCCCCAGTTACACCCCCTTAGGGGATGCCCTAAGGGGGTGTAATTGGGGGTGAAAATTTGTTTGTGACCCATTTTGATGAAATTTGGTTGAAAGATAGTTTGAGTCCTGGGAAAGGACAAATGATAGTTTTAAATTCCAGAAATCATCCCCTAATGGGGTGAAATTGGGGTGAAAATTTATATGTAACCCATTTAGATGAAATTTGGTATAAAGATAGTTTGAGTCCCGGAGTATGACAACGGATAGTTTTAATCCCGAAAATCATCCCCTCAGATATGAAATAGGGGGTCAAAATTTGTATAAGACCCATTTAGATTAAATTTGGTAAAGAGATAGAAGGAGTCCCAGGGAAGGACAATGCATAGTTTTTATCCCGATAAATCATTTCCTGAGGTGGTGAAATGAGGGTTGAAGATTTGGATAGAACCCATTTAGATGAAACTTGGTATAGAGAGAGAGGTAGAGTCCTAGGAAAGGACATAGAATAATTTTTATTCCGGAACACATGAAAGGAGGAAATCATCCCCTAAGGGGGTGAGAAATGGTGGATGAAATTTGGATTGAACCCATTTACGCTATAGCGATAGTTGGAGTCCTGGGGAAGGACATAGGATAGTGGAAATTTGTTTGTGACACATTTTGATAAAAATTGGTTGAAAGATAAGTTTGAGTCCTGGAAAAGGACATATGATAGTTTCTATTCCGGAAATCATCCCCTAAGGGGGTGAAATGGGGGTGAAAATGTAGCCCATTTAGATGAAATTTGGTATAGAGATAGTTTGAGTCCCGGAGAATGACAAAATCATCCTCTAAGGAGGTGAAATGGGGGGTGAAAAATTTGATGGAACCCATTTACGGTATAGCGATAGTGAGTCCTGGGGAAGGACATATGATAGTTTTTATTCCAGAGATCATCCTCTAAGGGGGTGAAATGGTGGTGAAAATTTGGATGGAACCCATTTACGGTATAGCGATACATAGACATAGGATAGTTTTATCCCGAAAATCCTCCCCTAAGGAGTGAACATTTGGATTTGAGTGACCCATTTAGATGAAATTAGGTTTAAAGTTAGTTTGAGTTCCGGGAAAGGATAAAGGGTAGTCTTGATCCCGGAAATCATCTCTTAAGGGGGTGAAATGGGGAATGAATATTTGTATGGAGCTACTATACAACCCATTTAGATAAAATTCGGTATAGAGGTAGTTAGTAGGCGCGGCGTTAGTAGGCCCCCCACAAGGTGGACTGATGACCTTCACGGGAGTCCGCTTGATGTGGGTGGCGTAGGATTGGTCACTTTGGAACTCTTTGGGGGAGGCCTATGTCCAGCAGTGGACGTCTTTCGGCTGATATTATGATGATGATAATGTTGATAAAAATAGTTTAGAAAGAAAGAAAGAAAGAAAGAAAGAAAGAAAACATTTATTCGTGGACAAAACAATGGGTGTAAAAAACAAAACACAGAACGTTAAAAATACATGGTCCACGAAAAGGCCCCGACTCAGCATGGTGCTAACCTAGAAGGCCAGCGCTGGTCTTCCGTCGGAGCCTTTACCTGAGTTACCTCCTGGAAGGCAACACAAAACAAATACCTACGCTAAACACAATATATCTTAAAACTAATACAAATCCGACGCCAGAGTGGCACGGCAAATTGCATCGTGTGAACGCGTCGGCAAACTGTGTGTCAGTGTCACTGTCAACTTGACAGACCGAACGCAACTTTTATTTCAGATAGTGAATATATGGTACATTAGTGATACAGGAAGAAAACTAAGAACGAATACAGTTTGGTGCAAAAATTAAATATTGAACGTCACAAGCTTAACTGTACATACATAAAACGACTGCCAAGAATTCACACAATCTAAACATGATAGATAACACAATTATTATGCGAACCAGATGTTGTGCGGATTTATTTATATGCAGATGGGACATATCCCGACAGTAAGTATCTGACCGCAATCCTAAATTATAATCTTAATCTTAATTTAAAATTTATTTAATTTAAAAGTTTAGGATAGTTTTTATATCGGAAACCTACCCCTAAAAGGGAAATGGAGGGTGAAAGTTTGTATTGAGCTACGATATAAACGAGTTCTACGCGGACGAAGTCGCAGGCAAAAGCTAGTTATAAATAAAGCATTGATCTTCAAATATTTCTGAATATAAAACCATTTTGCGGTTGAGCGCGCTATATAAATTAAGCGTTCGGCGCGCCGTTCTATTGACTGCTGACGGATGTTCTATAAAACTCTGGGCTGACTATGTTAGTCTTGTTTTGGGTACTATGAACTACTTGCACGAATTTTTTAAAATTCTATAAATCACTTTCACCTACCAATTTTTTTGACGGGTTTAGCGGACTGCTAACGCGTGTTGACCCAATATTCAGCAGACTGACTATGTCCGCATAGTTTGTTAGTTGTCTTACTATCCACAGACAAATTTTCAGATTTTATAAAACAGTTGCGACGTAGGCGTTTTTTTAACAAGTTCGGAACCACACCCACGCCAGTTGTCCCAAAAACTGGCTGACTGACGGCAGGCTATTGATGTTCGACGTATTAATGACCTAATATTAAAATATCAGCCTTTATAAAGCTGTTGCAGTTTTGGTCCCTCAGCTCTCCGTCTATAGAGACAAACAGTGTTAGACAAACCAATACTTAAAATATATATCACATGAGGTATAATAACGTATACTCCAGTTTTGGACAACTCTATGTAATTATTTAAAGTTTGCGGTTCGGTACACCTACCATACCATTGCAGTCTTTCTCTTAATCTCTGAAAACTTTAGATGCAATTCATCACAAAAATATTTGCTTTAGATGTGAGCATTAACCGTTAGCTTCCTCGCAGGGGTCATTCAGATACTAGTATACTAACAGCGATGTACCTATTATGTTAAGGTTTCGGCAAATACAACTTCGGACTGCTGCTGATATGCAGCTGGACGCTTCAGGCGATGGGGCTGGACCTGTTCGGCACGAGCTTCGTGGTCGCCGCCGCCGTCTGCGACCTGGACCTCGACATGCAGAAGCGGGCGCTCCTCACCGCCACGCCACTAGCTGGTGAGTACAGCTGGAGTTGCAGGGCTGTTATATGCAGCTGGTCGCTTCAGGCGATGGGGCTGGATCTGTTCGGCACGAGCTTCGTGGTCGCCGCCGCCGTCTGCGATCTGGACCTCGGCATGCAGAAGCGGGCGCTCCTCACCGCCACGCCACTAGCTGGTGAGTACAGCTGGAGTTGCAGGGCTGTTATATGCAGCTGGTCGCTTCAGGCGATGGGGCTGGATCTGTTCGGCACGAGCTTCGTGGTCGCCGCCGCCGTCTGCGACCTGGACCTCGACATGCAGAAGCGGGCGCTCCTCACCGCCACGCCACTAGCTGGTGAGTACAGCTGGAGTTGCAGGGCTGTTATATGCAGCTGGACGCTTCAGGCGATGGGGCTGGACCTGTTCGGCACGAGCTTCGTGATCGCCGCCGCCGTCTGCGACCTGGACCTCGACATGCAGAAGCGGGTGCTCCTCACCGCCACGCCGCTAGCTGGTGAGTACAGCTGCAGTTGCAGGGCTGTTATATGCAGCTGGACGCTTCAGGCGATGGGGCTGAACCTGTTCGGCTTGAGCTTCGTGGTCGCCGCCGCCGATGGATTGTATAAAACGAAAGCGGCCAAGTGCGTGTCGGACCACGCACAACGAAAGGGTTCTATGCCTACTACTATACAAACTAGTGGATCATTACGACTAGTGGATCTCCCCAAACTGTGAACGTCTTGACTAATTTGATAAAATATTGTTGTCTTATTTATTCGCCTAACAAATTTCGTACCGAACCGAGTACCTATCATCGAACAAATAAGTATACAAATACATACATTCATACGAATATCGGATTGTTCCTGTAGACTCGGAGAACTTCGCTCGTTCGTACAATAATGTGCTAAACGAGGATCTGCATTCTGTGATAAATATTAACCTTACATTTAAGCCATATTATAAGTATACTTAATAGCCACAAGGAATTTGTTAGCGTCGTGATGTTTAATCAGTAATTTCGCTGCACAGGTCAGGCTGGTTAAGGTCTAAATATGTTACTCCTCGCGTGGTAACACAGGGTAGCAGAAAAGCTGTTTATCCAGCATTTTGCAAAAATATATCTGAACGACTTGAACGAAGAAAGTCTTCATTAGCATCTCCAAAAACTATGAAGTCCGTTACTATAAAGTAGGTTTCGAAGGCGCATTTGGGAGACCTAAAATATGCAAATAACCTTGTATTATAATATATTTAAGAGAAAATGCTTCAACATGTCCGGCTATGTTGCTTGCTTGCTCATAATAATTTCTAGGACAATGTAGAATTGCTCATAATAATTTCTAGGACAGTGTTGTTTTTGCCCATGCTAAGACTCTATATCCTGTATTTGAAGATGCTTGTTCAGAAGTTGTTCTTACTACTTCTACAAAACCAGGTAAGGTAAAGGAGTCAACACAGCTACTCTAAGTTTCTCCTATAAAATAGACATCAGACTATATGGAATACTATTATACGATCCCCTACCCCCTACCTACCTATCCCCTTGGTAAATGATTTCTAGAATAGTAATATTCTACGTCTGAATGCACCCAAATCGCATGACAAAAGTTGAAAATCGAGGCCTGGCCTCTTCATCATAGGTGATGAAGAGGCCAGGCTCCATATCAGTAATTTGATAAGAGACCGAAGGTGAACCGCAGCGTAGGGTCCTACCGTAACTTATTCATAACTAATTAAAAAATCTCTTCTTATCCAATATATTGTCGACGTAGGTGAATCGTTAATAAAACTTTTCTTACCTACAAACTACTTATTTAAGCTATTTGTTTATTATTGGGGAGTTTCATTTCATTATTAGTTTAAGTAACAAACCAATTGTTCACTATTTTCATGTGGCATGAAAATAAAGAACTTCGAGCTGGTTAACAACAATTAATGATTAGAGGTCAAAATGCCAGTTTCAAAATTGACTCGTCCAGCATAACTAATATAATTATGTTGTAAGTTAATCTTCGATTTCAAACCGTTCCTGCAGTCTATACAAAACGATTTTTCAATATTGATCGTTCCCCGAATTATAACCAAACAAACTTTTAGCCGCGACTTCGTCCGCTTATATACCTGTTAGTAGCCTTAAACGTATTTTATGTTAAACGCCTAAACAAAATCTAAGAGCAAAAATATGCTATTACCTATTGCTAAGTATTAGACATGAGCATGACACAGCCGGCACAGGCGCAGCATCAATTATCGCAATTAATTCCATAATACCTCTTACCATCCCTTTAAGAGATGACTTCCACGATGAAAATAATTTACTTTAAAAACAAAGTTTTAACCGACGAAAAGTCAATCATCCCCTATTTTCCTACCCTTAGGGTTGGTTTTTTTTTCCAAATTTATATGGGACCAACTTTGGGGTATACTCTTTCCAACTAAAAAAGAATTATCCAAATCGAACTACTCTGTAAAAAGTTATGCGTGGTCATACATAAAAATATATATATATATATACACGCGTTGACTTGAGAACCTCCTCCGTTTTTTTCGTCGGTTGAAAAACTATCCTATGTCCTTCTCAGGCTCTCGAAACTACATACATGCCTACTAATTTCATTGAAACAGACAGACAGAGTAACTTTCGCATTTATTATGATATTAAGTATGGATATGGATTTTACGCCACTGATATGCTTGTAATATTTTAAAATTATATTAAAAAGGTCGTATCGTCATACAAACCTTACGGCACTTACATCCTTTTCTATAGGGAAATCAGTTTTTCAGCAATTACTCGAAAACCTTTGAACCGATCTTTTTCAAAATACTTTTCGACGAAAGTATTTAATAAGCACTATGTCCATGATTTTTTTCAAATTTTTCACTTCCACCGTTCAAAAGTTAGAGGGGGGGGGGGGGGGGGGGGGCACAATTTTCGTGCCTTTCGTGGCAATTATCTCCGAGTATATTAACATAATCAAAAAAAGTGCTGAGTAACCTTATAGTTATTTTAAAAGACCTATCGTTTTATGTGCCACATATGGACTTAGTGTGAAATATTTTTTTTTGACATGCAGTTACAAGTATGGAGTGCCCCAGTAAAAAAAATTTTTTTAGTAATTTTATTGCATAACTATATAGTGGCCATCAAAATACACATTTACTCCAAATTTCATTCAAATACAACGTATAGTTTTCGAGTAAAATGCCTGTGACATACGGACAGACGGACAGACGGACATGACGAAACTATAAGGGTTCCGTTCTTGCCATTTTGGCTACGGAACCCTAAAAAGGGTCATTATTTACATGATTTTATAGATTAGCTAGATATAAAGGTCTATTAACCTTTACCCTTGGGACGTCATATTACTTATGTAATGTTCCAAACGTATATTATAATACTAGTTGTTGCCCGCGACTTCGTCCGCGTAGAAAAACGTTACGTAGATAACACTAATGTTGTCTGGATTTAGTATTATCTGGATAGTCCTTAGAAAGTCATGCTGCATGCAAGCAACAAAAATATTGATGTGTAGTGAACTGAATGTGTTTTATGGCAGGCGTGGTGGCGGGTGCTCACCTGTGGGGCTACATCGCGGACACGCGGGGACGGCGGTTGACGCTATCTCTCTCCATGTCCATAGGCTTCGTGTTCGCGGCGTTGAGCAGTCTCGCACCTGATTGGAAGAGCATGATGCTGCTGAAGCTACTCTCTTCTACTTTGTAAGTATATTGCCATTAAAGCTGGGGAGACGAAATAGTGTTGTGAGAAGGTCACAGCTCACTAATACAGCTACCCGGCAGCCGACCCGCACCGCCTCGTCGTTCGGCGTCCACTCGTTGTCGACAGGTGGTCCGCGGGTGCACGCCGCGTTGTCACCAGTGAACCTCGCGTGGTCATCGAGATATATACCTGAACACGCCTAGAAACAGATCCAATATCGGATGTTGACGACGCTCGTGTTCACTGGTGACAACGCGGCGTCCACCCGCGGACCACCTGTCGACAACGAGTGGACGCCGAACGACGAGGCGGTGCGGGTCGGCTGCCGGGTGGCTGTATTAGTGAGCTGTGACTAAGAAACTTCTTCATTTTGATTCTGAAGGAGTTTCTTAACGGGTCCGGGCCCACAGCCGTGGGTAGCCGGGATCCGCGCCTATACCGTATCTATAGGCGCGGTTCCCGACTATTCACGGCTGTGGGCCTGGACCCGTTAAGAAACTCCTTCGGATTCAAAATGAAGAAGTTTCTTAGCGATTCCATAGGATTCTGATCTTTAGAGAGACAGGTGCAATAGAAGGCTCGTTTAGAATGTCTTGTGGTAAAAATACGACCTTTTATATCAAGAAAGCGAGTTATCAATACTGGTGAAGGACTAAAGTCGTAGATTTATCTGTTTGCTTTAGCTCAGAAGCGCTCACCATTCACTGTTGCTAAATGTCACACATCGCAAGTACTTAGTATAAAACATATCTAACTCGCATTATTCTGTTCTGTATCTACTGTTACTAAAGCAAGTAAATAAAATGAAGAATTCGTAGGTTATTATTCCTATAAATACATAACATTATGACGTCAAGGAAGGTTAAATATACGTCATAGTACACATTAAAATTTCCCGGCTATCTTATCTTAGCGAAAATAAAGTCTATTTGATATGTTCGCGGGGAACTCGACGATAACAAATAGTAGCAATGTACCTACTAACTAGATTCTGATAACAACAAACATTCGTCGGGTGACAAGCAAAACTCACTAAGTATTGTTACTTAAGGTGGTTCGATTGCCATACAAAGTGTTATTTGACATTCGCAGGCTAACGGCGTGATATTTTAAGAAACTTATGTAACAAAATTTCATCAATTGGCTTTCCATTTGCGCCAAATTCCCCCTTTCCTAGAATAAACTTGTATAAACTAGATTAATTTGAGAAAAATAGTTTTCCCAAAATATCACGTGACAAACCAATTTCTCAAATTAATCTAGTTTATGTAAGTTTATTCTAGGAAAGGGGGAATTTGGCGCAAATGGGAAGCCAATTTATGAAAGTTTGTTACATAAGTTTCTTAAAATATCACGCCGTTAGCCTACGAATGTCAAATAACGTTTTGTATGGCAATCGAACCCCCTTAAATCAAAGGTCGTATCTCGATAACGAGATACCGAGATACGAGGTTTTGAAGGGCAGTGACAGTTTTGGTAGTGACTTTTGCTTGTCACCCGACGAATATACTCTCGTAACTACATTAAAATCGTGGAATTTAATGTTTACTAACCTTCACATGTATTTTATATGTAAGGTCTGTGTATAGACTAATTATTTGATCCAAGTTGGTTGAATAAATAAAAAACATTTTTATAATATTAAAATTTCCAAAATAAATGAGACTTTGTAGAGAAATCGGCTTTCACGACAAACGATCAATTAATTTTGCATGGTCTACCGATATTGATTCGATGTCCGTCGAAGCGTCGGTCGATAATCAGTCTATTTATGGATTTGCATATTAACAACCACTATATATATTTTAATAACTTTCTGTTTCATGTTTTTTTAATTGTTGTAAATAAATGATATTTTTTATTTTAATCTAGATGTCTCATACTTACTACTACCGTACTATTTATACCATTTATGGCTGAGCAAATAAAAAGCATTCGCTATAGCAAAACAATCTTATCGTCGAGTCATCGTGCAATTCTGACGACTGCAATAACTATAACTGCATTAAAACCGCCATATATAGGTACGTCAGAGCGCAGTCGTCAGAACTGCACGCCAACTGTAGATACGCGAACTGCGCAGTCGGTTTGCAGGTTCCATGCAATTACGTCAACTGCTAAATAACTGCAATCAACACATCTGCCAGAAAGAAACAGATCGAAATTTAATCCGTCTATAACGGCTTTAAAACTTACCGCGGGTTTGTGTGGTGATCGAACGACCAAAGCCTAATAGGAACATTTTAACAGCACCTCAGCGAGCAACGCAAGCGCATACACTCTGCTCGGCGAGAGCTGCAGCGCGCGCGCGCGCGGCCGCGCCATGCTGCTCTGCACGTGCGCTCTCATGTGCTCACAGGCTGTCGCCGCAGGTACTTTTAAACACACTATATGTACAGTCAGCAAAGTAACTAAGAGAGGCTTCAACAGAATGTTATCTGGCTCATATTTGGAGCAAGCCATCTGAGGAGTGAGTAAGGTCGATGAGAGGGTCGGTCGGACGGTCGGTAGGAGATGTCTCTCTCGAGGATGCGTTGCCAATTTAGCTTTTAACACACCGAGTCCTCAAATCACTAAAAAGTTGCAAACTCGATCTTTTGGATTACCAAGCATACTCACTGCTACGCTGTCATTTTACAGACCAGCCTCCTATTATTTCAAGTACCGTATCCTATTTTAAGCGCCTTTAATTATATTAGGCAAACATCATGCTTATCATGTTTGGTGAATGTTGAACAAAAAAGGCGTCTAAAGAAAAAATCCTATGATCTCTCTCTGACACTGGACTAAACCACTTAATATTGTCCACAGTATTCGCCTACCCCATCCTCCCCCTCGAGTTCTCCTACCCCATCGAGTTCCTGGGCATCAGCTACCGCCCCTGGCGGCTGCTGGTCCTAGTCCTCTCCCTGCCCTGCGCGGCCACGGCCTGTCTGCTGCAGCTCTTCCACGAGAGCCCCAAGTTCCTCGTCGCTAGGTCCCGGTATGAAGATGCCTTGGATGTGCTGAAGAGCATCTATGCTTGCAACACTGGGAAGGACGCTGATGATTTTCCGGTAAGTGTTGCAAAATTAGTGCACAATAATTAAAATCCCATAGTAAGCGACCTTCTCTGCTAAACAACGCGGAGAAATCAGAGGCAATAAAGCTGTGGATGTTCACCAAAGGACAAAAACAAGCTAAAGCCCTGGTCAAAGGGTTCAATAGTAAGCTGTCTAAGGAGCTATTACAACTCAAAAGGCACAAAACCTGCGCAGTGACAAGAATCCTGACAGGACATTGCAAATTGAACAAACACCTGTTTCAAATGGGTATGAAGCAGGACGCAACCTGCAGGTTTTGCCAGGAGACAGAGGAGACTGCAATGCACATTCTCTGCTCCTGCGGACCACACATGCATAAAAGAAGTACCTACCTAGGGAGGCACATCGTGCACCCAGAAGAGGTACAACATATCACCGCCCAAAGAATCTGGAATTTCCTGGAGGCAACGGGTCTTAGCGGTGAACTTTAAAGATAAGGCTGCCACAATAGATCACTTCCTGGTCGAAGTGGCATATTAAGGCCCACAAAACAAATAATAAAATAAAAAAGCGACCTTGACTCAGAAATATGCGCAGATATTAGAAGCGTTTGAGATGTGGTGTTGGAGGCGAATGGAGAAAATTAGCTGGAGAGTGAGAGTGACCAATGAAGAAGTGCTGAATAGAGTGGGGCAAACCAGGCAGTTAGTGAGGAACTTAGAAAATAGAAGAGGGAAGATGATAGGGCACCTCATACGACATGACAACTTCATACTTAATATAATTGAAGGAAAGGTAGAGGGGAGGCGAAGAAGAGGAAGACCTAGAATAGACTACATGGAGCAACTCAAAAAGAGAGTTGATGTTGGGTTGTATCGTGAGGTCAAAGAATATCGTGAGGGCCTACTTTGAGGTACACCGACAAGAGCCTGGCTCTTAAGAAAGAGAAGAAGAAGAAGTAAGCGACCACGTTTCAGTGCCATCTGTCATCACTAGCAACACACACTGGTCAAAGACTCTCGTCTTGAGACACTGCGGAATATTACCACTTACCTGAAGCCGCGGCGTGGGTGGACGGATGACATGGTAAAGGTCGCGGGAGTCCGCTGGATACGGGTGGTGCAGGACCGGTCACTTTGGCACTCCTTGGGGGAGGCATGATGATGATGAATATCCGATCAACGCCCATAGTTTTTAAAACCACTCAAGGATCGATCGGGCGGTAAGGTAACAACTGGATACTTTAGGTCTTAGGATTGCGGTTACTCAAATAATTTGCATCTTTGTAGTTGTCGATAGACTATAAAGGCGTACTTCTTTAGTATTCCAAACTTGCAATGGTATTATTTTATTGCAGGTAAAGAAATTGGTGGAAGACGAAGAAAACAAGTCCTCAGTGCATCAGGAGTCGTTCTTCAAGGCGCTGTGGCATCAGACCACGCCACTCTTCCGCGCGCCGCTGCTCAAGAACACCCTCAAGCTGTTCTATTTGATCGTCGTCATTTACGTGACGTGAGTATCTTAGTCATTGGTGGACATGACAAGTTGCTAGTGAACCAATTTTCTGAAGATGTAGTCAATGAATTTGTCGGCAAAAACGAAAATTTCAACTACTTACTTAACTCTACTAAAACAACTTTAAGATAACATTGACATGTTCCGTAAAGTAAACACTGACGAATTTCATAAAATTCTCTCCTAGTCATCATCCTCCTAGCGTTTTTTTTTTCAGTTGTATTCTAAAGGAGCCTGAGCTCCTCTTTGTCACCTAATCCTAAGATATGGCATAAACACGAGTTTTACGAAGACGACTGACTTAACAGGCTTCCATCGTAAAATTATGTCATACCTAGTATTTAAGTAGTGCACTAATTATGAAAATGAAAAAAGAACTCTTTTAATCTTACAGTGGCAGCGGCTTCGTGATGTGGCTACCCTACATCATGAACAACCTGTTCTCAGTGATGGAGAGCGGCGGCGGCGCCGGCATGAACCTCTGCACCATCATCCGTCTCGGCAGCAACAGCCTCGTCGCTGATAACTCCACGGTAACCAAACTCATGCCGAATAGAGTCCACAATCTCACCAAGTCACAACCAAGTTGCTGTTACAAAAACTCTAGAAAAGACGTTTAGTTCTTGTTCCTGAGTTTGAGCCGATTATGGATACCTCTATTTATTTTATGAAGCCCTAACCTGACTTTTTCCCACAGTCCGTCACAGAAGTCTGCAACGACATCATCCAAGAGACCACCCTGCTCTCAGCCATGACATATGGCGGTCTGGCCTCTTCCGCCAACCTGCTGCTCTCTCTGACCTGCGAGTCGAGGAAGCGAATGGCCATGATGGGCATCCTCGCCATGTCGGCATCTGCGGCCGTCCTGCTCAATGTGGTGCGAGTGCCCATTGCCGGAGGAGTCTTCTTCTTCCTGTTCTTAATGTGTGCGCTCTCGATGGGGATCCTTAGCGTGTACTTCGTGGAGCTTTATCCAACTTCAGTGAGGTGAGCATCTTATAACCTATGCTACGGCCATCCTAGCCATGTTATTTTGAAAAGTTCTCATGATTGAGCTTTCAGTTTTGAACAGTAACTACGAGCGCAAACGTACATTATCTACTTTTCCCATGTGAATTAAAGCTAAATACACTGATGCCTATACCGTTTCGCCTCAAATACCGTGAGCCATCCGGTTGCCTCTTGGACACTGCAAGTACGCGTCATTGGCAACTAATATAACTTGCGGCATTACAACTATTACAAGATAATCACTATATTAGCGTGGTTAATTTAATTAAAGTGACGTAACATCTTACCCTATATCCTAGCGTTCATAGCTCGACACAGGTCAAGCAAAGACGGCAGGGGTCAGTCTTTGGATGGGTGACCGCCTGTTTGAGTGGTTAGTGGTGGTTAATGAGCGCTTCCGTGCTTTGGAAGGCACGCTAAGCAGTTGATCCCGGTTGCTGTCTATGCCAGTAGTCGTTAAGCCGAGTTAGAGGCCTTCGGGCGGCTTAAGAACCTCTAACAGTCGAGTTTCCCACTCATTTGACAAAGGGGGGACAACTGTCACTCGCGTCCGCAGGAGCTACCTACCACAACCCTGCACGTGTTCCCTGGGTGGTACTAAAGAGTGACAAACTCAAAGGCCAAAATAATAATTGCCATACGATTAAATAACCTATATCCTATTTATCAGTATCTCCATAGTGTCTGAAGGTGATTCGAATTAATTTTATAATGAAGTATAAAAGCAAAACTGTTTGTCTCAGGGGTATGGCGTCGTGCCTGTCGGTGATGCTGGGGCGCTCCGCCGCGTTCGTGGGGGTGAACGCCATCGGCGCCCTACTGCAGATCAACTGCGAGGCCACCTTCTACGTGTGGTTCGTTTTGTTACTAAGTAAGTATTTAAGTACTTAATAGAAAAATCATTTGACCATCCCCTCATCCTTGGAATGAGGCCGGTGGCATGTTTCACGAAGCTACAGTAGCTCTAGTATAAGTTTTATCCATACATATCGTTTTCAAACGCGTTTGCGTTTAGTTTCAATTTGTATGGCAATGCGTAGTTCCTAATAGTTACCATCAGAGACGCTGTTCGCGTTGCCATACAAATTGGAACTAAACGCAAACGCTTTCAAAACGTCTATGTATCGATAAAACGTATACTAGAGCTACAGTTTACAATTTTCCAAAATTTAACAGGCCAAAGGCGCTTGACCAATAACGACTGGCCGTTTCAGAAATCATTTATCGTCAAATTGTGCGAGTACAGTAGTTGTTATAGGAAAAAAAAGTTGCGTGTGTCACACAATCAACCGCTTTACGGTATTTGCATACCTACCCGCTTTGGCATTTGTTCTGTGTTGCTTTGTAAAATGGCTTGTGTCTTGCTTGATAATATAAACCATACATATCCTATACTATTAAACGAACAATATTTGTATATAAGTATATATATATTTGCAATCACGTTCTCGGAAACGGGTCTAACGATATCGATGAAATTTGGAATACAGCGGTTTACGGGGGCTAGAAATCGATCTAGATAGGTCTCATGTCGGGGAAAATTTGTTTTCTCCGTATTTTCTCAATTTTCATCCGAGCAGAGCTCAGTCGCCCAAGCACTAGTATGTTAAACCCCTCACCATAACCAACATGCAATCTTCTCGAGCGAGATATACAAAGATTTAGGTTCGCGTCTCTTCTGTGGACAACATTGCCAAAGTTAAGGCCTACAAAGCCTAACTTTTGGTTGGACTCTTAATCTGCATAAACAGCGTCTCCTCTTATATGATTTCATGCAATCAAATCATTGTTTATATGCACGGAGTCGGAAGCCCTTAACTATATTGACCACAGGAAAGACGACATTTGATTTACTCAAATGGGGGTCATTATCCCCGCTATTCTATTAGGCTCGCAGCCCTAAAAACACTACTGCTAGATACAGTGGTTTCTCCCAAAGGCAGACTACTTATTCTTTTTATCAATGTCAATTATTTACTGAATCTTTTATTTTCAGGTGCAATCGTATTTGCGTGGCTTCTACCAAAGGACAAAGTCGTAAAGGGAATGGAACAAACCAAACTGTAAAGAGCAGCACAAATGTCAGGGGCTACCTGATGGATGAGACTATGATCTGGATCAGAATATATACACGACTTAGATGAAGTGACAATATTGCAGCAGTTTCCAGATTTGATGATAATTATTAACTAGACTCATACTCAGGTTCGATCGAGATGAATGCCTAATATTGTCCTTTTTTTTTAAACTGACTAATAGTTTATTGCGTTAAATAATACAATATTAGCTCATACAATATCATAAAAAAAGAAGAGGAATCTAGTGTTCTATGGTGGGTATTCCGCAGCCGTCTTCGCATCTGTCCTCATTTCTTGATAAATATAAATCTCTAATAATCATATCCGGAATAACCTCTACTAGTTATCATGGTGGTTAAACAAATGTAAATAAACCAATTTTCTAGCTGGGCTTGATTGGAAATTCTTAGTTAGTGAACATTTTACCATAAAGTGGTCATTAGTTGGAATTGGTTTCGCCGTTGATATTTGGGGGATTCTATACGTTCAATACGCTCTAAGTCTGCGTTAAAATTATTTTGCAATTACCTTACCCTTCAAATTCCCATAGGAATATGACAGTTTTAAATGAGTGGTGTTGCTAAATTATTTTTACACCTGCTGCTGCTGTTCAGAAAAAGTAATTGTTGTCCTTAAAATGAGGGACTAAAGTTGTACTTTTCTCCCCTGGTCCTGCTATTCAGAAAAAGAGTCATTGTCGCCCTCTGATCAGGGATTTCGATTTTCCTCATAGACTGTGTGAAAAGCATTCGGTAGCAATATTATTTAGGTCTTCGTTGCGCTATAGATTCAATATATCGCCCTCGCCGTAAATATATAATTTTGCTCCATTGAGACACAATCTACTATTGTTGCAAACATGGACGCACTCTACAGTCATGTTTAATACGTGAAACCTATAACTCGTACTTAGTGAGGGATAAAATGCAATCCTCTAGCTATTTAATTGTAAATTTAACTTTGTTTCTTATTTATTTTAGTTTGATAACGACTGAAATAGTTTATAGTATAATGTCGAGGAGCGGGTCTCCCTTCTTTTGTGTACTGAATATTAACAATTTGTGTACCTGAAGCTAAACTGATAATTTTATAAGTTAAGTAAAGATGAGTAGGTACATAGAATTAAAGTTAAGGCAAGTAGTTCAATTTGGTTTGTAAGTATTTTTTTAATGAGTAGATAATTTACATTGCATGGTGTTAACGATTTTTAACCGACTTTTAAAAAGGAGGAGGTTTTGAATTCGTCGAAATTTAAATTTTTTAAGTACTTATGTTCCTCGATTTCTCGTAGACGCCTGGGACCGATTTTGAAAATTATTTTTTGTTTGAGAGGGTATGCTTCCCAGGTAGTCCCACGGTCATCAGGTCAGGATTAAATGATGGAATCATGCAGAAATCGAGGGAACTCTTCTAATAAGGCGAGAGTACTGAATAGAAGTCAGTTAAAACTTTGTTTTTAAAGTAAATTACTTAACTATATGTCTCTCAATTAAATTTTAAGCATTTGTTAATTTTTCTTCGGTACTTGGTTTACCGGCTGGTTGGAAAGATAACTGGTGGTTCCTTGTCCTAACTTGAATATAATATTTTGTATCACACTCACCCTTTCCAGGTTTTGTTACGAAAGAGCAAAAATATACCTTATTGTTAAAGGTACCTATTCCTCAACAGCTAGCACGTGCTATATGTAGAAATAAGGATTATCCTACTCGTTTTAACGCATTATATTAGGTATTTAAGATTTGAACTGAATAAATATTTGTTATCAATTGCTAAGTATTTTATTTGCTACAATAACTTAAGACATGCTCAATCATAAATACTTGCGCAAATTCCAATTTGCACCAGCAAGCATGTGCGTTAAGACGGCAAAACCGTACCTATACCTCACAAATGGCTTGCACAAAACGCTAATTGGCTCAAACTAGATTAGTGCAAATAAGCATGTGCGTTATTAAGACGGTAAATCGGTATACCGCACAAATGGCTTGCACAAAATTTGCATTTGTTTTATATGCACGCTGCACGCCCGCTCACAGTCACAGCGGGTCGGGCACTCAGCGTCAACGTTACATTATGTTTACGGCCGCTCACAGTCACAGCGGGTCGGGCACTCAGCGTCAACGTTACATTATGTTTACGGCCGCTCACAGTCACAGCGGGTCGGGCACTCAGCGTCAACGTTACATTACGTTTACGGCCGATCACAGTCACAGCGGGTCGGGCACTCAGCGTCAACGTTACATTATGTTTACGGCCGCTCACAGTCACAGCGGGTCGGGCACTCAGCGTCAACGTTACATTATGTTTACGGCCGCTCACAGTCACAGCGGGTCGGGCACTCAGCGTCAACGTTACATTATGTTTACGGCCGCTCACAGTCACAGCGGGTCGGGCACTCAGCGTCAACGTTACATTATGTTTACGGCCGCTCACAGTCACAGCGGGTCGGGCACTCAGCGTCAACGTTACATTATGTTTACGGCCGCTCACAGTCACAGCGGGTCGGGCACACAGCGTCAACGTTACATTATGTTTACGGCCGCTCACAGTCACAGCGGGTCGGGCACTCAGCGTCAACGTTACATTATGTTTACGGCCGCTTACAGTCACAGCGGGTCGGGCACTCAGCGTCAACGTTACATTATGTTTACGGCCGCTCACAGTCACAGCGGGTCGGGCACTCAGCGTCAACGTTACATTATGTTTACGGCCGCTCACAGTAACAGCGGGGCGGGCACTCAGAGTCTACGTTACATTATGTTTACGGCCGCTCACAGTCACAGCGGGTCGGGCACTCAGCGTCAACGTTACATTATGTTTACGGCCGATCACAGTCACAGCGGGTCGGGCACTCAGCGTCAACGTTACATTATGTTTACGGCCGCTTACAGTCACAGCGGGTCGGGCACTCAGCGTCAACGTTACATTATGTTTACGGCCGCTCACAGTCACAGCGGGTCGGGCACTCAGCGTCAACGTTACATTATGTTTACGGCCGATCACAGTCACAGCGGGGCGGGCACTCAGCGTCAACGTTACATTATGTTTACGGCCGCTCACAGTCACAGCGGGTCGGGCACTCAGCGTCAACGTTACATTATGTTTACGGCCGCTCACAGTCACAGCGGGTCGGGCACTCAGCGTCAACGTTACATTATGTTTACGGCCGCTCACAGTCACAGCGGGTCGGGCACTCAGCGTCAACGTTACATTATGTTTACGGCCGCTCACAGTCACAGCGGGTCGGGCACTCAGCGTCAACGTTACATTATGTTTACGGCCGCTCACAGTCACAGCGGGTCGGGCACTCAGCGTCAACGTTACATTATGTTTACGGCCGCTCACAGTCACAGCGGGTCGGGCACTTAGCGTCAACGTTACATTATGTTTACGGCCGCTCACAGTCACAGCGGGTCGGGCACTCAGCGTCAACGTTACATTATGTTTACGGCCGCTCACAGTCACAGCGGGTCGGGCACTCAGCGTCATCGTTACATTATGTTTACGGCCGCTCACAGTCACAGCGGGTCGGGCACTCAGAGTCAACGTTACATTATGTTTACGGCCGCTCACAGTCACAGCGGGGCGGGCACTCAGAGTCAACGTTACATTATGTTTACGGCCGCTCACAGTCACAGCGGGGCGGGCACTCAGAGTCAAAGTTACATTATGTTTACGGCCGCTCACAGTCACAGCGGGGCGGGCACTCAGAGTCAAAGTTACATTATGTTTACGGCCGCTCACAGTCACAGCGGGGCGGGCACTCAGAGTCAAAGTTACATTATGTTTACGGCCGCTCACAGTCACAGCGGGGCGGGCACTCAGAGTCAACGTTACATTATGTTTACGGCCGCTCACAGTCACAGCGGGTCGGGCACTCAGCGTCAACGTTACATTATGTTTACGGCCGCTCACAGTCACAGCGGGGCGGGCACTCAGAGTCAACGTTACATTATGTTTACGGCCGCTCACAGTCACAGCGGGGCGGGCACTCAGAGTCAACGTTACATTATGTTTACGGCCGCTCACAGTCACAGCGGGGCGGGCACTCAGCGTCAACGTTACATTATGTTTACGGCCGCTCACAGTCACAGCGGGGCGGGCACTCAGAGTCAACGTTACATTATGTTTACGGCCGCTCACAGTCACAGCGGGGCGGGCACTCAGAGTCAACGTTACATTATGTTTACGGCCGCTCACAGTCACAGCGGGTCGGGCACTTAGCGTCAACGTTACATTATGTTTATGTACGGCCGTGCACTGAGGGCGGTTGCACCAACAGTTACAGGCCGATCGACGTTAAATATGGCGCCGGCAGCCCATATAAACTTATCAAACTTTCCATACATTCCGACTTTAACGAACACCGATTTCGATTACCTATAGCTGGGCTGGTGCACTCACTCACCCTTGCTGTACGCGACCTTTCATTTTGCACATAAAGCGGCCTTTCTGGCTAAATAAAGTGCCCTGACTGAAGGAGGGCAGTTAAACCATCCCGCTCTTCTACTTCATCTACACACTTTGTACCTATAGATTTAACTGTTGAATTGTGTTTTTGACCTGTTATCGCATACAATAAAATGCGTGTCAACGTTTGTAGATAACTTTGACTTTTACTATCCGCACACGGTAGATACGTAGATAGGTATTATGAAGTTAATAACCACCCATGCATTTTTAGTACCCACTATAAACTCGTAAATAAAGATTGTTCTTGCAATAAAATGATAGTGTTCTGCGATTATATCTAAACGTATTGAATAAATTTCAGTAGGTACGGCGATGGCACTGTCACCGTTTAGTAAATAAATGGGCTAAATTGGCTTAAACGCTTGTAAAAAAACCACTGATAGATACACAATGGCAAACAATATTGAAGAAACTGTTAAAATACCGTTCGAGGAAGCGCTGGACCGAACTGGTGAGTTTATTTCATAGACTATATTGAATAACCGTTTATTTGTGCAAATTGTAAGTCCAATAATTAGCTAACCAATAGCCAACTCATCAAAAAATTTCTAAGAGTAGCTCGTTCATTATAGTCCCCCGCGGCTATGAAGTCAATCCTGAGACATGCCTCTAGGGTTAAATATGTTTTTTTTCACCTCACTAGCTCGGAAAGCCCATTTTTATTCTTTAAAAACAGATAGCAAAACTGCATTTTATCCACAAGAGTGCAAAGAATATTTGAAATCAGAACGTGTTATTAGTTACTTTCTTAAACATAATAACATGTAAAGGCCAGTCCAGACAGGACATTTTTCGCCCATCAGATTTATTTTTACCTTACCTTTTTTAGAATGTTTTATTCTTTTTTTTAATGTTTTTAATTCTTTTTTTCTTTTTTAAATGTTATTTGTTTTATTAATCTTTTTTCTTTTTCTTCTTTTTTAAAAATGTTTCTCTTTTTAAATGTTTTGTTTCTTTTTGAATGTTTTTCTGTATTTTTTTTCTCTTTTTAATGTTTTTTTGGTCTTTTTATGCGTTTTTTTCCTTTTTTTTTAATTCTTTTCTTCTTTTTTTAATGTTTTTTGAAATTCTATTTATTTTTTTGATGTTTTTGTCTACAGTTTAATGTTTTTTTTTTATATTTTATTGATTTAAATGTGTTTATTCAAGGTTTTTTTTATTTTTTCCACTAAAAAAAAAAAAAAATTTAATGTTTTTTCTTTTTGATTTAATTTGTGGTTTTTCCACTTTTTTCTCTTTTTTAATGTTTTTTTTTTAAGTTTTTTCTCTTTTTTTATCTTTTTTTTACGTTTTTTCTCTTATTTTAATGTTTTTTGTAACTTTTTTTCTTTTATTATATTTTTGTCTCTATTTTATTGCTTTATACCTATTTCTTTATTCAATGATTTTTGCTTTTTTCTCCTTTTTATAGATGTTTTGTTTCTTTTTGAATGTTTTTTTAATTTTTTTGTTTTTTTGGTCTTTTTTCTCTTTTTTATATGTTTTTTCCTTTTTTTTAATGTTTATTTTTTATTATTTCAAGGTTTTTGAAATTCTCTTATATTTTTTTGATGTTTTTGCCATATTTTAATGTTTTTTTTTAATTTTTTATTGATTTATATGTGTTTTTCAAGGTTTTTTCTTTTTTCATTATTTAAAAAAAAAATCCATTCTTTTAACATGGTTTTTTTTTGTTTTTTTGTCTTTTTTTACGTTTTTTCTCTTAATATAATGTTTTTTGTAACTTTTTTCTTTTTACATGTTTTTTTTTTGTTTTTTGTCTTTTTTGTCTTTTTTGTCTTTTTTTACGTTTTTTTTCTTAATGTTATGTTTTTTGTAACTTTTTTCTTTTTTAATGTTTTTTGAAATTATTTTTGCCTTTTTTTAAAGTTTTTCTTTATTTTAATGTTATTTTTTTTTGTTTCTCAATGTTTTTTCTCTTTTCCTCTTTATTAAATGTGTTTTTTAATTTTGTTTCTTTTTTCATGTTTTTAATTTATTTTTTCTCATTTTTAATGTTTTTTTCCCCCTTTTTAAGATTTTTTTTTTAATTTTTTCGTTACTTTACTTTTTTGTTTTTTTTTGTTTTTTTTCCTCGCTTTAGTGAGGTGAAAAGATTTGTGTTACACACGGGTGCAAGTTATTTTGACGTCTCGTGTGTTGCAACACTCGCTACGCTCAGGATTCTATTTTTGAACCCTAGAATCCATTCGCTAGCTCGTGTTTCAATTCCACACTCGCGGTTAAAATACAACTTTGCACCCTTGTATAACAAATAACTATTTTCCTATGGTTGACATTGTCATTAAGTATTCAGAAACTTCATAGTTGCGCAATGTGTCAAGATAGACTTCAAAGCCGCGGGGGACTGTAGTGCATCTATAGTAGATTGTACAACAAGCGCATAAAACGAGCCATTTAACCTGAGACGTTAATATCCACCCGAGCCACCGGCGAGTGCTTTTCACTTCGATTGCGAAAAGATAACAAATAGTTGCAAAATAAAATAAAATAATAGCTCATTCCCGTCACTTTTGTGTGTGTGGCTGTTAGGCCCGATTATCTTAGTCTTTGAAACAATTTTACTTTGTGCACTAGAGCATAAAAGTGGCATTTTGTGCAGCATACATCCAGCACAAAGGCGAACTTTGCGAGCATGAGAAGTGAAAAATAGTTTTCACGCCACTGCTCGGAAATGTGGCAAAAGATGGTCAGAATGCAGGCTTCAAAGCTGGGGTTAGTTGGACGTCGCACGAACAGGCCGTCTATAAATTCAAACTGTCCAACAATGTTATTGTAGTCCAATACTGGGTTTTTTTTCATACCCTGTTTAAAATAAGGTCCTTTTTAGATCCACTTTTTTTAAAATGGGTGCGTCTCACGAAATATAACAACATAATATATAATTTCATATTAATAACGTTGACAAGATATAATGAACGTTAGCTATAATAACAAAATCAATAAAATTATAAGGAATAACGGTCAGTTGCCATAATATTCATTTTATATAACTTTTTTTACATAACACTCAAATTTACTAATTTCAGTTGGTATAACATGCAAAACGTATAACGATCATAATACATAATATCTTTTAGTATAAGCATTATAAGATATAAGAGACATGAGATATAAATCAGAGCCCGCGGAATAAGGTTAAGGCAGCTAGAAAAAGGGGGGCTCGGGGGGCGTAGTAAAAAACAAATCAACAATTGTATTTTTGGTAGGTTTAGGTTATGGTTATCTTGTGTCCCTTAGAGCGGAAATAGGCACCCCGCGAAGCGGGGTGACGTCGAAACGCTGGCGGTTAGGTTAGGTTTAGGTTAGTTTAAAATAATTGCCATGCGTTTTAAAAAAAAAATAAGTTCTATTAGGTTAGGTTACAAGGAGACAATTTACTTTAACTAAATGTTCAGGATTAATAAGGGCTCAACTGTAGAATATCTGGCATGGAGTACAGGGTTAATATTTTTTTTATGGATTGTACTCACCATAAGACGACTCCTTGCCAAATTTCAAGTTGCGGAAACGCTTGGTTTGCGGGAACAAAAATATTAAAAATTTCATACAAAGTCCCGATTTTATGACCGCCATGACGCATATTTTTCTGTTTCTTTGCACGTGTTGTCATTGATATGTTCCTAATAGCGTACTTATCCAATCCTTTTGTTGATCATTTGCATATTCTACTCTAAGGCAGGTCGGTGTAGGTACGACGACGAGCGAAGCGAGGAGTGTTAGGTGTACCGCGATCCTACAGCGCGCGAGCCGAGCGAGCGAAGCGAGCGTGCCGCGGTAGCGGCCGGCGAAGCGCCAGAACCGACTTTATACGAAATCAGGCCATAATATTGATGAAAATGTCAATTTCATATGAAAAAAAATTTTTTTTTTTCTCAAAAACCATGGATTTCCGCAGATTTTGGATTTCAAAAATACACTATAGACACCCTCCTCTGCTCTCAAAAAAAATGGTGCATTTTGGCCATGAAAATGTTAATTTCATATAAAAAAAAAAAATCTCAAAAACCACGGATTTCCGCAGATTTTGGATTTCAAAAATACACTATAGACACCCTCCTCTGCTCTCAAAAAAAATGGTGCATTTTGGCCATGCCAGATATTCTACAGCCCTTCCTTAATAAGTTAGGTAAGAATGATTTTAAATTAGGAAGACCACATAACACATAAAAAAATATTTAATTTTAACCAACATAACATGTATATCTTCAATGTTTACTTTTCTTCAAACACAAAATTGCTCTAAGAAATTCACATTCAGTATATTCAGCTTTTCAAGCGATTTCAAGAGTAATTGTATGCGTTTATACTATACGAGCATTATGCTTTTTGATGTTAGATTAATTGTATAATATATGTTTTCAATCTTAGGAGTTATGAACATTATACACTCTAATCGTTATATCAATTGGTATTATATCCTAATAACGTTATACTTTACAAAAGTAGATATTTTGAAATTATATATTTCGTTCATTATATCCAGTGAATGTTATACTCAACAAGCGTAAACAAAGTGAGCGTATGTATTATGAATGTTATATGATGTGTTCTTATATCTCGTATTACTTACCCTTTAAAAATAGATTCGAAGATATTGAAACCACAAGCAATTCTAGATGTTTCAAGCGCTTCGGTGCGCTTGGATTGATAACTAAAAAACGCCTTTGAGTGACTGGCCACTTGAGAACGGTCCAATAAAAAAATTAAAGTATATAAAGGGCGGGAGTGTGCCACTACCACGCCACCTCTGTTGCCTAATGAATATATTTAGACACTGACATAAACTATTTAGATCTTCTATTCACCGCTAGGAGCAACTAACACTCGGTTCCGCTACCCGATATAAGATGTCATTAGTAAAAGTTAGTTAACGGACATTTTAATATAGTTAAGGTGTTAAATACGATTATTTAAGAATTATTCATTGAAAAAATAATAACTAATCATTAACTAAATGATTTCCATACATTTTGAGCACGTTAACTGATGGTACAAAATAGGCGCTACTGTCTATGCGCAACCGACCAGTTTGTATGGGAATTTTTAGTTCCAAATTCCACCACCATCCATTTTTTGGAAGAACCCCATTGATATTTGAGTCAATAACGGTGATTACACGTTTTATGGAACATTACAATTATATTAAAATCAACGTCAGCTCTGTTGGTGGGTGGGGACGGTGCCCATACAAATCTGCCCATTGTCCTTTTTATGAAGTTGAACTAACGACGATCTCTTAATAACGAAACTAAACCAAAATTGTATCTAAAATTGATTCTTCAAATAGTGAGAGTGATTCTATGGACGTACCTTACGCCTACCGAATTAAAACAGGCCGCAAAGTCGGTTGTAAACCATTTTTTGCCAGAAAAATCCCGGGCAAAATACATAAAGGCGTATCAATATTTTATCTCGTGGAGATATGATAAGAAGACGAAATCTTTTTCAGAAACTGTTTTACTGGCATATTTCTATAAACTTTCGAAAAACCTAAAACCCTCCACGTTATAAATTGAATGAATCAATAAATTTGCGTCAATCCACTTCAACTAAGGCAACAACATCGCGTGAAGCTGTAACACCACCGAGTCCCTGCCTTGGAGAACGTTCAATGACAGAACAGAACTACCAACAACCTGCCGAAATGACACAATTTTTTATACAAATATTATGTTAATTTAGTTTTTAAGCAGTAACGTTGCTAACTAAATTTATAAATTTCAAATTAAAGGAAAAATTGAAAAATGTTGGCTCCGAGTTCACCGGTCACCGGTTCGAATCCAGCTCGGAGCCTAAATTTCAAAAAAAATAAAAAATATATAAATATTATGTTCCCGGCAAGAATATTTCGCTATCGTTTAATAATTGTTCCAACGCTAATATTAATACATATAACATTTAATTAAAAAAGATGACAATAAGATATGATTTGTATTTCCTCTCAGTAGTCGTGAAAAGCACTAGGTATGTAATGTCTCGGCTAAAAGTGCAATAGATATGGACTCGTCATTTCGACGGCCTCAACTAGGGCTCGGCCCTCGAACTCACTCGTCCAACTATTGCTCTCTTTCCAGCCTCTACAACAATGTACCTACTATTGTGACTAATAACTTAATAAGCCGTTGTCGGAAACATTACCGGCAATATACCTACATAGACGACCACTTTAGCCTAGTTGGTAGTGACCCTGCCTACGAAGTAAGAGGTCCTGGGTTCGAATCCCGGTAAGGGCATTATTTGTGTGATAAGCTTGAATATTTGTTCCTGAGTCACGGATGTTTTCTATGTATTTAAGTATTTATTTATCTATATAAGTATGTTTATCTTTTCCTACCCATAGTACAAGCTTTGCTTAGTTTGGGACTAGGTCGATTTGTATAAGATTGTCCGCAAATATTTATTTATTTATAGACGGGAGTCGGTATAGTTATCAACTCTCGAGACAATTTTAATGTTAGTAACTAAGCTCGAAGATGATGAAAGACCTACGCCCTAAGCCAATGACCAGTTTCGTATTTTTTTTGGAAAATTCTACAAATAATTTCGTTTGAGTAAGTAGGTACGTTTCTATACATGTATCCCTTTTAAAAACCGGTCAATTACGAGTCTGACTCGCGCACCGTAAAACTTTCATACACCATACCCGTCATGTCAGGATCCCATTCATTCTTGATCAATCTTATATAGCTCATAGTAGAAGTAAGCGTTGCAAAGCGCCATCTGCATTTTGGTACTAATAACTTACAATCTAGTATGTTTGTTTATCAGCGATACACGCGTACCAATTTCGATTGTTTATTTTTTTATTTGAAAGAAGGGTCTTTAAAGATAATCTGATAGGAATTTGAAGATACAAAATTACATACAAAAGTAAGTAAATTACAAATTTAATTAAGAAATTTCATTTTGAAAAATAAAAAAATTATACGCTAGATAAAGATTTTTTATTTTATCTGTATTATTTATGTTATTCCTAATCATTATGTAATTATGGGGAATGGTATATTTTCTACATTTTCCTTTATAAATCAAAATTTAACCACTGTAGAAAATTAAAAAACGATTTTAGAAAGTGCAACTCAAGCCCTTTCATATGATACCCCTTTCATTTAAGTACACAGAAAATAAAAATGTATATTTAAATGTTTCATTTTCCATATAGGTACGTCTTGACCCTCTTAACAGTTCGAATTGATAGCTTAAGTAGTTCCTGAGATATTTAACGTTGTGACAGACTGACAGAGTTCCTTTTTTACCTTTTTGGTACGGAACCCTAAAAATGTTCCAAATGAATAGAGATTCTATATGAATCATGACATTGCTAATCACTGCTTTCGTTTGTGTTCTGTTCCAGGTTTCGGACTATACAGTTACATCAACACGTTTCTCTCGGGGCTGGCCATCATATCCATGGCATGTGTGGTGTACGGCTCCACCCTCACTGTGCCAGCCAGTGCCTGTGAGCTGCAGACCACGGGTGCGCAGCAGGGACTGCTGGTCGCGGCTCCAGTTGTAGGTCAGACCACGTGTGATCAATATCAATACGCTTAGAAGGTGTTTATGGGGGCTGCAGTTGTAGATCAGTTTAGTCTGACGAACACGTATGTTTAGGCTTGCTATTCTAGCCATGATTTGCCTTGTGTACGATTCCATAAATGAACTAAAGTTTCAGTGTAGGTGTATCTAGGTATACGATCTGCGGACCCCTTGTATATAGCTGAGATTGCTTGCGGCGATACCAGCTGTAGGTTGTTCAAGCTGAGTATGACCGAGGATAATGCGTCAGCCAATTAGCCCAGCTTTTCATCCAGCAAGCCATACTCTTCCAGCTTCTTATAATCTTCGAGAATTATCATCACCCGTTAATCTTAATAAGAATCCCAACTATCAGGGGGTCGGGTTGCAAATCCCAGGGCACTGATTGCGAAAGCAATCATAGCTTACCTATTAGATGACCAAAATTACAGCTCATACCCTATCATCCATGAAAGAAGACCTGTGGTGTTATGTAGGTTAATAATGATGATGATGAGATGTTCAAGAAGCTCGCTTTGAAACTTTTCCAGGTCTAATCCTAGGCGCCCCGCTGTGGGGCTACCTGGGCGACACTCGAGGCCGTCGGCGCATGCTGCTACTAGCTCTCCTAACATCAGCACTGGTCAACGCCTTGAGCGCCATCTCAGTCAACTGGATCATGATGATGCTGCTGCAGTTCATCGCCTCAATACTGTGAGTGTTTCTTTACATACAATTATAAAATCACACTTTGTGTACAATATTTAAAACTTGGCGGGCCTAAATAAAATCATTTTAGTGCTTTAGCATTGAGCCATCCCAGAACTCTTGAACATTGATGTCAATGATGCTGAGTTTTATACCCAAAAGGGCGAGAATACTTGATGCATAATTTTGGAGCAAGGGAATTAGATGCAATGTGGTAATTGTAGGTACTTACTCGAAAAGAACTAAGTCGAATTGTTTTCTTCAACAACATGTAGCATTAATGAACGGAGATGTGGATCCGTCATGTATATTGTGGCCTACCCCGACTTCGAGTTGCTCGAGTACCTAAGGTTAAAATTATTCGTGTAAAATGGACTGGACCTTTTTCCAGAGGATCAGCGGACTACACGTTGTCGATGACTCTGCTGAGCGAGAGCGTGCCGATGGCGAAGCGGAACACAGCAGTGCTGCTCGTCAACAGCATGATGATGCTGGCGCAGGGAACCATGGCAGGTGGTGTACATTAAATGGATTACATTACCAGTGGCCCGTTTCACGAAGCTACGAGTTACAATTATATTGTTGTGTTATTGTTATTATGTAAGATAGTATAAAACAAAGTCGCTTCCCGTTGTCTGTCTGTCCCTATGTACTTATACTTAGATATTTAAAACTAAGCAACGGATTTTGATACGGTTTTAATAGATAGAGTGATTCAAGAGGAAGGTTTATATGCATGTATTATACATACCTATAAGCCCGCGTGAAGTCGGGGCGGGTCGCTAGTTTAATATACAATCTCCACTTATAATAAATCTCTAAATTAAAAAAAGAATCAGCCAGTTTGAAACTAAGCTTTGAGCGGTTCGAATGTTCTCAGCATCCCATGAACGGAAAAATATGAAACATTTTATATAGGTACATTATTATTCTAGCTGCAACTTAGGATAGTTTTTATCCGACTGCGACAGTTAATTAATTTTCCGAAATATACGACTTCATTTAATTTTTCATTTATTTTTATTGAAATCAAACGCTGCTCCAACTGTCAGCTATAAGAACCGTCAAATTTTCGTCAAAATGGCGGAATTGCTTTGCCTTTCACTTATTAATAATTTAAATCCCGTCTACGATAGACCTTTACGAGACAAATGCTAAAATATAAACCATAAAAAAATATTCGATTCTGATATGAGAACTTATATGCGCATATGTCGTTATATGTCGTAATTTCAATAAATGAAATCAACAAATTTGAACAATATAATTAACACGAATTTGTTTTTTTGAATGACAATGGCACGCGCTCGGCGCATTCAGCCAAAGTACCTGCGGCGCTACCACGAAAACCGATACTCAATGTTCATATATTTGCATCCCTGTCACTCGAGTATGGTTAGTGCGATAGAGATAGAGATACCCGAATATTTTCGAATTCCGAAGTTCGTGGTTATAGCTCAGGAATCGAAAATATGGTAAATAATCATAATGTATTTTCTCGAAAAAGAATTTAAAATAAATATAGTCAAATGGAGAAAAAAACAAAGCAAGAGGTTATATAGGTAATGATTAAGTTATAAGAGTCCAAAGTTTTAAGAGGGGGTATGTTCTGTCCCTTTTCCGCAAAACGCACCTTCATATGAAACGATTGTTTTTTACTATGACGCTCGAGTATATTGACGTCACAGTCCCTCATCGTTTTCTCACTCTAACAAGCGACATTAAAACGAATGTAGCTTCATAATTTTTTGAGATATTTGAATGGGAGTTTCATTATCTTCTATCTATTTATACATAATAAATGCCTATGTCCTGACTGACTTATTCACTCAATCACTCACTCACTCACTCATCAACGCACAGCCGAAACTACTAATCTTAGAGAAATGATTTTTGCACAGTATGTTGCTTTTATAACGTGGGCTAGGGATAAAAAGGGATTTTTGAAAATTCTACCCCTAAGGGGGTAAAATGGGGGTGCAAAGTTTGTATGGGATAACCTTTTTTTTTTGAGCTATAGACTTAAACTTTGTAGAAAAATTAGTTATTAGAATACAAATGAAACACTTTCAGCGTTTTGGAAAATTCCACCCCTACGGGGGTAAAATAGGGGTGCAAGGTTTGTATGGGGGCAACATTTTTTTTTAAATAGAGACTTAAAACTTTGTAGAAAGATCAGTCATTAGAATACAAATAAAGAACTTTCAGGGTTTTAGAAAATTCTACCCCTAAAGGGGTAAAATAGAGTGCAAAGTTTGTATGGGAAAAACTACTTTTTTTTAAATAGAGACTTAAAACTTTGTAGAGAAATTATTCATTAGAATACAAATAAAGTACCTAGATTCAGTGTTTTAAAAAAATCTACCCCTAAGGGGGTAAAATAGGGGTGCAAATTTTGTATGGGGGAAACAATATTTTTTTTAAATAGAGACTTAAAACTTTGTAGAAAGATTAGTCATCAGAATACAAATTAAGTACTTTCAGCGTTTTAGAAAATTCTACGCCTAAAAATAGGGGGCTAAAATAGGGGTGCAAAGTTTGTATGTGGGAAACTATTTTTTTTAGCTAGAGTCCTAAAACTTTGTAGAAAGATTATTTAAATACAAAGAAAGTACTTTCAGCGTTTTGGAAAATTTCACCCCTAAGGGGGTAAAATAGGGTGCAAAGTTTGTATGGGAAAAATATTTTTTTTTTAATAGAGACTTAAAATTTTGACGAAAAATTACTTATTAGAACATGAAAAATACTACATTCGGCGTTTTACAAAAATCATTCCCTAAGGGGGTTAAAAAAGGGTGCAAGATTTGTATGGGGAACACTTTTTCTGAGCTAGACACTTAAAACTTTGTAGAAAGATTACTTATAAAAATACAAAAAAAAGACTTTCAGCGTTTTGAAAAAATCTATCCCTAAGGGGGATAAAAAGGGGTGCAAAGTTTTTATCAGGGAAAGTTTATGTTTTTGAGTTAGAGACTTGAAACTTTGTAGAAAGATTACTTATTAAAATACAAAAAAAGAACACAAATCGTTTTAGAAAATTCCACCCCTAATAGGGTTAAAAAGGAGAGCAAGCTTTGCATGGGCAACACTTTTTTTTGAGTTAGACTTAAAACTTTGCAAAAAGATTACTTATTAGAATACTAAAAAAGAACTTTCAGCGTTTTAGAAAACTCCATCCCTAAGGGGATCCTTAAGATCCTTAAGAAGGGTTGCCAGTGTTGTGTGGGAAAAACTTTTTTTTTTACTAGACTTAAAACTATTCAAAATGTTACTTATTAAAATTAATAACAAAGTACTTTCAGAGTTTTAGAAAATTCCACCCCTAAGGGGGTTAAGAAGGCTTTGTATGGGCAACACTTTTTTTGAGCTAGAGACTTAAAAGTTTACGAAAAAAGTTCTTTCAGCGATTAGAAAAATTCAACCTCTAAGGGGGTTTAAAAGGGGGTTCAAATTTTAAATGGCGAGCAATAAAATTTTAAAGTGTGAGTAAGAGATTTTTAACTTCGGTCTTATTCTGTACGGTAAAAGACTACAAAACTGATTTCAGAGTTTTTCCAAATTCATCCCCTAAGAGTGTTAAAATTGGTTCAAAGTTTGAGTATTTCAAGGCATTTTTAAAGTATGAGATTTTTAACTTTGGTTTTAGACTGTTTGTTCACAAACTAGAAAATGAACATCAACTTTTTTTTTAATTATCCCCTAAAAGAGGGTTCAAATTTTGTATTGAGAGAAATCATTTTCTAAGACGATAAAAAGTTCTACGCGGACGAAGTCGCGGGCAACAGCTAGTTATAAATAAATGAGTATTAGTTATGACTTATGAGTAGAAGTCTAAACTGGCAACATCGAGGAGAAGATTAGTCTTATACTGATTTATCAGTAACAAAGAAGAACGAACGTTGTGAATACCATACCCGGCAGTTACTCGTAAAAGATGACTCAGGCTACAAGCATGTGGAGTGCTAACCAAAACTGGTAGGTACTTGCGACGGGCGCCCGCTCGGTGTTGCGTGTTTTATCCTCAACTACAAGTACGAGTATTGCCACAGCCCGTCTTGTCAAATTTGTAGGCATCCAAAGGTAGAAGGGACTCCTTAAATTTTGATTGTAGGAATGCAATTTTACACAACATAGGTTCAAGCAGCTTTGTTATCAGTTTAATGCAATTTTACACAACATAAGTTCAAGCAGCTTTGTTATCAGTTTTTTTGTTTTGTGTTACCTATGAAGTATAATTAATGAGAATATTTATTTTTCATTGTGTTCCAGTGATAGCAATCCCCATCGCACCCCTAACATTCTCCTACCATCTACCCGCCTGGAACATCTACTGGAATTCGTGGCGGACCCTGGTGATGGTGTACTCCCTGCCGAGCGTGGTGTGTGCCTGCTGCTTCTACTTCATGCAGGACAGTCCCAAGCTGACACTGGTCAAGGGCGAAGAGCATCGGGCTTTGGAGATCCTGAGGACCATTCACAAAGTCAATTTTGGGAGAAAAGCCGTTTTAGATGTGAGAAAGTGTTTTCAAAATCACTTATTTATTATTACTGAAGATTTAGAACGTCCTCGATTATAAGATTTATAAGTCTCATGAAATATCTATTTATGTACCTAAGTATGTAAATACTTTATTGTAGACAAGACACAGGTAAAAATACAGACAAAAATTGGTTAAATCGGTGCAAAAGCGAACTTATCCCTGAAGTAGTTACGGATCGCGTAGACCCGTAAAAGTTTTTATTTTTGGACCTTGTGGATGCATGCCACGAAAACGCTTTCCCTCGATTTTACTGACCAATTGTTCGATGTGTCAGAAGCTCTGCCCAGCTCTCTTTAACTAGCATTCCGTTGTTCTCAGGTCCAAGGCCTACGCTCTGAGATACTACTCCGTAGTTCAGGCATATCGAAGAAAGACCAAATTGTGCCGCTGTTCCAGGCTCCTCTGCTCAAGTACACCATCATCGTCAGCTGCCTCTTCATATTCCAATTGTCAGTATTTGAAATACAACTTAGCTCATTAATACTAATATCAAGTTTAGTAACTTTCACTGTCATTCTCTTAGGCTCATAGTTACTAGATTTCTCAAACTCAACTCAAAGAAAACTATCATCCAGTACACCTCTTGTTGCAGTCTATGAACTATTAGTTTTTTGGCTTGCAATTGTTCGGTGAACCCCGTCTATAGCCAAGTACTTAGTCCCAAAACCTGTATGACTTTTTTGAACCTCGTTGATTGTTATTTTTGTTAATTGAGGTCATCTTCATTCCAGTTCTGGTTCGTTCGTCGCGTGGCTGCCCACCATAGCTAACCGAGTCATCAGGATTTATGAGACTGGCGAAGTAACAAATATGAATCTCTGTGGCATACTCAACTCTGACATCGAGATGGTTGTGGACGTAAGAGCATTATTGTTATTGCCACTGACTGATTCATCAATAAGTCCGGCATGATTAAATCATATCCTGAAATTCATCTACTGCCTACATAGGCCTGTCCAGTCTTTAGTTTGCCCCCTAATCCAACCAACACTCACCAACTTCACCAGATATAAAAGTGTAGTTCCAGTTATTTTTTTGTGTTCGTCATAAATCTACAATAAATTAGAATAGGAATTTATTCCTCTAACTGGAGATACTCGTATGCAGACGTTAGTAATATCTCAAGTAGCTCTTTGGAATTACACATTGAAAATGGAACAGAACAGAACACGTTAGGCACCCATTCCATTCCAGCCCTCTCACTCACATTTTGCACATTCTCATTGATATCCCAAGTCACACTTACAAATACCATCAATGGTTTCAGCCCGATGCCACACCATGTGCCCTGAACACAATTTCTCTTCTCATCGTGCTAGCGGTCGGTGTTCTACAGTCTCTTCTCAACATGTTTATAACACTAGTAAGTATTTACATTATTCGACAAAGTTTTCCGGTGAGGATTGTATAGAAAACAAATTTCCCCTAATTTGAACTTATTTTTTAAGATAGCATTAACCTACACGATTTAGACAAGTAATTTTTTTGCCAGATAAACTAACTTTGTCAGCCTGTCTGTAACTTTTGAACCGATTTAAATGAATTTTGATATGGACCGTATAATTTGATTCACCAACAATTGTTTACACTAATCCAGATACATTATTATGCTGGCTAACAATTGCTTAAAAGGTACGAAATGGTACCGAAAAGGAGAAAGGTTTTTTTTAATAGTCCCGGAAATTATCCACCAAGGCGGTATTTCCCTAAATGGGCCCCGGGAAGATTTCATAGGAGTGCGATTAAAGCTAGATTTCTAAACCATTTGTGGGACTCTCGCAGGGGACCATAATATCGGCCTTTAAAGCCTACGCCAAAACCAAACACCAACACGAGTGGAGGAATGAGGCTGGCTTAAGGCACTCTAAGCTCTTCATAGAAGGAGTGGACTCGGGCTGGACCAGAAAACTCTGGAAATCCAGTAAGAAGCAACTCAGAATTATATCTGGGGTGTTCACTGGTCACTTCGGGGTCAAGGATCTCTTGGCCAAGATGGGACTATCTGATAGTTTAGACGGTAGAATGTGTGGCGAGGAGGTTGAGACTATGGAACACTTATTGTGTGAATGTCATGCCCTTGCCAGACAAAGAATGAATTACTTTGGTAACGGTTACCCGCAAACAAAGGAATTCAAGGTGCTCCCGGCGAACTGCATCATCCGCTTTGTGGAAATGATGGAGCAAGCCTGGGAGCAGGTATAAAGGAGAGAGCAAATGCACAAAAGATCCCACTGGGTCGAAGTGCATCCGAAAGGGCCCTCACCTAGATAAGATAAGATAAGATAAGATAAGATACTATTAAACGAGCAATATTTTCCATATCTGGAAAAAATGGTTTCTCTCTGCAAAATACGTCAAACTCCGTGCCAGGCTCAGGCCCAGAGGTTCTATATAAATAATTGCAGGTGGTGGTAAACCGCGCCGGCCGCCGCAACACTTCCATGGCGGTGACCGCTGTCATAGGAATGTGCGGGATCCTGGTGAACCTCGTTCCTAACACCGTCGGGACCGCTGCGCTTTTCGGAGTCTTCCTTTTGGGCTACATGGTCATGGGCCTGTACACCGCTATTGCTGTCGCCCTGTTTCCTACACATTTGAGGTAAGTGTAAGACAGGACTATTTTTCATTTCAGTTTTAATACGTAGGCATTTATCTAAGGTTGATTTAAATGTAATTTTTGTTTGGAAAAATGTTAGTTGAGTTGTCCGAATCCGAATGCTGGTTCGAAAAGTTGCGTTATCATCACCCCTCGGATCTGATCATTGTCCCGTTGACAGAGCGATCGCTATTGCTATCACGACCACGGCGGGCAACATCACGACCTTCGCGGGCATCCAGCTCGTCAACTTCCTCATCTTCTCGAGCTGCGAACTCGGCTTTTATCTCTTGGCTTCACTTTTTGCCTGTAAGTATTTGGCATGAATATTTGTTTTTGTGTCTGGATGATTTCTATGTATTTATATCCATTAAATGTATTGTCTTCTAGTACCAAAGAAATTATATTGAACTATGTGGTTAGTTCGATTTGTATACCTAAGATTGTCCCCTAGTATTTAGGTATTAGATATGATTTATTTCTCACATTGAATTTTTTACAAGAAGGAGTTACCAGTATAAATGAGCATTTTCTAAAAGTGTGAAGGTAGTTTATACTACCTAGAGTTCGTTTAAATAACGTTTTGTGTTGATTTGAGTGGCTGTTTATAATATTCTAATCAGCCTTTAAAATGTCTAATTGATTGCATTCAATGTTGAATTTTTGTTTAGTATTTATATCTTTTCCCAGCAACAGCCATCATCGCATCATTCCTGCCCGATGACAGATTCTTGCAGAAGCCACATCATCCGAATCATCGCAAAGCATCAGTTTATGTGGAGAGGCTGTAGAAACAGATCACCAAGGCGAATCTTGTAAAACTGAATGCTGAACAATAGGTGTTTTGTTTAGCCTTTCAGAACGAGCACTTTATGCACGACGCACGACAAAGAGTAATAGGTAAATAAGGAGTCGAAGGCCCTCTCGAAGGCGAGAAACTGCATGTCAACGTATCACGTCTTCATAAGTTTATATTTGAGCAAAATTTTGAAGCTCGTCAAATAAAGTTGTCCACCTTTGGCACCGTCTGCCAAGTCCTTCCGGCCATTTCAGGACTGACAGACTTAAGTAGGATTCCTCTCTCTTCGATTAAAGGGCTAAATGATGCCACATGTCTCGTACCTACTACTATTGTCCCATGTCGTAAATATACCTTACTTTTATATACAAACAAAATAGTGGGTTAACTAACTAACTAATAATATTCTATCTTGACAATTGTCTAATGATTAACCTTGCAGACGAAAATTATACCCTTTAGCATGCTTTAACTGACTTTTCTCGGTGGTCAATTCCGGTTAAAAATGACTTAAAAATTTAAAGGTAAATACTTAAATAGTACATTGTTTTATAGGCTAGAATAGAAAGAAGGCAATAGATGCATCCACCTATCGCACTTTTGGCTGAGACATTATACATTGATTTTCACGCTTAGGTATTGGGAAGAAATTGCAAATAATTATAATTATAAATCAAAGTTAAATAGGTATGTACAGTCGCCATCACATACATCGGAGCAAACAAGCACGTCACAAACATCGGAACATCCCTCTATTTTCATGGCATTAGGGTGCATGTGCCGATATTTTTGAACACCTATGTATGTGATGGCGACTGTACCTAAATAAATATCATTAATATTATACTAAACAAAATAGCGTGGCGTCCTGTGAATTTTCGAATCGCTGTTCCAACTGGACTTGAAAAACATTGTTGGACAGTTTGAATTCATAGAAGGCCTTATAGGAACCACAGCCACCGCGCCGTGGAAATCTGTTACTTCGTGCGATAGAAAATAATTTTTTCATCCCAATTTTAATTAAGACTTACCTTTTCAGTGATACTTTTTAGGGTTCCGTACTCAAAGAGTAAAACGGGACCCTATTACTAAGACCTATTACTATTACAGCGAACTGTCCGTCCGTCCGTCTGTCTGTCACCAGGCTGTATCTCAAGAACCATGATAGCTAGAGAGTTGAAATTTTCACAGATTATGTATTTCTGTGGCCGCTATAACAACAAATACTAAAAACAAAATAAAAGTTTTTTTATGGGGGGCTCCCATACAACAAACGTGATTTTTTTGCCGTTTTTATAGATAATGGTACGGAACCCTTCGTGCGCGAGTCCAAATCGCACTTGGCTGGTTTTTATAATAACAGATGAATGGGCTACGTTACGATATTGTCTAATTACAAAATAACGCTATAGTGCGATCGTGATAGACATTTTTTTATTTTTTTTGATAATTTTCGAAATTTGTTTTTTTTTTAGATTTTTACTATGAACAGGTATAAAGTAAAATCCATAAATAAATGCGTCATCCCTAAATTATACGAAAATTATACCAAACTTGACTTAGTGTAGTAGTAGTTATAGGTAGGCAGAAATACTCGTATAGCAAAGACCGGACTTCGGAAGGTGGCGCTTTCCCCCTTTATTATTTTTGGGTACTAGACATAGGTTGATCGCGTGGCTAGGACGCTTAATCAGTTTAGTTTGACCCAAGGAACAATCGTGCCAAGCGGCGTCGCCTGAAACAAAAGTGCATACTGACTGCCACTAATTTCCCTACTATATATTTAGTTCTTGCGGATGCATCTGCCATCCGACCTTCTAACCTAAAGAGGTAGTACGTTACTATATTACGAATTGACTTGGTTAAGTATGTTGGCAACTTCGATGTCGCGAGTTCTCATGCCTCTCGAAGATCCCAAACTCTGCTCAACGACTGAATTCATGACACAACAGCCGGATCATCTACTTAACAGTCTTAACACACCTTCCTTCCCATTTACGGAAGCGCTCAGTCAGTGTGGTTACGCCGTCAGTGTAAAATTCCTTTAAGCCTCCTTTGTCCATCCTCTCGTTTGTCTTTGTCATCTCCTTTGTCAAGAACCATCAATAATGTGTTAAGCCGCCATGTCACCCTGCCGTAACAACAATGACAACCCACGGTGAACTAAGTACCGTAAAATGGGGTAAGTAGGGTCAAAACTGACATTCAAACCTCGATCACATTTTATTTTTACATATGCAAACTGAATGGTGTATATAATAAGTAATCCGGACGTTTGTCAAAAAAAAAAAACAAAATCAAAAATATTTATTTGGTATCAAAAATTTGGTTTTAAATTTTTTTTTTAAGTTTGTATTTTAGTTTTTATTTTATTTTAAGACCCCCGTAGTCCCTCGTAATTGGGGTGAGATGGGTTTCATACAAAGGTGATTTTGGAAGATTATTGGATCGTTTTTTTTTATTACGAGTATTACTATAGCTCCATTTTAAATTGGAATACATTATTGTTGTAGCAGTAGCCTTAAAATCCCATCTCACCCCCCTTTTAACCCTCCCCGTTCATAACCCATTTCTCCCCGCGAACCCTACTCACCCCCTTTTACGGTACTTAAATAAAACTAGTGGCTCCGTGAGCTATAGAACTCGAAGCCTGTCAGTTTTTTATTTTAGTTTTTAAATACCTACTAAATTTCTAAAAACTAAATCTACAAAAAAAAACTATAATTATTGAATCTGCAGGTCGATCACGTAACCCATTGTACGCGCGTCAAGTAGATCTAAATATCACTTTTAGCACGGAAAAATGACAGTTGAGTTGTCCTAACGCGCGTTCGAAACGGTACGTGACGCCGGACGTACGAAAGAATGTTTGCTGAAGCTGAAACCATAAATTAAGTATACTATGCTGAAACGGATCGAATCGTTGGCGTCGCTCGCTTGTTCAATTATAATAACAGCTTCGAAAAATTGAAAAACTCCCGACATATTCATTTCAAAATTTTGTTAAAACGTAGCTACGTCACCTTTCGGACAAAAATAATCGCATTAAGATCGGTCCATTCGTTTAGGAGCTACGATGCCACAGACAGACACACATATTTATACACAAATACACAGACACGTCAAACTTACAACACCCCTCTTTTTTCATCAGGGGTTAAAAGACAATTTGAATTGATTCTTAATGTACTCTTAACCTTTCATCTATACGTAAACCGACATATAAATGCCTATGTATATAAATGCCTATGTCCTGGCTGACTCACTCACTCACTCACTCACTCATCAACGCACAGCCGAAACTACTGGGGCTAGAGAGTTGAAATTTACACCAGAACTACCTTTTACAACGTAGGCAACGGATAAGAAGGGATTTTTGAAAATTCCACCCCTAAAGGGGTTAAATAGGGGTGAAAAGTTTGTATGGGTAAAACCATTTGTGGGACTCTCGCAGGGGACCATAATATTGGCCTTTAAAGCCTACGCCAAAACCAAACACCAACACGAGTGGAGGAATGAGGCTGGCTTAAGGCACTCTAATCTCTTCATAGAAGGAGTGGACTCGGGCTGGACCAGAAAACTCTGGAAATCCAGTAGGAAGCAACTCAGAATTATATCTGGGGTGTTCACATGCCACTTCGGGGTCAAGGATCTCTTGGCCAAGATGGGACTATCTGATAGTTTAGACTGTAGAATGTGTGGCGAGGAGGATGAGACTATGGAACACTTATTGTGTGAATGTCATGCCCTTGCCAGACAAAGAATGAACTACTTTGGTAACGGTTACCCGCAACCAAAGGAATTCAAGGTGCTCCCGGCGAACTGCATCATCCGCTTTGTGGAAATGATGGAGCAAGCCTGGGAGCAGGTATAAAGGAGAGGGCAAATGCACAAAAGATCCCACTGGGTCGAAGTGCATCCGAAAGGGCCCTCACCTAGATAAGATAAGATAAGATAAGATGGGTAAAACTTTATTTTTTGAGCTAGAGACTTAAAACTTTGCAGAAAGATTACTTATTAGAATACCTAGAAATAAAGCACTTTCAGCGTTTTGGAAAAATCTGCCCCTGAGGGGTTAAAAAAGGGTGCAAAATTTGTATGGAGGCAACGTTTTTTTTTAGCAAGAGACTTAAAACTTTATAAAGATTACCTACTTATTAGAATATAAATAAAGTACTTTCAGCGTTTTGAAAATTTCACCCCTTTGTATGGAGGAAACATTTTTTTAGAAAGATTACATATTGAAATACAAAAAAAGTTTGTAGAAAGATTACTTATTAGAATACAAATAAAGTACTTTCAGCGTTTTGGAAAATTCCACCCCTAAGGGGGTTGAAAGGGGGTGCAACATTTGTATGGAGGAAATATTTTTTATTAGCTAGAGACTAAAAACTTTGTAGAAAGCTTACTTATTAGAATACAAATAAAGTACTGTTAACGCCACCACTCCACCCGTTTTTTTTTGTTGACGCTGAGGGAAAGCCTTTACGCATCTCCCAGGATCCGGGAAAGGGCCAGGGGGTATGTGGGACGTGCCTTTATAAGGTAATACCCACTAAACCACTCTGCGGCGTCGACCCTCACTGCCGTTAAGGGGGGCATCATGGGATCGCTAGCATTCTACAACTCGTCGGAAATATCTGCGAACCTCGCTTCGCCAAATCCCAAGCTGTCAGATTTTTCTGGTCTATTACCTTGCCGGCCTCTAAGACCCCATCAAAATCTCACCCCCACCATGTCTCCTTCCCAGAGATCAATTCTATCAGGAGAAATCAGTCGTATTGCAGCTTTATAGTATGCTCAAGCCAGGTTCGCACATATTTCCGACGAGTTGTACCACGATGCCCCCCGGCTGCCTTGTGAGCACCCGCACACCACATGGAGTGAATGGTTGGTAACGCTTCAACCCTTCTCCAAGACGTTTAGGGCCTGGTGATGTATGGGTCCCCTCCCCTACCCATTTGCAGCGGTGTTCTCTACGCCTTCTCCCCCTCCGTCTGCGCCGAAGCGAGTGTGCATTGGCATTGTCTTCGCGCATCCGCTCGGCGGCCTCCTTCTGCGACATAACTGTTTCGCAGAATGAGGCCACAACCCGCCACAATGTTTCACTGCGCAGTATGGCCGATACTATGCCATGCAGAGAAATAGGAGAACCAATGAGCGTCTCCAGAGAGTTACGCTCTGTTGCTCACATACCGCACACCTCGAGAGTGTGCTGTGCCGTGTCATCTAGGTCACCACAGTGGTGGCAACCTGGGCTCGGCTTAAATCATCATCATCATCATCATATCAGCCGAAAGACGTCCACTGCTGGACATAGGAAAAGCTAAAGCATAGCATAGGGAAAGCTGCTGGAAAAGATTACATCATAAAATAAAAATAAATACTCTCAGCGTTGTAGAAAATTCCACCCATTAGGGGTGTAAAAAGGGGGGACCACGTTTGTATGACAGAATGTTTTTTTTTTAGTGAGAGACGTAAAACTTTGTTGAAAGATTACTGATTACAATATTTACAATACAAATAAAAAACTTTCAGCGTTTTAGAAAATTACACCCCTAAGCTGGATAACAAGGGGTAAAAATTTGTACGGAGGTACCTTTTTTTTTGAGATAGAGACTTGAAATTGTGCAGAAAGATTATTTACTAGAATACAAATATAGGTAAATTACTTTCAGTGGTTTGGAAAATTCCACCCCTAAGAGGGGGAAAAAGAGGTTCAATGTTTGTATGGCGGTAACTTGTTTTTAGGTACCTAGAAACTGAAAACTTAAAGATTACTTATTAAAATACAAAAAAGTACTGCCAGAGTTTTGTAAAATTCCACCCCTTAAGGGGTTCGAAGTTTGTATAGAGATCAAGATATTTTGAAAGTAAGAGATTTGTAACTTCGGTTTTACTACAAAACTAATTTCAATGTTTTTATAAATTCATTCCTTAAACAAACATTTAAACGATAACATGTTCTACGCGGACGAAGTCGCGGGCAACAGCTAGTTGCACATAAAGCGGCCTTTAAATCTGGCTAAACGCAGTGCACTGACTGGGGGAGCGCAGTTACCTATATAAACCACAATTTCACTGTTCAATTTGTGTTTTTTGACCTGTTACCGCATACAATAAAATGCAAATAATCGGCTCTGTTGTGTCGCGTATCAACGTTTGTAGATAACTCAGACTTTCACTATCTACACACGGTAGATACGGCTTCTGGATTAAACAAACAACCACCCATACATTTTTAGTACCTGGGCAAATCTCCGACTGCCTGACTTCCATGGCAGATTTTTTTATTGACGTTAATTGGATAGTTTATCGATAAATTGATAACATGCAAATTGATTGGGAGCGCACCCGGATATCCAGCAGAATGAAAATTGTATGAACCATATATTCAATTATGACAAAACATTACTTTTCAGAACAACTGCTAGTAATAAAGATGCGCTTCATGTTTCTTCTGACAGAGCTAGTATTCGTCAAGTAGACACTGTGAAATTTCTTGGCGTACATATAGATTCATGGCAAAACTGGAAAAACGAACTAACGGCTATCGTTAACTCTGTTAGTTCGGCCTGCTATGCTCTCAGAAGTCTCAGAGATGAAGCAAAACTGGTTCAACTCAAAATGGTGTATAATACTTTGGTTGAATCACGAATCCGTTACAGACTGTCCGTTACATGTGGCCTTGATATTGATAAATCCCTTGCAATTATTTTCCTTGGTTCCGATTGTATTTGTGACGTGGTAGTCCTAGTAGTTGAGCAGCGTTTTCGGTGCAAAGAGAAATTTGGGCACCTTGGTCAATTAAGGCACGTAATTTGATATACGCATCTTTTGACTAACTTACAGTGTAAAGTTCTGGGGAAATAGTTATAAATATAACATACAGTCTGCTTTTGTTTCCCAGAAAAGGGCTAATAGAATCATGGCAAGAATATCACAAACTGTATCTTGTAGGAGCTATTTCTTAGAGTTTGAGATTCTGACTGTTCCCTGCCTGTACATTCTTGTAGTCCTAACTGATTTAATTAAGCACCTGACAGACATAGAAACACCCGGTGAAAGACAAACGCGTCTGGGCACTAGAAGGGAGGACTTGCCTCAAGGTACCCAGGCTAAACTTAATGTGGTTAGGCACACTGCCTGTTACCAAGCAGTCAACCTCTACAATAAGTTACCAATGGAGTTGAAGTTACTTACAAGCACAAACTTATTCAAAAATAAGCTGAAAGCATTTTTGCTGCGGGAGTGTTTCTATAAAGTTGAGGAATTCTTATTGTTTAAAAAAAAACTTAGATATAATTAGGTTAGATTGTTGATTGGCATTCAGTAAATTATTTGATCAATATAAAAACATGGTTGACATGCCTTATTATTAATTTCTTTACATGTTCTTCATTTCTTTTTTTATCCTGTATTGTTACGTCTGAGTAATGAGTATGTCTGATTATTGTTAAAAAAAAACTGTGATATAATTATGTATTTGTATTAGATTGACATTTAATAAATTATTTGAATTATACAAAGACACAGTTGACATGATATAAATTCTTTATTAGGTATTGATTTTCCATTATTTTAGTTTTTTTAGTATTATTCTATATTGTTATTTTCTACTTCTGCATTCGTTTTTACTTGTATTATTTTGACATTATTACCTATATTTCAAATGCAATGTATATAGTTGACTGAATAAATAACTATAACTATAAGTCAGAGGACACGGAAATCAGAAAGATATGTTGGGGATAACTGTTTTTAAATATTACTAAATAAATTATATTATATTGAAAGATTTGACCTAGCTGGTGGCTTTCTTGCGCAACGCATCAATCAGCATTGCAATTTAGCGAGGAAATGCCGCCAGCATCCTCAATACAATGCCTCGAGGGACTTTTTTAGATTTACTTAGTTTTAATTTAATTTAGTTAATGTTAATTATCATCTTGTAGTTACTTTAGAAAATAAATGTGATATCATTAATTTGAGTAATTAATATTATTGGTAGAACTTAACCAGCGTACGTCAAATAGCAAGGTAAAAAGGGCTAGTAAAAATAATAACCATCATACATTTTTCTGATGAAACATGACTTCCATGCACATCTTTCTGACTTCCATGCATGTTTCATGTATGTATATGACATTTGTGTATTTGTTAATCTTCATCCAGAATTTTCTAATACGAGGTACCCAAATCGTCTTGCTATTCCGCCTATAAAGACTCAATTGTAGGAGAAGAACGCATTTTGTATGGCAATTGGAATCTATAATAGGTTACATGATGACATTAAAGAATTACCATTTAACATATTTAAATCAAGACTAAGACATATTTTAATATGAAAAGACTTACAAACTATACGTAAATACATTTTAATAATTACTACCTATAAATACATAATTATATTTATATACATTTATTATTTGCAAACAACTTAAAAATAAAATAAAATAACAGAAACGTATCAAAACTTTGCCCTTTAGGCAGGGTGCCCATCTTTTAATATAGTTATCGTTTTATACTGTGAATGAGTACTTTGACTATTATAAAAACTTGAATTTGTATTAAGACTTAACTAATTTAATTTGAATTTTAATTGACATTATGTTTATTGTGTAAATCCATTATGATTAATTTCTATTTCGTTAGGTATATTCAAATTTTTGCATGCCAGTTGCTGGTGAAATGTATGTTTCTCTGTGATATATTATGTATACCATCTTCTGTACCACGTTTTACGCAAAATAAATTACTTTACTTTACTTACTTACTTTACTTTATTGACTTCCATGCCAAAAAAACCTGGAAATACCTGGAAGTCAAATACACGGTAATATATAATAAAATTTAACATAAGTATTACTCTACAACTTATATAGGTAAAAATATTTTATTTTGTTCTTATCAAAGTTATTAAGCAAGCCTTATCTGTGACTGTATGTAACCGGCAAATAATTTTAAGTAACTTTTGTAGTAAAGTCGTGTTGAAACCGAATCTGGCCACCACGTGTCAGGCATAGCCTAGTGTGGGGCCGCAGGATAAGCTGTACTATAAAAAGGTTTTCTTTTAATAAACAATTTTTATTTTTATTTTTATTTATTTACTAGCTTTTGCCCGCGACTTCGTCCGCGCGGAACTCGTTTATATCGTAACTTTCTCCCCCCTTTTCACCCCCTTAGGTGATGAATTTCCAGATAAAAACTATCTTTAGTAAGGACTCTTTGGGAAGGCCCCGGAATTCAAAGTATCTCTATACCAAATTTCATCTCAATCGGTTCAGCGGTTTAAGCATGAAAAGGTAACAGACAAACAGAGTTACTTTCGCATTTGTAATATTAGTATGGATTGTATGAAGGAAAGGGTATCGATGCATGTAGGCTTTTTTCAGTATTATTTTGCACATTTTCATATCACACGGCCGTAAGGACCTTTCTACTAAACCGTAGGATTAAATTAACTAACTTGTAATTTAAACATTTTATATGTTACATCTAATAGTTTTCAAAATAGCCATAATCAAACGTCTTTTGTACCCCGTTTTAGAAAACATCTTCAAAACTAAGGCCGCCATAAGGTACCTTTACCCTTGGAACGTCAATTTACTTATGTAATGTTAATGTTCCTATTCCCAAGGACTCCTAACTACCGCTATACCGTAAATGGGTTCCATCCAAATTTTCACCCCCGATTGACCCCCTTAGGGGATGATTTCTGGAATAGAAACTATTATATGTCCTTTTCCAGGACTCAAACTATCGTTCAACCAAATTTTATCAAAATGTGTCACAAACAAATTTCCACCTCCAATTACACCCACCTTTGTCCTTCCTTATCTATCGCTATACCGTAAATGAGTTCAATCAAAATGTTCATCCACCATTTCTCACCCCCTTAGGGGATGATTTCCTCCTTTTATGTGTTCCGGAATAAAAAAAATCTATGTTCTTTCCTAGGACTCTACCTCTCTCTATACCAAATTTCATCTAAATGGGTTCTATCCAAATCTTCAACCCTCATTTCACCACCTCAGCAAATGATATTATGGGATAAAAACTATGCATTGTCCTTCCCTAGGACTCCTTCTATCTATTTACCAAATTTCATCTAAATGGGTTTTATCCAAATTTTCACCCCCTATTTTATCCCTGAGAGGATGATTTTTGGGATTAAAACTATCCGTTGTCATATTCCGGGACTCAAACTATCTTTCAACCAAATTTCATCAAAATGGGTCACAAACAAATTTTCACCCCCAATTACACCCCCTTATGGGATGATTTTCAGGAGTAAACTATCCTTTGTCCTTCCCCAAGACTCCAACTCGCTATACCGTAAATGGGTTCCATCCAAATTTTCATACCCCATTTCACCCCCTTAGGAGATGATTTCTGGACTTAAATTATGTTAAGTCCTTCCCCAGGACTCTGAACTATCTCCATACCAAATTTCATCTAAATCGGTTCTATCCAAATTTTCACCCCTCATTTCACCCCCTCAGGAGATGATTTAGGATAAAAACTATTCCCTGGGACTCCTTCTATCTCTATACCAAATTTGAACTAAATGGGATTTATCCACATTTTCATCCCTATTTCATCCCCTTGGGGGATGATTTTCGGGATTCAAACTATCCATTGTCATCCTCCGGGACTCAAACTATATTTATACCAAATTTGATCTAAACGGAGTCCATCCAAAATTTCACCCCCCATTTCACCCCCTCAGGGAAAGATTTTCGGAATAAAAACTATCCAATGTCCTTCCCCAGAACTTAAACTACCTCTTAACCAAATTTCATCAAAATGGGTTACATCCAATTTTTCACCCCCCCATTTTACCCCCTAAAGGGAAGATTTTCGGGATGAAACCTATTCTTTAACTTTTTCCGGGACTCAAACTAATCATATACCAAATTTCATCTAAATCGGTGCAGCGGTTTAAGTAGCTCCATACAAATTTCCACCCCCCATTTCATCCCATTAGGGGTTGATTTCCAGGATAAAAACTACCCTAAGTCCGGCCCCAGGACACAAACTATCTTTATGCCAAATTTCATCTTAATCGGTTAAGCCGTTTTCACGTGATGCGCGGTCACATAAACAGACAAACAGATAAACAGATAAACAGACAAACAGACAAAAATTCTAAAAACTGTTGGAACGTGTTCTGTTATCGATTCTAAGTATCCCTAGCCAATTTTTTTTCGAATATCTTCCATGTACAGACTTTCGACCCTCTTCAGCTTTATTATATGTATAGATTTTAGGTACTTTCCAAAATAAGTTCAATGCTACATTAAATAAGTCATCTGAATACACTGGATTCATTTTTATACAGACAATGGCCATACAATTTCGAAAATACCTATCTTGACCACAAGATTCAGAAATCAGCCTGGACCAAATCGAAATACTTATTTACGCTTGAAGCGGAATTTCTTATCTACTACCAAAAATCTAAGGTAAAGGCGATTTGTGTAATGTCCTGCTGATACATAAGAATAAGAATAAATTTATTTCAAAAACATACAATATAACCAACATACAATATCCAACAGGCCCCGAACTAGGCTGAGCCTGTATCTCGGGACCTAGCAGTACAATTTATAAATATGACGTCAATCCAGACTATATATATATATATATTTTTTTTTTCATGGCGGATGACGCTATGCCTGCCATTAAACACGAGTGTTTTAATGTCTAATTATGTACAGTTACATACACTACTTTATCTATCCACATATCGTAAGCCTCCATGATGCATTCAGGAGCCGCTAATTATGACCGGCATCGCGGCGTTGTTTTCTGGCATGACAGCTGTCTAGTTTATTTTTTTAATTCAGAGACAAACTAGAGTCGGATCCAACCATCATATTGTTCGATATCTTACTTACGTGCGACATTTTTCAAATATGTATGCAAATTGACAATTCACTTCGATAAACGTCATCTCGACTGATATTAGAATAGAGGTTAAATCAAACTTCTTTGTTTTTCAGAGACGTTCGAAATTTAAATGAAATAATATTATCGAAATCGATGTTATTATTTAGCAATAATAACATTTTCACAGATAAGAAATTTGCTCTAACAAAAATTTTATGGTGGTCATAAAGTCATAATGTGCGGATCTTGAACGCATCATGGAGGGTTTATGATATTTGGATAGATAAAGATATTTAAATAATGATTATTGTTTGACTGATTTGCTTAAATTGCTTGAGTTTTGGGTTGGAGCCACGACATGGAAGTCAGATTTTAACGGTTTCTATATATTTATAGGTTACTAGCTTTTGCCCGCGACTTCGTCCGCGTAGAACTCGTTTATATCGTAGCTCGATACAAACTTTCACCCTCCATTTCCCTTTTAGGGGTAGATTTCCGATATAAAAACTATCATATGTCCTTACCCGAGACTCAAACTATCTTTATCATTATTATCATTTATCATCATCATCATATCAGCCGAAAGACGTCCACTGCTGGACATAGGCCTCCCCCAAAGAGTTCCAAAGTGACCAATCCTGCGCCACCCGCATCCAGCGGATTCTTGCGACCTTTACCAGGTCATCAGTCTACCTTGTGCCTACCAACGCCGCGCCTACTTACTACCTCTATACAAAGTTTTATCTAAATGGGTTGTATAGTAGCTTCATACAAATATTCAACCCCCATTTCACCCCCTTAAGAGATAATTTCCGGGATAAAAACTATCCTATGTCCTTTTCCGGAACTCAAACTATCTGTTAACCAAATTTCATCTCAATGGGTCACTCACATCCAAATTTTCACCCCTTAGGGGAGGATTTTCGGAATAAAACTATCCTTTGTCCTTCCCCAGGACTCCCAACTATCGCTATACTAAATGTTCACCCCCATTTCACCCCCTTAGGGAATGATATCCGGAATAAAACTATCAGATGTCCTTTCCCAGGACTCAAATTATCTCTTAACCAGATTTCAAGTAAATGAGTTCCATAAACTATGCATTATCCTTTTTCGGAACCCCAAACTATCTCTATACCAAATTTCATCCAAATGGGTACATCCAAATTTTCACCCCCTATTTTATGCCCTTGGAGGATTTTTTTCGGGACAAAAGCTATTCGTTGTTCTTCTACGCGAGTAAAACTATCTCTATAGGCACCAAATTTCATCCTTATCCAAATTTAAACCACCATTTCACTCCCTTAGAGGATGATTTCCGGAATTAAAACTACGCTATGTCCTTGCCCAGGACTCAAACCATCTCTATACCAAATTCCATCGAAATGGTTTCCATCCAAATTTTCACCCCCCAATTCCCAGCACTCAAACTATCTCTTAACTGTTAACTTAAGTTTTATAAGTTTTTATTGTTACTAACATGATATGGACTAAGTCTGAAATAAATAATTTGAATTAAATTAAATTAACCAAATTTCATCTAAAAAGGTCACATCACATCCAAATTTTCATCCCTTATTTTTTATTTTTTATTATATATAAAACTATCCTATGTGCTTCCCCAGAACTCCAACTCGCTATACCGTAAATGGGTTCCATCCAAATTTTCATCCCCCATTTCACCCCCTTAGGAGATGATTTCTGGACTAAAAATTATTTTAGGTCCTTCCCCAGGACTAACTATCTCCATACCAAATTTCATCTAAATGGGTTCTATCCAAATTTTCACTCCTCATTTCACCCCCTCAGGAGATGATTTTTCTGGATAAAAACTATGCATTGTCCTTCCCTGGGACTCCTTCTATCTCTTTACCAAATTTTAACTGAATGGGATTTATCCACATTTTCACCCCTATTTCATCCCCTTAGGGGATGATTTTCGGGATTCAAAGTATCCGTTGTCATTCTCCGGGACTCAAACTATCTCTATACCAAATTTGATCTAATCGGAGTCCATCCAAAATTTCACCCCCCACTACACCCCCTTATGGGCAGATTTCCGGGATAAAAACTATCCAATGTCCTTTCCCAGAACTTAAACTAACTCTAAACCAAATTTTATCAAAATGGGTTACATCCAAATGTTCACTCCCACGTTTTACCCCCTAAGGGGAAGATTTCCGGGATATAACCTATCCTTTGACCTTCCCCGGGACTCGAACTATTTATATACCAAATTTCATCCAAATCGGTGCAGCGGTTTAAGTAGCTCCATACAAACTTCCACCCCCCATTTCATCCCCTTAGGGATATATTTCCGGAATAAAAACTACCCTATGTCCTTCCCCAGGACTCAAACTATCTCTATACCAAATTTCATCTAAATCGGTTAAGCCGTTTTCACATGATGCGCGGTCACATAAACAGACAAACAGATAAACAGAAAAACAGATAAACAGATAAACAGATAAACAGATAAACAGACTAACAGATAAACAGACAAACAGACAAAAATTCTAAAAACTGTTGGAACGTGTTCTGTTATCGATTTTAAGTATCCCTAGCCAATTTTTTTTCGAATTACTTCCATGTCCAGACTTTCGACCCTCTTCAGCTTTATTATATGTATAGATAGATAGATAGATAGAGGTATTACATAGCATAAAAGCAATATGAGGGATGAGGGATACGAGAACAGTAATACGAGATATTAGAGAATAACGTAGTTAATCCAAACAGTAGATTTTATAGATTTTATTTTGCATTATATGAAGGCTGGGCGCAGCAACTGAGCGGCCGTGCAAAATTGCGTCCTCGGAGAAATACCCACCTACTAAAAACTCATAATCTCGTAAATAATGATTATTCTTGCAAGTAATTTGGCGAAGATAACGTATTGTATCAATTGCAGTATGGCGATGGCACTGTCACTAAATATTTAGTAAAAAACTGGGTTAAATTGGCTTATACACTTGTAAAAAAACAACCAACATAAGAAATGGCAAACAATATTAAAGAAACTGTTAAAATACCATTCGAGGAAGCGCTGGATAGAACCGGTGAGTTTAATTGTGCAAATTGTATCATATCAGCCGAAAGACGTCCACTGGACATAGGCCTCCCCCAAAGAGTTCCAAAGTGACCGGTCCTGCGCCACCCGAATCCAGCGGACTCCCGCGACCTTTACCATGTCATCAGTCCACCTTGTGGGAGGCCTACCAACGCCGCGCCTTCCGGTATGTGGAATTACATAATTAGCTGACTGTATTGTTCACAGCTTTTAGTGGCATCTGTACACGACATAAAAGTGCAATATACGGCGTTTGATGATTAAAAGGTGTCCTTTGGCAGAGTGAATCCCCTGAACCCCCAGACCGTTTTAAGAAGCTGAGCCATCTTGATTTTTGATGTAGGAAGATTGGGGTGGGGATGTATTAATTTTATAACAGCTTTTGTTTAGGCTATTGCATTAAACTTGGTGTCGTTTTTGAATAAACGAAAGATGACAAATTCATTTATGGAATAAAATTTATACCATTTAATATTAAAAAAACTTGAGATAAAAGAAAATAAGTTTCTGTAATTTTTTTTTTAATGATATAAGGTTTTATTGCAGACTGTACTTTTCTGTATACCATAATCAACTACTCATTGTGACGATTCTAACAAGCTTAAACTCAAAGTGGTTTCATCGGTCAAATACTGTTTTTTTTTACATTTTCCTTAATAAATCAATATTTAACCACTGTAGAAAAAGATAAAAGCGGTTTTAGAACGTGTATTTCAAGCTCTTTCATAAGACTCTTTCTTACTTGAACTATTTACTAGACTTTGAATTTTTAACCCACCTCATATTCGACATTTACACAGTAAATAAAAATGTATATTAATTTTTTTTCATTTTTCATACACGTATTACACACGTATTCCTTACACCTTCTTAACAGTTGTTCCAAATTTACTTTACGCACCATAGGGGTTCCTTTTTTACCTTTTTTGGTACGGAACTCTAAAAAAGAAGAAGAAAAGAGAAATAGACGAGTATGGATGCGTTCATATCTTGGAAGAAGAACACCAATTATGATGTAAGGTAAGTATAAGGAATTAGACGACGTCTTATTCAAAAACTTCACAAGGATGATGTCCCGAAGTGCGATCGCGCCGTTTCCCCTCCCCCTTCTCCCGGACCGCGCTCGCCGTACTAGAAAAAGAATGGGACTATGGGAAATAAAAATTGCCTTGAATTTTCCAATCGTCTGGATATACGGCAATTGTAGTCGGCGATATGGAGCAACACGGAAATTAATGGACCCGCAATTTCTATAAATTGCCCCATATTGCTCAACTAATTGCTCCATTAATTTCGGCAGCGTGTCGCCGGGCAATAAGTGCCCAAAAATCACCCGTGTAAGAGCACCTTTAGAAACCTAAACATTATTGCACTTTCAGCCACGTTTCAGAGATATACAAACTGCAAAGTAATAATAATAATCTTAGCTTTGGTGGTAAAATCTACCAAGTAGGACTCTTAATTTAGCACATATACTCTATATGAGATGACCATGAAAAGTTTTCATCTATTTTCATGCCAAGGTAAGTCATGCATTTAACACGCTCAATTGGCTTACAATGGCATGAAACTAGATTATTGTGGAAACAGGAGAAGTCATGCGTAATTATTATAAGCTCTGGCGAACAGGAAAGGATTAGATAAGGTGAGTGTAAAATTAGTAATTTGGTTTTATCTGCATTTAAAACTATACCATCATCGTGCGACCACTGCTGCATTAAACGGTAGGTACTGGCTAAATAGGTCGGCGGCGGCTCCGGCTCTCAGCACGCACAGGTCGTCGGCGAACATGTGCGGAGAACAGTACCGCAGCACGCCGCACAGGCTGTTCACGTGCAACAACTTGTTGCACGTGAACAGCCTGTGCGGCCCGGTGTGCTACTTGTTGCCAACAAGTAGCACACCGGGCCGCATCCCGAACCCTGCGGCACTCCGCACCGCACCCCCTGCTCGTCGCCCAATGTCGACCCCACCTTCATGCGGTAGGAACGCGCGGTGAGATAGTCACTGAACCACTGGCTCAGTGGCTCGCCCACCCCACACTCCCTCATGGCATCGATAAGTGTATTTGTCTCCAGGGTATCAAATGCTTTCCGAAAATCAAAAAATACAGCTAGAACTACTTTTTTATCTGCTATATAACCATTAATTTCATTAGTAAAATTTGATTGTAACGTGCTTGTACTTTTGCCCTTTTGAAAATCATGTTGACACTTGTTTAATATATTATTCTTTTGTAAATATGATCCTAATTGGTTAACAATGCACTTTTCAATTACTTTGTCTATGCTAGAAAATATCGCAATATGTCTATAGTTGGAGTATTATTTACAGTCACCTTTTTTATGAATTGGGCGAATTATTGCTTGTTTAAGACCTTCTGGGAAACAAGACTGACTTACTGACATATTAACTAACTTAGCTAAGATAGGACTTACTCTATCAGATACGGTATTCAAGTCACACATGCGTATGTGATCGCAACCGATACTTCTTAGAGCTCATACTATTAATTACTCGCATCATATTTTTACTTCTCACTGGTTGCCATCGCATACACACGTCCGACTCTTTTACATATTCTGTTCTCTCCAACCATTTATCACTACACCTATGTTTAATGAGATCAATTTCACTAGAAAAGGTTTCCGCGAACCCATTAGATATATTCTTAGTACTAGGTACCTTGTGTTTTCATATTATTAAGTATCACTGACTTTTTGTCATTTCCTAACATAGTATTGATTTTGTCCCATATTTTCCTAATGTTTTTGTTACAGTCTAATATACTCTTCTTATCATAATCACTTTTAGCCTTAGATATTAGTTTAAAGCACTTATTTCTATATTTTGTATATGTAATGCGCTTTTACATATTATTTGGTTCGTAACTCCATATTTCAAATAGTCTATCTCTCTCTTTAATCATAAATTTTAGCTTAGTAGGTTTTAATCCATTCTTTATTATCTCTTTTTTTGCTCACTTTTACGATCTTATAACAGTCGGTGTATATATATATTTATAAATAGGTTACAGAACGCTTTATACAGTTCGCTGGGGCATTCAATGGATAATAGTTGCTCAAAGTTAGTAGCTAATAATTTTTTCTAACTAATCGGTTGTCAAGGACGCGGCGCGCGTCGCTAGGCGCGTGCGCGGGCGCGGTCGGCCCTGCGGCGCTACCACGAACTTCGAATCTCGAACTTCGTATATCTCCGTCTCTATCGCACTTATGGTTTATGGTACTCGAGCGACAGAGACGGAGATATACGAAGTTCGAGATTCGAAGTTCGTGGTAGCGCCGCTGCGCCGTCGCTGCGCTGCGGACTTCGCCCGACAGGCAGTGCTGTACACGGCGCGCTCGACGAAGTGTGTTTCCACGCTATCGCTACCGAGATAAAATAGTGATCAGAATTTTTGTATTTGATTACATCTGAATTAATGCTATCGCTGAGTCCTCTAATATATATATGATCCAAACAAGATTCTACAACAGCTCCATTTAATATGTCTTGCGCCTTGTAACGCTATTTATGCAGTTAATAAATCCAAATTCCGATAACACACTTTCGTATGCATTTACATGATTATTAGTTATATCCTTCTTCTTCTTCTGTGCCTGTTCCCACGTTAGGTGGGGTCGGCTCTCCTAATTAATCGGCGCCAAGTCGCTCGGTCTTGGGTTGTCGGGTCTGGTAATTGTTCCTTTTTCAAAAGCCGGGTCATGCTGGTCCACCATGTAGAAGGGGGGCGGCCTCTGCCTCTTTTACGTTCCGGGATGTTTAAGGCCTTTTTGACAACGTAGTCATCAGGTCGTCTCATGACGTGGCCATACCACCTAAGACGGCTTTCAGAAAGCTTTTCTGGTATTGGAGCAACTTTGAAACTGCCTCGAACATACTCGTTTCTGATTTTGTCATGCCTGGTTGCTCCCCCTGACCATCTTAGCATCTTCATTTCCGTCGTGTGTATTTTCTGTACATGCGTCTCTTTTACCGTCCAGCATTCTGCGCCGTACATTAGAGCCGGCCGAACTGCCGTTTTGTAAACCTTGCCCTTAGTGCGAATAGGCATTCGTGGGTCACATAGAACCCCTGTTAATGACCGCCATTTTTGCCAGGCAACATTTATTCTATGCTTTACATCCGCATCTATATCGGCAGCATGGGTAAGCACTGAGCCGAGGTATTTAAATTGGGTGACCTTTGGAACTGCAGTTGCGTCGGGGTAGTAGATTGTAGAAGACCCGTTAATATTGTTTCCATTACTAAAGCAGCATTCCATGTGTTCCGTCTTCGTCCTATTTACTTTAAGTCCTGATTTTTCGAGCGCATTTACCCATGCAGACAAGGACGTTTGCAGTTCGTCTGGGGTTTTGGCTATAAGCACCACATCATCGGCATAGAGGAGATTCCAAGGCAGCTGAGTTTGGATATTTCTTGTGATGTAGTCCATAGCAAGGTTAAAAAGGAGAGGGCTAAGTGCAGATCCTTGATGCACACCGACGCGCACTTCAAATTCCCGGCTAGTGCCGGCAGGGCTCTTTACCTTTGTGCGCACGTTTCTGTACATATCCTGGATCAAGGTTATGTAGCATTCGGGTAGCGCCTGTGCTCTCAAAGCCTCCCAGACAGATTATTAGTTATATCCAAGGTATTTAAATTGATATCACCACAGAAGACTACTTTAGAATTAGGAGGTAAAGACTAATAAAGAATGTTATTCACTTATAAATTGTATTTTACTATTTTGATTCTGTATTTTTGGAGGTCTGTAAATAGATATTAATGTAGATAGGTTCGCGGTTGCATTATATGGTTATGGAAACGCACTCCGCCGTAGCAAAGCTGAGCAGCAGCGCGCATGCGCGGGCACGGGCGCGGCCGCCATCCCGGCGCGCGAGTACACCAGAACGCCCCCCCCCCCCCCCTCCCTTCGCGAGTCACTACATTAACATTGTCACTACATTATTATAAAATGACAAATCTGAATATTTTATATTTGCTTCTGTTATTACTAATACATCTAATGTGTTCAAGTGGCTATCTAATGCTACCAATAACTCATTGAAATGTTTTTTAATTGAACGGATATTGACACGAACTAAATTTAAATCTTTATTTCCACTAAATGAGTTTGTAAATTCTCTTAAGTTATCTACGGAAACAAAATTGACTATGAACTGGTTATCAAATTGCTGTTTCGGTCGCGAAATACTGCGTTTAGGTCCATAGTTGTCATAAAACGTTGTTTCTATAAAAGCGTAAGGATTCTATTGGTACCTTTAAATTTACTCTTGGACTTTCAAGGTTCATATCTTCTTATGATTTTAATTATATTTTGTAATTTATACTTTATTACAATCATTTGATGGTTTACTATCCATTTAGCAACACGACGTTATCAATTTTAACATCACGCAACAAGCCTATTGTACATGTTGCATTTGTCTGCCTCTTCTCGTCTCTACTATCATCTACTCAAATGTTAACTGGAAGAGATCCCTCAAAGGGATAAGTTAGCCATTGCACATAACTTCAATACTCAATAAAAAAAAACATTTTTTTACTTCATCATCATCATTTTCAGCCAGTAATCGCCCACTGCTGAGCATAAGCCTCTCTTCGCGTACGCCACTTATGCCGGTCCCGGGCTAGTCTCATCCAGAAATGACCCGCGGTCTTATTTATGTCATCAACCCATCGAGCTGGTGGACGACCGACGCTTCTTTTTCCTCCACCTACCGTCTCGCTGCCTGGCAATATGTCCTGCCCAACTCCATTTGAGTTTGGTTATGACTTCGCCTACGTCACGCACCTTAGTGCGACGTCGGATCTCAATATTCCTCACTCGCTCTCTCTGTGCCGGCAATATACATAGCTCGGTTCCGGTTTAAGAGTCCGTTCTCGTGCTCACTAGCGCCACTGGTAATTGTGATTATTTAAATTTAACGATAGATATTTAAAAAAGTTCAGGAAAAACGATAGGTCTTTCTTTTCTCAACCTTCTCTTTCAAAAACGCCCGAACTTAATAGAGATCTTGCCATATGAATTCCGTCGCTAATCACTGCTTTCGGTTGGGATGCCACTGTTTCAGGTTTCGGACTATACAACTACATCAACACGTTTCTGTCGGGGCTGGCCATCATGTCCATGTCATGTGTGGTGTACGGCTCCACCCTCACGGTGCCGGCCAGCGCCTGTGAGCTGCAAACCACGGGCGCACAGCAGGGGCTACTGGTCGCGGCTCCAGTTGTGGGTTGGTCCATCGTATGATATTGACGCTTAGGAGGGGTTTATGGAGGCAGCAGTTGTAGATATGTCCTTAACAAACCGTGTGATATTGACGCTTAGCAGGGGTGCATGGAGACAGCAGTTGTAGTTCAGCCTCACGGACTCGGCTGTTTGACTTGCAATTACTGCCATGTTATGCCGGGTGTACGATTCCATAAATTGACTAAAAAGTTGGTTTAGCGCATTCGATCTACGTATCGCTGGAGTACAGCAAAGATTGCTTATGGCGACACTTGCTGCAGTTCTGCCAATCTAAGTATGAGGGGATAATGAGTCGACCATTTAGCCTTTCCTCCCTGCCAGCATAAGGGTATTGCTATACTCTTAGAGAATTATCATCACTCTCCTAAACTTAATACCTAAGTATCCCGTTTTTAGGGGTTGGCTAGCAAATCATAAAGCACACCAATTAATTACGAAAGCCATTGTCATAACCACAATAACACTGTGGTGTGTGGTTCTGGATGAGATGTTCAAGAAGCTGACTTTGAAACGTTTCCAGGTCTAATCCTAGGCGCCCCGCTCTGGGGCTACCTGGGCGACACTCGAGGCCGTCGGCGCATGCTGCTACTAGGTCTTCTAACATCAGCACTGGTCAACGCATTGAGTGCCCTCTCAGTCAACTGGATCATGATGATGCTGCTGCAGTTCATCGCCTCAATACTGTGAGCCTTTCTTTACATCCAATTATACAATCGCGCTCTTTGTGTACAATATTTCAATGATTTCAATATTCGCGGGCCTAAATAAACTCATTTTAGTGCTTTATCATAGAGCCATCCCCAACCTCTTGAAGCTGAGTTTATCCAAAAGGGCGAAAATACATGATCCATAATTTCGGAGCAAGGGAATTAGATGCAATGTGTGACCGTTGTAGGTACTTACTCGAAAAGAACTAAGTCGCTTCGGTTTCTTCAACTAGCATAAATGAGCGAAGATGTGGATCCGGCATGTATATTGTGGCCTACCCCGACTTCGAGTTGCTTCGAGTAAGGTTATTCGTGTAATAAAATGGACTCCTACTTAATATATTTTTCTCAAACAATCTCGGAAATGTATGCGTTAATGTCACGAAATGAAGACATGAAGTTTCTTGTTTATGGCTCCCTACATTACTGAAAACCCTATTATAAAAACCCTAACTAAAAACATTATTGGCCGCTACTCTAACTTTTTAAATTTGCTTACTAATATTAAACAGATAAAGGAAAAATTACATACTACCAACCACCACTACCTACTCTTTTTTAATTGTTTTTGTTTTTTTTATTTTTGTTAAAAAACATATATTTTTGTTAGTTTTTTATATTTTTTGTTTTTTTAATGTTATTTTTCGTTTTATTTTATTTTTAGTGTTGTTTATCGTTTTTAATTATTTTAAAAAGTTTATTTTCTTTTCTTGATGTTAATGTCTATTTTTTAATGTTTAATAAATTTGTGTAGGGTCTTTTATGTTATTTTTAAGTTTTTCTATCTTTTTTTCCTTGTTTTACTTTTTTTTTGTTTTTTTTTTGTTTTTTTTTGTTGTTTTCGGTATTTAATATTTTTTTCCTTTTTTGTATGTTTTACTTAATTTTTTTTAATGTTTATTCTTTTTTTGAATGTTTTATTGTTTTTCCAATGTTTTTAACGTTTTTTTGTTTTTTTAATGAGTTTTTTTTGTTTTCTTGATGTTTTTTGGTTTTTCTCGTTTTTTTAATAATTTTTTAGTGATTTTTTTCTTTTTTGTATGTTTTACTGTTCTTTTTTTAATGTTATTTCTTTTTTTGAATGTTTTTACGTTTACGTTTACGTTTTTTTAAATGAGCCGTTTTTTTTCTTGTTTTTTTTTAGTTTTTCTCGTTATTTAATGAATTTTTTTGTTTTTTTTTAATTTTTTTGATGTTTTGTCTATTTTTTAACGTTGAAATTTTTGTATGGTCAAGTGCGAGTCGGACTCGCACATGAAGGGTTCCGTGAAATAATTTGTGGTTTACGATTTATGACGTATTAAAAAAAAACTACTTATTAGATCTCGTTCAAACCAATTTTCGGTGGAAGTTTACATGGTAATGTACATCATATATTTTTTTTAGTTTTATCATTCTTTTATTTTAGAAGTTACAGCGGGGGGGACACACATTTTACCACTTTGGAAGTGTCTCTCGCGCAAACTATTCAGTTAAGAAAAAAATATGTTAGAAACCTCAATATCATTTTTCAAGACCTATCCATAGATATAGACACGTATGGATTTGATGAATATTTTTTTTTGAGTTTCAGTTCTGAGTATGGGGACCCCTAAAACTTAATGTTTTTTTTTTCGATTTTTGTGTGAAAATCTTAATGCGGTTCACAGAATACATCTACTTACCAAGTTTCAACAGTATAGCTCTTAAAAAAGTGGCTGTGACATACGGACGGACAGACAGACGGACATGACGAATCTATAAGGGTTCCGTTTTTTTCCATTTGGCTACGGAACCGCTTGCATAAAACATAGGTTTTCTGTCTTTTGTGGTTATTTATTTCCTCGCAAATGTGATGAAAAACATTGTGTATAACACGGGCGTAAGAATATTGCAAACTCGAGTCATCAAAAGCCCTCCGCCGTACGGCGTCGGGCTCCTGATAGACTCTCGTTTGCAATATTCCTCATACGCCCCTTGTTAAACAATGTACTATTTATTTCCTCACATCGTTTGAGAAAAGCACTATACAAGCCTCGGCCGGAACAGGGATTGCTGGACTCGTTGTGTACCCCAAACTCGTCCAGCAATCCCTTACTTCACGGCCTTTGCAGTAATGTACTATTTCCAGAGGATCAGCGGACTACACGTTGTCGATGACTCTGCTGAGCGAGAGCGTGCCGATGGCGAAGCGGAACACAGCAGTGCTACTTGTCAACAGCATGATGATGCTGGCGCAGGGGTTCATGGCAGGTAGAGTCAATTAAACGAATTACATTACCAGTGGCCCATTTCACTAAGCTGCAAGTTACTCGTACAATTACTCGTATAGAAGTCTAAACTGGCAATATTGAGGCGCTTGACCAATAAATAACGACTGGTATTTTACGAATGTTGCTGGTTTTGACTTTTGACTGGTAAGTAGCTTTGTAAAATGGGCCCCAGCTACACGCTTCACAAATTTGTCTTCACTCATCTCAGTACTTAGCGAGGTGAGTGAAAACAAATTTGAAAATCTGAAATTGTTAACTTCGATATTTAGTCGAAGATTAGTCGTACAGTCAGCATCAAAAGTAGCTACGCAAACGAAGACGTCAAAAGTTTTTGTTAAAAGGGAATAAATACTTTTGACGTCTTCGATTGCGTAGCTACTTTTGATGCTGACGTGTACATTTATCTGTAACAAAGAAAAAATAAACGAAGAGAAGATGAACGTTGTGAATACCATACCCAGCAGTTCAAAGATGACTCAGGCTAGCTTTGTTATCAGTTTATAGGGTACCAAAAAGGTAAAAAAGGAACCCTTATGGTGGGACTCCGTCCGTCTGTCCGTCCGTCCGTCTGTCACAACGTTAAATATCTCAGGAACTACTTAAGCTATCCATTCGAAATTTGGAACAAATGTTAAGAGGGACGTGTATGGAAAATGAAAAATTTAAAAAAACATTTTTATTTTCTGTATAAATGACAAATATGAGGGGGGTTAAAAAATCAAAGTCTAGTAAATATATCAAGTGGGGTATCATATGAAAGGGCTTGAGTTGCACTTTCTAAAATCCTTTTTATTTTGTTCTACAGTGGTTAAATTTTGATTTATTAAGGAAAATGTAGAAAAAAATACCTTCCCCCCTTATCTCCGAAGTTTACGAAGCGAAAATTCTGAAATAATTACATTTTTTTTTTTTTTTTTATTTATTGACCAATATAATCTGAGTAGTACATTTTGGTATACATTTTTTCACCAGCGGAAACCTCTAGGGTTTATATGCTGATGAATAGTTCGCTATGGTACATTAATTTACTTGAATACATCACCGTTATAGACTCATAATTATTACAATACACTCGTATTGGGTTCAGATAACGTCAGATACCTTTTGATACTAGGTATCGATTGTAAGCTATTTACGTATTTATGCTGTAGTTCTTTTGGTAGTTGGTTTATTAAGGAAGAAGATATCTGACGTTTCTTTTCCCATGAACATTGACAAAATTAGGTAATTTGAACATAGCTTGTTTTGGTAAATTTTGTCTAAGGTTGCTTTTTCTTACATATAATACTAAATGTTCTTTGTACGCATACTCTTCCCTCAAAATACATAGTTTAACTTTATTGAACACTGACATTACTTCACAATAATTAAGATTCATATAATTAAGAGTAACATAAATAATACAGAAAAAATAAAACGATATATCTATCTAGCTTATTTTTTTTATTTATCAATAATAATTTACTTACTTTTTTATATAATTTTATAACTTCAAATTCCTATCGGATTATCTTTAAAGTACCTTATCATAAAACTACACAACTATAGTCCAGGTCACCCAATTATGGTTCAAATCAATTCTCATATTACTTGCTCAGGCGGGACTATTTTCATGGAAGACAGGCAATATAATAACACAAATTTAAATAAAAACGTATAAAATCACTAATACGAAATCGGTATTGATAGAAACGAATGAGTTTACTTTTGGACCATAGTTGGGTGTGGACTATAGTTGTGTAGTTTTACGGTAGGTATACGCGTGATAAAAAGCTATCGCTGATAAACAAACACACTCTGACATGACGGGTATGATGTATGAAAGTTTGTACGGAACCCGAGTCAGACTCGTACTTAACCGTTTTTTTTTTGTTTTGCATTATATGAGAATATATAAAAATATAAATAAATATTACGGGACAATCTTACACAAATCAACCTAGGCCCACGGTAAGCTCAGTTAGGCTTGTGTTGTGGGTACTAGGCGATGATATATATAATAGATACATGCATATAGATACTTATATACATACATAACATCCATAACTCAGGAACAAATATTCGTGATAAATACACAAAAAACAGCTTCGTAGGCAGAGTCACTACCCACTGGGCTACGGAGGCCGTTACTTTTCTTTGACTTTGTGTTCCAGTGATAGCAATCCCTATCGCACCCCTAACATTCTCCTACCATCTTCCCGCCTTGAACATCTACTGGAATTCGTGGCGGACCGTGGTGATGGTGTACTCCCTGCCGAGCGTGGTGTGTGCCTGCTGCTTCTACTTCATGCAGGACAGTCCCAAGCTGACACTGGTCAAGGGCGAAGAACATCGGGCTTTGGAGATCCTGAGGACCATTCACAGAGTAAATTTTGGGAGAAAAGCCGTTCTAGATGTGAGAAAGCTTTTTTTAATCACTAATTTATTATTGCTGGAAACTTTGGGCGTCCTCGATAATGAGTTTCATGAAGTAGTTAAGGATCGCATAGACCCGTTAAAGCTTTTATTTGTTGGACCATGTGGATGCGTGCCACGAAGACAATTTCCCTCAATTTTAGCTCTGCCCAACTCTCTTTAACTAGCTTTCCGTTGTTTTCAGGTCTATGGCCTACGCTCCGAGACACTACTCCGTAGTTCAGGCTTATCGAAGAAAGACCAAATTGTGCCGCTGTTCCAGGCTCCTCTGCTCAAGTACACCATCATTGTCAGCTGCCTCTTCATGTTCCAATTGTCAGTATTTGAAATACAACTTAGCTCATTAATAATATCAAATTTAGTAACTTTCGCTGTCATTCCCTTAGGCTAGGTACTAGATTTCTCAGGATCAAGACCCAAAGCGAATTAACATCCAGTACATCTACAGTCTACACCTCTTGTTGCAGTCTACGAACTATTCGTTTTTCGGCTTGCAATTGCCAAATACCCATAGGGATCTTCATATGTTAAATCGGAAAATGCCGTTTTTAACAGACTTCAAAAAAGCAGGAGGTTATTATGTCCCACTGTATGTTTTTTACAAGCTTTATATTAACTTGCACTGTTCGTATGTATGTAAATATGTAAGTATATAGATATGTAAGTATGTAAATATGTAAGTATGTAAGTTGTCCGTCAAAATTTACAATCTATTTTTCAGTCACTTCCCGTTATCCAATTGAGCTGAAATTTTGCAAGCATATGTATATCGCATGACAATGCAATATTATGATGCCAAGTCATCATAATATTGCATTGTCATTTTGAACTTTGTTTTTAAAGTACCAATTATTAAGCAATTACTTAGTAGTAGCTCCTCGTTGATAGTAAATGAGTACTTAACATTTATTTTTTACTAACGTCATCTTCATTCCAGTTCTGGATCGTTCGTCGCGTGGCTGCCCACCATAGCTAACCGAGTCATCAGGACTTATGAGACTGGGGAAGTAGTAAACATGAATCTCTGTGCCATACTCAACTCTGACATCGAGGTGGATGTGGACGTAAGAGCATTATAGTTATTGTCACTGACTGACTCATCAAGTCCATCATCATTATCATCATCATATCATCCGAAATTTTTTCATTACCAACAGTGCCAACATAGTTCATGCGCAATCATTTTCTACCCTTATCCAACCGACTCTCAAAGACTTCACCAGTTAAGTAGAAGCGTAAACCTAAATTTTCGGAACTCTCACTCACATTATGCACATTTTTATTCAGACCACAAGTCATAGTTACAAATAAATACCAATAATGGTTTCAGCCCGATGCCACACCATGTGCCCTGAACACGATTTCTCTTCTCATCGTGCTAGCGGTCGGTGTTCTACAGTCTCTTCTCAACATGTTCATTGCTCTAGTAAGTATTTAAATTAGTTGACAAAGTTCTCCAGGGAGGATTGTATATTTCAGAGCAATATAGCGCGTAGTTGCAGTAAATATCCAAGAGGCAGCCGGAAGGCATTTTTTCTATTTATATATGTCGGCGGTCGATCGTAAAATCCGGCAGATCACGAAATTCCTAAGCATATCGTGAAACGTCGCCATTTCATGATTTGGCTAATAGTTGACCAGGTATATCATGATGTTCCTGATAAAAAATACGGCAGATCGATTATAGCAACGCATTAGTCGATATTCCTAGCTCTATACCGGGTACATCGTGAAAATCCGGCAGATCACGAAATTCCTGGGCATATCGTGAAACGCCGCCATTTCATGATTTGGCTAAACGTTGACCAGGCATATCCTGATGTTCCTGATAAAAAATACGGCAGATCGATTGGAAGCAAAACCGACTTGGATCGCGGATATTTTTTTTATAAAAGAGCGGAAAAACTTGTTTGCATACCCTATAGTTACGTATAACGGCGAGTATTAAACGATATGGCGGCGTTTCATGATATGCCTAGGAATTTCATGATCTGCCTAAACGTCACTAAGTAGTGGGTGTTACTTAGCCAGATCATGAAATGGCGGCCTTTCATGATATGCCTAGGAATTTCATGATCTGCCTAAACGTCATTAGACAAATCGTTAAACGTTAAGTTTTGAACGATATGGCGGATGTCATTTAGGCAAATCATGAAATGGCGGCGTTTCACGATATGCCTAGGAATTTCGTGATCTGCCGGATTTTAAGATCGGCCGCCGACATTTATATCCAGTCCAAGTTGGCTCAGTTCGGGTTGCACAGGACGGTTCCACAACACTTCGGAAGCTCAATTCAAATACCGCGAGCCATTCGGTTGCCTCTTGGATACTGCAACTACCTACGCGTCATTGCTTTAAAATGCGATTTTGACAAGTAATCTTTTTGCCAAACGAAAGTAACTTTGTCGGCCTGTCTGTCACTGTTTCTCGCTTAACGCACTGAAGATGAATTTTGATATGGAGAGATATAAATTTATTTGTGTCGCCAATACTAAAATTGTTTACACTAACGAATTAAACTAATCCAGTTACTATATACCTATATGCTTATTCTAACCATCTCTTTTTAAATATAATAAGAGAGTACCGAAAAAGAGAAAGGCTAGTTTTAGTCCCAGAATTCATCCATGATCCCCCGGAAGATTGAATGGGAGTGCGACGTCAGCTAGATTGTATAATTGCAGGTGGTGGTAAACCGCGCCGGCCGCCGCAACACTTCCATGGCGGTGACCACTGTCATAGGACTGTGCGGGATCCTGGTGAACCTCGTTCCTAACACCATCGGGACCACTGTGCTTTTCGGGGTCTTCCTTTTGGGCTACACGGTCATGGGCCTGTACAACGCTATTGCTGTCGCCCTGTTCCCTACACAACTGAGGTGAGTGTAAGACAGGACCATTTTTCATTTCAATTACGATCACGTTCAACCTTATTGCGTTACGAAGATATGTGTTCATGCGAGTAGACAGATTATTGTACTGAACTGAAAGGGAGTCCAGCTATTTAGTCAATTGCGTAACGTTTTGAGCGTAAGTAAGGTTGATTTTAATTTATTTTTTGTACGTTAATAACATTAGTGTTACGTTGTCCTAGCGCTCGTTCGAAAAGTTACGCCTTCACCCCTCAGATGTGAACATTGTTGACAGAGCGATCGCTATTGCCATCACGAACACGGCGGGCAACATCACGACCTTCGCGGGCATCCAGCTGATTTTAATTTATTTTTTGTACGTTAATAACATTAGTGTTACGTTGTCCTAGCGCTCGTTCGAAAAGTTACGCCTTCACCCCTCAGATGTGAACATTGTTGACAGAGCGATCGCTATTGCCATCACGAACACGGCGGGCAACATCACGACCTTCGCGGGCATCCAGCTCGTCAACTTCCTCATCTTCTCGAACTGCGAACTCGGCTTTTATCTCTTGGCTTCACTTTTTGCTTGTAAGTATTTGGCATGAATATTTGTTCCATTCCATCCATTCCATACATTGTCTTGTAGTACCAACAAAAGCCGTATTTAACTAAGGTACCGTCGCCTAATAATGCTTACCTTAATATCAAATCCTTGTAAAACAATTACAGTATAATCACTTAATCCCAATAAAATTAAACATTACATGTAAAGTGATTGCCAAGACTCCCTAGCTCATATCCCTATATCATATAACATATTAAAGAGATATCAGATCGCATAAGTAGCGCCGAGCTTCCTACTCCACGCGGCTTAACTCTAGCCATGTGGAGTAGGCCAAGATAAAGAATTTGTAGAGCGTGGCTGGTAGAGTTTAAGCCATGTGGAGTAGGAAGCTTGGCTGGCGCTGCTTGCGATCTGATATATTTTAACGCTGAAAGCTATACCTAAGAGCTAGGTAGTCTTGGCAATTACTTTACATATGTACCTAATGTTTATAGTGGGATCACATTCCTTTTTTAAGGTAATTTCTAGCCTGTTTTAAGGGTTTTAATTGTTTTCGAGTAGGTACTCGTACGTAAATGGGAAAACCCATACAAACTTTCATCCCCTAATTTTAAGGTCCCCACACTTTATGTACTAAAAATCCTGAAATATGTATTTTATTATTTCTAATAAGGAGTCCCTATTTCAATTTTCAAACCTCTAGCATCAAGTGTTGTGGAATTCTCATACAAAATGGCATCCCCTAGTTTAAGGGGTTGGGGGGTAAAAGTTCCAATTTTTTGATTTTTTTTTTGAACGTGTACTAATACTAGCTTACATACCAAATTTCAGCTTTCTAGGACTTCAGGAGGTTCCCTAAAGGTTTTGATGATCAACGTGAGTGAGTGAGTCAGTGAAATCGGCGTTTTTTAGATATCAATAAAATCTTAGCCTATAAGAGCTATGCAATTGAAACTTTATATGTTTAATAAGTTCACTATTGACATCATATCCCGAGAATTTTGTTTATCTGTTATAATCCAAACACAAGTTATAGTAAAAACGACGAAGCGCTTCGAGAAAAGGTAGATAGTGCCTGCCCTTGCGCTTCGCTTGGCTCGTCTTTAATTAGGGGATGGGTTTTCCTAAACACTTCTTTAGAAATTAACTTACAAAAAGGAATGAGATCCCACCAAAAACATTACATGTAAAGTGACTGCCAAGACTCCCTAGCTCATATAGCTTTCAACGTTAAAAATATATCAGATCATAAGGAGCTCCGAGCTTCCTACTCCACACGGCGTAACCTACCACTACCAGCCACGCCCTAAAATTATATATCTTGGCTAAAAAGTATAGACCCGTCGCTTATTAATGTCGCTTATAAATTCATTCAGCGCGAGAGTCTATGCGGCTATACCCAACAAAGCTATACTTATTAGGCAAGATGTAGAATTTTTAGAGCGTTAGGTTACGCCGTGTAAAGTAGGAAGCGTGGCGCTCCTTATGATATATATTTTTAAGGCTGAAAGCTATATGAGCTAGGGAGTCTTGGCAGTCACTTTACATGTAATGTTTTTGGTGGGATTACCTTTTCTTTAAACTTTAAATAAGTAGCGTGTTGTGTTATTTTGAGCGGCTGTTTCATCATCATTATCATCATCCTATCAGCCGAAAGACGTTCACTGCTGGACATAGGCCTCCCCCAAATAGTGCCACAATGGCCGGTCCCGCGCCACCCGCATCCAGCGGACTCCCGCGACCATTACCAGCGGCGCTACCACGAAAATCGAAACTCGAAGTTCGTATATCTGCATCCCTGTCACTCGAGTAATGTAAGTGCGATAGAGATCGAGATACCCGACCTTCGACATTCGAAGTTCGTGGTTATAGCTCAGGTCATCAGTCCACCTTGTGGGGGGCCTACCCACGCCGCGCCTTCCGGTACGTGCTGCGTCCTGGGTAGCGGTTGTTTATTATATCCTAATCAGCCTTTAAAATCTTTAATTTATTGCATTCAATGTTTAATTTTTGTTAAACTATGTTTTTTATTTATCTCGTGAATATGATTGGTAATTTCCAGCAACAGCCATCATCGCATCATTCCTGCCCGATGACAGATTCCTGCAGAAACCTCATCATCCGAATCATCGCAAAGCGTCAATTTATGTGGAGAGGCTGTAGAAACAGATCACCGAGGCGAATCTTGTAAAACTGAATGCTGAATAAGTATTTTGTAGGTTTAGCCTTTTAGAACAAGCACTTTGTGCAAGAGTCATCTCCATCTCCACTTATAATAAATCTCTAAATTAAAAAAAGAATCAGCCAGTTTGAAACTAAGCTTTGCGCGGTTCGAATGTTCTCAGCATCCCATGAACGGAAAAATATGAAACATTTTATATAGGTACATTATTATTCTAGCTGCAACTTAGGATAGTTTTTATCCGACTGCGACCGTTAATTAATTTTCCGAAATATACGACTTCATTTAATTTTTCATTTATTTTTATTGAAATCAAACGCTGCTCCAACTGTCAGCTATAAGAACCGTCAAATTTTCGTCAAAATGGCGGAATTGCTTTGCCTTTCACTTATTAATAATTTAAATCCCGTCTACGATAGACCTTTACGAGACAAATGCTAAAATATAAACCATAAAAAAATATTCGATTCTGATATGAGAACTTATATGCGCAAATGTTGTTTTATGTCGTAATTTCAATAAATGAAATCAACAAATTTGAACAATATAATTAACACGAATTTGTTTTTTTTGAATGACCATGGCCCGCGCTCGGCGCATTCAGCCAAAGTACCTGCGGCGCTACTACGAAAACCGATACTCAATGTTCATATATTTGCATCCCTGTCACTCGAGTATGGTTAGTGCGATAGAGATAGAGATACCCGAATATTTTCGAATTCCGAAGTTCGTGGTTATAGCCCAGGAATCGAAAATATGGTAAATAATCATAATGTATTTTCTCGAAAAAGAATTTAAAATAAATATAGTCAAATGGAGAAAAAAACAAAGCAAGAGGTTATATAGGTAATGATTAAGTTATAAGAATTTTTAAGTTTTAAGAGGGGGTATGTTCTGTCTCTTTTCCGCAAAACGCACCTTCATATGAAACGATTGTTTTTTACTATGACGCTCGAGTATATTGACGTCACAGTCCCTCATCGTTTTCTCACTCTAACAAGCGACATTAAAACGGATGTAGCTACATAATTTTTTGAGATATTTGAATGGGAGTTTCATTATCTTCTATCTATTTATACATAATAAATGCCTATGTCCTGACTGACTTATTCACTCACTCACTCACTCACTCACTCATCAACGCACAGCCGAAACTACTAATCTTAGAGAGTTGATTTTTGCACAGTATGTTGCTTTTATAACGTGGGCTAGGGATAAAAAGGGATTTTTGAAAATTCTACCCCTAAGGGGGTAAAATGGGGGTGCAAAGTTTGTATGGGAGAACCTTTTTTTTTGAGCTATAGACTTAAACTTTGTAGAAAAATTAGTTATTAGAATACAAATGAAACGCTTTCAGCGTTTTGGAAAATTCCACCCCTACGGGGGTAAAATAGGGGTGCAAGGTTTGTATGGGGGAAACATTTTTTTTTTAAATAGAGACTTAAAACTTTGTAGAAAGATCAGTCATTTGAATACAAATAAAGAACTTTCAGGGTTTTAGAAAATTCTACCCCTAAAGGGGTAAAATAGAGTGCAAAGTTTGTATGGGAAAAACTACTTTTTTTTAAATAGAGACTTAAAACTTTGTAGAGAAATTATTCATTAGAATACAAATAAAGTACCTAGATTCAGTGTTTTAAAAAAATCTACCCCTAAGGGGGTAAAATAGGGGTGCAAATTTTGTATGGGGGAAACAATATATTTTTTAAATAGAGACTTAAAACTTTGTAGAAAGATTAGTCATCAGAATACAAATTAAGTACTTTCAGCGTTTTAGAAAATTCTACCCCTAAAAATAGGGGGCTAAAATAGGGGTGCAAAGTTTGTATGTGGGAAACTATTTTTTTTAGCTAGAGTCCTAAAACTTTGTAGAAAGATTATTTAAATACAAAGAAATTACTTTCAGCGTTTTGGAAAATTTCACCCCTAAGGGGGTAAAATAGGGTGCAAAGTTTGTATGGGAAAAACATATTTTTTTTTAATAGAGACTTAAAATTTTGACGAAAAATTACTTATTAGAACATGAAAAATACTACATTCGGCGTTTTACAAAAATCATTCCCTAAAGGGGTTAAAAAAGGGTGCAAGGTTTGTATGGGGAACACTTTTTCTGAGCTAGACACTTAAAACTTTGTAGAAAGATTACTTATAAAAATACAAAAAAAAGACTTTCAGCGTTTTGAAAAAATCTATCCCTAAGGGGGATAAAAAGGGGTGCAAAGTTTTTATCAGGGAAAGTTTATGTTTTTGAGTTAGAAACTTGAAACTTTGTAGAAAGATTACTTATTAAAATACAAAAAAAGAACACAAATCGTTTTAGAAAATTCCACCCCTAATAGGGTTAAAAAGGAGAGCAAGCTTTGCATGGGCAACACTTTTTTTTGAGTTAGACTTAAAACTTTGCTAAAAGATTACTTATTAGAATACTAAAAAAGAACTTTCAGCGTTTTAGAAAACTCCATCCCTAAGGGGATCCTTAAGATCCTTAAGAAGGGTAGCCAGTGTTGTGTGGGAAAAACTTTTTTTTTTACTAGACTTAAAACTATTCAAAATGTTACTTATTAAAATTAATAATAAAGTACTTTCAGAGTTTTAGAAAATTCCACCCCTAAGGGGGTTAAGAAAGCTTTGTATGGGCAACACTTTTTTTGAGCTAGAGACTTAAGGCGACGTGAGCTCCAAAAACTGATTTTTAAAAAATCGTAGCTCTTGTTTGGATTATAATACGGCTGCCTTAAATTCAATTAGAAATCTTGAGGGCTTTTTCGAGGGAAATCAGCTATTCGAATCCTGAGTTTTCGACTTTCGCTCGATAGAAAAAAATCACGAATATAGGTCTAAAATACACTTTAAAAAATTGTAACAAATTATGCACAACAGCTAAACATATTAAAGTTGGTTCTAAAAATCGGCAATGTCATGTTTGAGGGAAATCAGCTATTACTTTTTTATTTATTAAAACGCACAAAAAATTAAAATGAAAAAACATGATATCCGCGCTTCCAAACACGCACTTCCATCTCGCTCACGCTTACGCTCAGTGAGAGGGAGAGAAGACTACAAACCTACGTCCCCTTAAAAGTTTACGAAAAAAGTTCTTTCAGCGATTAGAAAAATTCAACCTCTAAGGGGGTTTAAAAGGGGGTTCAAATTTTAAATTGCGAGCAATAAAATTTTAAAGTGTGAGTAAGAGATTTTTAACTTCGGTCTTATTCTGTACGTTAAAAGACTACAAAACTGATTTCAGAGTTTTTCCAAATTCATCCCCTAAGAGTGTTAAAATTGGTTCAAAGTTTGAGTATTTCAAGGCATTTTTAAAGTATGAGATTTTTAACTTTGGTTTTAGACTGTTTGTTCACAAACTAGAAAATGAACATCAACTTTTTTTTTAGTTATCCCCTAAAAGAGGGTTCAAATTTTGTTTTGAGAGAAATCATTTTCTAAGACGATAAAAAGTTTTGTCCGTATTTCCACTTTCGGCGCCGCGCCAAGTAAAGCACGGTCTCCCACATACTATTATTACGCTTCATAGTGTGATATTATGTTATTTATATTGTATAACTATAACTCTAATTTGATTGTACTTGCTTTTATCTGTTATTTACTACCCATAATCTGACCTACCAGGATTAAATACGTAATCGCAATCACCAATTTTATTGCCCCGCACGCCTAAATGTTGTCTCTATTATACCTACTGTGCATTACGGTCTGCACAGATAAGCTTAAATACACCGTAATTATCTAATAGAACTGACAGATCTAGTCGGCGTCTAACATTAGGTACCTACATACTTGGGAGTTTGATATTCTTAGTTTAAATTTAATTTAATAAAAAAGAAAACTGTAGAGCGTGTGATTGTACAAAATGTAAGTATATATAATATTGATAAGTTTAAATTTCATAATTTATTTGTGTGGTATTTAGTAAAGAATATTGAAATATAGTAAACATTATATTAAGTCATTGTCTGCGTTAAAACTAATTAACCACTGTTTAGAAAGTAACTTACCTATGGGTTCAGATATGGCAGTGAGAGCAGACGATATGGATAAATCGATTAAGATATCGTTCGAAGCTGCTCTGGACAAAGCTGGTGAGTAAGTAAATTAATAAGTAGGTACCTATATTTGAATCAACCTTTCATTTGAATTTACATAACAGTCATATTAAATACTGTCTTTGCCTTTGTTCTAATTTTTGATCGAGTGAGAGTCTGTCCGGCTGTTTTCCACTACAGCAGAGTGGTCAATTTCCATATAAAAAGTGACATTTAGACCTACCTGACGGGAATGGAAAATGGACAGTTAAATTGTACCGACGCGCGTTCGGAACGTTACGTGATTACCACATCTCAACCGATTCTCATGTTTTTTTTAGCACGATCACTAATGATACCTACCTATAGTTTTTTTTAGCACGATCACTAATGATACCTACCTATAGTTTTTTTAGCACGATCACTAATGATACCTACCTTTAGTTTTTTTAGCACGATCACTAATGATACCTACCTATAGTTTTTTTTAACACGATCACTAATGATACCTACCTATAGTTTTTTTAGCACGATCACTAATGTTACCTACCTATAGTTTTTTTTAGCACGATCACTAATGATACCTACCTATAGTTTTTTTTAGCACGATCACTAATGATACCTACCTATAGTTTTTTTTAGCACGATCACTAATGATACCTACCTATAGTTTTTTTAGCGAGATCACTAATGATACCTACCTATAGTTTTTTTTAGCACGATATCTAATGATACCTACCTATAGTTTTTTTTAGCACGATCACTAATGGTACCTACCAATAGTTTTTTTGTCGATTCAGTTTTTCGAAATTTAATACTACATTTTTTGAAGATACAGGCTTGCGAGTACTACATCTCACAGAGCAACTAATTGTATTGCTGAAACAGAAAAATATCTACTTAGCATTGCGCATTGTATTTTTCATGGGACAAGTAAAGCGTTAGCGCTAATTAAATAGATGCATCTGGCGGGTTAGGGGCACGTGGGGAGACCCAACCACCCTCCTGCGCAGTCTCACACAAGCGGTTGACCTAAGTTAAAGTATTAAGTAAGGTACCTTTTCGTATATACCTGTACATATCTGTGCGATGAACACCGTTTTAGGCTTCGGGCTGTACAGCTACGTCAACACGGTCACGTCTGGCGTGGCGATTATCGCCATGGCGTGTCTGGTTTACGGTGCTACCATCATCGTGCCGGCCAGCGCCTGCGAGCTGCAGACGACGGGCGCGCAGCAGGGGCTGCTGGTAGCTGCTCCAGTTGTAGGTCAGTTCAGGTATATTACATACCTTCAAAACATGGTGTAAGTCACTTTCACTAGGTACATCATAGCATTGCATAGCAGGAGCTTGCATTTGACAATTTGAAACGCTGCGCGTGCCAAAGAGGGGGTGCGGGAGTCCGATCTCTACAATTTACCGATTATACTTAATGTAATGATGAGACATACGATTAACGTATAGTATAATATATGGCCCGCGCCCGCGCGTGGCCGTACCGTCTCTGCCATTTCTATGAGAGTGCATCTTTTGCTTAGTGAACTTAGGCATTTGAGGTATAGTTAACAGCAGCCAGCAACGCCCTTACCTTCCACACTGCAGTTTACGCGCCGTGTTTGCCTCGTTCCGTGATACCTGAACAAGGGGTCTACATAATTTCTATCTTCTTTCTCCTGTCAGTACTAGTACTAGTGCCATTGATGCCTGATAGCAGAGGTTTTCTTATTTAATGGCGGCAATCACACGACATATTTGACATAATCGTCACTGGATACCTAGTGGATATTGCAACTTTTACAAGACTCCCCTCTCCCCTACCCTGATATGAGTGGGTTGAAAAGAAGATAAGCCTCTTGTCTATTTTAGGCCTGATATTGGGTGCCACGCTCTGGGGCTACCTGGGCGACACGCGTGGGCGGCGCAGCATGCTGCTCGTGTCACTTCTGTCCTCGGCGCTGCTCAACGCGCTAAGCAGTATCTCCGTCAACTGGGTCATGCTGATGATACTTCAGTTCCTTTCGGCACTGCTGTAAGTGAAAATGTTGACTTAGTAGCGATGGCTTTGATTTGATTCGCGTAACTTTACATTTAAGTGTCATTCTCTGGGTATTTGTACTCCACGTGTGTGACTCTATTTTTAGTTGTGGACTAATTGAGTTTTCGTCGCTGGTTTGTCTAAGATATGTAGCAAGAAGACCAAAAGCGAATAAGATGGTAACACTGAACAACTTGAGAAACCGACCACGAAATCGCAAAAAAAAACAGCAGTCCCATACATTAACTCTCAATTAACTCGCAGTTAACTATTAATTGGCTCTTATTTTTTTGCGATTTCGTGGGTGGTCCCATGGGAAAAGTTGTTCAGTATGACCATCTTATTCGCTTTTGGTCTTCTTGCTTCACGAGCCCGATTTCACCCTGTGTTTAATTTATTCGTAGAATACACCTCATCCGCCTGCCAGATTCCGAAACTTGTTATTGTAAGTGTTCTGAGGCTTAAACTGACCCTGGAGTCTGGACACTTACAAGTATTGACAGACGCCGCGCCAAAAGTTCCTGACCATCCCAAAATATTACATTGGAGATACATATCCAGTCAGCCAAAAAAGTGGTCTACCACTTTTGTGTTAAGGTTGTAAAATATTTTCTTGGCTGCATGTCGATGCATCAAAATGCTCATGAATACATTGTTGGTTACAGGGCAGCAGCAAAGTACACACTGTCGATGACGCTGTTGAGCGAGTGCGTACCGCTGTCGAAACGTAACCTTGTGGTGCTCATGGTTTCCAGCATCTTCATGCTCTCCCAGGGGATAATGGCAGGTAATTGACATTACCCTGTTTCAGCTCAGTCATGATACCAGTGACCCGTTTCAGGAAGGTACAAGTTACAATTTAACAAGTCTACACAAATACACCTACTATGACTAGTATACTGATGACCTGGGGGCCGTTTCTCAAAAGCTTGTAACTTGTAATATAAGCGGAAGCTTCTTTTCAACTTATCTCATTAGAAAGAGACTTACGCTTGTATTACTAGCTACAAGGTTTTTAGAAATAGGCCCCTGGTAAAGGTCGCGGGAGTCCGCTAGATGCGGGTGGCGCAGGAGCGGTCATTTTGGCACTCTTTGGGAGAGGCCTATTTCCAGCACTGGACGTCTTTTGGCTGATATGATGATGATGATGATGACACAAATACACAGGCAACACAGGGGCACTGGACCAATAACGACTGGCCTTCTGGGGCCTATTTCTCAAAATCTTCTAGCTTCAGTCCACCTTGTGCGCCTTCCGGTACGTGGGCGCCACTCAAGTACCTTTCCGCCCCAACGGCCATCGGTTCTACGTGCAATGTACCCCACCCACTGCCACTTGACTTTAGTGATTCGGAGGGCTATATTTTTTGGTTTTTTTTTTTTTTTTTTTTTTTTTTTTTTTTTTTTTTTTTTTTTTTTTTTAGAAACAAACGGCCATAAAATATACAAATTAATTAGCGGGAAGCTATACATTAACAATATCAATAGACCTATAGTTTCTTTATTGTTATTAAAATGAACATAACTATTTAAATCACTAGGTATAACCGATATCATTTCATACAATATATATATATTTATTTACATACAATATAGGTACATATATTTTTTTTACTTTTACCATTATCTAATGTTTTATATTACACACTATATTAACATTATTTTAAAAAGGAATAAATTAATTTTTAAATGTTACTAGCGGACTGCCAAATAAATCTGCATTCATACACTTTTTATTGTAAAGCTGGCATGCGCGTTTAATATGTGAATTTTGTGCGTGATTCGTTCTGCTATATGCAATGCTGAACAATGCTTTACTGCGGCAACTACGTTCTGTTTGTTCTACGAGGCACACGAAAGTCTATATTGTATAACAATTCAGGGGCATCTATAAAGTTGTTGATTATTTTATACAGGAAAAGTAAATCAGCACACGAGCGTCTGATTGAAAGCCCTTGAAAATTGTATCTTTTAGCTGAGGAAGCATAATCAACGTAATTTCCGCCTACTCGGAATTCAAGTGCTCTAATAAACTTTTTTTGCAGCCTTTCGATCCTAGTTTTATGTACATCATAACAGGGGTTCCAGACTACCGAAGCGAATTCTAAACGGCTACGGACATATTTCTATTCTGCTGCGGTTGTTCAGATTAATTACCAACGGGTTATGAGAGAAAAGAGCGAGACAAAACCGACTAAGTGAGTGGCCACGCCATATACTGTGCAGGATCTGTAGGTTAATTTTGCCCTTCGGCCGCCTACCTGTGTATCACAAATAAATATTTACTTACTTACTTACTTACGGAACCAACACTACGTAAACCAGTTACATGTGAAGAATTTCTTGTCTTGCTACGAAACTAGTTACGTACAAAGAATTCTTCTTCCTTCTTGCAAACCATATTACGATCGCAAAACACTAGGTAAGTTAGGTTCGTTAGGTATCTTCAGATGCCCGAAGGAAGGGCAAGGCAAACAGACCAGAAATAGGAGCCCCGCCGTCGAAAATGTCCAAATACGAAAGAAAATGTCGCGACTGGTTTCGTAGGAAGAAAAAAAATTCTTCACACGTAACTATTAACTGGTTACGTAGCGTTGGTTTATAAAAACTTGTACAAGATCCTCCAATTTTTCTTTCAGTTCTGGCCATCCCCGTTATTCCTCTCTCGTTTTCTCATTACCTGCCCGCCTTGGGCATCTACTGGAACTCCTGGCGGACCCTGGTGGTGGTCTACTCCCTGCCGAGCCTGGTCTGCGCCGCTGTCCTCTACTTTCTGCAGGAGAGCCCCAAGTTTGCGCTGGTGAGAGGAGACGAACAGCGCGCATTGGAGATCTTGAGGACCATTCAGAGGGTCAATTTGGGGAAGAAGGCAGTTTTTGACGTAAGTTTATCTTAATCATTAGGTATTTGATTGTTGTAGACGGCTAATTCAAAAGCCGTTACTTTTCAACATATAATACCTGTCTCAATAACTTGTTAATTTAAATAAAGTTTACATATATATTAGTTACTAGCTTTTGCCCGCGACTTCGTCCGCGCGGAACTCGTTTATATTGTAACTTTCTCCCCCTTTTCACCCCCTTAGGTGATGAATTTCCAGATAAAAACTATCTTTAGTAAGGACTCTTTGGGAAGGCCCCGGAATTCAAAGTATCTCTATTTAAAGTATCAAATTTCATCTCAATCGGTTCAGCGGTTTAAGCATAAAAAGGTAACAGACAGAGAGAGTTACTTTCGCATTTGTAATATTAGTATGGATTGTATGAAGGAAAGGGTCATTATGGCTGAGTTGCATGATTTTATAGATTACCTTACTCCGAACGCCTTTTTTTACAAAATAGACTCCGCCGCAACCTTGGTTTCTATGACCCGCCTCACCATCATAATAGATGCATGTAGGCTTTTTTAGTATTATTTTGCATATTTTCATATCACACGGCCGTAAGGACCTTTTCTACTAAACCGTAAGACTAAATTAACTGACTTGTCATTTAAATATTTTATACTAAAAATAAAGATACGTCAACAAAATGTTACATCTAATAGTTTTCAAAATAGCCATAATAAAACGTCTTTTTTACCCCGTTTTAGAAAACATCTTCGGAACTACCGCCATAAGGTACCCTTGGTCATACATATATTTACCTATGTAATGTTCCTTTTCCCCAGGACTCCCAACTACCGCTATACCGTAAATAGGTTCCATCCAATATTTCACCCCCTATTTCACCTCCTTAGAGGACGATTTTCGGAATAAAAACTATACGTTGTCATTCTCCAGGACTCAAACTATCTCTATACAAAATTTCATCTAAATGGGCTACATCCAAATTTTCACCCCCATTTCACCCCCTTAGGGGATAATTTCCGGAATAGAAACTATCATAATTATGTCCTTTTTCAGGACTCTAACTATCTTTCAACCAAATTTTATCAAAATGTATCACAAACCAATTTCCACCCCCAATTACACCCCCTTAGGGGATGATATTCGGGATAAAACTATCCTTTGTCCTTCCTTAACTATCGCTTTACCGTAAATGGGTTCAATCCAAATTTTCATTCACCATTTCTCATCCCCTTAGGGGATGATTTCCTCCTTTCATGTATTCCGGAATAAAAAATATTCTATGTTCTTTCCTTGGACTGAGACCTCTCTCTATACCAAATTTTATCTGAATGGGTTCTATCGAAATCTTCAACCCTCATTTCACCACCTTAGGAAATGATTTTTCGGGATAAAAACTATGCATTGTCCTTCCCTAGGAATTCTATCTCTTTACCAAATTTCATCTAAATGGGTTTTATCCAAATATTCACCCCCTATTTCATCCCTGAGGGCATGATTTTCGGGATTAAAACTATCCGTTGTCATACTCCGGGACTCAAACTGTCGTTCAACCAAATTTCATCAAAATGGGTCACAAACAAATTTTCACCCCCAATTACACCCCCTTAGGGGATGATTTTCGGGAGTAAACTATCCTATGTCCTTCTTCCAGACTCCAACTCGCTTTACCGTAAATGGGTTCCATCCAAATGTTCCATCCATTTCATCCCCTAAGGAGATGATTTCTGGACTAAAAAATATGTTAGGTCCTTCCCCAGGACTCTTAACTATCTCCATACCAAATTTCTTCTAAATCGGTTCTATCCAAATTTTCACCCCTCATTTCATCCCATCAGGAGATGATTTTTCAGGATAAAAACTATGCATTGTCCTTCCCTGGGACTCCTTCTATCTCTATACCAAATTTTAACTAAATGGGATTTAACCACATTTTCATCCCTATTTCATCACCTTGGGGGATGATTTTGGGGATTCAAACTATCCATTGTCATTCTCCGGGACTCAAACTATATCTATACCTACCAAATTTGGTCTAAACGGAGTCCATCCAAAATTTCACCCCCCATTTCACCCCCTTTGGGGAAGATTTCCAGAATAAAAACTATTCAATGTCATTCCCCAGAACTTAAACTGCCTCTGAACCAAATTTTATCAAAATGGGGTACATCCAAATTTTTTCCCCTCCATTTTACCCCCTAAAGGGAAGATTTTCGGGATTAAACCTATCCTTTGACCTTCCCCGGGACTCAAACTAATTATATACCAAATTTTATCCAAATCGGTGCAGCGGTTTAAGTAGCTCCATACAAATTTCCACCCCCAATTTCATCCCCTTAGGGGTTGATTTCCAGGATAAAAACTACCCTAAGTCCTTCCCTAGGACTCAAACTATATCTATACCAAATTTAACTTTAATCGGTTCAGCCGTTTTCATGTGATGCGCGGTCACATAAACAGACAAACAGATAAACAGACAAACAGATAAACAGACAAACAGACAAAAATTCTAAAAACTGTTGGAACGTGTTCTGTTATCGATTTTAAGTATCCCTAGCCAATTTTTTTTCGAATATCTTCCATGTACAGACTTTCGACCCTCTTCAGCTTTATTATATGTATAGATGTGCATAACTAATTATTTTGGCACTTTATATCTACATACAGTCGGCCTAAAATGTGGTCTACCACCCTACGGTCGAGGTTCATTTGAACGTCATGAAACAAAAAGGTCGATTTCCACTTGCAATAATATTATGACAGTAACCTTCGCGATGATCAGAGCTCACATAAACATTTGTCAAAACTGGTTGACTACTTTCTTGGCCGACCGTACCTAGCCATTTGATCCAGGAGTATGCAACTTTGTGGAACGGAAATACCTTTCAGCGATATTAAAATTTAACGTCGTTATTAGGTAATTTGAATTCCTAGGTAAGTTATACAGGTTGGAAAGTTAAAACGGGGCAGTGAGGGCAGCTACTAGATCCCTTGCCGCCACGCAAAAATGGCATTAGGATTTCATTCTTAACTTTTTAAGTGATGACAATCTACATTCACAGATTTTTGAAAAAAAGTACAGTCAGCGAGAAAATCATCACTTTTGACGATTTTTTTTTAATGCTATTCGATCCCATTCCTATTAAGGATCAAAATACTCTTCGGGACCGACTAAGGGTTGACTACTAGAACGCCCAGAAATCAAAGAAAACTTTTTCCATACAGTTAGTATGGGAATCCCAAAGTGCAAGTAGCGTTAGTAGTAGTGATCGTCTAGATTGTATGGAGACGGAGATTATACAATTTGATGATCGTCTTACTAAAGTACTACTAATAGGAATGGGATCGAATGGCATTAAAACAAATTGCACATCGGGATTCCCATACTAACTGTATGGAAAAAGTTTTCTTTGATTTCTGGGCGTTCTAGTAGTCAAACCTTAGTCGGTCCCGAAGAGTAATAGAAATGGGATCGAATGGCATTAAAAAAAATCGTCAAAAGTGATGATTTTCTCGCTGACTGTACCTTTTTTCAAAAATCTGTGAATGTAGATTGTCATCACTTAAAAAGTTAGGAATTAAATCCTAATGCCATTTTGCGTGGCGGCAAGGGATCTAGTAGCTGCCCTTACTGCCCCGTTTTAACTTTCCACCCTGTATATATATGTTTGACCTTCAGGTTGCAGGCTTACTGCCCGAGTCGTCAGCCCGCACCTCGGGGCTGTCTGCTAGTGACCAGATAGCGCCGCTCTTCAAGGCCCCGCTGCTCAAGTGCACCGTCATCCTCGCCATCCTCTTCACGTTCCAACTGTGAGTGTTTTACCAAAATTATGCTGTGTTATTTAATTTTGCATCAATTTCGTACTTTTTTTTGGGTTCCGTAGCCAAATGGCAAAAAACGGAACCCTTATGGATTCGTCATGTCTGTCTGTCCGTCCGTATGTCACAGCCATTTTTTTCCGAAACTGTAAGAACTATACTGTTGAAATTTCGTAAGTAGATGTATTCTGTGAACCGCATTAAGATTTTCACACAAAAAACAATAATTTTTGGGGGTTCCCCATACAATTAGAACTGAAACTCAAAATATTTTTTTTTCATCAAAGTCATACGTGTCTATGGATAGGTCTTCAAAAATGATATTGAGGTTTCTAATATAATTTTTTTCTAAACCCTAGTTATAATATAGTTTGCGCGAGTGACACTTCCAAAGTGGTAAAATGTCGTATGTCCCCCCCCCCCCCCCCCCTGTAACTTATAAAATAAGAGAAAGATAAAACTAAACAATAGTTATTTGTTATACAAGGGTGCAAAGGTGTATTTTAACCGCGAGTGTGGAATTGAAACACGAGCTAGCGAATGGATTCTAGGGTTGAACCACGAGCTAGCGAACGGATTCTACGGTTGAACCACGAGCGAAGCGAGTGGTTCAAAAATAGAATCCTGAGCGAAGCGAGTGGTTCAAAAATAGAATCCTGAGCGTAGCGAGTGTTGCAACACACGAGACGTCAAAATAACTTGCACCCGTGTGTAACACAAATCTTTTCACCTCACTAAAGCGAGGAAAAAAAACAAAAAAAAACAAAAAAGTAAAGTAAGGAAATTTTTTAAAAAAATATTAAAAAGGGGGAAAAAACATTAAAAATGAGAAAAAAAAATTAAATAACATGAAAAAAAAAACAAAATATTACAAAATTAAAAAAACATTTAATAAAGAGAAAAAGAGAAAAAACATTGAGAAACAAAATAATAACATTAAAATAAAGAAAAACTTTTAAAAAAGGCAAAAATAATTTCAAAAAACATTAAAAAGACTGATAAAAGAAAAACGAAGCAATAAAATAGAGACAAAAACATATAAAAAAGAAAAAAGTTACAAAAAACATAACATTCAGAAAAAAAACGTAAAAAAAGACAAAAAAAGACAAAAAACAAAAAAAACATGTAAAAAGAAAAAGGTTACAAAAAACATTATATTAAGAGAAAAAACGTAAAAAAAGACAAAATAAGACAAAAAATAAAAATAAACGTAAAAAGAGTGGAAAAAAAAATTAAAATAATGGAAAAAGAAAAAAACCTTGAAAAACACATATAAATCAATAAATAATAAAAAAAACATTAAAATATGGCAAAAACATCAAAAACTTATAAGAGAATTTCAAAAAACCTTGAAATAATAAAGAATAAACATTAAAAAAAGGTAAAAACGTATACAAAAGAGAAAAAAGACCAAAAAAACATAAAAAAAGAAAAAAAAACATTCAAAAAGAAACAAAACATTAATAAAAAGGAGAAAAAAGCAAAAATCATTGAAAAAAGAAAAACAAAGCAATAAAATAGAGACAAAAACATAATAAAAGAAAAAAAGTTACAAAAAACATTAAAATAAGACAAAAAACGTAAAAAGTAGATAAAAAAAGACAAAAAACTTAAAAAAACATTTAAAAAGAGAAAAAAGTGGAAAAACCACAAGAATAAATCAAAAAGAAAAAGCATTCATTTTTTTTTTTTAGTGGAGAAAATAAAAAAAAAACCTTAAATAAACACATTTATATCAATAAAATATACATTTAAAAAGAGAAACAACATTTTTAAAAAGGAGAAAAAGAAAAAAGATTTATAAAACAAAAAAACATTTAAAAAATAAAAAAAGAATTAAAAACATTTAAAGAAAGAATAAAACATTCAAAAAAAGGTACCTAAATAAAATAAATCTGATGGGCGAAAAATGTCCTGTCTGGACTGGCCTTTACATGTTATTATGTTTAAGAAAGTAACTAATAACACGTTCGGATTTCAAATATTCTTTGCACTCTTGTGGATAAAATGCAGTTTTGCTATCTGTTTTTAAAGAATAAAAATGGGCTTTCCGAGCTAGTGAGGTGAAAAATATATGATGTACATTACCATGCAAACTTCCATCGAAAATTTGTTTGAACGAGATCTAGCTAGTAGTTTTTTTTTAATACGTCATAAATACGCAATTTATTTTACGGAACCCTTCATGGGCGAGTCCGACTCTAATAACTGGAGAGACGTATTGAAAAAATACATATTGTTCTATTCTTACGCTTAATCATTACTAATCATACAGTGATCGGATCTAGGATGCAATTTCCCGGGGTTTAAGTTCGTAATATTAAGGTGGATATGACTTACAATCCCGCGACTTTTTTTGTTACCTATCTTTACAAAAAGGAAAATAACTTTTAATTTTAAGTAGTTTACAGTATAAAATTAACAGAAAATGTAATAACAACAAAAATGTTTACAGTAGGTACCTACTGCATAGAAGAACTGAACGTATCTTGTATGTCTTATCTTTTATGTATTTTTATTATTCTTATGTGTAACCCTGGTAAGGTTTACAAGAAAAAGTAATAATTGTTATTAGTTGACTATCACTATTTCGTTAATCTTATCACCAGGGCTCGAACTTTTAGTGCCGATGACGTTGCACTACACCGCACATAGGATGCCATCAAATAGTCTTTTTCTACTCCTGTATCGTTTTCTGTCATTTTTATAGGCTGTAGCTCAAATACAATGACACCACTAATAAGTCGTCGAAAAACTCTATGCTCTATGGCCCAAAAACGCACTGTTTAGCGTACTTTTTTGGTTCATACATTTTTCATAAAAGCACTGTTTAACTTTTTTTTAATCGGCCGCTACATAGCAGTGGTGCCAACTTCATAAACAAATATTTCGAAATAAAAGTATTTATTTACGATTTAACATTTGTATATTATAAATTATTTACTACAATAATAATAAACCATCATCTATTGTGTGTTAAATTACATGTTTTATAAATTCTTGGTATTATTTATGAAAATAAACAGTTCGAATTCGGTCCGGGTCCGGATTCGGTTTGGTTCGGGTGGTAATTGCAGACAAATTAAAAACAAAACAAACCATAAACAAGAGCTGTCACATTTCCGATATCCCACCAAAATATATACAGTTCAAAATGAAAAGATGAAAGATGATAAACTATGTATTAGTCCTAGACTATTAAGATTTTATTCGTGTTTGTGAAGACAACAGTGTACGTTCCTTTTAAAATGGTCGAAGAAATTAATGACTGCACTCCTAAATAAATTACGTGAGTAGCAAAAGTACTAATAGAAAACTTGCTGCCCGAAAAGGCTAACAATTTTGTAGTCTGCTATTTATTTAAAATTGGTCGTAGAAAAAGTATTGTATGCAACGGTTTATAACTGGTCTAAAAACGCTCGTGGCGTCTTTAATAGCGATGCTCGCCAAGGCTCGCATCGCAACCCACGCCACTAGCGTTTTAAGACTCTTCTTATACAACAGTTGCATAAAATACTATTTCGTAAACAATTACCACTTATCAACCTCTTTTATTAAATGAAATGGCCACTTGAAATGAGCAGTATATAATGTCTTGACTGACATGTATTTTTAGGGTTCCGTAGCCAAATGGCAAAAAACGGAACCCTTATAGATTCGTAATGTCTGTCTGTCTGTCTGTCCGTCAGTATGTCACAGCCACTTTTTTCCGAAACTATAAGAGCTATACTGTTGAAACTTGGTAAGTAGATGTATTCTATAAACCGCATAAAGATTTTCACACAAAAATATAAAAAAAACAATAAATTTTGGGGTTCCCCATACTAAGAAATGAAACACAACATTTTTTTTTTCATCAAACCCATACGTGAGGGGGATTTATGGATGGGTCTTCAAAAATGATATTGAGGTTTCTAACTTAATTTTTTTCTAAACTGAATATTTTGCGCGAGAGACACTTCCAAAGTGGTAAAATGTGTGTCCCCCCCCCCTGTAACTTCTAAAATAAGAGAATGATACATCTAAAAATAATATATGATATACATTACCATGCAAACTTTCAATGAAAATTGGTTGGAACGAGATCTAGTATCTTTTTAATACGTCATAAATCGTAAAAATCAATTTATTTAACGGAACCCTTCATGTGCGAGTCCGACTCGCACTTGGCCGCTTTTTTTAATTTACAATAGCCCATTTCCCAAAATCCCGGGAGATCCGCGACACATCCACGATAAACATAACATTTTAGGTCGTTCACCCCAAATTGCATCCTAGATCCGATCACTGAATCAATGACACTACGAGTAGCAATTATGACATTGTGAGAGGAACGAACTATAATATTAGGACGGACATTTAATGTTGTAAACGCTATCTCCCTAAAGCTTTGGTTCGTTCGCCTAATTCGGTTGCCGAACTTATGTCAAACTTCTTCGGCCAACGACTGTAGTCTTCACATTAGTCTGTCCGCCTCCGCCTACTGCGTTCACATGAATAAGCGATTGCAGCCGTCGGTCACCGAATGCGTCCGACTATCGTCGCGTCGTCTTTGCACATGTGACTGTCGCTGACTCGCTGCACGTTGCATGCAGCGACTGACTCAATGTTCATCACAATCATGTTACACTATTTTATGTGCGTGACACAAGTGACGCAAGCGACAAATTTATCTTATTAACATCAATAATATCGCTTACTTAATTCTGAGCAAAAAAAATCCTTCCTAATAGATTTAAATATTTATGTTCCGATTGTACATTGTGCCAATGTTGTGCCACGAGGTTGGTAAGTTGTTTTTCGAACCAGAGTCTATTAGAATTAGATGCCCGACGCCTAAGGCTTTGATGGGTCGAGCCGCACTCAATGTTTCACATCATATTTGCGAGGAAATGAATGCATTTGAAACAAAATTAATGCTAATTGCAATAAGAAATACAAAATGTCAATGGTCCATTCTGTAAAATTTGACGTGAGGCCCGTGACTCCCGTGAGGCAAAGACCCTTCGGCATGCAGCCACGATTTATAATCACTGTTAAATATATTTTACACAGACAATACCGAACAAGCGCTCCGCGCGAGTCAAAAATAGTCAATAATATTATCAGTGCTTACTGTAGGTACCTACTTGTTTTGATTCCAGTTCTGGATCATTCGTCGCATGGCTGCCCACCATCGCCAACCGGGTGATGCGAATGTATGAGACGGGCCAAGTGACCGACATGACGCTCTGCGGCATCTTGCACGCTGATATTGATATGCCTGTTGATGTAAGAACATCCTGTTTTATCCTATTCATCGATAGATTATCACTGTCGTCAGCTAACGAACGTTCAATGGCATATTGACCGATGTTTCCGGTTTAGACTTGTAAAATTGTAACTTCAAAGTATCACGTTTCAGGCGGAAGAAGAAGAGAGCAAACTGTAAAGGAATTTCATAGAAAATTGAAGGCCGGGAAGTAATTTTTTTTTATTTTCTTTCCACAATTTGTGGCAATGGTCACTGAGTTCAGCTATGAAAATTTGTTTGATTTCTTGAAGTTTTTTTTATTTATTCATTGCATGTTTGAGAAAAGCACTATACATGCCTAGCCGTGAAAAGGGCTTGCCGGCTTCGTATCCGGCCTCCCTATGGACGGTCGTCTATACCTACTCACCCGGCAAGCCCTACTTTCCCGGCGTCTGCAGTAATGTACTATTAGATAAATCTTTATAGGTACCATTTTTTTTTGTGGAGAAAACCTGCGAACCAGGTACCCAGCTCTCGGGGGAGGTCTGGGTTATGTGGTATTTCTACCCAATAAAAACTCCACGCCAACCGCCATCTGCGCTAAGTAATTCGGAGGACTCTAGGATCTCAGGTTGAACGCACTAGAGCCCTCCTCGCGCTTTGCCCCTGCTGGCTCGTTCTGGGCATCTTCACCGCCTTCTCTGGGGTGGCCGAGTGCTGTGGCCCCCGCCACATAAAATCACTGGCGACCCCGTTGACCCCCTTAAGTCGCCTTTTACCTACCTACTTATCCCAACAATTGCGTTGGCTGTTCTGGTACTAGCTGGTTCTGGTATTGATGGGCTTGTCTCATCGCAATTTTTCCCCAATCAAATGGGGAAAAGTGCAATCTTGGGTCTGCTTTTGCGATTATTTTTCTGCACCTATATTTTTGTCGCTCCCGTATCGGCCTTCGCCGAGTCACGTGCATAAGCACCGCACCGCCATAATAGACGCTGCTTAAATTAGCTTTTCATAGACGTACAGTCAGCATCAAAAGTAGCTACGCGAACGAAGACGTCAAAAGTCTTTATTAAAAGGGAATGAGAACTTTTGACGTCTTCGATTGCGTAGATAATAATTACTTTTGATGCTGACTGTACAAGGCAATGATGATGATTAATGTTTTTCAAGATGTACATAGAGATGAAACACACAGGACTAATCGTGTTGAATTGCAGCCCAACGCCACGCCGTGCGCCCTGAACACAACGTCGCTCCTGATAGTCCTGCTGATAGGAGCCTTGCAGTCTCTGTTGAACCTGTTTCTCACTGTTGTAAGTTGTCATTTAACTCTTATTCTGGAGAGCTTGGTGAGCTGTGCCCGTTTATTTAATCGTATGGCGTATTCTGTATTGTAGACTTTATTATTATAAATCAACATCCAGGTCGCACAGCCAGTCGATCACGTCAGGTGTCAGGTTAGTGTAAAGGTCCTCTGGGTCGCCTTTATAGCGTCGCTTTGGGCAGCTCTCCACGATGTGCTGAGTAGTTTGGTCTTCAAGGCCGCAGTCACACATCGGACTTTTGCTCCATCTCCATTTGAGCAACATGTAGTTGCACCTGCCGTGACCCGTACGGATTCTGTTGAGGCAGCACCAGTATTTCTTCTGAAGCGAGAAGCCCTTCGGCTTCTGAATTGGGTTTCCAATACGTAGGCAACGCTGATCGCATGATTCGCAAGTCACTTCCACCCACTCTTTCTTCCACGCTTGTTCTAGCTGAAACCCATCAGCTCTCAGCTTCCTTGCAGCATCGCTCGTAGGGCTGTGCCTATTATAGCTCGTGATAGGTTATTCTCCTCATTGCCAAAATCCCTTCATTGCTGTAGTACCATCACTGGAACTAGTGACACACTTGTATATCGCTAGTTCCATCGATGGTACTAGCGACACAGTTTTTAGTACCATTGTCCGATAATAATAATAGTAGGTACTAGTGACACACTGTTGTTTTCAAGTGCCATTTGGCAAAAAACTGGTGACAAGCAAAAGTCACTACCAAAACTGTCACTGCTCTTCAAAACAAAATAAAGATCAATCAATCAAAAAAAAAAAACCTGGTATAGTTGAACCTTTTTAAAATCACGATTTCCACTTGAGAGCTTATCTACCCGTTGAATGGTATTGTTATCCTTTGTAAACCCAACCACTAATTACCTGTGCGAAATAAATACCATAAATAACAAAAGATGTTATATGAATAGCAACAGTATAGCTTCAAAAATAAGGTTCAAATTGTCATAGCATGCACTCAAGGTATAACCTTTTGAAATTAAGAGCCGTGGTCACCCAGGTGTCTGTTTATGTTAGTTAAAGGGTGTTATGATTATTGTAAGTTTGTGTTAATTCTTGCAACCGATAAGGATAGGGATATATTTCTTATCCATTTGAGGATATTATGCATTTACATCAGAATAGGCGTCAGTCGCTACCAAGTATCGGCATCGTTAGCTTCACTGTGTTATATTCTCGATATTTCTTACATTTGACAACTGGCCTATGTTTTGGATTTTGATTGCTTACCGATTGGGACTTTGTGAGAAAGTGAAAGAACTCGATAACGACCCCGGCTCCGCATTTAGACTTTGATTAAGCGTAGCGTGAGCTCAGTCAGTGTATAATATAAACTTTATACAGGCAAATAAATCATTTACAAAATATTTCATTTAGTATTTCATTTCCAAAAGGTTATATGTGAAGTGCTTCCTATTTCAATTTGAACCTTATTCTTAAGACGGTAAAGTTGTAATTCATATTACATCTTTTGCTACCTATTAGTGCATTTCATTTTGTACAGGTAATTAGTGGTCGGGTTTAACAAAAGATAATAATGCCATTCATCGCAGATAAGCTCTCAAGTGGAAATCCTGATTTTAAAAAGTTTCAACTATATCCCGGTACGTAGTCGATATCGAGATACGGCCTTTGATTTAAGTAGGTATTTGTTACTTAGTGAGTTTTGCTTGTCACCCGACGATCATAGTCTATGCTATGATAATTATAAGCAATCCACTTTCATTGACTTTGAAAAGTGTCAACTTCCAGACAGGTAGGTATTACTGGAAGAAATTGTGCGTAAATAATAGTACATTGTGCATTAAGGGCCGTAACAAGGGGATAACTAACGAGGGTCTATTAGAAGCCCGACGCCAAAGGCGAAGAAAAACCTAAGTTTCATACAACCGCACCACTCAAAAATTGACTACTTCACTTATAGATTTGAGGAGGGCGAGGGGGCGGGCGTGGCGCCACATGGCCTGCTAGATTTTTTTCAACCAATCACAGAGCAGAATTCTTGTGACGCGCGGCCAACTAGATTTGCTAACCAATTTGTTTGATTTGTTTTTAACCAATCAGATCACACACAAGCTCATAACTCCCTAGGGAGTTATAAATCCATAACTCCCACGGGAGGTAAATGGGGTATAGCTGCTCTATAAACTTGCCTATAATACACCCTTTACGAGCAAGTGTGATAAAATAGTACATTACTTACATAGGGCGGTTAAACAAAGAATGTCTCAGATCGCAGTTATTGGATAAATATGCGCTCTGAGGATTTCTTTATTACCCTCCCGTGATGAGTACAAAATTTTACGTCTCTATCTGGCCAGGAAGTGGGGTTTTCCGCACGCATGGCGTGCGGTAATTCCTACTTTATGGCCAGGTATGACGTAAAATGTATTAAACCGGTGAAATAATGAATGATTCTGTTGTAAGTGTTATAGTGCGAGGGCGCGGAAAAGTATTGTTGTAGAATGGGTATGAGTTTTATTTTCACACCAAGTACAAAAATAATAACTGCATTTGGAGGTGTCAGAATTATAAAACTTTTAAATGTCAAGGAACGGTAACGGTTAATATGATAATATCTAAAACAATTAAGTGGCCAGAGTGTTTCCTAATGGTACTTGAAAACAACAGTGTGTCACTAGTACCTACTGTTATTAATTATTATTATCGGACAATGGTACTAAAAACTGTGTTTCTAGTACCATCGATGGAACTAGCGATATACAAGTGTGTCACTAGTTCCATTGATGGTACTAAATATCCAATGGTACTACAGCAATAAAGGGGCCAAAATTCGCGAAACTGCGTTATACATTATCAAACGCCATAAAATGTGGGTCCGGGTCGCCTCTGTTGCGACCTGCCATGACTGGTGCGACAGAGAACCCAACTGAGCAGTCCCGTCCGCACATTTGATGGCCTCACGCGTATCGAGCGTTAGATAATAGTATAGTTCGGCTTCGGCTGGAGATACTTCAAAACAAGAAAGTGCTCTATTATCCTCTATCAACTATGGTGGTATAAATAAAGTATTATATTAGATATATAAGACCTCCCTTATAATCTTGGGTACTAGATAGACCTTAAGCCCACTCCCAATACGCGTACGTCTCATGGCAACAACAATAAAACGCATGGCAGCAGGTCGAGAAAGTTGTGCCGAGCAAGAATCAGAAGATCATTTCAAAGTTTGAAAAATCCTTCACTTCCGGTCAAAATACACAGACTTGAAAAAAATGAAAATGAAAAATGATTTTATTCAGTAACTTATACTATTTAACAATATAGGCTGGTGCCTCTTTGTAAGTATTTATAATACCTGTATTAAGAGACACCGCTCTTCCACTGTGGTAACTAACGTATACATAAGAAAGGTAACTGACATATATAAAAATTAAATATTAGGTACATGTTGAAAATCTAAAACTAACAAAGGATAAAAGATATTTGATTTGTGTATACTTGTGTGCATGCGTGTGTGTGTAGTGTGTGTATGTGTGTGTGTGTGTGTGCGTGTGTGTGTGTGTGTGTGCGTGTGTGTGTACGTGTGTGTGACTGTGTGTGCGTGTTAATCATACAATATTACTAAGTAACATTCTGCATTATATTCTCTACGTCAGCATAGTTTTTTAATTTTAGCCATTTCGTTACTCTGATTTTACACTCGTATAACGTGGTAGGGTATATGTCGTTATATATATTAACTATATTATACAGTCGGGCCGACTGTGATACATGTTGCCTTCTTGCATATGCACTGCGCATGAACGGAACTTAGGTTTATTCTCTCTACGATTAAGGGACTAAATGATGCCACTTATGCCAGACGTTGGCGTATTGGGAGTGGGCTTACGGTCTAACCACTGTGTGGCTAAGAGTTCCCATTAAATGATTTCCCTACTCTACGCTTCCCATAGGTGGTAGTGAACCGCGCGGGTCGCAGGAACACCGTAATCGCGCTGGCGGCGGTCACGGGGCTGGGCGGCGTGCTGGTCAACATGGTGACCAACACGATCGGCACGTCTGTGCTCTTTGGAGTGTTCCTCATGGGCATCATAGCGCTGGGCTTGTACACCGCCATCGCAGTCTCGCTGTTCCCGACGCATTTGAGGTGAGTATGGAAAATATAGGAATAACGCTGCTGTTTGGGTTAAAATTAAAAACAGTGCGTTGCGCCTAGCATGTTTTCCCACACATGCTTTCTAGGCGTTTACACAATGCAATAGTTAATAGTTTAGTAAGTTACATATAAGTTATATTACGACCATACCAGTCGTACTACTCGTACTTCGCAAAAACACTTTTTAAACTATTTTCACAAAGTAACGGGATAATCCCCTTATGTTCCTTAGAGATAACTTATGGTCAGGTAACTGGTTATCTGTGAAGATTTTTTTTTCCTCAGAGATAGCCAGTTATCTCCAAGGATTGGTTTTACAATCTATATTAAAATTTTTCATTTTCCATGCACGTGTCTTAACCCTCTCAACAGTTGTTCCAAATTTCAAATTGATAGCACAAGTAGTTCCTGAGATATTTCACGTTGTGACAGACGGACGGACGGACGGACGGACGGATAGAGTCGAAGAGAATAAGGGTTCCTTTTTTTACCTTTTTGGTAAGGAACCCTAAAAACACTTTATTGATGATGAACCAATAACGAGACCCCTGTAAGTAATCCAATTTTTTTTATTATTTGTGTTTTACAGTTCGGTTAAGCCCTTAACACTCGCTCGACTCCAGAAAACCATCAATTATCCAATGGGCTTCTCAGTAGGTAGGTATGACGAACAATAACGTACCTAATTCTGTTTTGTAACGCCAGGGCGATGGCGGTGGCTCTAACGATGACGGCGGGCCGCGTGTCGAGCTTCGCGGGCATCCAGGTCGCCAACTACCTGCTCTCCGCTAATTGTGAACTGGGCTTCTACTTGTTCGGCGCCATCTTCGCATGTAAGTATCACACATCATCGACACATTTTAAATGCCAGGCTAGGGTTTCCATGAATCTGGTTCGCTCGAGGTCGTAGGGGTATACTTCGTAGGGGTATACTTAAGGCGCTGTCAACACCAAACGCGCACACTGTCTATTTGTATCGGAGTAAACGAGAGCGAGTGTTACTTGAGCGGCCAGGTTTTAGGCGAAAATAATGAATAAAAATTTAAATAAAAAAAAGTGTGGATTATTTGTGAAATTCGGCTTGTCAGCGGTTTAGGTATGAATATGTGGACTTCATGTTTTAAATTGCAGACCCATACGTCAAAAAAATAAGGACATAGAACCATTTAAGATGATTTAAAGACCAATCTTTGCAATTATTTTCCATCCAGCCGATTTTATCCAATTATGTTTCGAGTCCGTCTACGGTCTTGGAAACATGATGAACTATTTTTTTTTGATGTGCTAGAACAAATAGTTTTTCTTGAACAACTGCTTAAATATTATCAATTTCAACAAATTTGGTCTTGTCAGCCTCTTAAGGCTCCGCACGTTCATGGTCTTCTCTCCCTCTCACTGAGCATACGCGTGAGCGAGATGGAAGTGCGTGTTCGAAAGCGCAAATATCATGTTTTTCGGAATATTTCAGAAAACGAGAAGAAATTTAAGTAAGTAAGAAAATAAAGTTATTGTCCATTACTTTATGAAGAAGATTATAAAATGGCATCTTATTCGGATAAAAAATGAAGCAGTAAACTGGTTACAAGTGAATTAATAGGGTTCACTTTAGATTTTTTTTTCTCTACTTTCCTTTGTTAAAATGGATTTCTACGAAAACTATGTTACTTCTTATATCTTGCATATTATGATATATTTTTTCCGACGTTAATTGTTACGTCATAATGTATATAATGGTTACTAAACAACTCATTTTTACGAAAATTTGAAAGGTCGAACCTTAAGCTAAATATGAACCGATATTTTCTAGGCACACCGTGTTCGATTACCGGTCTGTTCCGCTTTGGTGCGCGATTGTTTTTTTTCTTTTCTTTGTGCTTGGATCTTTTAAGTTACAATAATTTGTGGCGTATTTTCCTACATGAAATTACGAAACATAACAATGTTTTAAACATTAAATATTTTAAATAACAATAATTATACCAATGATTAAACTATAAATATTAAGTAGGGTAAATCGTTAGTAGCTGGCCACCGTTCAATAACTGGCCACTTCATACTAAAAATAACCTCTATTCACCTATAATATAATTAATTTTAGTATAAGGTTTCAATTACTGGCCACCCTTCAATAACTGGCCACGTCATACTAAATTGAATTCTCAAAGTTCAAAGTATTTATTTGTCAAAACACAGGTTACTAAGATGTTATAAATGCAGCTTGGTATCGCTATGCCTTACCCGAAGGTGTAACAAAATAAAGGCTTCAATTAATGGTCAATATAAACATAAATTTACATATAAATTTTCATGCAGCGTGCTTTTTTTTAATACATAGGGTCATTTCGCCGGTTACGCGACCACCTTCGGTTAGCGACCACTTGAAGAACATGGTTTTTTCAATTCAAGATAACATCAATTCTACAGAGCTTATTGAAACAGTCAGTCGTATGTCTTATTGTTTGTAGTTATGGAATACGAATTTACAAAAAAAACGAGAAAATATGCTTTCAGTTCTCCAAGTCAGCTAAGTGGTCGCTAACCAGCACATGAAATTAGGTGGTCGCCAACCGGCGAAATGACCCTAATGCGAGTTCAAAATGTATTTTTTCTATATTCGTCAATTTAATAGTATGCCTTTTCCACTAGAAGAGCAAACAGTTTCTTTTTAAACATAATCAAATTTTCAGCGTTTAAAATGTTTCTTGGCAACTTATTGAAAATCATGAAAGTAGTTTCGTAATGTAAAAACTCGGCTTAAGTGTTCGTAAAAACGGTCTAAATTGTCATTTCAATAAGCGTATCTAAATTTTGCTTTCAGCGTCAGCATTTGTGGCCGCGTTTCTCCCTGATGACAGACTCGTGCGGAAACCTCCCCCACCCAAAGAACACTAACCCAACCATCATCTGTATGAGATCACATGTATATTTTATAACTTTAAGACTGCCAAATAAATACCTTCGCATAGACTCAAAACGTATTATTCATTTCATTTCTATATTTTTAATGTAAGTACTTAACAGTCTAACTCCAAAGTCTATTTTTAGGGTTCCGTAGCCAAATGGCAAAAAACGGACCCCTTATAGATTCGTCATGTCCGTCTGTCTGTCCGTCCGTATGACACAGCAACTTTTTTCCGAAACTATAAAAGCTATACTGTTGAAACTTGGTAAGTAGATGTATTTTGTGAACCGCATTAAGATTTTCACACAAAAATCAAAAAAAAAACAATAAGTTTTAGGGGTCCCCATACTCAGAGCTGAAACTAAAAAATTTTTTTTTCATCAAACCCATTGGGGTTCTATGGATAGGTCTTCAAAAATGATATTGAGGTTTCTAATATCATTTTTCTCTAAACTGAATAGTTTGCGCGAGAGACACTTCCAAAGTGGTAAAATGTGTGTGTCCCCCCCCTGTAACTTCTAAAATAAGAGAATGATAAAACTAAAAAAATATATGATGTACATTACCATGTAAACTTCCACAGAAAATTGGTTTGAACGAGATCAAGTAAGTAGTTTTTTTTTAATACGTCATAAATCGTTAACCGCAATTTATTTCACGGAACCCTTCATGTGCGAGTCCGACTCGCACTTGTCCGCTTTTTTATTGCTTCCGCAATAAGTATGTGCAATGTTTAATGCCCAAACATGTCGTCGTGTTAAGGCGAGTCGATATGATATCGACGGAATATTATCGTTGAAATCAGCGTTTTTTTCTGCGTCGATTGAGCCGGGTCTAGCGGTGATCTGATGACTTTCATGTCGCTTAAGGTAATACAAAAATAAGCGCCAAATTTAAAAAACGTTACTTTATGCGACACACTTTTTGAGTAAAATCTAACCTGTGTCACTTAACCGTACACTCAATCATAACCATGGTCGCATTTATTATTCGCATTGTCGCAGTATTTTAAAAAAATCGTTCATTTTCGATGTAATGTCACTAAAGTGTTTCTTCCAAGTACATTTATTTCATAAGATAAGGTACTAAGTGTTTCTTCGGAAATGTTGAAAATAACTGTTGTCGCATGATGGTGTCGCTTCAATGGTTCTTCCGGGATTTGTTTGGGGGCTATTTCACTTAAGTGACATTTATTTTTGAATCCGCCTTGTTTTAAATAAAACGTGCATATAACTCAATGCTCCAAGTTAACGAGAAATAAAGTTACGATTTTTTTAGTCAAAAAAAAACTTGAAAACGCTCTCCTCTAAAATTCAAAAAATGTCGCTTCAGTGGTTTTGTCTTTCCACCATCGATATACTTTTGTCGTATCAATACTAATATTTTAAAGAGGTAAAGTTTGCGGGTTTGTACATGTGTGTGTTGGGGGTGTAATCTCCAGAACTACTCAAACGATTTCACAAATTAATACTACGCGTACGTAGTGAATATTATTATAATTAGGCCTAACTAATTAGCAGAGACTGGAATTTTCATGGCATTTTTGAGCTGTTGATATCGATAGCTATACGTATGTGTTCAGTCCTCGCCTAGTGCTAGGAACTGAACGCGCCTCGCGATCTCGCGGGTCTAATTTATGCCAATTTTTTATACAAAATGTGATGAACTTACCAATTCCCCTCGGCGCAATATCGTGTCAATTCTGTCTAGTTTCCGTCAAAGGTCAGTCAAAATCAAGTCAAGTCTCCCAAGCTGGTTTCCGGGGCCAAAGGAAGCGCCGCCGTGTCCTTCCACGGGCGGCCGGGGGGTCAATACGCGGTCCACCAAGCACAAATCACCAAATGTCACTGTTTTTACCAAAACGACTCGGGCCTTCAGGCCACCAAGCGAGTCTCCAAGTACTTTCAACCAATACACAAACAAAACACTCGGACCTTGTCCACAAAACGAGTGATTACAAAAAACAAAGCGGCCCACGTTCTTTTATCGGAACTCTGACGTGGCTTTTTCTCGACAGACAAGCAATGTTGCCACCTTGCAAACCAAAGAGGCGCGTTCACGGAGCGGCCTACAAAATATAGGGTCGGGCAAACGCTCGGCCCGAACATATGTAATTTCAAAATAGATATTGAGCAACTTATTGTAACGTGCTGTATAATTGCAGGCAAATCATTTAATATCATTGATATCATCGACTTCGTTCGTAATATTCAAAATTAAAAAGTTAACATTTATACGAATATTTTTTCGTGTGATTGTTCAGATTGCCAGTAGCCAAAGCGGAACCTCGGCTTCTTTAGGATACAACTGTGAAAAACGTTAGAAAAATGATGGATGAATGATTCCTCAATAATTTGTAATGGAAGGTAAATATAATTCATTGCCTGTAATTAGTAAGTAAGTGGCTCAATATCTATTTTGAAATGACATACCTACCAGTTGCTGCCCATAAAAGCCGATTCCCACCGGCTTGCCTAAAATTTCTTGCTATATATTAGCAAATTCGTAAATCATCAAAAAACAGCCCTTTTTTGCTCCGGGTTGTCCTGTGAATATTTTCACGCAACGCCACTGATACCTACATATATTGCTATCGATACCTATACATTTAAAGACGATAAATGAGAAGTCACTATGACAGTTCAAAAATGCCACGAACACTCCGTTATCTGCTAATTAGTTTCGGTAATTTTTCAAAATACCTATTCATGCGATATAATTAAAATAAATTGTATTTTTCAAAGGGTTGGCCATCCGCATGTGACACTCCTGGAGTTGCAACCGTCCATAGGCTACGGTGCCTACGAGCCATCAGCCGGGCCGTATGCTTGTTCGCCACCGACGTGGTATTAGAAAAAAGTTTTGGTACAAGCGTTTATTGCCGACTGTACTACTTTGTACCATCATCAACTACTCATTGAGACGATTCTAACGAGCCCAAACTCAACGGGGTTACGTCGGTTATATACTGAATTCCCATGGCCATCTTCTGTCTCCATCATCAGATCAGCTCGATGGTACCATAATATTGAATTGTCATCCAAACTATAGTAATATTACTAACTAGCTTTTGCCCGCGATTTCGTCCGCGCAGAACTCGTTTATATCGTAACTTTCTCCCCCCTTTTCACCCCCTTAGGTGATGAATTTCCAGATAAAAACTATCTTTAGTAAGGACTCTTTGGGATGGCCCCGGAATTCAAAGTATTCCTATACCAAATTTCATCTCAATCGGTTCAGCGGTTTAAGCATGAAAAGGTAACAGACAGACAGAGTTACTTTCGCATTTGTAATATTAGTATGGATTGTATGAAGGAAAGGGTATAGATAGGCTTTTTTCAGTATTATTTTGCATATTTTCATATCACACGGCCGTAAGGACCTTTTCTACTAAACCGTAGGATTAAATTAACTAACTTGTAATTTAAACATTTATATTAAAAATAAAAATACTTCAACAAAATGTTACATCTAATAGTTTTCAAAATAGCCATAACAAAACGTCTTTTTTACCCCGTTTTAGAAAACATCTTCAAAACTAAGGCCGCCATAAGGTACCTTGGAACGTCACATACATATATTTACTTACGTAATGTTCATATTCCCCAGGACTCCCCATTACCGCTATACCGTAAATGGGTTCAATCCAAATTTTCACCCCCTATTTCACCTCCTTAGAGGATGATTTTCGGGATAAAAACTATCCGTTGTCATTCTCCAGGACTCAAACTATCTCTATACCGAATTTCATCTAAATGGGCTACATCCAAATTTTCACCCCCATTTCACCCCCTTAGGGGATGATTTCTGGAATAGAAACTATTATATGTCCTTTTCCAGGACTCAAACTATCTTTCAACCAATTTTTATCAAAGTGTGTCACAAACAAATTTCCACCCCCAAGTACACCCCCTTAGGGGATGATTTTCGGGATAAAAACTATCCTATGTCCTTCCTTAACTATCGTTATACCGTAAGTGGGTTCAATCCAAATGTTCATCCACCATTTCTCACCCCCTTAGGGGATGATTTCCTCCTTTTATGTGTTCCGGAATAAAAAATATTTTATATTCTTTCCTAGGACTCTACCTATCTCTATACCAAATTTCATCTAAATGGGTTCTATTCAAATCTTCAACCCTCATTTCACCACCTCAGGAAAAGATTTTTCGGGATAAAAACAATGCATTGTCCTTCCCTAGGACTCCTTCTATCTATTTACCAAATTTCATCTAAATGGGTTTTATCCAAATTTTCACCCTCTATTTTATCCCTGAGGGGATGACTTTCGGGATTAAAACAATCCGTTGTCATACATACTTCGGGACTCAAACTATCTTTATACCAAATTTCATCAAAATGGGTCACAACCAAATTTTCACCCCCAATTACACCCCCTTATGGGATGATTTTCAGGAGTAAACTATCCTATGTCCTTCCCTAAGACTCCAACTCGCTATACCGTAAATGGGTTCCATCCAAATTTTCATACCCCATTTCACCCCCTTAAGAGATGATTTCTGGACTAAAAATTATATTAAGTCCTTCCCCAGGACTCTGAACTATCTCCATACCAAATTTCATCTAAATCGGTTCTGTCCAAATTTTCACCCCTCATTTCACCCCCTCAGGAGATGATTTAGGATAAAAACTATGCATTGTCCTCCTGGGACTCCTTTTATCTCTATACCAAATTTTAACTAAATGGGATTTATCCACATTTACATCCCTATTTCATACCCTTGGGGGATGATTTTCGGGATTCAAACTATCCATTGTCATTCTCCGGGACTCAAACTATATCTATCTATACCAAATTTGATCTAAACGGAGTCCATCCAAAATTTCACCCCCCATTTCACCCCCTCAGGGAAAGATTTCCGGAATAAAAACTATCCAATGTCCTTCCCCAGAACTTAAACTACCTCTAAACCAAATTTTATCAAAATGGGGTACATCCAAATTTTTTCCCCTCCATTTTACCCCCTAAAAGGAAGATTTTCGGGATGAAACCTATCCTTTAACCTTCTCCGGGACTCAAACTAATCATATACCAAATTTCATCCAAATCGGTGCAGCGGTTTAAGTAGCTCGATACAAATTTCCACCCCCCATTTCATCCCCTTAGGGGTTGATTTCCAGGATTAAAACTACCCTAAGTCCTTCCCCAAGACTCAAACTATCTCTATACCAAATTTAATTTTAATCGGTTCAGCCGTTTTCACGTGATGCGCGGTCACATAAACAGACAAACAGATAAACAGATAAACAGATAAACAGACAAACAGATAAACAGACAAACAGACAAAAATTCTAAAAACTGTTGGAACGTGTTCTGCTATCGATTCTAAGTATCCCTAGCCATTTTTTTTTCGAATATCTTCCATGTACAGACTTTCGATCCTCTTCAGCTTTATTATATGTATAGATACCCAAAATTTCTGCTCAATCGGATAACGGCAAGTGACTGAAAAATGGATTGCAAGATTTGATTACAGACAGACAACGGGACGGGAGTGAAACTAAAAAAAGCTTGTAATAAAAAGACGGATGGACGAAGAGGCAGAATAGAGTTATTTTTTTGGAAGGGAGCTTTTAAATTATAAACCAAAGTCGTCTATTCGGCCGAATTTCACCTTCCCATATCTTTGGGGTTTCGTTCTCATTTTAAAACTATGTGTTGGATTCTAACGAAGCTTTGCATATACTCGTACAATGGCATGAGGTATATCTAGGTCTGTAATAAGTTTATATGGCTCCAGTTTATAAAACAAACGAAATACAGCAAAAACAAGTTTTGTATGAAAAACTTATATTCGCTGTATTTTTTTTACTATGGTATCTGAAGGTGCATAAACTAATTACAGACCTGGATATACCTTAAATTATTCTAAGTACAAAGTTTCAGAGCAAACTAGCTAGTCATTTTTAAATGAGAGCGTAACTACGTTTGTATGGAGAACCGAGCGTGAGGAAATGTAGAGCAGAATGAACTTCGTAATAATTCTCATGACTGAATTCTATTATCTTTCTAATACGGACTACAGGAAATAAATTGATTGGTATGTTCCTTCCTACCTATAATCATTATCTTATAATGATAATATTAATCTTTTTTAAACGCACACTACCTATACTATTTTGCTAATAAATGGTATGAACACGCACAATACGTAGGTCGATTCATGCTATGCGAACTTAGAACTTAATGCAAATCCAGTTTCTTATTGAAAATAGTGTCACCTACTTGATAGGTAACTCTCTGAAGCTCTAGCGATTGCTAGGCTAGGCTGTCAAGGTATTTCAAAATTCGCCATATTGTCATAAGACATCAGTAGCCTAGGGGTACAGACGGCGGTATTTGGAGTCGATGAGCCGGGGTTCAAACCCTGTGACCAACGCACTTTTTGTATGTTTTGTACATTCAAAGAAAAGTTTTAAGTATCGCAGAAGAGATGGCGCGGTATACGCAAGCATTAAATGCCTTCTCAATTTGGTCGAGTTGCCTGTCTATCTCAGTATGTATATGTAGTCTTTGGGTCGATTCACGAGAGCTGGCAAGAATGAATTGACCGAAAGTAAATATCACTTGTCACTGTGAGTGGCAGTGTGAGTGCCATTATACAGGGGCTTCCTAATATTTTGTAAACATGTAGTTACCTAATACGTTTTCGTTATTTAAGAAAAAAATATGATATTATTATAATCGGCACCAAGTATCATGTTAATCCTTTTAGTAATTATTATTAAAGTATTTTTTAAATAAAACGTATATTAACGAATCGTTGTATTCAGCGAGAGGCGCGTCCTCACCGGCTGTTTGTGACAGGCCGCTGCCGCACCAACGCCGGTGAGCGCGCTCCTCTGCGCAGGCTCGTTCACAATTACAATGTACATTATAATCACATAGATATATTTGGCTTTAGTATTAGTTCATACAATAAACAAATAACAGATGTACTCAAAAACAATACAAACTAACTGAAACACTTTGATGTTGTTTAAGTAGGTACTTAGTTTAACCATATTAACTTACATACTCAATTATCGCTTTTAATGTGACCGGGCATGTGTTTTTTTTTTATTTTTCTTTTATTTTGTTAGTATTTAACCCCCCGGATTCACAACACTTCAGGGGCTGCACCCCTGACTTACTCCGCATGATGAAGTAATATAAAATAAGTAATAAGTGGTGAACGGTGTTGGCCACACATATTGTATTTATTTATAAGGCTAATAATTTAAGACTCCCTTGTAGTGGTTGTTTGTTTACCTAAATAAAAAAAACTGACTTATTTTTAATGAATGAATGAATGAAAACATTTATTTCAAGTAACACAGGACTCATACAGGAAATTAAATATTACCTAACTTAATGTCAAGAATCTAAAGGTGATGGCTTGTTCGAATTGTAAAAAATCTAAAAAAACCGGCCAAGTGCGAGTCGGACTCGCGCACTAATGGTTCCATCTATAAAAACGGCAAAAAAAACACGTTTGTTGTATGGCCCCCTGTATCCTAGTTGGTGACCCTGTCTACTAAGCCGGAGGTCCCGGGTTCGAATCCCGGTAAGGGCATTTATTTGTGTGATGACCACAAATATTTGTTCCTGAGTCATGGATGTTTTCTATGTATTTAAGTATTGATTTATCTATATAAGTATGTTTATCTTCGTCTAGTACAAGCTTTGCTTTGTTTCGGACTAGGTCGATTTGTGTAAGATTGTCAAAAAAAAGTTTTTTAGTATTTGTTGTTATAGCGGCAACAGAAATATGTCATCTGTGAAAATTTCAACTTTTTTTTTTATTTATACTACGACGGTGGCAAACAAGGTTACGGCCTGCCTGATGTTAAGCTGGTACCATAGCCTATGGACACTTGTGACTCCAGAAGAATCACAAGCGCGTTGCCAACCCTTTATTCATTTGAGGATTCGCTGACTAACTATCATCGTTGATGAGATACAGCGGAGTCTTAGTAATAGGGTCCCGTTTTACTCTTTGAGTACGGTACCCTAAAAAGAGCAGACCAAGGAGTCCGTCGTCAACAGAGTTTTTAATTAATTTATATCCTGTTTTCACACTGATGCCGCAATCTACAAAATGACGGCGAAAAGATTCGAAATTCTTACGAAATCTAACTGTTATTTTCGCGTTTCACGGCATCGTCATTGTGCATGAAACATGGTTATAATTATATATTTATTTATTTATAAAATGCAAAATCTCTGAAACACAATTATCACTTTTTGCATCAACCTGTATCTATTTAATAATTATCACACATAAGTAGACATTATCATTCACTCGTTCAATTCATTTATGCCAGCTTTCCTGAATCGACCTGTACATGGACTCTGACGTTGGAAGGACTCAAGATTTCATTACTACCTAATTAATTTAAAGATTATTAATGAAATGTGTTTGTTCGACCCCTAAGTGTTGTATAGTTAACATAAAATCAATGATTCTTTGAATCAATGAGCCTTTAGAAACGAACACTCATATTTAAATATTTTGTGATCCTATAAGTAAAATGGATTTTCAAACGGTCAAAGATGGGAAAATCCATTTTGAAGAAGCTCTCGCAAAAACAGGTAAGAATACTTTTATTTATTTTATTTATTTATTTATTTAGTTGTACGGGTCACCAACAGAGTACATGTTAACAAATCTTAATTTTAATATTTGCTTTTATTTGGGTTTACATGCACCCCAATTACAGGTGAACACATCATTCGCAAATATAAATCATGCATAATTTAAAACAGTTAAAAGGAGATAATCGAAAATCTTAAATAGCTCTTCAACAATCATAACGCTTGGACAATAAAAGAATAGAATATACATAAACAATTCATGAGGAAGATAATTATTCCTATAAAGTTCTAAATTTTTGTTTATTTTTTGTTGTTTTTATAGTTTCATTAAAATGATTTAAATACAATTTGATCTAAAAACTAAAATTAAAAGATATATAAATAACATGCAATATTTAAAACAAGATTTCATAACATTATAACATTATACATTGTTATAAAAAAAGAGAGGATTTATTTGACACTTGTTTCTCTTAAATAAAGATTTAACTTTTTTTGTGAGTTCGAAGGTTGTCGTGGTAAATGTCTAAGTTAGCATCTGTGGCGATATTGTTATAGTATCTTTTAATATTAATTACTTAATGGAAATATATATAAAATGGGGCTGGTAGACGAGGACATACTAAGTATATGGGGGCCTCTTTTGGATTAATGTCTGCGTGGCCAGCCTTGTTCCCCCAACTTTATGTCTGCTGTAACAGAATGAGCATACTCGCTAGCGGATTTCTAAATTTTATTATGCAATTATTGTAATAGGGGGAAATAGGAAGACAAACTTTTATTTCATACCCAAGGTTGGAAAACTGAGTCTTTAAATTCAATTAAGCTAAGCATTCAACAGGGTAAATAGTCAATATCAGAAACTCATACCGTTAAGAATATTACCCAACTAGCAAAGTAGTGATAAAAGATAATCTATTAACACTAAAGAGTGTTACAAAAGTTATACAAAAGCAACGCGGTGACAGCTTGTTGTATATTGGCACATTCTAACTAAATACAGGTTTACGAGAGGGGAGGAACGCGGGGAAGCGGAAGACGAGGAAGTTTAGCGCAAACTCAACATTGAGTTTGCGCTAACTATTCTGAAGGGGTGTCAAGTTTGTCTTTTTATAAAACCGACTTTAAATATCGGTAAGGTTCAGGTGTTTTTTTATGATGTCACTTAAATTGTGTTCCAAATTGATACCTGAGGGCCCGAGGTCTTTTAATATAAGTCGAAGTTCTTTAAATACAGTCTCATTTCGTTCAAATTAAATTGCCGCCATCTTGAAATTCTTGAAATACTGTCTGATTTGGTTCAAAATCGATATCTGAGGGTCCGCGGGGCCTCTTAATATGAATCCGAGCTTGGATTGTAAAAAAGTGGTCGCCATCTTGAAATTCTTGAAAAACAGTCAGATTTGGTTCATAATCGATATCTGAGGGTCAGCGGACGTCGAAGATGGCGGCCACTTTTTTACAATCCAAGCTCGGATTCATATTAAGAGGCCCCGCGGACCCCCAGATATCGATTTTGAACCAAATCGGACTGTTTTTCAAGAATTTCAAGATGGCGGCCACTTTTTGAAAATCGAATATTGGATTCTTATTAAAAAGCCCCTCGGAACCAATAACGATTTTGAAAACGAAAAAAAATGGCCGCCTTTTCTAGACTTATATATTTCTATTTAAAGATCTGAGTGAAAAGGTACCTACTTTTGAAATGATTGAAAATGAATCATGTAATTATAAATAAATTAATATCTCTCCAAACATATTTTTGACAACCCTGACTCTTGAGCGGTTACGCTAAGCGCGTGCGTAAATTTGTAGATGAATGAAGCTTGCCTACTGGTTGTAATTCTTTATACTGTGATATTGGTGTGCCGTGTCATCATTTAGCTGTATAATCTTATATGGCCTAATGGTGATAATAAATGATGATATAAACGTTTACTCGACTACATTATACAGTAGGGTGGGTCACTCTAGTATGGAAAAAAATAAAAGTTGATGAATCAAATTCTAATAAATAGTAATATTATGTTGTAGTGTACTATAAAAAGTGGTTTAAGCTAAAAAACTGATAATTAAACCTACATCTTCAGCCCGCGCATAGGCTTCCAAATTATACGTTTTTGAAAAAAAACACGTATTGCTAAATGGAAAGAAGAAGACATTTATTTACTACACACAATGGCATAGTTCTTTATTAGAAATAACTTAAAATACTATTGAAACATAACAAATATTTAGTGAAAGACGTATATTAACGTTTAAAACTAAAAACTTAAATAAATACACATAAAGGTTATCAAAAAAAAAATTGTATACAAAAATCCCGCCTACTATCGAATCGATTCATATAATCAAACAAATGCCTCAAAGGCAGTTCATTTAAATTCAGCATGCAAATTATCCATTACAAAGGTCTCTGAAGTCTTTTTTCAAATAGCCTTAGCCATTAAATTTACCTGTATTTGTCACTGTTCCATCGAATCCTAGCCAGGAGATCAACAGTACTAATATTTTTGGCGAAAAGAAGAGAATTTATTGATATCTCAATGGTATTAGCAGTTCCTTGTAATGGCGACACATACCCTATATAAATGGACTCCAGTTCATTAATTACTAATTACACTAACGTGTTCTTCAATAATTGTACCTTTTGGTTCCCTTTTTGACTGTCTTCAGGGTTTTATCTTTCCGCCCATCAAAATATAAAGCAGGCAAGTTTAAAGGCGCTTGATTCTTCATAAACGCGTCTGTTTTCCTTCTCTCTCTTCGCAGTTTTGATTTATCTATAACGATATCTGACGAAAGTTCGTGTAAAGCTGCAGAAGAAATCGCAGCACCAGCTCTGTCGGATACTCCATAACAGTCACATATTTGCGACAACACCAGTAAACTTTTCACGCATTTCTTATTTTCTATAGTTCCTGTTTTTGTAAACTTTTTGTTCGATTGCGATCAATGCCGCTAATTCTCATTTTTCTCTCACCCCGTTGATCAATCAAAATGTTATGTTGTTCTTTAGGAACTTTAACTTCTCTGGGACATTATTGCACTGACATATTATCTTGCATTTGCATGAACAAATATCGAACAAAATTTCGCTTTGCTGCAAGAACTCAGTTTTTTTCTCATTTGTTTTTTTTTTGCATTTGGAATGTTAAGCTTTCAGGAGCTGAATGACTCTTGTATGCGAGACTACAGAGATTGATGCCTTTTGCTATACTCCTTCAACGTTCTGGGTTACAATTTCTGAAAGCACGGGCCCTTTGTTACTGCTATTTTTCATTTTCATCTGTAGTCTATTCCATTCGTAACATTTCGTGACATCTTGGTATGTTGTTAACACGGTTTCTTTTAGATATTCTATAGTTCCAAATATAGGGCACTTGTATGACTGTCTATTATTTGACATGATAGAAAAATTTAACTTACAAGTTCTAAAACAAAAATTACACAATTTACAAAGATTTCACAAGAAACTAGCCACGTTGATACATGAATTCTCTGAATGTACTTACCTCAAAAAATCTTCTTTTAATAAAGAACACAGTTAATATAACAAAAGTAACGTATACTTCAATGGATACTAATTAAAACATTAAACTATACCCAACGTCAAACGTGTAAAAGTGGGTAGGTACTTGAACTTTTTTTTTCAAAACTTCAATGGCGTTGCGCGGGCGGTTCCACTTAAAATAATTCAACAATATTTTAAAGTGTTTATAACGATAATATTCATTACAAACAAACGGGTACATAAGCATGTTATAAGTAAATGTAAATACTTATAGTATTGTTATGGTTATAAATGTTAACTCATAGATTTTTGCAATAAAACTAAAAATGTTAATGCATTGAATTAAGATATAGCGCATGTTTAGTTCATAAAACGACTAATTATTATTAAATATAACTAATACTCTATAAGAATTCTTGGCAATCTATGAAAAGAAAAAAGCATAGATTTGTTTAAGCATTTCATTAAAAAGTGTATTATAAACATATTACAAGAATATATGCCATACTAAGTTTGTAGTTAAAACTTCCTAAGAAATGTAATTTGTGGTCAATAGCTATTTGTTCGTTATTTTTATTTGAGGAGGAAAGATGTCGGTAGTTGGTAAATGCACATCCACCCGCATGATGAATGATTACTCAATAAACAGTATTGAAGTACATCTCGAGTATCATTGACGCATACCCTGACATACATACAGCACATGTAACTCAGCAATACAACACTGTCTGCAACAGTGATTAAGAGCAAATATATGGTATATTAGATACATACGGTGCTTATATACAGTGAAATTACAGTATTGTAGCTTCTGGGTTGCTGCAATATCGCTGATGTTATATCTAGCACAATTGGAGCTAACCCGTGGTATATAGAAGCATACCACAGCTGATATACGTCTAATTTATCGTATAATAGCGTTCCTTAACGGTAGCATCATAAAAGTCTATAGAGATCTACAGTAACACTAAAAGGTTATAAATACACTTTTGTAAGACCTTATATAACACCAGTGATATATAAAATAATTTTTCTCCAATATAGTGTTAAAAGAAATATAACTCTAGTATATCATGTTTATGCTCTAAAACAGATCTTCTAAGATTTATGTATCACAATAACGTTTTATAATCCTAAAGTTTTATAATGGCGGCGGGTAACTGTAAATCTGTGATATATCGGTAACCATAACAAATTTTAGATACATATTGGTGACATGAAATTAATATGTTAATTTAAATATTTAATATTCAATTATATATTCAAAATTCAAAGAAGGCATGAAAAAAATATTCATAATACGCTATTAGTTCATCAATAAAATTTAAAGCGCAAGATAAAAATAAGCGATATATGCACGCACAACAACTAAATACTGCCAGATAAAAACATGGAAATTATAAACTTACCAATATGTTGTAATTTTTATCTTTTTTAAACATTTAATATCATTTTTTTCTCCGAGAACACGTTTTAGCAGTCAAGCACTGGCGGTATGGTGATATAACGGAATTCCAATCAACAATATAAAACTTTAAGCTTACTATCAGCATCACCGTTGCTACTATTTATCATTTATTGATAAAGTGATCCAGGCATCATTGACATAACACCAAACAGATACATATAACATTGAAATATCACGGATATACATCAACATAGTGATTAACGGTACCAAAATACACATGATATAACACCAAACAGCTGTAAAACTGGGGCCACTTTCCAATGATAGAGACGTTTCTATCACGGATATACATCCTTATAACACTAACTAAATCTGGTACGTTTTTGCTAGTTGGGTAATGTATGAGTTAATTCAACACAATGATAACGGTTCATAAGTGTGCAATAGAAATCTAGAATTATTATTAATCCAACGAAGTAATATTTCTACTCTCACAAACTATCGTATCTGGAAGCGTAAGGACATATTAATTTCAACCTTAAAAACTAGAGCGTAAGGAGCTAAATAAAAGGAACGATACGATCTCTTGTCGTGAGGCGGATGTTTACGCATACCGGGCCTAGCGCGCTAAAACGACCATCAAATTTCAACCTTATTTCCGAAGAGCTTAGGTGGGTTGAAGGTTTTGGTGATTTTACCAACGCAACGTCTCTAATCTCATGTCGCTATGTCGCCGTGTCGCTATGTCGCCAAGTCGCTATGTCACTGTGTCGCTAGGTCGCACTGTCGCCGTGTCGCTTTGTACCCGTGTCGCCATGTCGACATGTTTGTAAGAAAGCATATGGCTATGTTTGTATTTGTGAAAAGCGCACGACGTCAGAACAAGCTAGCTGTTCCCGAGCCTAAATTAACTATGTACAAGCAAGGTCCATTGTGTTATAATTTATGATAAAATACCTGAAGACATAAAAACGGAAGTCAAATATCCTGTATTCTGTAACAAACTAAAAAAAATCCTGAACAGAAAAGCATACTACTCAATCCAGGAGTTTATGACTGACATTGCATGACATAAAGTACTTGACCAGTTATATTAGTTTTAAGTAGGTAAGTCTAACTAACCTTTAACATTTTTACTAAACATTACAATTTATCAATATTTGTAATAATGTACTTAATTACAAGAAAAAGCATGCCAGTTTTATATTTTATGACGTTATTACATCCAAATTAAAAATGAAATGAACCCTGCCTACGAAGCAAGCGGTCCTGGGTTTGAATCCCGGTAAGGGCATTTATTTGTGTGATGAGCACGAATATTTGTTCCTGAGTCATGGATCCTTTCTATGTATTTAAGTATTTATTTCTCTATATAAGTATCTATATCGTCGTCTAGTACCCATAGTACAAGCTTTTCTTAGTTTGGGACTAGGTTGATTTGTGTAAGATTGTCCGCAAATATTTATTTATTTAATGCCTTACCGGGGTATCAGTGCCCGTTACTATGCAACCAACATCTATGTAAATTAATGTATCTCATTACACATGAATATGAATATGTCGACATGTCGCCATGTCACTATGTCGCTCTGACGCCGTGTCGCTTTGTTCCGTGTCGCCATGTGGCTGTGTCGCTATGTCGCTATGTCGACATGTTGCCGTGTCGGTCTGTCGCCGTGCTCTGTCGCCATGTCGCTTTGTTCCCATGTCTACAATGTCGCTCTGTCGCCGTGTCACTTTGTCCCCATGTCGCCATGTCACTCTATCGCCGTGTCGCTTTGTCCCCGTGTCGCCATGTCGCTATGTCGCTCTGTCACTGTGTCGCTTTGTCCCCGTGTCGCCATGACGCCATGTTGCTATGTCACCTATCATAAAAATGTGTGCGGGCTATTTGCGGACTCGCTAACTACAAGTCTTGCAAACCGCTCTTCAGAAAACTTAAAATATTATCTCTACCCTGTCTATATATTTTGGAAATATGCATAGTATTTATTTAAAACAGCTGCAAGCATTTCCACTCGAAACCAACGAAGTCCTGGACGGTTGGTCCATGATTGCGTTCCTAGGACAGCATTGTACTGTTATCACTGCTTTGTTATGTACATGACAATATTAATAAGTTACCGAAATGTTTGAAAGAGCTACCTCTAAATATATTTAAAAGCCAATTAATCAAGATCTTAACTGAAAAGAACTTACACTGTAAACGATTTTCTGTCTCAGGACATTTAACAATAATATATAAGATATTTGCATGCTAGTATTATACAATACAAATAGCAGAATAAATAAGATACTTATTGTCATATAACAACTAAGACTGATGTACCTACTTATTCTAAGCAAATAAAGATTATTTCTTTCTGAGTTTCATTAGGAGAGGTGGTGGCAAAGTGCTGAGTTCCGTAATTTATTACATTTGAAACAATAAGGTGTAAATTATTTGCTTAGTTCTATTTATGATTGGGGTATCTGGATTGTTTCGGAAAGCTGAAATGATTCAGGATTTCATGGCAGGCTGAGCAGTCCATTAAACCCATTTAGGTATCTTATTATCATGAATGGAATGAAGTTCATATGGGGTACAATTTAGGTTAAATATTTCACATGTAATGGACGGTTTGGCTTGGTATTACCTACTGTTTCTCGCAAAAGAATGGTCGTAGAAGTTTGACCATATAAGTTAATTATGAATATTGTCAATACTAAAATATGTCTGTCGAGTTTGTTTTGAGTTTCTTCTCAAAACAGACTGTTAGGTTGGAAACACTGGTAGCTTCATTATCTGGGTCATAAACCCATATGTAGCTAGGAAGGTAATGTGACTAGGACGTCCTGACTCCATCTTAAACAAATCGTAGCCTGTGTGAGTGATTAAAAGATGACCCCACAACCCTTCGATAGAACTTTGTTACTAAATACAAATATCTAGGGCACATCTCTAGCTCCCTGTAGGGTCAAAGAAATAACCTTGTTTATATGAATTCTATAAGCTACATACGATCTTGTTCAACTGGACGTGTAATAGGTAGTCGGGGAACAATAACCAAAAACAAAATATATTTTCAATTAAATAAGTGAATTAATTATTTTCTCGAGGTTAGGGCTTCGTTTTATCTAAATAGAATTAAGAAAGATAGTTGTCGGAAGGTGCGCTAGCTTTAAATATATTTAAGGGATGAAGAGTCTACTTTTTCTGCCAAGCTTTCACAAAATAACCAAGGGCTATTACGGCGCACAACATTACAGGGTTCCTACCACTAGCGATCACATCTGGCCATATCTTCGGGTATTCATAAATGAAAGCACGCAGCAATAATAGATATATTAAGTAAGAAAATGAGATTAGGTTAAAATTAGCTTAATGTTACATTGGGTTCAGTAGTGTAAGTTTCAGTGGGCGTTCAGGCGTTTTCAGGGGAGGGTTACACTGCGTGGCCAGCCTTGTTCCCCCATCTTCAATACCGTGTCAATACCGTGAAGGACTTCGGCGTCATCTTTGATCCACACCTCAACTTTCATGATCACATGAAAGTTTTAGCAGTTAACGGTTTTAGGAGGTTAGGGTTCGTTATCCGGAACGCACGTGACTTTGACAGCCCATGTGCCATAAAACTTATACGTAGTAAATTGGAATCAGCATCGATTGTCTGGAACCCTTACGAGTCCTCTTACGCCTTGCTGCTTGAAAAAATCCAAAAACCCTTTCTGAGATTTTTTTATAAAAAAATTTAAGGGTACTATCCTTTTTTATACCCTACAAAGTTCCTGCTAGGGGTCTTGGGTTTTAATTATCTTGAAGCGAGGCGAAACTACGCACTACTAACGGGTGGTTGTAAAATTTTACGTGGTGATTCTGACTGCCCTGAACTGGTGGAGCGGATAGTGAGGCTGCACACGTTGCAATCTCGGAAACATCTATTTACGTCCGCAAAACCGACCACTGCTTGCTCCTCCGGAGGCGTGAACTGTGCCTCATAGTAAGTCGCCGCTTATTCGAGCTCTACACTGCTTCAATGCACTTCTCGCATCTGCTTCTGACTGGGGTGTTTTTGCTAGTAGCTGGGTAAAAGTCTGTCGTGAATGCTTGAGGTTCAGCAAGGCGATGGATGATGTCTTCGATAGTATATTAAGGGGACGTAGGTTCGTGGTCTTCTCTCCCTCTCACTGAGCATAAGCGTGAGCGAGATGGAAGTGCGTGTTTGGAAGCGCGGATATCATGTTTTCAAATTTTATTTCTTTGTGCATTTTAATAAATAAAAAAGTAATAGCTGATTTCCCTCAAACATGACATTGCCAATTTTTAGAACTAATTGTGCATAATTTGTTACGATTTTTTTAAGTGTATTTTAGACCTATGTTCGTGATTTTTTTCTGAGCGAAAGTCAAAAACTCAGAATTCGAATAGCTGATTTCCCTCGAAAAAGACCTCAAGATTGCTAATTAAATTTAAGGCAGCCGTATTATAATCCGAACAAGAGCAACGATTTTTTATAAATCCGTTTTTGGAGCTCACGTCGCCTTAAGTATGCTGGTAATGTTAATTCTAAGATTCACAGTGCATTAGTTCTGTAACTGTAATACTCGTAATCGTGTGTAATAATTGTTTAAATAAATAAATAAAATAAATAATCTTTATATCTGCGTGGCCAGTTTTGTTCTCCCATCTTTATGTAGATATCAACTACCTACCGCATGTTAAAGCTTTTATCTACACCATCATAAATCCTCTAGGATGTGTTCGGAAACCACATATAATGACCACCATTATTGCAACCAGTAACGCAACATCAGCGTTTTATCTGCGCCAGTGTTATTATAATGTATGAAAAATCATAATAACATCGATAATCGATGTTATTATGGAAATCTAGTTGGTCATGATTTGAAATCTAGTCGGCCATCGGTGCAATGGCGGTTATTCTAATGGTTCCCGAACACATCAAGTAGTGTATGTAACTGTACATAATTAGGCGTTAAAACACTCGTGTGATCGTATTATGAAACTCGCTGACCCACACTCATGTTTAATGCCCTCCATTATGTACAGTCACGTCACATAAACTACTATTAATTATTTTGATATTCAGAGCGAAAGTCCATCATTCTTTGTTTGGCTTAATACCCACTAACCAGTCTGCAGCCCGTAAACAGCAGTGTTCAAAATGTTTTGGAGGTAGGCGAAGTAGTTGAACTACCTCATACCTCTACTAAATTGTATTACCATTTTTTCTTGTATGGTGGGCGGCTACAGGTTAAGTTCGTTTGCAGAGTAGGTACATTTTCGATCGTTTGTTATAAAACAAAATGAAAGAAGACATAAAACTATGCATCTACATTCTACACTACGAATACTTATGTATGATCTCATAATGACTTACATTTTCCAGGTTACGGTCTGTACAGCTACTTTATGATAGCACTAGCCGGAGTGTGCACCATATCGTTCGTGGCCCTGACGTACGGCAGCACCATCATCGTGCCAACGAGTGCCTGCGAGTTGGACACCACCACTGCGCAGCAGGGGCTGCTTGTCGGAGTGCCTATTGCAGGTAAACTGCGTTCAATTTTACTTATAGCACAAGAACAGGAATGATTCCGAAATTATTAACCAGCCGAAATGATTGAAAGATACGCTTCATCAGTCACTATCCTCGTAGCTCAGTGGTGAGATCACTGGACCGGCAATACAGAGGTCGAGTCCTGTCCTAGGGCTTCAGACGATGATGGTTTATTTTTTCATTATATTCGTTCTATGTATCATATCGTTTAAAATTTGATCGTGGTAACTTCCATGTTAAATTAACACGAAACAACAATATTTAATCAAATCATTTGTTTCGTTAAGCAGTGTCACTCGTACGGTTTTTCACATTTAATCTGACGCATGAGACTTGCGAGATGCATCATTGGGTATGTGTTTTCAGGAGCGGTGGTGGGTACCCTGCTGTGGGGCTACCTGGGCGACACGCGCGGGCGCCGACGCATGCTGCTGGCGTCACTGGTGCTGGGCGCGGCCAGCAACGCTCTCGCCAGCCTCTCCGTCAACTGGATCATGCTGATGCTGGTCCAACTGTGCACTGTCACTTTGTAAGACACTCAATGCATGTAGACACGTGCCCGACAAGGCAAAGGCGGATCCAGGATTAAGGTTTGGGGGGGCTTGACTCTGACGAGGTTAGATTTTAGTGAGGCCTTAGATATATACTTGCTTGAGCCCCTTTGCCATGTACCCGGTGGAGTCGGCAGGAACTCTCCTCCCTGAGATATACTCAGAAGAATTTTCTCCTTAGAATTCTCGCTGTTATCCATAGTATTTGGGCCACCGAGTTTTTCATACATTCGTCCGTGCCAGCCGTGCCGTGCAGTGCAATACATTTACCTGTCAAAATCGCGTAGGAGTCAATAATTAATAGTCAGGCGAAATGTGTGACTATGATGAACACTTTATTTAGTTGGATTATATGTTCCTTACAGGGGTTCAGGGATTTACGTACTGTCCATGACTCTGCTCAGCGAGAGCGTGCCGCTACAAAAGCGGAATGTTGCCATGCTACTCGTCTCCAGCGTCTTCCTCCTTGGACAGGGCGTCATATCAGGTATGATCATTACCAGAACGCCGGACAACCCACTTCCCATTCAGTAATCTTCCGCTCGCTTAATGGATGATCCCTTACTATTACGAGTAGGCTCGGTTTTCTAAAGATGCGTTAGACCACATGTCAGATGCAGTTAGTACCTAGACCTCAGTATCTTGACGTCAATTAGAAAATTAACACTAGGCATCCATAGCATCATGTGCTACGCTATATTACTGTGGGGCAGAGCAGCTGACATTGAGTCCATATTTATCCTGCAAAAACGAGCAGTTCGTGCAAAGTACGGACTAAAAGGCCGCGAATCACTCAGGTCGTTTGTGGGATTCTGTACACTCTGTTTAAGTTACCCAGTGCCATTACATGTATGCCAGATAATAAATGTAAGGCTGTTGTGAAACAAACATTGAGTAGTAGAGCGTACTATAGATCAGACGAGTATTTGTTAGACAAATAAATATGGTCAGATGTCATACCTCCAGTGGTAGTCAAGTGATATTTTGCGATTGGTATGATGATCCCCTAGCACTTAAGTATACATAGTAAGCATTTTATTTTTATATAAATGAGTATTTGTTAATGAACATTAGTCCAGAGTGGTAGAGGTGGAGTCGTTGCATTAGTAACGACTCCACCCTGGATGAATGCTATTTATAAGATTCTTGTAATTTTTGACATTCGAAAAGTATTATGTATTGAATCTACTTTGAATAAAATGTTTTGAATTTGAATTGAATTTGAGGCATATAGCGGCGATTACACTGCTTCATTTGCCTAATGCCGTAGCCGAACTAGTTTTTAACTACGTCGGCCAACAACAGACATCTTCACTTCACATTAGTTTGTCCGCATAGTGGTAACATTATGGTCGTACCAAACTTGGCGGTGTTTGCCCAAATATTCGTGTTGCATCTTTTTCCTTCCTACGGCAAATGAAAGAGAGGCAACGACGCAACACGAACACGAACCCCCAAGTGTGGTGCGACCATTGGGTAATAGGCGATTGCAGCATTTGCAGCCGTCAATCGCCGAATGCGGCCGAATAGCGCCCATCCACCGACTTAATGTAATTTCCCCTTTTAAGTCGAATTACTAGTACTATGGATTAGATAAATAAATCCTGTCATATTATGTAATATTTCAGAACATTACAAACAAAAAGAAGAGATTGAAGTGCGGAGATAAAAACACGAGTAGGTAAATCTTACTGCTTTCCGAACATTGCGCAATATGGTAATTAAATATGTTACCTGAACGTAATAAATAAAGTAGTTTTCAGATTTCATTTCTCATCCGTTTTAAAGAAAATCGCGAAATTGTATAAATGTGGTTTAAGCCGTGTGTGACGTCAATACTATGACTGTCATATGCATACATCGGGGTTTTTGGAGCGGGAACGTTTGACATTAGCCAAAGAGTAGGTATTTACTTAAAAACAGATCGTACCCTAGTAGGTTTCTACCGAATGAATAATTGATTGAAAAATGAATAAAGATTAATCATACATATAGGTACATATTTTATATTGGTCATTCATTATCAACCTCTTCAGTTAAGTCTATTCATTTATAAGAAAATGCTTCATAGATATCGAGCGTCAAGATTGACATTGTATTAGACACCTATTGTCAACCGTTACCCTTGCTTGTCTAGTAGATAAACTTATATGCAATTGTATTTTAAAAAACTGTAAATAATCAGTCAACACAAATATGCCTCCGAGAAAAAAAACTCGTTACGAGTTTATGCGTTCGTGGATAGAAAATAATCCAGAGATAGAGGTTCGAGATTCTTTATTATTTTGCACCAAGTGCAATGTGAGCTTCGCTCAAACGAAATCTAGTGTAACGCGACATGTCGCATCTAATAAACATACAGGTATGAAATATGATTTCAATAGTGAGCTCTTGAAATTTGTTGTGGGCTGTAATATACCATGGACGCAGGTAAACAATCCGATATTTAAAGATTTTATCGAAAATTGTGTTACCGGTAAATTTGGAAAAACTGCAAAAGTTCCTTCGGAATGTCAACTGCGACGGGAATATTTAAATAAAGCTTAAGATGAAAAATGAATAAAATACGGAGCGAGCTAAAAAATGAATATATACAGGGCGTCCCACGGCGATGCCACATGGAGGGAAAGTACCTTGAATATTGTAGATGGAACATTTTACTGAAAGAAGACATTATTTTAATTTTAATAACAATTTAAACTGCATTCATAGATTTTAAAATAATTACATGGTTGAACCGGGAATCGAACCCGCTACACGAGAAAAACAATCATCCTGTAGTTTTATCATACCGATCGAAAGGCTTCATCATAAGGATTATTTTTTGCTGAATAACATAGTGTCAGAAATAAAGGGAAGACCATGAATTTTAACATTTTAGTTCAAAATTAATCAATTTAATCTATCAAATGCTCAAAAAGAGTCCCATTGAAAAAATTATTTACGCGCCTTTCGGCAGATTTAGGATATGGCAGAAACTTGATTGGACAGAAACTCGATTTGTTGCATAAAACCAGGTACTTACCTACTAATTACGTATCTCTTTGTCATTTTATCATGCACTTAAATTTTAATAGGGAAATGATGCGTACTTCTCAAGTGGGTACTGATTTATTAGTAATAGGTACTTATGATAATGTCAGTTGTATGTCCTTACGGCAATGTCAGCTTTTCATTTTTCTGAACAAAATTTCACATACAATGTTAAAACTCATGGTCTTTCCTTTTATTTCTGACACTATGTTATTTAGCAAAAAATAATCCTTACGATGAAGCCTTTCGATCGGTATGATAAAGCTACAGGGTAATTATTTTTCTCGTGTAGCGGGTTCGATTCCCGGTTCAACCATGTAATTATTTTAAAATCTATGAATGCAGTTTAAATTGTTTTTAAAATTAAAATAATGTCTTCTTTCAGTAAAATGTTCTATCTACAATATTCAAGGTACTTTCCCTCCATGTGGCATCGCCGTGGGACGCCCTGTATATGTGAGTGTTGACGAAACCACGGATGATTATGGTCGTCAAATAGCTAACGTAATAGTGGGAGCATTACGTGATGATCACATTGGCACTCAACACTTGATATCCAGTAAACGGTTAGACAGCACGAACAATGTATCAATATCCAATACGGTCACAAGTGCTCTTGATGAATTATGGGGTGCTAACCATAATAATCACAATAAAGTACTTTTACTTTTAACTGACGGTGTGGGCTACATGCTAAAGGCTGGAAGAAATTTAAAATGTATTTTTCCCAATCTTTTGCACGTCACATGTTTGGCTCATGGTTTGAATAGAGTGGCTGAACTATTAAGAAAACTTTATTCAGATGTGAATGATTTAATCGCAAATGTTAAGAAGACATTTTTGAAATCTCCTAAAAGAATACAAAAGTTTAAAGAAATGTTCCCCGGAGTGCCTTTACCACCTCGACCAACAATTATTCGGTGGGGAACCTGGATAGAAGCTGCAACGTATTACAGCAAACATTACGATGAAGTGAAACGTGTTCTAAATACATTCAGTCCCACCGAAGCCCAGAGTATTAGAAAGGCAAAAAGAGCGTTTGGAAATGCAAATATAAAAAGCGACTTAAGGTGGTTCGATTGCCATACAAAGCGTTATTTGACATTCGCAGACTAACGGCGTGATATTCTAAGAAACTAATGTATCAGACTTTTATCAATTGGCTTCCCATTTGCGCCAAATTCCCCCTTTCCTAGAATAAACTTGTATAAACTAGATTAATTTGAGAAAACTAGTTTTCCCAAAATATCACGTGACAAACCAATTTCTCAAATTAATCTAGTTTATACAAGTTTATTCTAGGAAAGGGGGAATTTAGCGCAAATGGGAAGCCAATTTATGAATGTTTGTTACATAAGTTTCTTAAAATATCACGCCGTTGGCCTGCGAATGTCAAATAACGTTTTGTATGGCAATCGAACCACCTTAAATTTCATAGCAAATCATTTGATGACTATCCCAAATGCTATTAAAAAACTACAGGATGCGAAGCTGTCCATCAGCGATAGTTTAAAAATAGTTCATGAAACCTATAGAGATGTTTCCAAATTAAACATGAGCGTAAAAGGAAAACAGATTTATGATAAACTGAAGTTGGTGTTAAAGAAGAATTCTGGCTATAGCACACTAAAAATTATAAATGAGTTGGTACAAAGCAAAGAAATAGAACTTCAATCTCAAACTTCTCGTGCATCAATTGATTCCTACAAAAAATTCAAATATGTATTACAACTGTCGACGTGGAAAGATCATTTAGCTCCTTGAAATGGATATTTACAGCAAGACGCCGTAGATTAACTGTCCCAAATATAGAAAAAATATTAATAGTTTATTCTTAAAATCGTGTCAACTATTCAATTTACAGCAGGTAATTAATTAAAGTTATTTTTATTGTTACCTTATAAGTTATAAGACTTTTACGGAAATTAAAATAAAACTTTGTCACAGATTGTATACAACTCACAGAGAGGTAGTTATTCATTAGGCATAATAAGATATTTTCTTAGACTAACATATCTGTTTATCTCTACTCTTTCTCAAATCATTCCCGCTCCGAAAACCCCGATGTATGGACTCATATGAAAGGTGTGCAAGCTGCCATACAGACAGAGCCGTACAGTTGACGTCATCATTTAGTTACTACCTTCTGAAATTCGCTACTTTTCAATTTGATATTTCTGAATGAAAATTACAATTTAAGGAGAAATAAAAAAACACATGCCGCTTAAAAAACATTTTCTAGCAAAATAAATCATAAAATAACCCTTTATTTCACACTTTAACTTGAGAGATTGAAGTCTGATAATAAAAACACGACTTATCTTATGGTGGCACTCCACTTGGCGGTATTATAATATTTGGGCAAATACCGCCAAATATTCGTGTTGCATCTTTTTCCTTCCTACGGCAAATGAAAGGGAGGCAACGACGCAACGCGAACACGAACCCCAAGTGTATTAGAGTCTGACAAGCGAGTCGTGACAGTGAAAAATAGCGGCAAATTTAAAAAAAAACGCATGCTGGTAACACGAAATGTATGGAGCCGTCATAAGTACTTATAACTGACAGTTTATTTCATAGGTAAAATTGTTGCCACATAAATAATTAGATAAAAATGCTACTGTCACGACTCGCTGGTCAGACTCTAGTACCACCATTAGGTACTGCTTTCCGATCATTGCGCAATATTCTCTCACTTTGTACTGATATTTAAAAAACATACTTTACACGGGTCTACCGCGATATCTTAGTACATCTACTTATACTGGAATTTTTAGATTTGAGTACAGATGTACAAAAAAAAACGGTCAAGTGCGAGTCAAACTCGCGCACAGAGCGTTCCGGACCACCCCGTACAATAGAAACTAGTCCACTATAAACTGACACTCGCAAGTATGTATTCACATACTTAGTACGTGTCAGTTTATACTGGACATTTCAGTTACAGTGACATAAGCATAACTAAAAATTGACGGTTTTCGCAATTTTTCCTTTATCTGTGCTATAAGACGTTGCTTTGTACTAAATTTCAAGATTCTGAGTTCACGGGAAGTACCCTGTAGGTTTTGATTCCCTTGAGAGTTTCAAAAAATTGCGGCATAAACGGCTGAATCTTTTGATTGCGTTGGATCAGAAGTTTGATTTTTTCACAGCCCCAAGGGACAGTAGACTTGAGTATTTGACATAAATTTCAGCTTGATACCTCCACGTGTTCTTGAGAAAAAGGGTCTTGACAGACGGACAACAAAGTGATCCTATAAGGGTTCCGTTTTTTTCCTTTCGAGGTGCGGAACCCTAAAAATGCAAAGTGATGCAATTATTTTGCTTGCGAGTGTACTGTAAAGTAATGTTGGAATTTAAACCACTGACAACAGCCTAGCTCTTAAACTTATAATGACGATGGATGTCATATAGAGTATTTTTTTAAATATTGCTCAATATTATTTCAGTCCTGGCAATCCCGATCATCCCCTTGAGTTTTTCTTTCTACATGCCCGTGTTGGGCATCTACTGGAACTCATGGCGCACGCTGCAGGCAGTGTACTCGGTGCCCTGCCTGCTGTGTGCAGTCTTCCTGCTCTTCATGCAGGAGAGCCCCAAGTACGCCCTGGCTAGTGGAAATGAAGACTGGGCTCTGAAGATCTTGAGGACTATTCACGGGACTAACAACGGCAAACGGTCAGAAGAATTACAAGTATGTTGTTTTTGCATCAAAACTTCGATCAAGTCCAATCTTTAGATATATATGTGTTGTTGTTTCTTGAACTACACTGTCTACAAGCGACTCGGCAGCTGCACAGTTCCTTCTGAACCCCGCAGCGCACACTGGAACCCTATCAGCGACATCGATACGAATATATTATATGTACCTACCAGTTTGTAACCGCCATACGATAAATCAAGCGACTAATAATGGTCCCAAGGTTCGTCATAATTTAAATCCAGTAAGCAATTAAAACATACAACATTGACAGATTGATCAAAATCGAATTAGTAGGTATTTTACGAGCATAGAGTATGTTTAAAACAAGCAATGCATTTTGGGTTATAAATTAGTTAATATTCTAAGTAGAAGATAATGATGATGATGATATTTTAAAAGGTGAAAGGGCTACTTCCGGAGTCAGATTCAAAGGAAAAGAAATCCGGCGTTAAGGACCAAGTGGTGCCGCTGTTCAGAAAGCCATACCTGAAGCACACGATGATCATGGCATGCCTCTTAATTTTATTCCAAATGTAAGTCCTGTAGACAATTAATTAAACAATTTAATCAATTGTTTGTCAAAAGCACAGAAGAATATAAGGTTCAGTGTATCACATACCACATAACATAACCCAGTCAGCCCCCGATGATTGGGTACCTGGTTCGCAGGTTTTCTCCACGTACAAAAAAAAAAAAAAAAAAAAAAAGGTTCAGTGTATCAAAGTACGTGTAACAGTTGTAACTAAAATAAATAAAATAGTTGTAACTAACATCCGTCAAAATCCTTTTTGTGTAAAACGGCGTCCGCTGCGCCATGTTATCGTGGTTTTTAAACGTCAAACATGTTTTGCCAATCAAAACAATACCCTATTCAATTAATACAGTCGATATTGTTCAACCTCGAAATTTCGGGGAGTTTGATGAAATTTGGTACGAATGTTTGTTGGAAGCTCTGTTTTCGTCTCCCAAAAGTCCCCGGGTCAGGACCTTGTAGAACGGCCGCTATCTTGGGAAATGTACTCCATTCTTAAGAAATTCAGGTTTTGTTCGGAAACTACGTACTTAATGAAAACATGGTCTACAGCAACATTAAAGCTGAATAAATTCTGCACAAGCCTGTAGAACACAACCTTGACGAGAAAACGTTTCTTCGTGGAGAAAAATGCATCCACATGCGAGATTATCCCTCAATGTCGTTCCAGGGAAGATTCTCCGAATTTGGAGCTCGGGAGAATTTCAAGTCCACTTTGATTTACACAATAGGATATGAACTATATTCATCATCATCATCATTTTCAGCCTGTAATCGCCCACTGCTGAGCATAAGCCTCTCTTCGCGTACGCCACTTATCCCGGTCCCGTGCTAGTCTCATCCAGAAATGACCCGCGGTCTTTTTTATGTCATCAACCCATCGAGCTGGTGGACGACCAACGCTTCTTTTTCCTGCAATTGGCCACCAATCCGTTAACGTTTTGGTCCACCTACCGTCACGCTGCCTGGCAATATGTCCTGACCAACTCCATTTGAGTTTGGTTATGACTTCGCCGACGTCACGCACCTTAGTGCGACGTCGGATCTCAATATTCCTCACTCGGTCTTGTAGCTTAATGCCGAGCATGGCGCGCTCCATGGCTCTCTGTGCTACCCGTACTTTATGCACAGTCTCCTTTGTGAGCGTCCATGTCTCAGCACCATACGTCATTGTGTCTATAGAGAGACGAGTCTTCAGGCATTGTGGTACGTCAACGGATTTGAGGATGTCATCTAACTTGTTGAATGCCGCCCAACCCAGCTGAATTCTCCTGGAGATCTCTTTGTTTTGATGTTCCTTGTCAAAGGATAGAGTATGACCAAGGTAAACGTACCGCTCAACCATCTCCAGTGACTTGTTCCCAACTGTTATTGCTGAATTCGAGTCACTGGAAATGCTCGCCATAACCTTAGTCTTAGTAAAGGTCTTGGTTCATATTTTGGAGCTCATCCAGGGTCTCGGCAAACAAAACAATGTCGTCGGCAAATCTCAGGTGCGACAAGAACACACCATTGATATTAATACCGGTCCTGTCCCATGCAAGCGTTTTTATGATGTCCTCTAGAATAGCCGTAAAAAGCTTGGGTGAAATTGTATCCCCTTGTCGCACTCCCCTCTGGATTGAAATTGGGGCGCTCAGTTTATGAAGCCGAACTTGCATTGTTGCCGAGCTGTACAGCTCCCGAAGCACATCCACGTAGCGAGCATCGATTGAACAGCGATGGAGAGAGTCAAACACGGCCCAGTGCTCGACACTGTCGAAAGCCTTCTCGTAGTCGACGAAGGCCATGCACAGGGGCCGGTTATACTCCTGACTTTTCTCCATGAGCTGCTTTACCGCGTGTATGTGGTCAATGGTCGAAAATCCGCTTCGGAAGCCGGCCTGCTCGGGAGGTTGGCACTCGTCTAGATTACGGGTGAGACGGTTGCATAATACTTTTGCAAAAAGTTTGTAAGTGTGGGAAAGAAGGCTTATGGGGTGGTAGTTAGTAAGCTTCGAAATGTCTCCTTTTTTATGTAAGATGGTGACGATGGCAGTTTTCCAGGATTTTGGAGTGCGAGTATCCTGAAGTGCTAGGTTAAACAGTTTTACGAGGAGGTTGATGATAGGGTCGCCACCAGCACGAAGTAAGTCCGCTGTGATGCCATCTTCGCCAGGAGATTTATCGGCTTTCATACTGTACAGAGCTTTTCTAATTTCCATAGCTAATATTGGGGGTATGTTATCTCTATCTTTGTGTTGTGTGGGTGGTGCTCTCCTGTCACTACATCTGGTAGATGGATCTGGTTCTTCTGACTGTGATGAGTAAAGTTTGCTGTAGAAATTTTCAACAACATTAACTATCTCGTCCCGGTCTGTAACTAAATTGTCATCGTCATCTTTCAACTTCACTATTTGTTTTACTCCGGTTCTTAGCTTTCTTCTAAATATTTTTGGACCTCGGTATTCTTTGATTGTGTTGACTATAACTTCAGTATTACGTTTTCTTAAGTCTTTTCTAATAGATTTACTAATTATTTTACTTATGCCTTCTATCTGTTTCTGATCTGCTATTGTATTGTGTTTTATTTGCCTCCTTTCTTCCACCAAAGCTAGTGTTCAAGATGACAACTTTTCTTTCTTTCTCTGGTGCTTACCAAGGTGTTTACCTGCCGTATCTGTTAAGGTCTTACCTAACAGGTCATTAATATGGTCGACATCAAAGTTTTGCTCATCCAGCCCCTCAAATTGGTTCTGAAGGTCTACCTGGAATGCTTCCTGAAGAAAAGCGGTGTCTTCCTTGAGATACCTGATGGGAGTGGCAATCATTTTTGCTCGCTCTTTCTTCAGGTTAAACCTTAATGTCGCCCTTATCAGCCTGTGGTCGCTTCCGGTTCTGAAGTTTTTAAGAACGGTTACGTCCATGACTACATCTTTACGTGAAAATATGATGTAATCAATTTTGTTCTTTATTTTGCCGTCGGGACTAGCCCACGTCCACTTCCTTGAAGCACGCTTTTGGAAAAATGTGTTCATTGCGTAAAGGTGACTTCGCTCAAGAAAATTTACTAAGGTTTGTCCTCGGTTGTTACGAAGACCCAAACCAAACTGGCCAACAGATTTTTCGAGCGATAACTGTGGCCCAATCTTTGCATTAAAATCACCCATTATAGTGTAAAACTGGCACGGACATTCGTCAAGGGCTTTTTTACGTCATCATAGAAGGCTTCTACTTCTTCATCAGAATGGTCTGAAGTGGGGGCATACACTTGGATAATCTTGATAGAGTAGCGACTGTTTAGTTTTAATACTACAAAACAGACGCGAGGTGAAATACTCTTTATATTCTTGACTGCCGGAGTGATATTTTTGTGCAGAAGGAATCCCACACCGCCATAACAGGAGTCCTCGTGGCCCCGATAGTAAAATAGGTCGCCAGAATCAAGTCTAATCAGGTCTTCACCTTTTCGCCTCACTTCCGACAGACCTACTACGTCCCACTTAATTTTGTCCAGTGCCAGTTGCACTTGAAGCAATCGGTCGTCCGTTCGCATCGTCCTGGCGTTGTAACACGCCAGGGTCAGGGTCGTCGTGTGAGAGATAGAGTGGCAGCCGGATCTCTTCCAGTGATTCTTAGCACCCTCCGCCCCACCGTTACCAGAACTGCTGCCGTAGTCTGGGATAGTGGGACTGCTGGGGACTGAGGGCCGGGTCCTTTGCGTACTTTCCATATGCGAAGAGGGTAATAGCCTTAAAACGCCACGCTGGCCAGTGCGTCTTGGCGAGTTTTTCTTCCTGCCACGTTTGCCTGGGATAAGTAGTACAACAATAAAAGCCTGTCGTACTACTCATCCCAGTTACCGGAGGGGACCACGTGGAGGTGTGGACCAGGAATTGGCACCCAGAATGGATGTGACGTGAAAAGCGAATGCAATGCATTCAATTTCCCAATCTATATGCATTCTGGAGACCCTTTACCCCCCCCCCCCTCCCCCCCCCCCCATGTGACCTATATTAATAATAACATTTTACCCGACTACGGCTAAGCTAAACCCAAATAAATGGTAATGGATTAAATTTCTCGTTAAGTAGTGATAGTTTGCTACCACCAAACTTCAATTCAAGATGTGTGTGTTTGGTCAAGATGCTTGATGAATTCCAAAAAATGAGGTGGTGTTAGATTTCTCTTAATGCTGACGTGTTGGCGCACATCGAGTTTAAAAAAAAGCAATATGGCGAGTGAAATAAATTAATATCATCATACAAGAATGTATTTACTGACGTAGATCGTAAGTAAGTAAGGCCATAGAGCCATGTATATATCATTCGTCCACATCCTCATAAGCTACTACATCTCCTCGATAAGTCGTCGTGGCTTCGTCGTGGTGCGCCCACTGCGCCTTGCTGGTGCTCCCTGCAAGACAGCCGTGGCCAGTGGGAGACCAGGTGTCTCAGAGCTGGCTTGTCGTGGAGTGCCCGCTTGATTCAGTGTGCCTGATGAACTTGGAACGATGTGCTCCATCACATTTGGATTTATATCAGGCTAGTCTTGAGTAGCCTGACAGGAGGACCAAATGAGGTAGGCGTCACTGCGCGACGCCGGTACACGCAAGTGCGAGAGCTCCGCTGACCAACAGTATACACAGCGTCTTGGAGGGAGACGCTTGGCCCGGGGTATCACCACGTCTCATATTCGCGACATTGCGTCCCGGAACCATCCGGCTCCTGCCTCTACCTCCGCAATTGGTTCCTTCGAATCGACCTGCCATGCCTGGACGATAGCTGCCTCCTTAAGTAGCTCCCTATCCATTTTATTCAGCAACCGTCGCGGGTCGAGGGATAAAACACTCCGGTTTGGGGCTGGTAGGGTCATAGGAGATGCAGAGACGTCAAATCGAATGTATCTATGGTCCGACAGCGTCTTCACGCCCACCATGACTCCCCAGCCCTGGACACGGCGCGCCAGCGTTGCTACCATGAACTTCGAATCTCGAACTTCGTATATCTCCGTCTCTATCGCACTTATGGTTTATGATACTCGAGCGACCGAAACGGATATATACGAAGTTCGAGATTCGAAGTTCGTGGTAGTGCCGCAGGGCACGATAGAGCCGCCCTGTTGCCGCACGCACGTGTTGAACGTTCCTCTATTCTGTATTACCAGCCCGGACGAGATCACCCACTCCAAAAGCTTATTAACGCGCGCGTCTGTCGCTGGAGATCCCCACGCCACTGATTTTGCATTGAGATCTCCAGCAACTAGGACCGGGTGCGGATGACTTCTGCCAATCACCAACCTCCACCAGAAACTGTTCGAATTCGGCCAGGGTCCGGTTCGGCGAAAAATAAACACCGATTATTGTAATGTCCACCACGACCGCTGCCACGTACCCTTGGCCACGAGACACCCTTTCGAAGGGTGGGGCTCCGGTAGCGACGTGGAAGACAAGCGCCACCACTCCATTGTTGTCTCCAGCCCAGCGCAAAAACATGGAAAACATTGGTGCAGCGGACCCAGCTTTAGGATGTGTGTCAACTAAAGCTGTGCGAGGAAATATCCACCAATATACTTAACTATATAGGACTACACGAGCCGATATCGGCGGACGGCCAAGCAAGATCACAGAAAATCTAGTATGGAGTGACCTTGATTTGGCCGGCCGCCGTGCTTCCGACACGTATCCACACGGGCCGAATCAAGTGTCGGTCGGCATGCAGTCCGGCCGATATCGCCCCGTGTAGCGATTTTCTACTATTGCTAGCCTCGCACACACATCTCTTCCTATGGTGGTTTTTTTCCTCACACATCTTTACCTGCTAGCACAATAACACCGCACTCACAACGCAACGAGATAGACTATTTATTTTTGTTTATTTATTTATGACTTTCATAACTTTCATTTCAACAATAGAATAAATGAAAGAAAAAACCTTTTCTCAAACATGCAATGAAATATTCTCTTTACGTTCCTTATAATAGACTCGGAAGTATCTTTTTTCGGGCGCAGTATCTCGAGGTGGCCTGCACCCTTAGCGTGGGATTGAAGTGAGTCGCGTCTACTATCGACGCTACCGCCTATCGTCAAGATTTAGTATGAAAAGTCTATACACCGCCCCTGGTGGTCACTCATAGAACTAAAAATCCAAACTGTAACGTGAGTCACTTATACATTACTTAATTCGCGATCGACTTCACGTTCGTTCACGATTTTCCAATATTCAACCTTATATCACTAGCATTTATCGTTTTAATTTAAATGTTTGTCGGTTATGACATTACAGAATACGCGCATCGCGACGTCGACAGTGTCGACTGTCGATACAATATGGCGGCGCGGGGGCCATTTATTTGCATTTTTAAATACAAAATACGCGACAATCCGAATTTTGCGGATATATCTTGTCAATTCAAAACCCTTATTTTTATAAGTTCTTTAATTTGAGATAAATTTCGATCGGATCTACGGTAACTCTTGACGGAATAATACGATATCACGGGCCATTTTGCAAGTGAAATAGTAAACTACAGTCGCGACGGTATTCTTCGATTCAAAATGTCTCACACTACCGACTGCTAGTACGAATCGAACGTAAAATTACGCATCGAAAACTAAACGCAAAGTGCCTAACGTATTGCAGTTGGTTTCGTAGTCCAACGGCAGTGTGAGTTACAAGTTTGACGGGTCGAATCGAAGAATACCGTAGCGAGATCGAAATCTATTCGAAGCGCGTTTATTCGATCTCGTATTAGTTACGTAACGTTAGATTACGATTGTATCTCTGAAGTGCGATTTCATACAACTTTTCAGGCCTATGCCTGCAATGTTACTTTTTAATTTTCATTCCACTATTTGTGGCACAGCATCACGGCATTCAGCCATGAAAATTAGTTTGATTTGAGGATTTTTATTTATTTATTTCATTGCATGTTTGAGAAAAGCACTATACATGCCTCGGCGTGAAAACGGATTCCCGGCCTCGTATCTCTATATATACCTACTTGGCCGAAAATCCGTGTTATCCCGGCCTCTGATGTAATGTACTATTATTTAGCATATAAGAAATAAAAGACAGAAGAAATTACAGACATGATTATAACGATAACGGTTTGTTCCCATTTCTACAGATTCCCTTCTCTACAGAATCCCAATTCTACAGATTCTCACGTCTACAGATTCCCAACTCTACAGATTCTCTTGTTTACAGCTTCCCAATTCCACACCGTCTTTGTTGACTACGGAACCCTAAAAAACGTTTACCATTCAGTAAAAGGGTGGTCGATGCAAGCCCCTAAATAATTAGTTTTATACAGTTTGGCAGCTTTTGTGGTGTGGGCGCCAACCATCGCCAACCAGCTCATGCAGCTGCTTGAGACGGGGGAGGGCTCGGACCTCACACTTTGCCAGATCCTCGCTACCGACATCCCAGCTGATGTAAGTTTTCCTCTTTATTATGCTTCCCTACCGCGTTAGGCTGGCTTTGACGTTCAGCGTGACACTAGAACCAGCCTTAGGGTACTCACCCTAAGGCTGGTTTTAGTGTCGCGCTGACCTATCTACGTATCCATCAGAGGAAAGTGGAGCGGTGTGCGGTGAAGAACACCACTAATAGCATCGCTAACCTCACTGACGCCTATTGTACAGTCGGTCTCATAAGTTGCTGAACTCCTAAGCACCTTGTCTTGTAAGCTGTGTTTAATGCGACACGGTACAAAGGTGATGTTGAGGCTGACCGTACACCGCTACGCACAATATGAAATTTTAAATTTCAATAAAATTGATGAACACCATCAGTTAACTTGAGAGGGCGCCACTGCGCACGTTCGAACGTGACCTCCACTTCAAACTGTCACTCCACGTCATCACTGTGACGTCACATCTGCCTTTGCCAACCTGTCACTGTGCACCCGCCGCCATATTGGTTTCATCATTGTTACGGAGGAAATGCCCAGAAAGCCATTATTCTGATGGTGTTCGTCTCAAGAAACATAATATCAATTTTATTGGAAGGTAAAATTTCGAATTATGTGTTCTTTTGGACGAACACTATCAGTTAACTTGAGATCTGTCTATTATCTCCTGGTGAGCGGGTGAGTAATAAATAATTTTCGTACAAAAGAAAACTATTAGATTAGCGTTCGATTTCTGACGGGCACTAATCATTATACGTTAAATAGATTCGAGATGAACGTCTAAGAGTAGATTCAAGTTGCCATATTTGGCAACTCGTCGTTGAAGCTATTGCTTTGTTAAAAAATGTCGTTAATTGGATAGATTTCAAGCCAGTTTTAACGACGATACCACGGGTCGAAAAGTTACTCAGATGTTACTTGAAAGCCCGATTTTGTCCGAAGACTTAGCATGAATCAAACAGTAGATAAGATATATGTATGTATGTACTTTAAACTCCGTCTCCAATAAGCGTGGTTGAGGTTGGCTTGTGGGTACTCTAGTTGATTTGACTAAATTAGAGTAAATTATTGAAGTTTTACACCTTCTGAAATCGTTATAAGTACCTATCCAAAACACTGGGTATAGCTCTCTGAGAATCTCTGAGGCCGGAAAACTATTAAAGTAAAAGTGCAGCCGATCTTCTGGATACGTCATACAAGTTTTTGAAGTAAGATTGTTGTGTTTATCTAAATTTCTCGCATTCCAAACCTATTAAGTGGTTTGGGAGGCTTGGTATATTAAGAATATTGTTTTGAAGGTAGTCTTGAATGAGGCATCGAAGATATCCTAGTGACCAAAAAGTAGCTCACACGCTAGCGGTCATTGTGGATTTATGAACAAAAATAATAAGTCGTACTGAATGCAGTACGCGAACACATTCGACAGATATAACTTAGTACGCATGGGACGAGGTACCTGGCAGTTGATCTCGTACCTGGCGCGCCATGGCCATGACGGCCATTTGGTCACACAGGCGTGTATGTCCCGATAATAGGTGAACACCAGTGTGACGCTCAGAGGAGTCATTTCTGCTCCGACAAGCCTCGTGTCAAAATGTCCCAACCGGCGCTCGGATCGTGGTCGTGCACCCAGGAACGCCTGCACATTGTGAACCTTCATCGATTTCGCTACGGCCTGCCTCTTCAGTTCTGCCCAACAGAAGAGACTGCTCCACTTGGGAGCCGTCATGTTGAACAGGCCCAACCTGGCTTCGAGGTGATGTGGAGTGCGAGGCAGGAGTCTGGAAGGTAGGCGAAGGTCATGTCGTAACACCAGACGCAGTTGAACACGTTGTGACAGTAGGCGCTCGAGACTTGCGAGTCGATCGAGACGTATCGCCATAAAGTGGGTGCTCTTGGAGGTGACCTTGAGGGAGTGAGCGAAGGGCGAGACACCCCCGCGGACTGGTATTTCTTTCCCGGCGGTTTCTGGGTGCTACCGATCTTGCGGGTTAGTATGGGACAGCAGGAAAAGGCATGCATACTACCATCCACCGGTTGTCCGTTTGTAGCACAACAGTCGTTACCAACTTAACACATAGTTAGTCTTTCTTTCTCACTTACGGTTAGATACGGGTCTGTTATGCCGGTCAACTATGGTACGGTACCTTGTACTGCAGAAGGGAGACGAGGGAGAGTACATGGCGCTCCTCATAGTCTCGCAGGTATAGTCGGAAAGTGCGACGATCCCTTCCAGTACGAGACTGTCCGACGCGAGACAGGAATCCACATCGCGCCGTAAGGTGTTTACCTTTCCCTCGGCACCAGAAACTCGACGTTTGCGTGGGGGCCAAAAAACCAATAAGTCACTCTTCCCGTGTCAAGTAGGTAAGGGCTTACTTGCAAGTATACAAAGTATTTTGTTGCATAAAATTATATAACAGGAGGCGTTTATATGGACTAGGAGTCCTAAAAAAAAGTGCGCTTTATGGCCTTTAATTAGGGCAACGGCAAAGGCATGAACTTCTATGCATGCATGCATCTGTTTCATTAGTGATCCTGATCACTTCCATTGGTTTGTAACAAAGACATCATCCATATTAGACAATTACCAGAAGGCGCTGGGATTCTAACCAGTAAAAATAATTGCGATAAGTCATGAACAATTTATAAGTACCAGTTTTAGACTAGTTCAGACAAGTCATCTGAAGTACTTTAACTTTGAAAAGCTTATTTAAAGGTTTGTGTCAATATTGTATCGGGATAATATGGCAGTGTAAAAACTTGAGAATTTTAGAATTCAATAGTTAGCACGATCAATAGGGGTATTTGAGCAAAAGCAAACCTGTTTCGGTAAAACAGTTTGCTGAGGACTCACAGAAGTCATTTTCTATAACGGCCTCTCCGATTTGAGGTAGGTACTCGTATTTATTTCCGAACCCTTCTCCTTAAGCGCGAAATCTCGGGCTCGCTTACGAGCGGCAAGTGGTTTTGTTCCAATTTTGTTTATTAGGCCTGTGCGAAAGGGTTTGTCTTTATAAAGGCGGAACCTGAGCGGGAGAGCGAGAGCGAGCTAAAAGTCGATGTGAAATCTATTTGGCCACCTTGTCGATGCCAGCCAATCCCCCCAGGTACAACGACAGTTTCATGGGGTTGCGAAATATATATTCAGAGGTCGGAGAGCCCTCCGATATCTTCTACAACTTACTTTTGTAATGAATATAATCAGAACGAGTCCCCCGACCGCAAGGCACGTTTTGCCGAGACGAACTGCAGGACCTTGTAATTTAATTGATTATTAAGTAGGTAAAGCGCGCCGCGCGTCCCGACTTGCGGCGCACCGGACCAATGGGATATAATTTAAAACTTAGGGCTTCGTTTTGAGCGTTAGGTTGCACCTTGACACCGCAGCTACTGGGTCACTCGCGAGCGCCAGACCCCCGGGGAAGCCGTGCAGCTCGATCTCTGTGAAGCCCGGAGACGTAAGTAGTTCTCCTGCATCGATGTAACGTGGCCATTTTCCACTCCGAACGGTGGGCGTTACCATCGTGGCAGACAGCACCGCCATGGCGGGCAGCGCCAGAGTAGCGGGCAGCGCCTGAGTAGCGGACAGCACCTGCGTGGTGGGCAGCCCCGTCATGGCAGGCAGCACCGTTGTGGCAGACAGCGCCAGAGTAGCAGGCAGTGCCTGATTAGCGAACAGCACCGCCGTGGCGCGCAGCGCTAAAGTAGCGGGCAGCGCCTGAGTAGCAGACAGCACCTGCGTAGCGGGCAGCCCCGTCGTGGCAGGCAGCACCGTTGTGGCGTACTGCACCGTTGTGGCCGGCAGCGCTAGCGTGGCCGACAGCACCGAGGTGGCAGACAGCGCCGGCATAGTTGGCAGCATCGCCGTGGCGGGTAGCGCTAGCGTGGTGGACAGCACCAGTGTGGCGGACAGCGCCAGCGTGGCGTACTGCACTGTTGTGGCCGGCAGCTCTAGCGTTGCCGACAGCACCGAGGTGGCGGACAGTGCCGGCGTAGTGGGCAGCACTACCGTGCGGGTAGCACCAGCGTGATGCACAGCATTGCCGTGGGGGGCAGCGCCAGCATGGCGGACAGCGCCAGCGTGGCGGACAGCGCCAGCGTGGCGGACAGTGCCAGCGTGGCGGACAGCGCCAGCGTGGCGGACAGCGTCAGCGTGGCGGACCCCACCGAGGTGGCGGACAGCGCCGGCGTAGTGGCCAGCACCGCCGTGGCGGGTAGCGCCAGCGTGGTGGACAGCATTGCCGTGGGGGGTAGCGCCAGCGTGACAGACAGCGCCAGCGTGGCGTACTGCACCGTTGTGGTGAGCGCCCGGCGTAGTGGACAGCATCGCCGTGGCGGCCTGCGCCAGCATGGCAGACAGCACCGCCGTGGTAGATAGCGCTAGCGAGGCAGGCAGCACCAGCATGGCAGGCAACGCCTCCGTGGCGGACAGCAACGCCGTGGCGACAAAGCCAGCGGCGAGCAGCGCCATCGCGATCGCCGTCGCCATCGTGGCGGACGGCCCATGGTAGGAGGTGGCGCCATTGAGGCGGACGGCAACAGGGTAAGGAGGTCGTTGCCGGTGATGGCATCGTGCCGGATAGCACCATTACAGCATAACGATTGGCTCCACCACAGAAGCAAGCGCCGACGCGGCGGGAGCGCCGCCAAGTGGCGCTCTGGGGCCAGCACGTGGCACGCGGGGGCTAGCACGTGGTGCGCGGGGGCCCCACGGGGCGCGTGGGGGCTGGCACGTGGTCCGGGGGGGGGGGGGGGGGGGGGGGGGGGCACGGGGCGCGTGGGGGCCGGCACGTGGTGCGCGGGGGCCCCACGGGACGCGTGGGGGCCAGCACGTTGCACGCGGGGGCCGGCACATGGCGCGCGGGGGGCCCCACGGGACGCGCGGGGGCCGGCACGTGGCGGCCGGCACATGGCAAGCGGGAGGCCCCACGGGACGCGCGGGGGCCGGCACGTGGCCCGCGGGGGCCGGCACATGGCGCGCGGGGGCCACACGGGACGCGCGGGGGCCAGCACGTGGCGCGCGGGGGGCCCACGGGGTGCGTGGGGGCCGGTGGCCTGCCCCGCCGCGCCGACGGCGGCACGCCGGGCACCTAGGATATTGTTATGTAACTGACTCACCGATCGATTCGAAAGATATTCATCCCCCATTCCAACAATGTGGTCGATGAGCGCACGTGCCCACGAAGGCGAGACTTGTGGCCGCTTCCGGCCCCGATGCCATCCATCCTCCGCATGATCGCAAAGCGCGTTCCTTCTCCTTCGACGTGGAGCGACTCTCGTTATTCATAATGCGATTCCAAAGCATTCGCGAACAACGAAGTAAAAAATTTACAAAAGAGGGTAGTCCGATGGAAAAAATATCACTCGCGATTCACTTTCCTTAACTTTTATTTTTTTTAGGACTCCCTCTAGGCAAAATAACATTATCTGATGTTAAAATTCGAGGTTTAAGATGCTACGTTGTTAGCTACGGTACGTCCGTTCTGTACGGCAGACGAGGCAACAATGAGGAAACCAATATGGCGGCGGGTGCACGGGCGCCGGTTCTAGAGTTGGCAGGTTGGCGAAGGCGGATGTGACGTCACAGCGATGACGTGGAGTGACAGTTTGACGCAAACGGCTACGTTCAAACATGGCGCGTGACGCCCTCTCAAGTTAACTGATGGTGTTCGTCGAACAGAACACACAATAGGTACAATACTTCACAATAAATTACTAATTACGCTGGCTGCCTTGCACAGCTCTGGTGGGTACTTACGCTAAGTCTGACCAGCGCAGTGACTCGGCTCGATGAAAAAATATACACAAAGAAAAACGCGGCAAAATTGAAAGGTCGCAATCATATCTGCAAGTACAATATAATATAATAGATATAATAGTTAATGCATTTATAATGATGACTGCGTGTTTGATACCTAAAATTGTTACCATAGGTATAAATAATTCAAGAAAACCTGTGCGATCTTCTAGTATTCCTTGAATTACAATCTTTTGAAGTCCGCGGTGCGTTGGGGGCCTCCTCAATGATATCTTCTTCTCCATTTTTCAGCCAGATGCGGCGCCCTGCTCCATCAGCAGTATAGCCATGCTGCTGCTCCTGGCCATCTGCGTGCTGCAGTCCCTCTTCAACACCCTCCTCAGCCAGGTCAGACCACCACTCGAAACAGCGTGTTGTAAACTCTATGCTCACTGGTCGAGGATTTTTAAATAAAAAAAATAAAAAAAGATTTATTGTCGCAAAAAAAAATAAAAAAACACAAAATCAAACACTGATGTAGATACTTATATAAAACAACACAATGCAGAGAATAAATGATGCGACAATAGGCTCGGGGCTCAGCGTTTGCTGCTAGCCTGTCGGTTATACAGCGCTGTTTTTCAGCCCGCACCTACAACACGGGATACAATGTAATTAATAGCTAGCTGCAAGGGGAACATTCGCATTACTCGTAATGAACTTTTATTTTTAATTTCACATACCAACACGTTTATATATTTCCAAAGTTGTTTCCATTGGTTTTTTATGCCACGCCGATGGCAAACAAGCATACGGCCTGCCTCATGGTAACCAAACACCATAGTCTATGGACGTTTCTCAGCGCCTTGCTGACGCATTACTGATTTGAGGATTCGTTGCGTCGACAGCTACTTATATCTCCACTTATAATAAATCTCTAAATTAAAAAAAGAATCAGCCAGTTTGAAACTAAGCTTTGCGCGGTTCGAATGTTCTCAGCATCCCATGAACGGAAAAATATTAAACATTTTATATAGGTACATTATTATTCTAGCTGCAACTTAGGATAGTTTTTATCCGACTGCGACAGTTAATTAATTTTCCGAAATATACGACTTCATTTAATTTTTCATTTATTTTTATTGAAATCAAACGCTGCTCCAACTGTCAGCTATAAGAACCGTCAAATTTTCGTCAAAATGGCGGAATTTCTTTGCCTTTCACTTATTAATAATTTAAATCCCGTCTACGATAGACCTTTACGAGACAAATGCTAAAATATAAACCATAAAAAAATATTCGATTCTGATATGAGAACTTATATGCGCAAATGTCGTTTTATGTCGTAATTTCAATTAATGAAATCAACAAATTTGAACAATATAATTAACACGAATTTGTTTTTTTTGAATGACAATGGCACGCGCTCGGCGCATTCAGCCAAAGTACCTGCGGCGCTACCACGAAAACCGATACTCAATGTTCATATATTTGCATCCCTGTCACTCGAGTATGGTTAGTGCGATAGAGATAGAGATACCCGAATATTTTCGAACTATCATAATGTATTTTCTCGAAAAAGAATTTATAATAAATATAGTCAAATGGAGAAAAAAACAAAGCAAGAGGTTATATAGGTAATGATTAAGTTATAAGAGTCCAAAGTTTTAAGAGGGGGTATGTTCTGTCCCTTTTCCGCAAAACGCACCTTCATATGAAACGATTGTTTTTTACTATGACGCTCGAGTATATTGACGTCACAGTCCCTCATCGTTTTCTCACTCTAACAAGCGACATTAAAACGGATGTAGCTTCATAATTTTTTGAGATATTTGAATGGGAGTTTCATTATCTTCTATCTATTTATACATAATAAATACCTATATCCTGACTGACTTATTCACTCACTCACTCACTCATCAACGCACAGCCGAAACTACTAATCTTAGAGAGTTGATTTTTGCACAGTATGTTGCTTTTATAACGTGGGCTAGGGATAAAAAGGGATTTTTGAAAATTCTACCCCTAAGGGGATAAAATGGGGGTGCAAAGTTTGTATGGGAGAACCTTTTTTTTTGAGCTATAGACTTAAACTTTGTAGAAAAATTAGTTATTAGAATACAAATGAAACACTTTCAGTGTTTTGGAAAATTCCACCCCTACGGGGGTAAAATAGGGGTGCAAGGTTTGTATGGGGGAAACATTTTTTTTTTTAAATAGAGACTTAAAACTTTGTAGAAAGATCAGTCATTAGAATACAAATAAAGAACTTTCAGGGTTTTAGAAAATTCTACCCCTAAAGGGGTAAAATAGAGTGCAAAGTTTGTATGGGAAAAACTACTTTTTTTTAAATAGAGACTTAAAACTTTGTAGAGAAATTATTCATTAGAATACAAATGAAGTACCTAGATTCAGTGTTTTAAAAAAATCTACCCCTAAGGGGGTAAAATAGGGGTGCAAATTGTGTATGGGGGAAACAATATTTTTTTTAAATAGAGACTTAAAACTTTGTAGAAAGATTAGTCATCAGAATACAAATTAAGTACTTTCAGCGTTTTAGAAAATTCTACCCCTAAAAATAGGGGGCTAAAATAGGGGTGCAAAGTTTGTATGTGGGAAACAATTTTTTTTAGCTAGAGTCCTAAAACTTTGTAGAAAGATTATTTAAATACAAAGAAAGTACTTTCAGGGTTTTGGAAAATTTCACCCCTAAGGGGGTAAAATAGGGTGCCAAGTATGTATGGGAAAAACATATTTTTTTTTAATAGAGACTTAAAATTTTGACGAAAAAATACTTATTAGAACATGAAAAATACTACATTCGGCGTTTTACAAAAATCATTCCCTAAGGGGGTTAAAAAAGGGTGCAAGGTTTGTATGGGGAACACTTTTTCTGAGCTAGACACTTAAAACTTGGTAGAAAGATTACTTATAAAAATACAAAAAAAAAGACTTTCAGCGTTTTGAAAAAATCTATCCCTAAGGGGGATAAAAAGGGGTGCAAAGTTTTTATCAGGGAAAGTTTATGTTTTTGAGTTAGAGACTTGAAACTTTGTAGAAAGATTACTTATTAAAATACAAAAAAAGAACACAAATCGTTTTAGAAAATTCCACCCCTAATAGGGTTAAAAAGGAGAGCAAGCTTTGCATGGGCAACACTTTTTTTTGAGTTAGACTTAAAACTTTGCAAAAAGATTACTTATTAGAATACTAAAAAAGAACTTTCAGCGTTTTAGAAAACTCCATTCCTAAGGGGATCCTTAAGATCCTTAAGAAGGGTAGCCAGTGTTGTGTGGGAAAAACTTTTTTTTTTACTAGACTTAAAACTATTCAAAATGTTACTTATTAAAATTAATAATAAAGTACTTTCAGAGTTTTAGAAAATTCCACCCCTAAGGCTTAAAGCTTTGTATGGGCAACACTTTTTTTGAGCTAGAGACTTAAAAGTTTACGAAAAAAGTTCTTGCAGCGATTAGAAAAATTCAATCTCTAAGGGGGTTTAAAAGGGGGTTCAAATTTTAAATGGCGAGCAATAAAATTTTAAAGTGTGAGTAAGAGATTTTTAACTTCGGTCTTATTCTGTACGGTAAAAGACTACAAAACTGATTTCAGAGTTTTTCCAAATTCATTCCCTAAGAGTGTTAAAATTGGTTCAAAGTTTGAGTATTTCAAGGCATTTTTAAAGTATGAGATTTTTAACTTTGGTTTTAGACTGTTTGTTCACAAACTAGAAAATGAACATCAACTTTTTTTTAATTATCCCCTAAAAGAGGGTTCAAATTTTGTATTGAGAGAAATCATTTTCTAAGACGATAAAAAGTTCTACGCGGACGAAGTCGCGGGCAACAGCTAGTATAGAAATAAATTTAGATCCCTCATTCTCAACGCTTTACAATTACATAAACTTAATTGTACCTTCTGCTGGCATTCTTGGCCTCAATTCATAGCACCTCCGATCTCGCAGGTAAAATTCTTCAAACCTCTCCGGCTACAAACTGCGAGATTGCGTGCCTGGTTGAGGCCTCGAATGCCTGGCTAGCTGGACTGAATCAAATATAAATACAAAATAGTTGATTTCACAAAAACAAATATTACATTAAATAGAGGCTGTCCATCAGTGACCAAACTAGGCTGAGCTGTATCTTGGCCTACTGCGAGTGCGGTTAACAGATCGTACTTGAATTAAAATATGATTATAGCATTACATCTAGCGTTACGCATTAGACAAATGAAGAGAACTAATTACAGTATGTGTGTGTGCGCGTGTGCGCGTGTGCGCGTGTGCGCGTGTGCGTGCGTGCGTGCGTGCGTGCGTGCGTGCGCGCGTGCGTGCGTGCGTGCGTGCGTGCGTGCGTGCGTGCGTGCACTCTAAGCAGTCTCGTTTCGTGGTACAGCAGGTTAGTGGGGTAACGAAATCAAAATTTTCCATCCCGACCAATAACCATAGCATCAGTTTCAACCCTAAACTCACTCCTAGACACCGCAACAGGCAGGGACCAAGCGAGGCTTCTGGCATCATCTAGGTCTACGGTCTCCCCCACCTGTCGTAGATGGCGACTAAAGGGGGTCATCGGGGTCGCAGTGTTTCTGGCGGGGGCCGGGGCACTCACCTAAAAACCCCAGGGAAGGCGACCATCATCATCCTAGGACGAGCCAAATGTGGCGAAGCGCGAGGAGGGCTCCAGTGCGTTCAGTATGAGATCCTGGAGTCCTCCGCATGAGAGCGCAGATGCCGGCCGCCGTGGATTTTTTAGTGGATAGAAATACCACATAACCCAGTCATCCCCCGATGATTGGGTACCTGGTACGCAGGTTTCCTCCAAGATAAAAAAAAAGTCCAGATCGCCCAGATTTACGCACCTTTATCGACCCAGAGACGCTTCGTATATCCGCCGGTCTCCGGCTCGGAGTTGCTATCTGTGCCGACTACAGCTGTGCTTCTTGTGGATCGTCTGTAGATAGCCTCGGCCACCACGGGCTCGCCTGCTCTTCGGGCGCCGGCCACCTGTCTCGTCATGCCGCCCTTAACGACATTCTGAGAAGGGCGCTCGTCAGTGCCGGCGTTCCCGCCGTTCTGGAGCCCCAGATAGTGCGAAACGATGGAAGGGCCCCGCCGGGATGTCGTTAATTCCCTGGACGATGGGCTGTGCGTTGGTGTAGGACGCCACTTGCGCCGACACACTAGCGGCGTCCTACCTCCCATCGGCCAGCAGGCGTGCTGGCGCGGCGGCGGACGCTCCCGAGTGTCAAAAGGTTGCCAAATACAGCTGTCTCGGCGCCCAATACGAATTCCTCGTGTTTGGCGTCGAGACACTTGGTTCGTGGGGCAGGGACGCACAGATGCTCCACAGGGCGCTTGGCAAACGGCTGAGGGAGGCAACGGGCGACCCTCGCGCGGGCAGCTTTCTCGCGCAGAGAATTGCAATCGCAATCCAGCGCGGGAACGCTGCCTGCGTGATGGGCACCCTACCAAGGGCACCAAATTTTGATAAGTATTTTTAGCCTTAGTTATTTTAATTTTAGTTAGCTTTAGTTTTATATTCAAGTTATGTGTTTTTCATAAGTAGTTTAGTTTGTATAATATTAATATTGTTAATAAAAACTTGTACCTTCTTCCCCAGTTGGGCTGTTCCAAATATGAGCAGGATACCTGTAGCATACTTCTTTCCCTCTCTTTCAATTCACTCTGTATAAAACAAAGAAAATATGATCAATAGGTAGTGGACAAAGCAGGTCGGCGCAACATGGCCATGGTGGTAACCGTCGTGTGCGGCTTGGCCGGGGTCCTTATCAACCTGGTGCCTAACGCCATCGGGACCGCTGTGCTGTTCGTGGTCTTCACTCTGGCCGTGGTCGTGGTGGGGGTCTACACTGCCATTTCCGTTGCGCTGTTCCCCACACATTTGAGGTGTGTATTGTTATTTGCGTATTTATCTAAATAGGTAGCAACCTGCTTTTACGGTTAAGAAAATAAAGAAGCAAATTCTCAACAAAGAAAGAATAATGGGTGAAAGTTTAAAAAATCGAGCCTGTTTCATATCACCGTCAGATGATGAAGATTGTTATTCGTGCGTATTGAATGATGTACCATGACCAGCAACATACGTGATTTTTATGAGGAAAGGAAATTCCAAATATCGCCGGGAAGGGCATATCACTATTCGTGTGTTTTCTGCTTTAATTTCAACGTTGTACTTATTGATAAACATAGTTTTAATTTTAAACAGTGATTCCACGGTTATTTTAACTTGTGGTTGGTTCCAGGACGATGGCGATGGCCACAACGATGATGGGCGCGCGTCTGGCGAGCGTGGCCTTCATCCAGATCGTGAACTACCTCCTCGCCAACTCCTGCGAGCTCGGCTTCTACCTCTTCTCCGTTATTTTCGCCTGTACGTTGCCTCTTCTCAACTTTCTGTGGATATAAAATAACTTAAAGTATAGTGCTATCTGACTTGATGTCAGATATGGCAGATAGGTATTTTCCTTGGTATGAGATTGGTATGAATAGCTACCACCATACCAAGCCTATGGTGGAGGCACAGAACGAGTGCACGTGCCATTTATATTTTATATCATAGGTGCCAATACATTAGAGTTGGCATTGAAGTTCAATTCAGAGAATTGGCTCCCTGTGGAGACAAAAATGGTATTTACAAAATGTCACAAGAGATACATGTAGGTAAGTATCTCGTAATGAAATTCGACACCTTGACGTCTTCTTATGACCTTGTTAGCTGGCTTGATTCTGGACATAGGGTCATTTCGCCGGTTACGCGACCACCTGAAGAACATGGTTTTTTCAATTGAAGTTAACATCAATTCTACAAAGCCTATTGAAACAGTTAGCCGTATGCATTATTGTTTGTAGTAATGGATTAGGAATTTACTAAAAAAACGAGAAAATATGCTTTCAGTTCACCAACTCAACTAAGTGGTCGCTAACCGGCACATGAAATTAGGTGGTCGCTAACCGGCGAAATGACCCTACTGGCTTTTAAAGAATATCTAGAAGCAAAATTAGCAAATAAGCATTCACAAGTCTTGTAAGTCTTAACACTTTCAATCTTAATAGGACAATAAAGCTGTGTCAACCCAAGTTTATCTTAGAATGATTAAAGATGAACCTAAATTTTGATGAATCTCATGTTTCATATTCCTCACGAGCTTAGTAGCGCCAACCTTTAAAATTTAGTACCTAATATTATAGAGTATGTAAAACGTGTCTTGTCTCTTTCCAGCATCAGCCCTAGTGCTGGCGCTACTGCCGGACGACCGCCGGCGGCGCGCGCCGGAGCCCGAGCGGGCGGAGGGCCAGCATGAGAAGAGGACGTCCTTATAACGGGAGCCCTGCGTGGCTGAACCACGCTCATATTACTTGTATAATATAATGTTTCTTTTTATAAATGATGATTCGTATGTGCTGTTTGGTTTTTTGATGTTTATTTTTAAGACTAAACCTATATTTGTGGTGCCGAACCGAGCGGTTCAAGCGTGATGCGGCTTTCTATTGAAAATCGTGGGTTTGGTTCGATTATTGATTACCTCAAAGGGCGATGGAGAGGGCTATGCTGGGAGTTCCTCTGCGCAATCGCATCAGAAATGAGGCTATCCGCAGCAGAACCAAGGTAACCGATATAGCCCTCCGAATCGCTAAACTTAAGTAGTAGTGGGCGGGGCACATTGCACGTAGAACCGATGGTCGTTGGGGCGGAAAGGTTCTCGAGTGGCGACCACGTACCGGAAGGCGCGGCGTGGGTAGGCCCCCCACAAGGTGGACTGATGACTTGGTAAAGGTCGCGGGAGTCCGCTGGATGCGGGTGGCGCGGGACCGGCCATTGTGGCACTCTTTGGGGGAGGCCTATGTCCAGCAGTGGACGTCTTTCGGCCGATATTATTATTAATTCGATTGATTACCTCTAGGTAGCTGCCCCCCGGCTTCACACTCGTATCGCAAATATCGCAGGTAAATCCAGAAAGTCCATCCTATACGTAAAGGTATACACTCAGGAAAGAATTTCTGAAATTTTGATAACTGGTTCTGGAGATTACACATAAGTAAGTAGTTATACAAATTTAGAAAGCTACAATCTCACACACTTATCCTGTTCAAATTTAATATACTAATAGATGCACTTCGACCTAGTGGGTTTCCATAGTTTTTTATGCCATTGTCAGAGGACAATAGAGAAGAGAAGAAGAAGAGAAGTGCACCCGAAGACTTGTTCCACCATCTTATCTCTCCCTACCGGTTAATAGTGCGTAATCTAAATAGGTACCTGGTACTCTACTTTGAATTCCTTTGGTTCTGGAGTTTGTTTTACGGCTGGCAAATAAAACTAATTAATTAAAAAAAAAACAAAAAACCCGACTGCGTAAAATAATGAACTCAAAAGATAGAAACAAGATGTAAGATGTAAAGAATCAATTTAATCAACTAAATACATCTCCACAAATAATATGTAATGGAACTGTTCATATGTTTTCATGTAGAACGTAATCTTCAAAACTACTTAGGTATCCAATTTGTAAAAATCATTCACTAATATTAGGAATGGAACATGTGGCGCTGGTGGCTCTGGCTTAGTTACTTTGCCCTGGATTATGTCTAGCGTACCTGGGGTGCTCCGCAAGAGCAGGGAAATCTTGTATTTCCACGTCTGCCAGTTTGTACTTCCTTCTAAGCGCCCAATCTCAATTCTCACATTAGAATTCATCTTTCTATAACTTCTTGATATGCGCACTTATTAAATTAAATACGTCACAAAATCCAGTTTCAGCACGTTAAGATATCGCTTTTACGCTCTGCTACAATGTTAAAAATATATAAAACCATGTGTTTTGTATTCAAATATATTGACCAATGACCAAAGAAACTAAAGGAAGTGAAGTATCAACAAAATGAGCGTGCCAAGTATACTGTCATATTGGCGCATAAAATGGCGGATGTCGTGCTGTTCTGCTATCGATAAAACAGGGAACATGTTTATCGATAATATACTAGTAGACAGGATCTCAGAACGTACTGGTTTCCTGTAATTAAGTATTATTAAGTTATTATTTAAGGTACATTATTTAAGATGATCTAAACGACACTGTATTTTTACAATAATTGTTGTATCAGGCATTACCTACTAAGCGGAATTCCATGATTTAAGTTACTATTAGAAAAATAATTATTTGCTAGCGTTGTGTGTGTGACGTTAAATAAATGTATTTTCTTTCTTCTTAAATTTTTTCTATGGCATCAAACATGGGCAAAAAAAGAATGGCTCAGTAATTTTTTCTAAGCAGCAAACAGTGTCTTCAATGAAGACACTGTTTACACACACATTAGAAATTTATTTAGATGAAGACTCTTCATCTAAATAAATTTCTAATAATTTCCATTCCAGCTTCTGTGATACCTACACTACAGGCAGGCAAACAAACGTAAAGTTATTGTATAGTGTCAATACTTTTCACTACAACTAGGTAGGTATACACCCTACAAATACAAAGTCAACTACTCAAAAAAACGACAAGATACCAATATATATTTTGATGGCAGTGCACCATCTCGTAGTCTAATAACATTTAGGGTCTTGTTGAAGCATTTCTGACCAAAATGTAGAGAGCAAATGTAGGTATATTTCTTTTACATTTTGCCTTATATTTTAAGGTCCAATTGCCTCCAACCTTTTTTTCTTAGCACAATCGCTTCTTGATAACCTTAATAAATAGTTATATTAGCGATCAATGAAGCCTGTTTAGTTCTAAGGTAGTACCTGCCTACTATACAATTTTACCAATCTTGACAACCCAGACGGTTTTTCAGGTTTTTTTAAATGCAAGATACTGTCTCGAGATCTCACTGGTTATATAAATAGAAAATTCGATGATGCGAATGACGTCATCGCCATTCAGTATCGATATTTTCAAGAACAACCCTAACTGCCACTCAAACGTAACTTTAAGTACAAAAATATCGAAAATAAAGCTAAATCCTATTACAACACATAACTAATCTTAATCTGTGTACTCATTACAACATAATGCAAATGCTCAGCTCTCGATAATGCTTAAACTATCCAATATTTCAATAAAAATACATTACATACCGGTGCAAGGATAAACTTTCCTGATTTGGGCCTTTTCTTAAGCCACATCCGATTATGCTGCACCTGGGCATGGTCACCACATTCCACTAATTGTGCTCTTTGGGCTTTATGCAGTTTATAATGTTCAATTAATACTTAGTTATTTTATTATTTTGGTATGTTTACATCAAACGTTGACATATGAAGTACCCACTAAACTGACGGGAACTGACATTTCGTGGCGCGTAAAATGGCGATTTTAGGCCACACTTGACATTTGATCATCAACTTTCGGTTCTGACTGTTATACTACCATCTCTTTTTTGGTAGCCAAATGGTGCTTGGTTAAAATGAGACAGAGTTATTTTTGGGAATTTTATGTCTAAACAAATGATATTTGAAAAATACACCCTGTCCATAGGTTTTCCTATGTCCATGATATTGACGGTAAAGGATTGAGTGACAGTTCGATACTAGATGTAAATAAGTATTAGAACCTCTTCTTAACACTTTGACTATTAATTGCCCCGCACATTTTTGTTCAGGTCCGTTTTTCACGCGTATTTTTTTATCTCGTGGAAATTATGGATTTTTTATAGCCTATGTCACTTTTGCAACTGAGACGAATTAAATGATACCTCATAATTATGTCGAAATCCGTCAAACGGTTTAGGCTGCAGGGCGTGTCAAAGAATACATATACTTACATATTATATACAAACATACATACATACGCTCGAAAAACATAACCCTCCTCCCCTGCGGCAGTCGGGTAAAAAAGACTCGGTCTGGACCAAAAACCTATCGTATTAAATGATATCACTAACTTCTTGTTAATTCTGATAGAGACCTTGTATTTAACGTAATGGATATTTTTTTGTAATATTGTTTTCATTTAGTAACATTTAGTTTTGTTAAGGTGGTTCGATTGCCATACAAAGCGTTATTTGACATTCGCAGGCTAACAGCGTGATATTTTAAGAAACTTATGTAACAAGCTTTCATCAATTGGCTTCCCTTTTGCGCCAAATTCCCCCTTTCCTAGAATAAACTTGTATAAACTAGATTAATTTGAGAAAAATAGTTTTCCCAAAATATCACGTCCCAGACCAATTTCTCATTCTCTCTAGATACAGGGGGGGTGTTGGCAACTCCAACAAAAGTTTTTAGATATAGTAACCATTTTTGTATCTGTCACTGGCTCTCTTACCGGCGATCCCGGTACAAATACACGCAGTAACACGACTCGGCATTTTAATTTGTTTTCCACGGAAATCCAGCCCATCCAACTACAAACTACAGTCCAAAACGCTTCAGGGGGGGGGACACACTTTGGAAGTATCTCTCGCGCAAACTATTCAGTTTAGAAAAAAAAATTAGATACTGCATCCCTGTCACTCGAGTATAGTTAGTGCGATAGAGATACCCGAATATTTTCGAATTCCGAAGTTCGTGGTTATATGATGGAGTAATTATATAATAAACTCATAAGTAAACATATATTTGCATATTTTATTATTCCAAAACACACCAGACAGTTTAATGTATTTTACATGACAGCTTTGGCATTCATAAAGTCAAACTTGCCGCGAGAGCGCGGTGGCCAGTACCTACACTCCTCTTCACGGCGGTGTCGTGGCCATCAGAAGATTCCTAGTCTGCTGCGTAGTTTTTGCAGTCGTGGGCCAGCTAGGGCTTTGGTCAGCAGGTCTGCCTCCATGTCTTCGGTTTGCAGATACTTGACCTCTACAGATCCATCTTGGATACAATTCCTTATGAAGTGCATTTTTAAATCAATGTGTTTCGACTTTGCGGTAACCATTGAGTTTTGACTTAGTTTCAGCGCTGCTTGGTTGTCATTTAGAATAAGTATGCGTTCGAAGTCTGTTCCCAAATCCTTAAACAGGTTTTTCAAGTGGATTGCTTCTTTTGCAGCTTCGGTCAATGCAACGTATTCTGACTCAGCAGTAGATAAAGCGATGCTCTTTTGTTTCTTAGCCATCCAGCTTACAGCTGTTCCCGCATATTTAAAAACGTAGCCTGAGAACGATTTGCGATCAAGTTTACATGCGCCCCAATCCGCATCTGCCATGCCATACAATTTATTACCCGTTCTCTTAAATATCAAGCCGACACTCTTAGTCAACTTTAAATAACGAAGCACTCTTTTAGCACACTTGAAGTGCTCTTCGTTATAGCAGTCATTGAACTGTGAAAGATAGCTTATGGCAAACATTATGTCGGGTCGAGTTGCGACTGCCAGATACATAAGCGTACCTATTAGATTTTTATAAGGAAGCTGAGAGCGTTGAGATTCGTCTCCTTCACTCCTCTTTAGTTTGAGACTAGGCTCCATGGGCGTAGATGCTGGTTTACAATCGTCCATTCTGAATTTTTTGAGAGTATCTTCCACGAACTTTTGTTGGTTGATTTCAATTTCATCCTTCTTGTATACTACATCTATGCCGATGAGTCTCTTTGGTCTTCCCAGATCTTTCATTTCAAATTTTTCGTTTAATAACTTCTTAATTTCAGCAAGTTTTCTCGGGCAAGAATAGGCTATAAGTAGATCATCTACATATATGGCGATAATCACCTTTTCTCCTCCTTTCGACATTATGTAAATGCATGGATCAGCCTTTGATGCTTTGAATCCGAGTTTCTTTAGCTCTGTATCTAATTTAGTATACCACTGCCTTCCCGCTTGTTTTAAACCGTAGATAGCCTTTGTGAGATGACATACTTTCTCTTCTTCTACGCTCTTTATATCTTCTAGCATCATCTTTGCCTTGTTGTATAAAGTTAAATCATCTTCGTCACATGCCTCTATCATTATCTCTGTAACATACTGTTCAACATACTCCGGTAGTTTCATGAAGATGTTCTCTTGTATTTCACCATTAAGGTATGCTGTAGTAACATCCATTTGGTTTAATTGTAACCCTTCTTCTACGGCTATGCCAATGACAGATCTAATCGAGCTTAATTTAGCTACGGGAGCATAAGTTTCGTTGTAGTCTATTCCTGGTCGTTGTGTGAAGCCTCTTGCAACAAGCCTGGCTTTTCTTCTGACGTTGTTGTCGGGTCCAACTTTGTTTCTTAAAACCATCTTATAGTCCACAAGTTTCGTATCTTAGCTTCTCTTTTCAATTTTCCATGTACCATTTTTAATGTGTGCACGGATTTCAGCTTTGATAGCGTCATGCCAGTATTCTTCATTTTCATTTCCGTCAGACATGTTGCAGATCTCGGTGAGTAAATGACCTTCCTCATTCTCACCTAATAAGAAATCTTTTGTCCATGAAGGTGGGTGCCTTGCTCTTTGTGGTCGTCCACTTTCTGGTAACTCTTCGATCTCAGAAGCATCGTCGAATGTCTCCATTTCTTCAATTTCTTCATTTTCCTTTCTTTGCTCTGTAATTTCAATTTCTATTTGCCTGATATTGTTTTCATTTGTTGGTTTGTTTTCCTCTCTTTGGAGACGACCGCTTTAGCCTAGTTGGTAGTGACGCTGCCTACGAAGCAAGAGGTCCTGGGTTCGAATCCCGGTAAGGGCATTTATTTGTGTGATGAGCACGAATATTTGTTCCTGAGTCATGGATGTTTTCTATGTATTTAAGTATTTATTTATCTATATAAGTATGTTTATCTTCGTCTAGTACCCATAGTACAAGCTTTGCTTAGTTTGGGACTAGGTCGATTTGTGTAAGATTGTCCGCAAATATTTATTTATTTATTTATTTATTTATTACAGATTTGTTCGTGGAACGCTCCTCTTCATTCAGAAGGCTTTCGTAGTTTGAATCTTTGTTTTCAAAGTACATGTTTTCAGTGACTTTGATATCTCGGCTTATTACCACATCATCATCTTCAGGTATGTACACTCTGTAACCTTTTGAGGTTAACGAGTAGCCCATAAACATTCCCTCTTTGGTTTTTGGTGTCAACTTTCCTCGTCTGTTCTTTTTCAAGATAAAAGTTTTCCTGCCGAAGATGTGAAGATGATTGCCGGAAGGTATTCGTCCTGTCCATTTCGTGAATGGTACGTTACCTTTTAAAGCTTTTGAAGGGCTTCGATTTATAAGGTAGTTAGCAGTAGATACTGCTTCCGCCCAGAGCTTTTTTGGAGCGTTAGCATCGATCAGCAGGCATCTCGCTTTATCCAGTAATGAGCGGTTTTTTCTCTCACTTATCCCATTTTGTTGAGGGGTATAGACTGTAGTTAATCTTCTTTGGATGCCATGAGATTTGAGGAAGTCGTCGAATTGTTTATTTCGGTATTCAGTCCCATTGTCAGATTGCAGATGTCTTATTTTCTTATTCAGGAACGTCTCGACTTCGTTTTTGTAATTTTGGAAAGTCTTGAATACGTCACTTTTCTTTTTGATGAAATATACGTGGCAATAAAGGTGACATAGTATCTTGAGCCTGCCAGTGTTTCACACTCAAAAGGTCCACATACGTCGCTATGGATGATTTCTAGCGGTTCCGTTGTGTAGAGATCGTCATGTCTTGGGAATGGTGATCTAGAAAGTTTGCCCTTGATACAGGTCTCGCAGGTTTCTAATTTTTCGTTAACCAGGTTCAGTCCGTACATAAGGTTGTCTGTAGCCATCCTATTCAGATCCCTTTCATTTATGTGGCCCAGTTTACGGTGCCATTCCATGACGTCACTGTGCTCTTTTGGTGAGTAATTAGCAGTTTCTTCTTTATTGAATTGAAGGTAGTACAGTCCATCTTTTCTCTGTGCCGTCAGTGTTACTTCGCCGTTCTTCTCCACTATATAAGCTTTGTCTTTTTCGAAAACGACTTTGTTTCCTCTATCTGCTATTTTGCCTACGGATAGCAAATTTACTGACACATCAGGAACAAATAAGGTGTCATTGAAATTGTAACCTTCTTTGTCTGTGTTTACTGTTACTCTTCCCTTTCCTTCTATCTGACTTGTGTATTTGTTAGATGCCAACATCAGGCTGCCGTTTTGAGGAGTCAGGGTGGAAAACAGCGGCTTGGCGCCACACATATGAGACGAGCATCCACTATCAAGACACCATACATCTTCATTGACGCTTGAATGTGCGGTACTCAGACAGATATTGTAATTTCTGTACTGGTTTTCTTTTGATTTCTCATCTGCGGTTTTCTTTTTGTTGCCCCAACATGCCTCGGTAGTATGCCCTTTCTTTTTACAGCTCTTGCAGAATAGTTTTTGTTTACCTTTCTTAAAGTGGTATGCTTCAGAGCTTTCGGCTTGTTCACTACCATTCCTGGCCTGGTATTCCTCAAGAATTTTAACTTTCAGGACGCCAGGATTGGGCAATGTGTCTCTGGATTCTATGGCTATACGAAAGTTTTCAAATGACGTACGCAAACTGTAGAGTAACATTATGCTTAGCAATTCTGGCGGTATTTTTATATCCATATCGGCGAGCTTGTCCACAATATCCATAAAATTATTTATGTGATCACGGATGTCTTCATTAGTGGTCATTCGCTTCAGAACCAATTGCTTAAGCAAGGTCGCTTTCCTCGCAGGCCCGGTGCTCTGATACGTGGCTTTTAATTTGTCCCATACTGCTTTAGATGACGGGCAGATCTTTATTTGTTTCAGCTCGGAAGGTGACAACAAAAGTAAAATTTCAGCTTTTGCCTTCAAATCCTCCTTGTCGAACGCTAACTTCGCCGCCGCATCGGCGCTAGGCGGCAATGTTTTCTCGCCGCTTACGATATCCCAATAATCATTTTTAATTAGGACAGCTTGCGCTTGTAAGCACCATGTGTCATAGTTTGACTTGGTCAGCGGTTCAATATTTCGATAACTCGTCGATGCCATTTTACGTATTGTTTACTTACAGTTGTGCAAACCACGCTCTGCTACCATTTGATGGAGTAATTATATAATAAACTCATAAGTAAACATATATTTGCATATTTTATTATTCCAAAACACACCAGACAGTTTAATGTATTTTACATGACAGCTTTGGCATTCATAAAGTCAAACTTGCCGCGAGAGCGCGGTGGCCAGTACCTACATTATAGCTCAGGAATCGAAACTACACCCCGTAAGCCGCGTCCGCTGCGCCATGTTTTCGTGGTTTTTAAACGTCAAACATGTTTTGCCAATCAAAACTACCTAAACCCTATTTGTTTGCCGAACCTGACGGAAAATATGTTAGATGTTTAAAAACATGGAAAACATTGGTGCAGCGGACCCGGCTGTAGGTAGACACTAAATAAAATAATCATAATGTATTTTCTCGAAAAAAGGATAATAGAGAAAAAATCAACGCAAGAGGCTATATGTAAAGGTAATCACTAAGTTCCAAAGTTTTATGTTCTGTCCCTTTTCCACAAAACGAAACTTCATATGAAACGATTGTTTTTTACTATGACGCTCGAGGATCTTGACGTCACAGTCCCCGATCGTTTTCTCACTCTAACAAGCGACATTAAAACGGTTTAGAGATATTTGAATGGGATTTTCGTCATCTTCTATCTATGTATACCTACATATAAATGCCTATGTCCTGACTGACTCACCCACTCACTCATCAACGCACAGCCGAAACTACTGGGGCTAGAGAGTTGAAATTTACACCAGAACTACCTTTTACAACGTAGGCAACGGATAAGAAGGGATTTTTGGAAATTCTACCCCTAAAGGGGTCAAATAGGGGTGCAAATTTTGTATGGGGGAAACTTTAATATTTTAGCAAGAAACTCAATACGTTTTAGAAAGCTTACTTATTAGAATACAAATAAAGTACTGTCAGCGTTTTGGAAAATTCAGCCTCTTAGGGGGTTTAAAAGGTTTGCAAAGTTTGTATGAGCGAAACTTCTTTTTGAGATAGAAGCTTAAAAGTTTGTAGAAAGATTACTTATTACAATACAAATAAAAAAAAAAGCGTTTTGGAAAATGGTATAAAAAAGGGGTACAATGTTGGTAAAGGGGATTTTTTGAGCTAGAATCTCAAACCTTTTTAAAAAGATTACATAATAAAATAAAATACTTTCAGCGTTTTAGAAAATTCCACCCCTTAGGGGTGTATAAGGGGGTGCAACGTTTGTAAATATATTTTTTTAGAAAGCGACAATGTTTTGTTGAAAGATTACTTATTACCATACAAATAAAGAACTTTCAGCGTTTTGGAAAATTCCAACCCTAGGGGTGATTAAAACGGGCGAAATTTTGTATGGAGGAAACTTTTTTTTTTGAATTAGAGACTTGAAATTGTGTAGAAAGATTAATTATTAGAATAAAATATATAGGTAAACTACTTTCAGTGGTTTGAAAATTTCCACCCGCTAAGAGGGCGATAAAGAGGTGCAATGTTTGTATAGGAAAACTTCTTTTAGGTAGAAACTTAAAACTCTGTAGAAAGATTAAGTATCTACCTACTTATTTAAATACAAAAAAATACCTACTGCCAGCGTTTTGGAAAATTTCACCCCTTAAGGGGTTAAAAAGGGGTGCAAGGTTCGTATGGGAAACACTTTTTTTTAGTTAGAGAATTGATAGTTTGTAGAAAAAATACTTACTTATTACAATAAAAAACCGAGTGTTTTTTTTAATTTTTCCCTGAAAAGCGTTCAAAGTTTGTATGGAGAGCAAGAAAATTTTAAAGTATGATATTTGTAACTTAGCCTGTTTAGACTACAAAACTTATTTTAGCATTTTTTGAAATATATCCCCTAAAGGGGATTATGAGGGTGTTCAAAGTTTGTATGGAGAGCAAAATATTTTTAAAGTAAGGGATTTGTAACTTCAGTTTTAGACTGTTTGCTAAAATACTACAAAACTTATTTCAGCGTTTTTTTAATTCATCGCCTAAGAAGGTTAAAAGGGGGTTCGAACTTTGTATAGAGAGCAAGACATTTTTAAAGTAAGAAATTTGTAACTACGGTTTCAGACTGTTTACTATGAGGGTTCAGAGAGGGTTCTTAGTTTGTATAGAGAGCAAGAGATTTTGAAAGTAAGAGATTTGTAACTTCGGTTTTAGATTGTTTTCTAAAAGACTAGGTACAAAATTAATTTCAATGTTTTTTTTTAAATTCATTCCTTCAACAATCATTTAGACGATAACATGTTATACGCGGACGAAGTCGCGGGCAACAGCTAGTATAATATAATCTAAATTCACATGTATTAGCAAATAATCAATTCAAATTTACCTACATACTTAAACCAAATAAAAATTGTTCTGATTATTACTTGATTCGTACAGTGTTATTGTTATATATGGAAGTAGATACACACCTATAATAGCTCTTTTATTATTATTCAGTAACTACTTATTATCTACTAGCTGTTGCCCGCGACTTCGTCCGCGTATAACATGTCATCGTCTAAAAGTTTGTTTAAGGAATAAATTAAAAAAAAACATTGAAATTAGTTTTGTGCCTTGTCTTTTAGTAAACAGTCTAAAACCGAAGTTACAAATCTCTTACTTTCAAAATGGCTTGCTCTTTATACACACTTAGAACCCCTTTTGAACCCTCATAATAAACAGGCTGAAACCGTAGTTACAAATTTCTTACTTTAAAAATGTCTTGCTTATACAAACTTTGATTGCCCCTTTGGGGGAAGAATTTCAAAAAACGCTGAAATAATTTTGGTAGTTTAAACAGGCTAAGATCGAAGTTACAAATCTCATATCTTTAATTTTTTTTATTATTTAATCTTTCTAATAAGGTTTAGAGATTCTAGCTCCAAAAAATTCCCTTTACCAACATTGCACCCCTTTTTCATCCCCTTAGGCGTGGAATTTTCCAAAACGCTAAAACTACTTTATTTGTTTCGTATTATTTGTATCGTAATAAGTAATATTTCTAAAAACTTCTAAGCTTCTATCTCAAAAAAGGAGTTTCGCTCATACAAACTTTGCAACCCTTTAGGGGTGAAATTTTTCAAAACGCTAAAAGTACTTTATTTGTATTATAATAAGTAATCTTTCTACAAAGTTTTAAGTCGCTTGTCTAAAGTTTCCCCCATACAAAATTTACACCCCTTTCTAACCACCTTAGGGGCAGAATTCTCCTAAACGTTGACAGTACTTTATTTGTATTCTAATAAGCAGGGGGCGTACTTTTCATGCCGATGACATCAATTTGACGTCACGCTGCATATAGGATGATCCCAAATAGTTTTATTGTGATTATTAATCATTAGTCCTCAATCATTTTCATCATGTACAAATAACTTCAAAAGTAATCTAGGGGTATGATTTCCAAAAAAATACTTCTTATTCGTTGCCTACGTTGTAAAAGGTAGTTCTGGTGTAAATTTCAACTCTCTAGGCCCAGTAGTTTCGGCTGTGAGTTGATGAGTGAGTGAGTGAGTGAGTCATTCAGGACATAGGCATTTATATTTTTGTTCCCATAAATATAATTATCATACTTTTTGCTGTCAATCCGTACTGTTTTTTAGGCTTCCGTACTCAAAGAGTAAAACGGGACCCTATTACTAAAACTTCGCTGTCCGTCCTTCCGTCCGTCCGTCCGTCTGTCTGTCACCAGGCTGTATCTCAAGAACCGTGATAGCTAGAGAGTTGAAATTTTCACATATTATGTATTTCTGTTGCCGCTATACCAACAAATACTAAAAACAAAATAAAATATTTTTTTAAGGGGGGCTCCCATACAACAAAGGTGATTTTTTTGCCGTTTTTATAGATAACTAGCTTTTGCCCGCGACTTCGTCCGCGTAGAACTCGTTTATATCGTAGCTCGATACAAACTTTCACCCTCCATTGCCCATTTAGGGGTAGATTTCCGATATAAAAACTATCCTCGAGACTCGAAACTATTTTTATCATCATCATCATCATAACAGCCGAAAGACGCCCACTGCTGGACATAGGCCTCCCCCAAAGAGTTCCAAAGTGACCAATCCTGCGTCATCGGCATCCAGCGGACTCCCGCGACCTTTACCAGGTCATCAGTCAGGGGGGGGTGCTACCAACGCTGCGCCTACTAACTACCTCTATACCAAATTTTATCAAAACGGGCTACATCCAAATTCTCATCCCCCCCGTTTTACCCCTAAGGGGAAGATTTTCGGGATATATCCTATCCTTTGACCTTCCTCGGGACTCAAACTATTTATATACCAAATTTCAGCCAAATCGGTGCAGCGGTTTAAGTAGCTCCATACAAACTTTCACCCCCCATTTCCAGTCTTTAGGGGTTGTCCTTTCCCAGGACTCAAACTATCTCTATACCAAATTTCATCTAAATCGGTTCAGCCGTTTTCACGTGATGCGCGGTCACATAAACAGACAAACAGATAAACAGACCAACAGACAAAAATTCTAAAAACTGTTGGAACGTGTTCTGTTATCGATTTTAAGTATCCCTAACCAATTTTTTTTCAAATATCTTCCATGTACAGACTTTCGACCCTCTTCAGCTTTATTATATGTATAGATGGTACGGCACCCCTCGTGCTCGAGTCCAACTCGCACTTGGCCGGTTTTTTTCTGTAGGTACCTATCTATTTCTTCAAATGACTCTTCTTTAATATTTATATAGATTAGGTACTCTTTCCGCTTGTCTTCCAAATAGGGGAGAAGACTCAAAATTTATTATTACTTCAAAAGTAAACCTCTTGGTATGCGTTTCGTGAAGGTCTATGGGAGACGGGATTTAAATTATTAATAGGTGAAATTATGGAAAAGCAATTCCGCCATTTTGACGTTTCACAAAGCTGACAGATGTGGCGGCGATATACTTTAAGAATAATAAATGAAAAATTAATGAAGTCGTATAGTTCGGAATATTAATTAATTGTCGCAGTCGGATAAAAACTATCCTAAGTTGCAGCTAGAATAATAATGTACCTACAAAAAATGTTTCATATGTTTCCGTTCACGGGATGCTGAGAACATTCGTGACAACCCAAAGCTTAGTTTCAAACTGGCTGATTCTAGAGATTTATTATAAGTGGAGATTATGTTCATTTTCTTACCTCTCGGCATCCTTTGGGCGTGCCGGGAGATAAAAAAAACGCGTGATATGATTTTTTATCATTGTTTTTGCAACCCGCTGCAATACAATGTCATTTAGGTGTATTTTTATTCATTTCAACAGAAACAATGCAACACACAAACAGACGAATGCGGCGGCACGTTCACTTGCGATATAACTAGATAGTCCCTGGGCGACCGAGCTCCACTAGGATGAAAACGGAAAAATACTGAGAAAACGAATTTTCCCGGACATGAGACCTATCTAGATCGATTTCTAGCCTCCTTAACCACCTACATTCCAAATTTCATCGAAATCGTTAGAGCCGTTTCCGAGAACGTGATTGCAAATATATATATATGTATATATATAATACATACATATATATATATATATATATATACAAATATTGCTCGTTTAATAGTATAGGATTTACGTAATAAGCTTGTGCGCGCGAAGTAGCGAGCGCGCGCGTGCGATCCTGTGCACAGCGTGGCCGCCACTGAATAGTACCCTATTTTCGGGCAACTGGCATACGTACTTGTAGCGATGAACTTAAAGTGAGCCGCGCCTGGTATGGGGAACCCCCTAAATTTATTGTTTTTTTTTTTCTATTTTTGTGTGAAAATCTTAATGCGGTTCACAGAATACATCTAGGTACTTACCAAATTTCAACAGTATAGTTCTTAAAGCTTCGGAAAAAAGTGGCTGTGACATACGGACGAACAGACAGACAGACATGACGAATCCATATTAAGGGTTGGTAAATGTACTCCATTCGTAAGAAATTCAGGTTTTGTTCGAAAATTACGTACCTACTCTATGAAAACATGGTATACAGCAACATTAAAGCTGAATTAATTTTGCACAAGCCTACACAACCTTGACGAGACATTACCATTCATTACATTATGAAGTTCTAGTAAAACGGCCTGCAAACAATGTTAAATGTATAGTGTACTATAGCACTGGCGTGTTACAAACCCATCTACTTATGTCATGTTTCGTAGTACGTTTCTACTGTTGTCGCGAACCACTTCTGGTCACTCTCATGGCCGCGAATGAGAACCTATAGCACTCAAGCTAAGACACCTGTATTAGCATATATGCAACTATAGACATACCCTTACAACTTGCGGAATCCTTTATTTATCTGACATAGGGGCTGCCGCCTCATGCGTGCCAGCTCCCTATGACGTGTGTCCTCCAACCTCCCCTTATAGACATCCCTTACCACCATTGATACTGTCCCAATTCACACGCTATTGTTCCAGTTACCCGGGTGCACCCTTGACTGATGATGATATGGCCTGAAGCCGAGACTACCGAACTACCCTGTTGTTACACTTGTAACTAATCCTTTAACACTAAAGAACTCCATAACTAAGAACTGTGTTGTGTGTCCTACAGGTCACGTACATGTGGGACCTGTAGAAAAACCTTATTCATCTCCATGATATACCAATACGCCTCCCAAAGAGAATGAGACCTGTGGACGCACATAAATACATCGCATCATAAACAATCATCGTCCGATCTGTGTAAGCACATGAACACACGTGTAAATGATAACAAATCGTTACAATATCATAGGACGCATCGAAAGTGATTATGGAACGAGCTTGACAGAAATGTAAATAAAAGCGAATTATAGAAATTATGCTATCAACATATTATTTGTAATATTTATTACCACGTGTATGGATTGAGAATAAAAAGCTGAAACATTGTAGTATTTACTTACTTACCCCTTTATTCGTGTACCCTGTACCCGATTTAGACAATTCGTTACTACTATGTTGAATAGGCAAGGGAAATATAAAGTATTTGTTATAATAAAAATCATAGAATTATTGTAATAACTCTTTTATTGGCCAAAATACCAGTAAAAACCTTCAAACCATAAGTAGGGTCATTTCGCCGGTTGGCGACCACCTAATTTCATGTGCCGGTTAGCGACCACTTAGCTGACTTGGTGAACTGAAAGCATATTTACTCGTTTTTTTTGTAAATTCCTATTCCATAAATACAAACAATAAGGCATGCGGGTGACTGTTTCAATAGGCTCTGTAGAATTGATGTTATCTTCAATTGAAAAAACCATGTTCTTCAAGTGGTCGCTAACCGAAGGTGGTCGCGTAACCGGCGTATTCATTTATTTATCATTAAATTGTGATGTGCTGGTTTAGGGCACACACAAATCCCTCGAACGCTATGGTCTTGCGAGGGTTTCCTGACTAGCTCAGAGGTGCGATTAGGGATCGAGGAGGAGCAGAAGGCAAACACAGATTAAATTAACAATAGAAATGGGTCTTACGCCCGTTTATTATCACTTCAAAACCTTATGTCTAAAAGCCTAACTACGGTAGTGAATTAAGACCGGTACGGCGGTGTGAGCGCGGAGCTACTTATTTCTACGGGCGGCGTTTGTTAGTGGAATGATTCGGCGGAAGGTTAGATGGAAGTCTGGGCGAGAGCGAGGACCAGCCAGCGCTGCTTCGAGACTACGGGAACCTGGAGTCCTGGGCGAGCGAGGACCAGCCAGCGCTGCCTCGGGAGGACTCGAGGGTGATTCACGTCCTAGGTCCGTGGCACGCGAGGACTTGCCTCACGGCCTCGTGTGCTAGGGCGACCTGGGCTGAGTGCGGGCTTGCCACACTGCCTCACGGTAGGCGGGGATACTCGGGCGAGCGAGGACTGGCCAGCGCTGCCTCGGAGAGGAGGGGAGGGGGGGCAGTGCTTTCCACCGAGCGGTGGGCCACACTGGCGCTCGCGGCGCTGCGCCGCGGGTTTTATGCGCTTCGCGGGGCGGGGTGCGGGCGGCCGGTGCGTCGTACTGCTCCTCGCCCCGCCGACTGCCCCGGCGTTCTCCGCGGAGCGTGGTGGGGTGATGTACCGGTGTGTGTGTGACGTAGGGCTGCTGCGCCTACGTTACAAAATTACCCATAAGTTAATTAATTCACTTATAACGTGACTAATAATCGAAGCATCAATAATAATTCAAGCATATAATGCAGTTGAAATACACAGCAATATCACAAAGTACATAATTAATACCAAGGGTTACTTAACTAACTGGACTTCCCAGGAGATGTTCACCATGGAACAGCAGTGACAATAATGAAATCAGAACTCGTACTCGTACTCGTTGGATTCTTCCTCCGCGCCTCGAAGAGGCGCGGGGGGAGCCGTTTTAAGCATTTGCTTTTTTCGGCGGCAATTCTCCGGCCGTTAAGACGGCCGTGGTGTTGGGGTAGCGGTTTCTGCGCTGTTTGCTGGGGCCAGGGTCCTTCGACGCCATGGCTTGTTTATAATTTTTCCATTTCTGGAGTGTTTCTGATGCTGCGCATCTGGGCTGGTACCAGGGTCTTCTTTTGCAGGAACGTCTGGTGGTGGTGCTGAGGAGGCGACGGCGGAGGCGGCGTCGTGGCCTCATCTCGGCGGTAATTCTACGACCGTAAGGACGGTCGTGGGTCAAATCATGAAGCCAGGATCTTCTTGTGCAGGTACATCTGGCTTGGGCTGAGGAGGCAAAGGCCTACGCTCAGGGCAAGTCTCCGGCCGGCGGCCGTGGGTCAAGTCCGGTTCCAGGGTCTTCTCTTTAACAGGAACGTCTGGCTTCAGGGCTGGGGAGGCAACGTGGCCCTGGCTCGATTGTTGGTGGATGGTGGTGTCTGGGTTCCAGTCAAATCGACCTGGTGGTCGGTCGACTTTTGGCCTGATGGTCGGCCCGGACGCGTCGGCGCGTGCTCTGCGGCGGACGCGACCGCGCGCGCTTGGCGGCGGAGCGCGACTGAATAACGAATGAATGAATAACGTAATGAAATCAGACTCTTTTTTTTTTTTTTTTTTTTTTGAACCTGACTGTTGCTATGATAGGACGAACCCAATATAGCAGTCGAACTGCGTGGTTGGAGGGTAGCTTGGGGAAAATCCAAGGGGAACCTCCGGCACGACCACGCGGGAAGGGGTAAACACTGGAATACTCTAAAAGTTTGCGCTCCAGTGAGATTGGTTGAACGGTTTCAACCGAATCTGAGGTGTGAGTGGTGATGAACTACTAGGATTGCTGGTTCGCTAAAACCTACCCTAGCTGAGAAGAGTCCAGCAAGAAACGAAATCAGAATCGGCCGGTCAAACCCTTTTATACCTGATTCCAGGTGTTCGACCACGCCACCTCTGTTCGATAAACACGTGACGTCATGGATAGTTTAGTCAGTCATTTTAATCACTTGATCAATAAATTCTTACTAGTATTCATTTAAAATATACACAAACATATTAAAACCATTATAAATAGGCACCATGAAAATTACATACTGATATTAATTTTAATTTTAGCATTGGCAATATTATTAATAAGTCAACGATTATACACTTACCCGACATATTTTCATTGAAGTGTCAAATCAGTATCTAATAGTCTGGTGACACAGAAAGGTGACAATCTAATCAATAAAGAAGGTTAATTCGCATCTTAAATTACTGGTAAGCTTATGTGCTATATTACATAATAATCTAACAAGCTCACCCTGGTTTTCCTCCAAATCAACCACTACAAAACCGCACTTAACTGTTCGTTCCCAATATAGCCGTTAGGAACTCTGACAACCCGCCTACCCGTCAACATTGTTTTTTTTTTATTATTATTAGAGCTTTGGCTACTAGGGCCATCAGCTTAAAATCAAAATTTACATAACAATAATCACAACAACAAGCGATACAATTAAAAATATAAAACACAAAAGAACCTTAAACTAAACAAGAACAAAATATGTATGTGAATATTTACAAAACACCAAAAGAGTTTTTAACAAAGTCAAAAATAATGCTATACAAGTTTACATGCCTTAATAGTTCCTGAACAGAGGTTGGAAAATGTCCATCTTTTATTTCATCATTACATAAACCAATAAGTAATAATCTTTGTAAATTAAAATAAGGACAGTTTAAAAATAAATGATCTAAATTACAATTGTCTGTGTTACAGAAGTTACAAACAGAATTACTTGCCAAATTTAATCTGTGAAGATGGCCTGGAAAAAGGCAATGACCGTCAACATTGTTACTTATAAAAATGATTCCTTGTAGGTGTTGCTACATGAGATAAATCGGCTGTTTGAGACATAATTATAAACACCAATGTAAATACTATCGTGAATCATGTCATGACCTTTCACGACAACTGTAGGAAGACACCTGTGGCGTCACTCCTGCCAAATCTGACTAGTTCTGCATCGCACTATCGAAGTTTCTTAAATCAGTTGCATAAATATAACATCCAAACAACTCTCATTGGACTTCGGTCCCTGAGAGATCTCTCTATTGTCGTATCTTCTACATTGGTGACCCCGACAATGGACATAAGCGCAACTCTGAATATCCTGACTGACGCCCGGACTCTTCTCAGCAAGCCAGACTCTCTCTCTCTCTCTGTCTCCGCTCGCCACCCTGGCTCTGAGCGCTCGCTCGCCACGCTGGCTCTGAGCACTGGCAAGCTGCACTCTACTCTTCATACATCCTTGACCCCTCCGTCTCAAAGGGGGGCTGATGTGGCGTCACTCCTGTCAAATCTGACGAGTTCTGCATCGCACTATCGAAGTTTCTTAAATCAGTTGCATAAATAGAACATCCAAACAACTCTCATTGGACTTCGGTCCCTGAGAGATCTCTCTATTGTCGTATCTTCTACACACCTCTTCTTGTTTATATTTTTAATTTCATCTCATATTCTGTTATAAATGTTTTAATGTCGTTTACGTAGCTATTACGGTTCCATGGGCAGGTATACCCTTTAAAACTTACAGAAAAAAGTATGGTGCGAATATAGAGAGAAGAACTTTGTAATAATATTTTTGCAGAAATTATTAAAGTAGGATTACTGAGATTTATCATATCAGTTTAAGAATTATCTAGAGATCGCTGTTAAGATTACGTCTGATAATATGATAATTATTAGTATCTTTTATCTGCGTCATTAATTTCAATAGGAGCAATTGAGCATGTATTAAATCTGTGTTTAAAACAAGAGCTAAATGGAACACGTGTTTCGTTCTAATTTAAATATTCATCTTCTTTATTTATACCTACATAGGTGTTTCCGCATGTTTCCTTAACAAAATTAACAAACCGCAGATATTTTCCGGTTCATTTCTGAAATAATAATAGAATATTTTACCGTTTGAAAATAGCTAGGAGCAAATAAGAAATGGATTCTCAAGTCGAAAAAGATAGCAAAGTGCCGTTTGAAGAAGCGCTCGAGAAAACAGGTAAGAGACACAAAAGCTGCATCCATACTGTATACTCTGGAGTAGGTACGGTTACGGTTTACTCGTACCTAATAATTGGAAGTAGTTTTGCAATAAGTAATTTACTTTAAAATATCGGCCAAGTGCACTCGCGCACGAAGGGTTCCGTACCATTATCTACAGTGCTGGACAAAAAGAATCATACACTTACACGAAAAGTATATTTTCCTTTACAACTTTTTTTGTGAACTTCACCACGTGATGTTTGTATAGAAAACTTTTAGGACATTTAAAGAGCTCTATTATTAATATAACAATATTAGCGATCTTCTCAATATATTGTTTTCTAGTGCTTGATTACTTTTACCGCGTCATTTTACTCTGGACAAAATAGATAATACGGACGCTTTACTAGAAATAAAATTGTACCACGTAATTGCCTGGCTAGAAACAAAATAAAAATAGGTCATTGTGTCAGTCTTGACCATTTGAAGTAACTTTCATGTATTATTTCAATGTTGAAGATGTCAGGAAAACAGATTTCCATAGATGTTCGTAATCTGGTTATACGTGATAGGAAAAAACAAATTTCGTTTCGGAAAATTGCCGAAAAATATTCCATCTCTGTGGGAGCTGTACAGCACATTTGGAAGAAACATGAAAACCAAGGAACTGTGGCGAACTTGCCTGGAGTCGGTCGCAAGCGATCAACAACTCTGCGCGATGATGCTAGAATTGTTCGATGTGCGAAGCTAAATCCAAAATTATCATCGAGAGCTATTACGGAAACGATGGATCTTAGGGTCAGTTCTCGAACTGTACGTCGCAGGCTCAGAGAAAATGGTTTAAAAAACTGTTTAGCATCTAAGCGTCCATTTATAAGCAGTAAAAACAAAACAAAGCGTCTTGCATTTGCGAAGAAACATATTGGAAAGCCCTTGGAGTACTGGAAGTCAATCTTATGGACTGATGAAAGTAAATTCGAGCTGTTTGGACAAAAAAGCCGGTTCAGAGTGTGGCGTAAGCCTTGCGAAGCGTTGGCAGAACGCAACATACAAAAAACTGTGAAGCATGGTGGAGGTAATGTTATGGTGTGGGGCTCATTTGCTTGGTCTGGAGTTGGCAGCTTAGCTCGAATTAATGGAATAATGACCGCTGTAGATTATATTAACATATTACAAGAAAATTTAGAGATTTCTTTGCTTAAATGTGGCTTGGAGGGCCGATATTTATTTCAGCAAGATAATGACCCGAAGCACACAGCTAAAATATCCGCTGCATTCTTCAAGGCAAATAGGATCAAACAGCTTGAATGGCCGCCACAATCGCCCGACCTCAACCCGATTGAGAATTTATGGTCTTATTTGGATAGCAAAATTAATAAAACAAATGTGACTAACAAGGATTCCTACTTCGGTGCACTGGAAGAAGCTTGGGAATATATCGACCCTGAATACCTAAAGTCATTGGTGGAAAGCGTGCCTAGAAGATTAGCAGCGGTTTTGAAAGCAAAAGGAGGCCACACAAAATATTAGATTAAGTTTAATTGAGTTTGTGTTTAATGTATGATTTAATTTGTCCAGAGCAAAATGAAGTGCTATTGATAAATACCCATGTAAATAAATAAATTTGTTGAATCTTGAAATTTTAATATCTATATATAATAAGCCATGGAATGTGCTACAAGTTTGCCTAAGATATAATATATGTAATCGAATTCATAAAGTAGTTCAGAAAGAAACTCTCATTTCCGTGTAAGTGTATGATTCTTTTTGTCCAGCACTGTATAAAAACGGCAAAAAAATCACGTTTGTTGTATGGGAGCCCCCCCTTAAAAAATGTTTTATTTTGTTTTTATTATTTGTTGTTATAGCGGCAACAGAAATACATAATCTGTGAAAATTTCAACTCTCTAGCTATCACGGTTCTTGAGATACAGCCTGGTGACAGACAGACGGACGGACAGCAAAGTCTCAGTAATAGGGTCCCGTTTTACTCTTTGAGTACGGAACCCTAAAAACAAAGTTTAAACCGACTTCAATTCAGTAATTCGTCAAGCCTCATAGGTAGGTACATGAGAAGTTCCACGTTGCTTTCCGAGAGCAAATGCGTTGATTACCTATTACAGAAAAAACTCAAGTCGCTGGATACGTGGGCTGATAATATTTGACGTCGATTCCTCAAGGATCTCAGAATTTACACTTCATTTTGCTACTTCAACAGAATCATGTCAGAATATTTGACATAGGTACTTTACCAATACTTTACATCCTTGAGGAGTTCCATAAGTCATCTGTGGTCTTCATCATCAGTTCCACTTCACCAAAATTGCGATTTCCGAGAGTAAATACACGAGTTATAATAAATGCCCACATGGTGTTGTGTTGTGCGTCGCGTATGTTCGCCGAGGCCCATATGGTCCATGATGATATGATATGGACGACTTTTACGCCATTATACGGAAACATCGTCTCGATTATGGGTCGACTTAGCCAAGGGCAGCTCCAGCAGCATTCTGGGGGTGATTGCGGGCCGATATGATAGTCCAATTGTGGCTCACTGGATAAGGATGATAAAGAGCTTTCTATCATATAAATAAATATTTGCGGACAATCTTACACAAATCAACCTAGTCCCAAACTAAGCAAAGCTTGTAGGTACTATGGGTACTAGACGACGATATAGATACTTATATAGAGAAATAAATACTTATACAGCGTGTATTTTTTAATATTACCTCAAATTGTAACCAGACGTAGATATGAACCGATTTTGCAAGAAAAGTTTCTTAACCTACTACCAATTTTTTTTTCCTTATAAAATAATTCAGCACGCAATGTATCACTACTTTGTCTTACTGACGTGACGTCACAAATGTCACAAGTGACCCGCTTCTTCCATGTGTCAAAGGAGTGTACGCAATACATTGCTGCTCCATAAATTTTCAAAAATTAATTATACTTTGTTAGTTAAGACTAACTTAAAATTTTCTTGCAATATCGGTTCATAGCGTTACCTACATCTGGTTACAATTTGAGGTAATATTAAAAATACAAGCTGTATACATACATAGAAAACATCCATGACTCAGGAACAAATATTCGTGCTCATCACACAAATAAATGCCCTTACCGGGGTTTGAACCCAGGACCTCTTGCTTCGTAGGCAGCGTCACTACCAACTAGGCTAAACATCAAGCACGCACACATACATGAGTGACAGCCATGCAAACTGTAAACGTTGGTTGGATCACTGTTTGGTGACAGAAGCGGCGTGGAAGTCAATAACCCTTGTTATCGTGCGGTATGATATGTATTGGTCAGATCACTTACCATTAGAAGTAAAATGTAGCTTAGGTAATATTACTGGTAAGAATGACTGTGTGAATAAGGCTGATTTTAGTATGGTAAAATGGGGCACTAGGAGTGACAGTCAAATAGAAAAATACAATGACATATGTACAAGTAGATTAAAACTCATTGACTTCCCGATAGAATTAGGACATTGTGCTGATAGTTTATGTAATTGTTTAGATCATAGGATAATAATTGACATCTTGTATAATAAAATTGTTCATGTTGTGAAGGAATCGGCAATCAGTTGTTATGGCTTAAATAAAGGTTATGTTAAAAAACATGTACATAGTTGGATGGAACCGACATGTTAGGGAGGTGCACCAGGAGGCGAGGCTAAACTTTCAAATGTGGCTGCTACATGGTAAGCCGTCGATCGGGGAAGCCTACAACAGAATGTGTGATTCCAGAAAACGCTTTAAGTCCAAGTTAAAATGGTGCCAGGATAACGAGGATCAAATAAAAATGGATGTTTTAGCAACCAGTCACAGGGCAAAAGACTTTAAGCGCTTCTGGAAACACACAAAAAAACTGGAGGGCCCGTCGCGCGTCGCCTCGAATGTGGACGGCTTATGTAACCCGGAACATATTGCTGAGCTGTTTAGTAGACATTTTAGGGTTGACTCGCCGCTGGGACCTTCTGAGAGGGTGCTCGTTGAAGGGGCGCATGTGAATGGTGACAATACGCGATTTTCAGCAAAACAAATTCATACGCTGATAAAAAACATGAAACGTGGTAAGTCACCAGGACACGAAGACCTTAGCATTGAGCACCTCCAGTATGCTGGATTTCACTTGCCCAGGGTGCTCGCGTTGCTGTTTAATTTGTGTATGGGGCATGGATATCTTCCTCGAGAGCTCTTGAAGACCGTTGTAGTTCCTATTATAAAAAATAAGACTGCGGATGCCTCCGACAGGAACAATTATAGACCGATCTCGCTAGCTACAGTCATCTGTGGAGAAGGTGCTGGACGGTTTGCTTGATCGCTGTGTAAGTAAGCATATTAAACTGAATGAAGCTCAGTTCGGATTCAGACCGGGCCTCTCCACTGAAACAGCAATACTGCGACTCAAGCACACCGTTCAGTATTATGTTAAGAGAAATACCCCTGTTTACGCGTGTTTCTTGGACCTGTCGAAGGCATTCGACCTGGTAGATTATGAAGTTCTTTGGTCAAAGCTGAGCAATGAAACCAGTACACCTAAAGAAATCATTAACTTATTTAAATGTTGGTATAACAACCAAACCAACACAGTTAGGTGGGCTGGTCATAGTTCAAAGGAGTATGGATTGGAATGCGGGGTGAGGCAGGGGGGGTTATCGTCGCCGGTCTTCTCGATGAGGTCAGCGGTACCGGCGTCGGGTGTTCTATAGATGGAAATATTGTTAACAATATTAGTTACGCCGACGACATGGTGCTGCTGTGCCCATCGGTAAGGGCTCTTGAGAACTTATTAAGCATCTGTGAGAAGTACGCGGCGGCTCATGGACTGAGGTACAACACTAAGAAAAGTGAATTTCTTGTTTTCAAGGCTGGGTGTAAAAAGCCTAAAACAGTTCCACCAGTAAAACTGTTAGGAGTTCCCTTGAAACGAGTCACTGAATTTAAGTACCTTGGTCACTGGGTCGTCGAGGGTCTCACTGATGACTTAGACATTGAGCGTGAGCGAAGGGCCCTGGCTGTGAAGGCTAATATGTTGGTCCGTAGGTTTTTAGGTGCTCACGTGATGTGAAAATTACTCTCTTTTAAAGCATACTGTCAGACTTTTTATACCTGCAGCCTATGGACCAACTATGCTCAAAAAACGTACAACAGTCTACGCGTTCAGTACAATAACGCTTTTAGGATGCTGTTGGGACTGCCTCGCTGGTGCAGTGCCTCTGGCATGTTTCTAGAGGCGAACACGGATGGCTTTCAAACTATATTGCGAAAACGTGTTGCCTCCGTGTTGCGTAGAGTCCGAGACAGTACCAACAGCCTCCTGAGCTGTGCTGAATAAGTACGACTGCCCTGTAGGGGTCACAAAACCGCTAGTATTTTTGGAAACCGGTTTTTCGGTTTTTGTACACTACAAATCCGGGTTTTCCGGTTTTTCGGTGATTTTTCGGTTTTACATATAAAAAGTAAAAAAAACTGCATTTTATGAATTTAAACTTTAATATTCAGTCATTTAACAATGGATATAAAACCTGTTTTATATCTTATAATTATTAGGAACAAAAATTAAAAACAAAATAACTAAAATAATAACCTCCATGCACTTCTGGAACGCAAAATTAACTGCAAATAGTTATCATTATAACAGAAAACACAAAACATCGTACCTATATTCCTTTTACGAAAGTAAATACTTATTAAAACGGTGACTGCGAGAAGAAGTCCACTCGTCAAAAGTCAATGCAAACTTTTCGTTATTTTGTTTCATTTCAACAGGAAGACAAGAGATGTTGTATTGAAAAACAAACTACCTATACGTAGGGTAGGGCGGGCAATTAGCTAATTTTTATTAATTCAATTATATGTTCTATTCTATATTTACTGATAAACTAAAAAGTAGAAATTACAAATAGAAGAAGAAGTTATAAGTAGTAATAAACTGATAATCAAAGTAATACTTACAACTAGTCAAGTATTTAAGTGTAAAACCGAAAAACTCGAAAAACCGGTTTTTTCAAATTTGAAAGTTTTTCCGGTTTTGTCGGTTTCGGTGAAACCAGTTTTGTGAACCCTACTGCCCTGTGTTGAGGCACTGGAACGACGTGCACATGCGTGACAGGCCCGAAATTTATAATGTTAAATAGTATATAAGTAGGTAATTTAATTTGTTTTAATAATTTAATTTAATGATATTCTGTATTGTAATTTAATTTCAATTAACTGAATTTAATTGTAATGATATTTAATATTAATGTTACTATGGATTTTTATCTGAAATAAATTATGATTATTGAGTGCTCTTCAAAAAAGCGCTCGCTCAGAATTCGGTATTTTGACTATTTTGACACGCGTAGTGCGTTTGTGTGTATAAATACTACTACCACCCACACAAACGTACCTAACCCCCACATGCACAGCGAGATCGCACCAGCCGCGGGTGCCGTCCCTTTCTAGCTATATGTAAGTGCGATCGGGATAGAACTAACCGCGGAGCTTGCCGATGCAAATAGCTGTATAGCGCACCGTTGGAATTCACTCCGTGACCGATATTGATACTTGCACTAAAAAGTGGTAAGTATTACTTCGCTAACATGATGTTCTAGAACATCATGTTAGCGAAGTTAGATAACTTGAATAAAGTAAGTATTTGATTTTTGAGCACAAGTTTTCTATTTGTATTAAAATACTATGATATGACAAAGTATATTTAGTTTCGTTTTTTTAGTATAAAATAAACTAACGACTTTTAAAGTTGTCAGTATTAAGAAGAATAATTAGTTTTACGGATATTGATAGTTTGCATGTTATCTGAGTCTTATTTATATATAGTTATGTAATGAAATTATACCAGTAGACCCACCACTAGGAAATTACTGGGTACTTACGTATTCATTTCTTGAAGAAAAATTTTTTTGTTATGGACAGTAAAAAAAAACTGCCCTTCATAGAAATTGCTATGTCCGTTTCTTACCAAAGGAACTGAAAATTATAAATTATACAAACACAGCTTTTTATCTAGAATACAATTAATTAATGCGTGACTTTATTCAAAAGCCTAAAACCTCAGATGATAAAAAGGAATAGATATGAAACGGGGGCTTGGCGCGTGTCGGTGCGACATGGCCAAATGGGCATGTCACTGCTCACCGCATGTTAGTCGCAATTTGCCGTGAATCTGAAATGTTTTTCCACGTTTACTCAAAATGCCGAATTGTAGCGTGGTTACATGCAAAAATAGGAATGAAACTAAAACCTACATGAATGGTGGAGTCACGCACCACATGTTAGTATTAGTATTTTCACTTAAGAGGATTGTGAAGTGCCGATACGCGGCGAGAGTAGGTATTTTTAAAAAATCTATCTATTTCACACCGCTCTGTGCCTCACCTGTATCGTGCGATAGAGAGAGAAGCAAGTCCTGGAGGCAATTGCCTACATTTCCTTGTTGAAATATTGTTTCGGGTGATAACGTTTTTACCCCCCTAAACCTTTATGAAATGAAATAATTTTGGTATTATTGGATTCAGTACACTTTAATCTATGTCCGTACGTTTTCCTTTTTCAGTAAATCAGTTAATATTAATATTAAAAAAATTAAACGATAGACAAAGTTTTTAGGTCAAAAATATCGATTTTTAGATGCTAATAACTTTTAACGCAAGCAATATTCCTTAAAAATCAAAACGTACAGACCTAGTTTTTCGTTATATCTACAATATGTCCAAAACATATAAAAATCGAACAATGTTTACGGGGTGAAAAACGTTATCGCTTTTTGTATGAAAAATTACAGGCTCACAATCCTCTTAAGTCAGTAAAAACTAATATTTTAACAAATAAACGCAACTCCAGTGTGAGAACCTGGAGTTATTCGCATGGGACCGCAGATGGTGGCCGCCGTGGAGTTTTTTACAAGCTTTTATTTAGCTCACCCCGTTTGTTTTATTCTTTCTTGGGTCAAATTTAGAAATTGAAATTTCACCCTCTTCCTGTCAACCGATTGATCTGAAAATTTGCATGCATATGTATATCGCATGGTAATGCAATATTATGATGACATGGAGCTGATCTGATGCTGGAGCTGGCAGGTGGCCTTAGGAACTCCACAAGAAAAACGACACAACCCCATCGAGTTTGGGCTCGTTAGAATCGTCTCAATGCGTAGTTGATGATGGTATGCAGAAAAGTATAGACGGGATTAAAAGCTTGTACCAAAAATTATATTTTTGACAGAAACTTATTTAGGGGAAGGTGAGGGAATACGATCCCTGGAGGTCAAATGATCCCCCGCCGTAAGTACCGTACTAGGCTACAGGGGGCTCCTATACAACAAACGTGATTTTTTTAGATATAGATAATGGTACGGAATCCTTCGTGCGCGAGTCAGACTAGCACTTTTTTTTACATTTATTTCGAAATAAAGAGTGATACTCGGAAAAGTTGAAGGGAAGGTCAATCGTCGAATCCGACTCAGCCGAGTCGGATTCGACGAGGCAGCATTCGGGGAGCTACGGCACATCTTTTCGTCCAATATTCCGCAGTGTCTCAAGACGAGAGTCTTTGACCAGTGTGTGTTGCCAGTGAGAAATATGGCACGGAAACGTGGTCGCTTACTATAGGCCTCATAAGAAGGCTCAAAGTCACTCAAAGGGCAATGGAGAGGGCTATGCTGGGAGTTTCTCTGCGCGATCGCATCAGAAATGAGGCTATCCGCAGCAGAACCAAGGTAACCGATATAGCCCTCCGAATTGCTAAACTTAAGTGGCAGTGGGCGGTGCACATTGCACGTAGAACCGATGGCCGTTGGGGCGGAAAGGTTCTCGAGTGGCAACCACGTACCGGAAGGCGCAGCGTGGGTAGGCCCCCCGCAAGGTGGACAGATGACCTGGTAAAGGTCGCGGGAGTCCGCTGGATGCGGGTGGCGCAGGACCGGCCATTGTGGCACTCTTTGGGGGAGGCCTTTTTCCAGCAGTGGATGTATTTCGGCTGGTATGATGATGACTCGGAAATGTAATAAAACCACGTAAAATCTTCCTTTCCAGTGTAAACCCCCGGTGTGTGTTATTATTATATATAAACGAAAATAATAACTAAATGCATGGTAGGATCGCGCTGTACTTAACGAACGCCATATAAGCTTGTTTTTTAAAAAGTTTTTTATTCATCTTGTTATTTTCAATAACCCTGAATATTATGTCGCTGGTTCGTGGGTACTTGTACAGACAAATCACATAAACCCAAACAAGATAGGTCTATCTATTTTAGTTTAGGAGTCCCCATGACCACCTTCCATCATCAGATCCTGGAAATCATCCATCACCAAAGTGTTTACCAAGACAAAACAGATGAGCCCAAACTAGATGGGTTTATCTAGTTTAGTTTAGGAGTTCCATGACCACCTTCCAGCTCCATCATCAGACTCTGGAAATCATCCAGCACCAAAGTCTTGCCGTGCCATGACCAAATAAATGAGCCCAAATTCGATGGCTTTATCTTGTTGAGTTTAGGAGTTGCTATGGCCACCTTCCGACTCCATCATCAGACCAGCTCTATGATATTATGACATTGTCACCGAAGATACGCAATTGTACCTAATTTGAAGATTTCGCCCAAACTAACATACATACATACTAACTAATCGTGATGGCCGTTAGGGCGGGGAGGTTCTCGAGAGGCGACTACGTACCGGAAACTGCAGCGGACCCTCCACAAGGTGGACTGATAGTAACAAGTAAATAAATTAAATCTATCAAGTATCACGATCACTCGTACAATAATAATTGACTATAGAACGCGTAGTTTAGACAAAAGGATCCAACCCACAAGACATCACCATTGAAACGCATGACTTTTGATTTAGGTAGAAGGTTCAATTTTAAATGTTACATTACATACACATCCTGTGGGTTTGAGCCTTTTCGCTACACTACGTCAAAGCATGGCAGCTATGCAATTCATAACTTGTCTCGATTAGCCTCAAGAATGTATCCCCAGTATAGTTTGACCCCGAGGTTGGTAACAACTATGCCTAGTCGGAGATCAAAATAATATTATTTTATCTGAAGAGTGGCCGGTTAGCTTCGTGAATAGCCACAAATAAACAGAGTACACGTCTGTCTCGGAGGGCTATTCAGCCGGTACTCAAAGAGAATATAAATATGCCGGTACTGAGATATATTCCCGCGCGACGGTAAATTTATACTAGATTTGAATAATTATTTATAAATATAAATTTTGACAAAAGTTATAAATTTTTTGGGATCTTGTTGGTACAAGCATGAACTTTAATGTTGTGTAAGATTCAATACACAAATAATTCAACAATAATGAGAAAATCCTTGAGTTTTCAGTACGATTTTGTTGACAAATATGGTGTAATTGAGAACAGTTTACATATATATACGTGCAGAATAAGGAAAATTCGAGGCGGCTAGGCGCAATGGCAACATATTACGCTAGTGAAAATAGAAAAAAACAAGTAGGTTCTCATATAACATCATGGAGTATTAGGGGCTCAAACTTATGACTCTGCGCTCTCTTCAGAAAACTACTGTCGGTAATCGGGTATTTTCGGTTAAAGTATTCAGTTCTTCGTAAATTGGAGGCCGCTAGGACCAATATGAGGAGTTTGCCTATGCAAATAAGTAATCAAGATCCAAAAAAAGCTCTCCGTTTCTTAGAATTACAACGTCAAAAATCCGTCATTCTCGCTTATTCCTGACCAAAAAACGAGCGCCCTCTTAAAGCGGTCGTCGGTATAGGAAAAAAGTACCACTAATTACTAACACTAGTCTTAAGTCTTCATTAACGAAATATGGATGTTATAGTTATATCTGAATTAAAGATTTAAATAAATAAATAATAGAAAATTCGGAAAAGACGACCGATTTAGCCTAGTACCCAGTTGGTAGTGACCCTGCCTACGAAGCTAATAGCTTATTTGTGGTTCCTGAGTCATGGGTGTTTTCTATGTATTTATTTATCTATATAAGTATGTATATCGTCGTCTAGTACCCATAGTACAAGCTTTGCTTAGTTTGGGACTAGGTCGATTTGTGTAAGATTGTCCGCAAATATTATTATTATTATAAAATACCGAAATCACTACACCCGTGCCTATATAATTTGAGAGTTGCTGTCAATTTCCCTGGGATCGCATCATCAGATCCTGACTTGGTGACAATGGGACCACCACCTCAGGAGTAGGTACCTATACATTTTTGCGAAAAAAATAATTTAGATAATCGGTCCACAAATGACAGAGAAATCGGTGACCATGCATTAAAAAAAATAGTGGAACATAGAACCTCGTCTTTTTATGAAGACGGTTTTTAAGGATCCAACTCACAAAAGAGATCACAATTGAAAATGTATGACTTTTGTTTTAAGACGCTGTCAGACACCAAAAACGCGCACACTGTCTATTTGTATTGGAGTAAAAGAGCGAGTGTTACTTGGGCGGCCGGGTTTTAGAAGAAAATAATGAATAAATATTAAAATAAAAAAAAGTGTGGATTATTTGTGAGATATTGCACGTTAGCGGTTTAGGTATGAATATGTGGACTTCGTGTTTTTAATTGCAGACCCATACGACAAAAAAATAAGGACTTAGAACCGTTTAAGATGATTTAGACCTTGCAAACATCTTTGCAATTCTTTTCTATCAAGCCGATTTCGTCCAATTATGTTTCGAGTCCATCTGCGGCTGCGATCTTGGAAATATGATGAATATTAACTTATATTTTTTTGATGTGCTAGAACTAATAGTTTTTCTTAAAAAAATTAGGTATTGTCAGCCTCTTAACCAGAAGGTTTTTCAAATTGTACCTACATACATCGCGTCGCGTGGGTTGAATGTTGGATCATATTTGCAAAACGAATTCCAATTGACCGTTTGAAATATTTGTTTAATTTCCAAAATAGGTTCCAAAGAACCTTATAACAGAAACGATACATAATTTGAGCAACTTTTTGAAAGTGGACTTAAGAAATCAATATTTTGTAAACCTACTTATTTCTAATGTGAACTACCTGCAGGTTACGGCACCTACAACTACCTGATGATAGGGCTGGCCGGTCTGGCCACGTTCGCATTCGTGGCGCTGACCTTCGGCAGCACCATCATCGTGCCGGCCAGCGCCTGCGAGCTGGACACGACCAACGCGCAGCAGGGGCTGCTGGTCGCGGTGCCCGTCGCAGGTAAATCGCGTCAATCTTCCTTCTAATCATCATAAATCTACAGGCTTCTTCTTGGTATACTTACTTGACGTTACGTTTCGGTCGCGTAGCACCTTCCTTGGTCCCGAGAAGATGTTCTTCTTAACACTTTTGGTGCCAGGTACCTGTTCGGTGGGTGTTCAGCTCGTAGGAGCATTCCTCTACAATTTTATACGAGTTCCCAATCCTTTTGGCTATGGGGCCTACAGGCGTAGCACTACAAATTAGTTGACTCATGAATGTGTTAAAATCTACTTGCAGACCGATCCGTCACTTGTTTATTTTATATTTTTAGCATGTATCAAAGGCGTTCTTTAGACTCGGGCTACATGCATCTGAGCCCATAGCCTGGCCCCGTCACGCGATAAGTGACAATATAGAGCATCCGTCCCTGGCTGACACCGTTCGATAGAACGAGACGACGCTCTTATCTCGTCACTTATCGCGTGATAAGGCCAACCATGCTACGGGGCTGATCCCGGAACCGTGGCGGGCCCGTGGAGTTCTGGATTAGGTTCGCCGTTTGCCGTTAAGTCCTCATTTATCTCAGATTGATGATCGAACGCTATGCTCTACAGCTCTACGCATCTCTGTTCCTTTTACAATCCGCCTGATAGAAATATAGAGACCACATGTTACAGCCGCCTAGCTGCATCGTTCCAGCGATACTTCTTCTACTTAAAAGACCCAGAATATTTCTCTAGTACCTAAGTAGAAGCCTGGATGAAAATTGGTGAGCTATGTTGACTCATTCAAGAGCCGTGAACAAACAACAATTTAAACGGATAATACTTATTCGTAGATAACCATCTCTTTTCGAGCAGGTAAGTAGATTGCAGAAGTAGGAAATGTTATCAAGTAAATCAATAATATTTACAGATTAGGTACGTTGATAAAATAACATTTGTGTGATTAAGTGGGAAATAAATAGCCAAATTATGGCCGAACTTGCATGCTGAGAGCAAATACACTCGCGGACAAAGAATACGGGTCGGTAAAATACCGTCATCTATATTAATAAAAGAAAGTTGTGTTAGTTCCTTTGCTTATAACTCGAGAACGGCTAGAACGATTTTGATGATTGTTGATTTGTTGGTTTTGTCTTCGCCCCGAATAGCAGAATAATTATAAAACAATAAAAAAAAAATAGATTTTTTTTCATGAATTTTGTACGGCGGAACGAAGTTCGCGGGTTCAGCTATATTTTCTAAAATAGTGCAAGTATGATCTTTATTTAATCTTAGGTACATCTAAATTGCAAAAATAACAGGTAAAAAACGGTACCAGGTGTAAATCGGACTCGTAAAAACCCAGGAAATAAGTTTCTGTCAAAAACTTCATTTTTGGTACATGCTTTTATTGCCGACTGTACTTTTCTGCAAACCTCATCAACTACTCATTGAGACGATCCTAACGAGCCCAAACTCGATGGGGTTGTGTCGTTTTATTGCGGAGTTCCTATGCCCACCTTCCAGCTCCAGCATCAGATCAGCTCCATGTCATCATAATATTGCATTGTCATGTTTGCATATGCATGCAAAATTTCAGCTCAATCGGATAACGAAAAGTGACTGAAAATTTGATTGCAAATTTTGACGGACAACTTACAAACTTACATAAGTTACATACTTACATATTTACATACTTACAAGTTAATATAAAGCTTGTAAAGAAGAGCGTGATATCATATCGCAAAAAACGTAATTTTTAGATATTGATGCATATTTTTATGAAAGGATCCCGGAAATCTCTAATACCAATTTGTAAAGAAGTGTTTTATAAAGATATAATAGTATATATATAATATGTAAATAAAAGTAGTATGAAATATTTTATCTACACCCATATCATAAATATCATATCATAAATCCTCAAGAATGTGTTCGGAAACCATATATAATGACCACCGTTATTGCAACCAGTAACGTAACATCAGCGGCTTATCTGTGCCACTGTTATTATGTATGAAAAATCATAATATAACGGGTGGACCGGGTGGTGCTGGTCCGGTGGAGTTTGTCATGATTTGAAATCTAGTCGGCGGCGGCCAATGGCGGTTATTCTAATGGTTCCCGAACACATCATTGAGGATTTATAAGATGTGGATAGATAAAGTAGTGAATGTAACTGTACATTAGGCATTAAAACACTCGTCTTTAATGCCCTTCATTATGTACAGTCACATAATAGTAGTTTATGCTACTGATACATAATGAGAGGCCTTAAAATACGAGCGTGGTTTTATGAAACGAGCGTCAGCGAGTTTCATAATAGGATCACACGAGTGTTTTAAGGCCTAATTATGTACAGTTGCATACACTACTTTATCTAAACACATATCATAAGTACTCTAAGATGGGTTCAGAAGCCGTAGGAAAATGACTCGCATTGCTACAAGTGCTACCTGTAAGTTCTTTGAAAAAAAAAAAGTGAAAAAAAAAATTAAAAAAAGTGCTTTTTTTTTAATTGAAAAAAAAGTAAAAAAAAGTTAGAAAAAGTAAAAAAAAAGTGAAAAAAGTAAAAAACAGCAGAAATAATGAAAAAAAAGTGAAAAAAAGTAAAAAAAAGGTAAAAAAGGAATAAAAATGACAAAAAGTAAAAAAAAGGTAAAAAAGGAATAAAAATGACAAAAAGTAAAAAAAAGGTAAAAAAGGAATAAAAATGACAAAAAGTAAAAAAAAGGTAAAAAAGGAATAAAAGTGACAAAAATTGAAAAAAAAGTAAAAAAAGTTAGAAAAAGTAAAAAAAAAGTGACAAAAGTAAAAAAAAGCAAAAAAAATTAAAAAAAAGTGAAAAAAAGTTTAAATAAGTAAAAAAAAAGTTGAAAAAGTAAAAAAGCAAAAAATGTTAAAAAAGTAAAATGAAAAAACATAATAAATTGACGTTTCGTATCGATAACTGTTTTGATATCTATATATACTAGACTAGAGACCCACTTGAGTTTTGACAGCTGTTCCAAATTTAAACTCATAACGATACCGATAATCTGTACTGTAATAAGTGTAATAACATTACCAGTACAGATTTTACCTACTACCACAGACAAGAAAGTTGTCATAGTAAAATTCTGACGGTTTCTGAACGCATTTTAGAGCACTAATGATATGTGCGTAGATAAACTACTACAAAAAACGTATTGCGGTTATTTAATTTAGGGTGACCCGAAATTTTTGATCGCGAGTGTACATAGTAATTTCATTTATTTATTTATCTATTTATATAGGAAGATCGTCAGCTTAAATACTACAGTCCCCCGCGGCTATGAAGTCAATCCTGACACATTGCGCAACTATGAAGTTTCTGAATAATGACAATGTCAACCATAGGAAAAATTACATATTCAACCCTAGAGGCATGTCTCAGGATTGACTTTATAGCCACGGGGGACTATACACAGTAGCATTAAACAGTAATGACAGTGAGCTAATAACAGATCCTCATCGATAGCTCATTGTTATAATAAATGTTGTAACAAAATGACACATGTGGCATGTTTTACAATGAGATGAGAATAGACACGTTTCGAGATTGAACCGGCAATACATTTCCTAGCAATCTTCTATAAATCTATAAAAGAAGAAGTCCTGACTGACTGACTCATCAACGCACAGCCGAAACTACTAATGTTAGATAGGTACTTGATTTTTGCACAGTAGCTTAACTTTATAACGTTGGCTAGGGATAAGAAAGGATTTTTAGAAATTCCACCCCAAAAGGGTCTAAATAGCGTTGCAAAGTTTGTATATAGTGGACACTTTTATTTTGAGCTAGTCTCAAAACTTTGTAGAAATATTACTTATTAGAGAACAAATAAAGCACTTTCAGCATTTTGGAAAATTCCGCTCCAAATGGGGTTAATAAGGGGTGCAAAGTAAGTCTGTATGGGGCAAACTTTTTTTTGAGCTATAGACTTGAAACTTTGTAAAAAAATTACTTATTAGAATACAAAAAAAAAATTTCAGCGATTTAGAAAACTCCACCCCCTAAGGGGGTTAACAAGGGGTGCAAGGTTTGTATGGGGAACACTTTTTTTGTTGAGCTAGACTAGAGACTTGAAACTTTGTAGAAGATTACTTATTCAAATACAAAAAAAAGTACTTTCAGCGTTTTGAAAAAGACGACCCCTAAGGGGGTTAAAAAGAGGTGCAAGTTTTCTTAAAACTTTGTATGTACAAAGATTACTTAGTTAAAAAAAAAAATTCAATGGTTTAGAAAATGGGGGCTAGGTTTGTATGTGGAACACTTCTTTTTGAGCTAGCTAGACTTGAAAGTCTTGAAACTTTGTAAAAATATTACTTATTGTACTAAAAAGTACTTTTAGCGTTTTGGAAAACTCCACCCCTAAGGCGGTTAAAAAGGGGTGGAAGCTTTGTATACTGTGCAACATTATTTTTGAGCTAGGGATTTGAAACTTTGTAAATAGATTACTTATTAGATACAAAAAAAATAACTTTCAGCGTTTTAGAAATCTCCACCCCTAAGGAGGTTGAAATGGGCAACACTTTGATAAGGAAATACAAAAAAGTGCTTTCAGCGTCTCTTAAAAATTAAACCCCTAAGTGGGTTCAAAGTTTATATGAAGCTTTGGGTTTAAAGTTTATCAGCGCCGGAGTGTGACTTACTTGCGTGGCGATGGATGTATGTGTGCGGTGAATGTCTAAGCTTCTGTGAGGAGTTGGATGACAGGCAATCAACTGTACCAATGTAATTATATGTGTTTTGTTTGTTTTGTTGTAAAGTTTAGTATCGTTTTCATGACGCATTGGTTTTAGGACTGTAATGTTGTGTTAACATGTTTTTAATAATAAATAAATAATAAAAAATAATAAATTTCTTAAAGTAAGACCTTTGTAACTTCGGTCTTATCCTGTATGTTAAAAACTACAAAACGGATTCCAGAGTTTTTTCAAAATACATCCCCTAATAGTGTTAAAAGGGGGTTTAAAGTGTGTGTCGAGAGCAAGACATTTTTAAAGTATGAGATTTGTAACTCCGGTTTATTTAGACTGATTGTTTTAAAACTAGAAAATGAATTTCAACTTTCAACGCCTAGCTTATCCGCTAGCATGTCGCAATAGAAAACGGTTTTCTAATAAAAACCAATCCCAAATTCTTGTTCCACAGGGGCGATAGTGGGCACCTTTCTGTGGGGCTACCTGGGCGGCACGCGCGGGCGCCGACGCATGCTGCTGGCGTCACTGGTGCTGGGCGCGGCCAGCAACGCCCTCGCCAGCCTCTCCGTCAACTGGATCATGCTGATGCTGGTCCAACTGTGCACTGTCACTTTGTAAGTCAGATAGTTAGGTACCAGCGTTTCGGGTCTCTCCTAGTTCCTTCTCCGTAAATTCATGGAAAATTCTCTCCTAGACGAAATTGATAAGATAATTCCTTGGGTAAAGAGTTCTTTTTTCTAACGACGACGCTATCTTGAATGTCATCATCAATGCATCAGTCTATATACGTCCTTGAAGATGTTTAATAATTAGTATCGTGCTTCTCAACAGTGGCTCAGGGATATACGTGCTAGCCATGACTCTGCTCAGTGAGAGCGTGCCGCTGCGGAGACGAAATGTCGCAATGCTGCTCGTCTCCAGCATCTTCCTCCTCGGGCAAGGCCTGATATCGCGTAAGTACGTAAGAAATATAGCGGTCTGGATGCCAGCGGGCAGCGGAGTGATGAGCGGCAGTTTGTTCATTTGATCGAGTTCAACCTATGATCGCTTATCGCCCCACTGCCTAAGCAAAGCATACATAGTTTTACGGATGACTGTTACGTTGATTTTGAAATTTGACATTATTAATCGATTTCAGTACTGGCCATACCAATCATCCCTCTGAGCTTTTCGTTCTACATGCCTGCGTTGGACATCTATTGGAACTCATGGCGAACGCTGCAAGCAGTTTATGCGCTACCCAGTGTGCTGTGTGCCATCTGGCTGTTGTTCATGCAGGAGAGCCCCAAGTACGCCCTGGCCAGCGGAGATGAGGACTGGGCGCTGAGCATCTTGGGGGCAATACACAGGACGAACAACGGCAGACGGGGTGAAGAATTGCAAGTATGTCATTTTCTAAAAGACAGCCGCTTTTTTCGATGATGAAATGAAATGAAATGAAATGAAAATGAAATGTCGTTTATTCACATTAAACATGATTCATATGTTCAAGAAATACATTGACATAACCGTACATTTTCATAGGTAAAAGGACTACTAAAAGAGACAGCCTCAAATGAAAAGAAAGCGGCGAAAGATCAAATCGTGCCGCTGTTCAAGAAACCATACTTAAAGTACACGTTGATCATGGCATGTCTTTTAACATTACACCAAATGTAAGCATCTGTGCAATTTACACAAAATACATGACACTTCCACAAGAAGTATTTTTTTATAAATTGTTTTTGTTTTTCAGTGTAATAGCATTCCTGGTTTGGGCGCCGACCATCTCCGACCAGTTCATGAAACTGCTATCGTCGGGCGAAGGCTCAGACTTGACGCTCTGCAAGATCCTCGCTTCTGATGTCGAAGCTGATGTAACTATAACAAACTTGTGTCATATGCTAAATGAACTAAACTTGTAGGAACCTCTCTACTACTTAATCAAAAACCACTAACTCGTTAACTCGTAGAGAGGCGAAACGAAACACTTGCGGAGCGTGTTTAATTAATGGTGGGTGGTGTTTTGTTGCAACTATTTTTTCACCTCACTAGCTCGGAAAGGCCTTTTTGTATGTTTGATATCTATTGAGAAAATCGCTTTTTATCCACATGTGAAGAAAGTAGACGTAGAACGTTAAAAGTACTATGACGTAGAACGTTAAATGTTTACTTTTGGTTTTTTGTGTATTTTATGTGACATCTTTTTTTTAATTTTTACAACTTTTTTAACTTATTTTACTTTTTTTTCTTTTTTTTAAGCTTTTTTTTTAACTTTTTTTTTAACTTTTTTTAAGTACTTTTTTTTTACTTTTTTTTAACCTTCCTATTTTCCTCGCTGTAGTGAGGTGAAAAGATTTGTCTTATACACGGCTGAATAAGTTATTTTACATCTCGTGTGTTGAAACACTCGCAGGTAAAATACAACTTTCCCCCGTTGTATAACAAATAACTAATACGGGTCGGAAATAGTGGAAACAATAACTGCATGAAAAAATTCGCAAGTAGGTAGGTATCTACATCTCATTATTACATTCCTAATAGACTGTACAATTTTCACCTTCACTGGTCGCTAAATACAAAATTATCAAAAGGCTTGATTGAATACTGAAAAGTATAGCAATTTTTAGGGTTCCGTAGCCAAATGGCAAAAAACGGAACCCTTATAGATTCGTCATGTCCGTCTGTCTGTCTGTCCGTCCGTATGTCACAGCCACTTTTTTCCGAAACTATAAGAGCTATACTGTTGAAACTTGGTAAGTGGATGTATACTGTGAACCGCATTAAGATTTTCACACAAAAATCGAAAAAAAAACATTAAGTTTTAGGGGTCCCCATACTCAGAAATGAAACTCAAAAAAAATTTTTTCATCAAACCCATACGTGTGGGGTATCTATGGATAGGTCTTCAAAAATGATATTGAGGTTTTTAACATCATTTTTTTCTAAACTGAATAGTTTGCGCGAGAGACACTTCCAAAGTGGTAAAATGTGTGTGTCCCCCCCCCCCCTGTAACTTCTAAAATAAGAGAATGATAAAACTAAAAAAAATATATGATGTACATTAATATACTATAAAGCTCCAGCACGACTCATTTCTCATTCATATGGTTGTTCTCCATGAAGGAGTGTAACTGGAGCTTTGACTTGTATGGAAAAAGTGTTACTGTCATCAATGTGACCCCCAGAAAAATCTGACATTTGAAGATTTGGCTCCTGGAAAAAAGTTGCTATACAGCCTGGCTCAACGGTTACAGCTAGGTTAGGGGTGCTTGACCAAATGTCATAAAGAACTGCGTGCAGTTTTTGATGGCGGAAAAAAAATTAAAAAAAAACGAAGTTTTTTTTTAATTTTTTTTCAAAATGCTCCTAGAGCGCTGAAATTTAGCTAGCGGAATTCTATATGGCTCTAGATTCTGAAAATATTTTTTTTTTTTTTTAGCTCTAAAAAAAATTTTGTATGGGGAATTTTTTCGATTTTTTTTTCCGGCCAAACCGCTCGACTTTTGAATAGCGGTTTCGACCAAATGTCATAAAGGTTCCCAAAGGGAGTACAACCGCATTTTTTTTTGGCCGAAAAAAAAAACTTTTTTTTTTTTGAAATTTCAAATTGGTCGCAGCGCGCCGAGATTTGGCATGCAAGGACTTGAGGGGCCCAAGAGTTGTAAAAAGAAAAAAAAAATGGAAAAAATCCAAAATGGCGGACGGCATGGGCAAAACAAATTTGCGAGGCCGTAGGCCGAGCTGCGGGAGCTTAAGGTTTTGCTACTATTTACAGCGCCCAAGTGTCTTTCAAGCGAACCTGAGGGCCGAAGGCCCGAAGGTGAGCTTCGAGGTACGCGAAGGCCGAAGGCCGAGCTCCGCGTAGGGCCGAAGGCCCGAAGCGTCCAGCGAGGCCGTAGGCCGAGCTGCGGGAGTATAGGACTATGCTACTATGCCCCCGAGTGTCTTACAAGCGAACCTGAGGGCCGAAGGCCCGAAGGTGAGCTCCAGGGTAGGCGAAGGCCGAAGGCCGAGCGACGCGAAGGCCAAAGGCCGAGCTCCGCGTAGGGCCGAAGGCCCGAAGCGTGCGAGGCCGTAGGCCGAGCTGCGGGAGTTTAAGGTTGTGCTACCACTCAATAACCCCCGAGTGTGTTAAAAGCGAACCTGAGGGCCGAAGGCCCGAAGGTGAGCTTCGTGGCAGGCGAAGGCCGAAGGCCGAGCTCCGCGTAGGGCTGAAGGCCCGAAGCGTCCCTTCAGAGCGCGCTTACTACGCGAGCCCGAGGGCCGGAGGCCCGAAGGGCGAGCCTACGCGGACACTTACTACCCCCGAGTGTCTTAAAAGCGAACCTGAGGGCCGAAGGCCCGAAGGTGAGCTTCCCGGTAGGCGAAGGCCGAAGGCCGAGCGCCGCGAAGGCCAAAGGCCGAGCTCCGCGTAGGGCCGAAGGCCCGAAGCGTCCTGCGAGGCCGTAGGCCGAGCTGCGGGAGTTTAAGGTTGTGCTACCAATCACTAACCCCCGAGTGTCTTAAAAGCGAACCTGAGGGCCGAAGGCCCGAAGGTGAGCTTCCCGGTAGGCGAAGGCCGAAGGCCGAGCGCCGCGAAGGCCAAAGGCCGAGCTCCGCGTAGGGCCGAAGGCCCGAAGCGTCCTGCGAGGCCGTAGGCCGAGCTGCGGGAGTTTAAGGTTGTGCTACCAATCACTAACCCCCGAGTGTCTTAAAAGCGAACCTGAGGGCCGAAGGCCCGAAGGTGAGCTTCGTGGTAGGCGAAGGCCGAAGGCCGAGCTCCGCGTAGGGCCGAAGGCCCGAAGCGTCCCTTCAGAGCGCGCTTACTACGCGAGCCCGAGGGCCGGAGGCCCGAAGGGCGAGCCTACGCGGACACTTACTACCCCCGAGAGTCTTAAAAGCGAACCTGAGGGCCGAAGGCCCGAAGGTGAGCTTCCCGGTAGGCGAAGGCCAAAGGCCGAGCGCCGCGAAGGCCAAAGGCCGAGCTCCGCGTAGGGCCGAAGGCCCGAAGCGTCCTGCGAGGCCGTAGGCCGAGCTGCGGGAGTTTAAGGTTGTGCTACCAATCACTAACCCCCGAGTGTCTTAAAAGCGAACCTGAGGGCCGAAGGCCCGAAGGTGAGCTTCCCGGTAGGCGAAGGCCGAAGGCCGAGCGCCGCGAAGGCCAAAGGCCGAGCTCCGCGTAGGGCCGAAGGCCCGAAGCGTCCTGCGAGGCCGTAGGCCGAGCTGCGGGAGTTTAAGGTTGTGCTACCAATCACTAACCCCCGAGTGTCTTAAAAGCGAACCTGAGGGCCGAAGGCCCGAAGGTGAGCTTCCCGGTAGGCGAAGGCCGAAGGCCGAGCGCCGCGAAGGCCAAAGGCCGAGCTCCGCGTAGGGCCGAAGGCCCGAAGCGTCCTGCGAGGCCGTAGGCCGAGCTGCGGGAGTTTAAGGTTGTGCTACCAATCACTAACCCCCGAGTGTCTTAAAAGCGAACCTGAGGGCCGAAGGCCCGAAGGTGAGCTTCGTGGTAGGCGAAGGCCGAAGGCCGAGCTCCGCGTAGGGCCGAAGGCCCGAAGCGTCCCTTCAGAGCGCGCTTACTACGCGAGCCCGAGGGCCGGAGGCCCGAAGGGCGAGCCTACGCGGACACTTACTACCCCCGAGAGTCTTAAAAGCGAACCTGAGGGCCGAAGGCCCGAAGGTGAGCTTCCCGGTAGGCGAAGGCCAAAGGCCGAGCGCCGCGAAGGCCAAAGGCCGAGCTCCGCGTAGGGCCGAAGGCCCGAAGCGTCCTGCGAGGCCGTAGGCCGAGCTGCGGGAGTTTAAGGTTGTGCTACCAATCACTAACCCCCGAGTGTCTTAAAAGCGAACCTGAGGGCCGAAGGCCCGAAGGTGAGCTTCCCGGTAGGCGAAGGCCGAAGGCCGAGCGCCGCGAAGGCCAAAGGCCGAGCTCCGCGTAGGGCCGAAGGCCCGAAGCGTCCTGCGAGGCCGTAGGCCGAGCTGCGGGAGTTTAAGGTTGTGCTACCAATCACTAACCCCCGAGTGTCTTAAAAGCGAACCTGAGGGCCGAAGGCCCGAAGGTGAGCTTCGTGGTAGGCGAAGGCCGAAGGCCGAGCTCCGCGTAGGGCCGAAGGCCCGAAGCGTCCCTTCAGAGTGCGCTTACTACGCGAGCCCGAGGGCCGGAGGCCCGAAGGGCGAGCCTACGCGGACACTTACTACCCCCGAGTGTCTTAAAAGCGAACCTGAGGGCCGAAGGCCCGAAGGTGAGCTTCCCGGTAGGCGAAGGCCGAAGGCCGAGCGCCGCGAAGGCCAAAGGCCGAGCTCCGCGTAGGGCCGAAGGCCCGAAGCGTCCTGCGAGGCCGTAGGCCGAGCTGCGGGAGTTTAAGGTTGTGCTACCACTCACTAACCCCCGAGTGTCTTAAAAGCGAACCTGAGGGCCGAAGGCCCGAAGGTGAGCTTCGTGGTAGGCGAAGGCCGAAGGCCGAGCTCCGCGTAGGGCCGAAGGCCCGAAGCGTCCCTTCAGAGCGCGCTTGCGGAAACCCTACGCCCCCCAAGTGTCTTTAAGCGAACCTGAGGGCCGAAGGCCCGAAGGTGAGCTTCCAGGTACGCGAAGGCCGAAGGCCGAGCTCCGCGTAGGGCCGAAGGCCCGAAGCGGCCCTGTAGAGCTCGCTCTCTACGCGAGCCCGAGGGCCGAAGGCCCGAAGGGTGAGCCCACGCGGACACACACCCCCCGCACCTTCCCGTCACAAGCAAGACTGAGTGCGCGATCTCTCTGACAAAAAATACCCTCCGCTTTTCCCTTCCCATAGCGGAATTTCACTTTCCTTTTCCTTGGATATACAAAAACCAAAAAAATACAGGCAGATTTTGAATAAACAAGTCAAAAGTACAAATAGGTACCGCGGCGCGCTCGCGCGCCGCGCCGCAGGCAAAAAACTAGTTATCATATAAACTTCCACCGAAAATTGGTTTGAACGAGATCTAATACGTAGTTTTTTTTTAATACGTCATAAATCGTAAACCGCAATTTATTTCACGGAACCCTTCATGTGCTGTCACGTAGATAGGGAGCCCTAACTTGGGGTACCTATCTAGGAGCAAAATTATAGATGATAGAACAGTTAAGAATTTATTGTTAAGATTAAGGGGCGGTTCGATCGCCTAGGTCGGGCTATGGCTAGATGCCAGGTCTGTTTGAGGGGTGGTCGGTCCTTCCGGGTACCCTCACTCCCCTCGCGGTACGCAGCTGGATGGCAGGAGACGATGGTGGTCCGAGGTGGTCGGTGGACGCGCTGGTAGTAAGTGCCGGGAGAGCGTCACACGCCAGGGGCCTCCAACTTGTTTACTCCCTGGGGGAGCGTCTGCCTCGGCTTCAAATGTAAGCGTAGTTCCCAATTACGGGAAACTACACTCACTTCACGGATTGAGAAATTAGGTACGTCCGCTTAATAGCGGCGTCTTTATTTATTAAAAGTGCGCAGCGGCTTGTCCGCGTCGCAGCTGGGTGGCAATTGAACGACCCATCGCGCTCGAGCTCGCGGTCTCGGCCGCAGAGGGCAAAACATAATAGCGGAAGGTCGACCTACGTCACAGATCTAGAATGTTCCGAACTCCCGCGCCTAGACAGTATTATAAGTAGAGGTTTTCTATGTTTTTAAGGCAAAATTAAATAGGCTACGCAACGAGATAAATTAAGAAATAGAACTTGTTTATTAAAACCTATTTCTGGTAAGATGTTACAGTAGGTATTTATGTTTAACGTTATACGTTACAGTACACCGTCTCCTAGGAGAAGGATTTTTCCTAGAAGAAAAATCCTTCGAGAAGAGCTGAGGGTCCTATTCACTACTTTACACTTTCATACATCATCTATCATACTAGCATATCGTTTAAACTGTTTCTTCCACTTTTAGAATAGTAGAGAAACTCCTTATAGAGAGAGAAACGCACACTTACTTTTGTGCGATGCTCCAGTAGCAAATGTTGCTAACCATTACATGGTTGATCTTAGGGTAACGTACAGTTATTAAAAAAAATAGTTATAGCGAGAACTACGACTAATTTTTACACGGATTACCAGAATATAGAGATACGCGCCTTATAGGCACATAGTCGAGGATTTAAGGCTACAGGAAGTCACCACCCGCTTCCAGTTGAGCTCTCCCAAGGGACAGAGAACCCAGGTGAAGGCTTAGTGAGGCTATTGATAAGATAGGAAGTCACCACCCGCTTCCAGTTGAGTTCTCCCAAGGGACAGAGAACCCAGGTGAAGGCTTAGTGAGGCTATTGATAAGATAGGAAGTCACCACCCGCTTCCAGTTGAGCTCTCCCAAGGGACAGAGAACCCAGGTGAAGGCTTATTAAGGCAATTAAGAAGATAGGAAGTCACCACCCGCTTCCAGTTGAGTTCGCCGTTTAGCGGCATAACTCTGGTGAGGGCTTAGTATGGTTATTGAGGATAGGAAGTCACCACCCGCTTCCAGTTGAGTTCGCCGTTTAGAGGCATAACTCTGGTGAGGGCTTACACTGTTCTCGTTGCGTAGCAAAAATCTCAAGAAATTCTAAAGTTATATTTCGTCACCGGCTTAACGGTGACGAACGCACACACTACCCAATAAAAAAGAAAAAGAAAAAAAAAACTAGTCATTGTAAGTATTTAATAGGTCGAGCCATTGTATCAAGTTCAAGTTGTACCGTTTTACAGGATTGTAAGTAAATTAAGTGTTAAGCTTTACTGTTATTCATTTATTGTTAATTAAGGTATATATTAAGTTTGCAAGTGCAGTAATATTAGGGTAAAAAAAAAAAACTGTAACTGCAGGTTGCCAGCCTGTTATCCACAACACACTATAACCCTATCCTTCAGTCGCCTTTTACGACTCCCACAGGAAGAGATGGGGTGGTGCTACTCTAACCCGACACCACACGGGGATGTCGGCTGTAATGTTTAGGTAGAAGTAAATACCTAATAAAAAAAAACTTAGTTTTACCGAAGATTATCGATAAATGTTGCACAATTAGTCTCAGATTTTTAAACTAGGTTGAAAAAAAAAATTAATAATAAATCAGCCCACTGGAAAAAAAAAAAAAACACAGTAAAGCTGCGACGTGCACACACACACCAACACCAAGAATGCTTGGAAGAAAATACCAACCTCAAACAGACCAAAACCCGAAAGACCTATTTAAAAAAAACACGTATGGGCGCCAATTTGTCACGTAGATAGGAAGCCCTAACTTGGGGTACCTATCTAGGAGCAAAATTATAGATGATAGAACAGTTAAGAATTTATTGTTAAGATTAAGGGGCGGTTCGATCGCCTAGGTCGGGCTATGGCTAGATGCCAGGTCTGTTTGAGGGGTGGTCGGTCCTTCCGGGTACCCTCACTCCCCTCGCGGTACGCAGCTGGATGGCAGGAGACGATGGTGGTCCGAGGTGGTCGGTGGACGCGCTGGTAGTAAGTGCCGGGAGAGCGTCACACGCCAGGGGCCTCCAACTTGTTTACTCCCTGGGGGAGCGTCTGCCTCGGCTTCAAATGTAAGCGTAGTTCCTGCAACGCGTCCACGTTCAAGGTAAATAAGGCGTCCACATTCTCGACCTGGACTGCAGAACCATGTGCTCACGCAAGGGGGTGGGGCAAGTTATAGAAAGGAGCATTCAAGAATGATGGCGGTGCAGTCCAGGTACAAAATAAGCAAAGCAGGGCGGCGAGAACCATATGCCAAGCGTGAGTCGGCAATTTCCGAAAGAGAAATAAGATTACTTATCAATTAATTATTAATTAATTGATAACCAATCGAACCAAAACGATTGAAAGGTGCACGGCTATAGTTACAGTCTATTTGAGTAAATTTAGAGGTTATGTATATTTCTAAGTAATAAATAAATTCATCAAAATTATTAAGCAAGAAGGAAAATGCAAAAGCAAGGCCGGCGTAGTGCAGTTGTTTAGCGTGGTGCGTTAGCATAGGATTCTCGGATGATTTCAGTACATTTATGATTCGGAAATTATATACCGTGGACATTTTCCATTGTATATCAAAGTAGAAAGCCTTTTCCGACTTATTTAAAATATGATTAAGCATAAGAAATGTAAAGCAAAGCTTAAAACAATGCCACGCAGGCAAAAACACATGGCGTGAAATAACGGAAATACATAATTTCCGCATAGGAAATTACAGCAATGACATTAAATTTGTTAACCATTAATAGTACACTAGATCGCACAGTACAGCACTGAATAAAATAAGATATTTAGGTAACACATGGATGTAGCATGTACCTAGTCTAACCTAGAATTAACAAATACGTAATCGCTTAAAGCGTGGAAAAAACTACACGTGATTCAGCTGGTAGTATATTCGTAAAGTATACAGTTCAAATTAATGTTCAAATTCGTCGTACTAATAACTTAAGGACGAGACACGCGGGCGTGGCGTGTTCGGCGTCCAAGACAAAAGAATTTAATCCCGATGGAAGTAATTACCAGCTAAACCACGATTTACATAACTACATTCATTTAAATAAGGAGCAATTGTGCAACACTTACCCAATTACGGGAAACTACACTCACTTCACGGATTGAGAAATTAGGTACGTCCGCTTAATAGCGGCGTCTTTACTTAATAAAGGTGCGCAGCGGCTTGTCCGCGTCGCAGCTGGGTGGCAATTGAACGACCCATCGCGCTCGAGCTCGCGGTCTCGGCCGCAGAGGGCAAAACATAATAGCGGAAGGTCGACCTACGTCACAGATCTAGAATGTTCCGGACTCCCGCGCCTAGACAGTATTATAAGTAGAGGTTTTCTATGTTTTTAAGGCAAAATTAAATAGGCTACGCAACGAGATAAATTAAGAAATAGAACTTGTTTATTAAAACCTATTTCTGGTAAGATGTTACAGTAGGTATTTATGTTTAACGTTATACGTTACAGTGCGAGTCCGACTCGCACTTGGCCGCTTTTAACTGTTGTGTTGATTATTTGACAGTCAGACGTGGTGCCGTGCTCCATCAACCAAAACGCTCTGCTGTTGATGTTTGGCTCGTGCGGCCTACACTCTATCCTCAATACAGTCCTCAGCCTGGCAAGTACAAAGTAACCGGACTTTAATCACCGCCTCATTTCTGTTTGGCAATGGTATATAGCACATACGTATATAGGATAAACATACATAGCACAATGAGATCGTTTGACGGTCACAGGTCACGGAATGATGCTCAAATGTATGCACCTTAGCTAAGGAAGTATAAAAAAAGTGCTTTACACGAGAGTTTACTTTTGCTAAGTGCCAATTAGAATTACTTATTTTCTGGCCCGCCGCCGCCTTCATGTCTAAACCTATTTATTATATTTACCACTAGACATTGATAAAGAAGGTAGCGGTAACTGCTATTTATTTAAGTATAATGACTTTTAGACCGTCTCCTTCTCTCGATGTTTCCGTGAAATCGGAATAATACCTAACTAATGTTTTAAATGAACCGGGGCTGGCGGGGCTTCATAATGCAACTGGGATAACGGTTGAAAGTTCCGCAGGTAGTGGACAAAGCAGGTCGGCGCAACATGGCGATGGTGATAACCGCCGGGTGTGCCTTGGCCGGGGTCCTCGTCAACCTGGTGCCCAACGCCATCGGGTCCGTCGTGCTCTTCATCGTATTCTCAGTCGCAGTCATCGCGTACGGATTATATACGACTATTTCTGTTGCGCTGTTCCCGACTCACTTGAGGTACCTACGTCTTGCACTTAACTGAAGAACCGTAATAGTACATTGTTTAACAAGGGGCATAAGAGAAAACTCGAGTCATCAAAAGCCCTCCGCCTCCGGCGTCGGGCTTCTGATGGACTCTCGTTTGCAACATTCTTACGCCCACATTTGCGAGGAAATAAATAACTACAAACCTCACGGCGTCGGGCTTCTGATAGACTCTCGTTTGCAATACTCCTCATACGCCCCTTGTTAAAACAATGTACTATAACACTATGAAACCTCAATTCAAATCGGCAACACGCTTGTGATGCTTATTGAGTCGCAAGCGTCCATAGGTTCCGGTGTCTGGTTATTATCAGCCAGACCATGTGCTCATTTGCCACTGTCGTGTGTCGTCTATTTGTGTGTCGGTCTGGGAGTCCGTCTGTCCCCCGTGCGCGATGAGGCGACTTCATAATATAACAACTGCAAAATAGGCAACTTACTGTTCATGCTCATTCTTTTACCTGTTTTGGGCATCTGTAGATATAAATATAACCAAGCGCTGCAAGTCCAATACAAAAGTCTCTGGATTATTGATGACTAGCTGTTGCCCGCGACTTCGTCCGCGTATAACATATTATCGTCTAAATGTTTGTTGAAGGAATGAATAAAAAAAAACATTTAAATTAATTTTCTACCTAGTCTTTTAGAAAACAATCTAAAACCGAAGTTACAAATCTCTTACTTTTAAAATCTCTTGCTCTCTATACAAACTAAGAGCCCTCTCTGAACCCTCATAGTAAACAGTCTGAAACCGTAGTTACAAATTTCTTACTTTAAAAATGTCTTGCTCTCTATACAAAGTTCGAACCCCCTTTTAACCTTCTTAGGCGATGAATTAAAAAAACGCTGAAATAAGTTTTGTAGTATTCTAGCAAACAGTCTAAAACCGAAGTTACAAATCCCTTACTTTAAAAATATCTTGCTCTCCATACAAACTTTGAACACCCTTATAATCCCCTTTAGGGGATATATTTCAAAAAATTCTAAAATAAGTTTTGCAGTCTAAACAGGCTAAGATCGAAGTTACAAATATCATACTTTAAAATTTTCTTGCTCTCCATACAAACTTTGAACGCTTTTCAGGGAAAAATTAAAAATAAAACACTCGGTATTTTTTATTGTAATAGGTAAGTATTTTTTCTACAAACTATCTAGTCTCTAGCTAAAAAAAAGTGTTTCGTATACGAACCTTGCACCCTTTTTTAACCCCTGGGTGAAATTTTCCAAAACGCTGGCAGTAGGTATTTTTTTGTATTTTAATAAGTAGGTACTTAATCTTTCTACAGAGTTTTAAGTTTCTACCTAAAAAAAAGTTTTCCTTTACAAACATTGCACCTCTTTATCCCCCTCTTAGCGGGTATAAATTTTCGAACCACTGAAAGTAATTTACCTATTTATTTGTATTCTAATAAATAATCTATCTACACAATTTCAAAGTTTCCTCCATACAAGTTTTCACCTGTTTTAATCACCCTTAGGGGTGAAATTTTCAAAAATGCTGAAAGTTCTTTATTTGTATTGTAATAAGTAATTTTTCAACAAAGGTTTGTCGCTTGCTATAAAAATATATTTACAAACGTTGCATTTTCTAAAACGCTGAAAGTATTTTATTTTATTTTATTATGTAATCTTTTTGAAAAGGTTTGAGATTCTAGCTCAAAAAAATTCCCTTTACCAACATTGTACCCCTTTTTCATACCATTAGGGGTGGAATTTTCCAAAATGCTGTTTTTTTAATTTGTATTGTAATAAGTAATCTTTCTACAAACTTTCAAGCTTATCTCAAAAAGAAGTTTCGCTCATACAAACTTTGCAACCCTTTTTAACCCCCTAAGAGGCTGAATTTTCCAAAACGCTGACAGTACTTTATTTGTATTCTAATAAGTAAGCTTTCTACAACATATTGAGTCTCTTGCTAAAATAATAAAGTTTCCCCATACAAAATTTGCACAAATTTTCCTTTACGTTGAAAGTATTTTATTTGTATTCTAATAAGTAATATTTATACAAAATTTTAAGTCCCTAGCACAAAAAATAAAGTTTCCTTTAGGGGTAGAATTTCCAAAGATCCCTTCTTATCCGTTGCCTACGTTCTAAAAGGTAGTTCTGGTGTAAATTTCAACTCTCTAGCCCCAGTAGTTTCGGCTGTGCGTTGATGAGTGAGTGGGTGAGTCAGTCAGGGCATTTATATGTAGGTATAGATAGATAGAAGATGACGAAAATCCCATTCAAATATCTCAAAACCGTTTTAATGTCGCTTGTTAGAGTGAGAAAACGATCGGGGACTGTGACGTCAATATCCTCGAGCGTCATAGTAAAAAACAATCGTTTCATATGAAGGTACGTTTTGTGGAAAAGGGACAGAACATAAAACTTTGGAACTTAGTGATTACCTATACATATAACCTCTTGCGTTGATTTTTTCTCTATTATCCTTTTTTCGAGAAAATACATTATGATTATTTTATTTAGTGTCTACCTACAGCCGGGTCCGCTGCACCAATGTTTTCCATGTTTTTAAACATCTAACATGTTTTTCGTCAGGTTCGGCAAACAAATAGGGTTTTGTTTTGATTGGCAAAACATGTTTGACGTTTAAAAACCACGAAAGCATGACGCAGCGGACGCGGCTTACGGGGTGTCGTTTCGATTCCTGAGCTATAACCACGAACTTCGGAATTCCAAAATATTCGGGTATCTCTATCTCTATCGCACTAACATTACTCGAGTGACAGGGATGCAGTTATACGAACTTCGAGTTTCTGTTTTCGCAGGCACTTTGGCAGAATGCGCAAAGAGCGCGTGCCATTGCCATTCAAAAAAACCAAAATTCGTGTTAATTATTGTTCAAATTTGTTAATACATTTTTTGAAATTACGCCATAACATTTGCGCGTATAAATTCTCATATCACAATCGAATATTTTTTTATGGTTTAACTTTTGGCATGTGTATCGTAAAGGTCTATCGTAGACTGGATTTACATTATTAATAAGTGAAAGGCAAAGCAATTCCGCCATTTTGACGTTTCTTATAGCTGACAGTTGGAGCAACGTTTGATTTCAGTAAAAATAAATGAAAAATTAAATGAAGTCGTATATTTCGCAAAATTAATTAATTGTCGCAGTCGGATAAAAACTATCCTAAGTTGCAGCTAGAATAATAATGTACCTATATAAAATGTTTCATATTTTTCCGTTCATGGGATGCTGAGAACATTCGTACCACACAAAGCTTAGTTTCAAACTGGCCGATTCTTTTTTTAATTAAGAGATTTATTATAAGTGGAGATTATTGATTCCAAAATATTAGATGATCACTTCTATACACACGCACGCACGCACGCACGCACGCACGCCCGCACGCACGCACGCACGCACGCACGCACGCACACACACACACACACACACATTTTTAATTTCTTACTCAATCTTTGTTTTTATTTTAATTATAAGCCGATAGGAGAAGGAGAGAGTTTAATTAGGTTTGGCCCAGAAATCCAAACTTTTGAAATTAGCTCTATGCTCTATCCCCTCCTTCATGAACTTAACTAAAATAATACCTCTTTGTTATTGTATTATGTTAGTACGTCTCTTGCCACAGGCATCTTGAATCATCTTGACTGCTTTAAAAGAGGCACCAGCCTGAATATTTGTAAAGTGTTTGAGCTTTAGAATAAATATTTTTTCATTTCATTTGAACTTTCATATAAGTAACTGGATTTTTTCTTGCCTGCTTCCAGAACAATGGCAATGGCCATAACAATGGTAGGCGCTCGACTCATGAGCGTCCTCTTCATTCAGATCGTGAACTACCTCCTTGTCAACGCATGCGAAGTCGGTTTCTATGTCGCCTCCGTCCTATTCGGATGTAAGTTCTTCGCAGTGATGACACTTCATAAAGGATAGTATTTAGTTTATTTCCGTACCATGCCACGCATGGTGCTCACATACGACGGACGCCGCGCGTAAAATACGAGTTTCAGTGCCATATAGATATAGCACGGGTATTTTAAATCGATGTATAGCACGCTCAACATTCTGCCATGGGACTGAAGTGTTCAATAATAACTGCCGCTGTCGTACTAAAATGCATTACGTGAAAAACTTCTTATTTGTGAGTCGACTATATTCAAAAAACCAGTGACTAGCTCCTGGATTCAGGACGGGATCGGGACGAGTTGTGTAGGTTCGACATTTCAATAATCGATCTGAATTAGCACCCGATCTAACAGGGTCCAATTTTTTGATTTAAATGCACCACGTTGGTACTGTAATATTAATATTGTACCTACCCATTCATCATGCTCCTAGCGTTATTCCCGCGCGGTTGTGCCCTAAAGGAGTCCGGGGTCCGCTTTGACACCTAATCCCAAGATTTGGCATAGGCGCTAGTTTTACGAAAGCGACTGCCATCTGACCTTCCAACCCAGAGGGAAAACTAGACCTTATTGAGATTAGACCGGTTTCCTCACGATGTTTTCCTTCACCGAAAAGCTAACGGTAAATATTCCGTACATAAGTTCCGAAAAACTTATTGGTACGAGCCGGGATTCGAACCCACGACCGCCGCTTGACAGCCGCATGCCTGAACCACTAGGCTACCGTAGCTTCAATATTGTACCTACCCATTGATTGTTTTTTTTTCAGCATCGGCTCTGGTGTTGGCCCTACTGCCTGACGACCGCCGACTGCGCGCGCCGCGAAAATATTCCGAACATGAGGAAAACCAGGAGCCGAGGACATCCTTATAGCAAGAAGTTATTTGTTACCAAAGACACGCCAGTCAGCTAATGATAGGTAGCTTTCAATTTGTGCGGATAATAGTATTAATAGTCTAACCGAAAGATTGAACTAGCAATAATAGGTAGGTACATAAGTCTATCTGACAGAAAGGTATTTTGATTTATCCAAATCGCGATTTCGGGTTAACTGAAGTAACCAGTTGTAGTTATGCGTTCTTTCAAACTGGGACCATACATTTGTATTTTGTGACGATTAAATATACTTCGATATACGAATATTCTTCGATTACTTATGTCATTCCCAGGCAATTGAACCACTTAGTCGGTACTCGGTACCTACCTATTCAAAAGGCGCAATTGGCATAATTATATTCATCATTATCATCATCATATCATTCGTTGGCACTGGCGAGAGCCACGGTAATTCAGTTGGATAAGAGCAATGGACGGATTCCAGAGGTCGTGGGTTCAAATCCCGCCCGTGGCGAATAATTTTTCAATTTTCCTCTTTGATCGAAACTTAGCATTTCGTTAGCGGACGTTTCTGCTTAGTATAAATTTATTATCATCATATCAGCCGAAAGACCACTACTGGACATAGGCCTCCCCCAAAGAGTGCCACAATGACCGGTCCTGTGCCACCCGCATCCAGCGGTCTCCCGCGACCTTTACCAGGTCATCAGTCCATCTTGTGTCTACCCACGCTGCGCCTTCCGGTACGTGGTCGCCACTCGAGAACCTTTCCGCCCCAACGGCCATCGGCTCTACGTGCAATATGCTCGTGCCCCCGCCCACTGCCACTTAGGGCTGGTTTCCACTTTGATAGTGATTAGTGCGAGTTCATACATTTGCTGCAAGTGCGAGTAGCTTTTGTATGGACTCGCACTAATCACTAATCAAAGTGGAAACCAGCCCTAAAGTTTCGCGATTACTTGGTTCAGCTGCGGATAATTATATTAATTAAAAATCATGTCCTCACTGACCAACCATGCATAGCTCCATGAAGCTGGCCTCAAACAAGGTATTTCTTCAAGTTCCTACCTAGCCATTCCGTAGTTACAAAAATGGGGTAAATATACGAGTTGCAAAACCATATGCATAAACTGGCCTAAGTATAGGTAAACACAGTAAAAAATAATAGCACTTACATACGTACAGAAAACACACTCTAATATAATGTGCGGACGGAAAGTGTTCTATATTGCGATTTTTTTTGGCAATTTAACATAGGGAATCTCGGAAAATCACATTTTTGTATGGGAGTTGAAACTTTCCATTTCCAACATGGAAATTCCGTACCTGAGAAGCATAAAACTGTAACTCGTATACACCATGTATGTAAATATAAGAGTTACAGTTTTATGCTTCTCAGGTACCTACGTAAATTTCCTCAATTCCTTGTGAAACTTTCAAGAAATTTCCGAGAACTTTTCCAACTTTTTAGAAACTTTCCGCGATTTGCACATCACTACTCTAATAAAACCGATGTTTCTAAGCTAGAAAAATCTAATCCCACTATAAACATTGTAAAGAGATTGCCAAGACTCCCTAGCTCATATAGCTTTCAGTGTTCAGATCAGATCGCAAGTAGCGCCAATCTTCTTACTCCACACCATACACGCTCTACAAACAGCTACATCTTGGCTAAAAAGTATAGCTTCACTACACTTGAGGCACAGCCGCATAGACTCTCGCGCGTGCATAGTTTAGCCTGAGAAAGATACGGTTTTTTTGGAAATAATTCAATATCAGGCTAATAATTTGTATACGGCTTTTATATGTTATTTTAAAAGCTTTTACTATACAAATCACTAAGTCTATGGACCGGAAGTTAGGAAAAAAAATTAACCCGCTGGCAAAAATGCTATCAGTATTTTTATAATGAAAACATGTTTGAGTACACAAATTTGGAGACTTACTATCTGAATCCAAAAATATATGCGTCAGGAAATAACAGCATTTTAATGAAATATTTACGACCTTGGGATAATATTGAACATAGAAAGGTTTCTTCATTAACAATAGATTATGCGGGTATCCCAAAGAACGTATATAGAAGTAGTCAATTATAAATTTAAGAAAGTTTATACCATTTTCGCCTGATTTTTACGGAATTTATATAGATTACTTTTCATTATTTTTTACCGTTCCGGTATTAAATTGAAGGTGGATTATTAATCAATATTTAGTCAAATTACCCAACCTATTTTTTGGTGAGAAAATATGGCAGATATAGATATATTGTTGTTTTCATAGAGCGAAACCGTAACTTTCTCAGGCTAGTTGCCCCCGGTATGAATTTATGATGATATTTATAAGCGACGGATTTATTATTTTTAGCCAAGATGTAGAATTTGTAGAGCGTGGCTGGTAGAGTTAAGCCGTGTGCAGTAGGAAGCTTGGCGCTAAGTACTTGTGATCTGATATATTTTTAACGCTGAAAGTTATATGAGCTAGGGAGTCTTGGCAATCACTTTACATGCAATGTTTTTAGTGGGATCTCATTTCTTTTTGTAAGGTAATTTCTAAAGAAGTGTTTGGGAAAACCCATACAAACTTCCATCCCCTAATATATAGAGTGGGGGGGGGGGGGGGGGGGGGGTGATTTACTAATAATTCTGAAATATGTATTTTATTATTCATAACAAGGAGTCCCTATTAGCTCAAGAAAACTATACTCAAATGTATGGAAAAATTGGCAAAATTAATGGAGATCTTTTATCTATCAGGATGTGTAGGTTATAACCTACACATGCTCTATAGAGCAAAGTTAAATTTTATCTACTCTCTCCTCCCCTCCGGGGCGAGCTTCACCCCCCCGCGCCCTTGAAAATGTCCCGGAGCGCGGTATTTTCCATTTTAAAAGAAAACCGCATACGATAAATGAAAAATGTGTAAGAACGAAATAATCCTTGATAAATTTACTATAATTTATTTTACTATTATTTAAATCATTCGGCCATTCAGCAAACTATATATATTAATACTGCTTAAACGGTGTTACTTTTAATACCATAGACTTTTATAGGTTTTCCTGCAATATATAGGTAAAGAACTATTTTCTGTATTTTTTCCAAATTTTTAGGTCCAGTACTATAGGAGATAAGGGGGGGCGAGGAAATGTTAAATTTTCGCCTAAATTCATAAAAACGACGAAGCGCTTCGAGAAAAGGTAGGTACTTAGGTAGTGCCTGCCCTAGCGCATCGCTGGGCTCGATGGCATCCCGTTCTACCGCATAGATGCTCTTTTTTCTAGTTAGGGTCATCACGTTGGCGTCATCGCTATCACTGCCGGCCGCACGACGAGTCGCCGAACCGCGATCGGATCGGATGCATCTCGGAGGGGCGCGAGAGCCTAGTTTAGCCGAAGCGGCAAGTGGGACAGGCCTGGTATAAATGTAGTAGATATACGAGACATGTTTTTTAAAAGACTTTTTAATTTGCGTGTGTTTAACAGTAGAATAAGATAAGAAACTTAAAACTAGAACACAACAATTGCTTATGCTACTCATACCTCATAGGTACTTAACTCTCATAAGGTACCATTTTTTAAGATTATAAATTGTAGCGCGTTCTATCTCGCCGACAGCGCCATCTTTTGGGGGACCCTTGCACTAATACACGGAAACCGGCGTTATGTTTTCAGCTCTCTTCTATTACGTTATTGGACACTAGCCGCACACGCGGCTCTGCCCTCGTATTAGGAACTGAAAACCAGGCCCAGCCTCGGGATAAAATATAGCTATGTCCATCCTCACAGACGAGTAGTTCCGGGGATTAAACGAGCAAACTTAGCCCATCGGAGCCTAGACAGGGTCTAATGCGAAATCACTTGACGACGCCATCGCCAGTATGTATAGGTCTAGCTAGACTATTAAGTCGCCGGACACCAAAGTAAACCTCTGTTTAATTTTAAATTTGCGGATTTAAGTAATGATAGAGTACCCTGAGAATACTACGGTTTTTTTGGAAATAATTCGATATCAGGCAATTTTTTTTTTTTTATTTGTATACGGCTTTTATATGTTATTTTAAACAACTTTTACTATTAAAATGAATAATTCTATGGACCGAAAGTTAGGAAAAAAAATTAACCCGCAAGCAAAAATGCTATCAGTATTTTTATAATGAAAACATGTTTGAGTACCTACACAAATTTGGAGACTTACTACCTGAATCAAAAAATATATGCATCAGGAAATAACGGCATTTTAATTAAATATTTACGACCTTGAGATATTATTGAATTTCATCTGGCCTATATTAACAAAAATAAGTGATTTATGCGCGTATCCCAAAGAACGTTTATAGACGTAGTCAATTATAAAGTACAGAAAGTTTATACCATTTTCGCCTGATTTTTACGGAATTTATGAAATCAAAAATCAAAATCAATTATTTATTCTGCAAATAGCCACAAGGGCACTTTTACATGTCAAATGGTATTCTACAATATAATATTAATCTTACACAATAATCATTTTAAAATTGCAGATTTTACCCAATTAGTACCTAAATGGTTAACAAACTAAATGTCACTAAATAAAAACTAAAAAATCCAAAATTGTAAAATATTATCAAATACATTCGATATAAGGTCTGTATCAGAATTAACAATAAGTTTATGATATTAATTTAGTACCCCAGAGATGTATAATGTCTCTGAGCATCCAAATACAATTAATAATTATTCTAATGTTCTTATAGAGATGTATACTGTATCTAAGCGTTAAAACAGAAAAAAAGGATCATTAATGTAATATTGTTAGAGATGTACAGGGTCAATAACAATAAAACGTGTCAAGAACCGAATGATGTCGTCAAAATAATGATAATAACGAAGATTACTTTTTATTATTTTTTACCTTATCGGTATTAAATTTAGGTGGATTATTAATGAATATTTAGTCAAATTACCCAACCTATTTTTTGGTGTAAAAATATGGCTGATATCGATATATTGTTGTGTTTTCATAGAGCGAAACCGTAAAGTTCTCAGGGTAGAGATGCGAGAGAGTGATATATTACCGACTTTTCTATGAAAAAAAAACCTAAAATTCTTGCATTTTGGTAGTTTTGTAAATGAAAGAAAAAGCCTTATTAATTAAAACTTTAATTACATTATTATTCTATTCAACCTTACCTACATCTAATTCCTTAACTAAAAGTACATTTTAAGAATGAAATGTCAAAACGTTTTTGGTCGATTTCTGTCGCCGCCTGTAGGTAGTTAGTTGGTCGTGGACTGAGGTTTTTACCAAACAGAAGTGTAATCATTTCAAAGACAAAAAATTGGTTGTCTATAAAGTCGGTTTACGGACGATATAATTTTACGTGATAACGTCATAAAGCCGAACGCTCGGCTCAGGCGGAACGGGACAATGAGTCATACTTTTTCGTGCGTGCTGCCGGTGTTCCTCGATTTATAAGACGTTATCGCGTCAAAAAAGACAAGCCTAAAGGTTGTCGCACACGTAACCGCTCGGCACCGCTTCAACTCGAGCCGTCCAGTATTCTTTGTAAGTAATTCCATACTGTAACCCACACACACACTCAGCGTCAAAAGTATCGCACCTTTCCTAAAATTCGTTTCAAGCGATTATTACTCCTAAGATACTTACTGTACCCTGTCGATATTAGTATCATTTGAAAGCTAAAGCCTAGGGGGTTTTATAACCTTTCAAATGATACTAATATCGACAGGGTACAAAGTATCTTAGGAGTAATAATCGCTTGAAACTAATTTTAGGAAAGGTGCGATACTTTTGACGCCGAGTGTATCGGCACCGGAACAGCATCGCCTCGCCTATGATATGATGAGGTGAGGCGGCGCCGGTCCGGTGCCGAGCAGTTTTGTGTGCGACAACCTTTATTGTTGCCGATTTTTCGTTATTGCATTCTCATAGGAGCTGCTGATTGATCAAACTTTTTTTTTGTATCGGAATAGGAAGTTTTTATCTAATCCTTCACAAAAAAAGTTGTAGGTATACGTAATGTTCTATAGAAGATATTGCATTACATAGATAACTTTTAATCCTCTGAACATACATTTTCATTATTCATTATTGTTTAGAATAACTTCGAATACAGAACAAGATAAAAATACAGCAATGTATGTATAGCCGGCAACTGCGGGCGTCCTGCCCAGCTAGCACGATACGTTTTATCGTTATGTTTTACGTGACGTCTCAGTACATTTTCACCATCAATAATCGTTCTAATCGTCATCGTCAATAATCGTTCTAATTTATCAGTATTTAATGAGCTATCAAACCATATATAGCATTAAATAAAAACATTCTTGGTATTAATTACTATGCGGCAAAACATTTGTGACGACACAACACCGTGACACTTTTGATCAGCAGTTTCACGGGGTTGTGTTGTGGGGATGCGTATAGTCTATAATTTACTTTAGAAACAAAGTTTTAACCGACGAAAAATCAATCATCCTCTATTTTCCTACCCTTAAGGTTGGTTTTTTTTTTCAAATTTATATGGGACCAACTTCGGGGTAAACCCTTTCCAATAAAAAAATAATTATCAAAATCGAACTACTCTGTAAAAAGTTATGCGTGGTCATACATAAAAAAAAAAATACGCGTCGACTTGAGAACCTCCTCCGTTTTTTTCGACGGTTGAAAATGCCCGTGGCAGTGGCGTCCAGGCACTAGATTGCTTGTTGACCTGGCTCCTGTTTCACTATTTTGACAATTGGAACTTTTCACTCAAAAGTGTACCATTACTTTTTTCTCAGAATGGAAGTTTGGGTTTTTATTACTCCGAATGATGATCCTTTTTTTAACACATTTTGTATGGACCGTCGCATAGAGATAACCTAATAAACGCAGGTATGGAACATAAAGGATTTTTTTCTATCTCAAAATTAATATTCATGATGAATTGGTTTGTCAGGATCGTAGCAAATGGAGATCCGTGATCTCTGCCTACCCCTCTGGGAAAGAGGCGTGATTATATGTATGATGAAATTGTGAGAAAAAATATATAATATTACAACACGATAAGGGTGAACCGTATAGTTATAATGGCCGGCCGATGTGACTTCACTCAGGCCGTACACTTAGACCGTGCGAGAGCAACAGAGATAGCATGTTTCTTATGAGCTCGGTCGTCACATCGGCTGAGGGCTAGTCTGCGGCGCTACCACGAACTTCGAATCTCGAACTTCGTATAACTCCGTCTCTATCGCACTTATGGTTTATGGTACTCGAGCGACCGAAACGGAGATATACGAAGTTCGAGATTCGAAGTTCGTGGTAGCGCCGCTGGTGTCTCCATATTTTACCCAAAAACGTTTCATCAAATGTACTGTTTCGCAATATTTACATTTCACAAAATCATACAAACCGTTGGACATTGTAGGTGCAGCTAAAAGGTAAGTGCTTCTAGAAACATGACATTATCATTAACATTAATTTAAAAGAAAAAAAAATATTACATAATATAATGTTAACATAGCTATAAGCACACACTAACCAAATATGAGTCTAAATTACTTGGAATAAATGATAAATTAAATTGTGTAGAACCCATTAGTTTAGGTTAGGTTTGTGTTAATTTGTCTGTCCTTTAGTTCCTGATTTCCACTCAATTCCGCTCAAAGGTTAACTGGCAAATCCCTTACATGGATCAGTTCGCCTTTTTACCGTCTTAAGCTATTTTATATAGATTTAAACTATCACGATTCTCTCACATTATTGTTACTAAACGAAACTTAGGTCTGATCAGGTGCTGAATACAGTATCTGGACCACTCAAAAGCAAACTAAAGGGTACAGTCGCCATCACATACATCGGAGCAAACAAGCACGTCACAAACATCGGAACACACCTCTATTTTCAAGGCATTAGGGTGCATGTGCCGATATTTTTGAACACCTATAGTGTACCTATGTATGTGATGGCGACTGTACATCTTTTGGTAAAAATTCTGTGCAAAGTGTACCGTTCTATTTGCCCTTGAGTGATTCAGATTAGGATTCAGCAACTGAATTCCGTACCTTATTCGCGTATAATTAACTTATTTACCCTATTTTGACTGTATTTTTGTCTTGTGTACAATAAAGTATTTACGTACAGTCAGCAGCATAAGTAGCTAAGCGGGCCGGGTGTTCGAAATTACCTACACACGCTCTTAATTTCTTAGGAATAAAGTCGTGTGTAGGTCATTTTGAACACCCGGCCCCCCGTTATCTACTTCTGCTGCTGAATGTACCTACAATTTTAAAAAGTATACTGTCCTGAAAAAAAGTGTTCTATGTAATTAATAATTGTATTTTAAAAAGAAAGTTTTAACCGACTTCAAATCAATAGCCAAATTGCTTCAAATTTGCCTATCAAATTTGAAGAGTTCCCTCGATTTCTCCAGGATCCCATCATCAGAACTGGATTTTGGTGACAACGGAACCAATCTGGAAGTATATGCTTTCAAACAAAGAAAAAAAAATTCTAATCGGTTCATAAATTACCGAGTTATCGCGTAACATACGTACAAAAAAAAAAAACAGACGAATTGAGAACCTCCTCCTTTTTTGAAGTCGGTTAAAAATCTGCGAAACTTACAGTCGATGGAACATTTGTCAGTAAAACAATGTACCGACAGACCAGTATATTAGGTACTATAGACAAGTCAGCCGTGGCAGCGCGCTCACGGCTTCCACAGCTTGAGCAGACCATCCTCGCTGTAGGTGGCCAGCAAGTTCTGGTGAGGGTGGTGCGTCATTCCTATTACAGCCTTCTCGTGGACCTGGAAACATAGGTACGGCGTGTGTCAAACAATACTCTGCTCAGCATCAGAATCAGAATCAAACACATATTCCTAGCACACTAACGAACAGATTACAAAGAAAAAAACCGGCCAAGCGCGAGTCGTTCACTAGTTTTCGTTCAAAAATCACGTTTGTTGTATGGAAAAAAAAAAAAAAAAAAAAAATAATATATTTATTTTATTCTGTTTTTTAGTATTTGTTGTTATAGCGGCAACATAAATACATCATCTGTTAAAATTTCAACTGTCTAACTATCACGGTTCATGAGATACAGCCTGGTGACAAACGGACAGACAGACAGACGAGGTCCTCCCCCGCGCAGTACACGAGCCGGCCTCACTACCCTCCACGTGTGTACTCACGTTGATGGTCCGCTCCAGTTTGCCGGTGTTGGCGCAGAAGGCGTACAGCACGAGGTCCTCCCCCGCGCAGTACACGAGCCGCCCTCACTACCCTCCACGTGTGTACTCACGTTGATGGTCCGCACCAGTTTGCCGGTGTTGGCGCAGAAGGCGTACAGCACGAGGTCCTCCCCCGCGCAGTACACGAGCCGCCCTCACTACCCTCCACGTGTGTACTCACGTTGATGGTCCGCTCCAGTTTGCCGGTGTTGGCGCAGAAGGCGTACAGCACGAGGTCCTCCCCCGCGCAGTACACGAGCCGCCCTCACTACCCTCCACGTGTGTACTCACGTTGATGGTCCGCTCCAGTTTGCCGGTGTTGGCGCAGAAGGCGTACAGCACGAGGTCCTCCCCCGCGCAGTACACGAGCCGCCCTCACTACCCTCCACGTGTGTACTCACGTTGATGGTCCGCTCCAGTTTGCCGGTGTTGGCGCAGTACACGAGCCGGCCTCACTACCCTAAATAAATAAATAAATTTAGAAGGTACGATCGAACAGACACGTCCGCTCGTCACGAGCTCTGGCAGTAGAATGCCCTGCGCTCCGACGGCCGCATCCAAGCTTGACTACTGATGACGTCATGCTTGCGTTCGGTGGTGCGATGGTGGCGTGTCTGGCTGGAACCAGCTTCGATTCTCCGACACGGCCATCTCTGATGTCTCACACGTCCTCGTGTGCGTTATCTGTAGATAAATATTACCAGCACAGTATTTCGTACGGCTATTCTGACCAAGTCAAGACAAGATTTGCGATAATGTGTACTGAGATCAGTAGCTCCAGTATAAATTCACTTTAGCGCTATTTAATCTCAACATAGTAGAACAGTACACAAGTACTCATCACTACAATCTTACAAGTGGATTACAGCAATTCTTATTATCTCTAATCGTAATCAGATTAATTAGCAACAATCAGCGCCGCGTCAACGGCTCATCCCATTTTTGCAACAACAAAAATGAGGTTTCCTCAAAGCATGTTGTCGCACCAACGACTTATCTCGTTAACGCACCAACGTAACGATAGTAAACGTGCTGCCGCACCAATGGCCTCTGTTATTTAGTTAATCAGCGCAGCATCAACGGCTCATCCCATTTTTGCAACAACAAAAATGAGGTTTCCTCAAAGCATGTTGTCGCACCAACGACTTATCTCGTTAACGCACCAACGTAACGATAGTAAACGTGCTGCCGCACCAATGGCCTCTGTTATTTAGTTAATCAGCGCAGCATCAACGGCTCATCCCATTTTTGCAACAACAAAAATGAGGTTTCCTCAAAGCATGTTGTCGCACCAAGGACTTATCTCGTTAACGCACCAACGTTACGATAGTAAACGTGCTGCCGCACCAACTGCCTCTGTTATTTAGTTAATCAGCGCCGCATCAACGGCTCATCCCATTTTTGCAACAACAAAAATGAGGTTTCCTCAAAGCATGTTGTCGCACCAACGACTTATCTCGTTAACACACCAACGTAACGATAGTAAACATGCTGCCGCACCTACGGCCACTGTTATTTACTTAGCAATCATCAACTAAAACTTATCATAAGACGCTTCAACGCCTGTACGCATGTGTTGAGGCACTACAATGCCTATACGAATATTTTGAGGCACTACAACGCCGTACAGTTGCATTTCTTAAGATCATCACTCAGGTACGTCCATTTCTACATCTAATTCGACAGGAACCTCATGTGTGGGTATTTTCCTAACTCTGTCATGTGGATACTTGTATGTTCTTCAAATAAGTAAATCAATACGCAAGGCAAGATTAAAGTAGTAACTCTACAGTTTCAATTGAGAAAGTCAGTGACAATCTTATGATCAAGTTCACTCTTTTATTAGTTCCAAATTTCAACTACATAGATTCTACAGCTCTGCACGAGAGCACTCTACTCAATAATAGATGATCAAACGAACTTAACAAGTGAAGTTCGATCGATATTATATGAGTACGCTTCATTCGAAGATATAAAGACAACATGTAGTACTTTTAATGTACTGGCAACTTCGCACTTTTAAGGTATTAAAAAAAACAACTGATTTCCGTTTCCTGTGGGTATCTATGCGCTGTGGTAACTGCGTAACCTCATTACTTTAGAGAGTAAGTACCCACAGTACAAAATTTTCTTATCGGGAAACGGGCTGGGTGGGACTTTATATCTTCGAATGAAGCGTACTCATATAATATCGATCGAACTTCACTTGTTAAGTTCGTTTGATCATCTATTATATTTCGTCGCTTCATTCTTCAGATATAAAGACAACATGTAGATGTTTAGAGATGAAAATTTTGTAATTCAAAATACCTACACTTAAGTATATCACAAATTAGTTTTTATTAGGTATTCTTAATCAACTAGGAATCATCGTTTACAATAATCTGAATATAAATGTTTGACCTGCGCCGTATTTTCTGAACACAAAATCATTTTATGACGTGTTAGGCGTTAACACAGATCTTGCAAAACTACCATCTTGCTTTATGGGACGATGGTAAAATTTAGCAAATGTTTGCGATGAGCTATACCAACCAGCAGCTTTCCTGATGGTGTCTAAAGATATACCAGAAGCCCGCGCTGCAGACGTGGCGGCATGCCGCGTGCTATGGGCGCTGAACGTCGTCACGTCCACGCCGCTTGCACCTAGCACCTGCTTAATCCATCTGCTGATAGATTGAGCAGAGGCTGGCTTGTGTGGCTTCTGATATGTCAATATAGATTTACTATCTTCCGAATCAGATCTTAAACTATTGGTTACATATATATAATCTTCTACAATCGTAGCCAGGTAGATGGCGCTATTTTCTTTAAAATAAGGTAATTGAAGCACGGGTTGCTCACATCCTATCGCGGATGTTTTGATAACATCCGTAATACCTATCTCAATACCGGTCAGACCAACTACTATGTTCTGTAACTTAATAAGCGAGAGTGTTTGCACTCGATGTGCAGTGCAAAGTGCTAAGAGGACGACCAACTTTTTGGTGATTTTCTCTATAGGCAGCTCTCTATTAGGTATCCACTTGCTGATAAAATCGAGTACTATTTGTGGATCCCATGTATAAGAATATTTCGGCAAAGCTGGTCTCAACTTATAAACACCCTTCAGTAGTCGCTTAATCTGAATGTCAGAGCCTTAACCGCTACCTAATAACAGGGACAGCGCGGAGCGGTGACTGTTTAAAGAACCGTAAGCGTCTCCATTATGGTATCGTTCTGTTAAGAAAAGCAGTATATCTGGACATGTACTCGTACCCTTATACGGGTGTAATCTATGAACCTGGCAAAATAGCCACCATAATTTATAAGTCACGCTATATTGCAGTAGAGTATTTTGCGAAAGTGAATTAATCATTAATTCTAACGCCGCATCTGGAGTTCCTCTCGCTATAAATGCTTTCCTGAGAGCACCGCGGCCCCCAGGGTAAGATGCTTCTTCGGGTGATGTGGGGTCCTGAAAGAGGACAAATGAACATTTGGAGAAAAATATACAATATCCGACCGCACTATGCTTTTAAGCAGTGGGAACCAAGGCTGGGGTGGCCAAGCCGGAGATACCAAGATACCTTTGAGCCTCGTCACTAATAATTTTTGTATGCATTTCATGATGAGTGAAGTTGGAAAAGCATAAAAATATTCATTTTTCCCATTCAACGTAAACGCATCCACGGTGAAAGCGTCATGGATCTGGTTTTCAAGAGACAAATGTTTTGCATTTTGCATTGGTGCGAGAAGCGAAAAGATCTATCGCCGGCTCACCAAAAGCAGCAACTATCCTCCGATATTCGGAATCAGTTAATTGCCACTGTATATCGGGGTTCTGTCTTCGAGACTCTTGGTCAGCTTCTACATTATCTTTCGTGATGATGTACGAAGCAAAAAGCAATATGCCTCGCTCCTCACACCATTGTAAAATCATTCAAGTGTGGAAATCGAATTCCACCCATTCGATTCACATAACTATAATTGCTGTTGTATTAACAACGCGTAGCAATATATTACAATTACGTTTACCGCGAGCAAAACTCTTAAGTCCGAAAAAGACGGCAAGTAATTCCAGGTAATTAATATGGGAGTTACGCTCGCTGTCTTTCCATCCCCCATTAACGCGATTATTATCACTAAACCCACCCCAACCAGTTTTTGGAGGCATCTGTAAAAAATTCTAGTTCAAAACTTGGTAACGTGAGCGAGTTAGAGGTAGACATAATGTTATTAGCCCACCATTGTAAATCGGGTAAAATATCCTCGGAGAGTTTTATTTTTGTATCGTATTTTTGATGTTCCGTAAGGGCGAGGTATTTCTGCCGTGCTAAAGCCTTGGTGTATAACCAGCCGTATCTTACAGCCGGACAAACTGAATTAAGAATCCCTATTAGATGGGCGAAATCTCGAATAGTACAAACGCGTAAGCGAGAGTACTTTTGAGCTAATTGTAATATATTATTACGTTTTTCCGATGGTAGTGAAATCGTCATGTCAGTTGAATTCAACATAAATCCTAAAAACTTGCAGTTTTGTACGGGTAATAAACAACTTTTATCATAGTTAACTACAAACCCCAAGCAATTTAATAACTTAAGTTTAACACATTAAATAAACACCCATTGTAAGTATTACCGTTAGAGAGTATGTCATCAAGATATATTATATATTTATGGCCAAGGCTCCTTAAATGAGTTACCACTTCTTTGATTATTTTCGTAAATGTACGCGGGGCCGATGATAATCCGTATGGCCTTGAACTCATACGTAATGTTTCCAAACTGAAATCGAAGATACTTACGATGAGATACAGCTAAAGGCACAAGCGGGTATGATTCTTTAAGATCTATAGTGGCCATAAATCCATTAGGAGTTACCATTTTAGACGACGTTCTAAAATGCTCCATTTTAAAATGGTCACTAACTACGTACTTATTCAGATGTTTCAGATTAATTATAAATCTATGACCACCGTTAGACTTTTTCGCCAAAAAAAAATGTTAGATATAAACTCATCAGGTCGAGGATTACATTTTGAGATGGCTCCTAACTGTAATAAGTTTTCAATAGCTATTGCCATATCCCGTTTTTCTTTTCTTGAAAAAAAAAAATACGTGGATGATTAGTTTGGACGACTTTCCTAAAGAACGGTATTCGATAACCATTATGAATCCAATCCAGGATAACTGGGTTATTACTTATTAGTAACAATCATAGAAATGTTGCAATTTGCCGGCATGTACCTGAGTTACTGCCGTGTTTTTGCACGTCTGTTGTAGGTCGCCGAAGTCATGGCACGCGTCGTCGCTGGCGCGGCAGCCGGCGGCGCGCGGCGGTATTGGTTCGGGTACGGGTACGGCGTCGGTGTCCGGTAAGCCGAGGTGTGCCCCCCCCCCTGCTCGACGATGGGAAGCGAGGAGGGCCCGTCCAGTTTCCCTGCTGGCGAGGCCGTGGCCCTGAATATGATGAGTTGGATGTGGGCGGCTTCGGAATGAAAGGCTTTTTAATCTGAAGTCCTTGTTTCTCGATGACCCTTGACGCTTTGATTTTTTCCGGTAGTTTCACGCCGAAGAGGGTTTCGTCTCGATCTTGATCTTGTATCACGGTCACAGTGAACGCTTTGTCCAATCCCGGAGTTATAAGCTTTGTTCTCACTTGTGACTCAACAAAGTGTAGGTCTGAAAGTATTCGGCAGCCGTCGGACAGAATCTTGACAGCTTGCACTTTATCATCACTGGTCAGTAATAAGTTCATGGCTCTACTTACAGCCGTTATACCTAAGCCCAGTTGATCTTGCTTGCCTTGAATTTTCTTGTCTCGGGACCTCACTGTCTCTGCAATGGCTGCGGATATTTCCGCGTTCAGAGTAGGTGCTCTTAGCAGTTTACAGTTCCCAGGAATAGCGTATTCCATCATAAGTTGTTCTTTTGTCTCTTTTGGCATGCTTTTTTTAAGAATAGGTAGCCAACGTTGAGCCAACTTGTCGTGAATATCTGTACCAAAAGCAGGAGTGTCATCTGATGGATCACCCAAAGCTTGTAGTAATTGTGGATCGAGTTCGGGTACGGGCGTACCAGAATTTTCTGTGTTGCCGCCGGCCTCGGCCTCAGGGGCCGCGCTCGGGGCCGCGTCGGGCATAGACGACGGTACCAGAGACTCGTCATTGTGTTCCTCTACGTGTAAGGCTCCGTTTTCTAAAAACGGCAAAAAAGAGGGTAGTTAGTAAAATGAATGAAATTTTCTTTGTAATAAACTTACACCTCTTAATTTATAAAATCTCAGTTGAATACTTATAACGAATACACCATCGTGCTGACCCACGGTCAGCCTCCAGGCTATTTTTAAAACATCATGCTTAACCATCGTGTTAACCCGCAGTTAACCTCCCGGAAAGCTTATAGATGCTTATAAATTCGATTTTTAATAATCGATATGAGGAACACTTTATGTAACTAGTATGCGTAATGCATATCTATCGATATCACTTTCCATTTGTAACATTTTCGTAGACTTACCCGTATTTTCCTCAGAGTCGGACGACGATGAGTACACAATCACTCGCCGGAATCTTTGTTTTTGTAATTTTTGGATTTTTGCACTGTAATAATCAATTTTATCTTCTGCACTTCTTTTCGACATTGTGTTTTTTAGAATTTGGTTTTTGGAAGCGTGCGTTCGTTGCCGCGCACAAAAAAAGAAATGAGGTTACGCAGTTACCACAGCGCATAGATACCCACAGGAAACGGAAATCAGTTGTTTTTTTTTAATACCTTAAAAGTGCGAAGTTGCCAGTACATTAAAAGTACTACATGTTGTCTTTATATCTGAAGAATGAAGCGACGAAATATAATCTGAATAATGAAATGTGAACTGCTCACCGGATAGACTGTACGCCATGGTGTGTTGCCACGTTGGACACAGTAACAAATGAAGAGGGTCTTCTGTTACTTCCTCACTCACTACCAAGCTGCCAGCCTGCTCGCTGATGTTCACCACGAAAACCACTAACTTAATCTCCACTGCGACGAAGCACTGGATTTGATCAGTTTTATCACACCACCATGATGACGTGTACACCAAGATCTTTCTCAAGTAAATAAGGCAGTTTATAATTTATCTCGAATTCAACTTTAAACTAAAGTTGATATGTTATTCAGCAAATGACACCAATGCCGTGGTCTACAGCATAAAAGAGCACTAAGCTTCTCAGCAATAATTATTGAAACACTAAGTATCGTTTGTTGGCTCTAATTTTGCATAAAATCAATTGGAACGAAACCTGTCCTTTTATTTCCGTAGCTCCAATACAGTAGTTGCCCGTAGCGTCCGCAGCTTCAGCACTTGTCTAGTGATAGTCCGACGTCCCAGAATCGCCGATACTGCACAGTTTCTAGTCAGCATTGAACTCCACACCTAATTATTATTATTACATTTATTTAATAAACAGAGTATATAAACATGGGTACATTAACTGGGTCTCACAAAACTGTCGGAACAGTTTGTCTGTGTGATTATAAACATAATAATACAGAGTTAATAATTAATTAATTAGGTACTAATTTATAAATAGGTTTAGGTTAGACACATGTTTAACCTAACCTAAACCATGCATACAGTTACTTATGTGCTATGATACTTAAAAAATGTCGTTTTAATTTTCTTTTAAAGTCGTTTTTTATTCTTTCACGGCTGATAGTTTCTGGTAGACTGTTCAGAAGGTAAGGGATACGTTTTTTTAAGGTCATGTCGCCATAAAAGTTTTTAAGGCACTGTATGCAGCTGCGCATCGAAAAAGTGCCTTTTCCAAACCGATTATTAGTATACTTGTACTATTGCTAGAGATCCAAATTTTTGATATGTATATCTTCAGTTCATTGGCTATGTTCGTACTTCGTAAAATCACGATTGCTTACAAAAACCTCGATAGATTTTGCCTTTCAAAACAGTGCTTTTTTACCACCAAACTCGAAATATCTCAAAAGTTATTTGGAATATTACAATGAAATTTGTTGTGATAGGTAGCTTTTTGGTAGATCTATCTACCGGCTTCTTAGAATTTCAATATGTTTGATAATTCAATACATTTGGTCATTTGTCTGAAAAACCGGGTGTCCGCGTCATGCATGCGCGGTGGCGAGTACAATTTAGTACGCCCGTGGCCACTGCCGACGACGGACCTGTGAATGTTTACCTGGCACGCAAATACGCCTTTTTGCAGCAATTATTTCGAGTTATCAAGGTAAATAAAAATATATAAAGGAATAGGAAACGCTAATACATGCTGGAGAACACATTCGAAATGATAGAATAACAAATATAAGGTATGCGATATTTACTACATTAAAGCGTTTCTACATCCGCACCTAAAACGTATTAATAGGTAGCTGGAGCATATTGACAAGAGGTCAATAAAAATCTTCAGTTATCCTGAATACGTATTTAGAACTGTTAGGTAGTAAGTAGTCGGGTGTAAATCGGATTCGGACATGAGCACATGGTTGGGGGGGTAATGGTACCAATTATGGACTGTACGAATAATAGATTTATTTATTCATACAGAAATATATCAAAAGCATTTAGGGCTATTGCGCCGGATAGCGACTACCTAGACTAAAGTCCTAAACGAGTTGGTGAACTGAAGTATATTTACTTGCTGTTTAGTAGATTCTATTAAAAACGAGTGCGGAAAAAGACCCTGCTACTCCACCAGCAGCAGGCCACGGCCCTTCCTCATCTTCGTTATAGACATACATGCATACATACGCTACGGCACATCTTTTCGTCCAATATTCCGCAGTGTCTCAAGACGAGAGTCTTTGACCAGTGTGTGTTGCCAGTGATGACATATGGAACGGAAACGTGGTCGCTTACTATAGGCCTCATAAGAAGGCTCAAAGTCACTCAAAGGGCGATGGAGATGGCTATGCTGGGAGTTTCTCTGTGCGATCGCATCAGAAATGAGGCTATCCGCAGCAGAACCACGGTAACCGATATAGCCCTCCGAATCGCTAAACTTAAGTATCAGTGGGCGGGGTACATTGCACGTAGAACCGATGGCCGTTGGGGCGGAAAGGTTCTCGAGTGGCAACCACGTACCGGAAGGCGCGGCGTGGTTAGGCCCCCCACAAGGTGGACTAATGACCTGGTAAAGGTCGCGGGAGTCCGCTGGATGCGGGTGGCGCAGGACCGGCTATTGTGGCACTCTTTGGGGGAGGCCTATGTCCAGCAGTGGACGTCTTTCGGCTGATATGATGATACATACGCTCGAAAAACATAAACTTCCTTCTGAGGCAGTCGGGTACAAAGTACTACAGGGTGTTCCCCTATACAGCTGCAAAACTTTGCCAGCTGTTTGTGCACATGATACCCATCACAAAACACTAAAGTATGCCGTTTCACATCTCGCACTCACTCTGCCACCGCTGTTTCTCCAAATAACAACCAAGAAAGCCTCCCCCGCCACGCCCTTTTAAAAATAAGCCCACTAAAGCAAATAAATGTGACGTTATCTAAGTGAACATACCTTTTGTCGGTATGGAGTTATTGATATGACTCACTCACTCACTCACTCATCAACGCACAGCCGAAACTACTAAGACTAGAGAGTTGAAATTTACACCAGAACTACCTTTTACAAAGTAGGCAACGCTAAGAAGGATTTATTGATATATTATATATTAAGGATTAAATTTTTGCATAAAGATTACTTATTAGAATACAAATTAAGTACTTTCAATTCAATTAAATTTATTTTGTTAAACATAGGTAACAACTTTTACAAGTATTGTTGGTATACAAAATATAAGACTTCTGTGCATTACCCACAATGTAGGTTTACAAAATATTTCAGCCAGCTAATATATTTATAAAAATAAAAAAATAAATGTCAATATAGTGATTGGTGTTAAATACTTCAAATACATGTCAAAAACTCTCAAAAAATACTATAACTAAAGAATATTATAACTAAGGAATGTCTTGAATGGAATCATGTTATGTCGTAGGGTCGTTTAAGTAATATTTAATGGTATAATAACACTTTTCAATCAAATATTGATCTATTGATTGAAATGATTGATCCAATAATGTCATGGAAAGATCACATTGATACATTATACAGTAAGTTAGCAAGAGGGATCTATGCTCTAAGACAGTTAAGACCACTTGTGTCAGAAAGTTGCTTAAAAGAGCTGTATTATGCGTACATATACTCTCAACTTTCATACGGGATAATGCTTTGGGGCAACAGTACGGATTATGAGCGCATCCTAAAGATCCAGAAACGTGCAATTAGAGTACTTCCCTCTGCAAAGGACAGATACACGTGTCGCGAACATTTAAGAAAACTTAGTATCTTAACATCAGTTTCAACTTATATATTGGAAGTTTTGATGTATGTTAAACGTTATCCAAATGAATTTCAAAGGAGAGGTGAAAATAGTTCGAGATCAATGAGAAATGCGAATAACTTAAAAAGAAGCGGGTTGTGTCCGAGACACAACCGTTAATTAAGTTTAAGTGGATACTTATTTGTTGGTTGTCCCCGTAAAATATATATCTGCATTAATTCACTAAAATCTGTATAAGCACAGATAAATCGGTATATATAGCAACATTGACTGACGTAGCTCGTTTGACTCGCGAGGCATTGAAAATGGCGGTCATTTCAGCATAGTTTTCATGCCCGTCACATAAACTAAATAACATTTTGTGATTAACAACTAATAGCAAATAAAGAAGGATTAAAACATGTAACAAACAATTATTTGAAATCAGATTAGGCTTCTCTACAAAAAGTTAATCCGGAAGTTACGTGATACATTTTGAACTGTACCCCTATACAAGAACGCGAGCAAAGAAGTATCCACTTCAAAACAACCTCGCCCAGACTTAGAATAGGCACAAAACTTCCGAAGTTAATAGGACAAATACTTTTTAACCGGCTACCTTCAAACCTTAAAACCATAACGAACGACAACTCTTTTCGCTTCCATGTAAAACAACTATTGCTTGAAAAAACACTGTATAGTTTACAAGAATTTCTTTCATATGACTGAATAACAAGATCTTAAAAGCTTGACGTTAATATTTGTATTATGTTTTCTTTCTCTATTTTATGTAATAACATTATGCTATGAGTATAAGTATTATTAAACTATTTACAAATAATAACAATTCTGTACACAACTGTACACATCTATTGTATTTTATTGTAACTGACAAGTTATAATTTTAACACATTTTTATCTGTATATTCATTGTACTATGATTTCAATTGTAAAATTATGATAATAAACAGATCTGAATCTGAAGTCAATTGTCTTTTAAATTTATTAATATCCAGTGTTTAATTCGGTCTGGAATTTTATTGAAAATGTTTGGTGCCATTCCCAAGATTCCGCCTCTGATTGGCGCTGTGTTGTTGCTACCCTGCAAAGTTTTCAATTTTTGTTTGTATTGTTTACGTGTCGGAAATCTGCGGCCTTCTGAAACGTTACTGAACATGCTTGGATTGGTCTTGACAAAAATACCTACTTCTAGGATATACAGTTCTTCTAGTTTGTATGGAGAGCAAGACATTTTTAAAGTAAGGGATTTGTAACTTCGGTTTTTTAATTATTAATCACTTAAGAAGGTTAAAAGGGGGTTCGAATTATGTATAGAGAGCAAGACATTTTTAAAGTTAGAAATTTGTAACTTCGGTTTCAGACTATTTACTATGAGAGTTCAAAGAGGGTTCTAAGTTTGTATAGAGAGCAAGTCATTTTGAAATAAAGAGAGATTTGTTTCTTCGGTTTTAGACTGTTTACTTAAAGACTAGGTACAGTCAGCGTCATATAGTTAGTAGCAGCCAAAGTAGCCAAATATATCGTAACACATCCTTACACCTACAGTAACAAAGACGTGTTGCGATATATTTGGTTACCTAGGCTGCTACTAACTATCTGATGCTGACTGTACAAAACTAATTTCAATGTTTTTTTTTATTAAACAAACATTTAAATTTCTTAAACAAACATTTAGACGATAACATGTTATACGTGGACGAAGTCGCGGGCAACAGCTAGTTTATATATATATATTTATTTAAGCTTTATTTATTCCATATTGTTTGTGTTAGTACATATTTACTAAATCTAAAAGATTTATGCAATTTTTTCTTTCTTATATGGACCCCATTCGGGTAAAAGCCATATATCGCCAGATATTAGGAGAAAAGAAGGGCACTTGAAGCAACAAACTGGTCAGGGCCGAAAGGCAAAAGAAGGAAAGGTAGACGACGAAGACGTTGGACCAATGACATAACTGAGGTCGCCGGACCTAGCTGGATGCAGTTGGCTAAAGACCGAAAAAAATGGCATGAGATCGAGGAGGCTTTTACCTAAATTTACATTTGCTTTGAAAAATTCAATATAAATCAAACAAAAAAAGACAATTAAAGCTTAATTTATATTTATATAATTACTTCCGGTTGGAAAATTTGTTGGATTCTTGTGTAAAGCATCTTAGAATAACGATTAAAAATGAAATATACAAAAAAACGCTATTATAAATTAATGATTTTCGAAACCGTATTTTGCCTGGAGTATAGAGCCAAGTATAAGTCCAATCTTGTTGGCTTGTTGAGAGTATCAAGGTCCATCGCGGTGTGGCCGCTGGTCGAGGTAGCATGGTAGGCAGCACGCGCCGCGCGAGCGCAGTGACATAACACTTTTAGGTATTGAAGAGACAAATTGAATTTGTTATTTTTATATGATGTTTGGTCAAATTACATTTTTTAATAGACATAGTCATGTACTGAAGAACTTGCTGGTCTTAAAATAACCACCCTGTATAATAAAATGCTCTTCTGACTAACAGTGGTCTAATTATCCAGTTTTTGATCAGTCAGTCATACTTATGTAACAAAGGTAATAATTATGGTAATAATACTCCTTGCATTTCATTAAATTGTCAAAAGGGCCTCTACGTGTTGGCGCCGTTGGTACTTTGTAGGTACCTAGCCCCACGCATGCCTCCCAAAGGTCCGGGACATCATTGTCCCGTGAGCGGGAAAAACATACATGGTAATAATATAATTTGCCAGGAGATAAATAGATGAACATAGCTATTTGTTTATTATTTTTGATGGTTTCTTAAGCGGGTGTTAACCGGCGCTATAACTTTACCGAGAAGTAATCGATTTTTTTTCGGTCTAGAAAACCTGTAATATATTAGTACAATCCATAATTGGTGACGTTCACCCTTAGGAAGTGAAGATGTACTATTATTTTATCAGTTCTACGTATTTGGAAAACGGAAGCACCCACATAGGAACTGGGAAAACGATAGGTGGATTGATGATGAAGAAATCTGTACTAACATATCTTTGGAAAGTAAGTGTCCATAATTGATGTCATCATACTACGATGTACTTAAGAACTGTAACTACCTATTATTCCTTACTTTCTTTAAAAAAAATAGATTTAAATAAATAAATAAACAATAAATATTTGGGGACAATCTTATACAAATCAACCAAGATTTGAAAAATAAAACAATTATTCAAGAAGACAAACATTTGATCGTATGATCCGCAAAAACGAGCCGAATACGGATGCCAACAGAATAAGGCCGTTAGCGGGGTGCGCGGGACGCGCGTCTCCCGCTCCGTCTGCCTCACCTCCGCAAATACCTAAATATCGTCTAATAAGAGCGCCGACGCCATAGCCCTAGTAACATAAGTATTATCGACTGTTTTTAACAAGCTATTTTCAGAGCTAGGTTCCAGACTGCTATGGTTATTTATAAGTAGTAAATATTTATGTTTAAGACTAACTGGCAGTATTTTACAGATTTTGAAAAGAAGTTTATAGTTACCTTTACATTTGTGTCTAGTTTTACTGTTTACTAATAATTTAAGAAATCTAAGTTGTATGTTTTCTAACCTATCAATGTTTGTTTTAGTTGAGAGTCCATAGCTGTCAAGGGCATAACTCAAAATAGAGTCTACTAGTGTTAAGTATTCAACGCTATGAGTACCACTGGACCTCCGAGGGGTGAGGCGCCGCGCGGGACGCAGCTGCATCAAATTTTGCATGTCACCTCTTCGCCGTTCGCTGTTGACGCGCGCACATATAACTTACGCCCTTTTAGTCAACAAGTGGACTAGATATACATAATTTGTAACGTATTTACGTATTGCATTAAAATCATTCAAAGTTAAAAGACTACTTGTTATTATACATCAACCAACATCAAGCATACAAAATTCCAAAGAATTTGACGCCAAAGTCTACATGGTGATGTCTGCAGACTGTATCACAAAATTGAATCACACAATTAATAGGGCCCTGACTGCATTCTCTGTGTGGTTTTCTGTGAATAACCTGACCTTGAACAGTAGCAAAACAAAGGCAATTCTCTTTAAGACAAATCCTAGATGCTCTGACTCCTTATTATTAGAAATGAATGGAAAATTAGTGGAAACAGTTGAGTTTGTAAAATTCCTGGGAGTCCTGATAGATTCAAATCTTAACTGGAAACCACAACTACAGGAGTTGAGCAACTCTATTGGCTCTGCTTGTTTTGCCTTGAGAAACCTTCGGGAGGAGATAAAAGTCAAACAACTTAAAATGGTTTATTATGCCCTCATAGAATCTAAATTAAGATATAGTATTAAATTGTGGCGCAACAGCTATCTTTATAATACCAAAATTGCCTTCACGATGCAAAAAAGGGCAATTAGAATTATAGTTCGAATTTATGTTTAAGACTAACTGGCAGTATTTTACAGATTTTGAAAAGAAGTTTATAGTTACCTTTACATTTGTGTCTAGTTTTACTGTTTACTAATAATTTAACAAATCTAAGTTGTATGTTTTCTAACCTATCAATGTTTGTTTTAGTTGAGAGTCCATAGCTGTCAAGGGCATAACTCAAAATAGAGTCTACTAGTGTTAAGTATTCAACGCTATGAGTACCACTGGACCTCCGAGGGGTGAGGCGCCGCGCGGGACGCAGCTGCATCAAATTTTGCATGTCACCTCTTCGCCGTTCGCTGTTGACGCGCGCACATATAACTTACGCCCTTTTAGTCAACAAGTGGACTAGATATACATAATTTGTAACGTATTTACGTATTGCATTAAAATTATTCAAAGTTAAAAGACTACTTGTTATTATACATCAACCAACATCAAGCATACAAAATTCCAAAGAATTTGACGCCAAAGTCTACAACTAGTGACATATATAAGCACCTTAAAGTACTAATTGGTATCCTGAAACTTAGATGAAAAAATTTGCCTAATAATATTCTTAGTTTATCGCAGAGGACGAGGCTTTGCGCGTGCAATATAACAACGCATTCAGAGTGCTGATGGGACTACCCCGGTGGTGTAGCGCCTCGCTTATGTTCGCCGAGGCCCACACGGACGGTTTTCAAGCGATTATACGCAAGAAAATCGTCTCGATGCTGAGCCGGTTAAGGGAAAGTTCCAACAGCATTCTGAGTGTCATTGCCGACAGATATAACTGCCCTATGTTGGCGCATTGGATCGGTCAAATTAAATCGGTCGCAAAATTTAGATCTAAGTAACTATAGAGGCTAATACCTAGGTTAAGAGTATACTATAGTAGATTGTTAACCAAGGGCTGAAAGGCATCCATTTCTGACGAGATATTTTGGCGCTCGAACGAAGTGAGAGCGCCAATAGTTCGAGTCAGAAATGGGTCTTTCGCCCGAGTTAAACACTCTACTTTTCATATCGAATACGAGGAAAGTTAAAAAACTGTGGTGTTTTAACAATATGATTATTCAAAGTACAGGAAAATTTAACAATATGTTTATTCTAAGTATAGGTACATTTACTTGAAATCAATGGAAAAGTAGAACAATTTCCGAATATAAATGTAGTATTTTTATCATTAATATTCACATTATATACCAAAAATTAGCGCCATCTGAAAACAAAACAATTTTAGTCAAGACATACTTATTTGTAAATTACGTAGGTATTTGTCAAAAACGATTTTTTTACGATTTCTATAGAAATTTAGTTACATTTACAATATAATATGATTATTTTATTACCTTTGTTGCCAAATAAACACCATCAGGAGCTTCATTTAAGAAGATTTTTATGTCATTTGCAGTAAAAATCTAAGACTTTTTGTTGCTTTTAAAGCCATCCAACTGCCTTTTTAGAAACTATGTCAGCTTACTGTATTTCTTTAAATTCACGTCATGTTTGGTGCTTAACCCTTTAGTGGGTAACGGCAAGATATTTGCCGTCATACGACTCAGATATTTTATTTTTTTCTCAATGAAACGTGTTGTTAGTTAATATAACTTTTGGTTCGCATAAGAGAACATACTCGTACCAATTTACGAAAAAAAGAATAGCAGATAAACGTTATTCCAACCCATGTTAAATGATGATTCTTAGGCCTGAACTTAGATTTTTAACTATTCCTTACAATTGAACAAAAATGTTTGTAAATAAAATTTTGTTAGCTGGATTTATCCGATAGTCACAATTCTCTACTTTCAGAGACAAGATTGGCGATATAAAGTTTAAAGAAAAAAAATCTGTTATTTGATAATTTAAAAAAATGAACACGGCAATATATTTGCCACTATCCGTTAAGTGTCTGGTGTTTATTAAAGGAAAGGGTGGGTTAGGCTACAATTGTTATTGATTTATATATGGAGCAATAGCTTAATTCAATACCTACTTCAAATTTGCCTTTTACCTTTATTGCTGAATTAGCCGTGTTAGTTAGAAATGACAACGGAAGTAAAAAAATCTCGCAAAAAAAGTGTTGATTGTTCGTGCGTGCAATTTTATAATATAATATATTGTTGTTGCTTAACTCGCAGGTTAGGTAATTATTTCTTATCATCTATTGGTTTTTAATTTATTTATTTTAGATACGTCGTGCCACCCGTAGTTCCCCCGGCAAACTGACATGACGGTCTTGTCACTTAATGCCCTTGGCTGATAGCGGCAAACATATTGCCGTCTCATAATTCGGAAACCCTGCAATAATATATACATTTCTCTTTCTCAAAAATCATAAAAAAAATCATTCATGCTGTGCGTATCGTTAAAGTTCTCGATTCATTGCTTTAAAAAAATAATGGTCAAAGGGTTAAAGTGGTTTTAAGCATTGAATATATACTCCACAGCGTTGATAGTTTTAATTTCTTCGATAAATCACTGAAATAAGTCAGCATCACAATTTCCAAGAAAGATTTAACTCTCTTTGCGGACCGCCATTTTATAAAATCGGTATATGATTTCATATATTATCTTTCTTTTGAAATTTGCGGTAAAAGGCCTTCCACGATAGATTGGGCTTCTGTTCTGATCAAAACAGGAGTTAAGTCGGTTTCAAATCACTGGATGAACTCATTTTAATCGCGAAAATGTATTTAAATTAAATTCGTCTTACAATAAAAAAGTTCGCACTAGTTTTAGTTACCTTCCCCGCCCTTTAACTTTTTTCGAGGACCATAATGCACGTAAACTCTTTTTACGTGCGTTTTCGGTGAATTAATCGGTGTCTTAAATAGCATATTTTTTCTTCTTCTAAACACGTCGCCTTCGTTTAAAGCTGTAACAGACGACCCCACCGCACTTCGTGCGCCGCACCCATAAATGAGAGCGAAAGAGAGATATCTTTTTCTCTGTCTCATTTTCATGCTATTAGTATTTATAAGTAGTATTTAGTTGAAGGTTAGCTGTATGCGTTTCTGCCTTAGCTTACATGCACAACTTTAACATAATAAAAATGTTTGTGGGTGTATTCTATTTGTTACCACCTCATAGAGCCTAGTGAATATTTTAGCTAAAATAAAAGTAATGAATTTACAACATAAACTTATTTTATATTTAATAAAATAAATTCCATGAACTAGTGGGAATTAAATTATTTACCTACCTTCGTCAGTAGTGGGGTAAGTATTGATATTTATTAGAATAAGTTCCCGCATACTGCTTATACCTAAGGCGAGGACCAATTGGAATACACTACTTTTCTGCTCTAGAGCAGAAACGTATCACTTTCAGCACACTTTTTAGAACAACAACGACCCACTTTCAGAGCATGAGATATGAAAAATATGAGAAGCCCCTGTATAATTGATGGTTAAACGAACTTACCTAAAGTGATGTTTGACCATAATTATACAAGACGTTACATCCGAAAAGATTTAAGATTCACTCTGTAGTTCATTCTCAATGTATCAGGCATTGCACAATAGTTTAAAGCTAGAAAATACATTTAAAAAATAATGAAATGACTCGATGTTACACCCCCCACCCGTACCCCGCCACTTCCAGTCTCCGCGCCCGAATTCGTGTCATTATTTTAGAGGTAACCTTAGGTACCATTTCGCGATGAATTAGGGTACAACTTTTGAGGATGGAAAAAGCCATGGGCAGGGTGGGTAATAAATCTTTTCGGATGTAACGTCTTGTATAATTATGGTCAAACATCACTTTAGGTAAGTTCGTTTAACCATCAATTATACTACGACGTTACATCCTCAAGATTTAAGATTCACTCTGTAGATGTTTAGCGCCACGCGGAATGGGTACCTACTTAAAAGGGAGGCATTAATAAAAGTGTATAGTTATAATGGTATCATATATAATTGACTTTTTATTTTATCATGACATGTAAGTAGTATACAAATTATATACTTTATTAGTACGTACAGATTTTAAGAGATTACTCTTATTAGTCACTATCACTAATTTACTTAATCTTATTAATTGTGAGAATCATAGACTGCCTCTGCAAAGGCATTATCATTATCTTCAATAATCGGCCTATTATAAAACTTCGCAAATATCATTGAGTTATTTGACCAACCTGCTGTCCTCTTAATGAGGTCAACGGATAAACCTTTTCGATTGGCTGATGAGGTAGATGCATGACGACAGCTATGCGCTGAAAATATATTAATGTCGACACCGCTTTCCGACATTACAGATTTAATCCAGCGACTGATCGTTGCAGGACTAGCGTTGTGTATAGGGTTCCTTGTTGTTAAGATCAACTTATCTGTATTAGACAGGTATCTATATTCGGCTGTATTATCGAGGTACGCTATTAAATTTTTTGCGGGACATATTTCCGGCTTGTGGGGAAAAAATGGTATAACTAGTCTTGGCATGGGACTGCCGGGGGCTGATGTTTTTACAAGATCATTAATTATGATTTCAATGCTACTTGCGTTAACTCTAATATTTGATAAGCGAATCAAGGCTAACGTCTGCACACGTTGTCCCGTGGACAACGCGAGAAGAGCTACCAATTTTTTCGTAATTTTTTCTATGGGTAAGGTTTCATTAGGGTGCCAAGTACTGAGAAAATTTAGAATCAAATTAGGGTCCCAAGTCGATTGATATTTTGGTAAGGCTGGTTTCCTTTTGAAAACGCCTTTAAGGAATCTAGACACCCTTTCATCATTACTGAAATCTTTACCCATAGTTAAGGCCAATGCCGATCGAAGTGTATTCAAAGTGGAATAACTCGCTCCGGCTTTGAATTGGGCAGTGAAGAACGTTAGTATAAGAGGGATATCTATGCTGTAATAGTTGATATTGTTTATCGAGCAAAATGTCCACCATTTTTTGTAACTACTATTATACTGTTGTAAGACAAGGAGATACTATCTCTCCCAAACTATTCATAGCGCTGTTAGAGTACATATTTATACGAATTAATTGGGACAGAAAGGGACTGAAAATAAATGGCGAGTATCTATCACACCTCCGCTTCGCTGACGACATAATTCTAATGTCAGAAAACTTTGAAGACCTCCAGGATATGATACAAAAATTAAATGAGGAAAGCATAAAATGCGGATTGAATATGAACTTAGACAAAACCAAATTAATGACCAACGGAAAGAAAGAACCCCTATATGTTGCAGGACAAAGTGTAGAGTACGTTGACGACTATATATATTTAGGTCAAAATATCAGCTTTACAGATAGAACAACAAAAGAAATAAAGAGACGTATAATGCTGTCATGGAAAAAATATTGGTCGCTAAAAGAGATTTTTAAAGGTAACTTCCCCCTCCATATTAAAAAGAAAGTTATGGACTCAGCCGTGATGACGACCCTCACATATGGCTCTCAAACGTGGTCCCCTACACTTAATGCCCGAAAAAAGATAAGATCCTTCCAAAGAGCGACAGAGCGTAGTATGCTCGGCATCAAGCTACGAGATCGTGTTAAAAGCGAGGATATCAGAAAGAGAACAAAGATAATCGATGCACTTGAACAGGTCGCAAGACTAAAATGGAAGTGGGCGGGACACGTGGCTAGAATAAACGACGACAGATGGAGTCATCAAGTCATACACTGGCAATACATCGAAGGAACCCGGAGACAAGGACGCCCCCTGCAAAGATGGAAAGACGATGTTACCGCAATAGCGGGCAACATGTGGACCCGACACGCTCAAGACAGGAACAGATGGCTAGAGATGGAGGAGGCCTTCATCCAGAGATGGATGATCCCCAAATAAACAACATACTATATATGTACCTAATAATCATAACTTTTGTAATAACTGCATGCATATTTCAAATATTATAAAAAATCAATTAATTACGAGACACTGTATAAAGACTCTACATCAATACTTAATAATGTAAAAAAAAAAAAAAAAAATTAAATAGGCACCTATGAGTTTACTTATACAGTGCAAATTGCTAATACATATATAGATACACCAAAGATCAAAGTATTCATATTAAAGTGAATAGAGAATGCATAATTACGTATGAAATGTAATAATATTAAAATTTAAATATTAAAAATAAAACTGTAAAGATATATAAAGAGATATATTAGATAGGTGCATGTATTAACTTATCATACAAATGAAATAGGATGATCAAATATTTACCTATGTAGTTTGTTTAAATTAAGCATGCTATTTCTAAAATGATGGGAAATAAAGGCTATTTTTATTTTATTATTATACTGTTTCAACGAATTTGTGGATAATGATGATATTAATATATCGATTGTGTCAGAACTTAAGTTTTGTCTTGTGAAAGCTTCCCTGATAAAACTGACGACACCAGGGTAAGGCGCTTCCAGAGCGGGTGTCTTGTTCTGAAAGGAGAAAGAAGTAATTCAGGCTCCGGATTGAAATAAACTGGACTGGTTTGGGAAAGATTTTTAAAAATTGGGTACCAAGGTTGACTAGGCCAGTCTGGTACGACCATTATGCCAGTAGCTTCTTCGTTTATGATTTTTCTTAGACTTTTTAGTATCACCGAAAAAGGCGGAAAAGCATAAAAGAAAAAGGTACTCCAATTTAGCGTAAATGCGTCTATATCAAAAGCTTCGGGATCACGTTTCCAAGAAACGTATTTCTTGCATTTGGCATTTAACCGAGTTGCGAATAGGTCTACTTGTGGAGACCCAAAGAGGTAGACTATTTTCTGGTACGCTAAAAGAGATAAACTCCATTCGGTGTCGATGTTGGTACGACGAGATTCTTCGTCTGCCTCTACATTTTCCTTTGATTTTATATAAGACGCATATACGTATATTTGTCGTTTTTCGCACCACTGCCATATTTGACGTGTAATGTCAGTTAGGTGGCGATATTGTACTCCGCCGAACTTATTTATGTACGATATGGCAGTAGTATTGTCAATCCGAAGAAGAATTTCACCGTTATTAATAGATTTGGCAAAGCATTTTAACCCATTGAAGGCAGCCAGTAACTCAAGAAAATTTATGTGATTTTCAGCCTCTAGTGTGTCCCAAAAACCGCCAGTTCTTTCCCCATTACACGAAGCTCCCCAACCAGTCAAGGAAGCATCTGAGAAGATTTCTAAGATGTAATTACCTTTTCGGATTTTGTTACTTGATGTTAAGATGTGGTTAGTCCACCATGAAAAGTCCGGATGTAAATGAGGTCGTATACTCATACGACTATCGTAATTATCTCCTGAATCTTGTAAGGCCAGAAATTTTTCTCGCTCAAAAGCTTTGGTATAAGTCCAACCGTATGCAACAGCTGGACAGGCTGAGCATAATAGACCTAACAGCTTGGCAAAGTCTCGGATTGAAGTTGCTTTTTTGTTTTGAGTACTTTAAAGATATTCTAAAATCTTAAGTTTTTTAGCATTAGGTAACCTTAAACACATATTCCTGGAATCTAATTCGAAGCCTAGGTAAGTTTGGACCTGATTGGGTAGCAGCTTGCTTTTATTAAAGTTTATTACAAGACCCAAGCTTTGTAATTTGTTTAACGTTTCTGAGACACACTTAAGGCATTTTTTATAAGTATTTGCTACGCAAATTATATCATCGAGGTATACGGCTAGTACGAAGCCCTTACTTCTAAGATCTGACATAACTGGTTTGAGCAGTTTGGTGAATATGAATGGTGCCAGAGATAAGCCATTTGGGAGGCATTGAAATTCAAAGATTTGCCCCTTAAATTTGAATCGTAAAAATTTTTTGCTTTTGTTACTGATTGGAACCAAAAAATAGGCATCCTTTAGGTCTATGGTAGCCATATAGCAGTTTTTTGACATAAGTTTAGTTACAGTACGAACGTCTTCCATTTTAAAATGTTGAGGATCTATGTATTGGTTCAAGTTTTTTAGATTAAGTATGAACCGGTAAGAACCATCAGGTTTGGGAGTAAGGAAAATTTTTGATAAGAATTGGCCTGACACTTCGCTGCATTTTTTGATCACTCCCATGGCCTTTAATTTTTGTATCTCGGAATGTAATTGATTTGTTTCGAGAACACTAAAGTTGTTGTTTTCCGGGACTTTGTTCTGTTTGACTGGACTATTGAAAGGTATTACTAGACCTTTTATGTAGTTTAGGATTACTTGATCGTCGGTAAGATGGCACCATACATCAAAAAAATATTTTAGTCTACCCGCATGGGGTATTACCTGCATTAGGTTTTGGGGGTCTTGGCGGTCATCTTCCGGGTTGTTTGTCGTTGACGCTCGGGGGCTGGTGGAGGGCGCCGACTCTGGTGGTAAGGGTAGCGCCCCCTCTGCCCACCCTGTCTGTATCCCCGTTGCGTGTATGTCCGGGGTGGGCCTCTCCAGTTTCCCTGAGCTGGATATTTCCTGGAAGTTGACGCTATAGCATCGCTGCGTCTTACTTGTAATCCGGATCTTTCCGCGGTCTTTGTAGCTTTTATCTTTTCGCCAAGATTTTCTCCAAATAGGTATTTGTCTCTTTTTACTTCCGTGATCATATTAGCGAACTTCTTGTCCAGAGAACTATTAATAAGTTTTCTTCTTCTTTTTGTATCCTCATAATGAAGATCCAAGAAGATTTGGCTGATATCGGAAATCTTTTTAAGGATTTCAATTTTATTTAAATCCTCTTTTATTATCTCAGTGGTTAGGTTCGTTAGCTCAGAAATTCCCAGGCCCAACTGGTTTTGAGATTTTTCCAGTAATTTGTCACGATGTCTAGCCGCTTCACTGAGAACTGGTGTTATCTCCGGGTTCAGAATGGGTGCCTTAGCCAGCCGAAAATTATCCGGTACAAGATATTTTTCACTCAATTTTTGCTTGACTTCCTTTTCCATGCCGTCAACTAATACCCTACCCCAACGTTTAGATATTTCCTCAGGTATTTTTGGCCCGAAAATTTCTTCTTTCCCTTTCGGATCCCCTAGAACTTCTAATATTTCTGGCGGTAGTGACGGCGGTGTGTCGATGCTTGTACCTGGCTTAGGCTCAGCTGATGTATTCTCGCCACTGCTGTGTGTGTGTGGACCGGGTTTTTGAATTAAATCGACAGCTATTGCTTCCGTCGCGGACCCCAGCGGTTTCGTGGTGGTTGGTGCTACGACCACTGATTTGGGTGGTGTATCAGCAATTGAATTCTCTGAATCGGAAAACGGTAGTATGGGAATTTCATCATCGCTCTCTTGAGGATACGTATTGCATTCTTCTGGATAGTATCTTTCGTACTCATTGTACTCTGTAAAGCGATAAGATAGAATTTTAAGTCACTGGGCAAGGCACGCTGTACCGCTGGACTATTTTGGTATCAGTCGTGCGCACGTCACGACGAAAAACCATTGTTATTTGTTTAAAAGTCTCTGAACGTACGCACGTTACGTTGCTGGACTAATATGGGATTAACATACAAATAAAATATACTTGAAATACTTTAGCTTGACCCAGTTGTAAAAAATATTTTGTTCTAATATCGACCTTATAACCTTAACTACAAGGTTCACATTAAAATAGCAAATGTGGCCATAATTCGGTCATATGAAATTATTCCAACTATATATGCATCCTCATAGTATAAGTAATATGTAAGTATTTATTTTAGTGCATCGGCAAAATAGTTTATTCTTTCGTAAAAATATTTGTGATATGTTATACAATAACAGTTAGGAAGATTTAACTTACAATTAGTAAGTGAGCAACTGCACTCGAACTCAGGAAATAAAATAACTCGGTCTAAACTAAATTGTAATATAAACCCTCATTTTTAAACTTCGCTACTTGTTAAAATCATTTAAAAAACAAATGAGGGTAGATTTTTTACAAGCTGCATTCCTTCTGCGTAATTTATGTGTTTCGGCTAATTATTAGTTTTTACGAGTCTAAATTGAACATAACAAACAAAGCACTAACCTTCGTCTGATGTGGAATATGATGAGGAGTCATGTCCGAGGCGATCTTGTAGACGTCTAATTTTCCTCTTTAGGCGATGTGTTTTATCCTTATATTTGCGTTTTGGCATGATTGTTTCCTTCGATACGTTATGGATGTTACTTTAACTCAAGTTACAGTAATTTTTGTAATTATTTAAGAAATAGATGTTGCAATGCCCGCACAAAGAAAAAGAATGACACGAATTCGGGCGCGGAGACTGGAAGTGGCGGGGTACGGGTGGGGGGTGTAACATCGAGTCATTTCATTATTTTTTAAATGTATTTTCTAGCTTTAAACTATTGTGCAATGCCTGATACATTGAGAATGAACTACAGAGTGAATCTTAAATCTTGAGGATGTAACGTCGTAGTATAATCACGAATCACGGCACTCACACTGCCACTCACAGTGACAAGTGATATTAAAGGTCGATTCACGAGAGCTGGCATGAATGGATTGAACGAAAGTAATGTCACTTGTCACTTTGAGTGGCAGTGTGACCGTCACACTGCCACTCAAAGTGACATTATTAGTGATGTGCCGTGGGAATATACCCGGGAACGGGAATATTCCCATCGGGAACATTCCCGGGAATATTCCCATGTGCCCGGGAATATTCCCAAAACAGGGGAATATTGGATTACATATTGGGCAACGTAAAATTTTATTAAAGTTAGTTACAGGGAATAGTACTCCGAAGAATAAAATGACTAATATGCGAAGTATACATGTTTTACAAATACATCTATAGTGTGATATACATTAAAATTTTAGCTTTTGTATCTATCACAATATCGTTCCTCCTTTTCGCGATGCATTTTATGTACAATATTTGTTAACCTGTTATTGAAGCGTTTTATGTTTCTATCTCTTTCATTCATTATAGCTGTCGTCTCACTTCCTCTAAAAAGGAAGACCTTGTAGAGCACTAGTTCAGTCTTCTCACGTACCTGGCGCTACTTATCAAGACGTGCGTAGATGTGCTTGAATCATGAAGCCGAAGAGTAAAGTGTTTGAACATTTTACTACATATAACGTTAGTAATAAAGTCACGTTTTGTTGCAAATACTGCAGTAGAGTGTACCTATTTATTTAAAAATACGTCAAAACTTGCCTGCCATTTAGGTAAATGCCCCAAAACACCATGATTGTGTCGTACAGTGTTTTTTTAAAGACCGTGAAAAAAATAAGTCCAGTAGTGGTTCAAGTGGATCGCATGGTGAACCTAGTTCTTCTTCACCGTCACATAGCCATTATCGAGAGCCAACCGAAGACTCTACTATGGCAGATATGTTAATGATAATTTGAAGCCTGCAATGCCATAAAGAGACGTGTACACGGGTGATCCCAAAATAATACTACTTGCTCTCTTATATAACTGTATTCGCACAATGTCTCAAAATTACAGTACAGTAGGTAGTAGCTTAAGATTAAAAAGACAATGTATGCTCTGGATCCCTATACTTTGGGTTAACCCATCGTTACCCAGTTTCCCGATGTAACAGCGACATCTAGGGGTAACCTTTGTAACTAAGGTTAGAATGATTTAGGTTCCTTGCAAGTGTTGAAATTAATACTATAATTGGGTACCACTAGCGCCATCTGTTGACGGGCTTAAGGAAACCTAATAGATTTGCAGTGGCGATTGAACATACCGCCCACCAAGGACATTATGAGACATGTTGTCCTTAATTCCGCCCACCATGACACTAACAACAAGTGGATTTCTTAAATACTAAATAAATAACTATAAACTATCAAAGCAACAGATAAACATATTTTTTCACATGCTTACGCATCAGGGATGGGTAGGCATGCAAGATTCCTTAAGATATAAATTACGTTACGTATAATTGTTGTGGAGATTTTCACATTAACAAACTCAAAAAAAAACTATTATTTTTCCACAGGAAGAACACAGATCTTTCCCACGGATCTCTTTATGCTACCTCCCTTGCACTTTAAACTAACGACACGTGTAATGCCGTCCAATCCAGGGTGTTTGTTTGTAATTCTACCGTATAACCACTTAGCCGGAGGAAGATCATCCTCTTTAACTAAGACTACATCTCCAACAGCCGGTTCCGAGACTTGATGGCCCCACTTGTACCTATGATAAAACTGTGTCAGGTATTCACGCGACCAGCGACGCCAGAAATCTTGGACCATTCTTTGAGTAAGCTGCCATCTTCTTAAATTGCTTATGTTTTCTGCTTCAAAATTGTAGTCTGGTACTAACACTAAGGGTTCTCCTACCAGGAAGTGGCCGGGAGTTAAAGGCATTGGATCGTTGCAGTTCTCATTCATCTTAGAAATTGGTCTTGAATTAAGACATGCCTCAACTTGGGCCAATACGGTAGCCATTTCCTCGTACGTCAAAGTCGAGGTACCCACGACTCTTTTGAGGTGATATTTTGTGGATTTGATACCAGCCTCCCAAAGCCCCCCGAAGTTCGGAGAATGAGGCGGTATGAAGTGCCAATTCGTGCCATTTGTGGCTAGCTCGTCCACTATCTCTGAGAGCAAAGAGGCCCTTTCATTGGCAAACAAATGCTTCAGCTCACGAGCTGCACCCACGAAGTTCGTGCCGTTGTCACTCCAAAGATCTGTGCACTGACCACGGCGTGCTGTAAATCTCTTGAAGGCAGCTAAAAATCCTTGCGACGTCAAGTCACTAACTGCCTCTAAATGGATGGCTCGGGTAGCCATGCATATAAAAAGACAGATATAGCCCTTATACGCATGGTGACCTCTGCCCTTCGAGGTTCTTATGTTAATTGGGCCAGCGTAGTCCACTCCACTGTGACGAAACACTCGGGTAACAGTCCCTCTTGCTGTAGGTAACTGCCCCATTAACTGATGCTGAGTTGCAGCAACATATCGTATGCAGACAACGCACTTTCGAACAAACAGACTCACCAGATTTTTTGCCCACACTATCCAGTACTTGGATCTTAAATAATTTAACATTAGCTGTGGAGCTCCATGTAAGGTCCTTTGATGTGCATCAGCTACTATTAAATCAGTGAAATGTGACTTGTGGGGCAAAACGATGGGATGCTTCATATCTTCACTGATTTGAGCATGCTGAAGTCTTCCTCCTACTCTTATTATTCCTTCTGCGTCTAGCGTAGGATTTACAGAGGTAAGTTTACTCCTTTTACTGATGGGTTTTTGTTGCTTTAAGTTCAGCATCTCCTCAGTAAATTGTTCGGCTTGAGTAAGTCTTATGCATACCATGAAACTGTTTTGTATTTCTTGACTTGACAACCATTTATTGAATACTTGACCTTGACACCTTTTAACGAATCTTTTACAGAAAGCCAACACGCGGATCAACCTTCTCAGGTTAGAAAACCTAGACATGATTTCGGTTTCAGGTGTGGTGCCTTCTTCAGCAGCACCACAGGTTTGTATGAAACATAACTTATTACGTTTTTCTTCTAACTTCGTTTCCTTGACAATAATATTTGTGTAATTTAAGTTTTCCTGTTTCAGCCAGGTCGGACCCTCTTTCCAGAGCAGCTCATCGACGGATTGGTAAGTACCTCTGGAGGCGCAGTCAGCGGGGTTATCTTTCGACACGACATGGGACCATTGTTGAGGTTCCATTGAGGTAATAATTTCAGAGACGCGATTCGCCACGAAGGTCTTCCACCTATTCGGGCGACTGTTCAGCCAAGACAGCACGATTGTTGAATCGGTCCAGGCATGAATCTTCATCTTATCGATGCCCATTACGTCCGCTACCTCTATTAATAACCTCGTCAAGAGAACCGCGCCACAGAGTTCCAGCCTCGGGATAGAAACCTGTTTGATCGGAGCTACCTTCGTTTTAGCCGTGACTAATGAAACGTGTACTTTGCCATCACTGTCGATGACGCGAGCATATACCACTGCTGCAAATGCATCTGACGAAGCATCACAGAAGCCTTGCAGTTCCAGAGCTTTGTCCCCGGCACTAGAGAGGATCCATCGTGGAATCTTAAATTTGGTAAGTTGTGCCAAACCTTCTCTGTAGGCTAGCCATTCCTTCAGCAATTTTACTGGGACCTCTTGATCCCATTCAATTCCCGAAAGCCAAAGTTTCTGTATGAAGATTTTGGCTGTTATGATCACCGGTGCCAGCCACCCTAGGGGATCGAATAGTCGTGCAATATCTGAAATTACATTTCTTTTAGTTAATGGCATTTTTGGTGGGGGAAGCTGCACTGCGTATAGTTGTTATTTTCTAAGCCGTCCGTTCTGCAGTGCGGCGTTCTTTAGTGCGGAACGGACGGCTTAGAAAATAACAACTATACTCGAACTCGTCGGTGTTCCGGTTCCATGTAAGTCCTAAAATTTTCATAACTGTGTCCATTTTAAGTTGCACATTTTCTGTTTCCTCTACATTTTCACTTTTGATTTCTTGCATTAGCTCTTCATTATTTGTTGTCCATTTCTGTAATTCGAATCCTCCTTTTGTTAATATTTCAATCAACTCTTTGTGTATCTGTTTTCCTTCTTCGACAGTTTGACATCCGGTCAGTAAATCGTCCATATAAAAATGGTGCAGCACTCGCTCAGCAGCCAAAGGTACAGTCGCTCCTTCATCATATGCGACCTGATGCAACGCACGGACTGCTAGATATGGTGCGGACGCTGTTCCGAAGGTCACTCTTAGCAGTTTAAAGTGACCAATCTCATCTTGCGAGTTTGCTCGCCACAAGATTCGTTGGAAGTCTGTATCACTATCATCGACTTTGACCTGTCGATACATCTTTACAATATCTGCGACGAGGCAGATAGGGTTCATGCGCCACCGAAGAATGATGTGACGTAAATCAGCTTGTAAGGCCGGTCCTACCAATAAATTTTGGTTAAGGGAAACTCCGTTGATCCCGGGACATGAAGCGTCAAATACGACCCTCAATTTACAGCATGGTGAGGTAGGTACACTACATTCGACTTGTGTTTTTCTTCTTCAGTTACTCTCTCCATGTGGCCTAATTCGAGGTATTCTTTGATGACTTCGGTGTATCGAGTTCGCAGTTGGGGATCCCTGTCAAATCTTTTCTCCAGTTGCATAAAGCGTCTTGTAGCTATGGCTTCAGATTTGCCGTACTTGCAACTAGGGTCTCCATCTCGGAACGGAAGTTTAACAATATATCGACCTGTACTATCTCTTTTTATTGTTGCCTTAAATGTTTCTTCGCATTTCTGTTCTTCTTCGGTGTAACTTTCATTTGGAGATTTTATCGGAATGTCTGTCTCAAGTTCCCAAAACCTTTTGAGAAGCTCATTTTCGTTAACTTGAACGTGGTTTACACTTATGTTATAGTGTTCTGATGAATCAGGTGCATGAATTGGTCCGGATAAAATCCAACCCAACGAAGTTTTTTGGGCTACTATAGCACCTGAAGATCCTTTGATGATTCCGTCTTCTAAAATACGACCATAGACGTCAGCTCCAAGGATCAAATCTATTTTGTTTGGTTCATTAAAGGATGGATCGGCTAGCTCGATGTTTTTGAACTCAGACCATAGCTCGACAACGATCCTCCTTTCTGGTAGGACGGATGTCAGCTTGTTCAACACAAAAGCATTAACACTCACGTTGACTTTTGGATCGAGAAGTGATTGAATATTTACGTTGACCATTGCTTTAGACGCTAAAGGAGCGCCTTCATCACTTCCCAAACCCGAAATTGTGCTTTTATGTTGAATCTTCCGCAGTCCCAGTAGTTGGACAGCGGACTCTGTGATCAAAGAAGCCTGAGATCCCTGGTCGAGCAAACACCTGAGTGTGATTCCTGAGCCATTCTTCGATTGTGCCTTGACTAAAGCCGTTGCTAGCAATACCTGATTACGGCTAGTCGAAAAATGACTCATGACGTTGCTACAAGTGGGTTCATCGTGCGATGGTGAACTTGTCGAAGCACTGTGCACAGCTACGCTGAGCTCGGCTGATTGATTCGATACCTCAGAATCAGCCGCTGAGGCGATATTCTTGGGATGCAGTAAAGAGTGATGTTTTTTGTTACATATACGGCATCGAGTAGATTGGCGGCAAGCAAATACGGAGTGATTAACACCTAAACAATTAAAACACAGATGACTGGATTGGACGAAATCACGACGTGCATCAATATCAATGTTCGCAAAACCCTTACAATTGCTAATTTTGTGATCATCGGAACAGTAACTACATGACAGCGCAGCTAAGTGATGGACCTTTGGATTGGAAGCAGCGTTGAACCCCTTGTTAGTATAGCTATTGAAACCTTTATTACTAAAGCTAGAAGTGTATTTTACTGAGTTTGGTTCTACGAATTCTAACGCTCTGAACCGAGTTTCCAAAAATCCATAAAACTGTTTAAGAGTAGGCAAATCTTCAGACAGTTCACAAGATGTTTTCTCGTTTCACAATCTAATTTTAAACAGATTATGTGAATAACTATAATGTCCCAGGTTGACACATCAACCCCAATGTTTTCCAAAGCATGCAAACACTCGTTCGTTGTATCCAACAGCTCCTTGATCGCATTTGCAGATTCCGATGTCAGATTTCGTTGGCTCATTAATCTTTTAAGTATGTGATTAGCCAGATATTTCTTGTTATTATATCGCTTTTTAAGTTGTTCCCAACACGCATCGTAATTTTCCTGACTTATATTGACGTGTCTCACAAGTTGTTCTGCTTCACCAACTAAATGGCTCTTGAGGTAGTGTAGTCTTTGCACATTGTCCAATGACTTGTTGTGATGAATGAGCGATATAAAAAGATCGTGGAATGTCGTCCATTCTAAGTACTTCCCGGAGAACACAGGTATGGTAATTTTTGGCAGTCTTATATTCGACGTGGTAGGTTCTGTATCGGACTTCACGTTTGTAGGACTCGACTTTATCTCTAACTTCTGTAGTGCCGATTTCAATTCAAAATTATATTCTATGTACAATTCCTCAGTGCTTCCATACGCGTCGCCTGTAACATATACACTGGCGTTTAAGACTAAAGGATCGGTATCCAGCACAATTTGAGTGTGCGTCGAATTAAATTGTGCCCATAACTCTTCCAACATTTTTAATCTAAGTTTCAGATAATCCTCGGACTGTAGCCGCTCTTTCGGTGACTTTCGGAAATTATCCTTAGCCTGTTGGATCCGTTTTATTAAATCATTTTGTACTCTCAGATAATTTGCCATTTTGAACGTTGAAGCCTGATGCAAATTTATTCTCAGTTCAAATTATCGCGATTTTTTTAAGTCTCAAACGATGCAAATTCGCCTAAGTCCAAACTGATGCAGAATTTTCTAAGTGTTTGAACAACTCTGGCTAAAATCGGGCATGGATTCCCCGTAGTTCCAACTTTGAGAGAATTATTCTAAGTCCCTAGAGCTCAATTTTACTAAGTCCAAATCCTTTTAGTTAATCTTCAATTAAAGCTTCTAATTAAATATAATGGAAAGTACTCACAGTTTGTCTTCACTCACTCACACGCACACACTTATTGATGACGATACACGCTGCGTTGATGACGTCACACGATGCCGATGACGTTGCTCCGATGACGTTTCCGCCCACCTTCAGCAGCAACCCGCTACTGTGTCGGTGGTCAGGATTCCTGCCGCCAGATCAACCTCGAGCACAATCCGGTTCGAAGGACCATGTACACGGGTGATCCCAAAATAATACTACTTGCTCTCTTATATAACTGTATTCGCACAATGTCTCAAAATTACAGTACAGTAGGTAGTAGCTTAAGATTAAAAAGACAATGTATGCTCTGGATCCCTATACTTTGGGTTAACCCATCGTTACCCAGTTTCCCGATGTAACAGCGACATCTAGGGGTAACCTTTGTAACTAAGGTTAGAATGATTTAGGTTCCTTGCAAGTGTTGAAATTAATACTACAATTGGGTACCACTAGCGCCATCTGTTGACGGGCTTAAGGAAACCTAATAGATTTGCAGTGGCGATTGAACAGACGACAAGTCGAAAACACAAACATACGGATACTCTCAGATAGTAAATCGGTACTATAAGCACTGAGCAGTGATAACATCACATCTAGCTTGATATACGAATACCACCAAAACCTCATAGAGGTGTGCGCAGATAATAGCAAAGTTACTATACAATGGATTAAGGGGCACAGTGGCTCAAGAGGAAACGATGCATCGGATGAACTGGCCAGGAAAGGCTCAGAAACAACGGCATACGGACCGGAGCCAATCTTACCCCTGCCACAAAGCTACATATACAATCAACTGGACCAACACACTAAAGACATACATCAAAGACACTGGAAGGAGATATACACATGCAGACAGACCAAAGAGATTCTGTCGAAACGCGACTACAAACTCACAACCGCAATACTAAGGACACATAGAAAGCAACTGCGCAAGATAGTGGGAATAATAACAGGACATAATACCTTGAACAGACACCTCTATAACTTAGGTATCACAGAAAGCCCCATGTGCAGAGCATGCATGGAGGCAGAAGAAACGACTAAACATATCTTACTGGACTGCAAGCAGGTTGAAGTATACAGAATAAGGCACCTAGGTTCTCCAGACACACTACGGGACGCAGTCAGCAACACCAAGGCACTCACCAACTTTCTACACGAGCTGGGGTGGTAAGAGTAGCGCCACACCACCGTTTCACGCAAAATGGATGTCGACTTGTGGAAAACGATCAGTATAACTAATGGCAGATATGTCGAGCACCTCTATGACCAGCATGAGCTCCTCAGAAACAGTAAGTTATGAGTAATGTTACATCAATTGTATTGTACGATAGTGAAATGCAAACGGCAGTGCAACACGTTGTAATTTAACTGTGTTTTAAAATATAGAACGATACTTTATTGTGATAATGCCATTGCAAAGTTTTTAAAATTGAACATTTTATACAAAGTATTCGTACGTGATATAAATACAAATAAAGTACGTTACTTTATTCAGAAATACAAGAAAAGTCCTATACTTACTAAGTATGTTGCACTGGCTTTCTGACAAATATTTGAAACCACGTGTTTTTTAAGGTCCAATTGTAACATTATTTATTATTTTTCTCAGGTTGGAATCCACCAAGCTATTGCAAGTGCGATTTATTTATCTGGCTCGCCATTTTCGCTGCTTGAGCATCCAATGTGGAGAGAAGCATTCCAAAAAGTGAATCCTTTATATACAACCGTCACGTAAAAAGAGACAATGATTTTTAATGAAACTGTGATGATTTGTATCGTTTTCGTCAATTAAAGAAGTACTTTTCTAACAATGGTTTTATTTCGACTAGAGGTATATTCCCGGCCACTATGGGAATATTCCGATGAAGGATGGGAATATTCCCAGAAACATTGGGAATATTCCCGGGAACATAGGGAATTTACTTTCGCAGATGAGTTACACTATTTAATGTCTCGGTAAACTGTGTAAAAGTTTAGGTTTTGATAGATTCGCCAATAACAAAATATGTAAACATACACAATTTCAAAGTTCCCCTATGTTCCCTTCTTGTGGGAATGTTCCCGGGAACGGCACATCAGTAGGGAATGCAATTACCGGACAAATTTCACTACCGGTAAATTACCGACTTGAGAGAGACAAAACCGGTTAACCGGTAAATTACCGGTAAATTCAATTTGGCTAATAAGTAGCGTTATTTGACGTTTATTTATCGTAAAAATAAGCTATGATATAGTATAAAGGTTTATCATATGCCGTAAATGCCGTAATAAACAGATTCTTTAATATTTAAAACTTGCTCAGTGGTAGGAGGGCAAAAAGCAACTGAAAACGTTCCTTGGGGATTAGCAGGTGGGTAGGAATTGTCCCCAGTTCTACAGAAACTAAACTAAAAGCCTACTTAGTAGTCTTAAATAATATTTCACTAAATAAATGTTTCTACGGGCTTCAAGAGACGTATATATAACCATCCATACTTAGATCGAAAAGAGTTAGGTAGAGAAAAGGGTAGTTATAGTAACAATGAGCGACTTCATTTCACTGGCAACACACACTGGTCAAACCGAGCCAACAGGAAAAATCCAAACAGATCCAAATCAGGATTGAAAAAATCCTCCAGTGCAGCAGTGAACAGTATTTTGGGGAAATTACATCTCCTTGACTGACTCCCCGTTGCAGCAGAATAGGTTTCGCATTCAAATCCTGGAGTTGGACTGACACAGTGGCGTTTTCGTACAAACACTTCAATACTTCGATATAGCGGTAGTCAACTTGGCACTGCCTGGAGAGACAAGTACAGCCCAGGTTTCGATCAAATCGAAGGCTTTCTCGTGGTTCGCGAACGCTAAGCAGAGGGGCAGGTTATACTCCACAGTCTTCTGTATAACCCGACGGAGCGTATCGATGTGGTCTACAGTGCTAAAGCCTCTCCGGGAACCGGCTTGTCCGGGAGGCTTGAAGTCATCTAGCCTGCGTACGAGACGATGTGTAATGACTCTCGAAAACAGTTTATAGACATGGCTCAGAAGTCAGATGGGTTGGTAGTTCTTCAGCAGGGTGTTGTCACCCTTTTTGAAGAAAAGCACTACCTCACCTCTGTTCCTTTTCTTTAGCTTTCTCCCTCCCAGTAGGACGAAGAGAGGTATTTCTTTGGATTGTAATGATTAGTATATAGGTATACTCATCATAGCGAATAGAGACGCCTTATTTAATATACTTTAGAGGTATAAAGTATGATAAATAAGGCGTCTCTATTGTACTTATTCAAACTGATCATTACTCATATTTTATAGAACGGAACCGGGAACGTGTTTATATTTTAAGAAGCTTCTACAAACGATTGCTTTAATTTGATCCTACATGAGGTAAGATAACGCAAACAAGTTTATTCAACTGACATTTTTACATGATAAAAGGAGGGTTATTGAGGTATAATCATGACGATGAAGCATTAACAATCGATAAAATGTAGTATTTTACTATTAATTTGTGCTCCGGTAAATTACCGGTTTTTACTTTAATTTACCGGTAATTTACCGGCCTTATATTTAGTCAATTTACCGGTTAACCGGTTAACCGGTTAACCGGTTTGCATTCCCTACACATCAGTAAGTGTGAGTGCAGTTCTTATACAGGGGCCTCCTAATATTTTGTAAACATGTACCTAATACGTTTTCGTTATTCATAAAAAATAAATGATATTATTATAATCTGCACCGAGTATCATGTTAATCCTTTTAGTAATTATTATTAAAGTCCTTTTTAAATAAAACGTATATTTATTTTTCTGACTTATTTTTAATGAATGAATGAATAATAACATTTATTTCAAGTAACACAGGACTCATACAGAAAATTAAATATAAACTTAATGTCAAGAATCTAAGGGTGGTGGTGGCTTGATAATTATCTACATTATACATTTCTACTTTCAGCGTGGACTCGGTAAATACTTCATTTTGTAGCCGTATTTTCGGTTTTCATGGTTGTATTTTAAGGATCCGTATTATCAGATCCGGATCTGAAATTTCGCGGATATCCGGATCGTTCGGAAATCCGGATATCCAGATTGCAAACCCTACATATGAATGATTCGGGAAATAATAATAATATTTCAAATGAATATTATGGAACATTAACCGTTATGGAATGTAAAATTATGGCTAATGAAATTCGGGAAAATGAAATTGTGTTACCTACCTATATGAAATTCTGGCAAACGATAGACAACCCACAAGATGTTGCGCAATAAGACCCTGATCTCTTCAGGATAGGCAGGAAGAATAAAATGTAGCATAAATGGCAAATCAAATTTATTCAAGCGGCTCTTATAACTATAATACATTACTAAATTTATAAAAAAAACGTTTCGCAGGACTATAAAGGATTTCTATAAATTTCTCGAAAAAAATATATGGTTATCTATATAAAATGTTAAAGGCTCTACGCTACTATGAGTAGGTAATACGCATATGTATGTATATTAAAAGCCACAGGAGGCTACGAAATGGTACAAAATAAAATAAAAACAATAACATTTACTCCAAATAATCCCAAACTTGTGGCCTAATTTGTTAACTGCACATAACTTCAACGGGGTTTATTCAAATTTTAATGCTTCTCGAATACTTAATGTAACAGTATAGTCGAATAGAATATTCACTGTCATATAAGGCAAACAGGAAAACAAGTAACGTAAATAATGTACTTTAAGAAATATTAAAATCGAACTTGCATTGTTGCATAGTAGCAAATATAAAATTAAGATATTACAAAATAATATTATTAAGTTGATGTACACTGTACATCTGATAAATCATATTCAATACAATAATAAACCAAAAAAGAACACGTTTAGGGTTTATCTACGTAACTACTGAGGTAAGGTATTTCACATTTTTATTTTTAACCCCCGACGCAAAAAGAGGGTTGTTATAAGTTTGATGTGTCAGTGTGTCTGTCTCTGGCATCGTATCTCCTAAACGAATTTTAATCCGAAAGCTGACGTGATTGAAATGGTTTTTCGCTACGTTTCAACAAAATCGGTTCAGCCGTTTTTGAGATATTGAACTTTGAAATGAAAATATCGGGGGTTTTTCATTTCAAAGATCAATATATCAAAAACAGCTGAACCGATATGGTTGAAACGTAGCTAAGAACCATCTCGATTACATCAGCTTTCGAATAAAAAAAAACCGCATTCAAATCGGTCCATTCGTTTAGAAGCTGAGATGCCACAGACAGACACACACACAGACACACAGACATGTCAAACTTATAACACCCCTCTTTTTGCGTCGGGGGTTAAAAAGGAATGAATAATACAATTAAAAGAGGCAATTATAATACTTATAAAAAACAAAATGAATATAAAAAGAGCCTAATCCTACGGTAAGTTAAACATAGTTAACGGAAATCCATCGGACCAAATAGGGTAAATGTCCCAGTGATTGACACATCATAAAGAGTAATCAAAACTAGTGGTCAACATTGGGAAAGTGACGAACTGGATATCAGTGACTGAAAATAACCAATAATTGACACTGCTTGTCATCTTCATTGCTATCAATTAAGATTGAAGATGCCAACTATACTATAGGGTCAGTGTCAAATACTGGGACATTTACCTTAATATATAAAATAAATGGAAAATAACCAAGAACGATCCCTCTCAAGCGAGATTAAATTAATGATATTATAAAGATTACACTTTTTACAATCAATAGGGTGCGGTGCACACTTACAATAGATCCAATATTAAGTAAGATGAAATGAAACCCCCGGTTTCGAAGAGCGGAGCACGAGGCGGCTGGAGCGGTAGCGGCCGGCGGCCGGCAGAAGCGCACTGCTCACTATGTGTTGCCAAATTACAGAGCAAGTCAGTCCTTATTTTTAAGCAACTTGTTTACTTGTATTAAATTAGTGATCGTCTTCAATGTTTTCTTCATAGATCTTATTTTGTATTTCAACGCCAAGCTCTCTTTAATTGTATCCTCTGTATACCTGCATACCTCACACGAGGCCATTTCAGCGGAGTTAGTCGTCGTCGGTTCCGCTGGTGTGTCGGGCGCCGCGCTACACGCGCATTCTTGCACTCTGGGCTCCGTGGCTACGACTAAAGACTTTGGTTCCGACCACACTCTGTCATCTGTTGCCGTCTTATGTCTTGCGTAAACCCGCACCTCGTACTCGGTGCCCGGGTATGGGAGATTTAGTTCATACTCGCATGTCTCGTAAACCTCTTTTTTTTCACAGCGCACAGACGACATGTCTGCCAGTCGCCAGACATCATCTAATTGTATCTGTCGATACTCTACTTTGTTCGCTAGGTTGGTATAGGGATATCCATTAGTCCATGTCAGAGCGACGCCATGTGCACTTGTGTTTAGAACTTTTAAATTATAAACCGGATTTCCTATTGATATCGCGGCAGTATTCATAACATATGATTGATTGTTGCATAAATATGAATTGCAACTCATCAACAATAATGACACATTATGGTTCCAATATATTAATGTACGCCCTGTTGAAAACTGATCCACTTTACACTTGCCAGTTGTCACGTTACCTGAATTATCGCCGCAGAGAAGTGTCGCGTCTTCATAGCCTTCGGTAAGATCGGTATAAAATAGCTGAAATTTAATTACGTTATAACTATAGTACTCCCATAAACATTCCACTACATCACGAATACCACCATACGTATAAATACCGCACCAAAACGTATGACATTCGGGGTAATAGTCGACTGTAACCCTTAGCCCGCCGTACACCATGTACGCATCACCGGTTGCTACTTTACCACTGCAGACATAATTTGTATTTCCTACGCGGTTTGCCTGTGTCCTGTACTTAATCGATGTGCTGTTGATGACATCTGTTTGTTGCTGTTTTATTTCTCCAGACAATGCAATATTGAGAGCTTCACTATCGTGGCCGCTGCAAAATACCTCGTAATCGTCGCCGAGTGCCACAATGTAGTCAAGGAATACATAACGTTGGTAACGATGAACTCTTGACGACTCGACAGACATTGCAGGTCGAACGTTAACAGTCACTGAGTCTTCGCAACCAGTGTCGCTGTCCACGCAGCTGTATATATGTTTACCTAATTCTGGTTTCTTCACGCTTAACTGGACGGTAGTTGTATTAACTTCCATAATTTCTAGAGATTTACGGTTTTCTTCTATTTCGAGATGCGTACCGTTCTTGACCGAGCAATGTAACATTATATCTTCACCATATCGTTTGCTGTATTGATTTTTACTCCATTCTTCTGCATTGACTGTTATCTTGGGTATAGTGTAAGGGCCGCATGCGCCGCGCGCGCCGCCCTGTAGCGCCAGCAGCACCGCCAGCGCTGGCAGCGCCAGCATCCTCGCAGCACCAGTATGTGTCTTCATCGCGACGGATGGCTACTAATGTTTCGATTCAACAGCGAAATCGTTTTTGTACAGGACTATATGTTCAGTATTTCCTCATGGTTAATACTAATGCAGTAACTTCTATAAGATAATAAACACGTTATTTTCCCTGTATAGTTATTTTTCTCATGCAATGAAATGTCGTCATAACGTGGGTTATATCTAGCGTACGGACTGGCGGTGGCATTGTGGACAGAGTGAGAAATGGAGTCGTTATTATCTACAAACTTCTTATGATTTATTGAATAAATTCAAATAATAAATGGTTTTTCTTATAAAATCCATTTCTCTTCTTACATTAATTTAACCAATATATTTTACAAACTCAACATTAGCCATATACAACCGGTATCGATAGATGTTGAACGATCATTTTCGGCAGGGTTTTTGATAAATTAAGGAACAGATTTACCGCCAAGAATATGGAGCAAGTTGCTATAGTACATTCATTTTATAACATGGACACCGATTTAAATGAGCACGACGACGAAGATTTCAAATCTCTAATCCCAGCCGCCATTTCCTGTTAAACATTGCAGTGGGCACTATATTATGCACAAAAACATGTAATTTAATTTTTCGGTCTAAAAAAATTTGGCACTACTTTATATAAATTAAGAAAAATCATTTAATAATTATTCACTCAATCATAAAATGTAGCTTTGCGACTCCATTTCTCACTCTGTCCACAATGCCACCGCCAGTCCGTACGCTAGTCATACGAAATTGAAGGCCTACGCCGGGAAGTTTTTTTTTATTTGAATTCCACTAAGTATTTGTGGCACAGCATCACGGCATTCAGCCATGAAAATTAGTTTGATTTGATGAGTTTCTAATTATTTATTTCATTGCATATTTGAGAAAAACACTATACATGCCTGGCCGTGAAAAGGGCTTGCCGGCTTCGTATCACTATCCGGCCTCCCTACGGTCGGCCGTCTATACCTACTCACCCGGCAAGGCCTTATTTCCCGGCGGCTGCTGTACGGCTGATGTACTATTAATATGTCAATCAATGAGATTTTTTTTTTTTTTTTTTTTTTTTTTCTCTTTTGGCTGCGTCATGGCGATCTGTCAGTAGACAATAAGCCATTTGTTTGTCTGACGGTTTGTCAAGTTTTGTTTTTTATATTGAGGGAGATTCCAACAGTGTGGTTTAACTCTCCATCTCTCTAGGTAAACCTCCCTCCGAGGTTGGGAATGTCACATCTCTTCAGTCTAGTGTGCTTTTGTCCTCCGTCTCCACTCAGTGCCAATGCCAGCTCATTTGTATGGTGTACGAGTCTTTTCTGATATCTAAGACTATACTGACTTATTTCCTGCTTCACTGTCCGTGTTTTGAGGTCAAGATACATATACTTATTGCTGATGCAGTGGGGGATGTTGAAGATATTTCTTAGTGTTTTGCTTTGAAAACGTTCTAAGATGTCGATGTTGCTGTTGCATGCGGTGCCCCATAGTTGGATGCCATATGTCCAAATTGGCTTTATTATGGCTTTATAGACCATCATTTTGCTTTCATTGCTTAGGTGTGAGTGACGACCTGTTAGCCAGTAGATACTTCGGAGCTTACTATCGAGTTGTTTTCGCTTTGTCCAGATGGGTTTCTGCCAAGTCAGTCTTCGATCCAGGTGTAAGCCCAGATATTTGGCATGTTCTTCTTGTGGGATGTTTTCGTTGTATAGTTTTACTGGTGGGCAGGTTTCTCTTCTAAGTGTGAAAGTTACATGGGTAGACTTGCTTTGGTTTGCTTTAATTCTCCATCTCATGAACCAATTTTCTATATCGGTCAGGTGGGTTTGAAGTTGGATTGAAGCTGTAGCTGGGTTGGAGTGAACCGAAAGAACAGCAGTGTCGTCGGCAAAGGTCGCAGTAGTTGTGCCCACATTAATGGGAAGGTCCGCAGTGTAGATCAGATATAGCACTGGTCCCAGAATGCTGCCCTGAGGGACACCTGAGCATATTTCGTATAGGTCCGAACATACACTGTTTTGCTTAAAGGATGACTCACGCTAAAACGGGCCGTGTCCGGCACGGGCCGTTTTCTAAGAAAAACGACAGCGTTTTCGCGCGGTCGAGCCATACCCAAGCCCGGCCGAGCCACGGTCGGGCCGTGCCGACACCGAGCCGCTTTCGAGCTTCAGTTCGCCCTCGTTTTTCTTAGAAAATGGCCCGGGCCGGACACGGCCCGTTCTAGCGTGAGTCATCCTTTACTTGAAAACTTCTTCGGTAAAGGTATGATGAAAGTATGTTGTAGAACGAGTGTGGCAGCGACTTTTTGATCTTGTATGCTAGCCCATCGTGCCAGACTTTGTCGAAGGCCTGACTTACGTCTAGGAAAGCGGCAGATCAGTATAAACGATTTTCCAGACATCCGCTGATGACATCTACAGTCCGATGTACTTGTTCTATCGTGCTGTGTTCTTCTCGGAATCCAAACTGATGGCTGGGGATTATACTGCTTAGGAGTTCTCGCATTCTGTTAAGAAGGATTTTTTCCATTAGCTTTCCAACCACCGGTAATAGGATTATTGGTCTGTACGAGGTCCTTTCTTGTGGTGGCTTTCCTGGTTTAGGCACCATTACGACCTGGGCAATTTTCCATTGTCCTGGGAAGTGTTCGAGTCTGATACAGGCGTTGAAGATTTTCACCAGGGTCATTATCCCCTTATGTGGTAGCTGTTTCAGCAAGGTTGCGTCGACCTGGTCGTACCCTGGTGCTTTCCCATCCTTGAGATTTCTGATTTCTCTTTGTACCTCTTTAGGAGTTACGCTTTTCAAGGGAAGACACATTTGTAGCGGCGAATTAAGATACTGGTTTATCTCCGTTGTGTGTTCCTGGTCCGACTCCGAAAAAGGTTGGAAGACGGTGCTAAGATGTTCAGCAAAAGTGCTGGCTTTTTCTCCATCTGATCTGGCCCACCCTCCAGTGCCGTCTCTAATTGGTGTTATTTGCGCTTTGGGTTTCTTAAGGGTTTTAGTTGCTTTCCACAGAGAGTAATTGGTATCTATTGTGGGTGATAGTGTTGATAGATAGCTAAGATAGCTCTGCAGGTTATCATTAGTAAGTGTTTCTATGAGGTTCGTAAGTTCTTTTGAGCATTTATTAAATAAAGCTTTTTCCCTCGGGTATCTAGTCGCGTGCCATGTTTTTCTAAGTTTTCTTTTTTCCCTTATTTTGTCTTTGATGTTCTTAGGATATACATTCAGCTTTAGAGGTGTTCCTTTGCATGGCGGTGTTGCTTTGTTGGCGGCTCTATGGATCGTTTTGTTGAATTCCTCTACGGCGTTTTCAAGATCATCGTTCGTTAATATCTTTGAACTTAGGTTGACTTCTGCAGATATGACACTCCCATATTCTTCCCAGTTTGTTCTTGTCTTATGGTATATTCTTGTGGGCGGATTTGTTAGTGTGACATTTGTATTAATGTTGACGATTACAGGGGTGTGATCCGAGCTTAGGTCCGTGCACGTTTCCATTTTTGTGAAGTTCCTATCGACATTTTTTGTAATAAAGAAATCCAGTAAGTCAGGAATTTTATTCCTGTCGGTCGGCCAGTATGTAGGTTTGCTATCGGAGAGCCACTCAAGTTTATTTTTATGTATAGCTCGTAGAAGTTGTCTCCCTCTTGGGTTAATTAGCCGGGACCCCCTATGCGTATGCTTGGAGTTCCAGTCACCTCCGCAAATAAATCTGGGACCCAGTTTAGTAAGGAATTTCTCGAAGTCTCCTTCAGTTATTGTGTGTCTGTGGGGACAGTAGACTGCAGATATTACCATTTCGGTTTTGTTGGCTGTGAGCTTGAGTGAGGTAGCCTGTATTTTCTCTGTGCGGAATTCCTCTAGGGGATAATGTTTTATATTACTTTTGACTATAATTGCTGTTCCTCCATGGCTGTTGCCCGATGGATGGTTTGTTGTGTGCACTGTGTAATTTTTGATTGCAATATGAGATTTGGCGGTAAACCTTGTTTCTGATATCAGGGCTATATCTATGAGTTCCGTTTGGAGGAAGGCTTCTAATTCTTGACGTTTTTCAGTCAAGCCGTTGGCGTTCCAAGTTAATACTCGGAGGTTGCATCCAATCATCGTTGCGGTAGACTGCTGACCAGCTGGACAATGCTATTTAGCATTTTGTCCATCATCTTTTCCATTACTGTCATCATTGTCTGCTGAACCTTTTCAAGCATAGTTTCTAGTATCTGGGTGAAGTTATGAATATCAGTGGTGTTTTCCGCTTGTTTAGTTTGTGTCTTGGTTGCTTCAGCGTATGTCCTGTTTATGTTGTTGTCCCATGTATGGTTGTATGAGAATTTCCTCTCGGTTTTGTCAGCTTGGTTCGTTGTATGCTGGCTGTCTTTTACTTTGGGTGCGATTTTTAGGATTTTTTCTTTGTATCTTTTGTAGGTCATGCAGCCTTTGTAACTAGCGGGATGTTTTCCTGGCAGTTTGCACAGATGGCATCCGTGTCTCGGCTTTTTTTGCATGTTGTGGTAGGATGTTCATCCCCACACTTAACGCACCTAAAAGGCCTGTGGCACTGGTTTTTGGTATGGCCGAATCTTTGGCTCCTTTTGCATTGAAGGATCTCCTGGCTCTTCTTTTTATATGGTGTTTCAAATGTGACTTTCAGGTTGCTAATATGATTGACTTTGAGAATGTCCTTGTTGTTATGTTTTGGTTCTAGGTCCACATAAAACATTGGGAGAGGGTTTTTGGAAGCTCGGTGAAGTGCGTTAACTACCTGTCTGACTTCGTGTCCCATTTCGGTTAATTCTTTTGCTATTTGTGTGGTTCTTCTGTGCAGTGGAGGCCGCGTAGTATTACTCTAAATGCTCTTTCGCTTTTTAGCTGGTATGTGTAGTGTGAGATATTACTAGAGATAAATGTATCTCTGATGCTTTTGTAAGTTGGTATGTCCTTGGGCATGATTTTGATTACATGACCAGATCTAAGAGTGGTCATGGTGTATGATGAGGTATCTAGGAATTTGTTCAACACATCCTTCAGAGATGCTACATTTAGCACTCCTGTAACGAATATTGGGTTCTGGCTTACTCTTTTTTCGGTTTATTTACTTCTTGAGGTGGCACATCATTCAGTATTTCAAATCTATTGTGAGTTGGTACGGCTATCTCTAGCCTACTTTTTGTCTTCTTGTTGTTGTCGTTTTGAATTGGGCTTGTTCCTTTCCTTTTGTTTCTCCTCGAGTGGGTGTGGTCTTTTTGCCAGTCGTTGTTATCAGTGTTGTTTTTCTCGACGGTGGTCATCGGGGCTGCTTTTGCAGTGTCTTCTTTATTTTCTTCATTTGGCTGGCGAGTGCTATTTTTTTCGTCGCTTATTATCAACGGGATGGACGGTGTTGACATAGTTCTTTGTCTTGTGAACATACTTTTGTGGAGGGTTTGCTGTATCATATTGTTTGGGTTTGGTTTTTTTTGAGTTTCATTCGACATTTTATTCCCACGAGTAAGGCCGATAACTAAGGTCGCCTGAGGGGTGACGCCTATTCCCCCAGGAAGGCTCGATGCAACGACGTTTGCCAGGTCCGTCGAGGTTGGCGCTAGTGACTTGCCATCCGCAAGCCATTCATCCTATCAGCGCGAGTCCCACCTTAGAATTGGAGACTTTTTATAGAGAGTTGCTACCTCATGGCCCGGGCGATAAAGCCAAGACCCCCGATTCTTTGGTACCTATCTTCAGAGTTGCGGGTTGTGTTTGGTCATTTCCTACCTACACTGTGTATAGCTTTTTAGGCCATTGGAATCGGGTTTTTTAACCGTCGCCCCATGCTCGACGTTGACCTTTTACAGCTGGTAAGGTCTCCTCTCAGCCAACCCTCCTCTTTTCTCAAACGGGCTTGGGACCGTCTATGGCAGAGTTTATGAGATGATGAGAAATAATGGGTTTTATATCAGCAGATATATGATATTTTTGATTTTGTATTCCCAGGAAAACTAGATCTAACAAACCCACGCGGCGTTATCCCATATGGTTCACTGCTGACTTAATAAAAGATATCGAGCGAAAAGCTACATCGAGATTGGAAGCGTACTGGGGACCGTACCGTGTACGGGATGTTTTTTGTGCTTAGGGCAGGGATCAAACTTAAAACGTCGAAAGCCTATGACAACTATATGACCCTCATTCAGTCCAAAATTACTTCCGAGCCTCGCGCCTTCTGGCAGCATGTTAACAGCCTTATATCCAAAGGAGGGTTCGAGTCTCGGGTGACCTACAAAGATGTCTTTTACGAGGGCCGGGGGGCAGCTCAGTCTTTCGCTGATTTCTTTTCAAGTGTATTCTTACCCTACGCACCGTTACTTGATCATGACAATATTTGTCATGATGACCTTGCTGGTTCTGCCAACTACGTCCACATATCCAAGATTTCGAGACGTGATGTAGAACTTGGCCTAAAACATCTAAAGGCTAAAAGCTCGGTAGGACCAGATAGTTTGCCTGCATATATCTTGAAAGGATGTAATGAATGGTTAGTGCTACCCTTACTCCAAAGATTCAACCTAGCAGTAACTACAGGAGACTACCCACGTCAATGGAAAATCACGCGAGTGCGCCCTATTCCCAAGTCCAATGACAAGGTTGAAAACTATCGGCCTATTGCCATTCTGTCGTCCACCGCCAAACTCTTTGAAATAATATTGAGTAGGCTAATAGCTCCTCAAATTAAGCCGCAACTTTGTGACGCTCAACATGGTTTTCGGCAGGGACGTTCAGTGGAGACCAACCTTCTAACCCTGGTTGACTCGATCTCTGAACACCTTGATAAAGGGATTCAAGTTGACGTGTTGTACTTCGACTTTAAAAAAACCTTTGATCGCGTAGATAATGACGTCTTATTGAGTAAACTGAGTCACATCGGCTTTTCGCCTAAATTACTCAGATTATTTGCCAGCTATCTACGTGGCAGGCAACAGTTTGTACAACACGGATGATTTATTTCTGAACCATACTACACGCGTTCTGGAGTCAGCCAGGGTTCAATTTTAGCGTCTTCTTTTACACTTCTTTTTGGCGTCATGATTAATGACCTAGCTTTAGTTCCAAAGAGCGCTGCATGCCTACTCTACGCCGACGATTTAAGTTGGTGTATGGTGTGCAGCAGTGCTCAGATTGTCAATCTCTTCAAGAGGACATTAATCGGTTACTTGAATGGAGTATTAAAAATAAGCTTCTCTTCATATTGAAAAGTGCTCCGTGATGTATTTTGGTCGGACCCGTAATCCGCTGCACTTCGAATATCGGCTTGGCACACAAGTCATGACCCGTGTCAATACCGTGAAGGACTTAGGCGTCATCTTGGATCCACACCTCAACTTTCATGAGCACATGAAAGCTTTAGCAGTTAACGGTTTTAGGAGGTTGAGGTTCGTTATCCGGAACGCACGTGACTTCGACAGCCCATGTGCCATAAAACTTGTTTACACTGCCCTGGGGGGCTAGCATGCTAATTTTTACGTCGGATTATGTGGTCACACAACTGTCAGTTCCCATACGTTTTTGACGTTTGTGTTACTATAAAACCGTGCATAAAATTAGCATGCTAGCTACACTGGTACGTAGTAAATTGGAAGCTGCATCGATTGTCTGGAACCCTTATGAGTCCTCTTACGCCTTGCTGCTTGAAAAAATCCAAAAAACCTTTCTGAGATTTTTTTATAATAAAATGTACTATCCTTTTTTATACCCTACAAAGTTCCTGCCCCTCAAATACCCCTAGGTATTGGGTTTTAATTCTCTGGAAGCGAGGCGTAACTATGCACTACTCACGGTTGGTTGCAAAATTTTACGAGGTGATTCAGACTGCCCTGAACTGGTGGAGCGGATAGTGAGGCTGCACACTCCGTTGCAATCTTGGATGCATCTACGTCCGCGAAACCGACCACTGCTTGCTCCTCCGGAGGCGCGAACTGTGGCTCATAGTAAGTCGCCGCTTATTCGAGCTCTTCACTGTCTCAATGTACTTCTCGCATCTGTTTCTGACTGGGATGTTTTCGCTTGTAGCTGGGTAAAAGTCTGTCGTGAATGCTTGAGGTTTAGCGAGACGATGGATGACCGCCAGTCTTCGATAGTATATTAAGTATGCTGGAAATGTTAATTCTAAGATTCACAGTGCATTCGTTCTGTAACTGTAATACTGTGTAATAATTGTTTGAATAAATAGATAAATAAATAAAAAAAATATATATTGTTGAGTTTTTTTGTTGAACCGGCTGCCGGCTGACGTACGGGCCAGATTTGAGCACCGTTATGGTGGTGAAAGTGCTGAGCACCTGCCGACCTTCACCAACCTGATTGAACAATTGGAACTTGAATGCCGACGGGCCGACTCCTCGGATCTACCTCCACCCCCGAGGCCGCCTGGGGCCCAGCGGGCCCAGGGGAGAGTTGCACCTCAAAGGGGAGGGTGGGACAAATTGGCCCCACAACCTCAAAGGGGAGGGTGGGGCAAATTAGCCCCACAACCAGAAAGGGGAGGGTGGGCCAAATTGGCCCCACAACCAGCGGGTCCTCACCAATATAATGCAAGTGCATTGGACCCTGAAGTCTGCTTATGCTGCAAGAACCCTGGCCATGGGGTGTCAGCGTGTCCGAAATTTCTTGCGCAGCGGGTTGAGGGACGCCGCAACATGGCTAAGCAGCGGCAATGGTGCTTTGTTTGTTTGGGCCCACATTTTGTGCGAGATTGTGCCCACCCGCAGGCGTGTAGGTCCTGTGGTGGGAAGCACCACCCCGTTTTGTGCATGAACTGCAGTGGGGGTATCCCCCCCCCCCCCCCCCCTGCGCAGGGGTCATGCTCCCCTGTACGGAGTTAGCACCGGGCTGATCAGGGGCACATGGCCGAGGAGGAGTGGGGACGTTGGGTTAACACCCCCTCCCCCTCCCACTTCCAGAATTACGCGACGACTTCGCGCGCACCCGTGCCCCAACGGGGGGTCCTTACGGGCGGGTGCCTGCGAACGCCTCCACCCCAGCAGGCGCCACGGATGTCGCCGCCGCTCGTGGAGCGACCCCGCTTGGCGTCGGGACTTCCGGTGTACGGCTGGAGTAGGACGTACTGGGGGCCGCAGGTGGCACGCATGACGTGACGGCCGTACCAGCCGGAGTGGGATCTGCTCGAGCGGTGCGAGTGGCCCTTCCATCCGGAAAAGGACGCATCGCGTTATCCCTGCTAGCGCCCACGCACCATCAACCGCCACGCCCTCGGAGAACGTGTTATTGCCCACGGCTTCGGTTTGTGTTTGGGGCCCTGGCGGAGGATCAGCCTACGTGCGCTCTCTTCTTGACACGGGAGCGCAAGGCTGCATGGTATCCAGCAGGTTGGTGCGACAGTTGGGCTTGGTTGTAAAACCCCACCCGGAATGTATACGTGGGGTAGGCAATGTGACAGTGTCAAACCTGGTAGGGCAGACCTTACTCACCTCTGGACCGGGTCCCACTTAACGCGCGAGGGTTAATGCTCCTGCGTTGGTATTGGATGATGTGGTGGAGAGACTCCCCCAGGTGAAGCTGCCTCCAGAGGTTCGGAATTTGACAACTGGATTGGACAAACAGTTCTGGCGGAATTCGACAGACCTGGTCTGATCGACGTGTTGCTGGGTGCAGACGTTCTTGGGCGGGTGCCGTTGACCGGCAACTGTATCTTACAGCCTGGCGGACTGGTTACACTGGAAACGGTGTTTGGCCATGCTGTAATGGGTTTGGTGTTAGCGTTACTTCTGGCCATCTGGTGAATCTATCTACAGCAGTCAAGCGATATGAGAATCCTCGACAAAACGGCATTGGACCAATTAGATCAATATGCACTTGTGAGAAACGCTTAGTTGGTGAGGCAAAATCCTGCACAGGAGATGTTACATGCTTGTCGACTTTTGAGCGCTGGCAGTCTAGGCATGTCCTCGTCCACTCGTGACAATTCTTGCGAACTCCAGGCCAGACAAAACTTTGTGTTACTAACCTGGTCGTAGCTTTAGCTCCTGGGTGGCTCAGACCATGCAGCAAATCTATCAACGGAGAGTTCATCAATGCCGTCTTTAGACTGGCGAAAGCCACGGCTGCATCCTCGTTCCAATTGATAGCGTCACGGCCTTTCCGTTTACCTAGGAGTGCCGTAAGGGGGGCAATTATGGACGAAAAATTATCGACGAACCGGCGGTAATAGGAACACATGCCGATAAAGGAACGCAAGGACTTTGCGTTGGAACGTGTCGGATAGCCATTGATCGCCTCGAGTTTCTTTGGATCGGTCTGCAGGCCACGTTCATTGACAATGTAACCCAGGTACTTCAACTCAGATTTACAGAACTCACACTTCTTCAAGTTAACGGTGAGTCCAGCTTCCTTCAACCTATCACGAACTTTCCGAATGAGCCGAAGATGACTGTCAAAGTCACGAGAAACCAAGATCAAATCGTCAACGTAACCAAAAATGGGACCCGGGTATGTCCTAAAACTACGACCAAGACTACCGGGGGATGGGCAGCAGCATCCCTGGAGTACTTTGCCAGACGGTGGTTGGTGGTTGAGGATAGTGTCCACTGCCTGGCAATAATTAGAATGTTGATGGGGGAGTAGACTGGGTGAGTGTGGACTTCACCCCAGAGGGGTTTATGGCAGTCCACACTCAGAGAGAGACTCTGAAGTACTGTCAACACAATAGTAGTTATTTATTCATTAACTCACACGGTATATATACGAGTAGCTACATGTATTATCATTCGCACATCTCACACGTACTTAATCTACGGCACGTATTATACAATATCTAATCGCTAAGTTTCGATCAAAGAGGAAAATTGAAAAATTATTCGCCACGGGCGGGATTTGAACCCACGACCTCTGGAACCCGTCCATTGCTCTTATCCAACTGAGCTACCGTGGGTCCCGTCAGCGGCAACGAATCTTTCAATCCCTTCACTCTTCTAATTAACCTTAAGGAGGCTCGTAGCGACATCTACCGTGAAGTTGTTACAAACTTCTGATACGGCACTAACGTCCCAAGTTACATTGAGAATCGTTAGTAACAATGCGCTACCCCATTTTAACAGTAAATTTCTCTCTAAAAATCTAAAAATCTAATCGCTAATTTAGAATGTGCCTGGTCGGCACACTGCGATCGCCAACCTGCATGCCAAGCGTGGCGATTATGGCATATACCCCCCAAATGCAGAACACCACCAAGCCGCGGCCCCGAGTATCCGGCGACCCCCGGTACCCTGGTTATGGTAGCGGCCATAGTACTAGCGGGGTCAGGGGTGCGAAAAATCTCCGGCAAAGATCCGGCTACCACCACCGACGACCCTTGGCCCTGGTAACATATAACACGCGCACACTGCGGACCGACGAAAAGATAGCGGAACTGGAGGAAGGATTGAGCAAGTTGCGGTGGGATGTCATAGGGTTATCTGAAGTCCGAAGAGAGGGGGAGGACACGATAACCCTTAAATCCGGCAACTTGTTCTATTTCCGGGGGGCAGTCCCAGGGAGGTGTGGGGTTCATCGTCCACAAGTCCCTCGTGAACAACGTGGTGAAGATCGAGAGTGTGTCGACTAGGGTGGCGTACCTTATACTCAGAGTATCCGAAGATACTCGTTGAAGGTCGTACAGGTTTACGCACCGACCTCGACACACTCCGACGACGAGGTGGAGATATGTATGAGGATATATCTAAGGTCATGCATAGTTCCAAAACCTACTTCACCGTTGTCATGGGGGACTTCAACGCTAAACTGGGCAAGAGAGATGGTGAAGAGCTGATAGTGGGGCAATTTTGAATTGGAAGTTGGAACCACCGGGGCCAACTACTGGCTGGTTTTTTGGAGAAGGACGGACTCTACATGATGAATTCCTTCTTCCGAGGAAGCATATATTCAATGATGTCTCTGTGATCAATACGGTTAAAACCGGGAGCGATCACCGTCTGGTAAGAGGCACATTGAATACTAGCCCCGATGCAGAAGAGTTCGTCCAGTAATTAACAACTATTACATTTATTTTGATATGTATTACATGCTTAGATCAAACGACTAAGTAATAGATACAATATTAGTAATGTTTAATGTAGTTTATTTTCATTGTTAAATAGAAACCCTAAAAGGTTTTTTTTAACTTCTCATGCTCACAAAGTTCGCCTTTGTGCTGGATGTATGCTGCACAAAATGCCACTTTTATGCTCTAGTGCACAAAGTATAATTGTTTTAAAGACTAAGATAATCGGGCCTAACAGCCATGCACACAATAAAATTTCGTAGAATAAACTTGTCATTTGATTTGATTTGTTTTAATAAATTTCACATGCGTGTTTTCCATTACTAAATTAATAAAACCAGATAAAATAGGAGTCCATTATTATTTTAAAACGTATTGAACCATTTAATGGCTTGGCAGTATGAAGTACCTAAGTCTAATATCACGTGTCGAAAATTAAACATAAAAACTTTAAAAAGTTAAGTGACAGGAATGAGCTATTATTTTACTTTATTTTGCAATTATTTGTTATTTTCTCGCAATCGAAGTGAAATGCAGTGTGTATAACTGGGGCATACATTAGCCATTTAACCCCTCGACTTAACTATCCACCCTCGCCGATGGCTCGGGTGGATATAAACGTCTCAGGTTAAATGGCTCGTTTTATGTCCTAGTTGTACAATCTACTATTATTGTAGAAAAAGATAGTTTATAACCCGAATTAACACATAGGCTAAATTTTATCTCGAATTATTTCGCTAATTTTCGCCGAATATAAATTTTGGGTATTAATTTCATATTAATTTCATGATTTTGAAGTTTATTTAGCTATTTACGCCATTTTAGGTGTTAAGTTACTATCAATAAGCAGTATAATGGCTTGAAACGAAATAATTACAAGTATAATGCACATTGACGTATATTTTGACATATCGAAGTTTTGTATCTCAAAGACAAAGTGGCGTATCCATTGAAATATTTATGCTATTTTAGAACACACGACCCATATGTTAAGAAATATAATCGCGTGCAGAATATAATCCATTTGTGTTATTTTGACACAAAACGGCGCAGTTCTTATGTAATGTTTCTAAATGAAATGTCAGCTGCCAGCACTCAAGTCTTTTTACAGACCGGCAATGAGGTTCGCGTATATTATCTTTTTCTGTCGCTCAAATAAGAGGGGTAGAGATGGAGATATACAAGTATCGAGGATGTATTCACAAAGCTTCCCGACAATATATTATCGACGCATGGCTAGCACGTGATGGTGCGTGACTTATGTAGTCGTCACTTTTTAACTGCTCTAATTAGAAAGAGACGGGTACCCTTTTTCGCTCGCTGTTATATTCTCAGTGCTAACCGTGCAAACGAACTACCTATTTATGTCGAAGTTCAAAGTTTGTATATCTCCCTCTCTATCACTCGAATACGCAAGTGCAATAGAGAACGATATTGTATTGGAGTTACATACTATGAGTGTAACCTCCATCCTCCACCGACCACGCATAATAGTTGTTCACTTCATTCATGACTTCAACAGCACGCCCACTATCTGGCCTATTAACGAGCTGCTGAGTCACCCATCGAGTCTCGGGCGCGGTGCGACGAAGATGTTCAGCGGCAGGCAAGTGTGAGGGCTGAAGAAACTTCGGAGCAGCACCAACACCGACAGCGCGCGAAGGCCGGCTCTGCCGCATTTCCGACACTCACAGGTTCCTAGATGCACTCCAGGGTCCAGTCATATTCCGGAAAGGCCAGGAAGGGTATCATTTTGAAATACCTCAGGTGAATCCACAGACTACGCAACCAGTACCAAATAAAAACGTTTCCTGTATGGATTTCTATGCATACAACCTTATGGTGCGTAGCAACGGGTTCAATCTGTTGTTACGCTGCAAGCAACTTCTGCACCAGTTTTTAGTCGATATGTATGTTAAGCTTGAAAGCGAACGCCTTAGGTACATATCACTAAACCAACGCAAGTTGCGAGCAGAAAATTACATGCACTTACAAGTTGCTGTAAGGAATGAAGCGCAAGTTAACGCCAACGATGTGGGGCAGATAGTGATACTGTCCTCCTCCGTCGTGAATAGCCCGAGATACCTCCACGAGTACACGGAAGCTGCGTTCGCGTATGTTCGGAGCTACGGCCGTCCGGATCTGTTCATCACGCTTACATGCAACACGGCAAGGCCGGATATTACCAATCAATGAACTAATGCCTGGAAAATAGCCACTGAGAGGCACGACCTCATTGCATGGGTTTTTTTTTAATTAAAGTACAGAAGTTGGTCGCCCTGTTAAGTAAAGGTCAAATATTTGGAGAATCGCAGTGCTGAAAATGAAGTATATTACTATTGCGAAAGGCGACAGATTCTAAGTGGACTGTATCAAAATCGAGTCCTTGCGCGGTGAAATATCGCAGAATGAATGTCAAAGTTTGGGTAGATTGCGTATTGGCTTACCTGGACGTCTTGAAGGCCAGGCTCAGCATCCGATGAAGGCACTATAGAGTGTCAAAAGCGAAGGTTGCCCCATGTACCTACACCTTTTATTGTGGCTAAATGAGAACTTGCGTCCCTGTCAAATCGATGAAGTAATTAGTGCGGAAATTCCTGATGTCAATGTTGACAAAAAACTACACGACACTGTCGTCAAAAACATGATCCACGGTCCATGCGGTGCACTAAATATGTCACCTTCGTGCATGAAGGATGGGAAGTGTACAAAGAAGTTCCCCCGAGCGTAACTAAAGGACACGCAGACGAGTGAAAATGGGTATCCACTGTACCGGCGAAGAGCACCTGACGATGGAGGACGCACTGTTACTACTAGAATTCGCGGTGCAGAAAGCCTCATGTTGGATAACCGGTGGATTGTGCCATATTCTCCGCATTTAAGGCAGGCTATCAAATACATATGAAAATATATCAACAAGGGCAACGATCAGGCGGTCTTCAACGTTAGGCAAGCTGGTGATGTAAATATCGACCCCAGGGATGAGGTGCAAACGTTAAGGGCGGGCCGATACGTCAGCAGCAATGAAGCGGCGTGGCGCATCTTTGGCTGGCGAAACATTGTATGTCCACGTGTGGGCACATCAATCGATAGGCCTTTCAAAATAAGTATAAGGTTTCTTAGCAATTTTTTTGATTAAGTGAATATAGTCGGAGATAATCGCCCCGAAAGTCATAAAAATTGTGCCCCCCCTCCCCTCTAATTTCCAAACGGTGAATTAATAAAAATTAAAAGAAATTATAGCCATAGCGCTTATTAAATTCTTTTACCGAAAAGTATTTTGAACAAGATCGGTTAAAAGGTTTTCGAGATATTGCTGAAAAACTGCCTTCCCTGCGGAAAAGGACGTAAGTGTCGTAAGATTTCTGTGACGATACGACCTTTTTAATAGGCACGGAACCCTTCGTTGTGCGTGGTTCTACACGCACTTGGCCGATTTTTTTTATTTTATCATCGCTGCCTTTAATGTTAGTGGATTATAGAAGAACACAGTAAATATAATTTAACAAAAACTTTAAGTACTTAGATTTAGATTTAGATTTAGATTTATTTATTTCGAGATAAAAATTACAATATAGGTTTGCATACAATGTCAAAATTATAAGAATCCTTATCACGATCGTCAATAATAAGAAATAAAATTTAAAAATATTCAAAATGTATTAATCTTATGTTTAAAAGACGAAACCGTATCTCAAATACATACTTAAATATATTGCTTCTTGCATTTTTAATCGTAGGTTTTATATTCGTGTGTAAGCCTTTACAAATACAGGTTACCCCTCCTTTTTTTCTAACCACAATACCATAATAACGCGTCAACTGGATCACATTAGTATCTCTTAGTAGTCTGTGCTGGATCACTTCCAATTTGCAAGCTAAATAAGATTCACAAATGGTCAGTTAATACCTAGGGTTGTCGATTGTACGTATTCAACGCGAACGAAGTCGCGGGTAAAAGCTAGTCTATTATATATATCATCGCCTAGTACCTACAACACAAGCCTTATTGAGCTTACCGTGGGCCTAGGTTGATTTGTGTAAGATTGTCCCGTAATATTTATTATTTATTTATTATTTATTAAATTGTGGTCTCCAACTGCACTTCTTGACTCATGGGCTCGAAGCAGAACTGTCAGCCGTCAGCTTTGCCTTGTCGCTTTCTCTAGTAATGGCCCTTTTTTCGGCTGTTGAAATCGTTAACGAAATAGTTTGAAAAAAAAAACGCAAAATTTCTTCTGCTCGTAAAAGTGGTGTCCTTATATTTTAATTGTGTTAATGTGGAATATTTTCATAAATAATGGAACTATGATACAACTAGTATTAAACGGTATTGAATTTTTATCGATAACATTATTTCCTTCCAAATAGGAGAACCTACAAAACTACTCTGACTATGACGAAAACATATGCATCGGGGCTAGTATATGCTTCAAGCAAGAGCGATCTCGATTGATGAAGTCTACGCTCCGTCACAGGGTGGTCACGACGAACAAATGAGTTAGTTCCGGTAAATATGTGTGCGCGCCTTGTCGGTGCACACGTCAATGTGTGCGTGAATGGCGTAGGGTTGGCACATTCGCTGTAGATGTTTAAGTCGCTAGACGGCGTCATAAAAACAAGTGTTCACACGGCTGAATATTATTAAACCCATATAAATTGACAAATATCATTTCGTACACTGTATTAACAAATAGTAAAGAAAAAGCTTAACTACGTTTGTATGGAGAACCGAGCTTGCCGGGGACTCTTAAACAAGAAAAAGATTATCCCAGATTATACTATGTAATATTTTTTTCCTGTAGGTACGTCAAGCGACTGGCATACAAAACTGTGACGATCTGGATTCTGGAATTGAATATTTGGGACACTTTTTTTCTTGTTCATACAATTGTCAGTAGGTATTAACGGTTCTGAACGTATTAAGTACTTACCCTTTTTTTTTAAAACACCCATGTATTATAATCCATATTGTATCATATTCCGATTTGCGTATCCACCGAAACAAGTCCGTGCGTGAGCCTTGCCCCGCCTGCACCGCAGCGGCACTACTCGTACCAAGAAAATCGAAACTCGGAATATCCCCTCTCTGTCGCTTGAATATGCAAGTGCGACAGCGGCAGAGATAGACTAACAAACGATTGAAGCCTGCGTATGTACCTAATTAATTAAAACTCAAATCCTACCTAGGTACTTAAACCTAATTTGTCCGGCTAAATCTGATAGTAGTTTTAGGTAGATTAGGATGTGTTACTTTTTTATTTTAATTAAATTAATAATTACAGAAATTGAAATTTCTATTTAAACCTACGAGTAACTCGTCCAGCTTAATCTAATAGTAGTCTTAGTTAGATTACCATGTGCTCTTTTTTTATTTAAATGAATAATGACAGAAATAATTTGTGCGAGTAAAGTAAAAGCATGGAACCAATTCATTTTCTTCGGGTCATAATAAGATTGTACCTATTATACTAATTGAATTATAACACCTACCTTAGTTTTGAAAAACGTAGGTATACTTACCTATTTGCATTGCATGGGAACTGTGCGTGGATAAGCACCCAGACAGTGCACGATATTTTACCCATCGCCGTGAACGTTATTAGGTACTCTCTTATTTATGCGCGAACGTGCACACGGCAGAGCGGTGAGCGTCGCACTGGGTTACCCGGCATCGCGATCGGGAAATAACGCCCATCGGTGAGGTAGCCGACTTCGGTGGGAGGCGGTTCGTGTCCGTTCTGTATGTAAAACTATTATACTATTCTGTAGCTCCGTCCAGCACCAATCCAAATTCAAAACCCCGAGGGCTTTCAGCTCGAATCAAAACCGTTTCAATTGTCTAGGTGGCGATGTGGACGAACTGAACGACGGGTTTGTGGAAGCTGTCCGTGCCACTGGGTCTAAGTTTTTCAAGGCCCAATGGACCAACAGAACCAAAAGGTTCTCTAGCTCCACCCAGAAGCTTATGAAGGAAAGGAGTGAAATGGTCCTACAATCTCCAGCCAATGCGACCTTATACCGGCAGCTCAATAAACAGATCTCCAAGTCCCTTACGCGCGATCTGCGCCAATTCAATACGAATCGTATTGAAAAGGCCATCCAGCGTAATAAGGGCTATAAAGTGTTCTCAAGAGATCTGTCTATTGGGCAGAGCCAGCTCGCCAAGTTAAAGACTGAAGATGGTAGAATCTTTTCTTCTACCTGAGATTCTGGGTGAGATAGAGCGCTTTTATGGACAGCTTTACATGTCAACTCGCAGACCCGAAGTTGGTCTGGCGGAAGACCCTAGAGCTAGACTAACCCGACACTATACCGACATCATCCCGGACATCAGCCTGTACGAGATTGTAATGGCTCTTAAACAGCTCAAGAACAACAAAAAGAACTTAAGAACTTTAGAGAACTGAACAGAACCAACTTTGAAGGGTCGCGTCTTAAAACTGGTATGGTGAAACGGAATTGGGATGAATGAAATGGTTGGATGGATGGATTAATGGGTGAATGATATAAGCAAGAGGGAATGCCGCCTGCCTTACAGACTACCTTCCCAACTGCCTTACAGAATTTTAGGGAAAAATTGGTGGCGTGCAACTGATGAAAAACCCGTCAAGAGTTGAGACATTCATACCGAGGTTCACTTGAGGTAAGGTAAAGCGTACAGACAATGCTAAGGGTAAAAATCTAGTTGCACTCATTAAATAAAAGGTTTTAAAATGAAATCCTAGGCCTTCCTAACTACGGATAATTAATTAAACACGTTTTTAAAAGGTGAAACAAACGTAACAGCATCCGGAGTTCCTCAGCCGGAGGTCCGCTCCTGAAGTGGAGTATGCGCAAGGCGCGGGTCCCTGCGCTCAGACGCAACTGCGGGGATTCGTTTCAGTTAAGCAGCTAGCGCACGTCACTAACTCCTGTGCTCCGGCCACCGCCAGTGCGGTAGCAGAGTCAAACGCGGCTCACGGTGTGGTAGAGCTCGTGGCCCGTACCAGAAAGCTACGAAATAAATACAGCACTACACAGTTGATGTAACTACAAGCTAAATCCGAACATAAACGAGTAAAAATAGGCAACACAGATGCAGAATTCACAAACTACAAACATGTCAATCAGCGACGAACCTGATATTTCAAAAGTTTTAGGGGACACAGTAGCTGAATCAACGCAATCCCACTTACAACACCCCCAAGGTGGATCTATACAGGCACAAATAGAAGAACCTGATGCTACAATCACATATGACAGATTTAGCCAACTAATAAAAACAGAATTTGAAGCTATAAAAGAGAGCTTAACAAAATCAATTACAGAAAATATAAAAAACGCATTATTCAAAGAGTTTAATACAAACATGACCAACTTAAAAATGGAAATAACTCACAACACAGCTGCTTTAACGGAAGAACAGGCAAGATTCAAGGAAAAAATTAAGAATATAAGTGAAACTATTATAAAACTACAATCAGAAAACACAAAACTACAACAGGCACTAGATTGCGTCACAAAACAAATAGAAAATCAAATAAATATCACCACCACTCGCGACCCCCATCATAACCAAAATTCTATAGTTATGTATGGGATAAATGAGTTTAGAGGAGAAAATGAATATGACCTGATAGAGCGCATCAGCCATATATTCTACGAGATTCTTGGAATAGATGCTAACGGATTCATTGACAGTATAGCACGAATAGGCAGACGCAGAAACCGAAGACCTATTGAGATTGGGTTAATAAACAAACGAATGACGAAATACATCCTCAACAACCACCATAAGTTCAGAAAATAGCTCGAATACTGTTAGGTCCATGTGGGCTGTAATAAATCAGGAAAAAGGCAAAACGTGTTACAATCGAGTCGACTTTACAGAGATTATCACGGATACAAATGGGAGCAAATTTGAAAGCAAAAAGGCTGCAGCCGATGCCGTAAATAATAGATTCGCGGGCGCGGCCGCGGCCAGCGGCGCGGCCCCTGCCGACTTGCCGCGTGCGCTCGCCGGTAGAATTTTTTTTGTTTATCAGTTTCTTTTTTTGATAAGAGGGCTTAGGGTACCTACCAAAGTTTTTTTTGGTGATCATTTAAATTGTTCCCAATTTCACCCCCTTTTTCACCCTCTTAAAGGATGATTTCTGGGATAAAAACGATCCTATGTCCTTTCCTAGGACTCAAACTATTTCTATACCAAATTTCATATAAATCGGTTCAGCCGGTTTCACTTGATGCGCGGTCACATAAGCAGACAAGCAGACAAACAGATAAACATACAAACATCCTAAAAACTGTTGGAACGTGTTCTGTTATCGATTCTAAGTATCCTTAATAGCCAATTTATTTTAGGAAATATTACCTAACGGTAGTTGATAAAATAAGAAATGGAAGTTAATACCAACAAAGTTCACGCGGACGAAGTCGCGGGCAAAAGCTAGTAACATATATACACGACTATTCTACTTGGGTAGTTACCAACTAAGTTTAGTATTAACTAGCATTTAATATTCAATGCTGCTCCTTGTTTTGAGTTTCTTGTTTTGTTTCAATTGGCCTGTAAGTAACTAACAAATATACTGATAATATTAATTGCGGCTTGTGGTCTTGTTTCGCGAACATTCCATCGGCGACAGGAAAATAACAAATATTTTGATATTCCGTCTTCTGTACTAATATTATTCGAATAGTATGTGTATTTAATTTACACCACGTTATAAATAAATATATTAAATTTATAACAAATCTATGAATTATTACCCGACTGCCGCAGAGGGTTATGTTTTTCGAGCGTATCAAAATCAATCAATCAAAATCAATTATTTATTCTGCAAATAGGCCACAACCACAAGGGCACTTTTACGTGTCAAATGGTTTTCTACAATATAATATTAATAATCTTACACAATAATAATTGCAGATTTGAACCAATTAGTACCTAAACGGTTAACAAACTAAATGTCAATAAATGAAAACAAAAAAATCCAAAATTGTAAAATATTATCAACTAGCTGTTGCCCGCGACATCGTCCGCGTAGAACATATGTTATCGTCTAAGTGTTTGCTTAAGGAATGAAATAAAAAAAAACATTGAAATTAATTTTGTAGTAAACAGTCTAAAACCGAAGTTACAAATCTCTTACTTTCAAAATGTCTTGTTCTCTATACAAACTTAGAAGCCCCTTTGAACCTTCATACCATAGTAAACAGTCTGAAAATGTCTTGCTCTCTGTACAAACTGCGAACCCCCTTTTAACCTTCTTAGGCGATGAATTAAAAAAAAACGCTGATAGAAGTTTTGCAGTCTTTTAGCAAACAGTCTAAAATCGAACTTACTTTGAACGCACTATTAACGCTTTTCGAGAAAAAAATAAAAAGAACTATCAAGTATCTAGCTCAAAAAAAAGTGTTTCCCATACGAACCTTGTACAGTCGCCATCACATACATCGGAACAAACAAGCACGTCACAAACATCGGAACACACCTCTATTTTCAAGGCATTAGGGTGCATGTGCCGATATTTTTGAACACCTATAGTATACCGATGTATGTGATGGCGACTGTATCTACCTCTTTTTAACCCCTTAAGGGGTGGAATTTTTCAAAACGCTGGCAGTACTTTTTTTAGGGTTCCGTACTCAAAGAGTAAAACGGGATCCTATTACTAAGACTCCGCTGTCCGTCTGTCTGTCCGTCTGTCTGTCTATCTGTCACCAGGCTGTATATCACTAATACCGCGGGTGTTAGTTCCAGTTGAAATTTTCACAGATCATGTATTTCTGTTGCCGCTATAACAACAAATACTAAAAACAGACTAAAATTTATATTTTTATAGATAATGGTACGGAACCCTTCGTGCGCGAGTCCGACTCGCACTTGGCCGGTTTTTTTTGTATTTTAATGAGTAATCTTTCTACAAAGTTAAGTTTCTATCTAAAAAAAATGTCCCCATACAAATTCACCTCTTTGTGGAATTTTCTAAACCACTGAAAATAATTAACCTATATTTGTATTGTAATAAATAATCTTTCTATACAATTTCAAGTCTCCAGCTAAAAAAAAAAGTTTCCTATTTACAAATTTTCACCTTATTTTATCCCCCTTAGGGGTGGAATTTTACAAATCGCTGAAAGTACTTTATTTAACAAAATTTTAAGACTAACTAAAAAACTGTTTCCTCCATACAAATGTTGCACCCCCTTTTAACCCCCTTTGGGTGTAATTTTGTAAAAGGCTGAAAGTACTTTTTTGTATTTCAATAAGTAATCTGTTTACAAACTTTTAAGAGCAATGCCTAGCTAACTTTTCAAATCTCAAATTTTTGACGTAATGTTTCTGTCGCGCTGTTGTGGGCGGCGGGGGCTGTCTATGTGTGAGCGCACGCACACAGGCGCGAGACGCGAACACTCTCTCGCTGCGATTATACAGTGTTTTTTTTAAATGGGACAGTATGGGGAAATCCGAATCTAAAGGAGATAGAGGAAAAGTGTCCAAGGAGACATTAGGTATTTTTTTATGTAAACAAATTTGGCTCATTAAAATCTTTGGTCAAGCGTGAGTTGTTCTTAAAAAAATATAAAGTTGGTAATTTTTTTTTGACGCGGGTCGGCTTTGTTTCATGTAAGGATTATTTCATTGTATGGAAAGAAAAAAATCTGAACAGCATAAGTTGGTCAAATTTAATGAAAACTAATCTTCATACAATTGCAGTATTCGCCTTTTAATATTGTAACAAGTGCCTAAGCGTGTAAAAAAATATTTAAAATTATTCCATTTTTAAATTTCGATAATCGATAAGAGCTCCAGATGATTCAAGAGAAGAACATTTTTTTAATCTTCGTAAACATCATGGCACGCGATCGTCTTGAAATTATAAAAAAAAGAATTCAAATTTGGAACGTAAGTTATTTCTGCAGCTGTGAAAGGAAATCTTGAACATGGCTGCAGATTTAGTGGATGAGACTATTAGCTTAAGGAACTTTGGTAAGATAATCTACCAACAAGATGGTGCACCAGCCCACAACAGTAGGGCAAGTAAACTGTCTCCTTTAGATTCGGATTTCCCCATACTGTCCCATTTAAAAAAAACACTCTGTATAATCTGTGGCTGCGCGCCGTTCCGTTGACATCGACCGCGAGCCGGACGGAATTTATTTAGTTCATTCCTGCGCGCCTTAAGACTCTGGGTTTTTATTCGGAAGACGCTAATGCACCTCACCTCACCCGTCAAGCCTAACGAAACTAGACCTCTGCCTACGTTTAGTTTTAATTAACCTATTATTAGGTGTAGGTATGTAGGTAAAACCTCTCTTATTATAGTGGAAGCAACTATAAGCTCAAAATTTGCCAAAAATACTGTACTTCTGAAACATATTGGGATGTGGATATGTAGGAAAGAGTATTAAAAAAAATATTCACGCATCCCCGAGGAGCTGGCCTCCTCTCACCCCCAAAAGTGTCCCGAAACGTGGATTTTTATCATTAAAAAGAAAACCATAAACAATACACGAAAAATGTGTACTACTAAAATAATCCTTGATTAATTTACTATCAACTTCTCATAAATACCAAAGCAATATCTCTTATGATTGTGGCGCATTCTGCCACGAAAAGTCAATTTATTATGATTTCTAGGTTTTTTTTTCAAAAAAAAAGGAAAAGTGTAATTTTCTCAAACAGATGAATTTTTATTGCCTAGGTAGGTATTTATGACAAAAGATTAAGTATTTATGGCAGAAGCCGCAAAGCGCCGCAAATATGCGGGCCTGACAAACTCCTACTTACTTGCGGCCTTCACGGTTGAAACTCTCAGGCCGTGGAGTCCTGACGCACATAGGCTTTATAAAGATGTAAAGAAAAAAATTGTAGAAAATACGGCTGACACTGGCTGGCTACTTCCTCGGCCAACGGATTGGAATTGCAATTCAATGAGGAAATGTGGCCAGCCTTATGGGCACCCTTCCCAAGAGCTGTGACCTTGGAGAGGGTGTATATACTAGTAGTTAAGTATATTTAAGTGCCTAGTGTTAAGTTTTTTATTCATTACTAGCTGTTGCCCGCGACTTCGTCCGCGTAGAACTTATACTTAGAAAATATAATGCAAACAAACTTCTACTTACCATCTTAAGGGATGATTTCCGAGGCAAAAACTATTCTATATCCTTCGAAGGGTCTCAAATTATCTCTATACCAAATTTCATCTAGGTACATGGATTTTATCCAAACTTTCACCCCCTATTTCATACCCTTAGGGAATGATTTTCGGGATAAAAACTATCTAATATCATTCTTCAGGACTCAAACGACCTTTATACCAAATTTCATCTAAACGGGATTCATCCAAATTGTCACCCCCATTTCACCCCCTTAGGGAGTGATTTCCGGAATTAAAACTATCCTATGTCCTTTCCCAGGACTCAAGCTATCTCTTTACCAAATTGTATTAAAATGGGTTCCATCCGAATTTTCACCCCTAATTTCACCCCCTTAGGAGATGATTTCTGGGGTAAAAACTATCCCATGTCCTGTCCCAGGACTTAACCTATATCTACACCAAATTTCATCAAAATAGATTACATCCAAATTTTCACCCCCCCCCTTTTTCACCCCCTTAGGGGATGATTTCCGGGATAAAACCTATTATATGCCCGGGACTCAAACTATTTATATACCAAATTTCATCTAAATCGGGGCAGCTGTTTAAGTAGCTCCATACAAATTTCCACCCCCAATTTCAGCCCCTCAGATATAAAAACTACCCTTTGTCCTTCCCCGGAGCTCAAACTATCTGTATACCAAATTTCATATAAATCGGTTCAGCGGGTTAGGCGTGAAGAGGTAACAGACAGACAGACACACTTTCGCATTTATAATATTAATATGGAAGTATGGATTATTAGTATGGATAGTATGGGTTCTTTCCGCTTGTCTTCCAAATAGAGGTGTAGCTGTAGACTCACTTCAAAAGAAAGAAGAAACGAAAAACTCATTCAAATATCTCAAAAAATTACGAAGCTACAACCGTTGTAATGTCGCTTGTTAGAGTGAGAAAACGATCAGGGACCGTGACGTCACGATCCTCGAGCTTCATAGTAAAAAACAATCGTTTCATTATAAAGGTGCGTTTTGCGGAAAAGAGACGCAACAAACCCCCTCTTCAAACTTTATACACTTATAACTTAGTGATTACCTATACGAGTATAGCCTCTTGCGTTGTTTTTTTTCGAGATAATACAACATTATGATTATTTTGTTTAGTGTCTACATCCCTATTTTCGATAAGATAAGATAAAATAAGATTTCTTTATTGTCAGAACTGTGTACATTTAGTTGTTTTGGGTAAAATAAAGTCCAACAGCTTGCCCATTTCGGACGTACAATATTAAACTTAAAGCTAGTCAAATATACTAAAACAATGACAACAATAGTATTTCCAAATAATTTTAACCATATTCACACATAAAATATTAATTTAGATCTATCCGACATCCGTATTTTCTTTTAAACCACGAACTTCGGAATTCGAAAATATTCGGGTATCTCTATCTCTATCGCACTAACAAATGACAGGAATGCAGATATACGAACTTCGAGTTTCGGTTTTCGCTGTTTGGCTAAATACGCAAAGAGCGCGCGCGCGTGCTATTCAAAAAAACCAAGTTTATATTGTTCGAATTTGTTGTTTTATTTGTGGAAATTACGCCTTAATTCGATCGCATATCAAAATCGATTAATTTTATATTTGCTTTTGATACCTATGTGTCTCGTCAATGTATATCGTAGACGGGATTAAAATTATTAATAGGCGAAAGAAAGGCAAAGAAATTCCGCCATTTTGTCCGTAGTATTTCTTATTAGTCTGTGATTTTGACGTTTATTTTAGCTGACAGATGTGGCGGCGGTATACTTTAAGAATAATAAATGAAAAATTAAATGAAGTCGTATATTACGGAAAATAAATTAATTGTCGCAGTCGGATAAAAACTATCCTAAGTTGCAGCTGGAATAATAATGTACCTATATAAAATGTTTCATATTTTTCCGTCCATGGGATGCTGAGAACATTCGTACCGCAGAAAGCTTAGTTTCAAACTGGCTGATTCTTTTTTTAATTTAGAGATTTATTATAAGTGGAGATGATGTCCTTATTTTTCCTCGGGGTAGCCTGATTCCCTAGAGGACGCGTCCCCAGGTGGCGGATAGGGGGATGCTCGATGGAGGGTCAAACCTCCATAGGGTAGGAGGGAAATAAAATACCTCCCGCGGACCAACAAGGCCAGAGAAGGACACTCTGTGAAAAAACCCCTGCCCCGGGCTTCTCCGACATATTCAGAGTCGAGGCCGTGGCAGTGCTGCGTACCTAGGCTGGGGCACGCAGAAGAGATGGCGGCGGATGAGCTCCTAGCGGGCCAACGACGGCGCTCACACCCTGAGGATGGTTACAGCCTTGGCGTCAGGTGGCAACCGGCCGTAAAACTTAACAGCCAAAACAAAACTTCTCCTAATTATGAAAGTCAAAAGCAAAAGAAATAATTATAAAACTAGGGCGTACCCCTCAAGCGACGCGAACTCGATTAATGCGAAAAATGCTAGGGCGTTCCCCCCAAGCGACGACCAATATGACAAAAATCAAAATCAAGGTTCGCAGTCAATACACCAGCTTAGGATAGCAACGTGGAATCTGGGATCGCTTACAGGACGTGGACAAGAACTCGCGGAGACCCTGAAAAGGAGGAACATAAACATCTGCTGTATACAGGAGACGCGCTGGAAAGGGTCAAAATCCAGAGACCTAGGACAGGGGTACCAGCTGGTCTACCATGGAATAGACAACAAACAAAACGGTGTAGGGATTGTTCTAGACAGGCACCTAAAAAGCAGGATAGTAAACATAGATAGAAGAACAGACCGTCTCATAACCGTAAAACTAGCACTTGATGACTTACCAATACTAAATGTCATCTGCGCCTACGCTACAAGTAGGATGTAGCAAACAGGAGAAAGATGAGTTTTGGGAGGAAATGGACGATATGACTACAAGTATACCACCAGAAGAACACACATTTGTCCTAGGAGACCTTAACGGACATGTGGGGGAAAGAGATATCACACGTAAAACCGCACATGGGGGTTACGGCTACGGATGCCCCAATCCAGAAGGTGAACGGATCCTGGAATTTGCATCGTGTCATGACCTCACAATACTCAACACCACCTTCCAAAAGAAGTCAGAACACTTAATAACATACAAAAGTGGAGGGAAGTGCTCGCAAATAGACTTCATAATGGCCGATAGTAAGCTTAGAACGGGATTCAAGGATTGCAAGGTTATACCCGGGGAGGCATTAACATCGCAGCACAGAATTCTAGTGGGTATATATAAACTACCAAAACCTATCAAAACTCAAGTTGATAAAACAGTCCGCATAAAATGGAAAGAACTTGCTAGTGATAAATCAGACCCCTTTCGTGAAAAACTTAATGAATATCTGATTAAGGATATGGAGAAAACCTATGAAAATGCCAATTTTATGTGGTCAAACTTCGAAAATGAATGCAAAAGCCATGCCAAGTCCATTTTAGGTATATCAAAGGGAGGGATCAGCACCAACAAAGACCCGACATGGTGGAATTCAGTTGTCAAGGAATCTCTCAAAACCAAAAAGGACTTGTTCAAAACCTGGCAAGAATCAGAGTCAGAAGAAGACCTAATGAAATACAAAGATGCAAAAAAGCTTGCTAAGAAAATCGTTGCCCAAACTAGAGCAAAGTCACGGGAGGGTTTCTACGCTAAACTTGAGGATGTTCAAACAGATTCGGAAATCTTTAAAATCGCCAAGAAGAAACATTTATCAACACAAGATGTAAAACGTAACAAATTCATAAAAGATAAAAATCAAAATCTACTCACTAGAAACGACGACATAAACAACAGATGGTTTGAGTACTATAAAGAGCTAATGAACGAAGAGTTCCCAAGAGAAGCGTATGTGCCCAACGCCCCTGTAGAAGGACCAATACGCGAGATAAATGCCGAGGAAGTCAAAGCTGCTGTAGCGAAAATGAAAAATGGGAAAGCAGTTGGACCCGATGAAATCCCAGCTGACTTTTGGAAGTTTATTGGGCCTGTGGGTGTAGCTTGGCTGACAAGACTGTTCAACACCATAATGCAAGATGGGGCTATACCCGAGTCATGGCGTCTTAGTCATCTGGTTCCTTCCTACAAAAACAAGGGTGACGTTACACAATGTGGCAACTATAGGGGCATAAAATTGACATCACATACATTGAAAGTGTGGGAACGCATACTTAACAGGCGCATCCTCACGATGACGACAATAACATCAAACCAATTTGGATTCACACCATCGCGCTCAACAACGGATGCTATACAGGCCGTGAGGATACTCACGGAGAAACAGCGACTGGATAAAGAAGATTTACACCTTATCTTCATTGACCTTGAGAAGGCATTAGATCGTGTCCCAAGAGAGCTGGTCTGGGAGGCTTTGAGAGCACAGGCGCTACCCGAATGCTACATAACCTTGATCCAGGATATGTACAGAAACGTGCGCACAAAGGTAAAGAGCCCTGCCGGCACTAGCCGGGAATTTGAAGTGCGCGTCGGTGTGCATCAAGGATCTGCACTTAGCCCTCTCCTTTTTAACCTTGTTATGGACTACATCACAAGAAATATCCAAACTCAGCTGCCTTGGAATCTCCTCTATGCCGATGATGTGGTGCTTATAGCCAAAACCCCAGACGAACTGCAAACGTCCTTGTCTGCATGGGTAAATGCGCTTGAAAAATCAGGACTTAAAGTGAATAGGACGAAGACGGAACACATGGAATGCCGCTTTAGTAATGGAAACAATCTTAACGGGTTCTCTACAATCTACTACCCTGACGCAACTGCAGTTCCAAAGGTCACCCAATTTAAATACCTCGGCTCAGTGCTTACCCATGCTGCCGATATAGATGCGGGTGTAAAGCATAGAATAAATGTTGCCTGGCAAAAATGGCAGTCATTAACAGGGGTTCTATGTGACCCACGAATGCCTATCCGCACTAAGGGCAAGGTTTACAAAACGGCAGTTCGGCCGGCTCTAATGTACGGCGCAGAATGCTGGACGGTAAAAGAGACGCATGTACAGAAAATACACACGACGGAAATGAAGATGCTAAGATGGTCAGAGGGAGCAACCAGGCATGACAAAATCAGAAACGAGTATGTTCGAGGTAGTTTCAAAGTTGCTCCAATACCAGAAAAGCTTTCTGAAAGCCGTCTTAGGTGGTATGGCCACGTCATGAGACGACCTGATGACTACGTTGTCAAAAAGGCCTTAAACATCCCGGAACGTAAAAGAGGCAGAGGCCGCCCCCCTTCTACATGGTGGACCAGCATAACCCGGCTTTTGAAAAAGGAACAATTACCAGACCCGACCACCCAAGACCGAGCGACTTGGCGCCGATTAATTAGGAGAGCCGACCCCACCTAACGTGGGAACAGGCACAGAAGAAGAAGGAGATGATGTCCTTATTCAGTACTCCGCCAAGCCACATGAACATTTCCACATTTAATTTCCAATTTAGGTACCACATGAACTGATTTCCGAGAGCAAATACATTGATTATTAGTGACAAAAGTAAAGGATAGAATTTTCTTTTTAAAACTAGATATAGTTTATTTATAAACTCCTGCAAATCATGTTGCTGTGCCATTTTGAAAATTCTGCTGTGCAATCTTGATCGTAATGTATCAAAATTAGGAAAATTATTGTAGTTCTGAAACCTATTCGGGTATGTAGGGAGGATGTTTCGCTAAATGGCTGAATACATACAATTTTGAAAATAGCATAGAAACGTATAATTTAGGTATCCCATTGGATCGCATAAAGGTTTATAGACTAATGCAGTTTCGCATAATTGGTTTGGCTAAATTATTTGTGGCATAATAGTACTTTCGCATAGTAATATTTTGGCCTACTGTTTTTCTGGCATACTACACTATTAGCATAATTTTAATGCCCACCCTTATGGCTAATTGGAGCGTCATTCGTGAGCTCTCAGGTGACTGACGCAGCATATCTTTGCAGAGAATGTGCGACAACATTCCCTACAGGTCATCGATAAATTTTCACCACTAGCGTATCGATAAAATATGTCAACGACTGTTGCCCATCACTATTCCTTCTGTGTACGTATATTTAGAAACTGCTTCCGCCTCCAATTCGTGCGATAAGGACAACTGCTCGGACTAAAATTCCCACCCAAAAAACACAAAAATCGAGGTTTCGCTCTCGACTGTTTCCTCCTCCAAAACGCAAGCAATCATTATAACATTTTGGAGACTGCAAGAGGAAGAAATAATCTATGCCGCTACGTTTTGCTTTTTTGGATATTTTTATTTTAAAGAATATTACAGCACCTCGAAAATCGCAAAAACGGCTTTATTGAATTCGCTGCAAAAAAAGGCGCAGTATACAAATATGGTCGTGCCACGCTCTATTGGGATCGATCTGTCATCACGGACAGGACTATTCTTGCCAATAGGCCTGATATCGTGCTGACAGATCGATCGAAACGACAGGCAGTGCTCGTCGACATCACCATCCCCCATGACGAGAACCTCGTGAAGGCCGAGAAGGACAAAGCCACCTAGACCTGGCTCACGAGGTAACCGCCATGTGGGATGTTGATTCGACGATCATCGTCCCGATAGTCGTTTCGGCGAATGGTTTAATAGCGAAGAGTCTCGACCGTCACCTTAAGAGACTCTCGCTAGATGGCTGGATCAAGGGTCAGATACAGAAGGCGGTACTCCTGGATACTGCGCGGATAGTCAGGAGGTTCCTGTCTCTGTCGCCCTGACCACCGGTAGCTTAGGCCCCGCCTCGCTGCCGGCGGCACCCTCGGTTAGGTTTTTATAATGATTTTATGTTTTGTATGTATTGTTTTATATTTTACTTTTTATATAATTATTGTAAAAACCTAGGTTAAGATGAAATTTAAATAAAGGAGATAATGATAATAATAATTTGGCGTAGGGGTGTGACGGCCCCATCGCCAACCAGATTTCTGGTGCAATCAGTCAACGTAAGGCAGCTTGTGGCGGGCTGTTAGGGAGTAGCGACCCTACGTACCTGAGTGCTCCTGGGGGTGTCCTGTGGTCAGGCTGAGCCGATCGGGTGGATGGTTGGACAGGCCCCCCACCTCTGGCTTGCCTTAACTGGCTGTCCAGAGTGGAGTCGCAAGAGCTGTTGCTCGAGGGTAGATATGGACATCTAAGTGGCGAGTTGGCTATATGTTTAAACTCCAGTGCCACCTCTCTACCCCCCCAGCCTCTCTGACTGGTGTTGCCCTTAGGCCATTTTTTAATGTCACTATTAATAGGGGCCCATCTAGCAGTTGGCGAGTCACCGTCTGCCAGAGATAAAAAATGAGACAGTTTATTAGGCAGGCGTTCGATGACCCAATAGCCCAACCACTAGTCCATTATTTTCACCCAATAACCCGTTTTCTTTAGATTCCATCAACCAGCAATAGTCCCTATACACCCCAGCGGGTGTTGTCTCTGTGTGCGTCCCATGACACGGGCAGGGACAGCATCCGCTCGGTGTACTCCTTGCATTTCATTAAATTGTCAAAAGGGCTCTACGTGTTGGCTCAGTTGGTACTTTGTAGGTACCTAGCCCCACGCATGCCTCCCAAAGGTCCGGGACATCATTGTCCCGTGAGCGGGAAAAATAATAATAATAATAAAGTGTGTGTAGAGAGCAAGACATTTTTAAAGTATGAGACTTGTAACTCCGGTTTAGACTGATTGTTTTAAAACTAGAAAATTAATTTCAACTTTCAACGCCTAGCTCATCCGCTAGCATGTCGCAATAGAAAACGGTTTTCTAATAAAAACCAATCCCATATTCTTGTTCCACAGGGGCGATAGTGGGCATCTTTCTGTGGGGCTACCTGGGAGGCACGCGCGGGCGCCGACGCATGCTGTTGGCATCGCTGGTGCTGAGCGCAGCCAGCAACGCCCTCGCCAGCCTCTCCGTCAACTGGATCATGCTGATGCTGGTCCAACTGTGCACTGTCACTTTGTAAGTCAGATAGTTAGGTACCAGCGTTTCGGGTCTCTCCTAGTTCCTTCTCTGTAAATTCATGGAAAATTCTCTCCTAGACGAAATTGATAAGATAATTCCTTGGCTAAAGAGTTCTTTTTTCTAACGACGACGCTATCTTGAATGTCATCATCAATTCATCAGTCTATATACGTCCTTGAAAATGTTTAATAATTTATATCGTGCTTCTCAACAGTGGCTCAGGGATATACGTGCTAGCCATGACTCTGCTCAGTGAGAGCGTGCCGCTGCGGAGACGAAAGGTCGCAATGCTGCTCGTCTCCAGCATCTTCCTCCTCGGGCAAGGACTGATATCGCGTAAGTACGTAAGATATATAGCGGTCTGGATGCCAGCGGGTAGCGGAGTGATGAGCGGCAGTTTGTTCATTTGATCGAGTTCAACCTATGATCGCTTATCGCCCCACTGCCTACGCAAAGCATACATAGTTTTACGGATGACTGTTACGTTGATTTTGAAAGTTGACATTATTAATCGATTTCAGTACTGGCCATACCAATTATCCCTCTGAGCTTTTCGTTCTACATGCCTGCGTTGGACATCTATTGGAACTCATGGCGAACGCTGCAAGCAGTTTATGCGCTACCCAGTGTGCTGTCATGCTGTGTGCCATCTGGCTGTTGTTCATGCAGGAGAGCCCCAAGTACGCCCTGGCCAGCGGAGATGAGGACTGGGCGCTGATCATCTTGGGGACAATACACAGGACGAACAACGGCAGACGGGGTGAAGAATTGCAAGTATGTCATTGTCAAAAAGACAGCCGCTTTTTTCGATGATTCATATGTTCAAGAAATACATTGACATAACCGTACATTTTCATAGGTAAAAGGACTACTAAAAGAGACAGCCTCAAATGAAAAGAAAGCGGCGAAAGATCAAATCGTGCCGCTGTTCAAGAAACCATACTTAAAGTACACGTTGATCATGGCATGTCTTTTAACATTACACCAAATGTAAGCATCTGTGCAATTTACACAAAATACATGACACTTCCACAAGAAGTATTTTTTTATAAATTGTTTTTGTTTTTCAGTGTAATAGCATTCCTGGTTTGGGCGCCGACCATCTCCGACCAGTTCATGAAACTGCTATCGTCGGGCGAAGGCTCAGACTTGACGCTCTGCAAGATCCTCGCTTCTGATGTCGAAGCTGATGTAACTATAACAAACTTGTGTCATATGCTAAATGAACTAAACTTGTAGGAACCTCTCTACTACTTAATCAAAAACCACTAACTCGTTAACTCGTAGAGAGGCGAAACGAAACACTTGCGGAGCGTGTTTAATTAATGGTGGATGGTGTTTTGTTGCAACTATTTTTTCACCTCACTTGCTCGTAAAGGCCTTTTTGTATGTTTGATATCTATTGAGAAAATCGCTTTTTATCCACATGTGAAGAAAGTAGACGTCGAACGTTAAAAGTACTATGACGTAGAACGTTAAATGTTTACTTTTGGTTTTTTGTGTATTTTATGTGACATCTTTTTTTTTTACTTTTTACAACTTTTTTAACTTATTTTACTTTTTTTCTTTTTTTTAAGCTTTTTTTTAACTTTTTTTTAAACTTTTTTTAAGTACTTTTTTTTTACTTTTTTTTACCCTTCCTATTTTCCTCGCTGTAGTGAGGTGAAAAGATTTGTCTTATACACGGCTGAATAAGTTATTTTACATCTCGTGTGTTGAAACACTCGCAGGTAAAATACAACTTTCCCCCATTGTATAACAAATAACTAATACGGGTCGGAAATAGTGGAAACAATAACTGCATGAAAAAAATCGCAAGTAGGTAGGTATCTACATCTCATTATTACATTCCTAATAGACTGTACAATTTTCACCTTCACTGGTCGCTAAATACAAAATTATCATAAGGCTTGATTGAATACTGAAAAATATAGCAATTTTTAGGGTTCCGTAGCCAAATGGCAAAAAACGGAACCCTTATAGATTCGTCATGTCCGTCTGTCTGTCTGTCCGTCCATATGTCACAGCCACTTTTTTCCGAAACTATTAGAGCTATACTGTTGAAACTTGGTAAGTAGATGTATACTGTGAACCGCATTAAGATTTTCACACAAAAATCGAAAAAAAACATTAAGTTTTAGGGGTCCCCATACTCAGAACTGAAACTCAAAAAAAAATTTTTCATCAAACCCTGTGTGGGGTCTATGGATAGGTCTTCAAAAATGATATTGAGGTTTTTAACATCATTTTTTTCTAAACTGAGTAGTTTGCGCGAGAGACACTTCCAAAGTGGTAAAATGTGTGTCCCCCCCCCCCTGTAACTTCTAAAATGAGAGAATGATAAAACTAAAAAAAATATATGATGTACATTGCCATGTAAACTTCCACCGAAAATTGGTTTGAACGAGATCTAATAAGTAGTTTTTTTTTAATACGTCATAAATCGTAAACCGCAATTTATTTCACGGAACCCTTCATGTGCGAGTCCGACTTGCACTTGGCCGCTTTTAACTGTTGTGTTGATTATTTGACAGTCAGACGTGGTGCCGTGCTCCATCAACCAAAACGCTCTGCTGTTGATGTTTGGCTCGTGCGGCCTACACTCTATCCTCAATACAGTCCTCAGCCTGGCAAGTACAAAGTAACCGGACTTTAATCACCGCCTCATTTCTGTTTGGCAATGGTATATAGCACATACGTATATAGGATAAACATACATAGCACAATGAGATCGTTTGACGGTCACAGGTCACGGAATGATGCTCAAATGTATGCACCTTAGCTAAGGAAGTAAGAAAAAAAGTGCTTTACACGAGAGTTTACTTTTGCTAAGTGCCAGTTAGAATTACTTATTTTCTGGCCCGCCGCCGCCTTCATGTCTAAACCTATTTATTATATTTACCACTAGACATTGATAAAGAAGGTAGCGGTAACTGCTATTTATTTAAGTATAATGACTTTTAGACCGTCTCCTTCTCTCGATGTTTCCGTGAAATCGGAATAATACCTAATGTTTTAAATGAACCGGGGCTGGCGGGGCTTCATAATGCAACTGGGATAACGGTTGAAAGTTCCGCAGGTAGTGGACAAGGCAGGTCGGCGCAACATGGCGATGGTGATAACCGCCGGGTGTGCCTTGGCCGGGGTCCTCGTCAACCTGGTGCCCAACGCCATCGGGTCCGTCGTGCTCTTCATCGTATTCTCCGTCGCAGTCATCGCGTACGGATTATATACGACTATTTCTGTTGCGCTGTTCCCGACTCACTTGAGGTACCTCCGTCTTGCACTTAACTGAAGAACCGTAATAGTACATTGTTTAACAAGGGGCATAAGAGAAAACTCGAGTCATCAAAAGCCCTCCGCCTCCGGCGTCGGGCTTCTGATGGACTCTCGTTTGCAACATTCTTACGCCCACATTTGCGAGGAAATAAATAACTACAAACCTCACGGCGTCGGGCTTCTGATAGACTCTCGTTTGCAATATTCCTCATACGCCCCTTGTTAAAACAATGTACTTATAACACTATGAAACCTCAATTCAAATCGGCAACGCGCTTGTGATGCTTTTTGAGTCGCAAGCGTCCATAGGTTCCGGTGTCTGGTTATTATCAGCCAGACCATGTGCTCATTTGCCACTGTCGTGTGTCGTCTATTTGTGTGTCGGTCTGGGAGTCCGTCTGTCCCCCGTGCGCGATGAGGCGACTTCATAATATAACAACTGCAAAATAGGCAACTTACTGTTCATGCTCATTCTTTTACCTGTTTTGGGCATCTGTAGATATAACCAAGCGCTGCAAGTCCAATACAAAAGTCTCTGGATTATTGATGACTAGCTGTTGCCCGCGACTTCGTCCGCGTATAACATATTATCGTCTAAATGTTTGTTGAAGGAATGAATAAAAAAAAACATTTAAATTAATTTTCTACCTAGTCTTTTAGAAAACAATCTAAAACCGAAGTTACAAATCTCTTACTTTTAAAATCTCTTGCTCTCTATACAAACTAAGAGCCCTCTCTGAACCCTCATAGTAAACAGTCTGAAACCGTAGTTACAAATTTCTTACTTTAAAAATGTCTTGCTCTCTATACAAAGTTCGAACCCCCTTTTAACCTTCTTAGGCGATGAATTAAAAAAACGCTGAAATAAGTTTTGTAGTATTCTAGCAAACAGTCTAAAACCGAAGTTACAAATCCCTTACTTTAAAAATATCTTGCTCTCCATACAAACTTTGAACACCCTTATAATCCCCTTTAGGGGATATATTTCAAAAAATTCTAAAATAAGTTTTGCAGTCTAAACAGGCTAAGATCGAAGTTACAAATATCATACTTTAAAATTTTCTTGCTCTCCATACAAACTTTGAACGCTATTCAGGGAAAAATTAAAAATAAAACACTCGGTATTTTTTATTGTAATAGGTAAGTATTTTTTCTACAAACTATCTAGTCTCTAGCTAAAAAAAACTGTTTCGTATACGAACCTTGCACCCTTTTTTAACCCCTGGGTGAAATTTTCCAAAACGCTGGCAGTAGGTATTTTTTTGTATTTTAATAAGTAGGTACTTAATCTTTCTACAGAGTTTTAAGTTTCTACCTAAAAAAAAGTTTTCCTTTACAAACATTGCACCTCTTTATCCCCCTCTTAGCGGGTATAAATTTTCAAACCACTGAAAGTAATTTACCTATTTATTTGTATTCTAATAAATAATCTATCTACACAATTTCAAAGTTTCCTCCATACAAGTTTTCACCTGTTTTAATCACCCTTAGGGGTGAAATTTTCCAAAATGCTGAAAGTTCTTTATTTGTATTGTAATAAGTAATTTTTCAACAAAGGTTTGTCGCTTGCTATAAAAATATATTTACAAACGTTGCATTTTCTAAAACGCTGAAAGTATTTTATTTTATTTTATTATGTAATCTTTTTGAAAAGGTTTGAGATTCTAGCTCAAAAAAATTCCCTTTACCAACATTGTACCCCTTTTTCATACCATTAGGGGTGGAATTTTCCAAAATGCTGTTTTTTTAATTTGTATTGTAATAAGTAATCTTTCTACAAACTTTTAAGCTTATCTCAAAAAGAAGTTTCGCTCATACAAACTTTGCAACCCTTTTTAACCCCCTAAGAGGCTGAATTTTCCAAAACGCTGACAGTACTTTATTTGTATTCTAATAAGTAAGCTTTCTACAACATATTGAGTCTCTTGCTAAAATAATAAAGTTTCCCCATACAAAATTTGCACAAATTTTCCTTTACGTTGAAAGTATTTTATTTGTATTCTAATAAGTAATATTTATACAAAATTTTAAGTCCCTAGCACAAAAAATAAAGTTTCCTTTAGGGGTAGAATTTCCAAAGATCCCTTCTTATCCGTTGCCTACGTTCTAAAAGGTAGTTCTGGTGTAAATTTCAACTCTCTAGCCCCAGTAGTTTCGGCTGTGCGTTGATGAGTGAGTGGGTGAGTCAGTCAGGGCATTTATATGTAGGTATAGATAGATAGAAGATGACGAAAATCCCATTCAAATATCTCAAAACCGTTTTAATGTCGCTTGTTAGAGTGAGAAAACGATCGGGGACTGTGACGTCAATATCCTCGAGCGTCATAGTAAAAAACAATCGTTTCATATGAAGGTACGTTTTGTGGAAAAGGGACAGAACATAAAACTTTGGAACTTAGTGATTACCTATACATATAACCTCTTGCGTTGATTTTTTCTCTATTATCCTTTTTTCGAGAAAATACATTATGATTATTTTATTTAGTGTCTACCTACAGCCGGGTCCGCTGCACCAATGTTTTCCATGTTTTTAAACATCTAACATGTTTTTCGTCAGGTTCGGCAAACAAATAGGGTTTTGTTTTGATTGGCAAAACATGTTTGACGTTTAAAAACCACGAAAGCATGACGCAGCGGACGCGGCTTACGGGGTGTCGTTTCGATTCCTGAGCTATAACCACGAACTTCGGAATTCCAAAATATTCGGGTATCTCTATCTCTATCGCACTAACATTACTCGAGTGACAGGGATGCAGTTATACGAACTTCGAGTTTCTGTTTTCGCAGGCACTTTGGCAGAATGCGCAAAGAGCGCGTGCCATTGCCATTCAAAAAAACCAAAATTCGTGTTAATTATTGTTCAAATTTGTTAATACATTTTTTGAAATTACGCCATAACATTTGCGCGTATAAATTCTCATATCACAATCGAATATTTTTTTATGGTTTAACTTTTGGCATGTGTATCGTAAAGGTCTATCGTAGACTGGATTTACATTATTAATAAGTGAAAGGCAAAGCAATTCCGCCATTTTGACGTTTCTTATAGCTGACAGTTGGAGCAACGTTTGATTTCAGTAAAAATAAATGAAAAATTAAATGAAGTCGTATATTTCGCAAAATTAATTAATTGTCGCAGTCGGATAAAAACTATCCTAAGTTGCAGCTAGAATAATAATGTACCTATATAAAATGTTTCATATTTTTCCGTTCATGGGATGCTGAGAACATTCGTACCACACAAAGCTTAGTTTCAAACTGGCCGATTCTTTTTTTAATTTAGAGATTTATTATAAGTGGAGATTATTGATTCCAAAATATTAGATGATCACTTCTATACACACGCACGCACGCACGCACGCACGCACGCCCGCACGCACGCACGCACGCACGCACGCACGCACACACACACACACACACACATTTTTAATTTCTTACTCAATCTTTGTTTTTATTTTAATTATAAGCCGATAGGAGAAGGAGAGAGTTTAATTAGGTTTGGCCCAGAAATCCAAACTTTTGAAATTAGCTCTATGCTCTATCCCCTCCTTCATGAACTTAACTAAAATAATACCTCTTTGTTATTGTATTATGTTAGTACGTCTCTTGCCACAGGCATCTTGAATCATCTTGACTGCTTTAAAAGAGGCACCAGCCTGAATATTTGTAAAGTGTTTGAGCTTTAGAATAAATATTTTTTCATTTCATTTGAACTTTCATATAAGTAACTGGATTTTTTCTTGCCTGCTTCCAGAACAATGGCAATGGCCATAACAATGGTAGGCGCTCGACTCATGAGCGTCCTCTTCATTCAGATCGTGAACTACCTCCTTGTCAACGCATGCGAAGTCGGTTTCTATGTCGCCTCCGTCCTATTCGGATGTAAGTTCTTCGCAGTGATGACACTTCATAAAGGATAGTATTTAGTTTATTTCCGTACCATGCCACGCATGGTGCTCACACACGACGGACGCCGCGCGTAAAATACGAGTTTCAGTGCCATATAGATATAGCACGGGTATTTTAAATCGATGTATAGCACGCTCAACATTCTGCCATGGGACTGAAGTGTTCAATAATAACTGCCGCTGTCGTACTAAAATGCATTACGTGAAAAACTTCTTATTTGTGAGTCGACTATATTCAAAAAACCAGTGACTAGCTCCTGGATTCAGGACGGGATCGGGACGAGTTGTGTAGGTTCGACATTTCAATAATCGATCTGAATTAGCACCCGATCTAACAGGGTCCAATTTTTTGATTTAAATGCACCACGTTGGTACTGTAATATTAATATTGTACCTACCCATTCATCATGCTCCTAGCGTTATTCCCGCGCGGTTGTGCCCTAAAGGAGTCCGGGGTCCGCTTTGACACCTAATCCCAAGATTTGGCATAGGCGCTAGTTTTACGAAAGCGACTGCCATCTGACCTTCCAACCCAGAGGGAAAACTAGACCTTATTGAGATTAGACCGGTTTCCTCACGATGTTTTCCTTCACCGAAAAGCTAACGGTAAATATTCCGTACATAAGTTCCGAAAAACTTATTGGTACGAGCCGGGATTCGAACCCACGACCGCCGCTTGACAGCCGCATGCCTGAACCACTAGGCTACCGTAGCTTCAATATTGTACCTACCCATTGATTGTTTTTTTTTCAGCATCGGCTCTGGTGTTGGCCCTACTGCCTGACGACCGCCGACTGCGCGCGCCGCGAAAATATTCCGAACATGAGGAAAACCAGGAGCCGAGGACATCCTTATAGCAAGAAGTTATTTGTTACCAAAGACACGCCAGTCAGCTAATGATAGGTAGCTTTCAATTTGTGCGGATAATAGTATTAATAGTCTAACCGAAAGATTGAACTAGCAATAATAGGTAGGTACATAAGTCTATCTGACAGAAAGGTATTTTGATTTATCCAAATCGCGATTTCGGGTTAACTGAAGTAACCAGTTGTAGTTATGCGTTCTTTCAAACTGGGACCATACATTTGTATTTTGTGACGATTAAATATACTTCGATATACGAATATTCTTCGATTACTTATGTCATTCCCAGGCAATTGAACCACTTAGTCGGTACTCGGTACCTACCTATTCAAAAGGCGCAATTGGCATAATTATATTCATCATTATCATCATCATATCATTCGTTGGCACTGGCGAGAGCCACGGTAATTCAGTTGGATAAGAGCAATGGACGGATTCCAGAGGTCGTGGGTTCAAATCCCGCCCGTGGCGAATAATTTTTCAATTTTCCTCTTTGATCGAAACTTAGCATTTCGTTAGCGGACGTTTCTGCTTAGTATAAATTTATTATCATCATATCAGCCGAAAGACCACTACTGGACATAGGCCTCCCCCAAAGAGTGCCACAATGACCGGTCCTGTGCCACCCGCATCCAGCGGTCTCCCGCGACCTTTACCAGGTCATCAGTCCATCTTGTGTCTACCCACGCTGCGCCTTCCGGTACGTGGTCGCCACTCGAGAACCTTTCCGCCCCAACGGCCATCGGCTCTACGTGCAATATGCTCGTGCCCCCGCCCACTGCCACTTAGGGCTGGTTTCCACTTTGATAGTGATTAGTGCGAGTTCATACATTTGCTGCAAGTGCGAGTAGCTTTTGTATGGACTCGCACTAATCACTAATCAAAGTGGAAACCAGCCCTAAAGTTTCGCGATTACTTGGTTCTGCTGCGGATAATTATATTAATTAAAAATCATGTCCTCACTGACCAACCATGCATAGCTCCATGAAGCTGGCCTCAAACAAGGTATTTCTTCAAGTTCCTACCTAGCCATTCCGTAGTTACAAAAATGGGGTAAATATACGAGTTGCAAAACCATATGCATAAACTGGCCTAAGTATAGGTAAACACAGTAAAAAATAATAGCACTTACATACGTACAGAAAACACACTCTAATATAATGTGCGGACGGAAAGTGTTCTATATTGCGATTTTTTTTGGCAATTTAACATAGGGAATCTCGGAAAATCACATTTTTGTATGGGAGTTGAAACTTTCCATTTCCAACATGGAAATTCCGTACCTGAGAAGCATAAAACTGTAACTCGTATACACCATGTATGTAAATATAAGAGTTACAGTTTTATGCTTCTCAGGTACCTACGTAAATTTCCTCAATTCCTTGTGAAACTTTCAAGAAATTTCCGAGAACTTTTCCAACTTTTTAGAAACTTTCCGCGATTTGCACATCACTACTCTAATAAAACCGATGTTTCTAAGCTAGAAAAATCTAATCCCACTATAAACATTGTAAAGAGATTGCCAAGACTCCCTAGCTCGTATAGCTTTCAGTGTTCAGATCAGATCGCAAGTAGCGCCAATCTTCTTACTCCACACCATACACGCTCTACAAACAGCTACATCTTGGCTAAAAAGTATAGCTTCACTACACTTGAGGCACAGCCGCATAGACTCTCGCGCGTGCATAGTTTAGCCTGAGAAAGATACGGTTTTTTTGGAAATAATTCAATATCAGGCTAATAATTTGTATACGGCTTTTATATGTTATTTTAAAAGCTTTTACTATACAAATCACTAAGTCTATGGACCGGAAGTTAGGAAAAAAAATTAACCCGCTGGCAAAAATGCTATCAGTATTTTTATAATGAAAACATGTTTGAGTACACAAATTTGGAGACTTACTATCTGAATCCAAAAATATATGCATCAGGAAATAACAGCATTTTAATGAAATATTTACGACCTTGGGATAATATTGAACATAGAAAGGTTTCTTCATTAACAATAGATTATGCGGGTATCCCAAAGAACGTATATAGAAGTAGTCAATTATAAATTTAAGAAAGTTTATACCATTTTCGCCTGATTTTTACGGAATTTATATAGATTACTTTTCATTATTTTTTACCGTTCCGGTATTAAATTGAAGGTGGATTATTAATCAATATTTAGTCAAATTACCCAACCTATTTTTTGGTGAGAAAATATGGCAGATATAGATATATTGTTGTTTTCATAGAGCGAAACCGTAACTTTCTCAGGCTAGTTGCCCCCGGTATGAATTTATGATGATATTTATAAGCGACGGATTTATTATTTTTAGCCAAGATGTAGAATTTGTAGAGCGTGGCTGGTAGAGTTAAGCCGTGTGCAGTAGGAAGCTTGGCGCTAAGTACTTGTGATCTGATATATTTTTAACGCTGAAAGTTATATGAGCTAGGGAGTCTTGGCAATCACTTTACATGCAATGTTTTTAGTGGGATCTCATTTCTTTTTGTAAGGTAATTTCTAAAGAAGTGTTTGGGAAAACCCATACAAACTTCCATCCCCTAATATATAGAGTGGGGGGGGGGGGGGGGGGGGTGATTTACTAATAATTCTGAAATATGTATTTTATTATTCATAACAAGGAGTCCCTATTAGCTCAAGAAAACTATACTCAAATGTATGGAAAAATTGGCAAAATTAATGGAGATCTTTTATCTATCAGGATGTGTAGGTTATAACCTACACATGCTCTATAGAGCAAAGTTAAATTTTATCTACTCTCTCCTCCCCTCCGGGGCGAACTTCACCCCCCCGCGCCCTTGAAAATGTCCCGGAGCGCGGTATTTTCCATTTTAAAAGAAAACCGCATACGATAAATGAAAAATGTGTAAGAACGAAATAATCCTTGATAAATTTACTATAATTTATTTTACTATTATTTAAATCATTCGGCCATTCAGCAAACTATATATATTAATACTGCTTAAACGGTGTTACTTTTAATACCATAGACTTTTATAGGTTTTCCTGCAATCTATAGGTAAAGAACTATTTATTCAGTGACATTTAGTTTGTAACCATTTAGGTACTAATTAGTTAAAATCTGCAATTTTAAAATGATTATTGTGTAAGATTATTAATATTATATTGTAGAACACCATTTGACATGTAAAAGTGCCCTTGTGGCCTATTTGCAGAATAAATAATTGATTTTTGATTTTTTTTTTTTTTTTTTTCTGTATTTTTTCCAAATTTTTAGGTCCAGTACTATAGGAGATAAGGGGGGGCGAGGAAATGTTAAATTTTCGCCTAAATTCATAAAAACGACGAAGCGCTTCGAGAAAAGGTAGGTACTTAGGTAGTGCCTGCCCTAGCGCATCGCTGGGCTCGATGGCATCCCGTTCTACCGCATAGATGCTCTTTTTTCTAGTTAGGGTCATCACGTTGGCGTCATCGCTATCACTGCCGGCCGCACGACGAGTCGCCGAACCGCGATCGGATCGGATGCATCTCGGAGGGGCGCGAGAGCCTAGTTTAGCCGAAGCGGCAAGTGGGACAGGCCTGGTATAAATGTGGTAGATATACGAGACATGTTTTTTAAAAGACTTTTTAATTTGCGTGTGTTTAACAGTAGAATAAGATAAGAAACTTAAAACTAGAACACAACAATTGCTTATGCTACTCATACCTCATAGGTACTTAACTCTCATAAGGTACCATTTTTGAAGATTATAAATTGTAGCGCGTTCTATCTCGCCGACAGCGCCATCTGTTGGGGGACCCTTGCACTAATACACGGAAACCGGCGTTATGTTTTCAGCTCTCTTCTATTACGTTATTGGACACTAGCCGCACACGCGGCTCTGCCCTCGTATTAGGAACTGAAAACCAGGCCCAGCCTCGGGATAAAATATAGCTATGTCCATCCTCACAGACGAGTAGTTCCGGGGATTAAACGAGCAAACTTAGCCCATCGGAGCCTAGACAGGTCTAATGCGAAATCACTTGACGACGCCATCGCCAGTATGTATAGGTCTAGCTAGACTATTAAGTCGCCGGACACCAAAGTAAACCTCTGTTTAATTTTAAATTTGCGGATTTAAGTAATGATAGAGTACCCTGAGAATACTACGGTTTTTTTGGAAATAATTCGATATCAGGCAATTTTTTTTTTTTTATTTGTATACGGCTTTTATATGTTATTTTAAACAACTTTTACTATTGAAATCAATAAGTCTATGGACCGGAAGTTAGGAAAAAAAATTAACCCGCAAGCAAAAATGCTATCAGTATTTTTATAATGAAAACATGTTTGAGTACACAAATTTGGAGACTTAGTGCCTGAATCAAAAAATATATGCATCAGGAAATAACGGCATTTTAATTAAATATTTACGACCTTGAGATATTATTGAATTTCATCTGGCCTATAGAAAGGTTTATACATTAACAAAAATAAGTGATTTATGCGCGTATCCCAAAGAACGTTTATAGACGTAGTCAATTTTAAAGTACAGAAAGTTTATACCATTTGTACGGAATTTATGAAGATTACTTTTTATTATTTTTTACCGTATCGGTATTAAATTTAGGTGGATTGTTAATGAATATTTAGTCAAATTACCCAACCTATTTTTTGGTGTAAAAATATGGCTGATATCGATATATTGTTGTGTTTTCATAGAGCGAAACCGTAAAGTTCTCAGGGTAGAGATGCGAGAGAGTGATATATTACCGACTTTTCTATGAAAAAAAACCTAAAATTCTTGCATTTTGGTAGTTTTGTAAATGAAAGAAAAAGCCTTATTAATTAAAACTTTAATGACATTATTATTCTATTCAACCTTACCTACATCTAATTCCTTAACTAAAAGTACATTTTAAGAATGAAATGTCAAAACGTTTTTGGTCGATTTCTGTCGCCGCCTGTAGTTAGTTGGTCGTGGACTGAGGTTTTTACCAAACACAAGTGTAATCATTTCATAAACAAAAAATTGGTTGTCTATAAAGTCGGTTTACGGACGATATAATTTTACGTGATAACGTCATAAAGCCGAACGCTCGGCTCAGGCGGAACGGGACAATGAGTCATACTTTTTCGTGCGTGCTGCCGGTGTTCCTCGATTTATAAGACGTTATCGCGTCAAAAAATACAAGCCTAAAGGTTGTCGCACACGTAACCGCTCGGCACCGCTTCAACTCGAGCCGTCCAGTATTCTTTGTAAGTAATTCCATACTGTGTAACCCACACACACACTCAGCGTCAAAAGTATCGCACCTTTCCTAAAATTCGTTTCAAGCGATTATTACTCCTAAGATACTTACTGTACCCTGTCGATATTAGTATCATTTGAAAGCTAAAGCCTAGGGGGTTTTATAACCTTTCAAATGATACTAATATCGACAGGGTACAAAGTATCTTAGGAGTAATAATCGCTTGAAACTAATTTTAGGAAAGGTGCGATACTTTTGACGCCGAGTGTATCGGCACCGGAACAGCATCGCCTCGCCTATGATATGATGAGGTGAGGCGGCGCCGGTCCGGTGCCGAGCAGTTTTGTGTGCGACAACCATTATTGTTGCCGATTTTTCGTTATTGCATTCTCATAGGAGCTGCTGATTGATCAAACTTTCTTTTTGTATCGGAATAGGAAGTTTTTATCTCAATCCTTCACAAAAAAAGTTGTAGGTATACGTAATGTTCTATAGAAGATATTGCATTACATAGATAACTTTTAATCCTCTGAACATACATTTTCATTATTCATTATTGTTTAGAATAACTTCGAATACAGAACAAGATAAAAATACAGCAATGTATGTATAGCCGGCAACTGCGGGCGTCCTGCCCAGCTAGCACGATACGTTTTATCGTTATGTTTTACGTGACGTCTCAGTACATTTTCACCATCAATTCTAATCGTCATCGTCAATAATCGTTCTAATTTATCAGTATTTAATGAGCTATCAAACCATATATAGCATAAATAAAAACATTCTTGGTATTAATTACTATGCGGCAAAACATTTGTGACAGAACTTAAGGACCGACTAGGTAGTTGCCGACGACACAACACCGTGACACTTTTTATCAACTACTCTGTAAAAAGTTATGCGTGGTCATACATAAAAAAAATATACGCGTCGACTTGAGAACCTCCTCCGTTTTTATCGACGGTTGAAAATGCCCGTGGCAGTGGCGTCCAGGCACTAGATTGCTTGTTGACCTGGCTCCTGTTTCACTATTTTGACAATTTGATCTTTTCACTCAAAAGTGTACCATTACTTTTTTCTCAGAATGGAAGTTTGGGTTTTTATTACTCCGAATGATGATTCTTTTTTTAACACATTTTGTATGGACCGTCGCATAGAGATAACCTAATAAACGCAGGTATGGATAAAGGATTTTTTTCTATCTCAAAATTAATATTCATGATGAATTGGTTTGTCAGGATCGTAGCAAATGGAGATCCGTGATCTCTGCCTACCCCTCTGGGAAAGAGGCGTGATTATATGTATGATGAAATTGTGAGAAAAAATATATAATATTACAACACGATAAGGGTGAACCGTATAATTATAATGGCCGGCCGATGTGACTCAGTCGAACTTCGTATATCTCCGTCTCTATCGCACTTATGGTTTATGGTACTCGAGCGACCGAAACGGAGATATACGAAGTTCGAGATTCGAAGTTCGTGGTAGCGCCGCTGGTGTCTCCATATTTTATCCACAAACGTTTCATCAAATGTACTGTTTCGCAATATTTACATTTCACAAAATCATACAAACCGTTGGACATTGTAGGTGCAGCTAAAAGGTAAGTGCTTCTAGAAACATGACATTATCATTAACATTAATTTAAAAGAAAAAAAATATTACATAATATAATGTTAACATAGCTATAAGCACACACTATCCAAATATGAGTCTAAATTACTTGGAATAAATGATAAATTAAATTGTGTAGAACCCATTAGTTTAGGTTAGGTTTGTGTTAATTTGTCTGTCCTTTAGTTCCTGATTTCCACTCAATTCCGCTCAAAGGTTAACTGGCAAATCCCTTACATGGATCAGTTCGCCTTTTTACCGTCTTAAGCTATTTTATATAGATTTAAACTATCACGATTCTCTCACATTATTGTTACTAAACGAGAGTTAGGTCTGATCAGGTGCTGAATACAGTATCTGGACCACTCAAAAGCAAACTAAAGGGTACAGTCGCCATCACATACATCGGAGCAAACAAGCACGTCACAAACATCGGAACACACCTCTATTTTCATGGCATTAGGGTGCATGTGCCGATATTTTTGAACACCTATAGTGTACCTATGTATGTGATGGCGACTGTACATCCTTTGGTAGAAATTCTGTGCAAAGTGTACCGTTCTATTTGCCCTTGAGTGATTCAGATTAGGATTCAGTAACTGAATTCCGTACCTTATTCGCGTATAATTAACTTATTTACCCTATTTTGACTGTATTTTTGTCTTGTGTACAATAAAGTATTTACGTACAGTCAGCAGCATAAGTAGCTAAGCGGGCCGGGTGTTCGAAATTACCTACACACGCTCTTAATTTCTTAGGAATAAAGTCGTGTGTAGGTCATTTTGAACACCCGGCCCCCCGTTATCTACTTCTGCTGCTGACTGTACCCACAATTTTAAAAAGTATACTGTCCTGAAAAAAAGTGTTCTATGTAATGAATAATTGTACTTTAAAAAGAAAGTTTTAACCGACTTCAAATCAATAGCCAAATTGCTTCAAATTTGCCTACAAGATTTAAAGAGTTCCCTCGATTTCTCCAGGACCCCATCATCAGAACTGGATTTTGGTGACAACGGAACCAATCTGGAAATATATGCTTTCAAACAAAGAAAAAAAATTCAAATCGGTTCATAAAATACCGAGTTATCGCGTAACATACATACAAAAAAAAAACAGACGAATTGAGAACCTCCTCCTTTTTTGAAGTCGGTTAAAAATCTGCGAAACTTACAGTCGATGGAACATTTGTCTGTAAAACAATGTACCGACAGACCAGTATATTAGGTACTATAGACAAGTCAGCCGTGGCAGCGCGCTCACGGCTTCCACAGCTTGAGCAGACCATCCTCGCTGTAGGTGGCCAGCAAGTTCTGGTGAGGGTGGTGCGTCATTCCTATTACAGCCTTCTCGTGGACCTGGAAACATAGGTACGGCGTGTGTCAAACAATACTCTGCTCAGCATCAGAATCAGAATCAAACACATATTCCTGGCACACTAACGAACAGATTACAAAGAAAAAAAACCGGCCAAGTGCGAGTCGTTCACTCGTTTTCGTTCAAAAATCACGTTTGTTGTATGGAAAAAAAAAACAAATAAAAAAATGATATATTTATTATATTCTGTTTTTTAGTATTTGTTGTTATAGCGGCAACAGAAATACATCATCTGTTATAATTTCAACTGTCTAACTATCACGGTTCATGAGATACAGCCTGGTGACAAACGGACAGACAGACAGACGAGGTCCACCCCCGCGCAGTACACGAGCCGCCCTCACTACCCTCCACGTGTGTACTCACGTTGATGGTCCGCTCCAGTTTGCCGGTGTTGGCGCAGAAGGCGTACAGCACGAGGTCCTCCCCCGCGCAGTACACGAGCCGGCCTCACTACCCTCCACGTGTGTACTCACGTTGATGGTCCGCTCCAGTTTGCCGGTGTTGGCGCAGAAGGCGTACAGCACGAGGTCCTCCCCCGCGCAGTACACGAGCCGGCCTCACTACCCTCCACGTGTGTACTCACGTTGATGGTCCGCTCCAGTTTGCCGGTGTTGGCGCAGAAGGCGTACAGCACGAGGTCCTCCCCCGCGCAGTACACGAGCCGGCCTCACTACCCTCCACGTGTGTACTCACGTTGATGGTCCGCTCCAGTTTGCCGGTGTTGGCGCAGAAGGCGTACAGCACGAGGTCCTCCCCCGCGCAGTACACGAGCCGCCCTCACTACCCTCCACGTGTGTACTCACGTTGATGGTCCGCTCCAGTTTGCCGGTGTTGGCGCAGAAGGCGTACAGCACGAGGTCCTCCCCCGCGCAGTACACGAGCCGCCCTCACTACCCTCCACGTGTGTACTCACGTTGATGGTCCGCTCCAGTTTGCCGGTGTTGGCGCAGAAGGCGTACAGCACGAGGTCCTCCCCCGCGCAGTACACGAGCCGCCCTCACTACCCTCCACGTGTGTACTCACGTTGATGGTCCGCTCCAGTTTGCCGGTGTTGGCGCAGAAGGCGTACAGCACGAGGTCCTCCCCCGCGCAGTACACGAGCCGCCCTCACTACCCTCCACGTGTGTACTCACGTTGATGGTCCGCTCCAGTTTGCCGGTGTTGGCGCAGAAGGCGTACAGCACGAGGTCCTCCCCCGCGCAGTACACGAGCCGGCCTCACTACCCTCCACGTGTGTACTCACGTTGATGGTCCGCTCCAGTTTGCCGGTGTTGGCGCAGAAGGCGTACAGCACGAGGTCCTCCCCCGCGCAGTACACGAGCCGCCCTCACTACCCTCCACGTGTGTACTCACGTTGATGGTCCGCTCCAGTTTGCCGGTGTTGGCGCAGAAGGCGTACAGCACGAGGTCCTCCCCCGCGCAGTACACGAGCCGCCCTCACTACCCTCCACGTGTGTACTCACGTTGATGGTCCGCTCCAGTTTGCCGGTGTTGGCGCAGAAGGCGTACAGCACGAGGTCCTCCCCCGCGCAGTACACGAGCCGGCCTCACTACCCTCCACGTGTGTACTCACGTTGATGGTCCGCTCCAGTTTGCCGGTGTTGGCGCAGAAGGCGTACAGCACGAGGTCCTCCCCCGCGCAGTACACGAGCCGGCCTCACTACCCTCCACGTGTGTACTCACGTTGATGGTCCGCTCCAGTTTGCCGGTGTTGGCGCAGAAGGCGTACAGCACGAGGTCCTCCCCCGCGCAGTACACGAGCCGCCCTCACTACCCTCCACGTGTGTACTCACGTTGATGGTCCGCTCCAGTTTGCCGGTGTTGGCGCAGAAGGCGTACAGCACGAGGTCCTCCCCCGCGCAGTACACGAGCCGCCCTCACTACCCTCCACGTGTGTACTCACGTTGATGGTCCGCTCCAGTTTGCCGGTGTTGGCGCAGAAGGCGTACAGCACGAGGTCCTCCCCCGCGCAGTACACGAGCCGCCCTCACTACCCTCCACGTGTGTACTCACGTTGATGGTCCGCTCCAGTTTGCCGGTGTTGGCGCAGAAGGCGTACAGCACGAGGTCCTCCCCCGCGCAGTACACGAGCCGCCCTCACTACCCTCCACGTGTGTTCTCACGTTGATGGTCCGCTCCAGTTTGCCGGTGTTGGCGCAGAAGGCGTACAGCACGAGGTCCTCCCCCGCGCAGTACACGAGCCGCCCTCACTACCCTCCACGTGTGTACTCACGTTGATGGTCCGCTCCAGTTTGCCGGTGTTGGCGCAGAAGGCGTACAGCACGAGGTCCTCCCCCGCGCAGTACACGAGCCGCCCTCACTACCCTCCACGTGTGTACTAACGTTGATGGTCCGCTCCAGTTTGCCGGTGTTGGCGCAGAAGGCGTACAGCACGAGGTCCTCCCCCGCGCAGTACACGAGCCGCCCTCACTACCCTCCACGTGTGTACTCACGTTGATGGTCCGCTCCAGTTTGCCGGTGTTGGCGCAGAAGGCGTACAGCACGAGGTCCTCCCCCGCGCAGTACACGAGCCGCCCTCACTACCCTCCACGTGTGTACTCACGTTGATGGTCCGCTCCAGTTTGCCGGTGTTGGCGCAGAAGGCGTACAGCACGAGGTCCTCCCCCGCGCAGTACACGAGCCGCCCTCACTACCCTCCACGTGTGTACTCACGTTGATGGTCCGCTCCAGTTTGCCGGTGTTGGCGCAGAAGGCGTACAGCACGAGGTCCTCCCCCGCGCAGTACACGAGCCGCCCTCACTACCCTCCACGTGTGTACTCACGTTGATGGTCCGCTCCAGTTTGCCGGTGTTGGCGCAGAAGGCGTACAGCACGAGGTCCTCCCCCGCGCAGTACACGAGCCGCCCTCACTACCCTCCACGTGTGTACTCACGTTGATGGTCCGCTCCAGTTTGCCGGTGTTGGCGCAGAAGGCGTACAGCACGAGGTCCTCCCCCGCGCAGTACACGAGCCGCCCTCACTACCCTCCACGTGTGTACTCACGTTGATGGTCCGCTCCAGTTTGCCGGTGTTGGCGCAGAAGGCGTACAGCACGAGGTCCTCCCCCGCGCAGTACACGAGCCGCCCTCACTACCCTCCACGTGTGTACTCACGTTGATGGTCCGCTCCAGTTTGCCGGTGTTGGCGCAGAAGGCGTACAGCACGAGGTCCTCCCCCGCGCAGTACACGAGCCGGCCTCACTACCCTCCACGTGTGTACTCACGTTGATGGTCCGCTCCAGTTTGCCGGTGTTGGCGCAGAAGGCGTACAGCACGAGGTCCTCCCCCGCGCAGTACACGAGCCGCCCTCACTACCCTCCACGTGTGTACTCACGTTGATGGTCCGCTCCAGTTTGCCGGTGTTGGCGCAGAAGGCGTACAGCACGAGGTCCTCCCCCGCGCAGTACACGAGCCGCCCTCACTACCCTCCACGTGTGTACTCACGTTGATGGTCCGCTCCAGTTTGCCGGTGTTGGCGCAGAAGGCGTACAGCACGAGGTCCTCCCCCGCGCAGTACACGAGCCGCCCTCACTACCCTCCACGTGTGTACTCACGTTGATGGTCCGCTCCAGTTTGCCGGTGTTGGCGCAGAAGGCGTACAGCACGAGGTCCTCCCCCGCGCAGTACACGAGCCGCCCTCACTACCCTCCACGTGTGTTCTCACGTTGATGGTCCGCTCCAGTTTGCCGGTGTTGGCGCAGAAGGCGTACAGCACGAGGTCCTCCCCCGCGCAGTACACGAGCCGCCCTCACTACCCTCCACGTGTGTACTCACGTTGATGGTCCGCTCCAGTTTGCCGGTGTTGGCGCAGAAGGCGTACAGCACGAGGTCCTCCCCCGCGCAGTACACGAGCCGCCCTCACTACCCTCCACGTGTGTACTAACGTTGATGGTCCGCTCCAGTTTGCCGGTGTTGGCGCAGAAGGCGTACAGCACGAGGTCCTCCCCCGCGCAGTACACGAGCCGGCCTCACTACCCTCCACGTGTGTACTCACGTTGATGGTCCGCTCCAGTTTGCCGGTGTTGGCGCAGAAGGCGTACAGCACGAGGTCCTCCCCCGCGCAGTACACGAGCCGCCCTCACTACCCTCCACGTGTGTACTCACGTTGATGGTCCGCTCCAGTTTGCCGGTGTTGGCGCAGAAGGCGTACAGCACGAGGTCCTCCCCCGCGCAGTACACGAGCCGCCCTCACTACCCTCCACGTGTGTACTCACGTTGATGGTCCGCTCCAGTTTGCCGGTGTTGGCGCAGAAGGCGTACAGCACGAGGTCCTCCCCCGCGCAGTACACGAGCCGGCCTCACTACCCTCCACGTGTGTACTCACGTTGATGGTCCGCTCCAGTTTGCCGGTGTTGGCGCAGAAGGCGTACAGCACGAGGTCCTCCCCCGCGCAGTACACGAGCCGCCCTCACTACCCTCCACGTGTGTACTCACGTTGATGGTCCGCTCCAGTTTGCCGGTGTTGGCGCAGAAGGCGTACAGCACGAGGTCCTCCCCCGCGCAGTACACGAGCCGCCCTCACTACCCTCCACGTGTGTACTCACGTTGATGGTCCGCTCCAGTTTGCCGGTGTTGGCGCAGAAGGCGTACAGCACGAGGTCCTCCCCCGCGCAGTACACGAGCCGCCCTCACTACCCTCCACGTGTGTACTCACGTTGATGGTCCGCTCCAGTTTGCCGGTGTTGGCGCAGAAGGCGTACAGCACGAGGTCCTCCCCCGCGCAGTACACGAGCCGCCCTCACTACCCTCCACGTGTGTACTCACGTTGATGGTCCGCTCCAGTTTGCCGGTGTTGGCGCAGAAGGCGTACAGCACGAGGTCCTCCCCCGCGCAGTACACGAGCCGGCCTCACTACCCTCCACGTGTGTACTCACGTTGATGGTCCGCTCCAGTTTGCCGGTGTTGGCGCAGAAGGCGTACAGCACGAGGTCCTCCCCCGCGCAGTACACGAGCCGCCCTCACTACCCTCCACGTGTGTACTCACGTTGATGGTCCGCTCCAGTTTGCCGGTGTTGGCGCAGAAGGCGTACAGCACGAGGTCCTCCCCCGCGCAGTACACGAGCCGGCCTCACTACCCTCCACGTGTGTACTCACGTTGATGGTCCGCTCCAGTTTGCCGGTGTTGGCGCAGAAGGCGTACAGCACGAGGTCCTCCCCCGCGCAGTACACGAGCCGCCCTCACTACCCTCCACGTGTGTACTCACGTTGATGGTCCGCTCCAGTTTGCCGGTGTTGGCGCAGAAGGCGTACAGCACGAGGTCCTCCCCCGCGCAGTACACGAGCCGGCCGCGCGCCGACAGCGCCGCGCACGTCAGCGAGCCGCCCTCGCGCTCGCGACGACCCGACGAGAATGATCGCACAGTTTGGCCCGCCGTGTTCATTATCACCACTGGACAGAAAGTAATCAATGTCAGAAAATTATAAACAAATTACAAAGCACACACATTCAATCGCATTTTTTTTATTTTAGCGCTACGCTTGTAGAACTCCTTCCTCCTGGCACTGGAAGTGTTAAAAGACTTCCAATTTCATCAAAATCAATAGTACATTGTTTAACAAGGGGCGTATGAGGAATATTGCAAACGAGAGTCTATCAGGAGCCCGACGCCGTAAGGCGGAGGGCTTTTGATGACTCGAGTTTGCAATATTCTTACGCCCGTGTTATACACAATGTTTTTCATCACATTTGCGAGGAAATAAATAACCACAAAAGACAAACCTATGTTTTATACAAGCGCATCAATCAAATGTTGACGAAATTGACAACTTCACTTCTAGATCAGTGCGAGTGGAGGACGGAGCTTCAATATTTCAACCAATCACAGAGCATGGAGCATGTGGTTCTTGCAGGGCACGGCCTGCTCGATTTTTTTCCAACCAATCACAGAGCAGAATTCTTGCCGTCCAGATTTGCTTAACCAATCAGATCACACACAAGCTCATTACTTCCCTTGAGACCATTATTTCCCGCGGGAACAATTTAGGCCATTGTCCTTCTGTATACAGGGAAGGAATAACACCATTTATGAGCAAGTGTGATGAAAAACATTTTTTTCTGTAAATAGACCGCAAGGGACTTTTATAAGTCAAAATTGATGTCTATTAACTATAAATAATTCCAAATAAGATGAATAAACTACATTATCCATCAAAGTTTTACAGGTCAAAATAAGTTTTTTTCAAAAATTTCATTTTGGTACAAGCTTTTATTGCCGACTGTACTTTTCTGCATACCATCATCAACTACTCATTGAGACAATCCTAACGAGCCCAAACTCAATGGGGTTGTGTCGTTTTATTGCGGAGTTCCTATGGCCACCTTCCAGCTCCAGCATCAGATCAGCTCCATGTCACATAATATTGTAATGTCATGCGATATACATATGCATGCAAAATTTCAGCTCAGCCAGGAAGTGGGTCAAATTTAACTTACAAGATTTGATTACAGACAGACAGACAGACAACGGGACAGGTGAAAGTAAATAAAAGCTTGTAATAGAGACAATAAGAGGATAATTAACAACGTAGAAAAGTTAAAAAATCCCCGTCATTTTAATTTCAAAGTTCAATATCTCAAAACCAGCTGAACCTTTTTTTGTTGAAACGTAGCTAATGAACATCTCGATCACGTCAGATTTCGGATGTAATGGGCTCTACAAACCTTACAATTATCACTTCTGATTTGTCGTATCCAATTTCTGACAAATTGTGGCAATTTAGGGATACCATTTCGTAAAAATAATAACGCCAAAACAAAGCACTGTGTTATGATTGTGTTATTACTTATTTTTCCTAAGGTATCGCTATTCGCAGTAAGATGCTTACGTGATGATAAAAAATATATAATGCCTTCAAAGCGTGGCTCAAATCGACTGTAAAATGTGTTTTTGTACTCGACGATTAAAATATGTGTATTAAGATTTCATAGAGAATACTGCAACGTCACTCTTTTCATAGTTGTAGTCCATGTTACTGTCGAAACAATCGAAATAACTACTTTTCGATACGTTCCAGACAACTAAAATAAATTCGACCAATCACGTGGCTGCTTTACTGAACTGTAATGAATTGGACCAATAGAATCGCTTTGATGTCGTACGCTCGTTGATGTATTTTAAGATATCAACAAGCGTACGAGCGATGAGCTGCACTTCGTTTCAACAGTATCGAGTTTGTTTAATTAGTTCAGTTGACTCGTAGAAAATTAATTTTAATGAACTCGTACAAAAAGTATTGTTCACAATAGTGTTATAATCAAGCTTTTTAATCTCGTACCTTACTTAGGCCACTCAGCAAGCTTCGTGGCCTAAACACGGTACTCGACTAAAAAGCTCTCTATTATAACACGATTGTGAAAAATACTATTTTGTACTCGACGATTAAAATATGTGTATTAAGATTTCATAGAGAATACTGCAACGTCACTCTTTTCATAGTTGTAGTCCATGTTACTGTCGAAACAATCGAAATAACTACTTTTCGATACGCTCCAGACAACTAAAATAAATTCGACCAATCACGTGGCTGCTTTACTGAACCGTAATGAATTGGACCAATAGAATCGCTTTGATGTCGTACGCTCGTTGATGTCTTTTAAGATATCAACAAGCGTACGAGCGATGAGCTGCACTTCGTTTCAACAGTATCGAGTTTGTTTAATTGGTTCAGTTGACTCGTAGAAAATTAATTTTAATGAACTCGTACAAAAAGTATTGTTCACAATAGTGTTATAATCAAGCTTTTTAATCTCGTACCTTACTTAGGCCACTCAGCAAGCTTCGTGGCCTAAACACGGTACTCGACTAAAAAGCTCTCTATTATAACACGATTGTGAAAAATACCATTTTGTAGCACTATAACACCTATAATATATGAATTTTATAATAAATGCGAGTAAATAATACGATCGATTCCGAGACGTTGCTTATAGGGAACATTACTGCAATGTTCTGCCGCCAGAGTGCAGCACTATCACAATTAGTAAACAGTTTTTTTGACAACGTTGACAAGCCCTTCAAAGCTCTGGATCAAATAGGGAAGAGAATATTTCAATAAATAAAATGCATCAGTGCTGCGTAATTGGATGCAAGAATGAAGGGCATCATTCATTTCCGAAGGAAACGATGATACGAAAACTATGGGAAGCGGCAATACGTCGTAAAGCAAAAAAAGCCCTCATCCACCTTTAAGGCTTGACATCTCAAATTTTGGTAAAAATGAGTTGTTTAGTAACCAGTATACCTTATATATAACGTAACAATTTTCGTGTCGGAAAATAGAAATCATAATCTGCAAGATATGAGAAGTAACATAGTTTTCGTAGAAATCCATTTTAACATAAGAAAGTAGAGAAAAATAAATCTAAAGTCAACCCTATTTTTCACTTGTAACCAGTTTACCTACTGCTCCATTTTTTATCAGAACGAGATGAAATTTTATAATCTTCTTCATAAAGTAATGAACAATAACTTCATTTTCTTACTTTCTTAAATTACGTCTCGTTTTCTGAAATATTCCGAATAACATGATGATATCCGCGCTTTCGACCACGCACTTCCATCTCGCTCACGCTTACGCTCAGTGAGAGGGAGAGAAGACAATGCACGTGCGGGGCCTTAGGCGGTTATAGGATGCCATTTTAATATCACAGCACAGGTATTTTACACACGAATGATAATAAAACTATTGTAGTTTAACGCGTTTTCATAAATTATTTGTTATGTTAATAAATATGACATTGTACGTCATGGCGGTTTGTTTACGGTTTGTGTTAGTGTCGCCCCTATACGCAGACCTTTGCGTAATGTTCCCTAATATTGTCATGTGCAAAAAATAAATACAAATAACGAAGTTCTGTGATAACAAACAAAAATAAGTGTTATAAATTGTCTCTATAGAAAAACCAACAAAGTTGAGTCCTTATTTTATTTTTTTACCTAATAGCACGGCTATCACAAGACGGCGCGAGAGCTCTTCCGATTTTTCTAGCACTATTACACCTCTATTACATTTTGTCGATCTTTTATACCCACATTTATGCTAAAAGTGGCACTGGAACACAAGTTTCATGTGCTCTGCCTACCCCTTTTAGGGATAAAGGCGTGATGGTATGTATGTATGTATTACATCTCTTTCTAAGTTTTCTAATAGGAGAGAGACGGATAGTGCGAGAAAAATCGAGATAGCTAGCGCGCGCGCGCCGTCTTGTGATAGCCGTGCTGTATCCAGTAACTTTACACATCCAGAGCATGCGGGAAATCCGGTCAAAAATCGAAAATACCGCGAAAGTTTTTATTATAACCCTAAAATAGTTTTTGATAGTACCTTCTCATGATGTTTTAAAGAAGACTAGATTTGCTACACTATGATACTAGAATTGGCTCTGTAGACCCAAGAGTTTCCGAGATAAAACCTTTCAAAGTTTATTATTTTTCGAACTTCGCAACACTAGCAAACTCCGTCGGGGGTAATTGGAACTTCATCCCGCTAGAGTAGTTCGAGCGACGTCTAAAATATCGCAAAAAATTCGGAAGTAGTACCTACTTACCTACGAAACAATTATGAATTTTGAAAATCTTTATCTCGGAAACTATTGGTCTACCTACACTACCTACAGACACAATTCTAGTATAATTTTATACCTAGCTTTAGTCTAACTACCTAATTTTATACCTAGCTTTAGTCTTACTTTAAAAACGTCCAAGGTTCTATCAAAATCCGTTTAGTCCTACGGAAATTGAGTTCTACGATCGTAGGACAAAACGGATATTTTTGTCCGTTTAGTCCTACGCGTAGAACTAAATCGTAGGACAAAACGGACTACTTCACAAACTTGGATTATTCATTGGGCCAACATCACAAACAAGTCTGCAAAACATCAGAACGACGCAAACTACCCCGTACTTTCAGGCGACAAAGTTACTGGATTACTGAGCCATAATCAATAAATTCAGTATTTTGCCCCGGCTAAAATCTCAAACAAGCAAATATATACAAATCATTTGTCCATTAAAAGCCATTCCTGAAAAGTGTTGCATATATTTTTCTCGTGTGCGTGTCTCTTAAACACGGAGCGTAGTTTACGAGAATCAAAGCAGCGCTTGAAATATGTTTACTTTAAAATTGGTCAAATATATTATGATCTCCAATCCAAGATTAGACCTAATAAAGCGTAGGTATATCTATAAATACGTGTGAAGTGAAATAAAATCTTGTTCTGTAATAAATAAAACTTGTATCGCAGCAATGAAGTCAAAGCTACAAAAAAACAACTTGAGAGTTCAAGCGCGACGCGAACGGTCGAGAATGTATGTGACGAATAGTACTACACTAACACAACGACAATAAGATTGAAATTTATATAAAGTAGTCCCCGCATCCGGTTTCGAGCCGTTGAATACCGCTCATAAAACCGTTATGATTGTGTTCACTCCTATACCGGTTTAGGAACGCTTAAAAAAGAACGCTCGCGCGTCATGCTATCTCATTTCTGTACATAGATAAGTTTGTATGCCATTTCACCGGTTGACTCGGCGCGGCCGGCTGGCACGGATAGTTGTTTATAATTGACATTAGTGTTATTCAAAGATTCAACGTGCGAGTGCGTGTTGTGAAATCGTTTCGTCTAATTAGGACTTTATACGCTTAAAATAATGGGAAGGAAGAAAGAAAATAGGATATATTCTATGTTTAAATATAACGAAGAAACCAAACTATCGCAGTGCTTAGAAGATGGTTGTAATCAGTACATAAAGGTAAGTTTCTACTTTAATCGTTTGCAGTACATAGGCCGGGTTCAGATTAAACAAGAATAAGAATTTAATTCAAGGCTAATCGTCAAAATTGTACTGACTGACCTTGGAATAAACTCTACTCTCGTTCATTGACCTAACGTAACCTAGTCGTTATGTGTCGGCAAAGTCGGCATTGACAGGCAGCTAGGTGTGAATTTTTATTTAGGACGGTGTAAAAGAATAACCTAGATCCTCTATTCTTCCAACAATCCTGTAATACTTACGTACCTATCACGTGGCGCGTACATACCTACATATATTAAAAGTGGTATTAGTTTAAGAACATATTATATCAATTTGCATGTAACTGATAACCTCGGAAAATATAATCTGATTTCAAAAATTCTTTCAGAGAATGGACCTTTTTGAAAAATACATAGGATATGTTTTATTTCACGCATTTTATAAAAAATAACATGATCATTAATAGCGTGCAATACGCTGTCTCTAACTAAACAAGTTTTTTAGTTTTACTGGCTCGATTGGTTAACATTTTGTCTACCACACGTACAGTCAACTAATTTGATACCTAGGCCACCGTAGAACCTTGTCATTTCAACTGCTACATAGCGACGCAATAATCCTAGTAACCCATATTGACATAGCATTTACAACGACAAGGTTCTATGATGGCCTAGGAATCAAATTGGTTGACCGTATATAGGTACCTACGTAAATCGTTTTACTCAAGGAAAGAAAGCACGCGGTATACTGCCCTATGATTTTTAATTTTGTTGTTTTCAAAAAAATATAAGTACCTATATCTCAATTTCGTTTTTTTTTCAGGGCAATCACGGTGGCAATTTATTACGTCATTTCTACACGCAACACAGACAAAAACATGACGAAATTGTCAAATTAAATTTAGAAAGTAAAGAAAATACGCCGTTGCCGGAGCGTTCATCTGACAACGCCGCAGCAGTGATGGAGCACTGCATTAAACTGGTTACAATCCACGACCGACCCTTCGACATCGTCGAGGACGAAGCCTTTAGACACATACTGAAGTTAATACCTGGAATTACTCCGAAGGAACTGCAGGCGATCAATGTGAAGAACATCAAGGAAAACATTCGGAGGAAATATGAGTGTAAAGGCCAGGAACTCCAGTTGCAACTCAGCAAATTAATGAGCAGTCAAAGTCCAGAACCGGAAGAAATTTTTGGATACACGGATTCACTCTGAAGAGTCTGGGAGATAGTAGCTTCGTTTGTTTCATAAATGATTGTTTGATTTATTGTACTGTTTATTGTTCTTACTCGATAGATAACGAAGAATATTGTTGCAAGTAGGTACTAAATAAAATTTCGGTACCTACTTTGAACTTGTTTTGGGTGATTTTTCCTCCTTTCCATTGTAATGCTTTCTTTTTCTAACCGGTAGCCGAACCTACATCGATGGCCGGAAACGGGTTAGGTACCTATCGCAATCACTAAATTTTATGTCGAAAATGTATCGTTTGCTTGAATATTCATTTCGGCAAAAAGCCTTAATTTATATCTGAATCTTTGAAAATTTTAGGATTATTATAAAACGAACTTAACCTAATGGGTTCTACCCGATACGTATTTAAAAACAAAAAGAATCAAAAACATTCCGGTATTCGTGAAAACTGGCTTTTTGCCGAAATGAAAATTCGGACAAATGATACAGCTGTTCACGTGTAGTGAACAACATTAGGGGTTGTACCTTGTTTTACCAAAAAATGTTCCGTCGAATGTATGTTTCCCAGCAACCATTTTTTCAGAATCAGTAAACTTTTCAGGATTGTTATAAAACAATCCTAACCTAACCTTCTACAGAATGACCTTTTAGCTGTACCTAAAAACAAAAATTCTGAGTAACAAAAATTCGATGAAATGAAAATTCGGCAAAGCAATGCATTCGATGAAACGTTTGTCGGTAAAATAAGGGGACAGCGAAATTAGGACATCAAAATGCAGATCCGCATACGCCGGTCATGTTTTCTGTTTTTTTTATAAACTGGTTTTTTTGATCCAAAGACCCGGCCAGGAATGCGGGCGAACTTTGGTTCTTTTAACTATGTGAGACTATTATATAACTATGAAATATATTGTTAATATGAAATATAGTTTACGTGTTATTAATTTTTTAAGGCAGTATATGATTTTGTTGATGAGTTTGGTGAATGGTTGAATGGAATATTATTTTTTAATTATACTGTTGATGTCGTATGGGTCTATATTTATATTGTTAAACACAATTTCGTGGTCTATTCTACTCACGCCGGTCATGTGATACTGAATATGTAAACGCACACTACGAAAACATTACAATTGTATAGACGCACTCATCCAAACAGATAGATTGGGAGATACTGACACAATTTTTTAAAGTATTTGTACCAGGTATGGCGACCCTTCAGGTGTCTAATTACGTAATGAAGAAAAGGAAAATGATGGTCATAGCGCTGGTACCGGCGGCCCAAACGCGAGGGCGTTAATCGAACGTGTCGTTTAAATTACGAAAGGCAAACGATTTGTTACACAAAAATTCTTGTATTTTCCGATAGGCGATGAAAAAAGATGTAGGCGGTAGCGTAATGCCATACTTCTCCGATGTGACCTAGAGCCCGCCATACCAACGAGAACACATTAATTAAAAATAAAAAAAGCAGCCAAGTGCGAGTCGGACTCGCACATGAAGGGTTTCGTTAAATAAATTGCGGTTTACGATTTATGACGTATTAAAAAAAAACTACTTACTAGATCTCGTTAAAACCAATTTTCGGTGGAAGTTTGCATGGTAATGTACATCATATATTTTTTTTAGTTTTATCATTCTCTTATTTTAGAAGTTACAGGGGGACACACACATTTTACAACTTTGGAAGTGTCAGAAGCAGTAATATGGTTACAAAGGTCTTAAATTACATTATAGTGGATCGACATAATATTACACCTTTTCCTGGCGTGCGAACTAGCATCAGTGTGGACTGAAGTACATTGTAAGTTAGTGTTCTCAGAAAAAGTACCCATATAGTAGCAAATCGGTCGCTGGCTTCTCCCACAAGCGGGTTCCATCAGTCGATTGAGAGTTGCACAAACTATATTTGGAGTGCGCTGGGTCATTAACGTATTGACGTAGTAGGTGAAATGGAATTTTGTGATTGCGATAGGATACCCCGGCAACGGTTTGAAAAATACATCTGTATAAGCCACAGCTGCAAAAAACAAAAAAAAACCGGCCAAGTGCGAGTCGGACTCGCGCACGAAGGGTTCCGTACCATTATCTATTAAAAACTATTTATTCTGTGTTTTTAGTATTTGTTGTTATAGCGGCAACAGAAATACATCATCTGTGAAAATTTCAGCTGGAACTATCTCGGTATCAGTGAGATATAGCCTGGTGACAGACAGACGGACGGACGGACAGCGGAGTCTTAGTAATAGGGTCCCGTTTTACTCTTTGAGTACGTAACCCTAAAAACCGCAAAAGTGCTAGTCGGACTCGAAAATTACAAAATTAAATGTACAGTTTTCCGATTTTTCCCTGTAAGTACTTGTAGTATAAGACGATATTATTTGCCAAATTTCATAGTTCTAGGTCAACGGAAAGTAACCTTTGATTCCCTTGAGAGTGTCGAAATATACGTTTTTCTACTCGTCGACTATAATCTTTGAATTAATATTTCGTACACGAAACTAAGATCACATACTTTTTAATCCTGGAGCTCCACGAGCTCGTCACGGAGCTCGTATGGTTTCATAAGATAACCGCCAGCAGTCATCTTATGAATGCAGGAGCTGTATAAGATAACTGTGAAGACATCAACGCGCAAAATTACTAAGCTGCTGCGCTTCATTTCAGCAGGGCGATTTTCAATAGATACCAAGTTTGTTTAATAAATTATTATTTCCGTTGACTCGTAGAAAATAGTACATTACTTACCTAGGGCGGTTAAACAAAGAATGTCTCAGATCGCAGGTATTTGACGCCCGAGCCGAAGGCAAGGGCGATAAATATGCGCTCTGAGGCTTTCTTTATTACCGCCCGTGGTGAGTACAACATTTTACGTCTCTATCTGGCCAGGAAGTGGGGTAATTCCTACTTTATGGCCAGGTATGACGTAAAGTATTGTATACAATAGTTATATAATTAGCTTTTTAAGTCTCGTACCTTAATTAGGCCACTCAGCAAGCTTCGTGGCCTAAACGTGGTACTCGGCTTAAAATGTTGACTTGATGTCTTTTAAGATATCAACGAGCGTACGAGCGATAGGCTGCACTTCGTTTCAACAGTATCGAGTTTGTTTAATTAGTTCAGTTGACTCGTAGAAAATTTATTTTAATGAACTCGTACAAAAAGTATTGTTCACAATAGTGTTATAATCAAGCTGTACTCGACTAAAAAGCCCTCTATTATAACACGATTGTGAAAAATACAATTTTTGCTACATAAACAGCCGTATCTTTTTTACGTTAATTCAGAAGTTTGATTTTTCACAGCTTCAAGGGACTGTTGACCTGTGTATATGGTTTTAACTTCAACTCGATACTTCCAAGCGTTCCCGAGATAAAAGGGTCTTGACAGACAGACAGACGGGCAACAAAGTGATTGTTGAGAACTGGATCGACATGCGCTCGGGAGGAGACGCGCGGGCGGCGGACACAGCGTGACGTCATCGTGGCGGACGGCGCGGCGACTCGCGGGCGACACTCGGCTTCACGAACCTCACCGGCAACGGACGACTCTCTATTTAAATATACCTACTATGTTTGGCCGGGTTCCCAATTTGTAATTAAGGCGGATTAAACCAGCCTATAGAATTTATACAGTCCATTTCATTTAGTCCCAGTAGGACCCTAACAGTGATCCTATAAAGGCTCCGTTTTTTTCTTTTGAGGTACGGAACCCTAAAAATCGGTGTCATTCGTTTTACCATCCTTAGTATCCCTTACTGTTTTGGCCGGCGTAACTGAGTCGGTTGAGAAGGCTACATGTATGTATGTAAATAACTTTATTGTACACAAGACACAGATAAAAATAGGTTAAATCGGTACAAAGGCGAACTTATCCCTGTAAGGGATCTCTTCCAGTCACATGTCATAGGTCAGTAGGATCAAACATTAAATTCTAATCAATGTAATCATATACCAAATGTTTCGCGACTTTCGATCTGGAGGTAATTTGATAAACGGATAACGCATCATTTGAAATATAATCATTAGACAAATACACTATTCGCAAATGTTTTATTTTACAAATGCGTTGAATGATAAATTATCACTGTAATACGGATAGCAACTCAAGTTGATCGACGACGGGTAAAATAGAAATATTTTTTTAGCACTAAAATAGATAACCAGTTTTTCTTACTCTAATAATTTATGAAACCTACATATAACAGTCAACGTGAATGTGAATTTTCGAGGCTAAAGCTGTAATGGTTTCATAAATACAGGTAAGTGAATACAGGGTGACTGGTAATTCGACCTATTCCTTGAAAGGGGTTATACCAGAGCTAATTTGCAACAATTTATGTCCAGTCAACCAGGGGTCAAAACACGATTTTTTTTAATTTTTCGAGTTTTTAGTTTGTTTGAAAAAAAATCGCCTTAATACGAGATATAAGAACTCATCATATAACATTCATATAATATACGCTCACTTTGTATAAGCTTGTTGAGTATAACATTCACTGGATATAAAGAACGAAATATATAATTTCAAAATATCTACTTTTGTAAAGTATAACTTTATTAAGATATAATACCAATTGATATAACGATTAAAATGTATAATGTTCATAACTCCTAAGATTGAAAACATATATTATACAATTAATCTAACATCAAAAAGCATACTGCTCGTATAAAACTCACACAATTATTTTAATAGCAATCGCTGAATATAACTGAATGTGAATTTCTTAGAGCGATAGCCTCAAATTTGTGTTTGAAGAAAAGTAAACATTGAGTACCTATATCTTTTTTGATGTTAGATTAATTGTATAATATAAATGTTTTCAATCTTAGGAGTTATGAACATTATACACTTTAATCGTTATATCAATTGGTATTACATCTTAATAAAGTTATACTTTACAATGTTATGTTGGTTAAAATTAAATATTTTTGTATGTGTTGTGTGGTCTTCCTAATTTAAAATCAACCTTACCTTACTTATTAATCCTGAACATTTAGTTAAAGTAAATTGTCTCCTTGTAACCTTAAAACTAACCTAACCAAACTTTTTTTTTTGAGAAACGCATGGCAATTATTTTAAACTAACCTCAACCTAACCTAACCACCAGCGTGTCGACATCACCCCGCTTCGCGGGGTGCCTATTTCCGCTCTAAGGGACACAAGATAACCATAACCTAAACCTACCAAAAATACAATCGTTGATTTGTTTTTTACTACGCCCCCCGAGCCCCCCTTTTTCTAGCTGCCTTAACCTAATTCCGCGGGCTCTGATTTATATCTCATGTCTCTTATATCTTATAATGCTTATACTAAAAGATATTATGTATTATGATCGTTATACGTTTTGCATGTTATACCAACTGAAATTAGTAACTTTGAGTGTTATGTAAAAAAACGTTATATAAAATGAATATTATGGCAACTGACATCATTCCTTATAATTTTATTGATTTTGTTATTATAGCTAACGTTCATTATATCTTGTCAACGTTATTAATATGAAATTATATATTATGTTGTTATATTTCGTGAGACGCACCCGCCTTAAAGTGCTGATCAAAATGTTTTTTTACCATCCAAATGGAAGTACTTTTGTCACAATCACCAGCTTAAGGCTGCAAGCAGTGTTGGGCAAAACGTAATTGAATTACTAATTATTAATTACAATTACAAAAAGTAATTGCAATTACAAATTATAATTACAGGGAAAATGAAATTGTAATTATAATTTTCAATTACAATTACAAAATGTAATTATTAATTGAATTATTAATTACATTTTGCAATTAATTACTTATTAAATTACAAATTACTTTTGTTTTATTAAGAGTGTATTAGTGTAATAACTTTGTTTTCGAAGAGCTTTGCAAGGTTTAGCTTGAAATGAAAAAAAAAATTATACGTGTTGTATGCAACTAATTTTACATTTTTATATCTGTCCAGTCTAACCTAACAACAGTATTAGTTTTGTGGTTCAGTCAATTCAAATAAATATAAATATAGGTACACACATTTTTTTGTTTTGATTATTACATCATTGCAATCAGACCAAGTAAACACGTATGCTTCTCATTGTTTATAAAAAAAGTTGACTTAAAGTAATTAAGTAATTTAATTGACAAATAAATGTAATTACAATTACAAATTACAAAGTAATTTCAATTACATGAAATTTTAATTACATTCAATTTAATTAACGTAATTGAATTAATAATTGTGTAATTTGTAATTAAATTACGAAAAGTAATTAATTACGCCCAACACTGGCTGCAAGGAGATTTTTTTCATACAAATTAAAAACTCGAATATCTCGGAAACCAGCGAGTTTCGACCCCTGGTTGACTGGACATAAATTGTTGCAAATTAGCTCTAGTATAACCCCTTTCAAGGAATAGGTCGAATTACCAGTCACCCTGTATACCAGATCGCCGACTCTCGTCAAAACATGCCCGTATTTATAGTGCCTTATTGCCTTTGAAGTCCCCGTAGGGGGTTAGGCTCGTAAAACACACTTTCCCGAAATGTGCACCTTCTCTAAAGGTGCACTTCTTTAGAAGGGTCATTTTCTCGGAAGGTACACTGTCTCTAAAAGTGCACTTCCCGATATGTACACTTTTTCAATAGGTGCACTTTCCCAGAATGTGCACTTTCGCAGAAGGTATATTTTCCCGGAAAGTACACTTTAGGGGTAGGGGTGTCCCTGGTTATGTGTTAAGGGTTTCTATGAAATAGTACAAATGCAAACAGACGGACAGACGGACGGACGGACGGACGGAAAGACCGAAACTATAAGCGTTCCGTTTTTACAATTTTAACTACGGGACCCTAAAAAAAGTATATTTTGCCATCAAACGTAAGGCTCCTCTACACAATCGATTTAGATGAGATTAAATTTAAGACAGAAATGCGTGTGGATTTATATAAAAAAAAGGTGTGAAGCGTGTGTGTGTGTGAAGAAAGTGTCTAAATAATAAATGTGTAACTTTTGAGAAAGTGCCCTAAACGGGGAAGTGTTCATTTTGGGAAAGCGTGCGTTTTGCAAAAGTGCACTGTTTGAAAAAGTACACATTTCGAGAAAGTTACCAAATTGGGAAAGTCTACATTGTGGGAGTGTACATTTTGCGGAAAGTGCACCTTTGCAGAAAGTGCACATTTCGGGAAAGTGTGTTTTACGAACCTAACCCCCCGTAGGTAAAGGGTTAATAAATGTTAAAAAAATACTACTTGCTTTGCCTATTAAAATAACAACCAAAAATACCTAATTTATGTACATACAATAAAAACCTGTTAAAGTAAATAAGTTTCTTTCAAAACTTTTCATTTTTGGTACATGATTTTATTGCCGACTGTACTTTTCCGTATACCACCATCAACTGCTAATTGAAACGATTCTAACGAGCCTGTTCGGGCCGAGCTAGCGTTTGCCCGACCGTACATTCTGTAAGCCGCTCCGTGAACGCGCCTCTTTAGTTTTTGACAGTGACACTTGTGCTGTCATAAATTTTCGCTTGTGAACACTCGGTCGAGAAGAACGTGGGCCGTTGGACTTTCGAATGATCCATGGAACATGGCGGATCGTGCTCCAGACAGTGTTTTTTATTTTCTGCATCCTGCTGTTTAAAGTATAATTTTGATAGCATATTATGCAGTGAATGGCAAAGGTGACGGCTACAGTTAATGAAGAATTTTCCTGGAAGTGCGAATAACCAATTCTCGGGCATAATTCGGCGGTTCGTGGTCGCGGCCGCCATTATACTTTGTACTGCTCCAGCTATCACCCAGTGCATTGTGAAGGCCTTCTACCGTACATCATGCTAATAATACTGTTTAATTTATAAACCTACTGACTCAGGCAAAGGCCCTCGAGGCTGCCATTTCTTTTATAATAATAATAATAATCACGAGGGCCGTTTTTTGTATGTAATAACTCGCTTTGCCGACACACAGTGTCCGAGTTCTTGTGTTCCGGGTTCTTGGGCGTGAGCAGCAGCGTGTTGACGGGCGGCTCGGCGCCGGGCTGCGCGGCCTCGCCGGCGGCGCCGAGCGGCTTGAGCGTGGCGGAGCACTCGCCCGTGCGCAGCGCCCACAGCTTCACGGAGCCGTCGCTGCTGCCGCTGAGCACACTTACCGGTGTTGGTGCGGTTGCAGACGACGAAGTGCTCCGGGTTCTTGGGCGTGAGCAGCAGCGTGTTGACGGGCGGCTCGGCGCCGGGCTGCGCGGCCTCGCCGGCGGCGCCGAGCGGCTTGAGCCTGGCGGAGCACTCGCCCGTGCGCAGCGCCCACAGCTTCACGGAGCCGTCGCTGCTGCCGCTGAGCACACTTACCGGTGTTGGTGCGGTTGCAGACGACGAAGTGCTCCGGGTTCTTGGGCGTGAGCAGCAGCGTGTTGACGGGCGGCTCGGCGCCGGGCTGCGCGGCCTCGCCGGCGGCGCCGAGCGGCTTGAGCGTGGCGGAGCACTCGCCCGTGCGCAGCGCTACAGCTTCACGGAGCCGTCGCTGCTGCCGCTGAGCACACTTACCGGTGTTGGTGCGGTTGCAGACGACGAAGTGCTCCGGGTTCTTGGGCGTGAGCAGCAGCGTGTTGACGGGCGGCTCGGCGCCGGGCTGCGCGGCCTCGCCGGCGGCGCCGAGCGGCTTGAGCGTGGCGGAGCACTCGCCCGTGCGCAGCGCTACAGCTTCACGGAGCCGTCGCTGCTGCCGCTGAGCACACTTACCGGTGTTGGTGCGGTTGCAGACGACGAAGTGCTCCGGGTTCTTGGGCGTGAGCAGCAGCGTGTTGACGGGCGGCTCGGCGCCGGGCTGCGCGGCCTCGCCGGCGGCGCCGAGCGGCTTGAGCGTGGCGGAGCACTCGCCCGTGCGCAGCGCCCACAGCTTCACGGAGCCGTCGCTGCTGCCGCTGAGCACACTTACCGGTGTTGGTGCGGTTGCAGACGACGAAGTGCTCCGGGTTCTTGGGCGTGAGCAGCAGCGTGTTGACGGGCGGCTCGGCGCCGGGCTGCGCGGCCTCGCCGGCGGCGCCGAGCGGCTTGAGCGTGGCGGAGCACTCGCCCGTGCGCAGCGCCCACAGCTTCACGGAGCCGTCGCTGCTGCCGCTGAGCACACTTACCGGTGTTGGTGCGGTTGCAGACGACGAAGTGCTCCGGGTTCTTGGGCGTGAGCAGCAGCGTGTTGACGGGCGGCTCGGCGCCGGGCTGCGCGGCCTCGCCGGCGGCGCCGAGCGGCTTGAGCGTGGCGGAGCACTCGCCCGTGCGCAGCGCTACAGCTTCACGGAGCCGTCGCTGCTGCCGCTGAGCACACTTACCGGTGTTGGTGCGGTTGCAGACGACGAAGTGCTCCGGGTTCTTGGGCGTGAGCAGCAGCGTGTTGACGGGCGGCTCGGCGCCGGGCTGCGCGGCCTCGCCGGCGGCGCCGAGCGGCTTGAGCGTGGCGGAGCACTCGCCCGTGCGCAGCGCCCACAGCTTCACGGAGCCGTCGCTGCTGCCGCTGAGCACACTTACCGGTGTTGGTGCGGTTGCAGACGACGAAGTGCTCCGGGTTCTTGGGCGTGAGCAGCAGCGTGTTGACGGGCGGCTCGGCGCCGGGCTGCGCGGCCTCGCCGGCGGCGCCGAGCGGCTTGAGCGTGGCGGAGCACTCGCCCGTGCGCAGCGCCCACAGCTTCACGGAGCCGTCGCTGCTGCCGCTGAGCACACTTACCGGTGTTGGTGCGGTTGCAGACGACGAAGTGCTCCGGGTTCTTGGGCGTGAGCAGCAGCGTGTTGACGGGCGGCTCGGCGCCGGGCTGCGCGGCCTCGCCGGCGGCGCCGAGCGGCTTGAGCGTGGCGGAGCACTCGCCCGTGCGCAGCGCCCACAGCTTCACGGAGCCGTCGCTGCTGCCGCTGAGCACACTTACCGGTGTTGGTGCGGTTGCAGACGACGAAGTGCTCCGGGTTCTTGGGCGTGAGCAGCAGCGTGTTGACGGGCGGCTCGGCGCCGGGCTGCGCGGCCTCGCCGGCGGCGCCGAGCGGCTTGAGCGTGGCGGAGCACTCGCCCGTGCGCAGCGCCCACAGCTTCACGGAGCCGTCGCTGCTGCCGCTGAGCACACTTACCGGTGTTGGTGCGGTTGCAGACGACGAAGTGCTCCGGGTTCTTGGGCGTGAGCAGCAGCGTGTTGACGGGCGGCTCGGCGCCGGGCTGCGCGGCCTCGCCGGCGGCGCCGAGCGGCTTGAGCGTGGCGGAGCACTCGCCCGTGCGCAGCGCCCACAGCTTCACGGAGCCGTCGCTGCTGCCGCTGAGCACACTTACCGGTGTTGGTGCGGTTGCAGACGACGAAGTGCTCCGGGTTCTTGGGCGTGAGCAGCAGCGTGTTGACGGGCGGCTCGGCGCCGGGCTGCGCGGCCTCGCCGGCGGCGCCGAGCGGCTTGAGCGTGGCGGAGCACTCGCCCGTGCGCAGCGCCCACAGCTTCACGGAGCCGTCGCTGCTGCCGCTGAGCACACTTACCGGTGTTGGTGCGGTTGCAGACGACGAAGTGCTCCGGGTTCTTGGGCGTGAGCAGCAGCGTGTTGACGGGCGGCTCGGCGCCGGGCTGCGCGGCCTCGCCGGCGGCGCCGAGCGGCTTGAGCGTGGCGGAGCACTCGCCCGTGCGCAGCGCCCACAGCTTCACGGAGCCGTCGCTGCTGCCGCTGAGCACGCCGTGTCCGTCCGGGGTGAACACCGCCTAAGGGGAACAATAGGGTGGGGTATGTTCAAATTGATAACGTAGTGTTGTAGTAAATGGATAGTAAACCATCGAGTTATCGTAATAAATTAGAAAATATAATTAAAATCATAAAAAGATATGGAAAGTTTACAAAAATATGCGTATTTCTTGTTTAAGAGTAAATTTAAAGCTACCAGTAGAATCCTTACGCTTTTATAGAAACAAAATATGATCACTACGCAGTATTTGGCGACCGAAACAGCAATTAATTAATGTTCCATACAACGATTAGTACAAATAGCAAACTCATCTCGTCATACTTTTATTTTCATACGTTTGAAGCGTCTTTGACTCAAATTTTTGAGTATTTATGTTCTTTAATTGTAGTTGCTCCCAAACAAACATTTGTTCCTCTCATAAAACTGGTTCGAATGACATCGTAAATTATATAGGGTGGGTGCACCAGTCCCAAACCAGGCACCAGTACACCAGGGGGCGTCCACAAATTACGTAACGCAAATTGGAGGGAGGGGGGGGGGGGGGTCCGGCCAAGCGTTACGGTCCTGTTACGTTGGGGGAGGGGGGTGTCAAGGTTTGCGTTACGTCACGCACGATTTTTTATAATAGTATAAATACTTAAAAAAAGTTTAGTTTTTCACATCCCTAGTTTGCGGTATTTGTCTAAGAAAATATTGGCAACACCGAGCGCGCGACGCGACAATGACAGACAGATACAAAAGTCTACCCTCCAGACGAAAACAAAATACAGTGCAAAGTGCCGTACTGCAAGTCACGCAGTTGTTTGTGATTTGTGCCGTGTGTTACGCTAAATTATAAGTAAATTAATATATTTGAAGGTGATGACATCGAAAATAGGTGAAATTTATCAAAAGGCCTTTAAGGCATACAAAGAATGTCACTCCAGTATTTCAACAGCCACTGCACAGCAAAATTTCAATGTAATTTGTTACACACTTGTTACACTAATGTTTCATTACAAAAATGCAGATTTATGATTAAAAAGTATCTAAAATACCACTTATTCTGAATATTACCCTGAAGACTTGTTACGTAACGGAATTGAAGGGGGGGGTCCCCAGCTAAGCGTGACGGTGCTGTTACATGAGTGGAGGGGGGGGTTAAACATTTAAGAATTTTGCGTTACGTAATTTGTGGACGCTCCCCCAGTAGTTGACCATTTCTAACTTCCACTGAGAATATTAAGATGTGTTTAAATTTCCCGCCTGTTTGATATTGGCTGTCAGTCGCGAAGGCCACCGATCAATCGGCAAATCACAGCAAAATACGACTTAGACGCCATCTGTATCCTTTTTCAACGCTTATTTGCGAACCCCCCTTGTTAATTTCGCCCCAGGCGGCCATTGCAGTTAGCACGTGTGATGAGGTCAGTTTTTATAATCGTTCCGAATCTTTGATTTTTACTCCGATTACTTCTCAATTTTGTGTTTATGGGTAAGTTTTAAGTGTGTTCTATGAGCTTTGTATATTAGTTCCTTAAATAATGCTAGTTTTAATAGTAAATTTTCCCTGGACAACTACTGGTACATTAAAGTTCGCGTTGTCTCAGTGGTTGACCATTTTTTTTTTTTTTTTTTTATATATTCAAATTACATCTTACAAAACATTTATATTCTCGCCAAACTGTTACGTTTGATGGCGAGACGCGCTCAGTTTTTATACAACTTAACCTATTAAACTCATTTTATATAAAATAAAGTTTCATGCCTAAAGTAAAGAAAAGAAATATACCTATATCTGCTTCTGGTGATATTGCTTTTTGTGAGATTCTTGGTTTATTATTGATTTTTAACAAACGGGCATGTTCCACTTATTGACTTCTTACAAATAAAAAATAAAGGAAGACTACGTCATAAAGGCCATTGACGAAATTATGCTCAGTGAGAGTGAGAGGGAGAGAAGACCACGAACCTACGTCCCCTTAAGGTGAGGCATCTCGGGTGAAGCTACATACGCGACACGAAAAACCTACTAGGCGGCGCAACATAATCGTAATTCTCCCCAGAAACACACACCGCTACATTTCACGCACACTATCTCACTTTACTGTGACAGGTCACTGACCTCGGTATTTTTTTTCTTTCGTGATATTATAAATTTAAATCAGTCACCAACCTCCATACAGAAAATGAAATTGTTAAAACATCTTATTGAAAAATGTCAGACTTGTTGACATTTTCTTATTCTGCGATGATTCTGCGTATGTTTCTTAGGTACATTTTGGTATATGAAATATATACTATTGATAAGTCAATAGATTAGTCTTTAGATTGGCAATGTCATAGCAACTCTATTCGGTCTTTGCTAAGGTGCAAAATTTCATGAAAATAAGCAAGCGAAAATTTATGAACATTGCTTGACAAAAGGGGTTACATTATGGTAAGGACTCAGATCGAGCTGGCTTTTTGGGGGGCTTGAGCCTGGATGGATAATTAAATTTGATAATTCAATTTAATTCTCAAGTCTCAACTCATCCCAATAGAGGGGCCATTAAGCGATCACGTCAGTCAGAATGATCGAGCCTTGTTGGTACGTACCTATTTGTACGTTACTGGGTAGGTAATCCTTATTTAGCTCCTTAGTTTTATAGTGTGGGAATGCAAAAAAGTAGGTACTACAAATAATATGCAAATACTAAGTATAAAATATCGTGCTAAAACATAAGTATACATTCGGTTTCTGCTGCTGTTGTAAGTGTTATTATGAAAGTGTAACACCAATGTATTAGGTATACCCGTAAACCAATATCAGGCCAGAATATAATTATACTAAATAGACCTAATAAACTCGTACCTACATATATTGCCTGATGAGTAGTGTCGTCAGCAAACCGAAAGTGAGTAATGTAGTCGCAGGTGATGGTGATACTCGTACCTACATCAAAAGGTGGACACTAATAACATAATTATAGTAATTTGTTAGTGCTAAGTGGAAGTCATTTATATATTCATGAACATCATTAAAACTCTTCGGTGCTCCCCAGTACCACATCCAATGAACCTGGTTCAAAGTGATGCGTTGTTAGGACTGTAGAATTCGACATTAAAATCGCAAAGCACGATGTAGTTCTGGTTTTTACAAGCTTTATATTAACTTGACCTGTTCGTATGTAGGTATGTAAGTATCTAAGTAAGTTGTCCGTCAAAATTTGCAATCCATTTTTCAGTCACTTGCCGTTATCCGATTGAGCTGAAGTTTTGGGTATTAGTATAGTTTGGATAACAATTCAATATTATGGTACCATCGAGCTGATCTGATGATGGAGACAGAAGGTGGCCATGGGAATTCAGTATTTAACCGACGTAACCACGTTGAGTTTAAGCTCCTTAGAATCGTCTCAATACAATATACAGAAAAGTACAGTAAGCAATAAAAGCTTGTACCAAAAATAAAAAAAATTGGCAGTAACTTATTTGGTTTTGTTTTATGGATCAGTTAAGGTAGTGTAGACATAAATTTGCAACTTCGAAAAGCTTGTGCCAGTTGCGCGACACGCGTAAAACTGCGAAATTTTAGGACTTTTTTTACATTTACGCCTGAATTTTAAAGTTGATTAAAATGGGGAACTTGCATGGGACTTCAATTTCGAATAAATTGCACTCAATTGATGCGGATATACGTAGAAATATCATACAGAAGAAAAAAAACGATTGTATTAGTTTTATCTCACGTTAAAATGACGAAAAAACAATTTATAACAGTTACACAGAATATTGAATTGGCACAAAAAACGATATTTTGTACGACAAGTATAGACTTAAACGCAAATGGTGTGGAGATAATTGCAAATTAATGACTTACTCCATAGTAAACGCGCCGAGAATATATAATGTGACGTCATAGCATAAGCCAGTTTAATATAGAGCGTTTTTGGGGGGTGCCGGCGCGTGCATATTTCAAATGCATATAAAATCAGAAAAATAAATCATAAGAAAGTTTTAGTGCTACAGTTGTTTTAATGATAAATTGTACATTTGATTTTCGCAATAAAATAAAAAGATGCAAGTTCCCTATTCCAACAATTTGAATTAAACTGCAAATCTGTAAGCTCTAAAGGGACGAAGCTATTGCCCTTCGAAAATTATATATTTTTTCCGAACTTCGTCGATTTTAAATTCTCCCGTCTGGACCAAAACATATCATAAATCCCTCGCGCTATGAGAAAAAATATTAGTAATAAAGTCATATCCAATTTAATTTGCTTTCATCAAAGCACAGAGAGGTCTGTGAGACTAATAATTCAATCACAATCTCGAAAACACTAAAATATGTAAAAATTGATTATCAAATAATGAGACATTTGGTGTTACTATACTGACAAATGTATAGGTATTCAAAGGGCTTTGTATGCACATTTGCCACCAACCACCAGAGAGCTAAGCTCAAATGCTCAGTTCTATGCTTAATTTGCTCAGGAATATAGGCGATGACGAAAACGATCTTGAGAAAGCTCAGGCACAACACGAACTCAAAAAACTGAAAGAACCTGAGGAAGAAATGCTTCTAGCTGAACCAAACCAAAAGAAGTCTGTAAATTAAAAAGTAATTATCGTTTTTACATGATTGATAGCCCTCCGTATTGCTTTTAAGTGGCAGAGGGCGGGGCACATTGCATATTTGATATTATTTCTTGTGTAACATTTATATTGTATATTCAACTTTTAAATTTAGGTACCTAATGCATAAATTGACATTGTTTATTTCTGTTTAATAGTAAGTGTCTATTAGTTGTTAAATGACAATTCTTAGTTGGAGATACAATTTCCACATTATGAATATTATTTTATTTTTATTACTTATTATTGACAATCGTGATAAGGACCTATATTGTCTCTTTTTATCTCGAAATAAATAAATCTAAACTTAAATCACGTAGAACCGACGGCCGTTGGGGCAGAAAGGTTCTCGAGTGGGGACCGGACTGATCACCTGGTGAAGGTCGCGGGAGTCCGCTGGATGCGGGTGGCGCAGAACCGGTCATTGTGGCAATCTTTGAGGGAGGCCTGTGTACAGCAGTTGACGTCTTTCGGCTGATAATGATGATGATTATTTATTGCCTTTTCCATTGGTACTTGGCTACTTTCACACAAACTATAGGAAGGTCTCTCGACTCGAAGGCCTTTTGCACTCAATTCTTCAAAAAAGCCATTTTTACCTTTTTTTCGTATTTTCAAGATTGTGCGTGTAGTCTTACAGAATTTATAGAGGGTTTTGTATGAAAGAAAATGACATATCAACAAAACTTTATATACAACAATTTTTCTCATTGGACGAGGGATTTTGCCAATATTTTGATCCGGACGGGACCATGACTTAAAATTGACAATTTTCGGGAAAATAGACCATCTTTGAAGGGCCATCGCTTGAGTTTATAGACCTGTGGCTTAACTCAAATTGTGGTAAATTTATTTATTTTTTAAAGTGTACTACATCTTGATGGTAAAAGTAGCATAGTTTATGACTTTTAAACCAAAATTTCGTGTTCACACTATCCTAACTACATATCGGTTCAATATACCGAAAAACCATGCCTTGCGATTTAAGCCTATTTTATGTCGATTTCTACTGACCTATATCTACAAAGAATAATATAGGTAAGCAATATTATATCGTAAACTCGTGAATATCTGTGAGTTAATTCAAATGAACTCTAAGCATTCTCCAAATCTTCAAATCAATAAAGAGTTGTCAATGCACGGTGGTACAAGATACAAGATATTTATTCATAAAAGTCAATGTTTTACAAGTCAGGTATGTACATAATAAGTAGTATTATTTATTATTTATTTATATAGTATTATTGTAAATCCTCTTTAGTAGCTAGCGTCCATAGGCTTCGATATCTCGCAAACTGTGTGTTTGTTTGCAAAATACATGGTATAAAAAAATGGTACTAATAATAATTCTTTGGTAATTGTACTGACTGCCGTGCTTCCTGGGTGGCCCCTCGATTGCGATTCCTGCTTATAAGTAATGTATTTTATTTACTCATATTTCTTTTGTACGCATAGGATTACAAATGATATGCCATTTTATACTATATATGTATGTATCACATACATACATATATACCTGAGTGGCCGAGCTCTGCTTGGGTGAAAATAGAGAAAAAGAATTTCCCAGATATGAGACTTAGCTGGTAAGGCGAAAAAATTATATATTCTATACTACTATATATAGAATGAGTGGCACAGGACCGGTCATTTTGTCACTCTTTGGGGGAGGCATATGTCCAGCAGTGGACGTCTTTCGGCTGATATGATAATGATGATGATATATAGAATATTTATTTTTTTCGCCTTATCACAAAGGAATAAGGTGCCAAATTGTAAACATAGCTCGGAAGTCGATTTTAGCTACCTAATTGTATTCTCATTGGCAAGTTCCGTCACATCATTTATATCCTTCCCATAAAGCTTAAAGGCATGGCCATGAGTTTCTGGCTAAGCAGTTAAACTAGACATGCTACGAATAATTAGCTTGAAATCTTGCGAGTATGGTACGGAACCCTCGTGCACAAGTCCGACTCGCACTTGACCAAGACGCAAGCAGATTACAAAATCAGCATACTTAATCTAAATAATGTCTGTTTTAGTGAATTCCTTAGCCTCAGAGTAGGTAACGAAAATGAAACAAATTCTTCATTAGTAGGAATATGTTTTCTACCACAAGAATAAAAAGTATATCATTCAATGTAAATTACATCATACAATGAAATCATCCTACTTCATTATTTATTTTGTAGGTAAAAAAATATGTTAGGCAACAAAAATATGCAAGTCTATATATGCAATGGAATACTTTACTGTTTAGGCATATTAATTATTACAATTATTTAATACTTCTTCTTCTTCACTTGACTTTCAAACTCTCACTCAGGCCCCGTAGCATGGATGGCCTTATCACGCGATAAGTGACAGGATAGAGCATCCGTCCCTGGCTGACACCGTTCGATAGAATGAGACGACGCGCTTATCACTTATCGCATGATAAGTTGATAACGCCATCCATGCTACGGGGCCTGGTCTGCCATGAACCCGCTTAGCGGGCGCCTATATACGCCGTAGGCATCGGCAAGGAGCGTAGTGCGTAGAGATTCTGGGCAGTGAATGTGTTAAAAACTTGGAGTTGAAGTGTAGTTAGGAGGTATCTTGAAGAACTGTATCCAATTGGGTGACAATAATCCGTCTTGATTTGACCACAATAAACACAAATTACATCATGCTTGCAGATTCCGAGTAGATATTATAAATATTCTGACAAAGTCTTTCCACAATTCCACATTCAATTGGTTGGAACTGCAGGGGAGTTAAATGGATGGCGTCATTATTACAGCAGATCACAATATACTATCATAATCGTTATAGTTCGTACACTATAAGATTTTCATTGTATTTATTATATTATTATTTTATTGAAAACGATATATCTAAGTCCTAAGACAGCGTAAATGCCAAATGTCAAATGTTCCTATATATGACAGATCGCTGCCCCAATATTATAGGGTTCTATGTTGCACTTTTATCACCTTGAAATTTGAAGTTTGTCAGTGTGACACTAGGTCTAAATTGAAGTACCCCGACAATGTAACATAGGACCCTATAACATTGGGGCAGCGAGATGTTACGCACATACGGTGTATACTAGACAATGTGACCTGTGTGATAAAAAAATATTCCACATACTAAAGAAACGTATTCGAACTTCTTTCATTAATAACGGGCTCTTAAGATGAGAAATATGAAAAATCGGGTTGTAATGGTAGGGTTTGTGAACGAACTTTTGTGTTTTAAATTAGAACAAATTGTAATAATGATCAAAAATCTATTTTAAACGTTTATCCACCCACATGACACCCTATTAATTCTCCCTGAAAACGTATTATTTTCTAACAGCTGGTATTAAACTAGCGAATTTTACAGTTGTCAAAATGCAAAAAATCGCGACAGACGTCCGTCCAGCCCGAGGCCGCTTGGCCATCTGCCTACCAAAATTCAAACGAAATACTTACGCGCATCCGTTTTGAGCGAGATTTTATATTTATGTGCTTAATTTTACTGATGTACGTTAATTAAAAATATAATGAGCCTACAATGTTGTCACATATATAATAAGGAATAAAAGGATACAAAAATAAATACTGAACAGTGACTAGCAAAAAAATGGTTCTGGTTTTTAGTCAACTCGACCTACCGAAAAACGCGCAATCAGAGCTAACTTTGCGAGCCTAATCCATCGAGGCAAATTAATCAAATCGTGTTTTGGGCATTATAAAATTGTAGAAAATATCTTCAAATAACATTTAAAAAGTATTTTAATTTGTATTTAATTTGTATTTAACTTGTATTTGTATTCAATTTAATTAAGTTACCTTGTATTGTACTTAAACTAACATAGTTTTATATAATTTGTATGTTTTTTTATGTTACTAACAACTATGGAATCTTTTGTATTCCGAAATAAAGATTTTATTATTATTATGTATCTCCTGTTTAAATTCACGGGACAAAGCCCAGTCCTTTGGAAGGCGTGCGTGGGGATATAGATCCAACACGTAGAGGCCCTTTGGAGACGAAGTTTAATGTGATGTAACCCTGCTAGAACCCATTCACGGGTACATCGGTAGATACCCGTGAACCGGTTCCAACAGGCGTTGGGGCTATTGTGGGTTATATGGATAGATAACGGGTTCTATGGTGATGAGATTTGGGTGGATTATGAAACTGGGCTATTGCAAAAAGGTCCGGACACCTGCCATAACATTGTTATACACAAAGTTATCGAGGCAGGCGGTGACTAGCCGCTCATTAGATGGGCCCCTATTATTATTATTATTAAATAAGAAACCGTTACATTTTATGTAGTTTTCGCGTAATTAAGTAGGAATTTTCAAGCCTTATTCTACCCCCTTGTGGTACTTTTCTGAAGCTGCTTCACTTTAAGTCATTGATTTAGTATATGTAACTAGATACACAATCAGCCGGATAAAATGGAAGGCCAAAAGAACCGGCTGATGGAATTGGCCGGCTCTTTTGCGTTTAGTCTGGTTTCGACCGTGAGACTTGTTGGTTGTCAGATATGTCTAAATGTTCAGTCAAAAACTGCGTAAATACCAACAAAAAAACAAGAAAAAAAGATGGGATATATTAATTCCAGTAAGTTCTCTTGATAACGTAACGAAATTTGTGTAAACTCGTTGTAATTGAATACTTTTAAACATGTTTTAAATAATTAGTTTTGTTAGTTCAAATGGCATACGTCGCAGAACATAAATCTAAGGAGTCGGTATTAGATACTTTTTTTATGACGTTGTTACCTACGTTATATGGTTTTCATATTTAAGATTTCCTAGAAATCCTCAGCGACATGCAAGATCGGCTGCAGTCATAGCACGTCACAGTCGAGACGATTTATTTAAACCAAACGACTTTAAAATAAAAAGCGAAGTAAAACATCGTTATGTTACACTCATCTGTGAGCTGTAAATTTGCTACACGATATAAAATAAATGTACAGATTTTTAAGACATATTCCACTAAGGACGTTTAGCGGACATGATTGTAACACCGAAAAGAAAAACAATAAAGAACTTTCTATTCTAATCTATTCTATTCGCGCGTCGTTTATTCGACTCATTTTCCTGCTTCGGATAATATATACCTACAACAAAAAAGGATTAAACAGCCACCTAAAACTGCCACACCTGTCATATTTATTTTACATATTTTAATTTCAATTATTTCCAATAATTTGTCAGGCAAAATTAATTAGTTTATATGGATCCAGTTTATAAAACAAACATAATACAGCAAAAACAAGTTTTGTATGAAAAACTTAAATATGCTTATATTTTTACTATGGTACTGAAGCTACATAAACTAATTAATGACCTGGATGATATTCTAAGTACAAAGTTTTAGAGCAAACTAGCTAGTCGTTTTGAAATGAGAGCGTAACTACGTTTGTATGGAGATTGAGCTTAATGAGGACTCTTAATTTACTATAATATAATTGTATGATCCAATATCAACACATCATTTAGAAATTTGAAACTGTTTTTTCCCCACTTGTAAAATAAAGAAACCTGATTTATTTGTGATATTGGTCTTTCTGTTTAAATTCCTACATAAAATATTGTTAAAATAATTTTATAACGCGACTCCATTCATTCGCTATTTAGTTTTGACGTGAGCAGTTAAGTCATATTATGATAAAAGCTTAATAAACTAAAATAGTGCATTACTTACCTAGGGCGGTTAAACAAAGAATGTCTCAGATCGCAGGTATTTGACGCCCGAGCCGAAGGCAAGGGCGATAAATATGCGCTCTGAGGCTTTCTTTATTACCGCCCGTGGTAAGTACAAAATTTTACGTCTCTATCTGGCCAGGAAGTGGGGTTTTCCGCACGCATAGCGTGCGGTAATTCCTACTTTATGGCCAGGTATGACGTAAAGTATTTTATCTGTTGATGTTGATTTGCTAATATGGTGCTATTAGTCTAAAAAACTGAGTTGTTTTTTTTATGAAACATATCTTGATGCAGGTTATATTAAGTTAACGCTATTAGCAACTACTGAAATATACCTAGAGTTGTCATTTTGGGGCACATTTCTAGACATTTTTGTTCGGCATTGTGAGTCTATTTACTTTATGGTACGTCAATGGCTTAAGTGCTAAGTAAGGGAGACATGCCGAAATATAATTTTCCACACTCAACGATTGTTAATAAGATGAAATTGAGTCATCCAGTACAAAGGAAAATAGACAGATTAATACAAGTTATTAAGATTTTCTTTAATAAAAGTGTCATTTTTGTTACTGGTCAATTACTGGTGCAACAATCGCTCGAATACTGGTGCAAGCTGGTCAAAAAAGTGTATAGATATTCAGTAATTTTATACTCACTAATTGGTTCACCGATAAATGAGGAGTGTTATATATTTTTTGCATATCCTCCTAAGGCCCATGGGCCTACTGGAAGGACTTATTCTCTTAAAGGAATTTAAACCATTTTGGGTTGGAATAGAGTTGCATTTGTTTTTTTTTGAAACAAACGAAATTCAACTCTATTTCTTACATTAGTTCAGTGATTCCCAAAGTGGTCCAGGTGGACCCCCAGGGGTCCACGGGAGACTTGCTGGGGGTCTACGTAGGCGTGAACAAAAAATGGGGGTCCATAAAATGTTAATGGGGGTCCACGAAAATTTATCTGGTTTTGATAGTAAAGAGCAAAAATGTAAGCATAGTTTTTAAAAGGGCCTACTACCTACCTACATTGTTTTTAGTACCTAACTAAGCAGATTATATTTTAATAAGGCAAGCGACTGTTACTTGTTCAAACTTGCGTATTCGATATTACGTAGGTACAATTTCGTGTACAGACTTGCAAAGCGCTATCCGCCCGACAATGCTTAATGCTTGTTCAGACATGAATTTGATCACCACTATAAATACTTGATGCCAAAGGCAAACTCATTCATTTGTTTCCGGAATTACGAAAAGAAGGTGTGAGAAAGTTTATATCAGTGTTTGCTAGTGCCGGAGAAAAGTAAGTACCTACCTTTTTTTTGTTTTATAGTACTTAAGTATTTTGTTTACGTGTACCAGTCGGTTGATCACAACTGTTTGTATTCACGGCGCAAACGGTGAGGGCAACGCACTCTAAACCGAATAGGTAGGTATCACTAACACTGCGACGGTCGGAAGAGATTAATTCCAATCTTTCCTTCATACTTAAACAGGCTTAGGACTGTCTGACACAATTTTCCGATGTAAAACATTAGTGGTAGATACGTATTTAACAAAGTAAGGGATTTCAGGCGTATTTAAAAGATTGGAATCAACCATTTGTAAATAATCCAGATTATCACTATCACTTATCACCACAGCTATCACTCATCGTCACACGCGATCGGACACTTGCCAATAACAAAGCAGCACTTGTGCATAATGTGCATTAGCCGAAAACCAAAATGTGACTGAGGTCACTGAGGCGGCATTTCACAAAGGGAAGCGCGAGCGCCTTAGAATAGGGATTACGCGCGGGGTTGAAAGGTGCCGCTCGCACGTTATTGGACGGTAGTCCACGTGGACTTATTTTTATTGGATATTGATTAGCAGGCTCGATTGCTAGGTACTATCACCTATTGACTGAAACTAAACAAGTGATTCAAATTAAAATTGTTATTTATTAAATACGTTATTTTATGAAAAAAGAGTTAAAATTTAATAAATAGGTATACCTTTCAATTTCTTATAATGGATACATTAAATGGGCTTTTGGTGTAAGACGGTTAAAAAAACACCTTGTAGATAGGTAACTTCGTAACTTACAGATATTTTAATTGTCCTCTTTTGATTTGAAGACAAAGAGCACGTTTTATTCAATTGTTTTTTCACGACAGAAGCACTGCCTTTCTAAAAAGGCCGAATAAGCAATATTGCAGAGCAATTAATTTTGTAATTTTTCTTGCAAATGACTACTAATTTTATAAAACAGTAATTTCACAATCATTTTAAATTGATTTTGAAGTAACTATTTTATCAAAACTATTTCTTTTTGGAAAGAGCAGGGCTTGAGCTTCGATGCCAGTTTGTCACGTTTTAACAATGAAGCCGCAGACAAAAAATACGCAAATACACGGAGCGCGTGAACTCATTGATTTGATGAAATGTTAGTTATCGCTTTTATGGACAATTTTGGGATTTCGACTTTTATTTTTTTCTACACAAATATGATCAGTATTTGATACTGAGTACACCAATTTTTATTTGTACTATTAAAAATTTGTGGTAAATTAGGTACTTTAAAATTGATACCGTTTTGTGAAAACGTCTGTATTTGTCTTAGCGGTTTATTAGTTGGTCCCTTTACAAGCCGTAATTCTATTACCGCGTGGTGACAAAGGCTGCGGTGTGATACCTATATTCAGAAAAAAACTTGGTTACTAAAACATTTTTTTTTACAGGTAAGGTAACTGACACGAAACATGGCTACAGCAAAGAAAAAATGTCGACAATATAGTGTCGATTATTTGAAATATGGTTTTGTTCCATCAGAGGCAGACAAACAATTGCCCATGTGCCTATTATGCAACAAAGTTTTGAGCAATGACTCTATGAAACCATCAAAGCTCGAAGATCATCTAAAAAGGTGTCATACTGATAAAATAGGTAAAGATTTGAAATATTTTCAAACATTGAAGGAAAAATATGAAAAGAGACCCACCATGCACAGTATGTTCGCTTCAACATCTCAAAGTAACGATGATGGCTTGCGGGCATCTTACAATATCTCATTACTAATAGCAAAATCTGGAAAACCGCACACTATCGGAGAACAATTAATTTTACCCGCTGTTGAAGAGGTTTTAAAAACTGTTTTGCACAAATCTCCATTTGACGTACTAAAAAGAATTCCATTAAGTAACAATACTGTTCAAAGACGCATTGATGAAATGAGCTCTGATACCGAAAGTTTTTTGTGCAATCATCTGCAAAAAACTCATTTTTCTATACAACTGGACGAGTCAACGTTACCCGGTAATGAAGCATTATTATTAGCATATGTTCGATTTATTATGGAGGAAGAAATTCACGAAGAATTGCTATTTGCCAGAACTTTGGAGACTGACACTAAAGGCGAATCAATATTTAATGTCCTGAGTAATTTTTTTACGGAAAAATCGATTCCATTTACAAACATTATTTCAGCGGCAACAGACGGAGCTCCTGCAATGGTCGGTCGATATCGTGGGTTTATAAGTCATCTCAAAAGAATTATACCAGGACTTACAGCTATTCATTGCGTAATCCACCGACAACATCTTGTGGCAAAACATTTAAGTGACAGGTTGAACCAATCTCTTCATTTTGTAATAAAAGCTGTCAACAAAATCAGAAGCAATGCATTGAATACGCGTTTATTTGCTCAATTGTGCGACGAAAATGATGAAGACTTCAAACGACTGCTCTTACATACTGAAGTACGCTGGTTGTCAAAAGGTGCATGTTTAACGAGATTTTACTCTGTTTTCGATTCCGTATTAGAGTTCCTAGAAAGTAGAGATCCAGATTTAAAAGAAAACTTGATCAAATTTAAAGCAGACATTGCGTATTTGACAGATTTGTTTAAAAAATTTAATCATATTAACTTGCAGTTACAAGGGGACAGCCTGAATTTAATTAAAACAAAGGGGATAATTTCGGCTTTTCTTGGGAAATTGAAATTTATGAAGCAAAACATTAGTCGGCGTGAATTCTCTCAATTTCCAAACTTGTCGCAGGTAGAATGTATTGATGAGGATAACCATACCTACAGTCAACATTTAAGTGCCCTGCATGATGACTTTGAAACCAGGTTTGAAGATATGCTGACGATGGATATACCACCATGGATCATAAATCCATTTGATGAAACGGAAGTGGCTAATGTTGTATTACAAGAGGAGCTGCTCGAGCTAAGCACCAATGAGGAGCTGAAGGTGAAATTTAGAAAAGGCTACCAAACATTTTGGCTGCAAGCAGAAATACCCGAAAAATATCCTGGACTGTGGGAAATCGCAAGGAAATTTTTAATAGCTTTTCCCTCGTCATACCTTGTCGAAAGGAGTTTTAGTGCAGTTACAAACCTCTTAACAAAAAAAAGGAGCAAATTAAACATCACAGAACGGGGGGATTTGCGGTTATTGCTCACAAAAATAAAGCCAAACATTGATCGTTTGCTGACACTCCATCAAATACATCCTTCCCATTAATTAAAATTATGACCTGAACCTAGGTATATTAGTATATTACCTTATTATTTTTTTCTTGTAATTATATTCTTTTAATAAATAAAGTGTTATAAAATGTACCATTTTTCGTTTTTATTTTACCTATCGGAATAAAGGGACAGAACTCAGAAGCGACACAATTTTTATTTTTTGGTGACTTTAAGAATGTGGTAGAAATGTAGCAGCAGAGGGTCCACCGAAACCAGTAAAATTTTGGAAGGGGTCCACGAGAAAAATAAGTTTGGGAACTACTGCATTAGTTGATTCAAATTTCAATGTCATTTTGTGTCGTATGGTAGGCCTTAGGAGGATATACGCATAATATGCGATAATTAAGGTACAATATCGAATACTATTTCAAAATGTCTCTTAAATGGTTTGGGACTGGTACACTTACCCTATATATAAATTGTAGGTCACAAGCCTATTGATTCTAACACGAGCACCAATGGAAACAAGGCATATTTCAGGGCAGACAAGTGCATCGTGACACATGAGGTCGACTAAGACTATACAAACCTCGTTGACGAAAGATGTGTGGCCACGGAACTCCTTAAGCAGCTTGCCAGATTTGAGGCCGTGGATGCGCACGGTGCGGTCGAAGGAGGCCGACAGCAGCTGACCGGAGTCTCGGCTGAACTGGAGTGACGTCACGCCTCGTGTGTGTGCGCGTTCCAACTTCCTTTGCACTGCGCCCGTAGACACGCGCCACACCTGTTCAAAATTAAAATATTTACTCTGCAATAGGCCTCAAGCGCTCTTTATATGTTTTCATCACACTTGCTCGTAAAGGGTGTATTATAAGCAAGTTTATAGAGCAGCTATACCCGATTTACCCCCCGCGGGAGTTATGAGCTTGTGTGTGATCTGATTGGTTAAAAACAAATCAAATAAATTGGTTGGCAAATCTAGTTGGCCGCGCCGCGCGTCTCAAGAATTCTTCTCTGTGATTGGTTGAAAAAAATCTAGCAGGCCATGAGGCGCCACGCCCCCTCGCCCGCCTCAAATCTGTAAGTGAAGTTGTCAGTTTCGTCAATTTTTGAGTGGTGCGGTTGTATCAAACTTAGATTTTTCTGTCTTTTGTAGTTATTTATTTCCTCGCAAATGTGATGAAAAACATTGTGTATCACGGGCAGTAAGGGGATTACAAACTCGACTCATTCTTCTAATAGACTCTCGTTAGTAATCCCCTTCTTACGGCCCTTAATGCACAATGTACTATAGCTTACCAATGCAATGGTATCATTAGTGACATGTATACACAGCAATAATGAAACAATTCCCTGGGCACATATTTGCTGAGAGAGTCTCCGGGTCCATTATACTGTAATAATGCGGTAATAGGCGTATTAGGTTAGTTTAATAGCGAAACATTTGCCCTAAATATTGACAGTGACGAATTCGCCCAAGCTATGTGGCTGGAGTCGCTAAACAATGTAAAAACACCGGCAAGGGCGTGTCGGGCCATGCGCAGTGTAGGGTTCTGTAATTGCATGTCTTTGTTACATCGACACGCGCGCGCCAACTAAACGTTGCGGTTGCGTCGCCCAAATATGTACTGAAGTTGACTTTTCCAAGTACAGTTTTAAGTTGGTCGACTATTACTCATTAACTAGTTATGTCTACATATCAATGATAGTTTTCCTTTTAAATTCATTATGTACTACTGCCATGAATTGTTTCACATGCCCCGTATTAACCATTTAGCCAGAAGGGGCACTTGGCTCCGACAAAATTAGGGCTTTAAGGGGCTCACAGCTCCCAATGACCTTCGATCTGTTACTGTCCGTTTTTTCGTGTTTTTTTTGGCTTACCGTATTAACAACAACGTGGTTAACCGAAATAGTATCCCATATTTAATAAAATAAATAAATATTTGCGGACAATCTTACACAAATCAACCTAGTCCCAAACTAAGCAAAGCTTGTACTATGGGTACTAGACGACGATATAGATACTTATATAGAGAAATAAATACTTAAATACATAGAAAACATCCATGACTCAGGAACAAATATTCGTGCTCATCACACAAATAAATGCCCTTACCGGGATTCGAACCCAGGACCTCTTGCTTCGTAGGCAGGGTCACTACCAACTAGGCTAAAGCGGTCGTCAAATATTTACTTACTTAATATTTACTTCAAAACTCACAGTTTTTGAGATATATGGCACCAAACTTTAGCAATTTTAGGCCCAAAAACAGTTTTTTGACGTAACTTTTGTGAAAATGAGTTAAAAATAAAAATAGAAACAGTTACATGTAAATTTCATATATAAAAGTGCATAAACAACATACTAATATCGAAAACAGAGCTTTTTTTGACCATGTTTGAATAAATCATAGAAAAATTAATTTAATTTTTTTTCCAAGAAAACTCTCGTGCAAAAGTCGTTAAAGGATTGAAGAACCGATTAACGTTTGTGCCATAAATATATCTAGTGTTATGTTATGTATGACGGAGGAATATAAACTCATCAAAACTAGTCAAAAGCGCGTGGAGCCCCTTAACACGCAATATCACGCAAATGGATCCCGGAATAGAAAAATTGCTTCCAAGAACCCATAATATTTTTGTACAATCTATCTAACGATACCACACTCTATGGAATTACCAAGAAAAAAAATTACATCCCCACTTTACGTGTATGGGAGGTAGGTACCCTAAAAACAACAGTTTTTCAAAATTTTACTCTACCATTTTGTCGGCGTGATTGATTTATATATGCATGCCGAATTACAGCTTTATAGTAGTAAGGGTTACTGAGCTAAAGCCACAGCCGTGATAGACGGACATAGCGAAACTATAAGGGTTCCTTGTTGACTACGGAACCCCCAAAAAAGGGCTCATGTCAGTTATTTTCGCAGATAGAGGATATATAGATGACGTCCTAGCGTATACCCAAAAGGGACGATGGTAAATTAACCATACTAAATTAAGAAGTATCAGAAGCTAATACATTATTGACGTCTAATGTCATTTATAATTTAGTCGTATTATATCGGTGACGTCATGGTGGTGTCAGTTTCAGTACAAATTTTGACAGGTGTGGTGTCAAACAAGCTGGTGGCAAACAAAAAATCCGTATACGCGATGAGGGACAGAAAATATGACACTGTATCTCGTTCCCACATGCGGTATTGCCTATGCATACATCTTTGTCACTCAAGTGTGTATGTGTGTGTGACTCCCTCTATCTATTCTACCTCTATGGCTATTTTACAGTTAAATTTTAATTTCAAAGCTGGCAACACAGAGCCGCTTGATAAATAACGAATGGCCATTTGCCCAGTGGTGCCTGTTTAGAGTTTTAAAATTGTAACTTATAGCATCGATCTTATGAAACGAGCCTCTGGTAGTTGTGTTGTGTTACTGACCTTGATGCGGCCATCGTTGGCGCCGGCGGCCAGTGTGTCCGAGTCCCGCGCGAACGCCAAGCTCAACACCGCCTCCTCCATACTCATGTATTCTTCCTGAGCTTGGTAACGCAAGTCCTTGCGGATCTTGCCCGTTGTGAAGTTCCACACCTAAAAGCAAGCATGTGTTAGAAAAAAATACAGGGTAAAACTGCAAAACATGCACAAAAACAAATACGTAGGAACCCTAACTGGTGGCAGTTAGGGTTCCTACGTATTTGTTTTTGTGCATGTTTTGCAGACATGCGTGAGTGCCATGACCTACTAGCGGAGCTTACCAAAATCTAGCCAAAAGGTGTCCGGAACTTGATGATCTTCAATAGTGGTTGCTCTCTCATCGCTCGAAGCTGAATACATTAATATTTTACGCATTTTAGAGTGTCATACCTCAACCAAGCCGTCCACGGATCCGGTGACGAGATACTGTCCATCAGGAGAGAACCTCGCGCATTCTACGTGCGACTTCTGCCCGAATTTGATGGTCTTGAACAGCTGAGTGGGGCACTGGTCGTCCTCTTCGTCACGAATGGCAGCCTTGCCTCGGAACAAGTCGATGGTTGTGCCTGAAGGAAATAGCGACTTGATATAGTTTATAAACATTTTGTTTCTGTTCTCAAAATTGGCAGTGGAATCTTCAGATTACATATGTGACATACCTAGACAACACAGTGGTAGTCCAATGACCATGAATGCCTATAGGACGAATAGATATCATATTTGGAATATGGACAGTGGACCGTACCTCTATACAGAAAACCAAAGTTAGTTTTTATGTGTTATGGAAAACTGAAAGGATCGGCAACTCGCTTGCTTCTTTGGACTCGCAAGCGTCCACAGGCTACGGTGCATGCATACCAACAGGCAGCTTGTAAAGTAGAAAAGACTTTGCAGTTTGGGGGTGACCGTACGCCTCTCGGGGGTCGAAGTACCGGGGAATGTCAGGGTGTAGTCAATTCATCATAGTCACCGCACGCCTCTCGGGGGTCGAAGTATATAATAGTCACCTGGCGGGAGCAGGCCCTGGTGCTGCTGCCACTTGAGCGCCTGGCCCAGCAGCGCGAGCAGGCGCGAGGAGGGCACGACCGACACCTCTCCCGCGAGGGAGGCCGCGATGGCTGCGCGGCGGCGCTCCTTGCCGCCGCCCGCGCCCTACGCCTCTCGGGGGTCGAAGTATATAATAGTCACCTGGCGGGAGCAGGCCCTGGTGCTGCTGCCACTTGAGCGCCTGGCCCAGCAGCGCGAGCAGGCGCGAGGAGGGCACGACCGACACCTCTCCCGCGAGGGAGGCCGCGATGGCTGCGCGGCGGCGCTCCTTGCCGCCGCCCGCGCCCTACGCCTCTCGGGGGTCGAAGTATATAATAGTCACCTGGCGGGAGCAGGCCCTGGTGCTGCTGCCACTTGAGCGCCTGGCCCAGCAGCGCGAGCAGGCGCGAGGAGGGCACGACCGACACCTCTCCCGCGAGGGAGGCCGCGATGGCTGCGCGGCGGCGCTCCTTGCCGCCGCCCGCGCCCTACGCCTCTCGGGGGTCGAAGTATATAATAGTCACCTGGCGGGAGCAGGCCCTGGTGCTGCTGCCACTTGAGCGCCTGGCCCAGCAGCGCGAGCAGGCGCGAGGAGGGCACGACCGACACCTCTCCCGCGAGGGAGGCCGCGATGGCTGCGCGGCGGCGCTCCTTGCCGCCGCCCGCGCCCTACGCCTCTCGGGGGTCGAAGTATATAATAGTCACCTGGCGGGAGCAGGCCCTGGTGCTGCTGCCACTTGAGCGCCTGGCCCAGCAGCGCGAGCAGGCGCGAGGAGGGCACGACCGACACCTCTCCCGCGAGGGAGGCCGCGATGGCTGCGCGGCGGCGCTCCTTGCCGCCGCCCGCGCCCTACGCCTCTCGGGGGTCGAAGTATATAATAGTCACCTGGCGGGAGCAGGCCCTGGTGCTGCTGCCACTTGAGCGCCTGGCCCAGCAGCGCGAGCAGGCGCGAGGAGGGCACGACCGACACCTCTCCCGCGAGGGAGGCCGCGATGGCTGCGCGGCGGCGCTCCTTGCCGCCGCCCGCGCCCTACGCCTCTCGGGGGTCGAAGTATATAATAGTCACCTGGCGGGAGCAGGCCCTGGTGCTGCTGCCACTTGAGCGCCTGGCCCAGCAGCGCGAGCAGGCGCGAGGAGGGCACGACCGACACCTCTCCCGCGAGGGAGGCCGCGATGGCTGCGCGGCGGCGCTCCTTGCCGCCGCCCGCGCCCTACGCCTCTCGGGGGTCGAAGTATATAATAGTCACCTGGCGGGAGCAGGCCCTGGTGCTGCTGCCACTTGAGCGCCTGGCCCAGCAGCGCGAGCAGGCGCGAGGAGGGCACGACCGACACCTCTCCCGCGAGGGAGGCCGCGATGGCTGCGCGGCGGCGCTCCTTGCCGCCGCCCGCGCCCTACGCCTCTCGGGGGTCGAAGTATATAATAGTCACCTGGCGGGAGCAGGCCCTGGTGCTGCTGCCACTTGAGCGCCTGGCCCAGCAGCGCGAGCAGGCGCGAGGAGGGCACGACCGACACCTCTCCCGCGAGGGAGGCCGCGATGGCTGCGCGGCGGCGCTCCTTGCCGCCGCCCGCGCCCTACGCCTCTCGGGGGTCGAAGTATATAATAGTCACCTGGCGGGAGCAGGCCCTGGTGCTGCTGCCACTTGAGCGCCTGGCCCAGCAGCGCGAGCAGGCGCGAGGAGGGCACGACCGACACCTCTCCCGCGAGGGAGGCCGCGATGGCTGCGCGGCGGCGCTCCTTGCCGCCGCCCGCGCCCTACGCCTCTCGGGGGTCGAAGTATATAATAGTCACCTGGCGGGAGCAGGCCCTGGTGCTGCTGCCACTTGAGCGCCTGGCCCAGCAGCGCGAGCAGGCGCGAGGAGGGCACGACCGACACCTCTCCCGCGAGGGAGGCCGCGATGGCTGCGCGGCGGCGCTCCTTGCCGCCGCCCGCGCCGTACGCCTCTCGGGGGTCGAAGTATGAGCGGGAGAGCAGGTTCTCTGGAGGAAAAGTGGTCGTCAAAACATGAACTTGGAAATATGTTGTTTTAGTTTGAATTATTACAAAAAGTAAATTATTACAAAAAAACTATTTCAAAACTTGGAAGTGTTTAATCAAGTTTGTTTCCAAGACAAAATTTCATGAAATGGACTACTACGAGTATACTAAGGTGCAAAAAACACACAGTGGTAGAGGGCTAACCAAGTAGATGGCTCGGATGACGCAACAACCTGGAGATTTTGGTAAGCAAAGTTGGAATGCTACAGAGAACAGGGGAAGCCACCCAGCAGTGGCCAAATAAAAAACAGCATACCGAGATGGATGTATCGGTCGGTGTGGTGCTGCTTCATGAGGCGGCAGGGGTGCGAGGAGCGGAGCAGCTGCCGCGCCGCGCCCAGCTCTCGCAGCTCTATCAGTTCCAACACCACCTGGAAAGAGGAGACCTTAAATACTATGTTCCTAAATCTGCCTGATGTCGTGTTTATTTTCAGCTGATGTAGGATGTATTTATTGACATATTACATCAGAGATATACAAGTCTTTGGGTCCAGAGCTGGAATTCCCTGTGCAAGAGGACCCCATAAAATAAGAAGCTTTCAACATGCATTCGTACATAGTAAATTAACTATTAGAACAAGGAATAATAACAACCGGCTAAAGTTAACTGACTAGCATAAGGACCCAGAGCAACTTGGGGCTTTTGACACAAGCAGGTTAAAGTCGACGACATTGCTGCACCGATAATTAGGGTGACCGACAGTTAAGCGTCTTCCTAGACGACTGTAATATGCCCATTAGTGAGTTGTTTCACCAATGATGAAATCCCCAACAGGAGAAAGTTGCTCAACCCATTACCTGCTCATAAAGCTCGACCAGCTTGCGCTCGGGCAGCTTCAGCGCGGCTACACAGCCCAGCACGGCATCCCAGTGACCACTGTTGATGTCAGCGCAGAACCCATCAACACTTTCTACCGTGTTCAGCGATACACCTGTTTCTTCCTGCAAAACAACAGATACATATATAACACTTATATACTCATAAGGCCTAAACGACCTAAAACTATTAATTAGTTGATAAATGATAGATTTGTTAATTAGAGATTATTTGTTTGTGGTTTACAGCCAGAGAAATGAAACATCCAATAAAGCATATCTAGTATATTGGTAGTAAACTATTAAATACGACTCATTTCTAAGCTCTAGATATAATGGCATTATTTAGTAGAAATACAAATTATAAGACAAGCTTTTTTTTCTAAATAAATAAATTTATTTATTTATTTATTTATAGCCTCTTTTCAGAAAGTTACAATAACATACTTAAAACTACAGTAACCGCAAAATATTACATTTCTGTGTGCCTACTGGCAAAGGCCTCCCCCAGTCTTCTCCATTCCTCCCTGTCTGTGACCACTCTGGTCCACGTCTTGCCGGCCATTTCTATAATTTCGTCCTCCCATCTTTTAAATTGTCTGCCTCTATTCCGTTTGCATCCTCTTGGGTACCATGTAGTTAAAATTTTGCTCCATTTCTCCGGTCCTCTTATTGTATGTCCAGCCCACTTCCATTTAAGATTTTTCACTTTATACGCTACATCCTCGAGTTTTGTCTTGTCTCTCAGTTCCGAATTCTTTATCTTGTCTATTCTTCTCTTCTTGAGTATGCTTCTTTCCATGGCTCTTTGACTTACTTTTAATTTCAGACACTGTGCCTTGGTCAGTGCCCAAGTTTCGCAGCCATATGTGAATATTGGCAAAATGCATGTGTTGAATAACTTCCTCTTTATACTGGTACTAAACTGGGTGCTCTTCATAATCTCTTTCATTGACCAGTATCTCTTCCATGCATTTCCGATTCTTCTGTCTATTTCTTTGGCGGTCGACTCATGTGGCGAGATTATTTGGCCTAAGTATAAATATTCTGGGACATATTCAATTATATTGTTATTTAGCCTAATTATATTTTTGTTGCTCGCATTGGACATAGCTTTTGTTTTTTGTACATTCATCGAGAGTCCCACCTCTCTGCTAGCTCTGTCCAGGTCTTCTAGCATTTCTTGTAAGTCTTCTGCGCTTGTCGCAAATACTACTATGTCATCCGCAAATCTCAGATGGGTAAGTTTAACACCGTTTATGCGCATGCCATAGTTCATCCACTCCATCTTCTTGAAGACTTCTTCCAAGACCGCTGTGAATAGCTTAGGCGATAGGGGGTCGCCCTGTCTCACCCCTCGTTGTACTTTTATGTCTTCTCCTTCTCTTTCTAATTTTATCCTTGCTGTGGTATTTGTATAAATGTTTCTAATTAGCCTTATATATTTGTGTTCTACACCTTGCCTTTTGAGTGCTTCCCAGATCTTTGTGTGGAATAACGAGTCAAATGCTTTGCAGTAGTCCACAAAGCAGCAGTAGAAGGTGATGTTGTATTCTTTACATTTTTCGAATATTTGTCTGACTGCATGTATGTGGTCCACTGCAGAGTATCTGCTTCTGAATCCCGCCTGTTCTACCGGTTGGTTCTCGTCCAATGTTTTTGTGATACGGTTTAGGATGATTTTTGAAAAAGTCTTGTATATGTTCGACATTAAACTTATTGGCCTGTAGTTGCTGATGTCGTTTTTGTCTCCTTTTTTATGAAGTAGTTTAATGGTAGATACTATCCACTGCTTTGGTATCATTTCCTTTTCCAAAATCATGTTAAAGAATTGAGTCAGGGTCGGTACTATATGTTCTTTAGTCTCAATTAGAGTTTCGTTGGAAATATTATCAGGCCCCGAAGCTTTGTTTATTTTCTGTGTGCTGATTGATTTTTCCACTTCTCGTTGCAATATTGGGGGTACTTCGCTTGTGTCTGGTAGGTCGATATATTCACTTGCATCTGGATTGGAATAGAGATCTTTATAAAATTCGGTGGCGGTGCTGATGATATCTATTCTTTTAGTTCTATCTTTGCCGGTGCGGTCTTTTAGTTTAGGGATCCAATCTTCTTTCTCTTGCAATATTTTTACCGCTTTTTTAGTCCCTCCAGTAGTAGCTATCAGGTCATGTAGAGTTTTTCGTCTATGTTGTTGACGGTCTTTTCTCATGTTTTTTCTTAATAGTTTACTTATATGGGTTATTTCTTTTCTTACTTCTGGGGTCTTAGGTGTTGATTGAATCATTTCTGCTCTATTTATCATTAATTGTTTCGTTTCTTCCGATAATATGTCTTTACCCTTTTTATTTTTGTCTCTCGTTCTCTTACATTTATTAATAACTTCAGTAAGCTTATTGTATGTGTCTGGGATATTATGTTCAGATAAGCTTCCTTGTAAGTTGTTTAATTCTTGTTTAAGTTGGTCAGCTGTTATTTATGACTTTAGGTCAGTGGTCTCTTTGTACTGACGGACCCATTTCCTTGTAGGTTTAGATGGTATAGTTTGTAGTCGAGCTCGAACCATTCGGTGGTTAATAAATAAGCTCTCATAAAAAATGGGGAATGGATGAAAATTTTAGAAACGCCTGATTTTTTTTTTGTAGATAGAAATAACCTTCCTTAGCACCAGAAAAAAGTTGCAGACTTTTCAGATGCGTCAATTATTTTTGAAAAATATAAACAGTTTCCTCACTTACATTTTGTGGTTAGGACGGTGAATGAGACAATTTCCTTGATCCGTCTCATATTACATAAAAATAACATAAAAATCCGTGGTAAACTGACACTGGCAATGATATTGACAGCTGCAGCAGCTATATTGGTCATTGCCAGGGTCAGATATTTCAAATATTTTTTGTAATATGAGACGGATCACGGAAAGTGGAGGAAATTGTCTCATTCACCGTCCTAACCACAAAATGTAGGTGAGGAAACTGTTTATATTTTTCAAAAAATAATTGACGCAGCTGACAAATCTGCAACTTTTTTCTGGTGCTAAGGAAGGTTATTCCTATCACCAAAAAAATAATCAGGCATTTCTAAAATTTTCATCCATTCCCTATTCTGTTGCTCGAAAATTGTCTGTGAGAGTTGATATACCACCTGCAGACCGTTGTAGGCTTGTTTAGATCATTACAGCCTGCTTCACTACTTTTGCTGTTGACTCTAATACTATGTTAACTTAACAAAAAACAGTAAATAAGAGTTTTGATGTAGTTAATTGATTTGTTTCCTTTCGAGTCTCAACATTTAGGTTCCTGCACCACTAAAGTTTCTTTTTAGCCCAATGGTTGACAGGTAGAGAATGTTTGAATCAGGCATTATTATTATTATTCTGGTAGTGGCTTTTGGGCTATCAAAGCCCTTGTATCACTGCGACCATCGCTGATCTATTGTGATTGCCACTTACTACAGTTCTTGGTCAAGTCCTGCAAACTCAAAGCAGGATTTTGTTGAACTCAAGAAATTTGATCTCCTCTGGGCACATGATGTGTTTGCCCACGAAGGAGTTACGACTACGCATGAGGCAAGGGCAATCGGTTAGGATGTGTGTAGGCGTCTCCTCTGCTTCAGGCATTAGGTCTGCCAATGGTACTTTTTAGTGCAATAACGTTTAAATATAGTGATAAAATACATTAGAAGGAACACGGAATATTACTATACCTGCAGCGTCTGTAGCGTCCTTGTGAGATTGGACTCCTTCAAGTACTGCTGGATCAGCCGGATCACACTACCGACAAACATATGTTCTTCACCAAGAATCTCACCATTTCGTAAAAGAATCTTAGCTTAAAGTATTAAAGAAGGTCAAGCGGAACCGTACTAACAGTAATAACCGAATGAGGTCTCGAATAAATACAAAAAATTATACAGAAATGCTCATAAACAAACGAATCAATAGCTATAAGTTCAATACTCACTCGGCGGATTCTATTTCGATAGACATTGTGGCTCAGTCGTCAATTTTTATTGAGCTAATTACTAGAAATATTCCGTTCTTCTATAGCAATTCCAAATTGTATACAATTGTCTCGTAAAGCTGATATTTATTTACTTTTTGAGGTTATACGAGGCTTCACAATTCGCATTGACTGTCAATGTCAAACTTGTCAAAGTAAATTATGCTTATGGACGCGTTCAAGCTACCGAATATTTGTGGTAAATATAAATTGGATTATTCTTATTCTGTCCTACTTGCGTCATAAAATTATAAAAATGGAACAATAATTGAAATTATTACACACGCACGCACGCACGCACGCACGCACGCACACACACACACACACACACACACACACGCACGCGCGCGCGCGCACACGCACACGCACGCGCACGCGCACACGCACACGCTCACGCACACACATAAATTGCTTCAAGTTTGCCTATAAAGATTGAAGAGTTCCCTCGATTTCCCCAGGATCTCATCATCAGAACTGGATTTTGGTGACAACGGGACCAATCTGGAAGTATATGCTTCCAAACAAAGAAAAACATTTTCAAATCGGTTCATAAATTACCGAGTTATCGCGTAACAAACACACATAAAAAAATTAAAAAAACATACGGACGAATTGAGAACCTCCTGCTTTTTTGAAGTCGGTTAAAAATCACATTAAACCAGGGAGACGTATACAATAGGGAACTTGCATCTTTTTATTTTATTACGAAAATCAAAAGTATAATCCAGCATTAAAACAAAAAAAACGGAAAATGCATCGAAAAATAAAATGATTTATTCAAAAGCTCAAACACTACACTACAAATATTACGAATATTTGTTCCTGAGTTATGGATGTTATTTATGTATATAAGTATCTATATGTATGTATCTATTATATATATCATCGCCTAGTATCCACAACACAAGCCTTACTGAGCTTACCGTGGGCCTAGGTTGATTTGTGTAAGATTGTCCCGTAATATTTATTTATTCAGGCTGGTGCCTCTATTTAAGCAATCCAGATGCCTGTGGCAAGAGACTCCTTAGAGTTTAACATGATAGGTATAATAACAAACAGCATAGCATAGGGCTTATTTTAAAATGTTTGATTTTCTGGTCCAATAAATACCTACCTAAACTCTCTCCTTCTCCTATCAGCTTATAATTGAAAAAAAGAAAGAAAAGCTTGTATTGAAATTGAATCAGTATATAGGTCATGAAATTAGTAACAAGATTTGCCGCTAGATGTCGCTGTTCCGAGGGCTGTCTCACGCTATCGTTGTGTTACCCTAGAATCTAGATAATATAAAGTTTGAAAAAATGGCGGTTGAGTGTCGATCGCGATCGGTTGACTTTCTGAGAGATATTTGTTTTTTGTGTTTGTAGAAGGGTTTGTTTCCGTAAAACAGTTGCTATTCCTTATTTTTTGTTTATGGGGAGGATTGGTAAGAGTTTTTATGCTTGTGATTGTATATAGAAGTAAGTAGATTATAGTGTTTTTAGTTTTAAGAGGGTAGATCTATGCCAGCGTCCTCATGAATGAGGATGCTGGCTTGGATGACCCTGGGGATGGGAATTTTTACCCAGGATTTAGAAATGTAAGCTTAGTCCAGTACGAGGATTTTGAAAATTCGCAGGTGAATGTTCCCACTCCCACAATGGGGGGGAAAAATAAATCAAATAAAAAACATAAAAGAAATAAAGAAGAGAGTAGAAGGGCACGTGAGCGCGACCTTGACCAAGCTAGAAACGCCGATCGGTCCCGTTCACGGGCCAGTACGAAGGCGTCAGTTCGATCGGAGACATCTGATGATGATAAAATTACGCAGAATGATTTGAGTGACACACTTCTCCCTGCCGCCCAGCTATCTATGGCTCAAAATGTTACACCATCATCGCCTCCGGCACACCTGGTTACCGACGCGCCTCACGTAACCCAGACACAAAGTCAGACCCCTGAGTCTCCTTTTACACCCATTGGGCGGAATAGTTACAACCGCAACGATTCAGGACCTTTTGTGGTTCATGTTCAGAGAGTAGAAGCGACCCCGAATTCAGGAAGCATACTTCATCCCGTCTCTTTCGGACAATTCTTACAGAAAAGAGGACGGGAATTCCCGAATGTGGTGGACGGAAGTATAAAAAGGTTAGGACGCAACAGAGTGGCTGTTAGTTTTCATTCAGCGGAAGACGCCAATACGTTTTTAGAATCTCACACCCTCCCCCATCATAACTACAAGACATTTATCCCGTCCTTTAATATCACTAGGCTGGGACTGGTACGTGGAGTGCCAGCTGAATGGACACCTGAGGAGGTTATAGAAAATTTACAAATCCCGCTTAACTCGGGGGGTGCGAAGCCGGTAAAGGTCCGTCGCTTAAACTTTAAAAAGAACAAACCTGATGGTGGCTACTGCTGGCTTCCGTCGGAGTCAGTGGTGGTTACTTTTGACGGGCAGTTTCTGCCGAAAAGGGTTTTCGTGTGTCTCAATTCCCTGCCCGTAGAAAAGTACCAATATCCCACTATACAATGTTTCCGGTGTTGCCGATTTGGACATACGAAAGAAAAATGCAGATCTCTACCTCGCTGTTATCGTTGCGGAGGATCCCACACGGGGGACACTTGCAACATTGATCCCTCCGATGCTAATTGTTGTAACTGTCCTCAAGGAGTGGGGTCTGGACACACTGCCAATAGTAAGGGATGTCCAGAACTGCTTAGGCAAACTGCTATAAAGAAAACGATGGCAGATGAAAACATATCTTATATGGAGGCTTCAAATTTATATCCAAAGCCCTCTCAAAAATCATATGCTAACATAGCCGCGACCCCTTCCCAGCCTCTCCAACAGACACAAACTTGGTATAAGAAAACAATTCCTCTTAGACCCCGATCACATGCCCCTCTAGCTAAAGGGTATGATAGACAAGCCCATGAGAGCATTACTAGAGATCCAACAATCCAGTCTAGACCAATTTATCAAGAAAACCCCCCGCGTCAATCAAATGAGCAGATTATTAGGGAATTAATTAAAATGATTTCCTCTGTCGTAAAAGCCTTTTCACCTTCCAGCCCCCTGGCTGACCCATCCCTGTTATCCCACGCTGCCCCGTTTATTTCTTCTCTTCTCTTCTCTTTCAATAATGGATCAAACAATCCTACAGTGGAATTGCCGTAGTATATCAAATAAAAAAAGTGACTTAATCTTTTTAATCAATAAATATAACCCATCAATTTTAGCCATATCTGAAACATGGCTAAGAACCGGTTCCAACTTTACTCTACCCCGATATGTTTCCCTAATGGATTATAGAGCTGATGGACGAGCCGGATGTGCCCTATTTATTAGAGACCACGTATCTTTCACTCCAGTGCCCATTCCTCAACATATTAACAGCTTTCATTCAGTTTGTGCCCGTGTGGAAGGAATTACCTTCTTATCGTTATATATACCTAACCCCACCGCCGCAATTCTTCATGAATTAAAATTGTTAGTAGTAAATCTCCCTCAACCGGTTATTATTTTGGGGGACTTTAATGTCCATCATCATATATGGGGATGTCATAAAATTGATACCCTAGGTGAGCAACTTCTGGAAATTGTAGACTCGGCAAATTTATGTATTTTGAATACAGGTTCACCAACCTTACGCACCTCGCCTGAACAAGCGGCCAGTGCAGTGGATTTATCTCTTTCGTCTCCTATTCTCGCCTCCCGAATTACCTGGGAAGTCTTGGATAGCACCTATGGCAGTGATCATTTTCCCATTCTGCTCAGTTTTCCAGCAGCATCTACTCTTCAAAAAGGGCCAGCTATTGTCCAGCCCCTCCTAGTCTATAATATCAATGGAGCGGATTGGGATGGATATAAAAAATGCCTTAACTCAAAGATTAAATATTTGCCTTCTATCACGTCTAAGTCGATTCAAATCTGTTCGAATGAGTTGATATCAGCTATAAAATCAGCGGCTGATAAGGTATTCCCTCTCAAGAATGCTGTATTAGGGAAATTAACATCTCCTCCATGGTGGGATAAAGACTGCACTAAAGCTGTAAAAGAAAGAAAGAAAGCTGAGCGGTTATATGCATCAAATATGTCTAACGAAAATTTTGAAACATTGATTAACGTTATGGGTGAAACTAAATCAGTACTTAATAATAAAAAAACAGAAGGTTGGAAATCTTTTTGTACCTCACTGAGCCCCTCTACTCCAGATACAATAGTATGGAATAACATACGCAGATTTAGAAGGTCATATAACCCCCGCAGCTCCCAATTCCCAACGTCACTTCTCTGGGCGGAGTCCTTTCTAGATACTATAGCTCCCTCGTATGTCCCAAATGTACTTGACTCTCCTATAGGCCTACTTAATAATAATTCAATGGATCCTCTAGATCAACTATTCACATTCACGGAGCTTAGGAATGTACTACGATCTGTTAAGGACTCTGCCCCGGGATATGACGGAATTACATATTCTTTTATATCTAAGGCGAGTGAACCCTTCCTTAAATATTTTCTGGACTTATTAAACTGCATACTTCTCTCTGGCCACCCTCCGGCTTCCTGGAAAGCCCAACTGATTATGCCAATTTTAAAACCTTCGAAAGACCCAAATAACCTTCGATCTTACCGTCCCATAGCTCTTTCCTCTGTTCTGATGAAGATCCTTGAACACCTCATTAAAAACCGGTTGGAGTGGTTTATAGAAAATCATGAGATACTTGGTAGTTCGCAATACGGATTTCGAAAGGGAAAAAGCACTCTAGACAGTTTAGGCATTTTCACAACCGATGTAAGACTAGCTTTCTCTAATTCTGCATCAGTGGTGGCTGTGTTCCTGGATGTTGAGGCTGCCTATGACAACGTCCAGCTCCCTATTCTCAGGGAAAAAATCCGCGAGCTGAGAATTCCGGTGAGGCTGGCCACACTCGTCGGCAATCTCCTTTCAGAACGGCAGGTCACTTTTCGCGGAAGAGACCCTAATATAAATCCATCGAGAACAGTTTGGCGTGGCTTACCTCAAGGGTCTGTTCTGAGCCCTCTGTTGTATAACCTTTACACCTACGATTTGGAGAAGTCAATTAGTGGATGTCAAATTTTACAATATGCTGATGACCTACTGATTTACTGCTCTAATAAAAATATCGAAACTGCGAGCGGGGTGATAAATCATTCCTTGCAGTCATTAAATAGCTGGCTTCAAAATAACGGGTTATCCCTTTCACCGAGTAAGAGTTGTGCTGTTATATACTCACGTAAGAGATTGTTACCTTACATTTCCATTACTATTAATAATTCAGCTATCCCTGTTAGCTCCTCATATAAATTTTTAGGCGTAATTTTAGACACTAAATTGAATGGAACCCCTCACTTTGAATACCTGTTAAAAAAATGTGAACGCGGCCTCAACACCCTAAGATGCCTTGCAGGGGTTTGGTGGGGCGCCCACCCAACCTCCCTCAGGTTACTATACAATGCCACGGTTAGGAGTGTATTAGATTACGGGACATTCCTTCTGGAGCCAGGAAATAGGACGGGGTTCAAAAAACTAGACCTCATTCAATCAAAGGCTATGAGAATAATCACAGGAGCAATGAGATCTAGCCCAATTAATGCCCTACAAGTTGAATGTGCGGACCCACCCCTACAATTGCGTAGACAGTTTTTGGCTGATAGCTATTTTTTCCGCTCGCTCCAATTTTCTCACCATTCCATTTTCCATCGCGCTTACGAATTAAAAGATGCTTCCTGGTCGAATAGCAAGGGCCCTCCATGTATAGTCAACAGTTTAGTGAAGTTCCAATCTATCAAAGACCCAGTGTGTCATTCTCGAAGACTCCCTCTCTTTGAATTCAACTACGAAACTATTATCTACCAGCCCCGTGTAATTATAGATTTCGACATCTGTCACGATGATCCGCATGCAGATGAATATCTCCGCCAAATATTGTCACGTGAGTGGCACGATTGGAATACCATTTACTGTGATGCGTCTAAGTTCTCTGAGGTTGGGTGTGTGGGAGTGGGCGTGTTCCACTCGCAGTTCAACACATCAATTAAAGTGAAATATCCCCCAGAAACCTCGGTTTTTACTGGCGAATGCATTGGTATATTGGAAAGCGTAAAATATATATTGCAATACAATTTAGAGAAATCAATAATTTTTTCCGACTCTCGCAGCTGTTTACAAGCTTTATTAACTAACCCTTTTGCGGCCAAAGTCCAAAACCCAATTATCTATGAAATTAAGGATAAACTTATAGTCTGTAAAAGTAAAGGATACGAAGTAACACTTATCTGGATCCCAGGACATTCAGGGGTGACCGGTAATGAAACAGTAGACCAAATAGCTAAGGATGCGGTGGTGTCCGGCGATAAAATTTCATTCAAAAACTATAGTCACGACATAGTCCCGTTAGCGTCGAAGTTCCTGTTTCGGGCGTGGTCCTCCTCCTGGGCCAGGTCAAGTAAATCTCGTGGAAGACTTTTTTCTCTGGTCCAACCCACAATTTCTAGAAAACCTTGGTTTTCAAAAATGTACATCCCAAAACAATTTTGTTCGACCATTATCCGTATGAGATTGGGTCATTGTAGCATCCCTACTCATTTAGCAAAGATTCATATCCGAGATTCCTCTCTGTGCGAGTGTGGGTTGGATGAGGGTGATCTCAATCATATTTTCCTAGCGTGCCCCCTTTATAATAATACTTTCCTATACAAAGATCTGATTAGACTAAAAGTTCAATTCCCAACCCGTGTTTTAGATTTAATTACTTGTAAAGATAAAGAAATTGTTGTAGCTTTATGCTTATTTTGTGAACTAAATAAGTTAAAAATTTAGTAAACTTGGTTTATATTGTATAAATATAATATGTCATTCTTACAATGTTATAAATGTGTTGTAAAATGTACTAATAAGGTAGTTGTGATTCGTCTGTATGTATATTGTAGTTTTTGATTCGTCTTACTAAATATGTGTGGGATTGTTAACTGTTCTTTTGCAGGAATAGCAACTAGTTCTTTGTAATTTTTTGTAGTTTCCGAATCGAATTTTGTTTTTAATGTTTCGAAATCGACATGACACTGGCTAATCAACCGTAAAGCCAAAAACGAAAAAAAAAAAAAAAAAAAAAAAAATATAAAGTTTGCGGTCGACTCGCAGCTCATACAATCTCCTTATACTTACTATAACTCTTTGCATACAATACATGCTCAATGCTCATCATTATTAAATTTTTGGGACGCGTCTCCGCAAATACCAGCGAAGATGCGTCAAATGACGTCATTAAGTAAGGTAAACGTCCGAGTGCTCGACGCCAAAGACTACAATATACATACTGAGATAGACAGGCAACTCGACCAAATTGAGAAGGCATTTAATGCTTGCGTATACAGGCGCCATCTCTTCTGCGGTAGTTACAACTTTTCTTTGAATGTACAAAACATACAAAAAGTGCGTCGGTCGTAGGATTTGAACCCCGGATCATCGACTCCAAATACCACCGTCTGTACCCCTAGGCTACTGATGCCTTGTGACAATACGGCGAATTTTGAAATACCTTGACAGCCTAGCCTAGCAATCGCTAGAGCTTCAGAGAGTTCGCCAGCTATCAAGAAGGTGGCACTGTTTTCAATAAGAAACTGGATTTGCATTAAGTTCTAAGTTCGCATTGCATGCTCGACGCTGTACTATTTATTAGTATACTGCATGAGCACTCTGTGTCAAATTCGAATGAAGAAAAATCCTCTTAGTTCGAATTTAACTCATATTGCTTTGATGTATTGCCATGCCATATACTAGTACAGCGTCGGTCGAGCCAGTATCTCTTAGTAGTCTGTGGGTCGAGCACTCTGACCTTTACCTTACGCGTTTCGTGAATGTTTTATTTTACACAAATGATGGTGTAAAAAATATTTTGTTCACATCCGAAATATTTGATAAATTTGACAAAACGTCGGTAGATTAAACGTAGATAACTTAATGCGTTGATTATTACAGAAAAAACCCAGATAGCGCTGTGGGCTGATAATATTTGAGGAGTACACCGTCGATTCCTCAAGGATCTCAGAATTAACACTTCATTAGTTGCTACTTCAACCGAATCATGTTCATGTTTTTAGCCCCATTTATAATTCCTCCCCTTGAACTGATTATTATAAAAGCGGCCATTGCAGTCTGGCCACAAACCGTGTCAGTAGAGAGGTAAAAGCATGTACTCATCCCTTACTTTAGGGTAATCGAAGATTGGGTTCTGCCTCAGGTATTGGGTGACAGTGAGGAAACAAATCTAATATTATGGTTCGTATGCTGTAGTTAGACCAAAGACTAAGATAAGAGTAATCCACTTAACACCTAGCTTCCTGATTCTGATACATATGTCACTCACTTGGTAGCTTCTTCATGTTTGCCTTCAGTAGGCGGCTCCTTCCACAAAGTCATGAAATGTTTTAAGACACAGACTTCTATGTGACTGTAGATCGCGATGTCCGATCCAGTGTAAAAGCTCCTCCAAATCATTCAAACCAGCCCATGTTCAAGTATTTGAAGTTCCGGCCATAGAAAGGATATAATATATGGAATGCTCAAAATAATATAAGCGCAATTTGGTTATAATGAAAAAAAAATTTTACATTTTTTAAAGTTTTATTAGGAAATTGTATTTAATATCATGTAGAGGAGCGGGTAGACCTTTGCGCGGCGCACTGCACACGCGTGACGCTACGCGACGCGTCGTGTGTAGCGCGTACTACCACTTTAAATTTGCTAAGCTACACACAACTCCACACGAGTCCATAATATACTATTACATAATTATATGGTGCCATCAGATACACACTCTTATAAGATAAGGCCCCATACAACATCACGGATGTCCAGCTGAAAGGGAGGCAATTACCTGTTAGAATGAGACATATAGTGAGAATAAATAAAACTACTTATTTATGCTATCATTTAACTGCATCCACCTCAGCTGACACTCATCAAGAATTTTCATATTATAAAATTTAATCGCACTTAACAATACAACTTGAATTCACTTATTAATAATTTATTTATTTATTACTATCATTACACGCTATCAGTCATATCTCCAGTGCCATCGCCGACACTGAACCATTCAATAGCAATATCATCATAAACACGGTCATTATATGCCTCGATTACACGCGGCGAGTAGTGACGAGTAGGTGTACACTCGTCACAAAGAGCCTTGAAATAGACAGCTAGTTGGTTTCTTATCACACTACTAGGCCGTGATGTCTCGCCACTATAAATACTAGTAAGCTTTAACAAGGGCATTCGTTCAATTTATATCAACTCAGAAACACACTGGCTAGTAAAAAAAAGGGCTGATGATTAAAGAGTAACAGTAGACGGTAAATGCCAACATCGTCATAGGGATTATAGTTATTATAGCCGCAGCGAGCTCTTTGTTGGTTGGCGGTAAAGCGGGTGATCCATTGGCGAGCGAACAAGAAACATGATGCTTCGTGCTTCGACGACGAGCCAATGGAATGGAAAACCAATACAGCATCTAAATTCCGCGGTATGAAAAAACGTGGCAAGTCAGGCTTGGATCAACGAACTGTTGGATTGTTTACACGCCAACCGATCACCCGCTTAGAGACCTGTATGCAGTCTGATTCGTGTGAGTTCATTAAATAGGAGTGTTCTATCTTTTGCGAGTAGCTTTTGTATGGACTCACACTAATCAATCACTGATCAAGGTGCATACGGGCCATAAGAAACGAAGCCGTCACGGCCTCGGCGCGTGTCAGTAGCGGTCCGGCGGCTCATTCCACACCAGCGCGTCGAGCGGAGCAGACGTGCGACTTGCACTTGCACTCGGCGACGAGCTCACAGTTCCAGGTCGGCGGCGGGGCGGGAGGTGGAGGCGGAGACTGGTATGTCGGGGGGTGTGAGGCGCGCGTCTTGCAGGAACGGGTGTTGTATCGCCGCGCGCGCTGACAGCCGCTCCGCTGGCTCGTACCTGCAAACAAAATCAGAGTTGAAGTATGTTTTTTTTACATTTACAACCTTTCCGCTATCAGGCGGGATAGGATAACTAGTGGGGCAGGGCAGATTACTAGAACAAATTGTTGTAAATGTGGACAAAAGCACCAATTGTTTTCAGGTACTAGTTAGATATATTTAATTTTTGATAGGAACCAACTTTTCTATCGGTCATCTTTAATGTTATGGCGGCCATTTTGAATTATAGCCGAAATACTATGGCTGACGGAGGAGTTGGTTCCTATTACATGACAAATAAATTGGTACTTTTGTCCAGCGCATGCTTTATTAACCGAAAATTAGTTAGCTAGCAATATCTGGATAGCAAATGAAACCGAGCCGTCACACCGGGTGCTCATAGAACCTGCGGGGCTAGCACAACTGACACAACAAGCGCGACGCGAGTCGAGAGAATCTACCCGCCTCTTTCTAATTTGCACAATACGAGTGAGACAGGAGTCGCTGAGTCGCGCGCGACACGACTTAGCAGCAAGTTGTGCTAGACGTACTGAGCAGCGCGTCGAGGAGCGCTGTCGCTTGAGCCATTCGTCTAGCATCTTATGGTAGCAGTTCATGCGGGGGCCGCGGCGACTAGCGCGGAATAGTAGCCAAAGTGAGACTTCGGGGGCATAAGGGCCGTAGCTGATTAGAACGTCGCCTCGAGGAGAGCTGCCGCGTGGCACTTGTTTATCAGCCTTCGGATCCTAGTTTGCCGGTCACATTGGGTTACCGCGGGAGTACACACTACATAGTAGGTACCTGAGCAGCGCATCAAGGAGGTCTGCCGCATGCGGCACTTGTCTCGCAGCCGGCGGCAGTAGTTCATGCGGAGGCCGGGGCGGCCAGCGCGGGAAGGCGGCGCGGTAGTCGGGCAGGCGCCGCGCGCGCGCCCACAGGGCTCCGCCCGGGGTCCCGAGCGCGCGGAATAACATTGGGTTACCTTGGGAGTACACTACATAGTACCTGAGCAGCGCATCAAGGAGGTCTGCCGCATGCGGCACTTGTCTCGCAGCCGGCGGCAGTAGTTCATGCGGAGGCCGGGGCGGCCAGCGCGGGAAGGCGGCGCGGTAGTCGGGCAGGCGCCGCGCGCGCGCCCACAGGGCTCCGCCCGGGGTCCCGAGCGCGCGGAATAACATTGGGTTACCTTGGGTGTTGTTGAGGAAAACGCGAAGAATACTTCCATTCAGCAAGAGTCATTTAATCCAACTCAAATTCTGTTACAAAAGTCATTCTATTTTAAAAGTAAAGAAAGTAAAAATCAAAAAAGGTAAATACCAATATAAAAAGGTTAGTCGGTCGGCAACATGGCCCCAAGCGGTGTGGAACACCAATTAACAATCTAGTGGTACTAGCTTGCGGACCGGCCGACGCAGCACACCCCCTTTAGTCGCAACATTCACTACGCGGACAATATTATCCCTACCCGGAAATAACTCGGTGACTCGTCCAATAGGCCAGCAGTTTCTTGGTAGATTGCCATCCGCAACCAGCACCACATTACCTAATTTCAACTCTTCATGAGGTGCAACTGATTTTCGTGGTATCAAGAGCGGCAAGTATTCTTTAGTCCACCGTTGCCAAAAATGTTCTGCAAGTCTTTGGGCCTTTCGCCAGTCAGCGCGTCGTGATAGGTCGGCGTCGTCAAATTCTCGAAGACTCTGGTCATGGCTTGAGGTACCAATCAGGAAATTGAAGGGTGTCAGTGCTTGTTGGCTGTCCTCGTCCACGGGCACGTGGGTGAGAGGCCGTGAATTGACAATGGCTTCTACTTCTGCAAGCAATGTGTTCAGGACCTCTACTCGGGGCGATCGGTCTTTTAGAGTGATCTTGAGTGCAGTTTTCACGCTGCGTATCAGACGCTCCCAACAGCCACCCATAAATGGAGCTGATGGTGGGATGAACTTCCACTTTATTCCTCTATTTGTTGAGAAGTCGTACAGCTCGTGAAGTATATTCGAAGCTCCAACAAAAGCCGTTCCGTTGTCAGAGTAAATGCATGTGGGACAACCACGTCGTGCTATGAATCGCCGTAGAGCCAACAAGGCTGAGTCTGTTGATAGTGATTCTACTACTTCGATGTGGATAGCTCTGACTGTCAGGCAGGTGAATAGTGCTACCCAGTGCTTCATGGTTCGTCGTCCTGATGTGACGTTCAATGGGCCAAAATAATCGACACCGACGAAAGAAAAGGGACGAACGTGATGCGCCATCCTGACTTCAGGTAGGTCTCCGATCGGTGGCACCTGTGGCTTAGCTTTCATGTTCCGGCAGAGCTGACAATGTTTCGCCACACTTCGTACTGACGGTCTGACCCCAATGATGTAGAAACGTTGTCGTAATTCGTTCACCACAAGTTCGTTGTTTCCGTGGGCAAATTTGACATGGTAGGAGCCGATTAGTAGGCGTGTGAGCGCGTGCTTCCCATCCAGAACAGCTGGTTGTGGATCAATGGCAGTGGATGCTCCCGTGCGGCCGTACAACCGTAATAGCCTATCGTTACCTATTATCAACGACAAGTTTTTAAGTCTACTCTCTTTAGAAACGGGGCGTGCAGCGTCAATTGCAATATATTCATCATTGAAAGAATCTAATTGTATACGCAGAAAGGCGTGGCGTTCTGCCGATGAGATAAAAGCTACATCTAAAACTGCTAAACCAAGTTGCGGCAATTTAGGATTTTGACACAAATGGCGAAATTTTGAGGCACACTGGTGAGCTCGCGCGGTAGCTCGAATAAACCGTAGCCAGACACTAAAGCGGCTGTAGTCAGCAATCACAGGTAATGATAAGTCACGTGACTGAGTTAATGTCAAACCCACCAAGTCTTTCTTGGTTCTATATTCCTCAGACGTTGGTGCGTGGACAGTTGTAGGTTCACAGGGCCATTCGGTTAATGGTTGGTGCAAGAATGTTGGCCCGGTAAACCATCGAGAGTTTATTGTAAATTCATCCTTGAATCTGGTGGCATCGTCCGCGACGTTCAAGGATGAAGGTACGTAGTTCCAATCGGAAACATTGGTGATCTCACAAATTTCACAAACCCTATGAGCGACAAAGGATTTAAAAGTGCTTGGGTCAGAGCATAGCCATTTGAGTACAGTTTGAGAGTCTGACCAGAGAAAGATCCTTTCTGGCTTTCGTTTGTGAGATTCTAAGATAAATACAGATAAGCGAGCAGCAATTAGAGCCGCCTGAAGCTCCAGCCTCGGTATGGTCGTGGGCTTCAGGGGAGCCACGCGAGCTTTACCACTGATCAACGAGACTTGTATGTTTCCGTTTGGACACATAAAGCGCCAGTAAGCGACGCAACCGTACGCTTGCTCGCTCGCGTCTGCGAAAACATGTAATTGCACTGAACTTATCAGGTCGTTAGTGGCATAACACCGGGGTACGCAATTGTTCAAAATGTTGACTAAGCTTGTGAACCAGTCTCTCCACTTTTCTATGAACCCGTTGGGCAATAATTCATCCCAAGATGTAGCAAGTTTCCAGGTCTTTTGGAAAAGGACACGACCTTTTATAACCGCGGGAGTAAGAAGGCCTAAAGGGTCGTAAATTTTCATTAGGTTTGAAAGGACAACACGCTTAGTTAGTTTCGCTGAGATTTTATCAAAATCAATATGTGGAAAAGACAGTGTGTCGTTAGCGATGTCCCAGGAAACTCCTAAGACGCGTGTCGGAGGCCGCGAGTCCGAACATACATTTATTGTTGTGGCCCCAACAGCGCGAAGGTCAGGAGGAAGCATGTTGAGAGCCTTTTCAGAATTCGATACCCAAGATCTCATGTCAAATTTGGCTGCGGCTAAAACCGAGACAATATCTGAGGATAAAAGTGCGGCTTCTTGTTCATTATCACAACTACCTAAGTAATCGTCCATGTATGTGTCGCGGATAATAGCTGCTGCAGCTTTCGGGTGTGATCGCTGATGTTCGGTGGCAATCTTATTTTTAAGGTACAAGGCCGTAAACGGACTACACACTGCACCGAACATCATAGATGACATGCGGTATTCCTGAATAGGCTGGGTAGGATCGTCGCGCCATAAAAAACGCTGAGCGTCACGGTCTTCTGGTATGATTTTAACTTGTGGAAACATTTCCCGGATATCAGCCGAAAGAGCTACTCGGCCTTCTCTGAATCGCATCAAAATGGCCAACAAGGATTGGAGAAGATCGGGCCCGGGCAGTAAAAGGGAATTTAGGCTTACGCCTTCACACTTGGCGGCGGCATCACAGACAATCCTAAGTTTCTTCTTTTGTGGATGTACTACTCCGAAATGTGGTAAATACCATAATATACCAGAAGGGGGGGCAGTGCACAATTCTGCATAACCTTTATCAAGCATGGCGTGAATATTTTGTTTATATTTACTAGCGTAGTTAGAGTCTTTAATCATCTTAGATTCCAGAGACCTAAAACGGCGTAAAGCAAGTGGGCGGCTATCAGGGACCTGTTCGATATTGTCACGCCACAGTAACCCTGTCTCGAATCGCCCAGATGCTTGACGCCTGGTAGTCTCCTCTAGCAATTTTAAGGCTCTTTGATCCTCAACAGAGCGGCCATCCCTTTTTTCTATACCTATAGAGTCTAAACTATAATAGTATTTGATGAGGATATCTAAAGTACGGCTGTCCCCTAGACTATCTTCTTCGCACTCTGTTATAGCATGGTTCACGAAGTCAATAGGTTTGGATATGGTTGAAGTAGAGCCGTATAGAACCCAACCTAAAGGAGTCAAAGACGCTGCTGGTTGCGATAGCTTACCGCGCCGAATAGTTTTTGAAAAGGTAAGATGCCAATTATCAATTCCAAGCAGAAGCATGGGCTTTGCGTTCTCATAACACAAGACATCGGCTAGATCGCGTAAATAATCGCAGTTTTTGATTTGCTCTGAACGAACACACTGGGTGGCAATAGTCAAATTTGGAATAGACTTCACTACAATATCGTGTGTTTCTACACTGTGGCAGCCTGTGACTTTAATGTTCACGAAACTGACCTCCATATTTTTACCAAGACCGCCTATACACTCGACTTGAATGTGTTTTTTGGGCCCGGTAACACCTACCAGATCAGCTACAGATTTATCGATAAATGAGGCCGTAGACCCGTCGTCAAGCAGCGCGTAGGTATCGAAACTAGCTTTAGGACCGGTAATAGTGACAGGGAGTACCTTTAATAAGGACCTTTGGATTGACATTGGGTTAGGGGAGGCACTATGAGATACAATAGCAGTGGGTACCTCATCAGACTGGGGCTTGTCGTGTTCATCTACGTCGACATGGGCAGCGGTTTCTACCATGGGTCGATGGAGCAAAGTATTATGTCGCCGACTGTACTTACATCCGGCGACTTCGCAATGTTTCTTGCAGGCTAAATATTTATGTGAACCTTTAGATAAACATCTGTAACACACCTTATTTTCAGTAACCCATTGCCAGCGGTCGTCAATAGGCAATGAAATAAACTTTTCGCATTCATGAACATTGTGTGTATCTGCCTTACAATATCTACATGTTGTCAAACTCTTTGGTTTCGTTGACAGCGATGCATGAAAAACCTTCGCGGGTTGCTTAGTAGCGATATTTGGTTTGACAATCTGCGAATTATTTGTTATGACAATTTTTCCGTAAACATTTTCCGAATAATATGCACAATGTTTTGATTGCTGTTTGAATTCATTATCTAAAAAGTCTGCTAATAATTCTAGCTTGTACTTGTTCGTAACATCGTTCGAAGACGCATAATCGGACCACCTATAACGTAAAAGAGGGGTTAATTTCCCTATGATGGTATTGGCAAGCTCAGGAGAGGCCAGATACTCCGGCTGATGCAGCTCTCTGATCACCTCGACGCAATTGCGAAGTCGGCACGCGAAGATGTTAAGGTCCTTCAAAGACTCGTGCAACGGCAGCCTGGCTAAGGATCTAATGGACGAGAGTTGGTGTAAAATGATGGATTCCGGTTGGCCAAAGCGACTCTCCAGGGAACTCATTATTTGTGCTGGATGCGCAGCAGTCATGAGAAGAGCAGAGACAGATTCCTTGGCGGCTCCACACAACGCAGTATCGAGTCTGGCCAAGTTTTCTTCTGGACAAAATCTAGCTTCGGATCGCGAGTATGTCTTCTTGAACATGAGCCAGCCGGAGACACTACCATCATACAAAGGAAGTTTAATACTGACCTGTTTATTCTTGCCTCCAAGATCTGCGATAACTTCAGCTAGTTTAATAAAAGAGTCTTGTGTTCCTACATTATTAATCGTTTTATTTCTGTTCTCACTATTACAAATGTTAGTTGCGAATTGATTGTGGTGTGTGCCTAATATTTGAGAATGTGTAGTGTTTATTTTGTTGTTGAACTGTAGGCACTGGTCCCCGCGCGGCGCATTCAAGCTTGTAGAGGCGACGGCGACATTTCGTGCAGTTCCCGCAGTAGGTACATCGATATACTCTAAAGTTCTGCAAGGGAATGCTAGTTCATTACTATTACACATGGCATTGTCGGCACAATCAAGCAACCATTTTTGGGTGGAGTTGGTTTTTTCTGATGCGACAGACTCGATGGCTGCAAGCTCCGCCTGCAGTTCCAACTCGGCAGCCTTGCGTTCGTGTTCTGCCAAAGTTCGCTCTCGGTCTGCAGCCGCCTCGGCCAGCATACGCTCCCTATCCGCGCTTATGCGAGCATGCTTGGCAAGGGCAGCCAGCTTCATTGTTTTGGTCGAGGCTCGCGATGGCGCTACGGAGTGCGTCTTGGCGCACGATGGCGCTGCGGAGTGCGTCTTGGCGCACGATGGCACTGCGGATTGCGCCTTAGAAGGTTGAGGCTCTGGCGGTACGGGAATATTGCGCTCCTGTAAGAGAGCTTCATCGTGGCAGACCTGAGCAGTGTGAGCAGGCGTAATGCCTGACGATGAGGCTGGAGCGGTTTCACTTACCTCCGCAGTCCAGAATGGTTTCTTCTTAATTGATCGCGTTACGGGCATTGTCACAATTGTAATGCTATACTTTCACTTCTGACACCATATGTTGTTGAGGAAAACGCGAAGAATACTTCCATTCAGCAAGAGTCATTTAATCCAACTCAAATTCTGTTACAAAAGTCATTCTATTTTAAAAGTAAAGAAAGTAAAAATCAAAAAAGGTAAATACCAATATAAAAAGGTTAGTCGGTCGGCAACATTGGGAGTACACTACATAGTACCTGAGCAGCGCATCAAGGAGGTCTGCCGCATGCGGCACTTGTCTCGCAGCCGGCGGCAGTAGTTCATGCGGAGGCCGGGGCGGCCAGCGCGGGAAGGCGGCGCGGTAGTCGGGCAGGCGCCGCGCGCGCGCCCACAGGGCTCCGCCCGGGGTCCCGAGCGCGCGGAATAACATTGGGTTACCTTGGGAGTACACTACATAGTACCTGAGCAGCGCATCAAGGAGGTCTGCCGCATGCGGCACTTGTCTCGCAGCCGGCGGCAGTAGTTCATGCGGAGGCCGGGGCGGCCAGCGCGGGAAGGCGGCGCGGTAGTCGGGCAGGCGCCGCGCGCGCGCCCACAGGGCTCCGCCCGGGGTCCCGAGCGCGCGGAATAACATTGGGTTACCTTGGGAGTACACTACATAGTACCTGAGCAGCGCATCAAGGAGGTCTGCCGCATGCGGCACTTGTCTCGCAGCCGGCGGCAGTAGTTCATGCGGAGGCCGGGGCGGCCAGCGCGGGAAGGCGGCGCGGTAGTCGGGCAGGCGCCGCGCGCGCGCCCACAGGGCTCCGCCCGGGGTCCCGAGCGCGCGGAATAACATTGGGTTACCTTGGGAGTACACTACATAGTACCTGAGCAGCGCATCAAGGAGGTCTGCCGCATGCGGCACTTGTCTCGCAGCCGGCGGCAGTAGTTCATGCGGAGGCCGGGGCGGCCAGCGCGGGAAGGCGGCGCGGTAGTCGGGCAGGCGCCGCGCGCGCGCCCACAGGGCTCCGCCCGGGGTCCCGAGCGCGCGGAATAACATTGGGTTACCTTGGGAGTACACTACATAGTACCTGAGCAGCGCATCAAGGAGGTCTGCCGCATGCGGCACTTGTCTCGCAGCCGGCGGCAGTAGTTCATGCGGAGGCCGGGGCGGCCAGCGCGGGAAGGCGGCGCGGTAGTCGGGCAGGCGCCGCGCGCGCGCCCACAGGGCTCCGCCCGGGGTCCCGAGCGCGCGGAATAACATTGGGTTACCTTGGGAGTACACTACATAGTACCTGAGCAGCGCATCAAGGAGGTCTGCCGCATGCGGCACTTGTCTCGCAGCCGGCGGCAGTAGTTCATGCGGAGGCCGGGGCGGCCAGCGCGGGAAGGCGGCGCGGTAGTCGGGCAGGCGCCGCGCGCGCGCCCACAGGGCTCCGCCCGGGGTCCCGAGCGCGCGGAATAACATTGGGTTACCTTGGGAGTACACTACATAGTACCTGAGCAGCGCATCAAGGAGGTCTGCCGCATGCGGCACTTGTCTCGCAGCCGGCGGCAGTAGTTCATGCGGAGGCCGGGGCGGCCAGCGCGGGAAGGCGGCGCGGTAGTCGGGCAGGCGCCGCGCGCGCGCCCACAGGGCTCCGCCCGGGGTCCCGAGCGCGCGGAATAACATTGGGTTACCTTGGGAGTACACTACATAGTACCTGAGCAGCGCATCAAGGAGGTCTGCCGCATGCGGCACTTGTCTCGCAGCCGGCGGCAGTAGTTCATGCGGAGGCCGGGGCGGCCAGCGCGGGAAGGCGGCGCGGTAGTCGGGCAGGCGCCGCGCGCGCGCCCACAGGGCTCCGCCCGGGGTCCCGAGCGCGCGGAATAACATTGGGTTACCTTGGGAGTACACTACATAGTACCTGAGCAGCGCATCAAGGAGGTCTGCCGCATGCGGCACTTGTCTCGCAGCCGGCGGCAGTAGTTCATGCGGAGGCCGGGGCGGCCAGCGCGGGAAGGCGGCGCGGTAGTCGGGCAGGCGCCGCGCGCGCGCCCACAGGGCTCCGCCCGGGGTCCCGAGCGCGCGGAATAACATTGGGTTACCTTGGGAGTACACTACATAGTACCTGAGCAGCGCATCAAGGAGGTCTGCCGCATGCGGCACTTGTCTCGCAGCCGGCGGCAGTAGTTCATGCGGAGGCCGGGGCGGCCAGCGCGGGAAGGCGGCGCGGTAGTCGGGCAGGCGCCGCGCGCGCGCCCACAGGGCTCCGCCCGGGGTCCCGAGCGCGCGGAATAACATTGGGTTACCTTGGGAGTACACTACATAGTACCTGAGCAGCGCATCAAGGAGGTCTGCCGCATGCGGCACTTGTCTCGCAGCCGGCGGCAGTAGTTCATGCGGAGGCCGGGGCGGCCAGCGCGGGAAGGCGGCGCGGTAGTCGGGCAGGCGCCGCGCGCGCGCCCACAGGGCTCCGCCCGGGGTCCCGAGCGCGCGGAATAACATTGGGTTACCTTGGGAGTACACTACATAGTACCTGAGCAGCGCATCAAGGAGGTCTGCCGCATGCGGCACTTGTCTCGCAGCCGGCGGCAGTAGTTCATGCGGAGGCCGGGGCGGCCAGCGCGGGAAGGCGGCGCGGTAGTCGGGCAGGCGCCGCGCGCGCGCCCACAGGGCTCCGCCCGGGGTCCCGAGCGCGCGGAATAACATTGGGTTACCTTGGGAGTACACTACATAGTACCTGAGCAGCGCATCAAGGAGGTCTGCCGCATGCGGCACTTGTCTCGCAGCCGGCGGCAGTAGTTCATGCGGAGGCCGGGGCGGCCAGCGCGGGAAGGCGGCGCGGTAGTCGGGCAGGCGCCGCGCGCGCGCCCACAGGGCTCCGCCCGGGGTCCCGAGCGCGCGGAATAACATTGGGTTACCTTGGGAGTACACTACATAGTACCTGAGCAGCGCATCAAGGAGGTCTGCCGCATGCGGCACTTGTCTCGCAGCCGGCGGCAGTAGTTCATGCGGAGGCCGGGGCGGCCAGCGCGGGAAGGCGGCGCGGTAGTCGGGCAGGCGCCGCGCGCGCGCCCACAGGGCTCCGCCCGGGGTCCCGAGCGCGCGGAATAACATTGGGTTACCTTGGGAGTACACTACATAGTACCTGAGCAGCGCATCAAGGAGGTCTGCCGCATGCGGCACTTGTCTCGCAGCCGGCGGCAGTAGTTCATGCGGAGGCCGGGGCGGCCAGCGCGGGAAGGCGGCGCGGTAGTCGGGCAGGCGCCGCGCGCGCGCCCACAGGGCTCCGCCCGGGGTCCCGAGCGCGCGGAATAACATTGGGTTACCTTGGGAGTACACTACATAGTACCTGAGCAGCGCATCAAGGAGGTCTGCCGCATGCGGCACTTGTCTCGCAGCCGGCGGCAGTAGTTCATGCGGAGGCCGGGGCGGCCAGCGCGGGAAGGCGGCGCGGTAGTCGGGCAGGCGCCGCGCGCGCGCCCACAGGGCTCCGCCCGGGGTCCCGAGCGCGCGGAATAACATTGGGTTACCTTGGGAGTACACTACATAGTACCTGAGCAGCGCATCAAGGAGGTCTGCCGCATGCGGCACTTGTCTCGCAGCCGGCGGCAGTAGTTCATGCGGAGGCCGGGGCGGCCAGCGCGGGAAGGCGGCGCGGTAGTCGGGCAGGCGCCGCGCGCGCGCCCACAGGGCTCCGCCCGGGGTCCCGAGCGCGCGGAATAACATTGGGTTACCTTGGGAGTACACTACATAGTACCTGAGCAGCGCATCAAGGAGGTCTGCCGCATGCGGCACTTGTCTCGCAGCCGGCGGCAGTAGTTCATGCGGAGGCCGGGGCGGCCAGCGCGGGAAGGCGGCGCGGTAGTCGGGCAGGCGCCGCGCGCGCGCCCACAGGGCTCCGCCCGGGGTCCCGAGCGCGCGGAATAACATTGGGTTACCTTGGGAGTACACTACATAGTACCTGAGCAGCGCATCAAGGAGGTCTGCCGCATGCGGCACTTGTCTCGCAGCCGGCGGCAGTAGTTCATGCGGAGGCCGGGGCGGCCAGCGCGGGAAGGCGGCGCGGTAGTCGGGCAGGCGCCGCGCGCGCGCCCACAGGGCTCCGCCCGGGGTCCCGAGCGCGCGGAATAACATTGGGTTACCTTGGGAGTACACTACATAGTACCTGAGCAGCGCATCAAGGAGGTCTGCCGCATGCGGCACTTGTCTCGCAGCCGGCGGCAGTAGTTCATGCGGAGGCCGGGGCGGCCAGCGCGGGAAGGCGGCGCGGTAGTCGGGCAGGCGCCGCGCGCGCGCCCACAGGGCTCCGCCCGGGGTCCCGAGCGCGCGGAATAACATTGGGTTACCTTGGGAGTACACTACATAGTACCTGAGCAGCGCATCAAGGAGGTCTGCCGCATGCGGCACTTGTCTCGCAGCCGGCGGCAGTAGTTCATGCGGAGGCCGGGGCGGCCAGCGCGGGAAGGCGGCGCGGTAGTCGGGCAGGCGCCGCGCGCGCGCCCACAGGGCTCCGCCCGGGGTCCCGAGCGCGCGGAATAACATTGGGTTACCTTGGGAGTACACTACATAGTACCTGAGCAGCGCATCAAGGAGGTCTGCCGCATGCGGCACTTGTCTCGCAGCCGGCGGCAGTAGTTCATGCGGAGGCCGGGGCGGCCAGCGCGGGAAGGCGGCGCGGTAGTCGGGCAGGCGCCGCGCGCGCGCCCACAGGGCTCCGCCCGGGGTCCCGAGCGCGCGGAATAACATTGGGTTACCTTGGGAGTACACTACATAGTACCTGAGCAGCGCATCAAGGAGGTCTGCCGCATGCGGCACTTGTCTCGCAGCCGGCGGCAGTAGTTCATGCGGAGGCCGGGGCGGCCAGCGCGGGAAGGCGGCGCGGTAGTCGGGCAGGCGCCGCGCGCGCGCCCACAGGGCTCCGCCCGGGGTCCCGAGCGCGCGGAATAACATTGGGTTACCTTGGGAGTACACTACATAGTACCTGAGCAGCGCATCAAGGAGGTCTGCCGCATGCGGCACTTGTCTCGCAGCCGGCGGCAGTAGTTCATGCGGAGGCCGGGGCGGCCAGCGCGGGAAGGCGGCGCGGTAGTCGGGCAGGCGCCGCGCGCGCGCCCACAGGGCTCCGCCCGGGGTCCCGAGCGCGCGGAATATGCGGAACAGCTGGTCGATCTCGCTGTCTCCGGGGAACAAGGTGCGTCCGCTCATCTGTCAAGTTAAAAGGAAACAATTGAAGGTTGACTGGTAGAGAATGTTAACAGCATTAAGTTCGCCTTTTGTACGATAAGTTATTATTTTGTGTAAGAAAGAAAGATATTAAATAAATTTGATCTGATGTAAGCCGGTTTCCTCACGATGTTTTCCTTCACCGGAAAGCTAACGAAAAATGCATTGCCTCATTGATACGAGCACAGATTATATAATAGTTATACGAGCCGGAATTGGAACCCACGACCACTGTTTAACAGCAACATGCTTGAACCACTAAGCTAGCGTAGCTTATTGCAAACATAAAATTGTAGCAAAAACTCATCTGTATCTCTCTCACCATTTCAGCGTAGATGCACCCAAGGCTCCAAACGTCTATCGCTGTGGAATAAAACTTGGCGCCCAACAGTATTTCGGGGGCGCGGTACCACAGTGTCACCACCTGTAAATCACATGCTCTAGTTAGAATGTGTTGCCCTCCTCAAATGTTGCAACAACGTATTTAGAAAACACATACATGTTAGATATAGTAGGTAATTTGTTTCAAATTGATATTGATTTGTTTTCAATGTGCTTAGCTCATTTACTACAGAAAGAATTAGCGCAGCACATTAAAATAAAATAAAATTTAAACGAATATCAGTTTAAGACAAATTAGAATCTGATCCGTATTTTCAAGTAGCTTTAGATCTCTAAGTAAAATTGAAATAGTTTTTTATAGATAATGGTACGGAACCCTTTGTGCGCGAGTCCGACTCGCACTTGGCCGGTTTTTTTTGTTTAATATGTGTGTCCTGTGTGTTAGTGAATAAATGTATCTTTATTTATTTCTCTCTGAGTTAACTAGCCAGGATCCTCAGTCCTCACCTCGTGTGTGTAAGCCCGGACAGGCAGCGCGAAGGCGCGCGCGAGCCCAAAGTCCGCGAGTTTGATGCGGCCCGCGCAGTCCACCAGTAGGTTCTGCGGCTTCAGGTCGCGGTGGAGGACGCGCGCTGCGTGGCAATACGCGAGCCCGGCCGCTAGTTGGCGAACGTAGCTCTGCAATTTAAATATATAAATTACATGTCTGAATAGATGCCGTCAATTACGTTGTTTTGCTGCAACAATTGGCTACTTTCCAAAAAAATACCATTTAGTCCACCAGTTAGATTATCTAAAAATATTGGACACCTATTTTTGACTTTGTCAAACAAAACAATAGTGAAGATATAGCCTGTTAATGTTCCGTGTGACGTCACATTATGGTACACTTTTTAGCAAATCTTCAGAAAATCTAACTGACAGATAATTATATTATTTTTACCCAGGAAAGTACCCAACTATATGTTTCAATTTTTTGTTCCATTATGTGTGTTCCATATTGTGTGTATTTGTTCTGACATAGTTTTTGTACGATTTTGTTGCTGTGTCTTTGTAGCAAACAAAAAATGCTTTCTCTATCTATCAATGAATTACTACTAAAGCGTGTGTATGTGTGTGTGTGTGTGTCTTTCAAAAATGGTGCTGCAATGAAGGGAAAATTAGCCTTTCACCAATGATAATCATCAGCCTTTTTAGCCTGCCATCTTTTATTTATAAACAGATAGTGAAAGAAACAGCAGAAACCATAGGTACTGCTCAACTTTAATTATACAGTCTACAGGCCCACAGTACCTTGACGAGGTCGATGTGGAGCGGGGCGCGCGTCAGGTCCATGAGCCGCTTGAGGTCCATGTGCATGTACTCGAACACCAGGAACAGCTTGCGGTCGGCCACCAGTATGTCCAGCAGTGTGAATAGTACCTTGACGAGGTCGATGTGGAGCGGGGCGCGCGTCAGGTCCATGAGCCGCTTGAGGTCCATGTGCATGTACTCGAACACCAGGAACAGCTTGCGGTTGGCCACCAGTACGTCCAGCAGTGTGAATAGTACCTTGACGAGGTCGATGTGGAGCGGGGCGCGCGTCAGGTCCATGAGCCGCTTGAGGTCCATGTGCATGTACTCGAACACCAGGAACAGCTTGCGGTCGGCCACCAGTACGTCCAGCAGTGTGAATAGTACCTTGACGAGGTCGATGTGGAGCGGGGCGCGCGTCAGGTCCATGAGCCGCTTGAGGTCCATGTGCATGTACTCGAACACCAGGAACAGCTTGCGGTCGGCCACGAGTATGTCCAGCAGCCGCACGACGCCCTCGTGCCGCAGGGTGCGCAGCACGGAGATCTCGCGGAGCGCCGTCGACGGCACGCCCTCCGGCTCACTGGGGATGTTCAAATCAGATTAACACTTTCGGTGCTCGTTGATCTTCTCGTTGTCTTCATCTTCACAAAGCAGAAAAACCGAGCTACGGGCGCTACGAAATATTCGGCACTGAATGTGTTAAAATGTTAGAATTTACTTTCAGACTACATAATAACAAGAAGGGATGAGGCTAGGCATTTTCGAGGTAAGGGATGCTGGGCATTGAAAGGCATGGTGTTCAACACTAGAGTATCACAGGGCATCAACAACAACATAATAATAATGACAAAAAAAACTACTGTATAGAAAAATCTGTCATCTTCTAATTTTGGTAGCCAATTATTATACAGCAGCGTATTTGAAAACATACAGTCAACCCTTTCTTTGGTTGTGATAGTTCTACTGTAAGTAAGTAAGAGATGAGATGAATGCATTCAAAAGTTTAAGTTACTCAGTTGGATGGTATAAATAGTAATTACATATTCCTAAATGTTGTGTCCCCTAACAAAGGATTAATCTATTCACCTCTATAACCTTGCATTCAGCATTTGTTTTATTTAATTCAATTTACGTGCCTAAACTCATAAATTCTTCTTAACCCAGCGAGCATGACGTGAAAAAAAGTTACATCAAGCATGAGGCAGGGTATGACGTACCCGAAATTTAATGTACCATAATATAGTTTTTATTAATTTTATTTTATTTCGTGCAGTGTGTATTGTTTAATAATGAATTATTTAATTAATTTAAATCAAAGAAAAGTTTTAATTATGAAATTATTTTTATTAATACGTGTTCACCTTATACTATGTAATTATAGGAACAAAAGTTTCGAGGTTTACAAAAATGAACAATTAAACAAAAAAAACTGTCTTTGGAATATAAATCAACTTTTAACTAAAAGATAATGAGATCCTCTTCTCGAAAAAACATAACAATATTTTTTTTTTATTGAAAATATAGTTAATCACTGCCATCGAGATTATCATGCTCCATACATATGGGCTTGCTGCAACCTTTACAGGAATATTTGGTTTTTCTGTCCTTCTTGTATGGAAAATAAAAGAAAAATAACGAATATAAATAAAGTTATCTCAAGCCTGTACATTGAAACCTAAGAATAATAAAAAAATAATTTATGAATCATACATAAAAAAATACGTCTAAAATGATGCAGGGTGTGACATACCCGAAACAGGTTTGTGCACAAATATTTCGGCCGACGCCTCACGTCGCACTGCGATCACGCCACTATTCCCTCCCGCACTCCCTTGCCTCCAGCTACTGAGCGAGCTAGTGTTGCCAGACCAAGATTTAAAAAATAACAAACGTTTTAATACTGTCAGGGTATGAGATACCCTGGGTCATGCTCGCCGGGTTAAAAATCATTCTCAGATTTTTATGTGTGAGTTCAGTCTATGAAAGTGTGTGGGAATAATTAATTTTCCTATCCAACACAGAATAAATATTTTTTAAGTTCTCAAAATAATCATAGTGTTCAGTTCATGTGACAATCAGAAAAAAATAGAAGTTCAGTAGTGAGTGTGAGATGAGGTAAAATGTATTAAAACTACTTAATTTTGATAGCTGTTGCTTCTCCTGATATTAAATAAATAAATAAATTCCTCTACTGTAGTCAGTTAAATATTCTGGCAGCTTATAGGTAGGTATCATGTTGACTTGGCTTTGGTAACTTATGGCTTCCATCTTCTTCAATCTTAGATTCAATAACGTCTTCCAGTTATTATATTTAAATACAACTCCAATGTATTTAAACAAAAGCTAAACACAAATCATAGCGAAGGTTACATTCTCTCTGTTATTTTTAAAGTAACTGAAAGCAGTGTTTTTAATTTGTTAGACTTGTATTCCATATTTAATAAAAATATGAATGAGAACATATAAGAGAGTGAAATTAGGACCACCTTAATTGATACAAGTGTGATACTCCAACACTATCCTTGAAATCACATGAAACATGTGCATGGAAAAATCACTTGCTCTAACAACTTCAAAATACAACTTTAGGGGGTCAATGCACCACTGCTGACTAAGATATGGATTAATATAGTTACCAGGGTCTGCCTGAAATCCAGCATTGCAGTGGCCTTACTGTGACATTACGCTGAGGGAAGCCCCTTTTTAACATCACAATAATCATAAGTGTAAGATGAAATTTAAATCTATTCTATTCTATACCAAAGAGTTGACAATGCTTTTGTCTGGCTACTTTACATATAAGATCTACTTGTTATAATAATAATAATCTCTCCTGACCGGTTTCGGCCTCGGCGACTGCCTCAACTCTGGCGTTGATGTCGTTCATGTGCTCTGGTGTGACTCAAATAGCCGATCTTATTTACGAAGACCCGAGTACACAACGGGCACGTGAGCACACCATTCACAAAGTTATAGCTGACCGCCGCAGGTGGTCGGGCTTTCAGCTCGTCCCGTTTGAAATCAAGAGCCATACGTCGACGGGATTCAAAGGTGGATGTTTTGATTTTAACTGAAGATCTCCATTTCTGGCGGTTGGCTGCCTGGTTCTCCCACTGCAATGGGTCAATTTCACAATTTTTCATGTGACGCTTAAGCACATCTTTGTACCTGAGGAGTTGTCCGCCATGCTTTCGCTTGCCCTCCTCAAGTTCCGCAAAACTTCGGTGTTCCGTATACGGTCGGGCCAGCTGATCTTTAAGATTTTACGGAGGCATTTTAAGTGGAATCGATCTAATGTGCGGGTGTGACGACGATATACGGTCCACGTTTCAGATGAGTAAAGGAGATTAGGCAGCACAATTGCCATATATATGGAGACCTTTGTGCCTAGCTTCAAGTCATGCGACTTGTTATATTTAGGCAATAATTGAGCTAGCATCTATGTTCCTCAAGCTTATTAATCTTGAATTGCCTAGATCCCTCAAGTTGCTTGTAATCTGAATCTGGACCTAAGGCATTATGGAAACTAGCTTCTGCTACAGTTACGTTTTCTCTTATCCATGCAGATAACTTATGGCCTAATAGATCATATCAATTAGGTTAGTAAAATTTGGATTTGAATAATGTGATTAAAAAGTTAATTAACGAAATATCTCCATCACGAACCTGGTTAATAATTATCATTTTTATTGCCGGGCTTGAAATAAAGACAATCCAGTTAATTTACATGCTCTCCAAGTACTAAAATCTAGGATGAAATTTTTCGCGCCAAAACTTACTTTTCTAGTTTGATTTTCTTCAAAGCGATTTCATTTCCCGTCTCACGGTCTTTTGCTTTATAGACTACGCCATATGTTCCTTCGCCGATTTTCTCTACTTTCGAAAACTTTTCCATTAATCCTACAAATAATTACTTATGAAGTGGAATGAGTTTACGTTTCTTTTTTTGACAATTGTAAAATGCGTTTAGATATTGCTGATAACTACCAACACTGACATGTAATTATTTGTATAACTAAAACGACTAAAAGATATAAAATTAATCTGGATTGATCATAAATATACTTGAATTTGAAATTTAGATATTTGAACAACGTAACCCCTGACCATCCCCTGACGAAAATTAATATAATGAAAATAATAAAGCCCAGCTGGAAAAATCTGGTCTTGGCCTGACACATCTGCCAGTGTCAGTGTCAACGATAGGAGTACTTTCAGAAACATGCACTTTTTGTTTCATTATTATACAAGACTGAAACAAACTAAAAACAAAAACTCCTAAAATGTATCTGATCAAACAGATCCCTGTATTTTCAAGTATTTTGTAACAACTCAACTGTTTCTTCTGTTTTTTTTTTGCTGCAATTGTTATTTTTCTCAAGCTTTGAATAACGAAATCGTAAATAGAGATCGACTGATATTGGAACGCTCTCTTTTAGGTTATAGTTGTTATCTAACCATTATTTACTAAATTCAAAATCTTCAGAATTATCATTCACTTTTAAACGTGGAGCTCACAAAAGGAGATTTGTTAGTAGTTACACCTAAATACTGACCCAACAAATAGGAGAAGTGCTTCTACGTCCAAGGCACATTTGGGAATGGATATCGGTCGCTTGGTGCAGCGCATATCAGTGCTAGCTTTGAGAAGACCTCCAGCAGGAAGAAGAAGTGTAGCCACATCGAGTATCAGAATGGAGAAGGCATTAGAAAAGCTTCAGACCAACCCCTACTACGACAAGTATGCTGACCGCATCGCGAAGCTGCAGAATACTGACCCTAAAGAGTTTCTTGAGCGAGTCGCGCGCACTGTAAGCCCCGAGCGCAAGCCTAGTGGTGCGGGCAAGCCAGTTGATACCAGGTGCGTTTTAAGCTAACACATACATGAAGTTTTTTTTAATTTTTAAAATTTGAACTGTTTATTTTCAGATCTGTTATTAAATTACATATATCAGTTACATTTAGTACAATCTTTAATATTTAAGATTAAGATGAAGAAGAAGAAGTAATAGACATATTACATACAAAGTATTATTAAGGCTAGCTCTTTGTTTCTGTGTGTAAAGGAAATGAAGAGGATATTTATCCCAGGAGGGATTCCAAATTTTTAAAACAATTCCCTTACAAATAATTTTGGGTGTTCTTTTTTCAGACAATACTCCTCCGTACTGAATCCTAAAGAAGCTTTACCAGAGGTTGCGTCTCCAGAAGATAAAAAACTAGAAACTATATTTAAAATCGAACTAGTAAAAGACAAAGACGTATCAGAGATCCAGGCTATCTGGCAAGAGTACCACAAGGATAAGGAAGTGATCTCGGCCACTATCCCGTCTGATGCTTACGCAAGTTTGCAAGACAATATGAAGCAGTTCCCGACATTCCTGTTCCCTCTGCCTCGCGACCAGGGCTATGAATTTATTGTTTGTCAGAGCTTTAGGAATTCTGTGCATTTTACTCCACTACTGGCATTCCAGGTTAGTTTAATAACAATATTTATTTTGAATATTTTTCTCTCTCAGTAACTAAGTTAAGACCACCTGTTCATTACCTCTACTTTTAAGTTTGTAGGTCCTGTATAAGTTTCATATATAGGCCAGTCATATTTGACCAGAAAAATCTCTAAAATCGCAAGCTAACGGCTAGTTCTGCTTTTTGAATATATTCTTAGGACCACTACCAGTACCGTATATCCAAGTTTGCAGCTTCGAAAGACCTGTGCTAACTTTGCAACACTCGAAAAACCACGAAAATTTCGCACTTTTTTTGGTATTGTCAATATTTAAAGTCCTAAACTATGCGGTTTTTTTAATAAAAATAAGTAAGTTTGTTTGTTCCTTTGTCGCACTCTAGAGATCAAAGGCGTGGATCCATTTTAATGAATTACATCAATCGATTCATTTTAATCTTATGAGTGTAACTGAAGACATAACCGGAATCCAAATTCAAAATGGCGGCCACCAGACGCCATATTATAAAAAAGAAAAAAAATAAAGTTTACGAACTATGTCATGTTGGGTATCGTTGAATAGGTATTTTAAAATGATTATTAGGTTTCTTCAATCATTTCTTATTTAAAATTACTGCTTAGGATTTATAACGATTTAAAGTTGGCTTAACAACAAATGTTTGAAGAGCTGTATCTCGGTAAGTATTTGACTTACAGGGCTGGTTCTGGTCACAAAATGTAGCGATTTTAGAATACTCTACAAAACGTGAACATTTTTATTAAAGAAACAGCATAGTTGAGGACTTATATTGACATTACCAAAAAAAGTGCGAAATTTTCGTGGTTTTTCGAGTGCTACAAAGTAAGCACAGGTCTTTCGAAGCTGCAAACTTGGATATACAGTACTGGTAGTGGTCCTAACAACATATTAAAAAAGCAGAACTAGCCGTTAGCTTGCAATTTTACTGGGAAAATTTGGCTGGCCTAATATTGAGTTGTGCCATAAAGAGTATTTGTATTGTTTTCTGCATGATTAATAAAATGGCTTTGGTCATGGCTATTGGTAAATTTTTTGCTAAATGGTTCCTCCTCATCTGAGCATTATCCTGGTTGCATTTTTAGAAATTTCTGCGCTGTGATTGTCCAGCCGGGAGACAAACTATTAAATTTAAATGCATTACAGGTTCACAAAGAGAATGCTCCAGAATGTCTCACCATGGTGCACTACACAGAGCTGAAGGACAAGGGAATTGTGCTGATGCGTGGCGAGTATGACAAGGCAAGTATTATATACTGAAGTGTGAGCCTCCATCATTCGTTAGAAGTATTGGCAAACTAAAAGAATATATATTAAAAAAAAAGTTTTTTTAAGAGATTAATTTTTCTTTGGGCAACCTTCAAGACAGTTCAAAACTCGATGTGATTACTGCTATCTTACTGCTCTATACTGCTAAGCATAGTTATAGTATTATCTTATATACAGTATATGTGAAAAATTTTAACATTTATTTCTTGTTTGTCAGGAAAAAAATGCAGTTTTTGATTTTGTGTGTGAAACGAAATAAAAAGGATCCCTATAATGTAGAGAGACCCCTATGTATGAGAGAGAGAGAAAGATACGCGATGGAGGCGTATGTTTCGGCCGTACATTAGGGATCAGTTTTTATTATAAATATTTGGTTTGCAGAATGTGCTAAGCGGACGCGAGGCCCAGTGCGTGGCCAACCAGTTCAAGCTGTACTACGGAGGCGGTGCTGACCCCGCGCGCCGCGAGATGCTGGAGCGCTTCACGAAGAGCCCTGACTCTTTCAAACACATGGAACTCATTGCGCAGCTGGAAAACATCTCCCTCGTTTAGATCAGTGTTTCCCTACAAGTGGCCACTGTTAACTAGAGATGCAACGGATAGTGGTTTGGCCGGATACCAAATATCAGGCAATGCAGCCGGCCGGATATCCGCTATCCGGCCATCGGATATCCGGCCGAAAGTAACATATTCAAAATAAGTTTGTCAAAAATCTTCAACTACTCATTGAGACGATTCTAACAAGCCCAAACTCGATGGGGTTGTGTCGTTCTTATGCGGAGTTCCTATGGCCACCTTCCAGCTCCAGCATCAGATCAGCTCCATGTCATCATAATATTGCATTATCATGCAATATACATATGCATGCAAAATTTCTGCTCAATCAGAAACCGGGAAGTGGGTCAAATTTAACTTGCAAGATTTGATTACAGACAGACAGACAACGGGACATGTGAAAGTAAATAAAAGCTTGTAATAAAGTATATTCGACCACGCGTTTGCGCGATGCTCTGTGCAAGTTGCAACTTGGTACTGGCTGTAGGCAGGTTTTGATGGAAAAAGCGCAAATTTTAGTTTTAACATAATTTTGCGATTAGTCACAATTTTTTAATTTTATCTTTTCATACGAAAATTGTATTGACCATAATCAATTGATTGCTTTGTAGGTTGTTATTTATTCACCCTTCTTTTAAGTCTTATTCTCTCTTTGTTAAAATACTACCCGGATTCGGGCCAGATACTTTGGCACTATTTGGTATTCTGCCGGATAGGCAGGATACCGGATAGTGGCTGGATATCCGTTGCATCTCTACTGTTAACTTAGATTTTAAATAGAATTGCTATGGATTATGTATTTATAACTTATTAAAAGTTAGAAACTGCAAAGAGCAGCTGGTTGATGAGAAATATAAATTTATCCATACAAAGTTTGAAAAACACTGGTCTAGAATTCTAGAATTTAAATACAATGTTAATGATTGCGATATATTGTGTTTCTACATGATTATGAGATAAAAAAATATAAATAACCAGCATAATACAATGTTTTTTATTGATTTAATTTGTGGGCAAAATATGTATATTCTGGTGTGTCCTGTATGACGGAGGGTGGGTCGCGAGGTGAGGGCGGGTGCGGGGACGGCGTATCCGTGAGCGACGGAGACTGCGTCGGCAGCGCGGGGGACGCGGGGGACGCGATGGACGCGGGGGACGCCATGGACGCGGGGGACGCCATGGACGCGGGGGACGCTACAGCGCCGCACCGCTTCAGGTAGTCCATGGGATTCTCTACAACACGTTCATGCACAACTGTGGAACTCACTCGCTCATTTTCAACAAGCTGTCGCTGCCTTTCTAAGTACAAATTTTGTAAAATGGCCTTTGACTTTCTCATCGGATCCTCTGTAAGAAGTGAAGGAGTGTGGGCTTGTATATACGTAGGAATATCTTTTATGAATTGTGTATAGTTTCTGTAGACGTCCTCCTGCGTCTGCGGCGCGGGGCTGCTGGGAGGCTCGCGAGGGGGTGAGGGCCCGTCCGCGGAGACGATATCACATTCGTTTAGGCTTTCACTTGAGCAGTCCATTCTTAAAATTACAGAATTTATACAATTTTCCTTCGCGCTATCATCGCTGTCCTCGTCGGAAAACATATTAGCACTTGTATTGTTAACATTATTTGGATGAGTTTCCTTAGTGATGGTTTCTACTTTATCATTGGAAGTGGTGTCAGTATTCAAAACATATTTGCTTCTTACTATATTGTTTAGGTTTATGTTACCCGGTTGATGTCTAATTTCTGCCAGAAGTGGTCGAGTTATTGTCTCAGATCGAACGGCCTTGGGAAAAATGGCTAAAGTGAGGCGATCAGACGTAATAAAATTATTGTGTGATGTTTGTCCTATCATTTTGGACACATTTATTTTAGCCCCGAGTTTTGTACTCTTCGTAGCTTCTGTGTTTCGTCGAGATTTTTTTCTAATTTCATTTAAACACCTTCGAGTTTTGCGTTTCTTGCGCTTCAGGATATGGCACGTATCTTCCATAACAATTCCAAAATTGGATATATAGAGTCGGGAAAATATATCGCTTCCTAAATAATTCACAGGCTTCGAGCAGAAAAGAAAATGTCAGATTCAAGTCTTTCAAAACGTGCCGCCCTCCGTGACGTAGGTGGTAGCATCCACAGACTACTAAGAGATTTCGCATAGCAAATTAGGGGGTTGCGTTCACAGTTTACTAGAAATAAGGAAAAGTATTTCCTACCACTATTCTTTGTGGTAAAAACATTAAAATGTGTATGTTTAAGTGTTCAATTCTACATTAATGTAATGATTTTAAAGATTAGTAAAATAACATCGGAATAAACTTTTGCTAAAACACCTCAAAGCTGTCATTTTCTGTCAAGTCAACAAATGTCATATTCTGGCGATAAATTTGTGAGAGGTCCTTGTACTTCCTATTTGTAAAATTAATAACAGAATAATCTATAGAAGATGTTACAGAAATCACAGCTAGCTTCATAGTGTTATTTTAGCTACATATTTTAGGAAATTTATGCTAAGGTGAGTACATTTAAGGCGCGACTGTCGCCCAGCGCAATTAATGATCGAGTGGTACTCGCTACTGCAGTGGTCGATTTTGGTTCCACCAATAAACTTAAACAAAACAAACTCACAGAAAACGTACGATTTTCTGGTTTCACGGCGTGGTTGGAGCTAAAAAGGAATTCGTAATAAGATTTTAGTGAGAATTATGAGAATTCTCATTAATAATATACAGAAATTAACGCTGCATTATGACTCCAATACTTCGTGAAGTAAGAAAAGCAATACTTGTGCCTATTATGTCTAAGAATATCACGTTAGAATTCATTATTATGTCAGAATGAAATACCTGAGAAGGTAAAATAACATTTAAAAAAACATTAATTACCTTCATGTTTGTATGCTAAAATGAAATCTTTGCATACAAACACAAAATCCACTAAATCAGTTTTTAGCAATAGTAGAGTTAGGGTTATAATAGACCCTGGAGTTATCCTAGTTCCTTATTAGTGACAAAGTACCTATAAATGACATCAGAAATATTAGAATGTTAAAATTAAAACATTTACCTACACTATTTTCTATATTTTTTAAATGTAATCTGAATTAATTAAATACTCAATCATTTATTACACATAATGGTTATACAGTGGTCTTGAAATAATCTATGCTAGACTGTATATGGTATCACTGGACTTATGATTGGGCTGAAGAAGCCCTGAAGTAAAGAGCTACTCGCATCCTTCCCTCTCCTACACTCACACTACACACACTCTCCTACATTCACTCACTCAAACACATTCACTTTATGAACAAACTTAATATTTTGTATGTATTTAATGCCCCATAAATTTTACTTAATTCTATTAACATTCTATTAACACACAACAAAAATGGATTACAAATTTTGATGGACAACTTACATACTTACATATGAACATGGATAAGGCGAAGATCATGTCAAATGTCCATGTAGTACCAACTCCCATTTCAATTGGACACTTTACGCTCGCTCGAAGTTGTAGACGTTTATGTATACCAAGGACAGACTGTCCAGTTAGGTAGATCCAACTTTGAGAAAGAGGTCAATCGTCGAATCCGACTCGGCTGGGCAGCATTCGGGAAGCTACGGCTCTTTTCGTCCAATATTCCGCAGTGTCTCAAGACGAGAGTCTTTGACCAGTGTGTGTTGCCAATGATGACATATGGTACGTATTATGTCCAGTAAAACACTCTGTCCATTATAAATACATTTAATATGCTAGGGAGCACATGTCAACACATCTTACGTACGAATCTGAGTGGTACCTACATAAATCACTTTTTATGATAAAAAGTAAACGAGTCTACCCACATTACTCTGTATACATGACATATCTCCCCCCTAAGTAACTGGCTACTAAATTCACAAATCAACATAAATGTAACTGACTAAAACTAATAAATAATCAACTCTCGACCGGAATAACTATACCTTGGTCATTTTACTTAGTTACTCATTGTTCTTCCTTGGTCTATCGTAAGGGACCCTAGAATGCTCTCTAGTTTTCTTAGTAACTTTCCCTACAGACTGAGTTGGGTCAGGTGGAGGTATGCCCAGCATCGAAGCCCACTGATCTGAGCTCGGTATTTCTATAATTCTGTCATCCTGGTAATCATCATCACAGGCTCTCTCTATTTCTGTGCATTCTTCATTACTAACTTCTTGCCTTATACCTTCTTCTTCCCTATTTTCTTCGATTTTGGGCTGATCATGTACAGTTCGGCCTTCTGCTGTGGTTTTAATCAATTGATCAATGTGTCTATTCACCACTGATCCGTCTGTAGCCTGTACTTGGTAACTAGATGGGCCACCTTTGCTAACAACTGTTCCACGTAACCATTTGGCACCTTTTCCATAATTTCTGTACATGACTTTCTGGCCGATGTTACTTTCTCTTCGTTTTATTTGTGCATTTCGATCTATTTGCTGCTCTACTCTTTTGTGACCTATATTATCCGGGTGAATCGTATCTAGCAAAGTGCGCAGCTTCCTATTCATCAGCAGTTCTGATGGGCTTTTGTTCGTTGCCGAGCAAGGCGTGGCTCGCAGCCCTAGGAGCATATTAGGAATTAAGACATCCCACGGTAGATTATTCATTTTTCGTAATTTGTTCTTAACCGTTTGAACCATCCTCTCTGCTAGACCATTTGTAGCCGGATGGTAAGGTGCAGTTCTAGCATGTTTTATTTTGTTAGCCTCCATAAATCGCTCCATTTCTTGTGATGTGAATGATGTGCCATTATCAGAAACAATAGTTTCACATAAACCATGGGTGGCAAATAACGATCGTAAGTGCTTTATGACAGTAGCTGAGTTTGTATTAGGGACCATGAACACTTCGGGCCATCTGGAATAAGAGTCAACCACGATAAGAAAACTTTTTCCCTGGAAGGGGCCCGCAAAATCCATGTGTATCCTTGACCATGGTCTTGTCGGTGTAATCCACTCATGACTGGTCTTCGGGGGCATGTGTCGATGTTCCAGGCAAATGGAACAGTTCCCAACCAGGCTCTCAATCTCTTCGTTGAGTTGTGGCCACCACACGTAACTCCTTGCCAGAGCCTTTGTTTGGACGATACCATTGTGAGTACTATGAAGTACTTGTAAAGTTGCTTTACGCAATGCAGGAGGAATTACCACTCGACAACCTAGGAGTATGCAGTCTTCCTGAACAGACAGTTCAGTGCGATGAAGCCAGTATGGTCGTAACTCACTGTCGGTCACCTTTGCAGGCCAGCCCCGGTACAAGTGATTCATGACTGCCGCCAAAGTGTTGTCCTTTCTAGTCTCTTTTGCGATCTGGTCCGCATCAAAAGGGAAGGCTTGTGGTGTTTCCGCCATCAGTAAAATTTCTCCAAGTTCTTGTTCTGGTTGATCCGGTACTGGCTGTGGCCATCGACTTAATCCATCAGCGTTTCCAATCTGAGATCCTGGCTTGTAAATTATTTCATAAGTATGTGCAGTCAATGCTAGAGCTATTCTCGTTAGCCGGGGTGATATCATGCTAGGCAATGGCTTCTTGGGATCAAAAATGCCGAGAAGCGGCTTATGATCTGTCACTATTGTGAAAGAGCGTCCAATTAAATAATTGTGAAACTTTTGAATGCCAAACATGATCGATGCTGCTTCTTTGTCGAGTTGTGAATAACGTCGTTCGTGAATGTGCAGCGTCCGTGAACTCATTGCTATGGGACGCTCCTGACCGTCCTCCATCACGTGCGCGAGGACCGCTCCCACACCATACTCCGAACTGTCGCAAGTCAGTGTCAACGGTTTGATCAAATCGTAATGAACCAACGTCATATCAAATGACAACAGATGTTTCGCCTTATCAAAAGCGTTTTGTTCGTTTTGTGTCCATTTCCACATCTGTGTTTTATCGAGCAGCCGGTGAAGAGGTTCCAACATAGTAGCTTTACGTGGTATAAACCTCTCGTAGAAATTGTATAGACCGAGAAATGCTTGCAACTCGTGCACGTTTTGTGGTTCCGGTGTGTTTATTATAGCCTCCACTTTACTAGGGGCCGGGTGAATACCAACAGCATCAATAACATACCCAAGGAATTCGACTCGTTGTCTGGCCAACTTACACTTCTTGCTATTGAGCCGGAGGCCTGCTTTACCAATACGAGTTAGTACCTAGTCTAGTCGTTGCCACATTTCAGGCAGGGTGCGACCAGCTATGATGATGTCATCGATTAGGACCGCCACCCCTTGGATTCCTGCTAACAATGCAGTCATCAGCCGCTGAAAGATACCTGGACTCGCCTTCACTCCGAATGCTAAGCGATGAACTGAGTATAGACCTTTGCAGGTATTCAGTGTGAGCAATTTAGCCGTTGCTTCGTCCACGGTGACCTGTGTGTAGGCTCGGTCCAGGTCTAGGGTTGAAAAGTACTTACCTCCCGCGATGGTCGCGAATACTTCATTAGCAGTCGGCATCGGATAGGTATCCGATTCTGTAGCTTGATTTACCGTGCTGCGATAGTCGCCGCACAGTCGTATGTCCCCTGACTTTTTAACTATGGGAACGACCGGTGTCGCCCACTCAGAAAAAGACACAGGGCGCAGTACCTCCTCCTGAACCAGTCTGTCTATCTCCTTCTCAACTCGATCTTTAATAGCAAACGGTACCGGTCGCGCTTTTATGTATTTTGGTGTAGCGCCGGGTTTCACGTTTATAGTAACAGGCTGCCCTCGGTAAGTACCTAGTCCCTCTTTGAAAACCTCATTATGCCTCTTAATCGTCGTATGCGTATTGTGATCGACGTCTAAATTCGACACATAATTAATGTCCAGAGTAAAATTCAGCGGAGCAAACCAATCACGGCCTAAAAGGTTAGGTCCTTTACCATTCGCGACAAAAACATTTAAATCACAAGCAATGTCCTTATACTGCACATGTAGGGTTGTCCGGCCGAGCAGCTCCACGGGCGCGTTGGTCCAGGTGCGCAGCGTGAGCGGCGGCGGCTGCAGCGGCGGCCGCGCCAGTGCGCGCCACGTGCGCTCGTTCACCAGCGAGAAGCTGGCGCCCGTGTCCACCTGCATGCGAAACGGCGCGCCATTCAGCGCCACCTGCACCTCGTACGGCGGCACGCGGCTGTCCGCGTCCACGTTGTAGATGCCGCCTATATACTCGTCCTGCTCCTTCTCTGCGTCTGTGTAGTTCACGGTCCTGTTCCCGCCTTTTTTCTTGGCTATACATATCTTTTCCAGATGTCCTCTCTTCTTACAGAATCGGCATATTGCGTTAACGAAACGACACTCTCCTCCGTGGTGGTCTCCACATCTGTAACACAACCGTGTGGTGGTGCTGCCAGGACCGCGTTTGAAGTGCACGGCGTTGACGTCCATAGGCTCCGTCGCGGAGGTCGCCGGCGCCGGGTCAAGCGCTTCGGGCGTGACGCCCGCACAAGCCCCGCTGGGACTCCCTGTTACTATCATACGAACGTCTTTGTCTGCACTCTCCGATGAAAGCATCGCATCAATAACTTCTTTGTAACCGAGTCTATTTCTTTTCAACAGTTCATATTGCAATTTATGATCGTTCATACCGCACACGAGACGGTCGCGTAGCATTCGTTCCAAGTCAGTGAAATTACAACAAGAACTAATCTTCCGCAATTCGGTGATATAATCCGACGCTTTTTCAACTTGTCGTTGATCGCGCTTGTAAAATTTATACGACATTGATATTTCATTAGGCTTGGGGCTGTAATGTTCGGTTAGAATAGTTTATATGTCACTAAACGTCACATCACTTGATTTTTTGGGTGTAATCAAAGCTAAACATGTCTCAAACACTTGTGCACCACACACTGTAAAGAAATTTGCCTTTTTTGCCTGGTCAGATTCAATGCCATTAGCCTCAAAACAATACTTTAACCTGTCCAAGTAATTGTCCCAACTGTCCGTCTGAGGGTTAAACTCGTGAAATTTCACCGATTGTTTTGACATTTTGATAACACTGTATCTACTTTACGTACGTCGCCACTATTATGTCCAGTAAAACACTCTGTCCATTATAAATACATTTAATATGCTAGGGAGCACATGTCAACACATCTTACGTACGAATCTGAGTGGTACCTACATAAATCACTTTTTATGATAAAAAGTAAACGAGTCTACCCACATTACTCTGTATACATGACAGTACGGAAACGTGGTCGCTTACTATGGGCCTCATAAGAAGGTTCAAAGGGCAATGGAGAGGGCTATTATGCTGGGAGTTTCTCTGCGCGATCGCATCAGAAATGTGGTTATCCGCAGCAGAACCAAGGTAACCGATATAGCCCTCCGTCTTGCTAAACTTAAGTGGCACATTGCACGTAGAACCGATGGCCCTTGGGGCGGAAAGGTTCTCAAGTGGCGACCACGTACCGGAAGGCGCGGCGTGGGTAGGCCTCCCGCAAGGTGGACTGATGACCTGGTAAAGGTCGCGGGAGTCCGCTGGATGCGGGTGGCCCAGGACCGGCCATTGTGGCACTCTTTGGGGGAGGCCTATGTCCAGCAGTGGACGTCTTTCGGCTGATATGATGATGATGATGATATTTACATACTTACATATTTACACACATACAAACAGTGCATGTTAATATAAAGCTTGTAAAAATATGCTGCGCCGACCCCAAATAAATGGGATAAGGACAAGCGAATGATGATGATACACAAGGTAAAAGAAATACAGTTTTTTCTTTATGATTGTTTCATTGTGAAATTTGTTGATTCTTTGGCTAAAAAATTGCCTCTGTCCATCCAGAAAGTCAAATCATACATATTTTTTTAAATCAGATAAGCGGTTTACGGCACCGTAAATTACCTCCTCCTAGCCCCCTACCCCCTACCTACCCTACCTACCTACATACAAATTTACTAACAACATAAGAAGCTACAATGTCACAGACTTCCTTTTTAAATAAATAAAAATAAAAAAGCCTTTTTATTTCTGGGTATGATAAATTTTACAAGAACTTAATCTAGGATTTAAATATTAATTTTTGTAGTATATCACACCAGAACCCTTAGGAGGTAAAGGCCTCTTCCAGAATCTTCCACTTGACTCTGTCTTGGGCCTTCCACATCCAGCTGGCCCCTACCACTTTTGTTATGTTGTCTGACCAGCGTGTCAGTGGCCGTCCTCTTTTCCTCTTACCGATGGGCCCTTTCCAGACTGTTGCTTCAGAGCTCCATCTTCCATCCTGTAGTCTAGCAACATGGCCAGTCCATCTCCATTTTTGTTTCTGGGCCTGGCTTAGTGCGTCTATAACTTTTGTCTTGTCTCTGATGATGGAGTGCCTAATCTTCTGTATTTTTCTAAGTTTGAGCATACTCCTTTCCATTCCTCTCTGGCATGAAACTAACATTCTTTTTTATTTTGATGTGAATTTCCCTGTTTGACATGCGTACTTGCGTAGGTTAAAGTTGGGAGTAAGCACATGTCCATAACTTTCTTTTTAAGCTGAACGGGCAGGCTCTTTAAGGTCTCTTTTAAACTCCAAAACTTGTTCCATGTGTTTTTGATTGTTCTCTCTATCTCATTTTCATTCGATTTGGTATTGAAGCTTATTTGTTTCCCTAGGTAGATGTAATGATCAACATATTCTATCTGTTTGGCCTCAATATATATAGGTTATTTAAAGCTGTTGGACATTATTTTAGTTTTGTCAAAGTTTATTTCCAGCCCTACCTTTTTGCTTACTTTGTTTAGGGTGCTGCACATGTGTTCCAGGTTAGAGCTGCTGTTTGCGAATATGGCTAGGTCATCATCAGCAAATCGGAGATGAGACAGGTTCTTTCCTCTGATGTTTATTCCATGGGACCTCCAATCTAAGTTACTGAGTTCCTTTTTAACCGACTTCAAAAAAAGGAGGAGGTTCTCAATTCGGATGTTTTTTTTTTTATATTTGTTACCTCAGAACTCCGTTTTTTATGAACCGATTCGTACAATTCTATTTTTTTATTGAAAATATATGCTTCCAGATTGGTCCCATTGTTTTCAACACCCCAGTTGGATGATGGGATCCATGAGGAATTGAGGGAACTCCTCAAATATATTAGGCACGCGTGTAGTAATTTCGGTATTTTCTATTATAACTCGTGTATTTACACCCGGAAATCATAAATTTGGTGAAGTGGAAGTGATGATGAAGACCACAGATGGCTTGTGGAACTTCTCAATGATGTACCTACTTCAAACTATAAAAGTACGTCACAGATTCTGATATGATTGCGTTGAAATAGCAAACAATGAAGTGCCAAGGGTAATTCTGAGATCCTTGAGGAATCGACGGAAGTCCTCAAATATTATCGGCTCACATACAGTGATTTGGTTTTTTTCTCTAATAATCAACGCATTTGCTCTCGGAAATCAGTTCATGTGGTAAATTGCAAAAGAAATGTGGTAATGTTCATGTTGCTTGGCGGAGTACTGAATTGAAGTCAGTTAAAACTTTTTTTTTTTAATTTATTTAGAACAAAATACTTTAACTTTAAAACTTAAAATTTAAAACTTTGTTTTTAAAGTAAATTATTATTACAATGTTAGTATACAGTATATTAGATATAGATTAATCAATTGATGAGAACTATGGTAAGAACATTACACTCCACACCTTTTACTACACGATTTTATAACAACTAACAATAATAAGTTATCTTATTCAGCTAAATTTTGTACCTAATATGATATTTATAAAATGATGTTGTAGTATTTTTGTTTGTTTGATTTTTTTCCCGGTTGGGTTTATTCAGAATTATGTAATTGAATAAAAATTGGTGCTATAGTTCACGAATTTCCTATTTAATTACAAAAAATACTCAGTACTGAAAAGTACCGAAGAACCGGGAATTCCCGGTACTGGCTCAGTACCGGAAATCTCAGTGCCGGTACTGCATCCCCTATTAGTTATACACGTCGTAGAAAATAATTTTAGCCATCACAAACAAATTTGTTTGAGAATCGAAGATATTGACATATAATTTTTGTTGAACTCCATTCAATAGATCAAGCAGTTTCGTTAGTACTAAGTGGTTAGTTTCAAAATCGCAAGATAAAATATGAATCATTTAAAATAGCTGAAAGTACGGAACACTAATTGCCGAGTTCCGACTCGCACTTGGCCGATTTTTTTCTCTGAGAGTGTATGCAAATTTTGAAATTTCTTATTTATTTATGTGTTTATTTTATTTTATTTGGTTAAGGAACAGTTACAATTACAACTTACAAACTAAACAATATTTAATCATCGCATGCGTTTACACAAAATTCATATTTGTAAGTTAACAACAACTAATAACGTGTAACGTGTGCGTTATCATTTTAACGTGTGGCTTCCAGCAAATATTCACATGGACAGTCGCCATCACATACATCGGTACACTATAGGTGTTCAAAAATATCGGCACATGCACCTTAATGCCTTGAAAACTGGGACCCGCCCGGTATCCCCTTCGAGGGTTTTTGAAGGGGTTTTCCGTAAGGCTTTGCTTACCAAAGCCGTAGCTCCGCAATACCCATTCATTTGGCTTTTTAAGCGCTATAAATACGGGTAAGCGGTTCCCTAAACGAATATCAGATACCCTTTCCAAGCGCTTAAAAATACCCTTTCGAAAGGGTTTTCTATCAACGCTCTTGAAGAGGTTTTCTTTTCAACGCTCATGCAATTTTTATCCTTTTGCTAATGACAATAAGAGCAATATTGCAAATTAGACGTTAGATTCCAGAGGTGTCGGCACAGGGGCCAAGGCCAAAGCGGACGCATTTAACAATGCCGCCTACTTGCTAAAAATACTTATCACATTGTAATATGGTTTCCTTTTGTATGGCGAAGAGCCGGAACAAGTTGGTGCGCGTGCGACGCATTGTACTATTATTTAGCCATGTTTATATCGCCATATGATTTTGGGATGTTTGATGGTAATCATTATATTATAATAGATATTTCGACATGCGATACAAATCACGACGGGTTTTTTTGACCTATTTCCCCTTTTTCTTTTTATTAAAGTTGAATTTCAATTACTAAATTTGACCCAAGAAAGAAAAATAAAACAAACGGGGTGAGCTAAATAAAAGCTAGTAATAAAAGCTTGTAAAAAATACATTTATCTATCTCTCAGGGAACAAGAAAAAACTCTAACAGCTCAGGAGTATTAGGTTTTAAACATAAAATCCTCCATAACTAGCTGAAAATTGGTATACTGACGCTGAATTTGATAATTAAGAACTAGTCTACTCGTAAACTCCCCAGTCTTCCACCGCTTGCGTTCCTAAAATAAAAGGACGATTTTTTTTGTTCTGGAACCTATCGTGTGTGGTATCAAATGGAAGGGCCGATTCTAATAATATATCACATCATAACATTTCAGTAATTTGTTTTTAATTAAAATAATTTTCAAAACATTAAGTTTGGGCTCCTCCAAATACGATACAAATGTTCTTTTTTTTATTGTAAAATATACCTCAAATGGTACCTTATATCCTCAATTCCTCATATCTAACCCCGAGAAAGCAATTTCGAAAATATTTACATTAAGTATTATTTTTTTTTTGTCGTGAGGTAATAATATTAATAATCAAATACAGCTAATTATGAGGGATTCTATGTATTTGGTCAATTTTAATCTAACACTCCTGGGCTATTAATTATTTTCTAGTCAAAATAACGAGTAGAAGTTATTCAAACAAAACTATATAAAAAATACGGCGTTGGCTTACATAGAATTTGTGTTTCCATCAAGGGGTTTTTCCTGATGTCCTAAAACAAGCCGTGATTACTCCGGTGTACAAGAGTGGGAGCAGAGATGACGTGTCTAATTATAGACCTATATCGGTGCTACCCTCCATTTCTAAGATTCTAGAGAAACTGATAAACACAAGGTTGGTCAATTACTTAAATACATTTAATCTGTTATCGAAGGCACAGTACGGGTTTAGAAAGGGTATCTCGACAGAAGATGCTGTTACTGCTCTTACCTCACTAATAACTAGTAAAGTGGACGGTAATAAAAAATGTTTATCTGTGTTTCTGGGTCTCAAAAAAGCATTCGACACCGTTTCTGTCCCCATCCTTGTCAACACCCTGGAGAAGATTGGTATAAGGGGTGCTTCTTTGTGTCTATTTAGTAGCTATCTTCGAAATAGCACCCAAAAGGTCAAATTGGGAAATCATATCAGTGATGAACGCGCTATATCCTACGGAGTACCACAGGGTAGTGTTCTAGGCCCTACACTCTTCCTTATTTACATTAATCAGCTATGTAACATGCGTATTGAGGCGGGAACCGTTTTCACATATGCTGACGACACTGCTGTGGTATTCTCAGGGGATACATGGGAGGAAGTGCGCCAATCCGCAGAAAGTGGCCTCACAAAAATTGCCGGATGGCTACAAACAAATCTTCTTACCCTTAACACAAATAAAACTAACTACGTTTGCTTCACAAACTATAATCGTACGCAACCAGACACAGACTTCTCAATCAGGATCCATACTTGCCACAACACGCAAACCATCTGTGCCTGCCCAGCCATCGAGAAGGTAGAATCCACTAGATACCTGGGGGTTATGGTCGACCAACGACTCACCTGGCACTTGCACACTGAGAGTATTATGGGCAGAATTCGTAAACTTATCTGGGTCTTTAAAAATCTTAGGCACGTAGTAACGAAGACCGTACTAAATCAAGTTTACATATCACTGGCCCAGTCAGTCCTTGCGTATTGTATCCCTATATGGGGTGGTGCAACTAAGACCAAATTCCTTGAGCTTGAGAGAGCTCAAAGGGCACTTCTAAAAGTGATGTTTTTCAAACCGTACAGATTTTCCACAAACAAACTTTATACACTCTGTGACTTATTCTCTGTAAGAAAATTATATATATTTAGCCTTATCATAAAGACACACAAGACAACCACATATACACCGGAAACAACAAGTACACGTAGGAAAAGAACTAAAGTTATCCACACTCCCACAGTGAAATCTGCATTTGCAAGGAGACAACAAGCAGCACAATCTGCCAACCTGTATAATCTTATAAATAAGCACATAGATATGTATTCCTCCACCAGTTCCACCACGCATGAGTGTAAATCTAAGTTAACAGTATGGTTAAAAACCAAAAGCTATTTTGATATTGAAAATTTACTTCAGAAACCTGTATATTAAATGTGATACACACACACACACACACACACACGCACACACACGCACACACACGCACACACACGCACACGCACACACTTACCACATAGTATAATATGAAATAGAAATAGAAATAGAAATAGAAATAGAAAAAACTTTATTGTTTAACCGTGTTACATAGATGGTATTTTATACAAGTGTTAGGTCCCAACGGTTACCCATTTCGGGTGTACAATATTAACTTAAAACTAAGGAAAACAAAACGAATATATAACACAATCTTTTTCTTTAAGATGAAAATTCAAAAAATTCTTTTAATGAATAGAAACCATTCTTATTTAACCATGTTTTTAGATTACGTTTAAATTTTACGTCATCCAACATTTTTATTTCGCTAGGAAGCTGATTAAAAACTCGAATGGCACTAATAAATGTGCTTTTATCGTAAGTTTTATTTTTTACCAAAGGCAATGTTAAATTGTACCTATATTGACTACGTATATTATTGCGTTGGGAGGCTAGTGTTGTGAAGTAATCTTTGTTACTTTTTACAAAGTTACAGAGCTCATAAATATAAATGCTAGTTAATGTTAGAAAACCTTGCCCTTTAAAAATATTTCGGAGTGATTGCCTGTTGTTCATGCGAAAGATAATTCTCAAGCACCTTTTTTGCAAAACAAAGGTGGACTGTACGTCTGTCGAGTTACCCCAGTATATTACACCATAAGTCAATAAGGAGTATATGTTAGCATAGTACGCAGTAATAACGGCTTCTTGGGAACACGTATCGGCTAATATAGATAGTGCGTAACATTGACTTGAAATTTTGTTGTTAATTTTTTGTATGTGGTGTTTCCAGGTTAAATGAGGATCTATTATTATACCTAAGAAACTAATTGTTTCTATTTCTTCAATTGAAATACCAGATTCCATAACATTTAATTTTGCTGGAATTTGTTTGTGGTTACGAAATTGCATAAGCTTAGTTTTTGTTAAATTCACCGTTAAGTTTATTGATTTTAACCAGCTGACGACAGTTTTTACAGTGTTATTTATATTTTTTTGAAAATCATCATCTAATGTTTCACCGGAAAATAAAATGGTTGCATCGTCGGCAAACATTACGCATAATTCATCCATAACATTTGGTAATTCGTTGACATAGATTAAAAATAAAAGAGGGCCTAGGATACTACCTTGAGGTACTCCGAGTTTTATACTTTTAAAATTAGATCGTACTTGTTCAATAGTTTTGGTATTTTTATTATAAGTATCAATGACAGTCGCCTGTTTTCTGTTCGTAAAATAGTTTTCAAATAATTTTAAAGCATTGCCTCTAATACCTACATGTTCGAGCTGTGTTAGTAAAATAGATGGCACTACACAATCGAATGCCCTGGACATATCAAGAAAGAGGCTAACGCAAGGGCTTCTGTTATTTACGGCATCCCAAATATGCTTGAATGTTTTAAATATTGCTAAAGATGTGGATTTACCTTGTTGAAATCCAAATTGGTTTTTGTTTAATAAATTATTTACCATGACGAACTTTACAACTCTACTATGAATTACTTTCTCTACAATTTTAGAAAAAGTAGGCAACAGTGCAATGGGCCTGTAATTACAAATCAATTTTTTATTACCTTTCTTGTGCAGTGGTTTTATCAAAGATTTTTTGAAATCATCGGGGAAGATTCCAGACTCAAGTATTAAATTTATTATATGAACAAGAGGTTGGGCGATGTATTCAAAAGAAGATTTTATTACTGATAAAGGTAAATTATCGTGGCCTGTGCTTTTTTTATTTTTTAATGAATGAATAATCTTGTTTAGCTCAGATATGCTTACCGGGGACAGAAATATGCTGTGAGAAAGTGATGAGCTTTTTGGTTTCCATTTTAACCCTGTTGTGTCGGTAATATTTCGGTCTATAAAAGAGTTGTTGAACGTTGTTGCTATTTCTGCGGGGTTTTGGATTATTTGTCCATCTGTGTCAATGCTATCGATCATAGGTTTCATAGTGTTTGTATTAGAAGTATAATGTTTTATCAGTGTCCAAGTTGCTTTTGTTTTATTGGAACTGTTTGTGATAAATCTATTGTTGGCCAATATTTTTGAACTACGTATTGCTTTTTTTAATATTTTAGAATAATTTTGATACTGAATTCGACATAATTTATTGGTATTTTTATTTTGAAAACATTTAATGTGCATGTGCCGCTTATTACGACACGAGTTTTTTATACCTTTTGATTTCCAGTTTTGTTTACGCTTATAAGTAACTTTTATTCGCTCCGCCGGAATACAAAGGTTAAAAATTAACAGGTATTTATCTAAAAATAGATTATACGCCAAATTTGCATCAGAACTATCTAACACGTCCGAGAAATTGATTTGTTGTATATATTTTAAGAAAATGGTTAAATTTGTACTTATGCGTCTTATCCAAATAAACCAGTATTTTTCATTAAAGCTTAAGTTTGTTTTTAATTTTATTAGCTGCCCAGTGTGATCTGAGATGCCCAAATTTAGTACCTCGGAAGTATGACTATGAAATGTTTACTTATTATATATATTATATTTTAAGTTATGCCTACACCTAAGTCACAACATGTGGAAGAGCGGTGATCTTCTTAGCACAAGTATATTATATACTCAAAAAGAGGCACCAGCACAGATACTTGTATACGTATTTATAAGTTACTGAAATAAATTATTTTGATTTGATTTTTTTGAGAATTGAAGTGAAACTATTAATCTATGCCGCTTTAGGCGAGTCGCAAATACCTACCCAGCAGTGCCAGAACCCCCTTTGAGGGTTTTTGAAGGGGTTTTTCGTAAGGCTTTGCTTACCAAAGCCGATGCCCCTCAATACCTCAATACATTAAAAAATATTGCACTTCTTGACTCATGGGCTGGAAGCAAAACCGTCAGCATATAGCTTTGCCGTGTCGCTTTCCCTAGTAATGGCCCTTTTTTCGCCTGTTGAATTCGTTACCGAAATAGTTTGATAAAAAAAGCTCAAAATTTATTTTGCTCATAAAAGTAGTATCCTTATATTTAAATTGTGTTATTGTGGAATATTTTCATAAATAATGGAACTATGATACAACTAGTATTAAACTGTATTGAATTTTTATCGATAGCATTATTTCCTTTCAAATGGGAGAACCTACAAAACTGCTCTGACTAGACGAAAACATATGCATCGGGGCTAGTAATACTCACAAGGATAAAATAAATTAGACACTTGAGGATGCAATAAGGTCATGCCCAAAGTAGCTATTAACTAGGCATAAAATGTATATATCATTTAACGATATGGCATATGCTCTAAGGCTCTAACTAAAAGATACATACAACCTACAAAAATGTTGGTATTGTTGGTGTGTGACAGATTCTGAAGATTATCAATATTATCACAGTTGTTCATAATATTTTATCTAAATTCTGACGCATTAAAAGTTTAAATGTGTCAGTGAGGGACGCTACTGGATGTCTTATACCCAAATTGGTGTAACATCAACCGACTCCGTACTGGCCACGGTCGCTGCGCTCACTATAAACACCGTTGCGGATGGGTGGGATCCCCAACTTGCACGTGCGGTGCCGAAGAACAAACGATTCGCCATATAATCGAGGATTGTCCCATAACGCGCTACGCCGACGGACCTCCAGAAGACTTGATCACCCTTGGCGTCAAGGCCAACAAGTGGCTGATAGACCTTAGAATTAATTTATAGTTATTATGTTTCTGTTTTAAATGCCATACGATTAAATAAATAAATAGCATTAAATACCCAAATGAAAAGGGTCTTTTTTTTTTTTTTTTTTTTTTTTTTTTTTTTTTTTTTTTTTTTTTTTTAAGAGGGGAAAATGCTTTTCGCATACCACCAGAGTGTGGGGACGGACCCTGGTGGTTATGTGGGACTCCCATGTCGGCTGATGAGGCCTATGGTTTACCCACTAAAAACCCCTCTATTTGCCGCCTCTACGCTAGAAAGCGAGGCCACGGGAACGCCCTAGGCACACTTCCGCAACCTCGCCAGCGGCTGTCCGCACTGCGGACTCAACTCCGGGGAAGTAGTTTCCCCCTACCTCTGCAAAGGGGCGCACCGAGAGACGGCACGCCCAAAATGAAAAGGGTCTAAGGGGACCTTCGCCAACTTTATAAGTTACGTCAATCAATATTCACAGATAGTTAAAAGGAAAACCATTGGTTGTAACATAATACTAATTCGGTGCCTATATATCAACCAATATTTTTATTAAGGATCAACTCTTTTAAATGAAATCAACCATGTTAAGAACCACGATTTTTTTTTATTTACATGTAGAACTCAAGGTACTTTTAGAACAAGTTTTTTTTTTAAATATATTTTTATTCGTAATAAGACACCGGCATTTTGGTGGTATTTTTGAGTTTTTATAGTGACTTCTCATTTATTAAATTAATAAATATTCTAGGTCATTCTTACACAAATCGAACTAGACTGGACTGTCAGCTTTAAAGACAGGGCCACAGCCTTTACAGCCAATTGGGAATGGGTGAAAATTTCAGAAGTGCCTGATTATATTTTTGGTAATAGGAATAACCTTCCTTATCACCAGAAAAAAGTTGCAGACTTTTCAGATGCGTCAAATATTTTTGAAAAATATAAACATTTTCCTCACTTACGTTTTGGGTTTAGTACGGCGAATTAGCCACTTTCCTTGATCCGTCTCATATTACAAGAAAATATCTTAAATATCCGTGGTAAACTGACACTGGCAATGATATTGACAGCTGCAGAAGCTATTTGTCATTTTTAGTCAATCTAAAGATTCTAAAGTATAAAATTACCCTCAAACGATTTTTAGTACAAAAATGTTAGGTGCAGCCTGACCCTGACCGCCTAACTAATTGACCTATTTTTATTTTAATAAACGCAAAGGCTACTATACATTTTTGGGTTATGGTTTGGCAAATAAGTGAGCAATTTGGCTATTATATATTTTCTACCAACCTGGAGGCTTCTAAATTAGCATATTAATAGGTGTAGTAGACCACCACCGTAACAGTTTAAAGCGCCTTCCAACGTACGCAAGCGCTCATTCAAAGTGGTTGTACATCCTGAAACTAACCAATATCGTTCCGTATACGAGTGTCACTCTAAAAGCAACTGTACAAACAGCTATAAAAATATAAGTCACTGGCCTCAAGTCCTCGGCTCGGCTGGTTGCTACAAAAATTAATTTATCTCATGCAGATACGCTCGGCACGGCTCGGGCACGGGCGAGTGTGATGGCGCGGTGAGGCGCGGCGCGGCGCCGGCATGGCGGACGAGGCGGGAGGGGACGTGGGCCAGAGCGATGCCGTGCTGCTCGCGCCGCTCACCGAGGACTCGTTCCTGCACAACCTGCACGTGCGGTACAAGCGGGACATCATCTATGTGAGTGTGTTGTGAGCCGGGGGACGTGGGCCAGAGCGACGCCGTGCTGCTCGCGCCGCGCACCGAGGACTCGTTCCTGCACAACCTGCACGTGCGGTACAAGCGGGACATCATCTATGTGAGTGTGTTGTGAGCCGGGGGACGTGGGCCAGAGCGACGCCGTGCTGCTCGCGCCGCGCACCGAGGACTCGTTCCTGCACAACCTGCACGTGCGGTACAAGCGGGACATCATCTATGTGAGTGTGTTGTGAGCCGGGGGACGTGGGCCAGAGCGACGCCGTGCTGCTCGCGCCGCGCACCGAGGACTCGTTCCTGCACAACCTGCACGTGCGGTACAAGCGGGACATCATCTATGTGAGTGTGTTGTGAGGCGGGGGATGTGGGCCAGAGCGATGCCGTGCTGCTCGCGCCGCTCACCGAGGACTCGTTCCTGCACAACCTGCACGTGCGGTACAAGCGGGACATCATCTATGTGAGTGTGTTGTGAGGCGGGGGACGTGGGCCAGAGCGATGCCGTGCTGCTCGCGCCGCTCACCGAGGACTCGTTCCTGCACAACCTGCACGTGCGGTACAAGCGGGACATCATCTATGTGAGTGTGTTGTGAGCCGGGGGACGTGGGCCAGAGCGACGCCGTGCTGCTCGCGCCGCTCACCGAGGACTCGTTCCTGCACAACCTGCACGTGCGGTACAAGCGGGACATCATCTATGTGAGTGTGTTGTGAGGCGGGGGACGTGGGCCAGAGCGATGCCGTGGTGCTCGCGCCGCTCACCGAGGACTCGTTCCTGCACAACCTGCACGTGCGGTACAAGCGGGACATCATCTATGTGAGTGTGTTGTGAGGCGGGGGACGTGGGCCAGAGCGATGCCGTGCTGCTCGCGCCGCTCACCGAGGACTCGTTCCTGCACAACCTGCACGTGCGGTACAAGCGGGACATCATCTATGTGAGTGTGTTGTGAGCCGGGGGACGTGGGCCAGAGCGACGCCGTGCTGCTCGCGCCGCGCACCGAGGACTCGTTCCTGCACAACCTGCACGTGCGGTACAAGCGGGACATCATCTATGTGAGTGTGTTGTGAGCCGGGGGACGTGGGCCAGAGCGACGCCGTGCTGCTCGCGCCGCGCACCGAGGACTCGTTCCTGCACAACCTGCACGTGCGGTACAAGCGGGACATCATCTATGTGAGTGTGTTGTGAGCCGGGGGACGTGGGCCAGAGCGACGCCGTGCTGCTCGCGCCGCGCACCGAGGACTCGTTCCTGCACAACCTGCACGTGCGGTACAAGCGGGACATCATCTATGTGAGTGTGTTGTGAGGCGGGGGATGTGGGCCAGAGCGATGCCGTGCTGCTCGCGCCGCTCACCGAGGACTCGTTCCTGCACAACCTGCACGTGCGGTACAAGCGGGACATCATCTATGTGAGTGTGTTGTGAGGCGGGGGACGTGGGCCAGAGCGATGCCGTGCTGCTCGCGCCGCTCACCGAGGACTCGTTCCTGCACAACCTGCACGTGCGGTACAAGCGGGACATCATCTATGTGAGTGTGTTGTGAGCCGGGGGACGTGGGCCAGAGCGACGCCGTGCTGCTCGCGCCGCTCACCGAGGACTCGTTCCTGCACAACCTGCACGTGCGGTACAAGCGGGACATCATCTATGTGAGTGTGTTGTGAGGCGGGGGACGTGGGCCAGAGCGATGCCGTGGTGCTCGCGCCGCTCACCGAGGACTCGTTCCTGCACAACCTGCACGTGCGGTACAAGCGGGACATCATCTATGTGAGTGTGTTGTGAGGCGGGGGACGTGGGCCAGAGCGATGCCGTGCTGCTCGCGCCGCTCACCGAGGACTCGTTCCTGCACAACCTGCACGTGCGGTACAAGCGGGACATCATCTATGTGAGTGTGTTGTGAGGCGGGGGACGTGGGCCAGAGTGACGCCGTGCTGCTCGCGCCGCTCACCGAGGACTCGTTCCTGCACAACCTGCACGTGCGGTACAAGCGGGACATCATCTATGTGAGTGTGTTGTGAGGCGGGGGACGTGGGCCTGAGTGACGCCGTGCTGCTCGCGCCGCTCACCGAGGACTCGTTCCTGCACAACCTGCACGTGCGGTACAAGCGGGACATCATCTATGTGAGTGTGTTGTGAGCCGGGGGACGTGGGCTAGAGTGACGCCGTGCTGCTCGCGCCGCTCACCGAGGACTCGTTCCTGCACAACATGCACGTGCGTTACAAGCGGGACATCATCTATGTGAGTGTGTTGTGAGGTGGGGGACGTGGGCCAGAGCGATGCCGTGCTGCTCGCGCCGCTCACCGAGGACTCGTTCCTGCACAACCTGCACGTGCGGTACAAGCGGGACATCATCTATGTGAGTGTGTTGTGAGCCGGGGGACGTGGGCCAGAGCGACGCCGTGCTGCTCGCGCCGCGCACCGAGGACTCGTTCCTGCACAACCTGCACGTGCGGTACAAGCGGGACATCATCTATGTGAGTGTGTTGTGAGGCGGGGGACGTGGGCCAGAGCGATGCCGTGGTGCTCGCGCCGCTCACCGAGGACTCGTTCCTGCACAACCTGCACGTGCGGTACAAGCGGGACATCATCTATGTGAGTGTGTTGTGAGGCGGGGGACGTGGGCCAGAGCGATGCCGTGCTGCTCGCGCCGCTCACCGAGGACTCGTTCCTGCACAACCTGCACGTGCGGTACAAGCGGGACATCATCTATGTGAGTGTGTTGTGAGGCGGGGGACGTGGGCCAGAGTGACGCCGTGCTGCTCGCGCCGCTCACCGAGGACTCGTTCCTGCACAACCTGCACGTGCGGTACAAGCGGGACATCATCTATGTGAGTGTGTTGTGAGGCGGGGGACGTGGGCCTGAGTGACGCCGTGCTGCTCGCGCCGCTCACCGAGGACTCGTTCCTGCACAACCTGCACGTGCGGTACAAGCGGGACATCATCTATGTGAGTGTGTTGTGAGCCGGGGGACGTGGGCCAGAGTGACGCCGTGCTGCTCGCGCCGCTCACCGAGGACTCGTTCCTGCACAACATGCACGTGCGTTACAAGCGGGACATCATCTATGTGAGTGTGTTGTGAGGTGGGGGACGTGGGCCAGAGCGATGCCGTGCTGCTCGCGCCGCTCACCGAGGACTCGTTCCTGCACAACCTTCACGTGCGTTACAAGCGGGATATCATCTATGTGAGTGTGTTGTGAGGCGGGGGACGTGGGCCAGAGCGGTGCCGTGCTGCTCGCGCCGCTCACCGAGGACTCGTTCCTGCACAACCTGCACGTGCGGTACAAGCGGGACATCATCTATGTGAGTGTGTTGTGAGGCGGGGGACGTGGGCCAGAGTGACGCCGTGCTGCTCGCGCCGCTCACCGAGGACTCGTTCTTGCACAACCTTCACCTGCGTTACAAGCGGGACATCATCTATGTGAGTGTGTTGTGAGGCGGGGGACGTGGGCCAGAGCGACGCCGTGCTGCTCGCGCTGCTCACCGAGGACTCGTTCCTGCACAACCTGCACGTGCGGTACAAGCGGGACATCATCTATGTGAGTGTGTTGTGAGGTGGGGGACGTGGGCCAGAGCTTAGCCGTGCTGCTCACGCCGCTCACCGAGGACTCGTTCCTGCACAACCTGCACGTGCGGTACAAGGGGAACATCATTTATGTGAGTGTGTTGTGAGGCGGGGGACGTGGGCCAAAGCGACGCCGTGCTGCTCGCGCCGCTCACCGAGGACTCGTTCTTGCACAACCTTCACCTGCGTTACAAGCGGGTCATCATCTATGTGAGTGTGTTGTGAGGCGGGGGACGTGGGCCAGAGCGACGCCGTGCTGCTCGCGCTGCTCACCGAGGACTCGTTCCTGCACAACCTGCACGTGCGGTACAAGCGGGACATCATCTATGTGAGTGTGTTGTGAGGCGGGGGACGTGGGCCAGAGCGATGCCGTGCTGCTCACGCCGCTCACCGAGGACTCGTTCCTGCACAACCTGCACGTGCGGTACAAGGGGAACATCATTTATGTGAGTGTGTTGTGAGGCGGGGGACGTGAAATGAAATGAAATGAAATGAAATGAAATGAAATAATTTATTTGCCAGAATACGGTTACAAGATCTTAAAAATAATAGATAAACCAACGTATCCAACCTGAATGCAGGTGTGCAAATTTGTACAAAGTCAATGTCAATATATTTTAAATTTTATTGTCTGAACATTCCACGATGTCAAGACTTAAATACTAACTTACAGCTATTTGTTACATACCTATTACTTTCTTGTCAAATACTCCTTAATACTATAAAAACATTGTTCATGCAGCCATTTGGTTAACTTTGTTTTGAAAGAGGTCATTTTTTCTAATTTAATAATGTCAGGTAACTTATTGTACAGGAGTATACACATATTATAACAATTATTTTTGTATATGGCCGATCTGCAGAGAGGCTGATCCAAAAGGTTCCTATATTGAGCTCTTACGTGTCTTTTAGTGGTTTCGCTGCGTTGAGTGAAATATTGCTGGTTTTTTTTGGCCATACAGCACGCGTCCCTAATGTACTGACATGGAAGTGGAAGTATATTAAACTTATTAAATAAAGGCTTACAGCTGTCAAGAAACCATGCGTTATCTAAGGCACGAACGCACTTTTTTTGTAGTTTAAATGCTCTCTCTATGTCAACAGAATTGCCCCATAATAGCAACCCGTAGCCTAGAACAGAGGAAACGTGTCCATGATACGCCGTGAGCGCAGCTTCTACAGAAATTGTTTGTCTTACTCTCTTCAAGGCAAAGACAAATCTATCTAGTCTTTTACAAACGTGATCCACATGAGATTTCCAATTTAAATTCTTGTCAATATTAAAAGTGGTGCCAAAGCGACGCCGTGCTGCTCACGCCGCTCACCGAGGACTCGTTCCTGCACAACCTGCACGTGCGGTACAAGGGGAACATCATCTATGTGAGTGTGTTGTGAGGCGGGGGACGTGGGCCAGAGCGATGCCGTGCTGCTCACGCCGCTCATCGAGGACTCGTTTCTGCACAACCTGCACGTGCGGTACAAGCGGGACATCATCTATGTGAGTGTGTTGTGAGGCGGGGGACGTGGGCCAGAGTGACGCCGTGCTGCTCGCGCCGCTCACCGAGGACTCGTTCCTGCACAACCTTCACGTGCGTTACAAGCGGGACATCATCTATGTGAGTGTGTTGTGAGGCGGGGGACGTGGGCCAGAGCGACGCCGTGCTGCTCGCGCTGCTCACCGAGGACTCGTTCCTGCACAACCTGCACGTGCGGTACAAGCGGGACATCATCTATGTGAGTGTGTTGTGAGGCGGGGGACGTGGGCCAGAGCGATGCGGTGCTGCTCACGCCGCTCACCGAGGACTCGTTCCTGCACAACCTGCACGTGCGGTACAAGGGGAACATCATCTATGTGAGTGTGTTGTGAGGCGGGGGACGTGGGCCAGAGCGACGCCGTGCTGCTCGCGCCGCTCACCGAGGACTCGTTCCTGCACAACCTGCACGTGCGGTACAAGGGGGACATCATCTATGTGAGTGTGTTGTGAGGCGGGGGACGTGGGCTAGAGCGATGCCGTGCTGCTCGCGCCGCTCACCGAGGACTCGTTCCTGCACAACCTGCACGTGCGTTACGAGCGGGACATCATCTATGTGAGTGTGTTGTGAGGCGGGGGACGTTGACCAGAGCGACGCCGTGCTGCTCGCGCCGCTCACCGAGGACTCGTTCCTGCACAACCTGCACGTGCGGTACAAGGGGGACATCATCTATGTGAGTGTGTTGTGAGGCGGGGGACGTGAGCCAGAGCGATGCCGTGCTGCTCGCGCCGCTCACCGAGGACTCGTTCCTGCACAACCTGCACGTGCGGTACAAGCGGGACATCATCTATGTGAGTGTGTTGTGAGGCGGGGGACGTGGGCCAGAGCGATGCCGTGCTGCTCGCGCCGCTCACCGAGGACTCGTTCCTGCACAACCTGCACGTGCGGTACAAGCATTTCTATTACTATCATCTGTGTGTGTGTGTTGTGAGGCGCGGCTAGGCTTACTAACAAATTGTATACCTATTTATTTTGTTTTCTTAAAGCGTGGCCTACTACGTGGCAGTCACTTGTTTAAGCGGGACATGCTCAAGCTGGTCTATTTATCTCGAGATAAATAGACCATTGACGGTCCAATGCGATCTTCAAATAGCTGTAAACAACACTCACCTTTGAAATGGCGGATGTGTCGCGATGATATGGCGAAAAGATCGCTCAAAGATTATTGAAAGAATATTTTATCCCTTTTTTTGCAGACATACGTGGGCAACGCGCTGGTGTCGGTGAACCCGTGCCGCGCGCTGCCGCAGTACTCCGCGGAGCTGGTGCGCGCCTACCTCGCGCGCCCGCCCTACCAGCTGCCGCCGCATTTGTACGTACTAGAACAAGTTTATCGACCTGACGCCAGTGGCGTCCACAGGCGGAGAAGACAGCGAGCAAAAGTCCAAAGGCTGACTGACAGCACACGAAAACAAAAACCGGCCAAGTGCGAGCCGGACTCGCGCGCGAATGGTTCCGTACCATTATCAATAAATATATTAATTTTATTTTGTTTTTAGTATTTGTTGTTATAGCGGCAACAGAAATACATAATCTGTGAAAATTTCAGCTGGAACTATCACGGTATCAGTGAGATATAGCCTGGTGACAGACAGACGGACGGACGGACGGACAGCGAAGTCTTAGTAATAGGGTCCCGTTTTACTCTTTGAGTACGGAACCCTAAAAACGTACTAGAATAAAACCTGTACAGAACGCGCCAGAGAAGTTTGCGTCTCTGCTGGTGATAAAGGCTATATATATCTTCATATTTTTTTGTTTAATTGACAAGCAAAAAAATACGTGTCCAATATTTTTGGATAATCTAACTGACGGACTTAATAGATTTTTCAATAACATTCCTAATTCAGTAAATTGTTTTTACCCTGAGAACTTTACGGTTTCGCTCTATGAAAACACAACAATATACACCAAAAAATAGGTTGGGTAATTTGACTAAATATTCATTAATAATCCACCTAAATTTAATAACGATACGGTAAAAAATAATGAAAAGTAATCTTCATAAATTCCGTAAAAATCAAGCGAAAATGGTATAAATTTTCTTTCCTTTATAATTGACTACGTCTATATACGTTCTTTGGGATACGCGCATACTCCACTTATTTTTGTTAATGAATAAACCTTTCTGTAGGCCAGATGAAATTCAATATTATCTCAAGGTCGTAAATATTTAATTAAAATGCCGTTATTTCCTGATGCATATAAATTTGGATTCAGGTAGTAAGTCTCCAAATTTGTGTAGGTACTCAAACATGTTTTCACTATAATAATACTGATAGCATTTTTGCTTGCGGGTTAATTTTTTTTCCTAACTTCCGGTCCATAGAATTATTGATTTCAGTGGTAAAAGTTGTTTAAAATAACATATAAAAGCCGTATACAAATAATTAGCCTGATATTGAATTATTTCCAATAAAACCGAAATTTTTTCAGGGTATTTGTCATCAGTTCTTCTCTACCATTTTCATACACTACTCCAGGCAAAATACGGTTTTGAAAAACATTAATTTATAATAGCGTTTTTTTTCTTTATATCATTTTAAAACATTATTCTAAGATGCTTTATTCAAGAATCCAACAAACTTTCCATCCGGAAGTATTTAAATAGATTTAAATAAAACATTAATTGTTTTTTTTTAATTATTTATTTTGAATATTATAGAGCAAATGTAAATGAACCAAAATAAAGATAAAACCGTTTATAATATTCTTTCTGACTTTGCAAAAGCTAGTTAACAGTTATAATTTTTTTGATGTCTGAAATTTTGTTGGATTTTGTCGCTAGGTAACTATTTAATTGATAATACATCCATTACAAAAAAAAGCGGCCAAGTGCGAGTCGGACTCGCACATGAAGGGTTCCGTGAAATAAATTGCGGTTTACGATTTATAAATAAATAAATAAAAATAAAAAAGGTTTATTTTCAGATTTCTTAGATCCATAGCATTACAAAACACAAAACAAAACACTTATACAACTATATAACTATATTAGTAAAATTATAGCCACATGAATTAATTTTATTTTATTTTTTTAGGACGTGTTGGTCGGTGTAATGGCGGAGTATGTCCGAGTCCCACCTCTCTGCTATCATTTTCAGGATGCTATTTGAGCTTCCCCTCGTCTGCATCACCACAGACGCCGTCTTCTTCCGTATTATGGCATAAAAGTCATCTACGCTAGCATCGGCAAACATCCCAGAGGCGCTGCAGAATCGGGGAAGCCCAAACAGCCTCCTGAAAATGTTGTTGTATTGGATACGCAGGGCGCTATATGACTTCAGCCTGAACTAACCCACAGGCCACACGTATAGAAACTTTGACAATAAGCTCTAAATAAAGTCAGCTTCACTTGGGCACTACAACGTGCGAACCTGTGCGCTAGCATCCCGCCTCGGACTGACAACGCCCTGCGCTCCCGCTCGATATCGAAATCGTCTTTCAGGTCCTCGGTCACTATATGACCCAGGTATTTGAAATGAGTAACACGATTCAGAGGAACTCCGTTCAACATTATTTTGGGCGAGTAGCCTGGACACTTAATTTTACCCCTGAACATCATGAACTCACTTTTGCCCGCGTTGTATTTCAAACCGTGCTGTTGCGCATACATCTCACATGTATCGATTAGCTTCTTTAGCCCTGACACTGATGGGCTCAGCAGCACCATGTCGTCTGCATAACTGATATTATTTACACAAACATTATCAATTCTACATCCGGCACGTATACTGCTGAGCCCCTCAATCAGTTCATTAACATACATGTTAAACAATCTAGGCGAGGTTAGCCCCCCCTGCCTCACCCCACATTTTAGCACATATGGATCTGAATACTCTTTTGCCCATTTTACCACGTTTATCTGGTTGCTATACCAGTGAGACATGATTTCTGTCACAGCCGGATTTATGCCTGTCTCCTTCAACTTTGACCACAGTTTATCATACGACACGGTATCGAAAGCCTTTGAAAGATCTAAGAAACAGGCATAAATAGGCGTATTTCTCTTAACATAATAGCTTACTGTATGTTTTAAGGCTAATATTGCACTTAAAAAAAAATGTACGACTAGAGCACATCTTTTCATAAATAGGACCACTCTTGGGTTTCCTATGTAATACATATGTCAAAAAATCCAACCTAGCTTGCTTGTGGCTGTTTGATACATGTTTATTCCAGCCTAGAATACTTTTAGCTTTATTATTCTCATTCGACTTAAGTACACTACTTTCTACAGATGCTCTACTTAGTGCGCTTATTATGTTACAGTATAATTGATTAATAACAATTCTGTGTGAAGTATCTTGACACATATTATCCGCACAGTAGTGAAGTTCCTGCGGAAAATCAACTACTTTTAAATAGTTATTACATATCTCTGAGTATTTAGCAATCTGTTCAGGGCTTAACACTTTGTTACATAATTCCTTTTTCTGTATCTCTTTTGACCTAATAACGTCAATATTACATTCGATTTTTAATGGATAGTACATCATATATTTTTTTTAGTTTTATCGAGTAGGGCTTATTCCACCTAAATTTCATAATACCTTATTCACTATTACCCCTAATTTTCAAAGTACCATGGGCTCATAATACCTAAATGTCAAATTGTTACATTCTTAAAACGAACGAAATTCATTATGACTTTGACCCAAGACGTCATATTCTCTAAATACCTAAAGATTGGAATGCACAAATTCCTTCAAATGCCGAATGTCTTCTGTCATTACTATGACAAAATATTAAAATAACTAAATTGTTTTGAAGTTTAGGCATTATGAGACTAAGCTATTTTGAATTTTGGCCATATTAAGAATATGGTGTTATGAGAAAAAAAGTTAGGTATTCTGTGATTTAGGTATTTTGACAATAAGTTATTTTGAGATATAGGAGTATTGGTAAAAGGGTAAAATGGAAAATAGGTGGCATAAGCCCTACTCTACTACTACTATTTTAGAAGTTACAGGGGGGGGACACATTACCACTTTGGAAGTGTCTCTCGCGCAAACTATTAAGTTTAGAAAAAAATGATATTAGAAACTTCAATATCATTTTGAAGACCTATCCATAGATACCCCACACGTATGGGTTTGATGAAAAAAAATTTTTTTTTCAGTTCTGAGTATGGGGACCCCTAAAACTTAATGTTTTTTTTTCGATTTTTGTGTGAAAATCTTAATGCGGTTCACAGAATACATCTACTTACCAAGTTTCAACAGTATAACTCTTATAGTTTCGGAAAAAAGTGGCTGTGACATACGGACGGACAGACAGACAGACGGACATGACGAATCTATAAGGGTTCCGTTTTTTGCCATTTGGCTACGGAACCCTAAAAACACAGCTATTATAAATTATTTCCAAATTTGTAATTTTTTCCATACAAGTTTTCAGTTCATTGCCTGGACTACACGATTCACTTTACAGGTACGCAATAACAGCCACAGCGTACCGCTGGGTCCGCGACCGCAACGAGAGCCAGTGCATCGTGATCACGGGCGAGAGCGGGGCGGGCAAGACGGAGGCGGCGCGCGTGTGTCTCCAGTGCGCGGTGGTGGCGGGCGCGGGAGCGGGAGCGGGCGCGGGAGCGGGGGCGGGCGCCGAGGCGGGCGGCGCGCTGGCCGCGGCGGGCACACTGCTGGAGGCGTTTGGCAACGCGGCGACGGCGAGGAATCATAACGCTAGTAGATTCGTAAGTTAATAGAGTCCATATCCATATATTTTATATTGGAAACTATAGGTCTGTTTATTAATATGATAGCTTGTACGAATATCTTTGTATGACTGTTTGTTTCATAATAAATAAATATCCACAACTGATACTGGGACTAGGTTTATTTGTGTAAAATGCTTCCCGATGCAAATTTAAAAAAAATGTCTAGTCTACAGTGCCTACCCATTTTGTGAAAAAGTGATTTCTCTAGTTAAGCTCGGGCAAGCAAGGGGTGTTAGAAGTTTAACATGTGTATATGTGTGTTTGTCTGCGGCATCGTTGCTCCCAAACGGATGCACCGATTTGAGTGCTGTTTTTTTTTATCAAAAGTCTCATGTCTCGAGCTATGTTTGTTGCCTTAGCTATGTTTGTTGCCTTAGCTATGTTTGTTGTGCCGATGCCGGGGGCTTTATAGATTTTTAATTTTGAAGACCTATAAATATGTCTCTTAGTTCAGTGTGCTTCTTGGCAAAGGCCTTTTTTTTTTTTTTTGTTTAGGAGGGGAAAATGCGTTACGCATACCACCCGGGTGCAGGGGGTGACCCGAGTGGTTATGTGGGACTCCCGTATGGGCTAATGAGACCCACGGTGTACCCACTAAAAACCCCCCCACTTGCCACCTCGCCGCCTCGTGGCGAGGTCACGGGAACGCTTGCGCACACATCCGCGACCCCGCCGGCGGCAGCCGCCCACAAGCGGCTCCTTCGCGGATGCCCGGGGGCCCTCCACGTGGGGCACGGCAGATGTTTTGGCGCGCCTGCCTCCTCGATCTCCACCTGTTCAGTAGCGGACCCCCCCCCCCCCCCCCCCCCTGAGTCCGCTACGAGGAGATCATGGGTGCGGAAAATCCAGCACCCGGTGGCGGATCAGGTATGTGGTTCCGCCACCTACCACGACTCGGCCGCAGAGGATAGGGAAAGCGGCGCACCGTAATACCGGCATTCCTCTTCCTCTGCGGTCCTACCAATGCCGCTTCAGCGGAACGGCCCCGCCAAGTTCGCAGGGGGTAGGGAGAGTGGCGCACCGTTATACCAACACGCCTCTCCCCCTGCGATCCCACCTCGGCCGCAGAAGATAGCGCGGGAGAACTTCTTCTGCGGTCCCTCCCCAACGCATCCTAAGCGGGCTTAGGCAAGCCCGCTATGAGCGCCCTCCTCGGGCCAGCCGGCAGCCCAAACAGGCCGGCCCTGGGTGCCTCTTAGCTTCGCCGTGGGTGTCCACGGTTACTAAGCCCCCCCCGCCCCGACAAGGCAAGCACCCTCGGGGGGTCTTGGCAAAGGCCTCCTCTAACCCCTCTAACTGAACTCAGAGACATAATATGAAAAAAAAAAAACATATATATATATATATATATATATACAAAACAACATATAACAAAAAAAACAAAAAAAATAAATTACAAAATATATTGTATATTAATAACAAAAAAAAATAAAAAAAGGATACATGTCCTACATTAAAACATGTCATTGTATACATTCAATATGGAGTTCAGGATCAAGGGCTTATATAGATAGATACCTATAAATATAGTTGCTAAGATAGAACCTCACCCGGTATACTTTCAGGGCAAGCTGTTGGATATCGAGTTCGATTTCAAGGGCGAGCCAGTGGGCGGACACATCACGCACTGTGAGTACAATCTCTTATATAACTATTTGTTATTGCAAGTCTAGAAGTGTATGAGATTCAAAACGGCCGTTTCTATTTTACATGCAGACTTACTGGAAAAGGTAATTAACTTTTTTTAAACAGCCCTTAGATTCTATGCAGACTGCGTTGTTTTTTAAGCGCGCCGTCGACGCGCGTTTTAGTCGATTTACACGTGAATTGACAAAAACGCGCGTCGACGGCGCGCATAAAAAACGCAGTCTGCAATAGCCCTTATAGCAATTAAGTCGGCTATTTGTTCTTTATTGTATTGTGCAATAAAGTTTTAATAAATATATAAGACAATAATTATGCAGGGTGCTAACAAAGCTATACAAGTGCCCTAGTGTTGCCAAATGAGACTTGTAAAAATTTATTTGGAGTTTTGTGAAATTTGCCACTGTTCAATTAATAAAATGTATAGGACGATACGATATTGTCTGTGGCTTTAGTTAATTAATAATTTCGTCCTTAAAATGCGATTTTAATTCTAAATATTTTCATAGTTAATACGACATTTTTCCTTTCCGCTTGTTCTGTGACCACACACGTTATTTGCCTGTTCGTGTGCAGGAGCGCGCGAGCGGTGCGTTAGAGGGAGAACGCAACTTCCACGTGCTGTACCAGTTATTGGCCGGCGCGGAGCCGCATCTACTCAGTGAGTATTCACTTTTTACCCGACTACCTCATAAGGAGGGTTATGTTCTCCGAGCGTATGTATATTTATTCCAGTTGCACTCCAGTGCTGAACCGGCACTAGAATATATCATCACAGTGAGCAATCCAGTCCACTGGGTTGGCTGTCTACGCTATTCCAGTGGCTCTGGATCGGGCAGGCTGGAATAAAACAAGCAGACCGTAGTTTGACTATGATAAACATTGCAAAAATATATCTGAGCTAGGTGTTGGCGATGACGTAATCATACTGGATCACACTAGTGTGGCAAACAAAATGAGAGGAAAAGTTGTTAAAAAATGTAATACTCCGCGTTCATATGTAATAATAAATCGAAAAGGAATGCAGTATCGTCGTAACCGCCGACATCTAATCAAATGTGAGCCGGGAGCGCCGATGCCGGGTGTGAAGTGCGTGCCTCCCCCGCCGCCGCCGCTACCAGCTCAGGGTTCAATCCCGCCTGATGTAAAAAGTGCGCCGGTACCACCTGGTTTGCAGGCGCAAGGTTCGAAACCGATTGCGACAGCAAGGCCTGCTGATCAGAGAAAAGAGCCCGCTCTTACTCGTAGCAAAGCTCGTGAAATGGGCATTGATATAAATTCTTTGTTCTAAAATCATTTTCTTTTAGAAGGGGGGTTGAACATGTAGTGTAAGACTTTTTTCAAACCACATGCTCGACAATGCCGAATTATAGGTCATGTTAACCCTACCGAAAGCAAGACATTAAATCCCTTGGTATTAGCCGGGTTATAATGTTGTACTGAATTTCATTATAACCCGCTGGTTAATAATATGATTTCACTTTTCATAATTCTTATTACTATATGCAATAAGTTTAATTTTGCTAAACACAATTTGTCCTAGGCCATGGCCTACTTGATTTGACAAAATAAATGAAGTTTGCCTCCGTGTGAACCCCGGTCCGAAGGAGCGCGGTGCTCGAAATTCGAATTTCGAATCTAGGACCACGGCTTGTGCTTTCGAATTTGGAACGCCGCGCGCCTTCATTTGTTCACGCGTGACGAACAAATCGAGTTCTTGTAGGTGCCTATAGAAGATTTAATTTCAAAAATAATATTGAAAATGTCGAGTGATGAAAGTGTTTTGACTCCTGAGTTTATCAAATTAGATGCCATAGGCATTGTCAACAATCTGCTGCCAGAGAAGTCAAAGGAAAAATACCTAAAAGCCTACAACGATTTTGACAAATAAAAACATTACCTTATCTTTCCATAATTGGACTAACGTGTCTAATGTTACTATGTACTTTTAATTTGCTAAATAAACATTATTTATCTACTGAGCCTGTTTTTTTGTCTCGCATAAGGTGTGAAAAGTAGAGTATACACCTCGGGGATAAGACTGTTTTAGTCTTGGGCGGTTGAATTCGCTCCCGTGACATAAAACAGTGCTTTATCCCCTTGGTGTATAATCTACTATTATATATTAGTTTTCTATTTTAGTTATCTGCATGCTTATTCATTTTAAGGGAAAGATGTTGTAGGTAGTTCCACAAATGTATGTGTACCTGTTGTTATTTTAATAAATCAGTTGCTATCCGAGCTCGGTGGTTTAACTTGCTAAAAAACCATTCACTGGACTATGGGTTTTTTTCCAGTACCGATTCACATTATTCCAGTGCTGGTTTCGATCACTGCAGTGGCATAGTACTGGAATAAATGTGAACCGGGCATAACGCGCACCATGTGAGGGCTACACAAAAACCAAACGCGCGTTGAACGAGCGCTCAACGCCTATCATGGGAAGGTAGCCTAACAGCCGAGATGACTTCGCTAGGCTGCCCACTCAATCTGGTTGTATCTTCGCAGAGAGACTGAAGCTCCAGCGCTCATGGGAGCACTACGCGGTGCTGCGCGGCGCGGCGGGCGCGGCGGCGGCGGCGCCGGCCCCCGCGCCCGCGCCGTGCTCGCCGCGCCGCACGCCGCCGCCGCCGCCGCCCGGCCCGCGCGCCGAGCACGCCGACAAGGACCACTTCCAGTTCACCAAGGTATGAAGGCTGGCGTCGACTCCAGCGCTCATGGGAGCACTACGCGGTGCTGCGCGGCGCGGCGGGCGCGGCGGCGGCGGCGCCGGCCCCCGCGCCCGCGCCGTGCTCGCCGCGCCGCACGCCGCCGCCGCCGCCGCCCGGCCCGCGCGCCGAGCACGCCGACAAGGACCACTTCCAGTTCACCAAGGTATGTGTTACTCAGCTACGCGAATATAATCACTTTGCTTCGTCCCACCCCGCCGTACCGTTCCAAACGAGCCTTTAGAGATTTGGCGTAGCGAAGCTAAAAAGCCTGCGGTCCTTCGGTTCTACCCCGTGACGATACGAGTAGATTGCACCTAAAATCGTTGCGAAACTTCTTGTGATCTTTCGTGTGACACTTTAAACTCTCGCGCTTCTTGTGATTAATCCGGAGTCGCAGGCGTCAATAGGCTACGGTGTTTGCTAACCATCAGGTAGGCCGTATGCCTGTGTTTTACATTCCATCAAAGTGTGGATTTTAACTGTATTCAAACCATTTATGCTTAAACATAAAGAGTGTGTCTTGTCTTAGGCGGCGATGGCTCGACTAGGGCTGAGCGCAAGCGAGTGCGGCGGCGTACTGCGGCTGCTGGCGTTCTTGCTGAAGCTGGGCAACGTGCAGTTCGAGCCCACCACCACCATCGACGGCTCGCTCGCCACGCGCCTGCACCGCGAGTACGGTGAGTGACGTCACCCGACTGCCGAGCGAGTCGAGTGCTGCGGCTGTTCCTGCTGAAGCTAGGCAACGTACAGTTCGAGCCCACCACCACCATCGACGGCTCGCTCGCCACGCGCCTGCACCGCGAGTACGGTGAGTGACGTCACCCGACTGCCGAGCGAGTCGAGTGCTGCGGCTGTTCCTGCTGAAGCTAGGCAACGTACAGTTCGAGCCCACCACCACCATCGACGGCTCGCTCGCCACGCGCCTGCACCGCGAGTACGGTGAGTGACGTCACCCGACTGCCGAGCGAGTCGAGTGCTGCGGCTGTTCCTGCTGAAGCTAGGCAACGTACAGTTCGAGCCCACCACCACCATCGACGGCTCGCTCGCCACGCGCCTGCACCGCGAGTACGGTGAGTGACGTCACCCGACTGCCGAGCGAGTCGAGTGCTGCGGCTGTTCCTGCTGAAGCTAGGCAACGTACAGTTCGAGCCCACCACCACCATCGACGGCTCGCTCGCCACGCGCCTGCACCGCGAGTACGGTGAGTGACGTCACCCGACTGCCGAGCGAGTCGAGTGCTGCGGCTGTTCCTGCTGAAGCTAGGCAACGTACAGTTCGAGCCCACCACCACCATCGACGGCTCGCTCGCCACGCGCCTGCACCGCGAGTACGGTGAGTGACGTCACCCGACTGCCGAGCGAGTCGAGTGCTGCGGCTGTTCCTGCTGAAGCTAGGCAACGTACAGTTCGAGCCCACCACCACCATCGACGGCTCGCTCGCCACGCGCCTGCACCGCGAGTACGGTGAGTGACGTCACCCGACTGCCGAGCGAGTCGAGTGCTGCGGCTGTTCCTGCTGAAGCTAGGCAACGTACAGTTCGAGCCCACCACCACCATCGACGGCTCGCTCGCCACGCGCCTGCACCGCGAGTACGGTGAGTGACGTCACCCGACTGCCGAGCGAGTCGAGTGCTGCGGCTGTTCCTGCTGAAGCTAGGCAACGTACAGTTCGAGCCCACCACCACCATCGACGGCTCGCTCGCCACGCGCCTGCACCGCGAGTACGGTGAGTGACGTCACCCGACTGCCGAGCGAGTCGAGTGCTGCGGCTGTTCCTGCTGAAGCTAGGCAACGTACAGTTCGAGCCCACCACCACCATCGACGGCTCGCTCGCCACGCGCCTGCACCGCGAGTACGGTGAGTGACGTCACCCGACTGCCGAGCGAGTCGAGTGCTGCGGCTGTTCCTGCTGAAGCTAGGCAACGTACAGTTCGAGCCCACCACCACCATCGACGGCTCGCTCGCCACGCGCCTGCACCGCGAGTACGGTGAGTGACGTCACCCGACTGCCGAGCGAGTCGAGTGCTGCGGCTGTTCCTGCTGAAGCTAGGCAACGTACAGTTCGAGCCCACCACCACCATCGACGGCTCGCTCGCCACGCGCCTGCACCGCGAGTACGGTGAGTGACGTCACCCGACTGCCGAGCGAGTCGAGTGCTGCGGCTGTTCCTGCTGAAGCTAGGCAACGTACAGTTCGAGCCCACCACCACCATCGACGGCTCGCTCGCCACGCGCCTGCACCGCGAGTACGGTGAGTGACGTCACCCGACTGCCGAGCGAGTCGAGTGCTGCGGCTGTTCCTGCTGAAGCTAGGCAACGTACAGTTCGAGCCCACCACCACCATCGACGGCTCGCTCGCCACGCGCCTGCACCGCGAGTACGGTGAGTGACGTCACCCGACTGCCGAGCGAGTCGAGTGCTGCGGCTGTTCCTGCTGAAGCTAGGCAACGTACAGTTCGAGCCCACCACCACCATCGACGGCTCGCTCGCCACGCGCCTGCACCGCGAGTACGGTGAGTGACGTCACCCGACTGCCGAGCGAGTCGAGTGCTGCGGCTGTTCCTGCTGAAGCTAGGTAACGTACAGTTCGAGCCCACCACCACCATCGACGGCTCGCTCGCCACGCGCCTGCACCGCGAGTACGGTGAGTGACGTCACCCGACTGCCGAGCGAGTCGAGTGCTGCGGCTGTGCCTGCTGAAGCTAGGCAACGTACAGTTCGAGCCCACCACCACCATCGACGGCTCGCTCGCCACGCGCCTGCACCGCGAGTACGGTGAGTGACGTCACCCGACTGCCGAGCGAGTCGAGTGCTGCGGCTGTTCCTGCTGAAGCTAGGCAACGTACAGTTCGAGCCCACCACCACCATCGACGGCTCGCTCGCCACGCGCCTGCACCGCGAGTACGGTGAGTGACGTCACCCGACTGCCGAGCGAGTCGAGTGCTGCGGCTGTTCCTGCTGAAGCTAGGTAACGTACAGTTCTAGTCCACCACCACCATCGACGGCGCGCTTGTAACCAAAAACTTGAAAATGGCGGCGACTTTTTTCGACTCTCGTAACCTGTTCAAGTGTTCATATTCTAGTAGTATTCTGGGACAAAGAGCCAGTAACTACAAAAATGTTCTTTATAAGTTGCCGTTAGTGGTGCAATCAGTAATATGTGTGCATTTTGTAGAGTTGCGAGAAGCGTGCGCGCTGGTGGGCGTGGACGCGGGTACGCTGGCCGCCGCGCTGGGCGCGCCGCCGCCCGACGAGCCTGCCGACCACTCGCCCGGTCAGTGCACACACATACATACAAAGTATAAAAAAATATATATGAAAAAAAACACGCAGACATGCAGACGAACTGAGGAGACAACCTCCTGCCTTCTATTGAAGTCAGTTAAAATCTCATCATTAAAACTATAATAATAATAATAATAATTTATTGATAAAACATAATGTACATCAGTGTTTACTATAGACTAGGATCTTAATATTAGAGGCAAATAACACGTGCCTGAACTAGGATACCCTGTGTTTCAGGCAAAAAAGAACTAACAATTGAATATGTTATTCACATGCAAAATATTATTCTTATTTACTAGGTAGTACAAAATAATTAGTAAGTTAATAACCTATATATAAAAAAGGTATAAAAAGATAGAAGATAGAACAAAATTATTTTAAAACGATAAATAACTTCTCAGTATCGTCATAGGACATATTATGTAGGGCTTCTCGTAGCGTTGATTTACATTTCATGTAGTTTAGGGGATATAAATCTAGCCGTGCATTAAGTCTTTTATAAAGAAGTGGACCTAGGAAAAGAAAAAATCTAGAAGAGAAAGCGTGTCGTGTTTGAGTATAATTAGGACAAACAAAATCTTTACGCCTTTTACTGGCATGATCAGTGTTGTTTTAAAACTGTGTGCAATATAAATAATTGTCGGACTGTTAAAACTTCACATGATTTATAAAGCAGGCTAGTGGGGAATTGATAGGGGCGGAAAGTAGAAACCTTAAGAATTGCTCTCTGGGCCCTTTCTAGGTTTAGTAATGTGGTTTTAGCCAAGCCACCGCATGAAGAGATGCAGTAAGTTAATACAGATTGACATAACGCAAAGTAAACTTGTTTGATTATATGCGAGTCTCCGATCGTACGTATTTTTTTGAAAATAAATATTAACTTACGAACTCTAGTGCACAACGCTTCCACATGAAGTCGAAAAGAGAGAGAGTCATCAATTATGATTCCTAAATACTTTATTTTGTTTGTGGTAGCTATGCCCGGACATGCACACTGGTTATTTGTGATTAATGTAGGGTTTTGTTGAATATGAAACCCCTTCTCTATGTTGTGATATTTTTTCTAAGGAACCCTCGAAGTCGGGAGCTAACGGGACTGACTAACAAGAAGAAATTGTTTTAATTTTATCCCCAAGAGTGCGAAACCGGCGAGGAAGAAAGTTCAAGCGCCTCCGGGTCCGGCTGCGCGCGCGGCGACGGCGCATGCGCGGGCTGCGGCGCGTGCGGCGGGGCGGGCGCCGAGTGGGCGCGCGCGCGCCGGGACAGGCTGCTGCAGGCGTTGTATGCGCGGCTGTTCGCGTGGCTGCTTGCGAGAGTCAATGATGCCATTAAGGTTAGTCCAGTGACAAAAAAGTTCAAAATGGCGGCCACTTCTATTCGCAACATAATCCATTCGTCAGAACTTACTCTTTGTGATAAGGAGGCAACAGGTATCATGGTTGACTGGTGACGAGGCTCGAACAAAGCATAGATGCGTCAGTCCAGTAACAAAAAAAAATGGCGTTCTCTTTTTCGTCAACAAGACTCTAAGATCAATAGCCAATTGCCATTGTTAGGCCTTTCGTTCAAAGGCAGATTACAAAAAGCGTCGTGTAGCACGTATCAACTTAGGAAAATCACTTCTCTAGTTTGCGCTTTCATTATCTAAACGCACTTTTCAAGTCAGCACCTGACTGCGATGTTTTTGCAAGTAGTGGGAAGATGATATGTGATGAATGTAAGGCCGCTAACGCACTAAGCGGCCAACCGCATGCGGTTGCGGCCAACGGCATAGTGCGTAGAGGTTTTGCGTTTGCGGTTTCATATGTTTTGTCCAACCGCACGGGTAGCCGCATAGTGCGTATTAGTGTATTATATGTGCACGGAATAATTTATTCTTAAATAATGACAAATGCTCAGTAATAACATTTACACGTAAAAAGCAACCCATTTTGTATAATTACAATTTATGTGGAGTAGTTCTAGCGCGACAGGACAACATACGTGATCTAGGTGTTACAATGGACACTAAATTTACTTTTAACGCTCACATCGATAACGTTTTAAATAAGGCGTACAAACAATTAGGCTTCATACTTCGCGTTGCAAAACCTTTTCGTCGGCCTTTAACATATAAGTTACTGTATAACAGCTATGTCCGTAGCCGTTTAGAATTCGCGTCGGTAGTCTGGAACCCCTGTTATGATGTACATAAAACTAGGATCGAAAGGCTGCAAAAAAAGTTTATTAGAGCACTTGAATTCCGAGTAGGCGGAAATTACGTTGATTATGCTTCCTCAGCTAAAAGATACAATTTTCAAGGGCTTTCAATCAGACGCTCGTGTGCTGATTTACTTTTCCTGTATAAAATAATCAACAACTTTATAGATGCCCCTGAATTGTTATACAATATAGACTTTCGTGTGCCTCGTAGAACAGAACGTAGTTGCCGCAGTAAAGCATTGTTCAGCATTGCATATAGCAGAACGAATCACGCACAAAATTCATATATTAAACGCGCATGCCAGCTTTACAATAAAAAGTGTATGAATGCAGATTTATTTGGCAGTTCGCTAGCTAGTAACATTTAAAAAACAAATTTATTCCTGTTTAAAATAATGTTAATATAGTGTGTAATATAAAACATTAGATAATGGTAAAAGTAAAAAAAATATATGTATCTATATTGTATGTAAATAAATATATATATATTGTATGTAATGATATCGGTTATACCTAGTGATTTAAATAGTTATGTTAATTTTAATAACAATAAGGAAACTATAGGTCTATTGATATTGTTAATGTATAGCTTCCAGCTAATTAATTTGTATATTTTAAGACCGTTTGTTTCTAAATAAATAAAAAAAAAAAAATTAGGCCTAAGAGGTTATGTGAGGCGATGAATGACCGTCTTCAGTTAGTTGTTAAGATAGATTGTTATTATAAGTTTATGTTAATACTTATTTAAATATCATTGTATGCATTTCAAAATGCCTCACTGTATCTGTTTTGAAATAAATAAATAAAATGATGAGCCGTAGTATTAAGCTTATTTATGGGCGTTTTTCTCGTATTCATGAATATCTGCATGATGTCCGGTAATTAATGATCAACCTTCTAACCACAAATAGGGTACCTAAGACTGGTCCAGAAAATCGACTTTAAGGTTTAGTAAAAGTCCCCTGGTTTTCGAGATATTCGCACTTTTCGCGAGAGCGAATTGTACCAAAACAAGGTGTATAAAAGTGAACATTTATAGCAATATCGTTATTTGTAAAGATGTAAATGGCATGTGTTATACTATTTTAGAATCAGTATTAGATAAACAATTTTTCAGGAAGTTGGCCACTCTGGTCTTCATACTTTTTTTTTCACCACTAGCAATCAAATGTAGAACATTTTAAAGAAAAATGTGATTTTGTTAATTAAGTCTAATACACGTTCATTAGCATCACTGTTAGAGAATATTTCCGAGAATTATTAACGTCCAGGTCATTAAAGTGAAATAAGGTGCACTTTCGCGAATATCTCGAAAACCAGGGGACTTTTACTAAACCTTAAAGTCGATTTTCTGGACCAGTCTTAGGTGTGGTTAGAAGCAGGGATTGTAACCGGTTTTTTGCAAAAACCTCGAAATTTTATACTTTATATATAGGACTCAGTTGTGTTTTGAGGTAACGGGTGCGTATTATTTTTTATATTTTTTTATATTATATTATATTACGGGACAATCTTACACAAATCAACCTAGGCCCACGGTAAGCTCAATAAGGCTTGTGTTGTGGGTACTAGGTGATTATATATATAATAGATTATATATTTATTAGATTGCCCAATTAGAAAATGCAATAATTAACAAAGAACGAAAAAAACCGGTTACAGTTCCCATACAAAAAATAACCGGTTACAATCCCTGGTTAGAAGGTTGACCATTAATAACCGGACACCCTGTATATTGGTATCACAGCCGGCAGAACCAGGCAAGCGCCGCTCGCTGGGCATCCTCGACGTGTACGGCTTCGAGTCGCTCGCGCAGAACGGCCTCGAGCGACTCCTGATCAACTACGCAGCCGAGCGGCTCCAGGCGGCGGTGACCGCGGCCACGCTGCGCAGAGAGCAGGAGGAGTACGCGCGCGAGCAGCTCGCGTGGACGCCGCTGCCGTACCGCGACCACGACCAACACGCCGATTTACTCGACGCGGTAAGCCCCACGTGATTACGGATCCGTATAATCATCATCATCCTCCTAGCGTTATTCCCGGTTATGCCTCTAAAGGAGCCCGGGATCCGCTTTGACACCTAATCCCAAGATTTGGCATAGGCACTAGTTTTTACCGAAAGCGACTGCCATCTGACCTTCCAACCCAGAGGGAAAACTAGACCTTATTGGCATTAGACCGGTTTCCTCACGATGTTTTCCTTCACCGAAAAGCTAACGGTAAATACTCCGTACATAAGTTTCGAAAAACTGATTGGTACGAGCCGGGATTCAAACCCACGACCGCCGCTCGACAGCCGCATGCCAGAACCACTAGGCTACCGTAGCTTCCGGATCCGTATTATGTATGGAATATGTTAAAATTCATAACGTAGTGTTACTAAATGGATAGTTATCCATCAAATCAATACATAGTATAAAACAAAGTCGCTTCCCTCTGTCTGTCCCTATGTATGCGTAGATCTTTAAAACTACGCAACGGATTTTGATGCGGTTTTTTTTAATAGATAGAGTGATTCAAGATAAAGGTTTATATGTATAATACAAACCATACATGCATGTATTATGCACATAAACCCGTGCGAAGCAGGGCTGGGTCGCTTGTTATTGTAATAAAGTATAAATTATAATTAAAATCATAAATATATATAGACCTTGAAAGTTTAGAAAATATTTGTATTTTTTATCGTCCGAGAGTGCATTTAAAGCTACCAATAGAATCCTTACGCTTTTATAGAAACAAAATTGTATGACGACTATGTACCTAAACGCAGTATTTCGCGAGCGAAATAGCAATTTTCTTAATTTTCCCTACAACGATTAGTACAAATAACAGGTGTGCCGTCATACCTGTGTGACAACTATGAAGCGTTTATGACAGCCACAATTGAGGTCAATCGTTGTCTCAAATTTTTGGGTATGTATGTTATTCAATTGTAGTTGCTCATATACAAACATTTGTTCCTCTTCAAAAGCTGGCTCGAATGGCATCGTAAAAAAAACAGGCCTTTTTACTCAGGTACGATTGAGAAGGAAGGCATGATGTCGTTACACAGATGACCTTGTTATACGTAATAACTATTACCTATTCTCGATCACCTTGTATGATTGATCACAGGGCCCGGAGAGCATACTGGGCTGCCTGCGCGAAGCGGGCGCGGGCGACGCGGGCTTCATGCAGCGGCTACAGCGGCGGCGCCACCCGCACCTCAGGGTGCTGTCGCCGGACCACTTCCAGTACGTATCGTCTCCACTCAGTGCCAAACATTGCATGGCGCTACGTTCGTAGCCAATAACGAGCAGAAAACCTAGTCGAAGGATAAACAATAAAGTTCAAAATGGCGGCCACTATTTACCGACCTTGGATATTATTTAGAGGCTTTTCGGGTAACCCTTAACAAGTATTACGTTCGTAGAGTGACCCACTTCGCCGGCCCCGTGGTGTACAGCGCCCGCGGCATCGTCAGCAAGAATCGCGACGCGGTGTGCCGCAGCTGCTGCGCAGCGCTGTGCGCAGCGCGCGAGCCGCTCCTCGCCGCGCTGTTCCCGCCGCCCGCGCCGCTCGCGTCCGCGCCGAGAGGTGAGTGAACCGACGCGGTGCTCCGCAGCTGCTGCGCAGCGCTGTGCGCAGCGCGCGAGCCGCTCCTCGCCGCGCTGTTCCCGCCGCCCGCGCCGCTCGCGTCCGCGCCGAGAGGTGAGTGAACCGACGCGGTGCTCCGCAGCTGCTGCGCAGCGCTGTGCGCAGCGCGCGAGCCGCTCCTCGCCGCGCTGTTCCCACCGCCCGCGCCGCTCGCGTCCGCGCCGAGAGGTGAGTGAACCGACGCGGTGCTCCGCAGCTGCTGCGCAGCGCTGTGCGCAGCGCGCGAGCCGCTCCTCGCTGCGCTGTTCCCGCCGCCCGCGCCGCTCGCGTCCGCGCCGAGAGGTGAGTGAACCGACGCGGTGCTCCGCAGCTGCTGCGCAGCGCTGTGTGCAGCGCGCGAGCCGCTCCTCCCCGCGCTGTTCCCGCCGCCCGCGCCGCTCGCGTCCGCGCCGAGAGGTGAGTGAACCGACGCGGTGCTCCGCAGCTGCTGCGCAGCGCGCGAGCCGCTCCTCGCCGCGCTGTTTCCGCCGCCCGCGCCGCTCGCGGCCGCGCCGAGAGGTGAGTGAACCGACGCGGTGCTCCGCAGCTGCTGCGCAGCGCGCGAGCCGCTCCTCGCCGCGCTGTTCCCGCCGCCCGCGCCGCTCGCGGCCGCGCCGAGAGGTGAGTGAACCGACGCGGTGCTCCACAGCTGCTGCGCAGCGCTGTGTGCAGCGCGCGAGCCGCTCCTCGCCGCGCTGTTCCCGCCGCCCGCGCCGCTCGCGTCCGCGCCGAGAGGTGAGTGAACCGACGCGGTGCTCCGCAGCTGCTGCGCAGCGCTGTGTGCAGCGCGCGAGCCGCTCCTCGCCGCGCTGTTCCCGCCGCCCGCGCCGCTCGCGGCCGCGCCGAGAGGTGAGTGAACCGACGCGGTGCTCCGCAGCTGCTGCGCAGCGCTGTGTACAGCGCGCGAGCCGCTCCTCGCCGCGCTGTTCCCGCCGCCCGCGCCGCTCGCGGCCGCGCCGAGAGGTGAGTGAACCGACGCGGTGCTCCGCAGCTGCTGCGCAGCGCGCGAGCCGCTCCTCGCCGCGCTGTTCCCGCCGCCCGCGCCGCTCGCGGCCGCGCCGAGAGGTGAGTGAACCGACGCGGTGCTCCGCAGCTGCTGCGCAGCGCTGTGTGCAGCGCGCGAGCCGCTCCTCGCCGCGCTGTTCCCGCCGCCCGCGCCGCTCGCGGCCGCGCCGAGAGGTGAGTGAACCGACGCGGTGCTCCGCAGCTGCTGCGCAGCGCTGTGTGCAGCGCGCGAGCCGCTCCTCGCCGCGCTGTTCCCGCCGCCCGCGCCGCTCGCGGCCGCGCCGAGAGGTGAGTGAACCGACGCGGTGCTCCGCAGCTGCTGCGCAGCGCTGTGTGCAGCGCGCGAGCCGCTCCTCGCCGCGCTGTTCCCGCCGCCCGCGCCGCTCGCGGCCGCGCCGAGAGGTGAGTGAACCGACGCGGTGCTCCGCAGCTGCTGCGCAGCGCTGTGTGCAGCGCGCGAGCCGCTCCTCGCCGCGCTGTTCCCGCCGCCCGCGCCGCTCGCTGCCGCGCCGAGAGGTGAGTGAACCGACGCGGTGCTCCGCAGCTGCTGCGCAGCGCTGTGTGCAGCGCGCGAGCCGCTCCTCGCCGCGCTGTTCCCGCCGCCCGCGCCGCTCGCGGCTGCGCCGAGAGGTGAGTGAACCGACGCGGTGCTCCGCAGCTGCTGCGCAGCGCTGTGTGCAGCGCGCGAGCCGCTCCTCGCCGCGCTGTTCCCGCCGCCCGCGCCGCTCGCTGCCGCGCCGAGAGGTGAGTGAACCGACTTGGATTGCACTGCTGTGAATTGTTCTTTCTGAGGTTTTTCAATAAATTATTCTTATTCTTATCTTCATCGTTTTTTTCTGTGCTTATAACCCACCGTTATCCATTGCATGGATCACACTTCACACTCACTTCACTCACTTCAAATATGTTGCCAGACTATGTAATATTATTAAAAGACAATCAAATCACGATTACCGATGGTTTCAAGTAATCGGCCCTAAGGAGAGCATTTTGAAGCATCATGGGCTAAGTGCTAGTGACGTCGTGTTTAATTTTAGACAAGCATCTAAAGTTTGGTACTGGTAGTTTTGGCACCCCGTCTGAAGTGTATCTTTTGTGTCAGGGTCCCCGCGGCGTCCAGCGGCACTGGCGTGCCGGCAGCGCGCGCTGGTGGGCTCGGTGGTGCGGCGGCTGCCGGCGGCGCCGCGCCTGGTGCGCTGTCTGCGCGCCGACCACGCGCTGCGCCCGCACCGGTTCGACGCGCCGCTGCTGCGCCACCAGCTGCGCTCGCAGGGGTAAGTCGGTTTGAGGACCATCATCTAAGCCGTATTTGGCCACATCGGATACACTTAAACAACTGAATATACTTACTTCTCGTTCTTTGGCAGCATCATGGACATGGCGCTCCTGCGGCGCGCGGGCTGGTGCGAGTCGTGGTGCGCGCGTAGCGTGCTCGCGCGCTACGGGCTGCTGGCGCGCGAGCCCGCGCCCGCCGACCCCGTGCGCGCCGCGCGGGCGTTGCTGCGCGCGCTGCCCATCCCCAGCGCAGAGTTCGCGTATGGCAGGACCAAGGTGTTCATCAGGAGTCCGCGGACGGTGAGTGACACGTGCTAGTGCGACACGTGCTCGCGCGCTACGGGCTGCTGGCGCGCGCGCCCGCGCCCGCCGACCCCGTGCGCGCCGCGCGGGCGTTGCTGCGCGCGCTGCCCATCCCCAGCGCAGAGTTCGCGTATGGCAGGACCAAGGTGTTCATCAGGAGTCCGCGGACGGTGAGTGACACGTGCTAGTGCGACACGTGCTCGCGCGCTACGGGCTGCTGGCGCGCGAGCCCGCGCCCGCCGACCCCGTGCGCGCCGCGCGGGCGTTGCTGCGCGCGCTGCCCATCCCCAGCGCAGAGTTCGCGTATGGCAGGACCAAGGTGTTCATCAGGAGTCCGCGGACGGTGAGTGACACGTGCTAGTGCGACACGTGCTCGCGCGCTACGGGCTGCTGGCGCGCGAGCCCGCGCCCGCCGACCCCGTGCGCGCCGCGCGGGCGTTGCTGCGCGCGCTGCCCATCCCCAGCGCAGAGTTCGCGTATGGCAGGACCAAGGTGTTCATCAGGAGTCCGCGGACGGTGAGTGACACGTGCTAGTGCGACACGTGCTCGCGCGCTACGGGCTGCTGGCGCGCGCGCCCGCGCCCGCCGACCCCGTGCGCGCCGCGCGGGCGTTGCTGCGCGCGCTGCCCATCCCCAGCGCAGAGTTCGCGTATGGCAGGACCAAGGTGTTCATCAGGAGTCCGCGGACGGTGAGTGACACGTGCTAGTGCGACACGTGCTCGCGCGCTACGGGCTGCTGGCGCGCGCGCCCGCGCCCGCCGACCCCGTGCGCGCCGCGCGGGCGTTGCTGCGCGCGCTGCCCATCCCCAGCGCAGAGTTCGCGTATGGCAGGACCAAGGTGTTCATCAGGAGTCCGCGGACGGTGAGTGACACGTGCTAGTGCGACACGTGCTCGCGCGCTACGGGCTGCTGGCGCGCGCGCCCGCGCCCGCCGACCCCGTGCGCGCCGCGCGGGCGTTGCTGCGCGCGCTGCCCATCCCCAGCGCAGAGTTCGCGTATGGCAGGACCAAGGTGTTCATCAGGAGTCCGCGGACGGTGAGTGACACGTGCTAGTGCGACACGTGCTCGCGCGCTACGGGCTGCTGGCGCGCGAGCCCGCGCCCGCCGACCCCGTGCGCGCCGCGCGGGCGTTGCTGCGCGCGCTGCCCATCCCCAGCGCAGAGTTCGCGTATGGCAGGACCAAGGTGTTCATCAGGAGTCCGCGGACGGTGAGTGACACGTGCTAGTGCGACACGTGCTCGCGCGCTACGGGCTGCTGGCGCGCGAGCCCGCGCCCGCCGACCCCGTGCGCGCCGCGCGGGCGTTGCTGCGCGCGCTGCCCATCCCCAGCGCAGAGTTCGCGTATGGCAGGACCAAGGTGTTCATCAGGAGTCCGCGGACGGTGAGTGACACGTGCTAGTGCGACACGTGCTCGCGCGCTACGGGCTGCTGGCGCGCGCGCCCGCGCCCGCCGACCCCGTGCGCGCCGCGCGGGCGTTGCTGCGCGCGCTGCCCATCCCCAGCGCAGAGTTCGCGTATGGCAGGACCAAGGTGTTCATCAGGAGTCCGCGGACGGTGAGTGACACGTGCTAGTGCGACACGTGCTCGCGCGCTACGGGCTGCTGGCGCGCGCGCCCGCGCCCGCCGACCCCGTGCGCGCCGCGCGGGCGTTGCTGCGCGCGCTGCCCATCCCCAGCGCAGAGTTCGCGTATGGCAGGACCAAGGTGTTCATCAGGAGTCCGCGGACGGTGAGTGACACGTGCTAGTGCGACACGTGCTCGCGCGCTACGGGCTGCTGGCGCGCGCGCCCGCGCCCGCCGACCCCGTGCGCGCCGCGCGGGCGTTGCTGCGCGCGCTGCCCATCCCCAGCGCAGAGTTCGCGTATGGCAGGACCAAGGTGTTCATCAGGAGTCCGCGGACGGTGAGTGACACGTGCTAGTGCGACACGTGCTCGCGCGCTACGGGCTGCTGGCGCGCGCGCCCGCGCCCGCCGACCCCGTGCGCGCCGCGCGGGCGTTGCTGCGCGCGCTGCCCATCCCCAGCGCAGAGTTCGCGTATGGCAGGACCAAGGTGTTCATCAGGAGTCCGCGGACGGTGAGTGACACGTGCTAGTGCGACACGTGCTCGCGCGCTACGGGCTGCTGGCGCGCGCGCCCGCGCCCGCCGACCCCGTGCGCGCCGCGCGGGCGTTGCTGCGCGCGCTGCCCATCCCCAGCGCAGAGTTCGCGTATGGCAGGACCAAGGTGTTCATCAGGAGTCCGCGGACGGTGAGTGACACGTGCTAGTGCGACACGTGCTCGCGCGCTACGGGCTGCTGGCGCGCGCGCCCGCGCCCGCCGACCCCGTGCGCGCCGCGCGGGCGTTGCTGCGCGCGCTGCCCATCCCCAGCGCAGAGTTCGCGTATGGCAGGACCAAGGTGTTCATCAGGAGTCCGCGGACGGTGAGTGACACGTGCTAGTGCGACACGTGCTCGCGCGCTACGGGCTGCTGGCGCGCGCGCCCGCGCCCGCCGACCCCGTGCGCGCCGCGCGGGCGTTGCTGCGCGCGCTGCCCATCCCCAGCGCAGAGTTCGCGTATGGCAGGACCAAGGTGTTCATCAGGAGTCCGCGGACGGTGAGTGACACGTGCTAGTGCGACACGTGCTCGCGCGCTACGGGCTGCTGGCGCGCGCGCCCGCGCCCGCCGACCCCGTGCGCGCCGCGCGGGCGTTGCTGCGCGCGCTGCCCATCCCCAGCGCAGAGTTCGCGTATGGCAGGACCAAGGTGTTCATCAGGAGTCCGCGGACGGTGAGTGACACGTGCTAGTGCGACACGTGCTCGCGCGCTACGGGCTGCTGGCGCGCGCGCCCGCGCCCGCCGACCCCGTGCGCGCCGCGCGGGCGTTGCTGCGCGCGCTGCCCATCCCCAGCGCAGAGTTCGCGTATGGCAGGACCAAGGTGTTCATCAGGAGTCCGCGGACGGTGAGTGACACGTGCTAGTGCGACACGTGCTCAATCTCAGTCGTTAGGCACACGCTCTGCAACACAACCTGTATATTAAAAAACGTGGCCAAATTTACAACTATTAATTTTGTATTTTTTTCGGACAACTATTACAGGTTCTCACCAGTAGTAAGATCATCATCATCATCATCATCATCATTATCATATCAGCCGAAAGACGTCCACTGCTGGACATAGGGCTCCCCCAAAGAGTGCCAAAATTACCGGTCCTGCGCCACCCGCATCCAGAATAAGAATAAGAAGGCTCAAAGTCATCCAAAGGGCAATGGAGAGGGCTATGTTGGGAGTTTCTCTGCGTGATCGCATCAGAAATTAGGTTATCCGCAGCAGAACCAAGGTAACCGATATAGCCTTTCGAATCGCTAAACGTAATATCACAAAATCCTTAGTGAAGTAGTGGTAATAAAACTAAAAAAAACATAATTTAAACATTGAAATATTGAAACACAATGCAGTTGGTATAGGGCACGGTCACTAAAGAAACACTCTGTCAGGCTACGCCTCACAGTTTGAATGTTACTATTAATATATTATTTGAATGAAAGTATTGTATAAACACAGGTATGGGAGCTCGAAGCCCTCCGAGCGGCCCGCGTAGAGGAGCTAATCCGCGCGGCGCAGGCGGCGTGGCGGCGGCACCGGCAGCGGGCACGCGCGCGCGCCCAGCGCGTCATAGCGCGCGCGTGGCGTGCACATCGCGCGCGGCGCGCGCCGGTGCTGCCCGCGCCGCAGCCCAGGCCGGCAGGTAAACACTCCTGCAGTAGTATTGGACGGCTAACATTACGTACAGTCGCCATCACATACATACATAGGTACACTCTAGGTGTTCAAAAATATCGGCACATGCACCCTAATGCCTTGAAAATAGAGGTGTGTTCCGATGTTTGTGACGTGCTTGTTTGCTCCGATGTATGTGATGGCGACTGTACACTGAGAACCGTTAGTCAACACTTTGAGTTGTATCCTCTTGTCTGTGGAGTATTACGCCAGCCTTTTGATTTCTTGATATGACACGACACAAATTATTTATTTTTCATCACACTTGCTCATAAATGGTGTTATTCCATGCCTGTATACTGAAGGACAATGGCCTAAATTGTTCCCGCGGGAATAATGGTATTTTACAGCTCCCAAGGGAGTAATGAGCTTGTGTGTGATCTGATTGGTTTAAAGTTTTAAAAGCAAATCTAGACGGCCGCGCGCTACAAGAATTCTGCTCTGTGATTGGTTGAAAATAAAATCGAGCAGGCCATTGAAATATTGAAGCTACGCGCTCCACTCGCACTGATCTGGATGTGAAGTTGTCAATTTCATCAAATTTTGATTGGTGCGCTTGTATAAAACATAGACTTTTTCTGTCTTTTCTGTTATTTCCTCGCAAATGTGATGAAAAACATTGTATATAACACGGGCGTAAGAATATTGCAAACTCAAGTCATCAAAAGCCCTCCGCCTCCGGCGTCGGGCTTCTGATAGACTCTCGTTTGCAATATTCCTATAACACCCTGTCCAATTTGTAACTTTGAAGCCCATACTCTGGCGATTAGTGAAACAATGGGCTTGTGACCTTAAATTTGTTTACGATGCCATTCGAACCAGTTTTTGTAGATGAACAAATGTTTGTATGGAAGCAACTACATTTAAAGGACATTAATACCCAAAACATCGAGTTAAAGACGGACCTCGCTGACAGCAGCCGAAACGCTTCATGCTGATTGGCTTTAAAGTATGACGTCACACCGTGCAATTTGTACTAACCGTTGCATGGAAAATGAAGTAAATTGCTGTTTCGGTCGCGAAATACTGCGTTTAGGTCCATAGTTATCATACAAATTTGTTTCTATAAAAGCGGAAGGATTCTATTGGTACCTTTAAATTTTATCTTGGACAATAAATAAGAAAACTTTTTTTTCTAAACTTTCAAGGTTCATATCTTTTTGTGATTCGAATTATATTTTGTAATTTATACTTTATTACAATCAGTTGATGGTTTACTATCCATTTAGCAACACGGCGTTATGAATTTTAACAACACGCAACAAGCCTATTCACCGAGAGATGGCGCTGTCACTAGCGCAAACTAGGTAACGGCAGTCCATTGTAGTATTACTAAGTGCGTATTCTAATTTTTTGTGTGTAGCATTATTACTTTTTATTAACTTTACTTTCAAGGCCCCAATGTACATCCTTCCTCACGCCCCTTACTAAGCAATTTATCCCCTCCCCTTATTAAAAATAATAATTTTTTCTCAAACATGCTCGGAAATGTATGCGTTAATGTCACGAAATGAAGACATGAAGTTCCTTGTTTATGGCTGCCTACATTACTTCTTGGCCTAGGCCAAGAAGTAATGTATGAAAACCCTAACTAAAAACATTATTGGCCGCTACTCTAACTTTTTAAATTTGCTTACTGATATTAAACAAACAAAGGAAAAAATACATACTGCCAACCACCAATACTTTTTTTTAATTGTTTTAGTTTTTTGTAAAAAAAAAAATTGTTAGTTTTTTAAATTTTTTTTGTTATTTTTCGTTTATTTTTTAGTGTTGTTTATCGTTTTTAATGATTTAAAAAAATATCTTTTCTTTTCTTGATGTTTGTCTATTTTTAATGTTAAAATATGTTTTTGTTTGTTTTTTTTTTTGTTTTTTTTAATGTTTTTGTTTTTTTTTTTTGTTTTTTCCTTTTTTTTGTTTTTTTTTAATGTTTTTTTTCCTTTTTTTTTGTTTTTTTTAATGTTTTTTGTTTTTTTTTGTAATTTTTTTGTTTTGTTCCTTTTTTTTTGTTTTTTGTCATTTCTTTGGGCTTTTTTTTTGTTTTTTTAGTTGTTTTTTTTTGTTTTTTTCCTTTTTTTTTTTGTTTTTTGTCATTTTTTTGGGCTTTTTTTTTTGTTTTTTTTAGTTGTTTTTTTTTTATATATTTTTCCTTTTTGTTTTACTCTTTTGTAATGTTTTTTTAATGTTTTTTTTTCTTTTTTAGATTTTTTTATCTAGAATCTTTCTCACTTTAGTGAGGTGAAAAGGATTCTATTTTTAAACCACTCACATTCGCTAGCTCGTGTTTCAATTCCACACTCGCGGTTAAATTATAACTGCACCCTTGTATAACAAATAACTATTTATTATTTCCTCACATCGTTTGAGAAAAGCACTATACAAGCCTCGGCCGGAACAGGGATTGCTGGACTCGTTGTATCCGGCCTCGTCTACGACTCGGCCGTCTAGCCCAAACTCGTCCATCAATCCCTTACTTCACGGCCTTTGCAGTAATGTACTATTAAGAATAGGGAACATTACGCAAAACTCTTCGTAGGTGGCTATTGGGTCATGCTATGCGATTGCGAACTTAGAACTTATTGCAAATCCAGTTTCTTATTGAAACCTACTAGATAGGTCGCGAACTCTCTAGGCGACTCAAAAATTGACTATGTTTGTAAGAGAAATCTGTATTTAATGATATTAGAATTTCTTCAAACCTTATACATATTACGACAACACTTCGCCAGCGCGAGGCAGCCGCTGTAACAGCGACATCTAGCGGACAATTGGCGCACTAATTACCAGGGACCGGAAAACCCGTTCTTTGGCTTAAAGCCATTCAAAAGGCTTCAATTGTAAAAAGAAATCAAATCAAATCAAAAGAAGTCAAATTTCAAAATAAAAAGTAGTCAATTGGGTTACCGTATCCTCGGCTTAACTTATATACGGGTAAGCCCATCAACTGAGCTAAGCTCAAACAACCTTAGGGTTTTGGGTTAGGGTTTTGATAGGGTTATTGAAGAGGTTTTTATAGAGGTTATGAAATTGTTTTTATTTGCTTAATTTAACCGCTTAATTGTTGGTGTGGACACATCTTCATCCCTCCGCAGGGCCCGTGACGCGACGAGCGAGTCTAACCTTCTTGACGTTGGTGTAGCGTAGACTATTTAGTTTGGTTCAACGATCAGTCGCACGCGTGACGTGACACGCGTCACGCTCACGTGGCTCTTAAGTAAATAGTCTAATTAAAAATTTCTCTTCAAAACATAAGTATGGTAGTCATATTTATTTATTTATTGAGAAACAAACGATCATGTACAAAAATGTTTACACACTATTATTTATGTATGACACTTTAAACTCTCGCGCTTTTTACACATATTTTCACTATTATACCTACAGTTTCCTTAATTATTAGACTAGTGCTAAATAAACACATTAATAACATATCTATCTATCTATATTCAATTCAATTCAATTTTTTATTCTATAACAATATAAACTGTGTCGGAAATCATAAGGCTAATTACAATATTCATTACAATATACATTACATTATACATTAGATTACATTATACATTATTTCATTTCAATCAGAAGTTAATTCATTGATGTCATAATAACATTTCACCAGGGGACCGATTTTTGACTTTCGAGCGCTCGACTTTTGCAATCGAAAACGGTAAAAAATGACGAAATTCTATTTTGAAACAGCGATAGAAAATTGAAAAACGAGTGGTATTGACCACTCGTATTCAATTCTATCGGTAGAAAGTAAGTGCCCGCAATTTTGACCTACTTACTTTTATTTAATTTTCGAGCGCTCGAAAGTCAAAAATCGGCCCCCTGGAGGTATTTTTTAAGTTGACGTTTAAATATGTTAACACTATTCATACATTTAAGTTCATTCGGTAAGCTGTTGAACAGTCTGACCGCTTGGTATTGTACGCTATGCTTAACCACTCTTAGTTTAGGCATAATTAATCCTTTCAAATCCTTTCTTCGAGTGTTTTGCCTACAACGCCTATATTATTATTACGCGAGCCCGATTTTTGTACATGCCATCAGATCTACAGTTATGGTCCGATTTTGATAAATGATATGTCACTGGATTCGTCTCATGCTGCAGATTTGCAATAAGGTCTTCGTTTTTTATTTTTTTATCAATAAGTTACTAAAATATAAATTTAAAGAAACTACTGTGCGTTGACCACGTGACTTTGGCTGCGTGACGTCACGTGGCGTAACTTCTGTTTTGACTCGAGATGACAATGTAATATTATAAACAAGAATTAAACTCAAACCTGTACTAAGTTCTTCAGAATGAAAAATTATAAATGTTGAGTCGGCCACATATGGATACAACACTAAGAAAAATAAGAAAAATAGAAAGTAAACGGCCTTTTGTAAATATTGTTTATTTACATAAACTGACAGACGTATTGTGTCAAATGTGGTTTTTTTTTATTGACAGAGACGTCAGTATTACTTGCCATGTTCTTTTTTACTTCAGAAAAGTTTATATACAAACTTATTTTCCCATATTCGAGATGTTGGGAGAAGAATGAGGTTTCATTAAATCCATTCATTGTCGTGGACCTCATAGACGGCTTTGTTAACCTTACTTAGTAGGTACAATGCCGTATAGGCGCCGATAGGTTCCGCCTAATTTCCAGTATAAAGATGTAGAAAACGAAACACGATTACAAAATTTTCTTTTCAGATGGCCGGGGACTCCCATGGGTGACTTTGTTGACCTGACTTGAATACCATCTAAATTATTTCAGGTTCAGATAATTATATTTTGATTACAGGTAGGAGGTTGGTTATATAAATTTTGTAATTAAACGAGCAATACTTGTACATATATATATTTGCAATCACGTTCTCGGAAACGGCTCTAACGATTTCGATTAAATTTGTAATACAGGGGTTTACGGGGGCGAGATATCGATCTAGATAGGTCTCATGTCCGGGTAAATTCGTTATCTCCGTATTTTCTCCATTTTCACCCGAGCAGAGGGCCTACCGCGAACGGCATTCGAAGTTTTCTCTCTCTGTCGCACTTATGTACGAACTCGTAAGTATGACAGAGAGGGGAAACTTCGAATGCCTTTCGCGGTAGGCCCTCAGAGCTCGGTCGCCCAGGGACTAAATTGTAATTTGTCAAAACGATATGACTTAATACTGGAAAACATAAATTAGTAAATATTAAACTATTTAGCGGTACCGTGAAATGGGGTTAATTTGATCAATTTCAGAATTAAAACGTCTGTAGGTACCTCCCTAAACGTTAATCCAAAAAAATAAAGAAAAAAATGCAAATATCGGTTTTTGGTCCTCTATCGATTTTGCACCGACAAAAAAAAAGATTAAGTATTAATGAATCTCTTAGAAAAAAAAAATAAGTTTGTGATCAACTTTATACTCACATCGGGGTTACTTTAAAACCCCCCTTACTTTTAACGGATTATGATAGTGACAGCAATAAGGAAAAAAACCGGCCAAGTGCGAGTCGGACTCACGTACGAAGGGTTCCGTACCATTATGATAAAGTTAAAATGGCAGTAATTCTAGAATATAGGCAATGCCTAGGAGGACTGAATAGTTATAGCAGACCACAGAACCTCCGGACACTAACAAGTAATAAAACCTTTACGGTACCAAACAGCAAAAACTTTTATGGACAAAGGGTCTGGTCCAGTTATGTGCCTGTTATCTTAAACAGCTTCCCTACAAATATATTCGAAAATGTAATGGATTGTATAAGGGATAAACCGCATAAAGCCAAATATGTAATTAAGAAAGCCATACTGAGTGTAAAAAATAATGTTAATTCTTAACTTAACTAACAATAACTAACAAATACTTACCTACTAACAATAATTTAAATTAAAATGTCAATGATATGATATATAACTAACTGAACTTAGCTAATAATCTTTAAAATTTAAGATTGGGTTAAGTTATACCTGAATAATATTTTTTTTTGTTGTCTATCAATTGAAATAAACAGTTCAAATTTTTTTTTTTTTTTTTATCTATAAAAAAACTATTTTATTCTGTGTTTTTAGTATTTGTTGTTATAGCGGCAACAGAAATACATCATCTGTGAAAATTTTAGCTGGAACTATCACGGTATCAGTGAGATACAGCCTGGTGACAGACAGACGGACGGACGGACAGCGGAGTCTTAGCTCCGTCCGTCTGTCTGTCACCAGGCTGTATCTCACTGATACCGTGATAGTTCCAGCTAAAATTTTCACAGATGATGTATTTCTGTTGCCGCTATAACAACAAATACTAAAAACACAGAATACAGACGGACGGACGGACAGCGGAGTCTTAGCTCCGTCCGTCTGTCTGTCACCAGGCTGTATCTCACTGATACCGTGATAGTTCCAGCTAAAATTTTCACAGATGATGTATTTCTGTTGCCGCTATAACAACAAATACTAAAAACACAGAATAAAATAGTTTTTTTATAGATAAAAAAAAATAAAAAAAATTTTTGAACTGTTTATTTCAATTGATAGACAACAAAAAAAATATTATTCAGGTATAACTTAACCCAATCTTAAATTTTACCCCTATTGGGTCCCATTTTACTCTTTGAGTACGGAACCCTAAAAACACTAGAACATAAAAAAAATCCGTTCAGAGGCTTAGGATTTATAAAGGTTTATGTGCCTTTGGGGTTACTTTGACAAAGAAAAAAAAGGGTATTTATTTTATTTTAAATAAGGCTATCATTCACATAAGGATAACATTGCACATTGCACGTATAACCGATGGCCGTTGGGGCTCTCGAGTGGCGACCACGTACCGGAAGGCGCAGCATGGGTAGGCCCCCCACAAGGTGGACTGATGACCTGGTAAAGGTCGTGGGAGTCCGCTGGATGCGGGTGGCGCAGGACCGCTTATTGTGGCACTCTCTGGGGAAGGCCTATGTCCAGCAATGCACGTCTTTCGGCTGATATGATGATGATGATGATGAGGGTATCAGTGATCAAAGTAAACCCTCAGAAGTGATCAACGACACCCCATGCTTCAATTATCTAATAAAGTAAATGGCCGTCAAGGTTGTGATTTGCAACATTATTTGATGTTATAGCCAGATACATGCCTGATTTAGTGAACTAGATAAAATTAATGTATTTACTATACTGAAAGTTTTACCTTAGAAGTTATACAAGCTATTAAAAGTCCGTAAAATGAGTACGCACGTATTTAAATTTTTTTTATCGATCGGCGTGCCCGATCCCACGACTGGTAAAGACACACTGAAAGTGACGTTCAATGCTTCCAATCGTAAAAAGAAACCAAACGATGCGTTCAGAAATCGTATAAATTAGAGTTTAAACGTGAAGAGAAGTTTTGATCAATGTAAACCCAGGAATTAAAGTAACCCCAATTCACGGTACCTATAAATAGCATGTGCCGATACTAATAATAAACAGGTGTAATGTCTGTAAAATATGAAATTTTACCTTCCAATAAAATTATTATTGTTTTTCCTGAGATATCCGGGATCCATAACTTGAGAGGGCGCCACTGCGCACGTTCGAACGTAGCCGTTTGCATCAAACTGTCACTCCACGTCATCGCTGTGACGTCACATCCGCCTTCGCCAACCTGTCAACTCTAGAACCAGCGCCCGTGCGCCCGCCGCCATATTGGCTTTCTCATTGTTGCGGAGGAAATGCCGTTGGTAGCCCCCAGGAAGCCATTAATTGGATCCCGGATATCTCAGGAAAAACAATAATAATTTTATTGGAAGGTAAAATTTCATATTGTTTGTTCCGTTCGATATCCGGGATCCATAACTTGAGATCTGTTTATTATCTCCTGGTGGCGGGTCAGCGGGCGCCCACGCGGAGGTAGAAAAACAATTTTCCTACAAAAGAGAACTATTGGATTAGCGTTAGATTTCTAACGGGCACTAAACATTAGCCAAATAGCTTTTGTTATAAATGTCGTTAATTGGATAGTTTTCCATCCAGTTAAAACGACGATACCACGGGTCGAAAAGTTAGTCAGATGATACTTGAAGGCCCGATTCTGTCTGAAGACGCAGCATAAAACCAAGAGAAGAGAAAGTATATGTATATGTACTTTAAATCCCGTCTCCGATAAGCTTGGCTTGGACGGTACACTAGTTGATTCGACTAAATTAGAGCAGATTATTGAAGTTTTACACCTTCCGAAATCGTTATAAGTATATATCCAGAACACTGGGTTAATAATTTTTGTCCGGAGCTTTCAATAAGTCTGTTGATAAAATTATCTTATTTAGGACCAGACTTCGGATATAGAGCAAGATTTGTCAATTTGTCTGGGCTACAGTGATGATCTCTGAGGCCTGAAAAATAATTCAGTAAAAGTGCAGCCGATCTTCTTGATACGCCACATAAGTTATTGAAGTAAGATTGTTGTGTTTAGGTAATTATCTAAATTCCTCGCATTCCAAACCTATGCAGTGGTTTGAGAGGCAGTGGTATGCACAAACACATTGAAGGTATTCTTGAATGTATCCGTTCGAAGGTAGCCTAGTGACCCAAAAAGTAGCTGATAGCGGGCATTGCAGATTTATGAACAGAAATAATAGTTCGTACTGAATGCAGTACGCGAACACATTTGACAGAAAAAGTGCGCATGGGACGAGGTACCTGGCTGTTGATCTTGTACCTGGCACGCCATGACGGCCATTTAGTCATACAGGCGTGTATGCGTACGGTAATAGGTGAGCTGGCGTGTGACGCTACCTCCTCTGCTCCTCTGAGCCTGGTGTCGTCACGTCCCACCCGGCGGGCGGATAGTGGCCGTGTCACTCAGGAACGCCTGCACATTGTGAACCTTCATCGGCTCCGCTACGGCTTGCCTCTTCAGGTCTGCCCAACAGAAGAGACTGCCCCACTTGCGCGTCATCATGCTGAAGAGGCCCAGCGTGGAGCGTGATGTGGAGCGCGGAGCAGGAGTCTGGAAGGTGGGTGTAGGTCATTCCGTAACACCGATATCTGTTGGTGACGTCGTGACAGTAGGCGCTCGAGACTTGCGAGTCGATCGAGAAGTATCGCCACAAAGTGTGTGTGTGTGGGTCGATGGGCGAGACACCCCAGCGGACGAACATTTCTTGCCGGTGGTTTCTGGGCGCTACTGACCTGGCAAGTAGTATGGGACCAGTGTTTCCCGTAGATAGTTATTTCCTGCCAGCAGTCTGCAGCAGGGAAAGGCATCCATGCTACCACACACCGGTTGTCAGTTAGTAACACAACAATATAGTTAGTCTTTCTCACTTACGGTTAAATGCGGGTCTGTTATGCCGGTCAACTACGGTATCTTGTACAATAGAAGGGAGACGAGGGGGGTGCATTGCGCTCCTCGTAGTCTTGCAGGTATAGTCGGAGAGTGGCAATGCAACCTTCCTCCGTGGGTCGTAAAGATTGCAAAATTGAGACGATCCCCTCCAGTATGAGACCGTCTAACACGAGACAGGCATATATCGCGCCGTATGGTGTTTACCTTTTCCGACGGGTACGACAGGTCGGTTTGCTTGGGGCCAAAAAACAAAGGAGTCGTTCTTCCCGTGGCTACTAGTTAAGGACTTGCTAGCCAGTATACAAAGCTTTTATGGCATACTATTATAAAAACAGGAGGCGTTTATACGGCGGAGTAGGAATCCTACCAAGCACTTGAACTTTATGGCCCTTCATTTAGGCAATGTCTACTCAAAGACATGGACCATGATTCCCCTGTTTTATTAGTAATCAGTTCGATTAGTTTGTATCATATCAAGGACGTCATCCATATAGACAGTTACCAGAAGGCCCTGGGACAACAAGAAAAGCAAATGGCTGTAATTTCTTTGAGATAGTCACGAATAATTTGTAAGTACATGCACTAAAAGCTTATTTGAAGAGATTTCATGTGTCACGGCTGTATCGGGATATGGCAGTGTACAAACTTGTGCATTAGAAAAGTCCATGGATAATAGCATAACACGATCAATAGGGTTTTTGAACAAAATTAAATCGTTACTGATCTGAAATCCAAGACGATTTTCGGTGCCTTCAAGGCTATGCTATTTAAACTGTTTCGGTAAGACATTCACGGAAGTCATTATCTATAGTGGCTTATCCGAATTGAGGTATTTATTTCCGATCCCTTCTCCTTGAGCGCGGAATCTCGGGCTCGCTTCGGAGCGGCAAGTGGTTTTGTCCCAATTTTTGTTTATTAGGCCTCTGCGAAAGGTTTGTTTTCTTATAGAGCAGAACCTGAGCGGGACAGCGAGAGCGAGCTAAGAGACGATGTGAAATCTGTTTGCCTACCTTGCCGATGCCGTCCATTCTCCACCTGTTCCAGGATTGTTTGACGGGGTTGAGAAATATATGTTCAGAGGTCGGAGACCCCATCTTACTTTTTAACGAATCTCATATCGAGTCCTCCGACCGCACGGTACGTTTTTCCGAGACAAACTGCGGGACCTTGTAATTTGATTGATTACCAAGTAGACGTAAGTAGTTCTCCTGTATCGATGTAGCGAACTCCGGACGGCGGGCGTTACCATCGTGGCGGGCAGCGCCAGAGTAGCGTGGCAGACAGCGCGGCATTGGCGAACAGCGCCAGCGTGGCGGACAGTGTTACCGTGGCGGATAGCACCGCCATGGCGGACAGCGCCAGCATATCGGGCAGCGCCAACAGTGGCGGGCAGCGCCAGCATGCCGGACAGCGCCAGCAGTGGCGGGCAGCGCCAGCAGTGGCGGGCAGCGCCAGCCTGCCGGACAGCGCCAGCAGTGGCGGGCAGCGCCAGCATTAGCGGGCAGCGCCTGCAGTGGCGGGCAGCGCCAGCGGTGGCGGGCAGCGCCAGCAGTGGCGGGCAGCGCCAGCAGTGGCGGGCAGCGCCAGCATGCCGGACAGCGCCAGCAGTGGCGGGCAGCGCCAGCAGTGGCGGGCAGCGCCAGCAGTGGCGGACAGCGCAAGCGTGGGGGACAGCACCGCCGTGGTAGAGAGCACCAGCGAGGCGGACAGCAGCGCCCATATAACGGGCAACGCCACCGTGGCGGACAGCTTCAGCGTGGCGTACGGCATCGTTGTGGCCGGCAGCGCTAGCGTGGCCTACAGCACCGAGGTGGCGGGTAGCGCCAGCGTGGTGTACAGCATCGCCGTGGGGGCAGCGCCAGCGTGGCAGACAGCGCCGCCGTGGTAGATAGCGCCCGCGAGGCAGGCAGCACCAGCATGGCGGGCAACGCCTCCGTGGCGGACGGCACCGCCGTGGCGGACGGCACCACCGTGGCGACAGAGCCAGCGGCGGGCAGCGCCATCGCGATCGGCTTCTCCATCGTGGCGGACGGCCCATGGTAGGAGGTGGCGCCATTGAGGCGGACGGCACCAGATAAGGGGTGGCGCCATTGAGGCGGACGGCACCAGGGTAAGAAGGTCGTTGCCGGTGGCGGCATCGTGCCGGATAGCACTATTACAGCAGAACGATTGGCTCCACCACAGAAGCAGACGCCGTCGCGGCAGGGGCGCCGCCACGTGGCGCGCGGGGGGCAGCACGTGGCGCGCGGGAGCCCCATAGCGCGCGCGGGGGCCTGCACGTGGCGCGCGGGGGCCAGCACGTGGCGCGCGGGAGCCCCATAGCGCGCGCGGGGGCCAGCACGTGGCGCGCGGGAGCCTGCACGTGGCGCGCGGGAGCCTGCACGTGGCGCGCGGGGGCCTGCACGTCGCGCGCGGGGGCCAGCACGTGGCGCGCGGGAGCCCCATAGCGCGCGCGGGGGCCAGCACGTGGCGCGCGGGAGCCTGCACGTGGCGCGCGGGAGCCTGCACGTGGCGCGCGGGGGCCTGCACGTGGCGCGCAGGGGCTGCACGTGGCGCGCGGGAGCCCCATAGCACGCGCGGGGGCCTGCACGTGGCGCGCGGGAGCCCCATAGCGCGCGCGGGGGCCAGCACGTGGCGCGCGGGGGCCGGCGGCCTGCCCCGCCGCGCCGACGGCGGCACGCGGGGCACCTAGGATATTGTTATGTAACTGACTCACCGATCGATTCGAAAGATATTCAAACCTCCATTCCGGGCCCGACAATGTGCTCGACGAGCGCACGCGCCCACGAAGGCGAGACTCGCGGCCGCTTTCGGGCTCCGATGCCATCCATCCTCCGCACGAGCGACTCTCGTTGCTCAAAATGCGATTCCAAAGCACTCGCGAACAACGAAGTAAAAATTTTACAAAAGAGGGTAGTCCGATAGAAAAGATATCACTCGCGATTCGCTTTCCATAACTTTTATACTATTTAGGACTCCCTCTAGGCAATTCGATGTTAAAAATCGAGATTTAAGATTCCTTGTTGCAAAAATAGCTACGGTACGTCCGATCTGTACGGCAGACGACGCAACAATGAGAAAGCCAATATGGCGGCGGGCGCACGGGCGCTGGTTCTAGAGTTGACAGGTTGGCGAAGGCGGATGTGACGTCACAGCGATGACGTGGAGTGACAGTTTGATGCAAACGGCTACGTTTGAACGTGCGCATTGGCGCCCTCTCAAGTTATGGATCCCGGATATCGAACGGAACAAACAATGTAAGTTTGTATGTTGGGGGTAATCTCAGAAACTATACCCATCCTATTCTAAAAACCCTTTGTTCAGTAGGTAGGTTATATGTATGTATGTAAGCACTTTATTGTACACAAAACAGGTTAAAACATAAACATGATACTTATGTAAGATTAAAGTTGGTACAAAGGCGAACTTATCCCTATAAGGGATCTCGGGGGGAATATAAGGGATATGTAGAATGGTCCTACAGGATTAAGTATGTGCTATATTTTATATCTTCGCTCCGCCTATATTCTTTGTATACGCGGCGGAGCCGCGCGGGTAGCTAGTTATAGTTACTACTAATAAGTTGCATGGAACTTGGCAAGTATGCTTAATACCTACTTAGGTGTAAAGATGAATGCGTAATACATGTCAGTACCTATTGATAAATAAAGTTGATTCAATTACACAATGCAAAAATATTTTCATCACACTTGCTCGTAAAGGGTGTATTATAGGCAGGTGTATAGGGCAGCTATAGCCGATTTACCTCCCACGGGCCTTATCGATTTTTATAACTCGCGAGGGAGTTATGAGCTTTTGTGTGATCTGATTGGTTAAAGCAAATCTAGTTGGCCGCGCGTCACAAGAATTCTTCTCTGTGATAGGTTGAATAAAATCTAGTAGACCATGCGGGGCCACGCCCCCTCGCCCTCTCGACTCGCAAATCTGTAAGTGAAGTTGTCCCAGGGCATGCAGGCATCGAGGGAAATGAAAAGGCTGATGAGCTTGCACGAGCGGGGGCGAAGGGAACACACTGCGGACCAGAGCCGTTCTGTGGTATCCCTAAAAGTCTAACCAAGCTCACTCTAAAAGCCTATTGTTTCTACAAGACCATTCAAGCCTGGAGAGCTAACCCAGGACTGAAACATTCCAAGGCACTTATTAGAGCCTTTAGCAAAAAGGCGTCTTCTGACGCCTTGGCGCTAAGTAGGAACCGTCTACGCATGCTGGTCAGGGTGCTTACTGGGCACTGCCGCCTAAATAAGCACATGCAAACGATAGGACTGTGTGACACAAGGCAGTGCAGATTCTGCTTTGAAGCAGAGGAGACGCCTACACACATCCTAACCGATTGCCCTTGCCTCATGCGCAGTCGTAACTCCTTCCTGGGCAAACACATCATGTGCCCGGAGGAGATAAAATTTCTTGAGTTCAACAAAATCCTGCAATTCTTCGAGTTTGCAGGACTTGACCAAGAATTGTAGTAAGTGGCGATCACAATAGATCAGCGATGGTCGCAGTGATATAAGGGCTTTGACAGCCCGAAAGCCACTACCAGAAATAATAATAATAATAAGTGAAGTTGTCAATTACGTCAATTTTCGGTTGGTGCGGTTGTATGAAACTTAAATTTTTCTGTCGTTTGTAGTTATTTATTTCCTCGCAAATGTGATGAAAAACATTTTGTGTATCACGGGCAGTAAGGGGATAATAAACTCGACTCATTAAAAGCCCTCCGCCTTCGGCGTCGTGCTTCTAATAGACTCTCGTTAGTAATCCCCTTCTTACAAATAGAATTGACGTCACTGGAAATTCATAATAATCGTAATTTCCGCCTACTCGGAATTCAAGTGCTCTAATAAACTTTTTTTGCAGCCTTTCGATCCTAGTTTTATGTACATCATAACAGGGGTTCCAGACTACCGACGCGAATTCTAAACGGCTACGGACATAGCTGTTATACAGTAACTTATATGTTAATGGCCTACGAAAAGGTTTTGCAACGCGAAGTATGAAGCCTAATTGTTTGTAGGCCTTATTTAAAACGTTATCGATGTGAAGATTAAAACTAAATGTATTGTCCATTGTAACACCTAGATCACGTATGTTGTCCTGTCGCATTAGAAATACTCCACATAGATTGTAATGATACAAAATGGGTTGCTTTTTACTTGTAAATGTTATTACTGAGCATTTGTCATTATTTAAGAATAAATTATTCCGTGCACAAGGTCCCAAAGTTTCAGCAGAAGCGTATTATAAGTAACTTTGTCAAAAGCTTTTGCAAAATCTGTATATACTGCATCCACTTGGTATTTATTATCCATTGCGTCACGAACCACTTCACTAAAGGACAAAAGATTGCTTTCAACGCTACAATCCTTGTAAAACCCGTGCTGGTTTGGATTTATATGGCGGCGGACAGCATATGAAAGCTGGTCAGTAACGATTTTTTCTAATATCTTGCCGAATTGGCTTAATTTAGAAATTGGTCTAAATTTTTCAATATTTTGACTTATAATTCCCTTAGGGATTGGTGTGATCCACGCTTTCTTCCAAATTTGTGGAACCTGACCCTCAATTATAGACAAGGAGAAGATCTTGGTGACTGGAACGACTAATGCACTTGCACATTTACGAATTAATAGAGGATGTACTTTATCAGGCCCAGTGCCTTTGTTTATATCAACAGATTTTAAGTATTTAAGTACCATTTCCTTGGACAAATGTATTGTATTAAGATTAAGAACTGGCTTCAAACGTGGTACCAAAGATACCACTAAACATATTACATATACTTACCCCATCAAAAGACGAACCCCCCCCCCCCCCCCCCCCCCCCCCCCCCTTATAGTACATTGTCTGTGGTACGCCTTTATTAGGCGAAGTTGATTTAATAAAATTCCAAAAATATTTACGATGCGATTTAATTTTACTCTCAGAATAGTATTTTATGCAACTGTTTTATAAGAAGGGTCTTAAAACGCGAGTGGCGTGAGTTGCGATTAAAGACGCCACGAGCGTTTTTAGACCAGTTATACACCGTTGCATACAATACTTTTTCTACGACAAATTTTAAATAAATAGGAGACTACAAAATAGTTAGCCTTTTCGGGCAGCAAGTTTTCTATTCGTACTTTTGCTACTCACGCAATTTCTTCAGGAGTGCAGTTATTAATTTCTTCGACCATTTTAAAAGGAACATACACTTTTATCTTCACAAACACGAATAAAATCTTAATATTCTAGGACTAACAGTTTATCATCTTTCATCTTTTCATTTTGAACTGTATATATTTTGGTGGGAAATCGGAAATGTGACACTTCTTGTTTATGGTTTGTTCTGTTTTTAATTTGTTTGCATTTGCCATCCGAACCAAAGCGAATCCGGACCCGGACCGAATTCGAAATGTTTATTTTCATAAATAATACCAAGAATATATAAAACATGTAATTTAACACACAATAGATGATGATTTGATGATTTATTATTATTGTAGTAAATAATTTATAATATACAAATGTTAAATCGTAAATAAATAATTTTATTTCGAAATATTTGTTTATGAAGTTGGCACCACTGCAATATAGCGGCCGATTTAAAAAAGTTAAACAGTGCTTTTATGAAAAATGTATGAACCAAAAAAGTACGCTAAACAGTGCGTTTTTGGGCCATAGAGCATAGAGTTTTTCGACGACTTATTAGTGGTGTCATTGTATTTGAGCTACATGCTACAGCCTATATAAATGACAGATAACGGGTACAGGAGTAAAAAAAAATCATTAATTGACTTGACCGTTATTCGAAGCTTATTTAATTGAGATAGGCTGTACGTTTCCCGCCGTATATTGCTATCTCTTTCTAATGATATCCCCACTCTTCCATCCTTCTCCCTCCACCTTGCAGTGGGGATGACTTTTGCTCATTCCCAGAAATCATTTTATCTCTCATTGGCGTCTACTTTCCCGCCGACGGTTGCACGGACATAATATCTACGAATTTGAACAAAGGTTCTTATTATAAGTACTTAAAGATTACTCTTTTCCCGAAGTGCGACCGACTAACCAATAGTCAACTGGTTTACAAAACTAATTGTGATCACCAATTCACGTAAGTCTTTAAAATACTACAGTGTACTGGATATTATTTCTCTTATGTAAACATTTTATAATGGGGGCTTTTAGTGCCATACATATTATTTTCAGTACTTGTGTTACAATTCGTTACTAAAGTATTTAAGTGAAAAATACATCTACCCTTAATTTGTTGATAAAATTATTGAACTCTAAACGGCCTTGCCGTTCGATTATGTGAATTTAAATTGTTTTATATGCATAAAGCTAAGGGTTTGTTTTGTTTAGAAATATGGACGATGCGAATGTGGTGCGTAATAACGCCCGTTCACAGGTTGGCCCTTCACGAAATCGCGACCGGTCGTCCAATTCCAGTTCGTCGAGTAGTAGCAGCAGTTCCTCTAGCTCCTCGACGTCGGGCTCAAAGCATAGACGTCATCGTAAGTCAAAGAAAAAGGGGGGCGCAAAAAAACAGCTACACAAATTGTCAAAACAGGTGACCGAGTTACAGGCACAGCTAGCTAGATCCAATGGTTGCGATCGGCCTTGCGATAACGTATCGGTCATTTCAGATTGTAGTCGAGATCTTTATGTAGAAAACGAGCTGGATCCTACACCGCAAGTGTCTCTGCCACTAGAACCGTTTGCTTTTGGCCTCGGCACTAAATTAAAAGAGCCGGCGATGCCGATCACTTCAGAGGCGCAATTAAAATTACTATGTGACATACAATGCCTGAATCACAATGAATGGTTCAACCTTCGCTACGCAGAGATTCAAAAAGTATATAACCACACTCCAGGTTATACCGACTTAGAAACTAACGACGAGGTCAAGGAATACGATCAGAATCCTCACTTAGTGCAGTCCGATAGGGCCTTTGGTGCCTTAACATACTGCATGTTAAAGCAGCAGGAAGCTATACACGCTGCCGTGCAAGATGTACTGTCTTGGGCCCAGGTTGGCCCAGAATTTTCACACGAAGCCCTTCGTGACAAAATTCACAGTGTTTTTCTAGGTGGTGAGTATTACAAGGTTTGTGAAGATTTTTTACAGCTCATCTGTGGCCACAGGGCGGAAGTGATTCAAATGAGGCGCAATGGAATTACTAAACACGTGAAAGATCCGCTGGTTAAATCAGCATTGCGTAAGATTCCTCCATCAGGAACGGCGCTGTTTAACGCTGAAACGTTTTCAGCTACGATTGAGAAATATGGCGGTATACGAAAATGTTTTTGGCCTTCGCAAAAGAACCCTGCTTCGCAAGCAGGTCCTTCTAAGGCAACTAGCGCTCCCTCGCAGGGATTAGCGCCGCATAAAGTAGTACTCTCGCAGGGTACTCGTTACAATCAGGGCCATGCTGCAGGCACTTACCAAGGGTATCAAGGCCATAGCTATTCTGATAAAAACATTTTCCCACCCCCGCGGGGTGGCTACAGACATTCGTACCCTTCGCAAGGGTATAATAACACCTATCAGGCCCCACAATCTAATACAGCGCCAGGTAACGTAACTACCTCCTTTCGAGAGCGTCAGCCATGGCACCAGCAAAGATCTCAACCGCGAGGTGGACGTAAGCGGCCATCGTCCCCCAGGGGGCAAGGACAGAACAAACGAAGACGGTATTGACCCAACTCAGTTCAGGGCGGGCCATTTAGCAAGTTTTTAGAATATTTAGAGAGAAATGAAAGCTCCCGACTTCTTATTGCGGATCATAAAAGGGTATCACATACCTTTTGTTCAGAAGCCACCACTCGTTTGTCCGATTTTTTTGGGAAAAACTTACGAATGGCCACATTCAATCGAAATGACATCAGTCATCAATCAAATGAAGGCTCAAGGTATACTAAGGGCATCGGATCCTTCGCCCAACTTTCTCTCCACATTATTTCTTGTGCCCAAAAGCGACTGCACTGCTCGCCTAACTATCAACCTAAAGGCCCTGAACAAATTCGTAATGACGGAAAGATTCGGGTTACTAAATGTTCACCGTCTGCCGGACTTTCTTCAACCACGAGATTGGTAATGCAAAATAAACCTATCACAGGCTTATTTTCACGTACCAGTGGCTCATGTGCACAGGCGTTTCTTACGTCTTATTTACAGGCAAGAGCTACTGAAAATGACACCAAAAATCCTTGCATTAATCCCAAGCTGGATTACCCTGACACTGAGGAGGCAGGAGATAATAATAATTGTATATCTCAACGAATTCTTGATTGCCCTTCAGCACAAAGAGATGCTTCGCAAGCATGTACAAATTGTTATATGACGACTGGAGACGTTGGGGTGGATAGTCAATTACGAGAAATCGATGCTAACCCCCCAGAAAGCGTTGGTGTATCTGGGTGTTTATTGGGACCCTTGGACCAATCAAAAATGCTTGCCGAAAGTCAAGATACTCAAATAGATCTCAAAAATACATCAGATGTTGCATTCCAACAAGACCAACCGGAAAGAACTAGAAAATCTAGTAGGGCTTCTAATCTTTGCGAGTTTTGTGGTTCACTTAGGGAGACTGAACTACCGAGCCCTACTGAATCTACTAAATGCGATACCAGAATTCCCAGTGAGAGTTCTATCTATACCTCCAGATTCCAGACACGATCTAACATGGTGGCACCAGAATTGCCTTTCCCACTCAACAATTCATCATCTTCATTCAGATCTTGCTTGGGGAGCGCAATTGGACTATCAGTCCCTCTGGGGTTTTTGGACAAGTGCACAACAGGGTTTGCATTGCAACAAAAAAGAAATGCTCGCAATTCTAAACGTTTTAGACGATCGTTGTCAGTACCTGTCTTATTTCACCGTACTAGTTCAGAGCGACAACAAAACTGTCATAGCTTATCTCCGCAATCAGGGAGGATCGAAATCAACAGATTTTCTGGATCTAACGTACAGGGTTTTTCACATACCCGGAAAATACAACGGTCACGCAGTTCTCTCCAGATTGCACCCAGCACCACAGTGGCATCTTCTTCCGGAATGCACGAACATTGTAGTGCATTATGTGTCAGTATACCAGAACGACCAAAAAGCCCTTTATCACGATGCTTTCTCACGAATATGGGATTACGACCTTGCGTGGATTTTTCCACCCCCTTACCTGATACCAGTATTGGCTCACCTAAATCAAGTAACAGGAACGTACTTATTGATAGTTCCACGTTGGGACCGAGTTTTATGGCGTGCAGATCTCAAGGTACGCGCCGTGACACCCCCGTTTACAATATGTCACCTGGAGCGAGTTCTTCGGGACGTGACCACAAGCTTACCGCCCCCCAATGTACACAAGATGACTCTCGAGATCTGGAAGTGTGGGGATGGTCGAAGAGTTTAACAGGTTGGAACTCTGAGCAAATAGCGCTTCTTCAATCATCCTGGCGTGCCTCCACACGTAAGACTACACGTAATACAGCTTGGAAGAAGTGGTTATCTTGGTCGAATCAACATCTAATAAATCCTGCAAATCCTTCAGGAGCGGATGTTGCCAAGTTCTTAACAGACCTTTACCTAATCAACAACTTATCATATAATACCATATGTTTGTATAAATCTGTAGTGTCTACACTGTGTAATACCGATTCGACAGAAAGGTTAAGCACCAATGTACTTGTCAAACATGTGCTAAAATCCATAGCATTAAAAAAACCAGTCGAAAATAAGCCTCCAATATGGAATATTGACGTCTTAACTGATTATCTTACCAAAGCCAAAATCAATCCTGAAAATATTTTTGAGACGTGCAGACATACTGCATTACTTCTGCTCCTCTGCTCTGGCAGGAGAATACACGATCTTACATTACTAAATATTGATTGTAACCATTGTGTATCAACAGACAATTCAATTGTTTTATGGCCTATTTTTGGGTCCAAAACCGATTGCGCCACATATAGACAATCAGGTTGGAAATTACTTACTAATCATTCTTGCCAAAATCTTGATCCAGTTTTTTGGATAAGACAAGTCATGATTCTTTTAAAAACCAGAAGAGAATGGATTCATTGCAACAGTCTGTTTATTTCTCTAAGGGGTGAAATTAAAAGAGCATCCCGTACTTTGATTGCGGGTTGGATCAAATCTGTGTTGAGGGAAGCTGGCATTACGGCATCACCAGGCAGCGTACGTGCTGCTGTAGCATCCAAAAGCTGGGTGGATAATTGTTCTGTTGAGCAAATATTATCAAGAGGTAATTGGCGCTCTGAGAATACTTTTAGTAAATTTTATAGACGCGAAGTTATGCCAGCCTCCACGTTAAATGATCCTTCAAATGTAGCAAATCTGTTTGAGCCTGTTGATTAGAAAAGATACCTAATCAAAATCATTAATAATTTCAATGTTGATCATACATTAAGTATCTGGTACCTAAATCTGTACTTATTATTGATTGTTCTTTCTGTAATTGATCTATATGGCTCAATACGAGCTGTATGCGTTGTGTTAACCGCCTGAACTGAATCTTCATGAATAAATCTTGTATGCTTATATCAAGCTTTTATTAAATCATAGACATAAATAAAACCTAACGAGTACCTCTCAGCAATACCTGTCACATTGGCATCTCACTCTTCTCCTCCACCAGGCGATAACAAACATGTCTCAATTAAATAAGCTTCGAATAACGGTCAAGTCAATTAATAGACGCGTTTTACCTACCAATAAAACGCATATTAATTTACTTACCTTATTCGAAGCTTATGAGTAATCTCTGCCTGGTTTAATCGCGATCCAATGAGAAATAAAATGATTTCTGGGAATGAGCAAAAGTCATCCCCACTGCCAGGTGGAGGGAGAAGGATGGAAGAGTGGGGATATCATTAGAAAGAGATAGCAATATACGGCGGGAAACGTACAGCCTATCTCAATTAAATAAGCTTCGAATAAGGTAAGTAAATTAATATGCGTTTTATTGGTAGGTAAAACGCGTCTATTAAAATGTCTGTAACACTCTTTTTCGATTTTGTCAGCCCTTTTTCTTAGTAGCTTAAAACTATAATAGTCTAATGGGTTACCATAACATTTCCATAGCTTATGATATTTGCTTTTTTCTTTCATAAATTTTCGCAAGGATCTGCTGTGCCACACCGGATATGAACAAGAATTACGAGAAAAACAACATGGCACGTGTGTATCAATTAATTTATATAACAAGGCATAGAATTTTGCAACGCACCCTTCTAAATCTAAATTTCCGAAAAATATTGTCCAATATTTTTTTTCTAAATCAGTATTAAAATCATCGAAATCGGCTAAATGGTATTTGTAAACATATGTTTTAGCAGATTTCATCGGGGTGGTGTAGTCGAGCTCTAAGCACAATGATAATGCTGCATGATGTGAATCCTCGGGGGTTAGGGGGAAGATACACCTGCTGACTGTGCACACAGTACTACTAAAAATAAGGTCAAGAATGCGATTATTCATATTTGCAATGTTGTTAAACTGACTTTAATTACTGAGCGCCATAAATTCACTTATACATTGCACTAAATCAACGTTAGAAGGATTTAATGATAATTCGCCCGTGCCCGTATCCACCCAATCCGTCTGGGAAATATTAAAATCCCCATTAATTAGAAATAAATCATCAATAACTAATAAAGGAAATAGCTTAGGAGCCTGTAACATTTTCATTTTATGAAATAGTACATTACTATAGAGGCCGGGAAATGAAGGGTTGCAGGCCAAGTAGATATAGATAGGATAGGGATACGCGGCAGGCAACCCCGTTTCTCGCCGAGATTTGTATAGTGCTTTTCTCAAACTTGCAATGAAATAAGAAGTAGTCAATTTGTTTTATTCGTACAACTAAATAATACGTTTTTGATAGCTATCAGTGCTGTCACATCATGACCTATAATTGTGTCCCACATTTGTTACTAACAAATATTCCGCTTATTTCCTAAATTAAATATTAGTTTATAGTTAAATTAATTAATATCTAACTATATAGACGAGGCACTACAACAAAGAAAACACTTATAATTTTTATGAAATTTTCATACGCCGTCATGTACCTAACTTTTGATTTCGGGGGTAGTAAATTATTCATGGCTACTTCTGCTCGCAATTCCGGAGGCATACAGTTCAATTCCATAACATTTTCGTCCGAACTCATTTCGAAATCGATGGCTTTTATTAGAAAGTTTCAAAATAATTACGAACTATTGACAAATCCGGCCAACAAGAAAAAAAAAACTTTTTTCAATTTACGCGCCTAACTTTTTTTTAACCTGTTTGAAGCAACGTTTTACCCGGTGACATTGACATTAGTCCTAATCTTTTTTTTTTTTTTGGTGATTGAATGCCAAGACGTTCTGTCACAATTTGACGTATATAAACAAAAGACGGTTGCTTTGCTGGCCCCGTAGCATGGATGGCGTTATCACGCGATAAGTGATAGGATAAGCGCGTCGTCTCGTTCTATCGAACGGTGTCAGCCAGGGACGGATGCTCTATCCTGTCACTTGTCGCGTGATAAGGCCATCCATGGGTGCGTAACGATGGCTATAAATATTTTTGATATAATATTACTCGCAATAACGCTCATCTGATATAATTCTCGAGTTGTATAACAACACTTAATATATTTTCATATGGTATAGTTATCATTTTATATAACGATCATTTGATATAATAATATTTAGTATAACATACATTAAGTATAATGCATATTTGCTATATTGAACATTGGATATAATGCTCATTCCGTCTAATGTACAGTTGATATAATCAAGTCAGGGTAGCCAGAAAAGGGTAGGGGGGGGGGGGGGGGGGGGGGGGGTGCGAAGCCCCCCACAAGGGGGGCTCGGGGGGCGAAGCCCCCCGCAGTAAAAAAAACCAACACTCGCAATAATTGTACTATTGGTGGGTTAGGTTAGGGTTCACTTGTGTCCCTTAGAGCGGAAATAGGCACCCCGCGAAGCGGGGTGACGTCGACACGCCGGCGGTTGGGTTAGGTTTACGTTAGGTTAGAACGGAAAAATAGTAGGTTAGCTAACTTAAAACGCAATTTGCACATAAAAATTATCCGTTATTATTCCGTCTAATGTACAATTGATATAATCAAGCCAGGGTAGCCAGAAAAGGGGGGGACGGGGGGGGCGAAGCTTCCCACAAGGGGGGCTCGGGGGGCGAAGCCCCCCGCAGTAAAAAAACCAACACTCGCAATAATTGTACTATTGGTGGGTTAGGTTAGGGTTCACTTGTGTCCCTTAGAGCGGAAATAGGCACCCCGCGAAGCGGGGTGACGTCGACACGCTGGCGGTTGGGTTAAGGTTTACGTTAGGTTAGAACGGAAAAATAGTAGGTTAGCTAACGTAAAACGCAATTTGCACATAAAAATTATACCGCTTGATCATTATACAATATGAGATGTATATCAAATAAGAATTATACTCTATGATGGTTATAGGAAATAAGCGTTATACCGAATGATAGTTATACTAAATAAAAATATATATTTTGATATTATACCAAACGTTTATTATATACTTTGAATGATTCTACCCTTTGAAATTATATCAAAAATGGTTATACCCAATGAAATTATATTATTTGTTTTTATACCGATCATTACACACCCGCCATCCATGCTACGGGGCCAGGCCTAGGTGTGTAAGGTTGTATGAAATTCCTTTGCATATCATCTTCACTAGTCGCACCGGATACGTAGTATTTCCGGACCTAATTTGAAGTAAGTCATGTCAACATTTCATTGCAAGTTTGAGAAAAGGATTATTTACAAATGTGTTGAAAAACGTCGTATGAAACGCGTGAGCTTTGATAATTACATCCTCGGCTCACGGCCACAATGTACTATTATTTTGTCCTTAGAACTGCCTCTTGGTCTACCTCTGCCTATTCTTCCTTCCATGATGGTTTTAAAGAATGTGTGGTGTTTATCAAATGTCCAACCATTTCCCTCTCTTTATTACACCATATCAGCCGAAAGACGTCCACTGCTGGACATATGCCTCCCACAAAGAGTGCCACAATGACCGGTCCTGCGCCACCCGCATCCGGCGGACTTCCGCGACCTTTACCAGGTCATCAGTCCTACCTTGTGCCGCCGTGCATATTTATATTTCCTGAATGGAGATCAAGATCAATCGAGATCAGATTCAAGATCGTTCGTTTCTTAATAGAGACCGAGACAATGACACAGTGGATGTATTTCGGAGAGTTATAACAATAACACTAATAACTCTCCGAAACACTTCCTCATTTGTTATTGTCTCGGTCTCCATCGAACTGTTAGTGTGTGTCCATTAGGTGGCGACAACTGTTCCGAGCGGCCATTGCGGCACGTGGGCGGCAAACAGATACCACCATTTATTGCAACACTTTTTTCAGTTTCAGGGGCACCTAAACCGGCGTGCTTGCGCACAGCGGCCGCGGGCGTCCTCTGGCGCGCGTGGAGCACCTTCGCGCGGCGCCAGTACCTGGTGGGGCTGTGGCGGCGGCTACCCGCGCGGCACCGCAGCCCCCTGTGCGCGGCCTGGCCCGCGCCGCAGCGCCCGGCGCTCCTGGGCCGGACGGACGCGCTGCTGCGGAGACTGCACCACAGGTGGCGCTGTCAGGCGTACAGGCAGGCGTTCGATCAGACCGCGAGGAATCGGATGCGAGAGAAGGTATGACTGTACATGAGGACCGTTTAGTTACAAAAGGTGGTGGAGGGTGGCCGGGTCGTGCCGGGCCAGCGTTGATAGGGAGATCTGCCGCGTTGTTTATTTATGTATTTATTTACTACTAGCTGACCCCGCGAACTTCGTTCCGCCGTACAAAATGCATGAAAAAAAAAACTTAATTTTTTCCATTTTTTTATAGTTATTCTGCTGTTCGAGGCAAAGACAAATCCAACAAATAAACAATCATCAAAATCGTTCCAGCCGTTCCTGAGTTATAAATGGTGTAACTAACACGACTTTGTTTTATATATATAGATTTATTTGTAATTTTTAAATCTTGAAACAATTCAGTCAAACATGTTTTATTCGTGTTTTTACATTTAGGTGGATAGACACATGGCCCGAGGTCGGTTTTCATGACCTACCTGACTATTCTTTTCCTTTTACTGCCAACTTTTTTAGAAAGTTCGCATTAGGCAAAATTCCCCAAAGGCTGGATTATAACGAGTGTCTCGTGTGCAGGTGACGGCATCGGTGCTGTTCAAGGAGCGCAAGGCGCGCTATGGCGCGTCGGTGGCGCACCCGTTCGTGGGCGACTACGTGCGCCTGCGCGCCTCGGGCGCCTGGCGCCGGGGCGCCGCCGCGCCGCACGACCGCTACGTCGTGTTCGCGGACGTCGTGGGCAAGGTACTACACGCAACACATCAGTGGTGTTTATTGCTAAGGAACTCTGTCATGTTGTCCTCTGGCCGTGCAATAAGGGGGTGTTTTTGTTTGGTAGGTGGCGCGTTCGTCCGGGCGCGTGGCGCGCTGCCTGGCGGTGCTGAGCACGGCGGCGCTGCTACTGCTGGACGCGCGCTCGCTGCGCGTGAAGCGCCGCGTGCCCGCGCACGCCGTGTACCGGCTCTCGCTGTCGCCACACGCCGACGACCTGCTGGTGGTGCACGTGCGGGTCAGTACAAGAACTACGGTCAGGCTGCCGGTGCTGACCACAAATATTCACTTCAACAAAAAAGCGCATCATCATCATCAGCATATCAGCCGAAAGACGTCCACTGCTGGACATAGGCCTCCCCCAAAGAGTGTCACAATGGCCGGTCCTGCGCCACCCGCATCCAGTGGACTCCCGCGACCTATACCAGGTCATCAGTCCACCTTGTGGGGGGCCTACCCACGCCGCGCCTTCCGGTACGTGGTCGCCACTCGAAAACCTTTCCGCCCCAACGGCCATCGGTTCTACGTGCATTGTGCCCCGCCCACTGCCACTTAAGTTTAGCAACTCGGAGCATGATCTATCCCAAAAATCCTGTAAATAAATATGCACATGGGAGAATCTCTCGTTTAATATCATTATCCTCTCACGATTATCTCCCCAAAATTATGGCAACCTGTGATAGCTTTCATAAATTAAAACCAGTGCCATTGATGTATATACATATTTAGTACCTACGTTAAAAAGAAAGAACTGATATTGTCGCGTTATTTTAGGGTCTTTGTGTACCTATTAGGGTTTGCTAAAAGACTTGGCTTTGAAATAAGTAGACAAAGATTCGTGCAATAAAAATGTATAATAAAAAAAAACTAAATTGTGAACTGTTTAAAAAAATTAGGGTCGTAGGTAAAAAAAAACTAAATTCACACAGACAGTCCCGGTTCTGTCCCTACGGATTCGGTACTCTCGCCTGGGAAACGTGACGTAGCTGGTGCTCGCGGGCGCTCGCAATTCTGGCCGACTGTTTCGTGCGGCGACCCGCAGAGGTCATACAAGGTGACGGGGAGGTCATACAAGGTGACGGGGAGGTCATACAAGGTGACGGGTGCGTTCCCAGCCTCGTGGCGACGTACCGCTGGTGTAGGCCGTGGCTGCGGTGGTTTCTCCACCCAACTTATTAGCCCGAACTTTGGACCCTGGAACGCGCCGTCCAAATAGTATTAAAAAAAGAGTCCAGGTATGATTGTGAGCATCCCAGCAAGCGGCGGAAGAAAAGAAAGTGCCAATGTAGCAGTGATGCAGTGGATGTTCACAATCAGAGACGGAGATTACAATTTGTAAGGAAGATGCAATCGCTTATGGAAATTACGCGATCACAAAATGAGGGTGGACTTAAATATCAATTAACGATTGCATTATACTAGCCGGATGGTGCAAAATTAATGGTGAAATGAAAGAAAGCAGAAGCACTAAGCACAGTTAATCTAATGTCTAAAATAATTAATTACTACAGTTCAACAAAGCGTTATTATAATGTACCACTTACCCAAATTGGGGTTTAACAACACTCGTGACAAACATTTACCTACTTATTTAATAGGTACAAGTATTACACTACACGAAGAACGTTTAGAGACGATCACTATTAATTTCGGTTACGTTTTATAAAATTTTTGTATTAGAGACCGAATAAATATATGTGACGTGCGTTCCACTCGGTAGCAGCTCAGGACTGACCCGACGGCGCGGCGATGTGCGATGCGCAATAATCATTCCTTGACTGGATAAAAACTTGTTTTCAAGGGCGCTAAGACTACGCGCAGCGCGAGCGGAAAAACGACGTCAATTAATTCATGTTACATTTTAACGTTGTTTAAGGTTGTAAATTTGTATATATTTGATTATGACATTAGTTTTAAGTATTGTATATATTTATTTTTTACTGATAATATGAACAATAGTCTTATACATGTAACGATAACGTTACATTATGTCGAAAAAGAAACTCCGCTTAAACTTATATTCGCCCCTTGGCTCTAACATATATGATGTGTTGTGTGTGTGTAGTGTGCGAGCGGGACGGCCGCGGGCGACAGTTCGGGCGAAGAATTGTCGCAGTGCTCGTCGCGCGACGCACCGCTCGCTCCCGGCTGCCTGTTCGCGGTGAGTACAAGATATATTTTCTTGATGAACGTGGTGTGTTGTCTCTGAAGGTTGTCTGAAACAATTCGCTATAAACTCACCGGTTGTTTACCTTGGCTATGAGTTTTAGGCACAGTCCCTAGTAATAATTAATCAATCAATCAATAATTTTATTTCGGAATAAATCCATATTTGGTTAGTTACAATAAATAACTTAAATGTAATGTTAGTACACTTTACAAAATTATCCACTTATATTAAACATGAATACATATATGACAAACTAAAAGGCATGCCTGGCTACAAGAATATCACATGCAATTTATTCCAGTGATACAGAAATGGGCCGTCGTTCCTTTCTGCCACTGTCTCCAGGAGGCTGTTGGGGCTAAGGCCGATACGTCTCTGCAGAGATGCAACACGTTTTCGCAATATTGCGTGAAATCCATCCGTGCGCGCCTCCGCGAACATTCCTGACGCGCTGCAATGTTTCGGCAGCCCCAACAGCATCCTGAAAGCGTTGTTATACTGGACGCACAGGGCGCTATAAGCTTAACGAGTATAATTGATCCATAGGCTGCAGGTGTAAAATGACTGGCAATAGGCCTTAAACACAGTGATTTTTACGTTTTTAGTACACCGAGCAAACCTACGGATCAACATATTACTTCTAACCGCCAGCGCCCTACGCTCCCTCTCGATATCCTTATTGTCGCTAAGTGACGCGGTAACCCAATGGCCCAGGTATTTAAACTCGTCAACTACCTTTAGAGGAGTGCCATCAAGCTTGACTTGGGGAAGATGTGGATAACACTTTGCACCTGCCTTGAATACCAGTAACTCACTCTTCGAGGTATTGTACCTTAGGCCATGAGTCCTCGCGTACCGCTCACATATTTTAATTAGATCCTGTATAGCACCGATTGACGGGCCCAGAAACACCATGTCGTCTGCATAGCTTATATTATTTATAAATTTACCGCCCACTGAGCATCCAACCATAGCATTGCTGAGCTCACCAATTAGACGGTCAACATACAAGCTGAAGAGCTTGGGTGACGTGAGCCCCCCCTGTCTCACCCCGCACTCCAACCTGTTTGCTTCTGATACAGAATCAGCCCATCTCACAACATTGTCTTGCTGGCCGTACCAAAATCTAAACATTTCTATCAACTCAGTGGGTAGTGTCGTGTCCTCATACAGTTTTTGCCATAGTATATTATATGACACCAAATCAAAGGCCTTAGACAGGTCAAGAAAACACGCATATACAGGTGTTTTCCTGTCCGTGTAATATCGGACAGTATGCTTGAGAGAAAGCACTGCCGCCTCGGTGGAGAGCCCGGCTCTAAAACCAAATTGGGCGTCATTGAGACTTAGATGCTTATCCAGTTGTTTGTCAAGCATACTGTCCAACCAGGTGACTTCCCACGCAGCGCCGGAGCAATAGGGCTCAACATAGGCAAATCTTGTCGGTGTGACAAAGACACTACTTCCTTTGTTGGTGCTACGATATCTACGCTTGTTCGTGCGTTACTGTTTCTACTCGAACGCTCCGATATTGCGTCCAGCATTGGGGGTAGACCCGTCGGACCGCTATTTAAACAGAAGCTATCCTTGAAACCACCCCCGCCTCTTTTATTATTTTTGTACTCGACGATTAAAATATGTGTATTAAGATTTCATAGAGAATACTGCAACGTCACTCTTTTCATAGTTGTAGTCCATGTTACTGTCGAAACAATCGAAATAACTACTTTTCGATACGCTCCAGACAACTAAAATAAATTCGACCAATCACGTGGCTGCTTTACTGAACTGTAATGAATTGGACCAATAGAATCGCTTTGATGTCGTACGCTCGTTGATGTCTTTTAAGATATCAACAAGCGTACGAGCGATGAGCTGCACTTCGTTTCAACAGTATCGAGTTTGTTTAATTAGTTCAGTTGTAGAAAATTAATTTTAATGAACTCGTACAAAAAGTATTGTTCACAATAGTGTTATAACCAAGCTTTTTAATCTCGTACCTTACTTAGGCCACTCAGCAAGCTTCGTGGCCTAAACACGGTACTCGACTAAAAAGCTCTCTATTATAACACGATTGTGAAAAATACTATTATATTGAAGTCGAAGTCGTTGAAGTTGTCTACAATAGATGCGTACATGAGATTAATGACTTAATTTTTTAGCTCGCTCAGCTGTGGCTCTGTTACATATGTCTTTAATATTACTTAATTCGTTTTTTATCACCAAAATATCCTTAAGTAATCTCGATGCGTCTATGTGATCAAAGGTCACTGGCGGTAGTTCCTTTGCCACGAAAATAGGCAACTCCTCCATATCCGTCTGCTTAAATTTCGCTGCGATTTGCCGTCATTTTTTCTTACAATCTTCTGTTTATTTGGAAGGGAGTCGAAGAGTAAACTTTTGGCCGTCTCGATTTCAGCTGCGGAGAAAGCCGTCGTGTACACAGTCTCACAATACACTCCTCATTCATCATTTTAACTTTATTTTGAATAAAGGCTAATAGTTCACAGATCACTATGTTACACGTTTTACACTTAATCATTGTTGAGGCCATTTTTGTCCTCACTACACACGTCTAATCGCAAGCGCATTCGCGAGCGAACTCGTAATATCTGCCATAATAAATTTAAAATTCTGCGTAATGTATATATATTCGATAAAACATTTTTTCGGTAAAGCAAGGTACAACCACAGTCTAACTACATACAGTCTGCAAGCTCAGGGCCACGCGGGTTTACGATAGGGAGGGGGGGGGGGGGAGTGGGAGACGAGGAAGTTTACTACTAAACAAAGAATTTCAAGATGGTGGCCACTTTTTGGCAATACAACTTCGGATTCATATTAAGAGGCTCCGCGGACTCTCAGATATCGATTTTGAACCAAATCGAACTGTATTTTCTTCGTCTGATATGATGATGATAATGACGTTTGTTGGCCTACGTAGTTTAAAATGAATTCGGCGACCGGATTAGGTGAACGACGAAGTGTAATCGCCGCTTAAGTTATAAGTGTCCGAAGTTCTAAGATGGGGTATATGCTGTCCCTTTTACTATGACGGTTGAGACACGTGACGTCACGAGTTCCTCTCTCTAACAAAAGTAACATTAAAACGGTTGTAGCTGGTTTATTTTTTGAGATATTTGAATGGGTTTTTTGGCATTAGGCATATTTTTTTGCCTTTTTTCTTTTGTTGTAATAAAAAAAATCGTACCCATCCCTATTTTAGATATTATAACAGAAGGATCTGGTTTAATAAAATAGAAAATACATTTTACTTTGAAAGTGCCCAAGGACGACAGTGAGAACCTCTTTAAGTAAAATATTGAGACAGTTGTCGTGCGTGTTTGCTCGTATACATTTAGCAGGCGCTGAAGTTTTGCGTCCCAATTACAACAGAACTGATGATCTTTCTGTGTGTATTGAGAAACTTGAAATAGGTGATCTTGTATTCATATTAGGAGGCCCCGCGGACCCCCAGATATCGATTTTGAACCAAATCGGGCAGTATTTAAAGAATTTCAAGATGGCATCCACTTTTTGAAAATCCAATATTGGATTCTTATTAAAATGCCCCTCGGAACCAATAACGATTTTGAAAACGAAAAAAAATGGCTGCCTTTTCTAAACTTATATATTTCTATTTGATGACCTGGTACAGGTCGCGGGAGTCCGCTAGATGCGGGTGGCGCAGGACCGGTCACTTTGGAACTCTTTGGGGGAGGCCTATGTCCAGCAGTGGATGTCTTTCGGCTGATATGATGATGATGATATTTCTATTTAAAGATCTGAGTGAGTGATACCTACTTATGAAATAATTTTATTTCAACATAAGTCAATAACACAGTTAGTCAATAAATAAAAAGGTACAATGAGTGTTAATAATAAATTATTAACTTAGTCAAAGAGCCCGCCCCTCACCACCCCCGGCGGAAAGGTGGCCATCACGCTCGCCGCGTTGCCGCGCTGAATCGCGATGGACAGACGTTGCACCAGGAATGACCCGGAACGGGGGTCAAGACCCCTCTCCGCTAGACGGCGCCCGATCTCCTTGATTAATTTTCTGGCCTCCGAACCCCAACAACCGGTCGTTTCTACCGGGCGTTTCTTATGAAATGATTGAAAATGAATGAAGTAATTATAAATTAATTAATATCTCTCCAAACATATTTTTGACAACCCTGACTCTTGAGCGGTTACGCTAAGCCGGTGCGTAAATTCAGTAATGAATGAAGCTAGCCTACTGGTTTTTGTTCTTTATACTGTGGTACAACCCTCCCCAAGCTGCTCGGTTCTGGGCTTGGTGCATGTTGGCCTGTAGTGTGGCTCTAGCCACAGATGTTACCGTGTCCGCCAAAGGCATAGACATCCGTCGTCTGCTCCTCTTCCCGCAGTGCAGGCCAGTGATAATCAGTTTTTCCAGGCTTTGCGGTCCACCCCTGACCAGGTGGCCAAAGAACTGTGGAATGTGGGGCTTGTGACACGAGTCACTGACCAGAGTCTAGCCCGTTAACTCACACTGTCAAAGTGTGTGTGTGTCGTGAGAATACCAGGCGTTCGTAGTCTCTGTACTATTGTAGTTCGGTTTGATACAGGGTGAGGGCGCGTGGAGGCGGCGCGGCGACCTCGTGCTGCGCACGTGCCACGTGCTGGAGCTGGCCACCAAGCTGTTCCTGGTGGTGCAGAACGCGGTCGGCCTGCCGCCGCACGTCAACATCGCCTCCGAGTGGGTACACTGGCACTATGCCGCATTATAGCGTCATTGTAGCAGCTATACAGGGTGGCGTGGAGGCGGCGCGGCGACCTCGTGCTGCGCACGTGCCACGTGCTGGAGCTGGCCACCAAGCTGTTCCTGGTGGTGCAGAACGCGGTCGGCCTGCCGCCGCACGTCAACATCGCCTCCGAGTGGGTACACTGGCACTATGCCGCATTATAGCGTCATTGTAGCAGCTATACAGGGTGGCGTGGAGGCGGCGCGGCGACCTCGTGCTGCGCACGTGCCACGTGCTGGAGCTGGCCACCAAGCTGTTCCTGGTGGTGCAGAACGCGGTCGGCCTGCCGCCGCACGTCAACATCGCCTCCGAGTGGGTACACTGGCACTATGCCGCATTATAGCGTCATTGTAGCAGCTATACAGGGTGGCGTGGAGGCGGCGCGGCGACCTCGTGCTGCGCACGTGCCACGTGCTGGAGCTGGCCACCAAGCTGTTCCTGGTGGTGCAGAACGCGGTCGGCCTGCCGCCGCACGTCAACATCGCCTCCGAGTGGGTACACTGGCACTATGCCGCATTATAGCGTCATTGTAGCAGCTATACAGGGTGGCGTGGAGGCGGCGCGGCGACCTCGTGCTGCGCACGTGCCACGTGCTGGAGCTGGCCACCAAGCTGTTCCTGGTGGTGCAGAACGCGGTCGGCCTGCCGCCGCACGTCAACATCGCCTCCGAGTGGGTACACTGGCACTATGCCGCATTATAGCGTCATTGTAGCAGCTATACAGGGTGGCGTGGAGGCGGCGCGGCGACCTCGTGCTGCGCACGTGCCACGTGCTGGAGCTGGCCACCAAGCTGTTCCTGGTGGTGCAGAACGCGGTCGGCCTGCCGCCGCACGTCAACATCGCCTCCGAGTGGGTACACTGGCACTATGCCGCATTATAGCGTCATTGTAGCAGCTATACAGGGTGGCGTGGAGGCGGCGCGGCGACCTCGTGCTGCGCACGTGCCATGTGCTGGAGCTGGCCACCAAGCTGTTCCTGGTGGTGCAGAACGCGGTCGGCCTGCCGCCGCACGTCAACATCGCCTCCGAGTGGGTACACTGGCACTATGCCGCATTATAGCGTCATTGTAGCAGCTATACAGGGTGGCGTGGAGGCGGCGCGGCGACCTCGTGCTGCGCACGTGCCATGTGCTGGAGCTGGCCACCAAGCTGTTCCTGGTGGTGCAGAACGCGGTCGGCCTGCCGCCGCACGTCAACATCGCCTCCGAGTGGGTACACTGGCACTATGCCGCATTATAGCGTCATTGTAGCAGCTATACAGGGTGGCGTGGAGGCGGCGCGGCGACCTCGTGCTGCGCACGTGCCATGTGCTGGAGCTGGCCACCAAGCTGTTCCTGGTGGTGCAGAACGCGGTCGGCCTGCCGCCGCACGTCAACATCGCCTCCGAGTGGGTACACTGGCACTATGCCGCATTATAGCGTCATTGTAGCAGCTATACAGGGTGGCGTGGAGGCGGCGCGGCGACCTCGTGCTGCGCACGTGCCACGTGCTGGAGCTGGCCACCAAGCTGTTCCTGGTGGTGCAGAACGCGGTCGGCCTGCCGCCGCACGTCAACATCGCCTCCGAGTGGGTACACTGGCACTATGCCGCATTATAGCGTCATTGTAGCAGCTATACAGGGTGGCGTGGAGGCGGCGCGGCGACCTCGTGCTGCGCACGTGCTATGTGCTGGAGCTGGCCACCAAGCTGTTCCTGGTGGTGCAGAACGCGGTCGGCCTGCCGCCGCACGTCAACATCGCCTCCGAGTGGGTACACTGGCACTATGCCGCATTATAGCGTCATTGTAGCAGCTATACAGGGTGGCGTGGAGGCGGCGCGGCGACCTCGTGCTGCGCACGTGCCACGTGCTGGAGCTGGCCACCAAGCTGTTCCTGGTGGTGCAGAACGCGGTCGGCCTGCCGCCGCACGTCAACATCGCCTCCGAGTGGGTACACTGGCACTATGCCGCATTATAGCGTCATTGTAGCAGCTATACAGGGTGGCGTGGAGGCGGCGCGGCGACCTCGTGCTGCGCACGTGCCACGTGCTGGAGCTGGCCACCAAGCTGTTCCTGGTGGTGCAGAACGCGGTCGGCCTGCCGCCGCACGTCAACATCGCCTCCGAGTGGGTACACTGGCACTATGCCGCATTATAGCGTCATTGTAGCAGCTATACAGGGTGGCGTGGAGGCGGCGCGGCGACCTCGTGCTGCGCACGTGCCATGTGCTGGAGCTGGCCACCAAGCTGTTCCTGGTGGTGCAGAACGCGGTCGGCCTGCCGCCGCACGTCAACATCGCCTCCGAGTGGGTACACTGGCACTATGCCGCATTATAGCGTCATTGTAGCAGCTATACAGGGTGGCGTGGAGGCGGCGCGGCGACCTCGTGCTGCGCACGTGCCACGTGCTGGAGCTGGCCACCAAGCTGTTCCTGGTGGTGCAGAACGCGGTCGGCCTGCCGCCGCACGTCAACATCGCCTCCGAGTGGGTACACTGGCACTATGCCGCATTATAGCGTCATTGTAGCAGCTATACAGGGTGGCGTGGAGGCGGCGCGGCGACCTCGTGCTGCGCACGTGCCACGTGCTGGAGCTGGCCACCAAGCTGTTCCTGGTGGTGCAGAACGCGGTCGGCCTGCCGCCGCACGTCAACATCGCCTCCGAGTGGGTACACTGGCACTATGCCGCATTATAGCGTCATTGTAGCAGCTATACAGGGTGGCGTGGAGGCGGCGCGGCGACCTCGTGCTGCGCACGTGCCACGTGCTGGAGCTGGCCACCAAGCTGTTCCTGGTGGTGCAGAACGCGGTCGGCCTGCCGCCGCACGTCAACATCGCCTCCGAGTGGGTACACTGGCACTATGCCGCATTATAGCGTCATTGTAGCAGCTATACAGGGTGGCGTGACGTCTCGACTTCGTAATGCGCACAAGCCATAGCTTCCGAGACCAACATTAACCTTTAGCGGCCCGAAAACCTCTCTCATAAAACAGTAAACTTTTCGCATGATTGTTCCTTAGATTGTACTGCGCTAATTGAGACGTTCATGCCGAAGAGTAGTAAAATGTCCTATACGAAGCTATCTTACTGTATCTCTATCACACCATAGTCTCACTTACGCATTTCGGTATTTGACAAAAGTCATCAAGATTGATTACTTTCCGAGTATTTTCGTAATGTCTAATCTGTTGCTAATGAAAAATCAATTTATTTTAACTGTAGTCAAATATCACAGAACACTTAATACTTTAGAATGGCGATGTGTGCATCCGCTCAAGCTTTCCTACCAAGGTCCCCCTCACGCCGTGTTGTTGTAGGCTCGGTGGAAGGGACGAGTCCACCGGTCCCGATGGAAATCGCGCTTCATACCCCGCGCTATAGTATTTAGTGTTCTGTGTCAAATACCGATTTCCCCGCAGATTCGAGGCGAACTTCGGTCAGCAGATAGTGACTATCTCCTTCCACCTGGTCGGCAACACGGAGGGCGGCGCGCGGCTCGTGCGGCGCGGCTCGCGCATGGACGTGCTGCTCTGATGGCGCGGCTGCCCGGCCGGCGCCGCGTCACACGTTAAACATTGTCTTAGAGGGAATGCTTGATGTCGGACGGCAAGATCGTGCTACCAGTGCAGGGGGTGAAGGGTACACTGCTGCCGGAGTCTAACAGTCAAGCTCCAAGAATGTAAGGCTTTACCTTTGGCAGGGAATTCACGCGTTATAAGTCGTTATCTACTAATTCCTATGAAGTAGCTTTAGTATAAGTTTTATCGATACATATAAGTTTTCGAACGCATTTGCGTTTAGTTTCAATTTGTATGACAACGCGTAGTTCCTAATAGTTACCACCAGAGGCGCTGTTCGCGTTGCCTTAGAAATTGAAGCTATACGCAAACGCGTTCGAAAACGTATTGTATCGATAAAACTTATACTAGACCCTCTGCGGACAAAACGTAAACGTACGCAATGTGAAAGGGTAGGTTTGACGTGGATTTAACGATATCCTGTGAATTCTCTTTTTAAGAGACATCTCGTATTACGTCACAAAACATACAAGACGGGTGATGTAAAAATGCGAAAGCAAAATTGCAGTAAAATTGTTGAAGCAAAACTGTGAAACTGTTAAATTATAGATTATTCTATAAACTTTTAGCAAAATTAAGTACGGCATTGTTTATACAACTCATCTGACGCGGGAGTCATTAACACTTCAGAATTGAATTTATTCGTAGGAATGTGAAATTGACAACAGTGACTTTCACAATTCACATTCTTTGTTCATAGTTCAACTCATCTTTGCGCGTCTGTATCTGTTCAAAGTTCAAGTTCAAAATATTTATTTGTCATAACCCAGGTTATAAAGATGTTATAAATGCAGCTTGGTATCTCTATGTCTTACCCGTAGGTGTAACAAAATATAGGCTTCAATTAATGGTCAATATAAACATAAATTTAAATTTTCATGCAGCGTGCTTTTTTCATACATAATGCAAGTTCAAAATGTATCTTTTCTATATTCGTCAATTGAATTTGTTGAATTATATGTATCTTAGGATTTGTGACGTAATACGCGACCCCCCAGCCTCCGAGTCCCCGGTGCAATAGCATAAGTAGTAATAGTTTAGGCTAAGGAAGCGTTTAATAACGATAATGAGGGGCCGGCGCCGTTCGTCGACCGACCGAGCTCGCGGCGACCGCAACTGCAGGCGCATGGGACCCGGCTCTCGGTCATAATCGGGTTTGGTCACTTGGTTATACTAACAACGATGTCGATTACCTTCAACTCGGATAACTTGAGTTTGTTCGATCATTAACTCCGATCAAAACTCGAATTGCTCGACTCGGGTCGACCGGGTCGCGTTCGTTAGTACTCCAGGCAAAATACGGTTTTGAAAAACATTAATTTATAATAGCGTTTTTTTTGTTTATTTCATTTTAAAACATTATTCTAAGATGCTTTATTCAAGAATCCAACAAACTTTCTATCCGGAAGTATTTATATTAGATTTAAATAAAGCATGAATTGTTTTTTTTAAATTATTTATATTGAATATTATAGAGCAAATGTAAATGAACCAAAATAAAGATAAAACTATTTATTTATATTTTTGCTGACTTTTCAGAAGTAAGTTAAGTTATCCTTTTTTTGATGTCTGAAATTTTGTTGGATTTTGTCGCTAGGTAACTATTTAATTGATAATATATCCATTACATAGAAAAAATCTGCTATTATAAATTATTTCCAAATTTGACATTTATTCCATACAAGCTGTCAGTTCATTGCCTAGACTATAGCGGCAGCAGCCACGTCCATGAGTCCACTACGTTAGGCACTGGTCTCACCGCGAGCGAGTAAGCTATGAGCTATCGGCTATTTTCTAGCTCAAGAAATGAACAAAAGATAATCGCTTTCGTGTAAATAAAAGAGAGTTATATATTTATAGTTTATAGCTGGCTGTTCACACCGCCGGCGATGAACTATAGATTTATTTACACTTGGGCTATTATCTTTTGTTCGTTTCTTGGGCGAGTAATCGCCGATAGCTTAGTCTGTAGCCGGCGGTGGGACCAGTGCTTTAGGTTCGAGTTGGCGACTCGCATTCGTTATCCGTAGCTCTAGTATACGTTGTATCGATACATATACGTTTTCGAACGCGTTTGCGTTTAGTTTCAATTTGTATGGCAACGAGTAGTTCCTAATAGTTACCACCAGAGGCGCTGTTCGCGTTGCCATACAAACTGAAACTAAACGCAAACGCGTTCGAAAACGTATTGTATCGATAAAACTTATACTAGAGCTACCGATCCGTATCAATCATAGAGTTCGTTTACGTGCGTATGCGAACCGGCAAGTTTCAAAGGAACTTGATTCGAGTTATTATACGAATTGGACAACACAACTCGCCGACGTTACTTGGTTAGTAGTTACTAATATTGTCTATGTCTAACTGAAAATGATCAGTAGGATCAAGATTAGACAAATATTAAACCGAATATATCAAACCATTTGATTGCAATCCTAAAGTTATTTTTTGATAAATATCTGTAATGTAATCTACCTTTTTTTCGGAGGATGGATTACATAACTGCATTTGATACCATTTTTTTCGCTTATAGATAACGAAGTTATTAAACTCGGTTCCCTCGACAATGATGGTTACGAACGAGCAATGGCCCCATACGTCGAACTTATCTTTGGACGTTAACGCGAGGTGTTCATATTGCCCCGGCCCCGTTAGTTCTTATGATAGGCTCGTAGCTTGTAGGGCCGTTCGTGGAAACTTGTACACCTCACACATGGATCGTGCAGCCTTTAGGATTCGGATTAACGATTCTAATAACCTGTAACGCTTCTCAACAACAGATGTGCCAGTTGCGGAAAGTTTCCAAAAATATGAGAAAAGTTACGGAATTTTCAGGGAACTTTCACAAGAATAGAAAAAGAAATACTGTATAGAAAAATTTGAGAAATTACCAGGCTCCATTGAGAAAGTTTGGCAATTTTGGTAACTTTCCGTCGGCACACCAGTAGTCTCAGCAAAATGGGGCTGACTTAGTCGAAAATAATTTTGTTTAACACTGCCGAAATGTCTGTATTAATTAGTCGACAAAGCCAGTCCCGTTTGACTATATAATGTTATTGATCTGATGTTGAGATAGATTTAATGCCAAATCTGCAGCTTTAAAAATGTGCCAATACTAAGTGCCAATAGCTTTTAACTATTTACTGAAACACGATGAAAAAACTGTACAAATGTGTGTACAATGTCCGTATTCTGCGTGCTACAACTGCCGAGTCGCAGTCGATACAGCCCGCGTCCGGATGAGTGGAGTTCGTATTATCTTGTTTTCTCACCCCTTTTGGACGCCTTTCTTCACGTATGAAAGTGACACCTTCATGCCAATTTTTGTTCATTGTGAGTTTTACTATGAACCTTATCTGAACACATAAAGGTGACTTTAGCGTTCGTCATGTTATAAGCCCTATAGTCGTTCTTGGCGCCGTGGGCACGACGACACGCAACACCTTTAGGTCTTCTTGGCCTCCAAGTAGTTAAGAAAGACAAGTATTGCGCGAGCTCCGGACTCTAACGGCCAGTGTAAATGAGCCTGTAGAAGGAGATTTCTCTCCCCTATTTCATCAACTTGTCACCTGACAACGACTTTTCTCCGTACATTGCTGGTTCCACACGTAACTTAGCGACCACCTTAACTTCTAGAACAAGCAATGTATGGCGAATATTCAGTGTCAGGTGACAAATTGTCAAGTTGGTGAATTAGGGGCCTGGTCGTTTAACGGGACAAGTTGTGTAAGATAGCTGACATTACGAAATAAGAAGTGTGTACAAGTTTGTCTCGAACGGCCGCGGCGGGCCGGCCGGCCGCACACGGGCGCCACTCCACAGCTGTCACCACGATTATGAACTCTATTGCTCAAGTATTACGGTTGCAGATGGGTGGCGCCCACACAAGTGCTATTTACTTTGTTGCGTGGATGGAATTTTATCGTTGTTGAAGGTCCGGCCGCGCCAGTTCACTTCCAGTGCTTTCTAGTGTTACGGTACTTAGGGTAAGTGCCGCGCCCCGCGCCCGCGAGTCGCACAAACCAACATTTCATTAATATAATCCCTTTTAAATGGTTCCTAAATGTTCTGTCTCCCTCATAAACTTGTTTCAGATATTGGTATTTTGGTAATTTTTTTGAACTGAGCTTGAGAAAAAGGTTACCGCCACGTAAAATTTTCATTGAATAATGAACTCTGTCGTCTTATTCAATGAGTTTAAAATTAACTACGAGAATACCACACACGAGTGCGTTAGCTCAGTTGAAAAAAAAATTACTATATAGTTACGCCTCTTTCAGAAGCTTATGCCCTAGTATTGTTAAAGGTCGTCTCCACCAGACATGTGCTTGGTAGAGCGGTGTGCTAGGGCATATCCACCACCCAGAGATGCGTAAGCGAGGCCAGTAATGCTATTGGTGGATTTTTTTCTTCGCACACCTCTCCTCTACCTCGCACAGCTTTGGTGGATCTCACCCTTATTCCTGCTTTAGAGATAGCTTATAATTTGATTAAGTTATATCCCACAAAATTATAATTTAAAAGAGTGACCCAGGAACATATCCCTTTATACCTATAAAATTCAAGGTTGGATTCTCAAGGGAACCAAATTATTAGGAAGATTTGAAACTCCTATGTGTTGAAAACTTAATATTTTCCATATCAGTTCAATTGCCCCAAACTATAAAAACGCTGTATTTATAGAATCTATCACGACTTAGGCATTATAAGTAGACCATATTCACCTGAGAGTGGCCCTACGGCCACATTAGAATTCACTAGCATATCAAGCTTTATGGAGCCCTGATTCCAACATATTACGACACGCGTAGTTATAGGAGTATAATCAGAGATGTAAGGTTATAATAGTGTTGAAGTTAACGAAAGCTCTGGCTAATGACAACGTTCGTGTTCGTGGAACGTTTAAAACGAACTCCTAATGCCAAATATTCTTCAAGATTCGATCTAAGCATGACAACTGACGGACGTTCACTTTAAGCCGGTATTTCGACAAAGACATCTAGTGAAACTGCTAAGCTCACTACGATTTTTTTTATTTGACTTTACTATTATAACTAGTCTCTAGTTTAATTTAAAGCCCAAGTCACATAGACGTAGCATCGGCGCGGGGCGGGGCGCGGCGGCCGGCGTGCCAACTTTAATATAGTGTCTTGATGCCAATACAATACAAACGTGCGATATGCTAGAGGCGACGCGAGCCGACTTAATGTTATGATTAGTGTAAATGGGGTGTATAGTGCGCGAGGCGTGAAGCAGCACCGTCGTGATCAGTGCTGTGTGTGATTATTAGTATCAATGACATGTGAGACGTATAACTTGCAGAAAATTGTTTATTGTAATTACTATTGCGAATATGTAAATAATAATAACTAAGTTATTCAAAAAAATCGAAGGGTATGAGTATAATAATGTTGCTTGAAGGTTAATTTATAATTATGAGTTGAAATGTTTGCTGCTGTTTATTAAAGGCTAAAGATTATTCTAACCGATAGTAAAATGTTAAAGAAGTTTGCTTCATGATCATATTCATCTGCAAGCTACATGTCTTGCTCCCAAAGGTCGTTTACAATAGCCGTTATTTTACTTGGAAATCATTCTGAGAATTATCAGAAGTGAACGATGGATGTGAATTTTTCAAAAATGTTTTTCTAATGCTTATGCTCATACTCATACTCTCATACTCATTTATTTATATTATATAATTTCCAACACCGCAAAGCGATTATCTTTACGCTTGCCAAATAAAGGCCCCGGTCACACAGAGCACTGGCGCGGACGGAGTAGCGTCACGCCAACAGCGGTACCACATAATGTCTTTCAAGATTTACAAATAAATTACAATAATATGTATGATTGTTGACGCGCCCCCGTGGCGCGGCTGCGGAATACCGATTTCTGTTAATAAACAAATATAAGTATGTAAAAGCATGTTACGTTTTGAACGATTAATTATTATGGGAATGTTTTATCGTTTTCAATAAAATTATTACGAAAACTTTTGTTTCATTCAGATGACCAAATCAAGCTTGCACAACGTCCCTGTGTCTCACACGACAGTTTTCCACACGTTCAGATTACCCGCCTCTAATTCATCATCCTCCTAGCGTTATTCCCGGTTGTGCTCTAAATGAGCCCGGGGTTCGCTTTGACACCGAATCCCAACATTTGGCATGGGCACTAGTTTTACAAACCTTCCAACCCAGAGGGAAAACTAGACCTTATTGGGATTAGACCGGTTTCCTCAAGATGTTTTCCTTCACCGAATAGCTAACGGTAAATATTGCGTAGGTACCTACATAAGCTCCGCATTGGCTCGAGCCAGGATTCGAACACACGACCGCCGCTTGACAGCCGCATGCCTGAACCACGTTACTAGGCTACCGTAGCCTCAATAATAATTGTTACAATTAGAGAGGCGGTTGATATACCTATATGAGAAGATAAAGGTATAATATGATATTTGTTACGTGGCAAAGAGTTGCACTGTTATGCAAAATGTGATGGAAAATAAATAAATACACAATTTACCCACACAAATACTTTTATTAAATGTAAAGATAGATATTTGTATAACAAAATACCTAGTATTTCTCAAAAATTACACTTAAGAGCCTACAAATACACGTATTAAACTATGAAATGAAAGTACAATGAGATACATAGATTAAATACTTAGGAACTGAATGGTCTGTAGCCGGCGCCGGCGACACCGGTCGTTCTCATCTGTGACATTCTCATGGGTCATTAGCAGAATGAGCAGATCGCAAAATGACTAGTGTAATATTTTGCCTATATCGCTTCTAGTCTACATCGCGAACGGTCTAGAACGCAAAATGACCACTCATAGGTAGGTTAGGTTCGTTAGGTCTCTTCAAATGGCCGAAGGCCAAACAGCACAGAAAAAGGAGCCCCGCTACGACATCGATAACGTAAAGATAAAACGACGAAAATGGTGTAGACATTTTGCGTTCTAGACCGTTTGCGATGTAGACTAAAAGAGATATACCTAGGCAACATATTACACTAGTCATTTTCCGATCTACTCATTCTGCTAGTGACCCATTCTCAAGTGTACACTCTGCGACATTTTTACAGCCATAATAAACGGCTTGTCCGACTATAGAAATTATTTTCGCAGAGTCTTTTGTAACATGCTTCACATACGGGACTGCGCTCGCCGACTGCCGGCCTCGTCCACCAGTCAACGAGGTAATTTATATACGAAGACACCGACAATTCCGATATTTAAGTAACACTGTTCTAACTTGATATATTTAAGACTATGTACATCATTCTTTGTGCAATTATTTTTAGACAGCGACTATCTGTCGGAATCCATCACCTCAGTGACTGGGCTGCCGAAGAAAATGTAAACTTACAGCGCTACATCTATGATAATAGATACGAACAATCAACAATTTGCTTATATATTATAACGAACTCTTTACATAATATATTTAAATAAGGGTATTACCACAACAATCGATCGATAGATTTAGAATGTTTCGTCATTTTATCGCTCGTTTATTGACGGGCGACGATAGCCACGGTGAATCCTCATACAAGTTGGTAAAGGATATGTGACATCTGTGAAATCGCACGCATCCATAGGCCACGATGTCCGCTTACACGTTTACAAAAAAGTATACTATATCGATCTGCCGATCGACGATCGATCGATTGCTATGGCGACACCCAGTGCTATTGAAATAATTACGATAATACTTGTACATGTTATAAATATACTAAGACGCCGCACCCCCGGGCGCAGCGCCATGCCACATTCAGTCTTCTCGTTACACTCAGCTCATACAATATCCAGCACTAAATTGCATTCGAACCTACTTGTCCTATCTTGTGTTACCAAATCACAAAAAAAAATTGTTTGCCTTTTGTTTTGTGACGTTAGACGTCTACTCCACAATTAAGACAAGCAAGGACGAATCGACTTTATAGAGTACAGACACATTTTAATAATACCTATTGGCTATAGTCCCCAGAAGTCGATCGGTTTCTATACCTTGTCACTTTTGATAGAAATTGTTAGTGGTTGGTACTTATAGCAAGTGGATCCACTGACAGAGCTTTTAAAACACTAAAAAGGAACAAACATACATATACTGGTAAACAATTTTGCGTTGCACAGTCGGGTAAAAACGATGTAATTAGTCACACACAACCACTGACAGACACAACCACTGACAGACACAACCACTGACAGACACTGGTATAGTTAGAACAAATTGCTGTCTCATTCCCACTATAGCTTCGTCTCTGTCGAGTATTGTAGCAAATTGCAGGGAGTGTAATAGCAATAGCATTAAGATTTTAAGGGGCGTCGATTATTTGTAGTCAAATGAAAGCAATAATGTAACAACTAAAACATCAATCGACATAAGACATTGTTTGTTCATATGGTATGGAATAGGGAACATTACGCAAAACTCCGTTTAGGGGGCGACACTAACAGAGTTGGCATTGTATCTCATTCCCACTTGGTGTATTGTTTATGCATGCATCCTTGTCACTCATTTGACAATCAATTGTGCATGTGTGTGTGAGCCCCTATCTTCCTCTACTGGTTTAAGGTTTGTGCTAGTGCTGCACTCTGGCGGCAGAACATTGCAGTAATGTTCCCTATTGTTGAACCTAAAATATAACCCATCTCGCTGCCGTATATATGTGATGTCACATCAGATGTGACATCCTGCTATGTACGTTCTAAAAAGTAACAACCGCAAATGTAATTTCAGTACTGCAGGTAGGTTAGTAGACCAATCAAATTAGCTAAACCCGGACATAATTCGATAACTGTAATTTTCTTTTTCTATGATGTAAAGTATTGTTAGTTATAGTTAAAATAAAAAGAATTAAACATTTTAGGGTTCCGCGTCATTGTAAAAAAACCAAAAATCTAAATTTTTAACAAATTCTGATTTCATAAGTGCAGCATAATATGTAACTTTGTAAAAGTGCCTCTATTATGATATAACGCTTGCATTCCAGTTAAAGAAATCAAAATTAATCTAATTAATCAACCGGGACTATCAATAATAAAGAAAGTTCAGTAAGTTACACATTTTCTGGCTTATCTTACCAGAAATTATAGATAACTGCAATTTAACAAATTATTCTGAATAGTATATTATGTGTGTTGATAAATTATTAAAAATTAAACAGATTCTCTTTGCGGATTTCTAAAATCACAAATATTGGTAGTTTTTGGAAAACCAAAATACATAACTACTTGGAAAGTGTTTGATTTATGCGGTCAACATATTATTAGTACTATAAGAAACAAATTAAACAAAAAATATCCACGATTATTAATTAATTCATATTTTTTCGTACTTAAGTTTTAATATGAACCTTATCTCTTGCAGAATAAGGCCGTCATTGCTTTGCGCCTCAACTACCGACCGTGCTGTCGCGAGTCGCAGGCATTCAAGGCCGAAACGCACTGACAGCGGTGCGGTGGCGAAGCGGCGCGGGGTGGCGCGGAGGCGGTACTTGTAATGTTCGAGCTAATATGAAAGGATCCGAACGCTTTTTTCCCGGCCGGTATTCTGTGCGGACCCATTCGTATTAGATCGAACATTACAGCCGGTACCACCTCCACACTGCGCCGCGCCGCCGCTTCGCCAACGCTGTCAATGCGTTTCGGCCTTCATTTATTATGGATAGGTCAATGATTGTCAAACATTTATAAACACGAACGTGGCGTTTACCACGGTTCGGCTAGGGTGGAGATTTATTGAAATATTGTGTTCATTAGATCGATAATAACTAAGTTGTTCAGCATGAAACATAATTGTCGTGGAATGTCGATTACCTATTTATAAGCACTCAGTCTTCTGTATAGAATTATTTAAATAAAATATGTTACTTATGTGGGTGCAGAAAGGGGCATTATTGGAATGATTCTTATTCGAATAAACATTTATTCGCGAATAATTTATTCGTCTACACTTTCGAATGACGAATGATTTATTCTCATTTCATTCCAATAAATCCACGAATAATATTTAAGGATGCGGTTGCTCGTTGTAACACGTACACGAATTTAACACGATCACTACAAGTGTACCTATTTTCAAGTATTAATACCCTTTTCTACTAATTAACAATATTTTTGTGAGTTAAATGAGTCACTTCATGGGGCATTTAACAGGTTTGTTTCAATATGTCATGTGTGTGGGCTTGTCCATATATTACGTCGTCGTTTTTAGGGTTCCGTACTCAAAGAGTAAAACGGGACCCTATTACTAAGATTCCGCTGTCCGTCTGTCTGTCTGTCCGTCTGTCACCAGGCTGTATCTCACGAACCGTGATAGGTAGACAGTTGAAATTTTCACAGGTGATGTATTTCTGTTGCGGCTATAACAAAAAATACTAAAAAACAGATTTTTTATTTTCTTTTTTTTTCTTATACAATCTTACACAAATCGATCTAGTCCCAAACTAAGCAAAGTACTATGGGTACTAGACGACGATAAACATACTTATATAGATAAATAAATACATTAATACATAGAAAACATCCATGACTCAGGAGCACATATTTGTGCTCATCACACAAATAAATGCCCTTACCGGGATTCGAACCCGGGACCTCCGGCTACGCAGGCAGGGTCACTACGAGGGTCAAACTGAAAGTTTCGGGAATAAAAAAAAATATGCAGTAACATTGATTTAAGTATTTTTATTGTTTTTCAAAGTATTCTCTTTTATATTTCATGCACTTTTCCATGCGTTCAAACCAGTCGTTAAAACACTTATTGAACGCTGAAAAAGAGTCGACAAAATGGCCATTTTAAAAGCCTCCACTGCTTCTGCCGGTGTCTGAAACACCGCGCCCACCACGCAACTTATCCTTGATTTTGGGGAATGTGAAAAAATCGTTGGGACTTAGGTCAGGGCTGTATGGAGGATGGTCCAGTAGTTTGACTTTTTCACCTTCCAGGTACTCATTTGTTTTACGAGCAGTGTGAGGGCTGGCATTGTCGTGGTGAAGGATGATGCGGCGACTAGGCCTTTTTTCCTAAGTTCAGCAAAGACACTCGGCAAACCAATACTTGTATACCAATCGGCTTTGACCGTTCTACGATCTTCAAGTGGAACAGTAGCTACGTGACCCGATTCGGAGACAAACATAGCCACCATCTTCTTGGCCTTGCTGCGAGAGCGAATAACTTTTGTTGGCTTGAAGCTCGTCTTCGTTACCCCATACTCGAGATTGGTTTTTAGTTTCAGGCTCATATGCGTATATCCACGACTCGTCACCTGATACGACCCTAAAAACTGCATTTGAGCTTCCTCCGTTGAATTTATTCAATGTTTTGCGGCACCAATTGACACGAGTCGTTTTCTGCTCGTCAGACAATAAGTGCGGGATCCAACGGGAAAACAACTTTCGCACGCCTAGTTCTTCCTGTAAAATAACTTGTATCTGACTCATTCCAATCCCCAAAGACTCCTGAATTTCCCGATATGTCACATACCTGTCTTCTTTTATCAGCTGACTCACAATGTGGACGTTTTCTTGCGTAACTGCCGATTTTGGTCGACCTTCACGCGCGTCGTCCGTGAGGGATACTCGGCCACGTTGAAATTCTGAATACCACCTGTATATTGTCGTCTTTGAAGGTGTTTCATTACTAAAAGCAGCAATCATCCGGTCTCCACATTGTTTTTGTGTTCATCCACTTTGAAAGTCGTAATAAATTTTTACGGGACAATTCCATCTTCAGCGGCAACTCAACAACTCGAGAAAACAATTGAAACTGAACCATTGTTTTGTTAGGGTTCCGTACTCAAGGAGTAAAACGGGACACTATTACTAAGACTCCGCTGTCCGTCTGTCTGTCTGTCTGTCAGTCTGTCAGTCTGTCTGTCTGTCCGTCTGTCACCAGGCTGTGTCTCAACAACAGTGATAGTTTGACAGCTGAAATTTTCACAGATGATGTATTTCTGTTGCCGCTATAACAACAAATACTAAAAACCAGTTTTTTTTTCTTTTACAATCTCACACAAATCGGCTTAGTCCCAAACTAAGCAAAGCTTGTATTATGGGTACTAGACGAACGATAAACATACTTATATAGATAAATAAATACCTAAATACACAGAAAACATCCATGACTCAGGACTTGGCCGGTTGTTTTTTGTCAATTCTTGACCCCCCCTCCTATCATCATCCTGTTAATTCCTAAATGGACACTACCCGCCTCATAAAATGACTACCGTCATCCAATAGACCCCCCCCCCTGTTTTGAAATGACGTAATTTATGGACAGCCACTGTCTGTAATTGGATCAATGTTATGTTATTAGAGGCGATTACGCATGTAAGATTGTTCAACTATATACCTGTAATTGTACATTGTATGTACTTAATCATGTTATATTCTGATCTGTGTGTTTTTAGGGTTCCGTGCCTCGAAATAGAAAAACGGAACCCTTATAGGATCACTTTGTTGTCCGTCCGTCCGTCTGTCAATACCCTTTTTCTCAGGAACGCTTGGAGGTATCAATCATTAAAAGTTTGAATTCCTGTGCATAGTGTGTGCATACATTATTTTAGAATTAATATTTTTTATATTAATGTTGCTGTGCCCTAACAGGGTTATGCTGGAACTGTATTTATATGTAACATCTTGTAAGACCCATACTGCAACAAATAAATGAATTAAGCTGAAATTTATATCAAATACTCAGGTTTACTGTCTTTTGGAGCTGTGAAAAAATCATACTTCTAAGCCAACGCAATCAAAAGATACAGCCGTTTATGCCGCAAATTTCCGCAAGTTTTCGAAACCCGCAAGGGAATCAAAACCTACTTCCCGTGCACTCAGAAACTTGAAATTTGGTGCGAAGCAACGCCCTATAGCACATATAAAGGAAAAATAGCAAAAACCGTAAATTTTTAGTTACATCACTGAAAATTGTATGTCCAGTATATACTGACACGTACTAAGTATGTGAATACATACTTAGTGAGTGTCAGTTTATAGTGGACTTGGTTTTATTGTACGGGGTGGTCCGGAACCCTCGGTGCGCGAGTCTGACTCGCACTTGACCGGTTTTTTTTTTCACCCGTGGTAAAGCCGAAATAGTAAAAATAAAACAGGTGAAATAATTACAATTAATATCCGTTTCACCATGCACGGCGATGTTAATTGGTACCCTTAATGAAGCGGTAACCTTTTTCTAACAAATTTAGAAACTTGGTATCTCTGTTCTGTCTGTAGGAAATTATTACGTTTTTGAGATATATTCCTTTAAAAAGCATTCCTACAATATTCGTTCAAAATATTATTCCCGAAAAGCATTACGAATGATTATGCGAATGAAGAAGTTATTCGCGAATAATTATTCGAAATATTTATTCGTCATTCGCAAATAATCCTATTTATTCTTAAACGTTATTCGTATTCGAATAAATTTATCCCATCTCTGGGTGGGTGACAATAAGCATATCTTCTCTTTTTTTTGGCGTTCTGGCCTGTTGTCGGCTCAATTTTGCCAATAAGGATATCGACTACCGTAGGCTCAAAGGGCGTAAGGGACGAAATGCCCATGCCCATATCCCGTGAACTCTCAATCTTGAAATTTGGTACGAAGTATTTATAGCACAAATAAAGGAAAAATTGCGAAAACCGTAAATTTTTAGTTACATCACTGAAAATTTGATGTCCAGTATAAACTGACACGCACTAAGTATATAAATACATACTTAGTGAGTGTCAGTTTATAGTGGACCTGTTTCTATTGTACGGGGTGGTCCGGAACACTTGACCGGTTTTTTTTATGCTAACCACGATCATGACATCATCTCTTTCATTTACTTAACAGTTAAGAGTTTACTTATGTTTTCGATGATAAAAGCAAATCAATCGTTCCTTACGCCCTTTGGACCAGAGTTTTCAAAGGGCGTAAGGGACAAACTGTGATTTTTTCATTAGAGCTAAAAATCCTACAATTAGGATATTCCGTTATATTTGTTTTATTTGTACACGGCGCGGTCGGTGCAAAACACGTAATTGAAATAAACTCGTTAAGACGGGTTCGCCGTGCGCTCTCCCGCTGGCGCCCCACTCTCTCCCCGCCTCGCACCCACCGCATGCATCTGGCTCCACGACAAGGTCGCGAGTATTTTCAATTAAATTTTCAATTTCTTAAGCGTGAAATTAACATGCTTGATTTTGATGAAATCATGATTATCGTTCACAAAAGGCTATTAGTAAACAAAAAAATCATAGTTACTATTTATAATTACTGAGAAATACATTATTATTAAAACGTTACAAATAAATGTTTAAATATTGTCTTAAATGTCTAAAAAGACGCAATATAGCTTAAACAGATAAAAACATCATAGTTACCATTTTGGCTTGTCTAGATAATGAGATCAGAGGAAAACTGTGAAAAAAAACGTATATGCGAATTTGATTTCAGTTTAATTTTGCTATTAAGTGATCGAATTTGAATGCACCTCAAAGTTATACTAACAAGGTACTTGGTTACCTTTTTTACTTTTAGGAAAAAGTTAGGTAGTGTACGTTAACTCGTGTTTTTTTTAACTACGGTTACGATCGCGGATTTTTTACTTAATATATTTCATTAATATTTGTTACTGAATAGTAAAATCCGATAAAACAATAAAAACAACGAGTTTACGAATTATGTCCAGGGTAAGCTAATTTGATTGGTCTATAGGTTAGGTCCAGAATCACAGCTGAACACAGAATTGAATCATATAGTAGGGCTGAAAATTAGTGCCGCTTTTGATCCCTAGGCCGATACTTAATTAGTAATGTTATGCATATTAAGATACGTTCAGGTGTTAAATATGTAAGTATGCAAATTTTGATCTTAATCTTTTGGGATACGTCTTAAAGTGAATACATATTTTAACAACCATTTAGTTTGATGAATACAACATTAATAGAATGTAGTGAAATTCAACAATTTTACCTTACCTAAATTTGTATGCTCTTGCACATTCAACATCAAAGATGTGTTAATTCTTTAGCCTTATTACAAAGGAATAAGATGCAAATTTACATATATCTTTGGTGTCAATTGTATGTAGCATTTATATGAATATACAAATACTTGGCCACCCATTATATTAGGCAGGCATTATTGATTTGGAGTATATACAGCCCATTAAGGTGGGCCAGATAACCAACAAGAGCTACATACGACACGTACAGATATGGTCAGTTGCTATCCGGTCACACAGACTTTTCTTCACAAATAGATGTACTTTTAGAGGTAATGGTTTAAACCGTAATCAGTTGCTTCCTCTACCAATAGTCTAATCAGATAAGTTTTTATTTTAAGCCATATTTTATCACTAACGGATAGGCAGAGGCAGCGGTGCGCTCTACGTGGGAGCGAGACGCCGCGCTCTGATCTCTCGCTCTAACGCATGGCGCACCGCCGCCGCTTGAAGTCCTGGCCGAGCCTTCACCCCGCTTTCACATACTCAATTATTTATTATTATTATACTAAACACCAATAGATATGTTTCTCCATGCAATATTAGCTTTAACATATTAGAATGTATACCACATGGAGGGTTCTTTTGTTTCTAAATCGTATATTGACCCCAATTAAGAATTTTAGTCCCATACATGAAAATCATCACATAGCTTTTCAGTAGTCTAGCTTACAGTAAAGAAAACATATCTCAATTGCACAGATGTTCAATAAATAAAACGTATTTCTGAAAACACTTTTTTACTTGCATTGCGGCGTATTTGGTATCTGTGAATTCTGTGATGCTATTATTTTAGAAGATTACCAAATAAAGTATGTTCACTACAGCCTACACATGCACGTAACAAAAATAAATTTAGGCCATAGTCAAAAAGTCCACCACTTTTTATTTTGGAAAATCTAAAGATCAGCAGTATCAGTAGTATGATATTGGGAGCAATTGACCGTTTATGCAACCAAGTAGGAATGTTTTAACAGTCGGAGCTAAATACAAGTAATAAAAGACATGCGATTGAAACAGTGTTTTAGTACATGAGACTTGATACAAGAACGAACAGGAAAGACGCAGCAGCGCTTACTTGATGGAGCACGCGAACTGCGCGCGCAGCCGCCGCAGCGACTCCGTTGACTGCTCGCTCTGTAACATACAACATTATTGTACTGTATTGTATAAGGTTGCCCCAGTCTAGGTTAGCTATAAAAAGTGCGATATTGTTAATTTCTTTTGTATTTTCTGCACCAACACAGCGCAAACCGTGCGTGCAGGTTGTGCGGTCATCCAGAAGTTCCAGAACATTCGCGCATCGTCGCTAAACTCGTTAATCTGAGCGGCTACTATGAAACGCCAACTTCGTTCGTTCGTATATCTCTATCACTGTCGCACTTGCATATTCAAGCGACAGAGAGGGAGATATTGCGAACTTTGACCTTCAATTTTCGTGGTGGCGCCGCTGTTACCGGACATTCCGGTGCGCAGCGGTCGCGACGAACGGCTTGCGTCACGTATTATGTGTGGCCAAGCCTTTATTATATTGATTGATTTAAACTTTCACGATTCTCGTACATTATTTTTACTAAACGGGACTGTTTTAAATACTACGGGAATTTAGAATTCTTTAATTTACATACCATTATTATTTTTATTACTGAATTCTTCTACAGAGTTGCTAAGTAGCACTTCTCAAGCAAGAAAACCTTCAACTTATTCCTAAACACAGAGTTTTATGCTGTAGCGTATTTTTAATTCCACTAACGCAAAATATATCATTTTTAGTTGAGTCCCTTGTATCGTTCCTTAGACTTCTAAGAGCATAGCATGCGGAGTTGATTGAGTTAACTACAGCAGCTAATTCTGATTTCCAGTTAAGGTAAGAGCCTATGTATAGTTACTCCAAGAAATTTGACAATATCTACTTGTGCTATCGTGAAACCTTCAACAGACATTTGCAAGGTATGTTAATTTATTTATTTTTATTTATTAGAAGACCGAATACCGTTTATCCTTATATGTAGTTCTGAAGAGTAATAAATTTGATTACGGCAACGGAACGTCGGCAGTGAATACGGAATAGTACATCGTGGCACATGTAGTACTATTCCGTATAAAATAAAAATTGTTTATTTCAGACCGAGATCCATAATAATGTTAGTACAATTGGGACTTACAAGACTATGTTAGTATTACACGTCAAGCTTAAGTTTAATTAAAATGTTGGTACTGTAAATATGGCCATACCTATGGCCGAAAGGCAGAAGCAAGTAGTGAATAATTTATTCTCTACTTGACCCTTCCAATGACCACTTCAACCCAATACTTAGTGAGCGGGCAGTCAAGGCGCTCTGCCAACACCCTCAGCATACTGTTGCTGCTGCCTCGCATCTGCTTTAGCATTGAGGCTATTCTTAAGGCCTCCACACACCGGTCGCGGGCCCGCGCCCGACGCGCGCCCGACCCGCGCCCGCGACCGGTGTGTGGAGGCCTTAAGGCTTTGCTTATTTTTTTGCGTATATATGCCGCAGTACCAATGCTTCGCGTCTTCGTGTCTGTGTGGCATTCGCATTAACAAGTGTCAAGTGATGTGGTAGTGCGTGCGGTAAGCGTGGCGTGGCGTGGCGTGGGCGAGACACGGTACCAAGGATCGGAAAACCCCTTTTCAGGTTTAACCCTATCAATTTGGTAACCTTATGATAAGGTAACCTTACGGTAAGCATACCGGAGGCGGTAACCATATTGCGATAGGGCTTTTTTATTATTTTTATTATATGTATTTATTTCAGACTAGAAGTCCATAGGGTTAGCTAATACTATAAGTATATAACTTTATATATCTTGTGTTAGTACTATAATTAATGAGACAACAAAACATTACACAACATTTACATTATAACAACATCTACACAATGGTTTCGCCGGAAAACCAGCGCTGGCTCATGAGCCAGCATTATTATTTTGTACAATATACTGTGGGATAAGCTCTTGAGGGAGACCTCTACTCCTAAAGAACTAGGGTTGGACTAAAGCAAAGGGGGTGCAGGACAAAAAAATCCTCCCAGTGATGTTATTATGACGCATATTTTATATGACTTTATCTTAGAGAATACGCTAAAATAAGCGTGTTTTGTAGGAAAAACTTTTCTCTAAAATCAAAAATGGCCGAGATATTTGACCTCAAAGTTGGGAAGATTTTAGGACTTGTAAAAATTTCAATGGATGGAGCGTCATTATGACACCTACTTTTTATTGTTTTATCGTTTAGAATACGCTAAAATAAGCATGTTTTGTAGGAAAAACTTTTTTTCTAAAATCAAAAACGGCCGAGATATTTGACCTCAAAGTTGGGAAGTTGGTGTAGCAAAGGGTACGCAGGAAAATTTAATCATCATCATTCATCATCATCATTTTCAGCCTGTAATCGCCCACTGCTGAGCATAAGCCTCTCTTCGCGTACGCCACTTATCCCGGTCCCGTGCTAGTCTCATCCAGAAATGACCCGCGGTCTTTTTTATGTCATCAACCCATCGAGCTGGTGGACGACCAACGCTTCTTTTTCCTGCAATTGGCCACCAATCCGTTAACGTTTTGGTCCACCTACCGTCACGCTGCCTGGCAATATGTCCTGCCCAACTCCATTTGAGTTTGGTTATGACTTCGCCGACGTCACGCACCTTAGTGCGACGTCGGATCTCAATATTCCTCACTCGGTCTTGTAGCTTAATGCCGAGCATGGCCATGCTCGGCATTAAGCAAAATTTAATCGGTGGGTCATTATTATGACACATATTTTATATGTCTCTATCGTTTAGAATACGCCAAAATAAGCATACTTTATATGAAAAAAAAAATCTCTAAAATAAAAAATGGCTGAGATATTGGACCTCAAAATTTAAAAGTGTCTAATACTGAATCATTATAATACCCGTATCATCGAAACTGCTGAAGCCACGCGATTTTGGAATGATGGGCGGACCATACCAATAAAGTTATCCTATCAGTAAGGTTACCTTATCATAAGGTTACCATTATGGATAGGGTTTTAAAAACAACTTCTAAAATAAGCCTATGGAAAACCCCGATTAGGGTATATCCGGTTCCGGTCCCTGCGAGACTCACCTGCAGCGTGAGCGGGCGCGCGCGCGCCGAGCGCCGCGGCGACAGCTTGGACGTCGCCGGCTGGTTGTTCTCCGCGTCGCAGCCTGCGCGCGCAAACACGTCACACACAAGAAAACAGGCTAGTAGCTATGCTTATTCTACGTAGGCAAGTACTGACTACGGTCGACTAACGGTGAAGAGAATAATCCAATGGCATTTGCTCTCAGATTTCATTCTTATTCCAATTTGGTTACATTGGGCCATATTGTAGGTAATGATAAGCTAAAAAAATAGTTCTCAACATAACCGTAGTATCCATGTGCGTATTGCAGATGTGCACAATCCCCGTCCTATTTGCTGTCTAACTGCGGCCTAATGTACAAAAGTAAATATTTGACTATCATTATTTCATTATTATAATTCTACTCACGCTCATGCATGCATGTATCTACAGGTTAAGTGAAAAACCGGCCAAGTGCGAGTTGGACTCGCGCACGAAGGGTTCCGTACCATTATCTATAAAATCGGCAAAAAATCACGTTTGTTGTATGGGAGCCCCTCTTCAAAAAATATTTTATTTTGTTTTTAGTATTTGTTGTTATAGCGGCAACTGAAATACATAATCTGTGAAAATTTCAACTCTCTAGCTAGTCACGGTTCTTGAGATACACCCTGGTGACAGACAGATGGACAGCGAAGTCTTAGTAATAGGGTCCTGTTTTACTCTTTGAGTACGGAACCCTAAAAAAGATTTTCCATGTCTTTATGTCAGCGACATTAGATTAAATTTTATATAATCTGTGGAAAAAGTTTTTTCTCTATACCCATAATAGGTGTTCGAATAACGCAATAGGGGTGTAGACTCAAAATTAATTATTACTTCAAAAGAAAGAAGGCAAAAAAATATGCCTAATGACGAAAATCCCATTCGAATATCTCAAAAAGTTACGAAAATACAACCGTTTTAATGTTGCTCGTTAGAGAGAGAAAACGCTCCGGGATCGTGACGTCACGATCGTCTAGCGTCATAGTAAATGACAATCGTTTCATATGAAGGTGCATTTTGCGGAAAAGGGACAGAACATACCCCCTCTTACAACTTTGGACACTTATAACTTTGTGGTTATTTAATCTCTTGCGTTGCTTTTTTCTCCATTTGACTAAATTTTTAATCCTTTGTCGAGAAAATGCAACATTATTTAATTATTTTATTTAGTGTCTACAGTTCTACACCCTTATTACAATATTTAACAAAGGACGCGTTCGACAAGCTAATGCTAACTGCGCCTCTTTAGTAATAATGTTGATATCGGTTTAGGTACTTGATAGTGAAAAGTGTGAAAGCTATCAAAACTACAGCAACCAAATTGTGAAACATAATCGACTAAGTATATGACGACTATAAGTTATATGAAAGAATAAATTGGTATTATTTATTTCAGACCCAATTTGGACGAGTATTCATGGAAATGGTGCATCAAAGTTGGATAAAAATCCGCCTTAGCTTTTTAGGGTTCCGTAGCCAAATGGCAAAAAACGGAACCCTTATAGATTCGTCATGTCTGTCTGTCTGTCTATCTGTCCGTCCGTATGTCACAGCCACTTTTTTCCGAAACTATAAGAGCTATACTGTTGAAACTTGGTAAGTAGATGTATTCTGTGAACCGCATTAAGATTTTCACACTAAAATAAAAAAAAAACATTAAGTTTTAGGGGTCCCCATACACAGAACTGAAACTTAAAAAAAAATTTTTCATCAAACCCATACGTGTGGGGTATCTATGGATAGGTCTTCAAAAATGATATTAATAAGGTTTCTAATATAATTTTTTTCTGAACTGAATAGTTTGCGCGAGCGACACTTCCAAAGTGGTAAAATGTGTCCCCCCCCCTGTACTTCTAAAATAAGAGAATGATAAAACTAAAAAAAATATATGATGTACATTATACATGCATTATACCATGCAAACTTCCACCGAAAATTGGTTTGAACGAGATCTAGTAAGTAGTTTTTTTTAAATACGTCATAAATCGTAAACCGCAATTTATTTTACGGAACCCTTCATGTGCGATTCCGACTCGCACTTGGCCGCTTTTTTTGAATAGGTTGCGAGACCGGATCAGTCTGTTACACAATGGCTGTTGTCAATGTTAGTTGTATGCTGTATACTGACATGGTCTGGGCTCGGTGACCTTGGGCGCGACGTTCCCGTTGTCGTCGCGCGCGCCGCCGCCGGACCCCGAGCTGTCCCACGCGCCCGACGCCGACGCGCCTGCAACAGGACGCTAGTATAGTAGTGAGCCCCTGAGCCCCAAGCAACGTCTAGTGTGCTACGTCGTAGCGGCTAGCAGCGCTTTTCACCTAGCAGTGGTAATCGCTCGTAGTCAATGGCTCAAGAGTCAAGACGCATATGAGGGCCATGGGTTTTGAATGGAGCAGAAAACCACACATGCTGCATAAAATACTATTCTGCAGATCTTTGGAGACAGACTTATTGGTTTACTAACACTTGCCTGCGTGATGTTTGCCTAATACTTTATTTGTCTAGTGCGCCGTCAGACACATCTGCTGCCATTAACACGATAAAATGCGGACCTTGCTCATATTTCCTCTTGGTCGGAGAGGAACTGTTTGGTTCTTAATCCTAGCAAGTCGAAGTATGTGGTTTTCGGGTCAAAACATCAAATCCGTAATACCCTTGATGCTCGAACTTCCGGGAATGTCGCCGTCATGGGCGAACCAATAGAGCAGGTGGTAGAAGCAACCAACCTCGGCCTTCTTATGGACGAGAATTTGCGCTTTGAGAACCTCATACTAAATGTTGTGAGTAACTGCTTCTATCGCCTTAAAGTCCTATATAATATACGTGATTACCTTAGTGTCGATTTGCGTGTCGACCTATGTGAATCGCTTATATTATCTAGGTTAAACTATTGTGATGTCGTGTATGACGGGTGCATTACTGGTCGTTCCAAGAGGCTCATACAACGAGTGCAGAACGCATGTGCTCGTTTTTGTTTCCGAGTCCCTCCCCGGTCCCACATCACTCCATACTTGAACGCCGCTAACTTGCTTAACATGTCTGCACGCCGACGCCTGCACCTTGCCACTCTGCTTTTCGGGGTGGTAAGGCACGAAACCCCATCTTACCTTTTCAATAAACTGGTATGGTCAAAGAGTGCGCGCAGATTCAAGGCAATGGCCATAACTCCTATGCACCGAACCGCTGCTTTCCGAGGTAGCTTCAAGTTCGCGCCGTCTAAGTGCTGGAATGATATCCCTCCCCCTATCCAAGGGGCGCTTAGCAGATACACCTTTAAGCGTAAGCTTAAAGGCTATTTGTTGACGCTCCAAAAATCCTAATCCTAATCCTGCACTTTTGACAGCAAAAATATGCCAATTGCACATTTTTATCTAGTTTTTGTTTTTAGTTTAATAGTAAAATTTACTTTAATGTGTAACGTAGTTATTATTTTATTAAAGCTGCATGTAGGTAGTGCTGTATGTATTATCTCACTATGTATTTATGTTTATTTCTCTCTCGCCTTGCACAATTAATTATATGTATAGTTGTGTAATTATAATTGTATGACGTTTCCGTGAGTCACCAACGGTGCTGGCTGAAAATCAGCGCTGTAGGTGTCTGACTGACACCTCAGCATAATGCTGAGCCAGTGTCCGGTTCACGGCCGCAGAGACACACTTGTTACATGTTATTTTTATTTATTTTTGCTTAATATATGTGTCCTGTGTGTTAGTGAATAAATGTATCTTTCTTTCTTTCTTAATTGACTCTTATAGCGTCTAGCTTTTGCTTCGCTTGCCCTTATTCCATTCAAGTATACTCGGCGCAGCATGTCGCTTCCTTCCATACCTCTGCACCCATCACCTCGTCACTCACGTCCTTCCTATTCATAGCGTCCCTCACGCAGTTTTTCCTTAGCCTATCACATCTCTTACAATCTCCACATCCATACCTACGTGCCACACATGACGATCTGCTAATCTGTTCCTACTAAAACGTTTGCACGAGTAAGTACATGACATTGACATGGGTACTGACTGTCGGTGTGATCTGTGCGCCGGCTGAGCGACAGGCTGGGCGAGGAGCGCGCGGGCTCCGACGAGTCCAGCTCCAGCGAGGACTGCGAGGACACGGAGCCGAGCCCCGGCTCCGCCTCGCTGATGCTGCCCGCGCTGCCCGGCCGCGGGGCCGAGCCGGAGAGCGAGTCCGCTTCCAGCTCCATCACCTCCTGTGCACACAGGGAGGGCATGAAGCTAACGCATGAAGTGTATGTTGCTTCACCTACCACCTATAGGTTATTTGCCAGTTATCAAAGGGGATTTTAGAATACAGTGTTCAAAATCATCAATTGGGAAAACATGACTCTTTAGATGATTAGATCGCGGTATTAATGTCTTTATTTGGAAATTCTACAATTCATTTACATTAGTTAATGTGTTTGAATAGTAGGTACATACGTGTGGTAAAATGCCTGATGGTAGGGGTGAAGACTCGCCAGAGTTACCACCGCTTGACCCGCCTGCTGAAACCATGAAATGTGAATTGATAAGAATCTTCTATTTACGTTTATCGTAGCTAACTCAGTTTAGTCGATTTGCTTAGACCGTCTGAGCATCACAAAGATATCATAGGTGAATGTAATATACCTACCTAAATTAAATAATAAAGAACTTTGACTTTGACAGAGAACTGTGAGATAGTAATAGACAAATTTTAAACGTAATCAAACCGGCCCTCGTATTGTACAATAAACTTTTCGTTTGATTTGCTCTGGAGTGATCAGCTGCTAAGATGAAATTAATGTATTCTTCATGGTTTTCAATGTCTTTTTTACATCAAGGTATATTTTATATTGAATGCATATGGGAGTCCTTCCTTACCCAAATCAGGGGAACGACTGACGCGCGGCGACCGCTGGTGGCGCGCGCGGGCCGCTGGCATGTCGCGGGGCTCGCGAGGACTCTGCTGGGCCAGCTTCTGCTGCAGCAGTGGGTAGAACCCGCGCGCCGTGGCGTTGCGCGGCTCGTACTGCAGGATCAGCCGGCAGTACTTCAGGGCTTCCGCGTACTGGCGGCGCATGATCGCTGAGAGGAACTGCAAAGGAAACCCTCGGTTGTATTGTAAACCAGCTATTTTCTGCAGCCTATAGGAATCGGCCTTCTGTCAGTCTTTATTTAACAGCATAACTTATTTTAGAGGACGAATGCGTTGACATATTTTATTTTGCTGTAAATACCTTTTAGAGGTTGAACCTGTACAATATCGTATATATAACTGGCTGACAATACCCAATATGTAAGTAACAGGTTTTGAAATAGCTACATCATTTCCTTTACTTTCCACACTCACCTCGGCCAGAAATTCACTCGGCGCAGAATGCGAGTCGTTCCCCTCGGAGCAGTCCTCGGGGCTGGTGGAGTGGCGCGGAGTGGCGTCCATGGCGCCGCGGGTCGACAGATGGATGACGCGTCCGCCCGTCGGCGTCGAGTCACCCGGCGAGCTGAGCTGGCGGTTGCGGAAGTGTAGGCTCGCGGGCTGATAGTGCAGCCCCAGGTCCTGACCCGTTGGAGCGTTCCCGTCCCCGGCCGCCGGCAGCGTTATCACCAGCTTCTGAGCCTGAGAAGGCGTGGGCGCCAGTGGAGGCGGGGCGGGCTTAATGTGCCGCGAGGGACTGCACGTCGGCGACCTCCGAGTATGCAACTTCGGGCGCCTCGTCTTCCTAGTAAAGGCGCCGGGTGGCCCTCTTAGCAGTGTATTCACCGAGGGCCTTGTCGATGCAGGCGACCACAGTCCGTGGCTGAGACGGAGCGCGACGCGCGAGGCGGTCTCGAGGCTGCCCTTCGTGGGGGGGCGCCACACGGTGCGCGGGTTGGCGGGGGGCGGGGGCGGACGCGGCGGTGCGGGCCGGTACAGGCGCGAGTTAGGCACAGGCCGATGGAATGCGGTCTTTTTGCGTTGCCCGCGGGGACCGTTCGGTTTGCGCTTCTGCTTTGGTTGACTTGCCGGTTTTTGTGGGCCCGGGTACCTGAAACATGCTGCATTAATCAAATCATCGAAATACACATACAACTACGTCGCATGAATCATCTGTTATAACATGGTCAAATGGCAAGTCGTTATTGATCAAGCGCCTCAGTGGCGCCAATTGTAACTTATTGCTTCGAGAAACGGGACATCTATCTTTTGATAAAAGAACAATGTCTCTGAGTTGTAGACCATAGGTGTAGGTACTCACAGACGAGGGTTAGGCGTATAGACGCGGGAGGCGCGCGGCGGCGCGGGCCCCAAAAAGCGACCGATGCGGACTTTCCGTGGTGCTCCGAGGTCAATCACGTCCTCCTCCTCTGGTTTTAACGTCAGGCGCCACCTGCGTAAACGCAGGCACTAGTAGTAATACAATACAATACTCTGTCCTAGTAATTAGAGGTGTACCTACGTCTGGATGGCGGGTGGACCTATTTTTGAAGCTAGCTCGTTTTTAAGAGAGGTACAAAGAATTTTACTGAAGGTACACGGAGGTACACAAAAAGTACCAAATATAAATACAAAAACAAATATTTTATTTAACAGAAACAGATTAGCATACAAAAAAAATATCCATCAGACTCAAAACTAGGCTGAACCTGTGTCTTGGACGTCTGCGAGAGCGATTAACAACTTAAAATTAATATTCAAGGTAAGTTTAAATGACATTATTACACGAAAATTTAGACAATGCGGTGATATTTCAAGTAAAAATTAATACTAGACTAACAGGAATACCAGATAGGCTGATATAACCAATTTATAATATAAAAAGTTTAATCTAATTGTTCGTATCTTGTGCGTGCGTGCGAGTGTGTACACACACATGTATAATGAGATAGATAGATGTTTATTTGTAAAGTCATGTACATGAGATCTTAAGATTATACAGAAAGGCAAATTATTATATGCATACTAATTAAATTGTCCCGTTAACCAGTGTTTGTTATAAGGTCTTCAGTTTCCTGGTAGGAAAGTGAGAAAAGCCATTTCAGTACCACTTTTTTGGCTCTGTACACTGAGAGAGTTTTTATTTCAAGTGACCTGCAAATTTGGTTGTAAGTGTAAGGATGGGCGAATGTTGGAGACTGCCTGAAATGGAGCTCTGAAAATACGTTTCCTTAACATATCTTCATAAGCCGTCGAGTTAAGGATGGAGCCGTGTGTGCGAGTGACATCTTTAACAATAAAGAGCTGTCGTACTCTTAACAATTTAGTTTCAGAGTACAACAGATCCGTGGGTAAACGATACGATACGATACGATCTGCAACCATTTAATTGAAATTCCCGAGGTCCACCCGCCATCCTGACGTATACACAATTAGAGGGTGGTTGGGTCAAGCTGCCTCGTGGCAATCCAGTCCTGTCAAGCTGGTCTGAGTTGACAGACATTCAGATGTTCTCTAAGAGTGATTATTTGATTAGATCTTGTAGTATTCACTTATTTGCCGATTCTAAAGTAATATCTGTATAGCTTGGCTAGCCAGCGCACCACCACTCCCGGCAACGGTCGGACCACCACTGCTGTCATCGTGACAGCAGTGGTGGTCCAGCAGTGGTAGTGTATCTGTGCCTATCTAATGCGCATAGATAGGCACAGATACACTACAGATCTTATCTTATCTAGGTGAGGACCCTTTCGGATGCAATTCGACCCAGTGGGATCTTTTCTGCATTTGCCCTCTCCTTTATGCCTGCTCCCAGGCTTGCTCCATCATATATTCTATAGGATAGTATAAGTCAATTCAAGATATATTCAAATCATAGAATTATAACGCCTAGAAGGATAGTTTCATACGGCCGACGCGCCAAGCGTGAGGCATAAAATGGATTCATGTAGTTGTGATCAACTCGTATTTACACGCGCCAATACGCACACAAACGCACCAATAGTGTTGCCAGCGCATACACATTCCCTGAAAATATATATTATAATAAAACTACAATATGTAAGTTACGTACGCCCAAGATGAATTTTCTAATTTGTTGACGATGTCATTACCATGGTAACCATAACGCCGCTCTCGCAACATAAAAATATTTGGTCTCCATTCAAAGTTTCATCCCCTTTTTTGATGAAATTTGACATAAATTATAGCCTATGTCTGTGCGAGACGCACCTATGACTGGCTCTGGGCTGAGTAGAATTTGAAGGGAAATCCTGCACCTTCGGCGTTGGTCGTTACGGCTTAGCAGGAACTTGGTCGGGTCGGGGTTCTGAATTGAAAGGCTTGTTTACTTTTTCAAGTAATGTCACTTCGCTGCTACTGTAGGTACTGAATTTCATGGGGCCTGGCCGCCCAATTTATACTATCAAGTTACCTCGGCCGGACGCCCCTTCGCCCCGTATATTTGGCGGGAAAGCGATTTGCGCGGGAAATTTTGGCGCGAAATGACATGTTCATTTATTATAGTTCAATCTTACTCTAATACATTATTTACAGTGCTTATACCTATTTCTATGCTATTTATAATACATTATAACACGAGATCCCGCTCGTTCGGCGTAAAAATGCATCTGAAACGCGGGGATTCCGTGTCCGCCCGTATATACGTACCTCGTTCCCCACCTGAGGTATAAATACCGGGTTTCCCCCCTCGCTCGCCCATCAGTCGTTGCCTGACTGGCGCGCGAGTAGGATCTCTAGGTTCCTTTAGTCTGTCTATATTTCTTAGTGGAAACTTAGTGTTATCCACTCGTTATTTAGGAAACCAGCGGTATATTACCCTTTTTTACTATGTAGGAAGGAAATGTGAGGCCTATTATTCTTTATTTCAGGTGCCGATGACATAAGGCAATAGTAGCGCAATGCCTATGTTATAAGAAGGTTTATAAGCTAGATTATTACAAGTTAGGTCGCGACTGACAATTTTATGTTTATAGCGGGTTTATTCTATGCCGTCCTGCACATCTCTCCCGCCGACCATCGTTCGGGTGAACGTTGGATCTTCTTTTGCGTGCAGGTTCTCAGGCTCCGTCGGCAGGATCACCAGCTTCTTGGTCGGTCTTCTGAAGACTCCGCCCTTGGTGGTCACGTCCACTGCTCGTGTCACGCCGTCGGGGCCCGGGTATATAGCTGTGACCCGGCCTCGTGGCCATGTGTTGCGAGGCAGATTCCCGTCGGCCACTAGCACGATGTCGCCGACGTTGATAGGCCGCCCATGACCGTAGGGCTCCCGCCGGTACTGGAGTGAGGGCAGGTACTCCCGGAGCCAGCGGGCCCAGAAGTGCTCGGCCAGGCGTTGGCTCGTCCGCCAAGTCGCGCGGCCGATGAGTGCGGTGTCGTCGAATGTCCCGGGGTTGGGGGCCCGGGCTGAGCCACCGAGGAGGAAGTGGTTCGGCGTGATGGCTTCTGGCTCGTCAGGATCAACCGCCACGTGAGTGAGGGGGCGGCTGTTCACTGTATATTCGGCCTCGGCGAGCAGAGTAGTCAGGGTCTCCTCGCTGGGGCGGCGCTCGTTGAGCACGGCGTGTAGGGCTCTCTTGACGGCTCGTACCATCCTCTCCCATGCCCCGCCCATAAATGGGGCTCCCGCCGGTATGAAGCGCCAGCTGATACCGCGTTGCGCGGCGTCGGATTCGAGGGCGTCGCCGTAGGCCACGCGGAGCTCTTTGTCGGCAGCGTGGAAGTTACTTCCGTTGTCGGTCCAGATCTCGGTCGGGCAGCCGCGGCGCGCGATCATGCGTCGGAGCGCCATGACCGCGGAGTCCCCGCCGAGACTTGGTATTACTTCCAGATGTACTGCGCGCACGGTGAGGCACGTGAAGAGTGCCACGTACCTCTTCTGAGTCCCTCTACCGACGGTTACTGTTATCGGGCCAAACAGATCGAGGCCCGTGTAGGTAAACGCTCGCTGGTGGTGGGCGAGCCGGCACCGCGGGTGGTCGCCGGTGGGCGGCACTGACGGCATTGCTTTCTTTATCCGGCACGGCAGGCATCGATGCACTATCATTTTCGTCACGGGTCGCAGGCGTAGAATACTATAGTATTGTTTACACTCGTTTATAGTAGCCTCGGCGCCGTTGTGTTGCATTTGCCTGTGTATAAAGTCTATATATAGCTTCACTGCCGGATGATTTCCATCGAGCACGGGTGGCCGTTTTTGTAGTTCGGTGATGTCCACTGCTGCGTTGATACGCGTCTTGATAACAATAACGTCGTTCACTAGTTCGACCGCCATGTGTCGTAGGCGGCTATGTGAGCCCGGGGGCTTATTATTTCTGAGGTCACCGAAGTCGTCATAGAATGACTCCAGCTGACTGGCGCGTATCACTAAGCGTTCCGCTTCACGTAGGTATGTGGCATCGAGTATTTTATACTTTCTATTATTTTGTAGCCCTTTAGACGGCGGCTGCGGCGGGGCGGGCTTGCTTCGCTTATTCCAGTCTGGATCGGCCTGTTTGTTACGCATGGTGCGCTTGTAATGTGCGCGCGCCTTGCGGGTTCGGCATAGGTCGATGAACTGTAATACTCTGCCTATAGTTCGCAGCAAGCGTTCCCACCTCGAGAATCGGGCCGGGTCTGGTAGCCAGGCGAGCGGGCCGGGTTTTCCCTTTACGACTGATATTGTGTGCACCTTTTCTTCACTTATTTCGGACTCGTGCGGTTGTGATGGCTCTGTGGGCCACGTCTCCGGGTCATCACGCAGGAAGGCTGGGCCCTGGAACCACCGATGATCAGTGTTGAACTCGAGCGGGACTGTGCGCGTGGCTTCGTCAGCGACGTTGAGCTTGGTAGGTACCCAGCGCCATTCTTTGACAGCCGTGTACTCCTCTATGGCGGCAATGCGGTGCGCGACAAAGGGCCGGTACGTGCGCGCCCCGGTCCTCAGCCACGCGAGTACTGTGCGGCTGTCGGTCCAGAATGTCTTCGTGTCTGGTTTGAAGTCGTGCTCTTCTATTACTGCGGCCGCCATTCGACTCCCCATCGCCGCGGCCTGCACCTCTAGGCGTGGGACTGATATCACCTTCAGGGGCGCGACCTTAGCCTTCGCAGCTATCAAGGACACGTGCACTCGCCCGTCGCCCGTAGTTATGCGCCAGTATAGCGCGCTTGTATATGCAGATTCGCTAGCATCGACGAAGATGTGCATCTCACGCTTGTTTGCGTCACCGTAGTAGGGGTAGGCGCGCGGAATCGCGAGGTCTCGCAATGCCCTTAGGTGCAGCGTCCACTCCGTCCATTGGCGCGCTAAGTCTGCATCCAGCTTGTCGTCCCAGCCAGTTCCGCGCCGCCACACCTCTTGTAGGATTTTCTTTGCTATGATGGTTACCGGCGCCGCTAGCCCGAGAGGGTCGAAGATCGACATTGTTATTTTCAATATTTGCCTTTTGGTAGGCTCAATGTCGTCCAGGGCTCCGGGAGGTAGGCGGCTGAGGTCCAAGTTGAAGGCGAGTTCGTCGCTCGCGGGTTTCCATATTTGTCCCAGGATTCGTTCATTTTTCATTTCGCTTTTATTCAGTTCGACGGGCGTGGACGTGGCGTCCTCCGAAGTGAGGGCTCGGAGGACCCGCGTGGAGTTAGAGGTCCATTGGCGTAGTTCGTAATGGGCCTCTCTATGTATATCGCGTACATCACTTGACACTCGAATCGCGTCTTCTTCTGTTTTGAAGCTGTGTAGGTAGTCATCGACATAGTGATGTCTTATTATTGCTTTGACGGCCTCTGGATGCGTTTCTTCGTGTTTCTGGGCGTTGACGTTCTTCACATATATTGCTATTGACGGTGAACAAGTAGCGCCAAAAATGAGTGAGGTCATGCGATATTCTTGCGGCGCGTCGTCGCCCCGCCGGTCGCCCCGCCATAGATAGCGCAGGGCGTCTCTGTCTTCAGATTTGACTTTCACTTGCATGAACATTTCTTTAATATCCGCCCCCACGGCGACTGGGTGTTGCCGGAAGCGCATAAGGACGCCTGGCAGCGACTGTAGGAGGGCCGGGCCTGTCAGTAGGCGGTCATTGAGCGACACGCCCCTTGTAGGCGCGGCGGCGTCGTGGACAATTCGGACTTTCCCGGGCTTGCTAGGATTCAGCACCGGGAAATGGGGGAGGTACCACACTCTTGATGACTTGGTGGGCGGCGCAGGCTCGGCGTAGCCCTTCGAGACAAGGGCGTCCATTTCTTCACTATATTTGCCTTTAAGCTCTTTATTTTTGTCGAGTTTCTTTTCTATGTTATGAAGTCTTCTCAGTGTATTTTCGTAGTTGTCAGGCAAGCTGCTGTCGGGTTGTTTCCATAATAGCGGTGCTTCATAATGGCCGTCGGCTGTAGTCGTTATTGACTGGGCTAGCATGATACGCGCCCGCTCTTCCGGGCTTGACTGGGGTAACTTCGGCTCGATAAGTAGGTTTTCGAGCGCGAAATATTCACTGAGTTGTAAATTCAAATCTTCATTTTTCTCGGCTTCTTCAATAGTGGTCAAGCGATGCGTCGCATGTACTTGTTTGCCTGTGATGCGTGTGTGTGCACCGTGTAGCACCCAGCCTAGCGGCGTTAGGGATGCCGCTGGCTGATGCCGCTGGCCGCGGCGTGTTTCATTACTGACGAGTAAATGCCAGTTATCTTGTCCGATTAACACTCTAGGTCTCGCTGACTCGTACCGCAGGCTATCTTCTATGTCGCATAAGTGTGCGCACTCGCGGAGATCCTCCTTCTTAACGGACTGTGGTGATAGGCTCAGATCGTCTATGGTATGCGCACCGACCCTATAAGGTTGGTCGGTGCCGCGGATGCTGAGCGTAACACGGCGTGATCTCGATGCGTCGATTTTTTCTTTCGTTATAGCTTCTATTTGTAGCGGCACTGTCGGGCCGTCCAGGCCTAAGTCGTTCGCGAGCTCTTCTTGTACAAGTGTTATCGTGGAGCCGTCGTCGAGGAGGGCGTAGGTCTCGACGGCTCCCGCCGGTCCAGAGACTGTGACCGGGATAATTTTCAGATAAGCTCTCGCTTCTCGGGAGGCGCGTGTCGATGTGACGGCCTCGCTTCTTTCTTCAATTCTTTGATAATGTAGCAGGTTGTGGTGGAAGTATTCGCAGCCGTCTCGCTCGCACTTCGTGCGCTTGCATGAGTGCATCCTGTTCTTGTAGCGCAGGCATCGGAAACATAGCCGTTGATCTTTGGCTAGTTTCCACCGGTCTTCAACGGCTTTTTCGATAAACTTAGTGCATTTATCTATTGGGTGACCGGTGTTGTTGCAGGCGGCGCACTTAGGTGAAGGCTTGTCTGTGGTCGCGAAGGCTCGGTGTGTCCTCTTTGCAGGATGAGGATTTGCACCGTCGACGTTCTCGGGCTGCGCGTAGAGTGCGCAGTAGTCCGCCTCGCGTTGCAGGAAGGCTGATATCTTTATTAGCTCAGGCTCGTCGTTTTTCTGCGTATTCGCGTAGTCGAACCATCTGTAGCGTAGGGCGGGCGTAAATTTCTCCATCATTGCCCGTGTCGTCTCCGGGCTGTGTAGATAGTGAGCGCGGTCAAGAGCCTTGAGTGTGGCTATGACGTTGGCTACACGGCTGGCGAAGACACAGATGTCGAGCGGCCCGTCGTTAAGGCGCGGTAGGGCGCGTAAACGCTCGAGCTCGGCGAGGGCAATGGCGTCTGGGCGGCCGAAGCGGGCTTCTAGGCTTCTCATTACTTCGTCTGCGCGAGCGTTGTAAATGAGGAGGCTCTCGACGGCTTCTTTGGCCCTCCCTTTGAGGCATCTTCTTAGTCTTGCTATATTATCCACTTCGTTATAATTTGCGGTGGTTCCGTTGTAGGCGGCTTTGAATGATAGCCATTCTTGATGCGAGCCGCTGAATGGCGGCAACTCGGCGTGGTAGCGTGATGACTCTCTCGGGCCGGCACGCGCGGCGATGGCGATGGCAGAGGCGAGCTCACTTCAGGTTCACACTTTGTTGATTCTTCATTACTATGGCGCTATCTTCTTGCGCATTCGCTTGTGAATACATTAACGGCGGCGGATATGCGTCTGTTTCGCGTGGGCGCGGCGGCGTTGGCGCGAAAACGGGAGCGTGGGTTCCCCCGGCGGGGGGAGGGGCGGGGACGGCGGGGCGCACGGCAGCGGCGCCCTGTCCCGCGCCCTCGGCGGGGCTCCTCTCCCGAGCCTGCTCGGCGTACTGTGGGGTTGCAGGCTCGGGTTCTTCGATGTAAGGTGCATTGGAGATGGCGAGGACATGTCTCTGGCTGGTCTCGAGCCATTCATCTATGCGGCGTTCTTGTTGGACTGTAGATATTGTGCCGGTGTCATCGTCGCTGTCTTCGGCTTCTATGGCGGCTATGCGCGCTTGCGCGAGCTCCAATTTGATTCGGAGGGCTTCTTCTCGCGCTTGTGCGAGACGGCGGACGCGATGACTCGACGTTGTTTTCACCGATTTTGACGGCGGCCGTGCGGCAGGATGCTGGCTTGACTGTGGGGTTTCCTGCCGCAGTGTTGCTGCAGGGTGTAGGCTCTCCTGCAGCAGCGGGACTATGGGTGGCAGCGTTGACTGTGGGGTTTCATGAGGCAGTGTTTGTGACTGCGCGGCATCATGATGCTGCCCTATGGGTGACCTCGGCTGTGGGTCTGGACGAGGCGCCGGCGTCGCAGGAGTGCTTGTCTGTGGGGTTTCCTGCGAGGGCCTCGAGCCGTCTTGACACGTAGTTCTTGACGGCACTATGGGTGGCAGCGTTGACTGTGGGGTTTCATGAGGCAGTGTTCTCCACTGCGCGGCATCATGAGGTTGCTGCCCTATGGGTGACCTTGGCTGCAGGTCTGGCCGAGGCGCCGGCGTCGCAGGAGTGCTTGTTCGCGAAGTCTCCTGCGAGGGCCTCGAACCTTCTTGAGTAGTAGCAGTTCCCGACGTGGACGTGGTTGCTTCTTCCAGCATGGCTTCTCTGATGTTCGCTGCGATAAGTTGACCGAACGTGCGTTTTCCTGCTTTCGATCTTGTAAGGGGCATCCTCTATGTAGAATCCGGTTTTCGATGGACCAGCATGTGCGAGACGCACCTATGACTGGCTCTGGGCTGAGTAGAATTTGAAGGGAAATCCTGCACCTTCGGCGTTGGTCGTTACGGCTTAGCAGGAACTTGGTCGGGTCGGGGTTCTGAATTGAAAGGCTTGTTTACTTTTTCAAGTAATGTCACTTCGCTGCTACTGTAGGTACTGAATTTCATGGGGCCTGGCCGCCCAATTTATACTATCAAGTTACCTCGGCCGGACGCCCCTTCGCCCCGTATATTTGGCGGGAAAGCGATTTGCGCGGGAAATTTTGGCGCGAAATGACATGTTCATTTATTATAGTTCAATCTTACTCTAATACATTATTTACAGTGCTTATACCTATTTCTATGCTATTTATAATACATTATAACACGAGATCCCGCTCGTTCGGCGTAAAAATGCATCTGAAACGCGGGGATTCCGTGTCCGCCCGTATATACGTACCTCGTTCCCCACCTGAGGTATAAATACCGGGTTTCCCCCCTCGCTCGCCCATCAGTCGTTGCCTGACTGGCGCGCGAGTAGGATCTCTAGGTTCCTTTAGTCTGTCTATATTTCTTAGTGGAAACTTAGTGTTATCCACTCGTTATTTAGGAAACCAGCGGTATATTACCCTTTTTTACTATGTAGGAAGGAAATGTGAGGCCTATTATTCTTTATTTCAGGTGCCGATGACATAAGGCAATAGTAGCGCAATGCCTATGTTATAAGAAGGTTTATAAGCTAGATTATTACAAGTTAGGTCGCGACTGACAATTTTATGTTTATAGCGGGTTTATTCTATGCCGTCCTGCACAATGTCCTATTCTGCTACATAAGGTACTGGAAAGTTTCATAAAAAATCGTCCAGTAGTTTTTGAGATTTATTGGAACGTACAGCCATCCATCCAAACTTTCGCATTTATAATATTAGTAGGATAATTTAGGAGTTCCTATGGCCACCTTCCGTCCTCATCATCAGGCCCGCTCGGAAGTACCATAATATTGCATTGTCACCTGATTTAAAACACGTGTACAAAATTTAAACTCGATTGAACTCTGGGAAGTTAGTCAAAAATGACTTGCAAGATTTGACCTAGATATACTCAAACATACACGGGGAGTCATGTAAAAGCTTGGTACAAATCAAGTGATTTATCTTCTTCGTATTTTCAACCCTGCCGATATTTGTATTTTATGTAAGTATATTATCAGAACAGAATTATGGGTAAATATATCCTTTACATTGGCAACACTACGCTGTCATGCCGCTTATAGAAAATATGCTTATATATTACTGTTTTACGTAAAAATACGAGTTAGAGAATAATACTTACGTGTGAAATGTTATCTTAGAATGTTTATCCTTCTTATCCGATGCATTGTGACACCCTTTCACTGCACAAACCGTCATATTAATGAAAAATGTGGGAGCTATTTACACTTGACACGCGTCCTTGCAACCTCAGTATGTATATTGTAGTCTTTGCTTGCAACTGACAAGCCAATCGGCGTACTGGGCCATTTATGTCCTACTTTTGGTGGCCTCACCGTTGCGCGTGAACTGCGTTTCTATGCGTTATAATTCTATGATTCAAATATACCAAGCTTATATTAACATGTTATCCTACTGCTTGGCCTATTTGAAGCGAAAGAAGCGGCGGAATGGAGTTTAAGAAGATTATCCGCGATCCTCACGTCTAAAGGAGTAAGAGCATGGTTAATTGGTCAAACAAATAAATACCTAACTGCTGGGCTAGCAAGCCTTTACTACGAGTATCTATACATCATCTCTCTTTTTCGCAATTAAGTTGGAATAGGTAGTACAATTTATATGCTACTAGCGACCCGCCCCGGCTTCGCACGGGTTTATATGTATAATACATGCATGTATGGTTTGTATTATACATATAAACCTTCCTCTTGAATCACTCTATCTATTGAAAAAAACCGCATTAAAATCCGTTGCGTAGTTTTAAAGATATAAGCATACATAGGGACAGACAGACAGACAGACAGACAGCGGGAAGAGACTTTGTTTTATACTATGTATTGATTATCAATGTCCAGTGGCTTGAATATGTCATGCTCGCTTAAAGGGCGTTGCTTACGGTGGCGTCGTTGATCGGGTCGCCACCTTCCCTAACATATGGTTGAGGGAGGCGATGGCTGAGATATGCGTCATACTCGTGATCGGGTGCTGTTTGTGGAGTCCGGTCTGTTCATGCTTGCAAGGCCATAGTAACTACCTAAATACTAGTGTTATTATCATTATTTTGACGAGAGACATCATTCTGTTCTTGACACGTTTTATTGTTATTGACCCTGTACATCTCTGACAATATTACATTAATGATCCTTTTTTTCTGTTTTAACGCTTAGAGACAGTATACATCTCTATAAGAACATTATGATAATTATTAATTGTATTTGGATGCTCAGAGATCTTATACATCTCCGGGATACTAAATGAATATCATAAACTTATTGTTAATTCTGATACAGGCCTTATATCGAATGTAATTGATAATATTTTACAATTTTGGATTTTTTTAGTTTTCATTTAGTGACATTTAGTTTGTTAACCGTTTAGGTACTAATTGGTTAAAATCTGCAATTGTGTAAGATTATTAATATTATATTGTAGAATACCATTTGACATGTAAACGTGCCCTTGTGGCCTATTTGCAGAATAAATAATTGATTTTGATTTTTGACAAATAAGTAAAGTAAGGACGCATATATCAGCAGCAAAACATGGAAGAACGCGATGCGGTTAGCTCTAGCTGTCACTCTAGTAGGCACGTGCGCACCATGGAGTCATGGATTCCAATACCTAATCACTTGAAAGCTACTATTACATCGGCCTTTTCCATCCAGCACATACTCGTAATGGTCTGGGTTCAAATAAGTAAATCGTCGGGTGACAAGCAAAAGTCACTAGCAAAACTGTCACTGCTCTTCAAAACCTCGTATCTCGGTACGTAGTCTATATCGAGATACGCCCTTGAATTTAAGTAGGTATTTGTTACTTAGTGAGTTTTGCTTGTCACCCGACTGTATGTACCTACTTGTGGTTTCATGAACAGAGAGATCGGCATGAAGCATTGCGTCGGCGGGCGCGCTGCCAGCCCCCACTACCATACACGCAATTTATCTAGTTACGACTGACTTTAATGTGCAATTTTTCCCAAGACCAACCCCTGCACCAGACCAACGTCCGCAATCGTATTAAAAATTGATAAAATTATTTACGTGACTACATAATGAACTTCTTGAGCATACGCCTATTAAATGCGATGACAAGTTGCCAAACAATACCTTTTTTGCAAACCATCACAATTATAGATTAAAGCCGGGCCCACGTTTTTTTTATAATTTTGTTCATGGATTCAATTGTTACTTATTTTATTCGATATAAACGTTTTAGTTTAGTACCTATATAAAAAACTAAAAAAATATTTTCTTTACATTCGTAATTCTTCTCAATTTTTGGCGCTTATTATTGATCCACAACTGATAAATGATGAATTTTCATTTTCAAGTTTTATTTTTTTTAATTTTTTTCTTAGCCTGTTTGGGTGTCCCACTGCTGGGCAAAGGCCTCCCCCATTTTCCTCCACAGTTGTAGATAAAAATAAAGCATTGCTTGCGTTAGGCATTGGTAAGCACAATCTACAAGCAATCCCCGATTTCCCGGTCTCATGTTGTTTAATTTACTGCAAATTACATAGGTATAACTACAGCCGTCGCGCCCCGTCTTGCAGGCTTTATATGATAGCTTTAATATGAAATTCCGAGAACCATTCGTGGAATGTAAATTTGTTTGAATGTCGCTTTTCATGAGGATGCGGATGAGTATGAGGAGGCGGTGACAGTTCCGTAATGTCACGTTTACCTACTTAAGTATGTTTGAGATTAATTTAATGTGGCAGAGGCAGACTTGTTATAAAACTGTCATTAGCACTTAATTAATAGAATGACATTATAATTGAGTCGCTTAACTTCAAACTCGGGTAAATCCAATTCTGACATTTTTTTAAGATTTTGGTATGAAATAAAAGGGTAAAACACTAGTTTTGTTATAATTTAATCGGTTTAGTATAATTTTGTCTGGTTTTTGAGAAAAATACGGTTAAAGTCATAATATTTTATCAAAATCAGATATATCCATATGACAGTTTTTTTCAAATGTAGGTAAGTCCATCCAAGCCAATCAGCGAAAGAAGTTTGTTCAACATGGCTGACAATTTCTAATCGTATTTTTTTCTAATCTAGATAAATCCAGGTCTTTTAAATCAAAATTATACAAATCCACACTGAGTTTTTTCAAAGATAGATAAATTACAATCGATTATATCAAATGAAGGTAAATCCAATCTAAATTTGATTTTTTTGTAAAGAATGGATGGTTTTAATGCTGAATTTGCCGAACAGGATGGCTTTATTTAATGGTGTAGCCATAATAAAAGAAATATTGCCTTTCACATCACCATATTAACGTTATTATTACTTTTTTTCAATTATCTCGGAAGTGGTTAGAGTGGATTTATCTGAATTTGAAGTTATTATTTATGACACAGTTATTATTTATGACGTTTTTACTTGCGCATGTTTAATACATGTATATATGCGCATGTGTATATGTGTAAGCGATTTGGTGTATATACTGTAAGCTTGCATTGTATTATTGTGAATAAATGAATTGGAATCTTCCACCTTGGACGGTAGAGTTGCATCCCCGGACGCAAAAAGAGGGGTGTTATAAGTTTGACGTGCCTGTCTGTCTGTCTGTCTGTCTGTGGCATCGTAGTTCCTAAACGAATGGACCGATTTGAATGCGGTTTTTTTATCCGAAAGCTGACGTGATCGAGATGGCTCTTAGCTACGTTTCAACAAAATCGGTTCAGCCGTTTTTGAGATATTGAACTTTGAAATGAAAATGTCGGGGGTTTTTACTTTTCTAAGTTGTAGTTATTGAATAATAATAATAACGTTGATGCAATTCGGCTAACTCAAATAATCTTAAGATATGTAGGTATACTAGGTATCTATTTTAATTTGCAAAAGTCGCGTCGCCTCGACAGTCTCTCTACAATGCTCGATTGCTCAGTCGCACGCCGCAAATTTCATCAATTACGTGGCCTTTTATCGAACGTAGGTACCTACTTTAGAACTTAACTACTCATGACTAATATTAGATAAATTCCGAGCCTCCGTAAATTCTATAAAAACCGTTCCCAACAATTCAAACAGGAACTCTAATGCAATAAATCTACTACATTTCAGTAAGTACTAGATCTGCTAGGCCGTCCGCCTCCGCGATGTGGCTGCCTCTCGCCGCCGCCGCACTTCAACTCACAACAAGTTTGCCCGCGAGTTCGCCGCACCTAGGGTTGCCATATGGAAGAATTAAATGTCCTGACAAAAATCCGGACATCACCCTAAAAATCCTGACATTTCTTGTAACAGAGATTTGGCGTAGCTTGACGCTCTGCGGTGTACTGCCCCCCTATTCTCTAACTTGTTTTAAGCTCACCTCAACGCTCACCCACAATCATACGTTGACACCGCGATGCGTAGTATTAAGCATAGATAGAGGTCTAGTTTCGTAACGGGTGACCGGTGGGGTGAGCCGCATTAACGCGTAGCGAATAACAGCCCTGTATAGTGGATATACCTTTCTCTTTCACTCCGCCCGACCCCGTAGCCCCCTCCCTGCGCACGTGTGAACCCGCGCGCGAAGCGCAAACCGCATCGCAGCTGCTCGCGTAGTTTAGTCGCCTCGTATGTTTCGCGTTGATTCATTCCTAAAAATCCGGACACTTGCCAAGTCCGGGCGCAATCCGGACAAAGGGTCAAAAATCCTGACATGTCCGGACAAATCCGGACGTATGGCAACCCTAGCCGCACCAGACGACCCACATCCCTCTAGGACTATTCCAGAAATTCAGCTTTTAAATGCTATCTATTTCGTTAGAGCTACCTGCTACCAAACAATTTGATCGTGTCATAGCACTTCAGATATCGCCGCTGAAAGTGTTAAATCGATATTGTAATGACTGTTGTGGTCGGTTAACCGATCCTATCTGTTTGCTATTCAGTATCAAATTGTATAAATCTTACTCAAAGTAAGTTCTGTAAAAAAGAGCCCGTGAGACCTAGTTGCAGAATAAATATTTATTTTTGTTTGACATATAGGAACCAATTCGGGAATGCTGATTTAAAGAGAAATTTGAATTATATATTCGTAAGTTGTACTGTTGAGGTAATAACTGTTGAGGAGCCTTTAAATATATAAGTAAATTGTACACACGTAAATGTTAATAATTAAATTCAGTAACCAATTAGAAAAGTTGAAAAATCCCGACATTTTCATTTCAAAGTACAATATCTCAAGAACGGCAGGGGACCGATTTTTGACTTTCGAGCGCTCGACTCTTTCACTCGAAAACTGACAAAAATGATGAAATGCTATTTTGAAACAGCGATAGACAACTGAAAAACGAGTGGTATTGACCACTCGTATTCAATTATATCGGTAGAAAGTAAGTGCTTACAATTTTGACACTACAATCGTATATACTTTTATTTAATTTTCGAGCGCTCGAAAGTCAAAAATCGGTCCCCTGAACCGATTTTGTTTTCTTGATCACGTCAGCTTTCGGAAAAAAAAACCGCATTAAAATTGTTTAGTTCGTTTCGCGACTACGATGCCACAGACATACACACAGACACGTCAAACTTATACAAACCCTCTTTTCAACCGACGAAAAAAACGGAGGAGTCAACCGACGAAAAAACGGAGGAGGTTCTCAATTCGACGCGTATATATATTTTTTTTATGTATGACCACGCATAACTTTTTACAGAGTAGTTCGATTTTGATAATTATTTTTTATTGGAAAGGGTATAACCCGAAGATGGTCCGAAAATAGGGGATGATTGATTTTTCGTCGGTTAAAACTTTGTTTTCAAAGTAAATTATGCGTCGGGGGTTAAAAATAAAAATGGCAACACTTTTTTTATTCTAAATGAGGCCTTAGTCTTGTTTAGTTTCAAATAAAGTCGGCAACCTAAGTTACGCCCAATTTGTACCGGTTACCTACCGGTTAGGGTGAATAGGCAACGGGCACGCAGCTTTTGGTTAGGTAATACTCATAACATAACTTAGTGGTAGAAATCTAGACTGCGAAAGGGCTAGATTGGATAATGGTTATAACATATTACTCATTTTATTTTTAGTTAGCGTGTTGGGCAAGGCCCTGTCCCTCCTCTTAGGCCGCATTTACGAACAGGCGTAATGTCGCTCGACACGCCATGTGCGCAAACGCGGCCTTACTGGCTTTCGGTGACTAAATAGCTCGATCTACATAGTAGGTACAGTCACCGGCGTAAATATATGATGGAACAAAGGCCGCAAACATATCTGATGACAACTCTATTAATAGAGCCGTAAGAGCGTGTTAGATATTTTTGCGGCCTTTGATTCATCATAATTATATTGATGCGGTGACTGTACCAATGCACCCGCATTCGGCGACTTTGTGAGTTAGAGCTCGGCCGAGCCTTGAAGGCTAACGCGACTCTTCTCAGGTACTGCATTAACGCTAGTCTATATTTTGACGGCTCGATTCCTAACACTTTCAGTGCCAGGAACCCGACGGGTGGGACTCTCTGCTCATAGGTCTGATACGGTTTTTCGTATTTATGGTAAAAATACGAGCGCTCCAAATCGTTGGCAGTGAATGTGTTAAGGCTCTGCCAAGTGATAAATATATGCAGCAACAATTAAAACAATTATATTTAAGGCTTGGTCACACAGCTGCGCGACGCCAGCGCACCGCCACGCAGTTTTAGGGCAAAGCTCAGTATTCATATTCCGACTTGAACTAAGTATTCTAAATTGAAAACGTCTAAAGTTTAACTTACAGGTCCCTTCGGTTCGGCCGGTGCGCTAAGTCCGCGGAGAAGGCGCGCTCAGGGCGTGACGGGCGAAGCGCAGGCGCTGGCCTACTCCTGCAACACAAGTTTCGTAGTTTAGGAATTGGGTTTAATTTAAACGTCTTGAACATCCAATAGGGCTGTAGATTGCTTGGAAACTGCGGTTTGCTGTGAAGGTTGGTTTACATTGGCTGCAGATGGTCGTGCTTTTGTTTTATTTTTTACAAATTCGAGCAGTGCGACGCTCGCATGCGGGTGCGGACCCAAGTAAATGTGAATGACCGATTTTAACATAGTTTGAACCAGTGATTTTAATAGACATAGGATATGGTTTTATTTGCATTTAGTCCTAGCATTTACTAGTTTCAGTATTTCGGTACCTTTTATGTTCAATTTTCACTCCATGAATAATTCACAATCAACTTACTTATAATGTAAAATCATCATTATAGTTCAAAAAACGTAATTGAGAGAAACCTAAAAAAAAAGGTTTCGCTCCGAGCAGGATCCGAACCTGCGACCTTCTGGCATACGCAGCCACTCGCCATCAATCAACTAAGCTATCGGAACGATCTGCTCTATCAACGAGTTTTTCAACCAGTTCCCTTTTAAGCCTTAGGGAGGCATAAAGAAAACTATCTAGGTACATTCTGTATTTTCAAAAAGGAAACGTATTTCCGCAATCGACTAAAATAGCTAAAGAGTGACCTAGTATTTCCCGCTCCCAGCCTGATAAATCTGATAATAGATAAGACAGTGAAAGCGGTACATTGTGGTTTACCTACATTCTACATTGCAAGCATGGCGTGCTGTGGGGTGATTAGGGCAGTAGCCGGAACTGCAGCCTAGTGGCCTAGCAGCTATGTCCCTGCTGACACGGTTCGTGGAACACTAATCATTGAACCCGAGCCCCGAGAAAGCCAGTTGAATATAATACTAAAAAGTTCCAATAAATTAAGACAAAATTAAAGCTTTCGTAAAATTTGTGTTAAAGATCAAGAGATCCTATCAAGTTCCTTCCATTTCGTGTGCGTTATGTTTCACCTTATTTACTTGTTTTCCCATATACATTCAACCGGCTAATTGATGGTACCTAAGCATTGCGGTCGTTGTGGCACTCTTTGGGGGAGGCCTATGTCCAGTAGTGGACATATTTCGACTGATATGATGAAACGTTACAAAAGAATATCCAGATGGATATTAATTAGAATCATAGTAGGTGATGGAGATCCATCACGTAACTTTGAATCTAATTAATAATAATTTTAGACTTTTTAGTGCTTGCTCTCATTGCACTTGGTTCAATATGCCCCACTTCTTAGACCGCGTTTACGCACGAGGCGTAATTTTGCTTTGATATTCTGATAAGAGGATCTGTGTAGACGCAGCTTGACATCCTCCTCACAAAAAATAGAAAACATAGTTGTCATAGCTATACCTAGCATAAAATATAAAGTTAAATGTGCCCAGGAGGGGTCCCGACACTAAATAGGATTAGCCTACGTGACTCTTACCATAACACAGCGGGATTTTGCGATACTGTCCGATTTAACGTTCATATAAGTTACGATTATAGCTGGATTTAAAACAACCCGCCGCCCTCGCCTCGTATAGCCTATTCTACTTAATTATTTAATTATATTTAATTGGATAATTGGGCTTTTCGGACGTGCCCCAAAATGAAACAAAGGCAGGAAAGGGATACACCGAAACCGGGTAGCAACAAATATTAAAGAACCTCGTTGAATGGGGCAAATGTCAACGACGTTGCATGCTGTTTGAACTTTACCCCGAGCTACATGAAATAATCCAATAAAACCAATTTAACGCGGCCGCTGACATACGTTCGAAAGGGACATAATAAACACAGGAGCAAACCGGACACCAGGTACCATGGCTAATTGTATGCAGTGTAATAAAGTTATTGAAGAAAGACATTTTCTCACTTGCTCGCGGTGCAGTAAACATTTTCACCAAAAATGCACAAAAATTTCTGAAAAATTATTCAGCTTGATGCGCGCGAAGGAGTCTAACAAATGGAAATGTAACAAGTGCGTGAATTTGCCAGTTGAATGCATAATCTCTAAGGTGACACCAGGTATGTCCTCTGCCAAAAATGCACGCAACTTACATACGCCAAGCAACTATGTGACTGAACGTGTCAAACCCATGGAGTATATACCTAACGTACCTACAGAAAACTCTTTTGACTCCCTGCCTTCAGAAGATGCTAGCAATATCAATGATGAGTACTCGTTAATATTAAATCGAAGCTGTCCCGATACTGGGTATAGCTTCACAGAAGAGTTGGAAGAACTAAAAATTAAAATACTGACACTAGAAACTAAACTTCAATCAGCGGAAAAAGAAATTGAAAATTTGGGAATGGAAAACTACTCCTTAAAAAAACAGATTATGACTTATGAACAAAGAACCGAAAGATTAACTCGGATATGCAAATCAACTCCAATAAAAAGTAAAAAAGAGCGCAGAAGTATGAATAAGACAAGATTAAACTTTACTGATGCGGAACAACGTGAAACTATTGTATCACCACACGGGCAAATCAAAAACTTAGGAGTTGAAAACAAAAAAACTATACCAGAGCCTAAATTAGGTGAGGCTGCGAGGATTGTAAACAATTTGGAGACTGTAAATAACACGGAATACGCTGGTAAATCTACTCCAGCACTACACAAGGGTGTTACCTCGCAACGGAAGGTGGCTATTTTTAGTGACCAATTCGGCAAGGGAATCTGTAAAGTATTGCAGAACTTATTAGGTGATAAATACATAGTGACAGCTTTAGTAAAACCTAATGCAACAATTGAGCAAGTGTTATTAAACTGTGAAAATATTTGTAAAGACTTCACAAACGAAGATTATGTTGTGGTCATTGGCGGATCAAATGACAAGAACCCAATGAGATTCAAATGCTTTCTGTACAATAGCTTGTCTTCGCTTTCAAATACAAATGTGTTAACTGCTGAGATAACGCACAATAAATACTTACATGTACATTCACAAAATGACTTGCTGCGTATGGTTTGTTCTCAATTTGCGAATACCACATACACGCCTATTCAATATGATAATGTAACGCTAAGGCACAGACAAACTTGTGCGTCATTACTAAGGGACATATTACGTATTACCTATAGAAACAATAGTATAGCGCATGAACAGTCAAAAATACAAAAGTCGAGTGACCAAAAGCTGCATACAGGACAAAAACTAATTACAGAATATCTATTAAAGGAAAATGTAACTAACTTCAAAAAACAAAATACTGACATAACACGTAAAATACAGTACAACATCCCCTACTTATTCGAGCAAATTAAACTAAAAAAAGCTAAGGCGGTAACTACCACTGAAGCAGCAAACACTTCGATGGCTGAACAACAACACAACCCATCAGATTTTTTTCGTGACTAACAATGGTAGTGTGAATGATAGGTCTAACAATAACCTTATCATTATGCATTTAAATACACAAAGCATCAAGTCAAAGCAAGAACAGTTGGAATTGCTATTACATGAGAAAAGTATAGATGTTTGTTGTTACAGTGAGACTTTCCTAAAAGACGATGAAGTAGAAGTATTACAAATAGAAGGATACAAAAACGTTGCACATTTTTGCCGCAAACTCAAAAAACGTGGCGGTGTAGCAATCTATGCAAAATACTCAGTAGAATGTCGTGAATTAGAATGGGTATCAAAAATGGCAGTGGAAAGTCACTTTGAATGCTGTGGTGCTATAATATGTGGACTTGATTACGTTATCATATGTATATATAGAACCCCGAATAGTAATTTTGACATATTCCTCGTAAATTTGGATTTTCTACTTAGTAAATTAACGACGAGGGCCAGAAATAATCATAAAAAAATATTTATTTTGGGTGATTTCAACATAAATATCCTAGAAAAGAACAGCAAAAGTGAACTGTTCCTTAACACGTTTGGATCTTACAAACTTCACCATACAATCACAGTACCCACGAGGATAACCACACATTCCCAAACTTGTATTGATAATATTTTCACGAATATAAAGCAATATCGAGTAGAAGTATTAAATGTCGGTTTGTCAGACCATACTTGTCAGATCATTACGGTTCACACTGAATTAGGTTTTAAAGAACATTACTGGTATGTGTATTGTAAAAGTCCAGATAGCTACATTGAAATATTTTTAAAATATATATCACAATTTAGTTTCTCAGAACTTTACTCTATAAAACACCCCGATGAAGCGTATAATGTCTTTATAGATACTTATAAACTTATTTACGACCTTTGTGTACCAAAGAAAAGAATTAAAGTAACCTACAAGAAAAAACCAAACTGGAAATCTAAAGGGATTGTGATAGCAAGTAAACGTAAAAAGCAATTATATTTACAAACTCTCAAAACAAATAATGTCATTATTAAACAAAATTATCGAAAGTACTGTAAAATCATGAAAGCAGTTACTAGCCATTTGAAACGTAACACAAATAGTAATTTCATTAAACAGAGTAGTAACAGAAGTAAGGCTACATGGCAAATTATCAAACAAAATACAACTCAAGTGAATAAGATAAAACATACGATAGAATCTATAAAAAAAGATAACATTGATATTAAAAATCCATTTGACATTGCGAATACTATGAACGACTTCTTCATTAACCAAAATAATGTACAAACCACAAACGATACGCATGTCAGGCATGTAACACAACCCACCTTGAATAGTATATTTATGACCCCAGTTACCATCCAAGAAATAATAAATATAGTCAGAGAGTTAAAAAACAAGAAAAGTACTGGATTCGATGAAATACCATTAATAGTGATAAAATCAAGCATTGAGTATATAGCAGCACCATTGGCTCATATTATTAACCTAACAATAGAAAGTGGTATTTTCCCTGACGAATTAAAAAAGGCATTAATCAAGCCTCTACACAAAAAAGGTTCGAGGCAAGACATAACCAATTATAGACCGATTGCATTGTTGCCAAATTTTTCTAAAATATTTGAAAAGATAATATTAAATCGCTTTACATCGTTTTTTAATAAAAATAACATTTTAAACGCGAACCAATTTGGGTTCCAAAAAGGGAAAAATACTACACTAGCTATATTTAAAATTTTGCAGCAAATGTGGACAGACATACATAAAAAAAAGGTAGCCATTGGATTGTTTATAGATTTATCTAAGGCATTCGACTGCGTTTCTCACAAAATGCTTTTAAAGAAGCTTGAGCATGTCGGAATTCGTGGTATTCCCTTGAAATTGATTGAATCTTACCTTACAAATAGAATCCAAGCTACAACTCTAACCTCATATGACAAGATTACAAAAACAGTAACAAATATACAGTCAAGCTATGAGAAAAATATTCAAGGCGTACCCCAAGGAAGTGTGCTGGGACCATTATTGTTTTTGGTATACGTAAACGAGTTTCCTCTAGTGGTTAACCACCTGTGTGTGATGTTTGCTGATGATGCCACCATATTTGTAAGTGAGGACAAAGATATTGATATTACTAATGTATTATATAACACCTTAAAAACTGTTACTGATTGGTTGTCATCCTTAAAATTATGTGTTAATTTAGACAAAACAAAAATAGTACAATTTACTAATTATAAGCAGATACCACAGAATTTAAGCATAACAATTGAGGATACACAAATTGAACAAGTTACAAACACAAACTTCTTAGGAGTCACAATAGACAGCAATTTGAACTGGAAATCTCACACTAATAAAATAAACAATAGACTAGCTAAAAGTTGTTATGCCTTATCTATACTGACCAAAATAACGTCAATAGAAGTTTCAAAAAAGGCATATTATGGAAACGTTTATCCTATACTCAAATACGGCATAATTTTTTGGGGTAATTCAGTAAATGTTCAGTCAGTATTTATTCTACAAAAGAAAAGCCTACGAATAATATTTAAACTTAAGAATGGGGAATCCTTAAGAGATATATTTAGAAGCAATAAAATTTTAACGCTGACATGTATCTACATACTGGAAATTTGTTTATTTGTTAAGGAACGGCACGATATTTTTAATAGGAAAAGTGACTCTAAATTAAAAATTAGATCGCAATATAAATATGATATGTGTACAGTTAGGCCTTCTAGTTACATAATTAGCAAGAGTACCTATGCTACTGGAATCAAAATCTTTAATAACTTACCTGTATATATTAAGTCATTAGATAATAATAATAAGTTCAACAAGGAGCTGAAGAAATGGCTAGCAGATAAAAGCTTTTACAATCTGAATGAATATTTCGTTTAAGTACCTAGGTCTACAAATTATTAAGTTTAATTTTAAGTTCAATAACATTGTACGCTCGAAAAGGGCAAACTGTTGATACCTTCCAATGTCTAAAATGAGATCTTATGTACACAGTTTTAACAATAAATGACATCTATCTATCTATCTATCTATCTATCTAAGGTTGGAGTTAAGTGATAGCTGATACCTACTTATTATATTATGATTGAAAACCGAGAAATTATTTTAGTGCATGGACTTGATAAGAATACAGCTTACATATAATGTGCTGCTTTTGATTGAAACTGCATATAAATAATATCGTCAAAAAGAGCAAAAATTTCGCGCTTAAGTATTGGGCTCCCAAAAGTTATGCACACCTCGTGGGATTGGGCAAACTCGGATTACACGCATTTAGAACCAAATGAAGGTATTAAAAAGATTTCCAGCTTTCTGGGAATTCATTTTTCGAAATATTTTAATTTGGTTGACGTAGGTACTGTAGTCTAAGAGTGATTCGATACCAACGCGCGACGACGGCGGGTTTAAAAACGCGGTGTGCATAAGCTCTTAGTATATTTTAATAGTAAAACGACAAGTGTAGCTGCGAAAAACTTCGTATAAGCACATAAATACCGTTTCTACCTTCGTGTTATAAGTAAATAACGACGAAACCCGAGCGTCCTAGATACAGGGGCAAGGAGCAAACTGCCAATAATCACGTTTCCTATTACCCGGGGCGACGTCGAACAAATTAATTTGTGAGATCGAATGAGGTACCGATCTGTTTGTTTTTCGCGATTGGGATTTATTGCGAGTATATCTGTATCTTCCCGACTTATCCTGTTTGCATTTCATTTGAACTTAACCCTTTCAACGTGTTAGGTTTACGCTACATCGCTACTTCAGCGGAAAAACAATGCTACGAGCCACGTAGCACACGTAGCGTAACTTAAGTAATAGTGAGCTAGTAATTATTAAAAGTCTTTGATTGCATTACAACCTTCACCGACCTCTTTACACTTTAAATATACAAAATGTTTGGGATTAAAGTCAAGGCGTTCAAGGCAGAAATGCATAAATACAAGCAATCACTAAGTTTGTCCTTCAGTCTGATGAAATGGATCGAGCACAAGACTACAATAGACATTAAATGAGATCGTTGTTTCGTTGCTTTTGTACTTGTGAAAACAATCCTGAAGGGTTTATTGTAGAGTTTGTTGGCGTTTTTTTCTGCGACATCGATGCTGAACGTATACCATTTATTAGGGTTCCGTAGCTCAAAAGGAAAAAAACGGAACCCTTATCACTTGGTTGTCCGTCTGTCTGTCTGTCAAGACCCTTTATTTATCTCGGGAACGCGTAAAGGTATCAAGTTGTAATTAAAACCATATACCCAGGTCTACAGGGGCTATTTAGAAGCAGTGAAAAAATCAAACTTCCAAGTTAAAGTAAATAAAAGACACGGCCGTTTATGCCGCAACGACACTCTTAAGGGAATCAAAATTTATAGGGTAGGTACTTTCCGTTGACCTAGAACCGTGAAATTTTGTAAGTACTTAATATCATTTTATATAAATAAAATAAATAAATAAATATTATGGAACAATATTACACAAATCAACCTAGGCCCACGGTAAGCTCAGTAAGGCTTGTGTAGTGGTTACTAGGCGATGATATATATAATAGATAAATATATATAGATACTTATATACATATATAACATCCATAACTCAGGAACAAATATTCGTGATAAACACACAAATAAATGCCCTGACCGGGATTCGAACCCGGGACCTCCAGCTTCGTAGGCAAAGTCACTACCCACTGGGCTACAAAGGCCGTTAAAAAAAATACAAGTAAGAAAAATCTAAATACCGTCATTTGTAATTGTTTGATACGGAACCTTCGGGGGGCGAGTCTGACTCGCACTCGTCCGGTATTTTGGTAACGCTATTACCTACCCATTGTTTTGCCTTCCTAAAAGATTGTGAGAGTATCAATTTTAACTGTGTAGGTATAAGTATTCTATGAAAAAAGTTACGCCCACGTAAAGGAAAGGGATGACGCTGCTGTAATGTGGTAGGTTTTAATTTAACAGTGTTCAAACTGATTAAGTATAAACCCCAAGGCCGTCAGAGCACGCGATGCACTCGTCAACGTGTCGCACTGCATTGGTGCATGTGCTTTACGATAATCAGTGCATTTCTGATGTAAGAACAAGCATAGAAAGTAAAAAAAACTGTACCCTGACTACGGAAAACTAACTGAATAAGTTTCTGTCAAAAATTTCATTTTTGGTACAAGCTTTTATTGCCGACTGTACTTTTCTGTATACCGGCATTAACTACTCATTGAGACGACTCTAACGAGCCCAAACTCAACGGGGTTACGTCGGTTAAGTACTGAATTCCCATGGCCACCTTCTGTCTCCCTCCATCATCAGATCAGCTCAATGGTACCATAATATTGAATTGTCATCCAAACCAAACCCAACCGCCACCTACCTACCTATCTTTAACCAAAATTTCACCTCAATCGGTTGAAGATATCTGCTTCAAAATTGAGTTGCAAGATTTCACCCGAACAAACATAGGGACATATACATATGTAGTTAGTTAGATACATCGCAAGTTAATAGAAACATTGTAAAAACAAACTGTTCTGAAAATTTCGAATCGATTGATATCTCATTCATCAAAATCGGGTCAGTAAGTATCTTAAACGCTACGATGGTCGAACACACGTAAATACAAGTTAGGCAAAAACTACACTAAAAGTAAAAATTCACAAAGGGTCTTTAAGATTCAAGGCGTTATTAATACCTCGTTTGCTGTGACATGGATCTGTGCCAAAAATGAACCTAATGTTTTACATCTCAAGTCCTCATTTGATTGGTCAATTTTGACATCCGCATACGAGGGGTTTTTAACCCATTCAGCGCCAATCACAACACACTTGCGTCAGAATCACAGATGTATGAAGGCTCGACAGTCAACAGGGGCAGCGTTTTCGAGTTTTTTAAAACAACCTCAGACGTAGAAAATAAGGTTCAAAAATCTAAAAAAAAGATACGTATTACTTAAGGATCTAATCTAGTCAAAGTCGCATTCAGTTACGCGATCTAATGAACTTTACTCGATAGAAAAAAATCCCAAAGTTACCTCTTTTTGTAAAGTTTATTCAATATTATGACTAAACTATAGATATTTTAAATTAGATTTTTGTACTCAAATAAAGTTATTAAATATTTATAGATAAATTCGCAGAGTTTAAATAGATAAAATGATTATCTTAATTACTATGTTTAAATACCTACAAAATGCGCGAGCGCGGAGGCTCGGCAGGCCCGATCAGTCGCGCGCTGGCCCATACGGACGACGACTCAAGGACGTTAGCGGGTGTACAAGCCTGAATATAAGGAGATCGGACATGGCGGCCGATTTGTATAGAGTGAGCCTGTCGCAAGTACATTAACCCACACAACGCCCGAGTAATTGACAAGACAAAGCACGTACACATCTAAAACACACACACTTGTGTACCTACACGGTTATTTGACAATAAACGCGCATCATATCAGGCATTTTGGGAAAAAAACGTAATATTCTCTGCGATCAGCACGCGTGCACAGTATGGCAGTGTATGCCCATTGAGCATACAGCTGCGACACGGCCGCCGGCGGCTTGTCCTCTCTCTAGTATTCTATGCTCTGAGGTCAGAATGCTACGGGCGCTTCACATATGGACAACGACGATTGGCACTTAAGTATAATTTCGTGACCCTTATTACAAAGTGCGATGGTACCTAAGTACAATGATGCTGGTTTGCCCCTTGAGACCGAGTTTTTTCTGAATTACGTGAGCACGCTCAAAAATGCAATTATAATCCCTACATAAAAGTAGGCCCAGCGAAGTACTCGACTCAGCCGAGTTATGAAGCTATGAATATTCACCGTCTCGTCATCGTCATACCGACAGCGCCTCCCGTGAGAACCAGCATTTTTCATTACAAACAAATAACTACTCCGTACCATCTATAGATACTATACATACAAACGGATCTTGTGTATAGGTACAACCGGCCGATTTCACGAAGCTTCAAATGACAATATTAAACTGGCAACACTGAGTTTCTAGAAAAATAAGTTTCCGTCAAAAATTACATTTTTGGTACAAGCTTTTATTGCTGACCGTACTTTTCTGTATACCGTCATCAACTACTCATTGAGTCGATTCTAACGAGCCCAAACTCGATGGGGTTGTGTCGTTTTATTGCGGAGTTCCTATGGCCACCTTCAGCTCCAGCATCAGATCAGTGGGTCGATCACGTAACTTTTCTTACGCGCGTCTGTAAGGTCTAAATGTCAATTTTATATGGAAAAATGACAGTTAGATTGTGATTTTACTGTCAGACGCGCGTACAATGCGTTACGTGATTGACCTACAGGTCCATGTCATCATAATATTGCATTGTCATGCGATATACATATGTATATTACGCATATGCATGCAAAATTTCAGCTCAATCGGAAACCGGGAAGTGGGTCAAATTTATCTTGCAAGATTTGATTACAGACAGACAACGGGACAGGTGGATAAAGACTGGCCATTTGATGTGTGCTGCGTGCTGCCTGTTTAGGTTTATATTATTGTACCTTGTAGGTAGTTCGTGACACGGGCCACCATTAAAACACAAAATTTTGAAACAAGCATTAGAATTTGTTCCTACTTTTCGGGCTTGATAAACTTCTCCGTCTTAACTAATCCATTTCGATGTTTTATTTCTACATAATACATCTATTTAATGAAAACAATTAGGTATTTAGCATTTGGAAAGTCTCCTTTCCTCCAAGCTACTCTACATGTGCTACGCTGTAGCACGTAGCACCATGGCTCCATGTTGTAGCCACCTACGAATCTTAGTGGGCCTTGAATGAGGTATGTCGGTGTTCAGGTAAGTGAGAGACGAGATATGCATGCATTATGCATGCACGAAAATATGCAAACCAAGTTACATCCATAAATCAAGCTAGGCCGGGAGAATTTTGTATGAGTAACTACATAGGTGTGCTGGCCTAGATAAGATAATTATATATTCGAGCGTCATTCACGACATAGACATTAAGCTGGTGACGCTAGTGTGACCTACGGAGTAGCGCCACGAGCGTAGTGTGGTAAATGTTATGATATGAGATAGTTATGTATGTGAAGGAAGTATCTAAAGTGGATAATGAAATTAAATATAAAAAATGTAAACAAAGAACTGTCAACGTCGAAGTGACGTCTCAGGGGCAATCAACCAGGTTTTGGTTTTAACTAATAAATATATCGTCACTACTTTTAAAACAATCTTATATTTTACTTTGATCATTTTAATGTCGTAGGTTGGTATGAATAGGTACTTAGTAGGTGACGATAGTCCGGGTACGATATACAGCAAAAGCCTATTACCTGCAGCCACTAGAACCACACCAAGCGATGGAAGCAAGACGTGCCATATTATATGTCTTATTAGGACAGGAAAACACAAAGAAAAATAACACTAGATTTTTAAATTTTTATTTATTCACTTCCACTCTCGCTTTCTGAGGAAGATGTCAAATCCTCCTCAGTTACATTTATTATTAATGTCTCTGTTACATTGTCTATTAGGTGGTCAAGTTGGCACAAGTTATCCTCTCCTTTTATTACATGAGCCACACAATCACTCCATCTTTGAGGCGTCACCAATTTTAAACCTTCTTCGAACATTAAGAATAAGGAATAGGAATATCCAGGTATATTAATTAAATTACGAACCAAAGGTTTACAATTCCTAACCATTGCCAGTGGCGTAAATATAAACTGCACATATTTATGAATATAAAATAATTACGTTTTCATTTTGCTTATTTAAATATTTACGAATATTTTTACGTATAAATTAGTCGCATTATTTTTTATCTCGCATATTTAACGAATTTTTAGTTTCCACTTTATGGGACTGATTTTATTGCAGTGGCAACACATTTGTTTACATTTTTTATCTTTAATTTCATTATCCACTTTACTCAAAACGCGAAACGACTTGAAATCTATACTAATATTGTAAATGTGAAAGTGTGTCTGTCTGTCTGTCTCTTCACGCTTAAACCGCTGAACCGATTTATATTAAATTTGGTATAGAGATAGTTTGAGTCCCGGGGAATGACATATAGGATGGTTTTTATCGGTCGCCTAAGGGAGTGACATGGGGGGTGAAAATTGTATGGAACTACGGTATTAAAAGAGTTCCACGCGGACGGAGTCACGAGCAGAAGCTAGTGTTGAATAAATTAAACTAGTGACCCTATAAGCTGTAGACCCCGCGAGTCGGTCTTTTTAGGGTTCCGTAGCCAAATGGCAAAAAACGGAACCCTTATGTCTGTCTGTCTGTCTGTCTGTCCGTCCGTATGTCACAGCCATTTTTTTCCGAAACTATAAGAGCTATACAGTTGAAACTTGGTAAGTAGATGTATATAAAACAAGAACAAAAACAATAAATTTTGGGGGTCCCCATACTTAGAACTGAAACTCAATTTTTTTTTTCATCAAACCCGTGTGGGTTATCTATGGATAGGTCTTCAAAAATGATATTGAGGTTTCTTACATAATTTTTTTCTAAACTGAATAGTTTGCGCGAGATACACTTCCAAAGTGGTAAAATGTGTCCCCCCCCCCCCTGTAACTTCTAAAATAAGAGAATGATAAAACTGAAAAAAATATATGATGTACATTACCATGCAAACTACCAACGAAAATTGGTTTGAACGAGATCTAGGAAGTAGTTTTTTTTTAATACGTCATGTATCGTAAAAAGCAATTTATGTAACGAAACCCTTCATGTGCGGGTCCGACTCGCACTTGGCCGCTTTTATTTCTTATTGTTTTGAAAATATCCACAAAATAACGACACGCGATCTATAGAGGAGATACACAACATAGTGTTATTCTGCTTAGTTAGTCAAGAGACAGAATGTAAGGTAAACGTCCAAATATGTAACACATTAATTCGTAATAGTTGATACATTCACTTAATTATGCATTTAGATTGAAAGTGCCAAGAATTGGGCTAGTGTCGAGCACAGGAACGTTTACCTTATGTTCAAATCACATGTTAACCCGTCAGAGAGCTAATATGGGTTTTCGCTACATATGTAGTGTACCCATTCAAGGCCAATGGCTCACATATGAGTCATGCCTCTACGAGCGATTTCGCTAATGAGCGAAAGACGCAGCTACGCGCTTCGGCGTCGCACGCGTAGCGTTGCATGGGCTCGAATAGGTTAACACTTTCTCTACCAGAAACCAACCTAGCGAGCGCCGACACCGTAGGGGTTTTTCCGCTAAACCACGGGATCAGCTATACGAGCGTAGCCCGTAGCGATTCTTGGCAGTGAATGTGTTAAAGCGCTGCCAGCGTAGCGTACGGTTTCGTAGCTCTACGCTCGTAGCGGATAACATGCGAAACGAAACAGAAGAGGAAAGCGCCTACGTGAAAGTGTTAATTCTTTCAGTTTTTTCGCTTATAACACAGCGTGTAGCAGGTGCCTACGCCGTAGTCGGTTTCTGCTACATACGGGGAAAACCACGGGATCGGCTAAGAGCGTAGCGCGTAGCGATTTTTGACAGTGCATGTGTTAAATAGACTACATCGCGCGTTTGTTCAAAAGCTGTGAAAGGCCGATAAAACGTGCAAAATCCAATACAGCGAGATACGACTCGCTCGCCGGATGCTGCGAGCGACAGCAGCGGCGTGGAAATGAGTTCGCTATCGACCTCGTCACCGACCCATTCAACACTGTATCGCCTCGCTAAAGAGTTCTGATAAAGATAAAAGAAAGTTTAGGGTTCTGAAGCAAAAACGTCACAAAGGAACCCTTATTAGGTATCTTGTAGTAGGTATAGGTATTAGGTACTCATATAACAAGTACATTGTGTACCATATAAGGCGTTATGATACACAATGTACTTGTTATATGAGTACCTAATACCTACACCTACTACACAACACGTGTATGGTGTCGGGTAGATGAGACAATAATAGTTTCCTATTTCATAACGCCTTATATGGTACACAATGTACTTGTTATATGAGTACCTAATACCTATACCTACTACACAACACGTGTATGGTGTCGGGTAGATGAGACAATAATAGTTTCCTATTTCATAACGCCTTATATGGTACACAATGTACTTGTTATATGAGTACCTAATACCTATACCTACTACACAACACGTGTATGGTGTCGGGTAGATGAGACAATAATAGTTTCCTATTTCATAACGCCTTATATGGTACACAATGTACTTGTTATATGAGTACCTAATACCTATACCACAGTATAAAGAACTACAACCAGTAGGCAAGCTTCATTCATCTACGAATTTACGCACCCGCTTAGCGTAACCGCTCAAGAGTCAGGGTTGTCAAAAATATGTTTGGAGAGATATTAATTTATTTATTCATTTTCAATCATTTCATAAGTAGGTACCTTATTCACTCAGATCTTTAAAAATAATTATATAAGTTTAGAAAAGTAGCCCATTTTTTTTCGTTTTCAAAATCGTTATTGGTTCCGAGGGGCTTTTTTATAAGAATCCAATATTGGATTTTCAAGAAGTTGCCGCCATCTTGAAATTCTTGAAATACAGTCCGATTTGGTTCATAATCGATATCTGAGTGTCCGCGGGGCCTCTTAATATGAATCCGAGCTTGGATTGTAAAAAAGTTGCCGGGCCCGTCGGACCCTCAGATATCGATTTTAAACCAAATCGGACTGTATTTCAAGAATTTCAAGATGGCGGCAAGTTTTTTACGATCCAAGCTCGGATTCATATTAAGAGGCCCCGCGGACGCCCAATTATCGATTTTGAACCAAATCGCACAGTATTTCAAGATGGCGGCCAATTTTTTACAATCCAAGCTCAGATTGATATTAAGAGGCCCCGCGGACCCTCAGATATCGATTTTGAACCAAATCGGACGGGAAATTCAGTTTGAACGAAATGGGACTGTATTTAAAGAACTTCGATTTATATTAAAAGACCTCGAGCTTTCAGATATCAATTTGGAACACAATTTAAGTGACATCATAAAAAAAACACCTAAACCTTACCGATATTTAAAGTCGGTTTTATAATAAGTCAAACTTGACACACCTTCAGAATAGTTAGCGCAAACTCAACCCGCGTGGCCCTGAGCTTGCAGACTGTATGTAGTTAGACTGTGCCTATACCTACTACACAACACGTGTATGGTGTCGGGTAGATGAGACAATAATTAGTTTCCTATTTCATAACGCCTTATATGGTACACAATGTACTTGTTATATGAGTACCTAATACCTATACCTACTACACAACACGTGTATGGTGTCGGGTAGATGAGACAATAATTAGTTTCCTATTTCATAACGCCTTATATGGTACACAATGTACTTGTTATATGAGTACCTAATACCTATACCTACTACACAACACGTGTATGGTGTCGGGTAGATGAGACAATAATTAGTTTCCTATTTCATAACGCCTTATATGGTACACAATGTACTTGTTATATGAGTACCTAATACCTATACCTACTACACAACACGTGTATGGTGTCGGGTAGATGAGACAATAATTAGTTTCCTATTTCATAACGCCTTATATGGTACACAATGTACTTGTTATATGAGTACCTAATACCTATACCTACTACACAACACGTGTATGGTGTCGGGTAGATGAGACAATAATTAGTTTCCTATTTCATAACGCCTTATATGGTACACAATGTACTTGTTATATGAGTACCTAATACCTATACCTACTACACAACACGTGTATGGTGTCGGGTAGATGAGACAATAATTAGTTTCCTATTTCATAACGCCTTATATGGTACACAATGTACTTGTTATATGAGTACCTAATACCTATACCTACTACACAACACGTGTATGGTGTCGGGTAGATGAGACAATAATTAGTTTCCTATTTCATAACGCCTTATATGGTACACAATGTACTTGTTATATGAGTACCTAATACCTATACCTACTACACAACACGTGTATGGTGTCGGGTAGATGAGACAATAATTAGTTTCCTATTTCATAACGCCTTATATGGTACACAATGTACTTGTTATATGAGTACCTAATACCTATACCTACTACACAACACGTGTATGGTGTCGGGTAGATGAGACAATAATTAGTTTCCTATTTCATAACGCCTTATATGGTACACAATGTAATTGTTATATGAGTACCTAATACCTATACCTACTACAATCTAACCGTCTGTCAAAACTCTCTATTTCAAGAACTACTTATGCTATCGATTTGAAATTTGGAATATTGTGAACAAGGGAAAAGAAAAAAATTCTTTAAACTTAAACAAGGCTAACCCAACTCCTTGCAGGCCTCTGCGAACATACGCGAGGCGCTCTACCATCGGGGTGGTCCCAACCCAACAAACTCTGAATGCTTTATTATCTGGCACACTCAGGCATTGCCTACTATTTTAATTTAACCCCTCGTATGCGGATGCAAAAATTGTCCAAATTAAATTTTGACTTTGAAATGTAAAACAATAGGTCCAAATGTTTGTACCTACGTAGAAAACTGAATACCTAAAATACGTATTATTCATTACGATGTAATAAGTAAAACGAATGAAAATGACTACGATTTACACGTAATATCAGCGTTAGCTGCCTGTCTAAAATAGAATAATAATAATAAAATAAGTGTCCATATGGCAATAATCTTCCGACCTCGTTCATTAGGAATAATAAATTCTCTTTGTTCCATTTCGCCAGCCAATTTTCTCTGCGCCCATATTATTAAGTAGGCCTCAGATATGAGCCCTAACGCCTACGCCTCCGGGAGCTCGCTCGGAATTCCATTTAAGGGCGAGCAGTCCACTAGAGCTATGCGAGGTTGCGAGGCGATGAGCGAGGAAAATATCCACCAATAGCGTGGCTGGCCGCGCTCGCGCATCGCTTCCTATTTGTCCATTTTACTCTCGCGGAATTCCATTTAATGGTACCGTGAGTGTCCACCAGAGCTGTGCGAGGCGGTGAGCGAGGAACAAAATGGGCCAATAGCGTGGCTTTTATCCTCGCCGCCGCCTCGCAACCTCGCACAGCTCTGGTGGACACTCACCTTTACGCCTACGCCCCCGCCGGCCGCTCGCGATTCCATTTAAGCCCGGTGCTCACACTTTGTGCGGGGAATATGATTTATACCCCGCGAATTGAGTTCGCCGTGTCATCAAAATGCCGCGTAAATTGAATATGCCTACTTCATCGCTGTTTTCAGAAATGGAGAGAAAGCGAAAGTGGCAAAGCAACATTTATTTATTTTGATTTCGATATCAAAACTAGCCGCCTGCGAGGCTTCACCAGGCCCCGTAGCATGGATGGCGTGTTATCACGCGATAAGTGATAGGATAAGCGCGTCGGCACATTCTATCGAACGCTGTCAGCCAGGGACGGCAGCTCTATCCTATCACTTATCGCGTGATAAGGCCATCCATGCTACGGGGCCTGACCTTACGGTATTACACAGAACGCAAACGTGCTAAATCTTAGACAGTGGCATAGGCCTGATATGGAGATCGCGAAGGTCCATTTATATAAACTGGTGAAAGATTTTTTGAAATTGTATGAGTAGCTCTGGAGTTCACACTCAAAAACTTTAGCTCTTAAATTTTGCACTAATCACAATTGAAGGAGACATAGGGTAAATCGCCAATAACTGGCCACCTCATACTAAAAATGAACTCTATTCACCTTTAATAGAATTCATGTTTATTCTTCAATAACTGGCCACGTTATACTAATTCTAATTCTGTTTTTAGAAGAACAGAGTTAATTTTTATTATGAGGGGGCCAGTTATTGAACAGTGGCCAGTACCGTTCTTAGTTTGTGAGCGCAGAGGATGTTTTTTTGATTGCATTTATGGAACCCGTTATTTTTGCACGTAACGTAGGTAGTGGTAGGGTCATTTCGCCGGTTGGCGACCACCTAATTGTATGTGCTGGTTAGCGACCACTTAGCTGACTTGGAGAACTGAAACCATATTTTCTCGGTTTTTTTGTAAATTCATATTCCATAACTACAAACAATAAGGCATACGACTGACTGTTTCAATAGGCTCTGTAGAATTGATGTTATCTTCAATTGAAAAAATCATATTCATCAAGTGGTCGCTAACCGAAGGTGGTCGCGTAACCGGCGAAATGACCCGGTTGGCGACCACCTAATTTTATGTGCTGGTTACCGACCACTTAGCTGACTTGGAGAACTGAAACCATATTTTCTCGGTTTTTTTGTAAATTCATATTCCATAACTACAAACAATAAGGCATACGACTGACTGTTTCAATAGGCTCTGTAGAATTGATGTTATCTTCAATTGAAAAAATCATGTTCTTCAAGTGGTCGCTAACCGAAAAGGTGGTCGCGTAACCGGCGAAATGACCCTATATTTATTACCAAAAAGTCTAAATGTGATGATGTGTACTTCAGTAATTTAAAACGTGTGCAATGGTCGAGGTATGGCATATCATTTGTGGCTATCGCAGTTCATATAGGTAGGCAGGGAACTTGCAGGAATAGTTACCATAAGTTATTATTATTAAGCCTAAGGGACAGAGGAAAACCCCATCGCGTGCAGCACAAAGACACTTTATTTTATCGATTCCAAAACCCCGAGTCTTTCGCGAGAATTTTTAAAGGGTGGAAACACTAGAAATCGTAAAACGGCTGGCGAAGTTTTAGCGAATAAATGTCACATAACTCAGCGTTTCTCCGCCCGATCGTTTCCTAGCTGGGGAATTTACAACCTCTCTTGACCTCACCACTCGCCCTTAGTAACTTTACTAGCTGCCCGCTTATTGCAAAGAATGCAGGCAAACCCGCGGGATAAAATATATCCTATGTTCATCCGGAGAGTTCTTTCTATACCGGTTATTTGAGACACAGAACATGCGCCGCGCGTCGCCGTTTTAGCGTGTTATTGTGTTACTTATAAGTTTTGTATATTGAGCATTGTATCAGGGGGCACGGCAGTGCCCCCGCCAAGACGAGCCAAGCGAAGCGTAAGGGCAGGCACTACCTACCTTTTCTCGAAGCGCTTCGTCATTTTTTTGAACCCTCATAACTTGTGTTTGGATTTTACCAGATAAACAAAATTCTCAAATTACATGCTGCTGACAAATTACATGCTGCTGACAAATTACATGCTGGTGACAAATTACATGCTGCTGACAAATTACATGCTGCTGACAAATTACATGCTGCTGACAAATTACATGCTGCTGAAATGAGGATGCTGCGCTGGGCCGGTGGTGTCACCCTGCTGGACCGTGTCCGTAACATCTATATCCGTGGTAATAGTTTTAAAGTAAGACCCTATTCCCGAAAAGATAACTGAGGGACGACTGAGATGGTACGGGCATGTTATGCGCCGAGAACCTGAACACATGACTCGAAAGGTGCTAGATATTGTCCCCCCGCCTAAGAGACGAGGAAGACCCCGACTGAGATGGATGGCTACTGTAAGGAGGGATATGCAAGAAGCCCAAATCCAATCAGAGACGACCCAGGACCGAAAATCCTGGCGAAACATAACTAGGAGAGCCGACCCCAAATAATGGGAACAGTACAAGGGAAAGAAGAAGGAGAAGAAGAAACAAAATTCTCGGGATATGTATAGACTGAAGACTAGAAAAGTATAGACCCGTCGCTTATTAATATCATCATAAATTAATTCGGCGGGAGAGTATACGGTGACCGGGATGTGCCCAACAAAACTATACTTTTTAGCCAAGATGTAGAATTTTTAGAGCGTGGCTGGAATTGGTAGTGGTACACCGTCTGGTGTAGGAAGCTTGGCGCTACTTATGATCTGATATCTTTTTAACGCTGAAAGCTATATGAGGTAGGGAGTCTTGGCAATCACTTTACATGTAATGTTTTTGGTGGGATTTGTTAGTCTGTAAGGTATTTGTAAATATGGGCTTTGTTGCTGAGACAAATAAATAAATAACATAATTAAATATGTTGGAGTTCAGACGGAACTGGTACCTCTGAGGCTAGTTGTAGTAGGTATAGCGATGTGAATACCAGCCCTGCACTTACGCTTTTCTTTAGAAACGAAAAAAAAAACAAAATTGCCGTACGGCTTGACATTCGGCATAAATAATTAAAGAACATTGATCCTAATGTAACCTTGACGTAATGGGAAATGAGGCGGTGGCGCGGAAGTTGTCGGTTACTTTGGTACTTAATTAACTATGGACATAACTGCGGTTCGATGGAGGTTAAAATCAAACAGAATGAGCCGAATACGATGAACGTCAATGGGGGTTTATTGTGTCTAAAATCAGGAGATTTTAGAACTGTAAAAGGGTGGTCTCATCGCCACACCACGGAAGCACGGAACTGAGAACCTAACGGAAATGAGTGAAGCCTTTCGTGGGATACCTAATATTGAATAGCCAGTCTTTATTATTTTGTCTGTTTCAGGGCCGATTTTTATTAGAGGTATATATTATCAAATTATAATTTTTAGTCAGAATTGGATAAAAGTGGTTGGATGCGCTCTTATAATTCGCATATATACCATCGGTGCTTTAGGGAGCATTCAAAATGTCCAAACACTAAAGTCGCAATTAACTTGCCCAACTTAATGTTTCCAAGAACTACACCGGCTGTATAGCCTTCACATTAAAGGCCCGTAATCTAATTGTGCGAGGATACCCATTCATAAGATAATGCTTTTCTGATTAAAACTCAAATGGCTTGCTGCCAGCTACGTTGCTAGAACACCACGTGCGACCCATAAAGGGAGCAGTACTCCCGAGTTTTACATCACCGCTCCTCGTCCTCAATAAGGAAAAGAGATCAATTGTAAGGTACTAGGTAAAGCTTTAAGAGAATTTAAAAGTTTGTAGGAGCCAGAGCAGGTAAAAAACATCCTGAGTTTGAGCAAAAAAAGCGACAATGGCTCTATGTAATTTCCTAAGAAGAAATGTCATGTAAATAGCTACCTACTTCATAATTTCAAGGTTCCAAAATGGAGAAACATCGAGCAGATACCTATACCAACCTATACGTTCTTGTCCATCTCTCCGTGCGTCAAGTGGGAAAGATACAAAGCATAGGAAACAGCAAAGTTTGCGATTAACCCTTTTCCAGGCAGAGGCGTTATATTGACCACATGCGGCCTGTCAAACATATATTCTATTGTCAATGAATAAGACTGACATTCGATTGCCATTTTTCAACTGCCGGCCTGGGAAAGGGTTAAAATACAAAAACATTCGGCCGATTTTAACACGCGATTACAAAATCAGTGTACAATAAGTAATTTACGTTAAAAACAAAGTTTTAACCGACTTAAAATCAGTAGCCAAGTTTGCCTATAAAATTTGAAGAGTTCCCTCGATTTCTCCAGGATCCCATCATCAGAACTGGATTTTGATGACAAGGGGACCAATCTGGAAGTACATAATATATGCTTTCAAACAATGAAATATTTTTTCAAATTGGTTCATAAATTAAATTACCGAGTTATCGCCTAACAAACACACAAAATAAAATACAGTCGAATTAAGAACCTCCTCCTTTTTTTGAAGTCGGTTAAAAATTACACCAGTCAGATGGCAGTCGCTTTCGCAAAACTAGCGCCTATGCCAAATCTTGGGATTAGGTGTCAAAGCGGACCCCGGACTCCTTTAGGACACAACCGGGAATAACGCTAGGAGCATGATGATGGCTAAAAATTACACCAGCCCAAACCTTTAACTATAAACTTGGTCTTAGTTTTAAACATATTATAAACAAAACTAGGTACGTCAGGATATACCTAAGTATTCACTCTACAAATAAGGCGTAGTACGACCTTGTGATGCATCCAGTGCAGTCGTCATGCTATCGACCTTGCAGGGACCTTATTAATAGTGTACTACAGGATATTCACCCCAGGAAAAAGGCATAATAATACCATGTGATGCATTCAGTGCAAGGCTCGTCGTCATGCAACTATCGACCTAGCACGACGTCACCCGCTTGCAACCCCCTCATTACGACACAGACAATCCAAATGTATCTAATATTCATGCAATAAACTGGCCGAATGACAAACTACGACGGCATGGTAAATAACACAATAAACTTCGCAGAAAACTTTACAGAATTGAATTAAGTACAAGCAACTAAAGCCAATGTTTACTTTATTGTATTAAACTCACGGATAAGTTTGATGGTATTTCGGTGTAGCAGCTCGCGGTGCAGCGTGCAGCGCGGCGGAGGGCTAAGTGCGTATTAGACACGTCGCGACCAAAACAAAAGCACACTCCGATGTATCGATTGCAGAAGCAACAGTTTGCAGAGCGCTGAGCGCGACGCGCGGTCAAGGACTTTTATGAAGTTAACAGCGTATTTGGAAGCTGTGATAGGGCTGCGGATGCTATGGATATATGCAGGCAGGAGCTGCTGAGGCGAGAACAGCGCGCGTGTCACGCGTGCGATCGCGGACCACGACTCGGCCCTCGGCCGCTCGGTGCTCGGTGCACCCCGCGAGCCGCACGCACCCGCCCCACAGCGCATGCCCAACCTTCACTTCACTACCCGCCTACTCACAATTGTTTTGCCTGGTTTATCTCAGACAGTTTGATAGCGCGCTGAATGCGCTCACGTACCAATTCCTACGCGGGTACTAACAAAACTAAAATCAATAAATACTTACCGTACTCGGTCAAACTTCGACTGTACCATTTTAAGAGCAAATATCCAATATTACCCAAACACTAGGAATTTATAATTTTTTTTGTATTTTTTTGGAAATTGTTACATCGTCAGATGCAAATCGTTGAACGAATTCAAATTTCGTGCTAATCAATCACTCTCAAACTTTCATAAACCACTTTTTTTTTTATATGCCTTGCAACAGCCCTTTTCGAAGTCAGCCATCAGGTAAACGGAATCAAAAGAAGCAATTGATGGATTACATAATCATCATAAATAAAGCAAATTTTAATAAAATATTCAACTTTAAGGTACAATTTTACGCCGCATTCCCTTCACATTTATTAATCTGTGTTGCCATATTACAAAATAAACCATAGACAAGACAGAGCGTCCAACTGTCAGCCGCAGTCGATCATTTGTCAAGTGATTGGTGATTGTCAATAGGTGACAGTCGCAGTCATGGCCGAGTTGATTGCGGTGCCGTTGAAGAAGTCCTCGGACGTAGAATTGGTGAAGCCCCTGCGGAACCTGCTGCAGAACACGTATGAAGGCGAGGATTGCACCGACTCGCTGACGGAGCTCGCGCGGCTCCGTTCCGACGCGATATGGAAGGTGTACGACCGGGCCTCTCTGGACGTTCTCTACAGGTACATAGATGAGTCATTTATCGCCATTGAATCATTATTTATTCCTATTGCGCTATTATTTCGGCGAATTAGAACAACTTGTGGGTTTTATAGTAAGAAAAGTGTTGATAAACATGTGGTAGGGATGTCATCGACCTTGTAAACAAAGGGCTTGACAGGGCGCAGTCGCGGGTGTTTGTTTACTGGTGTTGTGTGCGCAGCTACTACGACCAGCTGGCGTCGCTGGAGGAGAAGGTGCCGCCACAGGAGGTGCAGATCCCGTTCAAGTGGAAGGATGCCTTTGACAGGGGGACCCTCTTTGGGGGAAGAATCAGTCTCAGTAAGTTCATTAAACACATTTTTTTTCTATATGTAAACTGTCTTCATAAAATAGAGTTTAGCGGCTGCTAAATCCAATGAAAGCACCTTTTTTTAGACATAAATGTGTGTGAAACCTACTTTCTGATAAATTGCTCCATTCCTTTTAACGCAATCAGTTCTTTGAACTAACAACAACATTTCTCTTACTATACATTGATCTTAACAAAAGTTAATTCAAATCTGGCAACAATAATTCTTATGAAAAGTACAATGACTATGTTCAAACTACTGACATTGTTATTGTATTTCTTGGGAGCATGGTGTTTAGAGAGGTAGGGGGAGGGGGGTACCCTAGGGTTGAGATGTAGCAAAGGGGATGCAGGACTTTTCGATGGTGGGTTGTTATTTTGACACATGTAGGAGCTGTATACATATTTTGGAATGATGGGAGTATTTTGGAATACATTTTTTTTTAATATTCGGAAAACTATAAATTCAAAAAAAGAGGCTTCAGCAGTTTCGATGATATGGGTATTATAATGATTCAGTATTAGACACTTTTCAATTTTGAGGTCCAATATCTCGGCCATTTTTTATTTTAGAGATTTTTTTTTATATAAAGTATGCTTATTTTGGCCTAGTCTAAACAATAGAAACATATAAAATATGTGTCATAATGATGACCCACCGACGAAAAAAATTCTAAGTCCTGCGTACCCTTTGCTACACCCCAACCTACCCTAGATACAATGGTAGGTCATCTCCCTCATATTTGGAGCAGCCCAACTGGGGAAGTACGTACAGTCAACCAATTTGATTCCTAGGCCATCATAGAACCTTGCCATTGTAAATGCTATGTCAATACGGGTTAGGATTATTGCACCACACTATGTAGCAGTTAAAATGACAGGGCTCTATGGTGGCCTAGGAATCAAATTGGTTGACCGTACATCCACCTGACAGAAGACCGTAGCTATAATAACATTATTACAAGTAAAAAACATTGATAGGCTACAGGGTCTTCTTGCGATCAGGCAACTTGTATACAATTTTGCCTCCATGAATGTAGTATAAATAAAATTTGTTTTGTGCACATTATTCTATTGTTATACCTTAGTCAACAACATCAACATCTCAAATTGCCCCAGTATTATAACCGTGTCATCCATCAGTAGCAAAATAGACATGTGTGTGTGTGACTAATGAATGACTCAAACTGAGTTGACAATTAATAATGCAATTTGACTAAACCAACTATTTACCTACACAAAAAAAATACTAGGCAGTTTTTCAAGTACAGTAGACACCAAACACCTTGAGCAAATTATTTTTTCTTTTTATTAAAAATTATTTAGTAATTAGTTAAAAATGACACATACACATTATTATACTACCCAAAGAAATGTAATTCCATAAAAGCGGGGTTCTTTTTTTGATCATAAGTGTAGTCATCACATGTAGACTGTTATACTCTCCATGTAATTTAATGATATTTTTTTAAGGATAAAAATTATTTATTGGTTCTTAAAAAAACTTAAATTAATTACAAACTTCTGCCAAACCACCGTGCAGCTTGTTGGCAGACGAGACTCCAATTATTTTCATTTTTACATACCAAATCTAAAATTTGTTCTGGGTAAAGTAGGTACGGTCGGCGTCAAACATGCATATGCATACACTTTTTTACCAACTTAATTAATTTGATTAGAACCATCTTAATATATCAGTAATAATACCTCATAAGTTTCGTAACAAGCCCTTATCAAAATGTGTTACAGTGACACATTTACATGATGTGTTATTTGTACGAACAACTTTTTTTAAGTGATTTTGTCAAATTGATAGTAACAATGAGAATATGGAAATTCTGTGATATGGCAGCCTTTTACTCAAATAAAAACTTTATTGATATGCTTCACATATATACAGTCATGGCCAGATAATTAAGAACATGATTTTTTTCCCCATACAGTTGCATACAAATATGACTTTTCAAATTTGATGATAATTTATTGATTTGTGTTTTATTGATTTTGTTTCTGATTATATGGATGTAACCGTGTTTAAACAGAATATAATATAGTGCAAAAGAGCTTCTAAAATGTAGACTTTAAAAAATACAGGCGATCAAATCAACACTTTTTATAAGTTCATCATACATTGTTCCTAATTACAGTATGAACTCGTAAAAACTGTCCATTTGACCATCCGTATTTTTTAAGCACAACTTTTACAGAACTTTTATATAAACTAAATTAAATCTTATTTATACACAGATACCTCCATATACTCAGAAATAAAATTGGCCAAACATATTTCAAATCATCATTAAATTTGAAAAGTCATATTTGTATGCAGTTGTATGGGGGTAAAAATCTTGTTCTTAATTATCTAGCCATGACTGTAGTTGTAATGAACAGTAGGTAAGTAACTTGTAAAACCATCATACAATGTCACTGTACTTTTCCAGTAAAATGCAATTTGAACCTGTTTTAAAAGAAACAAAGTCCCATTTTCCTATTATAGTTCAATATTAGACTAAAAAATCTAACCTATTTTTGAAACTCTGTAACAAACAATTTGCAGCTAAAATATTGTTTAATATTATCCTTATGTTGTTAGCGCCACTGTCACAACATACGGATAAACTTTTTGATAAATAATTCAATACTATCCTGCCAACTATGACTCACTGTAGCTTGAATTAGCTTTAGATTAATGATAAACATTGGGTTATACAAAACCCTATTTTATAGCACTATTACGTATTTCCTCAATTAATTTAATACCAACGTTAGACTATAAGTATATTCTAACATTCTTTTGTTTATCACGCCTAAGCAAAAAATAATTTTGGTTATTGGGTAAAAATGTTGTAATTTTTTTAGCTGAGCGGCAACTCGTAAAAGTAGTAGATTAAGATCTATTCAATATTTCCACAGGTCATATTGAAAAATTATAAACAAAACTTAAAACTTTAATATCTCGGCTCCGATATTGTTTAAAGCGTTTAATTTTATATATCTAAGCTTATTAAGAGGTCCTCTAAACGATTATTAAAAAAAGCGGCCAAGTGCGAGTCGGACTCGCACATGACGGGTTCCGTAAAATAAATTGCGGTTTACGATTTATGACGCATTAAAAAAAAAACTATTTGCTAGATCTCGTTCAAACCAATTTTCGGTGAAAGTTTGCATGGTAATGTACATCATATATTTTTTTTAGTTTTATAATTCTCTTATTTTAGAAGTTACAGGGGGGGGGGGACACATTTTACCACTTTGGAAGTGTCTCTCGAGCAAACTATTCAGTTTAGAAAAAAAAATTAGAAACCTTAACATCATTTTTCCATCCATAGATACCCCACACGTATGGGTTTGATGAGATTTTGAGTTTAGTAAAAAACTTAATGTTTTTTTTTCGATTTTTGTGTGAAAATCTTAATGCGGTTCACAGAATACATCTACTTACCAAGTTTCAACAGTATAGCTCTTATAGTTTCGGAAAAAAGTGGCTGTGACATACGGACGGACAGACAGATAGACATGACGAATCTATAAGGGTTCCGTTTTTTGCCATTTGGCTACGGAACCCTAAAAACATCCTTGGCCGCAGCAAATAAAAAAATACGACAATTTTTGTCATACAAACTTGCCCAATGCCCTTTGCGTTTACATATTTTGTCACCATTGACTTTTCTACTTACAGGGTTCTTGTTCTTGGGATCAAACCAAAATAATTTTCTGTCAAAAATTACATTTTTGGTACAAGCTTGCAAGACCAACTTTTTTGCACAGTCATCATTGAATCATTGACAGGATTCTAATTAGAGTAATTAGCCCAAACACGGATTTATCTGTTGTATTTTCCTTCCTTTCCTAAATCTAAGACATAGATATAAAATAGCCCTCCCAACAAGTAACTTACAAATGAGAAATAAAAGCCCCCATATGACAACAATACGCATTTACAATAGCCTACCTAAAGAAATAGCTGATGAGGTCAAATATACTAAATTTGTTCAAAAGTTAAAATCATATTTAATAGAAAACAGTTTTTATTCACTGAAAAACTTCTTCAATGTAAATAGTTACCATAGATAATCTTCGCAAATGTTATCCTAGATATTGATACCCTACCTACATGTAAATCTTAGTTTAAGTACTATAATTTTTAATTTGTAATGTGTACCTACGTTTTGAGACGAAGGATTTGCAATACCCTTACAGGGTGTCATGTTGTACCTACTATAGACTGTAAGATATTTAAGACCTGACATGAGTGCAATAAAGTATTCTATTCTTATTCCTTCCTGGAGGAATTCCCATGGCGACCATTTGTCTCCATCATCAGACCAGCCTTATAGCACCGTAATATTGCACGTTCATCCGACTTACACGAAGTGTAAAAAAAAATCAACTCAATCATATATTTATCAATATATATTTTTATTTTATTTTTGTAACCGAGTCTTGACGAAGCATGTTGCTGATTATTGGTTGTAAGTATTTAATATTAGACGAAGTTTGTTGCGGATACTCACTCTGTGCTCATTTCTGACGAAACCTGCGCTGTGGATATTTAACTTTGTGGATTGCTTTGATTATGCTTTGAATAAATTAATTTTAATTTACTCAATCATTATTTGGAAGTTGGTCAAATTTGACTTGCAAGATTTGACCTGAAGAAATAACCATAGCAGGTTGCAAGCTTGTAATAACTACAATATGTTCGCTTATCTCTAAAACGATTTTGTAGAAAAATAGCTAAGGACCATCTCGACCACGTCAGCTTTTGGGTAAAAAAACCAGCATTCAAATCGGTCCATTCGTTTAGGAGCTACGACGCCACACACACACAGACACACAGACACGTCAAACGTATAACACCCCTCTATTTCCGTCGAGGGTTAAAAATAATTATATTTGAATGATGACAATGATCTGTATTACCCTCCTGAGACCTCAATACAAAAATGAATACAATCTAATTTTAACCAAACAATAGGGAACATTACGCAAAACTCTTCGTAGGTGGCGACACTAGCAGCGTTGACATTGTATCTCGTTCCCACTTGCGGTATTGTCTATGCAAGCATCCTTGTCACTCATTTGACAATCAATTGTGCATGTGTGTGTGAATCTCTATATTCCTATACTGATTTACTATTATTGGTAGTGCTGCCTCTGGCGGCAGAACATTGCAGTAATGTTCCCTATTGGGATAATAATAATGAATTTTAATTAGTTCTAAAATCGAAATTTGTTCGAGAAAATATTCCTTTAATATTTCATTAAATTCATTTGAACCATTTAGTTATTTCTAGATCCGATCGATAGATAGGTAGGATAGAATCCGATGGAGGACTCTGGGGGAGGCCTATGCCAAAGGCAACCAGACAATGTCTGAGGAAAACGGCTATCAGTAATCAGCAATAGTAACCTGGGACTCACGAAGACAAGTTTTTGACTGTGATTTATGTTGCAGCGGTGAGCTCACTGGCGTATGAGCGAGTGTGCATCCTGTTCAACATCGGGGCGCTGCAGAGCACCCTGGCCTCGCAGCAGCCGCTAGACACCGAAGACTCGCTCAAGCTCGCCGCCAAGCTGCTGCAGGTAAACAAGTTTGTGTTGCAGCGAGCTCGCTGTATGAGCGAGTGTGCATCATGTTGAACATCGGGGCGCTGCAGAGCACCCCGGCCTCGCAGCAGCCGCTAGACACCGAAGACTCGCTCAAGCTCGCCGCCAAGCTGCTGCAGGTAAACAAGTTTGTGTTGCAGCGAGCTCGCTGTATGAGCGAGTGTGCATCATGTTGAACATCGGGGCGCTGCAGAGCACCCCGGCCTCGCAGCAGCCGCTAGACACCGAAGACTCGCTCAAGCTCGCCGCCAAGCTGCTGCAGGTAAACAAGTTTGTGTTGCAGCGAGCTCGCTGTATGAGCGAGTGTGCATCATGTTGAACATCGGGGCGCTGCAGAGCACCCCGGCCTCGCAGCAGCCGCTAGACACCGAAGACTCGCTCAAGCTCGCCGCCAAGCTGCTGCAGGTAAACAAGCGTGTGCACAGCGAGCTCGCTGTTTGAGCGAGTGTACATCCTGGTGAACATCGGGGCGCTGCAGAGCACCCTGGCCTCGCAGCAGCCACTAGACACCGAAGACTCGCTCAAGCTCGCCACCAAGCTGCTGCAGGTAAACAATTGTGTGTACAGCGAGCTCGCTGTATGAGCGATTGTGCATCCTGTTGAACATCGGGGCGCTGCAGAGCACGCTGGCCTCGCAGCAGCCGCTCGACACCGAAGACTCGCTCGAGCTCGCCACCAAGCTGCTGCAGGTAAACAATTGTGTGTACAGCGAGCTCGCTGTATGAGCGATTGTGCATCCTGTTGAACATCGGGGCGCTGCAGAGCACGCTGGCCTCGCAGCAGCCGCTCGACACCGAAGACTCGCTCAAGCTCGCCACCAAGCTGCTGCAGGTAAACAATTGTGTGTACAGCGAGCTCGCTCTATGAGCGATTGTGCATCCTGTTGAACATCGGGGCGCTGCAGAGCACGCTGGCCTCGCAGCAGCCGCTCGACACCGAGGACTCGCTCAAGCTCGCCGCCAAGCTGCTGCAGGTAAACAATTGTGTGTTACAGCTGTATGAGCGAGTGTGTATCCTGTTGAACATCGGCGCGCTGGCTTAAGTCACTCTAAGCTCTTCATAGAAGGAGTGGACTCGGGCTGGACCAGAAAACTCTGGAAATCCAGTAGGAAGCAACTCAGAATTATATCTGGGGTGTTCACAGGTCACTTCGGGGTCAAGGATCTCTTGGCCAAGACGGGACTATCGGATAGTTTAGACTGTAGAATGTGTGGCGAGGAGGACGATACTATGGAACACTTATTGTGTGAATGTCATGCCCTTGCCAGACAAAGAATGAACTACTTTGGTAACGGTTACCCGCAACCAAAGGAATTCAAGGTGCTCCCGGTGAACTGCTCCGCTTTGTGGAAATGATGGAGCAAGCCTGGGAGCAGGTATAAAGGAGAGGGCAAATGCACAAAAGATCCTACTGGGTCGAAGCGCATCCGAAAGGGCCCTCACCTAGATAAGATAAGATAAGAGCACGCTAGCCTCGCAGCAGCCGCTCGACACTGACGACTCGCTTCGCTTCGCTCATGGTTCAATCTAACAATCCTTCGCTAACTCGGCTTTCAGTAGGTACAAGCACTTGCGCCAAACAACAAATTGCATAACAAATAACTATTTGTTTTACAATATGCATACAACCTGCCTGATTGAATGCTGACACTGTTAGCCTTGATCGATTTGAGGATTAGTTGTGTTCAATAAGGTTTCAGAAGAATGGTAAAGTGTCAAAGTATGACTTTCTGTAGCGGTAAGAGACGACGCGGCGTCAATTTCCGATGCCGTGATATGCTGACTGTGGCGATCAAAGGATTAATTGTTTTCAGAGGCTCTAGTATAAGTTTTATCGATACAATACGTTTTCGATCGCATTTGCGTTTAGTTTCAGTTTGTATGGCAACGTGTGGTTCCTAATAGTTACCACCAGAGGCGCTGTTCGCGTTGCCATACAAATTTAAACTAAACGCAAACGCGTTCGAAAAAGTATTGTGTCGATAAAACTTATACTAGAGTCTCTGTGATAGGCATATCCCACCCACTGTACAGTACCGGTCAAAATTTTAAGTTCACCCTTTGATTTTGGTACAAATTTGTACTTTTGAATGTTTTGCAGTTCAGATGTCGAAAATTGTTTCCAACTGATTCGTTATTGTTTACGGAGATGTGTTTGATTAGTCAGACACAATTTACGTAGATTTCTAAACAACTGATTCCCTTAAAACCAACATTGTATCTGATCATTGAATGAAAAAAAAAATGAAAAATGAAAAATAGTTTATTCAGTAACTTAACATAGCTTAACTAAATACAGGTTGGTGTCTCTTTTTAAGTATCGAGATACCTGTGTCAAGAGACACCGCTCTTCCATAGTGTAACTTTAAACGTACAGAAGTGCACAGAACATGTTTAAATAATAATATAATATAAGAGGAGTAAATCTCCTAAAACTAATACTAATTGTTTATTTTAAATACTAAAGCAGTGTTTGTGTGTGTGTGTGTGTGTGTGTGTGTGTGTGTGTGTGTGTGTGTGTGTGTGTGTGCGTGACTATGTGTGTGGTGTGTGCGCGCGTATGGGTGTGGATCTAAATATGTCGGTATATAATGAGTTTTATCTGTCGTTTTCTGATAATAAGCTTTCTACATCGGAGTAGTTTTTATCTTTTAGCCAAGTCATCATTTTCTTTTTACACTCTTTAAAGGTTGTGGAGTTGATGTCAATAAGAGGATTTATTAGGTTGTATAGGTGAATAGACTGGAACTCGTATTGTCTCCTAGCGTAAACAGAGTTAGCTGTCGCGGAGGGGATTGTCTTTGGCAATCTCCTTCTCGTCATTGTGACGTTAGGTTTAAAAGAAGTACTTTTGTGTCTTCTCAAGATAGCATGTAACACGTACAACTTTCTGACAGTCATCAGCTCGCAAATTTCGTACAGCTTTTTTGTAGGGAACCTATAGGGTTTGGAGTACATCACCTTCAACAGCGCTCTTTGTGCTCTCTCTAACTCAATAAACTTCGTTTTGGTGGCACCACCCCATATAGGGATGCAGTATACAAGGACAGACTGGGCCAAGGAAACGTAAATTTGATTGAGTAGATTTTTCGAGGCTATATGTTTGAGGTTTTTAAATATGTACATCATTTTACGCGTTCTGGTTAAGATCAGTTCAGTATGTGTATGCCACGAGAGTCGCTGGTCAAGCATGATGCCAAGGTATTTTGTGTTCTCAGCCCTGTTGATTACTGTGCAGTTGCAAATCGTGCTGACCGTATCTCTACAAGTATGTATCCTAAGTTTAAAAGTTGCGTCAGGTTGGGTTCTTTGGTATTTGGTGAAACAAATATAATTTGATTTGCTTGTATTTAAGGTGAGCAGGTTAGCTTGAAGCCAGCAGGCAATCAGTCTCAGACCATTCTCGGCAGTTATCCTAACGTCCTCCCAGTTGTCTCCCCAGAACACTACAGCTGTATCATCAGCATATGCAAAGGTGGAGCCTCTGTCAATGGGTAAGAAGCTGAGCTGGTTGATGTATATGAGAAAGAGCGTTGGGCCCAAAACACTTCCCTGAGGGACACCGTAAGTTACGTCACATTCGTCACTAGTGAATTTCCCTATTTTAACCCGTTGCTTACGTCCATTCAAGTAGCTAGTTAGTAGAGAAAGGGGAACTCCTCTGATACCTATGCTCTCCAGGGTGTTTACAAGTGTGGGAACAGAAACAGTGTCAAAGGCTTTCTTGAGGTCAAGAAATACGGTAATACATTTCTTCTTCTTGTCCACCTTATCAACTATCAGGGAAGAAAGTGCTGTCACAGCGTCTTCAGTGGACAACCCTTGCCTAAAGCCATATTGAGATGGAGATAAAATTTTAAATTTGTTTAGATAACTAGTTATTCTGGTGTTTATTAGCTTTTCAAGTATTTTAGATATTGCGGGGAGGACTGATATTGGTCTATAATCTGATGTGCAGCTTCTGTTCCCACCCTTATAAACAGGAGTGACCATAGCTATCTTAAGGGAGTCTGGAAATTCACCATGTTTAAAGTATAGATTTGCAAGGTGGGTCAAAATAGGGACCACAGTGGCACTTGCCATCTTAAGAAATTGAGTAGGGATATTGTCCCATCCAGGCGCACTGGAGGATTTGAGGTTTGACAAGGTGAGGTATACTTCATTAGGATTGGTATCAAACAATACAAATGAGGACAAGTGAGAGCTGACAATAGTATTGTTGGCAGAAAAGTTAGTTGTTGGTGAAATACTTTGCGCTAGAAATTTCCCAATATCCGAAAAATAATTATTAACTGAGTTAACCGAGGCTGAGGGTAAGGTGCAAATGTTTAAGAGTTCGCAACTATCATTTTTTTGTGTTTTTCTGTGTGTGATATCATTGATCGCCCTCCACAGAGATTTCGAGTTCCGAGTAGCCTTATTTAATATTTCCTTGTCATATTGTCGCTTAAGTTTTTTAATGAGCCCGTTACAGAAGTTCCTATATCTTTTGTATGTAATTTTAAGTATATTGTTGTCAGGATTTTCCCGTAGTTGTTTTTGCATACGATTTCTATTCCTAATGCATCGGAGTATGCCCAGAGTGATCCAGGGTTTTATTATTCTGTTACTTCTGGGTACTAATACGGTTATGGTGTTAGCTATAAGGCAGCTTCTAATTTTATTTATTAAGAGGTTAGTCAGAACATTAGGATCATTTATTTTGTATAAATCTGTTAAATTTTCTTTTAATAGACTGCTAATAGCTTTTTCAAAGTTAACACTGGTTTTATATTTTTGTAGTGTATTCAGCTTGCTAACACAACGTAGTTTCGTCAAAATCATCGAATGATCTGTGATTGTCTCATTTAGTACCAAAATATTTACTTTCATGTTACTTCTGTTAATCTTAAGCATAACATGATCTAAGCAATTTTTGTCCCTTGTGGGTAAAAGGTGGCCAGGAAGTACTCCATGCATCGCTAACACATTTAAATAATTTAGCCTATTAGTGCGTTCGTGACCCGGTTCGTTGGGCTTCTGAATAAGATTAATATTAATATCACCAGTTATCACGATGTTCTTATATGAGTATATAGTTTCCAAATGGGAGTTGAGAGTGGCAATGAAGTCATCAGTAATTTTTATAGATGGTGACCGATAAATACCTAGAATCTTATTGTCAAGGATAGTGATCTCAAGGCACGATGCATGAGAGAGCCGTATTTCTCTTACAGACACCTTATGTGACTTTTTTACATAGGCGACAACCCCATCGTTCTGATTAAGGTGGTGTGTAGTGCTGAAGCTATCATACTCGTCCAACGATGGGATTGCTTTATCTTGGCTGAGTCGACATTCACTTAGTATAATTATATCTATGTTAAAATTAAAATGTGTCAACGTTACAAGTAGATTATCAAAGTTACAGTGTATGCTTCTAATGTTTTGCGAGATAATAGTAAGGTCTTGCTGGTTGAAATTAATAAATTTATTAATATCTTCAGAGCTACATTCAACCGAATTGGCTACAAGAAAGTCGTCTATTTGATTAAGGGTATTAAGTGTGCTATCCATAATTATAAATAAAAACTGATCTGGTTGACTGTAGGTGTGTATTTATTTTAGCTATAAGTAGCTTAGAGTGTAGGTTTATGATCTCAGGTAGGTTAAGGTTTATTGTAAGTGTACCAAATTTATGGGCACTGGTGTGAAAGTGTTTATGGTGGTAATAAGCGTGAATAGTGTGTTTTTGGTGTTTTATAAAGCTTTTTAACATTTTAACTAATGTGTTATAAGTGTTGAGAGTGTTTTGCAATTGTAGATTGTGTGTTTGTTGCGTTAGAAAGCAAGTATGGATGGTTTTGTTAAAGTAATTAGTGATTTTATGTATGAGTTGTTGAGTAATTGTGAGTATTACTGTGTAGTTTGGACAGCAAGGGTCGTATAGAGAGTTAACATTTAATCTTGGGTACATATTATCGGAAAGTATTGGATCGTGAGTGTGAACGCAACTATACAATTTAAATAATCTGTGTAATAGTCAGTCTTCTTGATATAGTCTTTGTACCTGGGATTCACTAGTTATCGGGATTATACGCGACGTTGCATTTTTCCGTATGTAGACCCGTCCGTAGGTAGTCCAGCAGTATGTATAGCCCTTAGACTTGGTGAAGTCGCGGGCCAGGTAGCGGAGTCGGGCGGCTTTGGGCGTAAGCTGCTCCGAAACATATACCGGGGTGCTCTCCATTGTTGTGTGACCTAGATGTTTTGCACGTAGTTTGTCATCTGGCTTCTGTAGATTGTGCTGCTTGCACTTTTGTAGTATCTCCGATTTAATAATTGAGGACGTCATCACAACAACAATGGGTGTGTTTCGCCTGTCCTCCTGCTTGCCCCTTACTCTGTAGATGTCGGATATGGCCGACGGTGAGATTTTGCAGCCGACGTTTTCAGTTAGTCGAGTAACCATATTAATCAGGTCACCCTGTGTCTCCCTTTCTAGTTTCGGAACATTTTTAATTTCTAAATTATTTTTCCTGGCTTCTCTTTGCAGGTCTTCAACTTTGTCTTCTAAAGCATTGATGTACTCTCTGTCTGTCTTGTTTTCCGCCTCCAGCTTCTCCACCTTATTTTTAAGCTCCTCGGTTTGGGCTGCGAGAAACGCGATGGAGTTTTCGATATTACTATTTGACTCCTTAATTTGCAGTAGCGTTGGAGTAATAATTTTTAGTTCTTTTTCATGTGATATCATAAGTCCTCTAATCATCTGCTTCATTTCATCTTTAAAATTTTCTAAGTCATCATTGTACGTTTTAAGTGGCAAGCCCATATATGGCCCAGCCTTTTCCGTCATTCCTATAAGATTTTAGGGAATGCGTTGTTTAGAAATGTACGTGAATTGTGTATGACTAATTAAACAAATCTCTGGAAACAATAACGGATCAGTTGGAAACAAATTTCGGCTTCCGAACTGCAAAAAATTATTGTCCAAAAGTACTCATTTGTACCTAAAACAAAGAGTGAGCTTAAACTTTTGACCGGTAGTGTATATTTGTACAGATAACTCGCACTGAGACGGCGACGCTAATACAAGTGAGCTCACGACGCTAATAGGCAGGATTTACAGTCTCGGGTGTCATTCACACCCACAGTTAAGATAAGATGATGTCGTATATTTACAAGTAAAGAGTGATTCTCTCTCATTGACTTGGAAGTTAGACCTTATCTATGCCTGTTGGCCCTTGAACTTTCATAATAAATTACAAGACAAGTGATACCGTTTTTTGGGTTCCGTAGCCAAAATGGCAAAAACGGTACCCTTATAGTTTCGTCATGTCCGTATGTCTCAGGCATTTTACTCGAAAACTATTTTTGATTGTGTGATTAAAAGTTGGAGGATATGTGTTATAATACGCTCTTAATAAAAACTACTCCATTATCAATCATAGCTTTATTCGTTCTGACGTCTCACATTTTCAGGGTCACAGACAATCAACAATTACTGCGTTCCGTTTATGCTTAATATTACAACATCTTTCCTTTCAACAATTCAACATACAACAATTTAATTACAGATGTAATCTTTAAGATAACTTGGTGTTTTTATTGGCCTTCGCAACTCCATAGACCTTGCACCCTCATCAACAATAGCCTGATCATTTACCATCTGTTCTTCACCTCTTTGAGCGATCTCAGGGTTATCCTTTATGCTGTCTTGGTCCTCAAACACTGGAGGTTCAAAGTCGATGGAGCTCTCACAGGGGGCTAAAACTAGGTGCCAGCGATTGCGCCTAAAAACACCTTTCTCAGTAGTCACAATATATGACCTGGGCTCTGAACATTTATTATTAATTGTACCATACAATTTTAAATCTATTACCCACACTCTATCATTTATATTTAATTCGGGTAAACTTGATGCTCTATGTCGTTTATTGTAGTAAAGCGCATCTTTATGCCTTTTGTTATTTCTTTCCTCTCTATAATTCTCAGTGACTTGAATTGTTTTGTTTAGTTTGCTAGGTATTATAGGTAAATTGTCTCTAAGTTTTTTATTAAACAGCTTTTACTATTCAGCTGGACTGTAACCTGACTCTAATGGGGTGTTCCTGTATATTAGTAAACCCAGATATACATCTTCATTTTTACTTAACAAAGACTTGGCTATTTTGACCCCTGATTCAGCCAGACCATTGCTTTGGGCAAAATATGGGCTACTAGTTATGGCCTGAAACTCATTTTCCTTAGCATATGCTTTAAACTTTGATTTAAACTGACTACCACAATCAGTCCTAACTACCTCAGGAAACCCATATCTTGCAAAAGTTTCCTTACATTTTGTAATCACACTGTCTTCTGTCAGATCTTTTAATTTGAATATTTCTAGAAACCTAGAATAATAATCTATCATAACCAGATACCATAGATTATTGAATTTAAATAAATCCATTCCAACTTTCTGCCATGCTCTATCCGGAACCTCATCCACCAGCATCTCTTCTTTGTGATTTACTCTAAATTCTATACACTTTGGGCATTTCGTAACAATTTCTTCTATGCTTTTGGATAACCCTAACCACCACACTGATTGCTTAGCCCTCTCCCTGCACTTGGATATTCCTAAGTGTCCTTTGTGTATCCTAGCTAATACATCAGATTGCAATACTTCAGGCACCACAATTCTTGTGTTATACAAAAGTATGTTGTCTTCTACTGTAAAATTATGCCTATATTGGTAATACAGTTTTAGATTATCTTCTAATTTATTTTTATATGGCCAGCCTTGGATTTGTATATTCTTTTAATTTCAAATGGGTATCATTTTTCTGCTGCTCGGTTTTTATTTTGCTGAATATATCATGAGAAAAAGATTCATTAGCACATAAGTTCAAAATTTGATTTGAAATACTATCTGCACTATGATCTTCTGGTAAAGGATTCCTAGACAGGGCATCCGCTACCAATAAATCTTTACCTGGGGTGTACTGAACTCTATATACAAAACGCATCAATTTCAGTCTGAACCTAAGCAGTCGTGGGGTTAAGTCATCCAAAGGCTTTGTCTGTAAAATCTGTAAGAGCGGCTTATGATCTGTCTCTAGCACAATATTTATTCCGGTAACATAGTCCTTAAATTTATCTACTGCCCAACACAAGGCTAACGCCTCTTTTTCAATTTGTGCATAGTGTTTTTCTGCATCCGTGAGTGTTCTACTTGCATACACAACTACTGATCTCTGGCCCGTGCTATCTTCTTGCATTAATGCAGCACCAAGCCCATAAGAGCTACTATCTGCTGATACAACTATTTGTTTAGCCGGATCAAAATGTGCCAAAACGGGTGCCTTCACAAGTTGTTTTTTTATTTCTCTGAATGCTAATTCCTGAGCACTTATATAGTTTCTCCGTCTCTCTGGTTTCTTGAATTGAACTTGAACCTTTCAAATACAACATTCTTCTTTGGTATGAAATACTGAGTGAACCTTTCTAGTATTTCATCATACGTCAAGCCTTTTTGGAATTGTAGTATAATGTCTTCGGCCCGGTCACCCATACAGTACAACAGGCAATCTATCTTTTCCTTTTCTTCTCGGCGGCCATTTCCAGATAAAACCATATATCTTACAAATCAATTTTTCCATTTATCCCACTCCGAGGGTACAAACGAGAACTTTTCTGGTGCTGGAACGCTGGGTGCAGGAATACTAGGAACGGGATCCGGCGCCATTTTTCCCGCGTAGTTTCACCCGACTTTATTTCTTTCTTCTGTCTAGAATGGATGCGCCTGCCACTTACAAATGTATGGTTCATTTGTCACTTTCTGTTTATTTCTTCTGTGTCTTCTCTATTTGAATATTTACCGCTGCCACCATGTTATAATAGGCTCTTAATAAAAACTACTCCATTATCAATCATAGCTTTATTCGTTCTGACGTCTCACATTTTCAGGGTCACAGACAATCAGCAATTACTGCGTTCCGTTTATGCTTAATATTACAACAATATGTGTATTTTGTTGGCCATTTTTCTGAAATGAGTAAAATAATATTTTTGTATGAGTACACTCGATACATACATGGAAATGTAACAGCAAATCCAAAAAATATATCATTGTAAGTCCACGTATGGCACATCAATCGATATACCATTCAAAATAAATATAATGTTTCTCCGCAATTTTCTTTATTCAGTGAATATAGTCACACTTCAGAGATAATCGCCCCGAAAGTCACAAAAATTGTGTCCCAACCCCCTCTAATTTTCAAACGGTGTAATTAAATAAAAATAAAAAAACATGGACATAAAGCTTGTTAAATTGTTTCACCGAAAATTACTTTGAATAAGATTGGTTCAAAGGTAGACTGCTTGTCTATAGAAAAGGATGTAAGTGCCGTAACAGTTCTGTGACGATACGACCTTTTTAATAGGCACGCAACCCTTCGTTGTGCGTGGTCCGACACGCGTTTATGGCCGGTTTTTAAAACACAGACTAGTTGGCAGCGCGACTCTCTCTAGTTGATGATTCCCGGGATAAAAACTATCCTATGTCCTTCCTCGGGACTCAAACTATCTCTACACTAGTGATAATCATCCGATAATTATCACGTATTCTAATCATCTTGACTATTTCGAGTTTTCATTCACACACTAACGTTAGTATTATTTGCAGCAAGCCGCAGGTGTATTCTCGCACCTCAAAGCGAATGTCATGGCGGCCGTACACCAGGAGCCAACACCGGACGTGCAGCCCGACACGCTGCAAGCCCTCGCCACGCTCATGCTCGCGCAGGCGCAGGAGGTCATCGCGTACAAGTGCTGCAGAGGTGAGCTGGAACCTTATCGCCAACCCAGGCCTATTCGTGCCGCGTTTTTTTTTTTTTTTTTTTTTATTATTAAAGTCAAAGTCAAGTCAAAATATTTTTTATTACAACTACAAGCACTTTTGAATCGTCAATTTTTTGAAAAATAATCTTAAATATTGATTGTAATGCGTCAAATATTTTCAATTGATATGCACAGTGTAGGTGCCAAAATAATTAATAATAATTTCACAATAAGATCGTCACAATGTAAAAAAGAAATTATATAAAATACTAGTCTAGAATGTTTCTAGAAAAAAAAACGAATGTCAAAACGAAATACAACCAAATTAATACTTAAATTAAAAACTCAAATGTCATAATTAATTCCAAATTATTTGGGACACCAACAGAGTACATAAGATTATATTACAATTAATAGGTACATTTTTTATTTGGGCACTTATGTACCCCAATTACAGGTGAACACATCATTGTTATTGATTAAAATAAGCTTTGGCTAAACTAGGCCCTCGCGCACGAGATGTCTATGTACGCCTGTACGGTCAGCCTGACAAGGGGCTTAACACCTTTGCACCGTGTCACATTAAACGCCATGTTAAACTGCCATATGAAGTTGTCAAACGAGTGAAAACGACAAGGTACTTAGGTGTTCAGCAACTTCCATCCTTATACCCTTCCTTCGTTATATTTCAGGTGGCTACATACGTGCGATGTCATTTAGACGAATACGCAATACACGGTCGTAACCTGCGTAACGCTAACAAACTTGTTGGTGTTAAACATAGACTGGCAAAGTCTGGCAAACTAACACATGTCATGCGACCAATGGTGTACAACCAATTACCGGCACATATCACAGATGCACCATCACTGGCCAGCTTCAAAACACGACTCAAATTATGGCTTATCGAGCACATTTTTTATAGATTTAGCGACTTTAGTACGAAATAGGTCGCACTTTATTTGTGTAATGTGTACAAGTATGTATATACAATTCGTTGTACCTATGCTTTAATTTTATTTTTTGATTTTTATGATTATTTATTATTTTTACAATTATGATTAAAATATTGACATGTAATATGAATAAATATGATTATGATTATTATGAATACCCGATCGCACTAGGAATGAAATAGCACGTACCATGCGGCGAGCGCGCGCGAGTGGGATGCAATGATTCCAATTTACTAGACAGAAGACCGTAAGAATTTTAGTGCCATTATTTATTATGTACCCTACAACTGACAATACTGTACAGTCACCATCACAAACATGTATACACTTTTGGTGGTTCTAGGGCCTTATCTCTAGATTTAGATTTTTTATTTCATAATATAAGATTACAATATAAATTAATTTAAGCTTAATCTATATGAATTTATATCATGATCGTCAAATAGAATATTAATTACAATGAAATGTCAACTTATAGGTATAAAACATTTAAATAAACTCATAACTAATTGATGTCCATAATAAAATATATAATGTCTAATTGTCTACGTTTATAGCACATAAAAGGTCGTCAGATTACCGAAGTAGGTATACCAAAATAACAATAAAAATTAACAAATACCAATAACTATAATATAAGTTATTACAAATGTCAAAAAACAGTGATTCCTAATATTTTGTGTCCATGTATTCTTTCACAGAATATAATGGATTTTTCAATAAAAATATTCTCAATTGACGTTCAAATGTTTCGTCACATGACTCAGTCCGCAATTTGGCGGGTAGTCGTTCGTAATAGGTTGGGCCTATCACTCGAGGATTCCTACATGAAAGAGCCATGCGACGTGGAACCGTTCTGAGTCTCCCTGTTGATCGGAGTTGCCCGGGACCTCAACACGCTCGAACATTGGCAAATTCTTTCTCACGAACATTAACACCTCATACATGTATAGTGAATAGTGCGTCATGTTTCCGTTATTTTCAAAATGTATTTTACATGGATGTCTGTGTCTAAGCGATAAGGTCCTAGAACCACCAAAAGTGTATGCATGTTTATTATGCTGACTGTACCTACTGCAGCACAATCCCACTGAGGGCGAGATAGTAAATAATAAATATTTGCGGACAATCTTACACATATCAACCTAGTCCCAAACTAAGCAAAGCTTGTACTATGGGTACTAGACGACGATATACATACTTATAAAGATAAATAAATACTTAAATACATAGAAAACATCCACGACTCAGGAACAAATATTCGTGCTCATCACACAAATAAATGCCCTTACCGGGATTCGAACCCAGGACCTCTAGCTTCGTAGGCAGGGTCACTACCAACTAGGCTAAAGATATCTTCAAAGCGTTCGAAATTACACTCTGTGAAGTACTAAACAATAAGTTTGGATTTGGAATAGTAACCGTCTTTCTTTGATTGAGAAAGTCAGCGATCTCTCTTTCGGCTTCAGGATTTGTATAGCTGTAGAACAACCCAGACATTGTATGAGAGATTTTTTTTTTTTTTTTGACAATCTTACACAAATCAGCCTAGTCCCAAACTAAGCAAAGCTTGTACTATGGGTACTAGACGACGATATACATACTTATAAAGATAAATAAATACTTAAATACATAGAAAACATCCACGACTCAGGAACAAATATTCGTGCTCATCCCACAAATAAATGCCCTTACCGGGATTCGAACCCAGGACCTCTAGCTTCGTAGGCAGGGTCACTACCAACTAGGCTAAAGATATCTTCAAAGCGTTCGAAATTACACTCTGTGAAGTACTAAACAATAAGTTTGGATTTGGAATAGTAACCGTCTTTCTTTGATTGAGAAAGTCAGCGATCTCTCTTTCGGCTTCAGGATTTGTATAGCTGTAGAACAACCCAGACATTGTATGAGAGATTTTTTTTTTTTTTTTTTTGACAATCTTACACAAATCAGCCTAGTCCCAAACTAAGCAAAGCTTGTACTATGGGTACTAGACGACGATATACATACTTATAAAGATAAATAAATACTTAAATACATAGAAAACATCCACGACTCAGGAACAAATATTCGTGCTCATCCCACAAATAAATGCCCTTACCGGGATTCGAACCCAGGACCTCTAGCTTCGTAGGCAGGGTCACTACCAACTAGGCTAAAGATATCTTCAAAGCGTTCGAAATTACACTCTGTGAAGTACTAAACAATAAGTTTGGATTTGGAATAGTAACCGTCTTTCTTTGATTGAGAAAGTCAGCGATCTCTCTTTCGGCTTCAGGATTTGTATAGCTGTAGAACAACCCAGACATTGTATGAGAGATTTTTTTTTTTTTTTTTTTGACAATCTTACACAAATCAGCCTAGTCCCAAACTAAGCAAAGCTTGTACTATGGGTACTAGACGACGATATAGATACTTATATAGAGAAATAAATACTTAAATACATAGAAAACATCCATGACTCAGGAACAAATATTCGTGCTCATCACACAAATAAATGCCCTTACCGGGATTCGAACCCAGGACCTCTTGCTTCGTAGGCAGGGTCACTACCAACTAGGCTAAAGCGGTCGTCAAATTGGTATGATAATATAAATGTCAAGAAAAAGTAGCTCAGATCTCTCACATGGTGGAGGTGCCGGGACAAAGCTGTTCCTCAATAATCTTCAAATTGTATTGCCTGGTTCTCCCTTGTTATACTTTAGCCTTATATGTTTTATGAGACCTTATGCATTTTTGCGCAAAAAAGGAAACTATAGGATTATTGTGTAGTATGGCGATTGGCCACATTTAGTGTTTAGCAGTAACACAATAGTTTACTGCTACATAAACGCATATTGCTTGTTCAGCGCAACCTAACGTGTATAAATAGATAGGTAATATATTAAATAAAGCCACTCTTCACATGACTACTCATTGGCAACGTACCACACCTTCCACCAATTTGATCTAATATCACATGGCGACCTTGCCAGGATAAAAGCATAAAACCTAACCTAATGACTACTATTCGATGCATTTGGTCTAGTCAAACATTAGTTCTAATGAAACATTAGGGAAAAAGTTAGTAGGATAACTGACAAGGCCCGTTTTGCCTATTTGGTCATGTTAACAAATAACGAATGTAACTTATAATGAACGTTGTTATGTGTGTGACAGACGAGATGAAAGAGGGAATGGTGGCGCGAGTGTGCGCCCAGTGTGAGGAGCTCTACACGGACGCGTGGCGTTTGGTCAACCGGGAGCCGCAGCGAGCGCTGTTCGACCGGGAGTGGACAGCTATTGTGAGTAATACGTTTCTGTCAAATAAATCCATTTTGGCACATGCTTTTACTGCTGACTCTTTCTTACGAAGTCATCAGCTACTCGTTGAGAAGTTTCCAATGAGCCCAAACTCGACGAGTTTGCAGTTTAAGAGATGCTAACTATGGCCACCTTCTGTTTCCATCATCGAATCGGCTTAGTGAATTCGGTGATGATGTAATACTTATTGCGTTGACACCGAACTTAGTTGTGAAAAAATTGGTTGTCTATAAAATCGGTTTACGGACGATAATTTTACGTGATAACGTCATAAAATCGAACGCTCGACTCAGGCGGGACGGGACAATGAGTGACTGTTTTGTGCGTGCTGCCGGTGTTCATCGATTTATAAGACGTTTTCACGTCAAAAAGAGTTGCAAATTTTGAGGATAACTTACATAGTTACGAACAATGCAACTTAATATAAAGCTTATAAATACAAATACTGTTATCTAAATACCCGAATCCAAAATATTTTGCTTCCACTTCGAAGCGCATCAAGCATTCTTTGGTTGTAAGAGAGCTGCCGTGGTGAGTAAAAATATACCTATAATTTAAACAGTTAGGTTATTCAATGCTCAACTGCGGCGGACCTTCGGAATTCGATCTGAATAATCCCAATGTTTCCCTTCAAACAGATTACTGCGAAGCAGATGGCTTTCCGCGGGCTAACCCAGCTGTTCCAAGGCATGGTCTGCCGCTCCAACAAGGCGGTGGGCGAGGAGATCTCCCGCCTCCAGGTGGCGGTGGAACAGTTGAAGGGAGCCCTGGCCAGGCTGCCGCAGACCCCTTTACTGGCCGAGCAGCACACGAAGGCTATGAGGTGAGCTGTCCAGGTGTAGAAGTCTGATCTAGTTGAACAGCTGAAGGAAATTCTGGGCAGGTCTTTTTGCTGGCTGAGTGGCACATGAAGGCTATGAGGTTAGGTGTAAAGGACCGCCCCTCTACCGGCCGAGCAGCACGCCTTCGTGTGCTACTTAGCAGAGATGAGCTGGTTAGGTACTAGCCCTGAGTGGTGGAGATCTGAGACATTCAATGTCATTAATTCCTTCGTTCACCTTATCTTTTTCTACTCTCTCGTATTTCCATTACAGTTTAAATTTGTGTCTATTTCTACTTGTATTTATTCTGTGCCAGGTACCTAGCGGAGGCCTCCAAAGACAACGACTTCATCTACCACGAGCGCATCCCGGACGCTCGTCAGCTGGAGCCCGTGTCCCGGGCCGCGGTGGCCAAGGCGCTGCCGCCGCCGGCGCGCTGGGGGCCCGCGACCGCCGGCCGCGACCTGTTCGCGGCGCTGCTGCCCGCCGCGGCCCACCGCGCGCTGCAGGCCGCCGCGGCCAGGAGGGCGGAGGGTGTCGGTGCCGAGGTCAGTAGTACTGAAGCCAGTTGGTCGAGGCGCGCTGGGGGCCCGCGACCGCCGGCCGCGACCTGTTCGCGGCGCTGCTGCCCGCCGCGGCCCACCGCGCGCTGCAGGCCGCCGCGGCCAGGAGGGCGGAGGGTGTCGGTGCCGAGGTCAGTAGTACTGAAGCCAGTTGGTCGAGGCGCGCTGGGGGCCCGCGACCGCCGGCCGCGACCTGTTCGCGGCGCTGCTGCCCGCCGCGGCCCACCGCGCGCTGCAGGCCGCCGCGGCCAGGAGGGCGGAGGGTGTCGGTGCCGAGGTCAGTAGTACTGAAGCCAGTTGGTCGAGGCGCGCTGGGGGCCCGCGACCGCCGGCCGCGACCTGTTCGCGGCGCTGCTGCCCGCCGCGGCCCACCGCGCGCTGCAGGCCGCCGCGGCCAGGAGGGCGGAGGGTGTCGGTGCCGAGGTCAGTAGTACTGAAGCCAGTTGGTCGAGGCGCGCTGGGGGCCCGCGACCGCCGGCCGCGACCTGTTCGCGGCGCTGCTGCCCGCCGCGGCCCACCGCGCGCTGCAGGCCGCCGCGGCCAGGAGGGCGGAGGGTGTCGGTGCCGAGGTCAGTAGTACTGAAGCCAGTTGGTCGAGGCGCGCTGGGGGCCCGCGACCGCCGGCCGCGACCTGTTCGCGGCGCTGCTGCCCGCCGCGGCCCACCGCGCGCTGCAGGCCGCCGCGGCCAGGAGGGCGGAGGGTGTCGGTGCCGAGGTCAGTAGTACTGAAGCCAGTTGGTCGAGGCGCGCTGGGGGCCCGCGACCGCCGGCCGCGACCTGTTCGCGGCGCTGCTGCCCGCCGCGGCCCACCGCGCGCTGCAGGCCGCCGCGGCCAGGAGGGCGGAGGGTGTCGGTGCCGAGGTCAGTAGTACTGAAGCCAGTTGGTCGAGGCGCGCTGGGGGCCCGCGACCGCCGGCCGCGACCTGTTCGCGGCGCTGCTGCCCGCCGCGGCCCACCGCGCGCTGCAGGCCGCCGCGGCCAGGAGGGCGGAGGGTGTCGGTGCCGAGGTCAGTAGTACTGAAGCCAGTTGGTCGAGGCGCGCTGGGGGCCCGCGACCGCCGGCCGCGACCTGTTCGCGGCGCTGCTGCCCGCCGCGGCCCACCGCGCGCTGCAGGCCGCCGCGGCCAGGAGGGCGGAGGGTGTCGGTGCCGAGGTCAGTAGTACTGAAGCCAGTTGGTCGAGGCGCGCTGGGGGCCCGCGACCGCCGGCCGCGACCTGTTCGCGGCGCTGCTGCCCGCCGCGGCCCACCGCGCGCTGCAGGCCGCCGCGGCCAGGAGGGCGGAGGGTGTCGGTGCCGAGGTCAGTAGTACTGAAGCCAGTTGGTCGAGGCGCGCTGGGGGCCCGCGACCGCCGGCCGCGACCTGTTCGCGGCGCTGCTGCCCGCCGCGGCCCACCGCGCGCTGCAGGCCGCCGCGGCCAGGAGGGCGGAGGGTGTCGGTGCCGAGGTCAGTAGTACTGAAGCCAGTTGGTCGAGGCGCGCTGGGGGCCCGCGACCGCCGGCCGCGACCTGTTCGCGGCGCTGCTGCCCGCCGCGGCCCACCGCGCGCTGCAGGCCGCCGCGGCCAGGAGGGCGGAGGGTGTCGGTGCCGAGGTCAGTAGTACTGAAGCCAGTTGGTCGAGGCGCGCTGGGGGCCCGCGACCGCCGGCCGCGACCTGTTCGCGGCGCTGCTGCCCGCCGCGGCCCACCGCGCGCTGCAGGCCGCCGCGGCCAGGAGGGCGGAGGGTGTCGGTGCCGAGGTCAGTAGTACTGAAGCCAGTTGGTCGAGGCGCGCTGGGGGCCCGCGACCGCCGGCCGCGACCTGTTCGCGGCGCTGCTGCCCGCCGCGGCCCACCGCGCGCTGCAGGCCGCCGCGGCCAGGAGGGCGGAGGGTGTCGGTGCCGAGGTCAGTAGTACTGAAGCCAGTTGGTCGAGGCGCGCTGGGGGCCCGCGACCGCCGGCCGCGACCTGTTCGCGGCGCTGCTGCCCGCCGCGGCCCACCGCGCGCTGCAGGCCGCCGCGGCCAGGAGGGCGGAGGGTGTCGGTGCCGAGGTCAGTAGTACTGCAGCCAGTTGGTCGAGGCGCGCTGGGGGCCCGCGACCGCCGGCCGCGACCTGTTCGCGGCGCTGCTGCCCGCCGCGGCCCACCGCGCGCTGCAGGCCGCCGCGGCCAGGAGGGCGGAGGGTGTCGGTGCTGAGGTCAGTAGTACTGAAGCCAGTTGGTCGAGGCGCGCTGGGGGCCCGCGACCGCCGGCCGCGACCTGTTCGCGGCGCTGCTGCCCGCCGCGGCCCACCGCGCGCTGCAGGCCGCCGCGGCCAGGAGGGCGGAGGGTGTCGGTGCCGAGGTCAGTAGTACTGAAGCCAGTTGGTCGAGGCGCGCTGGGGGCCCGCGACCGCCGGCCGCGACCTGTTCGCGGCGCTGCTGCCCGCCGCGGCCCACCGCGCGCTGCAGGCCGCCGCGGCCAGGAGGGCGGAGGGTGTCGGTGCCGAGGTCAGTAGTACTGAAGCCAGTTGGTCGAGGCGCGCTGGGGGCCCGCGACCGCCGGCCGCGACCTGTTCGCGGCGCTGCTGCCCGCCGCGGCCCACCGCGCGCTGCAGGCCGCCGCGGCCAGGAGGGCGGAGGGTGTCGGTGCTGAGGTCAGTAGTACTGAAGCCAGTTGGTCGAGGCGCGCTGGGGGCCCGCGACCGCCGGCCGCGACCTGTTCGCGGCGCTGCTGCCCGCCGCGGCCCACCGCGCGCTGCAGGCCGCCGCGGCCAGGAGGGCGGAGGGTGTCGGTGCTGAGGTCAGTAGTACTGAAGCCGGTTGGTCGAGGCGCGCTGGGGGCCCGCGACCGCCGGCCGCGACCTGTTCGCGGCGCTGCTGCCCGCCGCGGCCCACCGCGCGCTGCAGGCCGCCGCGGCCAGGAGGGCGGAGGGTGTCGGTGCCGAGGTCAGTAGTACTGAAGCCAGTTGGTCGAGGCGCGCTGGGGGCCCGCGACCGCCGGCCGCGACCTGTTCGCGGCGCTGCTGCCCGCCGCGGCCCACCGCGCGCTGCAGGCCGCCGCGGCCAGGAGGGCGGAGGGTGTCGGTGCTGAGGTCAGTAGTACTGAAGCCAGTTGGTCGAGGCGCGCTGGGGGCCCGCGACTGCCGGCCGCGACCTGTTCGCGGCGCTGCTGCCCGCCGCGGCCCACCGCGCGCTGCAGGCCGCCGCGGCCAGGAGGGCGGAGGGTGTCGGTGCTGAGGTCAGTAGTACTGAAGCCAGTTGGTCGAGGCGCGCTGGGGGCCCGCGACCGCCGGCCGTGACCGGCCACAGTACTCTTGTTCATTTTATTCAAACTCACTCTACTTCATCCAAATATAGTGCCATCTCACAATCTCATATATTCCAGGTCAACAAGCTCCGCGAGGCCACGCAGCTCCTCAACAGCATCCTCGCGTCCCTGAACCTGCCAGCCTGCGTGGAGGAACAGGACTCCGGGGAGCTGCCCGAGTCCATCCGCAGCAAGGCCGCGGCCGTGCGCGCCGCCGGCGGCCCGGGAGCCCTGCGGGCGTTGATGGAGGAGCTGCCACAGCTGCTGCAGCGCAACCGGGACATCCTCGACGAGGTATGCTCTCCTGCGTGGAGGAACAGGACTCCGGCGAGCTGATGATATAAAAAAATAACAACTGGTGGCTAGCACTATACATACACTGCATCACAAAAACCTTACCGAACTTCTTACTTTCCGAACTAGTACCGTAAAGAAATAACTATAGTTAGTAACGCTAACCTTTGCTACGAGCTTACTTCTTACTACATCATCAGCCTATACACGTCCTACTGCTGGGCACAAGCCCGGATGGCAGGAAATGGGCAGTACTCCTTGCTCATGTTAATGTGTTTGTATTCCCCAGGCGGAGCGCATGCTACGCGAGGAGGAAGAGGCGGACGCGGCCCTCCGCGCGCAGTTCGGCGCGCGCTGGGGCCGCACTCCGTCCCCCCAGCTGACTGAGGCCTTCCGAGCTAACGCGGCCAAGTACCGACAGATCATAGACAACGCTGTGCGCGCCGACGCTATCGTGCAACAGAAGTTCTCGCAGCACAAGGACGTGAGTATACCCAGGTCGTTTATGAGTTGTTACATTCTGACTTGACAATGGTCATCTAAGAATGTCAATTGGACGTACATTATTGGGTCGATATACTACATCTCTGCTGACTGACGCTGCCGATTCGTCATAGTTACGAGAGGCGCACGCTTTTCACCTCAGTTAGCATTCCTTGCCCGTGGCCAAGTATTTTCGTGAAATATGCTGTGTACTGAAGGATTGTCACTTTTTTCGTCCAGGACATCGAGCTACTCGGGTGCAGCGACGGCGAGATCACCGCCGGCGTGCCGGAAGCGTCCGGCGGCGGCGCCGCCGGCTCCGGCTCGGCCGCCTCGGAGCTGCGCGCGCTGCTGCGCCGGGTGGCCGCGCTCAAGCAGGAGCGGGACGCCCTCGAGAACCAGCTCAAGGACGTGACCCTCGACCTGAAGGTGGGTGTAGCGCCGGCTCCGGCTCGGCCGCCTCGGAGCTGCGCGCGCTGCTGCGCCGGGTGGCCGCGCTCAAGCAGGAGCGGGACGCCCTCGAGAACCAGCTCAAGGACGTGACCCTCGACCTGAAGGTGGGTGTAGCGCCGGCTCCGGCTCGGCCGCCTCGGAGCTGCGCGCGCTGCTGCGCCGGGTGGCCGCGCTCAAGCAGGAGCGGGACGCCCTCGAGAACCAGCTCAAGGACGTGACCCTCGACCTGAAGGTGGGTGTAGCGCCGGCTCCGGCTCGGCCGCCTCGGAGCTGCGCGCGCTGCTGCGCCGGGTGGCCGCGCTCAAGCAGGAGCGGGACGCCCTCGAGAACCAGCTCAAGGACGTGACCCTCGACCTGAAGGTGGGTGTAGCGCCGGCTCCGGCTCGGCCGCCTCGGAGCTGCGCGCGCTGCTGCGCCGGGTGGCCGCGCTCAAGCAGGAGCGGGACGCCCTCGAGAACCAGCTCAAGGACGTGACCCTCGACCTGAAGGTGGGTGTAGCGCCGGCTCCGGCTCGGCCGCCTCGGAGCTGCGCGCGCTGCTGCGCCGGGTGGCCGCGCTCAAGCAGGAGCGGGACGCCCTCGAGAACCAGCTCAAGGACGTGACCCTCGACCTGAAGGTGGGTGTAGCGCCGGCTCCGGCTCGGCCGCCTCGGAGCTGCGCGCGCTGCTGCGCCGGGTGGCCGCGCTCAAGCAGGAGCGGGACGCCCTCGAGAACCAGCTCAAGGACGTGACCCTCGACCTGAAGGTGGGTGTAGCGCCGGCTCCGGCTCGGCCGCCTCGGAGCTGCGCGCGCTGCTGCGCCGGGTGGCCGCGCTCAAGCAGGAGCGGGACGCCCTCGAGAACCAGCTCAAGGACGTGACCCTCGACCTGAAGGTGGGTGTAGCGCCGGCTCCGGCTCGGCCGCCTCGGAGCTGCGCGCGCTGCTGCGCCGGGTGGCCGCGCTCAAGCAGGAGCGGGACGCCCTCGAGAACCAGCTCAAGGACGTGACCCTCGACCTGAAGGTGGGTGTAGCGCCGGCTCCGGCTCGGCCGCCTCGGAGCTGCGCGCGCTGCTGCGCCGGGTGGCCGCGCTCAAGCAGGAGCGGGACGCCCTCGAGAACCAGCTCAAGGACGTGACCCTCGACCTGAAGGTGGGTGTAGCGCCGGCTCCGGCTCGGCCGCCTCGGAGCTGCGCGCGCTGCTGCGCCGGGTGGCCGCGCTCAAGCAGGAGCGGGACGCCCTCGAGAACCAGCTCAAGGACGTGACCCTCGACCTGAAGGTGGGTGTAGCGCCGGCTCCGGCTCGGCCGCCTCGGAGCTGCGCGCGCTGCTGCGCCGGGTGGCCGCGCTCAAGCAGGAGCGGGACGCCCTCGAGAACCAGCTCAAGGACGTGACCCTCGACCTGAAGGTGGGTGTAGCGCCGGCTCCGGCTCGGCCGCCTCGGAGCTGCGCGCGCTGCTGCGCCGGGTGGCCGCGCTCAAGCAGGAGCGGGACGCCCTCGAGAACCAGCTCAAGGACGTGACCCTCGACCTGAAGGTGGGTGTAGCGCCGGCTCCGGCTCGGCCGCCTCGGAGCTGCGCGCGCTGCTGCGCCGGGTGGCCGCGCTCAAGCAGGAGCGGGACGCCCTCGAGAACCAGCTCAAGGACGTGACCCTCGACCTGAAGGTGGGTGTAGCGCCGGCTCCGGCTCGGCCGCCTCGGAGCTGCGCGCGCTGCTGCGCCGGGTGGCCGCGCTCAAGCAGGAGCGGGACGCCCTCGAGAACCAGCTCAAGGACGTGACCCTCGACCTGAAGGTGGGTGTAGCGCCGGCTCCGGCTCGGCCGCCTCGGAGCTGCGCGCGCTGCTGCGCCGGGTGGCCGCGCTCAAGCAGGAGCGGGACGCCCTCGAGAACCAGCTCAAGGACGTGACCCTCGACCTGAAGGTGGGTGTAGCGCCGGCTCCGGCTCGGCCGCCTCGGAGCTGCGCGCGCTGCTGCGCCGGGTGGCCGCGCTCAAGCAGGAGCGGGACGCCCTCGAGAACCAGCTCAAGGACGTGACCCTCGACCTGAAGGTGGGTGTAGCGCCGGCTCCGGCTCGGCCGCCTCGGAGCTGCGCGCGCTGCTGCGCCGGGTGGCCGCGCTCAAGCAGGAGCGGGACGCCCTCGAGAACCAGCTCAAGGACGTGACCCTCGACCTGAAGGTGGGTGTAGCGCCGGCTCCGGCTCGGCCGCCTCGGAGCTGCGCGCGCTGCTGCGCCGGGTGGCCGCGCTCAAGCAGGAGCGGGACGCCCTCGAGAACCAGCTCAAGGACGTGACCCTCGACCTGAAGGTGGGTGTAGCGCCGGCTCCGGCTCGGCCGCCTCGGAGCTGCGCGCGCTGCTGCGCCGGGTGGCCGCGCTCAAGCAGGAGCGGGACGCCCTCGAGAACCAGCTCAAGGACGTGACCCTCGACCTGAAGGTGGGTGTAGCGCCGGCTCCGGCTCGGCCGCCTCGGAGCTGCGCGCGCTGCTGCGCCGGGTGGCCGCGCTCAAGCAGGAGCGGGACGCCCTCGAGAACCAGCTCAAGGACGTGACCCTCGACCTGAAGGTGGGTGTAGCGCCGGCTCCGGCTCGGCCGCCTCGGAGCTGCGCGCGCTGCTGCGCCGGGTGGCCGCGCTCAAGCAGGAGCGGGACGCCCTCGAGAACCAGCTCAAGGACGTGACCCTCGACCTGAAGGTGGGTGTAGCGCCGGCTCCGGCTCGGCCGCCTCGGAGCTGCGCGCGCTGCTGCGCCGGGTGGCCGCGCTCAAGCAGGAGCGGGACGCCCTCGAGAACCAGCTCAAGGACGTGACCCTCGACCTGAAGGTGGGTGTAGCGCCGGCTCCGGCTCGGCCGCCTCGGAGCTGCGCGCGCTGCTGCGCCGGGTGGCCGCGCTCAAGCAGGAGCGGGACGCCCTCGAGAACCAGCTCAAGGACGTGACCCTCGACCTGAAGGTGGGTGTAGCGCCGGCTCCGGCTCGGCCGCCTCGGAGCTGCGCGCGCTGCTGCGCCGGGTGGCCGCGCTCAAGCAGGAGCGGGACGCCCTCGAGAACCAGCTCAAGGACGTGACCCTCGACCTGAAGGTGGGTGTAGCGCCGGCTCCGGCTCGGCCGCCTCGGAGCTGCGCGCGCTGCTGCGCCGGGTGGCCGCGCTCAAGCAGGAGCGGGACGCCCTCGAGAACCAGCTCAAGGACGTGACCCTCGACCTGAAGGTGGGTGTAGCGCCGGCTCCGGCTCGGCCGCCTCGGAGCTGCGCGCGCTGCTGCGCCGGGTGGCCGCGCTCAAGCAGGAGCGGGACGCCCTCGAGAACCAGCTCAAGGACGTGACCCTCGACCTGAAGGTGGGTGTAGCGCCGGCTCCGGCTCGGCCGCCTCGGAGCTGCGCGCGCTGCTGCGCCGGGTGGCCGCGCTCAAGCAGGAGCGGGACGCCCTCGAGAACCAGCTCAAGGACGTGACCCTCGACCTGAAGGTGGGTGTAGCGCCGGCTCCGGCTCGGCCGCCTCGGAGCTGCGCGCGCTGCTGCGCCGGGTGGCCGCGCTCAAGCAGGAGCGGGACGCCCTCGAGAACCAGCTCAAGGACGTGACCCTCGACCTGAAGGTGGGTGTAGCGCCGGCTCCGGCTCGGCCGCCTCGGAGCTGCGCGCGCTGCTGCGCCGGGTGGCCGCGCTCAAGCAGGAGCGGGACGCCCTCGAGAACCAGCTCAAGGACGTGACCCTCGACCTGAAGGTGGGTGTAGCGCCGGCTCCGGCTCGGCCGCCTCGGAGCTGCGCGCGCTGCTGCGCCGGGTGGCCGCGCTCAAGCAGGAGCGGGACGCCCTCGAGAACCAGCTCAAGGACGTGACCCTCGACCTGAAGGTGGGTGTAGCGCCGGCTCCGGCTCGGCCGCCTCGGAGCTGCGCGCGCTGCTGCGCCGGGTGGCCGCGCTCAAGCAGGAGCGGGACGCCCTCGAGAACCAGCTCAAGGACGTGACCCTCGACCTGAAGGTGGGTGTAGCGCCGGCTCCGGCTCGGCCGCCTCGGAGCTGCGCGCGCTGCTGCGCCGGGTGGCCGCGCTCAAGCAGGAGCGGGACGCCCTCGAGAACCAGCTCAAGGACGTGACCCTCGACCTGAAGGTGGGTGTAGCGCCGGCTCCGGCTCGGCCGCCTCGGAGCTGCGCGCGCTGCTGCGCCGGGTGGCCGCGCTCAAGCAGGAGCGGGACGCCCTCGAGAACCAGCTCAAGGACGTGACCCTCGACCTGAAGGTGGGTGTAGCGCCGGCTCCGGCTCGGCCGCCTCGGAGCTGCGCGCGCTGCTGCGCCGGGTGGCCGCGCTCAAGCAGGAGCGGGACGCCCTCGAGAACCAGCTCAAGGACGTGACCCTCGACCTGAAGGTGGGTGTAGCGCCGGCTCCGGCTCGGCCGCCTCGGAGCTGCGCGCGCTGCTGCGCCGGGTGGCCGCGCTCAAGCAGGAGCGGGACGCCCTCGAGAACCAGCTCAAGGACGTGACCCTCGACCTGAAGGTGGGTGTAGCGCCGGCTCCGGCTCGGCCGCCTCGGAGCTGCGCGCGCTGCTGCGCCGGGTGGCCGCGCTCAAGCAGGAGCGGGACGCCCTCGAGAACCAGCTCAAGGACGTGACCCTCGACCTGAAGGTGGGTGTAGCGCCGGCTCCGGCTCGGCCGCCTCGGAGCTGCGCGCGCTGCTGCGCCGGGTGGCCGCGCTCAAGCAGGAGCGGGACGCCCTCGAGAACCAGCTCAAGGACGTGACCCTCGACCTGAAGGTGGGTGTAGCGCCGGCTCCGGCTCGGCCGCCTCGGAGCTGCGCGCGCTGCTGCGCCGGGTGGCCGCGCTCAAGCAGGAGCGGGACGCCCTCGAGAACCAGCTCAAGGACGTGACCCTCGACCTGAAGGTGGGTGTAGCGCCGGCTCCGGCTCGGCCGCCTCGGAGCTGCGCGCGCTGCTGCGCCGGGTGGCCGCGCTCAAGCAGGAGCGGGACGCCCTCGAGAACCAGCTCAAGGACGTGACCCTCGACCTGAAGGTGGGTGTAGCGCCGGCTCCGGCTCGGCCGCCTCGGAGCTGCGCGCGCTGCTGCGCCGGGTGGCCGCGCTCAAGCAGGAGCGGGACGCCCTCGAGAACCAGCTCAAGGACGTGACCCTCGACCTGAAGGTGGGTGTAGCGCCGGCTCCGGCTCGGCCGCCTCGGAGCTGCGCGCGCTGCTGCGCCGGGTGGCCGCGCTCAAGCAGGAGCGGGACGCCCTCGAGAACCAGCTCAAGGACGTGACCCTCGACCTGAAGGTGGGTGTAGCGCCGGCTCCGGCTCGGCCGCCTCGGAGCTGCGCGCGCTGCTGCGCCGGGTGGCCGCGCTCAAGCAGGAGCGGGACGCCCTCGAGAACCAGCTCAAGGACGTGACCCTCGACCTGAAGGTGGGTGTAGCGCCGGCTCCGGCTCGGCCGCCTCGGAGCTGCGCGCGCTGCTGCGCCGGGTGGCCGCGCTCAAGCAGGAGCGGGACGCTCTCGAGAACCAGCTCAAGGACGTGACCCTCGACCTGAAGGTGGGTGTAGCGCCGGCTCCGGCTCGGCCGCCTCGGAGCTGCGCGCGCTGCTGCGCCGGGTGGCCGCGCTCAAGCAGGAGCGGGACGCCCTCGAGAACCAGCTCAAGGACGTGACCCTCGACCTGAAGGTGGGTGTAGCGCCGGCTCCGGCTCGGCCGCCTCGGAGCTGCGCGCGCTGCTGCGCCGGGTGGCCGCGCTCAAGCAGGAGCGGGACGCCCTCGAGAACCAGCTCAAGGACGTGACCCTCGACCTGAAGGTGGGTGTAGCGCCGGCTCCGGCTCGGCCGCCTCGGAGCTGCGCGCGCTGCTGCGCCGGGTGGCCGCGCTCAAGCAGGAGCGGGACGCCCTCGAGAACCAGCTCAAGGACGTGACCCTCGACCTGAAGGTGGGTGTAGCGCCGGCTCCGGCTCGGCCGCCTCGGAGCTGCGCGCGCTGCTGCGCCGGGTGGCCGCGCTCAAGCAGGAGCGGGACGCCCTCGAGAACCAGCTCAAGGACGTGACCCTCGACCTGAAGGTGGGTGTAGCGCCGGCTCCGGCTCGGCCGCCTCGGAGCTGCGCGCGCTGCTGCGCCGGGTGGCCGCGCTCAAGCAGGAGCGGGACGCCCTCGAGAACCAGCTCAAGGACGTGACCCTCGACCTGAAGGTGGGTGTAGCGCCGGCTCCGGCTCGGCCGCCTCGGAGCTGCGCGCGCTGCTGCGCCGGGTGGCCGCGCTCAAGCAGGAGCGGGACGCCCTCGAGAACCAGCTCAAGGACGTGACCCTCGACCTGAAGGTGGGTGTAGCGCCGGCTCCGGCTCGGCCGCCTCGGAGCTGCGCGCGCTGCTGCGCCGGGTGGCCGCGCTCAAGCAGGAGCGGGACGCCCTCGAGAACCAGCTCAAGGACGTGACCCTCGACCTGAAGGTGGGTGTAGCGCCGGCTCCGGCTCGGCCGCCTCGGAGCTGCGCGCGCTGCTGCGCCGGGTGGCCGCGCTCAAGCAGGAGCGGGACGCCCTCGAGAACCAGCTCAAGGACGTGACCCTCGACCTGAAGGTGGGTGTAGCGCCGGCTCCGGCTCGGCCGCCTCGGAGCTGCGCGCGCTGCTGCGCCGGGTGGCCGCGCTCAAGCAGGAGCGGGACGCCCTCGAGAACCAGCTCAAGGACGTGACCCTCGACCTGAAGGTGGGTGTAGCGCCGGCTCCGGCTCGGCCGCCTCGGAGCTGCGCGCGCTGCTGCGCCGGGTGGCCGCGCTCAAGCAGGAGCGGGACGCCCTCGAGAACCAGCTCAAGGACGTGACCCTCGACCTGAAGGTGGGTGTAGCGCCGGCTCCGGCTCGGCCGCCTCGGAGCTGCGCGCGCTGCTGCGCCGGGTGGCCGCGCTCAAGCAGGAGCGGGACGCCCTCGAGAACCAGCTCAAGGACGTGACCCTCGACCTGAAGGTGGGTGTAGCGCCGGCTCCGGCTCGGCCGCCTCGGAGCTGCGCGCGCTGCTGCGCCGGGTGGCCGCGCTCAAGCAGGAGCGGGACGCCCTCGAGAACCAGCTCAAGGACGTGACCCTCGACCTGAAGGTGGGTGTAGCGCCGGCTCCGGCTCGGCCGCCTCGGAGCTGCGCGCGCTGCTGCGCCGGGTGGCCGCGCTCAAGCAGGAGCGGGACGCCCTCGAGAACCAGCTCAAGGACGTGACCCTCGACCTGAAGGTGGGTGTAGCGCCGGCTCCGGCTCGGCCGCCTCGGAGCTGCGCGCGCTGCTGCGCCGGGTGGCCGCGCTCAAGCAGGAGCGGGACGCCCTCGAGAACCAGCTCAAGGACGTGACCCTCGACCTGAAGGTGGGTGTAGCGCCGGCTCCGGCTCGGCCGCCTCGGAGCTGCGCGCGCTGCTGCGCCGGGTGGCCGCGCTCAAGCAGGAGCGGGACGCCCTCGAGAACCAGCTCAAGGACGTGACCCTCGACCTGAAGGTGGGTGTAGCGCCGGCTCCGGCTCGGCCGCCTCGGAGCTGCGCGCGCTGCTGCGCCGGGTGGCCGCGCTCAAGCAGGAGCGGGACGCCCTCGAGAACCAGCTCAAGGACGTGACCCTCGACCTGAAGGTGGGTGTAGCGCCGGCTCCGGCTCGGCCGCCTCGGAGCTGCGCGCGCTGCTGCGCCGGGTGGCCGCGCTCAAGCAGGAGCGGGACGCCCTCGAGAACCAGCTCAAGGACGTGACCCTCGACCTGAAGGTGGGTGTAGCGCCGGCTCCGGCTCGGCCGCCTCGGAGCTGCGCGCGCTGCTGCGCCGGGTGGCCGCGCTCAAGCAGGAGCGGGACGCCCTCGAGAACCAGCTCAAGGACGTGACCCTCGACCTGAAGGTGGGTGTAGCGCCGGCTAGAATGTAAACCTACTGATGATACTTATGAGTTACTTATGTGTTTTTTAAGACTGTTTGTTTCTCAATAAAAAAAATAAAAAAAATAAAAAAAATGATTGTGTTATGTGTGTGCAGGATCAGTTCCTGTCGGCGCTGGCGGCGGACGGTGCGCTGGACGAGCCGGCGCTGACGGCGGGCGCGCTGGGCGCCGCGCTGGCGCCGCTGCAGCGCCGCGCGCAGGCCGCGCAGCAGCAGCAGGTGGGTCCGGTGCCAGGGACTAGTGCAGCCACACGACCGGTTCAACGCTGACAGTTGTGTGCGGCCGCTCTATATACAGGCCTTATCATATTTATTGTTTGTCCCAGGACACGTTAGTGGCAGAGATCCAGCAAGCCCACGCGCGGTTCGCGGCCGCGGGCGGCGGTGGCGGCTCGCGCGGCGCGGCTCTCGGCCGGCTGTGCGCGGCGCACGATGCCTATATCGACCTCACTAACAACCTCAAGGAGGGCGTCAAGTTCTACAACGACCTCACGCAGGTACATACACTAATAGGAAGGACCTATTTTGATGGGCAATCAATGATACTAACGAATCGCCTTGTCCCCACAGCTGCTGGTGACCTTCCAGAACAAGATCTCGGACTTCTGCTTCGCGCGGCGCACCGAGAAGGAGGAGCTGCTCAAGGACCTCACGCAGGACGCCTCCCGCGTGTCCCGCCCCGCGCCCGACCCCCCGCAGGCGCCCGCTCAGGAGGTACCGTTATCACTCAATTATGCTGATATTTAAATCGAAAATGACTGAGAATGGTGACATTTTATTACTTAAAAGCCAAATATAGTTGAATCTCTGAAAACACACTCTAAGCTAGTTGTGAAAGGTTTGGTCCTGGTAACTCTCACGTTCTAGTCGTATCATTTCATTATCGCTGGAAAGAACGCGTTGACGTAGTAGATGTTTCGTAAATTAAAATCCGTCGAGGTTGTCTAACGTTGCGTATTTACTGACATTATATTTACCACTGTAGCCGGCAGCGGTGGCGAAGAGGGACCCGCCACCGCGGCCGCCACCGCCCAGCGCCGCGCCGGCCGCGCCGCAGGCCGCCGCGCTGCCGTACCCCGTGCAGCCACAAGGTACATTCATATCACGAAACAATAAATGTCCCATCATGATCCTTTTAGCTTCACTCCATTTCCCATAAAATGTGTATCCAATTCAAAGTTAATGCGCAAACCATTGCTGTTTATACTAGTATTTTTCAAAAATAATTGACGCAGCTGAAAAGTCTGTAACTTTTTTCTGGTGCTAGGGAAGGTTATTCTATCAGCAAAATAAATGTCAGGCATTTCTAAAATGTTCATCCTTTCCCCAGTGTAGGTATTATTATTATTATTCTGGTAGTGGCTTCCGGGCTTTCAAAGCCCTTGGTATCACTGCGCTGATCTATTGTGATCGCCACTTACTACAATTCTTGGTCAAGTCCTGCAAACTCAAAGAATTGCAGGATTTTGTTGATCTAATCTACTTAAATCTTTCGTGCAGGAATGCCGCTTCCGTTTGGCGCGGCGCCGTACTACTACGCGGCGCCCATGCCGACGGCGTACAACCCGTACGCCACGCTGCCCTACCCGCACCACGCGCCGCGCGTGCCGCAGCAGCCCTACCAGCCCTACCAGCACCCGCCGCCGCCGCAGGTACGTACAACCCGTACGCCACGCTGCCCTACCCGCACCACGCGCCGCGCGTGCCGCAGCAGCCCTACCAGCCCTACCAGCACCCGCCGCCGCCGCAGGTACGTACAACCCGTACGCCACGCTGCCCTACCCGCACCACGCGCCGCGCGTGCCGCAGCAGCCCTACCAGCCCTACCAGCACCCGCCGCCGCCGCAGGTACGTACAACCCGTACGCCACGCTGCCCTACCCGCACCACGCGCCGCGCGTGCCGCAGCAGCCCTACCAGCCCTACCAGCACCCGCCGCCGCCGCAGGTACGTACAACCCGTACGCCACGCTGCCCTACCCGCACCACGCGCCGCGCGTGCCGCAGCAGCCCTACCAGCCCTACCAGCACCCGCCGCCGCCGCAGGTACGTACAACCCGTACGCCACGCTGCCCTACCCGCACCACGCGCCGCGCGTGCCGCAGCAGCCCTACCAGCACCCGCCGCCGCCGCAGGTACGTACAACCCGTACGCCACGCTGCCCTACCCGCACCACGCGCCGCGCGTGCCGCAGCAGCCCTACCAGCACCCGCCGCCGCCGCAGGTACTTACAACCCGTACGCCACGCTGCCCTACCCGCACCACGCGCCGCGCGTGCCGCAGCAGCCCTACCAGCACCCGCCGCCGCCGCAGGTACGTACAACCCGTACGCCACGCTGCCCTACCCGCGCCACGCGCCGCGCGTGCCGCAGCAGCCCTACCAGCACCCGCCGCCGCCGCAGGTACGTACAACCCGTACGCCACGCTGCCCTACCCGCACCACGCGCCGCGCGTGCCGCAGCAGCCCTACCAGCCCTACCAGCACCCGCCGCAGGTTCGTACAACCCGTACGCCACGCTGCCCTACCCGCACCACGCGCCGCGCGTGCCGCAGCAGCCCTACCAGCACCCGCCGCCGCCGCAGGTACGTACAACCCGTACGCCACGCTGCCCTACCCGCACCACGCGCCGCGCGTGCCGCAGCAGCCCTACCAGCACCCGCCGCCGCTGCAGGTACGTACAACCCGTACGCCACGCTGCCCTACCCGCACCACGCGCCGCGCGTGCCGCAGCAGCCCTACCAGCCCTACCAGCACCCGCCGCCGCCGCAGGTACGTACAACCCGTACGCCACGCTGCCCTACCCGCACCACGCGCCGCGCGTGCCGCAGCAGCCCTACCAGCACCCGCCGCCGCCGCAGGTACGTACAACCCGTACGCCACGCTGCCCTACCCGCACCACGCGCCGCGCGTGCCGCAGCAGCCCTACCAGCACCCGCCGCCGCCGCAGGTACGTACAACCCGTACGCCACGCTGCCCTACCCGCACCACGCGCCGCGCGTGCCGCAGCAGCCCTACCAGCCCTACCAGCACCCGCCGCAGGTTCTTACAACCCGTACGCCACGCTGCCCTACCCGCACCACGCGCCGCGCGTGCCGCAGCAGCCCTACCAGCCCTACCAGCACCCGCCGCCGCCGCAGGTACGTACAACCCGTACGCCACGCTGCCCTACCCGCGCCACGCGCCGCGCGTGCCGCAGCAGCCCTACCAGCACCCGCCGCCGCCGCAGGTACGTACAACCCGTACGCCACGCTGCCCTACCCGCACCACGCGCCGCGCGTGCCGCAGCAGCCCTACCAGCCCTGCCAGCACCCGCCGCCGCCGCAGGTACGTACAACCCGTACGCCACGCTGCCCTACCCGCACCACGCGCCGCGCGTGCCGCAGCAGCCCTACCAGCACCCGCCGCCGCCGCAGGTACCTACAACCCGTACGCCACGCTGCCCTACCCGCACCACGCGCCGCGCGTGCCGCAGCAGCCCTACCAGCCCTACCAGCACCCGCCGCCGCCGCAGGTACGTACAACCCGTACGCCAAGCTGCCCTACCCGCACCACGCGCCGCGCGTGCCGCAGCAGCCCTACCAGCACCCGCCGCCGCCGCAGGTACGTACAACCCGTACGCCACGCTGCCCTACCCGCACCACGCGCCGCGCGTGCCGCAGCAGCCCTACCAGCACCCGCCGCCGCCGCAGGTACGCACAACCCGTACGCCACGCTGCCCTACCCGCACCACGCGCCGCGCGTGCCGCAGCAGCCCTACCAGCCCTACCAGCACCCGCCGCCGCCGCAGGTACGTACAACCCGTACGCCACGCTGCCCTACCCGCACCACGCGCCGCGCGTGCCGCAGCAGCCCTACCAGCCCTACCAGCACCCGCCGCCGCCGCAGGTACGTACAACCCGTACGCCACGCTGCCCTACCCGCACCACGCGCCGCGCGTGCCGCAGCAGCCCTACCAGCCCTACCAGCACCCGCCGCCGCCGCAGGTACGTACAACCCGTACGCCACGCTGCCCTACCCGCACCACGCGCCGCGCGTGCCGCAGCAGCCCTACCAGCACCCGCCGCCGCCGCAGGTACGCACAACCCGTACGCCACGCTGCCCTACCCGCACCACGCGCCGCGCGTGCCGCAGCAGCCCTACCAGCACCCGCCGCCGCCGCAGGTACGCACAACCCGTACGCCACGCTGCCCTACCCGCACCACGCGCCGCGCGTGCCGCAGCAGCCCTACCAGCCCTACCAGCACCCGCCGCCGCCGCAGGTACGTACAACCCGTACGCCACAAGGCGACTCGTGGCGATTGGCGGCGAGCCGCGGCGACTCGTGGAGATTGAAGGCGAGGGGCGATCCGTGGAGATTTGGGGCTGTCTGGGGTATTCTGAGCGTTGTCAACTGTCAGATGTCAACTGACGGACTCCCCACTACACCCTCCCCCCCACCCTTCCCACCACGGGGATCAAGGAACAGACGGCGAGTCGGGGCGACTCGTGGCGATTGGCAGCGAGTCTTTGGAGATTGAAGGCGAGGGGTGATCCGTGGAGATTTGGGGCTGTCTGGGGTATTCTGAGTGTTGAATTGGTCACTTGAATCTGACAGATGTAATCTGGTGGACCCCCCCCCCCCCCCCACACTCCCTTGATGATTGGCGGCGATCCATGGACTCGTGAGGGAAAGGGTACATGAATAAAAGCATAGGAGGCAGAGGACAAAAATATTTTTCGCTTCTCAAAATGTGTATGCTGCACAAAATGCCACTTTTATGCTCTAGTGCACAAAGTAAAATTGTTTTAAATACTAAGATAATCGGTCCTAACAGCCACACACACAATAAAACTTCGTAGAATAAACTTGTCATTTGATTTAATAAATTTTAGCTCCGTGTTTTCCATTACTAAAACCAGATAAAATAGTAGTCAATTATTATTTTAAAACGTATTGAAATATTAAATGACTTGGCAGTATGAAGTACCTACCTAAGTCTATTATCACGTGTCGAAAATTAAACATTTTAAAAACTTTAAAAAGTTAAGTGACGGGAATGAAAATCAAAATACATAGACCAATACCGGACCATCAGTAGGGCCCGTACAGCCACCGTAGGTTCACCCGCCCGAGCTTCTCTATAAAGGCCTTGGGCGGAATCATGCTGGGCGGACAGTGGCCCAGCGGTGTTGCGACCTCCTCCTCCTAAAGGTGGTTAACTCGTTGCCCCGGAAGCCGCCGGCCTTGTTGTGGACAAGGTCGAAATGCCGTTTCAGATGTCCGTGGTTGTAATAGTGCCCGCAGACTAGGCATTGTCGGCCGCGGAACAGCCCGCGGCGGGCGGCGGCGGCGCTGCTCTGACGGGGCGGGGATGCAGTGTGGACGGCTCGGTCTTTGAAGGCGAAGGCGCCCTTGCAGCTCCTTGGGGTCCGGCGACGGATCCCAGGGGGATGAGCCCCCGACTGGTGCGCCTGGGGCTGGAGACGAGGAGTCTGGCGTTCCGGGCGAGGCTGGGATGGGTGCGGGTTACTCCGGCCCAGGCCCGGACTTGGCCGCGGCCTCCGGGCTGGTGCTACTGTTGGGGCCGCTGCCGGAGGAGCTGAAGCTGCTCTCCCCGGACCGGGCGCGGCGGGCACAGGTGTGATGGGGGTAGAGGGTTCTCCCCCCGTGCTGGGCGGTCTGGCGGCCGGCGGGCTGATGATGGGGTTGGGCCCGTGGTTGTCCGGGCTGGGCCGGTGGCTTCTAGCCAGCTCCAGTTGGACCTCAGCTAGCCTCCGCTCCGTTTTCCTTGCCTTTGGCCTCCAACTCGTCGAGCCTGCGGAGTACGCCGCGGAGCTCTGCATTGGCGGCTTCGCAGCCGGGACACTCTGCGACCTCTTCCTACATAATAATTGTGCACTCTGAGACGATTGTCTCACCTTGGGGCACTTCCTTATATGCTGCTTCCTTATGGGCTTATATGGATTTAAGTGGCACGTATTTCGCGTCTTGCAATAGGTTATGTTACAGACTGAGTGTCCTTTGATCCGTATACTGGAACTGACAAGTAAGGTAGGGTAGGCCAATAAACGAACAGAATATTGTAGTTGGGCTTCGTATCTACCCACAAACTACAATTAGGTAAGGTATACACGAGCGGGAAAGGGGAATGTGCGGGCGGTCCTGCAGACGATCCTGCCGTCTAAGAATAGTCCGGTTGGGGTCCAGCCCTTAAGGCTCCACCCGGCTGTCGCTGTTGCCGGCTGTCGCCTGGTCGCATACGACGCCATGTAGCGGGTTCGATTCCCGGTTCAACCATAAAATTATTAAATAAAAATAACTTTATTGGTAAGGAACCATGTAATTATTTAGTGGCATAGGCGTGGGACGGGACGCCCTGTATGTCTACTCTTCAATGGCTCCTGTTATGTGTTTGGTTTTATTTTATTTCTCCTAAAACCCTAAAAATGATTACCATACATAACACAAAATTTACCAATTATTTATTGTGTTTTCAGGGCTACCCGCAGCCGCCGCCGCACGGTTACAACCCATACGGGACGCAGTAGCAGGGTTGACCAGGACGACTGTAGGTGGAGCGAGTGGAAACATACAAAAGACATTTTTATGTACATTATGTACAGTCAAGTGCAAAATTAAGTATCGATTTAATCCTCTCACAAATATGTACCGAAACTTTAATCCGACATAGAAGCTATTTATGAGTAAGTTGTATGCATCCATATTTACACTTGACTGTACCTCGAAGGCAAACGATTTTCGGCCTTTGCCCTGTGTATCTCATTGTGACTTTTCTAGCAAGACCACAATAGGGAACTTGCACGTTTTTATTTTATTACGAATATCAAAATAATATTCCAGCATTAAGACAACTGTAGCATTTAAACTTTCTTATGATTTATTTTTATGCATACGCATTTGAAATCTGCACGCGCCGTCACCCACGTACTATGACGTCACACCGTATATTCTCGGCGGGTTACCTATGGAGTAAGTCATTAATTTGTAATTATCTCCACAAAATTTGCGTTATTTATATACTTGTCATACAAAATATAATTTCTAATTCAATATTCTGTGTAACTGTTATTTTATTTTTTCGCTAAAATAACATAACAGTTATACAGAATATTGAATTTGTCATTTTAACGTGAGATAAAATGAATAGTTATTCTTTTTTTTCTTTTGTATGATATCTCTACGTATATCCGCATCGATTGAGTGCAATTTATTCGAAATTGAAGTCCCATGCAAGTTCCCCATTAATTGTGTCAACAGCTGGCAGCATCGTGCTATGCAGCTGTCAAAATACATCAATCGAATGTAATACGTACTCGTAAACGTGATTGGTGGATTTCGACATCTTTACCTCTCCCAAAACAATTAACTGGAGCGGTACGCCGAAGTCCGAATATCTCCATCTCTATTGCTCTATTTAATGAATTCGTAAGTGTGGTAGAGATGGAAGTATTAAGCCTTCATAGTCCTTACTACATCCCCTCGCTCCACAAGACCTGGGTATCGTCAACGTCATGATATTGATAAAGTTTATATTTATAGTATCCTAGTTGTAAGGATCGGGTGCAAGGTTGTTACTAATGTTGGATTTATAAACTGTTGATAAGCTTGTTTTTTGGCAGGTTCAAATCGAAATGATACTAACCAAAAACAAATAAAAATGTTTTTATTTTAATTTGGACACGAGTAGAACTCACAAGGCAACTGTTATTCTAGCTAGACAGCCTTATTATTATTAGGCCACAAACAAAATCTTATAAATGACATAAGCTTGGACGTATAAATCGTTTATTTAGCTTAAACTCTTCAAACGGATATGAACTCTGTTACTTATATGTTAAAGTCCATTTTTATTTTAAAAAGCATTTAGTTTGCCAGGCAGTGTCATGTTAATTCTTTCAGCGCGGCCTACGCTACGCCGTAGCGGGTTAATCTCCTTTTTTGTCGAAAATTCGGCGTAGCACCTCTGTTACGGATCGGGTGTCGCCGGGAGAAATGGAAAACACTTGTGAACTAGGAACAGTTTATAATTGTCTATCACACACACGAAATAGTACATTAAAGCATTAATCTATAAAACAATAGGGGTGTGCGGGCGTCTCGCGCGGATAGCTTTTACCGACTGACTATGACACCGCACACACACCAACATGAACAGGCGCTCGGCCACAGCCAAAACTACCCCTATATTTATAGTGACATACGTCTACCCACCCTAACAAAAAACACATGCAAACAGAATATCCAGGTAACAAAATATGAGCACGTCGCTAACATTTCCCCACCCTGAGTGCTGTCTCAGCACTCGACACTCATTGGTATTCGAGCGACGCGCGAAGCAGAACGTCTTAACGTACCAGTTTTGGCTTTCACCTCCACCACTCTGACGCGGCCATCTCGGCCAGGGAAAACGCATTGAATCACTCCTTTCAGCCACACGTTTCTCTGCGCAGCCGGATCTACAATGAGAACTAAATCACCTACCTGAAGTGGGTTCTGTTCCTGGGTCCATTTCGTCCTTGGTATAAGGTCTGGCAGAATCTCCTTGACCCATCTTGTCCAGTACATGTCGGCTAACCTTTGAGATTTGCGCCATTGCTTCCGGGAGTAGAGATCGGAGTCATCAAAGGCGCCTGCTGCAGGTAGGTGTGAAGCTGCCCCCATAATGAGGAAGTGGTTTGGGGTAAGTGTTTCCTCACTGCCAGGCTCGACGGACACATGTGTCAACGGTCGTCCGTTCACCATGTTCTCGACCTCTGTCATTAGGGTACTAAGTACCTCATCCTTCGGAGCACGCTCTTTCAAAATCACCTTTAAAGACGTTTTTACGCTCCTTATAAGGCGCTCCCAAGCCCCACCCCAGTGAGGGCTAGCGGGTGGAATAAAAGTCCACTGCACTCCATAATTAACACCTTTATTTTTCAGGTCCTCTTCATCCAGTTCCTGCAAACACCTTTTTAACTCCGTGTTAGCACCGCGTAGATTCGTCCCGTTATCTGAATAAAGGTACTTGGGCCAGCCTCGCCTGGCTGCCATACGTCGAAGAGCCATTATCAGCGAGTCCGAGGTAAGTGAATGTACAAGTTGTATTGCCCTCAGCGTGAGACAAGTGAACAGTACGCCATATCTGCGCTCGTGACGTCTACCTACTGTCACCTCCATTGGTCCGAACAGATCTAAACCACAGTACGTAAAGGGCCTCTGGTGATGTGCAAGACGTGCCTCTGGTAAGTTTCCCATTCTAGGTACCTCTGGCTTCGCTTTCTGGATCCTACAGTACATGCAACCAGATACTACGGCCTTCACTGTTGGTCGCAGCTTGAATAACCAATATTTTTGTTTCAGGTCATTCACGACTCCTTCGTGGTTTCCATGCGCGGCTTTTTCGTGGTAGCTCCGGACCAGCAACCTGGCCACGGCGTGCTTTCCATCCAGTATAATGGGCCTCTTTGTTTCAGGTGCGACGTTTAATGCGGCATCTATACGGCCGCTGCATCGAAGAAGTCCGTGCTCGTCTAAAAACGGCGATAACTTCGAGAGTTTACTGCAGCGGCTCAAAACGTTACCCTTCCTTATATCAGCTATGTCGTCACCAAACAATTCTTGTTGCGCTTGTTTTAGCAGCAGTCGCTCAGCTCGCTCCATCATCGTACAATCTACATCTGCGGAACGACGTTTACATTTATCAACAAATTTTAGTACTGCTGCCGTTGACCTCAGCAAGCGCAACCACGAAGAAAATCGGGAGACGTCAGGAACAGGTAAGTTACTTTTTTCGCGTTGAAGTAGATTTATACACTCTAAGGCAATTTCATTTATTTCAGGATTTACCAAATCACTCGGCCATTGCGACTCATCACCGTGAAGAAAATCTGGACCATTCATCCACTGACTCTTAAATATGGTTTCGTCATAAACCTCTCGAGTACCTACATCCGCTACGTTTAACTTGGTAGGTATATAACGCCATTCATTAGCGCGCGACAACTCATCTATTTCTCCCAACCGGTTTGCAATTAATATATTGTAGTTTCGCGCGCCATTCCTGATCCAGTGCAATACAGTCGTCGAGTCGCACCAATAGTACCGCTGCACCGTAGTAATTTTATGTTCACGCTGCACGCTGTCTGCGAGTCTCGCAGCTAATAATGCAGCCTGAAGTTCCAATTTATTCACAGTGATAGTCTTAACTGGTGCAACTTTGCATTTGCTAGCAACGAAAGCTACGTAAATCTGGCCATTGTTCTCCCATCGCCAATATGCTGCAGCACACATAGCTTTGGTTGAGGAGTCACAAAATAAATGCAATTGCAAGTTATTATAATTATAACAATTAATATCACTCACATTTGCAGCATCCGCGTTCGTAGCCGATACCGGCTCGTAGCACGGCGTAGCAGCGGTCGTAGCGGTCGTAGCACAGGCGTGGGCCTCAGTGGCCGGTTCTCGCTCCGTCCTGCTCGCACCTATGGACGCCTTATAATACCATCTCGGTATGCGTATGTGACTTATTAATTGCAATAAATCTAGCCATTTTACCCATTTGATAAATATGTCATCCGGAATAGCTTCATCCCAATTTATAGATGATTTCCAAGTGTCGCGAAGCATGATTCTTCCTTGTATGGTTAATGGCGCTAAAAATCCAAACACATCAAAAATAGACATCACTACTTTTAACATTATTCTTTTACTAGGTTTTTGATGGCCTAAAACGATCTGCTCAGGAATGCGCTTCAGAGATAGATCGAATCCCAACTCGTCCGTAGCCGGGTACCAGATGAGCCCAAGTGTGCGCTCGCCCTCGAACTGCTGATCAATTTTGAACCTTACTGCAGCTGTCCCGAGGGTTTCATTTGGAACGCTGTCTAGTACTGAAGTACTATTGCTGGTCCAATTGCGAATCTCAAATCCACCTTCCGCGTGTATTTTAGTTACAGTTTTTACCATTTTAATTGCTGTCGCTTCATCTGGCAGACTCTGGATGTAGTCATCAGCGTAGTGAGAGTTGCAGATGGCGTCAACTGCCGCCGGCTCGGTGTGCTCGTAACGCTGCGCATTTTTATTCTTAATAAACTGCGCAACGAAAGGCGAACATTTTGCACCAAAAATTAGGGATGTCATTACGTACGTTTTGACGGGTTCCGTCGGGTCGTCCCGCCATAGAAATCTCAGCGCGTCCTGGTCTTGCGGTTGGATCAGAATACGCAGAAACATATCTTTTATGTCCCCGGACACTCCTATACGATTTTCCCTGAAGCGCAGCATGATCCCCCATAATGACGTCAGAAGGTCAGGCCCTTTGAGCAGATGGTCGTTCAGGCATACACCTTGCACCTGATCTGCTGCATCATAAACCAATCTTAATTTTTTCTTGTTCGGGTTGTCTACTCCGAAGTGACTTAAGTACCATGTCCGTGGCGTGCGCTGAGTATCCTCCAACTTCCTGGCAAAGTTATTAGTAAATAAATGTTTTACCCGCTCAGCATACCTTTCCGCATATGTCGAATCCTTGGCCATCTTTCGCTCGATTCCTTTTAACCGTTTCAGTGCACTCGGGAAAGTGTCAGGCATCAAGCAGTCAGGGTTCTTCCAAGGCAAACCGACGTGCCATCGTCCCTCGACGAGTTGAGCGGTACGCTCAAGATGATCCACGGCCTGAACGTCGTCCCTATTTTGGCGAGGCTTACCTGCTACTCCCATGGAGTCCAGCTCGAACGCGCGGCGTACCTCGTCGTGCAGGTCCCGCAGCGCGCGCTGCTCGCTCGCGCCACGCGCCGGCGCCGGCGCCGCGCCCACCAGCAGCGCGGCGTGCGCTCCCCCACCCGTGCTCGCTCCGCGCGTCGCGCCCGACACACGCACTACACCATGAATACACCAACCTAAAGGAGAAAATGTTGCGACCGGCTCGTATGGTTTACCCAATATAATTTCCAAAGGTATCATTAAATTATAGTTATCCTGACCTATTAACATTTCTGGCTTGGAAACAACATTGCTAAGTTCGCTTTGTATTCTATTCAAATAAGGATATTTACTACAATCAATTGCTGATAAGTTTTGCTCAGGTAAACATAACTCATTAACGCTACGTGCTTTGATAGAATGAACCTTATTGTCTTTATCGCAAAGTTCTATATTCACTACCATGGTATCGCACACCATGTCACTTTTATTCCACGGACCGCACACGTGCATGGACTCTCGACGTCCGCTCAGGCCAGCGCGCGCTGCCAATTCCGCACTTATTACTGTCACCGAAGAACCGTCATCCAGAATAGCACTACTTTCGATTACACTGCCGTTGGTCGCGCGGATGCGTATGGGCACAACTTTTAGCAGCACTCTGTTGCTACCCGTGCCGACGTAGCTCACTATCTCCGGGGTAGGTACATCAGCTGATCGCGCCGCGCGCTCGCCTGGCTCATTAGCGCTCACCTCTGGGCCGTTGTTATTAGTGAAATGTAGCAATCTGTGATGCGCCCCGCCGCAGTCATCCTTGTCGCACACCGGCGCAGTGCATATTTCTCTCTCGTGCCGTGATTCTAAACATTTAAAGCATATACCGTTCCGTTTAACATATTGCCACCTTACCTTACGTAATGCTCGCTTGAACTGCTTACATTCCGGCAGTTTATGACCTTGCTGCTCACGGCAAAAATAGCACTTATCACTTTTCCAACTGTTTTGTCGTTCCGTTTGCAATAGTACAGCTTGCGGCCGAACGTAATTATCTTGTTGTTTAGACCTGTGTTGATCCGAACGGTAATTTTGTAAATAAACATTTGCAGTAGTGGCAATTTTAATAGCTTCCATGTTTAGAAATTCTGACATAATGCTCAATCGTGACCTTGTGCCGGCTTGGATCAAGGGATAGCTGTAATCCGACCACTTAGACACGAGCACTGTAGGGAGTTTTGATATAAGTAATGGCACGATACTTAGACCTTGTATATATTCCTCGCGTCCCACTACTTTCACTGACTCGACGAAGTTTTGTACTTTTATAGAAAAGTTAACAATGTCCTTTTGGTACTCCGAAGACAAAGGCTGCAGTTTTCTGATATCCTGTAGTAGCCTATTTATTATGCATTCTGGGTCACCGTGACGAAGCTCTAGAGTAGCCATTATGCGCTCAGGTGATGCAGCACTCATAAGCAAAGCTGAGACTGTTTCCTTTGCAGATCCGCGCAGACTCTTCCGCAGTCTCCAGAGATTTTCCTTCGGGCTGAAGTTGCACACATCGGTTGACTCTTGGTACGCCTGCTTAAAATGCAGCCATTCAAGCGGGTCCCCAGAATATTCTGGTAAATCCCGTGGCGTACAAATACGGCTTAAAAAGTTGGCGTTTGATTTATTGTGGACAGATGCAACCGTTAGGTTCTTCACTGCAGCAGCAAGCAGCTGGACAGTCCCATCGGAGGAGCCAGCGGGTGGTACCGCCGGCTGGCGCAGATCACCCGTATCTATACCATTCTCGGGGGCGGCCTGCGGTCTCTCCAACTCCTGTGCGCTGTGTTCCATCCATTTTTCAACATCGCGATGTGTACAGTCCTCACTAGCTTGTGAACTGTATTTTTCCTCCTCTTCTAAATCGGCTAGGTCGGCCTCTAACTCCTTATCTATCAACTGCATCCTTATTTCAGCCTTCTTTTTTTCTGCTTCCAGCATTAATCTTTTCCTTTGTGCCAATAACGATGACGTCGTAGACCGTTTAGATTTTGAATTTGTAGCAGCGCGTAATGGCGGCTCGGATAACGGCTTTATCGCACCGGGCAATGGCGCACCGGTCGGCGCGGCCAATAACTTTGGTTCCGACTTTACGCTGCTCATTTTAGGGGTCTGATTTTGCTGCTGGCTGGGTCCTGGCTCTTGAAACTTGGATGTGCTATCCTCTGTTTGTAACTGCTCACGTTCTTTTCGCACTGTTCTACGCGTTTTCATTATGATAGTTCGCGGCGGCGTGTGGTACATGCGTCGATCCGGTTCGAAGGACCACTTTGTTACGGATCGGGTGTCGCCGGGAGAAATGGAAAACACTTGTGAACTAGGAACAGTTTATAATTGTCTATCACACACACGAAATAGTACATTAAAGCATTAATCTATAAAACAATAGGGGTGTGCGGGCGTCTCGCGCGGATAGCTTTTACCGACTGACTATGACACCGCACACACACCAACATGAACAGGCGCTCGGCCACAGCCAAAACTACCCCTATATTTATAGTGACATACGTCTACCCACCCTAACAAAAAACACATGCAAACAGAATATCCAGGTAACAAAATATGAGCACGTCGCTAACAACCTCGATGCGATCACAGAGCATGCTCAATGCGCGCTGAAAGTGTTAAGAAGTAAGAATAATAACATGTATAATTGTCTCTGCACCCAGCAAAATGTCACCAAATGAGTCTCTGTAGAGCATAGTTGTCACAATTGTCAACGCTTCTAAACGGTCCATATTTTCACTGCAATATGCGGCCGTCAATTATTGGTGTATTTCTGTAACATGTGAGTAGCAGTAAGAGAGGGATACCATTAGTTGCCGGCCACATTTAACGACCTCCGTAGCCCAGTGGATAGTGACTCTGCCTACGAAGCTGGAGGTCCCGGGATCGAATCTCGGTCAGGGCATTTATTTGTGTATTTATCACGAATATTTGTTCCTGAGTTATGGATGTTATGTATGTATATAAGTATCTATATGTATGTATCTATTATATATATCATTGCCTAGTACCCACAACACAAGCCTTACTGAGCTTACCATGGGCCTAGGTTGATTTGTGTAAGATTGTCCCGTAATATTTATTTATTTATTTACATATTGCACTGAAAATATGTCCCGTTTAAAAGCCCCAATATGTATGTGTATTATCTCGGCTGTTGTTTATTATTATATGTTATAGGTCTATTGCCGACTGATACTTCATCAGCACTGAACAAGCATTTACTCACAGACACGAATTGCCTGTACATACGTCGCGAGTTGAAAGCGGTGAGAGGGACATCGCTATAATTGACATTCGATAATATAACTCTGTCCTTGTCACAGCTTTCATGTCGCGGCGTTTGAGTAGCAATCAACTCGAGCGCGTTTTATTTTCGGTTAGTTTTCATCGGTAGGTGCTTTAGTGCGAAGGATCGTGATAATATCAAATATAATCAAATTTATTATTGCATGTGAATTCACATAATTTATAATTTTCAATGAAGTCTTGTAAACTTGTAGTAAATAAATATTTTTTATTGAATTGTTGTTTTATTTATAGTTAGGTAGGTCTATTCATTTATAACGTAAGACCATTTGCGGGGAAGTCCGAACATGTCTTACGTAATAAATGAATAGCCCCTTTAACTAGTTCTGCCTACTTAGCCTTGATAGTTATCTTTTTAAATTCATTATATGTACCTACTACTGCAACAATTTTTTTTCAGAAAATATCCAATAGTAGCCATTTGGCCGGCAGAGTGGGGGACACTTGACTCGAACAAATATTAGGACTTTAAAGCCCAATATCACGCAAACGGATTACTGAGTTGAAAACTTTTTTAGAAACCCCATAATATTTTTGAACAAGCTATCCAACGATACAACACAACGCGGGTTGAACAAGACAAACTTTTTTTCATCCCCCATTACCAGGCCCCGTAGCATGGATGGCCTTTATCACGTGATAAGTGATAGGATAGAGCTGCCGTCCCTGGCTGACACCGTTCGATAGAATGAGACGACGCGCTTATCCTATCACTTATCGCGTGATATCCATGCTACGGGGCCAGTAGGTAACTATTAAAAAAAATCAAGATTTTATTTTACCATTTTAACGGTGTGATTGATTTATATATCCATGCCGGATTACAGCTTTCTAGTAGTAAGGGTCGCTGAGCTAAGCCGCATACTGACGGAACGACATGGCGAAACTACAAGGGTTCCTTGTTGACTAGGAACCCCAAAAATAGGGGTGTAGTGTAGACACTAAATAAAATAATAATGTTGCATTTTCTCGAAAAAGTATTAAAAATGTAGTCAAATGGAGAAAAAACAACGCAAGAAGTATACTCACAAAGTTATAAGTATCCAAAGTTTTAAGAGGGGGTATGTTCTGTCCCTTTTCCGCAAAACGCACCTTCATATGGAACGATTGTCATTTACTATGACGCTAATGTCACGATCAACTAGCATTTTCTCTCTCTAACAAGCAGCATTAAAAAACGGTTGTACATTCGTAATTTTTTGTGATATTCGAATGGGATTTTCGTCATCAGAGGGCCTACCGCGAAAGGCATGTCATACTTACGAGTTCGTACGTAAGTGCAACAGAGAGGGAAAACTTCGAATGCCGTTTGCGGTAGGCCCTCAGGCATAATTTTTTGCCTTCTTTCTTTTGAAGTAATATTTAATAAATTTTGATTCTACACCCCTACTTTTGAGTCACTTGTTCCCATTACTAAGTATACAAACTTCATGCTTACAGCGCGTTTTTGAAGTTTCATAAAAAGTTGCTGTTTTGACTATCTGGCAACATCCCTATTGTGAAACGAGGTACAGTCGACTACAAAGAGATCGATACGGCCAAAGTAACAAAAATATGTATACACGACTTGATTGCCTTAACACCTTTTAACCGCCGAACTTCAAATTAGTTACTCGTAAATTTCAACTCTGTCATAATTGACGACCGCTTTAGCCTAGTTGGTAGTGACCCTGCCTACGAAGCAAGAGGTCCTGGGTTCGGAATCGAAGGGCATTTATTTGTGTGATGAGCACGAATATTTGTTCCTGAGTCATGGATGTTTTCTATGTATTTAAGTATTTATTTCTCTATATAAGTATCTATATCGTCGTCTAGTACCCATAGTACAAGCTTTGCTTAGTTTGGGACTAGGTTGATTTGTGTAAGATTGTCCGCAAATATTTATTTATTTATTTAATTGTATTTGTGAAGGTGTCATCTACACTGTCACTTTGTCTGATATATCAGACGACGGCGGTGAAAGGGTTAAGGGTCGTTTATAAAATTTTTTGGTGTATCGATCTATTTGTAGTGTGTCGTAGACGACATCACTTCAAAGACCAAATTATGAGGATTCGTACAAAAATAGGGACAAGAAATAAAATAACAGCTAACTTATCACATAATCGCTATTTATTAAATTAGGACAATCTAAAGCATTAGCAGAATGTAGACTGCGAATTTAGTACTTGGGGGCCTGGGACTCCGACTTGGAGTAGTCTCTGACGGGCGAGTAAAACTGAAACGAGAAAACAAGAATCAATTCATCTGTATTCTTCACATTAAGAGCCCGTTCACGTGCTCACTGGTAAATAATCTCAATTATTTCAATTTAACGATAGATATTTAAAAAAGTATGCCACTAAACGACTTCAAAAAAAGTAGGAGATTAATGTTCCACTGCATGTATTTTTTTCTTAAATATCTATCGTTAAATTTTCTTAATTATTTACCAGTGGCGCTAGTGAGCACGTGAACGGGCTCTTAAACTGTCATGCCTTTTGTCACAAGGACACGGAATTGAACCGATTCGCCGCCACAGGCACCCACACGCCATACAAGTTATAATTTAATTATATTGTTTTTGGAGTTCATATGACGTCGGTAGCAGGTGCGTTGCAACAGTGCCCAACTTGAGTTCAAGTTCAAGCGGCGAATGGGTTAAAACTAACATAAACGCATAAAGGTAACATAACGTAACATACTTGGAATAGTGTTGTGATTTAGCGCTCGGCCGAAATAGAAATAGAAAAAACTTTATTGTTTAACCGTGTTACATAGATGGTATTTTATACCCGAGCATTACGAACGTAACGTTATATGGTAGAAGCGTGTTAACCCTGTCGGCTGAGGTCTAACTCACGCCACAACACTATTTTAAGCTCGTACGCTGGTCCACTTTCAACAAAATGACAATCAACATGGAAATGTTCACATCACGTTTTGAAACAATTGAAAACTTTAACACATACTGAGTGACAATTGAGGGGATGTTTACAAAAACAACATAACTGACATATTTTACGAAATCGAATTATTGCTATGATTATGGCCGTATGTGAAGACGCTACAATTGTGCAATATACATTGTTTAATTAGGAACCCTTTTTCCCAAAATTACCCGTCTATCTTTAAAATGGAATTACTCAGCTCTACGGAACTTATAGTACAATAATAATTACATTATCTTATACATTTATGTATTTAATTTAAATGCAATACATTTTCATAAATTTGAATAATTATTTTTACTATAGGAATATCAATGATTTTTGCACAAAAATAACATAACTGCCAATAATTTTACAAAAACAGCATAAGTGACGAAGTTAATTTACATATTTTTGAAAAGATAACCGGTTATTAATGGGATCCAAGATGCAAGTGTAACTCTATGGCCGTACGCCTGCATAGTAAATGGAAGGTATTGTTTAAAAAATAAATATTTTAGGAGAAATTACGTTTTTTTCGCTACCTGTTTAATCAACTCCAATGTCTCCCTCAATTGAATGTCTAACCTTGCACGTCACCACCGTTTAGTACTATTACTCATTTGAGGAAAACTCAACAACAATGTGAAGTAGAAATTGCGTGGTAAGAATGAACTAGGAACTAGGTATAAAGGAGAATTATTTAAAGGCTTTATACACGAGCGAGGTGCCGACAGGGTGTGAGCGAGGCGCGTCGCCGACATCCGAATGTATGCCTTATATCGTTACATTAACACATTCACGGCCACGCTAATCTGGTAGCGCTACGCCGTAGTCCGTAGCAGGTTAAACCTCGTATGTAGCGGAAAGCGCTCGTAGCGCTCTGACGCATATGTGTCGTCATGGCCACTGAATGGGTTGGCACGCCAGCGTCTTAATTTCATTTGTAAATGTATATTTTTTCGTAATTTTTCGTAAGCCTTCGCCACACGAGCGCGATGATAATGTCTTTTATTATCATCGCGCTCGTGTGGCGAAGGCTTATGTGCCCATTACTTCTCATTGTATACTACCTATATACCTAATAGTAACGTAATAAAAACTAATAGTACAAGCACTGAATAATTAATAGTACAAGCATTTTTTTGCAACAATTTTACTTATGAATTAAGCTGTCAGTTATAGGTACCTATTACGCCACCATATATTTCGTGTTGTTGGAAATGTTGGAATTGCGTCCCGCAAAACTAGAGCGCCTGATAGATGTGTGCGGGCCAACACGCACGACAACTGTCTCGATATTTTATTCAAAGAGGTTCTCACTCTCGCCCTTGTAAGCGCAGTAGCACGTTCAATAGTAATCTGTATTTTCTATTTTAATAAACTAAATCCTTTTGTGTTAAACAAAGTTCGTATTATTTCATCACGTGTTATACAAGCATGCGTATTTTTTTTAAATTTGCCGCTTTTTACAAACTTTTATTTAGTTTCACCTGTCCCGTTGTCTGTCTGTAATAAAATCTTGGAAGTTAAATTTGACCCACTTCCCGGTTTTTGATTGAGCTGAAATTTTGCATGCATATTGTAGGTATATCGCATGACATGCAATATTATGATGACATGGAGCTGAGCTGATGCTGGAGCTGGAAGGTGGCCATAGGAACTCCGCAATAAAACGACACAACCCCATCGAGTTTGGGCTCGTTAGAATCGTCTCAATAAGTAGTTGATGACGGTATACAGAAAAGTACAGTCAGCAATAAAAGCTTGTACCAAAACTGAAACTTTTGACAGAAACTAATTTCCTGTGACACGACTCGCTGGTCAGACTAGTAACGTGTTTAGCAGTGTGTCTGCCGCGTTCAGGTGACTGAACAGGAACACCCCGGTGTGCGAGAGCAGAGTTCAGAAGTGGCAAGAGGAACGGGCCTGCTAATACTGTACCTTGTGCTGCTTGTTGCGGAACTCTTCCCAGGGCTCGGGGTTGCTCTTCTTGTTCCAGGAGACCTCGGGCGAGCGCGTGGCCAGGCGCACCAGGTAGAACACGGCGCCGCCGCAGCCCAGCGCCGTGCACACGTACAGCGGGATCAACTGCAGACATGGCAACATTGTATCACAACACATGGCAGCATCGTTCATTAGTGAACAGCGGTTTGTGGTCGTCAAAACTGATGGTTACTATCAAACGTATGCGGTTCGTCACTCACAGTTAAGAGGACTCCCCATACGAACGTAGTTTATCTCTCCGTTTAAAACGGAATTCTGAAATAGGTAATATGAAACTTTGTGTACACAATGGGATCTGTCATATCTAGGTCGGAAACTACTGTTTCTAGAAATAGTATTTTTTTTTTAATAGGGAGAGTTGAAGTTTACAATAAAAAAACTTCTGTCTCTATTTTTTTATGTTATAATTATAATTTGTAGCAATTGATACCATTTTCCGTTCTAGATATGATGAACTAAGTTTGTATGAGTCGAGCGTCCTGGGGACTCTTAAGTATGAGTTTAGTTGCACTTGAGCTAAATTTAAATGCTCACTGTATGAGTAAATAATATAAATTATGACTAGTGACACGTTTTGCGAAAATGTATCTAGGGGTCCCAAGTGGAAGTGGCCTGATTGCCTAGTTCAAAATACGGGGTGGCGTTTAAATTCACTACAACCGAAAGATGTTCCATGTGGCCATTTCTTGCATATGTATTTGTATGTGTCCACAATTTGTTGTTCTGTTATTGTCATGTTATCTTAGTGTGCATAGCCATCACACAAATCATCACTAAATACCATTTTGGAATACGGATAAAATATCGCGAATGGAGTAATATATTTATTATTTATGATTATGAACAATGTATTAAGTGCCTGGGTACACCAGATCATTCCGGGACTGAGTTGTCGACGTGACAAAATGTTCAGTGGACGTATTGTTTAATGGTCATAAAGTAAGAGTGTCGAAATGAATAGGGGTCAAAATGTACAGACGTTTAAATACATGAGTGTAAAAATAACCAAAGTGCCAAAATGAAACAGAGGCAGCATGTGTAAATGTTAAAACATACAAGTTACAAAATAAAGAGGTGTCAAAATGTAATAAATTAATATGTTAAAAAAAACCGGCCAAGTGCGAGTCGGACTCGCGCACGAAGGGTTCCGTACCATTATATATAAAAACTATTTTTCTGTGTTTTTAGTATTTGTTATTATAGCGGCAACAGAAATACATCATCTGTGAAAATTTCAGCTGGAACTATTGATGGAGATACAGTCTGGTGACAGACAGACGGACGGACAGCGGAGTCTTAGAAATAGGGTCCCGTGTTACTCTTTGAGTACGGAACCCTAAAAAAAAATTACTTTGGTACTTATTCAAATTTTTACTGAATAATTATGACGTTTGGACATTTTGACATTTTTACTCTTTGACCATGAGACAATTAATGCTTTGGACATTTTGTCATATGCACATAATGCAGTAAAATATGTATTATTTTAATCTGACAGCTGCAGTTACTCGTATTTAGTTGAGTGACAATAAGATAAAAGTCAATTAGATATCGTACTGACCACGTGTGAATAGATTACTTTTGTAGTAATTTGTACATGATTAAAATGATTGACGACTAATGATTAATAATCACAATAATACTATTTGGGATCATCCTATATGCAGCGTGACGTCAATTTGATGTCATGGGCATGAAAATTACGGGCATTTGTAAGTTTCGACACTCGTACTTTATGATCATTAAACAATACATCCACTGAACATTTTGTCACGTTGATGACTCAGTCCCGGAATGCACCAGATGTGTAAGCGTAAACATACGCGTAAGTACAGTTCACGTCAACTATATGTTTGGGTCAACCAACTTTTTCTTGTTGTTATTCTGTCCCGGTAAGCCAAGAGACAACAGTAACAGACTTTCTTAGAAAAAATACTATAAACTGGACTTTTATCATGCTAAGGAGATGGTGGGGACCATGGAATGAGTTTACCAATATGACAAAAACACGTGTTTAGTGGATTTAAACCCCATAAAATAATAGTTTTAAAGAGTGACCCAGGATACGTAACCATGGCAACGAGCAGCAAGAAATAGTTGATTGACCCGTTTACACAATAGCAGCTTGTTCTCTTGGAATTATGTGAAAAATTTATACATAACTTTAACATTATCTTTCACGGGAGGTCAGGCACGGGACAACCCGGGATATCCCGTGACCATGGATGTTAAAACACATCCAAAACATTGGGAAACCTCAGAGAGGTAAATAAATAAGTTAATTATATGCGATTATGCATGGTTACAATGAATAAATGAATTATGAATTAAGTCCGGTTTAGTAAAACTAATATTAAGTGATAACTAATATAAACTAAATATAAGATGACAAGAATTCTATTGCATTTATCTGCGAACTTATGTTCATTTATTGCCTTTATATCCATGGAAAAGAGGTGAGAAAGATATAGAAGAAACCACAATCAATGTGACATCATTACTGTGATTTGGAGAATACCTAGTAGTAGTGGACCTATGTTATTTCCTTGAATACATGTATCCAACAAATGTATTAACTTACAGAAGATACATTTAGTAATAAATGTTTAATTAGCTTATAATATTATGGTTTAGAAGAGACTACTGCAGATGCAAATTGGCTTTTGACGTCCTTATCTAGGCAGAATGGCTTTTAATATAATGTCTAAGACAAATCTAAATAAGAGTAAATAGGTAAACTATATCCAAGCCTCAATATAAGTACGAAATAAACTGTTTAATAACATCGGTGACCTCTGCTACGCATCATCTTTCAGTGTACATAGAATGTAAAACTATATAAAGGTATTATAGGTTAATTATGTAAGAGCTGTAGAGTTGCAATTTTAGCAGTAAATATTGTATTTTACTTACAGCCTTGTGCTTCTTCAAACTCTGCAGACTGAGTCCCTGCATGTTGATAGACCTTAACTGTTAGATTGATCGCACAAAATCTTCTTGGATCGTCTCACTGACGAAAAATTCGATTACTTTACTTTGCTAGTATTCCAGCGAGACGTCCGTCCGTCCGTCAGTGAAGTGTCAAAAGCTGAGTTGCTATTGAAAAAAATAATTGTGTCAACTTGTTCACCATTGTCAAATTAATATTACAAGAAATCGTCTTTTTCGATCGACATAACATATATTTGTGTCTGGGTTCCAGGGGGTTACACTCATAAGATTTTTATGTTTGAGTGGCAGAATGCAAATGCCGTGACCGTGTATATTCGGAAATGAAAAAAAAACAAGAATTGCAATAAACTTTTGACAAGTGAAGTGCATCTATAAAAATTATAAATAAGTATAACCTATTTTTAATGATTTGGTGCTACATAAGCGGAAAATACTTTAGAATAAAGCGCAGGCTCAGTCCTCCTTCAAGATGAGCTTTTTGTTGTAAGTATCAGAGTGCGTGTGTGCCAAAGAGGTCTATTTATAACCGGACGGTGTTCCGTCCGCTGACGTCTTGTTTACGTTCGTGCGGGGTTTGGGCAGTAATTAAACAGGATGGTGCCGGGCGCGGCGCTGGCCGCCCTGGCGGGCCCCTCGAGCAGTGCCTGTGGCTGTCGCGACCGAGTGCGCACGAGTCAGCCCTTTGTGACCACATTTCGGGTCTTTCCGCCCCCGTTTCGCCCTCCCGGTAACATTCCTGTCCTATATGCATGGTGGAGTTTCTGTTGCGGGTATTGACACGCGTATTGATCAAAAATGTGGTATTGTTTATCTAGGAACTATTTCCGATATCGTCATGTTACATCAACATGTTATTAGTGTAATTAGAATCGATTTGCTCACGGTCTCACGAACATTCATCGCAGACAATTTCATTGTCCTAAGGCTGTCTTGTGTTCCAGTGGTAGCAGGTCCAACAAGACCTTCAAGCCGAAGAAGAACATTCCGGAGGGCACCCACCAGTACGACCTGATGCGGCACGCGGCGGCCACACTGGGCTCGGGCAACCTGCGCCTCGCGGTGCTGCTGCCCGAGGGAGAGGACCCTAATGAGTGGATTGCTGTTAACAGTGAGTGTGAACTGTTAATACTTTAATACAAATTGAAAGAGTTAACGTCTCGGAACCTTCTTTCATTGCAAGAAGTTTTCAGAAATGTGTAGCCCACATTCATCATGGTAGTGAATGAGAACTTTAGAATAGATTAGCAAACCAAGAATAAAGTAGTCAAGTGTTGAGCATAAAGGACAAAAGAAGAAAAGTTAAAAAGTTATGTTTTCCTGTTCCATTTCTTCTGTATAGGTTACAGGTTGTACGCGGGCTGGGTTTCCGCAACTCGAAGTCATACATGCGCATATTTTGCGTATTCTGCTGTGTAGAAATACTTTATCTTGTTGTCAGGAGACACGTTTCTTTGACTTGGCTATTACTAAACATCAATAACATGCTTAAGTATGCAAATCTATAAAGATGGACTTGTAAATATTTTAAAAATTCTAAATATATTTAAGTATATTTTTTTCACTTCCAGCATTAGCAGTCCCCCCTTAGAATTTTAATTTTTTTTTAATATAAAAAAAAACCCGTGGCCACAATTTTTTTTTTGAATGCTGGAAGTGATAGCAAATGACCCAAACTACCTGACGTTTTAATTTGGCAAACGATGGACCAAACACCCAGTATAAACTTACAAAGAAAGTTGATTGAATATGGAACAGATTCATTAATTTCGAACCTCCTCCAAGCATTCATACTCTTAAATATCCCACATTTTCCTTACAAATAAATTGCTGACCTATTTCCATGTATAGTTTTATCAGTTCCTGTGACTCACCCATTGTGCTTGCAATGCCAACAGGAAGCTGACAATATCGTACTCATGAACTAAAACAATTGTAACCAAATAATGCGGAGGTGCTACCATTGTGACACATTTGTAGTACAATTCATTGGGTTTGTATGTATGTATGTATGTAAGCACTTTATTGTACACAATAACAGGACCCCAAGATTTGGCTTGTCACCCAAGGACATGATATATGGTTCACAGTGCATTAGTTCTGTAACTGTGTAATAATTGTTTGAATAAATAAATAAATTATTGATAATTGGTCGATTACTGCCACAATAGTTTAGTTTGAATATTGTTACTTAAGTTTTTGTTTGACTATTATTGAATATTACCTTGTAGACCAATTTGGTTTTTTGGTACAGTCTAGGTCCAAAATATTCACACCTTTGATGCAGTCTACAATAATGTTGTTCAGTTTTTAGCATTGACTAGTTTACCCGATTTCAATCTTACTTTATAATTTCATCATCATCACAAACTTAAGAGCCGGGCTCTTGTCGGTGGAGTAATCACCATAAAATAAAATAAAATAAAATAAAAATGAAAAGGCTTTTATTCCTTTCTGGTAGTACATAACAATTTAGGTATAAAAATTAAAATTTTAACTTAAAAAAACTACTCTTAATTAACAAGATTACAATTATTACATTTACACACCAGAACCCCTTTATGAGGTAAAGGCCTCTTCCAGAGACTGCCAATTTTTTCTATCCTGGGCCCTCCAGGTCCAGTCAGGCCCTGCTGTAGAAATCTGTGGCTGCATCGAGAACTTCTTTGCGGTTTTTGGCTGTTTTGTTATTGTTTTTTAGGCTTTTGATCCAGGTTTTGTGTGTTTGTAGTTCTTTGTAAGCCTTTTTTACGCCGCCTGATTGGATGAGATGTTTTTTCAGTGTATTTTGCCTGAAGTTTTTGTAGTCTGTTTTGATATATCTGTTTGATAACTTGTATAGCGCTCTTAGCTCGTTTTTCATTGAACATGATTTCGGTTTAAGGAATCACCATAATTTAATGTAAATTATTTTCTACAGGACAATATTGCAAATTAAACAAAAAACAGGATGAAATCACCCATCAGGTGAACTGAACACATGTTAAAAATACTTCAAATTTACGTATTTTGCAATTACAACTTGAATACAGGACAAATTAAAAATAAAATTACTTGGATGCTCTGTGGGTAATTGGGTAGTTTCCTTATTTTACATTTATAATGTGGTGTCACTAAATAGTAAACCATCTACTTCAATACATAGTATAAAACAAAGTCGCTTCCCGCTGTCTGTCTGTCTGTCCCTATGTATGCTTAGATCTTTAAAACTACGCAACGGATTTTGATGCGGTTTTTTTTAATAGATAGAGTGATTCAAGAGGAAGGTTTTTATGTATAATACAAACCATACATGCATGTATTATACATATAAACCCGTGCGAAGCCGGGGCGGGTCGCTAGTATCACAATAAACTGTAAATTACAAAATCTTCAACAGTTATGAGACTTCAGACTAAAAAAATATTGAACTGTCAAATTAATGATAATGATCCAAAGAGAATTTTCTAGATTTTCTATATAATGGTTATAACAAATAAAGTTGTGACGTCATAATCAATTTGTATGAGCTGTTTCGGCTGTCGCCAGTGAGGTCCGTATGTGACCCTTATTTTTGCCTTTTTGGTGCTCTAATTGTAGTTGATCCCATTCAGACAATTGATTCTCTTTAAAAACTGGTTCAAATGGCATCATTAAAAAAAACGTAGACAAAAAGGCTTGTTGCATGGTGTTAAAATTGATAACTTCGTGTTGCTAAATGGATAGTAAACCTTCAAATGATTTTAATAAAGTATAAATTACAAAATATAATTCAAATCATAAAAAGATTGAAAAGAAAAAGAAAACCTTGAAAGTTTAGAAAAAAAAGGTTTTTTAATTTATTGTCCAAGAGTAAATTTAAAGGTACCAATAGAATCCTTACGCTTTTATAGAAACAAATTTGTACGTCAACTATGGACCTAAACGCAGTATTTCGCGACCGAAACAGCAATTTACTTCATTTTCCATGCAATGGTCAGTACAAATTGCACGGTGTGACGTCATACTTTAAAGCCAATCAGTATGAAGCGTTTCGGCTGCTGTCAGCGAGGTCCGTCTTTAACTCGGATTTTTGGGTATTTATGTCCTTTAAATGTAGTTGCTTCCATACAAACATTTGTTCATCTACAGAAACTGGTTCGAATGGCATCGTAAACAAATTTAAGGTCACAAGCCCATTCTTTATAATTAAAGTGCAAAGTACGTCAGGTGCCTGATACAATAATAAAGCGCCATTAAAGCAGTGCCCCCGTGAGTCACTGTTTGATAACACGCGCCCACTTCACTTAATTGAGGCAGTACTATTGACCCTGCTGCACTCAATGTGGGGGCAAAGCTGCTAGGGATAGGGACCATTTTATTAAGAGCTATGGGAAAAACATGAGGACTTGTGAACAGTATTACTTGAAAAGTTAATGAATACAAGTAATATTACTAAACGTCTACACTATTTATTTTGTGTAATTAGAATGTTGACACCAAATAAAATAAGCAATACATTTGAATTTTCTCGAAAAATGATTAAAGATATAGTTAAATGAGGAAAAAAGTAATACAAGCCGTTTTAAGAGGGGATATATTCTCGCCCCTTAACCGCAAAGCGCACCTTCATATAAAACGATTGCCGTTTACTATGACGCTCCACGGACCTCGACTTTCTCTCCCTCAACAAGCGTCATTAAAACGGTTGTAGCTTCGTAATTTTTTGAGATATTTTAATGGTATTTTCTAGAGATGCAACGAATAGTGGTTTGGCCGGATACCTAATATCCGGCGCTACAGCCGGCCGGGTATCCGCTATCCGGCCGCAGGATATTCGGCCAGAAGCTACTTGACTAAAATGAAGTCAATTCGACCGCGACGCTCTGTGCAGGTTGCAACTTGTTGAATTTTGTCATTATATTTTTTCTTTTTGATGATTAAACTGACCTTAATAATTGATTGCTTTGTAGTTACTTACATTATTTTATTATTTTTGTTATTTCTTATTTATTTGCCATTTTACGTAGGTACTCTTGTTCTCTCCTCACCAATGTTCTTCCGTGTTAAAATACTATCCGGTATCCGGCCGGATACTACGCCACTGTTCGGTATTCGGCCGTATAGTAAAATTGTGGCCGGATACCGGATAGTGACCGGATATACCCGTGTCCATTCCCTTCGAGTTTGCAGGACTTGACCAAGAATTGTAGTAAGTGGCGAATTGGCGATCACAATAGATTAGCGATGGTCGCAGTGATATAAGGGCTTTGACAGCCCGAAAGCCACTACCAGAATAATAATAATAAAAATACCCGTGTCCATAGGCTACAGTAATAGATCTCTATCAGGCGGGCCAGCTTATTTGCCACCGACGTGACACGTTACACGTCCTTGTACATTAACTGTAAATGGGACATCTGTTTTATCACACTGTTTAAGTTTCACACTCATAAGCGATGAACATCGGTTAATGGAATTAAAATGCCGGTCCTGCAATCCCACTTACCGAAATTTAAGCTATCTTTAAGTATGATAATTTACTTTAAAAACAAAGTTTAAACCGACGTCAATTCAGTCCTTCGCCAAGCCACATGGGTACATGAAAATTTCCACATTTCAAACTCAAACTATTTATTTGTATGACATAGGTTACAATAGGTGTTACTGTTTGGTAAATACGTATCACTATGCCTTATAGGTATACAAATCGCATGAAGAATTTAACATGCTGCATGCTTACTCTACTACATTATAATGTTCAATTAATTTTAGTCTTATGAATATTAATGGTCCCATCTAAATTCGTCAATGGAATAATACGCCTATTTGCAAGGAAAGCAAACAAGTGTTTCTTGAATAGTCTATAATTCACAATTTTCAATATATATGATGGTACCTAATTTATTAAAAATCTTTCATGTTACCTCTTCACGCCAAAACCGCTGAACCGATTTAGATGACATTTGGTATAAAGATAGTTTGAGTCCCGAGAAAGGACATAAAATTGTTTTTAATTAATAATAAGTTGTAAATCATATTCCACTTGCTTCTGCCCGCGACTCCGTCCCCGCGGAACTCGTTTATATCGTAGCTACATACAAACTTTCACCCCTCATTTCACCCCCTTAAGGGATGATTTCCGGGATAAAAACTATAAATTTCATATAAATCGGTTCAGCGGTTTCACCTTTCACCCCCTTAGGGGATGATTTCCGGGATATAAAATAGTCTATGTCCTTTCTCGGAATTCAAACTATCTTTATACCAAATTTCATCTAAATCGGTTCAGCGGTTTAGGCGTGAAGAGGTAACAGGAAGACAGACAGGAAGTCAGACAGACCGACACACTTATAATATTCGCATTTATAATATTAGGTATGGATATAGGCACACACAAGTACTAATTTTCTTATGAAATTGCATAATTATAACCCAAAATCTTTTGTAATTTGCGAATAATGTTTGGGAGTGGGGGGGACGGGGGGACGGGGACACTGGGTCACAAAACTGGTTGGCAACATCCATATTGGATGTCTGGGATCCATACAATATATATCAGAAGTCAGATTGCGGTGCGCTATTTTTGTAAACGAAACTCCACTGAGAGCCAGCGCTATTAAGCAAAACTTAATTTTAGGTACCTATATCAAATTTACATATCGCAACAACAAAAAAAAATGTTATTGTCATATATGACAATAACATTTTTTTTTAAGAGAAGTTGTTTACATCTTCACTTATAAGTGAAGATGTAAACAACTTCTCTTTGAGAAATAAATGTTCTTAAACCTGAACTTTATAAGTTTATAAACGAAGACGGGAACTTGTTAAATGGGTTGTTACCAATGAGGGATGGCAAAAATTTTAGAATTGCCTGATTTTTTTTTGGTGATAGGAATAACCTTCCTTAGCACCAAAAAAAATTGCAGACTTTTCAGATGCCTCAATTATTTTTGAAAAATATAAACAGTTTCCTCACTTACGTTTTGGGTTTAGGACGGCAAATGTGACATTTTCCTTGATCCGTCTCATATTGCAAAAAAATATTTTAAATATCTGACCCTGGCAATGACAAATATAGCTGCTGCTGCTGTCAATATCATTGCCAGTGTCAGTTTACCACGGGTGTTTAAGATATTTTCTTGTAATATGAGGCGGTTCAAGGAAAGTATCTCATTCACCTTCCTAAACCCAAAATGTAAGTGAGGAAACTGTTTATATTTTTCAAAAATAATTGACGGAGCTGAAAACTCTCAAACTTCTTTCTGGTGCTAAGGAAGGTTATTCCTATCACCAAAAAAAAAATCAGGCAATTCTAAAATTTTCATCCATTACCCATTGTCAGCATTCGTCTTACCGATTTAGTAGAGTAGTAGTTTAACTTTAAAGAACAGTTAAGGGCTTTGAGGTCAGTATTGTAGGTAAATTGTTTTATGTTTAGTTTTACTTGTAAATTAACGCTTTATTTCGGCTATTACCATCATTTTACCTAAAAAATACGTAAATATCACGAAAGTATAAATATATGTCGTATGTTCTTCCACTCTCTACATTGTATACTATCATTCCTCTGCAGCGGTGGACTTCTTCAACCAAATAAACATGCTGTACGGCACCATCACGGAGTTCTGCACGGAGGAGGCCTGCGCGGTGATGTCCGCGGGGCCCAAGTACGAGTACCACTGGGCGGACGGGCTCGCCGTCAAGAAACCCATCAAGTGCTCCGCGCCCAAGTACATCGACTACCTGATGACCTGGGCGCAGGACCAGCTGGACGACGAGATGCTGTTCCCCTCCAAGATAGGTACGTATACTAGTAAGGTAGTTACAACTGCCACAAGTCTCAGTACCGCTGAGTGGGAAGGGCTCGCCACCAAAAAATTAAAAACTTGCTCGCCACCAAGAATATCTCATTAGCAATCAGTATGCAATCCACCAGAGCTATACGAGGCAGTGGAAAAAATCACCAAAAGTATTGCTAGACCAAGGTAAGCGACATAGCCCTCCGAACCGCTAAACTTTATTGGCAGGCTTAGAACCAACGGCCGTTAGGCCGGAAAGGGTCTCGAGTGGCGACCACGTACCGGAAGGCGCGGCGTGGGTAGGCCCCCCACAAGGTGGACTGATGACCTGGTAAAGGTCGCGGGAGTCCGCTGGATGCGGGTGGCGCAGGACATGTCACTTCGGCACTCTTTGGGGGAGCCCTATGTCCAGCAGTGGACGTCTTTCTGCTGATATGATGATGAGTATTGCTAGCCTATTTCACGCATCTCTTCCACATGTGTGACACTTTTTCCTCCCAAGTAAATGTACCTAATTAGCTGCTTATTGTTTCACCGAGACGGCACCTGTGACGGGACAGGGGCGACGATGAAATATACCGTGTAGTGTCGTATAACTATTCCACTGCCTAGGCCTTAGACCCTTAGAGGGTTAGGCTCGTAAAACACACTTTCCCGAAATGTGCACTTTCTCTAAAGGTGCACTTCTTTAGAAGGGTCATTTTCTCGGAAGGTACACTGTCTCTAAAAGTGCACTTCCACACACAATATACACTTTTTCAATAGGTGCACTTTCCCAAAATGTGCACTTTCGCAGAAGGTATATTTTCCTGGAAAGTACACTTTAGGGATAGGGGTGTCCCTGTTTATAGTACTAAGGGTGTCTATGAAATAGTACAAATGCAAACAGACGGATGGACGGACGGACAGAAAGACCGAAACTATAAGCGTTCCATTTTTGCAATTTTGACAACGGGACCTTAAAAAAAATATATTTTGCCATCAAACTTAAGGCTCCTCTACACAATCGATTTAGATGAGATTAAATTTAAGACAAAAATGCGTGTGGATTTAAAAAAAAAGTGTGAAGCTTGTGTGAGTGGGTTTGTGTGTGCGTGCGTGTGTGTGTGTGAATAATGTGTCTAAATAATAAATGTGTACCTTTTGAGAAAGTGTACATTTTGGGAAAGCGTGCGTTTTGGAATTGTGCACTGTTTGAAAAAGTGCACATTTCGGGAAAGTTTCCAAATTGGGAAAGTGTACATTTTGGGAGTGTACATTTTGCGGAAAGTGCACCTTTGCAGAAAGTGTGTTTTACGAGCCTTAGATCATCACAACTATTTATTTTGAAAATTCTCTCGCAAATCAACCAAGTCAACAAAAGTTGGTTGTCTTAATTGTGATTAAATCTGTGTTGCAGGGGTGCCGTTCCCGAAGAACTTCCAGAGCATCGCCAAAACGATCCTGAAGCGGCTGTTCAGAGTGTACGCACACATCTACCACCAGCACTTCCCGCAGGTAAGCACTTCCAGAGCATCGCCAAAACGATCCTGAAGCGGCTGTTCAGAGTGTACGCACACATCTACCACCAGCACTTCCCGCAGGTAAGCACTTCCAGAGCATCGCCAAAACGATCCTGAAGCGGCTGTTCAGAGTGTACGCACACATCTACCACCAGCACTTCCCGCAGGTAAGCACTTCCAGAGCATCGCCAAAACGATCCTGAAGCGGCTGTTCAGAGTGTACGCACACATCTACCACCAGCACTTCCCGCAGGTAAGCACTTCCAGAGCATCGCCAAAACGATCCTGAAGCGGCTGTTCAGAGTGTACGCACACATCTACCACCAGCACTTCCCGCAGGTAAGCACTTCCAGAGCATCGCCAAAACGATCCTGAAGCGGCTGTTCAGAGTGTACGCACACATCTACCACCAGCACTTCCCGCAGGTAAGCACTCGCACACACCTTTTATTCTTTTTTTTCGTGGAACTAGACGTCGAGGGATAGTCATCCTCATCCGGGCCGCGGGAGTTATGTGGTTTTTAAGGTTCCGTACCCAAAGGGTAAAACGGGTCCCTATTACTAAGACTCCACTGTCCGTCCGTCTGTCACCAGGCGTCTGTCTCATGAACCATGTACCTATCACAGTTGAAATTTTTACAGATGATGTATTTCTGTTGCAGCTGTAACAACAAATACAAAAAAACAGAATAAAATAAATATTTAAAGGTGCTCCCATCTTATCTTATCTTATCTTATCTAGGTGAGGGCCCTTTCGGATGCACTTCGACCCAGTGGGATCTTTTGTGCATTTGCTCTCTCCTTTATACCTGCTCCCAGGCTTGCTCCATCATTTCCACAAAGCGGATGATGCAGTTCGCCGGGAGCACCTTGAATTCCTTTGGTTGCGGGTAACCGTTACCAAAGTAGTTCATTCTTTGTCTGGCAAGGGCATGACATTCACACAATAAGTGTTCCATAGTCTCATCCTCCTCGCCACACATTCTACAGTCTAAACTATCAGATAGTCCCATCTTGGCCAAGAGATCCTTGACCCCGAAGTGACCAGTGAACACCCCAGATATGATTCTGAGTTGCTTCCTACTGGATTTCCAGAGTTTTCTGGTCCAGCCCGAGTCCACTCCTTCTATGAAGAGCTTAGAGTGCCTTAAGCCAGCCTCATTCCTCCACTCGTGTTGGTGTTTGGTTTTGGCGTAGGCTTTAAAGGCCGATATTATGGTCCCCTGCGAGAGTCCCACAAATGGTTCTGGACCTACAAAGTGATTTGTAGAGCCCCCTCTTGCAAGCTCATCTGCTCTTTCGTTGCCGATGAAGCCCTTGTGCCCTGGTATCCAAACTAGTTGCACCTTATTGTGCCTTCCAAGTCTGTTTAGTGCTTGGACGCCATTATAAATTAGTCTAGAGTCCACTTTCGGCGCCGTAAGCGCTTTAAGGGCCGCTTGACTGTCACTGAGTATATAGATAGTCCGCCCTTTGGTTCGCCTGTCTATATTCTCCTGTACACAAGCAATTATGGCGTATGTCTCCGCTTGGAAGACAGTTGCCAAACTACCCATGCTTACACTACTACTGTAGTCATTTGCATAAATGCCTGCTCCCGTACCGGATCCCATTTTTGATCCGTCCGTGTACCATATACTGTCTTCGATACCAGACTTTGGTGGTTCTAGACCTTCGGCCCACTCAGCCCTGGTTGGAACTTTTGTTGTGTAGTTCCTGTGGAATACATACTTGGGTAGCATTTTGTCGCTTCCCATGTTTGTTATTCTGTCTAAGAAACCATCAGTCTCCATGTTTGTGTGCTTAGTTTTCGGCTTGCTATCGCTCCACAGTCCAAGAGTTCTTAATCTGTAGAGCGATTTGCGCGCCTCTGACTTAATCACCATGTGAAGTGGCGGTAGGTCCAGTAGGACTTCTAGCGCCGCTGTAGGCGTGGTACGAAACGCCCCTGTTATAGCCATGCATGCCATTCTCTGCACCTTTCTCAGGGCCTCTCTGCATGTGCTCATTAAAGTCCTTGGCCACCATACCAGGCTACCGTACAGTATTATGGGTCTCACCATCATGGTATAGATCCACTTCAGTACCTTGGGGTTCAGTCCCCATGTTTTGCCATACGCTGATCTACACATTCCAAATACCCTCAGGGCCTTTGTAATGGTGCTCCCATACAACAAACATGATTTTTTTTGCCGTTTTTATAGATAATGGTACGGAACCCTTCGTGCGCGAGTCCAACTCGCACTTGGCCGGTTTTCTCCCCACTAAACACACCACGGCGGCCGCCATCTGCGTTTCCACTTTAACACCTACTGTTTACAGAAGACAATAACGATAGTGTTTCAAATGAGTACCGACTAACTTACTTAGTTGGAATAGCGACCCAAAAAGAATCTTGGTCTTGACAAAGTATGCTACTGCCATTTTTCTCAGTTCTGCACTAACTTGCCATTTGCTGAAGGAGCTTCATAGCACTGCAGGGTGAAGCATCTAGCGTTCAAACCGCTCGGTTCTGACGTCATTGTCGGCTCAAGATTATTTCAGCAGAGGTAAAACATACCGCAGAAACTTTAATCAAATAGACTCAGCCAATACCGGTAGGCTTACATCTTCATCAAAAGTGGGCTCTGATATTCGTCGCTTTTAGTAGTATTTGCTGTCGACGACAATGACGAAAAAAAACGCCTTAAAACGCTGAATATTCGCCTTCCAACGTCACTTGAAAAAGTTCCGATCTTTTTCCATCCTTCTAGGATCATACGTTGTATCCTGTTCGATTCCTCGCCTGGTGCGAGTGAACCGAACTGCCACGCGTTCGCGGGTCATATAGTGCCAATAATGGCAATCAAAATGTCAAAATTTTTATACTTACTGGATTACCGGCGACACGATATTTTGTCAAGTCTGTCTGTTAGCCGTCAAAGGTCCAGTCAAAGTCAAGTTAAAAGGTCTTCTGTGGTCGCTGCCGGGGCTCCGCGGGACATGCCAGCCATGCGCGGTTCCGTCACAGCTCACAGCACAAATTCACCAATAGGGAACATCACTGCAATGTTCTGCCGCCAGAGGCAGCACTAACACTAATAGTAAACCAGTATAGAAATATAGGGATTCACACACACATGCAAAATTGATTGTCAAATGAGTGACAAGGATGCTTGCATAGACAATACCGCAAGTGCGAACGAGATACAATGTCAACGCTGCTAGTGTCGCCACCTAGGAAGAGTTTTGCGTAATGTTCCCTATTGTCTGCACTGTTTTCCACCAAATATCCAAACAAAACGCAATCTGGCAATAACTGGCCAGTCTTTTAAAAAGGAGTCCAAGTTATCCCGCCATCGCCGACGAGGTCTACCGCGTCTCCGTTTTGAGTGTTGGGGCTTCCACTCGGGGGTTAAAAATGAATTTTCTTACAGATGAATAGAGTTCATTAGGGTTCCGTAGCCAAATGGCAAAAAACGGAACCCTTATAGATTCGTCATGTCTGTCTGTCTGTCCGTCCGTATGTCACAGCCACTTTTTTCCGAAACTATAAGAACTGTTGAAATTTGGTAAGTAGATGTATTCTGTACACCGCATTAAGATTTTCACACACAAATAGAAAAAAAACAATAAATTTTGGGTTCCCCATACTAAGAACTGAAACTCAAATTTTTGTTTTCATCAAACCCATACGTGTAGGGTATCTATAGATAGGTCAAATTATATTGAGGTTTCTAACATCATTTCTTTCTAAACTGAATAGTTTTTGCGCGAGAGACACTTCCAAAGAAAATTGGTTTGAACGAGATCTAGTAAGTAGTTTTTTTTTATACGTCATTTATGATAAATAATTGCTTTTTACGATTTATCGTAAAAAGCAATTATTTAACGGAACCCTTCATGTGCGAGTCCGACTCGCACTTGGCCGCTTTTTTTTATTATGTGGTGGCCAGTTATAGGCGATTTACCCTACATGAGTTTTTGGAAAAGCCCAGTGACACCAGCCGGCGGGGTTTCGAACCCACGACCTGCAGATTGAAAGTCGCGAGCCTCACTCTACAGTAGCTCCAGAACTTCCCAAAAGTGAAGAGTAAAAGTTCCGTGAACAGGTTTGTAATACAATACAAATTTCCAGGTGGTAACGCTAGGCGAGGAGGCGCACCTGAACACCTCGTTCAAGCACTTCATCTTCTTCGTGCAGGAGTTCAGTCTCATCGAGCGGCGCGAGCTGGCGCCGCTGCAGGAGCTCATAGAGAAGCTCACCGCCAAGGAGGCCCGATGAGGACCGCTCGAAACACTACTTTACGGCTTTATGTATAAGGTCCACTTTGGGAGATACGTTACCCTCCTGAGTCCAGGGTTCCTCTTGAGAAATCAATGGAATGTAAGAGCGGTTACGCACAGCGATATTTTGTAGCGATGCAATATCGATGCGTATGCATATATGTGGCTAGTCGCCGTGCGTAACCGCTTTTAGTCAAATTTTAAAGGAAGACACTTTCATTTGTTTTGTTTGATTTTAGAACAAATGAATATTCAATACCATTATTATTTGAACCGCTTGGTTTAAATTCCATTATATTTTTGTACGGTCTCAGGAGGCTATAGGTAAACAAGCACATTTGAAAAGTCACTAGCATTGCAATAAGGAACTCACGGTTTAGATGTGTAGTGTAGTGACGATCTGAATACAACTGTACGGTTTATAAATAAGGTCTGCTTTCGATGACACGGCATTAAACACTTTTGATAAGTCACTTGGAAGGACTATGAAGCCAGGTACAGTCGCCATCACATACATCGGTACACTATAGATGTTCAATATATTATAAAATATATTGAAAATAGAGGTGTGTTCCGATGTTTGTGACGTGCTTGTTTGCTCCGATGTATGTGATGGCGACTGTACAGACAGTGTCTGCATACGTAAGGTCTACTAATGTAAACAATCAGTTTAAATTTAAACGACCTCATTGAGAGAGTCACCAACAAGAAGCTTCAGTGACGCCACCTCTCGCTCTAAATTAAAAGAAGGCTTTACAGTAGGTATATTAATAAATTGGAACGTTTTTTTACATAATACTAGCGACCCGCTCCCGGCTTCGCACGGGTTTATATGTATGCAAATAATAATAACATGCATGTATTATACATATAAACCTTCCTCTTGAATCACTATCTATTAAAAAAAACCGCATCAAAATCCGTTGCGGAGTTTTAAAGATCTAAGCATACATAGGGACAGACAGACAGACAGCGGGAAGCGACTTTGTTTTATACTATGTAGTGAAGCACTAGAAAAAACATTGCGAAAAATTGTTTATCAATATCATTCATTAGAAAATAGGCCTTCATTGACATTATAAAGCTTATTAGAATAGAGTGACTTTTTAAAACGTGCATATTCCGGTGAATCTTTCTCAAAAGAGTTACTAAGCAGTAAATAATACTCCTAAAATGAAATGTTCTGCTCGCCGCCATCGAGCGACGCCATCGAAGCGCCTTGCAAGCGAAAGGTATAGTCCATTTCCTATTCAAAAAATGTAATTTGGAGGCCCTCTGCGCCTGGAACGACAAAATTAGTTTTAAAATGTACGCACTTTGCTTTTAAGAGCGGATACACACGGCGGCTTTTTGCAACGATGCAAACGCGATACAGTATCGATGCAGGCTATCTATGCTATCTATAGTTGGTGCAGCGATGCAAATACGCGTTTGTATCGGGGCAAAAAGTCGTCATGGGTACTAGTCCTTAAGCATAAGGAAAGATTGGAATTAAAATGGGGGAAACACATTTAGGAACGATTATTAGTCTTGTTTCACGGATGTTACCCCCGGTAACTCATATTTATAGCATAAAAATGAAACTAGTAATATTATTGGAACTTTAGTGAATTAGTTAAAAATTAGTTGATGCGTAGATGCAGTAGGTATCCAAGAGGCGACCAGATGGGTCGCGGTATTCAGGGTTCGAAATTATCAAGATAATTACGCGTTTTTGATAATTATCACCAGTATACCTAAGTGCAAATAAAGTGGGCATATTGGATTTTTCTCACGCGGCATTGTTCAAATTCACCACAATAAACAATATTTAACTTAACAAACCAATGACACTCGAGTTCACGCAACTTTGCATAATCGGAACTGAATTTTTCTTGTAAGGGCGCCACAAGGGTCTCCACGGCGCGGCACGACACGACACTTCGTGCGTTCGGATTAGACGCAAGTGCGTAAACACACGTTCAAATACTTCGAATGCAGTTCACTTTCAAGAGCGCAATTTTTTGTTATTATCAATCGATAATTATTCATCTGTTATTATCATGCGCTTGTGATTCTTCTGGAGTCACAAGTGTCCATAGGCTACGGTACCAGCTTAACATCAGGCAGGCCGTAAGCTTGTTTGCCACCGTCGTATAACAAAAACCATGATAAGTGCCGTGATAATTATCATTGATAATTATCGTGATAATTATCATTGGTAATTATCGTGATACGTATCATTGATAATTATCGTGATAATTATCATTGGTAATTATCGTGATAATTATCATTGATAATTATCCTTTCGAACCCTGGCGGTATTGTGGAACCGCCCTGTGCAACCCGAACTTCGAGAGCTCATACACCGCGAGCCATCCAGTTGCCTCTTGGATACTGCAACTACGCGTCATTGCTCTGAATAACTGAATAAATGGGTACCATTCGTACCCCATTTGTTTGACAGGCGTTTCGATCTCCACTGCCGGTAAAGTTTGTAAATTATATTTTGTAGAAGCGATTTCCTTGTAACGTACCTTAGGCTAAGATTCGAGTGTGCCTCGCGGCCCCGGCCAGTATACCGGTAATACAGTCACAATCAGCTTCATAGAAAACTCAACCTGCAGGGTGGTAGGGGGCCTTTCTATGAGACTTAGTGTAATGTTGTAGACTGTAGGGTATCTCGGATTTAGTAGCAAAATTATTTAATGTAATTTATTTTTTGCGCGTAATTTCGCACTGCACGCCACGCGCATCTATACGCGCGCGTAAAGGCGGCCTTAGACGGCGGTAACAATGTTTTTTGTTTTAAAAAATGTGAAATAAATTATAATTGAACATGTTATAAATCATTTTTTTTTAAGAAAAACACTGAAAATTTTACAAACAACGGGTTAGCTAAACTTGAACTGTATGTATGTCCAATATATTGCTACTATTTTCGGGATACCCGGTAAATTTGGTGTAACTTTTGTGATATATGAACTCTCACGGGATTGATATGTTTATATTTGTAACGCGTATACATATTTAACGAAACTATGACTCCGAGTCAGGGTGAGCTTCCGCAAGAGATGTGCACAGCTGTGTTTAAATATTTGACACCTGGCTTGCTTGACAGCTGTGTCACGTGTATAAAACACAGCTTAGCACATCACTGGTGGACTCTCACCTTTAAAGCGATGGTGTACAACCCGTACTCAATGTATTTGCCATCCAAGGTAGTAAGGAATTTAAAGTGTAAATAGCTATCACCTTTCGTAGTGGTACTAATGTTTTTTTCTAAATTTAGTGTAACATAGGGACTGCAAAACTATTAATTTGCAATAATTTATTATATGAATATAGGCTTTTGCTAAAAATATCATAGTGCCGTTTTTACGTGTTTGACAAAGGCCTTAGACGTGTGCATTCTATGGCTAAGAATTAATAATGAACTAAAATAAGACTTTTGTACTTTTGGATACCTACATGAGAACCATTAACAGATCTTATGAAATTAGATGTGTCAATCAATAGACTAGATTATCTTGTTTTTTTTTCATTGTATGTAAATCATTGATGAATAATGAATTCTGAGCAGAAGTTGACATGCCTAACTAATTCGATTTATGGATTTGATTGACTTTTGTCTACTCTACGATATAACATGAGTTATCGATCTAAGTATATATTACTACACAAGAGTTGTTGAGACCGATTGCTCCACATATGTTGTTTATATTATTATTATAATAAGTTACTTATTTATTTATTGTGATGACGTAATGTAGTTTTTTCATCATAAATCAATTCTAACGATTATTTAAGTTTAATTTTATTTACACATTCAATTGGGTATTTGACAACAGTGAAAATAAATTGTTTTATGTTAGCAACAGATAAACATTACGAAAATACTCGGAAAGTATAAAGCATTCATTTATGTTTGCTGTTTAAAGATCTTTAAATTCATAAAAACTAACAATAAGGACGTTGTTAGTTTTTGACGTCACAACCAAGTACTCCCTACTAATATACTAGCGGAGCGTTTTTGACGTCACAACCAAGTACTCCCTACTAATATACTAGCGGAGCGTTTTTGACGACACAACCAAGTACTCCCTACTAATATACTAGCGGAGCGTTTTTGACGTCACAACCAAGTACTCCCTACTAATATACTAGCGGAGCGTTTTTGACGTCACAACCAAGTACTCCCTACTAATATACTAGCGGAGCGTTTTTGACGTCACGACCAAGTACTCCCTACTAATATACTAGCGGAGCGTTTTTGACGTCACGACCAAGTACTCCCTACTAATATACTAGCGGAGCGTTTTTGACGTCACAACCAAGTACTCCCTACTAATATACTAGCGGAGCGTTTTTGACGTCACAACCAAGTACTCCCTACTAATATACTAGCGGAGCGTTTTTGACGTCACAACCAAGTACTACCTACTAATATACTAGCGGAGCGTTTTTGACGTCACAACCAAGTACTCCCTACTAATATACTAGCGGAGCGTTTTTGACGTCACAACCAAGTACTCCCTACTAATATACTAGCGGAGCGTTTTTGACGTTTCATAAAAAGAAGCTGATTTGACTTTTGTCAAATACCGTATTAGTTTAATTCAGGGATCGGAACCGGTTAATTGCTAAAACCTCGGTTTACCCCAAATCTCGAACTATTTTATACTTCACATGTAGGACTCAGTTGTGTTTTGAGGTAACGAGTGCGTATTATTAGATTGCCCAATTAGAAATGAAATTATTATCAAAAGAACGAAAAAGAACAGTTTTCGTTCCCATACAAACAATACCGGTTTCCGATCCCTGGTTTAATTATCCCATTTGTGTGGGTTGAGTGCTTACTGAAGACGAATTAATTCCTAAATTAGACGTCCTCAAGGGAAAGCTATGTAAATCGTACGAAATTCGCCATTTCCAAACCTCTTGAGAGACAACGCCGCGCCGCTCGTTTCTACAAGATTTTTTATATATTCTGTCTCATCCGAATCTGGGTATCGAGAATTCTCTATTTCGTCAGAAGTCTCGAAGCCTATTCGGCTCATTACACAACAACTTGCATTATAAGCATTTTTTTTTCTATTACAATTTCTCCAATTATCAACAGTGCACCAAAATCGGTGCCACTCAGCATATTACTATACGCAGGGTTTAGGGTTTTAAGGGCACTCAGAGAGAAATACAAAATTAAACTTAATTATGAAATGGCCGCTTGGCCGTGAAAGAGCTAATATCTACAAATACGATCTGAAAGGGCGTTCTATCATATGTATTGAATTAGATTAATTCGATATATTGAGATTATTTATTGATATTTAGTGTATTTTGCGAATAATGTTACTACCTACTTCCCAAGTTAAAACTGTGATTTTTTGTATGAATTTGAACTTTACTGTGTAGGGTCTCTATTCCGCACTGCCAAAATCATTATAAAAAAATATACTTAAATTGGTAACATTGTCAGCAACCGTGTAGAGTGGAACGCAAGTTACTAAATTCAATTTTCATCCGATTTTGGCAGTGCGGTAGTGGTCCTGTGAGGATTAAATGGGAAGTATAAGGCCCGTAAATCTAGTATAAGTTTTATCATAAGTTTTATCGATACATATACATTTTCAAACGCGATTGCGTTTAGTTTCATTTAAATTTATATGACAACGCGTAGTTCCTAATATTTACCAACAGAGGCGCTGTTCGCGTTGCCATACAAATTGAAACTAAACGCAAACGCGTTCGAAAACGATAAAACTTATACTAGAGCCTCTGGTGTATGGCCACGCGACGCGTTGCGTCGTGCTGAGTGAACGGCGCACGCTTGTAAATGAAGGCTTGCTATACTCGTACGTCGCTGTTTGATTGTGTACGGCTCGCGCAGCTCGACGCGACGCGTACATTTCAAGCCTTGTAGCGGGCGGCGCTCGTTTCTAATCTCATATCGTAGTACCTAGGTTAAGTGTGTAGATATTATTGACGCATTTACATCGACGCGCTCTCTCAGGGCAACGTGTTTATTTGACTAAGTTAATGTAATATGACGCGAACAATTATACAATAAAAAGTAAATGAAAACTGAAAATTTGTCTTTATTTGGCTACCCATGGACCGGGACAAGCTATGGTAATAATAATACCACGAGCGAGCGAGACGGTGCTATACAAACCGCAATAAGTGTGACAGAAAGGGATATATCACTCGTTGTCCTTGTCATAGTTCCACTTTTTTTCTAAATGCCACAACGCGCGTAGCTGTATAAGAGTCAGAAATCTTTAATATCTTTAATTACTGCTGTTGTCAATTAAATCGTGTGTTCAAGTTAATTTACTTAAGATAAAGTGTCTAATGTTCCGATTGTGCCAGAAAAAAAGGTAAATTGTTGCGTACTCAGCTGTAAAAGCCGTCTGGAACAATATGATGATAATTTACTTTAAAAACAAAGTTCAATTCAGTACTCCGCCAAGTCACATGAACATTTCCACATTTATTTTTCAATTTACCACATAACTGATTTCTGAGAGAAAATACGTTGATTATTGGAGAAAATAACCAAATCGCGGTATGTGGGCCGATAATATTTGAGGACTTCCGTCAATTCCTCAAGGATCTCAGAATCACCTTTGGCACTTCTTTGTTTGCTATATCAACGGAATGATATCAGAATCGGTGACGTAGGTACTTTTATAGTTTGAAGTGTGTATAGTGAACGCGTGCCCTTATATATTTGAGGAGTTCCCTCAATTCCTCATGGTTCCCATCATTCAACTGGAGTTTTGAAAACAATGGGACCATCCTGGAAGCATATACTTTCAATTAAAAAAAGAATGGTACGAATCGGTTCATAAATGAAGGAGTTCTGAGTTAACACATTTAAATAAAAAAAAAACAACCGAATTGACAACTTCCTCCTTTTTTTGAAGTCGGTTATAAATATAACCTTTCACACGTTTTTCACTTTTCTGTAAACGCAATACGTAAAAATAGCATGGTAAAATTACATCACAAAAGGTTAACCCTTTCCGGGCGAACGCTGTCCGCGCTTTGCGCACCGCTAAGGCGCAGAACTAACAAAAAGCTCGGTAAACCCGATGCGCCGAGCCGGCGTCATGCCGGCCCACGGGTGCGAATCGTTAAATGGATGGGTTGATGCGTTTTTTCCACAAACCAAAAAAATTAAATATGTACATCATTATTTTTTTAATTTTAATGATATGGTCCTCCAACATGGAGTTTACTAGTATTTATTATTAAATACATTATAGTGGGTTATCAGATATGTTTAGAAAAAAAAACCAGTTGATTATTATGTTTTATTACAAAATAAACACATATGATAAAACTAAATCAACAAATATATAAAATCAAAATAGGAACAAATTAAAATATCACAAAAGTACTTATCCTAAAAATACAATAAAACAGACTGAACTCTATAAATTATTATTATTAAAAATAGTTTCATGGTATTCGTCAAAACATCTTCCCATGCAAAGTCCTGGTCTTTTAGGACATTTCCCACAAATTGTTCGAACTGTTGTCCTTTTATTTTTCTTGTGGCAGACCACACAACGTTTGCGGGCCGTTTTATGAGTTTCGTTAGGTACTATTTTAATAATTGAATGTATAGGTGCTATATATAGTGGGGTAGTGGGGGGCTCGCGCTGTGTTAATAGATGTCGAATTATAACTGTCCTATAATCTGCTAAAGGCAAAGGCTTTTCACCGTACCTATTGTAAAGGTTGTGACTATTAACGAGCATTATTTGAAGAAAGTGAATTCCTAGTTTTTTATACCACCGGATGGTTTTATGCTCACAGTTATAATACGACATCATTTGGTCATGACGATCTATCTCCCCCATGTATTTATTATATTTTAATACTGCTGCCGGTTTCGTCGTAACTTGGTTACGCCGTGTTGTGTGGTTTTGCCATTCGCCGGAGTGCTCCGATGAAATAATCAAAATTTCGCGGCGATCCTTCCAATTTGTAATGGAGATTCCATTAATGTTATACTCGGTAATTTTTTCATTTTTTTTAAGCTTCTTACTTTTTATTGAAGTTGGGATCCCTTTTCTATTTACCCTCAGAGTACCAGTTGAATGAGTGTTCCTACGAATTAAATACTCAGAAAGGCCAATTGAATTATAATAGTTATCCATATACACAGAATGCCCAACACCTAATCTCTGTTCCAGTAACTTTTTAACAACCTTGTTAACATGGTCTTTGCCTCCCAATTCTTTATCATTTTTACCACCGTAAATTAAAACTTTTTGAACGAGTCCAAATTGGTCAGTTAGTAAATACAGCTTAACACCATACTTGCTTTTTTTGCCTTTAAGATATTGACGAATCCACAACCTGCCTTTGTAAAGAACTAGCGATTCGTCAATACAAAGTATTCTGTCTGGCTTAAATGTTTTTCTCATAATGTCATTAAAATACTCGGCAATAAATGAATTTTTTGACATTCGGTGTCTGTTATCATTATCATCTGAAGTTCGTCGCTCTGTCGCCTCTTTTTGAAAATTTAAACACCGCATTATTAATAAAAATTTATCCCTACTCATATATTTTTTAAATGTCTCAATCCCATGAATGTCGTCCGTTTTCCAATATTTTTTCATGTCATTGGTTACATATGTCCCCATGTGGAATAAGAGCCCTAAAAACACTTTAAACTCTTTTATAGTTATATCTTTCCACCTCCGTATCCTAGCAGAATTTCCACTTTCTCGTAAAAGATTATAGGCGTACCTGTTTATATTAGCCACCAATTGCCGAAATAATTCCACGGTGAATAACATGTTAAAAAAGTTCACCGGTTTATTTTCATCTATACGCTCCATCAATCCGACGTGTTCATTAAATTCACATACTAATGAAGTCCTGTTTTCACGGCTTGAACTCCATTCTTCACCCAAATTTTCAGAGTCGATGTCAGATGAGTCTGAATCGCTTGAATCAGTTTCGTCGTCTGAAGACTGATCGGCATCAGAACCTCCGAGAATCCTCAAAAGATCTTCGTCCGTGTAATTGGTTTCATCTAAAACAATTATTGTAACTAATATAATCTATACATTACAATCAATCAGCCAAACACTCGTGTGATCCTATTATGAAACTCGCTAACGCTCGTTTCATAAAACCCCACTCGTGTTTTAAGGCCCCTCATTATGTAGCAGTTGCATAAACTACTATTAATAACATTTTATCTACACACTTATAATTAGCGCTCCAAAATGTGCCCAGAAGCTTTGGAAATGCCCAGCATCACCGGTGCGTCTGGGGGAGCCCAGAGACCCACTTGAGTTTTGACAGCTGTTCCAAATCTAAACTCATAACCTTACCAAAAATTTTAACATAATGAACATTACAGTACAGATTTTACCTAGTGACAAATTTATGTTATTTACAATAACTGAATTAAAACTAAATCTATAGACTTACCAAGTGGTATCGACGTAGTTATTCCTGGTGAGTTTTCATCAACGTCCATTATATTCGGTACCGTACAGCAATCAGGGTCAAACATGGAATGCTGAGACATCAGGTCCGGTGGGCAAGCAGGGTCATTCATGTTGAGCGTGGTCATCGTTGAATCCATAAAGAGAGCCAAGTCGTATAAATATCACCAAACAGATAAAAACACAAAACCGAGAGCACAGGACCGAGGTCAAACCAAGACTGTGCAACTCTCTATCATAGTGCAACTTATTTTACAACACCCTTACCCTAGTTGTCCAATTGTTAAGGGAACCCCACTTAATCGATTTTATGAAATAAAATAAAATATATATCAAGAACTATTTGATTTTTGCATTTTTCTGAAAGGATTAATAAGTCAGGCTCAATTCCATCTGTGCCATATTGATTTGCAATTCAGTGAAATTATAATAGATACTACGGATGTTCTGCGATAACATAGTAAAAACTTTTTTTCAAACAGGTATATGCTTTTTGAGGTCCCGCGGGTCACACTCAAGGGACAACGCAATTTCTGCTTCATCGATTTCATCTAACAACGTCGTCAGTTGACTAGTCATTTTAGATAGGTAGGTATTAGTAGCAGGTGGCGACCGAGCTCACAGCTCGGGTGAAAATACGGAGAAAACGAATTTTCCCAGACACGAGACCTATCTAGAATGATTTCTCGCCCCCGTAACCACCTATATTCCAAATTTCATCGAAATCGTTAGAGCCGTTTCCGAGAACGTGATTGCAAATATATATAAGCGATACTGTTTTGTAAAATTTTGTTTGTTATTTATGACTTGTAAATCAATTTTTTCTACTCGTCGACTTTAATCTTTGAATTAAGATTTCGTACACGAAACTAAGATCACATACTTTTGAATCCTGGAGCTCTACGAGCTGGTGACGGAGCTCGTGGTTCCGTAAGATAACCGCCAGCAGTCATCTTATGAATCCAGGAGCTGTATAAGATAACTGTGAAGACATCAACGCGCAAAATTACTAAGCTGCTGCGCTTCATTTCAGCAGGGCGATTTTCAATAGATACCAAGTTTGTTTAATAAATTATTATTTCCGTTGACTCGTAGAAAAAGTATTGTATACAATAGTTATATAATTAGCTTTTTAAGTCTCGTACCTTAATTAGGCCACTCAGCAAGCTTCGTGGCCTTAAACGTGGTACTCGACTTAAAAAGCATACATTATATAACGATTGCATAAACTACTATTAAGTTTACCAATAAATAATCTGAATCTAAGGGTCTGCGACAAAGAAATTATGAGTGTACTACTAGGAAGGTATAATACAGTTTGTTGAAGTACCAAACATTGCAATACTTGAAGGGTTATTGTTACTAGGGACGCATAATATTATTCCCATTGTGTATGTCTCAGAAAGTAGTTTTATTCAACTTTGGCTGGTTGAGCATGCCACTACTACTAGGGTAACATAGGTCATCGTGTGTTAGGTGTGGTTGGGTAACGGCTATCCGCAACCAAAGGAATTCAAGGTGCTCCCGGTGAACTGCCTCATCCGATTTGTGGAAATGATGGAGCGAGGTTGGGAGCAGGCATAAAGGCTTTTATTGTGTATTTTATGGGTGTCTTGCCTGTCCAATAAAGAATTATTATTATTATTATAAAGAAGAGGGCAAATGCACAAATAAAGATCCCACTGGGTCGAAGTGCATCCGAAAGGGCCGTGATCTAGATAAAATAAGATAAGATCTTAAATGGCGTAAACACGTATAGTCACTTAAAGAAGCATTTGTTTTTTATAATGAGCATTAAGGATGATGATTTGATGGATGATGGGTGATGGTGATGATGATGATGGCATGAGTAGATACATCAGTACAAATAAAGACTTATTTTTTATGAGCTGTTGTTTTGCATGTTGCACTTTTCTCGCTACAGTGAGGTGAAAAGTTTTGTGTTACACACTGGTGCAAATGTATTTTACTTCTCGTGTGTTGAAACACTCGCTACGCTCAGGATTATATTATAGAACTACTCGCTTCGATCGTGGTTCAACTATAGAATCCTTTCGCTAGCTCGTGTTTCAATTCCACACTCGCGGGTAAAATACAACTTTGCACCCTTGTATAACAAATAACTATTGTATTTTTGTATAATACCTAAAGAGGTATAGTTTGTACATAGCGAGTAATCTCCGGATCTGGAACTATTCATCCGATTTCAAAAATGATATCACCTGGCTATATGTAATCCTGCGTCTGCGTCTCCGCTTGGGTTCTTTCTAATACGCGGGTGGAGACGCGCGGACAGCTAGTAAGTAATAATAAGTAAAGACAATGACGATTGCGCCTGGTGAAAAATATTAGCAAAAACTATAGAGTATACATATGTTTTTCGTATTGCCATGTCACGCAGGCGTTCACTTTCTGGCGCAAATTTGGTAACCTAGGCTATCTCGTTCAACGGTAAAAACGAGAGTACATTTTTTTGGGCCTTATTTTACTCAAAAAACTTAGATTCTACTCGAAATTCTTTCTTTTTAAGTTTGGGGTTGCTGGACAGATATTCTTAAGCAACCGAAATTTAAAATAATTGTACACTAGAAACTATTGAGGTTAAATTTTTTCCAGGTAAGTACTAATTCGGTACAATTTTTTCACATACTCAGAAATCCCGAAATCGAAAGTGGGGTTGCCAGGGAGCATGAGATCATACGGAAGCGATACGGTAATTTTTAGTTACATAGCCACCCCACGGGAATCATCTCCTTTGTGTAATCTATGATTCCGACTGAAGGCCTCAAAATCCATGGTCATGAAATAAATTTAAAATAAGTTTCTGTCAAAATACGTATATGGTTACGGGGGCGAGAAATCGATCTAGATAGGTCTCATGTCCGGGAAAATTCGTTTTCTCCGTATTTTTCCATTTTCATCCGAGCAGACTCATCATAATATTTCATTGTCATGCGATATACATATGCTTGCAAAATTTCAGCTCAATTGGATAACGGGAAGTGATTTAGACACGCAATTTTGCAATTCGGACTTAATTACTTACATACATACATACGAACAGTGCAAGTAATTATAAAGCTTGTAAAAAAGACATTTTTGTTGCCGTCCCTCATTGTGGCGACACTTACGTCGCCTCTGTAGGTATACTCTGTATATCCTGTTACTATGCGGGTGTCAAACTCGTTGATCCTAGCATACTCTACAAAACGAGTGGAGCCTGAGCAGCGAGACAATAAAACAAATCCTTAATTTATAATGTTTAATTTAGGAATATTATACATATTTGTCATAAAACATTTCATAGTTGTGATAGAATGTGTCAAAAAGTGGGTAACACAATAATTAGTGAATCGAATCACAGACACTTGCTCCCTACCACAATACTGTTTATGGACGAATTACATTCATCTTACAAAATTGTAGGGATTCATCTAATATTCTTAATTATAGAATAGGTAGTATAATTGTCAGGCGTGTTCTGTTGACGCATTATGGCGCTGACACAGGGACTGATTTCTGTTACGGTTATACCGGTATGAAACCGGTATTCCATTACGGTACAGTTAGATCGTAAAGGTTATGCGCGCCGCGCGAACATAACGGTTAGCGGTATCAGTTTTAAATGATACCGAAACCTTTATAATACAGAAAAGTTAGCGAGATGGCACTCTACAGAGGAAGCATTGGCTACTAAACATATAAAGATAAAAAGACAAAACGGCAGTGCCTTTGCCGGCGGTTTGGCAACACCGCCAGGCCAAAATATTTATATCGGTACCTTTAAAAAGCGGTTACGGGACCGGAAAAAATTCCGTTACCGAAACCGCTATTTGAAAACCGATAGGACATCATACCGTAATAGAATACCGGTATTTTTCGGTTATGCAGTCCCTGCGCTGACATTCACATACACAAAATGTAATTCATAATTATACATAGATAAACTTTTACTGATCAAATAGTTGATAGCAATTCACAAAGTCAGGATATATTATTGTTCAGAAACATAATGTTTATTGAAAAATGTATGATCTATCACTTATCTCTAAGTGGGTCTAGCGGCGTACTACAGTGGACGGTGGAGTATTGCTCAGTATTGCTTCGCCGCGGTTGAACCGTCGACGATATTGAGGAACAATCCAACTGGTACCATAGAACTAATTTAACTTAATTTTATTTTAGTTCAATATCCTCACCGATTCATTTGGATTGCTGAGACGCACACCAAAGGTGCATTGTGTATACTGTAAAGTCTGATGCGGTGCGACTGAACCCTTTCAGCACGGTTAGCACAAGACGGCGCGCGAGCTCCTTCGATTTTTCTCGCACTATACGTCTCTTTCCAGTCTTTGTAATAAGAGGAGACAGATAGTGCGAGAAAAATCGAAGGAGCTCGCGCGCCGTCTTGTGCTAACCGTGCAGGTCATACGCGTTGTTTTGTACTACATAAATCGGAGGAAACAGGCATTTTCTACAGATATTTGTAGAAATGGATGCCCTTATTCACAAACGTTTATTATATTTTAGTCAAAATGTCGTTACAATTTGTTTGTCTGTATGTCACTTAGGAATATTCAGAGTAGTGTGGTTATTTGTATAAAAGTATGGACTACTTTTCACAACACTCCGATTAAGAGAAAAGGTCCTACAATAGAACGTAGTGTAACAATTGTGTTGTGTTGTGTTCATCCGAATCGCAGTTGCCAGGCGACAAACGAATATCTTATTTATAATCATCAAATATCATGGCAAATATGGTTGATATGGATGGTAGTGATTATTTGGTGTTATTGTGTACTTTTTAGGGTCACATATAATACTACTATCCTGGCTAAGATAGCGGTCAACTTCGCATAGTTTGTCTTAAATTTCTGATAAGTTACTAAATATGATGAATGGGCTTGTGACCTTAAATTTGTTTACGATGCCATTCGAACCAGTTTTTGTAGATGAACAAATGTTTGTAAGGAAGCAACTACATTTAAAGGACATTAATACCCAAAAAATCGAGTTAAAGACGGACCTCGCTGACAGCAGTCGAAACGCTTCATACTGATTGGCTTTAAAGTATGACGTCACACCGTGCAATTTGTACTAACCGTTGCATGGAAAATTAAGTAAATTGCTGTTTCGGTCGCGAAATACTGCTTTTAGGTCCATAGTTGTCATACAAATTTGTTTCTATAAAAGCGTAAGGATTCTATTGGTACCTTTAAATTTACTCTTGGACAATAAATAAAAAAACTTATTTTTCTAAACTTTCAAGGTTCATATCTTTTTAAGATTTGAATTATATTTTGTAATTTATACTTTATTACAATCTTTTGATGATTTACTATCCATTTAGCAACACGACATTATCAATTTTAACACCACGCAACAAGCCTATTGCATTGCATTTAACTTATAAAGTATAAACACATCTTGTAGTTTCGAGTTTAGAATTGCATTAAATGAAACCGAAAAAGGTTTAAAAATTAAAGTCGCACTGGGTCAAATGTTTATGGTCAACCGTGGATTTCTTTGCATTTAATTTGTGTGAAAACATAGTTGTGAGTTTTTTACAGCATTCGGGGTTAAAGAGCCCAGACATAATTGTAATCCGTTGAAATCGTTTTGTTTAAGGAGCACTAGGTCAAATGATTTTCGGTCAACGGTGGGTTTCCCGTGTCTGAAGGCCTTCACTCGTCAGACGTGTGCTAGTCCCGGCTGGCGGGCAGCCCCCCCCCCCCCCCCCCCCCCTAGTCCCGGCTGGCGGGCGGCGGGGGCGGCGGCGGCGCGAGGAAGGGTGGCGGCGCGCCCCAGGGCGGCGGGTTGAAGGCCCCGCGCCAGCCCCCGCCCCCCTAGTCCCGGCTGGCGGGCGGCGGGGGCGGCGGCGGCGCGAGGAAGGGTGGCGGCGCGCCCCAGGGCGGCGGGTTGAAGGCCCCGCGCCAGCCCCCGCCCCCCTAGTCCCGGCTGGCGGGCGGCGGGGGCGGCGGCGGCGCGAGGAAGGGTGGCGGCGCGCCCCAGGGCGGCGGGTTGAAGGCCCCGCGCCAGCCCCCGCCCCCCTAGTCCCGGCTGGCGGGCGGCGGGGGCGGCGGCGGCGCGAGGAAGGGTGGCGGCGCGCCCCAGGGCGGCGGGTTGAAGGCCCCGCGCCAGCCCCCGCCCCCCTAGTCCCGGCTGGCGGGCGGCGGGGGCGGCGGCGGCGCGAGGAAGGGTGGCGGCGCGCCCCAGGGCGGCGGGTTGAAGGCCCCGCGCCAGCCCCCGCCCCCCTAGTCCCGGCTGGCGGGCGGCGGGGGCGGCGGCGGCGCGAGGAAGGGTGGCGGCGCGCCCCAGGGCGGCGGGTTGAAGGCCCCGCGCCAGCCCCCGCCCCCCTAGTCCCGGCTGGCGGGCGGCGGGGGCGGCGGCGGCGCGAGGAAGGGTGGCGGCGCGCCCCAGGGCGGCGGGTTGAAGGCCCCGCGCCAGCCCCCGCCCCCCTAGTCCCGGCTGGCGGGCGGCGGGGGCGGCGGCGGCGCGAGGAAGGGTGGCGGCGCGCCCCAGGGCGGCGGGTTGAAGGCCCCGCGCCAGCCCCCGCCCCCCTAGTCCCGGCTGGCGGGCGGCGGGGGCGGCGGCGGCGCGAGGAAGGGTGGCGGCGCGCCCCAGGGCGGCGGGTTGAAGGCCCCGCGCCAGCCCCCGCCCCCCTAGTCCCGGCTGGCGGGCGGCGGGGGCGGCGGCGGCGCGAGGAAGGGTGGCGGCGCGCCCCAGGGCGGCGGGTTGAAGGCCCCGCGCCAGCCCCCGCCCCCCTAGTCCCGGCTGGCGGGCGGCGGGGGCGGCGGCGGCGCGAGGAAGGGTGGCGGCGCGCCCCAGGGCGGCGGGTTGAAGGCCCCGCGCCAGCCCCCGCCCCCCTAGTCCCGGCTGGCGGGCGGCGGGGGCGGCGGCGGCGCGAGGAAGGGTGGCGGCGCGCCCCAGGGCGGCGGGTTGAAGGCCCCGCGCCAGCCCCCGCCCCCCTAGTCCCGGCTGGCGGGCGGCGGGGGCGGCGGCGGCGCGAGGAAGGGTGGCGGCGCGCCCCAGGGCGGCGGGTTGAAGGCCCCGCGCCAGCCCCCGCCCCCCTAGTCCCGGCTGGCGGGCGGCGGGGGCGGCGGCGGCGCGAGGAAGGGTGGCGGCGCGCCCCAGGGCGGCGGGTTGAAGGCCCCGCGCCAGCCCCCGCCCCCGCCCCCGCCGCCCCCGCCCATGCCCGGCGGCGGCATGCCCATCATGCCTGAAACAAACCGTACAGTTAGAGGCCGCATTATCTCATGGGAGTTGCAGTGCGTGCGGCACGCGGTACGACCACGTCTACAGTCAACCTATTTGATTCCTAGGCCACCATAGAAGCTTGCCGTTCGTTGTAAACGCTATGTCAATACGGGTTACTAGGATTATTGCGTCGCTACAGACAGGGTTCTAGGGCCTAGGAATCAAATTGCTTGACCGTACGTCCAAGCGGTGTGACATGTTGTATGAGGATCCATACTTTACGACAGCAGCCCGTCTACGCTTACGCGTCTAGTGTGCCCGGGCCTTGGACACTGTAGCTTAAAACATTCATTTTCATATTCTATTTATTTTTTTATTTTTTTAATATTCATTTTATTGATAATATAAATTACAGGTCAGGTTTACTTAAATTAATTCACAATATCAGGACAACTTTTACAATAATAATGTATATAAAATTAAATTAAATGATCAATATGTCTAATCGTCTATTAATAATTCAGATAACGTGTCAATGGTTATACCTAAGCCGTTTATGTTACACATCTCTATCTCATTTGATTAAAACAAATGCATTTACACGACGGAATAAAATCGTGTTGCAACGGATATTGCAACCCTAATTAATGATGGAGCTCACGGCGCGGCGAGCCCTCGTCAATAACGACACAAAGCAGTAATACAGTAAAAATACAGAAGTAGACAATATAAACTTAAGAAAACCCAACAGTGGGTTTCCTAGTTCTGCTAAAATTATATTTTGCTAGAGACAGGAAACAATAGAACTGTTTGTGTTCTTTAACCTGTGCGTCGCTACCCCCAGGAGGGTCGCAAAGGTTCTTGAAGGGGGTCGCGGCTACTTGAATTTTGTAAAATAAACCATGTAGAGATTTCATACTTAGAAAACTGTGAACAAGGTGGACTGATGACCTGGTAAAGGTCGCGGGAGTCCGCTGGATGCGGGTAGCGCAGGACCGGCCATTGTGGCACTCTATGGGGGAGGCCTATGTCCAGCAGTAGACGTCTTTCGGCTAATATGATGATGATGAAAATCGAAACTATATCCCAACAACAGTGCAGAGTGGGGGGTCGCAAAATATTTTCTTACTGTAAGGGGGTCGCACCATGAAAAAGATTGAAAAACACTAACAGTTAGACAAACCATATGCCAAAAAGCATACTTGGATCCAAATAGAGAAACCTGTAAAATACACTGCCCAAAAGTGTCGAGGGATCAAGTACGTTTTAGTTAGAGTATTGCTGCAGGTTTGCTATAGTAAAATAACTCTGTCTTAATTACTTCAAACTTAAAAAAAAAAAAAAAAAAATATCATATGATAAAAAAAGCTAAAAAAATTACTTGATCCCTAGACACTTTTGGGCAGTGTAGTTGAATTCATAAGAGGAAATATGATAGATGAAGTTTACTAACCGGGAGGCGGTGGCGGTGGCGCCATATGCTGCATGCCGGGTCCCGGTCCCATCTTATCGCCCTGCGAATAAATAATGTCATATAGCAAAACAACAATACTTTCGATATCAATTTTTTTTCGATTATTAATTAATTTCACAACAACTTTATTTGCTGAGATAATATAAAAAATGGATTAGAGTTACCTTTTAGAAAAAATAATCGATATCATAATAATTCTGCAAAACAAGGATATAATAATATAACAGAATGATGTCAAAAATATAGAAAGTCAGATACAATTTGATACTTCTCGACCGCGATAAATTTGGGAATGTTAATAATGGTTTTGCCACAAAATTCGTGTATGAATAGGGAACTTGCATCTTTTTATTTTATTACGAAAATCAAAAGTATGATCCAGAGAAACATCAATCCGTAGCATTAAAACTTTCTTATGATTTAATTTGTCTGATGTTATATTCATTTGTAATCTGCACGCGCCGGCAGCCCCTGAAAACGCTCTATATAAACGGGCTTATACTATGACGTCACAACTTATATTCTCGGCGCGATCGTTTTTTTTCTTTTGTATGATATCTCTACGTATATTCGCATCGATTGAGTGCAATTTATTCGAAATTGAAGTCCCATGCAAGTTCCCCATTGGCAGCTATTCCATTCCCAAAGCCATCTTGGTTGAATAATGTCTCCACAGTCAGTAAACGACATTTAGTTTGGGAGACGCTATATTATAGTGGCACTTGTACCTGGCGGTGCGGCGGCGGCGGCGGCGGGAAGGAGGGCGGCAGGCCGGGCGGCGGCGGCTGGCTGTTGGCCACGCCTGAGGGGGGAGCACGGTTAATATGGTGAGCGACATATAACGCCAATAGGGGTGTAGACACCAAATAAAATAACCAATAATGTTGATTTTTCTCGAAAAACAATTAAAAATATTGTCAGATGTGACGCTCGTGGATCGTGACGTCACGATCCACGAGCATTGTCTCTCTCTAACAAGCAATATTAAAACGGTTGAAGCTTCGTAATTTTTTGAGATATCTGAATGGGATTTTTATCACTGCATATATTTTTTTGCCCTCTTTCTTTTGAAAAAAGAGGGCAAAAAAATATATGTATAACCCTATTTTATGCCAGAACCGGAGTAGATGATTATTCGTACCGTCGAACTCATAAGTAGCTGAACATTTTGATACCTTGTCACTTTCACGCGTTTGAAAACTTCGCATAGCAGTTTCAACATGAAGTTAAAATGATACTGTACAAACGTGTTTAGCGCCTTGAAGTCAAACATTACATTAATTCAAATAACTTCATGAATTTATCTCCAAAATTGACGTCTTTATAATTATTGACTTCTTAACATTGATTTATTTCGATTTTCAGCATGGAATAGATTATATTCATCCTCTATATATTATAATATCTCTATATATTAATAGAGATTGTATCAATCCGGTTATTATTAGTATTTATTTAGTGTACTAAAAGTAGAATGGAGTATAATAATAAGAGTGTATTACCGAGCCACGGCGCGGCGTGAGGCGGCGGCGGCGGCGGCGGGTACGCGGTCGGCGGCGGCGGTAAAGACGCGGGGATGTTGCCTGGGGGGACATCACACATTACTCACATCACAATAAACATTATCTAGGCCCAATCCTATAAACTTTACAAGTGCACAAGTAAACAAAATTTTGTGACATAGGGCGTTGACATGTAAAACTGAATTTATTTGACAAGCACTAGTTGTAATGAACCAACAACTAGGGAACATTACGCAAAACTCCGCGTAGGGCGCGACTCTAGCAGAGTTGGCATTGTATCTCGTTCCCACTTGCGGTATTGTCTATGCATGCATCCTTGTCACTCATTTGATAATCAATCGTTTGATAATAATGTGTGCGTGAGTCCCTATCTTCCTCTACTGGTTTACGGTTTGTGCTAGTGCTGTAGTCTGGCGGCGGAACATTGCAGTAATGTTCCCTATTTAAATATAATTCGTTCGTTATCGAACCATCATTGTGTCTTAGCGTCGTCCAAGATACAAGTTAAATGAACTAGCCCTTTAAATGTATTTTCAACAACAGTTACCTTGTGGCGGCGGCGCCATGAGCGCGCGCGTTGTTGCCGCCGCCGCCGCCGCCCGGGCCCGGCGGGGGCGCCTCGCCCAGCTCCGCCATTAGAGACATGTTGTATTAGTTACCTTGTGGCGGCGGCGCCATGAGCGCGCGCGCGGGCGGCGCGTGGTGGAAGAGTCCTCCCCCGAAGCGGCGCGCGTTGTTGCCGCCGCCGCCGCCGCCGCCGCCCGGGCCCGGCGGGGGCGCCTCGCCCAGCTCCGCCATTAGAGACATGTTGTATTAGTTACCTTGTGGCGGCGGCGCCATGAGCGCGCGCGCGGGCGGCGCGTGGTGGAAGAGTCCTCCCCCGAAGCGGCGCGCGTTGTTGCCGCCGCCGCCGCCGCCGCCGCCCGGGCCCGGCGGGGGCGCCTCGCCCAGCTCCGCCATTAGAGACATGTACTCTTCGTCGATCTTAGCCTGCACAGAGGGACAAACAATGAGGAAATGTGTAATCAATCAAGCGCATGGCTTGCAAGGGAACTTCGACTCGCGCAGCGTGCTGTGGAGCTGCGCCAGGTCGCGCAGTTACGCTAGAGTCGCTATAGACTATCGGTAGTAACCTTGTTGGGCATGGGCATGGGCGCGTGTCCCGGGCGCCTGGCGCGGCAGTCGCGCGCGATGTGTCCCGCGCCGCCGCAGGCCGAGCACACCACGGCCGAGGTGACGTTGGGCTTGTCGGGGCACAGCCAGGTCTTGTGGTCCAGCGCCGAGCAGTTGGCGCAGCGCGGCGCGTCCGACTCGCGCAGCGTGCCGTGGAGCTGCGCCAGGTCGCGCAGTTACGCTAGAGTCGCTATAGACTATCGGTAGTAACCTTGTTGGGCATGGGCATGGGCGCGTGTCCCGGGCGCCTGGCGCGGCAGTCGCGCGCGATGTGTCCCGCGCCGCCGCAGGCCGAGCACACCACGGCCGAGGTGACGTTGGGCTTGTCGGGGCACAGCCAGGTCTTGTGGTCCAGCGCCGAGCAGTTGGCGCAGCGCGGCGCGTCCGACTCGCGCAGCGTGCCGTGGAGCTGCGCCAGGTCGCGCAGTTACGCTAGAGTCGCTATAGACTATCGGTAGTAACCTTGTTGGGCATGGGCATGGGCGCGTGTCCCGGGCGCCTGGCGCGGCAGTCGCGCGCGATGTGTCCCGCGCCGCCGCAGGCCGAGCACACCACGGCCGAGGTGACGTTGGGCTTGTCGGGGCACAGCCAGGTCTTGTGGTCCAGCGCCGAGCAGTTGGCGCAGCGCGGCGCGTCCGACTCGCGCAGCGTGCCGTGGAGCTGCGCCAGGTCGCGCAGTTACGCTAGAGTCGCTATAGACTATCGGTAGTAACCTTGTTGGGCATGGGCATGGGCGCGTGTCCCGGGCGCCTGGCGCGGCAGTCGCGCGCGATGTGTCCCGCGCCGCCGCAGGCCGAGCACACCACGGCCGAGGTGACGTTGGGCTTGTCGGGGCACAGCCAGGTCTTGTGGTCCAGCGCCGAGCAGTTGGCGCAGCGCGGCGCGTCCGACTCGCGCAGCGTGCCGTGGAGCTGCGCCAGGTCGCGCAGTTACGCTAGAGTCGCTATAGACTATCGGTAGTAACCTTGTTGGGCATGGGCATGGGCGCGTGTCCCGGGCGCCTGGCGCGGCAGTCGCGCGCGATGTGTCCCGCGCCGCCGCAGGCCGAGCACACCACGGCCGAGGTGACGTTGGGCTTGTCGGGGCACAGCCAGGTCTTGTGGTCCAGCGCCGAGCAGTTGGCGCAGCGCGGCGCGTCCGACTCGCGCAGCGTGCCGTGGAGCTGCGCCAGGTCGCGCAGTTACGCTAGAGTCGCTATAGACTATCGGTAGTAACCTTGTTGGGCATGGGCATGGGCGCGTGTCCCGGGCGCCTGGCGCGGCAGTCGCGCGCGATGTGTCCCGCGCCGCCGCAGGCCGAGCACACCACGGCCGAGGTGACGTTGGGCTTGTCGGGGCACAGCCAGGTCTTGTGGTCCAGCGCCGAGCAGTTGGCGCAGCGCGGCGCGTCCGACTCGCGCAGCGTGCCGTGGAGCTGCGCCAGGTCGCGCAGTTACGCTAGAGTCGCTATAGACTATCGGTAGTAACCTTGTTGGGCATGGGCATGGGCGCGTGTCCCGGGCGCCTGGCGCGGCAGTCGCGCGCGATGTGTCCCGCGCCGCCGCAGGCCGAGCACACCACGGCCGAGGTGACGTTGGGCTTGTCGGGGCACAGCCAGGTCTTGTGGTCCAGCGCCGAGCAGTTGGCGCAGCGCGGCGCGTCCGACTCGCGCAGCGTGCCGTTGAGCTGCGCCAGCTCGCGCAGCTGCATGCGCCGGAGGTCGTTCTGGCCTTCGGGGACCTGGACACAACGGTTACGTTTACCAAAAATACACCAAAAGTGACGGACTAAAAAGATTTGAGTAGGTACATACCTCGACGCCCTGCCGGATGACGTCCTTGATCTTGTCGAGAGCCTTCTTGACGCACTCGGCGCTGGCGGCCGTGATGTACGCGTGCAGCGGCTCGTCCTCGCCCGGCAGCGGCTGCCCGTCCTTGCGGCCCACCTGTTCACAACAATTCAACATATTCTACAGATCTTGCACATTTCAAAAACTAAATGATCAATAACGTTACTGGTATTTTTCGATTTAACCAGAAATTCTTATTAATTTTATCGAGCCGAGCTCGGCGTAGGGCTGAAGGCCCGAAGCATCTCTTGGATACTCTACTCCTGAGTGTCTTACAAATTTCGCGCCAGTTAAGAAAGTTTTTAAGGCTATACAAACAAATCAATTTCGATATTCACGCTGACGCGTCAAAAGGTGGATATCACTAGTGTGATAAGGATTCATGTAGTGAGGCAAACTAAACGCATGTCTTCAAGCGCTGTTGCAACCAGTATTTATTGTATACTACGCCGTAGCCTTAGGACGTTTCCGGCTCCAGAAGAATAACAAACGCGTTGCCATCTTTGGAAAACCTCTTATTGATTTTAGGATTGATAGCTCAACACAAGACCACTGGCGCCCTGTTCTGGTAATAGTTGTTACCTTGCCCTCCTTGACGGAGCCCTTGCCCCTAATAATAATCTTGGCCCCGGTCTCCTTCTCCATGGCCTTGAGCGTGTTCCCGCGCGGCCCGATGAGCAGCCCCACGAAGTTGATGTCGGGGTGCTCCTCCTGTGGGATCATCACCTTGTCGTGCACGCGGATTATTGGAGGCCTGGGGGAGAAGAGACAGTTGAAAACATGGAATGTAATCATGTATGCATAGGGATCACTTTTCAACACATTTACTTTTAGAGTAGTGCTCAGTACTGTACTGTGCCACACTCACTTGTAGTCCGGCGGCGGCTTGAAGTCGGGGTTGATGGCCTGCATGCGGGTCACCAGCCTGTGCCGCTCCTCCTCGAGTTTCCGTCGCGTGCGGTACTCGCGGGTGTTCAGTACTGTACTCTGCCACACTCACTTGTAGTCCGGCGGCGGCTTGAAGTCGGGGTTGATGGCCTGCATGCGGGTCACCAGCCTGTGCCGCTCCTCCTCGAGTTTCCGTCGCGTGCGGTACTCGCGGGTGTTCAGTACTGTACTGTGCCACACTCACTTGTAGTCCGGCGGCGGCTTGAAGTCGGGATTGATGGCCTGCATGCGGGTCACCAGCCTGTGCCGCTCCTCCTCGAGTTTCCGTCGCGTGCGGTACTCGCGGGTGTTCAGTACTGTACTGTGCCACACTCACTTGTAGTCCGGCGGCGGCTTGAAGTCGGGGTTGATGGCCTGCATGCGGGTCACCAGCCTGTGCCGCTCCTCCTCGAGTTTCCGTCGCGTGCGGTACTCGCGGGTGTTCAGTACTGTACTGTGCCACACTCACTTGTAGTCCGGCGGCGGCTTGAAGTCGGGGTTGATGGCCTGCATGCGGGTCACCAGCCTGTGCCGCTCCTCCTCGAGTTTCCGTCGCGTGCGGTACTCGCGGGTGTTCAGTACTGTACTGTGCCACACTCACTTGTAGTCCGGCGGCGGCTTGAAGTCGGGGTTGATGGCCTGCATGCGGGTCACCAGCCTGTGCCGCTCCTCCTCGAGTTTCCGTCGCGTGCGGTACTCGCGGGTGTTCAGTACTGTACTGTGCCACACTCACTTGTAGTCCGGCGGCGGCTTGAAGTCGGGGTTGATGGCCTGCATGCGGGTCACCAGCCTGTGCCGCTCCTCCTCGAGTTTCCGTCGCGTGCGGTACTCGCGGGTGTTCAGTACTGTACTGTGCCACACTCACTTGTAGTCCGGCGGCGGCTTGAAGTCGGGGTTGATGGCCTGCATGCGGGTCACCAGCCTGTGCCGCTCCTCCTCGAGTTTCCGTCGCGTGCGGTACTCGCGGGTGTTCAGCCGCTTGCCATCCGTGGAGTAGATCGGTTCCGGAGATGGAGACCTGTGTGACGGAACACTTGTAGCGTTGTTCGTGGTCTCGCGCTGCGCTCGCTAGTGCACGTAGATATCTACGAAATGCGCTGGTGCTTTGTGAATTTATAAGACTTGGTTACTTTGATATTTAATTTGTTCTTAGATTATCGTAACGTAACGATTAGAAGGATTATTGTAACGTTCTAATGAATGTGTAATATTAAATGTGTACCTCTACTAAAATCTATTTATGGATTTATGTTTTTTTGCAAAACATCAATCTATGTGCACATGTGAACAAAGCGCGAGTTTGCAGTAATTATAGTAAAAGTATTTATAGACGAGCAATAAATGTCAGTTTTTTTTTCGATATGGCATGTCTTTTTAATATTATTATTTCCATGTATTCAATTTCAGATGACCAACATGTACTGCTTGTCCTGTTCAGTGGACTTGACTTAATCTAGCCAACTAGTTAAGTTTTCTTAGGGCTCGGAACCGGACCAAACTCCACTATATTTCCGTATGGAATAAATTTCAAATATTTAATGAATTATTTTAAAGTTATGAAGCAGTTTATGAAAATATATTTTTCAACTGTTTACACTAGGCTTTATATTCACAGTTCACAAGTGTGATCCCGCCCTCACCCACCCTACGCTACCCTACGCCCTAACGCCCTGAGAAGGAAACGGTTCATTAGCAACCTGCAATTTAAATTACTCATAATTAGCCCTGAAAATAATTGGATTAGCGATTATTGATTAACTTCCTGTGGCTGAAAAGAACCATTAGGATTAATTGAGGTTCGGGACCTGCAACATGACAAGGGTCCATTAGCTCTGTCCCTAGCGGAAGCTGACTATATAAATATGCTACCATATTTACGGTTACTTGTGGGAGGTGCAGGAATACACATCCAGATTTTAAAAATAAAAAGCCGTTAATGATATTGACAACAGCGCCATCTATATCGCTTACTTGACATCAAGTTGTTGTATTGTGTGCTCAAGAGTTGCGCTTATGTTATGTGAAAGGCCAAGAGACTGTGAACATATGGAATCATTTTTCAAATAATCAATGATTGTCAATGAATATCCTTGCAATTGTCTATTTTACAAGACATAACACTTTTAGAAGCAAGTGATCTGTTCATTACAATACGAGGTAGCAATTGGATTGTTATATGCCTGATACACTCGTTCACCACTGAGAGCATTTAGCATAATATATAATTGTTCATTAAATAATTTGCACGTAACAGGAATAGTGGGCGTCTAACTCGTCGCTGTCTAACTGTCCTGGAAATAGAGCGGCTTATATATTAATTAGATGTAGGTTATGTTGGATTTAAGAAAAATATAAATCACATTTCCTCGGCGTCCATTTGTCGTGAAGGCAGATCTGAGCATATATTTAGTTTTCCTTTATCAGAGCAATAAAAAACACGATTAAATTGACAGAATATCAAAACTTGTTTTACCTAGCCAAATTACGAGAATTGTCATTTATGTTTATGTAATAGTCGGCGAGTTTACCATACTTGTGTTGTTTATCTTCATTGTACAGTCAAGGAAAATATAATAAATTACTACTTTATATATTGTCTCAATAAGATTAAGGTATTTTATGATTTATGACTAATTGAGTGCCCGTTCAGTCGACACAAACATCCCATTTAATTTCAGATCCACCTTCATCACCACACAGTAATATAAATGGTATCTTAAACCTCGCTCGGGCCGGCCTCCGGCCTCCGGCCTCCGGCCTCCGGCCTCCTCCGGCCTCCCCGCACCCCTCGTACCTCTCGTCGATGTTGTGTGGGATGCCCAGGTCGCCGGAGCGCAGCTTGCGCGACACCTCCTCGATCTGCAGTTGCACTGCAAGGGAAGGGGTTAGCCCGCAGAGAGCATACCGCCGCATTAGAACACACCCGACCGAGACCCACCCCGCACCTGACATAAAGGGGCGCCCCGACTTACCCAAGCTACCTTACAAACTAAAACTATTGGGACTTTGGTGACGTCACCGTATGCTACTGTTAAGCTGAAATGAAAGTAAATTTTGATACGAAACGATTAGGGTTAGTGTAAATAAAATGAAATAAACTGCGTTGGATGATTTTAGCTGCGTCGATCTAGCGTGACGAGTACCTCCGTGTGGAAGAAACGTTAGACATACATAATTATATTAGAAACCAATATTAATAAATTATAAGAATCATAAAGTAACATTAACAGTGTAGCATGTAGGGAGTCATAGTTATCATATTAAATGAGAAGACAAGTAGAACATACATTATGAATACATCTGGGCTTTGGATCATATCATGCTTTTATTTCCACATCATAATGACTTCAACTTAATCATATTTTATTGTACTTGGTAGAGTATTCATAATAACAGAGCGTTCAAATGTACAAAACCCAGGTAAACTTAATGCTCCTAAACTTTTCATAATTTCAATCAGTGGTTTGAGCAGGCAACCTCGTTAGTGTCGTAACATAACAAATACATTTACAAAGCGGAAGCTATCAAAAAAGATTAAAAGACTTAACTCAGGTAACTTGCTCTACTCAGTTCATATTTAAAAGGTAAGACTATAGTCCATTTTTATAAAACCCTGTGTTTAAAAAAATAGACTAGAGTCCAGAGTAAAACACGGTCGTGCACGCTTGAAGAGTAGCGCGGCTCATGTAATGTACTCGTATGGTGTGTTGTTGTTGTGGTATGTACTCACGCAGGTACTGCTCCTCCTGCTGCGGGGTGAGCGTGGAAGGCAGCGCAGTGGGCAGGCCGGGGATGAAGGTCTTGTCGTGTGCGCCGCCCGTCCAGCGCGTGCGGCGGCGTCGCGCGCGCCGCTCCGCCGCCGTCTCGCCCGGCGGGCCTGCACACACGCATCATCACGGACTAAATATTATATACGGCTCATGCGGCATGGGCTCATAGCCCAGCGGGCAGGCCGGGGATGAAGGTCTTGTCGTGTGCGCCGCCCGTCCAGCGCGTGCGGCGGCGTCGCGCGCGCCGCTCCGCCGCCGTCTCGCCCGGCGGGCCTGCACACACGCATCATCACGGACTAAATATTATATACGGCTCATGCGGCATGGGCTCATAGCCCAGCGGGCAGGCCGGGGATGAAGGTCTTGTCGTGTGCGCCGCCCGTCCAGCGCGTGCGGCGGCGTCGCGCGCGCCGCTCCGCCGCCGTCTCGCCCGGCGGGCCTGCACACACGCATCATCACGGACTAAATATTATATACGGCTCATGCGGCATGGGCTCATAGCCCAGCGGGCAGGCCGGGGATGAAGGTCTTGTCGTGTGCGCCGCCCGTCCAGCGCGTGCGGCGGCGTCGCGCGCGCCGCTCCGCCGCCGTCTCGCCCGGCGGGCCTGCACACACGCATCATCACGGACTAAATATTATATACGGCTCATGCGGCATGGGCTCATAGCCCAGCGGGCAGGCCGGGGATGAAGGTCTTGTCGTGTGCGCCGCCCGTCCAGCGCGTGCGGCGGCGTCGCGCGCGCCGCTCCGCCGCCGTCTCGCCCGGCGGGCCTGCACACACGCATCATCACGGACTAAATATTATATACGGCTCATGCGGCATGGGCTCATAGCCCAGCGGGCAGGCCGGGGATGAAGGTCTTGTCGTGTGCGCCGCCCGTCCAGCGCGTGCGGCGGCGTCGCGCGCGCCGCTCCGCCGCCGTCTCGCCCGGCGGGCCTGCACACACGCATCATCACGGACTAAATATTATATACGGCTCATGCGGCATGGGCTCATAGCCCAGCGGCGCCAGCGTGGCAGCGGTCAGTCTTTGGATGGGTGACTGCCTGTTTGAGTGGTTACTATAAATGAGCGTTTCTGTGCTTTAGAAGGCACGCAGTTGATCCCAGGCTATGACAGTAGTCGTTAAACCGAGAGGCCTTCGGGCGGCTTAAGAACCTCTAACAGTCGAGTTGCCCACTCACTTGACGAAGGGGGGACAACTGTCATTTGCGTCCGCAGGAGCTATCTACCGCAACCCTGCACGTGTGTCCCCTGGGTGATACTAAAAAGTGACAACCTCAAAAGGCTAAATAATGTGTGTCATATGATTAATTAAATTTATGCATGGGTAAAAAAAAAGACAGTGATATAGTGGATGCGGATTATTGCTAGTACATTATGTCTTGTTGTACATACATGGCTTTCATCTCTCCAAAGGAAATGTCCATACCACCACATGCAATAAGCTATCAATCCAGGGGAGGCTCGGCTGTACCCTTAGTGTGCTCATGTGTCGCACTGCATTACCAAAAAATTTACCAACTACAATAAAACAATCCCAAAATATCGAATAACCATAACGTAATCTATACTTGCTTGTTTTCATATCTAGAAAATTGCAATTTAAATTACTATTATGTCAAACTCATTAAAACTGATTTTCGTTCAAACATAAATTTCGAAAGTAGGTACAAGATGGCAAGAAATCGTGAGGCGACTCATAACGACCACAACACATCTGATAAGAACATATCGATCAAGAAAATAAATGTCGCCTCAGGGTCGAATTCGTAACAGCTCGTCCAACGACGTGGAACTCACCCTGGCCGTCGTCCTGGTCATCGTCGGAGTGGTACTCCTGCGGCGGCGGGGCCTTCTCTCGGTAGCGGCCCTCGGAGCGCGCCTGCATCAGCTCCAGCTTCTGCTGCACGGAGGTGGGCGTCGGGATGGCCGTGGCGGCCGAGAGAGCAGCCGCCGCCGCCGCGGCAGGCTGCACAGGTGCCGCCATGCGGCGTTGCGCAACAAATGTCTGCCAAAGTAGTTTATCATTAACCTTTTGCGAACTAAAGACGGCTGTATTAGTATTAAGTATTTGTTCTTTTAGTTTTATAAGCCCTTCGATATTGACTGCATTTAAACGTGCAGTGCTCCCGTGCGCGCACTAAATGTACGTACACGTGTGAACACACGCACCAACACATTAAATGTTTCCCTCTGTAACAAATATTTAGTTAAAAATGCACTCAATTTGCGAATGGTTTTCATCTCTTACCGCTCCTAAGCTACTCTTCTTTGCCCAGCCCATTTCCCATTTTAGATGGGGTCGGGCCTCCTCGTACGTTGGCGCCAGGATATTCTATCCTGGGTTGTCGATGTAGTCAGGTTAAGTGTCCTCATCTCTTTTTCGACATTGGACCACCACGTTGCAGGTGGTCTTCCTCTTCCTCGGGGGTGATTTGGGATGCTCAGGGTTTTCCTCACGGAGTAGTTCTCATCTCGTCGCATAATATGTCCATACCATCTCATCCTGCTTTCTTGGAGTTTTTCCGTGACCGGTGCAACTTTGAACGAGCCGCGGACATATTCGTTCCGGATCTTATCGAGGCGTGTGACACCGCCAGCCCACCTAAGCATTTTCATTTCTGCCACGTGCAGCTTTTGTTCGTGCCCTTTTTTAGCGGTCCAGCATTCTGCTCTGTACATCATAGTGGGTCTGACAACAGCTTTGTATATTTTCCCTTTTGTTTTAATAGGCATTTTTGGGTCGCACATAACGCCAGACAGGGATCTCCACTTTAGCCATGCTGAATTCACTCGGTGGGTCACGTCATTGTCCACGCTTGCGTTTGACGAGAGGACAGAGCCGAGGTATTTGAACTGCGCTGATTTGGGCAGAACCTTATCGTCTATGAGTATATCACAGTTGGTATCCTCTGTGCCTCCATAGTCACACTCCATATACTCCGTCTTCGTTCTACTGATGCGCAGTCCGTGGCGTTCGATCTTCTTAAGCCAGGTATTGAAGGATTCCTGCAGGTCACAGGCGCGTTTGGTGATAAGCACTATATCATCAGCATACAGTATGCTCCAAGGAGTTGGCACCTGTATGCTGCGTGTTATGTAGTCCATGGACAAGTTGAAGAGCAGCGGGCTGAGCGCCGACCCTTGATGTACGCCCACTCTGACTTGGAACGGATCGCTTATTCCAGCTGGGCTTTTAATCTGTGTCAAGATGTTGTCGTACATGTCCTGGATTATGGTGATATATGCTTCAGGGATGCCTTGGACTCTTAGGGCCTGCCAGACTAGCTTTCTAGGTACTAGATCAAACGCTTTTTCGAGATCGATGAAAAGGAAGTAGAGGTTTTCTTTATTAGCACGGTGCTTCTCCATAAGTATCCGGATGGTTTGGATAGCCTCCGTGGTGGACCTGCCTGCTGTAAATCCCATCTGGTTCTCAGTTACACTGGATAGTGCTGTAATACGGGCTCCAATTATTCTCTCCCACATTTTTAGCGTGTGAGCGGTAAGTTTTATAGCTCTATAGTTATTGCATTGTGAGATGTCCCCCTTATTTTTGTAGCTTTACCGCTCCTAAGCTACATTAAGTTAAAAAGTTTTAGTAATTTTAGGATATGGTCACTCAATGTCTTTTATTTTTTTTATGCACCTAAAAAAATCTGTATTTGACTGTTTGTTGCCTAAATAAATAACATACGGAAAATAGGCCATTTTTTTATACCAACTTTTTCAAAATAATTTGTAAGATTGAGATTAAACTTGTGTTCATGGTGGCATAGGCATGTATAATTCTCCAACACTTTCTATCTCTTGTGATTCTTCTACACAACTCTAGTAGTATACTGTAATAATCACAATTTTGGTGTAGTGTTTTAACAAATACAAATACTTTATTAATAACACCAAGTTACATGTCAGGTTAACACCAGAGTTGCATCAATTAAATTGGTAATATTTTTTAATTAGCATGAGACTTCTGCCTAAATTAGAAGAAAGCTTTGGTGCAATGGGCCCCAGTTATTTAAATGGGGAACTTGCATGGTACTTCAATTTCGAATAAATTGCGCTCAATCAATGCGAATATACGTAGAGATATCATACAAAAAAAAATTATAATCGATTGTATTCGTTTTATCTCACGTTAAAATAACAAAATTTAAATCAGAAATGATATTTTGTATGACAAGTATAGATTTAAACGCAAATTTTGTGGAGATAATTGAAAATTAATGACTTACTCCATAGTAAACGCGCCGAGAATATATGCTGTGACGTCATAGCATAAGCCCGTTTAAATATAGAGCGTTTTCGGGGGGTGCCGTGCGTGCAGATTTCAAATGCATATAACATAAGAAAAATAAATCTTAAGAAAGTTTTAATGCTGGATTATAATTTCGATTTTCGTAATAAAATAAAAAGATGCAAGTTCCCTATTGGATCACAAACAACAGGGGGCCATGGACAAAAATAATAAAAGATTCAAGGAGGTAAATCAAGGTACAGCTTACCATGTAGTTGACATATTTCTAAAAAATAATGTTATTGTATACAATAAAGAGCTGTTTTAAAAACGAATTTACTAAAACAAACAATACACTTTAATATGTCCTGTTACCTGACACTCATTTTGATTGTGCTGAAAATAGTAAATAACGCCATTTGTACATACAAGTGATTATTTTCAACACATAAGACCTTGGCAGAGTTGGCAGCACTAGGATCTGGTATAGCATACACTAGTACACACTGGTAAGTCAAAGAAGACTTTGTCATGTCAAGTTGGCAACTAGGTGACAAGATCTCCACTGTCTCACATTTTTTGAAGTGGATACTTCTTTGCTCGCGTTCTTGTATAGGGGTACAGTTCAAAATGTATCACGTGACTTCCGGAATAACTTTTTGTAGAGAAGCCTAATCTGATTTCAAATAAATGTTTGTTACATGTTTTGTTCCTTCTTTATATGCCATTAGTTGTTAATAACAAAATTTTATTTAGTTTATGTGGCGAACATGAAAATAGTGCTGAAATGACCGCCATTTTCAATGTATAGCGAGTCAAATAAGCTATGTCAGTCAATGTTGCCATATATACCGATTTATATGTACTTATACAGATTTTAGTGAATTAATTCAGATATATAAGGGTTCCATAGCCAACAAAGAAGTATCCTCTTAAACTTAAGTAATGGTTGTATCTCCGCCACAACCTGCTTCTTTTTTCTTAGTTTGTAATTAGTATATTGTTGTTTTGTTTTATACATATAATTGGCAATTGCATGTTTACCTGTGCTACAGCTGCTGCTGCTAGTATTGCAGCATGGGCTGCAGGATTGACCGCTCCGTTGCCGGCCACAGCTCGAGCTGTAGCCTTAGTAGTGGTGCCCACCATCTGGTCTAACAGCGCTATGGTGCCATCCCTGCACATATACAATTAGTTGATTTATAATAGAACTTCCTGATTTTACAACTGTTATTATTGGTTAAAAAGATTGGTGGAGGAGTGTGGCTGCGGGACGCAAGGGATCGCGAGGCGTGGAAAGCTTTGGAGGAGGCCTATGTCGGAAGACAAGTTGAGGTTGTCGATGGAAATAGGTAGAAGTAGAAGTAAATAATAAGTAAAGTATGTAGTTTAAGTTTTCTTGAAAATTGTAAACCTCAGCAATAAAGGCTATTTTCATTTTTATTTTTATTTTATTTTTATTATTATTGGTTAATAGACATTATAAATGACCATGAAATCATCTTCTTTTAGGGTGAATATAGACCAGACATGTGTGAAGATGTGTTCTCATATATTAGAGACCTCGCATGCTAGACAGCAAGGTGGAAACAAAGCTTTGCACATCTCTAGTGGATATTCACCCATAAAGGAACATGTAATTTTACTTTGAATGGACAATCCCAGACAGGTGGAGGACAACCAATTTTATTTATTTATTATTCGTAAAACCAACAGCTACAATAATTAACATAAGATTTGAAGATGTGATACAAGAAAGCCAATTTAAAATTAAGTAGGGAAATCTTCCACACAGCATACTAACCGATCCTTGGATTTCCGGCCGCGGCTGTGGCTCCGACTCCGGCTGCGGCGCTTATCCTTGTGCCGGTCGCGGCTGCGCCCGCGCTCGCTATCCTTGTCTCTAGAATACAACACAATTGTCATATTATTTATTTATTTCAATACACATATGCGATAGCCAAACTTACTTGACTCAAACATAATCTCAACTTCAGAGTCACATGACTTAAATGTTATTGTAGCATTCGTTGAGCGCATATTGGGGACATTCATCGTGAAATTATCCTCACCTCTTAGAGCGGTGGCGATCCCTGTCTCTGTCGCGACCACGGTCTCTATCGCGGTCACGGTCTCGATCTTTGACGCGGTCGCGCTCTCGGTCCCGACCCTTTTCCCGGTCACGCTCCTTGTGCCGCTCGCGGTCCCGAGATCGCGAGCCACTCCTGTCGCGGTGCCGAGAACTCATGACGCTTTTAACCACTACACTAACAACCTATTGCACTATCACGAACCCACTTTTTAAACGGTCCTCAGTTACTTAAGAACAGTAACTGATGATATCGAGAGCTTTGTAACAACAGGCAAAACAGTAATTGCACAAATATACCCCAGAACAAATCAATCAACAGGGAAAAGCAAGATTTGTGAAATTCTAAAATGGCGACGTTGATTGCTGTCAAATTATTTTTGTTTTTCCACGTCATGGGCTAAAGTTTAAACCATACAGCCATTGAAAAAATATGCATATTCTATTCAAAGTTGTCGGCTCCCTACACAATGGGCCATCATGGTGCGGGACACGGGCGCAGTTATGCGTTGGAATGCAGTGGAAGTATAGTGTATAGCGACATGCCTGCTCGGCTCATATCGCGAGGCTTAAGTGCCGCATATGGACCGACACGGTAACGCGCGGACCCCGCCGTAGCCAGTCGCTACTTGAGTGTTACTGTGTACGCACATGACCTGTTAACCTGTTTTCATAATATATTGTATAACTAAACCGTAAAGAACAACCTTTTACTTACACCCCAGTAGCGAACTCTAAAGTGGTGACCCCGATATAAATTGAATATACTCATATTACGGTTTAGTTCCGGACAGTTAAATACTTAGTGAAATTTAGTGCGTTAAAATATTACCGGAGAAACGGAAACGGCGCCGGGCGGAGGCAACAAGACAACATTAAATTACAAACACAAAGTGCAAATACCGGAGGCGCTCGAGATCATGGCGTATACAGCAGTTATCCTGGCTGAGATTGCCAAGTTGAGCGACCGGATGAGGGACTTGGAGCGGTCGGAACAAAACTACGGCCGAAATTATCGAGGAGGCCGGTCAGCATCCAGAAGTAGGAGTGCTTCAACATCACGCCGCAGTGGCTCCAACCAAGGAAAGAAGGACTGGTTGTGTTATGACCATTATAGGTTCGGTCCGAAAGCTAATAAGTGCGTGCAACCGTGTGCTTGGGACAATAAGTCGGAAAACTAAAGGAGGTGGCACAGGACTCGGCGGAAATCTGTGCCATCACTTCTGGCCGTCGGTTACGGGTGACAGACTTAAATAGTGGACTACGTTTCTTGGTGGACACAGGTGCAAATATTTCAGTGATACCAGCAACCAGGAAACAGTGTACGGGTGAGTGCTCAGAACTTAAACTTTTCGCGGCAAACGGCACGGAAATTAAAACTTTTGGTGTGAAATCGATGCTCTTAGATTTAAAGTTACGTAGGCCATTTCGATGGGAATTTGTCATTGCGAATGTTAAGCAGCCAATACTGGGAGCAGATTTTTTAATTTTTCATAAGTTATTGGTTGATTTAAGTGCCCAGAAATTAGTCGATCAGGTGACAGAGCTCAAGGTGAAAGCGCAAATCGTGAGTAGTGATCAGCCTACCATTAGCACTATCGATGATAACCATCCGTACCATCAATTGTTGTCCCAATTTCCGAGCATTACGAAGCCCGCAACGTTCAGGGAGGCTCAAGTACATAATATCGTGCATCATATTGAGACGACAGGGCCACCTGTTTACGCTAAGGCAAGGCCATTGCCACCCGATAGATATAAAAAAGTCAGGGAGGAATTTCGCCTTATGCAAGAGCTTGGCATATGCCGGCCGTCTAAAAGTGCATGGGCCAGTCCGTTACACGTTGTAAAAAAGAAAGATGGCGAAATTCGTCCTTGCGGGGATTATCGGGCATTGAATGCAATTACTAAGCCGGATAGGTACCCAATACCGCGATTGCATGACTTCACATATTTATTGGCAGGAAAAAAGTTTTTTTCGAAATTGGATATTAATAGAGCATATCACTGCATTCCTGTGGCCAAAGAGGATATTGAAAAAACAGCCATTATAACACCGATAGGTCTATTTGAGTTCCCCAGAATGAGTTTTGGACTCCGTAATGCTGCCCAGACCTTCCAGCGTTTCATGAATAATTCAGTTCTGGAAGGCCTGGATTTTTTGTTCAATTACCTTGATGATGTACTTATTGCGAGCGACGATGAGGCGCAGCATAAGGAGCATCTAAGGAAAGTTTTCGAGCGTTTTGACAAATTTGGCATAACAATTAATTGGGCAAAATGTAGTTTGGGACAACCGAGGTTAGAATTTCTAGGTCACGAAGTTAGTACCACAGGCATTCGGCCTTTGGATGAAAAAGTAAAGGCTATTGTTGACTACCCTAAACCCGAAACAGTGGAGAAATTGCGTAGGTTTCTGGGCATGTTGAATTTCTATCGTTCACACATACCGGGAGCGGCAGAAATTCAAGCGGAATTAGATAAATATTTAGTTAACGCAAAGAAAAAGGACAAAACGCCAATTTTATGGACAAGTGAGGCCGATGTAGCCTTTGAGCAGTGTAAAGCGGGCCTAAAAAAAGCCGTTACACTGGCTCATCCTCGTCTAGATGTGCAGGTAGCCCTCATGACGGACGCTTCGAGCAGTTCGGTCGGAGGAGTTTTGCAACAGTTAGTTAATGGTGTTTGGGAACCTTTAGGTTTTTATTCGAAAAAATTAAATAATGCACAAAAAAGTTATTCCGCTTATGATAGGGAACTTCTAGCCGTGTATATGGCTACAAAGTTTTTCCGTAAGTCGTTCGAAGGACGACCTTTGATAGTGTATACTGACCATAAGCCCTTATGTCATGCATTCCATAAAATAAATAGTAACAATAATGAAACGCCACGGCGTACGAGACAACTGTTATTCATCAGCGAGTTTACTACGGACATAAGGCACATAAGTGGAAAAGAAAATATTGTAGCCGACACCTTATCCCGCATAGAGACAATTTTTTGTCCCACGGTACTTGACTACTCGGAACTTGCCTCTGCGCAAGCGAAAGACGAGTACCTGGGACGGATGACGCAGTCGGGTCAAGTCAAAAGTAATAATAACATCGTGTTTAAAGAAATTGCAATACCAACGTGTAGTAGTTCCGTGTATTGCGAAATTTCATCAAATGAGGCAAGACCGTACATACCCTAGAAGCTTAGACGTTTAGTATTTGATAGCGTGCATAATTTGAGTCATCCCGGTATACGTACTTCACGCAAAATAATTTGTAAAAAATTCTTTTGGCCTAGCATGAACAAAGATGTAGGACATTGGGCAAAGTCATGTATACAATGTCAGAGGTCAAAGGTGAACCGACATACAATTTCGAAGCTACAGGCTTTCGAGGACGCTGGTCGGATGGAGCACATACACGTAGATTTGGTCGGACCTCTCCCGATATCTCCACGTGGAAATCGCTACCTACTCACTATTATAGATAGGTTTACTAGCTGGCCTGAGGCTTTTCCAATAGAAGAAATGACAGCCGAGGTTGTTGCCAAGACTATATACGACGGATGGATCACGCGTTATGGTTGCCCGATTAGACTCACGAGCGATCAGGGTCGTCAATTTGAAAGTAGCCTTTTTAGGGAATTAATGGTATTACTAGGCATTCATAAATTCAGGACTACAGCGTACCATCCTCAGAGCAATGCTAAAGTTGAGCGTTTTCATCGCTCGTTAAAGGCAGCCCTTATGGCTAGAATCTGTGACAGCTAATGGGAAGACGAACTATCGACCGTTATGCTAGGATTGCGCGCCGCTAGTCGAAATGACAACGGAGTAAGTGCCGCTGAGATGACGTTCGGTCGCACATTACGATTACCTGCTGATTTTTTCATTACTTCTCAAAATGTAGAGCCAGGTGACCCATTTAGCTTAGTAAATAGTATTCGTAATAAGATAAATAAGCTTAAACCGGTAGCAAAAAGTGCTCTTGACACGCGTACGATATTTGTACACAAGGATCTGCGTACGTGTGAGTTTGTTTTCATTAGAGATGATTCTGTACGCAAGTCATTACAGCCACCGTATAATGGACCTTTTAAAGTAATAGAAAGAGGAGAGAAAGTATTTCTTATTCAATTCCCGAACAAACAAGCTCGCATTTCAATTGATAGGTTGAAGCCAGCTTATGTGTGGAACAACGAAAGTGATACAAGTTCGAGTCCTATAGTACGAGACTCCACTATTAGCGCGCCAAGCGCAAGCGAAACTACCACTAGGAGTGGCAGAGTAGTTAAGAAACCAGTCAGGTTCGCGGACGGTTTTTAATAAGGCGAATATTTACAGCTCGTATTAGGTATATATTATTTTATTTTTTTTACATGGCACTATAGGTCTAAACTTTATGTTCCCTTCCACTACGGTTGGGCAATGATGTTTATGTTATAGCGTAGCATGACGATAGCGGATCTTAGTACTGGCTGGTTAGCATTTACCTACTCATTTGTGTTTATTATAAGACTAGATTATACAACAATGTTTTTATTTTGACGTCTATTGTGTTTTAATGTGAATAACTTTTGTAAGTACGAAACCATTTACATGGAATTAGTTTGTTTTACTTGTTTAAGTTACTTAGTTGAGTTACCTTGATTACAAGAGTATTATTATTGTACTTTAGTCATTTTATAAGGATTTAAATATAATACATTGTGTAATGTTTTCATTTAGCGGTGTTAAACGTTGGTACATCTTGATTATTGCATATTACATTAAAATAAACCGACATTTGTTATTATTTCACCGAAGTTATAACAGCAACAAAATCAGAGAACTTTATGAACGGTTAGTAACGGGGCACATGCACATCTGGCGTCTACTCATTTTTTGTCATTAGAATTCCAAGGCGCCAGACTGCAACTTGACGATTGTAATTTTATGACCGTGCCAAAAAAATCTAAAGTGTTTTGACAGCATTAACAATGTCAGGGTTTATTGCCCACTCGAAACGCTGTTATCCAAGCTAGTTTACGGGAACTGTGAAACTATTTATGCGTGTTTCTCACAACCACTTGAAACAATATGGAGTTCTAACCATTAGAAAAAGACCTTTGTTTGTATTGAACTTTGTGGATACTGTGGGTCATTAATTATCATGAGCCAATGCTCTTGAGTTAATTTTGAACTGTAGCTTTAGCTAATATTATTTTGTCAAGTGTTTCCTATCAGTGAGGACTGAGAACATTGAGATAAAATTAAGTTACAGAAATATTTGTTTAAGTTAAGCGTTTGACAAATCGTTATTTAAGATATCCGAGATAAGTTTATGAGCACTCGGACTGCTGATTTCATGTACGTATTTTTAGAACTATTTACAAATGTGGTTAGCGATCCCGCAAGAGAGATCATTGTAATAGTTTTATGATTTTATTTTTGTTTTAAAGGGGGAAATTGTATAGCGACATGCCTGCTCGGCTCATATCGCGAGGCTTAAGTGCCGCATATGGACCGACACGGTAACGCGCGGACCCCGCCGTAGCCAGTCGCTACTTGAGTGTTACTGTGTACGCACATGACCTGTTAACCTGTTTTCATAATATATTGTATAACTAAACCGTAAAGAACAACCTTTTACTTACACCCCAGTAGCGAACTCTAAAAGTGTATAGGATTTCAAAGAGAATATAACCACTACATTCTAAAAGATTTAATAATTTCAGGCCCGCCACACACAGACAAAACTTAGCAACTGAATTTTATTTCATATTTTCGACCACACCACAGCTACTTCATACAAAAAAAAAAAATTTCCACACATCGCGTTACGAATGGCGCCCTCTACACGGTGATTAAATACTGACAATCCACCCATATCACAATGACGGCCTCTACACGGTGAATAATAACTGTGATCCTGGTTTGTCAGTATGTTTTGACGACCGCTTTAGCCTAGTTGGTAGTGACCCTGCCTACGAAGCAAGAGGTCCTGGGTTCGAATCCCGGTAAGGGCATTTATTTGTGTGATGAGCACGAATATTTGTTCCTGAGTCATGGATGTTTTCTATGTATTTAGGTATTTATTTCTCTATATAAGTATCTATATCGTCGTCTAGTACCCATAGTACAAGCTTTGCTTAGTTTGGGACTAGGTTGATTTGTGTAAGATTGTCCGCAAATATTTATTTATTTTATTTTATTTGCACCAATATTCAGTATGGAAGCAGTATTTAATGGCCCTTTAAACGCTAATTATTTATCGCGTCAGTATTAAGGGTGGCCAGACGGTAATTCTGGTTTTTTCATATTCTCATCTCGCTCTATCGTATAGCTGCGTACCGCTCATACCATCCACCAAGCGGAACGTGGGGTGAGCCTTTTATTTTAGTCGGTGACAATGACACTGCCTGTCGAGTTGACATAAAAAATAAACGTTGAATGATTTATATTCTCTTTGGTCGAAGGTGCAAATACAAGAATTGACAGACGAGATCATGATATTTATCACGAAGCGTTTGGTTGAACAATATTATTAAGACATGTCTCTTAATTCTTTATTATCTGTTAGTGGATTTCAAAATTTCCGGATAATTCTGCAGTATATTGGCAGTCCTGTGATACACGTCAATATGCATGTGATCCATAATGTGATATGGGTGGATTGTCAGTATTTAATCACCGTGTAGAGGCCGCAATATGGTTCACATCCATATTGACGTGTATCACAGGACTGTCAATATACTGCAGAATTATCCGGAAATTTTAAAATCCGCCCACAGATAATAAAGAATTAAGAGACATGTCTTAATAATATTGTTTTGAGGCGCTACCACGAACTTCGAATCTCGAACTTCGTATATCTCCGTCTCTATCGCACTTATGGTTTATTGTACTCGAGCGACAGAGATATACGAAGTTCGTGGTAGCGCCGCAGATTGTAGAAGGCACCTCCGACGTTTCTTTTATTTATGTCAACGCGACAGGCAGTGTCACTGTCAGCGACTACTTTCCACCGTTATCCGAAATAGGCTAAAAATAAAAGGTTGTGGATTTAAGCTATGGGGAAGATTTTTGCCTAAGAACTGTATATTGTTTCCGTACATAGTAGGTACAACCGATCTTCTGTCTCTCTCTCTCATCGTATGGAATCTAGAAGAGCGCCATCTACAATTAGCTTTCACCGGCCAACCCCATTAGCTTCTGACAAATCATCAATGTATAGACCCCATGAGAGTCCGCACTCCGCAGTAACGCTGCGGTCTGGACGCCAGCGGGCAGCAGGCGTCCAGGTCCATGCATTGAATTCGCTCCAATGTGTGAACGCCTGCCCACTAATACGATTGCAGCCACAAAATTCAGATAGTCTTGAATTTTTAACCGACTTCAAAAGGAGGTTCTCAATTCGGATTTTTTTTTTTTTTTTTTTATGTTTGTTACCTCAGAACTCACGCTCACCCGAGCGCGGCTCGCCCTAGCGTGCGCGCTAAGTGTGGACGGCGATCGGCGCGCCTGAGCCGCTCGCCCGAGCGTCCGCACGCTCGGGCGAGCGGCTCACCCGAGCCGAGCCGGTGCGGACGGTTGTTTAGTGTGGCCGCACGCTCACCCGAGCGTTGTCGGCTTTTTGGGCGAAATCAAAGGGACCGCGGCGCCATGCTACTGGCAATGTATTATTTATTTATCGTTTTCAAATAAATAACGTGAAAAATATTGTCGCCGTGTGCGTGCATACTGAACGCACGCTCACCCGAGCGGCTCGCCCGAGCCCTCCGCACGCTCGCCTGAGCGGCTCGGGTGAGCGTGCGGAGGGCTCGGGCGAGCCGCTCGGGTGAGCGTGCGTTTGGTGTTGACGCACCTATTTATGAACCGATTCGTACAATTCTTTTTTTAACTGAAAGTATATGCTTCGATTGGTCCCATTGTTTCCAAAACACCAGTTAGATGATGGGAACCATGACAAATTGAGGGAACTCCTCAAATATAGTAGGCACGCGTGTAGTAATTTCGGTATTTTCTATTATAACTCGTGTATTTACACCCGGAAATCATAAATTTGGTGAAGTGGAAGTGATGATGAAGACCACAGATGGCTTGTGGAACTTCTCAATGATGTACTTCAAACTATCACGTACGTCACAGATTCTGATATTATTCCGTTGAAATAGCAAACAATGAAGTGCCAAAGGTAATTCTGAGATGGACGGAAGTCCTCAAATATTATCGGCCCACATACAGCGATTTGGTTTATTGGTCAAAAAATCAACGCTTTTGTTCTCGGAAATCAGTTCATGTGGTAAATTGTAAAAAAATTTGGAAATGTTAATGTGGCTTGGCGGAGTACTGAATTGAAGTCGGTTAACCCTCTATCCCTCAATAACACCAATTTAAATATTTCAAAGTAATATTGATAGTACTTATTGATAAAAAACTTAATTTCTTAGTTTTTATTGATGTTCATTATTTTATGAGGAAAGGTAAAAAAGGGGAGTGTTGCTCGTAGGCAACAGTGAGTAATAAGATAATGAAAATGCCCCAAAATCCTTAGTCAACTCCTCAGCCAACCCTTCAATATCAGGATCAAAAATCAGTCAAGAACTAAACCATACTCACTCCTATCATCATTAAAAATGATTGCGATGATGTCGATAACTCGCAAACAACGTTCACTAGACATCCTAGTATATGTTCTTGTATGGGATATGGCCGTAAATACTTATAGTTTTCATACTAAACTTTTACCCTTTTACGTCAATGTAGCTTGGAGGATACAAACACTAAGTACTCTCGATCTTGACAAAAACCAGAAGTTACTTGGAGATAACAATGTATGTTATAATTTATCCTCCTACCTCGACGTTTTTAATAATATCAGACAATAAATCATCGATTGTTTTTTTTTCAGATTTTTAAAAAACACGAACACGTGTCATTCAAAATTCTCCGAAACACTTAACAAATGTTGAGTTTTGGTTGAGTTTGAGCATGTAACGCCATCTAGTTGACGTTTGTTGAAACGTTTGTCTATACAACGGTGTGTAGGCGAGAAGCTACAATGCATAGTAACGCGTTTAAAAAATTCCTTTTAAATTGACGAAGGGTATAACAGTATGTTGCCTGTAGCCCTAGTATAAGTTTTATCGATGCATATACGTTTTCGAACGCGTTTGCGTTTAGTTTCAATTTGTATGGCAACGCGTAGTTCCTAATAGTTACCACTAGAGGCGCTGTTCGCGTTGCCATATAAATTGAGACTAAACGCAAACGCGTTCGAAAACGTATTGCATGGATAATACTTATACTAGAGCCTCTGTAGGCAACACCATGATACAGAGGGTTAAAACTTTATTTTGAAAGTAAATTATTGCATAGTCATATGATAAAAGTTCTTTCACTAGTAAATTCAGGACTTAAAATGGGACCCAATGAAGTGAACAATTTAAATGCTTCTTCAATATATTTTAAAGAACAAAATACATTTCTTACAACTTGTAACAGTTCAATCATACCAAAATTACAATTTAGAACAATGTTTTATGCATTTACTATTTCTAATACAATCATGTACTTATGAAATTACAGCAAGTTGATACAGAACACTAATAACATTTACAGCTTATAGCTTACAAATTTAATTTACAATTGCAGTTGATGTATTAAAATTAGATTGCACCAGTTTCTGACCCTTAACCTTGACCTGGGTGATTTGCAATACACTACTGTGAAACTGGTAGCAAATGATTTTAATTCTAAAATATTTGAACTCGATGTTTGTCCATAGTAAAAAATGTTCCATGAATGAACAGAAAGATCAACTTAATTACTAATACAATCATATTTCAAATCTTCTTAATGCTAAGTACTTAATCCTAGTCTTATTCTATGTTTAGTCCGGAACAAGAGTTCGCAGTAGTCACTCCACTGTCCACAACACTAGTTGTTTACCAATTCTGTAGTGATGAATTTAGCAATGTTGACTTCAGGTCCGGAGTCTTGTCAAATGCAGCAGTATGAACTTTTATTATGAGTGAGTACCTGGGAAAATAACAATTCTGTGTTAGTAAGAATTATATTATTGTATGTACATGGGTAGCCACCATGAGTGAGTTAGATGCTCACAAACAACTTTATTGTAAGGGAGTAATCAGATATTCAAGACATGAATTGGAAGGAATGTAAATATGATTACAGTTTTAACGTTATTTAAAGCTACATTTTCATGACTGATCAAATATATTAATTTGAGCCATAGAACTTCTAGTAATGATAAGAAAATATCTGTACACAATAAGTTGTTGAGACAAGATTGCAATTTGAAGTTCAAAGCTCTTAGGTGTCAACTTATTCCTGCTACCTATGTTAGGATATATTGACTCTACTAAAACAAAGCATATAAGAATCTTACCTATAATTAGACGGGAGCTCCAGGACCACCTTTCTTGCCAATGAGAGATTTGTGTATATGAGGAATGACACCACCGCCAGCAATGGTCGCTTTGATGAGGCTGTCCAACTCTTCGTCTCCTCTGATGGCTAGTTGCAAATGCCGGGGGGTGATACGCTTCACCTTCAGATCTTTGGAAGCATTTCCTGCCAACTCCAATACCTAAATAACAAGAAACAATAATGTAAAAATTACAAGAGCTCTGCTAACTTAAATCTAGATGGCTGATATATCAGTTATTAGGTAGGTACTTATTGTTGACAAGTATGAGTTTACACTGCAACAGTTAGATTTCTTTTATGTAAATTATAAATGCCACCTAGATTTTCTGATATCAAATAATATGTATAATTGTATTTGATTATTATTCATATTATTGTACCCAAACAACATCAAAAAAATTCCCGCCAAAACATAAAAGGTTAGAAAATATAGAATGTCAACAAAATATTTACATGTCAATATTTTGTAATTTAACCCATATGAAAACAGCAAAAGGGACATAATGCACGGGTTTTCTAGATTGTTCTGAATTATAATTACGATTAAGCGCGCGCCGCCATATTGACAAGAGGCGTCGCGTAGGTTTACAGCTTACCTCGGCGGTCAAGTATTCCAGGATAGCTGCAGAATATACAGCGGCTGTGGCTCCGACTCGACCATGGCTCGTTGTCCTATTTTTAAGATGTCTATGAATTCTTCCGACGGGGAACTGAAAATACAAGTCATGGTAAATTCCTATCCTATTGATTGCTTGTAACCAAGTTGACCGCCGCCATACTAAAGAGATCATGCGTATTATTCAATATTGTAAAATATTTTGTAATACCGACACTACCTATGATTTTACGCTTAAAAATCATTAAATGAATTAATAGAGATATTTGACATACCTGCAGGCCAGCTCTCGCTGATCTGGATACTGCTTTCGCCTTGGCTTTGCCAGAATCTTTACCCGCTTTACCACCAGCCTAAAAATCACGAAAAAACCCATTAAATTAAGTGCTATCGGTCTGAAACTTCGCCAGTAGGTAGCTAAGACCATTATTCACTGAATTACACAACAAAATCACCACAAAGTCAACTAATTTTCACGAAATCTTGCAAAACTCACCATTTTGAAACGTGTAATACAATCACCACAACCGTGAACAACCAACACAGGAAAGGCGCCAAATCGACTAATAACGGAAAGTAAAGATGGCAGCGCTGCCTGCCTAGCGATGCGCTCAATGTAGCCAACCACGCGCAACTACAACCGGTTATGACGCATAAGTCGCATAACTACCAAACCATGTTCGTTCAGAAATCATTAATAATCTTATATACTAGGTAAGTTACTATTAGCTATTAACATAAATAACTAATTCGAAATTATAGTAGTTTATGTGGGTAAACAATTAATAAGTTGTTATAATATTTCAATAAATATTTGAGGCTTTTTATTTCTATAATAATCATTCAATATTGTGTGGCTCTTAGGTTGGTATCCCGGCCCGGCCAGTACAATCTGTACAATAATGTTTGGGTGGGGAATAAAATGGCGGGCGGATGTGCATATTATCATGTAGAAATAAATTATGAGTTTATTTCTCCATGATATGACTTTAAAAGTCCTATGGAATTGGAACCTACTTTCCATTACAAGAAACTAGCATGTATAATATAACCTTTTAATTAGTCTGAGGTCTCTCAAAGTGACGCTTTCGCGCCCAAAATTAATAGGCGGGAGGGCAGCAGTCACCGAAGAAGTCAAGTAAAAAAAAACTGAACAAAACAAATAAAAAAGATGCCTAATCTAACTGCCTTTTTGGCCATGCATGCCCTATTGTGTAGAGTGCGTAGTGTAGTGTGGCTACCAATTCGCTGCCCCAATATTTAAGGGTTCTATGTTACATTGTCGGGGTAATTCAATTTAGACCTAGTGTCACTTGACTCTGACAAACTTCAAATTTCAAGTTGATAAAGTGCAACATAGAACTCATAATAGTGGGGCAGCGAATTGGTGTTCACTGCATATTCCTAGATCTTTAGCATAAATCCATGAAGTCTAGGACGCTTTTATCGACCTATAGGTTACTAGATACAGTTCGTTGCACTGAACTTAATTGTTTGTAGGGTCCGATACAAAGGGTTAGTATGTAGGGCTCTCTAATGCATACCTACCTACCACACTTTTACACTGTTCATTCATACATACCTACGCAGCGGGTCTTTGTATGTCAGTAAGTTAACAAAAGCCAAATGTTTTAACTCTATAAATTATAGGCATTTTGGCTAAGAAATTCCGCCAGCTAGTAACTGTAGGTACATAATAATTATGGTCCTTCGAGCGGGATATAATCTGCTAGGTGACATTTACCATTTACATATTGAAGACAACATCGGCTAGCACACTAGGCTTTATGTCGCGTTTTACGTGACGTTTAAGTACATTTTCGCCGACATAAAACCTAGTGTGCTAGGGCCTCAGGTACACTGGTACATAGGTAATATATGTATAGTGTAGGTATAAATAAATAATAAATAAATAAATATTACGGGACAATCTTACACAAATCAACCTGGGCCCACGGTAAGCTCAATAAGGCTTGTGTTGTGGGTACTAGGCGACGATATATATAATAGATAAATACATATAGATACTTATATACATATATATAACATCCATAACTCAGGAACAAATATTCGTGATAAACACACAAATAAATGCCCTGACCGGGATTCGAAGCCGGGACCTCCAGCTTCGTAGGCAGAGTCACTACCAACTGGTATAATAAGAGACATGCGATAACATTGTTTACGTCATACCTGGCCATAAAGTAGGGATTACCGCACGCTATGCGTGCGGAAAACCCCACTTCCTGGCCAGATAGAGACGTAAAATGTTGTACTTACCACGGGCGGTAATAAAGAAAGCCTCAGAGCGCATATTTATCGCCCTTGCCTTCGGCTCGGGCGTCAAATACCTGCGATCTGAGACATTCTTTGTTTAAAGTAATTAATTTGTAAGTAATGTACTATTCCAACACTTTTTTCAACCAAACTTTTAAAGAGCTGAATACATCAATGTTTGTTACGTTTTATGAAACGACGACAGTGACGTGTCGACGGTCAAACTTAAAGCAAGTTACCAGTTACCTACCCGTCTTGAAAACAGTAGCTTGATGTATAGGTACCTTACCCATCGCAACAAAAATAGGTATCGAACTGACCTCACCTCACTGATGCTAATCTAGTAAACCTGCTATTTTGAATAATAAATAATAAATAAATAAATAAATATTATCTTAATCTTACACAAATCAACCTAGGCCCACGGTAAGCTCAATAAGGCTTGTGTTGTGGGTACTAGGCGACGATATATTTAATAGATAAATACATATAGATACTTATATACATCTTTAACATCCATAACTCAGGAACAAATATTCGTGATAAACACACAAATAAATGCCCTGACCGGGATTCGAACCCGGGACCTCCAGCTTCGTAAGCAGAGTCACTACTAGGGCTTCCAAAATTACGGGTATTTCAATTACGTAACCAATACCGGATCAAGTTCGTTAAATTACGTAATTCCGTGTAAGATTTATTATAGGATTTTTTGACGTGATAATAACGTCTTATAAATCGATGAACACCGGCAGCACGCACGAAAAAGTATGACTCATTTGTCCCGTTCCGCCGGAGGATAGAGGATAAAAATTTGAAATAGTCTGACATAAAAAGATTTAATTTGATTCATATTGCTTAATATGATGTAGGTAAAGTATACAGGTACCTACTAGTAATACAGGTAGTACGATTAGTATTATTTTTATTCATTTTGTTTAATATCATGTACTTAGTTAAAGTATACAGGTACAGGTAGTACGATTAGTATGAGTGAGTCGATGTTGTCTGCACTAAAGCTAAGTAAAAGTAAAAAACAATAGAAATATTAGAACATCAGCCTTTTAGAATCAACTTTTTATTTAAAACATTTTTATTGAAAACTAGCTGACCCCGCGAATTTCGTTCTGCCGTACAAAATGCAAAAAATACATAATTTTTCGAATTTTTTATAGTTATTCTGCTATTCGGGGCGAAGACGAATCCAACAAATCAAAAATCATGAAAATCCGTTCAGCCGTTCTCGTTTTATAAGCAAAGGAACTAACACAACTTTCTTTTATTAATATAGATAATACAATTTATAATCATAATCAAATAACTATATTATGTATTATTGTTTTTAAACATTTTATTGAGTTTGAAATTGTTCATTCTTTTCTTTTTTGTGCCATTGCATACAAGATGATGTCGATGATGTCTATGATATCGTGATAAGAGAGCCGAGGATGTAATTACCAAAGGTCAAGCGTTTCATACGACGTTTTTCAACACATTTGCAAGTAAAACAACCTTTTCATAAAATAAAAATGTTACAGGCTCCTAAGCTATTTCCTTTAGTTATCGATGACAACAGGTTTTTACTCACATAAATTGTACATCTTTTCAAGAGTCGGACTCGCACATGAAGGGTTCCGTTAAATAAATAGCTTTTAACGATTTATGACGTATTAAAAAAAAAACTACTTACTAGATCTCGTTCAAACCAATTTTCGTTGGAAGTTTGCATGGTAATGTACCTACATCATATATTTTTTTTAGTTTTATCATTCTCTTATTTTAGAAGTTACAGGGGGGGACACATTTTACCACTTTGGAAATGTCTCTCGCGCAAACTACTCAGTTTAGAAAGAAATGATGTTAGAAACCTCAATATAGTTTTTGAAGACCTATCCATAGATACCTCACACGTAGGTAAGTGTTTTATGAAAATTTGAGTTTCAGTTCTTAGTATGGGGAACCCCAAAATTTATTGTTTTTTTTCTATTTTTGTGTAAAAATCTTAATGCGGTTTACAGAATACATCTACTTACCAAGTTTCAACAGTATAGCTCTTATAGTTTCGGAAAAAAGTGGCTGTGACATACGGACGGACAGACAGACAGACATGACGAATCTATAAGGGTTCCGTTTTTTGCCATTTGGCTACGGAACCCTAAAAACTCGTGTACCTACATTTCATTTTGTTTTTTTTTTCTAAATCCACAGTAATATCAAAATAATGGAAGTTATTTATAGATTTTAGCGCAGAAGATATACATAAAATGAATTTTAATGCCTGCTGAGTTAACGGAAAAAGTAAAATATGCGTATTTGAGCCTTAGTTTACCCGTGAGCCGTGAGTACCTACTCAAAAATACTTTGACTTTTTTAATGTAAGCGTCTATTTCAAGATGCGAAAATGTTTGTTACATTTAATAATTATTAAATGCTTTGATTATGATGAGATGTAAACAAATGTTTATTGAAAATGAGTTTTTTTTGACCTTATATATAGGTCCAAATTACTTTCATTACATTGACAATTTTCCTAGCGGTGGTGAGGTGAAAAGTTGTGTGTTTCGCTCGGCAGCAAAGTTGTTTGGCGTCTCGTGCCTTGAAAGCCTCGCTATGCTCAGGATTGTACTTTTGAACCATTCGCTTCGCTCATGGTTCAATCTGACCATCCTTCGCTAGCTCGGCTTTCAATACAAGCACTTGCGCCAAACAACAACTTTGCAGCAAAACAAATAACTATTGTTTAGTCGAGTAAGAATCCATTTGCCGAAAATTAAAAGCAAACCTGTATAAGGGCGACCTCAGCAATTACGGATTTGCCCTATTGTGAGCTCTAATGTGGCTGGCTAGGCCAAACTTACTCTTAAAAACTCTATTGCATGGGGGACAGTAGAGTTGGCCAGTTGTGTTATAGGTGTACACGTATGAAGGTTTAGGCCTCTCTTTTCGCAATTGGCGTTTATCAAATGTATACAACGGTAAGAGTGATCTATAATGATTCACCCCATGAGCGTGGAAAAAGTAGGCGTCGCCTGCGAAGTGACCTCCTTCATAAACTATTATTGTTAGGAATTGCGGGGTAAAGTTATCGACTAAAACAGACACGAGGAACTAATTTTCAAATAAAACACGGCATGTGTTTGTATAAAAAAATGAAAAAAATACGATAAAGTGAAAAAAATATTTCATGTCGGAGGTAAGACGATGTATATCTAAAAAAATGGCCCCTTCAAATGAGGATGGTTGCAAACGGTATCCCCTTGGATCGCATAATGGTTTTTAGACTAATGCAGTTTCGCATAATTGGTTTGGCATAATAGTACTTTCGCATAGTAATATTTTGGCCTACTGTTTTTCTGGCATACTACACTATTAGCATAATTTTAGCTAGACTAATGTGTATTGGCCGAATATACATTAGGCATACTATTGTTTGGGCTAATAATTAGTTGGTATATCTGTCATTTTCCATAATTTCAGTTGTCTCTAAATGAATGAAGCTGGTCAAAATACCTAAAATGATATTATTAGTTTTTCCGCTATTTTATAAAAAAAAAATCTCGAAGACGAAAGCGGGAGCAAAGCTGGGTGGGCATCAAATATTTATTTGGCAAAACCGACTCGGATCGCGGATAGGTTAGAAGACGGAAGCGGGAGCAAAGCTCCCGCTTTCGTCTTCGAGGTTATTTTCTTTATAAAAGAACGGAAAAACCTTTTATTAAAACTTACTACTAATGACAATTAGGCAATTTACTACTAAGTAAACCATAGGCTAAAATCACTAAAATCTAAATTTTTAGATTTTAGGGATTTTGAACGTAGGTTATTTAACGTTAGTTTTTTTAATTTTAGACATTGTGATACGTACCTACTCCTGTTAATATGATAAATTGATAATAGCGTTATGCATTTTGATATGATGTCAATTGATTATTATGGGTATTCATGTTTATGCTTTTTGTTATTAGTTTTAATGAGGGTTATGCTTTCTGTATTTATGCTTTTTAATATTATGCATAAAAAATTATGCGAAATGTGACTTATGCATATCTTATTTTCGGCGTAAAGTAATTATGCGTAACTATATTAGTATTAATGATTTTATGCCTCTCAATAGTAAACCGTTGCAAACGCACACATGGCCCGAGGTCGGAAACTCACATTTTTTTTCATGACCTCATACCCGACCAATATAAATCAAAACATTTTCCTCTCCACCTTTTGCAAGGCAAATCCCCCATTGTCTGGATTATTAGCGCTCTGACCACAGAACACTTAATACGATGTGGCGATGTGGGCGTGGCACGCGCGCCACTAGAATTTGAGCATGAGCTCAAGCTTTCCTACCAACGTCACCCGATCGCCATGTTGTTGTAGGCGACGTGGAGGATTACGGGTGGCGGCACCGGTCCCGAAGGAAATCGAGCTTGATACCACTTCTATAGTATTTAGTGTTCTGTGGCTCTGACGCATGTGTCGTGATTGGCGCTGAATGGGTTAAATGTTAAACTGTATGGTACTACGCAACTCCATCTATATAATAGATACCTACAACCGTCAAAATCAACGCAAGACATTTTGTTCGACTCCAATATATCTTATGTAATGTATATCTTATAAAAGCTATAATTATATATATTTTATTTTTTTATTAGCAAAAATATACATATCGCTTACAGAATAGTCCAACACGTGATATGTACAACAATAAACTATTAAGATTAACACAAAAAATAAAAGATAAATAAAGCAACAAAGATGCAAATATTCAAGAAAAACATAATTTTAGGGTTCCGGACTAATAAGGTAAAAACGGAACCCTTATGGTGCGACTCCGTCCAACCGTCTGTCTGTCTGTCTGTCACAAAGTTAATTATCTCAGGAACTACTAATGCTATCAACTTGAAATTTGGAATAGTTGTAAACGAAGCTAATCCACGTGTATGGAAAATGAAAAATTTAAAGATATATTTTTAATTTCTATAAAAAAGGACGGATAAGAGGGGGGGAGGGGGCAATTTTTTAAAGTCTAGTTAGTAGGCCAAGTGGCGTATCATATGAAAGGGCTTGAATTGCACATTCTAAAACAGTTTTTTTTTTTCTTTCGTGGTAAAATGTTGATTTACAAAGGAAAATGTAGAAGAAATACCATTCTCCCCCCCCATTATCTCCGAAGTTTACCGAGCGAAAAATTAAAAAAAAATATATATCATTAATATTAACGTAAATATTACCGGAAAAGTATAACGAGACCTCTATGTAGCATTTTTTTTTTAATCTTCAAAAATCATTTAAGTGGATTGTGAAGTGCCGATACGCGGCACGAGTAGGTATTTTAAAAAATTATATCTGTTTCACACGGCTTTTTGCCTCACCCGTATCGTGCGATAGAGAGAGTAGCTAGTCCTGGAGGCAATTGCCAACATTTCCTTGTTGAAATATTGTTCCGGGTGATAACGTTTTTACCCCCCTAAACCTTTATGAAATGAAATAATTTTGGTATTATTGGATTCAGTACACTATAATCTATGTCTGTACGTTTTCTTTTTTTTAGCAAATCAGTTTAGATTAATTTAAAAAAAATAAAACGATAGAAAAAGGTTTTAAGTCAAAAATATAGATTTTTAGATGCTAATAACTTTAAACGTAACCAATATTTCTTAAAAATCAAAACGTACAGACCTAGTTTTTCAATATATCTACAGCATGTCCAAAAATTATAATAATCGAAGAATGTTTACGGGGTGAAAAACGTTATCGCTTTTTGTATGAAAAATTAGAGGTTCACAATCCTCTTAATATTTAAGTTAGTAATTTAATACTTTTGTGTTTTTTCTTCTAATTTGAATGGAAATATTCTGAAAGTACCTTTTAGCAAATAAAATATAACAAAACCGGCCAAGTGCGAGTTGGACTCGCGCACGAAGGGTTCCGTACCATTATCTATAAAAACGGCAAAAAATCACGTTTGTTGTATGAGAGGCTCCTTAAAAAAAATATATTTTGTTTTTAGTATTTGTTGATATAGCGGCAACAGAAATACATACATCTGTGAAAATTTCAACTCTTTAGCTATCACGGTTCTTGAGATACAGCTTGGTGACAGACAGACGGACGGACGGACGGATAGACGGACGGACAGCGAAGTCTTGGTTATAGGGTCCAGTTTTACTCTTTGAGTACTGTTTGCGCCGATGCCGGTGGTGTTATTCGCTCGACGACTTTAAATAAAACTTCGATAAAAGTTTGACTGTAATATAATGTACAATTATATAGGCTCTGATTGAAAGCAAGGAGAGTGTGGCCGTTTAGATAGTTACAGAAGTGGTCGTATATATGTTATGTCAAAGTAAGTGACCAGCGAGATCTCTAGTTGGTTTAGGTAGGGATAAACCTACACATGTGTAGCACCATGATTGGCGCATTCAAAGCCCCCCTCATACAAACCGTGCCTGACGGGCGCGTTTTGCTACTGCTAATGAAATAGATACCTATAATTAAGTTTATACACAAAAAAGAGTTGCGTTCGCAACATACTCCCCGGCGTTGAGAGACTCAATACAATAAATAAAGAAGAAATTAATTTAAATTAAAAAATAAAAGAATCAAGAAGAGGGCAGAGGGCACAAGTTGTTGAAAGCGCGTCGGATGATGCCCTTCTTCGTCATTATGTCGGCGACCCTTGTGACGTTGTCCGTGCCCGGGTAGACCTTCGTGACGCGACCCAGCAGCCATAGCAGAGGGTAGCCCGCGATCTTTGACCAGGACTAGTGTGCCGGTCTGCAGCTGGTCCGATGACGTTTGCCACTTGGTTTTCTGCTGGAGGAGAGTGACATACTCATTAGAGAAACGGCTCCAGAAATGCTGCTTGAGTTTTTCAACTCTTTGGAACCTCTCAAGTCGTGAGATGTTTGCTTCAGTCAGAGGTTCCTGCGGCACTGACAGGAGCGAGCGTCCAATAAGGAAGTGAGAAGGTGCTAGGTAAGTTAGATCTGAAGGATCAGTAGATAGAGGTGTTAAGGGTCTGGAATTAAGAATACCTTCTATCTGAATCAGGCATGTGTTCATCTCTTCATAAGTTAAGTGTGTGAGAGAGAGAATACGTTTGAGATGATGTTTTGTAGATTTTACAGCTGCTTCCCAGAGTCCGCCAAAGTGCGGAGAATATGCTGGGCTGAATTTAAAGTTAATGCTTTTTTCTGCCATACCTGACTGCAACATGTCGTGGTTATTTTTTAAGAATGTACCGAGTTCGTTTGACGCCCCAACAAACGAAGTTCCATTGTCGGAGTAAAGAGTTTGAGGCTTGCCCCGACGACTCATGAAACGGTGAAGAGCAGCAAAAAAGCACCTCGTGGTAAGACTCGTTACTAGCTCCAAGTGAAGAGCCTTGACTGAAAGACATACGAAGACTAAAATATATGATTTCATGGTTCGGCTACCCCTCCCCTTCCGATCAGCTATCAGCACTGGTCCGGCGTAATCCATTCCCGTATGTAAATAGGGGTATTCAAGCTGTGTGCGGTCTGTGGGTAGATTGCCCATTGCCATTTGAAGAGGTTTAGCCTTGAACCTGATGCAACGAACACAATTATGAACAATCTTACGAGCTAAATCTCTTCCACCAAGAGGATAGTATGTTTGCCGTATACTCGCAAGTAATAGCTGTGGTGGAGCATGTAATAAGGTCAGGTGTTGCGTTTCAAAAATAAGTTTGGTCAAGTGATGTTTACTGCTCAATAAAATGGGATGTTTAATGTTATAACTATAGTTGGCATTATTAAGACGACCACCGACTCTTATTAAGTTATGTGTATCTAAGAAAGGGGTCAACGAAAGTAATCGAGTTTTTGGTGGTAAAGGTTTGCCAGCTAATAAGAGTTTATATTCTTCAGGAAACATTTCCTGTTGTGCAATTTGTAACAATTTACTTTTAGATGATTTTATCTCTGTGTATGTTAAGTGTGAAGTTATTTTATTAGTCTTGTTTTTGCAGTTGTATATAAATCTGTGAACATATGCCATTATTCTTATTAATCTCGTAAGTTTTGAGTTATTAGCCATAAGCTTAGTTATAGGATTTTCATCTATGTGTGTATGTATGTTTGTATGTAGTGAAGTTTCTGGCAGGTCAACAGTAAGTGTGTTAGGTGTTGGAGGAAACTGAATGACTGGATAATGTAAGTATTCTGGCCCAGTCCACCATAATGTGGATGTGCTGATATCGTCAGCCTTCATACCTCGTGACACAAGATCTGATGGGTTAAGCTTTGAGGGTACATAGTTCCACGTTTGTCCGCGAGTACTTTCTTGAATTTCATTCACACGGTTACGAACAAATTGTTTAAGACGGTTGGATGACCCTGCCAGCCAGCCCAACACGATCATGGAATCAGACCAAAAGTAACTATGATCAACCTTCACGGTCAGTGATGAAGTGACCTTCGTCCAGAGCCTTGCGCCAAGCAAGGCGCCACAAAGCTCCAACCGAGGAAGAGTGGACGATTTGAGTGGAGCTACCTTGTTTTTTGATGCTATAAGACGTACGCAAACTGCTCCGCTCCCGTCCACAGTCCTAACATAGACACATGTGCCATATGCACGCTCTGACGCATCTGTGAAAACGTGAAGTTGAATTTCTGATGGTGAGTCGTTAAATACCCAACGATCTATTTGAAGTGTGTTTAATTTGGAAAGTGACAACGCAAAAGAAATAAATTCATTGTTGATGTCTGTTGGTAGCTCGTCGTCCCACTCACAATTAAGAAGCCAAAGCTTTTGTAATATGAATTTGGCTTGTACTACACATGGACCGACAAGGCCTAAAGGATCGAAGACCTGACTGACAACAGATAAGATGTTTCTTTTTGTTATTTTATCTGGAATTTGAATGTCGATAGAAAATTGCAACTTATCTATTTTTGATTGCCAATATAATCCCAGTGTCTTGCAGGGCGACGTGCTGTCAAGATTAAGTGCCTTGTTGTCGCCTTTTTTATGGTCGAGAATCGAGTTCAGCAATTCAGGACAGTTTGACTGCCATTTGCATAAGTTGAACTTTGCTGACTCTAATGTGGCACTAACTTCCTTACTTATTTCAATTAACGAGTGAGTGGAGTCGCTGCCGCTAAGAAAATCGTCTACGTAAAAGTCGTGCTGTATTGCGCGTTTGACTCTGGCATCCTCGCATTGATCAGCGAGTGAAATAAGGCATTTTGTCGCTAAGTAAGGACCAGACGCCGTTCCGTACGATATCGTATTTAGTGTATAGGTTTTTAAGGGATCCGCGGGATCAAACCTAAATATAATTTGCTGCAATGAGCGCTGAGAAGGTTCGACTAGTATAGCACGATACATTTTTTCGACGTCACTCGAAACGATATATTTATGTTGTCTAAAACGAAGCAAGATAGACAGTAAGTCATCTTGGACGGTCGGTCCGACCATCTGAATGTCGTTGAAACTTTTGCCACTAGTCGTGACCGCAGACCCGTCAAAAACGACACGAAGACGCGTGCTCGTGCTATCCCGGACGACTCCGTGATGAGGAAAAAAATATGACTTTATTGAATGATTGAGTGATTGATTTTCGCTCATATGGCCTAGATCGATGTATTCTCTAATAAAATCAAAGTATAATTTTTTTAAATTCGCGTCGCTCGCAAGTTTTTTTTCTAGAGATAAGAAACGGCGCTTTGCCATGTGATATGAGTCGCCAAGTACATCTGGTGACTCCTTCAATGGGAGTGTGACGACAAAGCGGCCATCTTGATCGCGGGCGGTGTTCTCTAAGAAACTCTTCTCGCAAGCTTGTTCTTCATATGACATGGAATGTGAGGGAGACACCGAGTCCAGTTCCCAGAACCGCGTGAACATTGCTTCTTCATTATGCGTGAGGAATGAGCAAAATAAAGATTTGTTTACATTTTTATTTTTAGTAGGTATGGACCCCGACAAAAGCCAGCCTAATTTAGATTCATGTAGTCGAGGTTTATGTTTACCTAAATCAATAGATGCGGAACCCAAGACGTCCCAAAACACTTCCGCTCCAACAAGAATGTCAATAGCGGACGGCTTATAAAATGACGGGTCTGCCAATACAACGCCGGCAGGTATAGGTATATGCGTTATATCTATATGACAAGATGGCAATGATTTACTGATCTCAGGTAAAACGAAGCAGTTTACGGTTGTCTTATAATCACTATGAGGCGACTGAATAACAATATCACAAGACTCTGTACTATGTGAAAGCTGATTATTGATACCTGTGATCGTGGTTCCCGCGCTGCGCCGCGCTAATCCAAGCTGGACGCACAGGTCTCGCGTCACGAAGTTCGAAGTACTTCCGTTGTCGAGAAGAAGGCGAGCATCGCGAGCCCTTCCATTCACGTCGCACACTTGCACCAAAGCTGTGGATAGCAATACGGACGATTGAGTGGGGGTAATCACATTTGCCTGGATATTACCGCTAAACTGTACATTTGGAATCGGCACATCAGTACTACAAGATGCCTCATTGGCATGTTTATGTAAAAGGGTATTATGTTTATATTTACAATATTTACAATGCGAGAGTACACACCGCGATTCGACGTGTCCCGGCCGTAAACAATTCTTGCATACAGAATAGGTATTCACCTTACTTATCCTCGTATCAACATCTAGCTTACGAAAAGATTCGCACGTAAATAAGAAATGATTTTGTTTACACAATGGGCAAACAATAGGTTTACGATTAGTATTACTCGTAGTATTAAGGAAATTTTTAGGTTTTTGTGTTTCATTATGCGTATATGTTTGTGTTTTATGTTTCAATGTTGTTTGTCTGTTGTCATCAATGTTTTTATGAAAAATCGATTCTAATAAGTCTGCCCTGCTATTCAAAAAAGTAGTGTAATGATGTAATGTCGGCGAACCCGTTAAATGGTTCCGCTGTTCCTCCCACTGACGGTTATAGTTACTGAATCTAACTTCTTAGACATAATATGTATGACTAATGTGTCCCAGTGGTCAGTCGGTTCGCCCAATGTAGACAGCGCCCGTAAATTTTTATTAGTTACATCCACCATATTACGCAATAAACAGCTGGATTCGTGTTGCATAGGTTCAAGGTTAAACAATGCCTGGACGTGATTGTTAACTAATAATCGTTGGTTGTCATACCGCTCCGACACCAACTGCCACGCTTTGTGATAATTATCACTGCTAAAATCAAGGCTTTGAATAACAAGGGCAGCACTGCCTTTTAATGATGCACGAAGGTAATGAAATTTACTTATGTCATTAATTGCAGTGTTATTATGTACGTTATGATTTAAGATTAAATATGTATATGTTTTTAAGATGATGACGTAGGTATGCCTGATACGTATAGTGATATTCGTAATTCCGTGAAAAATAGGAACTATGGATATAGAAAGGAATTGGAACGGACTCACTCAGTCAAGTACTACGTGTTCAGGTGGTGCAATGTTCTGATGATGTGGTGGTACTCCAACGAACGTCCTCCTTATGCCGGTGAACGCTGGGACTCCTGAATTCGACGTCAGCTGCGTATTCTTCTTATGCCGAAGAATCTGAAGACAGCGACGACGACGATTGCGATGGATGGTCAAAGTCCACTTCTGCGAAGACTCCGAAGGCGGCCAAGTCTGCCCTTGTCTTAAAGGTTTCGAAGGACCAATGTTTGCGCCGATGCCGGTGGTGTTATTCGCTCGACGACTTTAAATAAAACTTCGATAAAAGTTTGACTGTAATATAATGTACAATTATATAGGCTCTGATTGAAAGCAAGGAGAGTGTGGCCGTTTAGATAGTTACAGAAGTGGTCGTATATATGTTATGTCAAAGTAAGTGACCAGCGAGATCTCTAGTTGGTTTAGGTAGGGATAAACCTACACATGTGTAGCACCATGATTGGCGCATTCAAAGCCCCCCTCATACAAACCGTGCCTGACGGGCGCGTTTTGCTACTGCTAATGAAATAGATACCTATAATTAAGTTTATACACAAAAAAGAGTTGCGTTCGCAACAAGTACGGAACCCTAAAAAAGAATTATTGAAATTGGTTGACTTGAAAAAGAATTATCTCTGAAAAACCAACATAGATTTTTTCTTAATAAAGCGTGGTGACAGTTTGTACGGAATCCTCGGCGCGTGAGACAGACTCGCGCTTGACCGGTTTTTTGTCTGCTTGCGGTTCTTGTAAACTCAGTCAGAGTGCAATCAAATAACTCTATTTATTTGCAAGCTGATGGTTAAGTATGTTTTCTCAAAGTTCTCAAACATGCAATGAAATGTCGTCATTATACGTGGGTTTTATCAGGCGTCAAAGTTTCACGTTTCGGGCGGATCAACTCGAGAGAACTGTAAAGGAATTTCATACGAAATTGAAGGCCTAAGTAGGCCGGGAAGTATTTATTTTTTTAATTTTCATACCACTCTTTGTGGCACAGCATCACGGCATTCAGCCATGAAAATTCGTTTGATTTGAAGAGTTTTTATTTTTTTATTTCATTGCATGTTTGAGAAAAGCACTATACCTATAAATGCCTCTCCCTACGGTCGGCCGTCTATACCTACTCACCCGGCAAGCCCTTCTTTCCCGGCGTCTGCAGTAATGTACTAATAAATTCCTCCTTACTTCCAACTTGGTGTAGCCGACCATACCGAGGACAAAAAGCGTTGGGTACATCAAGGGATAGAATGGATATAGATACCCCGTATTATTTCAAATATAGATAGATACCTGGTGAATTTGTTTTGTATCTTTTCGATCATCAGATTGTACTTCTTCTCGTGTGGATTCCATATGATCGCGCCACATTCTTCTGACAAGTGCGTTATAAAGGGCTTTTACTGTAGCGGCATTATAAAAATGTTTTGTTTAGTTTCAATTATTTGCTTTCGGAAAGACAAGTCAGGTTCATCGTGTAGCTCCAGATCACGCACGGACGACGCCCGTGCGATTGGAGGGAGGTCCCCCCACGTTGTAAACGTGGTGCAGTCACAGAATAAGTAATAGTACTACGTACAGAAGGTTCTCTGTTAACAAATTCTCTGTTTAGGTACCCCAAACGTGCCTAAATGTGGCCATCCCTTTCTATCGCATGCAACGCGCTGCGACCCGTGCGAGCGTCCCGTCCCAACGCGCGGCAGCTACTGAATAGAGCCCTTCGAAGGGGCGACCGGCATGTACTTGTAGCGATAAACACAAATCGCGAGTGAGCCGCGCCTGGTGCAGTGGAGAATGTGCTCTATATAGTGTACGCAATTACGCTGCATTTAGATACATTAAAATACAATTTATTTATCTGACTCCAGTTCACAACCCTGTCTAAATCGCCTTGTAAACGCTCACAGTCATTGATGTTGTTCACTTTTAGAAAGATTTTTGTCATCTGCGAATAGCAGGCAGCTAGAATGTTTGACCACGTCCGGGAGGTCGTTGATCATAATGGTAAAATTAAGTGGACCCAAATTATATATAGGAAAAGTATGTGAGCTTTGTATATTTGTATGTAGGGGGTAATTTCCGGAACCATCCGCTTTCAAAATTCTATCACCAGTATATAAAATGTATACCTTCAGTATGGACATTGGGCTATAATGTATTTTACGTCATACCTGGCCATAAAGTAGGAATTACCGCACGCTATGCGTGCGGAAAACCCCACTTCCTGGCCAGATAGAGACGTAAAATTTTGTACTCACCACGGGCGGTAAAAAAGAAAGCCTCAGAGCGCATATTTATCGCCCTTGCCTTCGGCTCGGGCGTCAAATACCTGCGGTCTGAGACATTCTTTGTTTAACCGCCCTAGGTAAGTAATGTACTATTATGTCGCGACTCCACGTGTGTTCTCACTTCACGCGTGCGGAGTAATTTGACTTTGCTAATAGGGAAGCTAGATGTAAGATGTGAAATGATAGGTTCATTTTAAAAATACAATTTGTGTTGTAGTTTGTTTAATAATAAAAAAATCTTAACCTTTTTGGTTGCGGCATCACAGTACATTATTCGTTTTATAAAAATAAAGACAATTAATCTCGTGTACCTATTTATTTATTCTTAAATGAATTGTACAGTTCACTTGGTTCAGAGACCAGTAAATTGTAAAGAACACCTATATCGATAGTTGACGTAATTGTCGCTAGATGGCGGTGCATACACGAAGTTCATAATTAACTTTTATGAAACTGTTGATTTGGACTTATTTACAATATACTAATGTAGTTCAGGTATCAACGTGCCGATTGAGCCATAAATAATTAGACTGCTCCACTTGAGTGTGCGAGCGAGAGGATCGATGTAATCACGATGTAATGTTATACGACTCCATCGACACATCATTCTGGCCAACTATGGTCTCTGCTAGGCAATGGCGACGCGTCAAACTTCCCCATTAGCTTACTATTATGTAAAAACTGATGTAAGATGTTAATAGCAGTTAACCTACGAAAGGCAACCGGGAGAAATTTTCTCTAGAATCACAAGCCACCGTCGTATAAAAAATACTTATATAAACATATATAGCTAAGACTATCTACTATAGATACCAGCTTATAATAAGCAAGCGTGTAGTTGTATGAACGCGTCACCACTGCCAGTACTTAAGTGATCTAAAACTAATGTTAATGAAGTATGGCAGTGTTGGGCGGCGCGCGCGCATTGTTCTACGCGGTCGCCTCTTCGGCGCTGTCGTCGTCGTCGCCGATGAACTCGTCGCAGCGGTCCTCCAGCTCCGTCTGGAAACATAACAAACATATGCATTTTATATACAGAAGTACTAAACAAACTTATTTTATTTTATGAACGCAAGACAGTAAGATAAAGTATCACGCCACACCAACCACAGATAAGATAAGCTACGCGTAGTTCCCGCGCTCGCTCGGTAGGGATGTGACACTCGCACTAGTGATGTTTTTTAGGTTGATTCAGCAGCAGTAGTTGCTAAGAGTAGTAGTCGAGTATAGTTGTTCGGAACGTCGTGAAATTTGGTAGGCTTATGAGACAAAAATATTGTTTTAGTTCGAACATGAGCCAAATCGGTCAAGGGGTTACCGAGTTATAGCCCCTATATGGTGTTGTAATATGTTTCTCTAATCATCACTAGATGGCGCTGGACGGATCCACGCGTACCTACATCGAGAGTTCACAGTTCAGGGCAGACCACTAAAGTGCATATTGCTGAAAATTATAGTCCTCCGAGTCTACTGGGACGATCCGGCGTTTGTATGTACCTACATATGTATAGCTAGCTCTAGCTCGATGGGTTGACGGCGTAAAAAAGACCGCGGGTCATTTCTGAATGAGACTAGGTACAATACGATTAAAATCAGTTAACGATTCTGAGGCTCTAGTATATGTTTTATCAATACAATACGGTTTCGAACGCGTTTGCGTTTAGTTGCAATTTGTATGGCAACGCGAACAGCGCCTCTGGTAGTAACTATTAGGAACTACGCGTGGCCATACGAATTGAAACTAAACGCAAACGCGTTCGAAAACGTACATGTATCGATAAAACTTATACTAGAGCCTCTGATGTTAGCTACTTAGTAGCGCCGCAAAGGTGTCAGAGGGGTCGCACGGGTATGCGGGAGGCGACTCGAGGCTAACTTCAGATACGCAAACTTTTGTGCCGCGTACTGTACGGGACCGGGATAAGTGGCGTACTCGATGAGAGGCTTAGGTATGCTCTGCAGTGGGCGATTACAGGCTGATAATGATGATGATGTATAATGTTCACGGTTCTGGCTGAACCACTAGTGATACCTTTCACGTATAATAAATTCTGTAAAACACTAGATATAAGTAAATTGTCCCCAAGAGAAGTTAAAATGTATGTGACAAAGGTGTGCTGTGATTGGAGTTTTCGGAACGTTTTCTGCGGAACCAATATCATTAACACCCCTACTTGCACACACACACTCACACACACCCACACACATACACATACACACACACCACATACACACAAATTCCCCCATTTAGATCTTACCTTTTATGTCTAACATTATTATAATATTTTTTTTACTTAAATTCACTGTTCTTTCTTTTATTGTTTTGATGTTTCTTTATAAGTTCAGTTATATCAGTCATATGTAAAAATAAAATAAAAAAGCGGCCAAGTGCGAGTCGGACTCGCACATGAAGGGTTCCGTTAAATAAATTGCTTTTTACGATTTATGACGTATTAAAAAAAAAACTACTTACTAGATCTCCTTCAAACCAATTTTTGTTGAAAGTTTGCATGGTAATGTACATTATATATTTTTTTGAGATTTATCATTTTCTTATTTTAGAAGTTACAGGGGGGGGGGGGGGACACATTTTACCATCTTGGAAGTGTCTCTCGCGCAAACTATTCAGTTTAGAAAAAAAATATGTTAGAAACCTCAATATCATTTTTGAAGACCTATCCATAGATACCCCACACGTATGGGTTTGATGAAAAAATAAATTTGAGTTTCAGTACTTAGTATGGGGAACCCCAAAATTTATTGTTTTTTTTATATTTTCGTGTGAAAATCTTAATGCGGTTTACAGAATACATCTACTTACCAAGTTTCAACAGTATAGCTCTTATAGTTTCGGAAAAAAGTGGCTGTGACATACGGACGGACAGACAGACAGACAGACGGACGGACATGACGAATCTATAAGGGTTCCGTTTTTTGCCATTTGGCTACGGAACCCTAAAAACAATCAGGTCAACTGCACTCCTGGACCCCAGATACTGTTTTTGGTCGAAAAAAATATTTTTTATCAAATAAACGAACGAACGAATATATATGTACCTCGTCCAGCTCGAGGCACTTGCCCCACTCGGCGAGCGTGATGCGGTGGTCGCGGTCCGCGTCGCAGAGCTCCAGGAACGGCGCGATGCAGTGCTCCAGGGCCATCAGCGGAGCGCGAATCGGGAACAGCTCGTGTTTCGACACGAATCTACAAAATGGAAGTCAATATGCAGTATTTTTACACGCCGGTGGTAAACAAACGTATGGTAAGAGGTCAATGATAAAACGCCGGTCACACCACTTCCAGATAGCAGCGTTGGTCCACCGGCGGGTGATGCGGCCTCCGCCGAAGTGGGCGGACAACTTGCGACGCTCGGCCAGGATGATCAGGCGCTCCGACTATATACGCCTTACCTTTGGCACAGCTTAGTTGCATAAACCTTATGCTGCAAGTATTCGTAAAGCTAGTCTGCTGCCGTGTGGGGCCTGTCATTGTTGTGGGTTCCAGATCGCACGGTGAGGTTGGCTTCCGCCGAAGTGGATAGACAACTCGCATGGGTATTGGGTCTAGCACAGGTCTTTACCCGTCATTATAGTGGGCGTCCAGGTCACACCACTTTCAGATGGCAGCGTTGGTCCACCGGCGGGCCAGGTTGACCTCCACCGATGTGGGTAGACAACTCGCATGGGTATTGGGTCTGGCACAGGCCTGTACCTGTCATTATAGTGGGCGTCCAGGTCACACCACTTCCAGATGGCAGCGTTGGTCCACCGGCGGGTCAGGTTGACCTCCACCGATGTGGGTAGACAACTCGCATGGGTATTGGGTCTGGCGCAGGCCTGTACCTGTCATTATCGTGGGCATCCAGGTCGCACCACTTCCAGATGGCAGTGTTCGTCCACCGGTGGGTCAGGTTGACCTCCACCGATGTGGGTAGACAACTCGCATGGGTATTGGGTCTGGCGCAGGCCTGTACCTGTCATTATCGTGGGCATCCAGGTCGCACCACTTCCAGATGGCAGTGTTCGTCCACCGGTGGGTCAGGTTGACCTCCACCGATGTGGGTAGACAACTCGCATGGGTATTGGGTCTGGCGCAGGCCTGTACCTGTCATTATCGTGGGCATCCAGGTCGCACCACTTCCAGATGGCAGTGTTCGTCCACCGGCGGGTCAGGTTGACCTCCACCGATGTGGGTAGACAACTCGCATGGGTATTGGGTCTGGCGCAGGCCTGTACCTGTCATTATCGTGGGCATCCAGGTCGCACCACTTCCAGATGGCAGTGTTCGTCCACCGGCGGGTCAGGTTGACCTCCACCGATGTGGGTAGACAACTCGCATGGGTATTGGGTCTGGCGCAGGCCTGTACCTGTCATTATCGTGGGCATCCAGGTCGCACCACTTCCAGATGGCAGCGTTGGTCCACCGGCGGGTCAGGTTGGCTTCAGCCTCGCGCTCCATACGTTGGAAGTGAGCGGAGAGCTCGCGACGCTCGGCCAAGTCGCGCATGATGTTAAAGAGCCAGTCGCGCATGCGCCGGGGGAAGTCAGCCATCTCGCTTTCGGTGCACTCCTGGAAAACGTAGGGGGTTAGTATATACACAACGGCGGCTATAGATTTCATTTTAGTGATCATGTTTAGGCATGGATAAAGCACGGCTATCACAAGACAGCCCGCGAGCTCTCTCGATTTTTCTCGCACTTATACCTCTCTTTCTAAGCGTCCTAATAAGAGAGAGACGGATAGTGCGAGAAAAATCTGCTCTCGGCTTCTTTGAGGTTAGAACACCCGAACTAGAGGTCACCCTGTGTCTCAGGGTCCTTTCCTCTCAGCAACCGGACAATATGGACAGGTTGTTGTATATAAACAAGTGGTTGCTAAGGAAGCAAATACTAACTTAAATTACCCTTCCAGCCCGTAAACTATTTACAATCGTCTTGAGGCAAAAACAAATGATATTTAATCGATGCCGGCTAAATACTGCGAAGGTAGGTACGTAGTACCAAATATCAATAACCAACTACCTGTGGTGGGGAGATAACCTTCGATTCCTATCTTGATGGTTTACGCACGAGTAATCACATCATCGTTAAACTAAACCCATTATCGTAAATGTACTATTGTTAACGTTCCCACCACGCAGCCTTACAGAGAGTGTATATAAGCCAGCGTTCACCTAAATAAAGAGTTCATTCCTATTCTGAAGCTCGTCTATTATTTACCTAGAACATACTTCAGTTCATGGCGATCCTTGCCAGGCCTGGCAGGACATTTTCATAGTGTTCCTGCCAGGGCAGGTCGCTTCACGGCGACCTGCCTTGCCGTTATATAATAAAATAAAATAAATTCGCGCCGCGTTCCACGCAGATCCCTTCATAAGCGATCTTGCGAGTACGGCTGCTCAAGACAGCCCCGAGCTCAGCTAAGCTAAGCATCCAACGCAGCGCATCGATCAACTCTAACGAACCACGCAACATGCAACATGGCAACTCTTCAGAAGCAAGAAACTCTTCATGACGTTCATCAGCAGCAGCGGTCCAGCTAATCCACGACCACGCCACGCCACGCCACGCCACGCAAAGTAAGAAGACAGAAGAGGAGTCCAGGGTTATCCCGGCCCATGTTCGAGGGAGTCCAGGGTTTTCCCGGCCCGGCATCAGAAGCAGCAGCTGACGCAGCCGTCCCGAAGGAGCAGACTGCAGCCACCACAGCTTCAAGGACGAGATACGACACGGACACCACGAGGACGTCGAAAGCGTATCGTATTGTTTTAATTAACATTAATATATATATATATTTTTTTTAATGTAAAAAACGTAACGTAATGTTAACGTATATTTTTGTAAAACTTAGTGTCACCATAATTAAATTCGCAAATATAATTTAAATGTCGCAATATTACAGACAATTATACATTAGCTAGTTATTGGACTGGCCATCTGATAACTAAGCGAAGGTTTAATTGCTTATAAAATAAATTTTCTATCAAGCAAGAAAAAGATTGAATATTCTGGTACGGTACAAATGTATATTATAAATATTATTATAGAAAGAGCACTAAAGTGACTCTAAAAACAGGCGCAAAGGTGCGGCCTATTATTAGGAGCAAAAGACTCCAACGGAAGTTCATATACGCGACGACGTAGAGTTAAATAAGATATAAAGTACCAATACCATGATACCAGTAGGTAGAATTAGAATCCGTACAATGAAATGCATTAAAATGAAAAGTTAAAATATTGACAGAGAAAAATAGATATTTAATGAAATAAGTTAGTACAAATAAAAATAAAAAAAAATTGTAAGATTCATTATATTAATTCCAGATAAAAGGATGAAAGGGAAAAATATATTTTTTTTAAAGAAAATAGTGACACTAGGTAATATACTCGTACTAGATAATATTTTAGATAGGAAATATTTAATCACGTAATTTAAAAATGTAAAAAATTAAATGCAGAAAATTAACAAATATAAGAGCAAAAACAAGTAATTTTTCAGCTAATATATAATAAAATAAGGTTTCCAACTATGATTGGACTGCGCAACCAAAAATGGTGGAAATCCTTAAAAATTTACAATACTAAAAATAAATAAATAATATCAGACAATTCAAATTAAATAAAAAAAAAATAAAAAAATGCAATGAAACTATGTTTCATTTATAAATCCGCAGTAATAGAATATGTAAAATAATATTGAAAGTAACTAATAAATTGCAAATGATACTTTAATACGTGCCGCTGGATGACGACACACAAGTAATAAATAAGAATTAAATAGTTAAAAGTATGGTACCCAAATTACTTAAAAATACGTAAAATCAAAATTTTATATTTTCCCCATTAAATGATTTCATAATAATACAATTAAGACGCAAAGCGACGTGCGTGTCCTGCAGGAAAGGATAGGCACGCCATGTCAAAACAAATAATTATAAATAATAATAATAAAAAAATGACAACTAAAATTAACACATATTTTACATATAAAAAGAAGCTTCGTGCATAAATACATTTTTTTGTTACAAATTACATATACATTTAATTTTAAAATTCAAACCAATATTATTCATGATCCGTAAAGAAATTGCTTTCACAAAGAACACAAATTCAATAAATAACAATTAGTACAATATTTAGCTATAAAGACTAATTAGAAGTGTACCGACTTTTACTATTTAATAAATGAAAAAAAAAAAAGCTTTTTGTAAAAAGTAAAAAGTATTCAGTACGTGTCCGAGAAAGTTAAAACATCTAAGTTTTTCACAGAACGATTAGACTGATCACCTAAAAGTTGTTGAAATTCTTATATGTCAATGTTCTCAGGATTCGTGCATATGTAGTAGGATAGACAGTCAGAGTGAACTTTTTAGTATTAAAACGTTCATAGGATAAAAATATGTCCTAACTTGACCAATGGTAGCTTGGCAAGCGCCGTTGACCAAGCCGGTACGGTTTGGCAAGCGCCGTTGACCAAGTGGGTACGTATTGGCTTTGGTACACGGGATACAAGCAGACAGGAAATCTTTAGAGCCATCATGAGGGATCAAGTGATCAATCATGAAGGTCTTTAGACCCATGCTGGCTGAAAATATGTTATCATGCCATAGAGAGGCATGATAAGAATAAATTCAGTACATGAGGGTTAAATGAACTGTCTGGCCATATACATGCGCTTGTATATGTGCGCGCGCTTATAAATAAATATAGGTATATCCTATTCTTGTATCCTTATTATTTTTATTATATATGGTCGGCCGACCCGCATTTAATGCGTAGTGTACCAGCCTGAGTATGGCATTTCGAGATGCACTCATGCAGAAGTGAGGCAAACACTTCAACAAAAAACGATTAATTATAATGTTTATAAACACAGTATCCTAGGTAGAAGAAAGTAAATTAATCGTATGACTGTTCTAATAAATTAAAGATAGTTTTGTTTTCAATTAAGGAATATAAGATAGTTGTTTAGTAAATACTTCCATAGTTTCGTCATCCAAGCGTGCATTCATTGATAACTTAAAATAAAAATATTAAACGTAAACGAGATGCAATAAGATGCATATATCAAGTATAATTATTAAAATAATAACGTAATACAATTAAGTAAATGATGTTTAAAAATAAACGTAGAAATATTTTTATTAAAACAAATATAAAAAAAAAAAATTTAAACAAAAAACTTTGAAGAAAAAACTATTCAAGAAAATAACGAAGTTAGAACGCATTTTATAACATAATATTATTATAATTTAGAGAATAATTTTACATTTATATTAATTTTTTTTTGGCAAATACTCTATCAGAAGTAAATTTTCAACAAACGTCAAAATTAGAAAACACTGGAACCAGTAGATCGTGTTACCAGTAAAAATAGCAACATAATATCACAAATACATTTTTCGTTAGCATCATGCCTCCGAGAGGCTCCTCGCGCAGCCGCGGAACGCACCGTGTACCATGCATAATGCATGAAACGGAAAAGGTATAGGTGATATCGCAGGGTATGCCAAGGTGCAAGCAGGCAGTACATCCTTGAATCACAACATGGTTCGGTCGAGCTACCAACCATCGAGGTTTTTGGACACAGTTTTTTTTTTAAATAAATAATAATAATAAAAGGGGAAGTGTTAAAATAACTGTCTGAAAAGTAAAGAAGAAATAAAGAAGTAGAAGTATAAGTAATAAGTGCACACATATTTCCCCATAAATGCGTACCTAGCAGTACCCGGCCAGCTCCAACAAATAATGACGTAAACAAATAAATATAAAAAATATTGTAACCAAGACAATTATGAATTATTCAAAGTCAAAGTAAATAGAAATATAAAAACGTAGAAACGTACCAAAAGTCATAAAATCATAGCATAACAAACTTGCTATTATTTAGCAGCATTCAAGTAAATTTTAATTTTTCTAATCCAATGTCTTATTAGAAAAGAAAATATATATTTATATCATGGTTTAATCATGTAGCAGAAATCAAATAAAATAAAAAGTAAAACATAAAAATATATATATATATAAGTATACATTTTAGAATAAAAACATAACTAAGTATATTAACCTTAGGATAGGAGATTTAATTTTAATATTAACCATATTATATTTTGATTTCAAGTATTAACTCTATTAACTAACAAAACTAAACTCTATTACTGTTAAAAATAAAACACAAATTAAAAACTTACCGAAACGCAGCAAACTATAAAACTTATTTCAAAATGCACAAAGTTATAATATTATCCATCTTTCAAAGATTCATGAGCACTGCCTACTCCATTTGGGAGTGTAGGCGTTAATCTATTAATTCATTTACACAAAGTTTAACAGGTAGACATAGGAAACACTGTACAACACGGCACTAAACATAAAAACTTGTTTAAGGACATCAGCGACCACCAAATTTTATCATTAATTACTGTCCGGAAAAATAAAACGAAAGAGTAGTTTAGACCGACTAGGACACAGAACAAAATTAAACTAATAACTTAGAGAACGAGAGCAACATCATGAATGTTAGACCACCCAGAATAAAGACACCAGCGATGTTCAAAGTTCCAATCCCAATATGGAACATTTCAAATTTCAAGTTCATAGGTATCAGTTACATAGTATTGTTAAGTGCAACTAAGTATGTATTCGTAATATAAGCATTAAGATAACATGTAAGTCGATCCAGAACCCATATACAGAACGTTTAGAATTAACATTGAAATATTGTATAAATCGTAAATTTTATAATAAACTCACACAGATGACATAGTAATGTATACAAAATACACATAAGATACTTTTAAGTCCAGATGTATAACATTAATTAGAATAAGTTTAAGTACTTATTTAAAACATTGTTTAAGATAACTTTAAGCCAAAAATATGTTCCAAATTTTTGTCTCAAAAAAAAGGGAGGTCGTGTGGTGGGGAGATAACCTTCGATTCCTATCTTGATGGTTTACGCACGAGTAATCACATCATCGTTAAACTAAACCCATTATCGTAAATGTACTATTGTTAACGTTCCCACCACGCAGCCTTACAGAGAGTGTATATAAGCCAGCGTTCACCTAAATAAAGAGTTCATTCCTATTCTGAAGCTCGTCTATTATTTACCTAGAACATACTTCAGTTCAACCAAGTGAGCTGCATTGAGGCCATAGACAATCAATTTTGTCACAATAACTTGCAACAGCTGGAATGAGTCACCTTTCGTTCTAACTAAAGCCAGTTGGTGTAAACTGTAAACAATTTCATCGGTTGCAGTGTTCTTTACACAATGTTAGATAAGTACATTTCTTTTGGTAGTAAATATGAAACAAAGTTTACCGGCATCTCGCGGCATTCTCCGTAGTACTCGATCTGCAGATGCTCGAACTCGGGCCCTCGGCAGGCGGGCAGAGTGTCCAGGCAGAGGCAGCGCTGCTGGTACACCTCGCAGTCCGACGACCATGTCTCGTTGTGGTTGGTGCACACCTGGACAGACCAACACATTTGGATTGGGTCAACTAGAATTAGCGCAGGGGAAAAAGATTGTAAAGAAGACGCTCCACGGGCCGATTTTGTCGGACGGCCAAGCAAGGTCACAGAAAATCTAGTATGGAGTTGATTTGGTTGGAAGCCGTGCTGCCGACACGTAATCACACGTGCCGAATCACGCTGCAGGACTGCATGCAGGCCTGCCGATTTCGCTCGTGTAGCGTCTCCTTAACCCTCCTTTTCGCCCGGTTTTATATAGTTGGTGTAAAAACAAAACTCCACCGGGTGAATCCCCGTGTGGTGTCGGGTTAGAAAGAATAGCAGCACCTGCTTTCTGCTGCTGAGTGTCGCAAGAGTCGACTATGGGAAATTTGTTGTAGGCAATGGACTAGCGAGCGATCACTATGATATCACAGTACATTTTGTGAAAAACAAAATGTCATGCTGATCCCTTTTATGTTTATGTGAAAACGAAATGATTATCATAATTTTACTACCTACAGGCTGCAACGTAGCGTTCAGAACACACCCTGTTTTCTGTATTTATTGCAATACAGTCTCCCTTGTGTGTTTCGCATATTAGAACGCTTTTATAATTTTTTTAAAGTCAATTGAACAGCCTCCTTATTTGCGTCAGCCTCGCCTGTCCTATGTTATGTATCTTGTCTGTTTTTAGCTTTAAAGGTACGTAGGACCAAAGTAGGACGTACCTTGCGGCGCAGATCGGTCTCGTCGGGACACTCCTTGATGCAGTTACACACGGCGTCGCCGTGCTCGTTGATCTCGCACACGCGGCCCGCACTGCAGTGCACCTTCAGGCACGGGTCGGGGCCTACGGGGGCGATGCAGTTTTTTGATGATTAATGATAAAAATAGTAGTTTATGCAATCGTTATATAATGGACGCTTTTTAAGTCGAGTACCACGCCAGTGGCCTAATTAAGGTACGAGACTTAAAAAGCTAATTATATAACTATTGTATACAATACTTTTTCTACGAGTCAACGGAAATAATAATTTTGTTAAACAAACTTGGTATCTATTGAAAATCGCCCTGCTGAAATGAAGCGCAGCAGCTTAGTAATTTTGCGCGTTGATGTCTTCACACAGTTATCTTATACAGCTCCTGGATTCATAAGATGACTGCTGGCGGTTATCTTATGAAACCATACGAGTTCGTGACGAGCTCGTGGAGCTTCAGGATTAAAACGTATGTGATCTTAGTTTCGTGTACGAAATCTTAATTCAAAGATTAAAGTCGACGAGTAGAAAAAGTATTTTCTGTGGCCCTTTTGACGAAGCTATAAGTTACAATTTTACAAATCTAAACTGGCAACACAGGCAACTGAGGAGACGCTACACGGGCCGAAATCGGCCGGACTGCATGCAGGCCGCCGCGTGATTTCGGCCCGTGTGGATATATAAGGTCACTCCATACTAGATTTTCTGTGACCTTGCTTGATCGTCCGCCAATTTCGTAGGTGTAGCTTCTCCTTATAAAAGCGGCGTCTTAAGGTCGGTTCGAAGCTATAAGATAGAGTGAGATAGGGACATGAAACCAAGGTCATTATCTATCTCGCTCTATCGTATAGCTTCGTCTTATGCCGTCAGCCGCGCTAGACCGTGGGGATGCCGCTAAGGACTGGCCATTTGACATCTGTTGCCTGTTTAGACTATAGTCCGACCGCTTCCCTCTGTCCTCGCCTGCGCGGGTGCAGGGGTATGACGATAACGGGGAGCGGGCGCCGCGCGCGCCCCTTTATCGTCATAGGACTGAGTTAGGCGGTCGGACTATAGTAAAACTGTAACTTGTAGCTACGTGAAAGAGTATCTGAATAATAATTACTTATCTCCACTTATAATAAATCTCTAAATTAAAAAAAGAATCAGCCAGTTTGAAACTAAGCTTTGCGCGGTTCGAATGTTCTCAGCATCCCATGAACGGAAAAATATGAAACATTTTATATAGGTACATTATTATTCTAGCTGCAACTTAGGATAGTTTTTATCCGACTGCGACAGTTAATTTATTTTCCGAAATATACGACTTCATTTAATTTTTCATTTATTTTTATTGAAATCAAACGCTGCTCCAACTGTCAGCTATAAGAACCGTCAAATTTTCGTCAAAATGGCGGAATTGCTTTGCCTTTCACTTATTAATAATTTAAATCCCGTCTACGATAGACCTTTACGAGACAAATGTTAAAATATAAACCATAAAAAAATATTCGATTCTGACATGAGAACTTATATGCGCAAATGTCGTTTTATGTCGTAAATTCAATAAATGAAATCAACAAATTTGAACAATATAATTAACACGAATTTGTTTTTTTGAATGACAATGGCACGCGCTCGGCGCATTCAGCCAAAGTACCTGCGGCGCTACCACGAAAACCGATACTCAATGTTCATATATTTGCATCCCTATCACTCGAGTATGGTTAGTGCGATAGAGATAGAGATACCCGAATATTTTCGAATTCCGAAGTTCGTGGTTATAGCTCAGGAATCGAAAATATGGTAAATAATCATAATGTATTTTCTCGAAAAAGAATTTAAAATAAATATAGTCAAATGGAGAAAAAAACAAAGCAAGAGGTTATATAGGTAATGATTAAGTTATAAGAGTCCAGAGTTTTAAGAGGGGGTATGTTCTGTCCCTTTTCCGCAAAACGCACCTTCATATGAAACGATTGTTTTTTACTATGACGCTCGAGTATATTGACGTCACAGTCCCTCATCGTTTTCTCACTCTAACAAGCGACATTAAAACGGATGTAGCTTCATAATTTTTTGAGATATTTGAATGGGAGTTTCATTATCTTCTATCTATTTATACATAATAAATGCCTATGTCCTGACTGACTTATTCACTCACTCACTCACTCACTCACTCATCAACGCACAGCCGAAACTACTAATCTTAGAGAGTTGATTTTTGCACAGTATGTTGCTTTTATAACGTGGGCTAGGGATAAAAAGGGATTTTTGAAAATTCTACCCCTAAGGGGGTAAAATGGGGGTGCAAAGTTTGTATGGGAGAACCTTTTTTTTTTTGAGCTATAGACTTAAACTTTGTAGAAAAATTAGTTATTAGAATACAAATGAAACACTTTCAGCGTTTTGGAAAATTCCACCCCTACGGGGGTAAAATAGGGGTGCAAGGTTTGTATAGGGGAAACATTTTTATTTTTAATAGAGACTTAAAACTTTGTAGAAAGATCAGTCATTAGAATACAAATAAAGAACTTTCAGGGTTTTAGAAAATTCTACCCCTAAAGGGGTAAAATAGAGTGCAAAGTTTGTATGGGAAAAACTACTTTTTTTTAAATAGAGACTTAAAACTTTGTAGAGAAATTATTCATTAGAATACAAATAAAGTACCTAGATTCAGTGTTTTAAAAAAATCTACCCCTAAGGGGGTAAAATAGGGGTGCAAATTTTGTATGGGGGAAACAATATTTTTTTTAAATAGAGACTTAAAACTTTGTAGAAAGATTAGTCATCAGAATACAAATTAAGTACTTTCAGCGTTTTAGAAAATTCTACCCCTAAAAATAGGGGGCTAAAATAGGGGTGCAAAGTTTCTATGTGGGAAACTATTTTTTTTAGCTAGAGTCCTAAAACTTTGTAGAAAGATTATTTAAATACAAAGAAAGTACTTTCAGCGTTTTGGAAAATTTCACCCCTAAGGGGGTAAAATAGGGTGCAAAGTTTGTATGGGAAAAACATATTTTTTTTTAATAGAGACTTAAAATTTTGACGAAAAATTACTTATTAGAACATGAAAAATACTACATTCGGCGTTTTACAAAAATCATTCCCTAAGGGGGTTAAAAAAGGGTGCAAGGTTTGTATGGGGAACACTTTTTCTGAGCTAGACACTTAAAACTTTGTAGAAAGATTACTTATAAAAATACAAAAAAAAAAGACTGAGCGTTTTGAAAAAATCTATCCCTAAGGGGGATAAAAAGGGGTGCAAAGTTTTTATCAGGGAAAGTTTATGTTTTTGAGTTAGAGACTTGAAACTTTGTAGAAAGATTACTTATTAAAATACAAAAAAAGAACACAAATCGTTTTAGAAAATTCCACCCCTAATAGGGTTAAAAAGGAGAGCAAGCTTTGCATGGGCAACACTTTTTTTTGAGTTAGACTTAAAACTTTGCAAAAAGATTACTTATTAGAATACTAAAAAAGAACTTTCAGCATTTTAGAAAACTCCATCCCTAAGGGGATCCTTAAGATCCTTAAGAAGGGTAGCCAGTGTTGTGTGGGAAAAACTTTTTTTTTTACTAGACTTAAAACTACTCAAAATGTTACTTATTAAAATTAATAATAAAGTGCTTTCAGAGTTTTAGAAAATTCCACCCCTAAGGGGGTTAAGAAAGCTTTGTATGGGCAACACTTTTTTTGAGCTAGAGACTTAAAAGTTTACGAAAAAAGTTCTTTCAGCGATTAGAAAAATTCAACCTCTAAGGGGGTTTAAAAGGGGGTTAAAATTTTAAATGGCGAGCAATAAAATTTTAAAGTGTGAGTAAGAGATTTTTAACTTCGGTCTTATTCTGTACGTTAAAAGACTACAAAACTGATTTCAGAGTTTTTCCAAATTCATCCCCTAAGAGTGTTAAAATTGGTTCAAAGTTTGAGTATTTCAAGGCATTTTTAAAGTATGAGATTTTTAACTTTGGTTTTAGACTGTTTGTTCACAAACTAGAAAATGAACATCAACTTTTTTTTTAATTATCCCCTAAAAGAGGGTTCAAATTTTGTATTGAGAGAAATCATTTTCTAAGACGATAAAAAGTTCTACGCGGACGAAGTCGCGGGCAACAGCTAGTAATAAATAAATAGATAGACGTATTTCACCCCACCCACTCACTGGTTTTCAACTTTTCACAACGATTCTCAGACGAACCAATATAAGTTCGACTCCCGCGCATAGTTTAAGAATACGCATAGTTTGCGCATATTATGTACAGCGGCGCTACCACGAATTTCGAATCTCGAACTTCGTATATCTCCGTTTTTATCGCACTTATGGTTTATGGTACTCGAGCGACCGAAACGGAGATATACGAAGTTCGAGATTCGAAGTTCGTGGTAGCGCCGCAGGACGATTCACGAAAGCTGGCATGAATGGATTGAACGAAAGTAATGTCACTTGTCACTGTGAGTGGCAGTGTGCGTGACGTTCTTATACAGGGGCCTCCTAATATTTTGTAAACATGTACCTAATACGTTTTCGTTATTCAAGAAAAAATAAATTATATTATTATAATCTGCACCAAGTTTAAAGTCCTTTGTAAATAAAACGTATATTGATTTTTCTGACTTATTTATAATGAATGGCTTGTTCGAATTGTAAAAAATCTAAAAAAAGAGCAGACCAAGGAGTCCGTCGTCGCAGCAGAGTTTTTAATTTATTTATATCCTGTTTTCACACTGACGCCGCAATCTACAAAATGACAACGAAAATATTCGAAATGCTTACGAAATTTAACTGTTTTTTTCGCGTTTCACGGCATCGTCATTGTGCATGAAACATGGTTATAATTACTACAAAAACACAATAGAATATACAATTAAAACTAGATTTAAAATTAAAACTAACATAAAAATAACCTACCAAAAACTATAAATTACTATCTAAATTTGGACCCTTTGGTAGGGTTCCCATCACGCAGGCAGCGTTCCCGCGTTGAATTGCGATTGCAAGTCTTTGTGCAAGAAAGCTGCCTGCGCGAGGGTCGCCTGTTGCTTCCCTCAAGCGTTTGCTGAGTGCCCCGTGAAGCCCACGCGCGCCCTTGCCCCACGGGCTAAGTGTCTCGACACCAAATGCAACGAACTCGTACTGGGTGCCGAGACAATTGTATTTGACCACCTTTGCTCGTTCCCGTGCGTCTGCCGCCGCGCCGGCACGTCTGCTGGTCGAAGGGAGGTAGGACGCAGCCAACGTGTCAGCGCAAGTGGCGTCCCACACCAGTGCACGGCCCATCTTCCACGGAATCAACGACATCCCGTCAGGGCGCTTACCATCGTTCCGAACAATCTGGGGCTCCAGAGCGGCGGGAACATTGGCACTGACGAGCGCCCTTCTGAGGATGTCGTTGAGAGAGGCATGGCGGGACAGGCGGCCGGCACCTGAGGAGCAGGCGAGTCCGTGGTGGCCGAGGCGGTCTACGGGGGCCCCACAGGAGGCGCAGCTGTGGCCCACACAAACCTCAGACCCGAGCCGGAGACCGACGGCTATACGGAGTGTGGATGGGTCTATGAATGTCCCGGTATTAGGCGAGGGATAGGCATGTAGCCAGTGTCCAGACTCTGGACTTGATACAGCCAAAAGCCTGGCTCTATCCCTGCCAGTCGTGTCGTCAATCAGCGAATTTAAAACTGTATATATTTATAAAATGCAAAATCTCTGAAACACAAATATCATAATCACTTTTTGCATCAACCTGTATTTAATAATTATGTGTTGCACACATATACATTATCATTCACTCGTTCAATTCATTCACGAAATCGACCTGTACTTGACGTGAATCGTGACATGTTGTGGATCGCATATTGATCGCATAGCTGATATTAATGGCGGCCAATACACGGTGATTAAATACTGATGATCCTCCATAGCTGTCTCTTTCTATAACATGCAATAGAAAGAGACAGCTATGGTGGATCATCAGTATTGAATCACCGTGTATTGGCCGCCAATGATGCGATCACTACATTGAACATAAAGACTAATAGCATAGACAAAACATACCATCGGGGAACGCATCTTTGAAGTCCTCGTTGTTCATGATCTCGTTCAAGCGCTGACGCTGCGCCTCCTGCGTTCAGAGAAAATTAAAGGTATAAATTACGCTCGATGATTTAAAGTTGTTCAGGTTATTATTTACCTACATACTATTAGCTTTTGCCCGCGGGTCAAAACGGGTCACTTTGTATTGCCTCTGAGTGAGTGTAGTGTAGGTATATGTTAATCCAGGCTATACACTTAAATTCATCTTAATCCTTTTCACGTGATTTAGTAACAAACATCCAAACTTTCGCATTTATAATATTACTAGGATATAAACGAGCACCGGTTTATACTTATTAGATTTTTTCTGGAGTGAACTTTTCGGCTCATAGATGTTGCGGTCAGCTAAGGCCACGGTTTGAACCACAGAACACTATTTAGTACACTATAGAAGGGGTATCAAGCGCGATTTCTATCGGGACCGATGTCGCCAGCGCCACCTCGCCCCCTCCACGTCGCCTGCAACAACACGGCGATCGGGTGACGTTGGTACGAATGCATGAGCGCATGCTCAGACCCCCTTGCCACGCCCACATCGTCATTCTATAGTATTAAAGCGTTCTGTGGTTTGAACGCCAGCGGGCAGCTGGGCAACGAGCAGCATCTTATACATTTTAGATTGAGTAACCCGTCCCGTCGTCGAACGTCACCGCGCTGTACCGGCGCAGGCGTCGGCGTCGTTGACCCTTACTGCGTTGTGATAAGGTCTAGTGTCCTGTACCTGGTAGCAGCGCTCGTCCTCTCGCTCCGCCATGCCAAGCTCGATGTTGTCGCCCTCGCTGTCGTCCTCGGCGTCGCCGCGCTGCGCAGGCGCGGGCGCGACCGTCGTCGTCGTTGAACCTTACTGCGTTGTGATAAGGTCTAGTGTCCTGTACCTGGTAGCGGCGCTCGTCCTCTCGCTCCGCCATGCCAAGCTCGATGTTGTCGCCCTCGCTGTCGTCCTCGGCGTCGCCGCGCTGCGCCGGCGCGGGCGCGACCGTCGTCGTCGTTGAACCTTACTGCGTTGTGATAAGGTCTAGTGTCCTGTACCTGGTAGCGGCGCTCGTCCTCTCGCTCCGCCATGCCGAGCTCGATGTTGTCGTCCTCGGCGTCGCCGCGCTGCGCCGGCGCGGGCGCGACCGTCGTCGTCGTTGTTGTGCGCAAACGCCGGTGACGTTTGCGGTGTCTCTGTAATTTTATGAGAGTTTTATGTACGACTTCATTATAGCATTGTCTATTATACAGAGTCTATTTAGTACCCATACACGGTCTACTCTAAATAGTTAATTGAACGTCGTTCAAAGTATGTCGCAAATCGCAGGTATTTGGGGCCCGAACAGAAGGCAAGGGCGACAAATATATCTGTTAAGAGTCCCCGGTAAGCTCGGTTCTCCACACAAACGTAGTTACGCTCTCCTTTTAATACGACTAGCTAGTTTGCTCTGAAACGTTGTACTTAGAATAAGTTAAGGTCTGTAATTAGATTATGTAACTTCAGATACCATAGTAAAAAAAAATACTTGCAATTTTAGTTTTACATACAAAACTTGTTTTTGCTGTATTTCGTTTGTTTTATAAACTGGAGCCATACAAACTAATTACATACCTAGATATACCTCATGTCATTGTATATGCAAAATTTCGTTACAATCCAACACGTAGTTAAAATGAGAACGAAACTCCGTTTGTATGGGAAGGTGAAATTCAGCCGACCTTGCCGGGGACTCTTAACTTACGAGTACATACACATTTATACACATACAGACATATTTGTGCACTGTAAAAAGATTAGCAGTGACTGCGATTGATTGAGTGGGTGATTATTAGTGAGTGAGTTATTATGTTAAGGTCTCGCGGTCTCTAGTAGGTAGGCTGTCGTGTGATCTCACCTCAGCATCGACGGTGCAGATGGCTGCGACTAGCAAGGCCAACAGCAACAGCTGGCCCTTCATGATTACCTGGTACAAACAGAAAGAACAGTAAGTAATGTTTTTTTATACCACGACGGTGGCAAACGAGCGTAGGGCCTGTATTGATGACCAGGATATAGAAAGGGAGCGTAGGGCGTTATCAGTCAGAGGCAATTAACATGCTTGCCCGCAAGTTCGCTAGGTGTTCCGCAGAGGTAAAGATTGCACTTTTTAAAGCCTTCTGCCAATCTTTCTACGCTAGCGGACTGTGGGTTAAGTACACAAAGCGAGCTTATAGCGCCCTACGCGTTACGTATAATAAATAATGTTTTCATCTCTCCTGCTCTGAAAGTTGATTTTTCATGGGCATATAGCCGGGTGGAAAATAGCTTTTTCTCCCCTAGGGTGGAAAGTATTTTTTTATTGTTACGGTCAGCCACCGAGTCGAAGATACGATACGAGTTACGTCAAATCATTAAAATAAAAACTTTTCACAAATCGACACTCAGCTATATGTACCTGCATTAACGAGTTGTTTATTACGATTATAGGTTGATATTAAATTATTTTTCCTCACAGTCGAAATGAAAAGTAGAGTGTTTAACTCGGGTGAAATTACCCATTTAACCCTCGAACAATTGGCGCTCTCACTTCGTTCGAGCGCCAGAAATATCTCGGGTTAAATAGGTCACTTTCAACCCTTGGTTAACAATCTACTATTTCAGGATGCTGTTAGGAATGCCCAAATGGTGTAGTGCCTCGGGGATGTTCGCAGAGGCGCGCACTAATGACTTTCATGCGGTTATGCGAAATAAATTTTCATCCCTGATGGCTCGAGTGAGGAAAAGTACTAACAGCATCCTGAAAATGATGGCTGGTAGGTTTGACTGTCCAATACTTCTGTATTGGATTGGGTAGGTCAAATCTACCTTGCAATATATTAAGTAAGTGTATGTTCCGTGTATGTCAGTTTATGTTGTATGTTAAATTGTATAATGTACCTAAGCTTTGTATTGTGTAGTCTAACCTTATAATTAAAATGTAACTAACACATCTTATATGGGTCGGTGAAGAGCTGCAATAAAATATTTCATTCATTCATTGGTAAATAGACACCGCGGCCTATGGACGCCCGCGACTCCAAAAGAGTTACAAGCGCGTTTCCGACACTTTATTGATTTGAGGATTCGTTGTGTTGACAGATAGAGATAAATGAAGGTTCTTGACTCTCAGCACATCGCCTTCCCGGGAGCTCTGGCGACCTTTCTTACCATCAAGAACACAATCGTTTTCATTACATTCGTTTTCTAATCATTGGCATTAGGTACTGAATGGCAAATTAAGTCACGACACGATTATTAAAAAAAAATGGTTGTCTATAAAGTCGGTTTACGGACGATAATTTTACGAGATAACGTCATAAAGCCGAACGCTCGGCTCAGGCGTCATACTTTTTCGTGCGTGCTGCCGGTGTTCATCGATTTATAAGACGTTATCACGTCAAAAAAACATTTAATTTCGAACAACTGAATCTACAAAAACAGCTATATTATTATTGAACCTGCTTGCAAAAGTTCATGAGAATCGGTCGAGAAATGCGACCTGTAGAGGAGAACAGCCGGACACACGAAATTATTTAGACCCAAGCTGAAACGGAGGACTTCGTTCGCTTCGCTCGCTCGTTCAACTAAACGGGTTCAGTACCCAGGTAACACGCGTCATACATAGTTATAGCTTCAATGAACTGAGCTATTTTAATCTGCAATACATTGAACCACGCGGGAAACGCGTTCATTTCCAAGTTTGTTAACGTTTTAAAGTAAGTTAGTGAAAAAGGGAGAAGAGTACGGTCAGCCTGACAAGGGGCTTAACACATTTGTACCGTGTCGCATTAAACGCCATGTTAAACTGCCATATGAAGTTGTCAAACTAGTGAAAACGAGAAGGTACTTAGGTGTACAGCAACTTATGAGGGCGACTGTACCAAAATCAAAGAAAGAAATGTGCTGGGAAATAGGAGATTCTCTTAGTGTAACTAATTGAATTTAAAAAATACATTTAAGTCAACTAGAAAAGCGATTTTGCATGCATTTTTTCTTTATTATTTCTTCTACCTAGTCCCTCTCGCTCTTACATACTTATACTACTTAGTAAGGGACGAATGCTTATTATGTCCGACATACACGCAATCATGCTAGCTATTCTGATTTAAGTAAGAAATTCTTAAGTAAAAATGAACACGACAAGGAGGCAATCCAAAGGACTATTATGACGGACGATACACCAGCGTCCAGAAACCTTCTTATGATATTTCATGATAGATTTTTCACATGTTTTTACACTAGCCAAACTATGTTTTAATAGCATTGCATATAGGTTCCATTAATAGGTTCCACATAGCAACGCGATATTACTTATCCACACTGACTCTGAAAGGGCACGCGCGGGTTTACGACCAGCGAACAATGCTCCGATACAGGTTCAGCAGATGCGCCAATTCAGCTTCTATTCCAAAAACTGTAAAGACTAATTTTGTGTAGCTAATTGCTAAGGCAAGCCCCGGACGTTAGTTGATATGGGACATTGCGTTGCAAGTTATTTTAGCTTCTAATTGCAATGTATATTTACGTGGCTTTATGTTTACGGAGCACCGTGCGTACGTGTACCTACACAGATTTCATCACGGAAACATCGATTAATGTTGCAGCAGTACTGTTATTAAAAAACAACTACGTGTTCATGACAATTTCCGTTAATTGCAGGGGGGCATAGTTTAGATCAAATAAAGTTAATTTCTCCAAGAAGTATCTTAACTCTTACTGTTATCAAGATAATCAATTGTTACATTTTATCAGTTTTGCAGATTTAACCGGTGTAAATGGCTCTTAACGGTGACTTCATAACAGCTTTTTAAATTTTGTAAGGTTCGTATACACTACGAGAAGATTTACAAAGTGAGTTCGATCGATATTACATATTTTTTATTTCATGTGTTTCAAGACCCTTGTACACTCAGCGTCAAATACTTTGTAGCAATCAAAGTAGTCAAATAGTACATACAAAGTACCGAACTATTTGACTACTGTGACTGCTACAGAGTATTTGTCGCTGAGTGTACAATATAAGACAATAACCGTTAATGCTACCTTAAAGGAATTCGTACAAAAATCGAAAAAAGTTTTTTTTTTCTCAAGAAATAATTAGGTACCTATACCCATGCTAATTTGTTTCTGTGAATGTACTCTGCAATATCCGGAGTTAACGGAAATTCCCGGGAGCACCCTGTATACGAGTAGGTAGCCACTGGTGGCGCGTGAAACTTTTCGATGGGCAACCCGGAACAATAAAGTTATGAAAGAGTCTAGAGTATAAAATTATAAGCTTACCTAAAAATAAATTTTAGACAAGCCGGTGGGAATCGGCTTGTATGGGCGCTCCGCCACTGGTAGGTAGGTACACTAGGTACCCACAATCGACGTTAAAGAGATGTTTCAATTATTCGCCTTATTACAACGGAATAAGTTTTCTAAAATAGTTATTTGTTATACAAGGGGGGAAAGTTGTATTTTACCTGCGAGTGTTTCAACACACGAGACGTAAAATAACTTTTCACCCGTGTATAACACAAATCTTTTCACCTCACTACAGCAAGGAAAATAAGAAAAAAAGTAAAAAAAAAAGTAAAAAAAAACTGAACTAAGTAAAATAAAGTTTAAAAAAAGATTTAAAAGTTTAAAAAAAAAATAAAAAAAAGTAAAAAAAAAGAAAAAAAAAAACCTAAAATAAAAGTTTAAAAAAAAGTAAAAAATCCAAGTTAAACAAAAATATGTCATAAAATATAACTACAAAAAACAAAAATAAACATTTAACGTTCTACGTCTTATCTTATCTTATCTTATCTAGGTGAGGGCCCTTTCGGATGCACTTCGACCCAGTGGGATCTTTTGTGCATTTGCCCTCTCCTTTATACCTGCTCCCAGGCTTGCTCCATCATTTCCACAAAGCGGATGATGCAGTTCGTCGGGAGCACCTTGAATTCCTTTGGTTGCGGGTAACCGTTACCAAAGTAGTTCATTCTTTGTCTGGCAAGGGCATGACATTCACACAATAAGTGTTCCATAGTCTCATCCTCCTCACCACACATTCTACAGTCTAAACTATCCGATAGTCCCATCTTGGCCAAGAGATCCTTGACCCCAAAATGACCTGTGAACACCCCAGATATAATTCTGAGTTGCTTCCTACTGGATTTCCAGAGTTTTCTGGTCCATCCCGAGTCCACTCCTTCTATGAAGAGCTTAGAGTGCCTTAAGCCAGCCTCATTCCTCCACTCGTGTTGGTGTTTGGTTTTGGCGTAGGCTTTAAAGGCCGATATTATGGTCCCCTGCGAGAGTCCCACAAATGGTTCCGGACCTACAAAGTGATTTGTAGAGCCCCCTCTTGCAAGCTCATCTGCTCTTTCGTTGCCGATGAAGCCCTTGTGCCCTGGTATCAGTGGTATCCAAACAAGTTGCACCTTATTGTGCCTTCCAAGCTTGTTTAGTGCTTGGAGGCCATTGTAAACTAGTCTAGAGTCCACTTTCGGCGCCGTAAGCGCTTTAAGGGCCGCTTGACTGTCACTGAGTATATAGATAGTCTGCCCTTTGGTTTGCCTGTCTATATTCTCCTGTGCACAGGCAATTATGGCATATGTCTCCGCCTGGAAGACAGTTGCCAAACTACCCATGCTAACACTACTGCTATAGTCATTTGCATAAATGCCTGCTCCCGTACCGGATCCCATTTTTGATCCGTCCGTGTACCATATATTGTCTTTGATACCAGACTTTGGTGGTTCTAGACCTTCGGCCCACTCAGCCCTGGTTGGAACTTTTGCTGTGTAGTTCCTATGGAATACATACTTGGGTAGCATTTTGTCGCTTCCCATGTTTGTTATTCTGTCTAAGAAACCATCAGTCTCCATGTTTGTGTGCTTAAGTCTTTGGCTTGCTATCGCTCCACAGTCCAAGAGTTCTCAATCTGTAGAGCGATTTGCGCGCCTCTGACTTAATCACCATGTGAAGTGGCGGTAGGTCTAGTAGGACTTCTAGCGCCGCTGTAGGCGTGGTACGAAACGCCCCTGTTATAGCCATGCATGCCGTTCTCTGCACCTTTCTCAGGGCCTCTCTGCATTTGCTCATTAAAGTCCTTGGCCACCATACCAGGCTACCGTACAGTATTATGGGTACGTTCTACGTCTACTTTCTTCACATGTGGATAAAAAGCGATTTTCTCAATAGTTAACAAACATACAAAAAGGCCTTTCCGAGCTAGTGAGGTGAAAATATCTTTGAAGTTTGACGTCGACTGTACATAGGATTGGCACTTGGCAGGATTACTTATGCATTGTGCTTAATTAAGAACTAATTGTGATTAAGTAGGTGACTTGTATTCACATTACAATTAGGTAGGTAGTCAGGACGTTTGTTTGCTTAATTGTAACATTCATTTCAATGTTGCATGATCGTATTTTTTCTACTCACTAAATGAAGAAGTTGTCTGGAAGGGATCGCTCTTTAGCGATAAGACCGCTAATAATAATAAGTATCCTGTTTCTGTACTTGGGGTGTGCAATAAAGATCATTTGGATTGTATTGTTTTTTTTTAGAACACAAACGTAACAAAAATATATTATGGACACTTTTTTTCTTGTATGAGGATCGATAGTATCAACGATTCTGAGTAAGATAAACCAAAAAAAAAGGAAATCTGAAATGAAAACTTTTGTACACTTTTTTTGAAAAACGCCCATTTACCTTATTGTATTGTACAGTCGCCCAATCCTATCCAAGATAAACTAGCCGAAAGCCGATTGAGGTGGTACGGCCATGTGATGCGACGACCACCAGAGCACATGACCAGAAAAGTCCTAGACATGACTGTTGCACCCCAGGGGCGAGGCAGACCCCGGTTAACCTGGATGGCAGTAGTGAGAAAAGACATGGAAGCGGGAAATTTAAGACCAGAGACGACCCAGGACCGACCGGCCTGGCGACGCATGATTAGAAGGGCCGACCCCAAGTAAATGGGAAGGAGCCAGGCAAAAGAAAAAGTATTGTACAGTCGCCATCACATACATATTAGGTACACTCTAGGTGTTCAAAAATATCGGCACATGCACCCTAATGCCTTGAAAATAGAGGTGTGTTCCGATGTTTGTGACGTGCTTGTTTGCTCCGATGTATGTGATGCCGACTGTATTGTACCTTCATGTAACTTAGGTACAAATGCTTTGTCTATCTATAGCGTGCAGACTATCGGCTCGGTAATAATCCTTCCCGTATTAATATACTAGTATACAACTATACATGATAACATGACTTCGTAGGTACTACTCGTATACAATAACCGGGCATCGCTCCCTGCGCTGAGCTATAACCACGAACTTCGAATCTCGAACTTCGTATATCTCCGTCTCTATCGCACTTAAGGTTTATGGTACTCGAGCGACAGAGACGGAGATATACGAAGTTCGAGATTCGAAGTTCGTGGTAGCGCCGAGTCGGCAGAACTAAAAGCTGCAAGTAAGTGCTGTGCTGACAGAAACGGTGGACTCATGATACACTTCAGTATGGTAATGCGATAGGATACCCGCTATCAAGGACACTAGGCATTGGATTTACAATGTGTTTGGCTTAATAAAACAAATACCTACTACCTAAGCATTTTATATCCTTCGTTACAAGGTGCAAACACGAATCCATCAGGGCCCTAATTCCACAACGTACATACTTTGTTTGGCCCCTTAATATAAAAGAACTCGAGGGCCTAAGGTCCTTCTTAAAAATAATTTGAAATAAGTTTTTTTTTTAAATTTGTCCTTTTGAAATCATATTGCATCAGGTTGCACAGAAAAAAAAACATACTGATGCGAGGTACGTATAAGTATTCTTGAACAAAGAATTTAATTTCGAATGATACGAATAGTAGATTGTTAACCAAGGGTTGAAAGTGACCTATTGCACCGTGAGAGCGCCAATAGTTCGAGGGTGAAATAGGTTATTTCACCCGAGTTAAACACTCTACTTTTCATTTCGACTGTGAGGAAAGTAAAATACTGCACGTACATTTTATAAAACAGGTATATTAAGAGTAATCAGTTAAAATACACATACTGCCAAATTTAGAAAACATTAAAAAACGCGTTTTATTTGCTTAATATGAAATAAATAAATTATTCGATTTTAGATATACCTAAGTAAAATAATTAAAACTATATCCAACCTCTAACCTTTGCACTGGCCACTTGCCACGGCCTACTCGATTGTAATCGATTGTAATCGAGTAGGCCGCGGCCCGCGGCGCAACTAATCTAGAGGGCCATGCCGAAACGTGAAAAAAAAAGTTTCATAGCATTATGGCGGGCAGCCGATATTTACAGAAATTATTTTGAATGTTGATTTTCTGTAATTAGGAAGAAAAATACCAACAGTAAAAGGATTTTTATCAACATCGTCGTAATGAACCCGTCGCTTAATGTATAGCTGAGTTTCGATATACGAGTATGTAAAACTTTTATTTTAATAATATGAAGTAACTCTATTATCTTCGACTCCGTGGCTGACCGTAACAAATAAAAAAAATTACTTTCCACCCTAGGGGAGAAAACGCTATTTTCCACCCGGCTATATGCCCATGAAAAGTCAACTTTCAGAACAGGAGAGATGAAAATTATCTTGTGCCTAGATTTATCCCTGTTGGCACAAAATAATCATCTTAATTCAAGAGGATATCTGTTTTAATTCAAGATATTCGGTCTTCAAGTAATCATTTTTCTGTTTGTGGTTCTTCTACTAGTTCTACTCTCTTTTCCTTTCGCGTCCGCGCACAAGCATGTGTGTGTGAGCGAGTGCAACGCACTATTTTTAACCGACGACGGAAAAAGAGGGGTGTTATAAGTTTGACGTGTCTGTGTGTGTGTGTGTGTGTGTGTGTGTCTGTCTGTGGCATCGTAGCTCCTAAACGAATGGACCAATTTGAATGCGGTTTTTTTATCCGAAAGCTGACGTGATCGAGATGGCTCTTAGCTACGTATCAACAAAATCGGTTTAGCCGTTTTTGAGATATTTAACTTTGAGAAGGAAATATCGGGGGTTTTACAACTTTTCTAAGTAGCAGTTATTAAATGGAATTTACATCAACATTTTAACATCTTAATGTAACTTCCAATTTGTGCGAACCGTTGTCCCTATGTCTATCCTATTTCCAGAACTTTTTTGCAAGCTTTCTATTAACTTGCAATTTATGTACCTAACTAGGGTGGAATCTTGCAACTCAATTTTGAACCAGATATCTTCAACCGATTGAGCTGAAATGATAAGTTAAGGTATAGTTTGGATGAAAATTCAATATTATGGTACCATCGAGCTGATCTGATGATGGAGACAGAAGGTGGGGCCATGGGAATTCAGTACTTAACCGACGTAACCCCGATGAGTTTGGGCTCGTTAGAATCGTATCAATGAGTAGTTGATTACGGTATACAGAAAAGTACAGTCGGCAATAAAAACTTGTACCAAAAAATTTTTTTTTTACAGCAACTTATTAGAATCACGTGTGGTCGACACTGACTTATTTAAAGTGACGTTACCTACTATATTATGCAAACGCGGCGCTCGGGACTTGATGCGCTGACATCATCATGGCCAATAACAGTACAAAGAACAGTGTTTATTAATTAATATTATGAAGATGTTGCAATCCGTAGTGTGAAACCCATAAACCACGAAAGTAGAGTAGCCTATTAGATGCAAAAATTGCAATTCACGGCATCAATTTATTACTAATAGGTACCTAGGTAACTAGTAATATTCTGGTTCACCGTCATCGTTCATGGTTTTTGGCAAGCTAGGTTTGTTGCTACAATGTGCCCTAATTAAGTGATAAAAAAAAAAGCGATCTCGCCAGTTATTATATAAACCTACCAAGGTTACCGATAGTGGCTAAGAATGGCATACTTTGTAAATTTAAAGATACTGATTTAATAAATAAAAAAAAACTGTCGTCCTAATGTGACGGCCATCAGTGCTGATTTGCCGATACAGGGTAGATATGTACCTAACTTCACTAACACACACGAAAGTCTAATTATGAATTGAAAAATATTACTGCACCTAGCTGTCTCAACATGCGAGGTATCAAATAATGTGCGGAGGGCACATCATTGGTGGATATTCACAAATGGTATCCGGTCCGAAGGACCATAGCAATCCATAAATCCTTTCTGTACAGTACCAATACATGCATATTTGCCTTTCATAATGTGGAGTGTAGTAAATTGACTCATCAACAAACCACACAAGCACTAATAAGATGTTTTGTAACAGCGCGGGTGACCTGCCCGATCGATATTTCAATTAAGAGCCAAGTCTGGAAACTTCAGAAGCTGCCGTCCCTTGGGCGGCCCACTCAGAATAGGCACGCGATAATTGCTGAATTGATATCAACTGGCATTGCATCGCAACATCTATTTGTTTCCATTGACCCAAATATTTGACGTCAAACTTTACTATTAGAACAGATTTAGACTGCAATGACACCGATGGTCGACATACACAATGCTACCATTGTGCAAACAATCATAATATTTGGAGCAGCCCAACACAAGGTACCCCAAGGCTGGCAGGCAACCTTACCGAAACCCAGAGCCAAAAATAGCACAACAACTTGTTCTGTAGGTAGGTTTTTAAACGATTTCAAAAAATAAGGAGGAGGTTCTCAATTCGGTTGTATGTTTTTTATTTTTTTTAATGTGTGTTACCTCAGAACTCCGTCATTTATGAACCGATTCGTACCATTCCTTTTTTAATTGAAAGTTTCCAGGTTGGTCCCATTGTTTTCAAATCTCCAGTTGAATGATGGGAACCATGAGGAATTGAGGGAACTCCTCAAATATATAGGGCACGCATGTAGTAATTTCGGTGTTTTCTATTATAACTCGTGTATTTACATCCGGAAATCATAAATTTGGTGAAGTGGAAGTGATGATGAAGACCACAGATGGCTTGTGGAACTTGTCAATGATGTACTTCAAACTATAAAAGTACGTCACCGATTCTGATATCATTCAGTTGAAATAGCAAACAAAGAAGTGTGCCAAAGGTGATTCTGAGATCCTTGAGGAATTGACGGAAGTCCTCAAATATTATCGGCCCTTGGATTATATTTGGTATTTTCTCTAATAAGTAATCAACGCATTTGCTCTCGGAAATCAGTACATGTGGTAAATTGCAAAAGAAATGTGGTAATGTTCATGTGGCTTGGCGGAGTACTGAATTGAAGTCGGTTAAAACTTTGTTTTTAAAGTAAATTATTTGTTGCTTGAAATTTGTGACTAAGGCTATATATACAGGGTGGAAAGTTAAAACGGGGCAGTAAGGGCAGCTACTAGATCGACTAAGGTTTGACAACTACAACGCCCAGAAATCAAAGAAACCTTTTTCCATACAGTTAGTATGGGAATCCCAAAGTGCAAGTAGTCCTTTAGTTAGACGATCATCAAATTACACACAACACGACGGACATAACTTCATTTAGATTAGAAATGAGAGACTTAAAAAGTTAGGAATGAAATCCTAATGCCATTTTTGCGTGGCGGCAAGGGATCTATAAGCTGCTATCTAGTAGCTGCCCTTACTGCCCCATTTTAACTTTCCACCCTGTATACACAAAAAAGTATCTACTGACTGCAAACATATCTCAGAAAACCAAGAGAAAGTTCATCAAAACCTTTCAGATTCAGATTCAGAACTTTATTGATAAAATGACATATTTTACAGGTTAATATCTCATATACTATTCATTATAAAATTTCTTATCTCTAAGAAGATGCTATATCGAACGTCGATGTTGTCTTTATATGGAGCATATCGTTATATGGGTGTGAAGCGTGGACTTATGCATGACTCAAAGAGATAATGAATATTTAGAAGCATTGGAAATTTGGTGTAGGCGTAGAATGGAGAAAATTACCTGGACAGAAAACATCACAAATGAAGAAGTGCTGAGGAGAGTAGGAGAGAAAAGGAAACTGATAAAAACGATAGCGAATAGGAGAGGGAAAACGATCGGTCGCCTTATTCGACATGACGCATTTATTAATAACATCATAGAAGGCAAGGTTTCGGCAAGCGAGGAAGGGGAAGACCAAGGATAGTTACATGAAACAAATAAAAGAAAGAGTAGCAGTCACGCACGTCGTATAAATAGGAGGCGGCACTAGACAGAGTCAGGCGGAGGGAGCTACACCGACAAGAGTCTAACTCTTAGATTTATGATGATGAAGGAGTAACATGGTCCATAAGTCATCCATAATATGTTTGCTGAGCGCCTGGACTGCCCGATGACAAAACACTGGGTAAAGATCATCACTGGCCAAATAAGGTAATGATCTTTGCCCAGTGTTGCAAATAATTAAAGTGTTGCATATAAAAGTAAGTGTTTGTGTCAATCGTTCTATTATTATTATTACTTTTGTTTCCTTATGTAAAAATATGGGTCTTTGCCTGAAATAAATCAATTTTTTTATTTATTATAAGTCAAGTGTAAAAATATGGGTGCATCTGGGGGCACCGCAGTGCCCCCGCCAAGTCGGCGACAACTTACCCATCAATAATGTCCCATCGCTCCTATGGCAGCGGATTAAGGTTTCAGTACATATTTATGAGAGGATTAAATCGATACACATTTTTGCACTTGACTATATACCATCAGGCAGGCCGTATGTTTGTTTTCCTCAAAAATATATGATACATGATTGTCAATTTCTAGAGCGTCCTGTCAATCAAGGTACAAAATTTCGGTAAGAAACATTTGTAGCCCTTTGTTTAAATAAACGTATACCCCTGTCTCATTTGTTTTGATAAGGGGTAATGGGTGCCTTGAGGATATTTTATATGCAGATTTCCCTAAGGAGCAAGAGATGTTCGTATCGTTCGTCAGAAAGCTACATACGTGGAGAACGCGGGAAAACATAACAAGGCGTTTTATGCGAGTGCGGTGAAAAACCACCAGAATGGTTACTTTCGCTATTTATTACTGTGTCCATGACAAAACTGACGTTAACTTAATTTATATTCATAAGAATAATAAGTATTTGGATCTACTGTCTAGTTTTCTTATCGAAAAATGAACCGCAAGTAGGTGTACCACTTAGAATGCACACTCGTTTGGTATCACGGTGACAACTTAGTTTAACCGGAAAATTTGTGACAAGATCGTTACAAATGGAAAAATCATCGCAGTTCCTCATTTGTAAACAATGCAATGTGGCCGTCTACTACAACTAAAAGGGTTCTTAACATGGCAAAGTCCCGCAATGTCAATACAAATGTCATAATCAATGCTTCATATAAATTACGATACCTAATACTAATCCTAGCGGGACGTGCCGGGACGCGACGTGCTGAATGGACTATACTGTGTTGCCGATGAGATCATTTGATGACCGTTGCAGACTCAGTTTCACAGATGTAAATGGGATCATGGTCTCAACTCAAGTCATATCATTGTCCAGTAAAGAATTGTACCTAGGTACTTATTTATAGGTAGTCATATTAATAACAAGATTCTTATGCATAGGAAAGATGGGACGTTTTCTATTTATATGCAATAACGATTGTTGTCTTTAGGCTGATAATTAAATTAAGTGTGACATTTTTTTTTTTTTTTTTTATTATTTTGTTTGTGGGCCTTAATATGCCGCTTCGACCAGCAAGTGATCTATTGTGGCAGCCCTTGTTTTAGAGTTCACCGTTAAGTCCCGTTGCCTCCAGGAAATTCCAGATTCTTTGGGCGGTGATATGTTGTACTTCTTGTGGGTGCATTATGTGCCGCCCTAGGTAGGTACTTCTTTTATGCATGAGTGGTCCGCAGGAGCAGAGAATGTGCATTGCAGTCTCCTCTGTCTCCTGGCAGAACCTGCAAGTTGTGTCCTGCTTCATACCCATTTGAAACAGGTGTTTGTTCAATTTGCAATGTCCTGTCAGGATTCTTGTCACTGCGCAGGTTTTGTGCCTTTTGAATTGTAATAACTCTTTAGACAGCTTACTATTGAACCCCTCGATCAGGGCTTTAGCTTGTTTTTGTCCTTTGGTGAACTTCCACAGCTTGGTTGCCTCTGATTTTTCCGCGTTGTTTAGCAGAGAATATGCTTTCCGTTTTGTGATGCCACAGAACGGTTCCGGGCCGACCAGGGCCGTGTCTGCGCCCTGCCTTGCAAGTTCATCTGCTTTTTCGTTTCCTACAATGTCGGAGTGCCCTGGTACCCATCTAAGTATGACTTTGTTAGAGTTCGCCAGGGTGTTTAGATTATTTTTACAATTCTGGACTAGTTTAGAGTAGGACTCTATAGTGATTCTAGTGCCAGCAGAGCAGCTTGGCTGTCCGAGTTGATGTAGATATGTTGGTTCCTTAGGTTTCTTTCAAGATTGATCTCCACGCATTTATTTAATGCGAAGAGTTCAGCCTGAAAGATTGAGGCCTCCTTCCCCATGCTGACGCTATTAGCTTTGAACTTTGGCCTCTCACCGTAGATACCACATCCAACATCATCACCTTTTTTTGATCCATCTGTATACCAAATGTGGCTTCCCTCCTTGAAGTCCATTTGGTCATTTGTCCATTTGTCTCTCGGAGGTATTTCCACTGTATACAGTCTAGTGAATTTGCATTCCATTTTACTGTTCTCACCATATATACAGGATGACTGGTAATTCGACCTATTCCTTGAAAGGGGTTATACTAGAGCTAATTTGCAACAATTTATGTCTAGTCAACCAGGGGTCAAAACACGATTTTTTTTTAATTTTTCGAGTTTTTAGTTTGTTTGAAAAAAATCGCCTTGCAGCCTTAAAGTGCTGATTGTGACAAAAATGTTTTTTTACCATCCAAATGGAAGTACTTTTGTCACAATCACCAGCTTTAAGGCTGCAAGGAGATTTTTTTTCATACAAACTAAAAACTCGAATATCTCGGAAACCAGCGAGTTTCGACCCCTGGTTGACTGGACATAAATTGTTGCAAATTAGCTCTAGTATAACCCCTTTCAAGGAATAGGTCGAATTACCAGTCACCCTGTATTTTAGCATTCAGCGTAGCAACGCATTTATGGCTCTCAGAATTCGCTTTTCATTAGGTGGTCTGTCTGTATGTTGGTTTACCTATTATTTCTTACAAAACAGTGTATATCCTTGTATTCCTTGTAGTTAAGTTGGAAAAAGTGTATGTTCCCACCCATATTCTATTTAACGAGTAGTTATTTAGAATCTAATAATAAATACAACATAGGTATGTGTGTTACTAGAGCATGTTTTGGCTCCCAAGTTAACAACGAGTTAAAAACGTTCGATGTCGTCAATATTTTTAAACTTAATATCTCTCATGATAACCTCAGGAGGAGGCGACCCCATTTACATATAACCAACATTCATAAGTTGAATATTGTGTGCCTTAACATCATACTAATAGAATTGAGAATCTAAGATATGCCGATTCGCGAGTTGCTAAATGATTTTGAACCTTACAGCCTAGACGTTACGATCTAAAACGTGTGCGTACCCTCGATATGCGCTTGCGCTCGGCAACGACGGCTACATGTCGGTTTACGACGAACATAAACGTGTTCCTGGAATCTCGGCGAACATATTTCTGGAGCCTCCTGAATGAGTCATGAACTCATGCATAGTCACGACGAATCAGGTCATACAACCTAAACTAGAGCGTTCATCACGACATAGATGGACGGGTCAGATTTTTTACATTAGGTAGTTATTGTTTTACTGGCAACCCTGCCAATTTGCCGGAATAGGGAACATTACGCAAAGCTCTGCGTAGGGGGCGACACTAACACAACCCGTAAACAAACCACCATGACGTACAATGTCATATTTATTAACCTAACAAACAATAACAAATATTTTATATAGTAGTACTCGCTTCTCGTAGCCTTGTGACGCGATCTTCAAAGCCTAGATAAAAAAAATAAATACACAACTGGCAACATTATTGCCACCATAAACTCATTTAGTTCAGAGTTAATTAGAGAAAACTAGGGAACAAGTTAACCATCATGTTAATCTTGGGAGGGAGGGAGCTTCCTACCTCGGACTAATTACATTTTTGATCCAGAGCTTTGGAGGACTTGTCAAAGTTGTCAAAAAAACTGTTTACTAATTGTGATAGTGCTGCACTCTGGCGGCAGAACATCGCAGTAATTTTCCCTATTGCCCTCTCAGATACAGATACAGATTATTTATTTATTTCTGCTCTCTAGTTATGTGATGTTGCCAGATTTTGCGATGTGTTTGCAAAAGTTGAGGCAAATGCTCGGTTGTTTGAAACCGACGATAATCGTATCTCAGTTACATTTGTAATTTAAAAATCTGTTGTTGAACGGGAAATCTGACCTATGTACCTACAAGTAAAATTGTTTCAATTTCTCTTTTATAGGTTCGCCTTTGCGTTTATCGGTTTTCATTTGCTTAGAAGCAAAATATCGATGACACCCCGCTGTTCATTTAGATTCTAATTCTTGATACTAAAATATGATACAAATGACCGAACCCAGTATCTCCTGACTATAGGTATACCTATATTAGGTAACATTCGATAGCATGATAAGTATCTGAATCAATTATGTTTCCGATGTTCCTGCTGTAAACCTCAGCAGTTTTGTTTGCAATTCCCGTTTTTGGGTCATTTCTCAATGGAGATATCTTAGATAAGATTTGGTCACGTGGGAGTAACGGTGGTGATCATATACTCGCATTTAATACATATATTATGAAGTTGTATACTGTGGTAATATTCGCGAGGACGGAAGCCCGCTATCTGCCGCTTGACCTCTCTGAGATAAAAATAATCGAAGCAGCTTTTTGTGTCACATGAATAAACATTATGATTGTAATCTCCACTTATAATAAATCTCTAAATTAAAAAAAGAATCAGCCAGTTTGAAACTAAGCTTTGCGCGGTTCGAATGTTCTCAGCATCCCATGAACGGAAAAATATGAAACATTTTATATAGGTACATTATTATTCTAGCTGCAACTTAGGATAGTTTTTATCCGACTGCGACAGTTAATTAATTTTCCGAAATATACGACTTCATTTAATTTTTCATTTATTTTTATTGAAATCAAACGCTGCTCCAACTGTCAGCTATAAGAACCGTCAAATTTTCGTCAAAATGGCGGAATTGCTTTGCCTTTCACTTATTAATAATTTAAATCCCGTCTACGATAGACCTTTACGAGACAAATGCTAAAATATAAACCATAAAAAAATATTCGATTCTGATATGAGAACTTATATGCGCAAATGTCGTTTTATGTCGTAATTTCAATAAATGAAATCAACAAATTTGAACAATATAATTAACACGAATTTGTTTTTTTTGAATGACAATAGCACGCGCTCGGCGCATTCAGCCAAAGTACCTGCGGCGCTACCAAGAAAACCGATACTCAATGTTCATATATTTGCATCCCTGTCACTCGAGTAGGGTTAGTGCGATAGAGATAGAGATACCCGAATATTTTCGAATTCCGAAGTTCGTGGTTATAGCTCAGGAATCGAAAATATGGTAAATAATCATAATGTATTTTCTCGAAAAAGAATTTAAAATAAATATAGTCAAATGGAGAAAAAAACAAAGCAAGAGGTTATATAGGTAATGATTGAGTTATAAGAGTCCAAAGTTTTAAGAGGGGGTATGTTCTGTCCCTTTTCCGCAAAACGCACCTTCATATGAAACGATTGTTTTTTACTATGACGCTCGAGTATATTGACGTCACAGTCCCTCATCGTTTTCTCACTCTAACAAGCGACATTAAAACGGATGTAGCTTCATAATTTTTTGAGATATTTGAATTTATTTCATTATCTTCTATCTATTTATACATAATAAATGCCTATGTCCTGACTGACTTATTCACTCACTCACTCACTCACTCACTCATCAACGCACAGCCGAAACTACTAATCTTAGAGAGTTGATTTTTGCACAGTATGTTGCTTTTATAACGTGGGCTAGGGATAAAAAGGGATTTTTGAAAATTCTACACCTAAGGGGGTAAAATGGGGGTGCAAAGTTTGTATGGGAGAACCTTTTTTTTTGAGCTATAGACTTAAACTTTGTAGAAAAATTAGTTATTAGAATACAAATGGAACACTTTCAGCGTTTTGGAAAATTCCACGCCTACGGGGGTAAAATAGGGGTGCAAGGTTTGTATGGGGGAAACATTTTTTTTTAAATAGAGACTTAAAACTTTGTAGAAAGATTAGTCATTAGAATACAAATAAAGAACTTTCAGGGTTTTAGAAAATTCTACCCCTAAAGGGGTAAAATAGAGTGCAAAGTTTGTATGGGAAAAACTACTTTTTTTTAAATAGAGACTTAAAACTTTGTAGAGAAATTATTCATTAGAATACAAATAAAGTACCTAGATTCAGTGTTTTAAAAAAATCTACCCCTAAGGGGGTAAAATAGGGGTGCAAATTTTGTATGGGGGAAACAATATTTTTTTTAAATAGAGACTTAAAACTTTGTAGAAAGATTAGTCATTAGAATACAAATTAAGTACTTTCAGCGTTTTAGAAAATTCTACCCCTAAAAATAGGGGGCTAAAATAGGGGTGCAAAGTTTGTATGTGGGAAACTATTTTTTTTAGCTAGAGTCCTAAAACTTTGTAGAAAGATTATTTAAATACAAAGAAAGTACTTTCAGCGTTTTGGAAAATTTCACCCCTAAGGGGGTAAAATAGGGTGCAAAGTTTGTATGGGAAAAACATATTTTTTTTTAATAGAGACTTAAAATTTTGACGAAAAATTACTTATTAGAACATGAAAAATACTACATTCGGCGTTTTACAAAAATCATTCCCTAAGGGGGTTAAAAAAGGGTGCAAGGTTTGTATGGGGAACACTTTTTCTGAGCTAGACACTTAAAACTTTGTAGAAAGATTACTTATAAAAATACAAAAAAAAAGACTTTCAGCGTTTTGAAAAAATCTATCCCTAAGGGGGATAAAAAGGGGTGCAAAGTTTTTATCAGGGAAAGTTTATGTTTTTGAGTTAGAAACTTGAAACTTTGTAGAAAGATTACTTATTAAAATACAAAAAAGAACACAAATCGTTTTAGAAAATTCCACCCCTAATAGGGTTAAAAAGGAGAGCAAGCTTTGCATGGGCAACACTTTTTTTTGAGTTAGACTTAAAACTTTGCAAAAAGATTACTTATTATCGAATACTAAAAAAGAACTTTCAGCGTTTTAGAAAACTCCATCCCTAAGGGGATCCTTAAGATCCTTAAGAAGGGTAGCCAGTGTTGTGTGGGAAAAACTTTTTTTTTTACTAGACTTAAAACTATTGAAAATGTTACTTATTAAAATTAATAATAAAGTACTTTCAGAGTTTTAGAAAATTCCACCCCTAAGGGGGTTAAGAAAGCTTTGTATGGGCAAAACTTTTTTTGAGCTAGAGACTTAAAAGTTTACGAAAAAAGTTCTTTCAGCGATTAGAAAAATTCAACCTCTAAGGGGGTTTAAAAGGGGGTTCAAATTTTAAATGGCGAGCAATAAAATTTTAAAGTGTGAGTAAGAGATTTTTAACTTCGGTCTTATTCTGTACGTTAAAAGACTACAAAACTGATTTCAGAGTTTTTCCAAATTCATCCCCTAAGAGTGTTAAAATTGGTTCAAAGTTTGAGTATTTCAAGGCATTTTTAAAGTATGAGATTTTTAACTTTGGTTTTAGACTGTTTGTTCACAAACTAGAAAATGAACATCAACTTTTTTTTTAATTATCCCCTAAAAGAGGGTTCAAATTTTGTATTGAGAGAAATCATTTTCTAAGACGATAAAAAGTTCTACGCGGACGAAGTCGCGGGCAACAGCTAGTGTATAATAAGCAATGAGATGAATGAGGTTCAAAAGTGAGTTACCCTCGGAGTAACATCTATAAAGAGCATAAAAGTGGTAGAAAAACTGTCAATATAGATCTCTCTAAGATGATTGTCTAGAACCGATAGGAAAAGTCTTATGCTGGCACTTCACTTGGCGGTGCGTGGTGGCACAGGGATACACCGCCGCCGGTGACCGGTTGCATGCATACAAATAGGGGTGTAGGAGTGTGTGTCAAAATGTATTATTACTTCTAAAGAAAGAAGGCAAAAGAATATGCCTAATGAGGAAATTCCCATTCAAATATTTAACAAAACATTCGGAGCTACAAGCTACAACCGTTTTAATGTGTAACGCTCGGGGATCGTGACGTCACAATCGTTTCATATGATGATGAGATGGTGCGTTTTGCGGAAAAGGGACAGAAATACCCTCTTTTAAAACTTTGGACACTTATAATTTTGTGATTATTTAACATATTGCGTTGCTTTTTTCTCCATTTGACTAAATGTTTAACCCTTTTTCGAGAAAATACAACATTATTTATTATTTTATTTAGTGTCTACACCCCTATTGCATTTGAAATCAATCTGGCGGCGGATTTGCATTCGACGGAGCAGGGATCGGAAACCAGTTTAGAATCGCTCGCCTTTGTCGATATTGGCCTTTTAGGTTTAGAGCAAAATTCGCTAGGGATAACTTTCTGATAATTAAATTTTAGTTGTTAGACCCGTGAGGCCACAAATATAAATAATAGCTTGATAAAATTTAACCTTTTATGCCCAAATATTCGGCAGGAATATCGGTAACACTCGTGCCAAGTAGTAAAGTGTAGAACATCGGAACATCATAACTCATGTCGCGAGACCCCCGATAATGGTCCAAGCTCACGCTACTAAGACACATATACATTACATATATGTTCTTTCATTTCCTCACGTCTTCGAACGAGTTATGGCTGCCTTCCTCAAGATTTATATCGTTAGCTTTCAAGAATCTGGACATAGACTCTAAAATACTACTACTAATTTATAGGTACTAATACTAATTTAGCTTCACTATCCCTTATAGGGTCGAGATGCAATCAAGTCTAAATCTTTATTAGTGATGCCATTAATTGCCATCTTGTTTCCTTCCTACAATACATGTTCAGCTACGCATAAGAGGGAAAGGGTCATTCACCATAAATCGTCATAATATTATGTATATCTTTTCAGACTGAGCACCGAGGCTCGTATCCTAAGCAAATAACGGGCAAAATTGCCATGTTTAATAGTTTGAGTCCTACGCCAATACGGACGGTATTACAATGTGTTTTCTACTAAATATTTTGCGCCTCCTGTTAATATTGTGTGACATGGCGTGTTATGTAAGCGCTAGCGTTTGCACATTCGCATCGATTGTGCGGGTTAAGCATCGTAGACTTCCGTGCTTACGTTGGATGGCAAGGGAAGCCATTGAATTGACAGATATTACCTTTAAAGAAGTAAAACAAATCCGTACAAACATCCCATTTGACGCACCCAACACAGACATGGTTTTCAATAGAGAGCATATCTAAAACTCTTCTAAATTCTGTTTTAAAGTTTTAACTAATATATTTACTGAGCCATTGATCCCGATTTTTGTCCATGACTGTAGTGGAAACCTATACACTAACATTTCTCCACCACCATATACTTATGTATGGCTTTGATTTAGCAGTCATCTTAGCCAAGAGACTTCCGTACTTCTTAAATACTTTACCCGAAGACATCCGACATGAACCAAATAAACATAAATTTAAAAAAGCACTAAAACAACACTACTTAAGTAACGTTTGCTTATTTTGCAAGCAAGCGTTATCACACTCATATATATATAATAAATAATAAGATTAATAATTTAGCATTTAAGTATAAAATAGGATTAAAAACGATGTTATTATTATGTTATGTATATTAAGCATAAAATAGACTTACCTGCAGACAAACTGTGCAAACAGTTTTGCAGGGACATGTTTTAGAATAAGTTGTTTATATCTTTGGTTAATAAATAAATAATAAAAAAATTAAAAAAAGTGCACCACAGGACTGCTTGGCTACGCGTATGTACAGATATCTCCAGAACGAGGCGACCTAAACACTATTTCTCGAGTTCATTGGTTCCATTACCATGGCCGATATCAAATGAGCTCAGTAACAGATGGTCATTGAATGCACTTGTTTATTATAGAAGTTGCGTAAGTGTACATATTATGTATAAACTGAATTATTCACCACACAGTTAATAGTGCGTGTTGTTAGGGGATTCCGTCGAGCAAATACTACACTTTCGGATACCGGCTCCATATTTTAGTATGTTGTTAGGCATGTCTCCTGGATTTCCAAACTGCCGGGAGACAATATCTAAGGAGTCTGTCTCCCCTGTAATCAAAAACGCCGCGGCCGCGCTTGGAAAAGTTTAAATTACACCCAAACCATGCAACGTACATACACACGTGGGGTACCTACTACTATCGGTACCTATAGGTAAAAAAGTTAAGAAGGTCCCTCGTGTGAAAGTCGTGGCACCCACCATGCAACACAAAATGACATTGAAATTTGAATCAAACTAATAAAAGAAATAGAGTCGAATTTCTTTTGTTTCAAGAGAAGACCAAAACAAAACAAATGCAACTCTATTCCAACCCGAAATTATTTAAATTCCTTTAAGAGAATATGTCCTAATTGTTGTAGCTTTATGCTTATGCTTATTTTGTGAACTAAATAAGTTAAAAATGTAGTAAACTTGGTTTATAAAAATATTGTATAAATATAATATTTCATCCTTACAATGTTATAAATGTGTTGTAAAAGGTACTAATAAGGTAGTTGTGATTCGTCTTACTAAATATGTGTGGAATTATTAACTGTTCTTTTGCAGGAATAGCAACTAGTTCTTGGCATTTTGTGTAGTTTCCGAATCGAATTTTGTTTTTAATGTTTCCAAATCGACATGACACTGGCTAATCAAGCGTAAAGCCAAAAGAGAAAAAAAAAAAGAATATGTCCTTCCAGTAGGCCCATGGGCGCTAGGAGGATAGACAATAATGTGATTGCTACTAAATACGACCAGTTTGAATAGATAGACATTACATAGACTAGTAATTAGGACTAGGCTAGGGGTACGAAAGAGTGGGCCTGTATTCGCGCAAGCGCTCGCCCACTTTTATAAGTATACCTACTCTATACATACTATTTAATATACTCACGCGCTGATGACTCCTGGCAAGCATCATCACCAATTACACATATTGGTTTAAAATTTGTAACACATACAAAACAAATGCATATTCAGATAGAAGATAATGCTTAAAACTCCTTAAGGGGATCCCATACGCCAAAGACCTTCAATCTGAATCCCTTAGTTTTCTATGTTTTTTGTAGCTTATCATATTAACAACAACAGTTTTAAGCAATATGGTATCCTATATTTACTTCAAACATCACTGTCTTCGAGATATTTGGCATCAAAGTTGAACAATTTTAGACAAAAAAACAGGTTTTCTGGCCATAACTTTTGTGTTATTTAGTTTAAAATTAAAACCCTACTCACGTTTATAGAGGCATCAGGGACGAACCCAAATATGTAGATTTCATATATTTTAGATCTTTCACAGCAAAAAATGTGTATTTTTAGACAATGTATAATAAAATCATAAAAAAATAACTGTCCATTTCTTTCAAAATATGGTAGACCAAAATGGAGATCCAAGATTGAAGAATCGAGAGCCGTTTGCCTTATAATTCTATCTGTTGTGCAAAAGTACTTGTATCGATTCAAAACTAGTCAAAAATCGATGAAATCCTCGGGTATTATTCTGGAGTAGAATAGATAAGATAGTAATCAGTTAGTAATCACTAATCAGTTACAGCAATTAGTATTAAAACTGGATGAAATTTTCAATCAAACCGGACTTAAAATTAACTGCAACAAAACCAAAATTCTCACCATCTCCAACCATCTCTAAACACACAACAGTATACAGAAACCCAATCGTAATCAAAGATACGACAATAGAGCAAGTTCAGAAATTTAAATATTTGGGAAGTATCATTACCAGTGACTCTAGGTGCACCCCTGACATCATACAGAGGATTGCTATGGCCAAAAAGGCATTTAATAACAAAAAGCATCACTTAAAAGCACGCATATCAAAAACAGCTAAAAAGCGACTGATTAAAGTTTACATTTGGAGCATTGCTTTATATGGGAGCGAGTCGTGGACGCTAACCCAGAGAGACAGAGAACGACTGGAGGCCTTCGAAATGTGGTGCTGGCGAAGGATGAAAAGGATTAGCTGGACGGAGAGAAAGACAAACGAAGAAGTTTTAAGGATGGTAGATGAGAAAAGATGTTTGCTAGGATGTATAAGAAATAGGAGAGGCAAGATGGTGGGTCACCTGATACGGCACGACAGTTTCTTCCTAAACATCCTGGAGGGTAAAATTGAAGGCAAGAGAGGCAGAGGAAGGCCTAGGCTATATTCTAGCCAAATAAAACATAAAGCTGATGTCGAGTCATATGAGGAAGTCAAGAGGCTGGGCAATGGACAGAGAAAAGTGGCGGTTACTCCACCGACAAGAGCAAGGCTCTTAAGTAATGATGATGATGAGAATAGATAAATTTAGTTTCTGAATTGGACTAGCTTTCAATCCAACTATTACTACCAGTAGGTATAGGTAGGTACTACTAGTTCAGGAAAACGTTATCTCCACTTATAATAAATCTCTAAATTAAAAAAAGAATCAGCCAGTTTGAAACTAAGCTTTGCGCGGTTCGAATGTTCTCAGCATCCCATGAACGGAAAAATATGAAACATTTTATATAGGTACATTATTATTCTAGCTGCAACTTAGGATAGTTTTTATCCGACTGCGACAGTTAATTAATTTTCCGAAATATACGACTTCATTTAATTTTTCATTTATTTTTATTGAAATCAAACGCTGCTCCAACTGTCAGCTATAAGAACCGTCAAATTTTCGTCAAAATGGCGGAATTGCTTTGCCTTTCACTTATTAATAATTTAAATCCCGTCTACGATAGACCTTTACGAGACAAATGCTAAAATATAAACCATAAAAAAATATTCGATTCTGATATGAGAACTTATATGCGCAAATGTCGTTTTATGTCGTAATTTCAATAAATGAAATCAACAAATTTGAACAATATAATTAACACGAATTTGTTTTTTTTGAATGACAATGGCACGCGCTCGGCGCATTCAGCCAAACTACCTGCGGCGCTACCACGAAAACCGATACTCAAAGTTCATATATTTGCATCCCTGTCACTCGAGTAAGGTTAGTGCGATAGAGATAGAGATACCCGAATATTTTCGAATTCCGAAGTTCGTGGTTATAGCTCAGGAATCGAAAATATGGTAAATAATCATATTGTATTTTCTCGAAAAAGAATTTAAAATAAATATAGTCAAATGGAGAAAAAAACAAAGCAAGAGGTTATATAGGTAATGATTAAGTTATAAGAGTCCAAAGTTTTAAGAGGGGGTATGTTCTGTCCCTTTTCCGCAAAACGCACCTTCATATGAAACGATTGTTTTTTACTATGACGCTCGAGTATATTGACGTCACAGTCCCTCATCGTTTTCTCACTCTAACAAGCGACATTAAAACGGACGTAGCTTCATAATTTTTTGAGATATTTGAATGGGAGTTTCATTATCTTCTATCTATTTATACATAATAAATGCCTATGTCCTGACTGACTTATTCACTCACTCACTCACTCACTCACTCATCAACGCACAGCCGGAACTACTAATCTTAGAGAGTTGATTTTTGCACAGTATGTTGCTTTTATAACGTAGGCTAAGCGTTTCAGCGTTTTGGAAAATTCCACCCCTACGGGGGTAAAATAGGGGTGCAAGGTTTGTATGGGGGAAACATTTTTTTTTTAAATAGAGACTTAAAACTTTGTAGAAAGATCAGTCATTAGAATACAAATTAAGTACTTTCAGCGTTTTAGAAAATTCTACCCCTAAAAATAGGGGGCTAAAATAGGGGTGCAAAGTTTGTATGTGGGAAACTATTTTTTTTAGCTAGAGTCCTAAAACTTTGTAGAAAGATTATTTAAATAAAAAGAAAGTACTTTCAGCGTTTTGGAAAATTTCACCCCTAAGGGGGTAAAATAGGGTGCAAAGTTTGTATGGGAAAAACATATTTTTTTTTAATAGAGACTTAAAATTTTGACGAAAAATTACTTATTAGAACATGAAAAATACTACATTCGGCGTTTTACAAAAATTATTCCCTAAGGGGGTTAAAAAAGGGTGCAAGGTTTGTATGGGGAACACTTTTTCTGAACTAGACACTTAAAACTTTGTAGAAAGATTACTTATAAAAATACAAAAAAAAAGACTTTCAGCGTTTTGAAAAAATCTATCCCTAAGGGGGATAAAAAGGGGTGCAAAGTTTTTATCAGGGAAAGTTTATGTTTTTGAGTTAGAGACTTGAAACTTTGTAGAAAGATTACTTATTAAAATACAAAAAAAGAACACAAATCGTTTTAGAAAATTCCACCCCTAATAGGGTTAAAAAGGAGAGCAAGCTTTGCATGGGCAACACTTTTTTTTGAGTTAGACTTAAAACTTTGCAAAATGATTACTTATTAGAATACTAAAAAAGAACTTTCAGCGTTTTAGAAAACTCCATCCCTAAGGGGATCCTTAAGATCCTTAAGAAGGGTAGCCAGTGTTGTGTGGGAAAAACTTTTTTTTTTACTAGACTTAAAACTATTCAAAATGTTACTTATTAAAATTAATAATAAAGTACTTTCAGAGTTTTAGAAAATTCCACCCCTAAGGGGGTTAAGAAAGCTTTGTATGGGCAACACTTTTTTTGAGCTAGAGACTTAAAAGTTTACGAAAAAAGTTCTTTCAGCGATTAGAAAAATTCAACCTCTAAGGGGGTTTAAAAGGGGGTTCAAATTTTAAATGGCGAGCAATAAAATTTTAAAGTGTGAGTAAGAGATTTTTAACTTCGGTCTTATTCTGTACGTTAAAAGACTACAAAACTGATTTCAGAGTTTTTCCAAATTCATCCCCTAAGAGTGTTAAAATTGGTTCAAAGTTTGAGTATTTCAAGGCATTTTTAAAGTATGAGATTTTTAACTTTGGTTTTAGACTGTTTGTTCACAAACTAGAAAATGAACATCAACTTTTTTTTTAATTATCCCCTAAAAGAGGGTTCAAATTTTGTATTGAGAGAAATCATTTTCTAAGACGATAAAAAGTTCTACGCGGACGAAGTCGCGGGCAACAGCTAGTGTACAATATGTTATGTGTTCGTATCGAACAGTGTTAAAGATTTGTAAACACTTTTGCACTTTATTCCACTGTAATAAAAGGCAATGCAATAAAAAAAAATGGAACGTGTAATGTAATGTACTTATGTGTGTGTGTATGTGTAAGTTTATGTTTATCTGAGGTCAAAAGTACCCTAAACCGACGAGCATGTATGAGAAATGTTATGAAAGTGAGTGAAGCGAAAGTGGTTTGTCAGGATCGTAGCAAATGGAGATCCGTGATCTCTGCCTACCCCTCTGGGAAAGAGACGTGATTATATGTATGTATGTATGTTTATCTCAATGGTTGACTGGTAAAGAATGCCTGGAGACATTACGTCCGCCAATTGTACATTGTTGTATTTGTGCATTGATGTTTAAATAAATTCTCGTAAATATCTTTGAGCTTGACTGTACAAGTACCAGTACCGTAATTTTATCTCGTAATTATCTAACAGAAAGTACATAATATTTGGTATTCGTAATTTAAATAGAATTTGCGTACCTTAGTAATTTGGCATCCGGGAACCGTTTGCCGTTGTTCTAATTAGTTATCTGGCGATATTTAATATTCAGTATAAATGTGGCTTACGCGGCTGAATAATCTGATTCTACCGGTTACTTGTAAATCCCTTCTTATAACTCCTAATTAATTCGGATTTATACATTTCTAAATTGTTATTTTAAGGGTTTACTAATTTTTAGCATAACCTCTTCTTTCCCAAATGTAAATTATTTGAAACCGTAAATATTTCACGATTGTTATAAAACAAACCTAACCTAGGTTAGGTTTGTTTTATAATTGGCTAAAAAGTTTAAGGTTTTATCGCTTGGGAAATGAACATTCTACGAAAAAAAGGTTCGCTTATATACCTACTCGTAAACGGCTACCGGGCAATCCATATAGCTGAGCTGTATTAGTCTGACCAGTATAACTCTGATTACACATAGGTACCTAGTTATTACTATACTAGCTTTTGCCCGTGACTCCGTCCGCGTGGCACTTGTTTATATCGTAGCTCCATACAAACGGCCATTTCACCTCCTTGGGTGATTTTATCCGGGACTCAAACTATATAGCTGCCCGCGCGGTCTCGCCCGCATATTATCTATTGACAAAATGATCTATCCAGAGCCTGTTCTAAACAGTGGTGAAAGAATGATTGAATTCGGATGACACGAGTATATAGTTCAATGCCCACAATCTCACATACCTACTTTTCCTCTTCATAATTTAAATAAATAAATATTTGCGGGTTTACACAAATCGACCTAGTCCCAAACTAAGCAAAGCTTGTACTATGGGTACTAGACGAAGATAAACATACTTATATAGATTAATAAATACTTAAATACATAGAAAACATCCATGACTCAGGAACACATTTTCGCGCTCATCACACAAATAAATGCCCTTATCGGGATTCGAACCCAGGACCTCTTGCTTCGTAGGCAGCGTCACTACCAACTAGGCTAAAGCGGTCGTCATTTAGTATCTATAGAAGTATAGATAAGTATAGTTATTGCGTTGTAATAAGGTGAACAAATGGAGACAACTTTTTGTAGACAGCCGTACCTGAGCTAATTGGAACTGCCATAAAATATGAATGGAACTGAAAGTCAGCACCCGAATGTTTTAGGACAGCATATTAAATTCACAAAGTTAAAATTTCAGGAAACGGCGGCAACAGGTCATGTGTAAATCCCAGTCGTAATTACGTTCGGAATACCTAATATAAGTTACCCCGACATCCACTCCCGCCTTGACATTCGAATAGGTAGTATTTACATTAAGTAGGTAACATAACGAAAGGCAAATATAAATTAAAATACTTATCCGTTAAATTAGGCTGGCTTGTGGCTGTATTTAATATATAATGGTCCTTCGAAACGGATTTTATTGGTGAACTGATACGGACGATAATTGTCTGATAGTCACATTGCTCCAGCAATATTTAACATTCATCCACCTATGTGTGACTTTATGGTAAGTTGTAACATCTTTATTTATTTTTGACGACGCCTGTGTTGGGGATATTAACATAATAAATAATAATAGATTTAGTAGTAACTTATTGTGGTTTTGTAAATAAACGTATACAAAATAACCGATCGAGCGGTCTTGCGTTTCTTAAAATTCTCTCTATCTAAGAAAAACACCGCAAATTTAGACACATACCATGGCTTAGCCTAGTTTCGTCACTGACGGACGGACAGCCTCGTTTAAATGTAATGTAATAGTTAGTTGTTTTTGTGTAAAAAAACTAATAAACTATTTTATATTTTTTATACAAAAGGACGTTAATAAGAATTTGCCCAGCAGTGAGAGTCGTGACATTCGTGAGACACGCTTTAAGCTAGCAATAAAGGTCAGAATGAATACCAGTAAGTCCCTCTCGTCTAGGAGGGTAAATATTCCTGACTACTAAAAGCTTAGTATCGCGGTTTTATAGCAAATGTCTGACGATTGTAAAGTGGATTATCCTCTCCTGAGCTCCCAAGACCGCTACTTAACCGATATTAAAAGGACACAAGTTCAGAGGGTTCGAAAAATAGCATGTATTATATACCTTATTCCCTTGCGATAGGGTTCAATAAATGGTCACGTTTGTGTCTTCATTGTACGGTCATCTTTATGTAAAAATAACATTTTGAATTTTATTCCCTTGACATAAAGTTCCAAAACGTATGACTGGACGGACAGAGACGCTTTGGCAGACGCCGGCGGCATTCTAGACCAATCAAATTAGCTTACCCTGGACATAATTCGTAAACTCGTTGTTTTTATGGTTTTATCGGATTTTACTATTCAGTATCAAATATTAATGAAATATATTAAGTAAAAAATCCGCGATCGTAACCGTATTTAAAAAAAACACGAGTTAACGTACACTACCTAACTTTTTTCTAAAAGTAAAATAGGTAACCAAATACCTTGTTAGTATAACTTTGAGGTGCATTCAAATGCGATCACTTAATAGCAAAATTAAACTGAAATCAAATTCGCATATACGTTTTTTTTCACAGTTTTCCTCTAATCTCATTATCTAGACAAGCCAAAATGGTAACTATGATGTTTTTGTCTGATTAAGCTATCTTGCGTCTTTTTAGACATTTAAGACAAAAATTAAACATTTATTTTTAACGTTTTAATAATAATGTATTTCTCAGTAGTTATAAATAGTAACTATGATTTTTTTGTTTACTAATAGCTTTTTGTGTACGATAATCATGTTTTCATCAAAATTAAGCAAATTAATTTCACGCTTAAGTAATTGAAAATTTAATTGAAAATACTTGCGACCTTGTCGTGGAGCCATGCGGTGGGTGCGAGGCGGGGAGAGAGTGGGGCGCCAGCGGGCGAGCGCACGGCGAACACGTCACAACGAGTTTATTTCAATTACGTGTTTTGCACCGACCGCGTCGTGTACAAATAAAACGAATATAATTGAATATCCTAATTGTAGGATTTATAGCTCTAATGAAAAATTTACAGTTAGTCCCTTACGCCCTTTGAAAACTCTGGTCCAAACTGTTAAGTAAATGTAACAGATGATGCCATGATCGTAGTAAGCTTAAAAAAACCGGTCAAGTGCGAGTCAGACTCGCGCACCGAGGGTTCCGGACCACCCCATACAATAGAAACAAGTCCACTATAAACGGACGGACGGACAACAAAGTGATCCTATAAGGGTTCCGTTTTTTCCTTTCGAGGTACGGAACCCTAATAAGTAAAAGCTAAGAATTATTCGATTTATGAAATTTAAAAATTAGCGTATCAGACTTATTTAATATTTAAAACAAGAGTATTTTGGCGTAACAGACACATTTGTGTAAAAGTTCACAGTGCAAAATGGCGTATCGTACAATGAACTGAGAGTTACGACGGAATGTATCAGAGACGTTTCTTATTTGATTGGATACGACAAAAATGCTCAGTAAAATTGAGTATCAACGCAATCGTATCGGTCAAGGTTCCGACGGAAGACCAGCGCTGGCCTTCTAGGTTAGCACCATGCTGAGTCGGGGCCTTTTCGTGGACCCTGCTATTTTTACGTTCTGTGTTTTGTTTTTTACACCCATTGTTTTGTCCACGAATAAATGTTTTCTTTCTTTCTTTAATTCTTTCAATATTTTTCATGGTTGTAACGGACATTTTTTTAAAGCTATCGCGACGTTATCTTTACCAACCGATAGAGAGAAAAACTGAGTATTTGTCCCTTACGCCCTTTGAGCCTACGGTAGTCGATATGTTTATTGTCACACACCCAGAGATGGGCAAAATTTATTCGAATACGAATAACGTTTAAGAATAAATAGGATTATTCGCGAATGACGAATAAATATTTCGAATAATTATTCGCTAATATTTATTCGCGAATAACTTCTTCATTCGCATAATTATTCGTAATGCTTTTCGGAAATAATATCTTGAACGAATATTGTAGGAATGCTTTTTAATGGAATATATCTCAAAAACGTAATATTTTTCTACAGACAGAACAGTGAAAATTGTTAGAAAGAGGTGACCGCTTCATCAAGGGTACCAATACATATCGCCGTGCAAGGTGAAACGGATATTAATTGTATTTATTTCACCTGTTTTATTTTTTTCTAATTCGGCTTTACCACGGGTGACAAAAAAAAACGGGTCCAGTGCGAGTCAGACTCGCGCACCGAGGTTTCCGGACCACCTCGTGTACAGTTTATAGTGGCTGTTTCTATTGTAATAAAAACAGTCCACTATAAACTGACACTCACTTAGTATGTATTCACATACTTAGTGCGTGTCAGTTTATACTGGACAATAATTTTCAGTGATGTGACTAAAAATTTACGGTTTTCGCAAATTTTTCTTTATCTGTGCTATAAGGCGTTATCTTATCTTATCTTATCTAGGTGAGGGCCCTTTCGGATGCACTTCGACCCAGTGGGATCTTTTGTGCATTTGCTCTCTCCTTTATACCTGCTCCCAGGCTGCTCCATCATTTCCACAAAGCGGATGATGCAGTTCGCCGGGAGCACCTTGAATTCCTTTGGTTGCGGGTAACCGTTACCAAAGTAGTTCATTCTTTGTCTGGCAAGGGCATGACATTCACACAATAAGTGTTCCATAGTCTCATCCTCCTCGCCACACATTCTACAGTCTAAACTATCAGATAGTCCCATCTTGGCCAAGACATCCTTGACCCCGAAGTGACCAGTGAACACCCCAGATATAATTCTGAGTTGCTTCCTACTGGATTTCCAGAGTTTTCTGGTCCAGCCCGAGTCCACTCCTTCTATGAAGAGCTTAGAGTGCCTTAAGCCAGCCTCATTCCTCCACTCGTGTTGGTGTTTGGTTTTGGCGTAGGCTTTAAAGGCCGATATTATGGTCCCCAGCGAGAGTCCACAAATGGTTCTGGACCTACAAAGTGATTTGTAGAGCCCCCTCTTGCAAGCTCATCTGTTCTTTCGTTGCCGATGAAGCCCTTGTGCCCTGGTATCCAAACTAGTTGCACCTTATTGTGCCTTCCAAGTCTGTTTAGTGCTTAGACGCCATTATAAATTAGTCTAGAGTCCACTTTCGGCGCCGTAAGCGCTTTAAGGGCCGCTTGACTGTCACTGAGTATATAGATAGTCCGCCCTTTGGTTCGCCTGTCTATATTCTCCTGTACACAAGCAATTATGGCGTATGTCTCCGCTTGGAAGACAGTTGCCAAACTACCCATGCTTACACTACTACTATAGTCATTTGCATAAATGCCTGCTCCGTACCGGATCCCATTTTTGATCCGTCCGTGTACCATATACTGTCTTCGATACCAGACTTTGGTGGTTCTAGACCTTCGGCCCACTCAGCCCTGGTTGGAACTTTTGTTGTGTAGTTCCTGTGGAATACATACTTGGGTAGCATTTTGTCGCTTCCCATGTTTGTTATTCTGTCTAAGAAACCATCAGTCTCCATGTTTGTGTGCTTAGTTTTCGGCTTGATATCGCTCCACAGTCCAAGAGTTCTTAATCTGTAGAGCGATTTGCGCGCCTCTGACTTAATCACCATGTGAAGTGGCGGTAGGTCCAGTAGGACTTCTAGCGCCGCTGTAGGCGTGGTACGAAAAGCCCCTGTTATAGCCATGCATGCCGTTCTCTGCACCTTTCTCAGGGCCTCTCTGCATGTGCTCATTAAAGTCCTTGGCCACCATACCAGGCTACCGTACAGTATTATGGGTCTCACCATCATGGTGTAGATCCACTTCAGTACCTTGGGGTTCAGTCCCCATGTTTTGCCATACGCTGATCTACACATTCCAAATACCCTCAGGGCCTTTGTAATGGTGAGATCTGTATGCTTCTTCCAGTTCAGTTCCTTATCCAGTGTGACACCTAGATATTTCACGTCATTGGACATTTCTAGTACCCTTCCGTACAGCTTTAACTGCTGTATTCCGCGAAGGGTCCTTTTCCTAGTAAAGGGTATTACTACAGTTTTGCCTGGATTAATGGATAATTGGTGACAGTCGCACCATCTCTTCACTTCCCTCAGTGCCTTGTTCATGATTTCTGATACCGTACTTGGGAATTTCCCATTAACCAGTATCACTAAATCATCAGCATATCCTACCGTGTGGATGGGACCTTTATTGAGTTCTATCAAGAGTGAGTTCACCACCAAACTCCATAGAGTTGGTGAAAGTACCCCACCTTGTGGACATCCCTTTGTGGCCGTGGCCATTATCTCATCCCCTAAAAGAGATGACTTTATCAGTCTGCCATTTAGCATGTTGCCTATCCATTTACATATGGTCGGCTCTATACCATGTTTTGCAGCTGCTTCGCTAATAGCATTATACGTGGTACGATCAAACGCTCCCTCCACGTCTAAGAAAGCCGCCAGACATAGTTCTTTATTCTCTATAGCCTGTTCAGCCTTGGTTGTTACCAGATGAAGTGCCGTTTCCGTTGACTTCCCTGGCTGATATGCACATTGTAGTTCGTGCAGCGGATGTCTCCTTAGTGGGCCATCCCTTATGTGTTTATCTACCAACTTCTCCAATGTTTTGAGGAAAAATGACGATAGACTTATCGGCCTATACGATTTGGCCTCACTGTAATCCGCCTTACCCGGTTTGGGTAGGTAGGTTACTTTTACCATCCTCCACACACGCGGTACGTGTGCGAAGGCTAAGCACGCCCTGTACAATCTGCTAAGGTGCGGGATTAGTACAGTAGCGCCCTCCTGTAGTAGAATGGGGTAGATTCTATCTGGTATAAGGCGTTACTTCGCACCAAATTTCAAGTTTCTGAGTTCACGGGAAGTACCCTGTAGGTTTTGATTCCCTAGCGGGTTTCGAAAACTTGCGGAAATTTGCGACATAAACTGCTGTATCTTTTGATTGCGTTGTCTTAAAAATTTGATTTTTTCACAGCACCAAGAGACAGTCAATTTGAGTATTTCATATAAATTTCAGCTTAATTCACTTATTTGTTGCAGTATGGGTCTTACAAGATGATACATATAAATACAGTTCCAGCATAACCCTGTTAGTGCACAGCAACATTAATATAAAACAAATTAATTCTAAAATAATGCATGCAACGCACTATGATGACGACCGCTTTATTAGCCTAGTTGGTACGAAGCAAGAGGTCATGGGTTCGAATCCCGGTAAGGGCATTAATTTGTGTGATGAGCACGAATATTTGTTCCTGAGTCATGGATGTTTTCTATGTATTCAAGTATTTATTTCTCTATATAAGTATCTATATCGTCGTCTAATACCTATAGTACAAGCTTTGCTTAGTATGGGACTAGGTTGATTTTGTGTAAGATTGTCCGCAAATATTTAAAATATTTTAAAATATTTATGCAAACTTTAAATGATTGATACCTCCACGCGTTCCTGAGAAAAAGGGTTTTGACAGACGGACGGACGGACAGCAAATCCAGCTTGATACCTCCACGCGTTCCTGAGAAAAAGGGTATTGACAGAATTGACAAAAAACAACCGGCCAAGTGCGGTTTGTTGTATGGGAGCCCCCCTGTAGCCTAGTTGGTTCGAGGGCTGCAGGCTGCACTGAAAGTATCGGAAATCTAATACTTACGAACTTATTTTGACACATATTATACCTTTTTATAATCTCTGAAGTTTCATTATAATAACACACTGGCCACATAGAAAAAAAGAACAATGGTTGGGTTCAATTCTTTTTTCGAGTTGTTGAGTCGCCGCTGAAGATGGAATTGTCCCTTGAAAATTTAAGAGCTATGATTTATTACGACTTTAAAAGTGGATTAACACAAAAACAATGTGAAGACCGGATGGTTGCTGCTTTTAGTAATGAAGCCTTTAAAGACGACAATATACAGATGGTATTCAGAATTTCAACGTGGCCGAGTATCCCTCACGGACGACGCGCGTGAAGGTCGACCAAAATCGGTAGTTAAGCAAGAAAACGTCAAAGCCGATTGGTATACAAGTATTTGTTTGCCGAGTGTATTTGCTGAACTAAGGAAAAAAAGCCCTAGTCGCCGCATCATCCTTCATCACGACAATGCCAGCCCTCACACCGCTCGTAAAACAAATGAGTACCTGGAAGGTGAAAAAGTCGAACTACTGGACCATCCTCCATACAGCCCCAACAACTTTTTCACATTCCCTAACATCGAGGATAAGTTGCGTGGTCAGTGGTTTCAGACACCGGCAGAAGCAGTGGAGGCTTTTAAAATGGCCATTTTGTCGACCCTTTTTCAGCGTTCAATAAGTGTTTCAACGACTGGTTTGAACGCATGGAAAAGTGCATAAAATATATACTGCATATTTTATTTATTCCCGAAACTTTCAGTTTGACCCTAGTAGTACCCTGCCTTACGTAGGTTCAAACTCAAATCCCCTTAAGGGCATTTATTTGTGTGATGAGCACAAATATTTGTTCCTGAGTCATGGATGTTTTCTATGTATTTATTTATTATCTATATAAGTATGTTTATCGTTGTCTTGTACCCATAGTACAAGCTTTGCTTAGTTTGGGACTAGATCGATTTGTGTAAGATTGTAAAAGAAAAAAAAAGAAAAAAATATCTGTTTTTTAGTATTTGTTGTTATAGCGGCAACAGGAATACATCACCTGTGAACATTTCAACCGTCTAACTATCACGGTTCGTGAGATACAGCCTGGTGACAGACAGACAGACAAACAGACGGACAGCGGAATCTTAGTAATAGGGCCCCGTTTTACTCTTTGAGTACGGAACCCTAAAAACGATGACGTTATATATGGACAAGCCCACACACATGACATAATGAAACAAACCTGTTAAATGCCCCGTGAAGCGACTCATTTAACTCACGAAAATATTGTTAATTAGTAGAAAAGGGTAATAATACTTGAAAAAAGGTACAATTGTAGTGATCGTGTTAAATTCGTGTACGAGTTGTAACGAACAACCGCATCCTTAAATATTATTCGTGGATTGTTCGAGGATTTATTCGAATGAAATGAGAATCAATCATTCGTCATTCGAAAGTGTAGACAAATAAATTATTCGCGAATAAATTAGTGACGAATAAATGTTTATTCGAATGAAGAATCATTCGAATAATGCCCCTTTCTGCACCCACATAAGTAACATATTTTATTTAAATAATTCTGTACAGAAGACTGAGCGCTTATAAATAGGTAATCGAGATTCCACGACAATTATGTCTCATGCATGCAACAATTTAGTTATTATCGATCTAATGAACACAATATTTCAATAAATCTCCATCCTAGCCGAACCGTGGTGCACGCCACGTTCGTGTTTATAAATGTTTGACAATAATTGACCTACCCATAATAGATGAATGCCGAAACACATTGACAGCGGTAGCAAAGCCGCGCGGCGCAGCGTGGAGGTAGTACCGGTTGTAATGTTCGATCTAATATGAAAGGGTCCGCACAGAATACCGGCCGGGAAAAAAGCGTTCGGATCCTTTCATATTAGCTTGAACATTACAAGTACCGCCTCCGTGCCGACCCGCGCTGCTTCGCCACCGCTGTCAGTGCGTTTCGGCCTTGAATGCCTGCGACTCGCTACAGCACGGTCAGTAGTTGAGGCACAAAGCAATGACGGCCTTATTCTGCAAGAGTTAACGTTCATATTAAAAATTAAGTAAGAAAAAATATGAATTAATTAATAATCGTTGATATTTTTTGTTTGATTTGTTTCTTATAGTACTAATAATGTGTTGACAGCATAAATCAAACACTTTACAAGTAGTTATGTATTTTGGTTTTCCAAAAACTACCAATATTTGTGATTTTACAAATCCGCAATGAGAATCTGTTTAATTTTTAATAATTTATCAACACACATAATATACTATGCAGAATACATTAATAAATTGCAGTTATCTATAATTTCTGGTAAGATAAGCCAGAAAATGTGTAACTTACTGAAATTTCTTTATTAATGATAGTCCCGGTTGATTAATTAGTTTAATTTTGATTTCTTTAACTGGAATGCAAGCGTCATATCATAATAGAGGCACTTTTACAAAGTTACATATTATGCTGCACTTATGAATTCAAAATTTGTTAAAAATTTAGATTTTTGGTTTTTTTTCAATGACGCGGAACCCTAAAATGTTTAATTCTTTTTATTTTAACGATAACTAACAATACTTTACATCATAGAAAAAGAAAATTACAGTTATCGAATTATGTCCGGGTTTACCTAATTTGATTGGTCTATTCCTATAAACTTGATGAGAGGGCAAAAAATCTGCAGGACTCGACCGCGAGACGTACTCTAGTCTAATGAAGGGATTTATCACGATGATAATCTTATCGACGGATTCGTAGACAAGGCCTATTTTTTTATTTGCAATGTATTTTATTTATCTAACATCATTTTTCATTGACGGTTCAGGGCACGTGAAAACTACTTTGTTGCGAATCATTGCTATACCTATTATGTTTGCTTTGGTCTGGATAAAGCCGTCGAAATAAAAAAAAGCGGCCAAGTGCGAGTCGGACTCGCACATGAAGGGTTCCGTTAAATAAATTGCTTTTTACGATTTATGACGTATTAAAAAAAACTTCTTAGGTACTAGATCTCGTTCAAACCAATTTTAGTTGAAAGTTTGCATGGTAATGTACATCATATATTTTTTTTAGATTTATCATTTTCTTATTTTAGAAGTTACAGGGGGGGGGGCACATTTTACCACTTTGGAAGTGTCTCTCGCGCAAACTATTCAGTTTAGAAAAAAATGATGTTAAAAACAGGGACTGCATAACCGAAAAATACCGGTATTCTATTTTAACGGTATGACGTCACATCGGTTGTCAAATAGCGGTTTCGGTAGCGGAACCTTTATATTTCGCTACCGAAATATAAAGGTACCTTTATTTTTTCCGGTACCGTAACCGCTATTTAAAGGTACCAATATATCGACTTTGGCCTGGAGTTGTTGCCAAACCGCCGGCAAAGGCTCTGCTGCTTTGTCTTTTAGTCTTTAAATGTTTAGTAGCCAATGCTTCCTCTGTGGAGTGCCAGCTCGCTTACTTTTCTCGATAACCTTTATAATACCGGTATAATAAAGGTTACGGTATCGTTTTAAACTGGTACCGCTAATTGTTATTTCAAAACGGTTACGGTACCGTTATGTTCGCGCACTTAAAAACCTCAATATCATTTTTGAAGACCTATCCATAGATACACGTATGGGTTTGATGAAAAAAAAAAATTTGAGTTTCAGTTCTTAGTATGGGGAACCCCAAAATTTATTGTTTTTTTTATATTTTTGTGTGAAAATCTTAATGCGGTTTACAGAATACATCTACTTACCAAGTTTCAACAGTATAGCTCTTATAGTTTCGGAAAAAGTGGCTGTGACATACGGACGGACAGACAGACAGACAGACAGACAGACAGACATGACGAATCTATAAGGGTTCCGTTTTTTGCCATTTGGCTACGGAACCCTAAAAAAGTGATAATTTCCCTTCCCCATCTTTGAAATGGATTAATTTATATTAGAGTAGAGTAAATAGAGTAATAAATTATAAAAACAAATTTATTCGTAAAAGCCCCATACTACATGAATCAGAGTTATTGAAAGCTTTTGGAAAAATCTACATACTTACCTATACCTATACTTATGTAGTTAAATTTGTTAATTTCCCTAATTGCCTTTAATTAATGCTTAGGAATAGGATCAAATAATTCGAACGAATGAATTGAATTGCGTTATCCAAACAAAACACTCCAAGTTGGTTATTTTTGTTACCTATAAGTAGGTAAAACGTAAAACTCGTCTCTATTTTGCCCTATCGAATATCCAAACGTAACACATTTTTTCCAATATTTTAGTACCGTCGGCCTATTTACTAGCTGCCTTTCGCACGTCAATTATACCCTGAGAAAATTACGGTTTTTTTGGAAATAATTCAATATCAGGCTAATTATTTGTAAACGGCTTTTATATGTTATTTTAAACAACTTTTACTATTGAAATCAATAATTCTATGGACCGGAAGTTAGGAAAAAATACTACCTGAATCCAAAAATATATGTATCAGTAAATAACGGCATTTTAATTAAATATTTTACGACCTTGAGATAAATTGAATTTCATCTGGCCTATAGAAAGGTTTATTCATTAACAAAAATAAGTGGATTATGCGCGTATCCCAAAGAACGTATATATAGACGTAGTCAATTATAAAGTAAAGAAAGTTTATACCATTTTCGGCTGATTTTTACGGAATTTATGACGATTACTTTTCATTCTTTTTTACTGTATCGGTATTATATTTAGGTGGATTATTAATGAATATTTAGTCAAATTACCCAACCTATTTTTTGGTGTAAAAATATGGCTGATATCGATATATTGTTGTGTTTTCATAGAGCGAAACCGTAAAGTTCTCAGGGTATTATTGTGCTCGGCTAAGTAATGAACGAACCTTCGAGGTGTCCATTTCATAGGTTAAACCGAGCAAAATTAATTTATTCTACTTTAAGTAATTCATACCTACTTAATATTATAAACGTGAAAGTAATTATTTCTGCCTGTTACAGTTCAGTGGTTTAAGCGCGAAAAGCTTAAACCACTGAACTGATTTTGACGAAATTACCTAGATGCCTATGTAGGCATCTAGGTAATGACGTCCATGTAATCCCATGGCCTGCCTCATGTGAGGCAGGCCATGGGATAGTTTTATCCCGGAAATCATCCCCTAAAGGGGGTGTAATAAGGGGTGGAACTTTGTGGAACTCACGATATTTAAGGGGTTCCAGTTTGCAATAAATATAAAATAAGCATTTACACCATAGGAGTGTATGATACCTACCTCCTTGCCTATGTCACTTTTATCATAAAGAATTTTTATTTTATTATTCTACTTAAATAGGTATGTTGCCCCATATCCCATATCGCGGGGCACGCGATCCAGTTCATCCGTAAGTAACTTTAAATAAAAATCAACCAACAATCATACCTAACTACACCAGCCACACACAATGGCGAAAACAAACGCTGAAATAGTGATTATTCTTAAATTTGTTTGTTTAGAAAACTTTAAACAAAGTGTAAAGACTCACCGTGTATGTGGGGTGTTCGCGGGCGTCCTACTGCGGCGACCGTGGATCCCCGACTGTTTTACCGGACGTGTTGCGTCCGGCTGTGGTTGCTCTGCGGCCGTATTTATACTGAAGTCAGCGCTGAAAAGTAAAACGGATACAACTGCGCTTATTCACAACGCTAATAGGCGTGCCAGTGTAACTTTAGCCTCCGAATGGAATAAGTAACCGTAAAAGTAAGTAAAAATACCTTAACCTTGAGGAACCTTGGGGACAACAAATTGGGATTTCAACATAACTCAATTTCGCCTGTCCCGTTCCATAATCGCATGTCAGGCCTAGCTACTTAGCACGATCGCGTTTATGTCGGACAAAATGCATTCGCCCCTCTCGTACTTGCTTGTATGAATTGTATCAGTTGTATGCGAGTACGAGAGGCTAAGCAAGGCAGGTGTGAGGAGCGATTCCGCCTTTATTCCTTACTTAGTCCGTTTTCGTACGAAGCGATTTGCTTTCCTCATGCGAACTTCCCAGGAATATATAGAATTCGTTCCCGTCCTTTGTATTCCCTAGCACTTATAATCTAGGTACCGGTAGACTGGGGTTACTTTAGGAAAAAATGGGGCTACTTTGATCATTTAGAATGTAGTATAAAAGCAAAACTATTTGAAATTAAGAAGATTTAATCGAGTATACAGCAAGATAGATAACTAATATATTCACTGCCACAGTTCACCCACAAGTAAAAACAATGATTTCGGAGAAAAACCTATTTGATCAAAGTCGCCCCGCGAATCAAAGTAACCCCAGTTGACGGTACTTAGTCTCTTCAAGGCAATTGTGAACCAGTGAGCTACTTTTCTGGACTTTTCGTCACTTTCTATCAGATAAGCCTAGGGATCTACTAAGTAGTATGTGCTAGGGGCTAGGGCTTCATATAAAATGTCGGGTCAACTTACACTGGGCTTTAGCTCTCGGATGGGTAATGTTTGGTGAATAGATAGGCAGCTGCTTAGGTACCACAACTGATTCGTAATTCAAATTTAGTGAATGCATCAAACGCAGCATTGCGTTTGTATTGGTTGTAAATCGTTTTAATTGCACGTGATAGTAAGTATATTTGAGGAAGTAATTTGCACCGATTTATCGAACATCTTATTTCGTCACCATAGAGACTAAGAAGTTAGTAAGCTTTTATTTTGTACGAAATATATTTAACCCATTAGCCGCCACAGTAAAAAATGCAAGGTGGGACAACCCCAACGCCACGCATGGTTTTAATGTCTATCTATATTGTTTATGGACTTCGTATGACGTCGGCGTCGGTGGCAGGTGGATTGCAAGTGCAACAGTGACGAACTTTAGTTCAAGTCAAGTAGCGGCGGATGGGATATAAATCGTTAATCGTTGACATACCATATAGTGGTCATGGCATGGTCACCAAGATACGGGCTGGGGAGCTTATAGAGAGAGCACCACCGATACGTAGGTAGACATTACACACACACCACCACCGGTAGTAAAAGTACCATCACGGGCAAGATTGACGGGTAGGTACTACTGACTATCCTACCTACTATATACCTGTAACTACAATATTTTCATTCGCTTCATGTATTGAGCGATGCACAGGAACTTAGGAAGTGTGTAAAAGATCAAAGGGTATAACAGAATAAAACTCCAGTATTGTTAAAAAAAGAAAATCTCTATTCCAGAGGGCTGACGGCCGCCCATACGACGGCCGTTCGCTGACATATTCACCGAAAAAAAACCACTATCCACCACAAATGGATCCCCCAATCAAACAGTATTGCTTAATCCAATCGACGAGTTTGCTCGACTTTGACATTTATCTTCTAATTTTTTTTTAAATTCTTATTTAGACATTGCTATAAGTCCATAACCTTATAAGGGTGTGTTCGCATTATCCAGTACGATATCGGTGTAGGATCCAGCAAATGTAGCTAACATACATTAGCATGTATGTGTGGCGAAGCCTGCAACGATATCGTACCGTACCCGTAGCAAGCTCGCGGTTCACATTACATAACATAACCGTGGGCTTGTTTTAAACATTTTACTTGACCCGATATCGTTGCCGGATCCTACGCAGGTATCGTACTGGTTAATGTGACCATACCCTCTTACTCTGTACTTCTGTTCTAAGCGCTGAAGATTAGGCGTAACTCCTTAACAGCGTGGCAAGAAAACCAGCATAGCAGAGAAACATTTAAGTGATGTAAACAAGAGTTCCATTGCATGGCGTTGTACCATACATTTAGAATCGCTTTGTGCTTGTCAGATTTCTATGTTTTCTAATGAAGAAGCTATGAAGACATCGATTGGCCCTCAGACCCGGCCCCTACAATGACATGACAATCAATACTGGCAATGTGAATCGACATACATGTCTGGCTCGGCAAATAACTATAGTACCCAGCGACCATCTTTGTATGTAAATCCAGCCATTTACGGTGAATTGTCATTGTTTAAATAGGGGCCTGATGATGACATCATCTCGCAGTGTACCAATACACATAATTTGGCCAGGGCCGGCTTTAGGATGGGGCGATCAGGGCGGTCGCCCGGGACGCCGAAGATGAATGGCGCTACGCTACGAGGTGTTAATTTGGCCAAGGTATGATATGTCAGTCTTGCAAGTTCCCGTCGATTGTGGGCATAAACAAAGAAAGGGCACAAGGATTAGGGCTCCATTGCGGTGGGTGTGGCCGAATCCGGCTTGCCTGTCACTGCGGGCCTGCCGCGCGTAGGGCCTGCGGGAGCGACAATTAGACCCTTCCTACTCGATCATGGGTAGATGATATCCGTAAGTATATGGGAAGGAGTAAGGAGTTTACCTACTGCTCTTTTCCTGTCATCTCCTGAAGATAAAAGGGCAAATGAAGTTGAAGTTTTCTGGAGCGAGCCAATCGACATTTATTAGGATGCCATATAGGTCACCCGCAGCGCTGTGACGAGAATTCTAAATCCAAAAATCCACCAACCAGCCACCAGCTTATCGTCATTAATTTGATTGGTGGATTTTGTAGCTGTCAAAAAGTTTTCTCGAAATAAGGGCGACCATCCACAACGGCACACGCAGGCCCACGGACCCACGAAACGGGCGAAACTACGCCAATTCTCGACCGTGATTGGTGCAAACGTAATAGTCGAGCGTAGCGTAGCCCACCGTGCGCCGCCGTGGATGATCGCCCATACTCGTAGTGCTGCTAGCTGGTGACATTTTGAAAATCCTTGTGAAACTTTGCTTCTTCATTATCAGGGTTACAGGCAGGTAGCAGCACAGAGAGGTCACGTCCAGATTTCTAAACGTTCTAAGTTGCTGAAAGCCTTCATAGGTTATTGCAAATAGGGTTCACATCCCTTTTGAGCTTGAAGAGATAAGACGAAAAGAACATTACTAGTTTCAGGGTATCGATAGCATAGGCGTGAATTATACAGAGATGGCGTAAAGTGAAAGCGCGGCGCAGGCGCAGCGCAGGCATGATGCCACTTCAAATGATTGTAGACCTTAACACAATGGAATAAGGTCCATTGTTGAATTAAACTCAAGCGGCACGGTGTCTGCGCTGCGCCGCTTGAGTGTAATTCACGTCGCGCGTCGCCTACGTACATTTTGTATGAAAACGTTTTGAAGCGGCATCATGCCTGCGCTGCGCCTGCGCCGCGCTTTCACCTTACGCTGTCTCTGTATAATTCGCGCCATACAGGTGTAGTGACAAACAGGCCAAGTGAAATTCACTCTTGTCATGTAGACTTTGACTGATTGATCCCTTTATGATCGACGGATCGGATCGATATTTTTACGGTGGCTGTCGAAACGAACGAACGAGCATTCTTAGCACTCAGGGCTAACGCTGACTCACGCGGGAGCCCGCGGCATTGAATGGTAAGCCTACTGCGAGCGCCTGCTATACTAGAAGTTCGCTTCCGTGGCCCGAGGTGTACCTAATTCCGTGCATCGCGGCCGCTGCGATCGCCCGCGTGCGGCTGATAATGCGACAACACAGATAATAGGGAACATTACTGCAATGTTCTGCCACCAGAGGCAGCACTACCACTAATAGTAAACCAGTATAGAAATATAGGGACACACACATGCACAATTGATTGTCACATGAGTGACAAGGATGCTTGCATAGACAATACACTTGGTGAACGAGATACAATGTCAACGCTGCTAGTGTCGCCACCTACGAAGAGTTTTGCGTAATGTTCCCTATTCTGTGTGCGACAATAGTCAGTGTATGCAAATGTATGGCGCCGTTTCCGAAGTCTGCGACGCGCGACGGACGCGTGCGGCATTTTCATACACTGCACGGAATTACTGCCGGATACACACATTATTATTGTTGATTTCACCGACAATTGACAGATTACGTCAATATCGTTCGTTCGCTTCGTCCACCAATCATGTCAGTCGCTCCCGTAGACCGTGCGCTTCAGTGACTATTGATAGTATTTACAATAAATAAGTACACGAAATTTTGCAGCGAATCCGACCTGATGTTTCTTAGTCCTTTCCAATTGGCAATGGGCTTATATAGTGGCCAAATATCTACGATCAAAAAGAAAACATTATTTGTGATGTTTAATTGTTGGACACTAAGAAACCTCGCTTGGTTACAATTCGGTACACTACACGAGTGCTCTAAACATAAATCAATATAAATCGTATAATTAACGATATAATAGTCAATGCCAATGATCTAGATACAATTATAATATATTACAATACAGTTCAGATGGATGCCATGTATAGGTACCTATTTTATATATTTTATCTACATGTAGAAAATGAAAAAAAAAGCAGCAGCAGCAGCGGGGAAGCATTTAGCTGTAGAAATGTCTTCACTACTAGACATCCAAAATATATGAACACCGACTCTATTGCAGTTGATATACAGGGTGGAAATAGATTTTGGGTCAGTGAGGGCAGCTACCAGAGGGCCTACCGCGAACGGCATTCGAAGTATGACAGAGAGAGGAAACTTCGAATGCATTTCGCGGCAGGCCCTCTGATCCCGTGTTGCTAGGCGAAAATGGTCTACGAGACCTCCCTTCGAAGCAGAAAAGCCAGAATTCCTGGCTTTTTTGTACATTACCGAAAGTTGACCCCAAGGAAACTATTGATACTGGATAGAAATGGAATCGATTGACATAAAAAAATACATGTAATAAAAACTTTTTCATTTTCATACAAATTGTACGGGGAAAGTTTTTCTCGATTTATGGCTTTTCTAGCCGGAAATTTCTTTTTGGTCCCATATAAGCTTTTGATCTTGGACAGAAATGGGATCGATTGTCATCAAAAACAAAGTTTGTCAAAAATTACCATTTTCTCGCTTCCTGTATGTTTTTTCCAAAATCTGTACACGCCAATCTTACTAATCACCTAATCAGTAGGTATACCTAATACTCAAGGGTATATGTGACCTGGATATGTACCTTCCAGAACATTACGAGTTATAATTCCATCAAACAACTTGCTCAAAAACACCTCGATTTTACAGATTTGCCCCCTCCTTCACCTTAATTTGAAATCGAAGGAAGGTCTCCTAAGACCATTTTCGCCTAGCAACACGGGATCTGGTAGCTGCCCTCACTGACCCAAAATCTATTTTCATCTCTCCTGTTCTGAAAGTTGACTTTTCATGAGCATATAGCCGAGTGGAAAATAGCGTTTTCTCCCCTAGGGTGGAAAGTAATTTTTTTTTAATTGTTAAGTTCAGCCACGGAGTCGAAGATAATTGAGTTACTTCATATTATTAAAATAAAAACTTTACATATATCGAAACTCAGCTGTACATTAAGCGACGGGTTCATTACGACGATGTTGATAAAAAAATCCTTTTACTGTTGGTATTTTTCTTCCTAATTACAGAAAATCAACATTCAAAACCATTTCTGTAAATATCGGCTGCCCGCCATAATGCTATGAAACTTTTTTTTCACGTTTCGGCATGGCCCTCTAGATTAGTAGCGACGCGGCCTACTCGATTACAATCGATCTTACAATCGAGTAGGCCGTGGCAAGTGGCCAGTGCAAAGAGGTTAGAGGTTGGATATAGTTTTACTTAGATATATCTAAAATCGAATAATTAATTTATTACATATTAAGCAAATAATTCTATACATTTATTTATAGAACTATATAAATACTAGAAATAAGATTACAACTATTAGATCTGATACGTTTTTTAAACTTTTCTAAAGTTGGCAGTATGTGTATTTCACTGATTATTCTTAATATACCTGTTTTATAAAATGTACGTGCAGTATTTTACTTTCCTCACAGTCGAAATGAAAAGTAGAGTGTTTAACTCGGGTGAAATTACCCATTTAACCCTCGAATTATTGGCGCTCTCACTTCGTTCGAGCGCCAGAAATATCTCGGGTACAATGGGTCGCTTTCAACCCTTGGTTAACAATCTACTATTCCAGCCTTTAGATATTCGGTGTAAATATTGAGCACGTTAAATACATGTTTACAGCTACGTCATAAATAGGCTTGGGAATTTTGCTAAAAAATAAACTATAAATGTAAATATCACCTCTTGTATGGGTCCGTGAAGAACTGAAATAAAATATTTCATTCATTCATATCATCATCAATTACTATTTCATGTTCATCATTAAAATGGTAGTAAGCTTTATGATAAAATTAATTGCACAATCTGTTTATTGACGATGTAACAACATAAATCATGCCAAAAAAATATCTTTGACTTTAAAATTGTTATATTAACATATGACGACTCCATGGATTCTAGAACCACGGTAGGTATACTACCAAAATCTCCAATCCTAGTTATGAATATGTCTTCCAGCTCTCACTCTCTTGATAAATTTGACCTATGCGCTATTATCAAATCGTGGTGCGCCTTGCAGGTTACGAATTTCATGACATATTTTATATACTTAAATTCAAATCCAGCATTTATTTGAAGCATTTGAGCATGCTGCCTATGGTAAAAGTTAACGTGGATTTCAATATAAAGATAAATTAATGTAAATGTCAGCACGATTTCCTAATAAGCCATGATATAAAATATATACCTATAGTTTTACAATATATATGTGAAGAGTTTATATGTAATACAATTAATACCTGCATGTTTTATACATATAAACCTTCCTCTTGAATCACTCTATCTATTGTTAAAAACCGCATCAAAATCCGTTGCGTAGTTTTAAAGACCTAAGCATACATATGGACAAGACAGACAGCGGGAAGCGACTTTGTTTTATACGTATATATAATTTAAAGTTCCATAATTCCAAATATTAACAGGTTTAACTAAAGTATATATTCAGGGTCAAATAATAGATAAGAGGTATAGATTTGCCCTCATATGATCTGAAGAACCTAACCACAATAAAATTCAGTAGGTATGGTTCCTATAGAGTCTAGTTTCTCGAGATCTTGAGAATAAAAACGGAATAGTATATTTTTAAAGCTTTGCATATTTCGTCGACTTTATCCATCATCTGCAAATCCGAAGTGATTTACCTATACAGCAGTGGCGTGGCGCAAACAATATCCGCAGCTGCGGCGGTACTGACTACGAAAATCGAAGTTCGTGTATCTCTGTCACTCCCAGTATTATAAGTGCGATAGAGATGGAGACCCCAACTTCGAAGCTCTGACCCACGTAGGTATTTGACTAACTTTGTCTTAGGAGCTAAAAATAACTCGTTGAGCTGAACGTCATGTACCAAACGCAAAACATAAGTCCCTACGTACACTCGTCGCTCGAATATGCGACTGCGGTAGAGATACACGAACGTACATTCACCGGCATAAATATATGATGGAACAAAGGCCGCAAAAATATCTGATGGCAACTCTAGTCCTAGAGCCGTAAGAGCGTGTCAGATATTTTTGTATTTGATTCATCATATATTGATGCCGGTGACTGTACTACGCGGTAGCAGCTCTCGATTGGCTACTTTCCTAAAAAAATATATTTAGTACGTCAGTTAGATTATCAAAAAAAATTGGACACGTATTTTTTATATTGTCAATCAAACAACAAATGATGAAGATATGCCGGTTAAAGTTCCGCGTGACGTCACATTATAGTACACTTTTTAGCACAATGTGACGTCACACGGAACTTTACAGGGCTATATCTTCACCAGTTTTTGTTTGATTGACAATATAAAAAATACGTGTCCAATATTTTTTGATAATCTAACTGACGGACTAAATATTCGTCGGGTGACAAGCAAAACTCACTAAGTAACAAATACCTACTTAAATCAAAGGTCGTATCTCGATAACGACTACGTACCGAGATACGAGGTTTTGAAGAGCAGTGACAGTTTTGGTAGTGACTTTTGCTTGTCACCCGACGATTATATTTTTTTTTTACCCAGGTAAGTACCCAATCGTGATGTTTAAAGGGTTAATAGACAAGGAAATGGGTTAAAAGGCCGCGCCACTGCTCGGGCGGGCTGGCGCAGGCGCGCGCGACATTAAATGCACAACATTTGCGACAACATAGTTTATTGCGTCCGACACGGCATACATTCAAATATAAAACACATCGTCCATGTTCGCGACTCGCTAGCGAAGGAACTTATAGACAATCTTAGATTGATAATTCTTGGCGTTAGACAAAATTTTCGCGTATTTAGATAATGTGATAGAGTTGAATGCGTAAACCAGAATCATCGTTTTAATTTCATAAGTAACAAAGCAATAAATGTACATATATGCTAAAATCGTTTAGATGCTGCATAAAATAATAACAACGGCATTACATTTGATGAATATTTCATTATGAAACGTTAAATTAGTTTTTCAAGCAAACCTTAAAAAACTTAGCGCATTTGACCCTATCACATTTACACTTGCTAAAAAGAGAAACCATCCATCGGCTATTGCTAAGATAAGTCGAGTTTGTCACGTGACAGACAAGGTAAAGCGCCGTCTCCATACAATATTGAGACAATGAGACTAATGCTTTATCATACGTCACACGATAAACTCAGAAAATCTATTTTATAAGATGACATATTACCAGTCTTCCAGTTCCTCCGGCGAGCTTCTCCAAGGGCCGTCCAAAGTCCGAAATCGAAAACAAAACTATATGGATAATGGTACAAATGTTATAGGAGCATGTACTTCGTTTTGGAACTTTGTATTAGACCCCCCGGGCCCGCAAACTGGGCCCAGGCTATTTACATTACATGTAATCTATTCAATTCTATAATACCCCGCTTCCGACAGTCTCCGAAGACAGATTTAGCATTTTAGTAGGTTTAGGACGCTTTAAGAGCCCATTAACGTGCTCACTAGCGCCACTGGTAAATACTTGTGATTATTTAAATTTAACGATAGATATTTAAAAAAGTAGGCCTCTATCTACTGTATTTTGTATTTAAGTAGGTACCTTGTGAATACATCAAACTAGTTTTTATGTTGCTGAATTCGTCGATCTATGAACTCAAAGAAAAACGGCCGTTTTAACTTTGGACGCATAGATTGACGAATCCAGCAACGTACAATCTAATAAATAAATAATAAATTCGTTTATTTGATAAGAAATACATTTTTCGACCAAAAACAGTATCTGGTGGACCCCAAACTAGGCAAAGCCTGTATCTTGGGGCCCAGGAGTGCAGTTGACCTGATTGTTTTTTTATTTTATTTTTTATTACATCTATCATGATGTATTCAAAAGATACTTACATATAAAATACGAGTACAGTAGATAGCGGCCTACTTTTTTAAATGTCTATCGTTAAATTTAAATAATCACAATTACTTACCAATGGCGCTAGTGAGCACGTTAATGGGCTCTTAAGCGTTCGTCAAAGTCAAAGCCACTGGTTAAAGGGAATAGTCAACCTTATATGTTTGTTCTATCACTTTAAGAACACACTTCATTCCTTTATTATTCCATGCATTTAGTTGGTCTATTTTGGTAAACTCATTAGTATGCCCGGAAATTGTACTATTTGGCTAAAACAAATATCCCTTTCGGACCCGGGCCAAACAATTGTCAATTCACAGGGGCCTGTCTGAAAGGGTCATCTCTTTTCTTTATAAAGCGGACATTGTTGGTTGTGACAAATACACATAACTCAACCCGGTTAACGGTATTACACGAAATAATGTCACGAGGCGCGTTACAAATTAATTTTCAACACACCTGCTCGTAAAGTAGGTCTTATTACAGCGTATTTACACTGATAATGCAGAATATTACCCATGCCGTGCCTTTTACATTACATTATCGCACTAGTGCCTTTTCATTACATATCTTTTTAAATATTAGCAAAATAATGCAGAATATTACCCATGCCGTGACTTTTACATTACATTATCGCACTAGTGCCTTTTCATTACATATCTTTTAACATTTTAATTTTTTATTTTATTTTTTTTTTCCTCGCAAATGTGTTGAAAAACGTCGTATGAAACACGTGAGCATTGGTCATTACACTTCTCGTCTCCATTAAGCCTTCGCCTTCGGCTCAGGCTTAAAAACCGACTCGAGTGTAATGACCAACTTAGCACACTTGTATCATAATGTACTATTACCAAATAAGACGAGAGAATGTGATATTTTGTATACATAATTATTGTCTTCGGCGACTGTTGAAACGGGGTCTTGACTATATATATATTTAAAGAGCAATCCAAAAACAAATTCGATCGATATAATATAATATGAATACATAGAACACAGAACGAAGTTAGCTAACGATTTGGAATCTGTCGCGATCGTAATACGACGGGACGCAGTCTAAACCTTTTTAAATCCACGACCGATATAAAAACAGTGAAACTACCTACTGTTTATTGCATACACGCCCTCATCCGTCGCGGGCATCGAAAGGGTTACGCTAGGGTCCCGCCACTAGCCGAGACTATGTCACATAATGACATTTACACAATTCAGTACAAAATGAAAAATATACAAAAACACAAGTTCATGATCCGAGCGCAGGCGGGGGCCTGAATACCGTCATTCCAACGAGCTTTCACAAGACGCGTTAAATAAGTGAAAATGTTACGGTCTCATTCTCACAGATAGATGAGTCCCTTATCTCTCTATATAACGCGTGCTGAAAAAGTGCTCGTTTTAATGATGGCTGTTGCATATAGTAAAAACACTAAAAGCATGATTAAAAACCAAGACAAGATGTTAATGTGACCATGGCAATTAACATGGCCGCCTATATCGCAGTGGATAAAACGGTCCCTCTTGCGAAAATGACAGAGACGTGGTCGACAAAACATGAATCCGTCACCTCAGACCCCCGCACTATTTTACATACACGAGTTCCGAACAATCGAAACTTAATACCTACACGCGGTACCTTGCGGTAGCCGGGTTCAAGTACCATAAGAGTATAGTCAGCAGTATATATCCATACAGTCAGCTAATGTTGGATGCGTTTTTGTGTGGTTAAGACCGTCATTCTCGCACATGCTTGTCAGAACGTGATAAACGACTACAACAACGATTAAACCCGCGCAAAGCTAAAAAGACATGTATACACAGTTGTGCGTAGATCATTTTCGGCTCTAACTGTATAGCTATATTTGTTGACTGTACTTGTCGATGGTAAACTCCAATAGTATAAATAAACGTTACATCGCTGACAATAATAAGACGTCCATAGACTATAAACCTTTCATGATGAATGTCATATGAATATCTTAATTCCGACGACAATTTTTTCTGTTTATTGTTATGTGATTGCAACCTACCACGTATAAAGGATGAATTGACAAACCACGGTCTACGCTCTAATGACGCCAGCAAAAAAAATCGAACGAGAATAATAATCTACAAATTTTGTCAAATTGAATCCTTCCAAATGTATAACTGCTTGTATTTTGGCAAACTGTCCGTATTGGACCTAAAAAAATATTATGTGTATTTATGCGGTAAAGCTACCCGTCAAATCACATATAGGACCGCCAATTGAAATCACCTAACAACACCGATTGCTACACCTAACTAGAAAACGAAGTATTTGTGTTCCATATTTGTTGTTGAACTAAATTTGCATCATCAAACGTGAGACGCAAAATTGAATATCACATCGAAAATAATTGTGAAACAATCAGTCAATATTGTTATTATTGGTGTCATTTTCATCGCATAATATTGTTTGACTTAATGGAAAGTTTAACCAACTCTTTTTAGGGCATAATTTTTGTTTGTTTAACACATCACTTTTGCAGTGGCTTAGTAATAACTTAGGTCAGGTAAGTTTATATATTTTCTGGAAACAATTATGTAAAACATTAGGGCAAACGATATTTATGCGATATACACCCCACCATGGACACAATAATTGCAAACGAGTTAGTAAAGGCTACTTTTCCCAATTACTGCACATTAACGGAACGAATCAATCCATTATGCAACTGCAATCCTTGAACGAGTATTAAGGAAAGCGCGAATCGTAACGTGCTACGTTAAAATGATCAAAAAGTCTACATTCATGTCAATTAATCGTTTTAATTTAGCACGTTCATAGAAGTAGAACACTGGTATTGCGAAGATAGGGCCGGATCTAGGCATTTTTACACTTTTAACACCGTTTGAAGCACTCGCCCCGCTCTAAATCCGGCCGCGGCCTCACACAAGCATACGCACACATTCTCCGTGACACAAACACTCCCCGCTCGGCCAGCGAGTCACTCATTACACTACGCTACGACAGCTTTCATGGCATTTCCTTTCTTGGAAATTGACACCTTGTTTTTCGATGGTAGGTTCTCCTTTTCATTTCTCTCGTCACGCCATTTAGTAAGCAAATACCTTATAAGACTGCGTCGATATTTCTGCTCATTTTTCAATAGGCAGAGCCGCAGAAACGATATTTAGAAAATTCATATTTAGAAAAACTGCCGAAATAAAATGCGGCATAACACTCGTCAAACAACTTGAGATAGGAAATCCATTGATAAAACCGATCATTGTGCAAATCATTGGGAAGGGAATCCCGGAGCAGCGGACGTATGGATGAATACCACGTGGTATTAAAACTCGTAGAGTTAAGAGTTTTGGGAGCGCGAGCGGGCGAGCGCCTCTAACAAACATATAGCATAAATATGCGATTTACAAGGACAATCCGGTGATTAAAGTTAAAGGGCGCGGGCAAGCCCGACCAAAATTATTATTAATTTACTATCTAACTACTTAAAAGAAAATAATAAGAGAAGCGATATGCGAAGCGTGTTAATTGTTGTCCGTACAGGGACACCTGTCACCGATTACATCAGAATTGTCGCTTCAAATACTACTGGATTGCTATGAAAAATAGTGCAATTTAATTTGGCTGTAAAAGTTGCATTATTTACTAAAACCTTTATATTAACGATATAAATGTAAAACTAAAATAAGTTATGCTAGAAGCAATGCTTCTTCAAGTAACCTTAGCGTTGTTCGTCTATATGTCGCTCTCTCTTACTTAGATCAAACTGCTATGTTACTGAATCACATATCGAGGGCAGTTTTATCATAAGGCTACGGTAGTCTGTTCAATATGACTTGGCGAGTCTCCACTTTAAAAATAAACAAGGCAAATTGAAGCATAAATATAATATTTACGTTGACATCAGTTATTCACAAAGAAATTAATCCTATTATAACTAAATACAGTTTACAGTGGAAATTCACCAGGTTATATTGATAGGACTTTGTACAACAGTTTCAAAATTAACTAACCACCCGAGTACAGTAGAGCCCGTACAAATAAACAGCACTTGTACATTACTCAAGTCAGGATTTTAAGAATGGTTGAGTACTTGAGAGCGGTATCCGGTGGTTCGCTTCACGAAGTTACTAATTGGGAATGGATGAAAATTTTAGAAGTGCCTGATAATTTTTTTGGTGGTAGGAATAACTTTCCTTAGCATCAGAAAAAAGTTGCAGACTTTTCAGCTGAGTCAATTATTTTTGAAAAATATAAACAGTTTCCTCACTTACGTTTTGGGTTTAAGACGGCGAATGAGACAATTTGCTTGATCCGTCTCATATTACAAGAAAGTATCGTAAAACCCGTGGTAAACTGACACTGGCAATTGTGCTGACAGCTGCAGCAGCTATATTTGTCATTGCCAGGGTCATATATTTAAAATATTTTTTGTAATATGAGACGGATCAAGGAAAGTTTCTCATTCGCCATCCTAAACCCAAAACGTAAGTGAGGAAACTGATTATATTTTTCAACAATAATTGACGCAGTTGAAAAGTCTGCAACTTTTTTCTGGCTCTAAGGAAGGTTATTTCCATCACCAAAAAAGTTATCACCCACTTCTAAAATGTTCATCCATTCCCCATTATATAAATGTAAGCCGGCAACACTGGTAAAACATGAATGTTGCCAGTAGCGCGGTTCGCTATGGGCCGGAGTGGTGTTTGTTGGTGCGGGCCCGGTGTGGACGGCCGTGTGTGGTGTAGTGTGGTGGTGCCCGGAGACAGGTGGCGGCCGCGGGGTCGAGGCCGAGGGTGCATGGAGGACTGGGGAGTGCCACACTGCTTCTGTAACCAGTCACCAATACAATACAATACTCATTTTCTTTAGTGCTCACCACAAATAGTACATAAGACAAAAACAGAGGTAAATTAAACATAAACAACGGTAGACAACAGGCGGTCTTATCGCTAAAGAGCGATCTCTTTCATTTCATTTAAATACAATGTAAGTTTACAGCATATAGTAACACCAAAACACTTACACGATAAATTATTACATATAACAGAACACAATACACAATGTCAAAAAGAAAAGTCGTCAATTATATAGAACATTCGAAATTATGAAATAGGTACATTAAAAAAAGCGGCCAAGTGCGAGTCGGACTCGCACATGAAGGGTTCCGTAAAATAAATTGCGGTTTAAGATTTATGACGTATTAAAAAAAAACTACTTACTAGATCTCGTTCAAACCAATTTTCGGTGAAAGTTTGCACGGTAATTGTACATCATATATTTTTTTTAGTTTTATCATTCTCTTATTTTAGAAGTTACAGGGGGGGGGGGGGGGGGGGCACACATTTTACCACTTTGGAAGTGTCTCTCGCGCAAACTATTCAGTTTAGAAAAAAATTATATTAGAAACCTTAATATAATTTTTGAAGACCTAACTTAACGTATGGGTTTGATGAAAAAAAATTTTTTTGAGTTTCAGTTCTGTGTATCTTAGGGACCCCTAAAACTTAATTTTTTTTTAGATTTTTGTGTGAAAATCTTAATGCGGTTCACAGAATACATCTACTTACCAAGTTTCAACAGTATAGCTCTTATAGTTTCGGAAAAAAGTGGCTGTGACATACGGACAGACAGACAGACAGACATGACGAATCTATAAGGGTTCCGTTTTTTGCCATTCGGCTACAAAATGTTATATACAACTAGGTCGAATTATCCTTTTTTAATTTCTTAATATTTTCATACATAATAAATACCTATCGTTTGCTTCTCCAGCATAAAACTGCCTTAGGACGAGCTGGCAACGTATTATTGCTATCTCTTTTTATTTTCACAAGAGGCAGTGTCATAATAGTACATTATGATACAAGTGTGCTATGTTGGTCATTACACTCGAGTCGGTTTTTAAGCCTGAGCCGAAGGCGAAGGCTTAATGGAGACGAGAAGTGTAATGACCAATGCTCACGTGTTTCATACGACGTTTTTCAACACATTTGCGAGGAAAAAAAAATAAAAAATGAAAATGTTAAAAGATATGTAATGAAAAGGCACTAGTGCGATAATGTAATGTAAAAGTCACGGCATGGGTTATATTCTGCATTATTTTGCTAATATTTAAAAAGATATGTAATGAAAAGGCACTAGTGCGATAATGTAATGTAAAAGGCACGGCATGGGTAATATTCTGCATTATCAGTGTAAATACGCTGTAATAAGACCTACTTTACGAGCAGGTGTGTTGAAAAAAAACTTTTTCAACGCAACGGTCACGTTATTACAGCGTATTTACACTGATAATGCAGAATATTACCCAAGCCGTGCCTTTTACATTACATTATCGCACTAGTGCCTTTTCATTACATATCTTTTAACATTTTCATTTTTTATTTTTTTTCCTCGCAAATGTGTTGAAAAACGTCGTATGAAACACGTGAGCATTGGTCATTACACTTCTCGTCTCCATTAAGCCTTCGCCTTCGGCTCAGGGAGACAACAGGTTAAAAACCGACTCGAGTGTAATGACCTAATGACCAACATAGCACACTTGTATCATAATGTACTATTTTAGGCATAGATTATGCAAAGCCTAGCTCAGCGTTTATTATGTGTACATATGTTTAAAAATGGGAATTCATTATTATTCTATACAAATATTTGTTTATTTATATTATAAAAGGAAAAAATCTCTGCGATTGTAGTTCTCTAGTTCGTTACGTTTACGTTCCTAATAGTTACCACCAGAGGCGCTGTTCGCGTTGCCATACAAATAAACAAAACGCAAACACGTTCAAAAAAGTATTGTATCGATAAAACTTATACTAGAGCTACAGTAATTTGTATCTACTCATCATTTCAAAAATTCATTCACCAGTATAGGTGGACTTTTAGGATGGGCATATTTCAGCATATTTCAAGCCGCGGCTCAGCCTGGGTTATCTGTAATACGCGGACAGGTAGCCTTATATATCAATTTGGTGAAGATCTGATGACGGTATCCACGAAGAATTGAGAGTTTTCTTCAAACATGATATTACAGTACAAATTTTGGTATCGTTATGAGTTTAAACTTGGAACAGCTGTCAAAACTCAAGTGGGTCTCTATTCTAGTATCTATAGATATTAAAACAGTTATCGAAACGAAACGTCAATTTATTGTTTTTTTTTTCACTTTTTTACCATTCTTTTTTTACTTTTTTTTCTCTTTTTTACTCTGATTTACTTTTTTAACTTTTTTTTAACTTTTTTTAACTTTTTTTTCTTTTTTATCACTTTACTTTTTTTTACCTACTTCGGTTTTTTTTACTTTTTTTTACCTTTTTTCACTTTTTTTTAACTTTTCTGCACTTTTTTTTTTTACTTTTTTTAGCTGTTATTTACTTTTTTCACTATTTTTTTACTTTTTCTATTTTTTTTGTCATATTATAATACTTAACATTTGAAATTCAGACGTTTTGCTAATGGGTCGCTTGGCGTTTATTCCATTTAGCAATAAAAACATTACACAATCCAGACTTTTTGCTGCTTGACTGTTTAGCGTTCATGTCTGTTTAGTAATTAAGACGTTCTAAGATACAAACGCAAGCGCGTCGAGTGCGGGTCCGCGCGGCGCTCGCCCGAGGCTCTGTGACCGCGGTCTCGCTCGCATGTCGCCTCGTGAACTGTCTCCGCGTCAGGAGCTGGGGCGGGTCGGCGCTGCCATAGCGGGCCGGACTGCGAGCCGAACCACCGAGGCTTACGGCCCGGCCACGACATTGCGCAAATTGCGGCGCGGCAAGCGTTTTAACTGTTCATAGCGCGGTCGAGACGTGCAACGCACTGTGGTTAGTTGGGATCACACGCAACGAATTAGAGAAACCGCTGTCGCGCAATGTCGTGGCCGGGCCCGTAGTAATGGTGTAGATTTAGAATAGGTTGTTACGTACCAGGTTAGCGGCGGTAGGGCTGGCGCGGCACGAAGGCGCGCGTGCCGGAGGTGGGGCGGCGGCGAGGCGCGTCGCGCGCGGGAGCCGCGCCGCGAGCTTTCTTCTCCTCCACGTTCAGCTTCACGCCGTCCGGGCTGTCCGCCGGGAAGTACAGCGGCTGTAAGGAATATAGTCATGTTAGGAGACAATCTTTCACAAATCGAACGAGTCCCGTAGTAAGCTCAGTGAGATCTGCGTGAGTAACTTGGTGACGATACATACGATAGACATAAATAATTGATAGAAAACATCGAAGATTTCACCTGCGCGCTGAGGCAGTCCTGCGCGTGCTTGGCGCTCTCGTAGGTGAGGAAGCCGTAGTGCGGGTGCGGCGCGCGGCCCAGCACGCGCAGCTCGGCCACGGGCCCGAAGCGCGAGAACAGCGCGCGCAGCTCCTCCTCGGTGGCCGTGGGCGGCACGTTGCCCAGGAACAGCTGCTGCGAGTCGGAGTAGTACGTGTCTCACCTGCGCGCTGAGGCAGTCCTGCGCGTGCTTGGCGCTCTCGTAGGTGAGGAAGCCGTAGTGCGGGTGCGGCGCGCGGCCCAGCACGCGCAGCTCGGCCACGGGCCCGAAGCGCGAGAACAGCGCGCGCAGCTCCTCCTCGGTGGCCGTGGGCGGCACGTTGCCCAGGAACAGCTGCTGCGAGTCGGAGTAGTACGTGTCTCACCTGCGCGCTGAGGCAGTCCTGCGCGTGCTTGGCGCTCTCGTAGGTGAGGAAGCCGTAGTGCGGGTGCGGCGCGCGGCCCAGCACGCGCAGCTCGGCCACGGGCCCGAAGCGCGAGAACAGCGCGCGCAGCTCCTCCTCGGTGGCCGTGGGCGGCACGTTGCCCAGGAACAGCTGCTGCGAGTCGGAGTAGTACGTGTCTCACCTGCGCGCTGAGGCAGTCCTGCGCGTGCTTGGCGCTCTCGTAGGTGAGGAAGCCGTAGTGCGGGTGCGGCGCGCGGCCCAGCACGCGCAGCTCGGCCACGGGCCCGAAGCGCGAGAACAGCGCGCGCAGCTCCTCCTCGGTGGCCGTGGGCGGCACGTTGCCCAGGAACAGCTGCTGCGAGTCGGAGTAGTACGTGTCTCACCTGCGCGCTGAGGCAGTCCTGCGCGTGCTTGGCGCTCTCGTAGGTGAGGAAGCCGTAGTGCGGGTGCGGCGCGCGGCCCAGCACGCGCAGCTCGGCCACGGGCCCGAAGCGCGAGAACAGCGCGCGCAGCTCCTCCTCGGTGGCCGTGGGCGGCACGTTGCCCAGGAACAGCTGCTGCGAGTCGGAGTAGTACGTGTCTCACCTGCGCGCTGAGGCAGTCCTGCGCGTGCTTGGCGCTCTCGTAGGTGAGGAAGCCGTAGTGCGGGTGCGGCGCGCGGCCCAGCACGCGCAGCTCGGCCACGGGCCCGAAGCGCGAGAACAGCGCGCGCAGCTCCTCCTCGGTGGCCGTGGGCGGCACGTTGCCCAGGAACAGCTGCTGCGAGTCGGAGTAGTACGTGTCTCACCTGCGCGCTGAGGCAGTCCTGCGCGTGCTTGGCGCTCTCGTAGGTGAGGAAGCCGTAGTGCGGGTGCGGCGCGCGGCCCAGCACGCGCAGCTCGGCCACGGGCCCGAAGCGCGAGAACAGCGCGCGCAGCTCCTCCTCGGTGGCCGTGGGCGGCACGTTGCCCAGGAACAGCTGCTGCGAGTCGGAGTAGTACGTGTCTCACCTGCGCGCTGAGGCAGTCCTGCGCGTGCTTGGCGCTCTCGTAGGTGAGGAAGCCGTAGTGCGGGTGCGGCGCGCGGCCCAGCACGCGCAGCTCGGCCACGGGCCCGAAGCGCGAGAACAGCGCGCGCAGCTCCTCCTCGGTGGCCGTGGGCGGCACGTTGCCCAGGAACAGCTGCTGCGAGTCGGAGTAGTACGTGTCTCACCTGCGCGCTGAGGCAGTCCTGCGCGTGCTTGGCGCTCTCGTAGGTGAGGAAGCCGTAGTGCGGGTGCGGCGCGCGGCCCAGCACGCGCAGCTCGGCCACGGGCCCGAAGCGCGAGAACAGCGCGCGCAGCTCCTCCTCGGTGGCCGTGGGCGGCACGTTGCCCAGGAACAGCTGCTGCGAGTCGGAGTAGTACGTGTCTCACCTGCGCGCTGAGGCAGTCCTGCGCGTGCTTGGCGCTCTCGTAGGTGAGGAAGCCGTAGTGCGGGTGCGGCGCGCGGCCCAGCACGCGCAGCTCGGCCACGGGCCCGAAGCGCGAGAACAGCGCGCGCAGCTCCTCCTCGGTGGCCGTGGGCGGCACGTTGCCCAGGAACAGCTGCTGCGAGTCGGAGTAGCGGCGGGACTCGCCGCGCTCGCCTCGCTCGCCGCGGTCTCCGCGCTCGTCGCGCTCACGACCGCCTCGCTCCGGGCGGCCGCCGCCTTCTGGAATAATGGAAAACATGCTCAAAAACTGGACTTGGACTGGGGTGAAGCGAGGCCAAAGACGTCGCCGAGATCAGGCATGCGTGGCGCGAGCTTATGAAGACTCTTTCCACCTCTAGGGTGCAATAGAATAACAGCAACATGGTCAAAAAGTTTAACGCCATTTGCAGAAAGTGTTCCTCCTGATAGTGGCAAAAAATCATGTTCGTTATTATTATCATCGTCTAACTCTCCGAAATGACTACAAACGGTGAGCTGGCTGTGATTCGGTTAGCGTACGTTACGTGGCTTGTAGTGTAATGATTCGGAGTGGTTACCATTGGGCTGGTTGTCCCTGGGCGGGCGCGTGACGCGCGGGCGCTGGTCCTGCGGCGCGGGCGCGGCGTGCGGCGCGGGGGGCGCGGCGAGGGGCGCGGCGGGGGGCCCGCTCGACTTCAGCAGGTTCGCGTACGTTACGTGGCTTGTAGTGTAATGATTCGGAGTGGTTACCATTGGGCTGGTTGTCCCTGGGCGGGCGCGTGACGCGCGGGCGCTGGTCCTGCGGCGCGGGCGCGGCGTGCGGCGCGGGGGGCGCGGCGAGGGGCGCGGCGGGGGGCCCGCTCGACTTCAGCAGGTTCGCGTACGTTACGTGGCTTGTAGTGTAATGATTCGGAGTGGTTACCATTGGGCTGGTTGTCCCTGGGCGGGCGCGTGACGCGCGGGCGCTGGTCCTGCGGCGCGGGCGCGGCGTGCGGCGCGGGGGGCGCGGCGAGGGGCGCGGCGGGGGGCCCGCTCGACTTCAGCAGGTTCGCGTACGTCTTCGGCTCGGGCGGGACCACTGCGGACAGAAACAAGAGTGAGCACGCACATTAAGCACGGGTTGTACCGACAAGCTATAAGTGGCAGTCGAGTCGGGTCATATAACTATACGATCTTGTTTGAGTTTGAACAAGTGAAATGCAAATGAGTGAGCCGTGCGAGAGACGCTCACCGCGAGTGCTTGCTCTCGCGCGCATGCTCATATGTGACTGTTTGGCTCGAGAGCAGCTCGCCGCGCGCTCACTGGGACGACAGTTATCTGCGACCATGACCGGTGCAACCCGAGTCGAAACGTCAGAAATAAAGGTAAATAAATATCGCGTTAGACCCGGATTAAACAGTATTTAAATAAATATGTTGAATTCTGAGATTAGCGGGGACTTCCAATTTCCTCATTTGCGACACATATAAGATGAATGAAACGGCACGTACCAGGCTGTGGCTGTACGGGCGCGGGCGGCGGCGTGGGCTCCCGCGCGGGCTCGGGCTCCGGAGCGGGCTCGGGCGCGGGCTCGGGCTCGGGCGCGGGCGCCGCCGCGGGCTCCGGCTCCGGCTCGGCGGCCACCGTCGCTGCTACCGCTGGAATAGTTAGAGTTCTTCATTATTATATCGAGACAAAACTAAGTGCGGCCGCACATTGAGTTACTACACGCCGCCATCAGTGGCACGTCACTAGTGGCTAGAATACATTGTTCACGGAGGAAGAAGCCGGCGACTGCGGCCGTGTGTGCGCGCGAGTTGAACGAGAAAACGCGGCGTCTAGTAACGAGCGCGTGCGACTCCCGGAGTTTTTAGTTCAGTGGTTCGTGGCCAGTCAAACGCTCGGTGTGCGCCGATGCTATACAAAGTGCACGAAACTCTCGCCCGTGAGGCGGCAACTAATGGCTCAATGTGCGACCGCTCTAAGACCCATCGAAAATATTTAGAAAAAAAAACAAAAGCCGAAGCCGATTGGCCGCACATATAGGGATCCTTCATGATGTGTGGGTATGTATACTGACTGATGGGCGGCGGCAGATGGCGCGGCTCAGGCTGATGTCCATTGAGCGTGGGCTCGGGCTCGAGCGGCGCGGGCGGCGGGGCGGGGAAGGCGGGAGGGAAGGGCGGCGGCGGGAAGTAGCCCGCGGGCTCTCCGGGGGAGCCCGGCTCTTCGTCCTCGGGAACCAGGTCCTGGAGGAAAATAAGATGCTTTAGTTGATGTTCAGTGAAATTTCACTAAGTTAATCGAAAAAAAGGAAAATCGTAAAAAAATATTAGCACGCAAACACAACGACGCTTCAGTGTGTCTTGTCAGCAGTTAGGAACGAAATCGGTTTCATACATTTAGAGCGGGTAGATTCACACTCATCTGATACGCTCTGACGCGACGGCTCCTTTAGTGTAAGGCGTCTGAGCGCTTCAGAGAACATCACGTGAGATCCAACTTTAGTTTAGATTCTGGTGTAGCTTTTAGAATTACGTTAAGGAGGCAATAAGCTAAGCGCATATCTCACACATTATAAACTCTGCCGATGGGCACACTTGTGACGACACGTTGTGAAAGCCCCTTACGTCCCTTACGTTCTAGGCCATTATTTCATATCAACTTTGCCCGCAAAAATTACACTCGGCATACTTTTTTCAGACGAGTCCCTAGTTTTTATAACAACTATCTGAGCGATATTGATCCTTTCCACAAATCATTGTTAAGTGTTAAATTGTTAGTAAAATGTAAGTTATTTTTAGCTCATTCATGAGAACAATATTTAGCTAAGATAAATTTTACAATTGACATCACCAAAGTCTAAATCCAAAAAGTCTTCATTAATCTCATATACGTACTTATTACCTACCTTTAACTTGTGCATGCATACTGCGTCGACGACCGGTATTGTATTATATTAAAGAATTTGTTAAGTTTAAAATTTATAAATCTTTTCAGCTTTGTTTCTTTATGATTATTTTGTTATGTTATCATAGTTTTTATGTATTAATGAACCTCCAGGTCTTTAGATTTATGTCTATTGTTACTCTTTGTGTACCCTTTATAAACTAAAGTGCTCAATAGAAATGCAAAACAGTCAAAAGAGTCTAAAACCAGAGCTAGAAAGCTGTATTCAAAAATGACGAAGAAAAAATATTGTACTGTTATGGACGACGAAACTTACTGCAAAGTTGAATTCAAATCACTTACAGGACACCACTATTATTCTGGGACCGACAGAAAAGCAGTAAGTGAAGAGCATAAGGTCATCAAAATGGATAAACTTGCAAATAAAGTTCTCGCGTGGCAGGCGATCTGTACATGTGGCAAACGCAGTAAATCATATTTTGCTAATGGAACCATAAATGGTGATATGTACCTGAATGAGTTGAATGAGAATTAAAAGACATACTTCACCTGTACTGTTCTGGCCTGATTTAGCCACGTGTCACTACACGAAGAAAGCAATAGAGTGGTACAAAGCAAATAATGTCGATTTTGTTGAAAAACACCTCAATCCTCCCAACTGCCCGGAGCTACGACCCATTGAGAAATATTGGGCTCGTGTGAAACAGAAGCTTTTAAAACCTAAAAGTAATTATGCGACTGTTTGTGTTCTAAATAAAAATAAAAGTAAATAAAAAAAAAGCATCCTACCTGGTACCGGAAGATGTCGTTGTGCACGTAATACTTCTTGGGCGACTGCGCGGCCAGCACGAAGGTCTGCGTGAACCGGCGCATCGGCGCGCCGCCGTTGGACAGCTCGCCCGTCACCTGCACCACCACGCCGTTGCCAAGCGTCGCCTGCGAGTCCACCTGCGCACACAATGGACCGAGTTAAGGCGCCGTACGTTCAGCGAACTTAAGCGAACAGACTTTTTGAAACAATATAATGAGTCTGTTTATAATAATATGGTTTCAAAATATTACATTACTGCAGACGCCGGGAAAAAAGGGCTTGCCGGGTGAGTAGGTATAGTAAGCCGGCAAGCCCTTTTCACGGCCAGGCATGTATAGTGCTTTTCTCAAACATGCAATTATTATCATTATTTTGACGAGAGACATCATTCTGTTCTTAACACGTTTTATTGTTATTGACCCTGTACATCTCTGACAATATTACATTAATGATCCTTTTTTTCTGTTTTAACGCTTAGAGACAGTATACATCTCTATAAGAACATCAGAATAATTATTAATTGTATTTGGATGCTCAGAGACCTGATACATCTCTGGGGTACTAAATTAATATCATAAACTTATTGTTAATTCTAATACAGACCTTATATCGAATGTATTTGATAATATTTTACAATTCTGGATTTTTTTTAGTTTTCATTTAGTGACATTTAGTTTGTTAACCGTTTAGGTACTAATTGGTTAAAATCTGCAATTTTAAAATGATTATTGTGTAAGATTATTAATATTATATTGTAGAATACCATTTGACATGTAAAAGTGCCCTTGTGGCCTTATTTGCAGAATAAATAATTGATGTTGATTCAAATAAAAAAAAAGTGTCAGAGAATCAGTGTGGGTTTGTCGTAGGCAAATCAACCACCGACGCCATCCATACCATCCGTATCCTAATGGAATCTCATAGAGACAGAAAGAAGGACCTTCATATGGCGTTTATTGACTTGGAAAAGGCCTTCGACCGCATACCCAGACCACTGATTTGGCAAGCTTTACGATCACAAAATGTTCCTGAATGTTACATCCGAGTAATAATCGATATGTACAGCGGTGTCACAACTAGAGTACGATGTCCAGCTGGAATGGGCGACGAGTTCCAAGTAGAAGTAGGAGTTCATCAAGGATCGGCCCTCAGCCCTCTACTGTTTAACCTTGTAATGGACTACCTGACCTCCAAAGCCCAGCAACCTTAACCCTGGAACATACTATACGCTGATGATGTTGTACTGATCGACTCTGACCCCGAGGGTCTCCAAGCTTCATTAGAAATTTGGCGAGTGGCACTGGAAACGGCAGGACTCAAAATCAGCAGAGAAAAAACAGAATACATGCACTGCAAGTTTGCCGATTCCAGCGGTCACCACACTGTCTACCTGCAATCTACTGCTCTTAAGACTGTCTCAAGCTTCAAGTACCTAGGCAGCGTGTTATCCAACGATGGTAACATCGATGCGGATATTGAACACCGCAGAAACGTAGGTTGGCAAAAATGGAGAGAGCTCACCGGAGTCCTCTGCGATGCTAGAATGCCCATTCGAACCAAGGGAAAAGTTTACAAAACTGCCGTAAGACCCACATTAACATACAGTTCAGAATGCTGGCCCCTTAAACAGAAACAAGCCGACAAACTCCACGTCACAGAAATGAGAATGCTCAGATGGTCCGCGGGAGTCACACTTAGACAAGGTGCCTAACCATTACATAAGAGGAACTTTTAAAGTTATATTGAAGACAAGCTAGCAGAAACACGACTGCGATGGTATGGCCACGTCATGAGGAGACCAGCGGACCACATGACCAGAAAAATTCTCGAGCTTGAGTCAGCGCCGAAGAAACGTGGGAGACCCCGACTCACATGGATAAAGACCGTGGATAACGACCTTAAGAGAAATGATATTGACCCAAAGACGACCCAGAACCGCCAGCTCTGGAGGAAAATGATTAGGAGAGCCGACCCCAATTAAAAATGGGAAGAAGGCCGGTAGAAGAAGAAGTTGATTCAAATAAAACTAATTTTCATGGCTGAATGCCGTGATGCTGTGCCACAAATAGTGGAATAAACATTTAAAAAAAATTACTTGCCTTCAATTTTGTATGAAATTCCTTTACAGTTCTCTCGAGTTGATCCGCCCGAAACGTGATATTTTGAAACCTGATATAACCCACGTAATGACGACATTTCATTGCATGTTTGAGAAAATATATGAATAGTCATCTTGAGGATTTTCTGCAGGGAGATCAGTGATTCGAAACATGATTAAGCAATTCATAAAAATCGAGCAATAGTGGCACAAGAAATTTAAAAATACAGATTGCCTATTTTCCGCGTGAGACTACTACGAGGTTGCTGTGCGTGAGCACAAGCCAAGCACACCTATGACTGGTTGCTGGATGCGGGTCAGAATACCGAGGAAAACACGTAGTTCAAGTTTCAAATTCCGGAGGCTTAGCAGGCAGGAGTGTTCTGGTCGAGTCGTTTCAGATGAATGGAAAGTATGTCGTCGTGAGTCTTCGCACACACGACACTTAGTGTGGTGGGGGACATTACACCACTATTGTGTGTCTTTTTGTCGCAACTTATAACGATAAGTCGGTAATCTGTTTACTGCTTTTGCAGAAAAGCACGTGCTTTGGCTTGGTTGATGGACCATGCAATTTCTTGTTCTTCTGGTGTATTTTGTTGAAGTTCATGTATCTTTTTTTGTAATGCCCCAAACCAGTCTTCGTCGTTTGCTGTTACGCTCAGGTCGTCGGATGGGAGAGGGGGCCTTTCTGCTGCGGGTGCGGCAGGAGAGGGTGGAGGGGGCTCCACCGCTACGGGTGCTGCAGGGGGGGGGGGGGGGGGGGGGGGGGTTTCCTCTGTGTTCTGAATGAATCGCCTTCTTCTTTTTATTGTCCTTCATCTTGGCCTGGGTAGCCTGCGGCGGTCGCCCCGCCCCTTTGTGTGGGGGCGTTGGCCGGCGCCATGAGCGTTGCCGACGCCGACTCGTCCACCGTGGGCGTCTTCACCGATGCCCTCGTCTTGTGGTCCAGGCCTCTGCGGGACGGTGTGAGCCGCTGTCCCCGCTTTCAGGTTCCGAACCTCCCTTCGGAGGACAGGGCACTTGATGTCGTTTGGGGCACTCGATGTCGTTGGTGCAAAGTATGGGCGCCCGTCCGCCGTTTTATACTATTTTAAGCTCTTTGTAATTCTTCCTGTTATTCTTCTTCCTAATAAAATATTGTTATTGTTGTTATTGTTATTTTGACTCGACCCCCCTCCCCTCCGGCCTACCTCACCCCGCTAATTTTTATTTCTCTTTAATAAATCTTCTATCTATTTACAATGTTTCATTATCTCTATTATACTCATACAATTATTTAACACGTATGATGCCGTTCGCTAGCCGTCATTTTTGCATCTAAAGCGCGGGTTTTGGGTCGGCGGATATTTACATGCCTCGTCGAGCGAGTATTTCTTCACACACTACTTTAGAAAAGTGTGGTGGGGGACAGGTTAAGACTCTTTTAGGTTAGACTTTAAGCACTCTTTGTCAGCTTGTTGTCGCGGCGCATAACAATGCCTCGTCCCCCGCCACCGAGGTATAAATACCCACTTCCCCCCCGCGCTCACCCTTCGTCCGAGCAAAAGGGCCCAGTAGTGGCCCGGCATGAAGTAAGCCCATTCAAAAAAAAAAAAAGCGCTCACCCTTCAGTCTTGTTTATGACGGCAAGCGAGTAGGATCCAATAGGTTTCCTATTAGTCTACCTATTTTCTTAGTGGAAACTTACCCCCTTATTCATAAAACTTAAAATGCCTCTGCTAAATAAAATGTGCTTTGTCCTTTTCTTTCGAACACAAATGTTAAAGTGACAGATAAGGACAAACTAATTTTAACGTCATTTTAGTTAAAATAGACTTCTAGAACGTTTATGAATACGGCCGTTAGTGTTTAACCACTCTTATTAGGAAACCTATTGTATGTACTAAACACTTTACTATTTGGGAATGAAAATTCGTAATCGTAAGTTGCAGGTACAAAAATGTTATAAAGCTATGATTAAGGTAACAGGCTATAAATCTAGGTTACTGTTTAGGTCCCGACTAACAATTTATACTTTAACGTGATTTTCGCCGCCCATCGTTCGGCTGAACGTTGGATTTTCTTTCGCGTGCAGGTTCTCGGGCTCCGCCGGTGGTGGATCACCAGCTTCTTGGTAGGCCGCCTGAAGACTCCGCCATGTATTGCAAGGCAGGTTACCGTCGACCACTAGCACAATGTCGCCGACGTTGATAGGCCGCCCGTGGCCGTAGTGGGGCTCCCGCCGGTACTGGAGTGAGCTCTCTGAGCTAGCGGCCCCAGAAATGCTCGGCCGACGAGTGTGGTGTCGTCGAAGGTCCCGGGGTTGGGGGCCCGAGCTGAGCCACCAAGGAGGACGTGGTTCGGCGTGATGGCTTCTGGCTCGTCAGGGTCGACCGCCACGTGTTGTTGACTGTGTATTCAGCCTCAGCGAGCAGAATAGCCAGGGTCTCCTCGCTGGGGCAGCGCTCGCCGAGCACTGAGTATAGGGCTCTCTTGACGGCTCGTACCATCCTCTCCCATGCCCCGCCCTTGAATGGAGCTTCCGCCGGTATGGACTTCCAGCTGATGGTGCGGCGCCGGCTTCGAAGGCGTCGCCTTATGCCGCGCGGAACTCCTTGTCGGCGGCGTGGAAATTGCTTCCATTATCGCTCCAAATGTCGGTCGGGCAGCCGCGGCGCGCGATCATGCGTCTGAGTGCCATGACCGCGGAGTCCCCGCTGAGACTCGGTATCACTTCTAGATGCACTGCGCGCATTGTGAGGCACGTGAAGAGTGCCACGTGCCTCTTCCGAGTCCCTGTGTCGACGGTCACTGTTAGCGGGCCGAATAGATCGAGACCCGTGTAGGTAAAGATTAATTTTATACCCTTAAACTCGGCAGTTTTTGTGTTTACAAAGATTTGTCACGGTTGTACGGTTTAGGTGAAGGTAAATTTTGGAAATCAGTTTAATCCCAACAAGCTCCAGTTTTTCGTCAGTATTGAAAGGTCAGATGGCAGTCGCTTTCGTGTAACTAGTTCCCACTCATCTTGGGATTATGAGGCAAATAGGACCCCGGGCTCTATTATGGTATAACCGGGTTAACGCTAGGAGGATGACGAGTCACGAGGCAGTACCTGGCTGATCTTGGCATGGCAGTCGCGGAAGTTGAGCTGCTGGATGCGGTTGTGGATCTGCTTCTGGCCGACCACCGGCAGCGTCTCGCGGTGAGGCGCGTCGAGCCCGCCGTGCACGAACGAGTGGTTAGCCACAACAGTAGGTACCTGGCTGATCTTGGCATGGCAGTCGCGGAAGTTGAGCTGCTGGATGCGGTTGTGGATCTGCTTCTGGCCGACCACCGGCAGCGTCTCGCGGTGAGGCGCGTCGAGCCCGCCGTGCACGAACGAGTGGTTAGCCACAACAGTAGGTACCTGGCTGATCTTGGCATGGCAGTCGCGGAAGTTGAGCTGCTGGATGCGGTTGTGGATCTGCTTCTGGCCGACCACCGGCAGCGTCTCGCGGTGAGGCGCGTCGAGCCCGCCGTGCACGAACGAGTGGTTAGCCACAACAGTAGGTACCTGGCTGATCTTGGCATGGCAGTCGCGGAAGTTGAGCTGCTGGATGCGGTTGTGGATCTGCTTCTGGCCGACCACCGGCAGCGTCTCGCGGTGAGGCGCGTCGAGCCCGCCGTGCACGAACGAGTGGTTAGCCACAACAGTAGGTACCTGGCTGATCTTGGCATGGCAGTCGCGGAAGTTGAGCTGCTGGATGCGGTTGTGGATCTGCTTCTGGCCGACCACCGGCAGCGTCTCGCGGTGAGGCGCGTCGAGCCCGCCGTGCACGAACGAGTGGTTAGCCACAACAGTAGGTACCTGGCTGATCTTGGCATGGCAGTCGCGGAAGTTGAGCTGCTGGATGCGGTTGTGGATCTGCTTCTGGCCGACCACCGGCAGCGTCTCGCGGTGAGGCGCGTCGAGCCCGCCGTGCACGAACGAGTGGTTAGCCACAACAGTAGGTACCTGGCTGATCTTGGCATGGCAGTCGCGGAAGTTGAGCTGCTGGATGCGGTTGTGGATCTGCTTCTGGCCGACCACCGGCAGCGTCTCGTGGTGAGGCGCGTCGAGCCCGCCGTGCACGAACGAGTGGTTAGCCACAACAGTAGGTACCTGGCTGATCTTGGCATGGCAGTCGCGGAAGTTGAGCTGCTGGATGCGGTTGTGGATCTGCTTCTGGCCGACCACCGGCAGCGTCTCGCGGTGAGGCGCGTCGAGCCCGCCGTGCACGAACGAGTGGTTAGCCACAACAGTAGGTACCTGGCTGATCTTGGCATGGCAGTCGCGGAAGTTGAGCTGCTGGATGCGGTTGTGGATCTGCTTCTGGCCGACCACCGGCAGCGTCTCGCGGTGAGGCGCGTCGAGCCCGCCGTGCACGAACGAGTGGTTAGCCACAACAGTAGGTACCTGGCTGATCTTGGCATGGCAGTCGCGGAAGTTGAGCTGCTGGATGCGGTTGTGGATCTGCTTCTGGCCGACCACCGGCAGCGTCTCGCGGTGAGGCGCGTCGAGCCCGCCGTGCACGAACGAGTGGTTAGCCACAACAGTAGGTACCTGGCTGATCTTGGCATGGCAGTCGCGGAAGTTGAGCTGCTGGATGCGGTTGTGGATCTGCTTCTGGCCGACCACCGGCAGCGTCTCGCGGTGAGGCGCGTCGAGCCCGCCGTGCACGAACGAGTGGTTAGCCACAACAGTAGGTACCTGGCTGATCTTGGCATGGCAGTCGCGGAAGTTGAGCTGCTGGATGCGGTTGTGGATCTGCTTCTGGCCGACCACCGGCAGCGTCTCGCGGTGAGGCGCGTCGAGCCCGCCGTGCACGAACGAGTGGTTAGCCACAACAGTAGGTACCTGGCTGATCTTGGCATGGCAGTCGCGGAAGTTGAGCTGCTGGATGCGGTTGTGGATCTGCTTCTGGCCGACCACCGGCAGCGTCTCGCGGTGAGGCGCGTCGAGCCCGCCGTGCACGAACGACGAGTAGTTGTTGTAGAACCTGGGAACAAAATAGAATACAGAACTAATAGGCTTGTTGCGTGGTGTTAAAATTGATAACGTCGTGTTGCTAAATGGATAGTAAACCATCAAATGATTGTAATAAAGTATAGATTACAAAATATAATTCAAATCATAAAAAGATGTGAACCTTGAAAGTTCAGAATTTTTTATTTTTTTTATTTATTGTCCAAGCGTAAATTTAAAGGTACCAATAGAATCCTTACGCTTTTATAGAAACAAATTTGTATGACCAACTATGGACCTAAACGCGTACCGCGACCGAAAGAGCAATTTACTTAATTTTCCATGCAACGGTTAATACAAATTGCACGGTGTGACGTCATACTTTATGAAGCGTTTCGGCTGCTGTCAGCGAGGTCCCCATCTTTAACTCGATTTTTTGGGTATTAATGTCCTTTAAATGTAGTTGCTTCCATACAAACATTTGTTCATCAACAAAAACTGGTTCGAATGGCATCGTAAACAAATTTAAGGTCACAAGCCCATTATATAAAGGAAAAAACCGGTCAAGTGCGAGTCTGTCTCGCGCACCTAGGGTTCCGTACAAACTTTCACCACGCTTTATTAAGAAAAAAATCTGTCTTTTTTTATTTGCTAGAAATTACTTTCAGAATACTTCTATAGAAATAAGAAGGAAAAAAATTCAACACAAAAGTATTACGTTAACATTAATAATATATATTATTTTCAAATTTGTCGCTAGGTAAACTTCGGAGATAAGGGGGGTGGAATGGTATTTTTTTCTACATTTTCCTTTGAAAATCAAAATTTTACCACTATAGAAAAAAATAAAAAACTGTTTTAGAATGTGCAATTCAAGCCCTTTCATATGATACCCCACTTGGCCTACTAAATTAACTTTAATTTTTTATACACGTGGATTAGCTTTGTTTACAACTATTCCAAATTTCAAATTGATAGCAATAGTAGTTCCTGAGATATTTAACTTTGTGACAGACAGACAGACGGACGGAGTCTCGTTACCCCTTCCCACGTGATCGTGCCAGAGGTTCCCCTTGGATTTTCCCCAAGCTACCCTCCAACCACGCAATTCGACTGCTATATCGGGTTTGTCCTGTCATAGCAACAGTCAGGTTCAAAAAAAAAAAAAAAAGACGGAGTCGCACTGTAAGGGTTCCGTTTTTACCTTATTGGTCCGGAACCCTTAAAACGGACAAGTGCGTGGCTAACCATGATCTCGGCTCGCGCGCTGTGTGGTCGCAGATCTTCCTAACACTCCTCCTCGCTTCGCTGGTTACCTACACCGACCTGCCTTAGAACATAACCTCAAAGTAACATAACACAACCTACAAACTATACAAAGTGACGAGACGCGAGTAGCGGTGAAGTTTGCGCTCCAACTTCACGCGCAATTTCTATGACGCCTTGAACACGGATTTCGAAGAAAACAGTCGCTGCAAATCCGTGTGCGATTGGAAAACGTGTTCCTTGAAATGAGCACGTTTTTTGAGAATATGAGCGTTCGGTAAAACGTGCATTATAGCACTAGAGATGGGTAGGGGTGAGTAAATACTGGGTATTTGTATTTACATAATGCACCCGGTAAATACCCGTATGTAACCAAATTGGTGGGTATAAACTATCTCGAATGGACTTTTTTAAAGTAACATTTTGGTGCTGATATTTTTTTCATGAAATGTTCAAAGCCTTTTTAACAACTTTTATCGTTGTGAAATATTCATTATGTTGACACATAGTTCACGAGATAACATATACTGATAGCCGTTTTCCTCAGACATTGTCAGGTTGCCTTTGGCATAGGCCTCCTTTAGAGTCCTCCATCTGACTCTATCCAGAGATTCTCTTCTCCACATGGCCCCGGCGATATCTTTGAGTTCATCTTTCCGCAATTGGGAATGGATGAACATTTTAGAAGTGGCTGATTATTTTATTGGTGATAGGAATAACTAGCGTACGGACTGGCGGTGGCATTGTGGACAGAGTGAGAAATGGAGTCGTTATTATCTATAAACTTCTTATGATTGAATGAATAAATTCAAATATTAAATGTTTTTTCCTATAAAATCCATTTCTCTTCTTACATAAATTTAACCAATATCTTTTACAAACTCAACATTAGCTATATACAACCGGTATCGGTAGATGTTGAACGATCATTTTCGGCACACAAATGGGTTTTTAATAAATTAATGAACAGATTTACCGCCAATAATATGGAGCAAGTTTCTATAGTAAATTTTTTAACATGGACACCGATTTAAATGAGATTACGAATCTCTTATCCCAACCGCCATTTGCTGTTAAACATTGCAGTGGGCACTATATTATGCACAAAACATGTAATTTAATTTTTCAGTCTAAAAAAAAATGGCACTACTTTAAATTAAGAAAAATCATTTAATCATTATTCACTCAATCATAAAATGTAGCTTTGCGACTCCATTTTTCACTCTGTCCACAATGCCACCGCCAGTCCGTACGCTAGGAATAACCTTCCGTAGCACCAGAAACAGTTTCCTCACTTACGTTTTGGGTTTAGGACGGCGAATAAGAAGACACTTTGCTTGATCCCTCTCATAAGGCTTGTTCACGAAATAAAGTAGCCACCAAAAGTTGGGCCTTCATAATTATATAGAAAGCTTTTGCTATGCCAATGCATGATATTTTGACACATGTATTGTCAAGTTGAAGATAAATTTTATAATATATGTCATTGACTAGATAAAATCAAGATGCCGAGGATAAATGAAACAACTCGTAAATTAATTATCATATCCTACTGTACAGAAAAGGGTATTTCGATGCGACAACTCGCAAAACGGTATCAATTATCTAAATGGTGTACGAAAAGTAATAAAAATGTTTAGGGAATTTAATACTCTAGGTGATCTACCAGGTTGCGGTCACAGAAAAGGCTGCGTGAAGCCAAAATTGGACACGGACATAGTAGCGTCTTTCCGTCGAAATCCATCGGCCTCTATTCGCGATGTAGCCAAAAAGTTAAAAACTTCGGTCGGGAACGTACAAAACGCCAAAAAGAGAAATAATTTACAGACCAGGAAGAAACAGAAAATGCCGAAAAGGACTGCTGCCCAGCTTGAAAGAGCGAAATCTCGAGCTAAAGATTTGGAGAAGTTTTTAATTCAAAATAACGACCGATGCATTTTAATGGATGACGAAACATATGTAAAAAAAGACATGAAAACGTTACCGGGGCCCCAGTTTTACTCGTGTGCAGCTGGCGAGGACGTTCCAGAAGAACATAAGATCGTGGCTTTTGAAAAATTCGCCCAAAAAATCCTTGTATGGCAAGCTATTAGCTCATGCGGGCTTAAAAGTATGAGCTTTTTCACTATCGGTACAATAAACGGAGATGTCTACCCACAGGAGTGTATTAAAAAGCGAATTCTGCCCTTATATCGGAAACATACACGTCCTCCAATATTTTGGCCTGATTTAGCTTTTGCTCATTACGCTCAAGCCACCTTAGATTTGCTTGATAACAAGAATAGTAGTTATGTCGCGAAAAACATTAACCCACCAAATTGCCCAGAACTTCGCCCGATTGAAAGGTATTGGGCAAATATCAAACGATACCTGCTCAAGAAGGGGGCAGTGGCCGACAATGAAGCTGATTTCAAAAAAATATGGAACGCAGCCTCTCGTCAGTTCACAAAAAAATCAATAAATACGCTGATGGCAGGCATTCGAAAGAAAGTCAGACAATTTGCCAACTCTTAGGGTTTTTACAAAAAATTGCATTGTACATTCTTTTTACAATGTTTAGTGATATAATTGACTGTTTTTTGTTTGAAGTGCTGTGAGAAAAACAAGATTTATTTACATTTACTTATGGCTACTTTATTTCGTGAACAAGCCTTATTACAAAAAAAATATCTTAAAAATCCGTGGCAAACTGACACTGGCAATGATATTGACAGCTGCAGCTGCTATATTTGTCATTGCCAGGGTCAGATATTTAAAATATTTTTGTCATTTAGTAATTTTCATCCATTCAGATTCAGATTCAGATTCAGATAGTTTATTTCTCAATTAGTAATACATAATTTTCATACTTAAGAATAAAAACATGCACACAATATTGAGATCGTCAGTTATAATCCAGGTTCACAAATATTATATTCGTTACTTAAATATTCCTTAATATTGTATACCGTTTTACTAAGGAGCAGCATTTTGACTTTATGACGGAAGGTGTTGGTGTTAGTCTGTGATTTAATAGCTTTAGGCAGTGTATTATATAGTTTTTGAGCCATTATCTTGGGACACTTTCTTGCCATGTTTAGTCTACACTGATTTAGCTGTATATCATCCGGATATCTTGTTGGACGTTTACTGACGTCTCCCACACGGGCAAAATCACCAGGATGTTTTCTTATAGACATTACAATTTCTAGAATATATGTCGACACTGATGTTAATATACCGAGATTTTTAAAATGTTCTCTGCAACTATCCCTATAATTTGTGTTAGCCAATATTCGTATGGCTCGTTTTTGCATTTTAAGTACACGTTCGAAGTCAGTTGAGTTTCCCCATAGTACAATTCCATAAGATATGATTGAGTGTACATACGAGTAATAAGCCTCCTTTAGATGATCACTAGAGATGAGTGGTCTTAATTGTTTAAGCACATAGGCCCCTTTTGCTATTTTTTTACAAATCGAATCTATATGTGTTTTCCATGAGAAAGTAGGATCTAGATGGAAACCAAGTAGTATAACATTCAGTGAACTTTGAATGACAGCGCCGTTTGACAAAATTATGTCAATTTTCTCTGAGTCTCTGAGTCGAGTATTGAATTTCATTATGTGCGTGCATTACGTGCATTCCCCATCAAATAAAATTAAAACGGGAACCACTATCAGAATATAAACTACAGTTAGGAGCACAAGTGAACCAATGTCCACTACTGTGACACGTACCTTTACTTTACGTAAAAACGGTAAGGAATTATTTTGATATTTAATTGTTTTCTGTTAGTATAGTTTATAGAGATAGTCTGCCATTACGTAATTACAGATTGAAGTAATGCATTTTATCTATAAGGTGACATTAGTATTGAATCAATTTTGCACCGATCTCTTTCGGTAGCAGGCCATTTGATTAATTTCACGAAAATAACAAAATATTTCTAATAAACATGTGGTGCAAAACTGATTCAATGTTTATGTTACCAAGATGAGCAAATCTGATTCAATATTAATTTTAGTTTACAAGTTTACTACAATGATTTCAAACTTGTTGATTGCACTTAGCATTAAGTTCATGGTGTAGATTATGAAATAATAAAATTATTTAAGCGAGATTGTATATCCCTTTAATTTTTACACGATAAATAGATGAGAGTCATATAATCATATACATAATATAAGAAAAAGATTGAAATATGCAATGTGTGCAAGAAAACACTAAAACAAGGATTTTATGTAGTATGTAAAGTCTATATTGTGTATGCAGCTGACCATCATTGTCAACATATTGTGTTATTTTGAGTAAATGCGTAAGATGCTTGGTTTTACTAAAACCAAATAAAGAAGGAATCGAGTAAGTGTCGTATGCAACATGCAATGGTGGCATTTATTAGTTAATAATAATTGTATTGACCAATTTGTGTTTTACATTACACTATGCGCAACAATGAGCACTTATTTTAATCTTAATTTTCATAGTTAGATACTAAGTAATATTTTAATTTGCTAGTTGGTTTGTAATTTAATTATAATCTTTACTTGTATAATTATAATCTGGATAATCCGCGTCAAATTTGGTAAATTTTAGTAACTAGGCTGTAATCTGGTTTCCTACGGGACAGGCCTTGCCTAGTGTAGGAAACAGGCAAACCTTTGTGAATGGCACACACCAAATCTTGAAGATTATGTATGTATAATTTAACTAGAATGTCTTTATGTAAACCTGTCTCAGAATTTGTCAAAATAAATAAATAAATGTATAATGTTTTTTTTTTTACATTCGTCACCAATTTTTTAACTTTACTAGCATATAACTTTAGGCATCTCATTTCGGTTGCTACATACATACGAAATAGGACTCAATCCTGCTTAGATAACGTTCTAACAAATTTACCAGAAATGTGTTGAAGCTCCGGTTATTGATCATAACGGATTGGCAGACGGGCATGCTGGCATACATAGTACCTTTATTTTGGATAAAGCTGGCAAATCAATAAAAGGGAACCCAATCTACAAGAAAGTTCTATAACAGAGATAAAATAAATTTTCGTCATAAAATTATAAGAGAAAATTGGATTCATATAGGAACAAATACATTAATTAAAAATTTTTATGGAATATTTAAAGAATGTTTCAAAAAAAGAAGATTAAATCAGTCCAGAAAAGACTAAAATAAACTAGGTTACGAAAAGAATAAGGGTTTCGAGTATCATGAAGCGTTTCCTCACTACAAATAATACTTCCAGTTCTGAGTCGATCACATGTTACAGGAAAAAATATGTTAACATATTTAAGCGCGTTATTAGGAACGCCAAGAAAACGGCAGTTCAGGCTCAGATCGACAGAGCAAAGGACTCCACGAAGGAAACAAATATGGAAGATCGTAAATAAACATCGCAATAAGAATGTTGATAAATCACCCAAGAACTTGAACTTAAAAATAAAGTTGCAAAATGGGACTTCAGAAACTGTTAATATTCCTTAAAGAGTATGTTCTGTTTTTTTAGATAAATTTACTCAGAATAGGCTTGTTGCGTGGTGTTAATTGTTAACGTCGTGTTGCTAAATGGATAGTAAACCATCAAATGATTGTAATAAAGTATAAATTACAAAATATAATTCAAATTATAAAAAGATATGAACCTTGAAAGTTTAGAAAAAAAAGATTTTTTATTTATTGTCCAAGAGTAAATTTAAAGCTACAAATAGAATCCTTACGCTTTTATAGAAACAAATTTGTATGACAACTATGGACCTAAACGCAGTATTTCGCGACCGAAACAGCAATTTACTTCATTTTCCATGCAACGGTTAGTACAAATTGCACGGTGTGACGTCATACTTTAAAGCCAATCAGTATGAAGCGTTTCGGCTGCTGTCAGCGAGATCCGTCTTTAACTCGATTTTTTTGGGTATTAATGTCCTTTAAGTGTAGTTGCTTCCATACAAACATTTGATCATCTACAAAAACTGGTTCGAATGGCATCGTAAACAAATTTAAGGTCACAAGCCCATTCCGATACCCGTAACTTTTCAAATTTAGCTACTACACTTTTACAAGACAATACTACCAGAATTTCAAATGAAATGAAGTTGGAGCCGGTAGATCCGGTCGAGGTAAGTCTTTTGGTAAATAAACTCAAAATCAAAACATCTAGTGGATATGATGACATACCCATTGTGGTCATAAAAGAGAACATAGACATACTTGCCCAGCCATTAGCATGCTTTTTTAATGAATGTTTAAATACTAGCACTTTCCCAGATCAATTTAAAATAGCAAGAGTACCCCGTCTACAAAAAAGGCTCTAAATCAGATCCAGCAAATTATAGACCGATTTCCTTATTGCCTACACTTTTGGAGCGTCTAATGAAGGATATGTTAATGAAGCATATTAACCTTAATAATATTTTAAATATGAGACAGTTTGGTTATCAAAAGAGTAGGCACAAACGAGGCCATAACTAGACTAATTGGTGATGTAGTGGGACAAATTAACGTCAAAAAGAAAGTGGTAGGGTTATTTCTGGATCTGAGTTCAGCTTTCGACTTAGTTGACCACAGTATCCTACTCTCTAAGCTGGAACATTATGGGATCAGGGGCCAATTGCTGGCACTGTTTCGATCCTACCTTACATATAGGAAACAATTTGTAGAAATTAAATGGGTACAGGATAATAATGAAAAATTGTTCAAGTCTGAAATGGCCAACGTGGCAAGAGACAGGGCTCCACATTAGGTCCTATTTTTTTTATTATCTTTACCAATGACTTAATTAATTACATCAACAACTCCCTTCCTGACACTAGCCTAGTACTTTTTGCTGACGACACAAACGCCATCATATCTGCAGAAAACATCACTCAATTAAATGATAAAGTAAATGAAGTGTTGAAACTATTTAACACCTGGTTTGATGCAAATAAACTACAACTAAATTGCAGCAAAACAAATGCTCTGTTGTTTAAAACAACTGCAAATAATAAAGATGTTCTGCAGATTGTTACAAAAGATGTCACTATACATCAGGTGGATTCTGTGAAGTTTCTGGGTGTCTGTATCGATCTCAGCCTTACCTGGAAGGATGAACTTTTAGCGGTTGTCAATTTTGTCAGTTCTGCCTGCTATGCTCTTAGAAGCCTTAGAGATGAGGTAAAACTGAACCAGCTTAAAACTGTTTATTTTGCATTGGTGGAATCCAGAATCCGTTATAGTATAAAATTCTGGGGGAATAGTTACAAATACAATATTTACTCGGCGTTTATTGCTCAGAAAAGGGCGATAAGGATTATGGCTAGAATACCACAGTATACGTCTTGTAGGTGCTACTTTTTAGAATTTGGGATACTCACGGTTCCCAGCTTATATATTCTGGTACTTCTCACGGATTTATTTAAGAATTTATCAGAGTTGGAAACACCTGAACAGAGGAAACAGCGGTTAGAATCTAGGCGGAAGGATTTGTTGCCATCTTTAATTACCAAGCTAAACGTAGTTAAGCAGTCAGCTGGTTATCAGGAAATTGTCCTTTTTAACAAGTTATCAGGGGAAATGAAGTCGCTTTCTAGTGTTACTGTGTTTAAAAACAAGCTTAAAGCCTTTTTGCTAAAGAGTTGTTTTTATTCAGTCGAAGATTTTTGTCAAAATGGTAATAAAATTGTAAAAAAATTTAATTTGTTAATAGTGTGCTATTTTTATTATTTTTTATTGTGAATTGAAATTTATTCAATGAATTATATAATATTGTGATTGTGAATTTATAACTAAATTGTGAATTTGGAACTCGCTTTAACATACTTTGATGTAAACTTTCGAGCTTATGTACCTACACCTACCTATTTCAAACGCAATGTATATTGTTTTTTGAATAAAGATATGATGATATGAATGCCACGGTCGCCTTTATAGTAGTTTATGTGACTGTACCTACATAATGAAGAGCATTAAACACGAGTGAGGGTTTATGGTAGGGTGTACAAATTGACTTGTAAAATGTTACTTATACTTTTACTATATCTATTATTATCCATGACTGAGTTTCAAAAGAAGACTGTATTTTCTGTATTGGTAACCAGTTTAGAAAACAGAATTATTTTTCTTGATTCGAAACCAGGTTTCCAAAAAAGAAAAATAATTGCGTTTTCTCAACTGGTTTCGAACCTATGGTTTCGAAAACGGCCGAAGGGAGTTTAAGTTACAACTAAATATTTGTAGGTACGTAAATTACGGTGAGCGTCAGGATGACAGGACCATGACAGATTTTACAGCGAGAGTAATTCCAAGTTTTATAAATAAACACTGGAGATTTCATTATTTTTTTAAACAAAAACGCAAATATCTCCGAAACCAAGCTGAATTCAGCAAACATTATCCGACATTTTTAACTTCGAATATGGTCTCCGAATACGCTGTTAAAATGATTCGGTGTTCTCATGTTACACCGTGTATTATAGCTAGGGTTTGCAATATTCGTCCATTTTTAGTATTCGAATAATATGAATAGTAAATCTTCCATTATTGGAATATTCGAATCTTTCGAATAATATCGAATATTTTCGATATTGAACCAAAATAATAAATTACACTGTGTTAAAATATAAAACAACCTGAAAATCATTATAAATACACATTTGTTTCATTGAGGGTTGAAGTGTGTTGTGGGCGATGGGCTAGCAACCTATCACTGCGACATCACATTTTGTCGATCTTTTATACCCACATTTATGCTAAAAGTGGCACTGGAACACAAGTTTCGTGTGCTCTGCCTACCCCTTTTCGGGATAAAGGCGTGATTGTATGTATGTATTTGTTTCATTTTACAGTAACAAATATGTAGTATAAAATAACCTATACATAATATCTGTATTTATTAAAGTAAAGGTACCGTAGTGTCACTCAGGCGCGCGATTCTTAAATAAAAGGTAGTCATCGTATTACAAAAAAATTACCATCCACTGACCTGCAGCCGCAGGCATACATAGGTATAGGTATACTTAGGTGAATTTAAGTCCTCAACTTTTATAACGTTACGATTATAGGAACAAGCTCACAGTCAAATACATAACGTTTTACGAACGTTTTTCTTTCCGAGTTAGTTTCGGATGTATTAGGTATTTAATTTGGCATTTTACATTAGTTTGCTGTGAGGTGATGAAAACATCGTGACTGTGAGAAAATCCAAAAACTTTTTACAAAGGTTAATGAGATACGAGTACAAGCTAGTTTAATTCAGTTGGTAAAGAAGAAAGATACCTATTTACTTTCAGAACAGCCAATAGGGAACTTGCATCTTAATATTTTATTACGAAAAACAAAAGTATAATCCAGCATTAAAACAACTGTAGCATTAAAACTTTGTTATGATTTATTTTTCTGATGTTATATGCATTTGAAATCTGCGCGCGCCGGCACCCCCCGAAAACGCTCTATACTAAACGAGCTTATGCTATGACGTCACAGCATAGCCTTTACTATGGAGTAAGTCATTAATTTGCGATTATCTCCACAAAATTTACGTTTAAGTCTATACTTGTCATACAAAATATCATTTCTAATTTAATATTCTATGTAACTGTTACGTTAGTTATTTTGTCGAAAAAATAAAAAATAAATTTTCGTCATTTTAACGTTAGGTAAAACTAATAAAATCGTTTTTTTTTCTTTTGTATGATATCTCTACGTATATCCGCATCGATTGAGTGCAATTTATTCGAAATTGAAGTCCCATGCAAGTTCCCCATTATAGCTAACTCTGTGACGGGCTGTGTGAGTGGCCGCCACTAAACGCGGTCACTCTGCCCACACATTGTGACCGCTAGCAGCGAGCGCGCGCCGCTCCCGCAGCTTGTGGCTCGTACGCGGCCAGTGAAACGCTCGGTGCGCGCCGATGCTACACACAATGTATCAAATAACTGATATTTTACCTGTGGAGGTGTGTTGGCGCCTTGTTGAGCAGCGTGTAGTACTGGCGGACGAACTCGCGGCCGACGCTCTGCGGGGAGGGGGACGGGGACGCCTCCATTACCATCGCTCTTGTTCACTCGACCCAACACTGCCCTCTGCTGTAAGCCTGCAAATTTTATTTTATTTATTTACTAGCGACCCGCCCCTGCTTCGAATGGGTTTATGTGTATAATACATGCATGTATGGTTTGTATTATACATATAAACCTTCCTCTTGAATCACTCTATCTATTTAAAAAAACCGCATCGAAATCCTTTGCGTAGTTTTAAAGATCTACGCATACATAGGGACAGACAGACAGACAGCGGGAAGCGACTTTGTTTTCTACTATGTATTGATAATAACAATACTTCTATCATTACAGTCTATAATTATAAAACACATTCCGATATTTACTGCCAAGGACTTCATTGAACGAGCATGTGAAGCAAACAAAGTTCTCTGTTTCAGCTTGAGCCAAAATTCTTTCGTATGACCGGATGGCCGGCTGTTCTCCTCAACAGGTCGCATTTCTTAACGAATTTTCATGAAATTTTGTGAGCATGTTCAATAATTATACCTATAATTTATTTATGTCATTTCAGTTGTTAGAAAAGATTTCTTTTTTTTTATAGTAGTTATAGATATCATATATTTTGAATATGTGCGTGTCAGTATGTGTTAGATTAGAATAGGTGCAGTCAGGGGTATAAATATCTGTACAGGACTTCTTCTAAACTTGCTTAAAACCTTGTCTAAATTAGAAGGTAGTTACATAATCTGATCACAATACTTTCTTTTAAGAATCATTTTGAAAAAAGTAACAATGAGTATTGTGTTGCTTGGTATACATAACTATGCAAAACTTCATGGAAGTTAACCAAATATTTCTATAAAATTTGTACTTTACTGACATACTAAGTTATACATCTATAATCTATATATATTAAAACAAAGTCGTGTTAGTTACACCATTTATAACTCAAGAACGGCCGAACCGATTTTTGTGATGATTGATTTGTTGTATTTGTCTTCACTCTGAATAGCAGAATAACAAATAGTAAATACTAAAAGTAAAGTTTATTTTTTTTCTCTTTATCATACATTTAATATGGCGGTACGAAGTACGCGGGGTCAGCTAGTATATAATAAAAGACATTATTCACATCTTGGTAAATTTTTGCTGATCCCAGAGAATATTACGTTTTTTTTCCAAAATGCCTGATATGATGCGCGTTTATAGTCAAATAAGCGTGTAGGTATACAAGTGTGTGTGTTTTAGATGTGTGCTTGCTTTGTCTTGTCAATTACTTGAGCATTGTATGGGTTAATGAACTTGAGATAAGCATACTCTATACAAATCGGCTGGCATGTCCGATCTCCTTATATTATACATCTGTGAGTAATACAAACCATGGTTTCTATAAACTGTAGAAAATTATACTATGTTTATAATAAATCTTAATCATTATTTAGAAATATTTTTTTCCTACTCCTATTAATATTATAAATGTGAAGGTTTCTGAGAAGATTTTCTTCACACAAAAATTACCAGACAGATTTTAATGAAACTTTCCAGTGATAGACATAGACATAATTTATTGGCAATAACATGTTTCAGGTCAAAATATTTTGCACATCACTATAAAAGATTGCATACCTAATTAGATTATTATAAGAATTGCCAATAATATCATTAGGTTCATGTACAATCTCGCATAATACATATATTCATAGATATAGCACCAATATTGGAATATCATATAGGTAATACATTATATGCATATGAAGTTGCAAAGAGAGTAGAGTAACCATATAGTGTGTAGGGTAACACTAAACTTTACAGTGTATTCGCTTCTGAATCCAGGCCAAAAAAAAATCCAAAAAAAATAAAAAATGTATTCGCTTCTGTATCTTAGTCAACAGACTTCTAGGTGGAACTTAACTGGAAGTAATTAGTAAACTAGGCCCTCCTTTCATGTTTAAGAATAAGATAATTTTGTATTACTGCTACAACAGGATTCAAGTATAATAATTATAGTCCTCTATTCAGACAGCCTACCTGCACTGTAATTGATAAACTTCATTAACGATATACTCAAATCTGCTAGTTTTACCGGCTGCTACTATCTGTAATAATCTGTAGATAAAGTAATCAATTCAGAAACAATGTAATACACCTTAAGCTGACATCTGTTACATTATCAGTATAATTGCATTGTATTTGTAAACAAATCGTCAGAATCCTCGACTTATTCAGCTGCACAATGACATATGTAATGCAGACAAAAAAGTTGAAGGTGTCAGAGACACAAATAAACAAGAAAAGCGGAGTAGCGAGCGGGGCGGGCCGCGGGCGCTCGCTGTGCACCGGCCTGCTGCCAACTGCCTGCTCCATGTATTGTCAAGCACGCATGGCGACCGCTAATCCTGCTTGACATATCCAACTGCTTAATTTTTCTCCAAAGCAGTTACTTAGCAGGTAAAAAACTAAGAAAACATTTTTAGAAGGCTGTTTCTTCGGCATGAGCTGATGAATCGCCCGAATACTATAAAAGATTAACCTTCATGGAACTGCCGACAATCAAAATATCCCCATTAAATGCGACTTGATTGGGCGTATTATATAGGAAAACTTACCTCAGCAAAATTTAGGCATTAAACTGGTGTAATCTGTAGCGGAATATCACGAAATTCGAGTAATTTTCACGATAAATAAGGACTGAAAACAGAAAAAAGAGCCTACCTCACCGTTCAGTGTCAATTTTACGGATGTTGCGAGGGTAAAAAACTAATTTGTTTTTTTATTAACATAGATAAAAGAAAAAGGTTTCAATGTGTGTTGATTAATTTTCGTTATAACAAGATTTTATTATTTTCGTAGTTAATATGTGTACTAACATCGCATGTAACATTTATTATAAAATAATATTCATAGAATTCATATGTCTATAAAGTTTTTATGCGGCCTTGCTAGCACGGCAATCTGCTCTGCTCGATTTTTCTCCCACTATCCGCCTCTCTCTTATTAGAAAACTTAGAAAGAGAGGTATATTGCAAGAAAAATCGAGAGAGCTCGCGGGCCGTCTTGTGATAGCCGTGCAGCTAGCATGATAGCAATAGCTGCAACACTACCACGAAAATCGAAGTTCACAAAATCAGCCTCTCTGTCGTTTGAATTCGCAAGTACAACAGAGATAGACGAACGAACGAAGTTGGCGTTCTAGCCATTCACAATGACAGCTTTTATGGTCACGTTTTATTGGGTCTACAGCCTAGCTAGCACACTAGGTTTTATATCGGCGAAAATGTACTGAAACGTCACGTAAAACGCGACATAAAACTTAGTGTGCTAGGGCCTCAGATTATATGATTTCACCACAATTTGTCAGTACAACATTTTGAAGTCATAATTGGGTGTGTCGTACAGATGTAAGAGCGCTTTCACATTTAGGCGTTTTTGTGGCGCGACTGTAGCGCTGCAGTAGCGCGACTCGTATCCATTCCATACATATTGAAGTAGCGTGTACTTATTTTACTTTGCTATTTGTATCGACATTTGTGACTAATTTTACTGATCTAACTGTCAAATGAGTTGTACTGAGAAATTGCATACACATGTGGTCGGATTGTTAGGTCTGTACGACTCATCCAATTATTAAATTAAAATTAAATTAAATTATATTAAATTAAAATTATCTTTATCTCAGAACATTATTCCAGGAAACTAAAATTTTAATTTAAACCTACATGATGACCCCTTGATAGGTTTTAGTCCGAGTGCTCTCATTATGGCGGGTACACACTGAGCAAACCAACAACCAACGAACGCGAAGCATTTATCTGACAGCTATATGTTAGAGTGAGATACATAGCCGTTCGTTGGCTTGCTGTGTACCCACCATTAGAAAATTACGGTTAGGCTATCTCGCGCGTGGTCTCGTTCTAACCGCGTCTCTGTCAGTTGTTGTGACAAATTGCATCGTTTTTAGCGTGATTCTGATTAGCTGCAATATTTAAAATAGCATATAATATTGTGCTGTAAGTAGAATTAATATGGGTATAACTGATGCCACGACGTCAGGCAACACAAGAAAATCTACCCTTCTCTTTCTAATATGCACAGTGCGAGTGAAACAGTCGACCGTGACTAAAGCGGTTTAGTCGCGGTCGACCGACTCGACGCTTGGTCGATGAGTTGTGCTTTGTTGTGCTTGTGCGCCTAAATATTATACTTGTTTCAACACGATCAATTAAATAATACGTTCAGCTTAGTATATACAAAATGTGAGGTCAGTTTTTTTTTAAATGTCACTATTGTGGCATACATGTTTACAGGCCGTTTGATGGGAAGCGGATACCGCAGCCTACAGACGCCTGTGACTCTTGCGCGATGTAGATTCTTTATTAATCTGAGAAAATCGAGAATTCACCTTGTCGACAATGAGAGATAAATGCAGGCCCCTCTTTCTCAACACAACCGCCAAGAACACAACGCTAAATCTAGGTACATGCTTGCAGAGCAAGTAGTAGATGTTTTATTAGGCTAGATCACCTTCGAGCAACCGCTAGGAAGGCCGCGTTGTTCGAAGTAGATCACAGATCCCTAATCTTCTATAATGGGGTCTGATGTAACAATCTGCAAATCTCCAACTACAATTTCATTCAATGTGGCCAGTTAACAGTAAGAAAGCGAAAATTGCCGCATTCAAACTTCTCTCGTAAATACTTTTCTTTTCGCGTGTAAGTGTATTCATTTTCCTAAGATCACTGAAAAGTTTACACTTTAACAAACAGAGCGCGGTTCGGTGCAATAAAAATTGGCACTAGCACGACTCTCCAGTTATTTTTATTCCACCTACAAGCGGTTTTAAATTTGCGTCCAAATTTGGGACTTACAATGTAAAATGATAAAACAAATTCTTTCTCAAATCGTTTTTAATCTTCAATTAAATTTATTTGAATGTAATTTGTAACATGCATAATGCAAATTCCATGGGCCAAATTGTGATTTTCATGCAATAAGTCAGTACAACTCGTTTGACGGTTGGATCAGCAGCGCAACTTGAGCGCAACGTGCCTCCAGACGATAGCAATCCCAATATTCCATGTAAAATACCTATGAATGCCTGACTCTACGAAATATCTCACCACTTTTTACCGTGGAAGAATTTCGAGACTTGGCCTATTAAGTCTCGAAATTCTTCCACGGTAAAAAGTGGTGAGATATTTCGTAGAGTCAGGCATTCATAGGTATTTTTGCATAGGTACCTTAAGCTATGTAAGTGTGATTGCCAAGTCACAAAATTTTATTTAGCAAGCAATTAATAGTAGATTATACACCAAGGGGATAAAGCACTGTTTTATGTCACGGGAGCGAATTGAATCCCGAACGTAACGAAGGACTCATAATTTAACTCCTGAGCGTAGCGAGGGAGTTATAAGTTAATTCCTGAGCGAAGCGAGGGAATGAAGACTGAGTCCTGAGTGCAGTGAGGGGTTCAACCGCCCAAGACTAAAACAGTCTTATCCCCGAGGTGTATACTCTACTTTTCACACCTTATGCGAGACAAAAAAACAGGCTCAGTAGATAAATAATGTTTATTTAGCAAATTAAAAGTACATAGTAACATTAGACACGTTAGTCCAATTATGGAAAGATAAGGTAATGTTTTTATTTGTCAAAATCGTTGTAGGCTTTTAGGTATTTTTCCTTTGACTTCTCTGGAAGCAGATTGTTGACAATGCCTATGGCATCTAATTTGATAAACTCAGGAGTCAAAACACTTTCATCACTCGACATTTTCAATATTATTTTTGAAATTAAATCTTCTATAGGCACCTACAAGAACTCGATTTGTTCGTCACGCGTGAACAAATGAAGGCGCGCGGCGTTCCAAATTCGAAAGCACAAGCCGTGGTCCTAGATTCGAAATTCGAATTTCGACCACCGCGCTCCTCCGGACCGGGGTGCACACGGAGGCAAACTTCATTTATTTTGTCAAATCAAGTAGGCCATGGCCTAGGACAAATTGTGTTTAGCAAAATTAAACTTTATGCATATAGTAATAAGAATTATGAAAAGTGAAATCATATTATTAACCAGCGGGTTATAATGAAATTCAGTACAACATTATAACCCGGCTAATACCAAGGGATTTAATGTCTTGCTTTCGGTAGGGTTTACATGACCTATAATTCGGCTTTGTCGAGCATGTGGTTTGAAAAGATTAATAAGAATGCCTGACTTGGCTCTACGAAATATCTCACCACTTTTTGCTGTGGAAGAGTTTCGAGACTTGGCCCTTTTTCACATGGAATGGTTTTTATGGAATTTCATTTCTTTTTGTAGACTTTGTATGGGAATGTTATTTTACCAACCGCAAATAACGTTTGTATAGTTTTGCAGGAAGAAACTGCAAACGTAACTTTGTAATCGTATGTATTTGTATAGGATTACAAACATACTTATGCAGTTTGTATATCTCTGAAACGTGACTGAAATTGCAATATTTTTAGGTTTTTTTATGAATTACTAGGCTAAAAACTAATTTCGTTTGAAATTTGGAGCTAGTGTGTCTGCTAGAAGTACATTAGAATTATGTTGATCGTCTATATATATAAATGCCTTTGTCCTGACTGACTCACTCACTCATCAACTAACGAACTTTGACGGACAATAGTTCTTAAACTAAAAGTTCAAATTGAATGTATTGATGTTATATGTTAGCCATATTATGCCCTACATGTTACTGCAAATTCAGGGTTCTAGCTTTAGCCAGCACAAAATTACAGGATGTTGAAAATGGCCTGAATGGCATTGAGAAAAGGATGGTACGGCCGTGCCCCCAGATTAGTCAGTTTCTTACAAATTGGGGCTGACAAATCATGACATGTATAGATCCCATAAAGGTAGAGTTACTTCTCCAGTCGAGTTGCTCCAACTGTGGACGATGAGATGAGATACGCTGCGCCGATATATTATTGTGATACGTGAAATCGGATGTGTAATATTGAATCGGTAAATCCTATATTTAAATGTTATACCATAAATGTATAAATGTTTTGGTTTTAACTTTAAAAGGTGTTTTATTTTTAATAAATACACTCGTTTTGAATCGGTTCAGTTCGGAAATAGACAAATGAACAGTTTCCGAACTGAACTTCCGTAAAAACGCGGTAAATAGTTTGCTATGTTGGTAAAGTTATTGATTTCAAAGCGACTACTTCTTTCTTCTTTCCTCTTGTAGCATTTCTTATTCTGTCCCTGTCTCCGACGCACAAGATGCCATTGACCTGCCAACAACAGTTATTTATTCTCTTTTCTGATTGGTTGTTCAAGTAGTAGGGATGAATGCTTGCAAAAAAAAGCGCGTCTCTTTGGTCACTACCAACATAACAAACTGTTTCGCGCCGACTCATCACGCATTTCCCTCCTCCTTCTGCATTTGGCATTCAGTGTTGGAGGTCGCGTACGGACCTTAGTTTTTAGTTTAACGTTAATTTAGCAGTTAGCTAAAACTTAAGTCATGGCTAATAACGACAATTTTGCGCAAGACGTGACCGATAATCAATTAAACGGAAATGGAGAGAACGGTGGAGGTGATACTCAACAAGATAATGGTAGCGAAGCTCCGGGACGCGATGACGACAGGTATATCGATTTTTACTTTGTATCGGCTTTAACTTGAAATTTTCCTGTATTTTGTTCGTTTGTACATTCCTATAAATTTTAAGTAGCAGCGGTTTTAATTGTAATATAAATTAGCTTTGTAATATTCCTTTCAGTTTACGATCTTTGCCCGCCGCAATGGCGGCGATCCCGGCATCATTCGAATCCATTGTAATCCTCTTTACGTTTTCAAAATTTTGCTTTTTTATCCTTACAGTTCGATCTTCGCAATATAAATATAATCCTAGATGTTATAGTTTTCGGGTAGAAGTTTCAGACTACTTTTCTCAGTATGTCCATTATCTCGGAAGGCGCGTGAGTAAAATGGCGTCGTATTTGCGCGTCGCTCGCACCCGGCTTTATCGTTATCGATTTGTCCGTCAGCTATGAAAGCGGTAATTGTATTTGCGGTTGGTTCGAGTAACTGGTGGCGAGCTGTTACTAATAGTCGCGGTACGGTCGTGTACTTGCAAGATTTTAAATCGGTGCTAGCTCGGGCGTCGACGGGCGGGGCGGCCGGCCCGGCGGCGCCTGCGGTCAGTTTGGGGCGCGACTAACGCTCTGTCTCTCTGCAGGTGTGAGCCTGCGTCGCCGCCGCAGCCGTCGCCGAGGATACGATGGTATTTACTTTGCTGCTGGGCTCACACAAAAGTAAAACACGACCAAACTGACTAGATTGATCTCTGGCCACTTAACTTTGGGCCTCGTTCTCTCTTGCCAATTTCAAATCTTGCGATATCACTGTAACATCTTGTTTCATTTTTTTTGTTGTCATATTGTATAATGTAAAATTTCCAGATTTCCTAATTTTAACTTACAGGTTCACAATTTGTTTTGCTGCAGTGCTTGGTGTTTGTTTTTTGAACAAAAATAGTAGCTGTAAAGTACTGTAAACAAGTACTGCATAGTTTTAATCATTAACTGTAATGTTAATTAAGTCAGTTTCTGAATCGAGACAACAACTGTCGGTGTCTGCTTCTAGTTTTTAATGCATATTTTAATGTTTACAGAAAACTCTTTGTTGGAGGATTGAGCTGGGAAACTACAGACAGTAAGCATATTTTATTTTTATATGTGATTATTCCAAATTTAAAGTGATGATCTAATTCAGTTCTGCTTCTGATATCATTGAAGAAAGCTTTTACCCACGCTTCTGAGATAAATATAGACTAGACATCCTGTTTACCCGATTTTACATGAAATAATAATGAATTTCTTAATTTTTCAGAGGAATTACGTGATCACTTCAGCGCGTATGGTGAAATCGACAGCATCAATGTGAAGACAGACCCCAACACCGGCAGATCACGAGGCTTCGCCTTCATCGTGTTTAAGGCCCCTGATTCCATCGACAAGGTCATGGCCGCCGGAGATCACACAATCAACAACAAGAAAGTAGACCCAAAGAAGGCCAAAGCGAGACACGGGAAGATATTCGTTGGAGGCCTCAGCAGTGAAATATCAGATGATGAAATCAAGAACTTCTTCAGCAACTTCGGAACCGTAAGTGTCTCTTATATATTCCACATACATGTAATGTCTAAGTTTGTTTATTTACCATGATGACAACTCCGGAATTGGTGAGATTTTATTTTTTCTAGAATATATCTGAAGATAAAACCGGGCCACTGATAATAAACTAATAAATATATATGTAATAGATGACGAGGCGGTTTTTATACAATAACTTTTTTCTTTAGATCATTGAAGTTGAAATGCCTTTTGACAAGACAAAGAACCAAAGAAAAGGATTCTGCTTCATCACATTCGAGTCAGAACAGGTGGTCAATGAACTTCTCAAGACTCCTAAACAGACCATCGCTGGGAAGGAGGTAAGCTTTGTTCTATCTATATGTCAATTAACTTCTGATGGATCCCATGACTGGGGACACTTAGAACTGGGTTAATGGGCTTGTGACCTTAGATTTGTTTATGATGCCATTCGAACCAGTTTTTGTAGATGAACAAATGTTTGTATGGAAGCAACTACATTTAAAGGACATTAATACCCAAAAATCGAGTTAAAGACGGACCTCGCTGACAGCAGCCGAAACGCTTCATACTGATTGGGTTTAAACCTTGGTCAGACACACGGCGCGACGCTGCGTCGCGCCGTGTGTCTGACCAAGGCTTTAAAGTATGACGTCACACCGTGCAATTTGTACTAACCCTTGCATGGAAAATGAAGTAAATTGCTGTTTCGGTTGCGAAATACTGCGTTTAGGTCCATAATTGTCATACAAATTTGTTTCAATAAAAGCGTAAGGATTCTATTGGTACGGTCAACGAATTTGATTCCTAGGCCATCATAGAACCTTGCCGTTGTAAATGCTATGTCAATACTTGTTGCTAGGATTATTGCGTCGCTATGTAGCAGTTAAAATGACAGGGTTCTACGGTAGCCTAGGAATCAAATTGGTTGACTGTACCTTTAAATTTACTCTTGGGCAATAAATAAAAAAACTTTTTTTTCTAAACTTACAAGGTTCATATCTTTTTATGATTTGAATTATATTTTGTAATTTATACTTAGTCATTTGATGGTTTACTATCCATTTAGCAACACGACGTTATCAATTTTAACACCACGCAACAAACCTATAATGCTCTTGATTCTCTCAAAATTGTCCCAAGCCCAGGGTCTAGCACAAAAATTGAAAATGGTAAAATCAGAAAGGTTCAATGTATATAGGTGTGTCCACACTGGTCGCATGCTCAGCCGAGCGGCTCCCCGAGCCGTCCACACGCTCGCCCGAGCGGCTCGGGCGAGCCTCGAATTAGCTCGCCGAGCGTCTTCCACACTGAGCGCGCACGCTAGGGCGAGCCGCGCTCGGCTAAAAAAAAAATTAAATTAAAATCCATTTATTTCAAGCTACATATAGGCTCATAACATAACACATAATTAAAACATTCATTATATAAGTCAAACAACACACAACCATAAGCTAAGCATGCGTCTAAGAGTGGACAGACCTTATAACAATCACTAATATTTAAGTATATCTGTTTGTTCTGAGCACCCAGTTGGTTTAAAGGCTCCATTAGATCGCCGGCGGAGTGGAATGAGGGAAGTATTCTTCCGTTTATTTCAACTCGTGAGGGGGATCCGCGCCATATCTATTCTGCACTGCTTCCGCGGACGGTCTGGTGGAGTCTTAAATGTGTATTTTAGCTGAACGTTAAAATGATGATCTAATTCAGTTCTGCTTCTGATATCATTGAAGAAGCTTTTACCCACACTCCTGAGTCGAAAAAGGGACCGCATCCAGGGTGGTATTATGTTCTTTGAAGTCTAATGAGTTTTTTTGGTTAGGTCGATGTGAAGAGGGCGACGCCGAAGCCCGACGGCCCCGGGGGCATGACCGGGCGTGGCGGCCGTGGCGGCCGGGGTTCGCGCGGCGGACGCGGCGGCCGCGGTGGCTACGGCGGCCAGGGTGCCTGGGGCAACCAGGGCTATGGCGGCTATGGCTACGGCCAGGGCGGCTATGGCGGCGGCTACGACGGCTACGGCTACGGGGGCTACGGCTACGATGGCTACGGGGGCTACGGCGGTTACGATTACTCCGGATACCCCAATTACGGTAAACGCGGCAAGCAGAACTAGATTATTAGGGACCCACCGCTAGCCTGCTCACCGACACATTACCTCGACTGATGTTACCTGATCCTTAGGATGTAAATGTAGAGTAAGGCTGTTCGGCACTGGCCGGCCGCGCTAGGTTAACGTTGCACGCGGGGCGACTCCGTCCTTGAGATGCCTATTTACCTTATAATGTATATCTTACATTTGATTCGAAGAGATCGACATCACGTGAACTTTAGCTATATATGTTAGTGTGTAGAAAATATTTATTTTTCTATTATAACTATTTACTTTTAATATTCTATCGAGATAATGTGTAGTTGAATGTTGTCGGGGTGACAGTATATATATCTGAATATAACCATGGGTTGATCTAATCTTTTTGAGTATTTATGAATTCATCATTTCATATAACTTGTTTGCGATTCATTTTAATTTTGCATATCTGTTTAGTTTTGGGATAATATTAGCATCACTGTTGGCACACTGTCTCGACGCCCAGCGTCTGTAGTGTATACTGTATACTGTGTACTCGCGCGTGCTTGAGGTGTATGTGAGGTGTAGGCTTGTAGTGCAGTGCCCGTGGAGCTCACTTTGTCATCGTTTCAGTTTCACTGGGTATATCTGTACATATGTTACCTGCCTTATGTTTTATAAGTTTTATTTGTAATACCACTTTTGACATATGTAGCAATGTCGCTCGAGTTTTTATTTTCTTTTGGTATTTAGTTTTACCTAATACTCTCGCCACTTGCTACATCTGGGAAATGGGGTAATATATGGAGAGACATTGTGAAAGTGATAAAGATATGATGAAGCTTTTAATAAAGCACTGTTACGAAAATTCTCAATGTGTTTCCATATATCACCCCAGTCCACCTCCCGCACCCCAACGACCGCCACATCACTCATCGGCTAACTCATCACTAACCTCACTGGGCCACGCGGACACTAGGACCACTTTACTGCAAAAACACAATGGAAGGGATAGTTCAGACAGTCGAGTTACTGGTTAAGAGCGGAGCATTAGATAGTGGAGTGGAAGGAATCGGTGCGAATAGTTGATCGAGCGAGTATCGTAGTAGTGTGTGCGATATAGTGCACTAATGGCATTGTGTTGGGCAGACTACGGCGGTTACGGAGGATATGAAGGCGGCTACGGCGCGCGCACGGCTCCTCGCGGGAAAGGTACTCCCACGACACCCAATAGTTACCATCTGCACCGATCGTTGTTGCGCTACTAATTCGTTGACTGATCTCCCAACTCTTCACTAGTCTTGACGGCATCCAGTAGACTTTTTTGTGTTTGTAGTCTTGTCTGTCCGGCTTCCACGTAACGTACCGTAGCGTAGTCTCTACGGAGAATAGAAGCTGTTTCTAACCCATACTCCTAGTATCTTGAGAGTGCATTCATTACTATTTTGCTTTTGCATGGCCTTAATATCACTATCCACCGACTAGTGATGAATGCACACGAAGCTTGTCCATGTCTCGGTTTGTTCTTAGTTACACATAATCTGAGTGCACGTTAGAATAAGGGCGGGTTGCGTCGACAACGGCGTACCGGTTGACGTTAAAACGGACGTAATCGATTTACGGTTTGAAACAACCGGCCCTTAGACTACAATATACCAACAGATTAGCCCGAAAGAGCTCGAACAGATGCGGTCTATATAGTCTCGTGACGTAGTAGTGCGCCAACAGTGGTGCGGCAGACATGTGCGCGAGCTTTTGAGATGTGGCCTTGGCCCGGCGGGGAGTGGAGACGTTATCTCAAGTGGAGATGGTGGTGTTACAGCCGGCTACCAGGGCGGCAAGCAGCGCGGCGGCGGCGGCGGCGGCCGCGCCAACCAGAGGCACCAGCCCTACTGAACCCGACACTCTCGCGTACCTGCCAATAGTCATCTCAGTCCAATAGTAAGGTGAGCTCTCTGCACTACCCCCTCTATTCTTACATTCTCTTGTAGTTTTTGCTCCCCTTTGCTCGGAACTTGAATTGTTGTATGATGAAGTTGCACACGTCTGAGAGCTCCGACGCGAGCCTCGGTGCTAGCGATAGCAGAACCCCCCGAGGTGTCCGCGCTCGTGGATGACGCCCGTGCGGCGTGCACGGTCTGACGCGAGCCCGACGCTCGCGCAGCTGGTCTCTAGTGCGGTGGACGATGAGTGACTGTTGTTGGTTGTTGCAGGTTAAGTGCCCGGTCATGAATGCCCCCCGTGCATCTCGCTCCGCCGCGCCGGGGGCACTTCATTCCATTCCACATTATTATTATAAGAAATTAATCTTTTTTAAGAAGATTTTTTAAGGATAAAATATTGTCTCGTGTAACTGTGCCGCGCTTGGTCGGCCGTTACGAACTTATTATAATATAGAATGAATTATAGATTCACTGAGTATTATTGCAGATTGATTAGATTCTTTATTTAAATTGTTTCCTTTTGAATTCGAGTCCAGTAACTTACAGTTTTGGGGTCGTGAGCCGCCGCGCTGCGTGTGTGTGAATGAGTGAGGACGCAAGCGCCTGCACTGACAGATTGATAGGGATCTCATTACAGAAATGTTGTACTTTTGTATGTTTTAATTTTGGTAATCTAACAAGAAATCAGAATCATGTATTTTATACAAACTTAGATGTTTCTTCCATTGAGTAGGAATGAAATTAAATTCTTAGATTAAGTCTCGGACATGAACAAACTTCTGAAGATATACGATTGTGTATGTCGAAATAAAACGAATGTGTAAATAAACAACTGACTTTTAGTCTTGTCTTTGTGTTCGAATGAGTAAAGAACCAGGTTTCGCCTTGTCAATATGATTATTCTCATAATATAAATGGCATGCAGTATTTTGCCTGATCGCGGCATAACTTAACCATGTAATTTGACATTCAAGGGTGCCACTTATAATTTTCTTAGATATTATCAGCAAAAAGCTTTTTCTTGTACCATTACGAGAAGTACTTACATTTTATCTATAAAGGATCTTCACACTTGAAAATTCTGTATAAAACTTTACTTGGCTCTTTCATTGAAATCATTGTAAAATATCCGTCAACCAACCACCATGTTCTGCAAACTTGTTTTGGGATTGGTTCTCCTGGGAGTTGCGAGCTATGCAGAGGAGGAGTATGTGAAGTAAGTATTCTTTCATTTATTACTTCTGGTCGCCATTCCTCGGGAAAGAAAATAATCCCTTTAATTCAATGTATGTATGGTTGACGAAATGTAAATTGCACCGATTCGTAGAACACAGTGGCATGGCTAATCGGTGCAAATTATAATTCGTCAACGTATACCAGTTTTTGAAATTACGAGTTGAGTGGATTCGGAGATTACGACTACACAACTTTACATACAAGTCATAAACTTCAGCCCCGTTTGGCGAATTTCATTAGTCCAAACAACAGGTCAATGGGATTAGTTCCAGCTTCGCCGGATTCCTGTTTCGCCGGATTCTTGTTTCGACGGATTCTTGATTCGTTGGAATTTTTCAATTATAGAAAACTATTTAAAATCCGACGAAATAATAATCCGGCGAAACAGGAATCCGGCGAATCCGGAACTAATCGTCAATGGCAAGTCGTTGGCCAAGTGCCTCAGTGTAACCTGCACGGTTAGCACAAGACTGCACGCGAGCTCACGATTTTCTCGTACCTTACGCCTCTTTCTAAGTTTTCTAATAAGAGAGATTTGTAGTGCGAGAAAAATCGTGAGAGCTTGCGCGCAGTCTTGTGATAGCCGTGCTTTAGTTCCTTGTAAAATTGTAGCTGAAACTTAAAGGGGGTGTTACATGGTCCTGAATTTAGAATCCTGAATGAGTTAGGAACTGGGAGTGTAACCGGTTTTTTTTTGTATGGGAACGAAAACTTTATTTTTTCGTTCTTTGTTAATTGTTTCATTTTCTAATTGGGCAATCTAATCATCAGCACTCGTTACTTCAAAACACAACTGAGTCCTACATATGAAGTATAAAATAGTTCGAGATATGTGGTTATTGCAAAAAAACCGGTTACAATCCCTCGGTAGGAAAATGATTCAGGAAAGTGTAACCGCATTTAGATTTAGGATCCTTAGATTACACGGTTACACCTTCATTAAATCAGCTTCCTTTCAAACACCCGCCAACCCGCAACAGTACCTTTTGCTGTAGCTATGTACTGAGGGCCTACCGCGAATGGCATTCGAAGTTTTCCCTCTCTGTTGCACTTACGTACGAACTCGTAAGTATGACAGAGATGTAGTGAATAATCATTTCCCATCGTATTTTCTCGGAAATGTTCGTATTTGTCATGCTACATCCGTCAACTTCGGTACTTTTTGTACTGTGCGTGACCGACTGAAATAGCAAGACACGTTCGTACGTTTCCGTGAAAAAACGATGGGAAACCATTATGCACTACATCTTGTACCATTGTGCATTGGTAGGGCATTTGAACCATAGAGGAATATATACATGTAGGGCGTCCCAAACTTATGGGACATGAAGGGGAAGTACCTTAAATATCGTCGATAGTGTATTTTGCTGAAAAAAGACTGTTATGAGCCGGAGCTCCATCTTGTTGGAAAATTAAGAGGGTATCCTAGCAGCATTTTTCCATACAAACGTATTCCCCTATTTCCTTCCTGGTTGATCCCTCTAGAGGACTCGTTTTTTTTTATAAAATCTAGGTGCACTGTATCTATGCCCCTGTCATTTACTTTTTCCCAAAAAATAATTACCAAAACAGATACGAATTTTCGAAAACCTAAAAAATGCCCCATTTTTACTGTCATATTCAGATGACTGCCAGACAAATATGAAAAGTTTTTACGTTAAAACAAAATAATAGGAACATAGATCTACTCTTCCTCTAAATTTCAACACCAAACATAATTGAATCGGCGCAGGTTTGGCGGAGAAAACAGGGGAATACAAAGCATCGATCTTGTCAAGATTTTGTAGTGAAAATCGGTCTGAGACTGCGGTTGTCCCTATTGCGCATCGCACGCGGTCGCTTGGGCGCAACGCAACGGCAATAGTTTGTACAAATACCTATTTCTCAATTGTATCGCAGACCGACTGCGCTCTTAAGCTACGGCAGTTTCAATATACAGGGCGTCCCAAACTTATGGGACATGAAGGGGAAGTACCTTAAATATCATCGATAGTGTATTTTGCTGAAAAAAGACTGTTATGAGCCGGAGCTCCATCTTGTTGGAAAATTAAGCTACGGCAGTTTCATGTATGTTTTTAAAATGATTAAATTTGATTTGATGAATAATTTTACGTTGTTCCTTTCTTTTAAAATACAAGGTTACTAAAGCAGAGTTATTATTTTTTAGCTATTCTTTCGATTGACATCATAAAAGTAGGATGATTTTTTTTGACATTTAAGTCTGTTCGATTCCCAGACGAAGCAAGTAATTTTTAGAAAATCTGAATGCCGAATTACTAACTTTTAAAAATAACAGTCTTCTTTCAGCAAAATACACTATGTGCGATATTTAAGGTACTTCCCCTTCATGTCCCATAAGTTTGGGACGCCCTGTATACTGAGATTATAAAGGGGGCGTACTTTTCATGCCGATGACATCAATTTGACGTCACGCTGCATACAGGATGATCCCAAATAGTTTGATTGTAATTATTAATCATTAGTCGTCAATCATTTTAATCATGTACAAATTACTTCAAAAGTAATCTATTTACACGTGGAATAAATAATCGGTACCTACTTGATATGTGAAACGTAAATTAAACTATTTGTTTTGTTTTTATACGTACATTTTATTAAATGGTATTGTTACCACCAGGGCCCGTACTTATTTATTGCCGTTGACGCAGAAACGACGTCACGCTGCATAGAGTTTGATTGCAAGTGTATGTATAAAAACAAAACAAATAGTTTAATTTACGTTTCACGTATCAAGTAGGTACCTATTAATTATTCCAAGTGTGAGTAGAATACGTTTGAAGTAATTTGTACATGATTAAAATGATTGATAATTACAATAAATCTATTTGGGATCATCCTATATGCAGCGTGACGTCAAATTGATGTCATCGGCATGAAAAGTACGCCCCCTGTATATTACATATACACAGCGCCCATCAATGGGAGTTATTTCATTGATTTCATAGATGGCGCTATTGGTCGCAGAGGTCGAATGGAAGTTTCATATGATCATATGAAATGAATTGATTTAGTAGTCCATGATGTCCTGGTAACGAATTCTTTCCTCTAATAGAGCCGCTAGATGGCGTATTCGGGAAGATCTAACGAAATGAATTGATTTCGCAGTCCATGATATCCTGGCAGGAGATCATGAAGAATAGACAGAAGAATAGGGATAGAGGTCGAAGTTCCATTCGAAATTAATTTATACTCCAGGCAAAATACGGTTTTGAAAAACATGAATCTATAATAGCGTTTTTTTCCTTTATCATTTTAAAACATTATTCTAAGATGCTTTATTCAAGAATCCAACAAACTTTCCATCCGGAAGTATTTAAATAGATTTAAATAAAGCATGAATTGTTTTTTATTATTATTTATCTTGAACCAAAATAAAGATAAAACCATTTATTCATATTTTTTCTGACTTTTCAAAAGCTAGTTAAGTTATCATTTTTTGATGTCTGAAATTTTGTTGGATTATGTCGCTAGGTATAGTATTTTTTCTACTCCTGTACCGTTATCTGTCATTTATATAGGCTGTAGCTCAAATACAATGACACCACTAATAAGTCGTCGAAAAACTCTATGCTCTATGACCCAAAAAACGCACTGTTTAGCGTACTTTTTTGGTTCATACATTTTTCATAAAAGCACTGTTTAACTTTTTTTTAATCGGCCGCTATATTGCAGTGGTGCCAACTTCATAAACTAATATTTCGAAATAAAAGTATTTATTTACGATTTAACATTTGTATATTATAAATTATTTACCACAATAATAATAAATCATCATCTATTGTGTGTTAAATTACATGTTTTATAAATTATTGGTATTATTTATGAACATAAACAGTTCAAATTAATTCCGAGTCCGGATTCGGTTTGGTTCGGATGGCAAGTGCAAACAAATTAAAAACAAAACAAACCATAAACAAGAAGTTTCACATTTCCGATTTCCCACCAAAATATATACAGTTCAAAATGAAAAGATGAACGATGATAAACTATTAGTCCTAGACTATTAAGATTTGATTCGTGTTTGTGAAGACAAAAGTGTACGTTCCTTTTAAAATGGTCGAAGAAATTAATAACTGCACTCCTGAAGAAATTGCGTGAGTAGCAAAAGTACTACTAGCCTATAGTCTGGACGTTTAGGTATTTAAAAAAATGTAAACAAAAAACACCACGTGACTTGGTCTATCAGCCAATAAGATAATACCATAGATACAAAAAGTTGCTATGATTGGTTGAATGACCAAGTCACGTGGTGTTTTTTGTTTACATTTTTTTAAATACCTAAACGTCCAGACTATAAGTCTGCCGTTTTCAGGTGTCTGAGTAGGTAACAATCATCCAAACTTACAAACGTTTGCAATTATATTATGAGTAGAAAGTGAAATTACTATATTATGGTTTTCAATACTTGTGTGAATACTGTTATTTTAAATAAGAGTCATGTACCTATTACTATTCTTATAAACCATTCAATTTGGTTCCGTTTGCATCATTTTGAGGGATGTATTACGAAAGTGACTACAACCTAACCACACTTACTGAATTTTTTTTTCGAAATATTTAATTTTTAGTGGTAAAAGCAATTGCTGCGAGCACGAAATTGGAGCCCCGGCAGAATGTAGAAGCCTAGAGCTACTTTCCTCCTTCCAAGTCCAAAGGCTTTTCTTTTCAACAGAGCCTTGAGCCCTGGCCGATGACCGAGGACGAAGTAAGATCGATGCAATATCCTTCCATAAATCTCGCACGTAAGGAAACCCAGAGTTAGGAACCTTCTTGAAATTTCAAAAGACTGCATTACTTCTGCGGCAGCAAGGGATAAATTAAGGCACCACAGAACACCAGTGAGCTCTGGCAGAAGCCTGAAGGCCGAACTTCTTTGGAAGGCCAAAAAGACTCAGAAGCAGAACCTCTTCATCACCTCCATCCCAGTAATTTGATATGAGACCGAAGACGAATTTCAAGGTCCGCTTAAGATCCACCACCACCACCACCACGACCACGTACCGGAAGGCGAGGCGTGGGTAGGCCCCCCACAAGGTGGACTGATGACCTGGTAAAGGTCGCGGGAGTCCGCTGGATGAGGGTGGCGCAGGACCGGTCATTTCGGCACTCTTTGGGGGAGACCTATGTCCACGTCTACGTCTTTCGGCTGATATGATGATGATGAAGTTGGAATATATATTTAAGTTTGTAATGCTTTGGCGTAGCTGTAATTGCAATTGTACTTTGGTAAATAAATAGCAAGTAAGGCTGACTCCACGCACCATTGCTCCACGCAGCACCCAGTCGTATCCGATGTTCCACAGAAGAGGGCCGTGAACCGCGAACCTTGTGGAACACCGCACGACATAGCTCGTCTCCCCCATCCGTCCTTTAGAGACTGAGGAAAGATCCTGTTCTTGCCTCAAAATAAACCCACCACACGTTGCAGGTAGGAAGACACGTTGTGGTATTGCAGCGACGCCAAAATTGTTTCCCAGGGCAGGGTATTAAAGGCGTTACAAATGTCGAGTGAAATCGCCATGACTACCCCGCCTTCGGCTATAGATTCCTCAGTTGTATGACGCACTCGAACGTTCGCGTCCAGCGTTGAGCGGAGCGGACGGAAGCCATACTGGAATTCGCTCAGGCCCGGCTGCATGCTTCTGACATGGCGGCGGGCAGCAAGCACACGCTCAAAAAGCTTGCTTGTCTCATCAAGAAGTACGATGGGACGACGGTACGCCGACGACTGATCAGGTGGGCGCCCATCCTATCGGAGGAGAAAATATAGGTACATACCTACGGTAACGCAGCGCACCCTTTAATTTTTTTATTTATCGTATGGCGGTTACACACTGGTACATATATGTATTCGTATTGATGTCGCTGATAGAGTTCCAGTGTGCGCTGCGAGGTTCAGAAGGAACAGTGCAGCTGTCGAGTTTGTTGTTCATTTAGCACCACCCGGAGGTCACGAGTAGGGTTTCTAGGGTGATTCCTACGGACGTAGAACAACAACAACCTGTACATGACTCTATTCTTAAGTAGGTAATTAAGAGCGTGTGTTTTGAACACCTGTTACTTCTGCTGCTGACTGTATAATGCTTTTTTGTAGTGACATCCCTGAGCTGTGCCTGACCATGTCCAAGACGCCGGTGAGCTGCACGGACCTGGACGTGTTCTCGCTGGACGACGGTCTGCGCGCGCACCCCGACGAGTGCACGCTGTTCTACTACTGTGTGGAGCCGGCGCGCGCGCCGATCTGCCGGCAGTGCCCCGGCGGCCTGCACTTCAACGCGACGGCGCGCGTCTGCGACCAGCCCGGGCGCGCAGGCTGCCAGACCAACCAACAATAGACCAACACTGATATCACATGGCATTTTGATTAAATAGTATCCAGCTTATTCAAATGTTTGTTTTCATACACACATTTCACACTTGTCACATAGAGAGTGAGTGAGATAGATAAAGAGTAAGGGTTATAGATGAGAGAGTCAGGGAGATATATAAGAGAGAGGGAAATAGATTTGAGCGTGATGGAGATATGGAGAGCGAGGGAGATAGGTTGAGAGCGAGGGAGATACATAGAACGTGAGGAAGACAATGAGAGCGAGCTAGACAGAGTGAGGGAGATATGTAGAAAGCGAGGGAGACAGAATGATGGAGACCGATAAAGAGCGAGGAGACCGATAGAGAGCGAGGGAGACATAGTGAGGGAGACAGATACAGAGCGAGGGAGACAGTGAGGGAGACAGATATTTTGATTTATTTTATTCAATAACAAATTACATTGTGTTTGAATGTCATGCCTTAAACCTAATAATATATACAAATATGATACACTATTTAGATTGATATTATACACAGGTAAAAAGCATTTACAATGTCAACAATAACTTAATACATAATCCAATTCAACAAAATATAATAATAACAATAGAAAACATTAAATGTCATAACGCCATGCTTAATAAACACAAAATATTCATTTCAAACTATCCTTCATAAAATCAGTCACCGAGTAATAACATTTTTCGAGTAGAAACTCTTTCAATCTTGCGTTGAAAATGTGTCTGTTATCAATTGTTTTGAACTTAAATGGTAGCCTATTAAACAGCGACAACACAGCTTGATAACGAGTAGCATGTTTTATAATGTTCAGTTTTAGTACTATCCTGTTCGGTATATCTTTTCTTCTAGTTAAGATTCTGGCATCCTTCTCACTCTTGCTTTCGTAGGATTCTAAATGCTTGATGAAGTTTTATGAGTGCTTAGATTTAAGTTGTTAACTTCAAACCATTTACTAAAGGCTATTAAAGCCGCGTTAACTGTTTCGTTGAGAAGCGTCGTGTTTTCGGCAGCAATTACTGCATTTGTGTCATCAGTAAAACTACGGTCTTTGCGTGAGGCACTATTTTATTCATGTAAGACATAAGGTCGTAAAGTATAAAAAACAGTGGGCCCAAGATGGATCCCTGGGGCACGCCACCCCTTAAGTTTGTCAACTTGACTTGAAAAGCTTTTCTGTTCCATTTTTGATAGATACGACTCGAAAAACTTTAATAATTTGCCTCTAACGCCGTAGTGCTCGAGTTTGTGTAAGAGTATGATATGATCTACAGTGTCGAACGCCGAACTAAGATCGAGGAAAAGACCCGCGACCTTTTTTTATTTCCTAATTCATTCACTGCATCTTTGATTAATGTGTCAACGACTTCGCTTGTACCGACAGATTTTCGGTATCCGAATTGTCTACTATTGAGAACGTGGTGTAGATTGAGGTGCCTTAGCAGTCGCACTTTCGTTATTTTTTCTAAAATTTTTGATGTTGTAGGTAACAAGGATATGGGCCTATAATTCTTTGGGTCACTTTTTGACCCCTTTTTATTTATAGGTAATATCCTGGCTATTTTAAGTTGGTCTGGGAATGTGCTCAATCTAAAGCATTCGTTAAATAAGTTTGCAAGGGGCTCAGCTTGCAAGTCCACATTTTCTTTAATGACCGTAATAGGTATTTCGTCGTGTTTTACTGATGTTTTTGGTGCCATTTCTTTGATTAGTTTAAAGACTTCACTCGGAGTAACGACGTTGTATTCCATGCAGTTCTCAACTCTTGCAGCATGTTCTTCAAGCAGTTTTAAGGCTTATAGAGAGCGAGGGTGAAAGATAAAGAGCGAGTTAGATAGACTGAGAGCGAGGGAGATAGATGAAAGAGTGAGTGACAACTGAGCTGTGCCTGACCATGTATGCGACCCCGGTGAGCTGCGCAGACCTGGACCTCCCCCGACGAGTGCACACTCCACTACTGCGTGGAGCTGGCGCATAAACATTGAATTATAGAAATTTACTGATGAAGCTAGTTACGTTAAAGTGAGAGATAGGTACTGAAATGTCCATTAACAAAAACAACAAAACAAACAATAGACGTTTATTAAATTTCGACAAATACAGGAGGGACAGAAACAGAACTTGTTAATTTGGTAATAACTCCAAAACTCCTCATCCGTCGCGTTCAACGGGTCCGGTTAATGTACGGCCCAATAATCCCTTCCAATCGTCCCTTTTTAACTCATGAATAGTCATGAATAAAGAGAGAGAAAGGTACGGTCATGTCTAAAAATATGTATACGATTTTCAATCATATTCCCCAGGAATAAGTTCAAAACCGTAAATGTTAGTAGACGTGACGTGACTATACTTCGACGCGGATTATTGGGCCCTATCTATACATTGGACGGCGAGGCGGTGTTCTTGCATGGTCTCCTTCAGCAGGGCTGCGAGCTCGCCGTGGCGAACAGCACGTCGAGGGCGTTGCACAGGGCGCGGTAGTTGAGCTGGAAACAAGACAAGTTATTAAAACCTGAGCGTCTAGCGTCTACTGCGAAAGTATTTGACGCCAAGGGTGAAAAATCTGCGATTCTCGCGAGGCTTTCTTTATTACCGCCCGTGACAAGTATTTAATTTTACGTCTCCCCTGGCCAGGAAGTGGGAATTTCCACATGCGTAGCAGGCGGTAATTGCATTTTTTTAATACCACATCAATGGCAAACAAGTTACGGCCTTCCTGATTGTAAACTGTCACTGCAGCCTATTGACGCTTGCGACTCAGTGTCACATGATGCCGACCCTAAAAGTAAGTAGTGTACCTCGTCGCCGCAGCCGCGCTGGTAGCCAAAGGCCCTGTAGACGAGGTCACGCTCCCGCGCCGACACGAGCGAGAGCAGCCCGCGCGTGCACAGCGCGCGGTCCGCGGACACGCGCGGGATCGTGCCGCAGCGCTCCTTGTCCATGTCCTGGGGGAAAGTGTGGTTAAGAGTGAGACAGGTTTAAGCGTTCATGCTCGCCGTTTTTGTAAGTCAGGAGTGGCTCGATTTAGGGCTGGTGGACTCACTGTTGCCACTACACAGGATCTTGCAGTCCTACGCGCAAGCGCTGACTAACAACATCCTTCTTATTATTTATTCTATCCCAATAGGTCAACACCAGCCTATATACGTCGCACTGCAGGGCACATGCTGCCTCTCATGAATGTGGCCCAGTGCGGGTTGGGGACTTCACAAGGTACACCTTTACATTTATTCGCAGATATATGCAGGTTTCCTCACGATGTGTCCCTCCTGCACCGTAAAGTTGCTGGAAAATATTAAATCATATTCCGTAAGTTCCGAAAAACTCATCGGTGCGAGCCGAGATTCGAACCCAGGAACGCTGTTTGACAGCCGCAAGTAGCGCGCAATTAGGTGTCAAAGTAAATTTAACTTGTACCTTTGCCCTTTAAATTATGTCGAATCCTCTTGGTAAACAGATTAAATTAGTCTTAAATTAATCTGACAACGGATCCAGAGTGTGTGACGAGTTGACGACTCGTCATGAGATAATATCATTGTCACGCACCTTAAACACTTCGAGAATATTCGACAGCTGATCAGGGAACTTGGCTAGCTTGGCGAGGGCCATAGACACGATGTTCCTCTCCTCAAAGTTGAGGTGGTTAAGCGGCGAGTCAATGGTGGGCACGTGCGGGATGGGCTCCAGCAGTGGTGCCCGCTCGAGGCCACCTTGCGTGTTGCACTCGCCCACGATATCCGCGAAGCGCCGGTATTCCACGTAGCGGCGACGCACGGGCGCGGAGAATCTGGAAATATTGAGAAGTGATAATCAAGTGTCATGTTTGACAGGCAGTATGTGGTCGATATAACGCCTCTGCTTGGAAAAGGGTTAAGATTACCAAGACTACGATATGATTAAACTCAGTGGGTAGCAAAAGTTGTATAAACCTCTTATGTCGTTGAAAATCTGACATTCTGATTTAGAACCAAGCGGTCTGCAGGGCTTGCTCCGATGTGTCTGGTTTATGTACTATCCAGTCATACGAGGAGAACTGTTTAACAATTCTGATATGAAACTGACTTGAGCTGTATCTGTGATAGTTCAAAGCGGCCGAAAAGGTTTTCAGCACTTTTAGAAAAAGCCGTAGGTAAATCAGAATCACACATTCTTACACTTCTATTTCTTTAGCTCTGTTCAGCCGGCTACAGATATGAATAGGGACCACTCACACTTCCATGAGCGTGTCCATCTCGAGCGGCGTGAGCGCGAGTCCCGCGGACGCGAGCCCGCGGTAAAAGTCCGCGCGCGGGATAACCAGCTCGTTGTGCTTGTCGAACTGCTGCAGGAAGTCCAGGGGTCGGATGCCGTCGCGGACCATCTAGAGACAAAGACTTGAATCTGTGACTGATGAATTGATGACATTGCTCTTCGACTATGGACCGTGACCGCATGTAATTTGGCAGACTGTATTTGGCAGACCTCTTAGATAAGAAGGAAGGATTCCAGTCCGCTGGACTGATACAGATGTATCAGTCCAGCGGACTGGAATCCTTCCTCTGGCGCATTTATTATTATCATTGATGACATAAATTTACATAACAGAGCGGAGTCCAGAAATATTTTCCTACTTAAACCTGACTTGAAGGGGTTTCTTCGTGACTCGCGACTTGTTACAGAACTTGCAGATACTATTAGTAATCGTAATCGTGTTTAACTTTAGTGATTCGGTCAACCATGCTGTACAACCGTTATTTTGAAATAGCAGGTAAATTCACCGAACATCAGCCACGTCCTTGGGCAACCTTTTGCAATTTATGTATCTTCTACTCATGTATCCAAGGTATACTCGTACGTAAGACATTGTGAAGTCTAGACTTGAACCTACCTTGCCCTTGATCTTAGCAAGTATCTGCACAATATCCGTCTCCAGCGGGTTGACCTTCTTACTCTTCAGCCCGCGCGGCGCGGGCGGGGGGCCGGAGATGACAGCACTCTCCACCGCTCTTTCCACCAGCTCATCCAATAGTTTGACGTAGCTGAAGCCGCAGTCGTCTAGGTAGCGGAGCTCCAAAGCTCGGACTTGCTCGGGTGTTGGGAGTACGCCTAGTCGAGCTAGAACGCGACGGAGCTGACCGCGGGATACGTGGCCGTTGTTGTGTCTGCGAACAAGTACAGTATGGTTACTATGCATGGTTATGGGATATGGGTAAGTAAGTAGTAGACTTCTTGATTACCGATAGCAAAAAAGTGTAAGTTTCGATCGATTAATCAGGACCCAAGGGCGTCACCAGCTGACGGCCTACGGAAGTACTGTTATTGCAAATGTGTCATCTTTGGCGCTACTCACTCATCATGCTCCCCAAACGAAGGCCTCAGATCGATGGACCGCTCCTTGACCGCGGCGCGCACGCGCAGCAGCGCCGCCTGCGCCGCGTCTAGCTCGTGCTCGCCGAGCCCGCCGCGGTCGCTCGCCGAGCCGCGCGCCGGTAGCCCCGCCACCGCCGCAGCCGCACCGCCGGCTTGCACGTCTGGGTGCTTTTCAAGCTCTTTTATCGCGAATACTGCAAAGGTAACGTTTTATTAGGTTACGGGGAAATGTGGAAGTCGTTGGTCTAGTTTACCCTCGGAGTTGCGAGTTGCTTCCGCAAATACTAGATCGGCACAAATTAAATGGAGTGCTAGTGTTCACGCTGAAAACAATTTCTACCTGTTGTTCTCAAACTCTTTTAGCGCAAGCGACATTTGTTATTGGCGTCCACGAAATGCCCCAAACCCCCCATCACAAGTGGCAGCTGTCATTGGAGTCTACGTAGTAGCCCAGTATACACACGGCATTCAACGTCAGAACTAGCCCAGCCGGGCTATGCCCTGCATCTGACAGTACCTTGGTCACAATCATCCTCGAACGTCCTCCAGCACACGCGGCCGTTGTCGTTGGGGTCCACGTAATGTCCCAAACCCCCCAGCACAAGTGGCAGCTGATGTCATTGGAGTCTACGTAGTAGCCCAGCATACACACGGCGTTCAACGTCAGAACTAGCCCAGCCGGACTATGCCCTGCATCTGACAGTACCTTGGTCACAATCATCCTCGAACGTCCTCCAGCACACGCGGCCGTTGTCGTTGGGGTCCACGTAATGTCGCAGCACACATATGGCCTCTTGCGGTGACAGGACGGTACCCAGCCCCATCGCGTCCATGGCGCGCCGGAACTCTGCTGGGGCGATGCGACCGCTGTTCAGTGGGTCGTAGTCCTGAAAGTTGGGTACTATTGAAATGGAAGCACCAAAGGCGCTGATAAATATCTGAGAGGAGATGGGTTGCTTAGGTAGCGCTACCCCCCCCCCCCCCCCCTTTTTCAACCAAAATAGGCAGGTTGGATGTCACTTGCGGAAAATGCCCAGGATAAATTAACTAACTATTAATGAAACACCCTAACAGTCGTGTCGAGCTTCAGGTAATGACTTAAACTCGCTCTTAGTAATACCTCGTCTTATTTTCCACTAACCCGCTGGAACCGCTGGTAACGGAAGTGAAACTCTTTCATATTAGAACGATATAACAACTCTGACGCCCTTTCTTAGAGGCAACCGGCCATATTCCCTTCCCTACTACGTTTATTTCCTAGTTTCACGTCTACTAAACAGAAGCATAACTGACCCTAAAGAACTCTGAAACCCGTATCTTCCTCTGCAGCAAAAACTCCTGGACGCGCAGCATCAGCTCGACGAGCTGGCGCGAGGGCCGCGGCTGCTTCAGCATCGGGTGGAACACCTCGCTGGCGCCCAAGGGCTCCGTGGAGCGCCCCGCGTCGATCTCGGGCCGTGTCAGCTTCGGGAGCGTTGTGTCGATTAGGGCTGCGGGGTTGGTGTACTCCTGGGGAAAAGGAGAATACATTACAATAGCCACCAGCACGGCTATCACAACACAGCCCGCGAGCTGGCAAGATAGACTATATGTCCCTTTCTAATTATAACGCTTAGAAAGAGACTGCTGATAGTCAATGTCGCTGTGACACAGCTCGCTAGCCGACCTGTGCTAGCCGTGCTGGGCTGTAAAACAATGTTTATTGTTTTATCATAAGTATATATTTGTCGACTGGGCCAAAGAAGTCGAAAAAAAAAATGCAAAGAAGGGCTTTCTTCATTACCGTCTGTGGTTGCACCATTTTATGTCTTCTCCTGGGTAGGAATCAAATTAAATCAACATATATTTATTACCAAAACACAAAAAAATATACAAAACGGGAACTTATAACTAAATACAATATATTTATTTAATTGTTACGTAATGGGTACCAATCTTAGCGTATGCTATGCAGCTTAGCGCTAGTTTTCAGGTTGGTCCCTATGACAGGACCCAAATATTAAGGGTCAATCTTACACAAATCGAACTATTCCCTATAGTAAGCTCAATAAGGCTTGTGTTATAGGTACTAGACAACGATATATATAATAGATATAAAATAATATAAATACATAGAAAACATCCTACACTCAGAAACAAATATTCATGCTCATCACACAAATACTTGCCCTTACCGGGATTCGAACCCAGGCCTTTAGCTTCGTAGGCAGCGTCACTACCCACTGGGCTAACCGGTCGTCCAAAATTCAAATTGGTCGTTAAAATTGCCACTAATTTCAGCATACAATTTAACGAACCGATTTATGTTAAAAATGGTGTAGTTAATTCCGTAAAAACCTGACAACATCCGCTAATATTTTTTTACGAAAGACATACATTATGATTGCAGCGAAATTTGTGACACAGAACCATACGCAATCTTCTAGGTCTTCGAGTACCTTTGTCATCATGTAGCCTATACGTGCAATACTCGTAAAGCTATTTCAAGCTATAATAAAGAAATGATCGTAATAAATTAACTGGTTTGCTGACCGGCACTGTACAACATAACTCAATGTGACAAGAAGCCGCTCAAAACAACCAGATGTGATGCTCTGCTAGTGTTCCTAAAGTACGAAATATTCTATTGATCTCAGTTTTATTCAGACTGACCAGTGATTGACCCTAGTCTCACCTGATGGTAAGTGACGACAGAGCCTTGTCAGCCTTGTCAGAGACAGGTTCAGTAAAAAAAAAATAATAACACCCTATTCACTCTTGCTTTGAAAGTAGGTACCTAGATCGTAATTGTCAGAGAATACAGATGACGGGAGCGAAAATATCAAAATACCGTACCACGCCAAGCCCTCGGATGTCCTCCTTCTTAACGGCCTCCACAGCCTTGAGGAACTCGACGTAGTCCAGCGTGTACGAGTCCTTGATGAACCGGCGCACGAGCAGATTGAAGTCTTCCGTGGAGACCAGTATGCCGATGTAGTTGAGTATGCGCGCGAAGTGTGCGAACGTGATGCGACCGTCATTCTTTGCCACCTGGGAAGAAAACAAAGCTATGTGGGATAAAATAAATAGCTTAAAAAAAAAAAAAAAAATTAAACTGTTTATTGCATTAATTTAATTGTTACTAGTATGTCTAGGGTCAACTGTCCAACATTGAAACTTTGGTGCACAGTGAAACACCTCAATATTTCCAAAACCTGATGTTGCTAATAGATAGTCCTGTATAGCACATTAGGACGACCTGAGGAAACCCTTGTTACACGCTCTATATGTGGACGCGAAATGTGGAAGGAAAAGTCACAACAAACAATTTTCTAAATTTGACGCAAAAATTAAAAAATATAATAATATTTGTTTTATTTTTTGACAAAATATAGAATTTGATTTCATATTTTTTAATATCCCATTGCCTTCTGTACATCCCAAAGCGTCTATGGAAGTGTATGTTGATAAAAATGCTTCACTTTTTGTGGCATTTTTCATTGATAATCAAAAAAAAACCTTGTTTGTTCACAATGACACAGCAAACAATGAAACAATGTGTGACAACAACAACAATGACACAGCGATGTAAAACATTTTATAAAATTAATTTATATAAAATGACCCATTAATAACAACTATGTAAAACTCGATTAAATGCAAACAAATGTCGATACTAATAACACTTTTTCAGTGTAGATTAATACTGTTTCATTGTAGACATTCAGGTGTTTCATTGAATACATGTATAAGGACGCACTGAAACAAAACTCATTTTTCTTATAAATTATTTTTATACAGTAACTGTAATAGTAACGTATATTTTTTTAATAAGACGTGATAACTAATTAAATTGCCTATCTTAGTGCAAAATATCAGACACGTAACTTTAAAAACGTCGGAGATAGGATGTTTTGAAATTTTGGTGTTTCATTGATGGACAAGTTACCCTACTAATTGCTTAGCGCAATATCAATTTTTATTTGCTAAGCTTTGCTATTATCTATCACATTTCTAAGTTTAATCTATATAACTTAACTTATTTATATAATATAAGTGTTCGCATAACAATATTTATTTATTTATTTTCTATTATTTTACTTATCACACATGATCTTCTTCAGGGTACAGTTGATCATCTGTGGTTTATTCTCTATAATACCTATAACCTCACTGGGTAAACTATTTAGGATATGCGGTAAGTGACTGGACCATAGTCTTTGTGCGTATATGTTAGTACTTTTTGGTACAGTGAAGTTCTTACTTTTTTCTAGTACACGAAATGTAGCGGGTCTTTTATACCTAATTAGTTTATCCAGGTTATGGCTATATTCTATTACTAGCTGTTGCCCGCGACTTCGTCCGCGTAGAACTTAATACTTAGAAAATATAATGCAAACAAACTTCTACCATCTTAAGGGATGATTTCCGAGGCAAAAACTATTCTATATCCTTTGAAGGGTCTCAAATTATCTCTATACCAAATTTCATCTAGGTACATGGATTTCATCCAAACTTTCACCCCCTATTTCATACCCTTAGGGAATGATTTTCGGGATAAAAACTATCTAATGTCATTCTTCGGGACTCAAACGACCTTTATACCAAATTTCATCTAAACGGGATTCATCCAAATTTTCACCCTCCATTTCACCCCCTTAGGGAGTGATTTCCGGAATTACAACTATCCTATGTCCTTTCCCAGGACTCAAGCTATCTCTATACCAAATTGTATTAAAATGGGTTCCATCCGAATCTTCACCCCTAATTTCATCCCCTTAGGGGATGATTTCTGGGGTAAAAACTATCCCACGTCCTTTCCCAGGACTTAACCTATTACTATAAATAACTATAAATTTCATCAAAATAGATTACATCCAAATTTTCACCCCCCCCCCATACAAATTTCCACCCCCAATTTCAGCCCCTCAGATATAAAAACTACCCTTTGTCCTTCCCCGGGGCTCATTTCATCTAAATCGGTTCAGCGGTTTAGGCGTGAAGAGGTAACAGACAGACACACTTTCGCATTTATAATATTAGTATGGAAGTATGGATTATTAGTATGGATAGTATGGATTATTTCCGCTTGTCTTCCAAATAGAGGTGTAGCTGTAGACTCACTTCAAAAGAAAGAAGAAACGAAAAACTCATTCAAATATCTCAAAAAATTACGAAGCTACAACCGTTTTAATGTCGCTTGTTAGAGTGAGAAAACGATCAGGGACCGTGACGTCACGATCCTCGAGCGTCATAGTAAAAAACAATCGTTTCATTATAAAGGTGCGTTTTGCGGAAAAGAGACGCAACAAACCCCCTCTTAAAACTTTATACACTTATAACTTAGTGATTATCTATATAGCCTCTTGCGTTGTTTTTTTTTTCGAAATAATACAACATTATGATTATTTTGTTTAGTGTCTACATCCCTATTTTCGATAAGATAAGATAAAATAAGATTTCTTTATTGTCAGAACTGTGTACATTTAGTTGTTTTGGGTAAAATAAAGTCCAACAGCTTGCCCATTTCGGACGTACAATATTAAACTTAAAGCTAGTCAAATATACTAAAACAATAACAACAATAGTATTTCCAAATAATTTTAACCATATTTACACATAAAATATTAATTTAGATGTATCCGACATCCGTATTTTCTTTTAAACCACGAACTTCGGAATTCGAAAATATTCGGGTATCTCTATCTCTATCGCACTAACAAATGACAGGAATGCAGAGGGCCTACCGCGAAAGGCATTCGAAGTTTCCCCTCTCTGTCATACTTACAAGTTCGTACATAAGTGCGACAGAGAGGAAAACTTCGAATGCCGTTCGCGGTAGGCCCTCAGATATACGAACTTCGAGTTTCGGTTTTCGTGGGTTGGCTGAATACGCAAAGAGCGCGCGCGCGTGTCATTCAAAAAAACCAAGTTTATATTGTTCGAATTTGTTGTTACATTTATACAAATTACGCCTTAATTCGACATTTGCGCATTTAAGTTCGCATATCAAAATCGATTAATTTTATATTTGCTTTTGGTACCTATGTGTCTCGTCAATGTATATCGTAGACGGGATTAAAATTATTAATAGGCGAAAGAAAGGCAAAGCAATTCCGCCATGTTGTCCGTAGTATTTCTTATTACTGTAATTTTGACGTTTCTTTTAGCTGAGAGATGTGGCGGCGATATACTTTAAGAATAATAAATGAAAAATTAAATGAAGTCGTATATTACGGAAAATAAATTAATTGTCGCAGTCGGATAAAAACTATCCTAAGTTGCAGCTGGAATAATAATTTACCTATATAAAATGTTTCATATTTTTCCGTCCCTGGGATGCTGAGAACATTCGTACCACAGAAAGCTTAGTTTCAAACTGGCTGATTCTTTTTTTAATTTAGAGATTTATTATAAGTGGAGATAACGGCCATTTTGGCTTTATCAAATACATTTAATACTTTACAGTGCTGGAATAATTTATCATAATTACTTTTAAACTGGTATTTAATTTTGAGCGGTACAATGGTTTTCAACATTCTTATTTGTATATTGTATATTCGCTGTAGGTAAGTTTTATAGGTTCTTCCATAACAAGATATTCCATAATTTATTATCGAGTCAGCCATGACCATATACAATAGTCGAAGTGTATTATAAGGCATTTTATGTTTAAGTATGCTTAAGTTGCTTAGAATGGCTCTTAGTCTCTTGCATACGTTATCTATATGAGGGCCCCAGTTAAACTTGCTATCAATTACTAGACCAAGGTAGGTATGCTGATTTACTACGTCCAGAGGTTTACAGTTGCAGTTGCAACGCGAGTTCAAGTCATGTAGGCATGAGTGTTCGTGTGCTATAATTTTGGGAACTGTACTTGTTTTGAGATAAGGTGGATATGTTATCTTAGTTTTTTGGTAGTTTATGGATAGCCCGGCATCGTGCGACCATCTGCATAATGCATCGAACTCGCGCTGCATACTACATTCAGCCTCATTATTAATAGCTACTATTTCCCTCATCACAGCAGTCCTAGTAGTTTTGCTGTACTACACATAGTTGAACAAGATGGGATATTGTCATATGATTCATGTAATGACAAACAAATCTTAGTAAACTGCGTCGGTAGTGGGGGGCAAGTGACCACATAATGTGGTCATATGCGTCCAGCTGTCGCCGTACTTTACATATTTAATTTTACCTATTTTATAAATTTTTGCTGTGTTTTGTATTTTTGTAATTTGTATGATCCTAGTTGGTCGAAATAAATGAATTTATTATTATGAATTTATTATTATTATTAGTAGTCGTTGGCTTCTGGAAACACAGCAGTTCACATACCTTTTTTCTTTTTTTTTTGTCGGTGTGAAAATGCTTTACGCATACCCCCAGCCTGGGGAAGGCTATTTGGGGGTTATGTGGGACTCTCTCCTCCCGCCGCCATCCGAGTGATGGTGACTGGGGGAGCATACCCACTAAAAACACACCGGCGTCACCCGCATTGCCGTTAAGGGGGCGCCATGGGATCGCGAACATTCTAACCACGGCACCCCCCGGCGGTCCCGGCTTCTACTCGTGCCAGGACACCCGCGCCAAAGGAGGGGAGGGTCAGGACGCTTGACCCTCCCCCCAGACGTGTAGGGCCATGTGCAATGTGGGTCCCCAACCCACTGGCCCTAAGCAGTTCACATACCTACGTCAAGAAATGTCAACAGATAACCACTAAAAACTCCATAGGTAGGCCAGGACTGTTCGTAATATTGGATATTCGGAGTTGAATTTGCTCGTTCCGAATGTGCTCTTCTAACGTAGACGCTTGAGCTTGGTTTGTCATGAGCACATGAGTTGTTCATACAATGGGGAACTTGCAAGGGACTACCATTTCGAATAAATTGCACTCAATTGATGCAGATATACGTAGAAATATCATACAGAAGAAAAAAAGAAGAAAAAGAAACTATTGTATTAGCTTTATCTCACGTTACAATGACGAAACATTTTTTTTCGATAAAATGACGTAACAGTTACACTGAATATTGAATTAGAAATAATATTTTGTACGACAAGTACAGGCTTAAACGCAAATGTTGTGGAGATAATTGCAAATTAATGACTTACTCCATAGTAAACGCGCCGAGAATATATGTTGTGACGTCATAGCATAAGCCAGTTTAATATAGGTAGAGCGTTTTCGGGGGATGCCGACGCGTGCAGATTTCAAATGCATATAACATCAGAAAAATAAATCATAAGAAAGTTTTAGTGCTACAGTTGTTTTAATGCTGGATTATACTTTTGATTTTCGTAATAAATTAAAAAGATGCAAGTTCCCTATTAGTGACAGTCGGTCTAACCAGCTCATAGTCCTGGAAGTAGGGCTTCAACGGCAGCTCTCGGGCCGCAATGGTGGCCAGCAGGCAGCACAGGCGCCGTATCTGCCATTGGTCGAGGCGGTGGCATTCGGGCTCCGGCGGTGGAGGGCAGGCCTCCAGCAGGCAGTCTGCGGAGATCTTGTCGCGGCCACCCGCATCTATAAAATTGCTGTTGGTTAGGTTATAAGTACAAGTAATTTATATTCAGGCTAGAAATAGTAAAATGTGTCTCAATGGAGCAACACTATATAACTATTAATGGAGCGGTATATTGAATGAATCTTGATCGTAACGAGGGATTAAAGTGTTTACGCCCATAACGGAAATAATGTTGTTACCGAGCAGTGGCGGCGAGTAAGAATTTTCACTGGACAACCCGGAGCCAAATAAAAGGGCTGTTTTTTGACGATAATTTACAAGTTTGGTAATATATAGCATGAAATTTTAGGGAAGCCGGTGGGAATCGGCTTGTATGAGCGTTCCGCCACTGCTACCGAGTATACTGCTTTTCATATACCTTCTATATATAAGGAACATTTTAATTAAACAGGCCACATATCAGGGGATTAAAGCAAAACATTGATCCCTCATTATTGATGTTGTACTTTTCTCCGCTTATATTCAATATTCCCTGCCTACAATTATATAAATAGTTGAGTAGATTTTTTGAACAAGCTATTCTGTTAGCTACATGTGTATCATATTAAATCGATGAAGTAAGAACCTAGTTTACTTAGATTGAAAATAATATTGCTCTAAGTACAGAGAGTGCTGAAGTATAAAACAGAGTGCTTGCTCACGTCTATTTTCCTAATTTGGTGCAGTTTTGGCTAAGTATTATACAGTCAGCATCAAATGTAACTACGCAATCGAAGACGTCAAAAGCTCTTATTCCCTTTTAATAAAGACTTTTGACGTCTTCGTTTGCGTAGATAATTTTGATGCAGACTGTACACACTAGCTTCATTTGCGGCGGTGGTTTTAATATAGAATCCATTCATGGTTGCTTCCGCTTGATTGAGAGCATGGATCGATTCAAAGCACCTATATTCGACTTTGACGAGTGTACTGTAACTTAGGATCGGTTTGGGTTAAGTCGAATTCTAAATTTTAATTAATAATAATAAGTCCGCGGGGGCAGCTTGTGGCGAGCTGACGGTGAGTGGCGACACCGCGGACCCCTAACCTCCAGAGGGCCCGAGTGATCTGGCCCTCGCCTCTGTGCTTGCCTTAACCGGCCGGCCAGAGTGGAGTCGCAAGAGCGGAACCTATGCTCCAGGTTGGAGGTGTAAAATGTCATAACGCCGGCGGCCCTTGAACGGATTACCGGGATCTGGCGCACCGCAGACTCACCTCTCGACAACCTCACAGCCGCTCAGACGTGTTGCTCCATTGTCGCACTGTGCGTGCGACTGTTTTGTGGGGCCCACTTAGCGAGTTGGCGAGTCACCGCCTGTCCGCTAGTCTCCTCCCATAACCCATGTTCCAGTCCACCCACCATTCAACCCAATAACCCATGACCTTTTCCATCGCAGTCACAGTGCTGCACTGCAATAGTCTTTGCACCTGGCGGGGACCATCACCGGTTGTATCATGTTGTGCGGTCGGAGATGGTACCCGCCATGTGCATCCCTCGCTTTAGATTATTTTTGTCTTAAAGGGCCTCTGCGCTGTTGGCTTTGGCGATATTGCACAGACATACAAATAATAATAATAATAAACCATTTATTTCAGGCATCTAATGTTACAAATACCTTCAAGACTAACATACATACAATCATAAAATTAAAAACGAATTATTATTTAGGCGACGAAACAGTGTGGCTCCGTTGCGTCGTCCATTCCGGTGTAGAATTCGGTAGGTTGCCCCGGAACCGCCGAAACACGACGCCATTCGGCCAGAAGTTAGCACACGCGATGGTCCCCTGCAGCGGCCACGGCACGCGCACCACAAACGAGCTGAAGTGCACGTAGTGGCGCCAACGCAGCTGGAAAACCCTCAGCGAGTCTTCTGGTGAATATACTCCACCATGTCATCAGCCGTGGCGGAGTAATGCAGTAATTAATGTCTAGCCTGTCTGAAATAGCACGATGAACTGCATTCTAGTGCAAACAATCAAAGCAAAAGAAACCCAATATTCACTGGCGCTGATAACTCGTTATTTGAAGAGCCAAGAATAGCTCCAACTTATGCCCTCGCTGTGAGGGCTCTCGGTGCAGCGGCGGAAATGTCAGGAGGGTGACGTCATCGATTCAGGGTCCCTTGTGCAGTCTCTAGCTAGAGCACAGAATCCATATTCATCCGTAAGTACTAATATTATATTTAAATGTGATAGTGACTCCGTTTGTGTGTGTGTCTGTCTGTTACGTACTTTTTCACGATTAGGTAAAGCAATGAACCGATTTAGATGAAATTGTATGGAGATCGTTGAGACCCTGGGAAGGACATAGGGTAGATTTTATCCTGAAAATCATCTCTTAAAGGGGCGAAAAGGTGAGTGGAAGTTTCTATGGCAGTGCGATAAAAGATACTGCGCCTGTGGGAAGTCAAACAGCTAAGTATTAGATTGCGTAAGGTATGTAACAAAAAAAGTCAGTTAAAGTTAGTAAATAATAATAATACTTAGGTAGAGAAGGTCCTTTGTCTAACTAAACAGATGTTTGAAGTAAGAAAATTCGAATTATGGCATAACATTCGCGCGCGCTCGAAGAGTCAAATAGTTTTGAGTTTGAGCGATCTGCAATGTAAGGAATTATTTCACTTGTGGTAGTACGGTCAGCATCAAAAGTAACTACGCAATCGAAGACGTCAAAGGCTCTTATTCCCTTTTAATAAAGACTTTTGACGTCTTTGTTTGCGTAGCTACTTTTGATGCTGACTGTACCAAAAGCCCGAACATATTAGAAAATAGCACGTTTTCTATTTATTGCATTGCAGATTTTATTTAGGTTAGGGGGTCCATTTAATTAGATATTTGTTTTTGAACTAAGCAAACCAAAGCCAAACTTTTAACCAAAGAAGTACTTAGTTAACTAGTTCGGAATTCTAACATAACTTTGCGGCGAAACTCGTACTTGTGAGAATCTTGAACGGTTTTGCGTAAAGGGATCGCAATTGGCAGTCGATTCAAGTGACAAGTTGACGGAAAATAAATTGAAACGTCGAAGGCACTGAGATTTAAAGGCTGCCTTGTAGCCTACAAGCGGACCAAGGAAATGGGGATATAAACTGAAAGGACTTTTATACCACAAAAACTATGTTACTACATATTTAGATTCTAGATGTCAGGTTTCATGGTAATCAGTTTTTTTTTACCACGACGGTAGCAAACAAGCATACGGCCTGTCTGAAATAACTACAACTTAGAAAAGTTGAAAAACGGCTGAATGTAGCTCGATCACGATGCAGAACGTAGCTCGATCACGATGCAGAACCATCTCGATCACGTCAGCTTTCGGATTAAAAAAACCGCATTCAAATCGGTCCATTCGTTTAGGAGCTACGATGCCACAGACAGGCGCACACACACACACACACACACACGCATACACACAGACAGACAGACACACATACATACAGACAGACACACAAACATACAGACAGACACACAGGCAGACAGACACAAATACACACATACACGTCAAACTTATAACACCCCTTTTTCCGTCGGGGGTTAAAAACAATCGTCTTTGGCATCAATCTGTGTTAGATGGTTTGAAGATAAAGTTTGTGTAAATATTGTTAAGATCTCGATGAATAAAATTATGAGACGATATTTTCTTCCAAGGCAATTTGCTTGTCAAACTATTTACGAATATCCTACTGAAACTCGCTGTGAGACAAGCAATCAGTCAAAACTTATACTCGTAACTTATAATTGACTAAGTTTCAGATAGTTAACTATAACATCAATCTAGCAACTACCTATTATAGGAACTCTAGAAGTAAGTAGTCCTCTCATAATTCCGATAACCTTAAATATCGTTTTGTTAAAGTTGTTATAACTAAACTGAAACTTATTTCGACAACTTTACAAAGCAGCCTTCTCAATTTTAAATTTAATTAATATCTGTTTTGAAATTAATTCATTTCTATTTCACTTCGGTTTTCGACCGAATATTGTTTCTGTGGTGGAATTATTTTTTCTACTTACAAATAATATTAAACGCAATCTATTTTAATACTTTTATTCATATTTCAATAAAGTGTTAATAACATCCCTTGCCCGAGCAGCTCTCTACGCCGCCGTCTGGAAATAAGAGTGGTCTTTATCAAAACATTGATTTTAAAAGGTAGTAATCAAAGACTACAATATACATACTGAGATAGACAGGCAACTCGACCAAATTGAGAAGGCATTTAATGCTTGCGTATACAGGCGCCATCTCTTCTACGGTAGTTACAACTTTTCTTTGAATGTACAAAACATACAAAAAGTGCGTCGGTCGTAGGATTTGAACGTCGGATCATCGACTCCAAATATCACCGTCTGTACCCCTAGGCTACTGATGCCTTGTGACAATACAGCGTATTTTGAAATACCTTGACAGCCTAGCCTAGCAATCGCTAGAGCTTCAGAGAGTTCGCCAGCTATCAAGAAGGTGGCACTGTTTTCAATAAGAAACTGGATTTGCATTAAGTTCTAAGTTCGCATAGCATGGTAGTAATCATTGTAATGCCCAATGAATAACACGTTTTCTTGCCTTATAAATAAAGTTTAAGTTTCAGGCATAAGCGGCGCATGTTTAGAGTTCGTGAAAGTTATGTTTTAGGCATTGTTTGTAGTTAAGGGATTCCGTAACGTAGGTAATGCTTAGCTCGCGTGCCTAACTCTAGTCTAGGTAGTTATTATTTTACGGTTATGTATTATCGCTGATCTGATTACGGTAACAAACTTTTGATATACAACATGTAATTTATTTAAATACATTATGTATGTTATGTTAATAGTCATTGAGTGCATTTTCGAACGTAGTGTAACCAATGTACAAAATGGGAATGAACACTGAGAAACTAGGTGTCTTTAGGTCATTTGCTTACATACCATTGATTAGATGCGCAGTCCAGGGTTCAGGAGTCACAGCCAGTCACAGGCACACACACGAATTCACACGCGGGCTAGGTTAGGTATGTGACATCACAGGTGGGACGACATATTCGAATGCAAGCAATGGGTCATCTGTCATCCTCGAACGGCGACCTCGTTATCCGACAGGCTGACCAGGCTCCGGCTAGCACCGACACAATTTTGGACTGACGACCTTCACCGTGGAAGTAGTCGGCTAGTCGTGCGACCTCGTTGTCCGACGGACATGATGTTGGACTGACCTTCGTTGTGGATGGAGTCGGTGAGTTGTACCTACAACCTCGTCTTCCGACAGTCCGACTCGACCTTGGACTGACCTTCGCCGTGGATGAGCTGGCACAGCTGGTGGTACAGTACGCGGCCGTCCTGCGCGCGGAAGTAGTCGGCTAGTTGTGCGATCTCGTCGTCCGACAGCCCGACCACGGAGCGTAGAGGCCCGGCCAGCACCGACACGAACTTGGACTCTGTGACACAACATTGTAGTTCGTGAGATCCTGCGGTCGATTAAGAAAAGTGCACGGAGCCTAGTCTTCAAAGTAGCTGATGATGCACCTACCCAACCGAGAAAAGATTTGAGATGAAGAAGATTCGATGTGATTTGAAAACTGTTTACAGCGCTCTCAGCCGCATGGGATAAAATGCGCTACATGCCGCTTTCAAGTCCTAATAATATAGATAGTGCGACAATAAGGGTATAGATACCAAAAAAAAAAACAATAATGTTGCATTTTCTCGAAAAAGTATTAAAAACCGGCCAAATGCGAGTCTGACTGGCGCACGAAGGGTTCCGTACCATTATTTATAAAAATATTTATTTTATTCTGTTTTTAGTATTTGTTGTTATAGCGGCAACAGAAATACATCATCTGTGAAAATCTCAACTGGAACTATTATCACGGTATCAGTGAGATACAGCCTGGTGACAGACAGACATGCAGACAGACGGACAGCGGAGTCTTAGTAATAGGGACCCTAAAAATGTAGTCAAATGGAGAAAAAACAACGCAAGAAGTTAAATAATCACAAAGTTTTAAGAGGGGGTATGTTCTGTCCCTTTTCCGCAAAACGCACCTTCATATGAAACGATTGTCATTTACTTGACGCTAGAGGATCGTGATGTCACGATCCCCTAGCGTTTTCTCTCTCTAGCAAGCAACATTAAAACGGTTGTAGCTTCGTAATTTTTTGAGATATTTGAATGGGATTTTCGTCATCGGGCATAATTTTTTGCCTTCTTTCTTTTGAAGTACTAATAAATACATTTTGAGTCTACACCCCTATTGACGGTCCAAGGTTAGGCCCAGACTGGTTTGCCTGTGGTGAATTAGGCGGTAGGCTTTATGAACAAGGTTTTATTCAGCCTGGTTAATTACTTTATACGCCGGGTCTTGTAAAGTTAACGAAGCGCATGATGGAAGAATAGCCTGGAAACATTGAGTTATATTACTAGAGTAGACATCACCTAGCATAAGTTTGCGCATGTCAACATATATACGCTCATGAGCGTATGTTGGTTTAGTCTGTGGCGAGCACTGATGGCGGTCGTTTCGAGAGCAGATTGACTTTTAAAAATAGTAAAAATACGGTAATCACTTTTCATCGGTAAATTCACGGATATTTTTCATATATTCATTTATTAAATTTTGTTGTAATTTATAAGATGCGCGCAATACTGTCGGCCATTATTTCAAAGATTAAAAAAATGTAGAAGTGACAAAATCCTAATGGTAATAAGTTCTCCCTATTAGCTAAGTATAAGCCGTGCTAATGGAACATTAAACGTAATAAACTGACTATTTGAACCTTTAATTATCAGCATTTAAGCTCCAAATTAGCAGCAACCATTTGTTTTTATTTATTTAATCGTTTTTATGAATTGACAGCGTTCAGTTGCTATTTAGATTTTAAGTTCAACTAATTTAAATCCTAGGCCTATTCTCTTATATAAATAATGTCCGCAAAGCGAGTATGGTCTCCGAATATGAACCCATTGGCAATAATAAGAATAATAAAAATTAGCCGCCATCCATTTTAATTTCCAATTGCTTCAACACAAACAACACAGTGCATCCTCGGGAAGTATACAGATATCCAGTATAAAAAAATTACAAATATCAAAAGTCGATGATGTGATTCGTTTTTAAATCAATAAGTAGTTTTTTTTATATGAATGTATTAAATCACGCTATGACTTTATCTAAATCTAAACTCAGAAAAATGACGCATCTACTGCACGTTCACATCAATGACCAAAGAAACTAAATGACGTGAAGTATCAACAAAATGAGCGTGCCAAGTATACTGTCACATTGGCGCATAACATGGCGGATGTCGTGCTGTTCTGCTATCGATAAAACAGGGAACATGTTTATCGATAATATACGAGTAGACAGATCTCAGAACGTACTGGTTTCCTGTAATTAAGTATTATTAAGTAGGTACATTATTTAAGATGATCTAAATGACACTGTATTTTTACAATAATTGTTGTATCAGGCATTACTAAGCGGAATTCCATGATTTAAGTTACTAGAAAAATAATTATTTGCTAGCATTGTGTGTGTGACGTTAAATAAATGTATTTTCTTTCTTCTTTCATTTTTTCTATGACATCAAACATGGGCAAAAAAAGAATGGCTCAGTAATTTTTTCTAAGCAGCAAACAGCGTCTTCATCTAAATAAATTTCTAATAATTTCCATTCCAGCTTCTGTGATACCTACACTACAGACTGACAGGCAGGCAAACAAACGTAAAGTTATTGTATAGTGTCAGTATACCCTACAAATACAAAGTTAACTACTCAAAAAAACGACAAGATACCAATATATATTTTGATGGCAGTGCACCATCTCGTAGTCTAATAACATTTAGGGTCTTGTTGAAGCATTTTTGACCAAAATGTAGAGAGCAAATGTAGGTATATTTCTTTTACATTTTGCCTTATATTTTAAGGTCCAATTGCCTCCAACCTTTTTTTGCTTAGCACAATCGCTTCTTGATAACCTTTATAAATAGCTATATTAGCGATCAATGAAGCCTGTTTAGTTCCAAGGTAGTACCTGCCTACCATACAATTTTACCAATCTTGACAACCCAGACGGTTTTTCAGGTTTTTTTAAATGCAAGATACTGTCTCGAGATCTCACTGGTTATAGAAATAGAAAATTCGATGATGCGAATGACGTCATCGCCATTCAGTATCGATATTTTCAAGAACAACCCTAACTGCCACTCAAACGTAACTTTAAGTACAAAAATATCGAAAATAAAGCTAAATCCTATTACAACACATAACTAATCTTAATCTGTGTACTCATTACAACATAATGCAAATGCTCAGCTCTCGATAATGCTTAAACTATCAAATATTTTAATAAAAATACATTACATACCGGTGCAAGGATAAACTTTCCTGATTTGGGCCTTTTCTTAAGCCACATCCGATTATGCTGCACCTGGGCATGGTCACCACATTCCACTAATTGTGCTCTTTGGGCTTTATGCAGTGTATAATGTTCAATTAATAGTTATTTTATTATTTTGGTATGTTTACATCAGTCGTTGACATATGAAGTACTCACTAAACTGACGGGAACTGACATTTCGTGGCGCATAAAATGGCGATTTTAGGCCACACTTGACATTTGATCATCAACTTTCGGTTCTGACTGTTATACTACCATCTCTTTTTTGGTAGCCAAATGGTGCTTGGTTAAAATGAGACAGAGTTATTTTTGGGAATTTTATGTCTAAACAAATGATATTTGAAAAATACACGCTGTCCATAGGTTTTCATATGTCCATGGTTCACATACTCTTTGATTTTTAAGATGGCGGCCTGATTGGAAAACGTCAAGAAAAATGTTCTGGGTTGCCAGTCTATACGTAGTAATAGTAAGTCAATGCCTGGAAAAATCCTGGGGAAGTCTTCGACTTGACTACGCAAGCGGTTTTACACAGGAATAATCAAAGAGTTTGCGGATCAGGAAGATAAGGCGGTTTCTACCCAATCTCAGGAGTGTGTGGAATCAACCTGAACAAAGGTCTAACAAGTGGTACAATACCGGAGATGAGCGAGTTGCCCTCAGGGTCGAGCGGACGGTACCAGTCCCACAGGTTCAGGCCCACGCGGAACGCCGCGGCGCGGATCTTGTTGCATGTCTTCCAGACATCGGCTAGACGGATTATCTGAGAACAAAATATACCTAAGTATTAGGTACATCTGCAGAAGTATGACGTTCAAGTTGATATCGTAGTAGATAGGTAAAACATGTATCTACCTAATTAGTTATAGTAGTTATATGTATGCGGGTGACAAGGATTATCCAGAGCGAAAAACGCAAAGAAGCGCGACCGACTATCATAGCATAGCACAGTGCACAAGATATATTTTAAAACAAACATAGGTGAAAAATCGATAGAAACCAAGTTAAAAATACATTTTCCTTTCTCAAATACCACCGCTTTCGTCTGGCAAATACCGAAACTATAGCAGTATTCCGCTTCACCTTTATGACCTAACTTTGAATTCCAACCTTTTCGATTAACCTTTAAGATCAGATTTAGGTCAAGAGGCGTGCACATCGGGTGACGTGGTCTTCAAGGCGAACCTTTGCTTTAAAAATACACTATCAGTTCCCGAAGCATACTTTCTCTAATGTCTGATAATATGGGTGCATTATTCCTTAGCAATTCTTTTTCTTCGGGAGTCCGCACGCTTTGGGGGAGGCCTATGTCCAGCAGTGGACGTCTTTCGGCTGATATGATGATGATGATGATGAATATTTTTTATATCTCGACGAATACAACCTGTCTGATGGTAAGCCGGTTTGGTAACCCATGGACGCTTCCAGCGCTTCAAGAAGAGTAATAAGCGCGTTGTCGACTTTTTATTGATTTAAGGATTCGTTGCGTTGACAGCTGGAGGCACATGCTGGTGCCTCGCTCTCAACACCGTACAGCAAGACCCAAGTAATAACGCGCGCGTCAAAGCGCTTAATGCGTTGATCGAAAGGCTATTATTGCTTAATCCACGCGCATTATTACTTGGGTCTTGTTGTACCTACATTCCCTTGAGTTCTGGCGACATGTCGCAACACCAGAAATACAATTAATTGACAAATGTTCATGAATACAGAGAACCCACTAAAAACATTACATGTAAAGTGATTGCCAAGACTCCCTACCTCATATAGCTTTCAGCTTTAAAAAGATATCAGATCGCAAGTATAACGCCAAGCTTCCTACTGCACACGGCTTAACTCTACCAGCCACGCTCTACAAATTCTACATCTTGGCTAAAAAGTATAGCTTTGTTGGGCACATCCCGGTCGCCGCATAGACTCGCATGCTTGCATACGGTATGGATTTATGTTAATTTTAATAAGCGACGGGTCTATATTTTTTTAGCCAAGATATAGAGTTTGCCGTGCCCTCAGATTAGTGGATACGCTTATGATAAATCGCTCATATTTGGAGCAGTCCAACTGGGGCAGAAGACAGTAGCCATAACAACACCGCTACTGATCATTCATGATCTATAGGTAGGGTCGTTTCGCCGGTTACGCGACCACCTTCGGTTAGCGACCACCTGAAGGACATGGTTTTTTCAATTGAAGATAACATCAATTCTACAGAGCCTATTGAAACAGTTAGCCATATGCATTATTGTTTGTAGTTATGGAATAGGAATTTACTAAACAAACGAGAATATATGCTTTCAGTTCACCAACTCAGCTAAGTGGTCGCTAACCGGCACATGAAATTAGGTGGTCGCTAACCGGCGAAATGACCCTACCCTGTGTGGTAGTATTCCTGGTGGCGAGTAAGGTCGCCAACGTTCCCGAGGATGCGCATTGTTGAGGAACCAGTATTTAACAATATAACTCTATTCAGAGCCATCTGTACGACCCTCTACACGCGCAGTCTGTGAGTCTCTTATACGCAAAAACGCCGTACGTGTATAACACCCAGTTTCTGTAGTGCGTCCGGGATGTTCGCGGATGCCAGAGTTGACTGTTTCTATACAACTATGAGGAAACGCTGCACATCCCTGGCGCGCAGGGTGCGGGCTAGCTCTAGTGGTATCCTGAGGGCATTTGCGGAGAGGTTTGATTGTGAGGTTTGAGTTAAGCCCTACTAAGTGCTGTCCTTATTTTATATACGTGTCGTTATAATATTTGCTAACTTAAGGCTAAGAAACTGTTACTAACTAAGTTTTATCTATGATCCCAGTTGGTCGAAATAACTCACTATATGTATGTATTTCGTCAACCTTTCGACTCCATGCGAGAGCAACATAGCATTAAAATAAAATCATCTTTAGTTGTTTATTCCGATATTGTGCTGAGTGAGAGTCTCATACAATAAAATTGTACTCCCTCAATGTTCATGTAGGTATATTTCTTAGGTACTACATTGTCCTTTTGATGTTGACTGTATATGCATAGAAAATTATATGAGTTTCCATTCAGGAAAAGTTTTGCTTTTCGTAAAAAAAATAAGGGTAGAACCAACCCATTATCTCATGTTAAATTCATGCAACCCTTTTATTCTCTGGTTAGAATAATGGTAAGAAAGTACAACGAATATAAGGAAAAGTGACATTATTCCCTTCTTAACTCCGGCAATTTATTTTATTACAAAGAACCTTAGCTAAAGGGAGTAGAAGTCAAGATTGAATGAAGGTCTTCTTTGTTTAGAACAAATGGTACTCTATAGTAATGAAAATAACATTACCGTATCATGCATCTTGAGGCTTCAAAGATCCAAAACGTAATTATTGTAACTTAATTGTGGCTGAAACTCAATTTATCAACATTTGAAAGGAATAAGGGGTATTATGCTTGGAATTTTAGATCAATAAACATTTACGAGTAATATTACTTGGAATCCTAATATGTGAAACGTTTGAGTTTGACAACGTCAAAGTTGAATTTAGGCATCTATTTGAAAATGGAGCTTGAATTTGTTATGGCGATATCAAACCTATTACGGTATCTTGTGAACAGAGAACGAGTACCTACATTTATTATTAGGTACCTACACGTATTTTTAGTATCAATTTATACATACGTACATTAGTAATCTATCCGTCTATCCGATAGATACGATATACTCTATCGTATAGGAAAAAAAATACATTATAGAGCGACTGGTAAAGTGAGGGAGCATTCGTAAGAATGTAACACATTTATATTTCACTAGTTACATGCGAGTTACTTTGACCTGTGTAGGGCAATCAATTAATCATGACATGGGTCGTATACTAAAATAATTAATTAAGCAAGACATTTTTAGGGTTCCGTACTCAAAGAGTAAAACGGGACCCGATAGTTTGACAGTTGAAATTTTCATAGATGATGTATTTCTGTTGCCGCTATAACAAAAAAAAACTCAAAACCAGAAACATGAGCTCTTTGAATGGAAAGTGTGGGCTCCTTTAGGCGATCATGTTTAGCTCGTAAAGTTGTTAGTGTAAGACCCTTTCCGCGATCGTGTGAGCTCGCTAAGCTGACAGTGTGAGCCCCTTGCGGCGATCGTGTGAGCTCGCTAAGCTGACAGTGTGAGCCCCTTGCGGCGATCGTGTGAGCTCGCTAAGCTGACAGTGTGAGCCCCTTGCGGCGATCGTGTGAGCTCGCTAAGCCGACAGTGTGAACCCCTTGCGGCGATCGTGTGAGCTCGCTAAGCTGACAGTGTGAGCCCCTTGCGGCAATCGTGTGAGCTCGCTAAGCTGACAGTGTGAGCCCCTTGCGGCGATCGTGTGAGCTCGCTAAGCTGACAGTGTGAGCCCCTTGCGGAGATCGTGTGTGCTCGCTAAGCTGACAGTGTGAGCCCCTTGCGGCGATCGTGTGAGCTCGCTAAGCTGACAGTGTGAGCCCCTTGCGGAGATCGTGTGTGCTCGCTAAGCTGACAGTGTGAGCCCCTTGCGGTGATCGTGTGAGCTCGCTAAGCTGACAGTGTGAGCCCCTTGCGGCGATCGTGTGAGCTCGCTAAGCTGACAGTGTGAGCCCCTTGCGGCGATCGTGTGAGCTCGCTAAGCTGACAGTGTGAGCCCCTTGCGGTGATCGTGTGAGCTCGCTAAGCTGACAGTGTGAGCCCCTTGCGGCGATCGTGTGAGCTCGCTAAGCTGACAGTGTGAGCCCCTTGCGGTGATCGTGTGAGCTCGCTAAGCTGACAGTGTGAGCCCCTTGCGGTGATCGTGTGAGCTAGCTAAGCTGACAGTGTGAGCCCCTTGCGGCGATCGTGTGAGCTCGCTAAGCTGATAGTGTGAGCCCCTTGCAGCGATCGTTTCAGCTCGCTAAGCTGACAGTGTGAGCCCCTAGCGGCGATCATAACGAATATATTCGTTCACTGTGCTCATCACACAAATAAATGCCCTTATCAGGATTCAAACCCGGGACCTCCGGCTTCGTAGGCAGGGTCACTATCAACTAGCCTACAGGCGGCTCCCATACAACAAACGTGATTTTTTTGCCGTTTTTATAGATAATGGTACGGAACCCTTCGTGCGCAAGTCCGACTCGCACTTGGTCGGTTTTTTATTATACCGTGGACAATGTGGGAAATCTTACGAGATACGTTATTTTTGTCTGGAAGAGATTGCACTTCAGCTATTTTTATTACCTAGGTCGCTTTTAACCACGGGCGTAGCTAATGTCCGGGCCGGCGGCGGCTGAGGCTGGAAACACCATAGTAGCATAGCTGATAGCTCGCGCGACATGTGGCGTCACGCCACACGTCGCGCGTCATGCTTGTGTAGTCGCGGCCTTAGGTTTAATATTAGACACTCTGTATTAGTGCATGTTGTTAAGGGAACATACTTTAATTTCGGATAATAGCGCCATATTTTAGCATGTTGTTAGGCATGTCCTCAGGATTCCAAAACTGACGGGAGCAATCTCTAAGGAGTTTGTCTCCCCTGTCAGAGTCATCCAAAACGCCGCGGCCGCGCTTGGAAAAGTGTAAATTACACCCAAACCATTTAGTACCCCACATGTGTATGTACGTTGCATGGTTTAGGTGTAATTTACACTTTACCAAGCGCGGCCGCAGCGTTTTTGATGACGTCATTACAGGGGAGACCGAGAGATTGTCTCCCGGCAGTTTTGGGATCCAGAAGACATGCCTAAAAACATACTAAAAGATGTCGCTGGTATCCAAAAGTGAAGTATTTGTTCGACGGACGTATCCCCTAACAACACGCACTATATCGTTTTCAGTTGTACCTACTGCTCAATAAGTAATACAGATTTACTCACTTATTATTTAAACCTAAGACAAAGTTATAGGGCATGGCCAAAGTTACCCTCAGGGACGAAGTAACCCGCGTATGTTAATGCGATGTAAATTCGAGGCCGTCAGTAACGTAGTAAGTAAGAATCTATAAGTATGTATAAAACGCCCAACCCACAATATTCTGGAGTGAAATACGCGAAAACATACTACACTTTATTAACACGTACTTAATCCATTGTTAATTTCATTCACTGAAAGTATGGGCTCGGCGGCTTTTTGAACATATTGCCTCATAACAATGATTACAATCTATTGCATTAGTATATTTTCTACTTGATAAAAGAGCCCAGTTTAATAATACAGCAAACATAAAAAAAACTACTGTGAGATAAATGTATGATATTATTTTTCCAGCGGTGCAGGTTATATCGGACTCCAGAGCCAGCAGCCATTACAAAACGCTCATCAATCAATTTGTCAATGGGAAACTTTGCCAGTACCGCTCCGGTGCCACTCCGACCAATGCTGAGTCTTCACATGAACTTCAACCACGTTCACCAACACGCAGCGCGGTCTAATAATCCACTGCCGGCTTTTAGGTGGATGGGTGGTTGTTGGTCCTTACAACAAGGTGATGGATAGGGTGTAAGGGGGTATGATCGGTTACAACGTGCGGTGGTGAGGCAGGGAGGAGGCGCGAGGCATGCGCGACGGCGCGCCGGGGACCAATGACGTCAAGCGGATCGATCCGCGCTCCGGTCTGCGCACTCCGCCATTACCGCCGCTGTCACCTGTGCACGTGCACGATGACCCTTACGTAATCCTCAATGAACACCCATGTGCGTGCACAGCACGGCTCATGTGCGGGCTAAGTTTTAGAACCAGGAACAGCCCTTCGCAGAAAACCTCCCTCCGATGGGGCGACAGCTGCTGGCGAGCTACTAGCATGACCATAGTCGTAGTGAACAATCGTTAATCGTGCACAGTGACTTTAGTGTTATTTAGATGATATTTTGGGTGGTTCGTGTTGTTACGATGGGAGAGAACTGATTAGCGGAGTGGAGGCTGCGACGACCTCGCTTTACGTTACAGACAAGTAAGTTACTTTCTTAGTAACAATCAATAGTTATAACAGACAAGTTTTTGGTAGGGTGTTCCGATTCAACGTCAAGTGTAACTTTATTATTGTGAATTACATAGGTATGTCCCTGTCCTTAATATTCTACGTTGGCTTACCGACGAATAATCAGTAAATCCAGCTCGTTGAAACGACCGTTTCATAATCATTATTTTCGAACGGATGAGCTTTTTGTAACCACAGTTAGAACTTAAAGACCCCTAATGGTTGTAATCTTCTAGTGCCCGTTTAAGTTAAACCATAATTTATACTTAAATATGTATAAATACTTACCTGCCGATGAATAAAAGATGCACAAATCGGGAGAATTATAGGCTTTTCGACCAGAGTTGTCCTTATGTAATTGAAGTGTTTTTTTATTGGACGAATTTAAGTTACGTATGAGGTATTTTTGGTTGGTTGGTATCAGTGACATACATAGCTTCGTTTCTTAATTAGCTTAGAGTATGTTCACCGTTTACTGACTTTACTTATCTCTGATGGTGAAAGAATCAGGAGTAGCACCAGGTGTGGGATAACTGTCTGAACATAGTTGAATTTCCATGCCCTTACCCAAGTGTGTTTCCTGGCAGAACCAGCAGCCAAGATGATAAACATCGCGGGTGTGGTCTCGATCATCCTGTTCTACGTGCTGATCCTGGGTGTGGGGATCTGGGCAGCCCGCAAGAAGCCTGCTGGAAATGACTCGGAGGAGGAGGTGATGCTGGCCGGCCGGTCCATCGGTCTGTTCGTCGGCATCTTCACTATGACTGGTGAGTTATTATTATGTATGACACTTTTCAGAACTAGTGGATCCCCAGGGCATCTGAGTCCTATATCCTGTGGGGTCCCTAGCCCCCTTTAAACCAAAATTCAAAACCCTGGCACATGGTCATGTGATTTGTAGCTTAGTCTTTGCTTACTGTATAGTTTCACGTCTATGTGTGATAAGTAAATAAACGACTTACTAGATTTATAAGTCAAGATTCATGTGTCAACTTTAACCAAAGACGCGGTAGCGTACTTGAAAACTGTAAATCTTTGAAGTAGAGAAATAAAAATAAGCCATACGATAAATAAATAAATGTGTCAACTTTGCATATATACAAAGTTAATAGGGTCTTCCTTTATATGATATACTACATGTTTACGCTTAAAGGATGACTCACGCTAGAACGGGCCGTGTCCGGCCCGGGCCGTTTTCTAAGAAAAACGACGGCGTTTTTGTGCAGCCAAGCTATACCCAAGCCCGGCCGAGCCACGTCCGGGCCGTGCCGGCACCGAGCCGCTTCCGAGCCTCGGCCGTGGCTCGGCCGGGCTTGGATACGGCTCGGTCGCACAAAAACGCCGTCGTTTTTCTTAGAAAACGGCCCGGGCCGGACAGGGCCCGTTCTAGCGTTAGTCATCCTTAAGGCGCCGTAGGTCCAGCGAAGCGTCTGTTTATAATAATATGGTTTAAAAAAAATACGAATAGTAATTTTGAGGCTTTTCTGCAGCGAGATCAGTGATTCGATTTTTTTTTATGTGTGTACCTATGTTACGCGATATCTCGGTAATTTATGAACCGATTTGAAAATTTTTTTCTTTGTTTGGAAGCATATACTTCCAGATCCCGGTCCCGTTGTCACCAAAATCCAGTTCTGATGATAGGATCCTGGAGAAATCGAGGAAACTCTTCAAATTTTATAGGCAAACTTGAAGCAATTAGGCTACTGATTAGAAGTCGGTTAAAACTTTGTTTTGAAAGTACAATTATTGTTGTTTGTATTTATTTTCATACCTACATATACCTAGTAAAACAATGTCAAAATGTGACTTCTAAAGACACTTGAATAGAATAACTATAATTAAAACAGCGCTGTAACATTAATTTACTCAATAAAGTTTTTTTTCCTGTACGAGGAAGTAATAAAACGTAATTGAGCATTAATCATAAGAGAGTGTTGGTAGGCCTTGCCCATTCCATAATATTAGGGATTACAATTAGTTCAGGTGTGTTTTGTTGGTATGTGGAAGAGACAAAACGAGACTTTTCGATAGGCCCTAAGTGTGTCGCTTAAATTCAAAATCGGATAAATCCATTCGACCCTATCAGCAAATATCCACCTTATCACCTTTTCTTAATAGCAAAATCGCATGATTTGACAGATGGATTTACCCGGGTTTGAAATTAAGCGACTCAAGTGCCCATTTTGTCGCGAATGTAGCCTAATCAACATAGATCATTACCGTCCACTTTATCGTTCGTGTCGTCTCTTGAAGTTTATTATGAAGCCTTGATTAATCTGATCATACCTCATCATCATCATAGGCCTCAAACATCTTGACAGATGATTCAAACAGAGTCTGCGTGCGAGGGACAACGCCTCTCGTGACTATGTAAGCCAATCCGGGATCGGCACTTGCGTCCGCATTTGTGTCGCTTAAATTCAAAATCGGATAAATCCATTCGACCCTATCAGCAAATATCTACCTTATCACCTTTTCTTAATAGCAAAATCGCATGATTTGACAGATGGATTTACCCGGGTTTGAAATTAAGCGACTCATTTGTGGCACACGAATTGAGGGACCGTATCATCGGCAACCTCTTGGCGGTTATGCCGTTTGGCGTGTTTTCGGGCTAGACCTTGAAACCAGGTGTTGTCGTGGATTTCGCGGCCTGTTGCGATAGTGCTTCTCCACTCGTCGCCTCTCACCTACACCTCATCATACCTACAGCTACACCTTATACAAATGAACTCTTTCGTCGTGGGTTCATACAGTTAGAGGGGCATACCGTTTATCAGCATCTAGGAATCGTACTGAACATATCATCTCAATAATCGAGTCTTTTGGGAGATCTCAAAATACTAATTTATCTATTGATCGTACTGCCAGAAACGCCTTAGGGAATCACATTGGCAGCAAGATCTTGCGAAGTTACTATCCATCATTAATTGATTTTTTTTAATCCCATGTTTTACATTAAATTAATGAGTGCTTGTGTCATACACCAATACTGCGTCGAGGACCGGTATTAAATACTTTTCTTTTAAGCTTTTTAGGGTTCCGTACCAAAAAGGTAAAAAAGGAACCCTTAAAAGGAACTCTGTCCGTCTGTTCGTCTGTTACAACGTTTAATATCTCAGGAACTACTTAAGCTATCAATTTGAAATTTAGAGCAACTGTTAAGACGGTTAAGACACGTGTATGGAAAATGAAAAGTTCAAATATACATTTTTATATTCTGTGTAAATTACGAATATGTGGGGGTTAAAAATTCAAAGTCTAGTAAAAAAATCAGGTTGGGTATCATAAAAAAGGACTTGAGTTGCACTTTCTAAAACCGTTTTTATTTTATTTTCTACAGTGGTTAAATTTTGATTTATTAAGGAAAATGTAGAAAATATACCATTCCCCCACGTTATCTCCGAAGTTTACCAAGCGAAAATTCTGAAATAATTACATATGATTAAAAGTAAGTAAAGTAACATAAATATTACAGGAAACATATAATGATATCTCTATGTAGCGTATTTTTTTATGTATCAAAAATAATTTCCTAAATTAATTATTAATTTCCCAACTTTTGTGTGTAATTTTATGTCTTCTAATTCCTATGATAAAAATCGATAAAAAAAAAAATCTAAATCGGTACGCGTGATAAAAAGCTATCGCTGATAAACAAACATACTAGGTTGTAAGTTGTTACTGTTGTTAGTACCAAAATGCAGATGGCGCTGTGCAACGGTAACTTCTACTTTGAGCTGTTTAAGATTGTTCAAGAATGAATGGGGTCCTGACATGCCGGGTATGGTGTATGAAAGTTTGTACGGAACCTCGGTGCGCGAGTCAGACTCGTACTTGACCGGTTCTTTTTTAATCTCATGATTAGGTTGTTTTGTTAACATGTCGTAAGTATATTAATGATAGCCAGTTATTCCAGCAATATTAATGATAGTTGCACTTCTAGCTTTTCTCTCTTGGTTTGACGTAAATAATCTGAAGCTCAATATGGAAAAAACAAACTTGCTGCTTTTTAAAACAAACTCGAAGACAATAGACAACCTGTCGGCGAATATAAATGGGACTGAAATTACTCAAGTAGAAGTCGTTAAGTTCTTGGGGATACGCATAGACTCACAGCTTAATTGGAAACATGAGCTGCAGGATATAGAAAATAGTATTAGCTCAGCTTGCTATGCAATCCGGAGTCTAAAAGATGTACTCAATACGGATCACCTCAAAATGGTATATTTCGCACTAGTAGAGTCAAAATTAAGATATAGCATTAGGTTTTGGGGCAACAGCTATAAATACAATATAAATAGAGCATTTATCTTACAAAAGCGAGCGATAAGAACCATGTTGCGTATTCCCCAATGGGTTTCTTGCAAAGAGCATTTTTCTCAACTGGGAATTCTTACCCTTCCATGTCTTTATGTGCACGTACTGCTTACTTGCTTTGTAAAAAATCTAAACGAAACGGAGGAGGCTAATCAAGCTCGCCTGGCAACACGTAAAAAGAGATTTGTTGACAACTTCTGTCCCAAGTTGCAAGTGGCTAAACACTGCGTACGTTACCAAGCAGTAAGCTTATTTAACAGACTGCCAAGCGAACTAAGATTAATGCGAGATCACCGTAAATTCAAAGAATCTGTCAAAGCTCTACTGTTGGAAGGATGTTTCTATGATATTAACGATATATTTCAAAACCTATAAATAATCTTGTTATACACCGTGGCCGTGAATAACCCGAAAGATTTAAACCACGTATTTTTGACGACAGTACGAGTAAATAATGTTGTATCAACATGGGTCTAATTATGTGTCTTAATTAAATTACTATTTCAGTACAAATTAAATCTTATTAATTGCCCGCTTCTTTGTGAACAACTATTTAGTTGAGAAACTCAAGTTGAAGAACAGAGAGCGAGCATAACACTTCACGAATCGCTCCGAAATCATATGACGAACGGCGAATGCCGTGACTTGTGTTCCATGACAAGAAGTGTCAAGTTATGCTCAAGCCTTTAGGGTGTGTTAGACTGGAGATTTTTTAACTTTTGATTTGTTTCAAATAATTAATATCTCCTTAATTATGAGTTTTTGGACTATATGTTACATAACTTTATATACTCTAATTAGGCTCTAGTATCGTTAGCTTAAATCTTTCGGGTTATTCACGGCCACGGTGTATATAAATAAGTATCCTTATGTTTAAGTAATTCGATAATTTTGTGATTTCATTTGTACGAGTAGAACTGTAAATTATTTGACATTCTCTCCTTTTAATTCATAAAATGTGTTATATTTTCAAATGTATTCTTGCCTATGATAAGATAATGACGAGCATTACTTGCTATATGTGAAATTGTACCATTTTGCCACACCCGCTCGGGTTCATGTATCGTACTTGTGTGATCATGAATGCAAAAAAAATAAAAAAAATAAAAAAAATGAACCTCTATGTGTACCCCGTATATATTTGTTTATGCGCTTTCTATGCCAGGAATCCGATAGGCGTTGCTCGTAGGCACTTTCCTCTGCAAACGGTTTTTGGCATGTCATCGGCTACGAGCGTAGCGCTACGAAATAGTTGGCAGTGAATGTGTTAAATGGATCAATCACTGCGCCAGAGATTCTTAAAAAAAATATCATCAAATGGCTTAGGAGGAGATGCATCACTATGGGTTTACCGGCATAACGGTCGTTGTTGTTCTACGGCCGTAGGAATAACCCTAGAAACCCTACACGTGACCTCCGGGTGGTGCTAAAAGAACAACAAACTCGGCAGCTGCACTGTTCCTTCTGAACCTCGCAGCGCACACTGGAACTCTATCAGCGACAACGATACGAATACACATACTCGTATGTACCGGTGTGTAACCGCCATACGATAAATACATACATACATACATATAATCACGCCTCTTTCCCAGAGGAAAGGGCAGAGATCACGGATCTCCATTTGCTACGATCCTGGCAAACCACTTTCGCTTCACTCACTTTCATAACATTTCTCATACATGCTCGTCGGTTTAGGGTACTTTTGACCTGGCTATACGATAAATAAAAATACCAATACAACCAAACCACACATTTGGTGGATTTAAGCATGATTTAAGCCTTATAAAATCATAGTTTGATAGAGTTTTCCAGGAGACGTTACCATGGCAACAAGCAACAAAGTTGATTGGGCAAAGTATCAAGTATCACGCATGATGTGACGGCTGCCTCCCCGGTCGGCGCCACGCGGTCTGAGCTGAGCAAGTCTCGATAGCCTTGGACACAATGTGATTACCGATACAACTCTTAACTCAGCCGTGGAAGAGTCATATTCGAATGGCTAGCCAATTAAGTTACTTGTACTAAGAAACTCGGTCAGCTGATAACGATTTTGTTTCACCCCTTGTGTTACGAAACGGTCGTAATATGTAGATCTAAATTAGAACCTACGGTAGACGTCAATCATTCAACTTTGCTATTCTTGAAATAGAGGTGAAAATTGACTGTTACTTTTCATGGTTTCTGTACGTTTGTTGTACACAACAAAGATTGATTGTGACATTTACCATTCTAGTTTTATGAGCTGTAGTTTGTTTAATCGACACAATAAGGTACTATAGGTAGTTTGTGGTTTTCATGTAACATATACTTAATAGATGCATATACTTAAATATGTATAGAATTATAGGTATGCAGAGGGGTACCTCTATGCACAGATCATGGACTTTTTCCATTAGCAACGATCCTGACAGATTCATTAAGTTCGAATTTAAACTGGCGTGAGTCATTTTTAAGGTTACACCGACTAATAGGTAATTATACGGATAAACTCACGTATTAAATGACGATGCCGTATCACATAGCTGTCCTGCCACCTGCAGGCGCATATAGACACTTACGATAGGTCTCCTCAAACGCGCAGCTATTTTGACGTATAAACGTCAAAATAGGCTTTATAAGTCACTGCAAACACCGTGATATAGCTCCTCTGTAGGGACTCTTACTTTCCGAATTCCCCGCTAGATGTCGCTGTTCCAACGAGCTAACCGGGTAACGGTTTGCGATCGCAGTTTTAACTTTTAACACAAAAACGCGTTTTACAAGGTACTTACTTTAACAAATTCCCATAAAAAAAAATATAAAATATCTGACTGTGCTGTGACCCTCGTGAATCGCGAGTGTCACGAAATATAGCAACAAAACATAAGAAAAATTATCATTTATTTCGACCACCTAGGTCCTAGGATCATAGCAGGCATATAAGGGAGAAAATTATTGGTCATTTCATTGGATACGGCACGACAACTTCTTTAAAACCATAATATAAGGAAGGAGAGGCAGGGAATACTACAGCGCAGTTATATGGAACAAATAAAGGAAAAAGCTGGTGTCGTGTCGTATCAGCCAAGTCGTACGCCAGCCTCTCGACAGAGAGAAATGGAAAATACTCCACCGACCAGAGGATAACTCTTAAAAATAAATAAATACCTTCCTGATGGGTAACGTTCCGAACGCGCGTCGGTACAATTTAACTGTCAATTTTCCATATAAAAAGTGACATTTAGACCTACCCGACGTTCGTACAATGCGTTACGTGATCGACCATCTTATATATGTACAGTTGTCTCCACGATGAATGCCTACATGGATATAAACATAGCCTGTTTCTCAAAAAACGATTTTATTGCATTGAAGAAGTTTGGTAATTTATTCACACTTCACCGTTTTCTCAACAGAATTATATAAATTGCTCCAGTAAATTTCAATGTTTTTATGTCTGTAATTACACTAATTACGCAGAAGTGGAGATTCGGCGATAACGATTTGTAATTTCACAAATGAGGTCGGGGACCAAAGGTTGGATGGAAATGAGGGTAGGAAATGTGAGGACCTATTTCTGTAGGCAAGGGGATGTCGGAGGGTAGCACTTTTATCTTGTTTTGCATTTCGTATTTCGTTAGGTTTTGATTGAACAATAACATTACCATAACCACAGTGTGTCAATAGAAATTTTGTTGATCGAATAATCGTACAACTATTGCCACCCGACTGGAAAATATGAGTAGGAATTTGAACATCAAGAAAGGCCAGGGGCCTATTGCATAAATAGACTAATAATATTAGAAAATAATACAAGTTATTAGTTAACAATTTACTAGATGCGTTATTTCGAGTTGCATAATTAGTTTAAGTTTTCACTGATAATATTAGAAAATTGTGTTGCATGAATTACTAATAAAATTGTTAAAGTTACAAGCGAATTCTTATTTGACGACCACTTTAGCCTAGTTGGTAGTGACCCTGCCTACGAAGCAAGAGGTCCTGGGTTCGAATCCCGGTAAGGGCATTTATTTGTGTGATGAGCACGAATATTTGTTCCTGAGTCATGGATGTTTTCTATGTATTTAAGTATTTATTTCTCTATATATATAAGTATGTATATCGTCGTCTAGTACCCATAGTACAAGCTTTGCTTAGTTTGGGACTAGGTTGATTTGTGTAAGATTGTCGGCAAATATTTATTAAATATTTATTATTATTATTATTATTTACAAGTACTGATAAATAATGTTGCATAATATATTGAAACTTACTTGTTATAAGAATACTAATATTACTAGCAAAACATACTTACTAAATTACAAGTAACTGTTGGCTGATTGAGTCAAACCTTACCGTATCTACTTATAGTATTTTCAAAGAAAAAAAAACATTTTGGCGGGAGCGGCAAGGTTGACGTACTTAATACTTTTTAACCGACTTAAAAAAGGATTATAATAATATGTTCTTCTTATATGTTCCACTGAGTTTTTTTTTTAATGTATGTTCGCCGATTTCTCCGTCAATTGTGGACCGATTTCCAAAATTCTTTTTTTATTCGAAAGAGTATACTCCCGAGGTGGTTCCATTGTCACCAATTTAGGATCAGGCCCCGTAGCATGGATGGCCTTATCACGCGATAAGTGATAGGATAGAGCTGCCGTCCCTGGCTGACACCGTTCGATAGAATGAGACGACGCGCTTATCCTATCACTTATCGCGTGATAACGCCATCCATGCTACGGGGCCTGATGATGGGATCCCAGGGAAATTGAGGGCAACCCTCAAATTTTATAGGCACGCGTGTAGTGATTTCAGTATTTTCTATTATTACTCGTGTATTGTACCCTAGGAAATCATAATTTTGGTTATGTGGAACTGATGATGAAGACCACAGATGACTTATGGAACTCCTCAAAGATGTAATGTATGATCGCCGATTTCTCCGTTAATTGTAAACCGATTTCCAAAATTCTTTTATTTTTCAAAAGAGTATACTCCTGAGATGGTCCCATTGTCACCAAGTTAGGATCTGATGATGGGATCTCAGGGAAATTGAGGGCGACCCTCAAATTTTATAGGCACGAGTGTAGCGATTTCGGTATTTTCTATTATAACTCGTGTATTTACCCTCGGTAATCGTAATTTTGGAGAAGTATTACACTATTTTCAAAAGTGAAGTTAATTTTTTCTTCATATACCTTTTGCCGTCGTGTTGTTATAATATACCTACTGATCGTCGTCATCGTCCGATAAATGCAGCAAATTAAACATTTTTCGACGATTAAAATAGAAACTTAACTTCTTGTAATTCAAAATTACCATGGTCCGTGGCTAAGTAGTTACGAATACAAGTTATACCAAATAATTTGATAATTTAACTCATATTGCAACAGAAACTAATAAAATCCACATATAATATTAGTTATTAGGACTTATATTCTATCACTTGTATTTTGCTACTCATATTTTATTATGCAACAGAAATCTACAAGTTACAATGCAAAAAACCAATATTATTAGCTTGTACTTGTATAGATATTTGTGTATTTGTATCTTGTACATTATTATGCAACATAAAGTATTATTATTATGCAATAAGTTACAACCAAAACCACCAATAGTATTAGCTTTTACTTTATTATGCAATCGGCTTTACTCCTTAAAAACACCAGTGGTGGATATCCCTAATGCTACTATCGCTAAACTTATTTGCAGTTGGTAAATGTATGAGGACAGCAGGTTTTTAATGACAAAGTTAAGTTTTTCCTTCAATAAAGTGGAAAAAATCTTCGAGACTCGGTTCCTTTGATGGACGAACTACTTAGGTATATAGCTAAAAATTGTACGGGTGTCAGTAATTTCTCTAAAATTTGACCTAATCGAGCAAACTTTATACATACAGTGAAACCTGGATAACTGAGATTTCAAGGGACCGGCAATTTTTTCTCGCTTAAAGAGGTCTTCCACTTACCCAGTGTCTCAGAGATCCAGGTATAAATAAATATTTGTCTCATTTACGGAGGGTTCCATTAATAGAGGTGAGATAAGATGTTATTTCAGATAAAGAGGTGATATTTTTAAATAAAAATAAACATTATAGGTAAATGAGTTGTAATCTTTAACAATAATCAAAAAAAGGCAACAAACAGAAATAACCTATGACGTTTTTTATAAACAGTACAAAAATGCATACAGAATGCGTGAATTCAAAAAAATTGGTAGCTTATTTTCTCGTCCCATTAGTTTTTCGTTCAATTCTTATTTTGTCTCATTCTGCTTTCGACACTCATTCTTTATTCATCTTGTTCGCATTTCGCCACTAATATATTCTTTGGTCAGAATCTGTAATTTGTCTTTCACTTAATAAGTCTTGTTTTTCATACACATTTTAGTCTCCAAATATGGGCAGGGTGAGGATTATTTTTTGCAGACAATCTTGCTCTAATCGATCTAGTCCCAAACTAAGCAAATCATGTAGTTACAGTTGCCATCACATACATCGGAGCAAACAAGCAGCTCACAAACATCAGAACACACCTCTATTTTCTAGGCATTATAAGATGCATGTGCTGATTTTTGAACACCTATAGTGTACCTATGTATGTGATGGCGACTGTACTATGGGTACTAGACGACGATAAACATACGTATATAGATAAATAAATACTTAAATGCAAAAAAACATCCATGACTCAGTACCTATTCGTGCTCATCGCAAAAATAAATTCCCTTACCGGGATTCGAACCGCAGGACCTCCTGCTTCGTAGGCAGGGTCTTAGTGTCACTACCAACTAGGCTAAAGCGGTCGTCTATTTCAGTAATATAGTCAGTCACGTTATTCGGCCTCACTGTGTATTGGTTATCACGCAACGTATTCACGGCATTCACGCAAGCCAATAATGCATTACAAAATATCGCATAGGCTTCACACGCCACACGTGGCTGAAATAAATACGGAAAGTTTCTGTAGGTGCTTAGTGCTTTCAAATTCAAATGTTTATTCGTGACAAACAATTTACACATACAAAAGAAATAATATAATACACATTTTGTCACGAAATGGAGCCTGCTCAGTATGTTGCTAGCCTTGCGCTGGTCTTACGCAGGGTCCATTCGGTGAGAGCACGGTGGGCAACAACAACAGATACACATGCAATATCATATATATATATATATATATGTATAAATGAACTATTAATAACTAAACTAAAAGGAAAGAATGAACATCCCACAAACCACTCTGTGTGTGTGCTATCGAATCATACATTCTTGGGGAATACCGATCTACGTGTTACTGCCCCAATATCATGTTTCGAATTAAATGTAAATAGGTACTTACGTATGATGCGAAGTCGCTAAAGCATTTTAAAATATTTCTGAAGGCAAATCGTATTCTAATTTGTCGTAAGATGATAAGAGAGATGTTATGTCAATAAACGTCATAGTTCCACTCAGTATAGGTACCTATAACGTGTAGGTATTTGTAACTGTTGACCTCGACTTACTCATAAAATAAACTAATTATAAGTAGAGTAGGGACATGCTCAAAGTAGTACAAAAGTTATGAATAAAGCTTTAGTTTTAGTGCCATCGATGAAACCGTTTACTGATATTCATGAACCTTACAGCTAGGAGATTAAGTCTGCTAGTAGTCAGTTTAACGTTAGCGTTTGTACACGGGAGCAATTTGTCAGGCTAAATTAACACTGTAAACGTAGAGATTGATAGTATGAACGCGTATCTAAGTTAGATCTTGAACGCCGCTTTCACGATTCGTAGGTATTCTTTTTTTCTACTTTATACGGGCATTTTACAAGGTTTTACTTCATAGTTAGTATATTTATTACTCAAGGTAGGCGAGAGAGGTGAAATCACAAAATATAAATAAGAAAAACGGTACATTGTGCTTCTGAAACAAATCATTCGTTTTTGAATTAGGAACCTTATTTAGCCTTACCGTTGGAAGTAGCATGTAAAGAACAAAAATAGCTTTGAAACCCTACATATATCCATGTAGGTAAGATTACGACAGATTTATGCTGTATTTAGATTAGGTTAGGTACGTCAGATTTATCTCACCCTATACAAATTATGGGCGCCAATGGTATGACTGACATATTATTATTATTAATATTATTATATCGAGCCCGCTATGTCCCACTGCTGAGCAAAGGCCTCCCCCCTCCTCTTCCATTCGTCGCGGTCTTGAGCAATATCTGGCCAGTCTTTTAAAAAGGACTCCTAAAGGAGTCCAAGTTATCCCGCCATCGCCGACGAGGTCTACCGCGTCTCCGTGTTGAGTTTTGGGGCTCCACTCCGTGGTCCCTTTGGAAGTATGCACATGTCCATTGCCCATGAGCCTACGTTTAAGTGACAAAGGTAGGCCACCCTTCATTAGGTGTTTCATGGACCACTAGGCGTTTTCGGTCCGTCTATAGACCTCTTTCTCTTGTCGCGCCTGAAAAGAGACTAATTGGCCCAAATAAAGGTACCTACTCATGACTGATATGACACAGTTAAAACTTTTAGTATAAAACTGAGAGTATCTCTAGGTTGGCGGGCCTTGGTCGGCCCTCGAACGCGTCGACGAGGGATGAAGCGCTCTCGTGACGCGCATACTAATGGCCGACGGGGTTCCGACTAGTTGGGGCGTCGAGAGTTCCGTTATGTTGTGTACTTGTGTTCGTGTAGAAACCCTGAAAGGGCAACCATCGTTATATTCTTCAAAAAGTCGCTGAACGTAAATTATGAATAACAAATCAGTGATTGACTAATACTAAAAAAATATAATAAAAAGTTTATTGAGGACGTAAAACACGGACGTAGTCAGTGGATCCTAAATGCCCATATCGTGGGAGTGAAGAAAGTTGTTGCTTAAATATGTCACGTGTTGCTTAGGTATATACCTAAACTGACTATATAGTCACTTTACTGGTAAAAGTGTGTTTTAAAAAACGCTGAACACTAATTTATGAACAACTCACCAGCAAATGGCCTTAGTTTCACCCACGTTTCACCAGGTGGAAAGTGACGACAAGCACGACTAAAGAGTTTCATTAATAAATAGCCTATTTTGCCTTGAAGAAATTATTTTCTTCAGTGAATAGGGAACACAGACGATGGGAGCGAATTATATTCCTTAGCAGTTCGCATGTGATAATAAAAGGCAATTACTTTGTGCCAGTAAATGGTAAATGATGAAGGAATGGGGAACGCTGATTATACCTATCACGTAGATAGTTACCTAAGAAAGCCGTACATTTTTAAAAATTGTATGATAAGTATTTAAATAGTTTGTTACAGTAAGGTAAGGTAAGTAATAATAACGCGAGGCTGTAATGCTGGCAATATTAACGTTTATTTCCGGTGTTCCAAATTTCCGCAAGTAGCATATCGATATCACTAGGTATTCCCGTTTGATCGATTGTTCCATCAATAGTCCGCTGGGGCCTCTGGGAGTTCCCATTTGTCACAGACAGTCCTCGTCCCATCTGTAATCACATCCGGGTTTTGAAGGACTGAACGGGAAATAGCAAGCTGAGAGGCCCTGAACCAATGAGATGTAAAGGGGCTGTCATTTATCGCCAAAGTATGTGTGTATTTGTCACCGTCGCACAGTGTTTCGTCTAGAACAAGCTAGGTGGACAATATTTTTTTTCTGTGTTTTTGGGTTTTATGACGTTCACCTATGATTAATTAAAAATTAATTAAAGTTGTCATTTTAAATAATTAGCAAAAATGGGGGCCAATTTACAAAAAAAACATATTTTACTTAAAAATATTATATTTAATTCATAAATTATAACAATATAACACGGAAAAAAACATAGAAAAATACAAATGAATTACTAGTATTAAACTATTTGTACACGATTTTTTTACTACGTTATCTCCACTTATAATAAATCTCTAAATTAAAAAAAGAATCAGCCAGTTTGAAACTAAGCTTTGCGCGGTTCGAATGTTCTCAGCATCCCATGAGCGGAAAAATATGAAACATTTTATATAGGTACATTATTATTCTAGCTGCAACTTAGGATACTTTTTATCCGACTGCGACAGTTAATTAATTTTCCGAAATATACGACTTCATTTAATTTTTCATTTATTTTTATTGAAATCAAACGCTGCTCCAACTGTCAGCTATAAGAACCGTCAAATTTTCGTCAAAATGGCGGAATTGCTTTGCCTTTCACTTATTAATAATTTAAATCCCGTCTACGATAGACCTTTACGAGACAAATGCTAAAATATAAACCATAAAAAAATATTCGATTCTGATATGAGAACTTATATGCGCAAATGTCGTTTTATGTCGTAATTTCAATAAATGAAATCAACAAATTTGAACAATATAATTAACACGAATTTGTTTTTTTTTAATGACAATGGCACGCGCTCGGCGCATTCAGCCAAAGTACCTGCGGCGCTACTACGAAAACCGATACTCAATGTTCATATATTTGCATCCCTGTCACTCGAGTATGGTTAGTGCGATAGAGATAGAGATACCCGAATATTTTCGAATAGGGAACATTACTGCAATGTTCTGCCGCCAGAGTGCAGCACTAACACAATTAGTAAACAGTTTTTTTGACAACTTTGACTAGTCCTTCAAAGCTCTGGATCAAATAGTGAAGAAAATAAAATGCATCAGTGCCGCGTAATTGGATGCAAGAATGAAGGGCATCATTCATTTCCGAAGGAAACGATGATATGAAAACTATGGGAAGCGGCAATACGTCGTAAAGCAAAAAAAAGCCCTCATCCACCTTTAAATGGCTATAGGATGCCATTTTAATATCACAGTACAGGTATTTTACACACGAATGATAATAAAACGATTGTAGTTTAACGCGTTTTCATCAATTATTCGTTATTGTTTGTTAGGTAAATAAATATGACATTGTACGTCATGGCGGTTTGTTGGTGCCGGTTAATGTACGGCCCGATAATACACGTCCATCTATCGTTATCTCTCTCTTTTTGTATAAGTTAAAAAGAGACATAGATATAGAGGATGCCAATTATTGGGCCGTACATTAACCGGCACCGGTTTGTTTACGGGTTGTGTAAGTGTGGCCCCCTACGCAGAGCTTTGCGTAATGTTCCCTATTCCGAAGTTCGTGGTTATAGCTCAGGAATCGAAAATATGGTAAATAATCGTAATATATTTTCTCGATAAAGAATTTAAAATAAATATAGTCAAATGGAGAAAAAAACAAAGCAAGAGGTTATATAGGTAATGATTAAGTTATAATTATAAGAGTTCAAAGTTTTAAGAGGGGGTATGTTCTGTCCCTTTTCCGCAAAACGCACCTTCATATGAAACGACTGTTTTTTACTATGACGCTCGAGTATATTGACGTCACGGTCCCTCATCGTTTTCTCACTCTAACAAGCGACATTAAAACGGATGTAGCTTCATAATTTTTCTTCAAGATATTTGAATGGGAGTTTCATTATCTTCTATCTATTTATACATAATAAATGCCTATGTCCTGACTGACTTATTCACTCACTCACTCACTCACTCACTCATCAACGCACAGCCGAAACTACTAATCTTAGAGAGTTGATTTTTGCACAGTATGTTGCTTTTATAACGTGGGCTAGGGATAAAAAGGGATTTTTGAAAATTCTACCCCTAAGGGGGTAAAATAGGGGTGCAAAGTTTGTATGGGAGAACCTTTTTTTTTTGAGCTATAGACTTAAACTTTGTAGAAAAAATTGTTATTAGAATACAAATGAAACACTTTCAGCGTTTTGGAAAATTCCACCCCTACGGGGGTAAAATAGGGGTGCAAGGTTTGTATGGGGAAAACATTTTTTTTTTAAATAGAGACTTAAAACTTTGTAGAAAGATCAGTCATTAGAATACAAATAAAGAACTTTCAGGGTTTTAGAAAATTCTACCCCTAAAGGGGTAAAATAGAGTGCAAAGTTTGTATGGGAAAAACTACTTTTTTTTAAATAGAGACTTAAAACTTTGTAGAGAAATTATTCATTAGAATACAAATAAAGTACCTAGATTCAGTGTTTTAAAAAAATCTACCCCTAAGGGGGTGAAATAAAGGTGCAAATTTTGTATGGGGGAAACAATATTTTTTTTAAATAGAGACTTAACACTTTGTAGAAAGATTAGTCATCAGAATACAAATTAAGTACTTTCAGCGTTTTAGAAAATTCTACCCCTAAAAATAGGGGGCTAAAATAGGGGTGCAAAGTTTGTATGTGGGAAACTATTTTTTTTAGCTAGAGTCCTAAAACTTTGTAGAAAGATTATTTAAATACAAAGAAAGTACTTTCAGCGTTTTGGAAAATTTCATTCCTAAGGGGGTAAAATAGGGCGCAAAGTTTGTATGGGAAAAACATTTTTTTTTTTAATAGAGACTTAAAATTTTGTCGAAAAATTACTTATTAGAACATGAAAAATACTACATTCGGCGTTTTACAAAAATCATTCCCTAACGGGGTTAAAAAAGGGTGCAAGGTTTGTATGGGGAACACTTTTTCTGAGCTAGACACTTAAAACTTTGTAGAAAGATTACTTATAAAAATACAAAAAAAACACTTTCAGCGTTTTGAAAAAATCTATCCCTAAGGGGGATAAAAAGGGGTGCAAAGTTTTTATCAGGGAAAGTTTATGTTTTTGAGTTAGAGACTTGAAACTTTGTAGAAAGATTACTTATTAAAAAACAAAAAAAGAACACAAATCGTTTTAGAAAATTCCACCCCTAATAGGGTTAAAAAGGAGAGCAAGCTTTGCATGGGCAACACTTTTTTTGAGTTAGACTTAAAACTTTGCAAAAAGATTACTTATTAGAATACTAAAAAAGAACTTTCAGCGTTTTAGAAAACTCCATTCCTAAGGGGATCCTTAAGATCCTTAAGAAGGGTAGCCAGTGTTGTGTGGGAAAAACTTTTTTTTTTGCTAGACTTAAAACTATTCGAAATGTTACTTATTAAAATTAATAATAAAGTACTTTCAGAGTTTTAGAAAATTCCACCCCTAAGGGGGTTAAGAAAGCTTTGTATGGGCAACACTTTTTTTGAGCTAGAGACTTAAAAGTTTACGAAAAAAGTTCTTTCAGCGATTAGAAAAATTCAACCTCTAAGGGGGTTTAAAAGGGGGTTCAAATTTTAAATTGCGAGCAATAAAATTTTAAAGTGTTAAGAGATTTTTAACTTCGGTCTTATTCTGTACGTTAAAAGACTACAAAACTAATTTCAGAGTTTTTCCAAATTCATCCCCTAAGAGTGTTAAAATTGGTTTAAAGTTTGAGTATTTCAAGGCATTTTTAAAGTATGAGATTTTTAACTTTGGTTTTAGACTGTTTGTTCACAAACTAGAAAATGATCATCAACGTTTTTTTTTAATTATCCCCTAAAAGAGGGTTCAAATTTTGTATTGAGAGAAATCATTTTCTAAGACGATAAAAAGTTCTACGCGGACGAAGTCGCGGGCAACAGCTAGTTAAATATAAATAAACAAAAAAAAGACTACTATTGATCATCATTAACGGACTCGTCCGTTAAAAATGCCCTAGCCTAGAACTCCCGTCACAACCCCATTTATTTATAAGCCTAAATGATGAATTAGGAAATGCTTGTACTGATCTCTCAACGGTTTTGTCTAATAAAGCCTGTAAATCAATTTCAACCCTACTCTCGGTTACATGAATGTGCTCCTCTGGAGGACACGCAATTTTTGCTTTACGCAAACAATGATTTGATGGATATTCATTATGTCCTGCCTTCAAAGACCACTTCCTAGTCTGCGTGTACGTGTGTGTTGTCGATTTAGAGTCAAGATAATACGCTAATGCCTCGTCACTACTTAACTGCCTAGGACTCACAAAAGAACTATTATCATGAGAACTAGAGAATGTATTTAATTTGTGTGGACTTTCACTAATGTTTTTAATCACTTTTGCCGTACTTCTATGTCTTGTCGAACGAGAAACAACTTCGGCAGCAGTTAAAAGTTCACCAACACTACGCGATTGAATCAGGCCTTCTAGGTTTTCCTGCAGGATTAACACTTTCAGATGACGTTGAGTGCCGTTGTTGAGTTGTGCATTTTAAATATTCGCCATCCAGCCAGTTTTTAAATTTGGTTAAAAACATTTCCTTCGACTTTCCGGCAGCAATCCATTTGGTAGAAACTTTTATGGCAAAACAGGACAAAAGATTTTTATTTCTCGTTTCAGACTCCTTAGTAATATCAAATAATTCAAATTTTGCTGACACGTAGCTGTAGAGATGACTATTTCTTTAATTTTTCCCTTTTTTGCAACCATTCTTCAAAAAGCTCCATCTTTACAGAATCTACGTGTTCTGAAAAAATAAGCAAAATTTGTTGTGTTCATTTCTGCTCAATAAAAATTATAGGAAAGTAAATAAGATAAATTACTCTAGATAATATGCAAAATCAATGGCTGTGTAAGGTGGAGTAAAGAATTTCCCAGTCTATTCAAGTTGATAAACTTAGAAAAAGGACCACGTATTTCGACACGTTTTTAAACTCATCTTTTATAATATTGAAAAGGATATTAAGACTTGTTTAACAAAAAATAATATAGGACTTACCTTCATATATGTGATCCATCGCTAATGCTTTTTACAAAATAACGTATAATCACAAGAAATGTTGTTGAGCATGCCACAGAAATGCAACTGATTAAATAGTGTGATTGCACTTACCTCATTAGCTGACTTTAGCACCCTATAACGAATGACATTAGATAGTTAGACATAATCAATAAGTTAATATGGGGGTTTAAACATGTTATTTATCCTATCTGATTACTCATTAGTAGAAATCCGCTAATGACTTTTGTCCACCCAGCTTGTTCTAGACGAAACACTGTGCGTCGCAAGTCGCAAGGTGCAAGGTCGGGCGTTTTCATACACGGTGAAGTAAAGTTTCGAAACTCGCGAATGCACGGTGCCGAAAATCCTCTTGATTTTCGTACGATAATTCAATTCAATTCAATTCAATTTTTTATTCCATAACAATATAAACTGTGTCGGAAATCATAAGGCTAATTACAATATTCATTACATTATACATTTCATTATACATTACATTATACATTACATTATACATTACATTATACATTACATTACATTACATTATACATTATTTCATTTCAATCAGAAGTAAATTCATTGATGTCATAATAACATTTCACCAGGAGGTATTGTTTAAGTTGACGTTTAATAGTACATTATGATACAAGTGTGCTATGTTGGTCATTACACTCGAGTCGGTTTTTAAGCCTGAGCCGAAGGCGAAGGCTTAATGGAGACGAGAAGTGTAATGACCAATGCTCACGTGTTTCATACGACGTTTTTCAACACATTTGCGAGGAAAAAATAAAAAATGAAAATGTTAAAAGATATGTAATGAAAAGGCACTAGTGCGATAATGTAATGTAAAAGTCACGGCATGGGTAATATTCTGCATTATTTTGCTAATATTTAAAAAGATATGTAATGAAAAGGCACTAGTGCGATAATGTAATGTAAAAGGCACGGCATGGGTAATATTCTGCATTATCAGTGTAAATACGCTGTAATAAGACCTACTTTACGAGCAGGTGTGTTGAAAATATGTTAACACTATTCATACATTTAAGATAGGATTTAAAGAGACAATACGGTCCCTTTGGCACAGTACGGAACCCGTTTGTAATAAAATAAGGAGAGAGATGGGACCCGCTTGTCTCACTCTGTCGAAAGTCAGGACTTGACTTGATTGCGTTATTATCACAGACTACTAAGAGATACTAACGTATGTTATTATGCAAACTGAAGTATGTCATTATCCTGGCATTATCCACGCTCTACATTGAAATATTTCCGACTTTACTTTTAGGAAATGTATTATTTTTTGTTGAGACACTTGTTTACACATATTTATCGGTGAAATTTAACCCGGAAAACTTAAAAAACAGGCACCGTAAAAGTAAAAAATAAAACTCTAAATAATTCAGTACTAGGGAGTCATAAAGAGGTTTAGATTTTTTTAAATTAAGTAGTCTACTTCGTCTTCTTCCTGACAATATTAATGAGTGAATAGTGTGTCTTTATGATGAAAGGGTGAGTGGCACCAAACCGTCTGTAGGTAATATGTATTAAGTGGTAATCGTTAAAATCTGCATTTGTGGAAAGTGGGACAAGTTTTTATGATATGACAGCTGCTAATATGTATCGCTGTTCGGTCTATAATCGTAAGTTATTTAAAACACATTTCTCACCCAACAATGTTAATTTGAGGTTATGTTACAGCGACGTGGGTGGGCGGCGGCTACATCAACGGCACAGCGGAGGCGATCTACACTCAGGGGTTGGTCTGGTGCCAGGCACCTTTCGGCTACGCGCTCTCGCTGGTCTTCGGTAAGCACCCTATAAGTATATCTTTGTTATTCGCTCCCGATACCAATACATTTCAATCTGTTTTGCAGAACAGTGCGTCGAGCTAACGGGTCAGAAAATGGCCGCGCGAATCATATTAATAAGTGATTGGGTCGTCAAAGAGAGGAACGAAATCCTCCACCAGTGTGCTTTCCGTTCAATAAGGGCATGCGTCATAGAGCTGTCACACTCAGTCTAACTAAGAATAAGTGAGACAGCAATATGACGCATGCTCTTGTTGAACGGAAAGCGCACTGGTGTGGACTTAACTTTTGAGTGGCGGAGCGCTGTACTGAAACGCTTCGTGTGATCTGCGCCTTAGTACAAAAATATCGTCTCGATCGAACCGAATTATCCTGTAATCTAGAGTCTCCAGTTAAATCCGTTGAAAAGATAAAATAAATCTAGTAAGTACCTACCTACTCGCCATGGTTTGAAACAAATGCATTGCAATTCGGCATCGTCCAGTAATGCTCGGAAATTTGGTAGCAAATTATACTCGCGGCTGCAGCTTTGAATTGGCAGCGTGCCATCTTCGGGTACTTAAGCATCTTTCTTACTAGAGTCATTATATTGTATTATGATATATTTGATAACCGGATTCTTTGTACTTTTTTCTTCAATGTAACAATCTAGGTACGAATATAGAATATTGCAATACACATAGCTACTGATTGTCGCATAAGGGAGTACTAATAGTTAATACGAAAACATATAGCAGTCTAGTAAAATGAAAGAGAAAGGTCAGTAATACAGTCTATGTTAAAAATATCCCTCAGGGATAATTAAAATGGTTGATGTTGCAATGAACCTGAGAGATTTTTTAATGAACTGTAAATTGTTTATCTCGTTTAGCAACGTAGTAATTTCATGGTCACTTGACTAACGTGACTTTTCAGCGAATTCTCATAAAACTGTGTGATTGGTTCCCGCTATAGATGTCTCCGAGTCAAATATTAGACGGTAAAACCTGTCAGAAATGGTTATTTATGAGGGCATTATTTGCAGGCGGCATATTCTTCGCGAACCCCATGCGCAAGCAGGGCTATGTGACGATGCTCGACCCCCTGCAAGACTCGTTCGGGAGTCGCATGGGCGGCCTGCTGTTTCTGCCGGCGCTGTGCGGAGAGGTGTTCTGGGCTGCTGGCATCCTGGCTGCGCTCGGTGAGTGGATTATCAGCAACCCTGGTCTGGTACCTGGCTTGCCTCACCAATAGGGGTGTAGACACTAAATAAAATATTCAATAACATTGCATTTTCTCGAAAAAGTATTAAAAATGTAGTCAAATGGAGAAAAAACGACGCAAGAAGTTAAATAATCACAAAGTTTTAAGAGGGGGTATGTTTTTTCCCTTTTCCGCAAAACGCACCTTCATATGAAACGATTGCCATTTACTATGACGCTAGAGGATCGTGATGTCACGATCCTCTAGCGTTTTCTCTCTCTAGGAAGCAACATTGAACGGTTGTAGCTTCGTAATTTTTTGAGATATTTGATAGGGATTTTCGTCACTAGGCATATTTTTTAGCCGTCTTTCTTTTGAAGTACCTAATAATACATTTTGAGTCTACACCCCTATTGCGGATTACAGAACCTGAGCCACATCTTTGGCCTTGTCGTCGCGATCCATCGGATGAGACTAATCATTGGTTAGTTATTCAGTATACTTCGGACCACTGATTACGCCTAGTTGTCACTAATCTCAGTCAAGTTGGTGAGGTGAGTTGAGACAGACTGTGAATCGCATAGAAGGCGCTGTGATGAGACAGACTGTGAATCGCATAGAAGGCGCTGCGATGAGACAGACTGTGAATCGCATAGAAGGCGCTGTGATGAGACAGACTGTGAATCGCATAGAAGGCGCTGTGATGAGACAGACTGTGAATCGCATAGAAGGCGCTGTGATGAGACAGACTGTGAATCGCATAGAAGGCGCTGTGATGAGACAGACTGTGAATCGCATAGAAGGCGCTGTGATGAGACAGACTGTGAATCGCATAGAAGGCGCTGTGATGAGACAGACTGTGAATCGCATAGAAGGCGCTGTGATGAGACAGACTGTGAATCGCATAGAAGGCGCCGTGATGAGACAGACTGTGAATCGCATAGAAGGCGCTGTGATGAGACAGACTGTGAATCGCATAGAAGGCGCTGTGATGAGACAGACTGTGAATCGCATAGAAGGCGCTGTGATGAGACAGACTGTGAATCGCATAGAAGGCGCTGTGATGAGACAGACTGTGAATCGCATAGAAGGCGCTGTGATGAGACAGACTGTGAATCGCATAGAAGGCGCTGTGATGAGACAGACTGTGAATCGCATAGAAGGCGCTGTGATGAGACAGACTGTGAATCGCATAGAAGGCGCTGTGATGAGACAGACTGTGAATCGCATAGAAGGCGCTGTGATGAGACAGACTGTGAATCGCATAGAAGGCGCTGTGATGAGACAGACTGTGAATCGCATAGAAGGCGCTGTGATGAGACAGACTGTGAATCGCATAGAAGGCGCTGTGATGAGACAGACTGTGAATCGCATAGAAGGCGCTGTGATGAGACAGACTGTGAATCGCATAGAAGGCGCTGTGATGAGACAGACTGTGAATCGCATAGAAGGCGCTGTGATGAGACAGACTGTGAATCGCATAGAAGGCGCTGTGATGAGACAGACTGTGAATCGCATAGAAGGCGCTGTGATGGCGATGAACCTGCACGACTATTATGAACATTGATGTACCTACTCACTTAATACCCAATGACAGGCTCAAGCGCAAGGTGCGCAAATATCTATTTGAAAACCCCCTAAATCCTGCAAAGCTAAACCCCTTTGTCATAAACGCAAATGTAACAGTATATGTCATTTTTAACGGCAATTATATGTGATAGTCATGGTATGTTATGTTATATATTTTTAAGTTTTTGTGATGAAGTTAAATAAAGAAGTATGCAAGTTAAAGTTATATTATTATTTAGACAATAATCACGACAACAATGTATGTAGATTACGGTGATGACATAAGTGACATGTGTAAATATAACAAACATAAGGTGGCCATAGCAACCAGTCTGTAGATAATAGAAGAGTGGTATACAGTCTCTTCACACCCTCTGAACTTTTAAGAATTTATACATTCTAATTGGAAATTCTTTTCAGTCTTTTCTTTCCTTCTCGATGTTTAGATCAAATTTTGACGTCGACTTCGTGACAGAATGAGTAAGACTATGTATATTGTCAACAGGATCTGAATAGAACTTTGTCTGGAGAATTCTGACATCTTTGGAAATTAATGACTTGCGTTTATTTGGAACATATACCCTGTATGCCTTGCTGGTATCAGAATATCCGACGAATAGTCCTGGAATTGCCTTAGGTGCAAATTTTGAACCCTTGGCACGGCCTTTCAGAAGCACGAATGCTTTAGATCCAAAAGTGTGGAGATGATGGATGCAGGGTTTTCTTAGAATCCATTTCTCAAATGGCGTTCTGTTTTCTATAGCACTGTTTATGCTTCTATTGGATAAATAGTTCGCCGTGTTGATGGCTTCTGCCCATAGATGCATTGGTGCATTGGCATCGATAAGCATCGCTCTTGCTTTCTCCAGTAATGTCCGGTTTTTTCTTTCAGCGAGACCATTTTGGTGTGCAGTATAGGGCGCGGATAAACGTCTTGCAATCCCATGTTCCTGTAGATAGGCTTGAAATTTGTCGTTGACATATTCTGTGCCGTTATCTGTTTGCAAGTGCTTAATCTTATTTCCAGTAAAATTTTCCATTTCTTGTTTGTATACTTTGAAATGATCAAGTGTTTCAGATTTATTTTTCATAAAGTAGACGCGTCCATATCTACTATAATCGTCAATGAAAGTGACAAAGTATCGGTTTTTTCCGTAAGATGGTGTGACAGGTCCACACACGTCACTGTGGACAATCTCCAAACGTTCAGTTGTTCGAGGAGTTGCTCTTTGTGGAGGGCTTGGCACTTGGGTCATCTTCGCTTGAATGCATGCGTCGCAGTCAGACAGTGATTCGTTTTTGTCAAAGTCTAATCCAATCAAAGTCTCGTTGTTGAGCGCTAGATGGAGATCTTTGTCGTTCATATGACCAAGCTTCCTGTGCCAGTCTTGTAGGGAGCCTTTCTTCTCATTAGTTGAAATTGTTTCAGGCGTAGCTGCGTAATTTCGTTCGACGTTTTGCGATTTGACAAAATAGAGGCTACTGCTTTTAGACTTTTCTGCAGTCATAAGCAAGCGCCCTGCCTTATTGCGTACAAGTGCTTTGTCTTTGTTGAAAGTGACAGAAGCTCCATGTTCAGTCATTTTTGGCACTGATAGCAAGTTTTTGCAAAGTGACGGTACGTACAGAGTGTTTTCGAGATTAATTATCCCATACTTGTTTTTCAAAGTGACTCTGCCTTCGCCTGTGATTTCAGTAGAGTGCTGTTCTGAAGCAAAGTTAAGTTTTCGTGAAAGTGGTGTGATATTTCTGAAATAATCTCGTTGAAACGTCATATGGGAGGAGCAGCCGCTATCAAGTACCCAGTCGTCCTGGTTGTATTTGTTTGAGGTGAGGAGGCACTCTTCAGCGTAGAGGGAACTTTTAGAATTTGTGTCCTTATTTTTCTTCCAGCAGTTAGAGCAAATCTTGTGCGTTTTCTTCTGAAAGATTTTGCGTCCCGATTTCTTACAGATTTTGCAAGATGTGTAAAGTGCGTTTTCATCTTCATATTGTTGCGGGCTGACCTCGACGTCACGGTGTCGAGCATCACTCTCTTCAATAATTTTTATTTTTAGTTCTTCTGGTTTTGGTAGAACATCGCGTGACTCCATGGCTACACGAAAGTTTTCGTATTCAGGGGACAGACTGTATAGCATTAGGATTGTAAGTAGATCCTCGTTTATATCTACGTCCATTTCTGCCAGTTTGTCTACGGTATCCATGAATCTGTTCAAATGTTCACGAACATTGCTGTCTTCGAGTTTTGTGAGTATTAAGCGCTTAAGGAGAGTAGCCTTACGCGCGGGTCCTTTACTTGCATGTATCTCCTTTAGTTTGTCCCATAGGGCTTTTGCGGACGTACATTTTTTGATGTCCTTCAGCTGCGAGGGGGCAATCAGCAGAATGAGTTCTGCTTTTGCTTCTCGGTCGCCGTCAAGTTCAGCAGCGCTTGGAGTTGGAGGTAATTTCTGATCAACATACTTCCAAAGTTTATTTTTGATAAGCACGGCTTCGGCTTGAATCGCCCAGGTATCATAGTTGTCCTTGTCCAAAGGTTCGATGTGATATGTCGTTTTCGGCATCGTCGTATGTTGCACGAGTTTAACACTTCACGTGAATAATATATGGATATTTAACGCTCTGCTACCATTTTAAGTTTTTGTGATGAAGTTAAATAAAGAAGTATGCAAGTTAAAGTTATATTATTATTTAGACAATAATCACGACAACAATGTATGTAGATTACGGTGATGACATAAGTGACATGTGTAAATATAACAAACATAAGGTGGCCATAGCAACCAGTCTGTAGATAATAGAAGAGTGGTATACAGTCTCTTCACATATATATATTATGTTGTGTATAATTTACTTTAAAAACAAAACTTAAACCGACGTTCAGTATTTTGCCCAGCCACATAGGTACATGAAAATTTCCACATTTCCTTTCCAATTTACAACATGAACTACTTTCCGAAAGCAAATGAGTGATTATTACAGAAAACACCCAAGTATGGCTATATGTGGGCTCATAATATTTGAGGAGTTCATCATCTCTTCCACTTCACCAAAATTGTGATTTCCGTGGGTAAACACGAGTTATAATAGAAAATACCGGAACCAATACACGTGTGCCTATAAAATTTGAGGGTTGCCCTCAATTTCCCTGGGACCTATCATCAGATCCGGACTTAGAGTAGGTATACTGTTTCGAATAAAAAAATATTTGGAAATCGGGCTACAATTGACAGAGAAATCGGTAAACCTCCTCCTTTTTTTAAGTCGCTTAAAAATATATTATTAGTAGCTCTTGGTAATGTGATTTTGTAAAATAATTTTGTAAAATAATTTTCAATGGAGTTTTTGAACATCGTCCTGAGTTAATCCTAAACAGCTTCCAGAGACTAATTAAGCCTCCTCGTAATTTCATAATGGCTTCAAAATGTATGTTAATTGCCCTGTTTACCGAGGCAGCCCGTGTAATATTACTGCGGCAGACTGGTTCAACAAAATTCCTAATATTTAAGCTTTAGGAATTCAAGTTATGATTTGATACCCCCGAAACGCCGCGGTGTAGGTGGAATTTAATTTTGATTAAAATACTTTGGTTGGAGTTATTCAAGTATCTGTTATCGTGAACTAATTACGTCACTGAGGGGCGATTTTTGACTTTCGAGCGCTCGAAAATTAAACAATTGTAGTTAAATACGATTGTAGTCACATACTTTCTTTCTACCGATAGAATTGAATTCGAGTAGTCAATAACACTCGTTTTTAGGGTTCCGTACTCAAAGAGTAAAACGGGACCCTATTACTAAGACTCCGCTGTCCGTCTGTCTGTCTGTCTATCTGTCTGTCTATCTGTCTGTCTGTCTGTCCGTCTGTCACCAGGCTGTATCTCATAAACCGTGATAGTTAGACGGTTGACATTTTTACAGATGATGTATTTAATTCTGTTGCCGCTATAACTACAAATACAAAAAAAAAGAATAAAATAAATATTATATATGTTTTTCCCATACAACAAACGTGATTTTTTGCCGTTTTTATAGATAATGGTACTTACCGTTTCGCGCGTGAGTCAGACTCGCACTTGGCCGGTTTTTTTTAACTTTTCTATCGCTATTTCAAAGTATCATTTCATAATTTTTGATAGTTTTCGAGTGAAAGAATCGAGCGCTTGAAAGTCAAAAACCGGTCCTCTTTGTTTTTTATGAAGACTAAAAACGTTCCAAACAATTTGACTTATTTTTATTATTTCACAGAAATATTTTGAACGCTGTAAATAGCACAATTTTTTAACCATCCATGACAAATAGTGTAACAGCCTGTCCCACTGTTGGACAAAGGCCTCCTTCTCTTTCTTCTGTGTTTGGTACTGAACCACTACCTAAAACTGTTGAGTCTCGAGTTTCAGGATATTATTCAAGTCATTATTCTGAATAAGCATGTCAATTTGGAGCTGGTTACCAAGGCTTTCTTTTACAGCAATATGCGATCAATATTGTTGAATAGTTCATCCCGTAATGCTAGATCAAAGACTATTTTATTCCGGCTACCTTTAATTAAATTAAGAACCGCCCTCCATTTAGCGCGACTACACAATATACCAGATAGTCTATTTCTGTGCATATGCGACAAGCCCTGCCTTTGAGCCTGTGCTGATCTAGATTCATTAGCGTAATGGACAGCCGGACAGATGCAATCTATTTCGGCTTTTAGTACCGGCGACTCCGTACATTTTTAACCGACTTCAAAGAAGGAGGAGGTTATTTGTTCCACTGTATGTATTTTTTTTTTAAAGTATGTTCGCCGATTTCTTTGTCAATTGTGGACCGATTTCCAAAACTCTTTTTTTATTTAAAAGTGTATACTCCCGAGGTGGTTCCATTGTCACCCATTTAGGATCTGATGATGGGATCCCAGGGAATTGAGGGCAACCCTCCAATTTTAAAGGCACGCATGTAGTGATTTTGGTATTTTCTATTATAACTCGTGTATTTACCCTCGGAAATCGCAATTTTGGTTAAGTGGAACTGATGATGAAGACCACAGATGACTTATGGAACTCCTCGAAGATTTTAAGGCCGAGCCACACCGACTGCGTGCGCAGCACGTATGCGTGTGCAGCACGCAGACCGATGCGTTGTATTGTATGAATCCTCATACGACATGTCACACCGGATGCTCCTGCGTAGACGTGCTGCGCACGCAACGCAGCACCAGGCAGACAAACCGGCTGCGTGCGTGCGTACACAGAGCGGAGCGGCAACGTCGCTTCGCTGCGTGCAGTGATGACGTTGTATTTGCCGGCGTTCCCTATTAGACGACAGACCGGACAGGTGCGGACACGCACAGCTCGGTGCTGCGCGTGTGACGCGCAGCTCTCTTGTATTTATTTACAACTTCGGCGGTGCGCGTGGAGGTTTGCTTGATGAATATGAGTCTTTCTCCATTTGTAATAGCCGTTGTGTATATTAGTGTCATTTAAAATACATGAAATCTCACTATAACCATCTCTTGACATGACGAACTACCAGAAAAATCGATCGTCGTGATATTCAAGTTCGCGACAAAAGTTGTGCTTATTCACTATGTTCTTCTCTTCTTCCATTGATGTTATGAACGCATACTTTTTTGGATGTCGCATAAAATCCGAAATGAGGAGGAGGATCTTCACACAACAGTAAAAACAGTGTTATTTCTTTATCGGAAGAACTGCCATCAAACATAGTGCTAATCATATTAATAATAGTACGCAAATGGCGGCTGGTGACGATACGGAGCTGCAGCGTGCGCACGCGTTGCGTGTGCAGCTCTCTGCAGCAGGTACGCCGTAGACACCCGCGTAGACGCGTGACAGGGGTGCCGTGCACGTCTACGCTTACGTCGACGCATACGTGCTGCACACGCAGTCGGTGTGGCTCGGGCTGTAATGTATGTTCACCGATTTCTCCGTCAATTGTGGACCGATTTCCAAAATTCTTTTTTTATTCGAAAGAGTATAGGTGAGAGGTGGTCCTATTGTCACCAAGTCAGGATCTGATGATGGGATCCTAGGGTAATTGAGGGCAGCCCTCAATATTTATGGGCACGCGTGTACCCTCGGAAATCGTAATTTGGTGAAGTGGAACTGATGATGAAGACCACACCACAGGTGACTTATGGAACTCCTCCAAGATGTACGTCAAAGATTCTGACATGATTCCGTTGAATTAGCAACTAATGAAGTTTTAATTCTCAAATCCTTGAGGAGTCGACGGAACTCCTCAAATATTATCAGTCCACATATAGCGACTTGGGTTTTTTCTGGAATAATCAACGCATTTGTTATCGGAAAGCAGTTTATGTTGTAAATTGGAAAGGCAATGTGAAAATTTTCTTAGCGAAGTACTGAATTGAAGTCGGTTTAAACTTTGTTTTTAAAGTAAATTATGCAAAATAATTACGCGATAGCCGGCGGCGTGTGAATTCGCCACTAGAGTCGCTAGTATACTATTGTATTGTATTTTTTTGAATTGTATTATTTATTGGTAAATATTGTCATTTACAAGTCATTTACAATCAAAAAAGTATCACATTACATGTCAATTATATATAAATATAATTATTTAATAAGTGAATAACTATTCAATTAATTTATGCATTAATAATTTATATAAAGGTACTAACATTTTAATAAGTTAGTAAGGTTAGTAAGGTACTAACATTTTAATAAGGGGCTGCATTAAATTAGGTGCGCGACTGAGCCAATGTCTTGTAGTAGCATAAGGATTCCGAAATGTGAAATGTCACTGTTTGTGGGTGGGATACGCGGGTGTCTTGCTAATTAGAATAATGTTGTGAATATTTTGCAACACCAGAAATTACATATAAAGGCCGCAACTAAGAAAAAGAGATGCAAAATTATATTATAATTAAATTATTATTATTTAGGTACGCTTTATTACTTTTAATATGATTTAAAAGAAGACTTTGTTTACACGCTCGTTATAATTAATTTTGACAACTATACTTCAGGCACAGAATAAGTAATAGTACAAGTCTTCAGGGTTTTACTCGCTAGTGGTGCCAACTCGGGAGCACAGAAATGTAGCCTTCCTTCTGTGATTCTGTTAAGAACTTGGGAGCCCCGAGGTTTACGGGTGGCGTAGGCGAGTGACATTTCAGGCCAGCTATAACCAACCGTACCCACGACAATCGAATGTCGAAGTTCAGATTCAATCCGTCTCTATCGCATTTACAACACTCGAAAAGCATTTACAACACCTATATCATCTCTGTTGCAAGGGTATCGTTTTACTTCACTATTTTGGTACATGATTTCTAAATTTGTAAGCCATTTACATAAAGGAGCATACAATTAAGACCTAATTAAAATACATATTCAAATAAGGCACTCCTTTTCTAGATTTTGACAGGTTTTTGTCGAATGCAATCGAAGGGTTGATAAACCATTGTAATTAGAGCACCTCTCTGGCGGAGGGCCCTCGGCTTTGAGCTTCGAGTGCCCTCGACGTATGATATACATGTATTATATATCATATAGTACTCGGTTGTCAGAGGTTACTTCAAAGAAACAATGTAATAAGTTGCTTGTAATGTTTTAGATAAGGACAGGAAATCAATTTGGATTGTCACTTAACATCGCGAAGACATTTCAATGTGTAATTGCGCGTTAGCTCGGCGTATTGCGATGTGATCAAATTAACCAAATTGACCTCTAGATGTAAACATGTGCTAGGAGATGCGGTTCGTGGCATTAAGCAAGCGCTGCACATCCCTGGTGCGCCGGGCGCGGGCCAGCCCCAACCCCATCCTGCGGTCGATAGCGGACAGGCTAGATTGACCATACATAATTTTGTGTAGAAATTTAATTTATTTTTATGCTGTGCTTAAGTTTATATGTAATTTCCTGTATGAGTCCTGTGTTACTTGAAATAAATGTTTTCATTCATTCATTAACGGGAATAGCGACACACACAATACCTACCATCAGGGTTCACATGCCTTATCTGTTTTCGTTGGCCACTTTGTACGTTTGTACCTTTACCGAGGCTTCCATTTCAAGTTAAAGAGAAATATTAATTACTTTTGGCTGGATACAAAAAGCGACCATTCCGAATGCGCGATATCGGGGCGAATCTGGGGAATTATTTTTTCCGTTTGTACTTTAGCAGACGCTACTAACTGCTTACTATAAAATTATTTCCCGAGATATCAGTTAACTTTTTAAAGAGAGTCTATTTGACTTGGTCGTTTCCAATGTGAAGCAGTTTGGAATCAGTAGCACGCGCTCATTCCGACGTTAGCCGTAGTACCCTGAGAACGTTACGGTTTCGCTCTATGAAAACACAACAATATATCGATATCAGCCATATTTTTACACCATAAAATAGGTTGGGTAATTTGACTAAATATTCATTAATAATCCACCTAAATTGAATACCGATACGGTAAAAAATAATGAAAAGTAATCTTCATAAATTCCGTAAAAATCAGGCGAAAATGGTATAAACTTTCTTTACTTTATAATTGACTACGTCTATAGGTATACGTTCTTTGGGATACGCGCATAATCCACTTATTTTTGTTAATGAATAAACCTTTCTATAGGCCAGATGAAATTCAATATTATCTCAAGGTCGTAAATATTTAATTCAAATGCCATTATTTTCTGATTCATATATTTTTGGATTCATGTAGTAAGTCTCCAAATTTGTGTACTCAAACATGTTTTATGATAGCATTTTTGCTTGCGGGTTAATTTTTTTTCCTAACTTCCAGTCCATAGAATTATTGATTTCAATAGTAAAAGTTGTTTAAAATAACATATAAAAGTCGTATACAAATAATTAGCCTGATATTGAATTATTTCCAAAAAACCGTAATTTTCTCAGGGTATAGCGCGCGTGGAAGCAAGCGCATGCGAAAAATACTAAATCGATTCCAATTCAATGTGGAATAGGTCCCTAGGGTAGCTTCGCTCACACTGCTACGACTTAGCACGTAGCAAGTTAAGTATTCTTTTTGAAAATTAATGTATAGGTTGAGAGTCATAGTTTTACGTCAATAAAATTTTACCGAATAATATTTTGGCTTTAACTTTGAGAGCTTAATGCCCACCTTAGTTTTCTAGGGCTAGTAATGATTGATTATAGCTACAGCAGTGTTGCCAAATTATCATCAATACCAATAATGAAGAGGTATAATGCCTGTGAAATGTAAGTTATTAGCTTTGTAAGTTTGTATGTAGGTGGTAATCTCCGAAACTCACTAACAGTACGTAGAATGGATATTCGGGATGGTCAAAGGCTATTTTTAACCCGTGGCTTTTTGTAATTAACGGGCGGAGTGGCTCAGCTAGTTGCAGATAGGTTTACCTTGAACGGACTCTAACTACGCTTTCCTTGCCTAGCCGTCTGATGCCTTGATCACACGTACCGAGCAAACGGGCGAGACAGTGCTCTCGGCCGAGTAAGGTAGGTACTCGGTGTGCATAACATAGCGAGTGACTGTTTATGCGCACCGAGTACTCGGCCGAGAGCACTGTCTCGCCCGTTTGTTCGGTACGTGTGATCAAGGCATAACCCGTTTTACTCGCTAGGTTATTTTGCATGTAATAAATCGCAAAACTTTGCACTATAGCATGTTATCTAGAAAGTCGATGTTCCTCGCTCGTCAACGTCAGTCTAGCGTCGTAACTGGATCAACGTAGATCACCTTAACGTCTTTACGTGATCAATTGAATTATGCAGCATTTCCGACGCGTTCGCCGAGTACTCCGAGGGCACAAACCCGTTAGGGTGAGTACCCACTGGAGATGTGCTAACTGCGTTTTGAAGTGGCTAGGTACTTCTTTGCTCGCGTTCTTGTATAGGGGTACAGTTCAAAATGTATCACATGACATGACTTCCGGAATAACTTTTTGTAGAGAAGCCTAATCTGATTTCAAATAATTGTTTGTTACATGTTTTAATCCTCCTTTATTTGCCATTAGTTGTTAATCACAAAATGTTATTTAGTTTATGTGGCGGACATGAAAATAATGCTGAAATGACTGCGTTTTCAATGTATCACAAGTCAAATGAGCTACGTCAGTCAATGTTGCCATATATACTGATTTATCTGTACTTATACAAATTTTAGTGAATTAATTCAGATATATATTTTACGGGTACACCCATAGCCAACAAAGAAGTATCCACTTAAACTTAATTAACGGTTGTATCTCCGACACAACCCGCTTCCTTTTTATACAAGGTGAGACATATGACGTAATGTTTGATCAGTGTTTCGATCTGTGTTGATGCCAAATAACATAACGTGCTAAATCAATGGTTAAAACTCGTCATGATTAACCTTTACAAATTTTCTAGGATCTTCAATTTTGGACGCCCTACATCATGTCAAAGTTGTAAAATAACCTCATATCATACCTATACCCGGAGGGGTATCGTGATGAAGTAGGGTCTGCGTTCGGAGCATAACATGAAACGCCATCAAGTCCAGTTGCTGAAAAGGCAAGCACTGTTTCACTTCACATATTAAAAAAAAAAAATCTTCAGCCTTTTTGATCGGAGACTGTTTATTCATTCTATTTCTTCACAATTAACCACCATATCAGATGGCCGATCACTATCCTTCGCCAGGGCTGTTATTCGCTACGCGTTAATGCAGCTCACCCCGCCGGTCACCCGTTCCGAAACTAGACCTCTACCTACGCTTAATTACTACGCATCGCGGTGTCAAGGTATAATTGTGGGTGAGCGTTGAGGTGAGCTTAAAACAAGTTAAAGATTAGGGGGGCTGGTACCCCGCTGGTAGCCTGTAGATCACCCGCAACAAGAAAACCCCCTTAATAAAAGAAGGGTTTCCTTAGTCCTGATTTATCATAGTTTACCTAAGTTACCTAACCCTTCTTAAGCTTACAATGCAAATTGTTTGCAGCAATTTAGCGATGCTACCTCCAAGTTTCCGTGATTAGCATTCTTACCTCAATCCGTTTCCGTTTATTGTCCAGCGATTTATTTTCGTCTGTCTCGTTTTGAAGAATCAATAATTTTAGTAAAGCAGCTATCAGCTTTTGAAGATGAAGACGGTTCTTTAATTAATTGGAGGGACGACGTCAAATGCTTGACTAAATTATAGATTAAATAATTAAGTACAAATAAATGTGTGTGTCGAATGTGTTTTCTTACATTATTAGTAAACATATTTTAGCATAAGACATGATACGAACAAATACACTCACAGGCAATGAAAACGGGTCACTTTGTATAGTAATATCTATGGAAAATTACCCGTTTTCATTGCCTCTGAGTGTAGGTAGTTACTTTTTAAAACTTGTATGCTTTAAATCGTTCTCGTTTACTCACATTCAAACGAGGTGTCCAGATATTATGATATCACTTGTAGTGCACGCCGCTTTATAAAAAAAACCGTTTGTTTTGTTTGAAACGTCCCAAAGGATTTAGTCGTCGCATGTCAAATAAAAATACAATCTCATATTCGCAGCTACACTATATTTGCTTTTCATCAATAAGTGAGTTCGCCCATACAAGTACAAACAGTCACCCCTATAAATAATGTAGCCGCATTAGAACTTTATGTCTTGGGAATACAAACCAAATTGGTGCAGATATTTTTGGTTATCGTACAATGCATTGTTCGGAGGTACAGAGGGCAAGTCTCGGACGAAGGGAGGGAAGGTGAAGCGGGTATTAAATATTCACCGGTACTCCTGGCTTGTTCGTTATTAACTGGTTCAGGCAAGCGTAGCGCTGTCTGCTACGCCGTAGCTCTGGCAGTCACATTGACTGCCAAGAATCGCTACGCGCTACGCTCGTAGCCGATCAAGTGGTTTTCCACGTATGTAGCGGATAGCGACTACGGCGTACGCGCCTGCGGATTCCTGGCAGTGAAAATGACAAAAATACAAAATACAAAATTATTTATTGTTCGAATGTGAGTGGTTATAAAAATGGTGTTAGGGTTAGTATTATGGTTACATCACAATCAGCCAGAGTTTGGCGTAAAATATTTTTATTCACAATTGAAATTATGTCATTATTATTTACTAGCTTTTGCCAGCGACTTCGTCAAGTCAGATGAAGTAAAATTTGTGAAACGTCCAATTTTGTCAGCTGTCGCTAACTTTTTTTTAGAACCTTCATAATTCACTGCGTTTTTGAAAATCTATCACTATCTATCACTTCACTTAAAAAATAAAAACTATTCTTACTTAAATACAAAAACTGCATGCCGGTCGCTGGGTTTGAACTTGGGAACACCGAGTTCGTAGTCTATAGGCGAAACCACCGGACTACGTATCAGTTGTTAGAACATGATGAATATTCAAATACCGTGACGTGTTATTCATTACCAAGGTGACGAAACCTGTTATTCCCTGCCGTCGCATCATTATAATCTGTAATCGCCTCACCACACATTTTTCATCCCATATTTTTCACGTTTTATCCCTACATTTCACAAATTTTGAATAAGGTTATTTTTACTTTCCAGTATATGCTTGCCAACTTTCAAGTCTTTAGCTCATGGATTCAAGGAGTTCCCATACAACGATTAACCCCATTTTTTACCCCCTTTGAACCCTAATCTTTATGATTTTTATAGCCTATAGCCTGGCTGAAGATCCATTTAACGTTTTAGTAAAAGTCTCACATTAATCCATTCGCTCGTTTTCACGTGATGCCGTTACATATAAACAGACAGACAAACCGACAAACAGACAAAAATTCTAAAAACTGTTGAAGTGTGTTCTGTTATCGATTCCAAGACCCCTCAACTGATTTTTTTGCCAATATCTTCAATGTACAGACTTTCGACCCTCTACAGCTTTATTATATGTATATAGAAGAAGATGTATAGATAGATAGATAGATTGTTATATCTAATTAAATTAGTAAAAAAGTAAAAAAATATATAAAAATAGAAATCAAAGTGTAGCAATGTCAATATATTAATAATTGATTTATTATCATGCAAAAAGGAAAGTGGTCAGAGAAAATAATAAAATTCATTAGGCATTTGTGGTTAAAAAGTGTTGATTAACAGTATAGAACATTCTTTGTAGACACCACTTAAATAATTTGAGTTTGAAACCTTGACAATGTACCTGGCTGTCGTGGCAGAGAGATGGGACAGCGCCCTAATCAGGCACTGGACCTCTCAGCACTTAAGTTTAGGTACTAACATAGTTATTTAAGTTTATTGTAATACTAACATCTATGGATTATTTTGTCCGAAATAAATGCTTTTTATTTTTATTTTATTTTATTTTATTTATTTTATAATGTAACACATTCTCTGCCACAAATCGCTAGGCGCTACATTTGTAGCTGATTCTGGTTTTCCCGCTAAGTACCGAAAATCGACTACGACGTAGGCGCCCACTGTGCAGTCTCCTGGCATTGAAAGTGTTAACCCATTCAAGGCCAAGCAATACTACGTGAGCATTTTTCCACCTTGTAGCGGAAATGGCTGTAGAGGCATGACTCATACTCGTATATGGTGCGTAGCCAGCCACAGACTGATACATTATACATTTCTGAACTGAGGTTTAATTCGACTTATTATAATTGGAATCTGTTTTATATTTCTGATAATCTAAGGTTATACATGACCCGAAGGTTATATCGCATTTTAGCGATAAGACCGCCCGATGTCTACCATTTCGTTTTCTTTATTTTGATTTTTATTTTCTTTTATTGTACTATTTTGGCAAGCAATAAAGAATAATATTTGCATTTTTTACTTTAAAACTCTTTAAACAAGTAAGAGTTGTAATAAATCCCTCTTTAAACTCAAAACAACCATTCTTCACTCGCCCCGCCGAATGTAAAATACGAGTCTTCTAAAACTTCTCCAAGCGCCATCTAAAACCTTTCAGAGACGTTTCGTACCATTTTGGTGGATCTTTATGGCAATCGTTTTACAGTCAGCAGGCCTTTTAGTCAGGCCAAATTGAGGAAAATTCGAACACCGCCGCATACGGAAGATAGAGATAGGTGTGAGTGGAATTCCTTCAAACTTGAATTGGCAATTTGAATCCGGTCTCGTTTTATCAGGGAATACAGGATGAGTTCGAAATCGTGAATATATTAGTGGAATCTGATATTATTCACGTCTTGAGTGGCCAACAAGCACACGGCCTACCTGGTAAGCAAACACCGTAACCTGCAGACGATTGCGATTCCAGAATAATCACAAGTGCCTGGCCCAACCCTTTATGTATAAAGGGTTGGGCCAGGCAACCCTTTATACACGGGCACGCTGCACGCTGTAGCGTGTATTTAGGGTTCCGTACCAAAAAGGTAAAAAAGGAACCCTTATTGTGCGACTCTGTCCGTCTGTCCGTCCGTCCGTCTGTCACAACGTTAAATATCTCAGGAACTACTTATGTTATCTATTTGAAATTTGAAACAACTGTTAAGAAAGTGAAGACACGTGTATGGAAAATAAAAAATCTTAATATACATTTTTATTTTCTGTGTAAATGACGAATATGAGGGGGGTTAAAAATTCAAAGTCTAGTTAATAGATCAAGTGGAGTGTCATATGAAAGGGCTTAATTGGCGCTTCCTAAAACCGTTTTTATTTTTTCTACGGTAGTTAAATTTTAATTTATTAAGAAAAATGTTGAAAAAAATACCCCCCCCCCCAAGCGAAAATTCTGAAAGTATTAAGTACATATATATATAAACGATATAGGAAAAATATACCGTGATAATATAGTTCCAGCTGAAATTTTCACAGATGATGTATTTCTGTTGCCGCTATAACAACAAATACTCAAAACACAGAATAACATAGTTTTTTTTATAGATAATAGTACGGAACCCTTCGTGCGCGAGTCCGACTCGCACTTGGCCTTATCTCAAATTGTAACCAGAGGCAGGTAACCGATATTGTAAGATTTTTTTTCAAATGTATTAGTAGTTTTTACACGTTTAACCTCTTGTAACTATAAATAGCGCCTATTATTTTAATAGCGCGAATTACGAATGACGCTCCGTATGAAATCGACGTAGTTTTACGTCACCCACAAATTCGCCGTAAGCCTTAATCGTAAAACTGGGACATGTTTGTGATTTAATATTTTACGTTCCACTCTCATCCACTATGCGGGGAAGAGGTAGAGGGGGGTCAGTCGCAACAAGGCCAAGTGACCTTGACAATTGCAAGCGACTCGTGCTGACCCTTTCGCCAGAAAGCTGTCGGCGTTGAAAATTGGCTGCTATATTATGCACCCTAATGCAACGAGTTTCCAAAAGTCCCGCTAGAGGGCAGAATATCGATTGCGGCCAGGAATAACTGCAGACTCGTATAATGAACGGTGGCCGTTGATAAATGGGACATTCTAACATTTCTGTGTCATTCTGATTCATGTTGACCACGTCAACATAATATTGAAAATGCCACTGAATTATTTAGGTATTATTAGGTCCTTACCTATGAAATTGGCGGTGTGTATGGAGAATTTTATGAAAACTGTGATTTTCATACATTGAATTTTGCGGATTATTCAGCAATGTCAAATTCAAAGCAAACTAAATTTTGGTAGGAATATAGAAAACTTTTAAGCTACTTTACACATATCTTCATTCCTTAAAAATAGTTCGCATCATAAAACTATACGTAATTGAAACACTTTAAATTGAAACAACTTTAATTTGAAACACTACATAAAAAATTCAAACCTATTTTTGTATTTAAAACCTTTGTAACATAGTCTAATAATGAAATTAAAAAATAATTTGGAAGTTGCAATAGAAATGAATAAATTACGTACAAAATAATATCTGTGAAAAAACCGCCAATTTCATAGGTAAGGACCTAATATTAGAACGTATCTCTCAATGTAGAAATATAAATATTTATTCGACAAAAACATGATACACTAGGATACAAAGTCATTGGGTCCCGAGCTAGGATTCCCTGTGTTACGGGACCCAGTAGAACAGCAAGCATACGATATTAAATAAGAGACAAGTATAGAATAGATGTTATGCAAATTACAAAGCTAAAATAAAAAAAAAATGTGATTTAAATAAAAAATAAAAATAAATATTATGGGACAATCTTACACAAATCAACCTAGGCCCACGGTAAGCTCAGTAAGGCTTGTGTTGTGGGTACTAGGCGATGATATATATAATAGATAAATACATTTGTCACGTTCTTTTAAAATAATGAGCCTGCTTTAGCTAATTTCACTTTAGAGCGGTCTCTGTGCCAATCATTACGTATGTTACACCTTTGCTTATTATACTTAGGTACATTATCAGCATCTACTAAAATAAGTTTTTGCAATTTTAGGTATTTTAAGGCAAAACTCAACTATCTAGTACGTAGCCATAAGGGAAATGATAAACTTTTCTAACCTTAACACATTGACCTCCAAGCAACGGTTGCCTAGTGGTTCAGGTATGGGGTTGTCAAGCGGCGGTCGTGGGTTTGAATCAATACCAATGAGCCCGGCTCGTACCAATGAGTTTTTCGGAACTTTTGTACGGAATATTTACCGTTAGCTTTTTGGTGAAGGAAAACATCGCGAGGAAACCGGTCTAATTATTAAGAACAATACTGTTCGGTGCGTAGCAACGAAGACTTTGAGTTGTTTACATAGACTGCTGTCATGTGTGAAAAATAGTGTCAGATACAAATACGTGATAATGTTTTTGTTATGGACTTATAAATATATTGTGTGTGTTTATTAGTGTTTAGTGTTGTTTTTCGGACTCCTACTCCGCCACAGCTTGCTACTCGTAAGTGGTTATGTGCCCAGTACCCGGAAGATAAAATAAAACGATAAAATGGAGTTGACGAAAATAGCAATTACTAAACTTGATGAGCACAATTGGGTGTCTTGGAGGTATCGTATGCAGGCCCTGCTTCGCGGGCATGGACTCATGGACATTGTCGAAGGTGTAACACAAAGGCCTACTAGACCCTTGGCAGGTATCGGCAATGGTGATGACGCGAATGCTGCTGCAACTGCCGCTGCTCTGGCAGCATACAACACGACCCTACATGAATTTATAAGGTTAGAGAGCACAGCTCTGCTCTTGATAACGAACAACATAACAGATGAGACACTAGGCAAAGTAATAAGATTGTCCACCGCAAAGGAAGTTTGGCAAGAACTCCACAGGCTCTACGAGGGTCCTAACGAGAACCGGCTCTATGACCTGTGTTTGGAATTCTTCAAACTTAAACGAGATCCAGCAGATGACATGCCTACTCATGTTTCAAAACTGAAAAATCTGTGGCATAACTTATAGGAGGAACTACTTAGGGAACAGCAGGCTGAGCTACCTGAAATCCTTTTAATCTGCAAGATCTTAGACACGCTCCCAGAAAACTTTTTTTCGTTTAAGTCAAGCTGGCTGCTAATGGAAAAGAAAGACAGAACGGTAGACAATATTACGGGACAGCTATGTGCACATGAAAAGGCACTTCTTTCAAAGGATGCTGGCGAAGGGTCAAGCGGTACTGCATTGGCTGTTAGAACCAGCGCAAAGTATGCCAAAGGAAATGACCAGAAGACGAAGAATAAACTAAGATGCTTCGTCTGCAAGGAAATTGGTCATCTGAAGAGGGATTGCCCAAAAAAGGACAATCAGAAGAAGCAGTCTCATGGCACCAACATGATGCTTCAAATGGTGAACACCATGGATTCTAGTGACAAAGATGGTTGGTATATTGATAATGGAGCCACACACCATGTCACTATGCGCGGTGACCTGTACCAAGACTTTGAGCATTTTGGAGAAACTCACACGGTAACAACGGCTGATGGAAACGTCGTTGGAGCAATCGGGAAGGGCACGGTTCACGTCAGGGCTATAGTTAACCAGCAGACGGAGAACCTGTACTTGAAAGACGTGTGGTATGTTCCAAAAATCAGTAAAAATCTTTTTTCGGTGCTGAGCACGCAAGATAGAAATCCAAACAGCTTGTTTGAGTCAAAGGTAACTCGATGCTCTATGACGGTCAACGGAAATGTGGTCCTTACAGGCAAAAGGCAGAGGTACGGTGGTTTGTACAAACTGGACTGTAAACCCGTAAAACCAGCTGTATGTATTAACCTTGTTGAAGATAGAGACATGTTACAGTTATACCACGAGCGTATGGGGCATCAAAACAAGAACCACGTTAAGACGCTTATTGAGAATGAATTAGGAGTCAAGACGACGAAGAGTGGAGAGGTATGCGAAGGTTGCATTTTTGGCAAAGCGCATAGACAACCATTTGGCACTCGCGAAAAAGCTACGATGCCAGGAGAACGGATGCACTCCGATGTATGTGGTCCGTTTAACAGAAGTAACGCTGGATACAGATATTTTGTATTATTCAAGGACGAGTACACACGATATCGTTACGTATACTTCTTGAAGAACAAATCTGATGTTTATGAAAAGCTCAAGGAGATGTTGTCTGAAGCTAGGAATGCTGGACATACGATCAAGGAGCTGCTCAGTGACAATGGTGGTGAATACGTTGACAAAAGAGTAAAAGATTTGCTGAAAGCAAATGGAGTGAAGCAAAGGCTGATTATGCCATATACTCCTGAACAGAATGGTTGCTCAGAGAGAGAAAATCGGACTATCGTGGAGTCTGCTCGAGCCATGATGCACGCGCACGACGAAATCCCTCAGGTGCTATGGGCTGAGCTGGTGAACACTGCTGTTTATATCTTGAACAGGACAGGCCCGACTAAGGAAGCATATAAGTCACCTTATGAGCTCTGGCTCGGCAAAAAACCTCAAATCAAGCATTTAAGGATTATCGGGTCAACTTGTTACGCACACGTTCCTAAACAGAAAAGGAAGAAGATGCAAAAGAAGGCGAAGAAGTGCATTCTGATAGGCTACGACAATGACGACGGGTATAGGCTCTGGAATAGAGAAACGAACTCCTTAGTAAGATCACGAGATGTCACATTCGCTGAAAGACCAATCCAGTCAAGAATAGACATTGAAGATTCGGCAGAACGAGAAGAAGTGGCTGAGATCGAAGTTCCTCTACACTCTAGGAAAGAAAATGAGGAGACACCTATCTCTTTCGACATAAATCGCAGCGAGAGCGATGAGGACAATACGAACTTGCAGCGCAGCGAGATTGGTTTTAGAGGAGACCAAGGCGTTGAAGATTCTGATGTACCTATTCTTAGCAGTGATGAATTCGGAGATGCATTACCAGAGTTACCGGAGAGAGTTCAACCACAATCTATTGAATTAGAGGAGAATGAGAACGAAGAGATACTTTATGGTATTCCAGTCGAAGAGATACATGAGGAGAATGAGAACGAAGAGATACATTATGGTATTCCGGTCCCGGAAAGAATGGTACTCAGGAGTCGTTCATCTCTTCGTCCTCCTGTGAAATTCAAAGATTATATAATGAACGCTGAGATGGGGTGCCCTGAATATCACGAGCCGACTTCTCTTAAGGACGTGATGTTAAATCCAGAGAAGGAGCGTTGGCAAGGCGCCATGGATATGGAAATAAAATCCCTAAAAGAAAACCGAACTTGGGAACTCAAAAACTTACCGAAGGGAAGAAAGGCCATACCGTGTAAGTGGGTTTTCCGCATTAAGCTAAATCCAGATGGCTCTGTGGAAAAGTACAAGGCGAGACTTGTCGTTAAGGGATTCCATCAAAAAAGGGGCATAGATTACGAGCAAACCTTTAGTCCTGTAATAAGGATGACGACGGTTCGCTCTGTCATAAGCGTAGCCGCAAGTGAGGGTATGGCAATGCTTCAATTTGATGTTGCGACTGCCTTCTTGTACGGCTCCCTGGATGATGAAATTTACATGAAGCAGCCAGAAGGCTATGACGATGGCTCTGGTCGAGTTTGCCTTTTACGGAAAAGCCTATACGGTTTGAAACAAGCTCCACGCTGTTGGAACCGATGTATCTTGGATTTCTTCAAAGAAATTGGCTTCAAGATAAGTGAAGCGGATCCATGCCTTTTAACCCGTAATAAGGGCTGTGAAAAATTAATAGTGGCTCTATATGTGGATGATGGCTTGGTCGCTGGCTCGAACCAAGAATTAGTGAATGAGTTTATTGGAGAGCTTACCAGTCGGTTCAAGATAACGACAAAACCTGCTTCTTATTTCTTAGGAATTGAAATCGAAAGCAGAGAAGAAGGCACAAAAATATTTCAAGCTTCATACGTGCAGAAAATATTGAGGAGATTTGGAATGGATACATGTAAGCCAGTCTCTACACCTATAGCCAAAGATGGTATGTTGCATGACAAAATAGATAGGAGTTACATGCAAACAAACTATAGACCTATTGTTGGAGCTGTGGCATATTTGATGGTATGCACCAGACCTGATATCGCATATGCTGTGAGCGTAGTATCACGAAGCCTTGAAAATCCCAGTGAAGAAGACTGCATCAAGTTGAAGCGGATTCTGCGGTATCTGCAATATACGCCAGACTTGGGCATTCTGTACCAGAAACATTACAAGGACAGCATTTTGGAATGCTATAGTGATGCTGACCATGCAGGAGACACTACTACTGGAAGATCCACAAGTGGAGTGCTTTGTATGTATGCGGGAGGAGCGATCTCTTGGCTTAGCCAAAGACAGACAAGTGTAGCCATTTCAACTACTGAAGCGGAAATAGTGGCTGCAAGCGAAGCCGCAAGAGAAACAATCTGGCTCTCACGTCTTCTTAGTGATCTGACTGTGCTAAAGGACGTCCCCTGCCTAAGAGTGGACAATGAAGCTGCCATAAGGTTAGCTGAAAATCCGGAATTTCATCGTCGGACCAAGCACATTCGTGTTAGAAACTTCTTTATAAGAGAATTGGTCACGAGTGGAGAACTTGCTATTGCCAAGGTGTCCAGTGAAGAGCAACTGGCAGATGCCTTTACGAAACCACTTGCGAGACCAAGGTTGAGAAAAATAAGTCAACTCATTGGTCTTTGTTGAGAGGAGATATTAAGAACAATACTGTTCGGTGCGTAGCAACGAAGACTTTGAGTTGTTTACATAGACTGCTGTCATGTGTGAAAAATAGTGTCAGATACAAATACGTGATAATGTTTTTGTTATGGACTTATAAATATATTGTGTGTGTTTATTAGTGTTTAGTGTTGTTTTTCGGACTCCTACTCCGCCACAGCTTGCTACTCGTAAGTCTAATCCCAATAGGGTCTAATTTTCCTTCTGGGTTGGAAGGACAGATCGCTGTCACTGTCGTAAAAACTAGTGCCTATGCCAAATCTTGGGATTAGGTGTCTAAGGGGACCCCAGGCTCCTTTAGGGCACAACCGGGAATAACGCTAGGAGGATGTTTTTTTTTAAATAATTTTTTACTTAACAAAAATTACGATAAACTCAGTCTAAGTCTTCGCCAAACTGCATAACAGTTTGTTGGCGAATATACACTCTTTATAATTATGTTTTGGTATCTATATTATGTGTACAATCTATGATTTAAATTTTTTTTATGCTTATTATTAGCGGTAAACAGGAATGGCAAGTGATGTAAAGATGTAAGCAAGTATTTTATCATAATTACCTACGGAGCCTCAGCCTTTCCTACCCTCAGTGACAACAAACTTGTTTACTTTCCACTCACTTCGATCGAATCTACTTATGACTATGTAATTTTTATTTTTAAAAGGAAGGCATCCATTAAACATGTTTTCAATTTAGATTTAAATATATGTATACTTTTGCAGTCGTCCTCCGCAATGATATTATTAGGGTTCCGTACTCAAAGAGTAAAACGGGACCCTATTACTAAGACTTCGCTGTCCGTCCGTCCGTCTGTCTGTCACCAGGCTGTATCTCAAGAACCGTGATAGCTAGAGAGTTGAAATTTTCACAGATTATGTATTTCTGTTGCCGCTATAACAACAAATACTAAAAACAAAATAAAATAAATATTTTTATTGATAATGGTACGGAACCCTTCGTGCGCGAGTCCGTTTCGCACTTGGCCGGTTTTTTAAATATACGTGGTACGAGGTAGTGTGTTGAACACATTGACTGCCAAGAAATGATACGCGCTACGCTCGCAGCCAATCCCGTGGCTTTCCGTAGTAGTGGGGCCTACGGTGTAAGCGCCCGCTAGGCGGTTCCTGGCAGTAAATACATGACATTGACACTATTGTTCACCTCTATAGTTTTTTATTACTTAAAGATTGAAATTGTTAAGTATTTGGGCGTATTGTTTTAAAAAACCGGTCAAGTGCAAGTCTGACTCGCACACCGAGGGTTCCGTGCAAACGTTCATACACCATACCCGTCACAAATCTTACCAGGCCCCGTAGCATGGATGGCGTTATCACGCGATAAGTGATAGGATAAGCGCGTCGTCTCATTCTATCGAACGGTGTCAGCCAGGGACGGCAGCTCTATCCTATCACTTATCGCGTGATAAGGCCATTCATGCTACGGGGCCTGCTCATAGTAGTGTATTACCGTTGTACAGCGCCATCTGCATTTTGGTACTAATAACTTGTAACTAGTATGTTTGTTTATCAGCGATATTTTTTTATCACGCGTACTGATTTCGATTATTAGTTATTATTTGAAAGAAGGGACGTTAAACGATAATTTCATACGAATTTGAAGACATAAATATTCATACAAAAGTAATTGAATGACAAACTTGGTTAAGAAATGATTTTGATAAATAAAAAAATTACGTATCATTTTATTTTTCCTGTATTATTTATGTTACTCTTAATCATATAAAATAATTTCAGAATTTTTGCTTGGTAAACTTCGTAGATAAGGGGGGGGGAGAGAAATGGTATTATTTTCAACATTTTCCTTAATAAATGAGAATTGTAGAAAAGAAAAATCGTTTTAGAAAGCGCAACTCAAGCCCTATCATATGATACCCCACTTGATCTAAGTATGTACTAGACTTTAAATTTTTAACCCCCCTCATATTCGTACTTTACACAGAAAATAAAAATGATAATTTAAAATTTTCAGTCTCCATACACGTGTCTAAAGCTTTTTAACAGTTATTCCAAATTTCAAACTGATATCTCAAGTAGTTCCTGAGATATTTAACGTTGTGACAAACGGACAGACGGACAGACGGACAGATGGACAGATGGACAGACGGACCGACGGGCAGACAGACAGACGGACAGAGTCGCACCATAAGGGTTCCTTTTTTACCTTTTTGGTATGGAACCCTAAAAATTCAAAGGAATCATAAAATACCCTCAAGCGCATATGACAAAAACACGCCTCAATATTTAACATCCACGAAACTTAGCGAATGTTCCATATTGTTTCTGCCTGTGAAGCCTCGTCAAAAGCCTTTGTGTTTGTGCCTGCGGGCTTCACGTTGCTACATGAAAGGTGCACTGCCTCCCTAAACTAAGCTTTCCATCCGCAAATACAGAACATTGTTCGAAAATTGGACGGTTGAATAAAATACTATGAATTGGTGAATTTTTAATCGACTTTGTGACAAAAGTTTGATTGCCATAATTGTTTTTTTCGCAGGCAATATTGCCGTTGGGAATATTCCTGGAAATTAGACTATTGGCAAGGGCACATCAGTAAATTAAAGGCGCGTATAAATACAATTCGCAGTATAAGGTAAACGTCCGGGGGCTCAACTCTGTACTAGTACATGGAATGGGCAGGCACTCTGTCAGTGCGAATTTAACCCATATTGCTTTAACATAAAGTGCCCATGCCATATACTTAGTACAGCGTTAAGCACTCGGAAGTTTACCTAAGGTGTATTTTGTAAGTCGCTAGATAGTTGAGTAGTCAAATGACAAAAAAAGAGTTCATAAATCAAATAAAATCTTGTTGTAAAATTACGAAATTTTGAGTGATCAAAGTAAATCTTCAAGGCATTTCTTTATTCACGTATACAAAACAAAAGATGGAAGATAAAATAAACGGAAGTCTTAATAGGCAGGGTTTGTTGAACGTCGTCTTTGTTAAACGCCTTTACAAAGCTTTTATAAAACAGTGTTCGTCAGAATCTCGCTGGAACTTAAAACCTTGGAAGTTTTAAGCCCGTTGCCGTCACTTTATTGATTTTGAGGATCGTTGTGTCGACAGCTTCTTATCTTATCTTATCTTATCTTATCTAGGCGAGGGCCCTTTCGGATACACTTCGACCCAGTGGGATCTTTTGTGCATTTGCCCTCTCCTTTATACCTGCTCCCAGGCTTGCTCCATCATTTCCACAAAGCGGATGATGCAGTTCGCCGGGAGCACCTTGAATTCTTTTGACAGCTTCAGAAATGCAGTTTCTTCAGTCGCAACCACGTCGCAACACAGCCCATTATGGGTAGTTATGGCGACTTTACTCTCAAGAGGGATGATCATGTAACTTTTTGAACGTACGTTAGGACAATTCATTTGTCATTTTCCGATACAACAGACATTTCAGAACTAACTGACTCGCGAATAATGCGTTACGTGATCGACCAGCAGGAACACAACACCATATACAAAATACAAAAAGGTTTATTATCAAAAACAAAACATCCATTCGACTTCTTACTATCAGAGACCAAACTAGGCTGAGCCTGTATCTTGGCCTTCTGCCAGTCAATCTTTACCGATCAAGTGGACCACTACTATTTAACACCAGTTAAATATGGCTGTATTGAAGATTGAGGTTTTGCCTAGTTGGGCAGCTCCATATATAAAAAAAAAATTAGGGGATGATCTTACCAAAATTGAACTAGCTCTATAGTAAGCTCAATAAGGCTTGTGCAGTATCCCTATATGGATTAGATATTTAACACAAATATTTGGCCTTAGGTACCCGGATTTTAACCCAAGACCTACATCCTACAACTTCGTAGGCAGCGTGGCTACTCTCTAGGCTGACGGTCGTGAATATATGAACGAGGTGAATTTCCAACCAGATGAACAAAAAATATTAGGGGACAATCTAACACAAATCCAACTAAATAGCTCCGTCCTAAAATAATTGTTGCGAGCTGCAGGAATGTTGTAATGCAATCACTCCAACAGGTAGGCGCGTTTCGGTGGAATGTAATAGGTTGTTCTAATCACGCAGAATGTTGCCAAGCTCATATTTAAACTTGTGTGAACAGGGCGTGTAAAGGATGACTCACGCTAGGACGGGCCGTGTCCGGCCCGGGCCGTTTTCTAAGAAAAACGACGGTGTTTTTGCGCGGCCGAGCGATATCCAAGCCCACCCGAGCCACTGCCGGGCCATACCGACACCGGGCCGCTTCCGCGCCTCGGCAGTAGCTCGGGTGGGCTTGGATATCGTTCGGCCGCGCAAAAACGCCGTCGTTTTTCCTAGAAAACGGCCGGGCCGGACACGGCCCGTTCTAGCGTGAGTCATCCTTAAAACGTAACCGTAACGTGCCGGTCGATGACGGGAAAACAAAACTCGTGCGTTTCAGTTTCACACAACAACTGACGACAAACAGTAAAGTTGACATTCATTATCAGATATATTATGTAAAAATCCAGAGCAAGACTCTATTGTTCTGTACTGACAGAAATAAGGTATAATCGTGTGTCAAAACAAATAGGTGGCTTACTTTAGTGCATGTTGTTACGGGAAAATACTTCACTTTCGGATACCGCGTCATCTTTTGTATGTTGTTAGGCATGTCTCCTGGACCCCAAAACTGTCAATGTCGTTATCACAATCGCCGCGGCTGCGTTTGAAAAAGTGCCAATTACATCCAATGTATGCAACGCACATCTTCGTTCATCCATGCCTAAACCATCTTAGCATGCCCTTCTCAATTTTTGTCACTACATCTTCCTTCAGTCACCCCGCACCTCTCTCTTAGCACGCAATTTCTCATTCTATCCCTCAAACTCACCCCACAACTTCGCAACGCTCTCACCTCATAATAATTAAATGGAGCTTTTAAAATCATGAAGACGTGGTTACAAAATACATCAATGGGAATTAAACTTTGTGTACTAAGCTTGAACGAAACTCTTCGGTGAATTACTAACAGGATTCTAATAAGCTCCCTCCGAGCAAAGCTTTTGAGTGAAATATTTATTAGCACAGTGTAACAAGTATCGTGGAAGCTTACTCATAATAACAACTTAAGCAGGTTGTTATTTGAAACTCCTGTCCATAAATAACATGGTAACTATTTTGCTTTGTTACAATATTTCTATTAACTTGCAATGTATGACTGTATGTAACTATGTTTGTTCGGGTGTAATCCGGCAACTCAATTTTGAAGCAGAACTCAACCGATTGAGCTGAAATTTTGGGTATTAGTATATAGTTTGGATGACAATTCAATATTATGGTACCATCGAGCTGATCTGATGATGGAGACTGAAGGTGGCCATGGGATTTCAGTACTTAACCGACGTAACCCCGTTGAGTTTGGGCTCGTTAGAATCATTTGACTGAGTAATAAAAGCTTGTAAGATTTTTTTTTGACAGTAACTTATTTTATTATACTTAATTTCAAAAGATGGTCTCGTGAGCTTTCCAGTAAAAAAATCCTATCTTGATTATTGCTTAAACTTTAGTGCTTATCTAGTATTTTTAACATCAGTTGACTAAATGGCCCGGGCCGTTTTCTAAGAAAAACGACGGCGTTTTTGTGCGGCCAAGCCATACCCAGGCCCGGCCGAGCCACGTCCGGGCCGTGCTGGCACCGTGCCGCTTCCGAACCTCGGCCGTGGCTCTGCCGGGCTTGAGTATGGCTCAGCCGCATAAACACGCCGTTATTTTTCTTAGAAATGTTCTAGCGTTAATACGTGAAACAGAGGTTTCAATGAAAGGTCTTTGGTACTGAGGTAGAATAGCGTCACCTGCGCTTTTATGATATGTCACTTATGTTACACTTGTTTGGGGCCATGAACCTTGCAGTTAGGTATGATAAACGCTCAAGGGTTCGACATTGACCAATTATTTGGCATCTTCACTCTTAATTGAAAAATAATGGAGGTGTCAATTATGTTAATTAGAGTGTCAAACATTTACCTTACTTTTTACAACTGAAGCAAAATTTCCAAGTGAACGTGACGTTGTAGAATAGTATGTGTATGTTTTGCCTATAATTTATACCCAGGGCCTTAGTAATATATTAAACTACGAAAAATAATGCATGTTATTTACGGATTTCACATATTAAAGTATATTCATATATGTAGTAAATTGAATAGCTAACCAGCATTAATTGGCACCTTCTAAACTTTGCCGCGTAATTGGATGAAATCGTAAAACATTCAGAAAGTTCTTGATTACATGAGGAATTCCATTTAATGTTGGGAAGTACGGTAACATTTGAATTGTGTTTAGAACACAAGAGACTCCCGTGTCTTGTCGAAGTAAGTAAAATGTATTTCAGATCATCAAGTACCTACTCAGCGTTCTTGAATTTGTCTTTGATCCCAGGTTCGGCTCGCGTCTGGTCCAGCATATTATATCGTTGGCAGTGCATTGGGTCAATGCCGCAAGCATATTGGGCACATTCCTGGGGATCTGTTAGATGTTTTTTTTGATTTTAATACCTACCATATTTTACTTTTCGGAAATAATAATGTGTTGACGATTCAAGAACAATATAGTCTGAATTATAAATATTCCCCTGGATACGTTTATCTTCCATTAAAAAAAAAATACTTACTAAATTGTGTGCATACTTTATATTGATTACCAGGCTACCACACACAGAATGAAAATGATTCCCTAGCGTGTCCCTGTGCTAGAAATTATAAGTTTGCATAAAGTGGATAATGAAATTAAAGATAAAAAATGTAAACAAATGTGTTGCCACTGCAATAAAATCAATCCCAAGAAGTGGAAACTAAAAATTCGTTAAATACGCGAGATAAAAAATAATGCGACTAATTTATACGTAAAATAATGCCTGGAAAATATTCGTAAATATTTAAATAAGCGAAATGAAAACGTAATTATTTTATATTCATAAATATGAGCAGTTTATATTTACGCCACTGGCAATGGTTAGGAATTGTAAACCTTTGGTTCGTAATTTAATTAGTATACCTGGATATTCCTATTCCTTATTCTTATTTTTTTAGTAAAACCGAAAAATTAATTCAAGTTCCATTTATACTGAATTGACTTGTCTGATCGTGCGTAGACCGCTTTAATATCTTTGCCCCGAGCTGAGGCGGCCATTTTCTGAAATCTGAATCGCATTCGTTTTCTGACGTTTGTCGTGATCGAATGTTTTCCTTTCCGCTTCCTAATAAGACATATAATAATGGCACGTCTTGCTTCGATCGCTTGGTGTGCTTCTAGTGGCTGCAGGCAAAAGGCTTTTGCTGTATATCGTACCCGGACTATCGTCACCTACTAAGTACTTATTCATACCAACCTACGTTAAAGTGATCAAAGTAAAATATAAGATTGTTTTAAAAGTAGTGACGATATATTCATTAGTTAAAACCAAAACCTGGTTGATTGCCCCTGAGACGTCACTTTGATGTTGACAGTTCTTTGTTTACATTTTTTATCTTTAATTTCATTATCCACTTTAGGACCTGTTTACTTGGTAACGGAATTTCTTCAGTCATTGCCCTATGTATTCGCGAGAAAAAAAAGTTTCTTTTCTTCTACGGGGGACAGTCATCATTGTCATCAAACCTATTTTATTTAAAATGCCGTTAAAATTAGTTTTTATTTATCTGTCACATTAACATTTGCGTGTGAGAAAAATAGTAGATTGTATGACAAGGGTCTAAAATAAGCCACATCACCACGAGATGGATATTATATTTAAATTGTTAGAAAGTTAAATTGTTCGAGGCGTAGTATGGTTTTTAGACCAGAGTTATTTATTACACTCTACTTTTCACTTCGCCTGCGAGAAAATAGTAAAAACAAAGATTATTAGTACTTATTCAAAACAAAGTTTTAACCGACTTCAATTCAATACTTCGCCAAGCCACATGAACATTTCCACATTTTTTTTTCAATTTACCACATGAACTGATTTCCGAGAGTAAATGCGTTGATTTTTAGACCAATAAACCAAATCGCTGTATGTAATATTTATAAATATAATATTTATAAACTTCCGTCGATTCCTCAAGGATCTCAGAATTACCTTTGGCACTTCATTGTTTGGTATTTCAACGGAATTATATCAGAATCTGTGACGTACTTATATAGTTTGAAGTACATCAATTACATCATTGAGAAGTTCCACAAGCCATCTGTGGTCTTCATCATCACTTCTACTTCATCAAATTTATGATTTCCGTGTGTAAATACACGAGTTATATATTTGAGGAGTTCCCTCAATTCCTCATGGTTCCCATCATCCAACTGGGGTTTTGAAAACAATGGGACCAATCTGGAAGCATATACTTTCAATTAAAAAAATAATTGTAGGAATTGGTTCATAAATGACGGAGTTCTGAAGTAACAAACATTAAAAAAAAATACATTCGAATTGAGAACCTCCTCCTTTTTTTGAAGTCGGTTAAAAACAAAGATTATTCATCCACAATCAATAATAAATTCCACGGCGAAAAGATTGTCCAATTTAGCGGCATGATTTTTTAAATAAACTGCTTTGACCTATGCGTTTATTCTTGGTGTCAATATTTTGTATGTATATACAAAATATTGACACCAAGAATAAACGCCTCTGACCGTTTATAGGCGCCTCCAAACGGCATGATTGTGAGTTAGGGTATAAAAAAACCGGCCAAGTGCGAGTCGGACTCGCGCACGAAAGGTTCCGTACCATTGTCAATAAAAATGTTTATTTTATTTTGTTTTTAGTATTTGTTGTTATAGCGGCAACAGAAATACATAATCTGTGAAAATTTCAACTCTCTAGCTATCACGGTTCTTGAGATACAGCCTGGTGACAGACATACGGACGGACGGACGGACGGACGGACGGACGGACGGACGGACGGACGGACGGACAGCGAAGTCTTAGTAATAGGAACGTACTCTTTGAGTACGGAACTCTAAAATGTTTGAAATTAATTCTGTTTCCTGATTGGTCGATATCAAATACAAATGTTTTTGTTAAAGGGTTGTGATTGGTGGATTTAATACGGTGAAGTGTTTTGATTGATCAAATAAAAATAGTAATGTAGGTATACATATTTTCCCTAGGGGCTAAATGTACTACTTTAGCCCCGCTTGCTAAGCCTAACTAATATGACACTTTTCGAGCATGATAAGTGAAAAAAATGTTTAGTTAACATAGGTTTGTTCAGTTTAATGAATAACTAGCTGCCCTCGTGGCTTCACCTACGTTCTGCAAAGAATGCAGGCAAACCCGAGGGATAAAACATAGCCAATTTACACCCAGAAAGTCCGTTCTATACACATGTGAAACATTTATTTAATTTGGATCGGTCGTTCCGGAGATTACTACCTACATACAACATTACAATCTAAGAGACTTTTCATCTTCATTATATTAGTGTAGAAGTATGCTTGGAGTTAGTGTCATCGATTCTCTATCTTATTAAAAAAATATCTCGCACAGGTGCAACTCTCGCCGTGATCATCGACATGGATCACCGCACCTCAGTCATCTTCAGTGCCTGCGTCGCTGTATTCTACACGCTCTTCGGAGGGCTCTACTCTGTGGCCTACACCGACGTCATCCAGCTGTTCTGCATATTCCTGGGCTTGTGGCTGTGTATCCCCTTCGCCTGGGCCAACGATCATGTCAAGCCGCTGGGAGGGATGGAAGTCGACTGGATAGGGCACATCGACTCGCAGTACTACTGGTTTTACTTGGATTATGGGCTGCTGCTGATTTTCGGAGGGATTCCATGGCAAGTGAGTTGACACTATAAAACTTGTCCTGAATATCTACGTAAATATTTACGAAGCATTAACGGTGCCATCTTTACATTTTGACATAAGACAAAATGGACCAAAATATATTTTTTTATACTTATAATTCATTCCAACCTTTTAGAGACGACTGAGTTACCACGACAAATTAACTTTGACTTGATTTAGGATAACATTGTTATTGTATGACAGGTATACTTCCAACGCGTCCTGAGCAGTAAGACTGCGGGGCGCGCCCAGGTGCTCTCCTACGTGGCGGCCGTGGGTTGCATCTTCATGGCGATCCCGCCAGTCCTCATCGGAGCCATTGCCAAAGCCACATGTGAGTCTGCTTGTTGAACAGTTTTCTACATCCACTGGTTTTCGCAATTCTTCACAACAGCAATTCATCATCATCATTGGCCACAGCATACGTTACAAATGATTGTTGCAGCATCCAAGAGGTAGGTAAAACGTAATTACGGCGGTAGTCCACACGAACTATTATGGCTGTAAATCCTGATAACAGACCGGCACAAACTTCCACATCGAACACAGACATGCCGCGAGTCCTGCAGCGGTCTTGCACTTCTTGCAGTACGGCGAAGACTTTTCCGTTTAAGATTTTCTAACCAGACTTCGTCGTGCTTACACTGGTTAGAAAATGAAATGTCATTCCGTACCTGAGTCCCGACGCTATTCAGGTCAGCGCACCTCTCCCACTAGTGCGTTTCGATACTAACGCTGATCATGTCTCGCTTGCAGAAGTCCTTAAACCTTAACAAAGGACCACATTAGTTTTTCTCCACAGTCCTCATTTTGCCACAGCAGCTTTTCTTTCTATTCCTAACTACCTATAGCACAGCGGTGTGCGATGAACAAATCTCGTCTCTCAATGATATCGCCTCGCTCACGATTTTCTTCCTATTGGTGGATTTTTTCCTCGCACCCGCTTCACTAACTACACAGCTGTAGCGGTCACTTACTCTTATTCATGTATTCAACACACACGTTCTACCGCAAGCGTTATCTACACTGGCCTGCAACAGAAGGTATAACAGTTTTAGTTACCGTCACGTTTATGAGTGTTATACCTTCTTTTGCAGGCCAGTGTATATGTTTGAGCCACGAAACACGAATGTACACTAGAAGGCGGCAACAAATAATTCAAGAAAATGTTTATATTTTCTTTCGTTACACATTGTTTCGGGCATGTTTGGATATGACAGGCCCTGAAATTAGCGTAGATAAAATCAAAGGCTGGAAAATCCTTTGAAAAATTGTCAGTTCATTTCGTTATGAAAAAAAGAGCTATATTATGTTTCGAGCCAGCCTCGAGGCAGACCGTGCCTTGTTTTCTTTCCAACGTAGCCTGGTTACTAGACCATTATAATATGATTACTTTATGAGGGAGCGCTACGTGATATAATGTTATGATTGTGTTATCACATTTGTCTGAGGTGACGTGTCGTGATGCGACAGAACGATCTCGGTTTTATACATTTATTACGGTATGTATTGTATACATTCATCTGACGTGACGGCTCCTTTAATCAGACGACAGAAGCATTAGAGACAATCACGTCACTTAAGTTTCAATTCGGCTTAACGCCAAGCCACACTGCATGCGTGTGCAGAACATGCACCACTGCGTTGTAAAGTTTAAATCCTCATGTCTCATAAGACATGTCACGTGCACGTCTACGCATACGCATCCAGTGTGACATGTCTTATGGGGATTCATACTTTACGCACACGTATTTGGTGTGCCCAAGCCTTTAATGATCATCTTTTGTGTTGTACTTGTAGTTTTAATTTGCTGTTATTAGTATGTGAGTTCTTAAGTTGCATGTTCTCCTGTTATTTTGTATGCCGTGTACTCATATATTGTGGGTTACGAATAAAGTTTGTATCTATCTATGTTCATGTAACTTCGCTGTGTGTGATTAACCTAGACTTGGCTCTTGATCAACTTTCATACATACCTACATATTAGGTTATTAATAGGATTGTGTGTTGCTAAATGCTTCATATTAACAAAACTAAAGACAATCGAATTTATGTGTTTACTATCTTCAGGCAAATATGGTAATAGACGTCAACTTTTTGCAGCGATACAATGCAGTCACGATTTATACACAGCTAGTGTCGAACGCGCGTGTATTTATATCGCTATAAAAGTCGCCATCTATAGAATCTAAATTCTAGCTCCGAATCGCTAGCTTCGTAGTAGATTCAACCAAGCTTCGTTGATGTAAATGGTAATTTTCCGCAATTTTCAATTCTTCCTCACTGAACACTCTTTATTATCTGCAGCATGGAACGAGACCGGTTTCCAAGGAGACCTCACGGCTGACGGCGAGCTGACATCCGACCAGACCTCGATGATCCTGCCGCTGGTGCTGCAGCACCTCACGCCTGACTTCGTCTCCTTCTTCGGGCTGGGCGCAGTCTCCGCAGCCGTCATGTCTTCGGCAGATTCCAGTGTGCTTAGTGCTTCTAGTATGTTTGCCAGGTGAGTTCCTAAACAGGACATTTACTAGAGGTCTCTCTTCAAAGTCGTATTCTCTTTTAAGTCGTGACCACAGACGTCTTGCACCGGGTTCCTCCAAGCATTCATATTCTGTCCAGCGCCATTCACATCAAGCCTGGGCGTACTACAGGGCACAGCCAAAATCTTGCTCATATTTTGAGCAGCCCATCTGGGACGTACCTCTCGTCTTCCAGAAGACCGCAGCTATAATAACACCACACCACTGCTTCCGTCAGGCAGAATATATGCTTGATTGCCACCGTCATAGTTTGAAAAAAAAGCAGCCAAGTGCGAGTCGGACTCGCACATGAAGGGTTCCGTAAAATAAATTGCGGTTTACGATTTATGACGTATTAAAAAAAAAACTACGTACTAGATCTCGTTCAAACCAATTTTCGGTGGAAGTTTGCATGGTAATGTACATTATATATTTTTTTTAGTTTTATCATTCTCTTATTTTAGAAGTTACAGGAGAGGGGGGACACACACATTTTACCACTTTGGAAGTGTCTCTCGCGCAAACTATTCAGTTTAGAATAAAATGATATGAAAAACTTCAATATCATTTTTGAAGACCTATCCATCCCACACGTATGGGTTTGATGAAAAAATTTTTTTTGACTTTCTGTTCTGAGTATGGGGAACCCCTACAATTTAATGTTTTTTTTCGATTTTTGTGTGAAAATCTTGATACGGTTCACAGAATACATCTATTTACCAAGTTTCAACAGTATAGCTCTTATAGTTTCGGAAAAAGTGGCTGTGAAATACGGACGGACAGACTGACAGACAGACAGACAGACATGACGAATCTATAAGGGTTCCGTTTTTTGCCATTTGTCTACGGAACCCTAAAAATACGCTGTTCTCAAGACTACCTCTAGCCCCAAAGCATTTTTTTAGACTCGTGAACCGTGATCACTGACTTGGTTGGCTGCTCGTAATTTGAAGACGTCAATGATCCTGTCTCTGCGGCTCTGGTACTGCAGCATAATTATAACGCCGGACTTCGTTTCTTTCTATTGGCTGGGTGCAGACTCCACAGTTGTCGCGTTCAGGCCAAGTGAAGTATAACACGTAGTTTTAGATTTGATAGTTTTTACTTTGACCTTTCAGTAGTATTGTAATTTGTCGCAGGAACGTATACAAGCTGATCTTCCGGCAGAGAGCGTCCGAGATGGAGATCATCTGGGTGATGCGCGTGAGCATCCTCGTGGTGGGCTTCCTTTCCACGATGATGGCGCTCACCATCCCTTCCATCTACGGGTTATGGTGAGTCACCATTTCAAAACCACTCGCAATATAATCCTTGACTACATAAATTCAATATAAATATAATACACCCACAGAAGAAACATAGCTATTTAGAATCCGTCCACGGTACGAGTGAGTCTGTATTCAAACTATTTGGTAACACCACCTTAACCGTCAAATTTCCATGGGAATATGACATTTAAAGATTGATGTTGCCAAATTATATGTTGCAGAGTTAAGGCGACGTGAGTTCCGAAAATGGATTTTTAAAAAATCGTGGCTCTTGTTTGTATTATAATACGGCTGCCTCAAATTAAATTAGCAATTTTGAGGCTTTTCTCGAGGGAAATCAGCTATTCGAATCCTGAGTTTTTGACTTTCGCTCGATAGAAAAAAATCACGAACATACGTCTAAAATACACTTAAAAAATCGAAACAGATTATGCACAACAGCTAAACATATTACAATTAGTTCTAAAAATCGGCAATGTCATGTTTGAGATAAATCAGCTATTATTTTTTTATTTATTAAAACGCACAAAGAACATGATATCCGCGCTTCCAAACACGCACTTATATCTCGCTCACGCTTATGCTCAGTGAGAGGGAGAGAAGACCACGAGCCTACGTCTCCTTAAGGGGACCCTCAAACATGATATTGCCGAATTTTAGAACCAATTTTAATATTGTCGGCTTTTTTTATTTTTACTTTTATTTATTCAAAATTATAAACTTATTCTACTACATTTATATACTCTTTAGTTCTTACTGAAGCCTAATATCTATGTAATATTAGTTTATTAGTTTGCTATCTATCACATTTCATCCATACCAGTATTATTCCTCAGTGCTGGTGTTATGAGAGTATATGTAATGTTTTTTTAGTATTTTGTTACATGCGTTTGGATTCTCTGTTCCCTGTATTTTGATTAAAATGTCTGATGATAGTTGGTTAAGTATATAAGGTAACATGAAATCTATATAGTTAGCTGTTGTGCATTATTTGTTACGAATTTTTTAAGTGTATTTTAGACCTATGTTCGCGATTTTTTTCTATAGAGCGAAAGTCAAAAACGCAGGATTCGAATAGCTGTTGCCCATCTAGAAAGGCCTCAAGATTGCTAATTAAATTTAGGGCAGGCGTACTATAATCCAAACAAGCGCTAAGACTTTTTAAAAAACGTCGCCTTAAGCCTGCATCACACTGGCGCGGCCTGCGGTGGCGGTCCATAGTAAATTTGACATCTAATGACTAGTTTACTATTGTCCGCCGCGGCCAGGCCGCGCTAGTTTGTGGGAGGCATTAATGGACACACATAACCATCTCAACAGACAAGACTTTGTACTAACATTTTTTTTGGGAGCTAGGTACGATGTCAGCCAGATACACAGACACAAATGTTTAACTTATAACACAATCGTTTACGTCTGGGATTAAAATAAGGTTTTGCATTTTGTGTAATTATTACATTACGGGACATCAAATGAGCACGAGACCATAACACACTAGTTAGCAATTTGTCACAACAACTTGATATAGTTATAACTAGCTTTTGCCCGCGACTTCGTCCGCGTGGAACTCGTTTATAACTTTCTCCCCCCTTTCCACCCCCTTAGGTGATGAATTTCCAGATAAAAACTATCTTTAGTAAGGATTCTTTGGGAAGGCCCCGGAATTCAAAGTATCTCTAGACTACACCAAATTTCATCTCAATCGGTTCAGCGGTTTAAGCATGAAAAGGTAACAGACAGACAGAGTTACTTTCGCATTTGTAATATTAGTATGTATTGTATGAAGGAAAGGGTAATTATGGCTGAGTTGCATGATTTTATAGATTAGCTTACTCTGAACGCCTTTTTTTACAAAATAGACTCCGCCGCAAACTTGGTTTCTATGACCCGCCTCACCATAATAGATGCATGTAGGCTTTTTTCAGTATTATTTTGCATATTTTCATATCACACGGCCGTAAGGAACTTTTCTACTAAACCGTAGGACTAAATTAACTGACTTGTAATTTAAATATTTTATATTAAAAATAAAGACACGTCAACAAAATGTTACATCTAATAGTTTTCAAAATAGCCATAATAAAACGTCTTTTTTACCCCGTTTTAGAAAACATCTTCGAAACTACCGCCATAAGGTACTTTTACCCTTGGAACGTCACATGCATATATTTACCTTTGTAATGTTCCTATTCCCCAGAACTCCCAACTACCGCTATACCGTAAATGGGTTCAATCCAATTTTTCACCCCCTATTTCACCTCCTTGGAGAATGCTCCAGGACTCAAACTATCCCTATACCAAATTTCATCTAAATGGGCTACATCCAAATTTTTACCCTCATTTCACCCCCTTAGGGGATGATTTCCGGAATATAAACTATCATATGTCCTTTTCCAGGCCTCAAACTATCTTTAAACCAAATTTTATCAAAATGTGTCACAAACAAATTTCCACCCCCAATTACATAATTTTCGGGATAAAACTATCCTATGTCCTTCCTTAACCATCGCTATACCGTAAATGGGTTCAATCCAAATTTTCATCCACCATTTCTCACCCCCTTATGTGTTCCCCTTATTTCCTCCTTTCATGTGTTCCGGAATAAAAAATATTATATGTTCTTTCCTTGCACTGAGACCTCTCTCTCTATACCAAATCTCATCTAAATGGGTTGTATCGAAATCTTCAACCCTCATTTCACCACCTCAGGAAATGATTTTTCGGGGTTAAAACTATGCATTGTCCTTCCCTAGGACTCCTTCTATCTCTTTACCAAATTTCATCTAAATGGGTTTTATCCAAATTTTCACTCCCTATTTCATCCCTGAGGGGATGATTTTCGGGATTAAAACTATCCGTTGTCATACTCCGGGACTCAAACTATCGTTCAACCACATTTCATCAAAATGGGTCACAAACAAATGTTCACCCCCAATTACACCCCCTTAGGGGATAATTTTCGGGAGTAAACTATCCTATGTCCTTCCCCAAGACTCCAACTCACTATACCGTAAATGGGTTCCATCCAAATTTTCATACCCCATTTCACCCCCTTAGGAGATGATTTCTGGACTAAAAATTATGTTAAGTCCTTAAGTCCTTCCCCAGCAAATATCTATATATCAACTATCTCCATACCAAATTTCATTTAAATCTGTTCTATCCAAATTTTCACCCCTCATTTCACCCCATCAGGAGATGATTTTTCAGGATGAAAACTATGCATTATCCTTCCCTGGGACTCCTCCTATCTCTATACCAAATTTTAACTAAATGGGATTTATCTACATTTTCATCCCTATTTCATCCCCTTGGGGGATGATTTTCGGGATTCAAACTATCCATTGTCATTCTCCGGGACTCAAACTATATCTATACCAAATTTGGTCTAAACGGAGTCCATCCAAAATTTCACCCCCCATTTCACCCCCTTAGGAGAAGATTTCCAGAATAAAAACTACCCAATGTCCTTCCCCAGAAATTAAACTACCTCTAAACCAAATTTTATCAAAATGGATTACATCCAAATTTTCACCCCTCCATTTTACCCCCTAAAGGGAAGATTTTCGGGTTAAAAACAATCCTATGACCTTCTTTGGGACTCAAACTAATTTTATGTCAAATTTCATCCAAATCGGTGCAGCGGTTTAAGTAGCTCCTTACAAATTTCCACCCCCCATTTCATCCCCTTAGGATATCCTTTTCCAGGATAAAAACTACCCTAAGTCCTTTCCCAGGACTCAAACTATCTCTATACCAAATTTCATCTTAATCGGTTCAGCCGTTTTCACGTGATGCGCGGTCAAATAAACAGACAAACAGATAAACAGATAAACAGACAAACAGACAAAAATTCTAAAAACTGTTGGAACGTGTTCTGTTATTGATTTTAAGTATCCCTAGCCAATTTTTTTCGAATATCTTCCATGTACAGACTTTCGACCCTCTTCAGGTTTATTATATGTATAGATGAAAGGTATGTATTGCTGTCTAATTCCAGCTAAAACAAGTGTAATGGCGTTAATATATAAACACGCCCGCATGAGGTAATCCCAATAAACCGAGCAGTGGCGTGAATTGATAACAGGCAATTAGCTGAATTAATTAGCGGGCAGCCATTATGAAAATTGTCGTGTAAACATAATGGTCGTTACGTTAATTATAATTAGTCCCTTGATTTTATTTGATTTTGTAGGATATGTATAGAAGAGCTTTGTTTATGTTTATGGTAGTGTATTATTTTACAAGCTTTCTATTATTAACTTGCAATGTATAAGTATGTGTGTACCTAACTATGACAATATGTGGTACCTATGTATGTAACTATTTTTGTTGGGGTAGAATCTTGCAACTCAATTTTGAAGCAGATATCTTCAACCGATTGAGCTGAAATTTGGGGTAAAGATATAGTTTGGATGACAATTAAATATTATGGTACTATCGAGCTGATCTGATATTGGACTCGTTAGAATCGTCTCAATGAGTAGTTGATAACGGTACCTATACAGATAAGTACAGTGGCAATAAAAGATTGAACCAAAAATGAAATTAATGACACAACACACATTTTTGTTTACTTTTTTTATTTGCGGGTAAAACATAGAAGAGGACAAAAAAAATACAAATAAATAAGCACGTAAGCCCTTAACTATAGACCACAGGAAAGACGACTTTTGATTTTCTGACTGTGTATGACCCATTTTGCAATATTTATGGTAAAACCGAAGTGTGTGTGTGTGTGTTGTGTTTCATTGACTAATATGTCTATGCTACGCTAAGCAGTACCTGCAGAATAGCAAAAGCAAAACAATTTTATGGTAAAACAAAAGAAACTTATTTCGAAGCACTTCCAACTTCCGAGCCAATAAATGCAATCGGATTTGCACTCGTTCCCGGTTTAGTCACGTCACGATTGCGGGACATGCCGGGATTATTCCAAGATGAACTCCGACCTGTGTCTGTACGAGCGAGGAATACGAGGGTCAAACTGAAAGTTCTTAGAAAATCAAAAACTGAGCAATCAAGCAACTTATTACTTTTATTATATCTTTTCAAAATAGCCTCCCTTCACATCAATACATCGCTGCATTCGATAGAACCACTGAGAAAAGCACTTTGCCCACTCGTCCTTAGGGGTCTCTTCGACGGCCTTTTGAAACGCAGCCACTGCTTCGTCGGCGTCCATAAAACGTTTTCCTCGAAGTTTTTCTTTAATTTTTGGGAATAAATAAAAATCACAAGGTGCAAGGTCGGGGCTATAAGGTGGGTGACCCAGTAATTCCACGTTTGCCGTCGCCAAATAGTCGATCGTTTGCTTGGCGGTGTGCGATGAGGCGTTGTCGTGGTGAAGCAGGATCCTACTCCGAGGCCGTTTTTCTCGAACTTTTTCCAAGACAAGTGGTAAACAATTGTTAGTGTACCACTTCGCAGTAACTGTTTTTTGATCCTCTAAAATAATTGTTGCGTAATGACCAGTCCTTCCGAAGAACGAGGCCACCATCTTTTTTCCCACACTTCGACCTCTCTTCACTTTAGTAGGCAACTCCTCGGAAGGAAACACCCACTCAGCAGACTGTCTTTTAGTTTCAGGATCATAACAGTAAATCCAGCTTTCGTCACCCGTAACTACGTCGAACACAGCATTTGAGTCACCTCCGTTGAATCTTTGACCCATTTCACGGCACCAATCAACACGACGGACTTTTTGGGCTTCTGTCAAATTATGAGGTATCCACCGGGCACAAAGCTTCCTCACCGCTAAATGTTCATGGAGGATTTTGTGGACTTGACTCATACCAATGGCTAAGCTTGTACGAATCTGCTGATAGGTTACTCTTTTGTCAGTCTCTATCATACGCCGCACAACACTGATGTTATCTTCAGTAGTCGCCGTAGAAGGCCGGCCCTCACGCAGATCATCAGTGAGATCAGTGCGGCCACGTTTAAATTCATTAAACCAGTTGTAAATAGTAGCACGAGATGGGGCTTCATCGTGAAAGGCCAATCGAAGTCTATCATAACTTTCTTGTTGACTTAAATTACATCGAAAGTCGTAAAAAATCATTGCTCGAAAATTTTCTCGCGTTAAATTCATGCTCACGTAGTACACACAATTTTCAATTTGCCGCCAAATCGTAAAACAAATGACAATCGAGTGGAATTCGTACACAAAAATATTAAGAAAGAGTTCCATTTTCAAATTTTGAACTTATTTTTTTATTATATTTATTACAAGTGGCCAGTTCTAAAGACTTTCAGTGTCGCCCTCGTATTTAGACACCCTCGAGTGGATAGGGTTGCCAGATGCGAGGAAAAATACAGAGTTCTGGTATGTCCTGAAATGACTTGCCAATAACGGATTTACGGGTGATTTCTCAAGTTTCTATTTTTTTACTACAAATTAAAAAGTTAAGATTACTTACCGCTGTTTTAGCGCCACATATACTTACAATATAGTTTATTTGAAGGTAACAGATAAATATGTTCGTGTAAATACGTGCTTAGGTATAACTAAATTTAAACACGTTCGAAATTTATAATGTTTATGACCAATATTCGATTATTTCCCCCAAACAAAAAATATGCACAGGAATATAATGAATGAAGAATGAGGTTAGACAACAAGAGGTCGACCCCTTTTTGTCATTTAATATTTCATCTGGCAACCCTTCATGCTAACTTAAAACAAACACTGGTATGTATAGGAAATCCGTCGTGCCGCTAGTGTTCACAAGAAAAAATTTAATTAAAGAAACCACAGTGAAACAGGAAACTTTCGTTTATACTCAATCCATCCAGTATAATACAGATAAGTATGCTATTAAATAAAGTAACAATTTCTTTACGTCATCTGTCATGCTCTAACAACGGCAGGATTTTGTGACATTAGAGTCGTGCGTCTCCGGCGGTCTGTCGCGATTACCGCGGATGTCGCAAGCTAATCGGTCGCAGTAATGGTAGCACGTTCACGACGATTGACCCGAGTGGTGACAGGATCTCGAGGACGCGCGGGATACCGATATGGCCCTTCATTCAATTTGACCGTGACTCAACCTAAATGTCAAAGTTCCAAACCGTTTATTGACAGAGTAAAATATAGAACTAAAGTATCTCGAGTAGAATGTGCGAAAGTTCTAACAGAGATGCGGTTTCCAAAATTGAATAGGTTTTGGGTTTATTGAGGGATACAATGTACATAAACAAAATAAAGCAACTACTACTAACTAAATCCTATTACAAACTAAATTAATACTGAGAAGATACATTATAAACGATCAGTAAGTCCTCCTCTCCCTAACATTGCAGTGCCCAACAGGGTTCACAATGATCTGTAGCTTTAAGTTAACATCTGTACCTACTTTTGTGATATTGCAATAAATGATTGAGTATTGAGTATTGAGTATCATTCTGTCCAAAATTGAACTAAAAATTACAAAGAAGTCAAACAGGCCGTCTTGTAAGTGATATTTCTTTTTTATACAACGTCGGTGGCCAACAAGCTTACGGCCTGCCTGATGTTAAGCTGGTACCGTAGCCTATGGACACTTGTAACTCCTGAAGAATCACAAGCGCGTTGCCGACACTTGAGGATTCGCTGTGTTGGCAGATAGAGACATGCAGGTCCCTCACTCCCAACACAGCGCACCCTAGGGAGCTCTGGCGACCTTACTCACCACCAGGAACACAATACCACATACTTCATAGCATGCATACATATAGCAACACTACAAAGCAGTGGTGCTATTATGGCTGCGGTCTTCTGTCCCTAGGTCCCTTCCCCAGTTGGACTGATCCACATACGAGCAAGATGACATTTCGCTGTGCCCTACCTCTCTACAAAAGAAACAATTACTCTCTCTCTCTTTGTTTTGTTTTGTATGACTCACTCTGTATGATTCACCTCTTTAATAAATTATTATGTTATGGCGAACTATTTAATTATTTAAACTTTATTGCACAAATAAAAAAATACAAAGGGCGGACTTAAGGCATTCTCATATTTTTACATCTAAATGCCTAAATTATTCACAAGATCTCCCGTCCCAATTTGTCTATCCAAAGTGGAGCACAATATCGACAGATCTAAATGGAATCGAATCGGACAGCCGTCTCAGAGCAATGCAATTCACAGTTTCTACTCACAGTTTTCGTTCCTAATATAGCCTGACCCCGAGATTCTTAACGACTATATGCGTGAACGGAGGTCAGACATAACTGGTTTGTCAAAGCGAATACCAACCCAAGCTCCAACCGATAACACAGACGTATAGATAGACATTAGCATTGACGAGGGTATACTTATATCGTATTTCTTTGAATCTATTTCTTGCTGTCTGCCCTTGAGACCTAGAGTGAAAGGGTTGCCACGCAATTTCTAAAGATATATGAAGTACAAGTTTGCGAATTTATTTGCACTTACCTTCTATAAATAACGTACACACGCGTGACTTGTCGGGAGTCGGGATTCGATATGAGGCGGAAATAGTATTTTTCACGATCGTGTTATAATAGAGAGCTTTTTAGTCGAGTTCCCTCCTAAGTAAGGTACGAGATTAAAAAGCTTGATTATAACACTATTGTGAACAATACTTTTTGTATGAGTTCATTAAAATTAATTTTCTACGAGTCAACTGAACTAATTAAACAAACTCGATACTGTTGAAACGAAGTGCAGCCTATCGCTCGTTGATATCTTAAAAGACATGAACGAGCGTACGACATCAACGAGTAAACTCAATAATCAAAGCGATTCTATTGGTCCAATTCATTACAGTTCGGTAAAGCAGCCACGTGATTGGTCGAATTTATTTTAGTTGTCTGGAGCGTATCGAAACAGTTATTTCGATTGTTTCGACAGTAACATGGACTACAACTATGAAAAGAGTGACGTTGCAGTATTCTCTATGAAATCTTAATACACAGATTTTAATCGACGAGTACAAAAATGTGTTTTCATTACACTTGCTCGTAAAGGGTGTTATTACACGCAGGCGTATAGAGCAGCTACAGCCGATTTATCTCCCACGGGAGATATTTTTATAGCTCCCTATGACCTTGAGTGTGATCTGATTGGTTTAAGCAAATCTAGTTGGCCGCGTGCAACAAGAATTCTGGTCTGTGATTGGTTGAAAAAAATCTAATTGACCACGCGCCGCAAGAATACTGCTCTGTGATTGGTTGAAATATTGAAGCTGCGCGCTCCACTCGCACTGATCTGGAAGTGAAGTTGTCAATATCGTCAATTCTTGATTGGTGCTCTTGTATAAAACATAGATCTTTCTGTCTTTTGTAGTTATGTAGGTATTTTCTCGCAAATGTGAAACATGGTGTAAAACACAGGCGTAAGAATAATGCAAACTCGAGTCATCAAAAGCCCTCCGCCCTCGGCGTCGGGCTTCTGATATACTCCTGTTCGCAATATTCCACTTACGCCCCCCGTTAAACAATGAACTATTATTGACGTTATTTGAGGAAATAGTCTTGGGATAGGAACGAAAGTTTGTTTTATAAATGCGAGTTTTCATACCAGTCACGTCAGAGCGTATCAGATGAATGTGAATATAGCCGTAATAAATGTATGAAACCGATATTGTTGTCTCGCGTTACGACACGTCACATCAAACAGATATGAATCCCGCGTTACGTTTGGTATCTATCTATCTATACATATAATAAAGCTGAAGAGGGTCGAAAGTCTGTACATAGAATATTCGAAAAAAAATTGGCTAGGGATACTTAAAATCGATAACAGAACACGTTCCTACAATTTTTGTCTGTTTGTCTGTTTGTCTGTTTATCTGTTTGTCTGTTTGTCTGTTTATGTGACCGCGCATCACGTGAAAACGGCTGAACCGATTTAGATGAAATTTGGTATAGAGATCATTTTAGTCCTGGGGAAGGACTTAGGGTAGATTTTGATGTAACCCATTTTGATAGAATTTGGTTTAGAGGTAGTTTAAGTTCTGGGAAAGGACATTGGATAGTTTTTATCCCGGAAATCTTCCCCTAAGGGGGTGTACTGGGGGTGAAATTTAGCATGGACTCCGTTTAGATCAAATTTGGTATATAGATAGTTTGAGTCCCGGAAAATGACAACGGATACTTTGAATCCCGAAAATCATCCCCTAAGGGGATGAAATAGGGGTGAAAATGTGGATATATCCCATTTAGTTAAAATTTGGTAAAGAGATCGAAATAATTTTTTGTCCAGAAATCATCTCCTAAGGGGGTGAAATGGGGGATGAAAATTTGTTCGTAACCCATTTTGATGAAATGTGGTTGAAAGATAGTTTGAGTCCTGGGAAAGGACATATGATAGTTTTAAATTCCAGAAATCATCCCTTGATGGGGTGAAAATTTAGATGTAACCCATTTAGATGAAATTTGGTATAAAGATAGTTTGAGTCCTTGAGTATGAAAACGAATAGCCCTCAGGGATGAAATAGGGGGTGAAAATTTTGATGAAATTTGGTAACGAGATAGAAGCAGTCCCAGGGAAGGACAATGCATAGTTTATACGTATCCCGAAAAATCATTTCCTGAGTTGGTGAAATGAGGGTTGAAGATTTGGATAGAACCCATTTAGATGAAATTTGGTATAGAGAGAGGTCATAGAATAATTTTTATTCCGGAACAAATGCAAGGAGGAAATCATCCCCTAAGGGGGTGAAATGGTGGATGGACATTTGGATGAAACCCATTTACGGTATAGCGATAGTTGGAGTCCTGGAGAATCAGAATCAGAATCAGAAATAATGTTTATTGTAGAACATAGTTAGGCTGTAAGATACAGAGTTGTTAAAATACATAAGAAGGACATAGGATAGTTTAATCCCGAAAATCATCCCCTAAGGGGTTGTAATTGGGGGTGGAAATTTGTTTGTGGTGAGGCTAAGGAGGTGAAATGAGGGGTGAAAAATTGGAGGAAACCCATTTACGGTATAGCGATAGTTGGGAGTCCTGGGGAAGATATGATATATGATAGTTTTTATTCCGGAGATCATCCCCTAAGGGGGTGAAATGGGGGTGAAAATTTGGATGGAACCCATTTACGGTAGATAGTTTTTATTCCGGAGGTCATCCCCTAAGGGGGTAAAATGGGGGTGAAAATTTGGATGAAAACCATTTACGGTACAGCGATAGTTGGGAGTCCTGAGGAAGGACATAGGATAGTTTTATGGGGTGAAAATTTGGATGTGATGTGACCTATTCAGATGAAATTTGATTACTTCAATTCAATTTAAATTATTTATCTCCATATCATGTTAGTAAGAATAAACACTTGTAAAGCTTAAGTTAAGACTTAAGAGATAGTTTGAGTGCTGGAAAAGGACATAATTATGATAATTTTTGTCTCGGAAATTATCCCTTAAGGGGGTGAAATGGGGGGTGAAAATTTGGATGGAACCCATTTCGATGGAATTTGGTATAGAGATGGTTTGAGTCCTGGGAAAGGACATAGGGTAGTTTTTATGCCGGAAATCAACTCCTAAGGGGGTGAAATGGGGGGTGAATATTTGTTTGGAGCTACTATACAACCCATTTAGATAAAATTTGGTATAGAGGTAGTTAGTAGGCGCAGTGTTGGTAGGCCCCACAATGTGGACTGATGACCTGGTAAAGGCCGCGGGAGTCCGCTGGATGCGGGTGGCGCAGGATTGGTCACTTTGGAACTCTTTGGGGGAGGCCTATGTCCAACAGTGGATGTCTTTCGGCTGATATGATGATGATGATGATAATGATAAAGATAGTTTGAGTCTCGGAGAAGGACATATGATAGTTTTTATATCGGAAATGTACCCCTAAAAGGGAAATGGAGGGTGAAAGTTTGTATCGAGCTACTTATGGTACGAAAATATAAAAGTTCTGCGCGGACGAAGTCGCGGGCAAAAGCTAGTAGGTAATAATTTTGGTATGAAGGTACTTGTTCTGCTCTACGGATCGCAAGGTAAGCGAACGCTCGAAACACAAATATTAAATTGGAATACGGAAGGCAATTCTTTTCGATTGACCACATATTATTTGTTTACTCATTCATTTAATCTTTATGGCACGAAAATAAAAACTTATCGTACAAAAGACGAACTTATTCTTCCAAATGTATACTTATGAATGGTATGGTTTGATGAATTTTGCCAACAGAGAATAGAATGGTTACTGTATTTGATTGATTAAAGTGTAGGAAAGAATAATTTTTTACTATATTCGAGTGATTTTCTGTTTTGCTGCAGAGGGGTAATCAGGCAACGTTCCGAACGTGCGTCGGTACAATTTAACTGTCAATTTTCCATATAAAAAGTGACATTTAGACCTACCCGACGTTCGTGCAATGCGTTATGTGATCGACCTATACGCATGACTGATTTACATGATGAAAAGTCAATATTCTATTCGTAAAGTTAGAACAAAACTCTGGGGGGTTTCCGAAGTACTATTTATTGTCCGATCCTCAAATGTAGGATCAGTCGTTGGAGAGCACCAGCAACGCCATCTGAATATTAGTGCGTATTAGCTACTACCATATTCATTTAGAACCTCAACCAAATCATACAATCTTAAAATTCTGAGCTGAACTCTGTTGAACTTTAAAAGAACGAACGAAAGAACTTTAGATTCATCCAAGAGCGAAGCTAACCTTACAAAAAATTAAGCAACCCGAAGAAAATCCTAGTCATTTCAATATTTAATAACACCTGTGCAGCGCACACGAGCGAATGTGCAGTGATAAAGGCTTTGTAAACCAGATTTTCAGCTCAACTAAAAAACAAAATGGAAATTTCCTGCGGGAAATGTACAGCAAACCCACAAATCTCGCTGCAAATAATATAAACTTTGTAATCCACGGGCATGCAGAGCCGGATAAAGCTAGCGGAGGTCGTTAATTGAAATTCGATCAGTTTCACCCCCCTTCAACCCTTCGCCCGTTTTCATCTCGTATTCCGGAAGCTGGTATAAAAAGATCTTCCTAATTGGATGCACAGCTTTGTGCTGCGTGGTTTCCTATCTCCAAGGATTTATTGTGAAAGTAGATATTGTGCTTTACAATTTTAATATTTGATGCAGCTTTGCTGTCTGCGGCTCGAAGCAGGTGTTGTTAGGCTTCTTTAAAGTTTAGTGCCTTAAATTACTTTCCGCGAGGCCGTGCCCGTATTACAAAGAACGCCAGCGAAGTCGCAGGACGAAATAGAGCCTGTATTCATACGGAAGGTCCATTCCATGTACTGGTGCAAGAATAAGATGAGTAGTTCCGGAGATTACATTACTACAGGAGTACAAACTTACAACGCCTGTACGTAAAGTGTAACCTTACAGACTGGATACGTTTACTTAGATTTTAGGTTAATATGAAGAATTAGGTTTCAATGGGGAATGGATGAAAATTTTAGAAATGCCTGATTTTTTTTTTGGTGATAGGAATAACCTTCCTTAGCACCAGAAAAAAATTGCAGATTTTTCAGCGACGTCAATTATTTTTGAAAAATATAAACAGTTTCTTGCGAATGGGACATTTTCTTTGATCCGTCTCATATTACAAAAAATATTTAGAATATCTGACCCTGGCAATGACAAATATAGCTGCTGCAGCTGTCAATATCATTTCCAGTGTCAGTTTACCACGGAGTTTTAAGATATTTTTTGTAATATGAAACGAATCAAGGAAAATGTCTCATTCGCCGTCCTAAACCCAAAACGTAAGTGAGGAAACTGTTTATATTTTTCAAAAATAATTGACGCACCTGAAAAGTCTGCAATTTTTTTCTGGTGTTAAGGAAGGTTATTCCTAACACCAAAATAAAGATCAGGCAATTCTAAAATTTTCATTCATTCCCCATTGAGGGACATTCCATACCGTATCATTTATTTAATTTAATTTATTTAATTTAATTCTTAACAATATACATTGTGTCGAATAGGGTACATTACAATTAATTACAAAAAAATAATTACAAAAAAATAAGATTAGTAACATTAAACGAACTTACAATACTAAATTTAGTCTACAATATAATTTATAATAGGTAATTCACAATTATTAATCCATAAATATGTCATGTTATATTAATTCTAGAATCATAATAACTTTACATGTCGTTTACAAAATCATCGATTGAATAATAACATTTGCTTACAAGAAGAGCCTTTAATTTACGCTTGAACACATTAATGTCGGAGATCTGCTTAAATTCTACCGGTAATTTGTTGAAAAGATGTACAGCCTGGTAATGCGCGGAATGCTTTACTATATTTAATTTGGGTATTAAACAATTTTTAAGGTCTTTCCTTCTTGTTGCAAGTCTTAAAACCCGGTCCTCTTCACTTTCTGTCTCGTTCAAATGTTTGACCAAACCCGTTAGAAGAACTTGAATGTAGAGGCATGGTACAGTCAAAACTTGAAGTTTTTGAAAATGCTCCCTGCATGATACCCATTGCGGGATTCGAACTATAATTCTAATTGCCCTTTTTTGCATCGTGAAGGCAATTTTGGTATTATAAAGATAGCTGTTGCCCCACAATTTAATACTATATCTTAATTTAGATTCTATGAGGGCATAATAAACCATTTTAAGTTGTTTGACTTTTATCTCCTCCCAAAGGCTTCAGTACCTAGATGCATATCACTTGATATGCATCTAGGTACTTGATACGTTCATATAAATGAGATGGGGATAGTGTGTCACTTGACTCGAGTCACGGATACAGTGGTAGGTTTATCTGGCTGAGGCTGCATATTGGTTTTCCATGGTACTTTTCTCGGAAACGTTCGTATTTGTCATGCTACTTCAGTCAACCTCAGTACTTTTTGTACTGTGACCGACTGAAATAGCAAGACACGTTCGTATGTTTCCGTGAAAATACGATGGAAAACAAATATGCACTACATCTGTAATATCGTGACATTCGTGTCGTGACCATAATCCAATAAATTCAGTTTTTTTAATCCAATTAAAAGCAATTTTAATTGGATTCGTATCCTTGTCGCTGGTTTGAGCAGTTTAAATGGGTATTAATGGAAACGCCCTCTGTTATCATTAATTTTCATTTGTAAAGTAATAATACAATTCTGATGTATTTTACGTGCGACAAAACGCTCAGATTACCTACGTTTAATTGTGTTTGAGCGATTTCCAACGCGTGGCCCGCGCCGTCGCATGCGTCTTCTGTACCTACCACTATTTAATATATAATACTGGGGTTTTGAGTTACTATTTACATTTCATTATACATTATCAAAGCTAATTTAACACGGCCCCATTGGATAAACCACTTTCCTTGTTTTATAACGCCATCTTGACCGTCGCATTCGTACTCATACACATACACAAGTCACGGTGTTGCTGACTTGTGGACGCACCCTGTCGCCGGCTGTACCGACACGTGTCAGGTCATCAGGTGTCCATTAGTGTAATGGGCAGCCCCGTCAATTAGCACCTTTTACGGGCGCGTTGCAAAAAGCCGGCGCTTTAATTCGGTTATTGGACGTGCACATAGTGTTGCAAGTCCAATAACCGAATTAAAGCGATGGCTTACAGACTGTATGAAGCGCGTTTGATGTCCGATTCTAACTTATATGTCGTTATTTCTCCCCCTGAGAAGATTTCGTGTCTACATTTTTTTCCGATATTAAGGATGACTCACGCTAGAACAGGCCGTGGCCTGCCCGGGCCGTTTTAGCGTGAGTCATCCTTTAACCGACAGTTACAATACCTACTGTAAACTGAAATCTTTGACGTTCTTCTTCTTCTCGTGTCGATGGCTTCAGATTGTGCGGGACCAGAAGGTGGCGACGCTTATCGCCTTTATCTTTGACATTGAAATTCTAGATCAAGTGTCTGTGTTTGCTGTGTAGGTACCCAAGTAATTAAATTGTAGACCTTTAATGCTGGCAAATCTTTAAACCGGACAAGACTTGGAGCAGGACAGACAAATTAGGATCCAACAGTCTTTGAAGTAACCTAGTGCGTTGAGTCAATGTAACCGAGAGTTTCTGAAAAGTTGTGAGCCTATTGTCATTTTGGGTGAACCAAATCCGAACCTTTATTTTAGTTTAGGGTTTTACTTTCTTAAGTGGATTTTTTCTCGTGTATGCAGATTCTTGTGTGCCTTACATTGTCGCTAAACACGAGTTAGTGATATCCCGTCCAACAGATCTTGTTGCGCCACAATATTAGAGTATCGCATTAGCCTAAACACTAACCCAGATATTGTTCCATTCTCAGACCGCACGTCTATAAAATTGAGCAACCAGTGACCGGCGAAGACTAACAACGCTTCCATAATGAAAATACCTTTATCAGCCTAACGTATTATCTTTTAGAACTAGTGACACATCGATCTTCTACCGAAACCCGAAGTTAAATGGACGTAACTATCTGTTAAATTATATTGAAATAGATGTTTTCCATATATAGCGGGTTCAAGCAAGGCTTAAAAGTGAGACAAACGGCATATGAATTTCTTATAGACGGCTCGTTTTTCGAAGGTTAATTATAGTAGGTACAGCGCATGCGCTGAATCTGCTATTTACTGTTGCGACATGGCGCATCTGCGTATTTTAGGACATCATATCGATTTCGCAACCCGTTGACGGGTAGCAATCCTTTGTTACAAATGTTTCGCATGTCTGTAATGCATTTTAGCGACAACGGAAAAACTTCAAGGATTTGCTCGAAATATAATGTATTTTAATGATAGATATTATTCTTTTAATGTTTTAATTCTATATCTCGTGCAAGCAACAAAGCCTGCTCCTTAACTTTTCCATACGTTCTTATATTAAGGTACATAAGTACACAACACATTCTCTTTAGCGCTGAATTATATTTCAGGCGTATTTGTGACGTTGTAAGCGTGGATTACGCGGCTTAGGTATGATGGCTGGAGGTCTGAAATAAAAACTTAACCAGCGTACATTTACTACCATTTTCAAGAAAACTACATGGCACGCGATTTATTACACGCACGCTAAAACACGTCCAAAACGTCGATATAAAATAACCCCGGTTGCGTTTAGATATATAGATAAACTTACTACACTTTATTCATATCCACAACATTCATGACAATATCTACTGACAAAGATAGATCCATAGATTTAATGATTAATGGATAAAAAGGTCTCACACTAGCCCTTTCTCCCCAGGTCCATGTGCTCAGACCTCGTCTACGTAATCCTGTTCCCCCAACTGCTCATGGTGGTCCACTTCAAGAAGTACTGCAACACCTACGGCTCCCTGGCGGCGTACATAGTGGCCCTGCTGGTCCGTCTGACGGGCGGAGAGAAGATGCTGGGCCTGGCTCCCCTGATACACTACCCTGGCTGGGACCCCGAGACCGAGTTGCAGCTTTTCCCCTTCAGGACCATGGCGATGGTGATGTCACTGTTCACGCTGGCGTTCATATCGTGGCTCTCCGTGTGAGTATACTTTGTTACACTTATGACTCCCTGGTACTTAGGTACGTTGTTGTTACTGGTGAGACCTCGGGCTTGGAAACAGTACTGTAATACCTACGGTACGCTGGCTATAGTGGAACTTTTTTCTTAGCTAACTATACGGTAGTTACCTGGATGTGATTGGTGAGACCATTGGGTTAGGACTACGAGCCTCTGGTGAGTTCCTCTTACAAGTGCTACTGCTTAGCTCGATTATACCCAGGGGCGGCTTTGCCTATCGTGCAGGGTGTGCGTTGAACACGGGCCCAGACCACGACTTGCTCTGTAGGTACGCAGACGTTCATGGTGGTGAGGTGAGTAAGTTCGCCTGAGCGCCCGAGGGTGTGCAGTGTTGAGAGTGAGGGCCTTCTATTTGTCTCTAGTTGTCAACGCAACGAACCCTCAAATCAACAAAGGTTTGGTAGTGGAGTCACAAAACGTACAAATGAGTACCTACATAATGAATGAAAATTTAAATAAATACCCGTTTTGATTTCCTTGCTATGGTTTGGAAAATGGTAAATGATTATACTTATGTAGGTACATGGAATAATAAAAACGATTCCGCTGGGGCCAATTAGCGACCCTCACTTTGAAACGGAATGTAAATCCATTAAAAGCGGATAAACAATTTTAGACGGATGTAAACCTTGGATAATGGAAATACTGGATGTAAATATTGTTCATTATTCCATTCATGTTCGAATGGTGACGTAATAACGATAACCGAATTAAATATTTAGCCCGATCGTATCAATTCGGGATTTTCTTATTCAAATCCTCACATCACGTGCACAACGTCTAAAAACGTCGCAACATAAGGATTGAGGTACCTCACGAGATATGATAGCGTATTTCATAAACTTGCTTTAATTTTTACTGGTTCGATTGACACCACCACAATATAGAGGTACAACGTAAGACGACATAGACTGAGAGCATGGAAAGAAGAAGGTTAAATAGGGAACTTGCATCTTAATATTTTATTACGAAAAACAAAAGTATAATCCAGCATTAAAACAACTGTAGCATTAAAACTTTGTTATGATCTATTTTTCTGATGTTATATGCATTTGAAATCTGCGCGCGCCGGCACCCCCCGAAAACGCTCTATACTAAACAGGCTTATGCTATGACGTCACAGCATAGCCTTTACTATGGAGTAAGTCATTAATTTGCGATTATCTGCACAAAATTTACGTTTAAGTCTATACTTTGTCATACAAAATATCATTTCTAATTTAATATTCTATGTAACTGTTACGTTATTTTATCGAAAAAATAAAAAAAAAATTTTCGTCAATTTAACGTTAGGTAAAACTAATAAAATCGTTTTTTTTTCTTTTTTTTTCTTTTGTATGATATCTCTACGTATATCCGCATCGATTGAGTGCAATTTATTGAAGTCCCATGCAAGTTCCCCATTGAATATTCATGTTTCTTAGGATTTTATTATAAAAATAAAATCCTAAGAAACATGAATACTTAATTTTGAAATACTTAGTAAGGCACTTTGCGCCTTATGCATTGTGTCAAGAAATGCCGCAGAGAAATAACTTTTGTTAGCGCTTCTTTTTTATTACATTTACTTAGTACCTACTTGTAATTTGACTATTTAACTAAGGCGGACATTTGAAATAAATTCTGACAGGCTTAACAGTCTAATTGGTAACAATTAGCTCCCCTGAACACGAGTTAGCAAATATAATTTGAATCGGGAAGACTAACCATTTCAGAGGGCGGGCTATTAATAATTCAATAAATTATTTTGCCTCCGTCCTCATTCAAATTAGCGAAATTATTTGGGATTCAGGAGGCCATTACAAATATTTGTAGTCCTTAAATTATATTTAAATTCATTTTCCTGTATTGAAAATGAACGTCAATATTCAAAGAGGTCCCAGATTAGTAGGACCGAAGGAAAATAGGCATTTTCACGAAAAGAGATCCAGTTACAGATAAGTTATATTTTATACCTATAATGTCTACTTCAATATTCTAACTAAATAGAGTTATTTGCTACGTACGCATGTGCGCATAATATGTACGTATGCATGGTGTTAAATGACTCAAATGATCAAGTGACTTTAGACACCATTAATAATCGCGAAAATTTCCGAATACGGGGATATATTATAAACATATGTGTGTGAATGACTAATAGTTTATTGCGTTAAATAATACAATATTAGCTCATACAATATCATAAAAAAAGAAGAGGAATCTAGTGTTCTATAGTGGGTATTCCGCAGCCGTCTTCGCATCCAAATCTTCCTATTCTTCTTCTCGTTCCTCTAATTCTCATAGAGACTGCTCTGATGATAGATATTTGTATTTTGACTTTGATCCAACATATAGGTTTATAGGTACAAGCCATCTTTATTTATCAACCTAAGTACATACCTACTGCAAAGAAAAAAAATCTTGTTACTTACTCGTATTTAGCACATGGAGCTTAATTCACTTTGTGTGAATTAATTCGTTAACAGCCAAAATAAACTGTGAGCCAATTGTGACAAAATTATTGAGCACGTACCTAGTTGGTTGTTGAGATGTTGTGAGGTTGTTCTGATTTATTTGATCGCAACAGTGAAGGCTTCACTGTAAGATGAACGCCGTCTAATCAATTATCCCAGTAGCCAACAAGACCATCTTTGCGCAATCCAAATCTCAGCGGATCCGCCATTTACAGAAGCAAAAAGCTATCATTATGTTTGATAAAGTGTTGCTTGCGCCACACGGGAAGCCTAACTATTCACACTTATTCATATTGTTAGTCGTTTCGCAATCCCCAGAATACTTTCTAGGTATTCAATGCGTCCATTTTATAAGAGCGGACTTTCGTTTTCCTTTATAGGTAGGTAACAATTAACATATTAGTGTGAAATAGATAATGTGATCTTTTATAATAAGCTTTATGTTACGGCTCCTCACGACTTTTGGTTTGCTGTTAATAACTTTGATTAACCTGGAACTCTATCAGTGTGAAACCGCCATACGATAAATAAATAAATTAACCATGTCAGAGATGCACGATTCCCTTCTAAAATTATGGCCAATAAATTGCGGAATTTGTCCCCATAAAGCGAGTGCCATTATATCTTCAAGGTTTAAGTTTAAATCGTGATGTCCGAAGTATCAGTTGTAGATTTCGAATCCCTTAAGTAATTAACGTTATTTACATTACACAGAGAATAAAATATGATGACCGCTTTAGCCTAGTTGGTAGTGACCCTGCCTACGAAGCAAGAGGTCCTGGGTTCGAATCCCGGTAAGGGCATCTATTTGTGTGATGAGCACGAATATTTGTTCCTGAGTCATGGATGTTTTCCTATGTATTTAAGTATTTATTTATCTATATAAGTATGTTTATCTTCGTCTAGTACCCATAGTACAAGCTTTGCTTAGTTTGGGACTAGGTCGATTTGTGTAAGATTGTCCGCAAATATTTATTTATTATATTTATTATTAATATGCATTGATTTACGCAGTTCTTATCCATGTAAAAGTAAATAAATTATGTTTTTTTTTTAACTTACCTTCAACCACCACTCTGGTTGTATGATAAATAAATAAGTACTTTATCATTAACTACAGGATTCTTTCAATTCCATGCATATAATATTTTTGTACTTGCAAAATTCTGTCACATATTATTTATTAAGCCTGTAATACACGCATCTTTCTAATTTGATTTGATCAGAAAACGAACAACTCATTTAATTACTCACATACTACTTGTAGAGAAGAGCCATCTAAATCCTTGAGTCAATTTAAAAAGGTACCGCGTGCAATAAAATATAATTTCAACATTTCCATTAATGAGATTGCCCCGTTAAATATTTATGTCCATTAATTTAAGACGTTATTTGAGAGAGCTTTGGACATGAATTATGTCGAGAAATAATAAAGTTCAAGTCGGCTTCTGACACTGTTTGATCGAGGGACCGAAGTAATAAAATAAAACACATTAACAAAAGTACTAACATTTTTTTGAAATGCTGGTTCCACTTGTATTGGTATTAAATTATTCACAGAAGGGGAACTTGCTACCTTCTATTTTGTGATATTAGGTACCATCCAAGAGTAGAGTAAAATTATAAAGTAGGTATCTATGCTAAAATAAACGAAGATATCGGTCCTCCAAAGTAACATTTCCAAGAGCCTTACGTTTATAAGGCAAGCGTGTGATATTAGTTTTTGCTGATGACCACTTTGGCTCAGTAGTGACCCTACGAAGTAGGTTCGAATGGTTGGAATCCAGTTAAGAGCATTCATTGGTGTGATGAACACGAACATTTGTATCATTCGACCGCGATAGGTTTAGGGTTGGACTAGCAGTGGCAGCAGGTAAATCGTCACCTCCATTAACCAACCTATCGCGCTTCAATATTATGTATATCGTCCGCTAATGGTAATAGTACAAATCTGATTAGTGTTTGGATTAGGTCGATTTGTGTAAGATTGTTTAAGCAGTACGCACTTTTATAAAACTGTCGTTTATAATCGTTTTTCTGACATTTTCACTTTTTAACCGACTTCAAAAAAAGGAGGAGGTTCTCAATTCGGATGTATTTATTTTTATTTTTAATGTTTGTTACATCAGAACTCCGTCATTTATGAACCGATTCGTACAATTCTTTTTTTAACTGAAAGTATATGCTTCCAGATTGGTCCCATTGTTTCCAAAACCCCAGTTGGATGATGGGAACCATGAGGAATTGAGGGAACTCCTCAAATATACTAGGCACGCGTGTAGTAATTTCGGTATTTTCTATTATAACTCGTGTATTTACACCCGGAAATCATAAATTTGGTGAAGTGGAAGTGATGATGAAGACCACAGATGGCTTGTGGCTTGATTGATGTCTCAATGATGTACTTCAAACTATATAAGTACGTCACAGATTCTGATATTATTCCGTTGAAATAGCAAACAATGAAGTGCCAAAGGTAATTCTGAGATCCTTGAGGAATCGACGGAAGTCCTCAAATATTATCGGCCCACATACAGCGATTTGGTTTATTGGTCTAAAAATCAACGCTTTTGTTCTCGGAAATCAGTTCATGTGGTAAATTGGAAAAAAAATGTGGAAATGTTAATGTGGCTTGGCGGAGTACTAGTAGTAGAGTAGAGTAGTCGGTTAAAACTTTGTTTTGAAAGTAAATTATTACTGATAGTCAACCTCCTCTGTAGGGTACCTACTCAATAGAAAATGTTCTATTTGTCAATATTTTGGCTAGTGAGCGGCTCCCAACACGTGACGTCGTCATTATGTCGTGACGTGCGTCGCGTGACGACGACGTGACGTAATCGGCGCATCACGATCAGCAGCCTCGACTATTAAACTGACGCTAGTATCTGATGAGATGACGACTAAATGGGTCTCTAAGATTATAGACGTTCGTACGCGAGACTTTAATGTACGATGGCGGATTGCTAAATTAGTTAATATGAGATGTCTATCTTGCTAAGCAGAGATGGTCTCTAATTAACCAATGTATTCGAGTAAAACTTCTCTAATAATTGTTAGTAACAGTTTTATCCGAACGTTGCGTTGTGTGATTGAGCCGTAGTGTTCTAACATTTAAAAATCAATTTTACAGATTTTTTTTAATGTACCTACCTACATACCTAGTTATGTCTTGAAAAACTATTTATCTGCATTTATGACACAAAAAGTAGGATATAATTATGATGATATTCGGGTTATTTCTTGGTTTATTGCGGAAATTTTTACCTTACTTACCCCTTAAAATTTCGTTATGACCCAATTTTCAATATAATTCATCTTTCCCAGGTATCTCTTCAACTCCGGCTATCTCAGCCCAGAATCAGACTACTTCAACTGCGTCGTGAACATCCCCGAAGACATGGGTCGTGTGGACGAGCCCTCGGAGGCAGGCGAGCAGATGTCGGTCCTCGGAGGAGTGCCTGGCCGGCTGTACGGAGCAGCACAGACCTTGGTGGGACCCGACGAACGCTCCGGTCGGGTCAACCCGGCCCTGGAGCCCGACGACGACCTGGACGACCCCAACGACGGACCCACACCCCTCTTTGGGTCCAGCTCTGCCCCGCCCCCCGTTCAGCCTCTTGGGAAACAAACCGCCTTCTGAGACGATGCATACTTCTACTAAAGAAGCACGGAAGGATGGGTTTTCTAAACGCGACTATGCAACAAGAGCACCTACCTAGTGATCTGTGATCCGCCAAATCTCAGTGCATTATTTTTAAACGTGTACCTAAAAAGACAGATGATTATCAATTTGTTGACTTTGAGTAAGCTTATCAGACAAGTGTAGCAAATAATGCCATGGTGCCCCTGGCACATTGAACATCATGCCCCAGTTACGGGGCACTATGAACAAAATGATTTTTTTCTTACCTGACATTTTGTCTACAACTGAAGGTTTTCTGTACAGATCTGACCTGGATTACTAATTATTATCTTTGCTGCAAGTAACATAAAGTGATTTATTTAAATTATTTAATGCGTGCCAAGTTGCAGAGTGGCGTGAAACGGAGCCCTTGGTAGGAACGATGCTCAAATCAAGGACGTGTCTTCTTCCGATGCACTTTTGTAACCAACGACTTTTTCATTTAGTTGTAAGTGCCAGCACTTAGACGACTTGAACCTGGGCTTGGTTGACCTTAGGCTGGATAAATTAACATTGGGGACAGTTTTGTGGCCTACAGAAAACGTCACCTGGAGTTGACAAAAAGTCGAGGTGTTTTGAAATCAGCAATCATTTATTGTCAGATTGTGCGAGTACAGTTGTTGTTATAGAAAAAAGTTTTGAACTTCGATGTTGATGTTGTTGTTGGTGGACCTTGGTCATAAGGCAGATGAATGTTTGAATTATCATATTTTATGTGAACTGACTTTATTACCAGCCTAGGGTTGGTCCAAACCCCAACCATGCCCTGTATATCCCATGGTAATGTGATCGCATAATCTATAGAGTACCTATATTTATATGTACTTATACTTATTATATTAAAGCTAGTAGCGTGTCAACGCGTATTGTAATGCAACTCATACATATCATAATGAACTTTAATTGTTAGAGAGATATTGTATACATTATTTATATTAAAGAAGATTCCTTATTTAAGTCAATTAATGTAGAGATGAGAGCACATATGTGTTGCGTGCTTCATAGATGGTGGTGCGCAGGTCACAGTGGCGGGTAGTGCGGGGTAGCCCGCGGTGTTGTAACCGTACCTACTATGACTTATCTCGTGTAGTATTGGAGCGCATTGTTGATGAATTGTTTAAAGCAGTATTGATGAAATTGTATCAATTTCTAATACCCCCATAGAGAATTAATAAAAAAGATGTATAGAGAAATTTAAATAAAAATATTATTTTTATTAACATTGATGCAATATAGATGTTATTGTTTTATGAAGTCTAGCTTCTCATGTAGAACATTGATTTGTAAATATTGGTTTTGTATTGTTTAGATTTCAATGGCTTCGCACTAAATTAGCGTTAGGTTTATAAAGTTACGATTAGGTATATGTTTATTGTTGATAATGTAACGTAAATATACGTTTATCGAAGCAACGCTACAGAATTTTCCAAATGTTTATTTAGCTCGGATACAGAATAATAATATATGATATTAACGAAACATTTAGAAACATTATTGATCTTACTAAAATTTGTTACAGAGTAGACTTTAGTCTGCGCCCAGAATTTTGAATATGTGCAGATATATTTGTTTCCATTCTGCTCATAGATATATGTATATGTGTGCACGATATATATCAGTGCACTTTTGGGCCATGTGACTGAACACTCACGGATTTACATGTGTGACCCTATAGGTAAAGTTTTAACTATGTGTGTATTGGTGTTCAAGAATATACTATATGTGACTTTGTCCCAGGTCCCTCCCCACCCGACCAAATGTCCAAAATTAAGTGTAAAGTGAGGTGGGATAAGACAACCATTACTTCTTACCCGGGTAACATGAACGTTCGATACTTGTTCCTATAGATTGTTTGTCTTGCCCCGATGTTTTTCTTGCCCCACCTTACCTATCGTTCACGCTTTGACAGTAAAATCTATCCTATATATCTATTTAAATTGTTATTATAAAATATATGACGCTGTAAAGCTATATCATAGTAACTTATATGAGAAGTTTAGGACCTGCGTTGCAATATAACAAAGTATATTTTTAATGTGATATACAAGTCACCTGCCTATATGTAGGTATATAAAGCATATAGTTTGCTAAGACTTCAACACGAAACATATCAAATAAATGTGACTTAATGTTAACTTATTGAGACATATCTTGAATATAGTTTAGAGATCGGATACATATCATTAGCTGTAAGTAGGTATAGGCATCGTTGTTGTTCTTCGACCGCGCTTTCTAACTCTAGATCTAGTCGAAATTTGTAAATCTACAATGTATAATATAAACCTGTACCTATCTATCAAGATTATGGATTTAGAACTTTTTCATATTCACAAATATATATCTCTATTTATACCAAAAAAATCACCAGTATTTACCTACATATGTTTAAACAGCATTGCTCTATAGTTGAATGAGATGTTTTGAAATTATTTGTTTAGAAATGGCATTGTTTAAACCCTTATTTTTGTGACTGACTGTCATAATTAGCGTACGGACTGGCGGTGGCATTGTGGACAGAGTGAGAAATGGAGTCGTTATCATCTACAAAATTGTATAAAATTAAATCGTTCAACATCTACAAAATTAAATATAAAAATTCTTATGATTGAATGAATACATTCAAATATTAAATGGTTTTTATTATAAAATCTATTTCTCTTCTTACATTATTTTAACCAATATCTTTTACAAACTCAACATTAGCCATATATAACCGGTATCGGTAGATGTTGAACACAAATGGGTTTTCAATAAATTAAGGAACAGACTTACCGCCAAGAATATGAAACAAGTTGCTATAGTACATTCATTTTATAACATGGACACCGATTTAAATGAGCATGACGAAGAAGATTTCGAATCTCTTATCCCAGCCGCCATTTGCTGTTAAACATTGCAGTGGGCACTATATTATGCACAAAAACATGTAATTTAATTTTTCGGTCTAATACATTTAATCATTATTCACTCAATCATAAAATGTAGCTTTGCGACTCCATTTCTCACTCTGTCCACAATGCCACCGCCAGTCCGTACGCTAGTCATAATACCCTTTTCTGTAATTTGACCTTCATTAGGTTTCAGAATCGATCAACGAAGAAGTATCGTGAAACGGCAAAAAATAAGGTTTTTTGGTCTTGCTATGTCTTCATTCATCATAATCTACTTAACTATATGACTGAAGCAAGAATATACTTATTAGCAATATTTATTAGCAATATGTTGGCATGTATAGGTTAGGAAGCGACCGGTCCACTGTTAGATAGTAGATATACTATTGACTTATTCCTAGTTCTTGTTGAATATTGAAACTGTGAAATGTGTACCGTTGTGGACTCCGCCCTCAGGCGCAATAAAGATAGTATGTCGAGACTTTGTCTATTCATATCTCCTACCAGATATCCCCGTTTATACATTAAGGAGTTAAGAGCCCTCAGTGTCCCACTGCTGGATTAGGGTGTACAGTCGTATAACGACATAAATATCTGTACAGGACTCTATTGTCAATGTCATAAAGGCGTGTACAAATATGTATGTCCTTATTTAATTTATGTACGCATATACTCCTGACTGTACCCTCTTTTTCCAGTGTTTTCGGGTTTGGCTTCAACTGGACAGTATGTATATTAAAAAGGAATTAATAACTTGGTGAATATTTCGTTGGGTGACAAGCAAAACTCACTAAGTAACAAATACCTACTTAAATCAAAGGTCGTATCTCGATATCGACTACGTACCGAGATACGAGGTTTTGAAGAGCAGTGACAGTTTTGGTAGTGACTTTTGCTTGTCACCCGACGATTTAATAGTTTCTATATACCTAAGATTTAAGTTTTGTTTATGTATATGGTAGTATACTAAACCAATGATTCAGGTTCTGTGGTCAGTACTGTGATAAAGATAAGATAAAGAATTAACTCCTTTTGATTCCTTTCTAATAAACTGTGATGTAGAGGTAGTCTTGCTCTTGAGTGCATTATGCTGACACAAACTCTATCATGGTCAGGTTTATCAAGTGAGAAAGCCAATAAATGCACCCGTTTCTTCGTATTCAGTGATGTTAGAAAAGGGCGAATGCTTTAGCTTATTTTTATCATGCTGTAAGTAGAAGTACGGTATGTGACCCGTGAACCAAGGATGTTGTGACACATCTGAAACGTCGGGAAGCCTCAGATAGGTAAATAAATAATTTCATTAAACGCGATTAAGTCCGGTTACTAAAATTAATCTCTGACTGAAAATCGTGAAAGTTTGAAGAATATATATAACCATGGTAGATCTGTAAATTTATCTATTCATCATCATCATCATATCAGCCGAAAGACGTCCACTGCTGGACATAGGCCTCCCCCATAGAGTGCCACAATGGCCGGTCCTGCGCCACCCGCATCCAGCGGACTCCCGCGACCTTGTAGTGAGTAGTCAGGTCAATTTATCTATTATCTATACATATAATAAAGCTGAAGAGGGTCGAAAGTCTGTACATGGAAGATATTCGAAAAAAAATTGGCTAGGGATACTTAAAATCGATAACAGAACACGTTCCAACAGTTTTTAGAATTTTTGTCTGTTTGTCTGTTTATCTGTTTGTCTGTTTATCTGTTTGTCTGTTTATGTGACCGCGCATCACATGAAAACGGCTGAACCGATTAAAGTTAAATTTGGTATAGAGATAGTTTGAGTCCTAGGGAAGGACTTAGGGTAGTTTTTATCCTGGAAATCAACCCCTAAGGGGATGAAATTGGGGGTGGAAATTTGTATGGAGCTACTTAAACCGCTGCACCGATTTGGATAAAATTTGGTATATAATTAGTTTGAGTCCCGGGGAAGGTCAAAGGATAGGTTTAATCCCGAAAATCTTCCCTTTAGGGGGTAAAATGGAGGGGAAAAAATTTGGATGTACCCCATTTTGATAAAATTTGGTTCAGAGGCAGTTTAAGTTCTGGGGAATGACATTGAATAGTTTTTATTCTGGAAATCTTCCCCAAAGGGGGTGAAATGGGGGGTGAAATTTTGGATGGACTCCGTTTAGACCAAATTTGGTAGGTATAGATATAGTTTGAGTCCCGGAGAATGACAATGGATAGTTTGAATCCCCAAAATCATCCCCCAAGGTGATGAAATAGGGATGAAAATGTGGTTAAATCCCATTTAGTTAAAATTTGGTATAGAGATAGAAGGAGTCCCAGGGAAGGACAATGCATAGTTTTTATCCTGAAAAATCATCTCCTGATGGGATGAAATGAGGGGTGAAAATTTGGATAGAACCGATTTAGAAGAAATTTGGTATGGAGATAGTTAAGAGTCCTGGGGAAGGACCTAACATATTTTTTAGTCCAGAAATCATCTCCTTAGGGGATGAAATGGATGGAACATTTGGATGGAACCCATTTACGGTAAAGCGAGTTGGAGTCTGGAAGAAGGACATAGGATAGTTTACTCCCGAAAATCATCCCCTAAGGGGGTGTAATTGGGGGTGAAAATTTGTTTGTGACCCATTTTGATGAAATTTTGTTGATCGACAGTTTGAGTCCCGGAGTATGACAACGGATAGTTTTAATCCCGAAAATCATGCCCTCAGGGATGAACTAGGGGGTGAATATTTGGATAAAACCCATTTAGATGAAATTTGGTAAAGAGATAGAATTCCTAGGGAAGGACAATGCATAGTTTTTATCCCGAAAAATCATTTCCTAAGGTGGTGAAATGAGGGTTGAAGATTTCGATAGAACCCATTCAGATAAAATTTGGTATAGAGAGAGGTCTCAGTCCAAGGAAAGAACATAGAATATTTTTTATTCCGGAATACATGAAAGGAGGAAATCATCCCCTAAGGGGATGAGAAATGGTGAATGAAAATTTGGATTGAACCCATTTACGGTAAAGCGATAGTTAAGGAAGGACAAAGGATAGTTTTATCCCGAATATCATCCCTTAAGGGGGTGTAATTGGGGGTGGAAATTGGTTTGTGATACATTTTGATAAAATTTGGTTGAAAGATAGTTAGAGTCCTGAAAAAGGACATAATTATGATAGTTTCTATTCCGGAAATTATCCCCTAAGGGGGTGAAATGGGGGTGAAAATTTGGATGTAGCCCATTTAGATGAAATTTTGTATAGAGATAGTTTGAGTCCTGGAGAATGACAACGTATAGTTTTTATTCCGAAAATCGTCCTCTAAGGAGGTGAAATAGGGGGTGCAATATTGGATGGAACCTATTTACGGTATAGCGGTAGTTGGGAGTCCTGGGGAAAAGGAACATTACATAGGTAAATATATGTATGACCAAGGGTACCTTATGGCGGTAGTTCCGAAGATGTTTTCTAAAACGGGGTAAAAAAGACGTTTTATTATGGCTATTTTGAAAACTATTAGATGTAACATTTTGTTGACGTATCTTTATTTTTAGTATAAAATATTTAAATGACAAGTCAGTTAATTTAGTCTTACGGTTTAGTAGAAAAGGTCCTTACGGCCGTGTGATATGAAAATATGCAAAATAATACTAAAAAAGCCTACATGCATCTATTATGATGGTGAGGCGGGTCATAGAAACCAAGTTTGCGGCGGAGTCTATTTTGTAAAAAAAGGCGTTCGGAGTAAGGTAATCTATAAAATCATGCAACTCAGCCATAATGACCCTTTCCTTCATACAATCCATACTAATATTACAAATGCGAAAGTAACTCTCTCTGTCTGTTACCTTTTTATGCTTAAACCGCTGAACCGATTGAGATGAAATTTGATACTTTAAATAGAGATACTTTGAATTCCGGGGCCTTCCCAAAGAGTCCTTACTAAAGATAGTTTTTATCTGGAAATTCATCACCTAAGGGGGTGAAAAGGGGGAGAAAGTTACAATATAAACGAGTTCCGCGCGGACGAAGTCGCGGGCAAAAGCTAGTTCAATAATAATAATCGTTAAAGAGGACAGGAAAATGAGAGTAAAACAGCTCAACCGTTATTTACAAAACTTTATTTTTACAAAATATGTTGTACTTAAACTAAATTTTGTACAATTGCTTATTAAAATTAAATAATTAATACTTTTCGTTGCTACGATGCACCTTCGACACAGTGAGTATAACGACACGACGCCGACACGTGACGGCCGCAGAGAGGCGGGCTACGGGCTTTATCCTAAAGTTCGGAGCGACCTTGACTTAGTTATTATTCTTATAAGGGCCAATTTAATTGAGTGTAAAATTTCAATTGATTTCGGACTTTAGGACAAGACTCGTAATTAAATTGCATTTTTTTAATTATGCTACCAAACAACGATGCACTAAGGAAGGATTCATAAAGGTCAGTTGGGCTTAGACACCAGTTTTAATTCCTGGGGATATGCCAACTAAACACTACTTGTAACCTTGGACCAGGTTTTTCCCTGATGTTTGTTTTGCCCCGGTTGTAAGTCGAACCCTTCTTTCCTTAACGTTTCGTTAGTAATGTCATCGATTTCTAGATTGCATGAGAGCGGCTTTCATGATAATCAGCATTTTGCTGACTGACATAGTCTCATCACCTTTTCCTTTAAAGTTAATTAAGTGAATATTAATACATTTGATACAAGGGAGTTAGTGATCTTGTTTTTAAGCAATCGGCCATCTTGATATAGCTTGCAGACTAAGAAAACACAAAGTGAAGTCTATTATTATTCTTAGGCCTTGCTTCAAGTTTGCCGCTGCTTATAAAGTATCAGGTAACAATTGACCGCCATAACGTCATATACATCTTGTAATGACTGATGCATAATCACGCCAAGTTCCACGCTTAGTAAGAGTAGCCTCCGTTAGAGTCGTAGCTTTGTTGGATGGTGGCTGGCACACTGCTAGGGTAGCCGCCAGAGCCTCCTGAAGAGAAGCCACCACCATGACCACCTGAGCTGCCGGATCCACCCGAACCTCCTGAGCTGTAGCCTCCCGAAGATCCGCCAGAGCTGTATCCCCCTGAACCACCAGAGCTGTACCCCCCTGAACCACCAGAACTGTATCCACCTGAACTGCCGGACGAGTGTCCTCCGGGACCACCCGAAGAGTAGCCACCGCCGCCGCCGCCGCCGCTAGAAGAGAAACCGCTTGAGCCGCTAGACGAGAAACCACCGCTGGAATGACCACCAGAGAACCCACCAGAACTAGGAGCCCCGTAACTGCTTGATGGGGTTTGCGCTGGGGCACCGTAGCTTGACGAGGGGGCGGATGGCGCGCCGTAGCTTGATGAAGGACCACTGCTTCCGAACCCGCTTCCTCCGAACCCGCTTCCACCGAAACCACCACTACCGCTGCTCCCATGCCCACCGAAACTGCTGCCGCCGCTGCTTCCGTGTCCACCAAAGCTACCACCACTGCTGCCCTGCCCGCCTGATGGGGCGCCGTAAGAGGATGATGGGGCAGAGGCAGGAGCACCATAAGAGGAAGAAGGAGGAGCACCATAGGAGCTAGACGGGGCCGGGGCCGGGGCGGGAGCGCCATAGGAGCTTGATGGAGGAGCGCCATAGGAGCTTGATGGAGGAGCACCATAGGAGCTTGATGGAGGAGCGCCATAGGAGCTTGATGGGGCTGGGGCCGGGGCTCCATAGGAGCTGGAGGGGGCAGGGGCTCCATAGGAGCTGGAGGGGGCAGGGGCGCCGTAGCTGCTCGATGGTTTGGGTGCAGGAGCTCCATAGCTGCTTGAAGGCCTAGGAGCAGGAGCGTTATACGACGTGGAGGGACCAGTGGGGACACCGTAGCTGGTCGCTGGGGGACGCGCAGGAGCGCCGTAGCTTGACGACGGGCGCGGAGCGGGAGCGCCATAGCTGGAGGACGGTGGTGGGGCGCCGTAGCTTGAAGACGGGGCGGGGGCTCCGTAACTGCTAGACGGCCTGGGGGCCGGGGCACCGTAGCTGGACGACGGTCTTGGTGCAGGAGCACCATAGCTGCTTGAAGGTCTTGGCGCGGGGGCGCCATAGCTGCTGGACGGCCTGGGCGCCGGGGCACCATAGCTGCTCGAAGGTCTTGGTGCTGGGGCTCCGTAGCTGGACGAGGGCGCCGGGGCTCCATAGCTGGATGAGGGCCGACCGCTCGACGGGGGCAGGTAAGACGAACTCAGCGGCGCTATGTGGAGAGGAATAGGGGCTTTATTTAAAATATTGTAAATTGTTTATATTATCATATGGTTAATGCCAGAGCCTGCGCCTCGAGTCGATAAATCTTAATAAAAGTAAACAGTTCATATTCACGACTTTTAAAAATAACCGACATACACGATGACAAATTGACAATGGCAAGTCGGTATCATAATTTGTAGCATGGCGGTGACAGCATTATTTTGTCATTTGAAATGAACTAAGTTTTTGATTACCTACTTTCAACTTTAAAGACTGTAAGGTGAGTGATTAATTGTACCTATCTACCTATATATTCTAAGAGCACATAATTATCTTAAATACGGGTCCAAGTAGTAGTAAAGTCATCGAAAAACAAATAACACTTTTATATAAAGCCCAAAGTTACTATTTTATATCTCATCCCACCCTCATAGGGATAAGTTTGCCTTTATACTCGTACATAACTACTTATCTTGTTGTTAATTGTCTAATATGTTTATTTTGTACTATAAAGAGTTATACTACTACTAGCACAAAATAATGTAGGAATTTTAAAGCATCCAAATGGTCCGTTAATGCTGAGGCAACACTAAGAATCAGTTACGCTTAGATATTACGGATTCACACATACATCTAAGACTGCCTATTCATCAGAGCAAAGATAAGCTAGGTACCAAAGCGCCCAAGCTTTAAGCTTAATTTTCTAGTCGTTCTGAGGGGGAAAAATGGGCCAAGTGCCGCAAGTATTTACGTCGCTAAGCGTTGCATTTGTATTGAAACCCATTGTGTTTTTTTCATGAGAACGACACATAGATGTCGGAGCGGTATGCACCAATAGGAAGAGTTGCGTGAGGAATCTATTAGTTAGTTGTTTTATTTTTCCTCGCCAATCACCATCTTCCATGCAAACGCAGCCTAACTAACACTTACACACATAAGTCTGTTTTCTGGGTTACTAAGTGTTTGCTCGTTTTGCTGCAAGATAGCAAACACGAGAACAGAAGCGCTTTGTTGTGTATTGACGAATTACAAACATTGGCTCAGAGAAAATTACGTAAATTCACTTGACCAAGTGTGTGTTAATTCCAACTCATGAGTAATACCTAAGAGTAAAGAGTTGAACTCTATTCAGAACGAATGAATGCGGCTAGTAACATACCATATTTTGTGACCTCTCGAAACTTGTCTATGACTTATCATAAAAGGCGTATTTTCTTTATAAGGGCAATAGCTTCAGCAGTATACATATCTCAATACATATGTCTTGTGCGTTTCTGTTTTACTTATTAGTACTTATTATTTAGTCAAAAATATTGGGTACTATATAATCCTTCGAACCGCATCTTAGTAGTGCAGTGTTACGGGAAATACTTTTTTGATGCTAACAAGTTAAGTACCATAACATTCTTTTCCATGTATTTGAAACATTACGACAATGATATTGATATAGTGGACACAATCGACTCCCGCGCAGGCTCTGAACACGGGGAACTAATGTTACCTTCGCGCTTGTAGTGGTTGCGGCGCGGCTTCGCGGATGCCAGCGCTAGCAGCGCAGCGAACACCTGGAACCAAACAAATGGAGTGTTAACGTATAATTAACATATATATATATATTTATTTATTTATTCGTATGGCATACATTATTTGGCCTTTGAGTTTGTCACTTTTTAGTACCACCCAGGGGACACGTGCAGGGTTGTGGTAGGTAACTCCTGCGGACGCAAGTGACAGTTGTCCCCCCTTTGTCAAGTGAGTGGGCAACTCCACTGTTAGAGGTTCTTAAGCCGCCCGAAGGCCTCTAACTTTGCGCGTTTGAAAGAAGAAGGAAAGAAAGAAAAGAGATTTATTGCCAGATTGCCACACATATACACATGTACACATTAATTTACTCATAATACGTATGTATGTAATTTTTTCAAGCTTTGCTCTCTCTGCTGCACTGTCCGTATGTATGTAAATATGTGAGTATGTAAATGTAAGTATGTAAGTTGTCCGTCAAAATTTGCAATAAATTTTTCAGTCACTTCCCGTTATCCAATTGAGCTGGAATTTTGCAAGCATATGTATATCGCATGGCAATGCAATATTATGATGACTTGGAGCTGATCTGATGCTGGAGCTGGAAGGTGGCCATAGGAACTCCGCAATAAAACGACCAACCCCATCGAGTTTGGGCTCGTTAGAATCGTCTCAATGAGTACTTGATGAAAGTATGCAGAAAAGTACAGTCGGCAGTAAAAGCTTGTACCAAAAATGAATTTTTGACAGAAACTTATTTCAAAGAAAAAAAACAACACAGTGTGGCAAAAAAGATGGACTATTGGACTCAGCGATTGCTGTGGATTTGATGTCACAGCGCTGGTTCCGCCCCGGGGATTACAAAGGAATTTTAAAAATACTAGATACTACACATTTAAGAAGTGTAACACAAACAACACAACTGCAAGACAAAAGAGGGCCTTATACTTATTTAAAGATTTCACCTATATACTAAACTGTGGCGCTTTTCACGTTATAATTTCAAAAGTCTAAACGGGCAACAGTCGTTATTGGTCAAATGGGTCACCGGCAGCCTTGTGAAAACCTAAGAAGAAGCTGAATAGTTGCCAGAACTGTAAGATAAAATATAGTCTATATCTATATAAGTACTATTCCGAATTATATATAGGTAGTACCTAAGTACCTACTGGTGAAAGAATTTTGGTATCGCATGAGCAATTCCGGAGATTACCAAACCAACAAACTTTACCCCTTCCCTTCATAATATTAGTATTGACAACAGGGTCTACTTGAGATGTGGTCGTCTTGAGTGAATTTTGATAAGTCTTTGCTCTCATGTTTTGTATTTTTCCGTCATCCCAATGGCCATAACTCTAAGATAACGATCAAGTGTAGAGTTCCGCGAAAGTGACCCTAACTGTTTGGCTGTGCATGCGGCTTACAAAACAGCTGTTAGAAGATAATTTAGTAACCGAAGCACAGTACACAAATCTTACATCAGTATGGACAAGACAGACGCAACCAATGGCACTCGCGTACTGTTTTGACCTGTGCGAGTGATCGCTTGTTGATTAGTCGGTCCCTTAAGGGGATCCCATACCCCAATGACCTTCGATCTGAATCCCTTAGTTTTCTGATGTTTTTTGTAGCTTATCATATTAACAACAACAGCTTTAAGCAATATAATATCCCAGATTTACTTCAAACATCACTGTCTTCGAGATATTTGGCATCAAAGTTGAACAATTTTAGACCAAAAAACAGGTTTTCTGGCCATAACTTTTGTGTTAATTAGTTTAAAATAAAAACAGTACACACGTTTATAGAGACATCAGAAACGAACCCAAATATGTAGATTTCGTATATATTAGATCTTTCACAGCAATCTTATAACAAAAAAGGTGCTTTTTGAGACAATGTTTAAAAAAATCATAAAAAAATTACCATTAATTTTTTTCAAAATATAGTAGACTAAAATGGACATTAAAGATTGAAGAATCGATAGCTGTTTGCTTTATAATTCTATCTATAGTGCAAAAGTATTTGTATCAATTCAAAACTAGTCAAAAATCGATGAAAACCTCGGGTAGCCCCTTAAGATGGTGATGATGGTCCCATATAGGTGGGTGATAGAGTAAACTTTATATTTACTGGATAGTGATAGTAAAGGTTATGGAAGCATTAGGTAAACACCTACATGTATACAGGCAAAAAATTACGGATATTTATTATAGTTACCTAAAAAGTGTTGCCTAAAAAGTTAGCCCTTAAAAGTGCCAGTAACAGGAGTTCTTTGTTCTTTGCATTTATTTTAAGAACGAGTTTACGTGAACGCCCGTTTTTTAACTCATCACATACGAAATTTTTTGACAAGTTGGCACGGGACTCAAACAGTTTTGTCGCAGTTGGGTAACTGTTTAAACTGCGACAAAGTGAAACCGGCACGTGTGTCGGTTGCTAACGCGGGGACCCAAAACACGCGGTTTTTGGATTTTACGTCGATCGCCTCAAGGAAAGTTCTAATTTACATATATAAATCGCAGGCTTGTGGAATCTTAAATGCTTAAGGTGTGTCTTGTCCTAAGTGGCTCGAAATTGTGTCCCCAATTGATATGTTTATATTTTACTCGTATCTTCAATAACCTAACATCCGCCTAACACTTGTAAATCACTTGACTCAGGGTGTTGAGGACGCCTAAAATAAATTTAAAAGAAGACGTGTCACATTTTAAGATGCTTACTTCTACCAAAGCATGCTCGCAAAGATTTACATTGCGCAATCTTTTCTCTTTTTAAGATTTGGTTGTCAAAATCACCCGAGCATTTGATAACTTTGAGATTTAAAACAATACCCAAAGGGCAAATGCTTAGCACCGACATAAATCTTTTCGAAAGAAACAGCCTCTATAAACTTGAGTCAAATTAAACGCTAAAGTTGTAAAAAACACGGACTGTTGAAGGAATTGAGCGGGACGCCTGACCTAGGCTTTATCCTCCATCTTCCATCCTGGCACGTGTCAGCAATCTCCTCGCTCTTGCCCAACACACGGAGCACGAGGCACGTACGCCACTTTAATTGGCTTGCATTAGGTACACCCGTGATTCTTTCAGAGGGGTTTTTATAAGATGGTGGCTAACGAGTCTGCCTTGCATTTAGAATATAATAGTCAGAATATCTATATGACAGCAGGTCATAGATAGACACATATGATGTGTAAGTGACAATGAGTACTTATAAATAATAGGTTAGTAGATAAGTATAAACATTAGAAATTATTTGGTAATAATGCTCTTATTTGACATAAGAATTTGACATATTTGACTGCCTGCATTTGAGGGCGTGAAGGAAAGTCAAGAGACTTCAAACATTCATTTGATAAAAAACTTTGATGAGATTTAGGTGCTATACAGCAGTTAGGCAGTTTTATTACTGTTGTTTTATCATAATAAGCACTCAGCCAGGACCTCATTAACCTAAGCCTACATTTAACTTGGCCACAGTTTTATAATGACATTTGGGTCCTAAAGTATCATTAGGTATGACAAATCTAGATCCAGGCTAAGGTCACTGACTCATTTTAAAAAGCCTTAGCGCTAAAAAACCAAACTAACACGAGACTTTCGTTATTGCGTGGGTAATGGTTAAGACCTTGGGTGACCTTGGGCCGATTTTAGAGGCTTCGTGGAGCAGATTAGTGAAGACAAAGGGATTTATGGCTGATTTTATCGCAGTTGGCCTTAATGATAATAAGATCACTTGAGATGTAAGAAACGTTTTATGACAATAGTTTTAATGAATGTGACCAATTTGGTCGCTGCTTACCAAGTTTAACACATAAACCATTTGGATACCAAAACGGGGATCGAAGTAATTACTGGAATTTCTAAATGGTGTGAAAATGTAGACATAATACGGATATTACATATACACTTGTACGAAAAACAAAAGAGGATAGTAAATCGTTCCTCATCTCATTTGTCTTTGCGGAAACCACAGCACAAAACTTAATCATTGTTTGTTACACAATGGAGTCTCTGTCCTGTATTTTCATATGTTCCACTTGAGGGTAGCACTGTGGGTACCTAACACCAATACTTCAACACCTCAAGGAGTAAATTGTGGTCACCGTTGCCAGAATGTTTGCCTAGCACAAGTACTACCGTCCGCTTGCCTAAGCACTTAATGATTCCACAAAAACGCTCAAGATAAAGACGCGGGTTGCGCAGCCACCACAAAACAATGGCAGTCATTAAAACATGCAAATTTATTTAAATACAGATTCCCAGAGCTCTTGCGATCTGTTCACAGAGCGAACCCATTTCTAGGCACAAAAGTAACAGTGCCAGTTTTGTAAGAGGACTTATTGACTGAGTAATTGTTGACAGGTTGTACAAATATTTGGGCCAATGCCAAAAGGACCGGAGGTTGGGGTTTACCAATGTTTGTTTTAATGAGAATGCTAGACGAGTGCTGAATGTCAATGCTCGATAATTGGGGAAACATTTGCGCGAGCGCGAGTTGTGCTAAGAATTCAGAAAAGTGAGATGAGTCAAAGGCAGCCATGCGTAACTTGGAATTTTACTAGAGTTAGGTAAGCCTTATTGGAATAATGTAAGGTAAAGCACGACCTATCAATTTGACAAATAGTGTTTGTTTAGTTTGAATAGCTACTACATACCATCAAGCTCTACAACGCAGGTTTCGTCATTACACAGACATAACACGACAGGGACAATTAAACAAAAGCTAAAGAGTGATGATAGATCTTCAATCAGCTAAAGATATCAACGCGCGAGTTTATACGTCATACTTGTAGTAATCATAGTAGAGAGACATTCGTCAGATTGAATGTATTCGTAAATTTAGAGCACCCAAGCAAACAAGCAGCCATTTTATGTTCGCTAGTGACACGGGCAAATGGGTCTTGATTGTTGACGTTAAATATCGCATATGTCGCTATGTGTATCGTGTGTGTGTATGTGTGTTTGTGTCGCTATTCGCTCCAAAAAAAATATGATATGATCGTAGTTAAGCAAGAGCTAATCCATTACGCCATTTGACACACGTAGAAAGCTGAAAGATGAATGAATCATTTACAGTTGATTTGTTCAGTTACCCAGCTCGTAAACCAACAATGTTAGCTTCTAATTATCGTGAGACACTAATTTATTAGTTCGTTACGTCGTTTATTCGCTACCAGACTGCGTTAAGTTCAACTACAAAAAACTAGTAATTTCATATTTAAGACGAGCGCATTGAGTCTAATTTGCTAGATCAGTTATGTTTTTGTTTGAGCATTGCTTTGTTTCAGCGGATTAACACCCGCACGCTTTCTCTGGTTATGTTTCGTGTGCGATAATATTATATCGAGCGGTTAAGTATCTCATAATATGTACATCGCTTGCTACTAGCATTGTTAGGCGTGTTATATTGCGTTATCTCCCTATTATTGTTTTGATAATGCTTATGGTGCTCTAGATAAAGGTAATGAGACCTATTGTCAGTCGAGAGAAAACGATCTACAACTACAATTAACGCACGCAATTTGCTGTCACCAGTGACAAACTAAGTTCTTTGCCTAAAAACTTTGTTTCTAAATAGTGATGTGATATGTCATTTCATTATCGACGTCTCAACGACACAATTATCTATAATCCGTCTGCAATCTTACCTACCCATAGTGTAAGGTAGAATATTCCTATGTGTCCTATGTTTCTACGATGCAGGGCGTGCGTTGTACACGGGCGCAATGGTCCTAGGGGGCGCCGAGCGCCACTCGCCGGGCGCGCTTACACTGCGCTAGCGCGCGCTTACTCTGCGCTAGCGCGCGCTTACTCTGCGCTAGCGCGCGCTAGGGGGGGTCTAGAGGGCGCTGGGGCTAGGGTAATGATACTAATGAGTGCACATGACGCTACATGGGCTAGAGACGCTTAGGCGTCTCGATACATGGTCTCGAAAATGGTGATACTTGAAGTGGACATACCCTTTAAACGAAAATGCCACTATGTTGACTATATTATTAAATCTTAAGTAAATAAGTAATTTTAATATTAGAGGATACTTTTACACAAATCCAACTAGCCCCGTAGTAAGTTGTGTTATGGGTCTTTGCGTTTTGAATGCAACTGGATTTTAGTTCCGGACGGACGATGTAGCGCAAAAGTGCTTTTGATAATGTGTTGTATGTCCGTTTAAAAGGAAACTCCTCGTTACGGATACTCAATTGAATAAACATTAGAGTGTATAATCGTTGTCTGGTTATAAAACGTGGCGCGCGACGCAACGCTTCCTCGCTGTTGCGGTCTGTCGCGGGGGTGATAAAATTTGTGTTTGATTGTCGTCTTTACGACTTGTTTATAGCCGTGCAGAGATTATGGGAGAGTAAGTCTTGTCATAGGCGTCGGCAGACAATGTGTACCGATGTAAGGCCATAGGTGTTAAAGACTAAATCGATTCATATTCGAGGTAATCAAAGAAAACTGTCTTGTTAATATTATGTTATGTGCCTAATACAAAATGACTAAAATAATAATCTTCTTTCGATGTTGACTGTGAACGTTTTACCTTGCGTGGGGACGGTACCTTCTACCTTCCTTAAACATGGTCTGGTTTTCATTATCATTATTAAAATCTTCAGCCCATGAGAGAGAATATTCCACTATTCCACATGTTGGCCTAGTGCGAAACACTACAACTAAGGTAAAAGTCCCGATATTTGACACCTTAATTCCTATAAGTTGACAACTATTGTCGGTATACCTCTATTGTTATGAACTAAGTTAGAAAGTGTCAAGTATTAGGCTACTGTTTAGCACTGGGACGTTTACCTTTACGTAGTCCTAGGTAGATAATATCAAATTGTGCATGTAGTAAATATCAAATTATGTTACGCAAACAAGTTCCGAGTTCATTGATAGGATTGGCTTTGAACCGGTGAATCCTGTTTGCAAGTGCATCTGAACTGAACCCTACCACTTCATGAATGAATGCATGCGAGTAACCGTCATCCTCCTAGCGTTTTCCCAGTTGTACAATCAGCATTAAAAGTAACTACGCAATCGAAGACGTCAAAAGCTCTTATTCCCTTTTAATAAAGACTTTTGACGTCTTCGTTTGCGTAGCTATTTTTGATGCTGACTGTACCCTAAAGGCGAAAAAACATTCGGTAAAGATGTGTTAGAGGAGAGGGAATTGAGGGATGTCTACCTTAAAGATGTCCTTCTGTCCTGCAGGAAAACTAGAAGAATGGAAGAGTTAGACCTGGGAACGCCGCCGGGACAATAACCTGAGGCTCCAACCCTAGGGAATGGGGCTGAATGACCGCAAACACTACCGACAGCCCGCCTGTTCACGGCCAGGCGTCCCTTCACAACATCAACATCAACCCTAAAGAGGTCGGAGTTCCACTTTGGCTCCTAATCTCATGATTTGGCGTTGCAACTAGTTGTATGAAAGCGGCTGCCATCTGACCTTCCAACCCAGGGGGGAAACTAGACGTTGTTGGGGTTAGACCGGTTTCCTCGCGTTTTCGTTCACCGAACAGCTACAGTGAAATATCCAATGATATTTCGTACATAAGTTTCTTTGACGGGGCCCACCTAGACGGAGATGGCAGGACGGCCTGGATGTATTCCTCGGCAATTGGGCGGAAGAGGCATCTAGTAAGGACGCATGGAGATCACGGGGAGAGGCCTTTGCCCAGCAGTGGGACACACAATAGGCTCATAAAAAAAAATAAAAACAAAAGTTTCTTTGAAAAATCCAGTGGCAAACTTACTAGTCTACCCTACTACTACCTACTACTACCCAACTACTTAGGATAGATTTAGATCTACCTTACGAGCTGGAGTTCAAACACACGGCCTCCAGATTAAAAGTCCCGTGCCTAACCGCTCTGCATGCGTGTTATAAAACAGTAAAATTACGAGATTGCGCAAAGAGATGATAATCTAGAAGCTAGATGCGCGTCTCACGGGAACTCGTTGCCATGGGAACCTGCGCCTACGCAACCACCGGTATTGTTCATGCTTGACCATATTGCGATCAACGGACCGTACTCGCGAAAACGGCCCTTGTGTCAATAAAGTTAAGAACTTTTTTTGAAGATGCCAGTAAAATATTAAATTTGTAAGTTTAATATATGTAGTTCTTATGCTATGCAGAAATTATCCCCACGTCAATGAAGCTCTAAGGACTTGTCTTGAAGATACGAACTTTCGAATATAAAAAATCTTTATTCGCATTTCATTTAAAATAGTTACTGGCGGAACGTGGGTGAAAAGAACGACATGGTGCATGTGAATTATGGACTATAATTCACATGGCCATTTTCATTTAATAACATAAACACATCTTAATTACGCAAACCCACTTGAACTTAATTCATAATTGTGATTACTGTTTGGAAACACAAATAAACAAATTGTGCTCTTGTGAAATCCGAAGATAAAATTCCTCTATAATTATCGGCTTCAAAGATGCCAGTTAAACTGACGTCGAAAAAAAATTGTGAGATAAAATACAAAAGATATTATCTTATACGGGGGCTCATTGCGATATTGTTTACAATATATCGTGGTATGACGGTTGTTTGACTGATTTTGTAGCGTTGATAAGTATGTGACTATTGCATTTTTTCTATGACTTCAATTAAGCAAATGTTATAGTACTAAAGGCCCCATGAATGACTTTCTTATTCCACGTGGCAAAGAAGCTCACGGGCCGCCGGTGGGAAGCGGACACCGTAGCCTACGGACGCCTGCAACTGCAGAGAAAAAAAAAATATTTACCAAAACAGCAAAAACAATAAATAACATGCGCATTGCCGACCTTTTATTGATTAGAGGATTCTATATATCGACAGCAAGAGATCCCTGACAAATTATGACTTATTATTAAGATCGAATCGAACCCCTAATCACTATAGTTTGTCCTATGGGCGAACGCTACATTTGTAATGAAATCGATAAAAGCGAGCTATAAAGGCGATCATCTCGGAAGTCGACGCGGAATGCTCTCAAAGCGACGCCATGACACTTTCCAATACAAAATGGCGATAATATTTTCCCGCCATTTTCCTCAGTGACATTTTCATCGCTTTAGAGCAAACAAAGCCATGCTTATACCATCCACAATAATAAGTAGGCGACGTTATTATATGAAGGGTTTTGCCTCTCGCAATTGAATTTGTCGTGTCTTTGTGCTCTAATGGCAGAAAGATTTTTACTAACTTCGCAAACACAAAGAGATCAAGTAAGTAGCTCTCCACACATCTCATAATATCTTAATGATTCTCAGCGCTGTGCGATGTTAATTTGTTTGTAACTTTTGCCTTTGTACTTTGATTTGGAACAACGAACGTGGCGTGACTCGAATGGAAATTAAATCTTTGGAACTTTTTCTGTTGGTGTGATGTTTGCTAAAGGTTAGATTTGTTTACTTAATAGGTATAATAAGTAATTAAAATTTACAAAAATTACGATTACATGCAATTTGTATTCTCAATGTAGGAAATTTTATTTCATTACTACGGTGGCGTACCGGAAGGCGCGGCCCCACAAGGTGGACTGATGACCTGGTAAAGGTAGCGGGAGTCCGTTAGATGCGGGTGGCGCAGGACCGATAACTTTGGCACTCTTTGAGGGAGGCCTATGTCCAGCAGTGGACGTCTTCCGGCTGATATGATGATGATGATGATGACTACGGTGGCAAACAAGCGTACGGCTTGCCTGATGACAAGACCCGTTGTCTGTAGACGCTTGCGATGCCAGAAGAATCCAAAGCGCGATGCTGACCCTTTATTGATTCGAGGATTCGTGTTGGCGGCTACCGACAAATGCAGATCCCTCAGTCTCAATACAGCGCATCAATGGAGGTCGTTGTTGTTCTACGTCCGTAGGAATAACCTTAGAAACCCTACACGTGACCTCCGGGTGGTGCTAAAAGAAATACAAACTCGGCAGCTGCACTGTTCCTTCTGAGCTTCGCAGCGCAATCTGGAACTCTATCAGCGACATCGATACGAATACATATATGTACCAGTGTGTAACCGCCATACGATAAATAAATAAATACAATACAGCGCATCGTCAGGGGCTTTGGCGACCTTACTTACCTACCTCCAGTAACACAACACCACATACCTACCTACAGAGTGGTATTATGGTTGCTATCTTCTGTAGGCTTACTTCCCCAGTTGGACCCAGTTCCACTGTACCCTAGCTCCTATTATTAGTTACCATACAGCAGTTAACACATTCTTTGAATTCCTTCTCTAAATATGGGTATTTTCGAATCCAAATGGATATACACAGCCATGATGTGACGTGAGTTCTGTATCGGTCAAATCTTGTTCTTCAATTCACCTACCTATACTCTGCGTCTGCGGCCTATGATATGAACATTGGCCAATTCTAATTTTCGTGTTAAATTGCGTTGTGCAAGCGCAATTTAAGAGGAACCTTCAGACTCTTTGCTTCAGCCCCTTGGACAAGTTTGCGGTCAATGTCACGAGGCATCATGTGAAAGTCCTTGATGATAATCACGTAATAGGACCGACTTGGCTAACATTCGGGCCTTGGCCGGTCTTTATATGAAATGTTTTACGTTTCGCCTTTGTTGATGATAGGTAGGCGAAACAGTGCTGGAGGAATTAAACTTAGGATAGATTTAGATTAGTTGTTAGTGGCCCTGCCGGTGAAGCAAGTGGTCCTGGGTTTAAATCGCTTTTCTTGTAAGGGCAAACTAATTTGATTTGTATAAGATTGTCCTCGTCTAAAATATATACGTACCTATTCACTATGGCTAGAAATGATGGATACCTATTAATTAGACCACACGAGTGCTTTTATTAACAAGTGAGTAATAGGTAACTATTACAAATCAGTATCTAACAAGTCAAAGAGTTAAGGCAATAGTTAATATAATGTAAAATGTTAATGATACAGTTAGTTCTTTATATAGTTTCCAGGTGGATGTGTGATACAGAGTAAAACAAAATATTGACCCACTCCTTGTCTAGAAATCGAATTCTAGAACAACACCTAAACACATTGAATAACATCGCAAAACCTTTGAATAAAAGGTGACATAACTAACATCACGTGGTCGCCATTTCCCACAGCGAAAGTAAAAGTACGTCCCACTTACTTTCGACGCGGACGCGTGGCGCGCACTATGTCCATTGCTAATTCTTTAAGCAACGTTAAAGTAATTGACCAACTAAAGCGGCAAAACACGTGGTACGTTGCGATATGATCGTGGTTACGTAAAGGTTCTAATCAGAGTGCAAATGAGGTGATGTGAACTATGACCCAGAGTATCGTTGGCCTGGAAACAGAATAGTATTTTATGTGTGCAAGTGTACTGTGTGAAAGAGTAAGACATGACGGAGGCAGGTCAAGTTCTGAATAATTGCTTTCTACCTAATAGCGATACTTATCGATTGGAAGGAGAGGTCAACAGCGGTGAATAATTGAATTTAAAGGTTAGCTTAGGACGTTAGCGTGTTGGGTAGGTAAATAAGTTCAAGTCACTTGGAGCTTCAGTCAAATTAAATGATGCCAAATATGCTCTTAGGTACACTTTATTTTTTTTATTTTATATATACATCAGTGAAATATGAAATCCTTTTTTAAACTGACACATACCTAAGTATGTTGTATAATCACGCGCTTGTTTTGTTTAACTACTTATTACAATGTCGCATTAGAAATTTAAATAAAAACTGGTACGACGTAAAGCTAAGCAAGCTGGCAACATCGATGACAGTTTCCATACATTTGTTTGTCGATCAGTGTTGCCAGTTTTTTACTCGCACCTAACAATTGCAATCAGCTGTACTGTAAGCTTGATTAGCTATTTAACAAAACAAAAACTCGGGAACCACGTGTTTAAGACAGTAATGGATTGCCTGTTTCAACATTATGCTAGGTATACAAGAAAGCAGAAATGTTCATTAATTGGCAAGACGACAAAGAGATGTTTCTCACGGGTTTTCTGTAAGTACTTTCCCGGATGGATTGGGATGGGATGGGCGATTTAGAAAAGCGGAAATTGGAAGCCAGATTGAATGAAGTGAAGGAAATAATTTGTTTGGAAGTGCTTCATGACAGGCACATAATTGAAACGAACGTCAGGATTACAGGGGAATTACAAAAGTTAGCTGTGTTAACTAGGCGAATACTATCATGATTGTGAGAAAATCGCTAATATGATTTATTGGCAAATCATCAATTCACACATTCACACTGTGTAATGAAAACTCAGTTTACAAGAACCACTATTTAGAAATATCTAAGGCGATTACTGTTATTGTTTTCGACTAAAATCTTCCTAAGGTCATTTGAGCTTCTTAAAGAAATAACTCGAAAAAAGATTAACGACAGTTGTGTCAAATGTCAACTCTGTTAGCTCAAGCGGTTAAACTGTAAGTACTCAGTAATAGCCATTAGCAGATATTACGCTGTTTGTAGCCGACGTAACCGGGGACGACCCTGCTCAGTAGAAAAACGTAGTAAACTCCCACGTATTCTATAGGTTATTACTACGTTTTAACTTTTCATAGTCTAACTGAGTAAGTTCTGTTTAGCGCTCCACTTAAGATTTGGGTAAATTACACATTTACATACTATTGCTGTTGAATTTGTAAACTTTCTCATGTTTAAGGGATTAGCTAATAATGTTCGTAATCTGAGGTATTGTGAAGAAAACTTAAAGTTTTCAACCAAATACCCCACAATGAATAGTTACAGGCGAACTTGGGTTCCTTAAAATACATATTATAATACCATTACTATGAAATGTATTAAAAGAGACAGAGAGGTTGATAGGTGACAAAGAGATCTGACATTGAGGTGGAAATGCACATCGAAACTATTAACTGCCCTAGAAATAAAGAATAAAGTTTCCTGAAGTGTAAAAGAATAAATACAGATAAACTTTGCTATTTACATAATTACAAGAGCGTCAGTACGCGGCTGTAAACTAAAGTAGGTAAACATTGACAGTGTTAAGGCTATGAAATGTCCTAAGAACTCAACTACAAAAAAATTGAGATTTTAATACAACAAATGTAATGTGTTTTGATCACGCGCAGGGAAAGATATCAACGCAAAAGTAAATGAATGACAAGAATATGCAGTCTCCCACGCGTGTCACCCAATTGTGCAACGAAAGCAATTCTTCGTTTGATTTCTGCGGATAGCTGCAATTAATCAAACATCTTGATGAAGAACAACTGATTCGTCGGAGTGTACATTTTTCCGAGATTTCTATCAATTTGATGTCTAGAACTCCAGACAATGGGGAATGGATGAAAATTTTAGAAGTGCCTGATTATTTTTTTGGTGATAGGAATAACCTTCCTTAGCACCAGATAAAAGTTGCGAACTTTTCAGCTGCGTCAATTATTTTTGAAAAATATAAACAGATTACGTTTTGGGTTTAGGACGGCGAATGAGACACTTTCCTTGATCCGTCTCATATTACAAAAAAAAAAAATTTAAATGACCCTGGCAATGACAAATATAGCTGCTGCAGGTGTCACTATAATTGCCAGTGTCAGTTTACCACGGATTTTGAAGATATTTTTTTGTAATATGAGACGGATGAAGCAAAGTGTTTATTCGCCGTCCTAAACCCAAAACGTATATGAGGAAACTGTTTATATTTTTCAAAAATAATTGACGCAGCTGAAAAGTCTGCAACTTTTTTCTGGTGCTAAGGAAGGTTATTCCTATCACCAAAAAAATAATCAGGCACTTCTAAAATTTTCACCCATTCCCCATTGTCTGGAGTTCTTGACATCAAATTGATAGAAATCTGGGAAAAATGTACACTCCGACGAATCAGTTGTTCTTCATCAAGATGTTTGATTAATTGCAGCTATCCGCAGAAATCAAACGAATATTTTTGAGAAATAATTGACGCAGCTGAAAAGTCTGCAACTTTTTTCTGGTGCTACGGAAGGTTATTCCTAGCACCTCAAAAATAATCAGGCACTTCTAACATTTTCATCCATTCCCAATAACACAAGCGTTGTCTACTCTTATTGATTTGAGGATTCGTTGTGTTGAGAGCTAGACACAAATGCTGGTCCCTCACTCTCAACTCAGCACTTCGTCGGGGGCTCTCACATGCCTACAGAGTCAGTAGTTAATTATGGCTGGGCGGGTCTTCTGTAAGGTGAACAAATTTCCCCAGTAAGGTATTCAATATAATGGCTGCTCACGCAATCGCCTCCAGGGAGGTAAGGGGATATCCCATCCGCATACTTTCCGATAGTCGATCCGTACTGCAAGCCCTGCAAGGTCACGCAACAACTTCTGGGCTGATACACGAGTGCCACAAAATCCTATCAGAGGTATGTAATAACAGCGACATAACCCTGCAATGGATCAAAGGACACAGTAATTCACGCGGTAACGATGCAGCGGATGCACTGGCTAGAGAGGGTTCAGAGTCAAGAGCTGTAGGACCGGAACCCACAATTCCTCTACCCTCTGCATGGCTGCGGAGCACACTGCGACTAAACACCAATGTAGAACACCAAAAACATTGGAACACCCTAGGAACCTGCAGGCAAACCAGGGAGGCCCTCCCGACAATCAACCCCGGATTGTCAAGGAAGCTAAAGCAGCTAAAGAGGCCGGCACTCCGTCTTCTGACAGGAGCTATAACTGGTCATGCACTACTAAACAAACACCTTTTTACTTTAGGTGTTACAGACAGTCCTCTCTGCAGAGCCTGCATGGAAGAGGACGAGACAGCCGCCCACGTCATCCTGACATGTCCTGGAGTGGCGGACTACAGGGCAAAGTACCTCGGAACACCGGTGTCACTACCGGAGGCCGTCGGCAACGTAAAGGGTCTGCTAGGCTTCCTGGTGGAACTGGGTTGGCACGAATAACAGTAGTGCCAAAACCCCTACGCAAAATAGGCGCATTTATGACGTCGAGTTGCGGAAACCCAGCCCGCGTACAACCTATAACCTATAACCTAAGGTATTCAATACGTCCGGTCAAATAGGTCCATATCTACACTGAGTGCAAAAGAAGGTATAACAGTTTTAGTTATCGTCACGTTTATGAGGGTTATACCTTCTTTTGCAGGCCAGTGTATAGTTTGTTTACATGTGTATTGTGCTTGTTACGTCAAATTACGTACACTATTTGTTTTATTGTCCACGCATCGTCACCAACGAGCATGCCTAACGCGAAGAAAGCCGAAGCGTGCTCGGCCCGGCTCGGCGACGTTCGGTTAGTTCCGCACGATGCGCCGGCGCCGGTGACGTAAACGGAAAGACCTTGACCGACTGTTTGGAGGAAAGGGAAGTTGGGATAGGACTGGAGATCTATTTTTGTTCCTGATTCCGATACCGGAGAGTACACTCAAGAGCAAAAGTTTCGGGTCACCCTAAATTAAATAACCGCATTAGGTTTTTTTAAATATTTTACACTGGTCTTATTTACATAATATACTATTCTTTGTAATACCCAAATGTTTTAGCAATTTCCGGGATCCTATCATAAAAATATCAACATCCAAAAATGACGATTTTTACGATATCTCGCTCTGTTAACGTTGTTTTTTTCATGGGTTTTTACGAGTCCGATTTAAACCTGGTAACGTGTTGTTTTTTTTACTGTTATTTCTGCAGTTTAGATGTAAAATTTAATAAAGATCATGACAGGATTAAAAAACTGTACAACCTTGCACTATTTTAGGAAATATGACGGTATTTCACCGACCCGAAACCTTTGCTCTTGAGTGTAGTATAGATATCTGTACTAATAATAAATAGCTAAATGTCTGTGAAATATAAGCTTGTAGCTTTGGAAGTTTGTATGTAGGTATGTAGGGGGTAATCTCCGACAATACCCACTCATCTAAATTGAATAGGTACTTACTCTGATACTGGACTTAGAAATTGTTACTGTTTTGCAAAAATTATACCTTGTCGAGTTTTTTAAGCCGGTTCTTCTCGAGGCAGATGTTTTCTTTTCGAGCCGGTGGTAGTTTATCAAAAGTGCAAGTAATATGCCTAAATTGAAGAATAAATAACTTTAACTTTAATACGGGTACCTACAGAGAACAAACCTTATCTACAGTCCAGGGGAAATTTAATCGTATATGTGAATGTGATACGGTGTTTGACTTATAAGTCATCTAATTATTTGTATTAAGTATCTATTTGACATCGATTGAGCAAGTTAAGTACAAGATATTTATTTATTGATATAAGTCAATGTTTAACAAGTCAGTCAGTAGGTACAGTCGGCCAAACATGTGGTCTACCATCCTACGGTCGAAGTTCATCTCAACGTCATGAAACAACAAGGTCGATTTCCACTTGCAATAATATTATGACAGTAACCTTAGCGACAATTAGATCCCACAGAAACTTTTGTCAATACTCAAAACTGGTAGACCACTTTCTTGGCCGACTGTACACCAGGTAGGGATAGGGAGCGATGTAATTAAACTCGCCTTTAAAAAGTAGGACATTGCTCGGGAATCACGTCTACCTACACAATGTTTGATATGAACATTAACTATTATATTATACTAAAGCTTTGTATTGTTACAACTTAGTAAGTGTAAAATTGACAGAAAAGTAGTTGTGCATTGTGACGCAACTCGGTGACGTAATGACGCGCTGTGACGCTTTGTGAGCTTTTAACGGAGCTTACGGAACTCAGCCGTAAGCTCATTGTTGTTAGGCTTTCGCCGAGTGTTAACATGTTTTGAGTGACTTGTAGCCACCAACTTATTATTTAGGAAGTAATAGTTTAGTTTGTGCAAATACCTATAGGAATAGCATTAACAAGGACCAATAGTTTGCAAACAATAGTAAACTAGTTACTTGGATACTTTTAGGTTTTAAATATCTTTTGCTTTTTCATAGACATACTTGTTTCATATTACGTTTATTATCCTCACAAATGTTCAATCATTTGATACTGAGAACGAATATAAAATAGTTTTCCGATTTTTCCCTGTGTTTTGTATACGACGATATAACTTGGCAAATTTCATAGTTCTGTTCTAGGTCAACGTAAAGTACCCTATAAATTTTGATTCACTTGAGAGAGTCGAAATATACGTTTTTTGCAGCATAAACGAACGTACTTATTTTACGTTAACTTAGAAGTTTGATTTTTTTACAGCTTCAAGGGACTGTATACCTGAGTACCTATATAGTTTTAATTTCAACCCACGCGTTCCCGAGATATAGGGTTTTGCCACACAGACAGATAGATAATAAAGTGATTCTATAAGGGTTCAGTTTTGTCCTTTTGAGGTACGGAACCCTAAAAATGGACCGTGACCCAATACAGCCTAAGGCGGGAATCGAACCCACGTCCGCTGTTTTACCGGAACAGTGTCCTTACCTCTAGACCGTAGTCATATTTGATCGTGGTAACTTCCACGTTAAATTAACCCGAATCAAAAATATTTAATAAAAGTAATTTGATTCGTTTACCTACAAAAACTGAAATAGAAACTAGGTTTACAAGAGTTTACACCAAAATGCTAAACAAAACAAAATAAAATAAACACACAAAACTTAAAACAGTCAAGTACCTATGTAATAAACATTGTTAAAGTGTATAACATTCCATTATATTCTACAGTTGAATTGAAAGTAGTTAGAGTTTGTGCTAGTTCTATTTAGTTCGAAATAAAGTTACGAGTTTATTTTATATAAACTACTAACTAGCAAAGAAAAATAACAACTTTTAGCTGTCACTGGAAACTGTGCTGACAAACGTTTAGTTAGGTGCTATTCGATTTAGAAGTCTGGTCGTGAACTTTTTAAATTATAAAAGTATACTCGTATCTAAGATTTTTTTCAACTCTGATGTTGCTTATCCGCGAGCTGAAGCGAGTCGGTGAGATAACTGAGAGAAATATCATTATCGGGATGGTACACTAAATTATTACACTACAAAACATTGGCAAAAATACTATGTGAATTTCTCGAATCTCAATCAGTACCTATGGCTATTATAGTAGCGTGTACTGTGCTAGCGTAACGTAACATGTAGATATGTTTGTACGTATAAATAGGTATTCGTGCGTTCCGTCAGTTACGTCGGTTTCATAATATTATGACAGAGTACTCAAATATAATATCTGAACAGGCAATAACAATGTCATAACGTCAGACAGTTCCGTTGTGAATTTTCACAGTATTCCGGTTATTTATGACCAGTCTATATTATATTTAAATATCTGTATTGATTTTAAGTGATTCGCCCCGTGTATTTTACAAATTACTTACAATGCAACCTGAACTGAGCCAACTTGGACTGGGGCGGAAATTGGAGGTCATGTTCCTAGTCCGCGAGTTAAGCTTTCAATTGCATTACATTTCTTTTTTATTACGTTAAAATATGACACGTCGTCTTTACTGTTTTACTACATAATAACAGTAAAAGTAGAAAAAATTAGAGCCATCATAAAACACAGGGTGTAAAACTAATGTAATATACATTAACGACAGCACGGTATTACTCTCGCTGTTATCATCGCTGTATGACGAGTAATGCCGCATTATTACGAAACGGATTCATGAAACTTATGAGTTAGCTTTAGGTTATGGTGACAGTGTTTAAGCGGAGCGTTAAGCGTAGTGAAATATCAAATACGTGTCAGGAGATGCCTAAGATATAAGTCGACCGTATAATTGAGATGTCCAATAGTGGTATATGCCTATCAGGTCATATGCCGTATGCACCCAGTACAATTCAATATATGCCCAATTTCTGGATCAGACTTTTTTGAACGCGAATGATATGACAACGTCTGAAGGCGTAATAAGACGTGTAGGTACATAAAATCGTACGTCCGACTCGGACGTAAAAATGTAATACGCCTTCCGATAGTCTGCTCAGACTATCGGAGATGTTGCCAATCTTTTAGTCGTCGCTGCCTCACGAGCGGCGTTCGTTCGCGTCTTCTACATATTCAATTCCCAGCTATTGTTCGCAAAACGCTCTCATTGAGACCACAGTTTCCCGCCGCAGTTTGCAAGAAATGACGATCGTCATCCTCCTAATCGTCGTTTCCAGTTGTGCCGTTGTTATCCCAAGATTTGGCAAAGGCACTAGTTTTACGAAAGCGACTGCCATTTGACCTTCTAACTCAGAGGGAAAACTAGACCTTATTGAGATTAGACCGGTTTCCTCACGATGTTTTCCTTCACCGAAAAGCTAACGGTAAATATTCCGTAGGTACATAAGTTCCGAAAAACTCTTTGGCACGTGTCGGGATTTAAACCCACGACCGCTGCTTGACAGCCACATGCCTGAACCACTAGGCTACCGTAGCATAGCTCGGTTTTGCAAGAAACGATGATATGCGCTATATAATTCGGCTGATGCCACGCATGCTGCCCCCATTTAGCGCGACAAACGAGAAGTGACAAACTGTGACGAATTCTGACAATGGCGGAATTGGGAGCGGCTGAATCATATTATAACTAGGTGAATGTGAATATTATGCACTATTGTGATGTTACGTGAGCTCCAGCTAAACGGTTTTAAATAAGATGGTTGCATCAAATGTCTAGGCACAATAATAACGATAATAATGTAACCTAAAGAAAGCTAAGGTAAATGTTCCAGTGCTTGAAACTCGCCCACACATTCATTCTTAACAGACCCCAGAACGCTCGACACAAGTTGGCTCCACATAGAAACGTAAGTTTGGCTCTCATTTTAAAACGGCGCGCTAAAATAACATGAAACTTGTATTTTTAATGGAATCTGCCATATCTAAGGCAGTCGGCCGTTTTATAATGACAGCCAAACTACTACATTTGTATGGAGAGTCGAGCTTCCTGGGGTCTCTTAATTCATAACAATAGAGATGAACAAGAGGTGTCAAATATGCTTTAAAATAACCTGGAGTAATTTATAGGACTTCCCCGGGATCAAATTAAATGCAATTGCAAATTAATTCAATCCGAGGCGCTCTATGATTATTAAGGACCTACGCTAGCTGACGCGGGTGCACGGAGCGGGCGCACGCCTGCGGGTACCCGCTCTATGCACCCGCCGCGGGTTAGTTAGCGCTGCTAATACTATTTTTCAATAGGCGTCCACCCGCTCCGTGCAAACAGCGTCAGCTAGCGTAGGCCCTAAGTACATTGCCTTGGAGAATCGCACTTTTCTCTGTATCTATTTTCTTTCTCTACAGCGTGTCTGACCTTGGGGCTTTAAATGCAAATGTCGACTATGCTCCTGAAACGGAACTAATTTTGTTCTACAACTGTTCAAAAATACGTTATTTTTATATTTTCTTTATTCCATACAAAATAAAAAAAAAAATTCATTAGCTAGTTTTCATACTTGTCAGTGTCATGGATGTGAAATAATGAGGCCGTGTTTGCAATACATTTATGGTACAGTTAAAGTTCATAAACTAATAAATCATAGAAATAATAGTTATTTTACAAAGTTGCGGAATAATACTGGTTCAGTTTCAGGACAATAATCGATATTTGCATTTAAAGCCCCAAGGTCAGCGTTACGCTGCATATCGACGTCGTTGTATATATTTAATGTATATACCGAACGTCATATACGACTATACGTACTAATAACTAGTCGCTCAGTGACCAGTAGAAATCAGGAGACTGGTATTCTTAAAAAAAAAAAATTTTAAACATAGAAAGTGACTACAAAAAAAAACAAATAATATAATGAACAAACCTGCTCACAAAATTTAATGAGAATCGGTTGAGAAATGCGACCTGTTACCCTGCGAACTTTACGGTTTCGCTCTATGAAAACACAACAATATATCGATATCAGCCATATTTTTACACCATAAAATAGGTTGGGTAATTTGACTAAATATTCATTAATAATCCACCTAAATTTAATACCGATACGGTAAAAACTAATGAAAAGTAATCTTTATAAATTCCGTAAAAATCAGGCGAAAATGGTATAAACTTTACTTTATAATTAACTACGTCTATATTATACGTTTTTTGGGATACGCGCATAATCCACTTATTTTTGTAAGTGAATAAACCTTTCTATAGGCCAGATGAAATTCAATATTATCTCAAGGTCGTAAATATTTAATTAAAATGCTGTTATTTCCTAATGCATATATTTTTGCATTCAGGTAGTAAGTCTCCAATTTTGTGTACTCATACATTTTTTCATTTTTTTTTTTTTTTTTTTTTTAATTTATTGACCAATATAATCTGAGTAGTACATTTTGGTATACATTTTTTCACCAGCATTATTAAAATACTGATAGCATTTTTGCTTGCGGGTTAATTTTTTTTCCTAACTTCCGGTCAATAGAATTATTGACTTCAGTAGTAAAAGTTTTTTAAAATAACAAATAAAAGCCGAATACAAATAATTAGCCTGATATTGAATTATTTCCAAAAAAACCGTAATTTTCTCAGGGTATGTAGAGGAGAACAGACGGACAGACACCGGACAGACGATTTTCGGCCTAAGTTGAAGCATAGAACTGCGTTCTATAATAGTACTTAATAGTTATTGTTTAAACAAGGGTGCAAAGTTGTATTTTAACCGCCAGTGTGGAACTGAACTGCAACGACCGAAGCGATTGGTTTGAAAATAGAATCCTGAGCGAAGCATCAAACATAGAATCCTAAGCGTAGCGAGTGTTGCAACACACGAGACGTTAATGCACCCGTGTGCAACACAAATCTTTTCACCTCACTAAAGCGAGGAAGATACTACATAGGAAAAAATATATATGGACGAAAATTGTCCTGTCTGGACCGGCCTTTACATGTTTAAAAAAGTAAGTAATAACACGTTCAGATTTCAAATATTCTTTGCACTATTGTGGATAAAATGCAGTTTTGCTATCTGTTTTTAAATAATAAAAAAGGGCTTTCCAAGCTAGTGAGGTGAAAATATAATTGTACTTACAATAAGTTTCATGTGCATCTTGAAGAGCAGACGGCTTCTGTGGAGAAAGGTTCTTATTAAAGACACGATATAGGTAATTTGTTACAACAGTAGAATTATAACAAAATGATGCTGATCAAACTTTATGTTTCTGTGTAACCCAGTGGTTGCCCCGTAGAAAATGCATTAAGGCATTAAGTACGTCCTTTATACTATGTATATGTCACCGTTAGATTGTGAGAACCGTCAGTTTATAATCTTACCCGTTATATATTGTAAACTGACGGAATATTGTGAACTGCCAAAATAATTCATAATTTTACGCATTCATTTTCGTTAGTTTATAAACTAACAATGTCATATCGTCAAATTGTGAACTGAATCAAATTTGCCTGATTCGGAACGCAACCTGTGCGCTGTTTAGTTGAGCGAATTATTCCACTCGCATCAGTTTCCACTTACGTCAGAACATGATTGTTTTTTTTTGTTATTCAGACATTTTATTCCATTTATTTCGGCATCCAGCAGTGTCGACGGAGCCCCGCTGTGCGGGGCTCCTATTCCTGGGCGCTTTGCCCTTCGGGCAACTGAAGATACCTAACTAACCTAACCTACCTACCTACCTACGTTCCGTAGCAAGCCGATTTGATCTCAGTTCACAATTTGACGATTCGACATTGATAGTTTATAAACTAACGAAAAATAATGCGTTAAATTGTGAACGGTTTTGACAGTTCGCAATTTTTCGTCAGTTTATAATATCGCGAGTTAGATTATAAACTGACGGTGTTCACAATCTAACGGTGACATATACACATAATTTTGATATGTCATTGGAACTGTCAATTACTTTAACGGCGTTTTAAAAATGTTTTTGACTTATGTAATTCGTTTGTTTTATAATGTTGCGCGACTAAGAAAATTGGACTTTTAATAAGTTTCTGTCAATTTTTTTATTTATGGTACAGTCGCCATCACATATATAGGTACACTTTAGGTGTTCAAAAATATCGGCACACGCACCCAAATGCCTTGAAAATAGAGGTGTGTTCCGATGTTTGTGACGTGCTTGTTTGCTCCGATGTATGTGATGGCGACTGTACCTACTTACAAGCTTTTAATGCTGACTGTACTTTTCTGTATAATGTCATTGACGCGATTCTAACGAGCCCAAACTCAACGGGGTTACGTCGGTTAAGTATTGAATTGCCATGGCCACCTTCTGTCTCCATCATCAGATCAGCTCGATGGTACTATATAATATTGAATTGTCATCCAAACTATAGCTTTATCCAAAACTTCAACTCAATCGGTTGAAGATATCTGCTTCAAAATTGAGTTGCAAGATTCCACCCAAACAAACACAGTTACATAGTTAGTTACATACATTGCAAGTTAATAGAAAGCTTGTAAAATATTAATAAACAGCTACGAATAGTTTGGTGCAATTTTACTATATTTTTGTTCCATTTACGTGTTTCTGCGTATTACAGGTATTCTTATAAACAAATCATAGCTTATTCAGCAGAGGAACTAATTATGCAGCAGTTGATACTGTATTGCATATTTGTAGAATATTTACAAACCTGACAAGCTGAATAAGAAAACGACAGTATTTTTTTCGTACGGCAACGTTAACAGATTTTAATGATAGTTAAATGCTTAATTTTATTTTTAAGTGATAATTATTTGGTTACTTTACATTTAAAATCTTTGGGAAACGCAGTAAATTCGATTCATCACTAGAAAATAAGATGTGTCCGAAAGTAAATATGAGTTATTTAGGATAAGACTAAAATAAACTCACACACTCCTTAAAACTGTAGGTATTATGCAGTTTGACTCGAAAACGATGACATTCAATGTAATTTTGTATAGGTATAGTGCAGTTACGGCCGCTAACGATATTTCTAAATTTCAAATTAAAGGAAAAATTTAAAAATTTAGGCTCCGAGCCGAATTCGAACCGGCGACCACAGGCATACATGGCCCGTCGCTACTAACCACCTGAGCTATCGGAACAATCTGTCTCAGCCCCTAAATGTTTCAATCAGTTCCTTCTTACAACGCCTTAGGGAGGCGTGTGGCGACATCTACCTAGAAGACATATGCTTCTTTAACGGCACCAACGTCTCAAATTATATTGAGAAATCGTCAGCCACCCCATACTAAATTAATTTTCAAGAAGCATATGTTACGGCGTTGTAAGAAGGAACTGATTGAAAGATTTAGGGGCTGAGACAGATTGTTCCGATAGCTCAGTTGGTTAGTAGCGATGGGCCGTGTATGCATGTGGTCGCCGGTTCGAATCCGGCTCGGAGCCTAAATTTTTAAATTTTTCCTTTAATTTGAAATTGACATTCAATGTGTTCAAACTTTTAAAGTAATTTCTGATTCTTACAATACCTACTAATACAGTTTAAGTTTTTTAAAGATGGCTTAAGTGTTTTAAGAACGATTTTGAAATAATATACCTACCTACTTAAGGGTTTATATGACACAATTTTTGAGAAGTTAATAGGTACCTACTTAAAGAGTTTTTCTAATTAAACGCGACATTTTATGGAAAGTGAGTGCATCCGCAGTCTAAGACTAGATCCAGAATAACAATAACATCGACGTTATTACAACAATTTGCGGCGAGCAAATTACTCGAGAGCAATCCGACGTTTCACCGCACGATTCGCTTATTAACAAACAAACAAACAGCCGACTAATTCAACTTAATTAAAGGAAAAACTTGATGACAACTATAATTATTAACTTGCTATGATTTTTAGTTTCCGGGTTTTTGCGTACAAACTTTATCCCACGCAGAACGCAGTATGGTTATTATTGCAACGTCATGTCGTCGTTTTGCGTATCTACCTAACTATATTGTTGTCGAAAATATTAGAAAAAGTTCTATAATATATCACTTTCACTTATAAAGTTGCAATTTTACACATCGATGAATGTGACTTAGCTTGCGGTATGGTTTGAGATTTTCCCTATAAATTTTCACTCCTTTAGTGAAAATACTTAACTTGTAACAATGTTATTACTTTTATTTGAAGTTTTCAAGTAACAGATAAAAAAATTACAAACATCAATTTTTTTTTTACAAAAAACACAAATTTTAATCAAAACCAGATACGCAAAGGTAGGCAACTCTCCAAAACAGAATCCACTTTTCCGATCCACTTCACTTACTCACCGTTTACAAGCGAGCGGAAAGTCTCCGCTCAAATTCCGTCTGTCAAACTAAACTTGCGCACACGCACACTGCGCGGGGCTCTGCGCATCTCCGCTATATACGGCGCCCCCTCTCGCATCTTCATTGCACTTGTACTACGGAGCTTGGCCGTTGAAGCGATGCCACTTCATTTTGAACTTCAAAATTGGAACAGAAAGTTGACAATCGCGTTTTTAACGGTAACCCTTCGGATGGCTTGTAATTTACTTTAAGTCCTTGTGGAATGCGATCAGTGGCCAGTGATACCGGATCTGAATCCATCTTTCGTAATTTGCATCTATGCGCAAAGTGCTATGTCGATTGAAGGCTAGTCTAGGAATGTGTAATGATCTAGAATGAGTATTGTTGAGCTGAAAATTAGTGGCTTTTGTGACCTAAATTCATAACTTTGAAAAGGATGAGATTCTCAATTAGAGTACTTATGCAGAGTGTATGTGTTATTGCAATACATTGCAGACAAAACAACACCTGTTTAAGAACACTAATTGAGTTCCTTCAAGAAAAAATCTGGTTCTTAGATTTACAATTCAGATTAAATGTGTAGTTACAGTATTATAAGTAATGAATAAATACTAATTTTCAAATGACGAACAAAGCTTACAAATATCAGTCTAGTACGTAACTAATATAGCTACGAGTCGTCCATTCAACAGTCGTACGTTAATGTTATAAATAATGTTGTAATTAATAATCTTATAATTAATTACAATTAAGTTACGTGATGAATAAAATGTTAGTTTATCACCTTATTATACCTAAGTATAATAAAATTATGTAAGGTACATGACCTGGACGCGACTTTTCCTTAAATTACGTAAATACTATCTCCTTACAAATATTCTTCTAATCACTGGGCAATCGAATCCAACAATTGTCGTTAAATTAAGCACGTGGCTCTGATAGTACTATGTGAGAGAACAGTGTTGAGGTAGGTCACCGCTGATATTAAAACTGCTCCAACTGGTTTTGGATACTTGACCACTTTTAGTCGTCTTAAACTTTATGATCATCATCATCCTAGCGTTATTCCCGGTTGTGCCCTAAAGGGGCCCGGGGTCCGCTTTGACACCTAATCCCAAGATTTGGCATAGGCACTAGTTTTACGAAAGCGACTGCCATCTGACCTTCCAACCCAGAGGGAAAACTAGACCTTATTGGGATTAGACCGGTTTCCTCACGATGTTTTCCTTCACCGAAAAGCTAACGGTAAATATTCCGTACATAAGTTGCGAAAAACTCATTGGTACGAGCCGGGATTCGAACCCACGACCGCCGCTTGACAGCCGCATGCCTGAACCACTAGGCTACCGTAGCTTCTGGTCGTTAAGATGACCAAAACCGGATAAATAAGTCGAGCGTCCTCCGTTTAATCAATGGCAACATGGGCACAATGTCACAAAAATGTCTCCACAATCCTGAAGCGGTCATAGGCTAGCGGCGCACTTGGACCTGACCGCTGCGCTGGATGCTGGATGGATCGTCGCCGGTCCAAGTGCGCCGCTAGCCTATATATCAATGAAGTTCCCCATCATGTTATGAAGCCTATACTAACTACTACACCCAAAGAGGAATTTGTTTATAAGAAAAGGTTAGTTTTTAACAAAAGACCCCGCGAGGAATGCCTACCGGCGAACATTGGTTCTTTAAACTACACTCGCGGTCAAGAATACGGGTCGGTAACATACCGTCATATTTCCTAAAATAGTCCAAGGTTGTACAGTTTTATTAATCCTGTCATGTTTTTTTAAACCGACTTTATAGACAACCAATTTTTTTTATTTTACTTCTAAACTGCAAAAATAACAGTAAAAAAATAACGTTACTAGGTTTAAACCAGACTCTTAAAAACCCATGAAAAAAACAACGTTAACGGAGCGAGATATCGGAAAAATCGTAATTTTTGGATATTCATATTTTTATGATAGGTACGATTCCGGAAATGGCTCATACAGTTGGGTATTATAAAGAATGTAAATAAAACTGGTGTAAAATATAAAAAAAAACCTATTTCGGTTATTTAATTTAGAAACCCTAAAAATTTTGACCGATGAAACTAAAGTTAATGTACTCGTAGTTAGTACATTGAAATGAAGACTTAGGTATTGAGATCCACATTGACTATAAGTAGTTTTCTCCCCTTTGTTTTGGACGGTTAGATAGCAGGGATAGTTGGGGGACAATATGTTGCTTGCGTCCGCAGGATTTACCTACCACAACCCTGCACGTGTCCCCTGGGTGGTGCTATAATGAGCGACAACACTTTCGATGAAATAGGCGCTACTATAAAAATATCACATGGATATTCGCCTATTCTACAGATCGCCATAAGATTAAATCAATGTTTGGTTACTTCGTAAACCACTTGCCTGTTGTAACGCTATAGAATGACATAACACGACTTTGCTGCAAATAAGTATGTACATAAATCCGTGGCAAACAGAGTTATAATCATCAAATATTTGGCACTCGAGTTATGCCTTATCGGACTAGCGTTTCCTGCGGTTTTGCCTGAGTTATTTGGGTATTAATTTAAAAGCGCTGTTATCAAGCTTAGCTGGCCCCGTAGCATATATGGCCTGGCCTTATCACGTGATAAGTGATAGGATAGAGCTGCCGTCCCTGGCTGACACTGTTCGATAGAATGAGACGACGCGCTTATCCTATCACTTATCGCGTGATAACGCCCATCCATGCTACGGGGCGATCACTCTATGTGACGTGACGAGTGTATGAAGTTCTGCGAGGCGATGGATACCTACACGGCTGCAGTTACCCCCTGGCCACGACTTTCGTCTTAAGCGACCTGCGACCAACGTTTTATCTGTTCATTGCGCGTGATCCCAACTAACCACAGTGCGTTGCGAGTCTCGACCGCGCAATGCACAGATAAAACGCTGGTCGCAGGTCGCTTAAGACCAAAGTCGTGGCTAAGGCGTTATGTGTTGCTAGTTAAGGTTTTTTTCTATATTTTTTCTATTTGTCTTTTGTTTTATACTTTAGTACGTACTGATGTTGTTTTCTTTTCGTACTTATTGTTAATGATTGTAGTAATTTATAAATTCCACAGTGCCTTAGATTTACTATTATGCTGTATTTATTTTGTTGAAATAAATAAATCAACAATATGTAGGTATAGCATTTTGGGACTAGCTTTTATTGAAGTGTGTACTTTCAAAGTGATCAACTTAAATCAAGACAGGCGCAATTGTTTCAGACGAAGGAAAAACAAATAAAAAAAAACATTCTGGGACTTACAACTCTTACAAGGCTATAATTTATTTAATTGTGTTAATCTCATATTATTTATGTGACTAAAATAAGTGTGCCACAAAATGTTTAGATATAGTGTTCGACTGGGAAGACTATTTGTTTTCTAGAAAAACAGATACCTCAGAGACTTTTAATCTCATCTATTATAATAATATAGTTGTGGCAAGATAACTGATGAATGTCAGTTGCACGTCTAGTTGAGGTGCGTCTAATAAATTAGTGTCATGTTTTAGCAGAATTTGCATATTTTTCGATTTAACGCTACAGTTTCGCGGTAAGTTAGCGAATCATTCAAGAGATTGTTTAATGATTCGTTGCGTTCACTTTTGGTGGGACTGGTGTACGACACCAGAGAATAATTAGAATTTAATTTTAGAGAATTTAATAGAATCCAACTTAGATCCATATAGGTTGTTAGTGTTAGTACTACTAGTTGTTGTTAGTTAGTAGTAGGTTATTAGGACTTATATAACTATGTTAAGACTTAAACTTAAATGTAGGGTGGAACAGTGCCTCAGTAGGCTACTGTCCCATCTGTCGGCCACCACCTTCAGGAAGACTGTGGCGGCTGGCATAATGTAAAAAAACGTTTGACTGGTTTAGCCTATATAGCCTAGTGGTTAGTGACCATGCCTGCGAAACTGACGGTCCTGGGCTCAAATCCCGGTAAGGGCAAATATTCGTGTGATGAGCAAATTTGTTCCTGAGTCTTGGATGTTTTCTATGTATTTAAGTATTTATATCTATTAAATACTGCGCTTGACTGGTAGAGAATGCCTTAACGCATTAAGTCCGCCTTTTGTATACTTTGTTTGTGCAATAAAGTTTCAATATAAAAATATATCGTCGTCTAGTACCCATGCCACACATGGCTATTTGCGCTTACTAAGGGACTCGATTTCTGTAAATAATAGACCCATAATATATTTTTGTACACTCAGACGTACAAGAATCTATTACATTTTTGTAGTCGACTTGATTCGATTATAGCCGGCGAATATAATAGTAGATTATACACCAAGGGGATAAAGCACTGTTTTATGTCACGGGAGCGAATTGAATCCCGAACGTAACGAAGGATTCATAATTTAACTCCTGAGCGTAGCGAGGGAGTTATAAGTTAATTCCTGAGCGAAGCGAGGGAATTAAGACTGAGTCCTGAGTGCAGTGAGGGGTTCAACCGCCCAAGACTAAAACAGTCTTATCCCCGAGGTGTATACTCTACTTTTCACACCTTATGCGGGACAAAAAAACAGGCTCAGTAGATAAATAATGTTTATTTAGCAAATTAAAAGTACATAGTAACATTAGACACATAGTAGCTTTCCATTTGTCAAAATCGTTGTAGGCTTTTAGGTATTTTTCCTTTGACTTCTCTGGCAGCAGATTGTTGACAATGCCTATGGCATCTAATTTGATAAACTCAGGAGTCAAAACACTTTCATCACTCGACATTTTCAATATTATTTTTGAAATTAAATCTTCTATAGGCACCTACAAGAACTCGATTTGTTCGTCACGCGTGAACAAATGAAGGCGCGCGGCGTTCCAAATTCGAAAGCACAAGCCGTGGTCCTAGATTCGAAATTCGAATTTCGAGCACCGCGCTCCTCCGGACCGGGGTTCACACGGAGGCAAACTTCATTTATTTTGTCAAATCAAGTAGGCCATGGCCTAGGACAAATTGTGTTTAGCAAAATTAAACTTTATGCATATAGTAATAAGAATTATGAAAAGTGAAATCATATTATTAACCAGCGGGTTACAATGAAATTCAGTACAACATTATAACCCGGCTAATACCAAGGGATTTAATGTCTTGCTTTCATTTGGTTTACATGACCAATTCGGCATTGTCGAGCATGTGGTTTGAAAATAGCTTTACGTCATACCTAGCCATAAAGTAGGAATTACCGCACGCTATGCGTGCGGAAAACCCCACTTCCCGGCCAGATAGAGACGTAAAATTTTGTACTCACCACGGGCGGTAATAAAGAAAGCCTCAGAGTGCATATTTATCGCCCTTGCCTTCGGCTCGGGCGTCAAATACCTGCGATCTGAGACATTCTTTGTTTAACCGCCCTAGGTAAGTAATGTACTATTACGTGGCCATAAAGTAGGAATTACCGCACGCTATGCGTGCGGAAAACCCCACTTCCTGGCCAGATAGAGACGTAAAATTTTGTACTTACCACGGGCGGTAATAAAGAAAGCCTCAGAGCGCATATTTATCGCCCTTGCCTTCGGCTCGGGCGTCAAATACCTACGATCTGAGACATTCTTTGTTTAACCGCCCTAGGTAAGTAATGTACTATTATGCAATTCACAATGAAATGAAGATTACCGCATTATGTGGAAATGGGCTCATAAAGATATTCGTTTATAGCCGAACGTATTTCGCCAAATTAGACATAAGTGGGACACTGTATAAGTACCTAGGCATCGGAATCCGTACCTATGTCGTACGCTGTTCTTTTTACCTGAACCTGGCGTTCGTACAATCGTTCGTTAATGCGACCAGCTGGCTAAGATGTTAGGTTTTTGGCAGTTTGGAGGTACCTGCATGTTTTTATCTATTTCCATATTTCATCGGTCGAGCTTCACGCAAATTAATAACCAAATCATCTTCTTGTAATGAAGTGACCTTACTGTTTAGGAAGCGTATGCGTACACTGTAGTATAATGTTTAATCAAAAGTACATTCGTATTCGTGTGTTTTAAGTACGAATCGTCCCGATTGCGAGATTCGACATCCAAATAATATGTGAAATTTGATTGACATATCTCAACCATAGATAGACAAAGAAAAATACCCGAAATGCAAAACAGTGAAATAAATATTTGAGTGTTAAATTTTGTATTTAGAATGTATCGCTGTATAAGAATTAAAGTTCTCTTCGATTTAAAGCTACTTTTATACAATAATTATGTTCCTCATTTGTTTTGAAAAACATTCGTATTTATTTAAATTAAACCTTGCGTCAACATTTACCTTAAATAATTACGACTGTAATCAGCCAAAATTTTGCGGGGATCGTGAGAAAATGAAAGAATGATCATGTGACGAACATTGATGCATCTTATGGCACAATCGAGAAATGTATAATTATTAAATCCAGTGGCTGCCCGCGCGGCACCGTCCACGTATTGCAAAAAACAGACAAATCCGCTTGATAAATATAGCATAATATCCATCCGGAATGATACTTTACAAAGGTTTGAAATCGGATGAGCCGTTCCGGACATAATCTCCTACATACAAATATATTACCTTACAACCTCATTCCTCGTTGACATGTGTATCCTGCCTGTCCTAACTTACGGTGCTCAAACCTGGTCATTGACTGAGGCTCAGAAGTCGAAACTCAAGGTTTGCCAGCGGGCGATGGAGCGCAGCATACTAGGTGTTCGCAGAACTGATCGAATCAGAAACACGGAACTGCGGTCCAAAACTCAAATTGTAAATGTGGGTGCCAAGACCGCCAAACTGAAGTGGGACTGGGCTGGACATGTCTGCCGTATGCACCCGGAAAGATGGGCCACAATAAGTACAAAATGGGCCCCAAAAGACGGCCACCGGAGCAGAGGCAGACCAAAAAGGAGATGGCGGGACGATTTGGACGCGTTCTGCTTGGGTTGGCGAGAGCATGCCAGCAATAGGGCCGAGTGGAGGAAAATGGGGGAGGCCTTTGTCCAGCAGTGGGACACCCTCACAGGCTAAGAAAAAAAAAAAAAAAAACAACCTTATTATCATTATATTAATTCAATGTAACATATAGGTACATGGCACACTGTAATTTTTAGTAGGTACCAGTGGCGGAGCGCCCATACAAGCCGATTCCCACCAGCTTGCCTAAAATTTCTTGCTATATATTACCAAACTCGTAAATCATCAAAAACAGCCCTTCTCGTTGCTCCGGGTTGTCCAGTGAAAATTCTCACGCTCCGCCACTAGTAAGTACAGCCAGCTACAAGAATATTCCATGAATCCATTGAACGTTTGTTGACATTGACACCTCTATTGCGTTAATACTCATAAAAACATTTGAATTCGGCTTTAAAATTAATCATTATCATTAATCTTAGTACAAAAAGTTTCCATAATTCACTGACGCCGCATAGATATTGCAATATTTATAACTTAAATATTGTTTTGTAAACTATTCAACACTTGTAATATTATGTATTCGTGATACAAATCAGAATAATTAACACGTTTTAGTATTGCTTTGATAGTCATGATCGTTTATCGCGTACTAAAAATAAGTTTTATTTTTGGTAATACATGCGTTTTTATATCCGACTGTTTTTTTTTGCATAGTCAACAACAAGTCGAAGAATGGGTTTTATCTTGTGTAGTTAAGGAATTGCTACTTGCTAGGCCCGCATTCTGTGTCCATCATCAGTATACCTCAGTGATGCCCAAATCCATACTTATCCGTATCCATCCATACTAATATTATAAATGCGAAAGTAACTTAGTTTGTATGTCTGCATACTTACCTTTTCACGTTTAAACAGCTGAACCATAGCTGAACCGATTGAGATGAAATTTGTTATGGAGATACCTAGTTTGAATCTCGGGGAAGGATATAGGATTATTTTGTCACAAAAATCATCCCCTATGGGAGTGAAATAGGGCGCGAGGTTTGTATGGAGTTACGATATAAACGAGTTCCGCGCGGACGAAGTCGCGGGTAAAAGGTAGTGATGAATAAATCTGAAACAAAGTTAGTACGTGGAACTAATATTAAAAGTTCGCGAGATTTTTTTTGGGGCTACAGTAGCTTTAAGATGACGTTTGAAACGATCACCTGAAGTCAAATTTTAAGTGCAGCTTCTAAACAGGTGCTTAAAGTTTACGATGGCGAGACAGTATGTATTTATATAGTGGGTTACATTGAATTTGGGCTTGTGTGTAAGTGGGTCGGCATAGATGATGTATGTTACACACGTAATGGAAAATTGCGTTAATAGCTGAGATAAGTGTTGATTGCCGTAAACATTACTTTTCATGGGACATTTAACGTAGTAAGGAACTGTTTTTGGATGTGAAGTCGGTGAACAAGTAGGGTAAGAGATATTCTAAAGATTTATGCTATTGGATTATGTATTTATAGCGTGAATACGTTTTCTTGATGTAATTTGAGTCGTTGGTGCCGATTAAGGGTTTAAGAAGCCAGAGTTTTCCAGGTAGATGTTGCCACACGCCTCCCTGAGGCGTAATAAGAGGGAACTGTGAGTGAGTGAGGGATGAAGGAATTAGGAGCGATGAAAAATTCATTGAACCGAGCACGCTTCCGATAGCTCAGTTGGTTAGAGCAACTGGTCGCGTAGGCCGATGCATTTTTTTTAAATTTTGCCCTTTTATTTGAAAATCTACACTGGTTGTTAGCACATGTGTTATTAAATTATTTCGCTGCTCCCTTCGCTTCTCTCACTTTTATCTGATTTGGCTGGCTAATATAGCATGAGACGCAACACTTCGAAGCAAAACAATTTATCATTGCGTTGCGCGTTAATCATGGACATATGATGTCCATGATTATATAAATATATATATAATCATGGACATCACAGAGTAACCAAACGCATTGGTAACCATCATGTAAATAAAAAATATAGCATAATAAAACTAGTCAACACGCGATTGACATAAGAGCTTAAGGGTGATAGCTCTGGTGCATAGAGATGTGCGAAGCTGGGTGAAAATACTTCGCACATCCCTGGTGCAAAATATTCGCCCTAATATCTACTGCGAAAATGTGGGACATGATGATGTCCACGTAAAGGGTTGTGATGTGTAGTAAGCAGGAACGTAGTTGTATAAATAAACCCTATCGTTCATAATTAAATAACATAATGAAAACTGAATTTATTCGCACTGAAAACTGCATTTAATCAAGATAACAAGGATCTCATTTGTGTTAGTATGCACTGGGAACAATAAAACTTACAAACTATGATAGAACTTAAAAACTAAATTTGATTTAACTTAAGTAACTATGTGCGCGAATGTGGGGCAACAAACATGATCAGCAATCATTTTCAAAATGCTGTTTGGGCTTCTCCTTGTCCTAATCAGCAAAGACGCCGCCTTTTTGCGCATAATCCTTGCAGATCCATTGGTGTGTGCCTCTGCAAACATCGAGGAGGCGCTTCAAAACCTTGGCAGCCCAAGCAACATTCAGTTAAATATAATCTCTGTTTGTAACCTTTACGACAGACGGACACAAGACCCTGTAGCCTGTAGACATAATATTCTGCAGGGACATACATAAGCGTTGAATGCGATTTCACTAAGGTAACAATTTTCAATATTATTAAGAAAGTAAGTGCAATGTTACAGGGAACTGTCACGGTTTGCCGGAGCATAATACAATTTAAATACATAATTATATTAATACAACAACGTCGACCATCCACAAAGTTTTGCATGACATAATTCGTACCATACAACTTTTTTGTGAGTTCAATGCTCGTTGACACTTGTAAGAACAATGTTTAATGAATGACTCGACTCGTGCCGATTGTGTTGACAAATAATGACAGTTGAGGAGTGACAGGACGTGTCAAACACTTGTCACTTTTTGTTAGGGCTGATGGAATTGGGTTACTGTGACAAATTATTACCTACTATTTACTTATCGTATGGCGGTTACACACTGTGTACATACGAGTATATGTATTCGTATCGATGTCGCTGATAGAGTTCCAGTGTGCGCTGCGAGGTTCCGAAGGTTAGTTAGTTACCTACTTAAAGTCATCATCATTATTTCCTTGCCCTTATCCCATTTACTTGGGCTCGGCGCAGCATGTCTTTTTCTTCCATACTTCTCTGTCAGCCGTCATATCATCATTCACTTCTTTTCTCTTCATATCGTCTCTCACACAGTCCATCCACCTTTTTCTTGGCCTACCTCGTCTTTTACATCCATCCACATTCATACCTAATACTCTTTTGGTCACATGACTTTCATCCCTCCGCATTACGTGCCCATACCACGCAAGGCGATTGGCCCTCAATTTATCCGCGATAGGTGCTACTTTTAGGCTTCCCCTTACATACACATTTCTTATTCGGTCCATCCTCGTCACACCACACATCCATCTTAACATCCTCATCTCCGTTACATGCAATCTCTTTTCATCCGTCACCTTTAAGGCCCAACATTCCGATCCATACATGACGACAGGTCTCACAATGGTCTTATAGATTTTGCCCTTTAACCTAGGAGGCATTCTGCCATCGCATATTGTTCCGGAGACCTGTCGCCATTTCATCCACCCAGCGCTAATTCGGTTTTTGACATCACGGTCGATATCACCATCACACTGTACAAGCGAACCGAGGTACTTAAAATCGGAGCAGACTGGGAGCATAACGCCGTCTAGCTTTATGCCTGTAAAACTGGAGAGACCGCCGAAGTCACAAAACATATGCTCTGTTTTGGACCTACTGATCCTCAGGCCAACATTCTCCAGTTTTTGTCGCCACTTCTCCAATCTGCTCTGTACCTCGGATGCGTCTTCACCGACAAGAACAATATCATCCGCGAAGAGCATACACCATGGTGCTTCTTCCTGTATGTCCGACGACAGAGCGTCCATAATCAGTACAAAGAGGTATGGACTTAAAGCTGATCCCTGGTGCAAGCCTACCGTTACACTGAACCTGTCTGTGGTGCCAGCCGCTGACCGGACGCGTGTACAACATCTGTCATACATAGACCGAATTAGTTCCACATACTTCCCAGGCACACTTTGCTCTTTCAAGGCCCACCACAAAACCTCACGAGGTACTCGATCGTATGCCTTTTCGAGGTCAACAAACACCATATGCAGGTTTTTCTGTGCATTTCTGTATTTTTCGCACAATTGGCGAAGTGAGAAAATGGCGTCTGCTGTACCCCGACCCGGCATAAAACCGAATTGGTTTTGCGTTATAACACTCTCATCTCTCATTCGTCTCTCTATCACTTTCTCCCATACCTTCATACTATGTGACATGAGCTTTATTCCTCTATAATTGTTGCAATCCTGTATATCTCCTTTATTTTTAAAAATGGGCACTAATAAACTGTCGCACCATTCGTCAGGGATAGTCTCTTCACGCAACATTTTATTGAAGAATAAAGTCAGCCACTTACATCCATCCTCACTCAAAACCTTCCAAACTTCTGCTGGTATATCATCCGGTTCTACAGCCTTGCTCCCTTTCATACTTCTCACAGCTTTTCTAACTTCATCCATACCTATTTCTCTTATTACACCTATATTAACCGGCTGGTTTTGCAGCACTTTGCTCCAAGGATTCTCTTCATTCATTAACCTTTCAAAGTAGGCTTTCCAACGTTCTTTTATGACATCATCTTTCACCAACACCTTTCCTGCCTCATCTTTCACGCATTTTATATGAGAAATATCTCTTGCATTCCTTTCTTTCATTCTTGCTAAGCGATACAGCTGTTTCTCGCCTTTTGGGCTATCTAGCGAATCGTACAAGATGTCCTGTGCTGCTGCTCTGGCGATAGCAACTGCTCGCTTAGCTTCTTTCTTACGCTCTTTGTACACATTTCTTTTAGCTTCTTGCACACTTTCAAACTCACTTCCAACATCTTGCCAGTCTTTAAATGCTTGTTTCTTTTGTTTTAGCTTTTCTTGCACATCCTCATCCCACCACCACGTTTCCTTATCTATCATACATTTCCCTTTCGATTCTCCCAAAACATTCTTTGCTACTCCTCGTATACAATTTGCTATTTTATTCCAACATTCATTCACATTCAATCCTTCCAAATCCTTCATTTCTATCATTTTATCTACCACGCACTCTTTGAATTTACTTGCACACTCTCTCTTTTCCAGCATATACCATTTCGTTTTAGGAGGGGGCCGTGGTTTTCTAAAGTTTGACTGGACTCTTATGGTCACTTCTATAACTAAAAGCCTATGTTGTGCTACTAAATTTTCACCGGGGATTATCTTGCAGTCTTTGACGCAGTTGATTTTATTCCTCCTTACGAGAAAGTAGTCAATCTGCGTCATGTGGTGGCCACTTTTATAAGTTATAAGATGTTCCTCACGTTTCTTAAACCAAGTGTTAGTGATTGCCAGGTCAAACGCGGAAGCGGCTTGTAACAAGGTTTCTCCTTCCCTATTACGGTTCCCGAAGCCCAAACCTCCATGTACTCTTTCATATCCCACATTCTGTCTTCCCACATGTCCATTAAAATCTCCACCCACATATACTTCTTCATTTTCTGGAATTTCCATTATTACTGCATCAAAATCCTCCCAAAACTTCTCTTTCACTACGTCATCACATACACTCTGAGGAGCATACACACTTACAAGATTTAGTATAACGTTCTCCACCATTAACTTCATAGCTATTATTCTATCACTCTTTCTACTGACATTCGTTACCCCTTGTTTCAGCCTGTGGTCTAACACTATGCCAACGCCATTACGTTTGCCATCACTTCCACAATAGTAAAACTTATATCCTTCCCCAATCTCTCTAGCCCTTTCACCCTTCCACTTTGTCTCTTGCAGAAAAGCTGCATTTATCCGTCGTCTCTTCAGTACATCAGTTACCTACTTAAAGTATAGGACATTAAAAACAACCCGCTAAATTCAAGTCTATAGGTAGTCAGCCGCCCCTAAAGACAAACCTCTTATTGATAAAACTTAAAATGCCTCTGCTAAATAAAATGTGCTTCCCTTTCATACTCGTACAAACACAATTTTTTTACCTTTAGGTTAAGTTTTATATTGTTGTTTTTATTAATTGCCTTGTTATTAAGGAATAAAAGTAATGTCAAAGTGGCGAATTTTAACGCCATTTTATGTAGTTAAAAAAGGCTTGTAGAACGTTTAAGTATATGATTACGGCCGTAATAATTCATGACCATATATGTTCGTTTGTACACCAGACAAATAAAAAAATGGTTTTTTGTGTTTTCTTTTGTTTACCTAAGTACCATTTGTTACTCGTTCTAATAAACATAGCGCAATGGGAAACTTGCATGGGACTTTAATTTCGAATAAATTGCACGCAATCGATGCGGATATACGTAGAAATATCATACAAAAGGAAAAAAAAGATAAATAAAGATTGTATTAGTCTTACCTCACGTTAAAATGACGATTTTCTTTCATTTTTTCGATAAAATAACAAAAGTTACACAAAATATTAAATTAGAAATAGTAATTTGTGAAATGACAAGTATAGACTTAAACGCAAATTTTGTGGAGATAATTGCAAATTAATGACTTACTCCATAGTAAACGCGCCGAGAATATATGCTGTGACGTCATAGCATAAGCCCGTTTAATATAGAGCGTTTTCGGGGAGTGCCAGCGCGTGCAAATTTCAAATGCATATAACATCAGAAAAATAAATCATAAGAAAGTTTTAATGCTACAGTTGTTTTAATGCTGGATTATACCTTTGATTTTCGTAATAAAATAAAAAGATGCGCAAGTTCCCGTTTATTGTGCACGTTAGTTATGGAGTGCTTTACATATAATTAAATATTTTACATAATTGAAGCGTACGTTGAAAGAGAAACAGATGGTTTCAGTTAGATAACGTAGCCACTAATTGAATATTAGTGGGATAATTCTAGAGTAATAAGTCTATTAAGAATGTTTGAGTTGATCACGTAACAAATACTCGTACACTGTCGGTGTGGTAAGAAAAAGGTAATTAAATATCTTCTCTACTAGTCTTCATTCTAGTATTAATAAAAAAGTAATTTCTATAAAATGTATATAAGGGGGTAATCTCCGAAACAACTTACCCGATAAAAAAAAACCGGACAAGAGCGAGTCGGACTCGCCCACCGAGGCTTCCGTTTTGTTTTAAAAATGTATAGTTTTTAGAATTTTCCCTGGACTTGAAGTATAAGACGATATTACTTGCCAAATTTCATAGTTCTAGGTCAAAGGAAAGTACCCTATAAATTTTGATAGTGTCGAAATCTACGTTTTTTGCGGCATAAACGGCCGTATCATTTTTTTACATAAATTTATAAGTTTGATTTTTTCACAGCTTCAAGGGACTGTAGACTATACAGTATACGGTATTAATTTCAACTTGATACCTCCACGTGTTCCCGAGATAAAGGGTCTTGACAGACAGATACATAGACGGACAACAAAGGGTTCCGTTTTTTCCTTTTGAGGCACCCTAAAAGCAATCACGAGTATATAGAGTAGATCTTTGGCTATATACATAGGCTATATTTTATCCTGTGTTTTCTGTAAGAAAGAAAAGCCGCGCGGGCACCGGGCAGCTAGTATTATATAGGTCACTGGAATTAAAACAATATTAGTTGCATCAGTAAATCAATTAGTTAACAAAACCCCAATTTTTTTCATTTTACGCCTTACAGTAGGTATATATTTATTTAGATTGAGCTGTGGGTGTTCCTATAAGCCATGTAGGTAATTACCTGAAACTGATTTGGTTATTTGTAGGTACTACATATTCACAATTTGAAGTAAAATTAATTACGTAGACGTGTTTAATTGTTGGGCCTTTTAATAGCGCCTAATAGTTGACGCCATTGATGCATTAAAATTGAAAGTGTCAAGTATTGGAACAACTGCTAAATTCTAGAACAATTAAGTTACGAGTATGTTGATTAATGATTATTGTTGATATATATTGGTTAGAAAATAACGCAAGCAGTGATTTACGTGAGTAAATGAATGAACTATATTCATCTCCGTCAAAGCCATTCACTTTGACCTTTGTTTCTCGAACTATTGTTTCTTTCAATGTGATTCAAGTAAGCTACCTAAGCTAATTGAATCTGCATTTTTATAAAACCAATCAAAAGTAGGTATTTTATGATCATTAGATGTAACACGGTTATGTAATGAAACATATTTGCTCTGGAAATAACGTCAGTAGAGTCATATATGATGTTAGGTTCTGATAGTGTTCCCGTGCAATACAATACAGTCAAAATATACTTAATCGTTTACCAAAATAAATCTACACTAAGAAAAAAACAACACTTACATTAAACATCAACAGTGGTAGACAACAGGCGGTATTATCACTAAAAAGCGATCTCTTACAGACAACCTTCAACATTACACACACTCAAGAGCAAAGATTATCTTTACGCACTTTAGCAGTAAGTAATACCTAACCAGAAATATGAATAGAAAGTTCAGGCACTTATAGTTTTTTAACAATGTACTTGTACTTACCTATGTTATACAAACAATAAACAAAAAAAAACGCTCACTTCAAAATACTTAAACAGTGGTGGTACTTATTCCTGAAGGAGCGTGTGGCTACAGATATTTAAAGTAGTGCTGGCATCTTTACGATTGGTATAAAGTACGGCTTGGCTCGCTTTTTCCGAAGATGAGTTCAGTGGGAAGTATCTGGTGGGATAATTCTGGTGTTTTATAGGTACAACCTTTTTAGTAGGTTAGCGCAGTCGTTTCTTGGATGTTTATTTTCACCAGTTTATGGGTGATTGGGCTCGATGAATGCGTGTAAAAGATACGTGCAAAGTTTTTAAGTAGGTACTTTATCACTAACTTATTTATTTAAATCTTTAGGCAATTACATAGGATAATAAGAGACAAAATTGACGTCATTCCTAACGACATTAAATAGGATTTTAGTATTTTGTATTGAATTGTAGTTTTGCATTGATTATATTATATACTGATTGCGAAAAAAAAGGATGTTACTTTCTCGACGTTCCGGGACTGATTTTTGACTTTCGAGCACTCGAAAACTGTCAAAAAAGATGAGATGCTATTTTGAAACCGCGATAGAAAATTCAAAAACGAGTGGTATTGACCACTCGTATATATCGGTAGAAAAGAAAGTAAGTGCCTGCAATTTTGACACTACAATGATATTTCGTTTTATTTAATTTTCGCGCGCTCGAAAGTCAAAAATCGTGCCCTGGTGCTCTCTGAATCGAATAAGCACTGAAATAGGGCACTGTGCTCAACTGCACAAAAAATGGAGCTGGAGCGACGCTGAAGAATGTTACTGTGGATGTCCGAAGCAAACAGTGCACCACATCGTGTTCGAATACCCTCTCGCCAGTACGAAGGACATCCCTACGTCTGCTGCGCACTATCTGAAAAATTGTTTATTTAAGTTATAGTAATAAGTACCTAATTATCACAGTGTACAGTCTGCCATACGATACATAAATAAATAAAACAAGAAAACACACAAACGACAATAATATGCACGAATAAGCACTGCTCACTGTTGTCTCAGTTTAAATCAAACAATCACAAACATTCAACGAAGGTCCACCGAAAAAGTGTTACATTAAATTGGATTTCGGATTAAAATGTGTATTTATTTATCACATTTAGGAAATATGCATTGGTAAAAATTGCGATGCGCTAAAATAATTTTTGGATAAATATGTTCTACATGGTCCAGTGTATCTCCCCCTTAAAGGTTACAAAACACCCTGTATATCTACTATATCTACCCAGCTTTGTAAACATGGTACCAATAATGTAACTCCAAGAAATCTATTAGGATTTACAACAACAATGTACCTACAGTTTTCCTTGAACGTACCCACTAACGAAATCACGTAAGCCGATCTCCTTCCCTATAACTCATAAGTAGCCGAAGCCATCATACTTACGCTGGCCTAATCATTGTGACGAGCAAATGCGCTTCTCGTGATTATTTAATAACTGCGCCGTGCGCTACTTGCGCAAGCGACGATTCGCTGTCTAATTTAATGAAAATTGGAGACACTTTTTAGGGTTCCGTACTCAAAGAGTAAAACGGGACCCTATTACTAAGACTCCGCTATCCGTCTCTCTGTCTGTCTGTCTGTCTGTCACCAGGCTGTATCACATGAACCGTGATAGTTAAACAGTTGAAATGTTCACAGATGTAGTATTTCTGTTGCCGCCATAACAACAAATACTAAAAAACAGAATAAAATAAATATGTAAGGGGCTCCCATATAACAAACGTGATTTTTTTTTCATTTTTGGTTAATATTGATAACGGCAACAGAAATATTCACAGAATATTTAGTTGTATATTCAGTTTAAAAATAAATAATTAAATTAAAATAAAACAAATATTTAAGGGGGGCTCCCAGACAACTAACGTGATTTTTTTTGCCGTTTTTATAGATAATGGTACGGAACCCTTCGTGCGTGAGCCCGACTCGCACTTGGCCGGTTTTTTAGGGTTCTACTGAACCCTAAAAAACCGCAAATGGCAAAAAACGGAACCCTTATAGATTCGTCATGTCCGTCCGTCTGTCTGTCTGTCTGTCCGTCCGTATGTCACAGCCATTTTTTTCCGAAACCATAAGAGTTATACTGTTGAAACTTGGTATGTAGATGTATTTTGTGAATCGCATTAAGATTTTTACACAAAAATCGAAAAAAAACATTAAGTTTTAGGGGTACACAAAACTGAAACTCAATTTTTTTTTTCATCAAACCCATACGTGTGGGGTATCATTGGATAGTTCTTCAAAAATGATATTAAGGTTTCTAAGATAATTTTTTTCTAAACTGAATAGTTTGCGCGAGAGACACTTCCAAAGTGGTAAAATGTGCACCCCCCCCCCCTGTAACTTCTAAAATAAGAGAATGATAAAACTCAAAAAAATATATGATGTACATTACCATGCAAACTTCCACCGAAAATTGGTTTGAACGAGATATGGGGACCGATTTTTGACTTTCGAGCGCTCGAATCTTTCACTCGAAAACGGACAAAAATTACGAAATGCTCTTTTGAAATAGCGATAGAAAATTGAAAAGCGAGTGTTATTAACCACTCGTATTCAATTATATGGGTAGAAAGTTTGTGCCTGCAATTTTGACACTAAAATCGTATTTACTTTTATTTAATTTTCGAGCGGTCGAAAGTCAAAAATCGGCCCCCTCTTAAGTAGTTTTTTTTTAATACGTCATAAATCGTAAACTGCAATTTATTTAACGGAACCCTTCATGTGCGAGTCCGACTCGCACTTGGCTGCTTTTTTTAATACTACTTTACCCCTTTACTTTGGCCCGCCTTTGGTAAATGGATATCATACAATAACCGATGGGTAGTTGACCAGAAGAAACCTCCTTTGATATTCCGTGTTTGATACCATGATGGCGGATAGACAAGGATACAGTTTGCCTGGTATAACGTGACGTGCCGGTATGTTTCCTAAATTGCGAATATTTCCCAATGGAAAAAACTAGTTAATTGCTCAAAATTTCCCATAGGGAATTTCCTAAAGTGGCAATTTTATTAAATTCTTGTTAAAGCTTCCTAAAGATTTTATTTTTATTTTTGGAAACTGTCCGCAAGTTGCGCATCTGTAGATGGACATCATAAGACGACACTGTAGCCTGAACTCTTGCGTCTGCAGAGGCTCACTGCCCCTTCGTTGAGTCGAAAGGTACCAGAAGACAAATGGAGGTGTCACTCTCAGTCCACACAACGTATCCATGGATCCACACTAGCGGTTATTACACTCGAATACTCCAAAAATCTGCGCGTGAGTTGGGAAGGTTGAAGCGGTATCAACCATTCTACTATGGTATCAACCGAATCTGCGGAGAACACGACCCGCGTGTTTGTAAAATACGATGAGAAATTTGTCCGGAGTCACGGACATTGGTTTGATAACAACTCGGGCGTGCGAATCTACATACTGTAATTGTAACTTATCGAGATTTACACGAATAAGTAAGTTCTAAGTATTTTTTATGTAGGTAATGTAAGATATAATTTAATTGAATGTTGATTTGATCTGTCCATAACCCTCTTCGTCATGGTATTCTCGTATTGTTTTTGGCTGAAATTTGACAGCTTACTTACGTCATCACTATTAGTCTTCTGTATTATTACTGGTTATGTAAGCTGTAGGACACGTGACCCTATCTTTTTCCAAAATTGTATTTCTTTTCGAAATACTAAATCTACAAACATGATCTGTATAATTATTGAACCTGCCGGACAGACGCCGGACATACGAAATAATTTATGCCCGACCTGAAACGGAGAACTTCGTTCGCTTTGCTCGCTCGTTCAATTATTGTGTTGAGTGTACTGATTGGCGAATAGGTACATGGGTAATTGGGTATTGTAATTGGGGTGGAGGCGGTGTGATTGGGGTTTTTTGCCAGTAGGTACATATAGAGGTACTGGCGAAAAACCCCAATTACATTTGTATTGACCAATTCAATTAAAATGAAAATTCATGCAAATTAATTCTGTAAGTACCTAGTTATATGTGGTTTTGCCAAATTGCTACTTACTTCACAGTTTTTCATAATCGTAAACAGTGTGGAGCCCGGGTATTACCGTATTACGTAAAAACATGTGTTTATAACAAGAATACCATAGGTTCAATTGCAATCAAGTTTGTATTTGCTGCTCGCGACGAAGAAAGGAGAAGAACGAGCAGGCGCGACAAATACAAAACTTATTAGTTATTACAATTTAATACGGTTAGGCAAAATTGAGCCGACTCAGTTGGCCAGAAAGCCAAAAAAAAAAGAGAAGAAGTAATACGGTTAGTCGAATAGATTGCCAGAATAGGTACCTACGTACCATCGTGATATTACAGTAATTTCAGCTGCCAGTTTAGAACCGAACCTCGCCACACATAATCATAATGGGGAATGGATGAAAATTTTAGAAGTGCCTGTTTTTTTTGTGATAGTAATATTTTTTATTTTTATTTAGGTATATATTTTTTTTGTGTGACAACAAATACTTTTTCTGATTCTGAATAACCTTCTTTAGCACTAGAAAAAAGTTGCAGACTTTTCAGCTGCATCAATTATTTTTGAAAAATATAAACAGTTTCCCCACTTAGATTTTGGGTTTAGGACTGCGAATGAGACAATTTCCTTGATCCGTCTCATTACAAAAAAATATTTTTAATATCTGACCCTAGCAATGACAAATATAACTGCTGCAGCTGTCAATATCATTGCCAGTGTCAGTTTACCACGGATTTTTAAGTTTTGTAATATGAGACGGATCAAGCCAAGTGTCTTATTCGCCGTCCTACCCAAAACCTAAGTGAGAAAACTGTTTATATTTTTCAAAAATAATTGACGCAGCTGAAAAGTCTGCAACTTTTTTCTGGTGCCAAGAAAAGATGTAGAAGTCGGCTTTAATTTTTTTTTTTTTTTTAATTTCGTTATTGTGACTCGTTGAAAAAAACTATATAATTAGCGAACCTGCTCACAAAATTTCTCGAGAATCGGTTGAGAAATGCGACCTGTAGCTCTACTTATAGTATACGTTTTATCGATAGGTACGAGTACATATACGTTTTCGAACGCGTTTGCGTTTAGTTTCAATTTGTATCGCAACGCGTAGTTCCTAATAGTTACCGCCAGAGGCGCTGTTCGCGTTACCATACAAATTGAAACTAAACGCAAACACGTTCGAAAACGTATTGTATCGATAAAACTTATACTACAGCCTCTGTAGAGGAGTACAGCCGGACAGCGGGACACCGGACATCGTGGACAGACACCGCCTAAGCGGATGCATAGAATTTCGGTCGCTTCGCTCGCTCGATTGATTAAACGTGCAACTCACTTTGCGCGCGGCTGCATGTGTGTGTGCCTGCAACTACGCAAGTATTATTTATTTATTATTAGTGAAACGGCCACAGAACTGTAGTTGTCATTATAGGACCACGCACCCACAAAAACGGGAGTTTAAGCTTGCAACACACTAACAACACACTGGCGCCTGGCTAATGAAAAGTTTACTATTGACCGCCGCGGCCAGGCCGCGCCAGTCTGTGAGAGGCCTTACGGTTTCCATATCATTAGCTGTCAATAAAAAACGCTGAAACAGCCTCTGCCTTTTCCACTTCCATAGCGACATTGAAAACTAGTCGAGTGCCCTTAACCTTGGCACGTAGGCGGGAAGATATCACTCGACGTAAGTATATGACATGAAGTAGTCAGTGACAACACAGCTAGTTCAATTGTGTTTTTATGATATTTTTGGGAATTTCGAATTACTATTTGATTTACGCCATAGGTAGGTATGACATGTAACTACATGGAATTAACGGAAAGTACAAGTCAATACAAAATACAGATCAATATTTATCATGGGAATATTTTTATAACCTACCAATGTGCGCGCACTCGTTCTGACACGTAAGCATGACGCACATATTCTATTTCTATCTAAAATGTCGAACCAAGTTGACCTCCTGACCCAGACCCGCGCAGGTGCAAGGCTAAAGTTCGCCCAGGTACCTACGCCATAAAAAGAAGGTTAAGAGTAAGAACATAAGCCGGTCACCCAAGCTAGGTTATACTAACCGATGGTTATGCCTGCACAGTTTATCTGTGCAGGCATAACTGTGCATACATACGTGTAGTTATGCCTGCACAAATGAACTGTGCCGGCATAACCATCAGTTTTAATCTAGCGTGGGTGGCTGTTTTTAGGTGACAAGTGCAAAATAAAGGTGGGTGGCTGTCTTTAGGTGACGAATGCAGAATAAGGGTGGGTGGCTGTCTTTAGGTGACAAGTGCAGAATAAGGGTGGGTGGCTGTCTTTAGGTGACAAGTGCAGAATAAGGGTGGGTGGCTGTCTTTAGGTGACAAGTGCAGAATGAGGGTGGGTGGCTGTCTTTAGGTGACAAGTGCAGAATGAGGGTGGGTGGCTGTCTTTAGGTGACAAGTGCAAAATAAGGGTGGGTGGCTGTCTTTAGGTGACATGTGCAGAATAAGGGTGGGTGGCAGGGATCGAAAACCGGTATTGTTTGTATGGGAACGAAAACGGTTCTTTTTCGTTCTTTTGATAATAATTTCATTTCTAATTGGGCAATCTAATAATACGCATTCGTTACCTCAAAACACAACTGAGTCCTACATGTGAAGTATAAAATAGTTCGAGATTTGTGGTAAACCGAGGTTTTAGCAACTAACCGGTTCCGATCCCTGGTAGGTGGCTGTCTTTAGGTGACAAGTGCAGAATAAGGGTGGGTGGCTGTCTTTAGGTGACAAGTGCAGAATAAGGGTGGGTGGCTGTCTTTAGGTGACAAGTGCAGAATGAGGGTGGGTGGCTGTCTTTAGGTGACAAGTGCAGAATAAGGGTGGGTGGCTGTCTTTAGGTGACATGTGCAGAATAAGGGTGGGTGGCTGTCTTTAGGTGACAAGTGCAGAATAAGGGTGGGTGGCTGTCTTTAGGTGACATGTGCAGAATAAGGGTGGGTGGCTGTCTTTAGGTGACAAGTGCAGAATAAGGGTGGGTGGCAATAAACCGTCTGTAGTCGTAAGCGATGTTCGTTAAAATCTGAATGTATGGAAAGTTTGACAAGTTTATATGGAACGACAGCTGCCAGCGCCATATTTAACGTTGATCGGTCTGTAATCGTAAGTTGGTGCATTCAACAGTAAGAACATGTTAACCAAATTCTTACCCCATTATTCATACTACCTACTTAAAAAACCTTATTTACTAGTAGTAACCTTACATAGTACGTCGGTGACAATGCGTTCGGCTCGCCTGATGGCAAGGGTTGACCGTGGGCACCTCCAACACCAGCCCCCCTATTCTGTAATTTGTTTTAAGCTCACCTCAACGCTCACCCACAATTATACCTTGACACCGCGATGCGTAGTAACTTCGCGTAGGTAGAGGTCTAAATTAGACGTAACGGGTGACCGGCGGGGTGAGCCGCATTAACGAGTAGCGAATAACAGCCCAGGGGAATCACGTCCGCATTACCGACATATATATAATACTTACCTGGCAACGCTAATGAAGGGGTCTGGATTGAATTCCGGAATGGATTCTGAATAGCTTACCAGTGCGAGTTGTCCATAGATTTAAATACCTTGGACATCCTTAGTAGTGATCTCAAGGATGACCTTGACATGGAAAGGGAAAGGAGGGCTTTATCTGTTAGGTGTAAGATACTCGCACGTAGGTTTGCGAGGTGTACGAACGGTGTCAAAGTGACTCTGTTCAGAGCATTTTGCCAGTGTTTGTACACCTACCAACTCTGGGTTAACTTTAGTAGGAAAGCTTACTCAAAACTGCGAGTACAATACAATGACGCTTTCCGCATCCTACTGAAGCAGCCCAGGTATTGCAGTGCGTCGAGCATGTTTGCGGAAGCGGGGGTTCCCGACTTTTTCGCCATCATCAGAAGCCGTATTGCAGGTTTCTGGGGTAGTTTGAGGAACTCCGGCAACCGTATTTTGAAGACCATTTCAGAAAACCTATGTAGCCCTATCTAGGGCTAGGTACTGGTCTTCCGTCCATCGCGATGGGAACAGAACATAGCTGGCATACCTTACAATATGCATCTCTAACTAACTTTACCAGAGACTAGTCATTCTTATGATGCATGTTTTATAATATTGCAAAGCTTTATTTTTAATTATTATAAAGTAGTGTTTTTTTTCTGTGTACTATGGACTAGGTATTGTCTGCAATATACTGATTTTATTTGTTATTTATTTATTTTATTCATATGACATTCGTTTTATTGCCGATTACATGAAATCACAGAATAAGTAAATAGTACAAGATGAAATCTAAATTACGCCCTCGCTTAGTCTTACCGGTGGAAAGTGTGGAAACGAACCTTTAGTGCATACGATAATGAGATAATGACCCAAAAATGCGTCCGAAAAGTTCAAAGTCACCCGCCATTCATAATGTTTACACTACAGTGTTACAAAAACAGTAATTTGCTAAATCGTCTAAAGATTAAGTTAATATTACACACGCTAAGTTCATGGACCCTAATTATTTATAAACTAGAGAAAAAAACCGGTATAGCAACCGCCTATGTTCCGTGATGTGTGACTGTGAATTCAATCTTATTGCAAAAGCCTTGAGTTCAAATTTGAACACATTTGATAGCTTTATAAGATTGACAAATTTACAAAGGTGCTTTACATGTCTGACCTTGGTATAATCATTGGGACGCACAAGCCATAGGCTGTATTGCAAATCGGAGTTAAATGGATGAGGGGTTAATGATGTGACAAAAGTGGATAAGGTTGGAGCTCAGACCAAGAAAAAAAGATATACGAAGCATGACGAACAACCTAGTGAAGCCGGTTTTCAACCAAACCAAATAAATTTAGCACACGCTTGTCGCTCACGCACACATAAACAAATTAAATTGCATATAATTAACTTTAAAAACAAAGTTTTAACCGACTTCAATTCAGTACTCCGCCAAGCCACATGAACATTTCCGCATTTAATTTCCAATTTTTCAAAATTTACAATTGATTGAAAAAAACGAAATCGCTGTATATGGGTCGATAATATTTGAGGACTTCCGTCAATTCTTCAAGGATCTCAGAATCACGTTTGGCACTTCTTTGTTTGCTATTTGAACTGAATGATATCAGAATCGGTGACGAACTTTTATAATTTGAAGTACATCATTGACAAGTTCCACAAGCCATCTGTGGTCTTCATCATCACTTCCACTTTTTCAAATTTATGATTTCCGGATGTAAATACACGAGTTATAATAGAAAACACCGAAATTACTACACGCGTGCCTTATATATTTGAGGAGTTCCCTCAATTCCTCATGGCTTCCATCATTCAACTGAAGTTTTGAAAACAATGGGACCAACCTGGAAGCATACACTTCCAATTAAAAAAATAATGGTACGAATCGGTTCATAAATGACGGAGTTCTGAGGTAACACACATTAAAAAAAATAAAAAACATACAACCGAATTGAGAACCTCCTCCTTTTTTTTTTTAAATTCGGTTAAAAACTCAAAATAGGTGATCTTGACAGCATTGCGAATTTGCGACACGTGCTGAAGAGTTTTGGGCAATTTTGATTGTATACGTGTGCGTGACTGAGTGCTAAGCTTATTTGGCTTGGTTGAAAACCGACTTCATTTGGTTGTTCGTAATGCTCTATCTTTTTTCTTGGTCTGAGGGTCGGAATAATTCGATTCTAAGATTATTTTTTGGACATACTTTTAGTTAGGGATACATGTACAGTGGGCCTTATTAGGGGACTCTTACTTCAGCTCAATTAAGGGTCGTAAAAATACGTAAATAAATTTAAAATAACAGTATTTACCTGTAATTGGATGTTAAACAGATGAAACACCTTATTTCACTAAAAATACTGTCTAAATTTACGTTATTTTTTAAATTTAGGATGATGTGTAAATGTTGGAAAATAATAAAACGTGCAATATTTTAACATGACACAGCAAACTGTAATTTTTTTACAAAATGGCAGCGCGATCGGGAAAAAACTGATATGCTCACGAAATTTTAAGTAGTTTGGAAAACCATAACTGCGAGTTTTTAAAGGTTCTTAGGAACCGGGCCATCCTTGGTGCAGGTGTTAGGAATAACCTTCCTTAGCACCAGAAAAAAATTGCAGACTTTTCAGATGCGTCAATTATTTTTGAAAAATATATAAATAAATAAATAAATATTATGGGACAATCTTACACAAATCAACCTAGGCCCACGGTAAGCTCAGTAAGGCTTGTGTTGTGGGTACTAGGCGATGATATGTATAATAGATAAATACATATAGATACTTATATACATATATAACATCCATAACTCAGGAACAAATATTCGTGATAAACACACAAATAAATGCCCTGACCGGGATTCGAACCCGGGACCTCCAGCTTCGTAGGCAGAGTCACTACCCACTGGGCTACGGAGGCCGTTAAAAATATAAACACTTTCCTCACTTACGTTTTGGGTTTAGGACGGCAAATAAAACATTTTGCTTGATCCGTCTCATATTACAAAAAATATCGTAAAAATCCGTTGTAAACTGACACTGGCAACGATATTGACAGCTGCAGCAGCTATATTTGTCATTGCCAGGGTCAGATATTTAAAACATTTTTTTGTAATATAAGACGGATCAAGGAAAGTGTCTCATTCGCCGTCCTAACCACGAAACGTGAGTGAGGAAACTGTTTATATTTTTCAAAAATAATTGACGCAGCTGAAAAGTTTCTGGTGCCAAGGAAGGTTATTCCTATCACCTAAAAATATCAGGCACTTCTAAAATTTTCATCCATTCCCCATTGGATATTTGGATTGGAGCCGCGAGGAATGCTTGACATCGGATAATTCGTTCCAGAGATTTCCCCCTAAGTATATACAAACGTTCAAAGCTACACCTCACAGACTCTTTGTAATATTGTATGTAGTAGGTATAGATCCTTCTGTCAAAGGAAAAAAAATGCAGGCTGTAAATTGCAACTAACCAACATCGTTAACTTGAAAAGTCTTGGAAGAAATTCATATTTAAAACATGAAAGATGAATTTCTTTATTGTGAGCTTAGTACCTTGGTAACAGAGGGTTCGTTTGAGTCAAAGCTAGCCCTAGATGCTGTTCGACCAGGTTGTGATTGATTATTGTTACATTGCGTTAAGGATAAAGGGCTTTGGACTGACAAGAGACATGATATGTTAGATACTGGACAGAGGCCAAACGCGGGAGTTGGCACCTCCCGCTTTTGGCCTCTGTTTAGTAAATCAAATGACGAAATAATTAAGAAAGTGTCATTGTAGATACTGGGTTTAATAAAAATGTTTGATGTTCATAATCATACCTAACTTAATTATCTCTATATATTCATTTAAAAAAAACATGCAATCTATGAATGTAGTCTTTCAAGTTGGAAATTAACGCCATGATTAAATTGTATCAAAATATAGTATATTTGTTGTAACAGATCGTATTGACCTAAGTATCTCTAAAACTAGTATCAGAATCACTAAATAGTATAAAACAAAGTCCCTAAGATGTATGCTTAGATCATTAAAACTACGCAACGGATTTAGATGCGGTTTTTTTTAATAGATAGAGTGATTCAAGAGGAAGGTTTATGTGTATAATACATGCATGTTTTATACATATAAACCCGTGCGAAGCCGGGGCGGGTCGCTAGTATCATATAAACTCATCTATATTGCTCAATGTTCATCCTGTACAGTCAATAGATGTAAGATCCATGAATATCCATGAGTAGCGGGGCAGATTAAACTTGTAAATATGAATGATGCGTTACGGCTTCCTACTGTATAATATTCGGTTGCGACACCATCCAAGGGTACGCGCGATGTTTATGGCTTGATTGCACCCAATAGTATTAAATGATAATGAGAATTTACCCATACCCGTCTCCACGACCGTGTTGCATATAAATCAACGATATAACAGTCAAATTTATACGATTTGAGACTGTATCATAAAGGAGTAAGGTGGAAATTTGATTGCATATTCGTGAACTCGTCTATACACCTTTTTTTCTGACAGAATAATGCCCTGAAGCCGAATTCACTCGCGTCAGTAGATAGGTTTAAATTAAACTCCTATTGTATGTCACGTAAATGTTAGAAAGTGGATCTTATAAAGGCTTAATTAAAGTTTAATGTTGAGTGATTATGACGGTGATATACGAGCTTTCGAAAGTATTATTATTGTTTTATCATTTGAAATGAGGATCAGAGCGTGTTGCAGATGAATTTATGAGTTAACGCGATCAGGCTCTGACATTACAAGGTTGTCTTACAAAATTACAATCGAATGTTCTTCTAGTCACGGATCATACTCACGTATTAAAAGGAGTAGCCAATGGTTATTATTAGTTTGTTATTAATTCGAGAGTAGATCGACTGTATCACGTTTTTAATCTATACAACATAACTAGGTACCTATACCTACCTTCATATTTGAAGTTTGTCTATAATGGATGAACTGATTTGTGCGTGATTACATATAACTTTTTTAAGTTAATAATTTATTATTAACAATCATTGTACCTTTTTATTTATTGTCTTAACTGTGTAATTGACTTATATGTTGAAATAAAAAAAATTAATAAAATATTAAGCCCCAGTTTTAACCATCGACATACCTACGCAGGTAGTCAAGCGGATGCATTTACTGGCATTTGGACGCAGTTTTTTTTTAATGGGACGGAGCAATGAGATGTAACGAAGGTTTGATACCGAACAAGGGAATTTCAGGAATACCTAAAAAAAAGTCGGGCTAAGTAAAATTTGGTGCGAGTTAATAAACATACATTTTTTTATAAGATTGATACTACTTTCTGTTGATAAACGAGCAACGTTGAATAAATAAGAATACGTTTGGTGGGCGTGCGTGCGAATACTCAATAATAATGCAATTTGTAAACTAGTAACTGTTCGCTACGGCGCACGCTATAGTTTCGTTTATTGCATTAATTAAATGTGACATTTCAACTTTTAACTACCTACTGCGGTAAAAATATGGTTGGGACTAGCAAAGTACAAGTAGGAAATAAAAAAAACCGGCCAAGTGCGAGTCGGACTCGCGCACGAAGGGTTCCGTATCATTATCAATAAAAATATTTATTTTATTCTGTTTTTAGTATTTGTTGTTATAGCGGCAACATAAATACATCATCTGTGAAAATTTCAACTGGAACTATCACGGTATCAGTGAGATACAGCCTGGTGACAGACAGACGGACGGACGGACAGCGAAGTCTTAGTAATCCCGTTTTACTCTGAGTACGGAACCCTAAAAACCGGCCAAATGCGAATCGGACTCCCGCACGAAGGGTTCCGTACCATTATCTATAAAAACGGCAAAAAAATCACGTTTGTTGTAAGGGAGCCCCCTGTAGCCTAGTTGGTAGTGACCCTGCCTACGAAGCCGGAGGTCCCGGGTTCGAATCCTGGTAAGGGCATTTATTTGTGTGATGAGCAGGATTTACAGGTTCACAATTATCTTAAGTCCGCGTGAAAGTTTCTGGAAACTTCTGAGCATAGGTATTCCTTTTTTTATTAGGGTTCCGTACTCAAAGAGTAAAACGGCACCCTATTACTAAGACTCCGCTGTCCGTCTGTCTGACTGTTAGACAGGTGAATTTTTTTACAGATGATGTATTTCTGTTGCCACTATACTAAAATACAAAATATTTTTTTATTTTTTTGTATCTTTCACAAATCGACTTAGTCCCAAACTAAGCAAAGCTTTTACTATGGGTACTAGACGACGATGAAGATACTTATATAGATAAATAAATACTTAAATACATAGAAAACATCCATGACTCAGGAACCAATATTTGTGCTCATCACACAAATAAATGCCATTACCGGGATTCGAACCCGGGACCCCCGGCTTCGTAGGCAGGCTATCACTACCAACTAGGCTACAGAGGTCGTCAACTTTGATGTTTAATAATCTTTAAAATAGCAAAAATAAGTAGAAGCGTGTTTCCTCCGAGTGTTTTATTGAGTTTTGTTTATTGTTAATTTTAAAATAATTTATATTTACTGGTGTCAATGACCGTACTGCAAACTAGTGAAACATCCTTAACACACGTCGTTGTTAACGGATACGTCTAAGAAGACATCATCATCAAATGACATTATATTCGCAGAAAGAATCCCGTTCCGTTTGGAACCAACTTTACGGTGGATTTCAAATAGCTGTAATTCTCCTACCATGTCACATTTAACAATTAACGACATACAAACTGGTAACACTGTTATTACATTACTACGACAAAGTACCAAGTGAGAACATGACCACTTAACTTACTCTGAAGCACAGTGAAGGTTCACCGCAAAAATTATCTCCAATCTTAACGTTGATCTAACTTCTAGTCCATTTATTGCCACCTCGTCTAGCTCGTCTATCTGACCACAAGAATGGTAGAGTCGACAAAGATACGTATAAAATGTCCCTATTACAAAGGGATAAGGTACAAAAGCGTTAAACATATTTAGATGCCAGTAAAAAGATTTACTAGAAATAATAAAAATGTTACAAGAAATCATCTGATTCTCTAGATTTCCATTTTTCCGGTTACAGGGTTTTTTTGGATAATGTTCGTATGAGGAAACACGTAATAGAAAAAACTTATTGTCCGTGTTTCGAGGACAAAGAACCGCTACCTACTCTTGTTAAGGACTGTTGTCCTTTTTATGGCCTTATATATCTCTACGTGTATCTAGTAATCTTTGTGTTTTGGCACATACTTCCCGTTAGATAATAACATCCGTAGTTGAAGGCAAAAATTTACATGTCCTTAAACTCATCTGAGGATTAATTGCTTATGAGTAAAGTATCGTTAAAATTTAAGAATAAGAATTTATTAACTTGACAAAAATATTTTTTATTAAAAATAACACATGTATATTTAAAACTAGACTTAAAATTAAAATTAACATAAAGGTTTATTTAATTTATTTATGTTTTTTTTATAGTTATGTATTGTAAGTAGGTTATAACTGTTAGTGAATAGAAGAACATAAAAATAACCTACCAAAACTATAAATTACTTAATTCAGCACACAAAACACGGAAAATAAAATACAATCAAAATGGTTTACGAGAGCGTTCGCTAGATGATCGTGAGCTTTGCTTAAAAACCACTAAATTTCATAATACCTTATTCACTAATAAGTACCCCTAATTTTCAAATTACCATGGCCTCATAATACCTAAAATGTCAAATTGTCTCAGTATTGAAATGAACGAGATTCATCATGACTTTGACCTAAAACGTCATATTCTCGAAATACTTACCTAAATGTTTTCGTAGTCAGGTGAGCTTTGTGACTTGATCACTCCACTTGGCTGGCGGTCTGCCACGAGCTCGTCTACCCTACGAGTACACCTTTCCCGTCAGCATGATGTATTCGAGGCTACTGGGACGTATGTCCGTAAAATTACAGTACCTATACAGCGTCTATCCCGCTGAGCATATTTGCTTTTAAGATCCAGGATTCTGAGTCGTACAGGTTGATGGAGAAAACCAGTGCCTGAACCAATCTGATTTTTATTTTCCTCTGGATAGCACGGTTCTTTCAGATCGTATCCTACTTGCTCATGGTTTAGCACTCATCGACATCTGTATTCGGCGAACTATTTCCTGGTCGCAGTTACCGTCATTGCGAATACTTAGTCATCAAATTTATCAAGAATGTCAAAGGGAAATATTATACTAGTTTTACTTATTTCGATCATTAAGTGCTTTTCAAATATAGTAATACAATTTTTTTGCCTTTCAAATTGGTTTTCCTTGAAATCGCATGACTATTAACGCACGATTATTCTAATCTTATAAATGATACACAGATGAAGTGGACATCTCGGGATATCTCGGTGATCATATTCAAATTAGATTTCATTAATTGCACAATGAATATTCAAAAGATCTGTTAGTCTACATACATACAACGCAATCGACTAAATGAATAGACAGCTGCCCAGTATGTTGAGAAAGGTAAATAATAAAATGCAAATAACTACCCAGATTTTTTAATTTACATTGTGATGTCACAGACGGCGTTGCCCAAGCGCAGGGCACAAACAAACGCAACGCAGGCGCGTAACGGCGATAATTCACACTTGCGCGCCACAGTATAAAAAGTAACTCAAAAGAAGAGTGAATAGGCTATTACTGTTACTGTACCAGTAAGCTTCATCTTAGGCCCAGTCGTCACTTACCATCAGATGAGATTAGGGTCAGTCACTGTTCATTATTTTACTATAAACAAAAATGTAGCTTCAATCAAGGCTGAAACGCACTGACAGCGGTGGCGGCGCGGTGCGGCGCGGCGCGGGGGCGGTACCGGTTGTAATGTTCGAGCTAATACGAAAGGGTCCGCACAGAATACCGCACCGCGCCGTGCCGTCCTGTGCGGATCCTTTCATATTAGCTCGAACATTACAACCGGTACCGCCTCCGCGCCGCCACCGCAGTCAGTGCGTTTCCAGCTTCAAAGATAAACAAGTCATGATTATTGAGAATAATATATTAAAATGTAAACAGGAATTCTTAATATGAAATTGCAGTTTCCCAGCACTAGCAACCAACTCACTGTCAACGAGGCGTCATTTCAAGTACAAATCATGCCGTTTTGGACATGACGTCAGTAGTGAAACATGTTTTATCTCACGAAAGCATGTGTTGCATAAATGTCTCCGTTTGACACTGTGCGTTTCCGAGCACACACATGGATAAGTGTGCGGACCCACACTAGTATTGCCAACGAACTCGTGGGAGTTAACATCTATATTTATAACTCTGAAAGTGTTAGTACATAGGTACTGGTACTTACTTATCTACAATAAATAATTTCAAAATGTTTGATGATGTGCTACTTCTTTATACTGTGTATCACCGGTCGTATGTCACTTTTATTAATGTTTACACGCGTAACTGCTGCTTGACACTGATTACGGGAAACAAAGTGTTTCTGTGTCGATTAGCTTCTCGTGCATGTGTCACAAATAGCTGACAAAGCTACATAAATCGTTTTAAAGTAAAGTTTATTTACATAATTAAAAATTAAAATTGAAATCTGCAAGTGAGCCTCTTTCACGTGTCAGATTTTACAAATACAGTTACAAGCATCATTGAGCGACATGAAAATACTCAAAATACATAGCAACATTGACACAACAGAAACATATCCGGCCACTAGTTTACTGAGAGTTGTCTCCGGCGTCAACATGTCTTCGTAAACATATTCATCCTTTACGTATTTAGGGTCCAATATGAAACGTTCTAATACTGACTTAGTATGACTTAATGAATATGATTCGCATCCAATTTCAATACTTCAGTAGTGTCTACCGCAATTGAGACCTAGATTTATGTCTGTGGTGTCTTTGTTTATTTGGTCAAGTTATAGTCGGTAAGTTATAATTGCTTTAATAAGACAAATACTCCAAGTACATACATACATATAATCACGCCTCTTTCCCAGAGGTGTAGGCAGAGATCACGGATCTCCATTTGCTACGATCCTGACAAACCACTTTCACAACATTTCTCATACATGCTCGTCGGTTTAGGGTACTTTTGACCTGGCCTTTTTGTACTCCAAGTACCTACTTAGATAAAAAAAACATCACAAATCAACTACTTAAAGAATCGCACCTTATAAAAGCACAAATAATTCATCTGACCTCTCTCCATGTGTCACCAATTTAAGCAACTGTCAGGTACAATTTTACGACTATGTCGCCATACTGATTGCGGATGATCTATCCTGTAGGTACGTGTTGTGCACTTTACATGCAAATTTGCCAGTATGCAATTGCAAGTGTGTACGATCTGTCGCGGCCAGCCTATTTTTCAACCGACGAAAAAAACGGAGGAGGTTCTCAAGTCGACGCGTATATGTATATTTTTTTTTTTATGTATGACCACGCATAACTTATTACAGAGTAAGTAGTTCGATTTGGATAATTCTTTTTTTATTGGAAAGGGTGTACCCTGAAGTTGGTCCCATATAAATTTGGAAAAAAAAACCAACCCTAAAGGTAGGAAAATAGGGGGTGATTGATTTTTCGTCGGTTAAAACGTTGTTTTCAAAGTAAATTATTAAAGGACTGTGTGTGTGTCCTTATATCCCCAAAGTTAAAGACACCCATTTTGGGGCCATCAGGGTAATGGATCAACAGGGATCTGTCAACGGTTGCTTATTGGTTGTAGTACTAGTACTATTACTTATTCTGTGGTAGTACCAAATATTGTGAAGTCAGTTTAATACTTTAATAATTTGAAATCTAGTCGACCATGGCGGTGCAATGGCGGTTATTCTAATGGTTCCCAAACGTATAAAAAATATTAATAAGATAAATAATATATAAAAATGTATTATGCTACAAAAATAACTTGTAAAATTATCTTATGTAAACCAAGCACGCTTAAATATTAATTTAAAATATAGTAATTTAAAATGCAGAAGATTTGCAATTTTAATTTAATAAAAAGTTAGCTAACTAAAGCGCTAAATCGCGTCAATATAATTCAGTGTCTCATCTACATTATTAACATGCGGGAGGTCTATTTTTGTCTATTCCTTACGATTCCAATCAGATTTTTAAATGTTTCGTGCTCGTTCTGACTCGTTAGCATGGCGCGGGTGTAAGCGAGCGCGCAAAACATATTGAAACTGAACAAGATGAATTATACACGATGTTTGTTTTATTTAAATGAGAGTTTTATTGTTGTTACTTGTTTGGTAAGCAACTAGACAATGTGTTACGTCATGTAAGGAGTAAATAGCAACGGCAGACGGTGTTATGGACATCCAGTGGCATACGATTGACCTAGTGGTACCTACCTGCGAGACGTAGATTGTATCGCAGAGTGTGAGCAATTACAATTACAAACATAGTCGTAGAAGTCGGTAGGTATAGGTACGTATCTGTTTTCAAAGCTTCTCATTAATATTTCCGTTTAATAATTGATTGGTTAGTTTAGAGGTTAGTGGCCCTGCCTGTGAGGCTGACGGTTCTGGGCTCGAATTCCGGTAAGGGCTGTAATTTATGGTGATTGACTGATTTAGAGTTTAACAGTAACTTTATTGTTTACTGCAGCATAATAGTAGTTTATGTGACTTGTACATAATGAAGGGCATAAAAAAAGGGTTTTATATTTTATCATAATAGGATCACACGAGTGTTTTAATGCCTAATTATGTACAGTTACATACACTACTTTATCTACCCACATATTATGAATCCTCAATGATGTGCTCGGGGCCGACTACATTTCAAATCATGATTCATGAACAACCAGATTTCTATAATAACATCGATATCAATTTTATAATGATTTTTCATACATTATAATAACACTGGCACAGATAAAACGCTGATGTTACGTTACTGGTTGCAATAATGGTGGTCATTAAGTCATTATATATGGTTTCCGAAAAGATTATAGAGGATTTATGATATGGGTGTAGATACACGCATATTGCTTGATTCTCGTGAAATTTTGTGAGGAGATTCGATAATTACATGGTTTTTTTTTTTTGACGATATTAGATTAAAGAAATAAAAAATAAATAAAGAACAGACCCGCGAGAGAGTACAGAGCCACTAGTACCTAATATTTGTATAGTTTTAAAGTGAAATTACTAGTAGATACTAAACATGTAAGTGAAGTAAATTAGTATATCTATTTATCCCTTGTTTGTATATTTCGATACAAAAATACTCCTGGTACCTTTTCAGGACTTATTGTCTTCTTCTTCTTCTCTTACTTAAGAGCTAGGCTCTTGTCGGTGTACCTCAAAGTAGGCCCTCCATCTACTCCGATCCCACGCAATCTCTTTGACCTCACGATATGACCCAACATCAACTCTCTTTTTGAGTTGCTCCATGTAGTCTATTCTAGGTGTTCCTCTTCCTCGCCTCCCCTCTATCTTTCCTTCAATTATGTTAAGTACGAAGTTGTCATGTCGTAAGAAGTGCCCTATCATCTTCCCTCTTCTATTTCCTAAGTTCCTCACTAACTGCCTGGTTTGCCCCACTCTATTATATATTATTTTAATTGCGGACATATTCAATCTACTATTTCATCATTTTATATTCAAGCTATTCTTATTCAATGACATTATGTAACATATTTTTTAATATTATTCTTGGGACATTTGTAAGCCAGTATTTGTGGTTTTAATTTTAATTTACTTATAAGTTATAATGTACCCAATTGACAGTGTATGATTAATACCAAATAAATAAATATAAAATATAAAATAAAATATTCAGCACTTCTTCATTGGTTACTCTATCTCTCCAGCTAATTTTCTCCATTCGCCTCCAACACCACATCTCAAACGCTTCTAATATCTCCGCATCTTTCTGGGTCAAGGTCCAAGTTTCACTTCCGTACAATGCTCCATATGTATGATTTAATAAATTTTATTTTCGTGGACTTATTGTAAATAATCTAAAATAATATAGTGTGTAGGTACTAGTAGAGTCAATGGCAAAAATATGTTTCCGCTTTTTCATCTTGTGCCATTGCATTAAGACGTTTTATAACTAATACTGCGTACGTCTTTGCCGCCAACCGCACAACCAACTAAGAAAGTACCTACCCACTGTTCATTAGACAATAAAATCTCTTAAAGAAAGAGAAAATTGTCCATAGACTCCATTCAACATACGTTGCACAATGGCACAGTACGCCATGGCGCAACGTTATGGTGGTCTATAAACATGAGGTCACAATGACATGGGTCTGACCTTTTACATAATTTGAGCGAGGAATGCGGAAGGCTTCGTCAATAATAGTGACAACTGTCAAATTATCTTCTAATTGACGCTATGACAGACTGTGTGTGGATATCAAAGAGGATATTGCATTTTTTTTATTATTGTGACAACAATTAAAAAAACATGGAACAGAAAGAGAAAGTTAAAAACTAACTAAACCTAACCTAAACTATTGAATTGAATGGATATGGTCGATATTGGACTTGATTGAATGATGGTGATATGAGGCCACTTGACGTTTGTGATAAAGCAAACTTTGAATTTACTATAATTCGGCACAAATGAAAATCGTCAACACGAAATGGCCATTTTGAAATAGGACCAAAAGTAATAACATCAAAAGTGAATTTGGTTAAAATATAATTGTGTCTATAATTTTTTATGATTAATTTTTTTCTTGTTCAATATGAATCTGGGTGACCGAGCTCTTTTTGGATGAAAATGGAGAAAATACGGAGAAAACGAATTTTCCCGGACATGAGACCTATCTAGATCGATTTTTCGCCCCCGTAAACCCCGAACTAATTTGGAATACCAAATTTCATCAAAATCGTTAGAGCCGTTTCCGAGAACGTGATTGCAAATAATTAATAATTAATTGCTTCATGCTGAGTGGGGATCCTATTTAACGTCCTAGTATAAGTCTTTTATTTTGCTTGTTCTTTTAATTGTGTAATTTTGTAACGTTAAATAAATGTATTTTCTTTCTTTATTTTTTTCTTTCTTTCAAATATATCATCATCATCATCATCATCATATCAGCCAAAAGACGTCCACTGCTGGACATAGGCCTCCCCCAAAGAGTTCCAAAGTGGCCGGTCCTGCGCCACCCGCATCCAGCGGACTCCCGCGACCTTTACCAGGTCATCAGTCCACCTTGTGGGAGGCCTACCAACGCCGCGCCTTCCGGTACGTGTTTGCTACTCGAGAACCTTTCCGCCCCAACGGCCATCGGTTCGACGTGCAATGAGCCCCGCCCACTGCCACTTGAGTTTAGCGATTCGGAGGGCTATATCGGTTAACTTGGTTCTGCTGCGGATAGCCTCATTTCTGATGCGATCAGGCAGAGAAACTCCCAACATAGCCCTCTCCATTGCCCTTTGGGTGACTTTGAGCCTTCTTATGAGGCCCATTGTAAGCGACCACGTTTGTAAATATATATACAAATATTGGTCGTTTCAGTACATTACTTACCTAGGGCGGTTAAACAAAGAATGTCTCAGATCGCAGGTATTTGACGCCCGAGCCGAAGGCAAGGGTGATAAATATGCGCTCTGAGGCTTTCTTTATTACCGCCCGTGGTGAGTACAAAATTTTACGTCTCTATCTGGCCAAGAAGCGGGGTTTTCCGTACGCATAGCGTGCGGTAATTCCTACTTTATGGCCAGGTATGACGTAAAATAATATAGGATATCAAAATTTTATATGAAAATCGTCTATTTTGTACGAAATTCTTTTACGTATTCCCGATTGGTCATATTTTTGGAGTGCACGTAATTCCATATAGACGTATTTCTTTCGACCTATATGAAGTATAGTATATACTGCCCGCGACTTCGTATGCGTATAAATTATAGCTTACATGTTATTTTTATGTGTATGTAGCCATACCTACTACTGGATAATTTGTAAATAACGATATATCATTTTTTTACACCACGTTGGTGGCAAACAACTTATAATAAGTGGTTACCGTAGCGTATGGACGCTTGCAACTCCATAGTTTATGCGTGTCGTGTATCGGTTCGAATTCTCTATCAATCAAAACCCACAAACGTCGCCATCGTCCATAATATTTAATTTTAGTTATTCTTTATTGCAAAAACTACAAAAGCATTATCTGTCAGTCAACCTTAAGTCAAAGCTGATAATATTTGGTGGGAAGTAGGTATGATTTTACTATATATACCCACTCATATAATATTTTTTTGAAATTCGGTAGATAACAGTGGCATTCATTATCATCATCATCATATCAGCCCAAAGACGTCCACTGCTGGACATAGGCCTCCCCCAAAGAGGCAGACAGTGGCATTAGATGCGCCCCTATAACTTCAGTTGTGAATTTTCTGCAAAAACCCAAGCATTTGCTTTCGGAGTCTGTGAGGTAAAGTAAACATGAAGTGCACGCATACTGTGGTAAAACAAAGTATTGAATTGAAGTCGTTTTTTATGTAGTCCGAATGTAGAGCAGCAAACCAAGTAGTTTTATCTTCAGAAAATTGAATAGCCGGGCTAGTAACAATTTTTAGTCTCACTCTTCAAAAAAGACTTATTTTCTTATCACACTTTTAACTTCCTTTTAACCCCCACAGGGAATGTTTTTTTAAACATCCTGAAATAAGTTTACTTGTATGAAGTATGCCAATTTTACATTAGGCCGTAATTAAATTTTAGCAATGTTCAGGCTGGACAATTTTCCATGTCGAGGATTTTCAAATTGACATTATTTTTTTCGAGATGTCAATATTCCATTTGAGCTGAATGACAGTAAATCACATTTTGTTGTTCGTGATGAGAAAGTGATGTCACCAGCAGTCAAAAGATTGAAGACATTTTCGAAGCTGTCATTTAATAAATCCTAGATTTATCCTACGTGTCTAGTGATAGTGAAGCGATTTTGTATAGTAGGAACCAGTAGCGGACCGCTCATACAAACCCATTCCCACCGGCTTGCCTACAATTTATTTTTAGGCAAGCCTATACCTAGTGACGAGTATATGTATACCTTAAACTCTTTCTATTTTTTTTTGTTCCAGGTTGCCCATCTAAAATTTTCACGCACCGTCACTGGTATGAACCCAAAACCGGGAAAACCTTCTACTTAGGTACTTGAAACTTAAGAAATGTGTGGTAGATATATATATATAAAACTACTAGGTTTTATCCCTTATTGTCTCAGTGACAAGAGCAAATAAGGTACCTACCTACGATACTATACAATACAATACAAATATTCTTTATTGTAAACGTGTTTGTTTAAGATACTTGTGTACTTACCAATGAAATAATTGTCCTTTAGTAATAGTGAATAGGTTACGTTTGTTTTTAATTAGCTGCGTCCTGCTTGCGAAATGTATGTCTTGTAGTTTCAATAAAAACTCAGATCATGTTTATTATTTTGGCAGGAATGAAGCAGGAGTAATAACTTGATTTAATGGAAACACAACATCCTGAAAGTTTCTGGAATAAATATAATGCGAGGGTTTCGAATATCGAATTCCGAAAATCCAAAAAGTCACTGAATCATTTATGAATCCTTAAAATTGACCCTCGAGGTTTTTGTAGGAGAACCAATTACACATGGATTTTTGTAGGCGAGCTCTTCGTATTGCAGATTTTTTACAAAATAATGTACCTAATTTAATTCTTTCTACGAAAGAGAGCGTCATGTCATGTGAAATACTGGGCGATATTGTTGGTCCTATACGAATCCATTGTTTTTCTTTAATATTAACAAGTGCAAAAATATGTATCGATTTAATCCTCTCATAAGTACGAGTATGTACCCAAACCTTAATCCGCCGAAATAAGAGCTACGGGTCATATTTATGACTGACCCATACAGTTAATAAATAATTGCTAATCGCTCTCGCAGACGTCCAAGATACAGGCTGAGCCTAGTTTGTAGTCTGATTGATATGTTTTTGTATGCTACTCTGTTTCTGTTAAATAAACTATTGTATTTGTATTATTTGTATATTTTTACAGTTGACTGTACTTCCCTATCTGCAACGTTAATGTACATCATTCACTCCTAACCTTATAACCTTTCCTTTACTAAAGTGCTCAACAATACTACATGTTATGTAACTTGCACTTTATTACTGAAAGTCTTCATTGTTATAAATTTTGCATAATTCATGCTGAATGGCTATATGGTCTGTATCTAATTGACAGCTCAAATTATGTATCATTAAGTGTAGGTACATTAAAATGTACATTCACTTAAAGATTGTAAAATATGTTTCATACAGTTTTACATTACACGTATCACTTATCTAACCACAAAGAGGCTCTATCCTCTCTCTTTCTGAACCTAAGTTTTTCGTTGACCTCTCTTCGGGCAATGTTGAGTCTGATAGAAATATCTGAAACCACAAGGTAATTCTGCCAGCATCTTTGGCACGATGGCCTTGTTTAGATGTTTTCTAAGTTTAGTTTTAAGGTTTTGTAAATATTTATTTAATTAGTTTTCATATGTATTGTTTGAAATATTTTGTATACAAACACACTTATTAAGATTTGAATACTTACCATCTCGCTCAGTAGGTACAGATATCAAAAATAGCATACAAAAATTCTCTGACTTTGCAAAGAGTAAATTCATGTGACTGAGGCGAAGTAGGTGAGTACTAGTATTAGGTACGAATATAACCTGTACGAATATATAAGGTATTAAAGAAAATGAAATGAACTATGAGAGCAAATAAAATAGGTATATATTAGGAAGGAAAGTTAGGAAGAAAAAGATGTGTGAACCTAATTTAACACGTTCCTTGTGCATGCATCATATGTGTAGCATTTTAGGGTATATATGATACGTGCATGCTCCACGGATGATACACGACGCCTTATACTCTTAAAGCATTGCCAAAGTTGACACGTGTGAGCTAGATTTTTTTTATTTGCGTGCACATACTGGCTACGAAAATGAGTGCCTGCCCTGCCGGATTTCCGGACATTGACCCACTAACTTTATTTTTGGGTGTAATTTTCGCCCCTTGCTAAACTTTAAATATCTTGTTATTAATTAAATAAGATGAACAAAACCTCAATCATACAATTTTTATAATAAAATCTTGTTAATCAACAAACCATGGTCAACGCAACCTGTTATTAAAAAAACAATGTAAACACGTTTTTAAACAGTTCCGTTTTTTGCAAAAATTAAGTTGTAAGTAACTAAATGTTAATGCGCTCACTGAGTCACATTCAACTGCTTACTGGTGATATGTCAGGGTCCAGGGATAATTATAATCACTGAGCTAAGGTCAAAGGCTTTAGGCTGACCTCCAGGCCGCAGTGTGATCACGGACGTATGTTAACTTCATATTAATTTTAAGCTTTCATCTCTTAGTAGCAGAAGAAAAGTGCTTGACCTAATGTTTCTGTATAAGGTAGTCAACAGCAGTGGTATAAACTGCCCGGAATTATTAAAAAATATTCAAATAACAATTCCAAACAGGCTAACTCGCAAGGGTATCTACATGCTGTTTATAGAGATAAATTCCGAAGAACCAATTTGGGCAGTAACTCGCCAATCTCAAGAATGATACGGCTATACAACCACATTCCGGACTCCAGAGGTATAGATATCTTCCATGATACTAAAAGTAATTTCAAAAAATCTGTTGTCTCATATCTTATATCACTGGAGTCTGGTGGGTGGTTGCCATTTGCTTGCTACTTGATTTGATCTACATATGTAATCTATATAATATATTTAACTTCTCCTATTTAGGTACATTGTTAATTTTTATAGGGAAAATTTAAATGTACATACTTATAACTTTTCCTAATGTTCTAATAATCCACTAATCTACTATTAAGCGTAAATATTTATTAGTTAATGTAATTTTATATGATAGTTTTTTTGTTACTCTAGATTTTACACGTGTGTGAGCTGTGGTCACCTATAAGTGGCTAAGCATCTTTATTATTTATTTTTTATTTAAGCCAAATGTATTGTTTAGATGTGTAAGCCGTTGGTGGTCCTAAAATTAATAAATAAAATATAAAACGGATGTATAAGTAAAGAAGAGTTTCCCCCTGTCAAGATCTTTATGACATTGACATAAGATTGGATTTGTTGTGGCTTGTGGAAACGTTTTTCTCACCAGAAATGCACCCTGTAGGTACTCAGAATGTATCGTAAGTAGGTAATGTGTTTCTATATCTGTAGATATAAGTACAAATGGATTCCAATACCGGATCAAATACTTTATAAAGACAAATACAATGTGGCGCAAAAGTAGTCACTCGATGTTCTTTATACAGCCATAGAGCATCGGGTGACTACTTTTGCGCCACCTTATACTTGTGCGAGTATGATTTATTTCGGAGTCAAGATTTCTACGTTTGATTTATGTTTTTCATTGTATTAAATCAAACTTAGAAATCTTTTTCATGTTTTTAATTGCGCGCGTCCGTTATTAATTTATCGAGATAATCAATAATATGCAACAAGGAAACGCTTTTCATATAGGTATATAAGAACAATAAAGATAAAAAGCATAAACGCTCAAGTGTTTTATTCTAAAAACCCATGCGTTATATTAAGTCCATAAGTTACTTTAAAAACAAAGTTTAAACCGACTTCAATTCAGTACTTCGCCAAGCCACATAGTTACACATTTCCTTTCAAATTTACCACATGCACTGCTTTCCGAGAGCAAATGCGTTGATTATTACAGAATAAACCCAAGTCGCTATCTGTGGGCTGATAATATTTGAGGAGTTCCGTCGATTCCTAAAGGATCTCAGAATTACCACCTCATGAGGTGCTACTGCAACGGAATCATGTCAGAATCTTTGACGAACTTCCATAAGTCATCTGTCGTCTTCATCATCAGTTCCACTTCACCAAATTGCGATTTCCGAAGGTAAATAGGTACACGAATTATAATAGAAAATACCGAAATCTCTACATACATGCCTATAACATTTGAGGGTTGCCCTCCATTTCCCTGGGATCCCATCATCAGATCCTGATTTGGTGACAATGGGACCACCTCGAAAATATACTCTTTCGAATAAAAAAAGAATTTTGGAAATCGGTCCACAATTGACGGAGAAATCGGCAAACATACATAAAAAAAAACATACAGTGGAACATGTAACCTCCTCCTTTTTTGAAGTCGGTTAAAAAACGGGTAGTAAAATATAAACCGTTAATTTAAACGATCAGCATCTTCGTGTGTGGGTAAATATATTAACTGGAGGGTCGATACTGCAATGAATGTTAATTACGAGATTAACGGCTCCATTCTGCAACGCGATACTGACGTATTAAAATTAGATTGTTGTCGTATTGGTTGGTGCGTGCTCTCTCACACAAAATTGGCTAATGTTTGGCCAAATGAGAGACTTATTAATACGATTCCAATGCAATCTCAATAACGTCAGTAGCGCTTTATAAAGTCAGTATCGCGTTGCAGAATGGAGCCGTTAATCTCGTAATTAACATTCATTGCAGTATCGACCCTCCAGTTAATGTATTTACCCACATTTAGTATTGATTAAGTCTGCTGTCAATTTGGCCCGCGGCTTTAGCTTTGATCGGCCGTGATTGGGACATAGCGTTGTGAGGTCCTATAGTCATCATCCTCATCGTCATCATCACCCACTGCTGGACAGAGGCCTCCGCTTATGGATGAGAGGGAAGGGTGGACTTTACTTACCTACGTAATTTACTTTCTTTTTAGATGTAGGGTAGAAAATATGGTGAGGCTTTGATAAGTGGACTTCCATAGGTTTCAAAAACGCGTTCGGTCGTCCTTTCCCTAAATCCTGATGCGAGCGGGCGGTGGTAGGTATACCTTGAAAGCACTATTCACTCTTAAAGAAAACTTCAGTGCCTCAGGAAATCCAAAAGCATGCACGATACACAGCACAGAAGTCACCCGTGGCACCAACGGAAAGTTTTAGAAGGAAACGGCGCGAGAGTCGCGCAATTAGATGCAGCTGCAGCCAGCCATTTGTTTGGGTATGGTTAAAACAGAGGTCGGTTGAAACAAAGTAAATATCTCGCAAAACGTTGGCAAGACGGCGAGGAGTCCAATGAGGGAAAGAAGCGGACGATCGGTTTATACACGAAAAATATCATGACGTTCCTTCCCGCGCGCGTAATTTGTTTGTAGAATACCCTATTGTATTTTGATCCCCAAAAGTAAGTATTTTCACTCGTAGAGCTTTTTAATTATTCTGGTTTCTATTTAAGTGAGAGTATTGAGTGTGTGTTTATGTTTTAAGTGAAGTTTGTGGATCATGTCAGCGTATCTAGTTTTACTGTATCATTATTCTCATTATTATTACTACAACGACTTTTTTTCCGAAAGCAGGAGGTGGGGACGGTTGAAACGGGACGGTTGCAACAGAGTGATTTGCTTGTATTTTTTTGACATTGACGAATGAAAGTCAAAGTAAGTTTTCTTTTAGTTTATTTTCATGTATTTTTAATTAGTTTTGTTATTTTTTTTTTAATTTGAAGACCAAAACAAAACAATATTTTTGTTTTGGTTTAGGTAACTTACTTAAATAAGGTGACAAATGACTGAAAATATACGTAGAGTTTACCTTGTAAGCGCAAAAACGCAAGCTGATTAAAAACAGTTCCTAAATTATACGTAATCTCATAAAAAATACGAATAAAACACATAAAAGTTGTCACTGTTTCAACCACCCCTGGGATGGCGACAGTTGAAACAAATCGGTTTTTTTTTCAAATTGATCTACTGCTAAAACTTAAACACCTTAACCCAAAAATCTATTGCCGTTTAGTATATAATAAGACGCTCTTTCATTTGATATATTTTCTTCATCTCAAAGATTATAAAAGCAAAACTACGGACGATATACGAAAAATTGGTTCAATCGTACCCAGTCTACCCTACGCAGGTTTCCTTCAACGAAGAGCAATTTATTATTATTGTTTACGTCATACCTGGCCATAAAGTAGGAATTACCGCACGCTATGCGTGCGGAAAACCCCACTTCCTGGCCAGATAGAGACGTAAAATTTTGTACTTACCACGGGCGGTAATAAAGAAAGCCTCAGAGCGCATATTTATCGCCCTTACCTTCGGCTCGGGCGTCAAATACCTGCGATCTGAGACATTCTTTTTTTAACCGCCCTAGGTAAGTAATGTACTATTATGTTTTACTGCATGGATTGACTCCTTATTCGCAATAAAGAAACTGAATTACTGAATTACTTCAGTGGCCGTGAAATTAATAGTAATAGTAATAAATCTTTATTGTTCAAAAACATAAGTTTGTTACAACTGGAGCCTTGGAGACTGCGTTAGTTTACACTGTGTTGCAGCCCCCAGTGGTTGCCCGTAAACATGAACAGAAAGTTGTTAAGAACAACAGACTTAAGTACTTCTAAAATATCTTAAAAAGTAAAAAAATATATATATTAGGATTACTGTTAAGTTAGGCTAGGTTAGGTTACTGTTACGTACATTAAATTTAAAGAATAGATATGTTAGTTCTGTATTAACTCAAACAATTTTTATTTTTGTTTTGGTGTGTGTGCGTGCATGCATGCGTGCGTGTGTGTGCGTGTGTGCGTGTGTGAGCGCGCGCGTGAGCGTGCGCGTATGTGTGTGTGTGTGCGTGTGCGTGCGTGTGTGTATGTGCGCGTGTGTGTGTGTGCATTTGGACGAATCGTTAGGGTAGGAACTTATGTTAGAACTAATTAGTTATACGAGCCAAAATATATCAGTCGTAAAAGGTTTTCAATCTCATCATAACTTTTATCACTCAACCATGTCCACACAGTTTTTAATGAGATGGTATAATTGAAAACTTATAGGTTGTACGCGGGCTGGGTTTCCGCAACTCGACGTCATAAATGCGCCTATTTTGCGTAAATTGAAAACTTAAAAAAATAATCTTTCTTTCTTTGTAAAATAATCTATATATTTTAATCATTGAAACCATAAAACCGGCCGCTGCAGGAGACCATCGCGTGTGCTGACTTCTGGCCGAAGGGTGTCGTGTTTCGGCGGTTCCGGGGCAACCTACCGAATGCTACACCGGACTTGACGACACAACGGAGCCACGCTGTTATGTCGCCTCAATAATTAGTTTTTAATTTTATAATATTTTTGTATGTATGTTAGTCTTTAAGGTATTTGTTACTATGGGCCTTAGATGCCTGAAATAAATGATTTTATTTATTTTATTTATAAAAACAATTGCAATTTACACAATACTCAATCTCACTCTTGTTCTACCGCGGGTTGTACCGAAGAGTTTAATAATGAAGCGGGTATTTTCTTCATGAAGGTTCCTTCCAAGTTTTCAGCAATAAACTATCATCTTTTATGCAACATTAACCTTTTACAAGCACTTTAGTTCCATCCGCTTTTAACAGAGAGCTTAATATTCTTGGACACAAAATTAAAAATTGAAAACTCCCCCGTCCGTCCCCGGCACAAATGGCATAGCTAAGAACTATCTCGACGGATAAAACGTTCGATAAAAAAAAAACGCACTCCAATGAGTTCGTACGTTTGGGAACTACGATTCCACACACAGATATACAGATATAGTGCAGATTCTTATTCTAGACTGGATCTTATCTTAAGACCCATTCGGTCCAACAAAGCAACAATTGCTTAGCCACAAACCCTTCGAAATGAAAATGCCATGTTTTTCAGCAACGCGCATCTAACACCCCTGGAGATGCAAGCGTCCATAGGCTACGGTAACCACTTACCATCAGGTGGGCCGTAAGCTTGTTTGCCACTGACATGGTATTAAAAAAAACCGGCCAAGTGCGAGTCGGACTCGCGCACGAAGGGTTCCGTACCATTATCTATAAAAATATTTATTTTATTCTGTTTTTAGTATGTGTTGTTATAGCGGCAACAGAAATACATCATCTGTGAAAATGTCAACTGGAACTGTAACGGTATCAGTGAGATACAGCCTGGTGACAGACAGACAGACAGACGAACAGCGGAGACTTAGTAATAGGGTCCCGTTTTAGTCTTTGAGTACGGAACCCTAAAAAACAGCAAAAGTTTCGGGTCACTCTAAATTAACTAACCGCAATAGGTTTTTTTTTTATATTTTACAATTGGCATATTTACATAATATACTATTCTTCGTTATACCCAAATGTATTAGCAATTTCCGGGATCCTATCATAAAAATATCAACATCCAAAAATGTAGATTTTTGCGATATCTCACTCCGTTAACGCTGTTTTTTTCATGGGGACGAGTCCTATTGTAACCTCGTAATGTTTGGTTGTATGGGAGCCCCCTTAAATATTTATTTTATTCTGGTTTTTAGTATTTGTTTTTATAGCGGCAACATAAATACATCATCTGTGAAAATTTCAACTCTCTAACTATCACGATTCATGAGATACAGCCTGGTGACAGACGGACAGACAGACAGACAGACATACAGACACAGGAGTCTTAGTAATAGGGTCCCGTTTTACCCTTTGGGCACGAACCCTAAAAAACTGTACAACCTTGCACTATTGTAGGAAATATGAGGGTATTTCACTGACCCGAAACGTTTGCTCTTGAGTGTAGTCTATTATGTTTTAAATACAAAATGGTTAACATATTCATATTCCTATTCATTTATTTGCTGCAACCATGGTATTTACAGGATGTTCTTAAAATTAATCAGTACAGACATGGATAGGGAACATGCTTAAATACTAAACTAACCTAAACATACATATATTTATAAAATCAACATGTTATATTTATATAAAATCTGCACATTAGATAACAACATACCTAACTACTTGATTGCATTTGCACCATATATTAAATTATTAAAATTTAATGGCCCATGAACTCCTGCAGCGAGTATGGGCATTCAGTTAGGAGGTAAGTTTTAAGTTTATTAACCAAAGTGTTATATGTAACTTCGTTTCTGCGGGATTTTATTGTAGATTCTAATACACATTGCGTAAGGGCCTTTACTGAACATTGTTAGTTTGGCGGGAACTGCTTGAATTATTTTATTGCGATGACGTAAGCTAAGAAGTATTTATTAATGTGTTGATGTTTAACTACGTTAATTTTACAGTATCTTTTAGCGGTTACATGTAACATCAAAAGACATTAGCTTAGTTAACCACTTAAGATTGATTACTAGGCACAAAAACATTACACTCCTTTTCGTTGGGCAGTCGTGTAAAAAGAAGTCAATTCAGTCTAGAAAACGTACATGTATAGTATACACAACACATTTTAAACTTATAATTATAACCCACCTCTTTTTCGTCGGAGGTTAAATACTATGTATTAGCGCTTTAGAAAACGTTGCAGAGTGTATTTGTTATGAGTTATATGATAAACAAATCCGCCTCTTCCAAAATAATAAATTGTAGTTCAAGGTCGATAAGAATGATTTTACGCACGCGAGTCTATTAGGGGCCCAATGCCGAAGGTGCGGTGGTGCCTGCTATGATGACTCGAGTTTGTAAAATTCTTACCGTCCTTGACCTACATAATGTTTTTCACCACCTTTATTAGTGGTTAGACAGCGATGCAAGGTGTGTTTTTAATGTCATGTGATGATAAAGGCATAACAAAACCACTTTCTTAAAAATATGCTTTAATCATCTTGATTGATGCTCAGGAAACGTGCTACTGGTCCTAATTTGATGACTGAGAGTCTGAAGTTACCTATTGGGTACTTTACCTCCACGTGCTCGAAATGAATTACGGTAAATATATTAGCTAACGCGGTATCTCAACCAGCGTCTCTTAAGGCCAGGAACGCACTAAGCGGCTAGCCGCGTGCGGCTATCGGTGCGGTTGGTCAAAACATATGAAACCGCCAACGCAAAACCTCTACGCACTATGTGGTTGGCCGCAACCGCATTCGGTTAGCCGCTTAGTGCGTTCCTGGCCTGCACCAACTTGACAATTGTCACCTGACACTGACAATTCGCCATACATTGCTTGTTCTAGAAGTTAAGGTGGTCGCTAGGTTACTTGTTGAACCGGCAATGTACGGAGAATTGTCGTTGTCAGATGACAATTGTCAAGTTGGTGAAATAGGAGCCTGGGCTCCTTTTAAAACTAGTTCTATGGGGCGCACGGCCGGCACCCGGTAGCCATTTATATACGTATCTATTGTGACTGAACAGAGGCCAATTCTCTAAGTAATTAAATGAAATGAAATGAAATTTATTTCGTAACATATGTTATACGTCAAACAGTCATGTGGTATATGGACATCATAAGTGTAGTGATTTGAAGGTAGGTACATACAAAAATCATTATAAAATAACTATATTGGTATAGGTAATATTCTCATTCCAGCACAAGAGGTAAGTTAAAAAAATCTTCATAATTATAAAAGTTGTTTTCCTGGAGCCATTTTTTTAATTTGGTTTTGAAGCTAATGTACTTCTTACTGCGTCAGGCAAACGGTTATAGACGGAGGGTCCCAGAAAGTATACTGATCGCTCCGACTTGGCAAGTTTATGTAAATTTGCCACTAGCCTGTTCGCGGTCTTATTACTTCGCAAGTTGTAATTGGAATTCGTTCCTTTGCGCTTGAAAACGTCTAGGTGTTGATGAGTGAACACTGCCACTTGATATAGGTATAAGCAAGGCAAGGGTAGTATTTGGAATTCCTGGAATAGCCTCTGTGCTGGTGCGTCTGCCTCTACGCCGGCCAAAGTAAGTAAGTAAGTAAAATAATATGAGATGATTTATGCGACGCCCCTAACCCGGTTAAAAGGACCGCGGTGTTGGGCATTTTTCTTGCTAATGGCGATCTCTCTGAAGGTTACTTAACGGTGAGTAATGCTGCGAATACCTAATTCATCTGTCTTTAGGGAGACATCGCGAAAAAAGTAATTTTATTAAAATACTACCATTTTTACCTTACAAGATACCTTTACACAAATGGAAAGTACATTTTTTATAATAAGGCTAATTAAATAACAATAAAGGCGAGTTGATACATTTGGGGCGTGTTGATACAGCTGGAACGGGCTGATAAATTAGGGGTCGGTTGATATGATGATATTCAGTACATACAGGTTAGCAGCAAACGCTGAGCCCCGAGCCTATAGACGCACTCTTTTATTTTCTGTATTGTGTTGTTTTATATAACCTACATCAGTGTTCGATTTTATGTTTTTTTTGCGACAGTAAATCTTTTTTTATTATTTTTTTATACCTTATCGTCTATCGACTTGGACGATGCTCTGGTAAATGTGGCATGACATAATCCGGTGTATTTTTCGTGTCAGTCCAGCAGGCCGTCCTCAATTTGGCGGCGGATTCTTTCTTTAGAAGCGCTAATGACTTTCTTTCAGCTTTTCAGTCGCGGACGAAAGGGGCTTGTCGCTGATTACTAGCGGTTTCCGTTTCTATGGGAGGAATATCCTTTGTAGGATATTTTTTATCTATTTAATAAAGCTTATTATTTATTTAACCATTGTATCACCAAATTCCCAGATTTTAACTACATTTTGTGTTATTCAAATCAAGCCTGTCATAGGTAAAAAACTATAGAGATATCTTGTGTGTCCTTGTTCAAATATACATTAGATATTATGCATTTGTTTTGTAATACATTACAAAACTATTATTCGTAAAATATTCGTACAGCCCACAATAGGGAACTTGCATCTTTTTATTTTATTACAAAAATCAAAAGTATAATCCAGCATTAAAACAACTGTAGCATTAAAACTTTCTTATGATTTATTTTTCTGATGTTATATGTTTCTGCACACGCCAACACCCCCCAAAAATGCTCTATAATAAACGGGCTTATGCTATGACGTCACATCATATATTCTCGGCGCGTTTACTATGAAGTAAGTCATTAATTTGCAATTATCTCCACAAAATTTGCGTTTAAGTCTATACTTGTCATACAAAATATCATTTCTAATTTAATATTCTGTGTAACTGTTAAATAATTTTATCGAAAAAATAAAGAAGTTTTCGTCATTTTAACGTGAGATAAAGCTAATACAATCGTTTTTTTTCCTTTTTTTTGTATGATATCCAGAGGTCAGCGGGGGTGAGCTGTTTTCATTTTTTGCATAACATGGACATACCTTGTCATTCAGGTAAATGCCCCATGTGTAATAATTAATAAATGTAATGATTTTTATCTATCCAAATATCATAAACACTCCATGATGCGTTCAAGAACCGCACATTATGACCACCATAAAAACAGACTGTTTTGTTAGAACAAATTTCTTATCTGTGAAAATGTTATTATTGCTAAATAATAACATCGATTTCGATAATATTATTTCATTTAAATTTCGAACATCTCTGAAATACAAAGAAATTTGATTTGACCTCTATTCTAATATCAGTCGAGATGACGTTTAGTTCGAAATGAATTGTCAAGTTGCATACAAATTTGACAAATGTCGCACGTAAGTAAGATATCGAACGATATGATAGTTAGAGCTGACTCTAGTTTGTCTCTGATTTAAAAAAAAAACTATGACAGCTGCCAGAAAACAATGCCGCCATGCCGGTCTTAATATGCGGCTCCTGAATGCATCATGTAGGCTTATGATATGTGGAAAGATAAAGCAGTGTATGTAACTGTACATAATTAGGCATTAAAACACTCGTGTGATGTTATTATGAAACTCGCCTTCGGCTCGTTTCATAAACCCACACTCGGGTTTAATGTCCTTCATTATGTACATTTACATAAACTACTATATTTAGGCTGCCTTTCTGCTACGAGCTTTATGTCGTTATCAAAACAAATGAATTTTATTAGAATACATCACTTACTTGGTTTAAATTGCACAAATGGTCAATATTTAATATGCCAAGTACCATTTAGTACAATAAATAAAAAAAGGTTAATACTCGTTTTGTAATTCATTTTCATTTTATGATTAATCGTTTAAATTTTGTCTTCTTTTAATATTTTTTTATGGCATGACACAGTGAACGGTTCACTGCATTAATGCCGTAAAATACATAGCTCGCCCCCGTCGACCTCTGAATTTATATCTCTACGTATATCCGCATCGATTGAGTGCAATTTATTCTAAATTAAAGTCCCATGCAAGTTTCCCATTACATGCAATAGGGATCTTACTTAAGAGTCCCCAGCAAGCTCGGCCGAATTTCACCTTCCCATACAAACGGAGCTTCGATCTCATTTTAAAACTACGTGTTGGCACAGATTATATAATGGTTCAAACGAAGTGTTGGATATTAAATAAACTTTGCATATACAATGACATGAGGTATATCTAGGTCTGTAATTAGTTTATATGGCTCCAGTTTATAAAACAGTATATAAAATCGGTATATATGGCAACATTGACTGACGTAGCTCATTTGACTCGCGATACATTGAAAATGGCGGTCATGTCAGCATTATTTTCATGTCCGCCACATAAACTAAATAACATTTTGTGATTATTAACAACTAATGGCAAATAATGAAGGATGTACTTACATGTAACAAACAGTTATTTGAAATCAGATTAGGCTTCTCTACAAAAAGTTATTCCGGAAGTCACGTGATACATTTTGAACTGTACCCATATACAAGAACGCGAGCAAATAAGTATCCACTTCAAAACTTACATTCGCTGTATATTTTTTACTATGGTATCTGAAGCTACATAAACTTAAGTGCAAAGTTTCAGAGCAAACTAGCTAGTCGTTTTAAAATGAGAGCGTAATTGTATGGAGAACTGAGCTTGCCGGGGACTCTTAAGTTTTTCATAAGTATAAATGTACTAACTATGATACAAAAAGTGGTATTCTAGAAACCAATACATGATATTTTAATAAAAAGCATTAATAAATGCTGGTAAACTACTGGACGATCCCACTTATTATTTGGACAGCAGTCGATATTTATGTACCGTCACCGGCATCAATATAATGTCAGATATTTTTGCGGCCTTTGATTCATCATATTATTCAGCAAAAATATCTGACACGCTCTTACGGCTCTAGGAATAGAGTTGTCATCAGATATATTTGCGACCTTTGTCCCATCATATATTTATGCCGGTGACTGTCATAATCATAATCATTTATTTTGCTAAAACATACACAAAGATCGTACAATTGACATGTCAGTGGTAATAAAATTACATGTATGTATGTTCCGTCACTATATGGCATGCAAAACTTACAATAAATTTATAATATTAGATTACATTCAATTTAATATTTATAACAAAAAAACTACGAATGAAAATATTATTAATAATACACAACTTGATAAATTAAAATAACCTAACTACTAGTATATACATATATAAACATTCACATTAGTCATAAATCTTCTCGAAATATTCCTGCAAAGAGTAATAGGGTCTATCTAGTAAATAACGTTTAAGCTTCTTTGAGAACTCATTAAAATTATTACATTGTTTTATGTCATTACTTAATAAATTATAGATTTTAATTCCATTATATTCAATGCTTCTTCTAAAAAGTATATAATTATTTGAATTTGGTAAAATACTGTTCCTGTTTTTCCTTAAAGCATGCAGTCTGCTATTATTATTACACTGATATTTAGATTTGTTCTTATGGACAAATATGCTAACTAAGAAGATATATAATGATATTACTGTCATTATCTTATGTTTAACAAACATTGGACGACAGTGTTCCTGGGGTTTAGCTTTATCAATACATCTTATGGCTTTCTTTTGCAATATTAATATAGTATTTATGAGAACACTGTTTCCCCACACCTCTAGACCATATCTTAGAATGCTCTCAAAATGTGCAAAATATACTACTTTCAGGTCTGTTGAATTTAGAATCTTGGACAGATTTTTTAAAGCGTAGGTAGTACAAGCTAGTCTCTTTCTTAGGACATCTATTTGATTCGACCATCTCAGCTGGTTGTCTAACTCAATGCCGAGAAATTTTGTATTTTCTACTTTTGCTATAGGCAGTGGCAGGTCATAGGAAATGCTGTTTGTATGTCTGCAAAAAGTTACGTAGTTGGTTTTATCTATATTCATTTTGAGTCCATTACTTTTAAACCAATGTAATAACTGTGTCCAAGTAATACTTATGTCAGATTTAAGTGTGGAAATGCCATTATTTTGAACTATTATACTAGTATCGTCTGCATATAGGTATGCTTTGCCGAACGATATATTATAGGGAAGGTCATTTATAAAAATAATAAAAAGTAATGGTCCTAATACGGATCCTTGTGGGACACCACAGTAAATTTGTTTGTATTCCGAATCAATATATTGTACGCATCCCGAATTTTTTATGCTCCGTATTTGAACATACTGAGTTCTATTTGTTAGTATGACATAAGCAAGTTCAAAACGGAGCCCCTGATTCCATAGTATTGTAATTTGTCAATAAGCATAGAATGATTGACGCAATCGAATGCCTTGCTGAGGTCACAGAAAATCCCAGCACATTTGTGGCTGTAATGCAGGAAATCTTTAATACTATCAATCCTCAATGAAGCAACATAATACGGAGTATAAATGTAGTAGGGGTAAAAACTGGCAGTTTACAGCTGAAGAGCGATCCTTTCCAGCCAATCTCTGGGTACACTAGAAATAAAAAATAGTACATTACTTACCTAGGGCGGTTAAACAAAGAATGTCTCAGATCGCAGGTATTTGACGCCCGAGCCGAAGGCAAGGGCGATAAATATGCGCTCTGAGGCTTTTTTTATTACCGCCCGTGGTAAGTACAAAATTTTACGTCTCTATCTGGCCAGGAAGTGGGGTTTTCCTTCCTACTTTATGGCCAGGTATGACGTAAAAATGTATTTGCTACATTATTTATTACTTGCTTTGCTAATGGATATATTATTGGCATAAAACTGTGCCGAATGTATCCCCTATAAATGTCGCTCAATAATCCCTATACGTGGTCACACTATCATATCAGAATAGGGTAGCCACGCGTCAATAAACATCGACTTTAAGGTCGACATTCGCGTGATCACTCTCGCTTGCTACTAACAATTCTGTAGGCGTCTGCGGCACTGAGCAAGCGATTCTGATCCGTAGCATTGTGATGTACGGACATATGAGCGTTGGGATTTGCGACATGCGTCGGGATTGGATTGGCTTTAGGGTGAGCCGAGTTCTGCGGGGTTAGAGGATACCAAATATTGTAAAGTTACGATGGACATGATGTAAGACGATGCCATATTTCAAACTGTGTTACGTTACTTTCCGGATATCGTTGCCACTAAACTTATAATTATTTTGGGAAAATCATAGTTTAAACTTTACAATGTTTAAATGATATTTTTTTAGGGGAGGGGGGATTTTTAGGTTTAAATAATAAAAAAAATTAGGAGACAATCTTACACAAATCATATTACCTCTATTGTATAATCTATAAGACTTGTGTTACGAGTAGACTATGATATATTTAATACACAATACATTTTTAAACAGTCTAGTTTTATAAGTATGCAAACTGTTAATGAATCAAATATATTGTGTTTTTTTCTATACAGTGAACTATGATATATTTTTAATCTGTTTCTGGGTGTCTACCGTGTATGTACGCCTGATCAAATAAAATTGCAAAAAATTTGAATGAAAGTACAACGAGGTACCCAAAGGTTACAAATAGCTGAGCTCGTAAAAAAATCACATTCCCATGCTAAATTCCATCCATTTAGGAGATGATTTTAGGGATAAGATTTACGTAGTAGTTATTCTGTTTTGCTTCTGGGCTCGTTACTATTACCGTAGTAATTTTCGTCTAGGTACAGTAGAAAAGGTAATAACGGGGCACTTAGAAAATCAAAGTTAAGTACTTTCACATTTATAGCAAATAGAATATACATACCTACCGTCTTCAAATCCGTGAGAAACATATTTCAGCACCTTCTATCCTAGATCACACGTGTATCTCTTACATAAGACGTGGCCTGAAACGGAGGAAAAGAGCTTACATAAATAATAGATCTGTTATGCCACAATCTTCATACATAAGTAATAAATGTTTTCTGACGGAGTTCGCCTATAAATCTGGTCTAGAATATGAAACATCCTCAAACGCCGACAAAACCCCAATTTTCTCCGAAAGCGCTCCAGCAGAACCATATTGGTTATGTAGACACAAGCAAATAGAACTCTTATCTTTACAAAAGTTAAGTTTCAATTCAAATGTAACAATTATGAACCGCAGTAAGTTATCCTTAACGAATGGCTTGTATTACAATAGGGAACATTACGCAAAACTCTTCGTAGGTGGCGACACTAGCAGCTTTGACATTGTATCTCGTTCGCACTTGCGGTATTGTTTATGCAAGCATCCTTGTCACTCATTTGACAATCAATTGTGCATGTGTGTGTGAATCCCTATATTCCTATACTGGTTAACTGTTAGTGGTAGTGCTGCCTCTGGCAGCAGAACATTGCAGTAAGAACATTGCAGTAATGTTCCCTATTGCGGTGTTATGTGCTATGCTAGCGTGTTTAGACGAGTCAATTTGGATTTTCATTCCAGATTGTGGTTGATAATAGCGAGGCTCAGAACACTCTTACAAAATATCCATAGCACAAATTCTAAAAAAAATATTTAAGGTTCGCCAGGACTGAGGTGTGGTAACTGCATATGCATGCTGTGTTAGGTATTAGCCCTGAGAAAATTACGGTTTTTTTGGAAATAATTCAATATCAGGCTAATTATTTGTATACGGCTATTATTTGTTATTTTAAACAAATTTTACTATTGAAATCAATAATTCTATGGACCGGAAGTTAGAAAAAAAAAACCCGCAAGCAAAAATGCTATCCGTATTTTTATAATGAAAACATATTTGAGTAGGTACACAAATTTGGAGACAACTTACTTACTACCTGAATCCAAAAATATATGCGTCAGGAAATAACGGCATTTTAATTAAATATTTACGACCTTCAGATAACATTGAATTTCATCTGGCATATAGAAAGGTTTATTCATTAACAAAAATAAGTGGATTATGCGCGTATCCCAAAGAACGTATATAGACTTAGTCAATTACAAAGTAAAGAAAGTTTATACCATTTTCGCCTGATTTTTACGGAATTTATGAAGATTACTTTTCATTATTTTTTACCGTATCGGTATTAAATTTAGGTGGTTTATTAATGAATATTTAGTCAAATTACCCAACCTATTTTTATACATACATACATACATACATACATATAATCACGCCTCTTTCCTATTTTTGGTGTAAAAATATGGCTGATATCGATATTTATTGTTGTGTTCTCATAGAGCGAAACCGTAAAGTTCTCAGGGTACATGTAATCTCCACTTATAATAAATCTCTAAATTAAAAAAAGAATCAGCCAGTTTGAAACTAAGCTTTGCGCGGTTCGAATGTTCTCAGCATCCCATGAACGGAAAAATATGAAACATTTTATATAGGTACATTATTATTCTAGCTGCAACTTAGGATAGTTTTTATCCGACTGCGACAGTTAATTAATTTTCCGAAATATACGACTTCATTTAATTTTTCATTTATTTTTATTGAAATCAAACGCTGCTCCAACTGTCAGCTATAATAACCGTCAAATTTTCGTCAAAATGGCGTAATTGCTTTGCCTTTCACTTATTAATAATTTAAATCCCGTCTACGATAGACCTTTACGAGACAAATGCTAAAATATAAACCATAAAAAAATATTCGATTCTGATATGAGAACTTATATGCGCAAATGTCGTTTTATGTCGTAATTTCAATAAATGAAATCAACAAATTTGAACAATATAATTAACACGAATTTGTTTTTTTTGAATGACAATGGCACGCGCTCGGCGCATTCAGCCAAAGTACCTGCGGCGCTACCACGAAAACCGATACTCAATGTTTATATATTTGCATCCCTGTCACTCGAGTATGGTTAGTGCGATAGAGATAGAGATACCCGAATATTTTCGAATTCCGAAGTTCGTGGTTATAGCTCAGGAATCGAAAATATGGTAAATAATCATAATGTATTTTCTCGAAAAAGAATTTAAAATAAATGTAGTCAAATGGAGAAAAAAACAAAGCAAGAGGTTATATAGGTAATGATTAAGTTATAAGAGTCCAAAGTTTTAAGAGGGGGTATGTTCTGTCCCTTTTCCGCAAAACGCACCTTCATATGAAACGATTGTTTTTTACTATGACGCTCGAGTATATTGACGTCACAGTCCCTCATCGTTTTCTCACTCTAACAAGCGACATTAAAACGGATGTAGCTTCATAATTTTTTGAGATATTTGAATGGGAGTTTCATTATCTTCTATCTATTTATACATAATAAATGCCTATGTCCTGACTGACTTATTCACTCACTCACTCACTCACTCACTCATCAACGCACAGCCGAGACTACTAATCTTAGAGAGTTGATTTTTGCACAGTATGTTGCTTTTATAACGTGGGCTAGGGATAAAAAGGGATTTTTGAAAATTCTACCCCTAAGGGGGTAAAATGGGGGTGCAAAGTTTGTATGGGAGAACCTTTTTTTTTTGAGCTATAGACTTAAACTTTGTAGAAAAATTAGTTATTAGAATACAAATGAAACACTTTCAGCGTTTTGGAAAATTCCACCCCTACGGGGGTAAAATAGGGGTGCAAGGTTTGTATGGGGGAAACATTTTTTTTTTAAATAGAGACTTAAAACTTTGTAGAAAGATCAGTCATTAGAATACAAATAAAGAACTTTCAGGGTTTTAGAAAATTCTACCCCTAAAGGGGTAAAATAGAGTGCAAAGTTTGTATGGGAAAAACTACTTTTTTTTTAAATAGAGACTTAAAACTTTGTAGAGAAATTATTCATTAGAATACAAATAAAGTACCTAGATTCAGTGTTTTAAAAAAATCTACCCCTAAGGGGGTAAATAGGGGTGCAAATTTTGTATGGGGGAAACAATATTTTTTTTTTAAATAGAGACTTAAAACTTTGTAGAAAGATTAGTCATCAGAATACAAATTAAGTACTTTCAGCGTTTTAGAAAATTCTACCCCTAAAAATAGGGGGCTAAAATAGGGGTGCAAAGTTTGTATGTGGGAAACTATTTTTTTTAGCTAGAGTCCTAAAACTTTGTAGAAAGATTATTTAAATACAAAGAAAGTACTTTCAGCGTTTTGGAAAATTTCACCCCTAAGGGGGTAAAATAGGGTGCAAAGTTTGTATGGGAAAAACATTTTTTTTTTTAATAGAGACTTAAAGTTTTGACGAAAAATTACTTATTAGAACATGAAAAATACTACATTCGGCGTTTTACAAAAATCATTCCCTAAGGGGGTTAAAAAAGGGTGCAAGGTTTGTATGGGGAACACTTTTTCTGAGCTAGACACTTAAAACTTTGTAGAAAGATTACTTATAAAAATACAAAAAAAAAGACTTTCAGCGTTTTGAAAAAATCTATCCCTAAGGGGGATAAAAAGGGGTGCAAAGTTTTTATCAGGGAAAGTTTATGTTTTTGAGTTAGAGACTTGAAACTTTGTAGAAAGATTACTTATTAAAATACAAAAAAAGAACACAAATAGTTTTAGAAAATTCCACCCCTAATAGGGTTAAAAAGGAGAGCAAGCTTTGCATGGGCAACACTTTTTTTTGAGTTAGACTTAAAACTTTGCAAAAAGATTACTTATTAGAATACTAAAAAAGAACTTTCAGCGTTTTAGAAAACTCCATCCCTAAGGGGATCCTTAAGAAGGGTAGCCAGTGTTGTGTGGGAAAAACTTTTTTTTTACTAGACTTAAAACTATTCAAAATGTTCCTTATTAAAATTAATAATAAAGTACTTTCAGAGTTTTAGAAAATTCCACCCCTAAGGGGGTTAAGAAAGCTTTGTATGGGCAACACTTTTTTTGAGCTAGAGACTTAAAAGTTTACGAAAAAAGTTCTTTCAGCGATTAGAAAAATTCAACCTCTAAGGGGGTTTAAAAGGGGGTTCAAATCTTAAATGGCGAGCAATAAATTTTTAAAGTGTCAGTAAGAGATTTTTAACTTCGGTCTTATTCTGTACGTTAAAAGACTACAAAACTGATTTCAGAGTTTTTCCAAATTCATCCCCTAAAAGTGTTAAAATTGGTTCAAAGTTTGAGTATTTCAAGGCATTTTTAAAGTATGAGATTTTTAACTTTGGTTTTAGACTGTTTGTTCACAAACTAGAAAATGAACATCAACTTTTTTTTTAATTATCCCCTAAAAGAGGGTTCAAATTTTGTATTGAGAGAAATCATTTTCTAAGACGATAAAAAGTTCTACGCGGACGAAGTCGCGGGCAACAGCTAGTATATATATATGTTAAGACAATCCTAGTTCAGTAATAAACGGACCTTACTACACGGCCTACACGACGTTCATGTCTATCATTATATCGATACCTGCATACTCAAAGGGCGTAGCAGCCATTACAACCACAGGCTGTTACTTTAGGTTTATACGTTGGTATAGGAATATTATTATTCGATAATATGATCCTGTGATAAATCGTCCATTACCTAACTCACTTGCTTGTGTAAACCACAATTGCCAATTTCGCGCACCCCTTAACTGAATGTGTGGCAACTGTGGTTGCCAAGCGAAGTACGGGCACAGAATAAATCTGGGGGCACGGCAGTGCCCCCGCCAAGTCGAGCAAAACAAAGAGGCACGGCCGTACCATCCTTTTCTCGAAGCCATTCAGGCCATTTTCAACATCCTGTAATTTTGTGCTGGCCTAAAGCTAGAACCCTGAATTTTCAGGAACATGTAGGGCATAATATGGCTAACATATAATATCAATAACATTTAATTTGAACTTTTAGTTTAAGAACTATCGTCTGGGGGCACGGCAGTGCCCCCGCCAAGTCGAGCAAAACAAAGAGGCACGGCCGTACCATCCTTTTCTCTAAGCCATTCAGGCCATTTTCAACATCCTGTAATTTTGTTCTGGCTAAAGCTAGAACCCTGAATTTTCAGGAACATGTAGGGTATAATACGGCTAACATATAATATCAATAACATTTAATTTGAACTATTAGTTTAAGAACTATCGTCCGTCAAAATTCGTTAGTTTTGTCACTGACATATTCACTGATAATGATCACGCTAATTCTAAGGTACTTCTAGCAGACCCACAAGCTCCAATTCCAAACGTAATTCGTTTTTAGCCTAATAACTCATAAAAAACCTAAAAATATTGCAATTACGTTTCGTTTCAGAGATATACAAACTGCTTAGGTAAGTTTGTAATCATATACAAATACATATGATTACAAAGTTACTTTTGCAGTTCCTTCCTGCAAAACTATACAAACGTTATTTGCGGTTGGTAAAATAACATTCCCATACAAAGTCTACAAAAAGAAATGAGATCCCATAAAAAAACATTCCATGTAAAAAATAGGCCAAGTCTCGAAACTCTTTCACAGTAAAAAGTGGTGAAATATTTCGTAAAGCCAAGTCAGGCATTCTTATTAATCTTTATTTGCTTGCTAAATAAAACTTTGTGACTTGGCAATCACACTTACATAGTTTTAGGTACCTATGCAAAAATTAGTAAATGCAGTAGTGTGATTCCCAAGTTGCAGAATTTTATTAAGCAAGCAAATAAAGATTAATAAGAATGCCTGACTTTGCTCTACGAAATATCTCACCACTTTTTACTGTGAAAGAGTTTCGAGACTTGGCCTATTTTTTACATGGAATGTTTTTTATGGGATCTCATTTCTTTTTGTAGACTTTGTATGGGAATGTTATGAGAGACACCCGCTACCACGATATAACAACAAAAGTAAATATGATCGCAACGGGGAACAAAAAAAAAGTGTCGTTATTAGAAATTAAGTTTCATGGTAGGAGGCGTCATTGTTCGCTATTGACTCCTTATTTGGCGTCCACTATAACATACCGGGCCGGACCGGTAGGCCGGAATAGTACTTGTAGCGGCGCGGCGAAATCACGGAATAAGACACCCCTGGTATGGGCGGCTTTGAAAAACAATTTTTGAAAGCAATTTAGGCTACCTTTTTTAAATTCCGAAATCAAGTGTGCGGTTAGGACACATGTTTCTTGAATTGTCGTTTGGTTTTGTAACTTGGATTATCTAAATTATGCTACGGATTCGTAATACAAAGCAACCGTTGCCATTTTTTCTCGAATCTCTGCTTTCTTTGACTCTATTATTTGTAATTTTAGATTCAAAAGTCATAAGTACCTACACTGTATGTACCTACCTATTTCCCAATCATTATCATTGTAATGTCAGCAAAGCGACATCTAGAGCTGTCACTAACTCTATGTTAAGTACTAACACATAAATAACCTTAAACCATAACCCTCCCACTTGGCCGTAGTTGGGTAAAATTGAAACGCGGAATGATATAATATCCGGCGGAAGCGTAGGTCGCGCGTGCGCGGCGCGATCGACCGGGGCAACATGGGCCCGCGAGATCGCGCGATACCGAAACATGCTTTATGACGGGTTAGGCCCAAGACGGGTTTGTTAACTGGCGATGTAGTGCCGATATCGGTTACAATTATTGTATATTTACGTGCTATGTAAGTTAGCCGAGATTCAACTACACATTAGTAGCGAATTAATCTCAGATTAAACGTCAACATTGCTTCTTATTGGTCGAATCTGGCGTATGCGGTGGTAAGTGTGTAGGGTAAGTTGGTTGTCTACAGGGGCCCATTTCTCAAAAAGTATTAGCCTAATAATACTCGTGTTTTGTCTCATTTTTTGGTTTTATTTACTAGACAAAACACTAATATTATTAGACTAATACGAGGAGGACGAGACTATGGAACACTTATTGAATGAATGTCATGCCCTTGCCAGACAAAGAAAGAACTACTTTGGTAACAGTTACCCGCAACCAAAGGAATTCAAGGTGCTCCCGGCGAACTGCATCATCCGCTTTGTGGAAACGATGGAGCAAGCCAAATGCACAAAAGATCCCACTGGGTCGAAGTGCATCCGAAAGGGCCCTCACCTAGATAAGAGAAGATAAGACTAATACGCTTTGAGAAATGGGCCCCAGGGCTTCAATTTGCATGCTTACCAGCACCTAGCATACAGACTGCCGGTAAGCAGACACCGAAACAGGCTTGCGACTCCTGAATAAGTTTCTGTCAAAAAAATAATTTTTGGTACATGCTTTTATTGCCGACTGCACTTTTCTGTGTACCATCGTCAACTACTCATTGAGACGATTCTAACGAGCCCAAACTCAACGGGGTTACGTCGGTTATATACTGAATTCCCATGGCCACCTTCTGTCTCCATCATCAGATCAGCTCGATGGTACCATAATATTGAATTGCCATTCAAACTATACTAATAACCAAAATTTCAGCTCAATCAAAGTGACTGAAAAATGGATTGCAAATTTTGACGGACAACTTACATATATGTAAGTTGTCCGTCAAAATTTGCAATCCAATCCATAAGATATATCTTACATGCATACGAACAGGTCAAGTTAATATAAAGCTTGTAATAACAAGCGTGTAACCGACCCTATATTGATTCGAAAGTTCACTGTGTTGAAATGCAGGTGCCCTTTATTTCAATTTCAAAGGCACTGGCGACCTTACTCACCATAACATACATACAGAGCCAGCTAATAAATAACAACGTAGAAAAGTTGCAAATCCCCCGACATTTTCATTTCAAAGTTCAAATTCTCAAAAACGGCTTTACCGATTCTGTTGACACGTAGCAAGAACCATCAATCACGTCAGCTTGCGGATAAAAAAAAACGCATTCAAATCGGTTTATTCGTTTAGGATCTCCTAAACGAATGGACACAAACACACAGATATAAAAACACACAAACACACAGACACGTCAAACTTATAAGACCCCTCTTTTTGCGTCGGGGGTTAAAAATTTAATAAGGTGAAAAAGAAACATCGTATCGTACAAGAGCTCCTACGCATATATTATGTACAGTCGACGCCAAAAATATGTTTACAGTTTTCGCCTTATTACATTGGAATAAGGTGCAAAAGTGTAAACACATTTTTGCCGTCGACTGTACAACGATAAGCGATATAAACTCGACGATACGCCTTCTGATAATATATTCTAGCAGCACTCAGTGGTTTGACAACCGAACCGCAGCCAATTCAGCTGTCAATTGGCAATTGAAGCGAATATGAACACAATTCGGCCGTCAAAGGATTTCTTAGAATTTAATACGGCATTGAAACGAAAATGACTACCTACAGTGCTACAGTACCTACCTACTCGTACCTGTTAAAAAAGCTCATAAAAAACTCAAGTATTAGTGTAGGAACTAGTTTTTGTGATGGGCCAGTGGAATAAACTCTTAGAATGAATAATAGTATTCTTTTGCACAAGTTCTTTTTTTCGGACGCGTGACTTTTTCGAACAGACTAAGAGATTCAAGCTATTGATACTTTATACAAGTGGAGAAAAAATTTTGATTGAATATTGTGTTATTTTTCCCAGCATTTTCAGTTTAACGACGAGGTGCAGTCTTGTGATCGAATTTCCCGACCCGTTCATTTTCTGATAACTGAGCCTTCTGCATCTGTTTATGTTAAAAATAATGAGTCGACCCTTTCATGGTTTATGTTTACTACACAAGTCGGTACACATAACTCTCGTCTCTTTAATTAAAAGTACCACGGGACTTAAATACCCAATTTGAACTATAATACCGCTAAAAGTCTGTAGTATTTCCTTCTTATTCAGAGAACGTAAAATGCCACTGATAAATAAAAAGTATTTTGTCCCGCTCTTAAGAACACAAATATCAAAGTGACAGATAAAGTTAAACGAATTTTAACGGTATTTTAGTTAAAATAGGTATACAACGTGTTCATGACAATTTTCGTTAATTGCAAGGGGGCATAGTTTAGATCAAATAAAGTTAATTTTTCCAAGAAAGTAGTATCTTAACTCTTACTGTTATCAAGATATTCAATGTTTAATTTTATAAATTTTGCAGATTTAACCGGTGTAAAGGGGCTCTTAACTGTGACTTCATAACAGCTTTTTAAATTTTGTAAGGTTCCTATACACTACAAAAAGGTTTACAAAGTGAGTTCTTTCGATATAACATATTTTTTACATTCATATTTTTTATTTCTTGTATTTCAAGACCCTTGTACAATAAGACAATAACCTTTAAAGCTACATTAAATGAATTTGTACAATAAAAAAATATTTTAGTTTTTTTTTCTCAATAAATTGCTAATTTGTTTCTGTGAATGTACCAAGCACTGTGTCGAAGTTAAATCATATGAATAAAAACACCCTGTATATAATAACATATAATATAATATTTATTTATTTATTTATTAATAGGTTTGTTGAACGTCAATGAATACGTCTATTTATCTGTACCACTTTGATATTCGTGTTTGTAAAATAGGGAAAAAACACAAAAAAGGCACGGGACGAAGACCTCTCTACAATGATACAACTTGATTTTTTTTCGAAGCAACGTGACGTTGTATAGGCATCGGCAGCTCTCTTTAATAAATATATAATATACGTCTATACCGTGGCTGTCTGCAGCTGGCAATGATTAGCATTTTTACAGGAGCTCATTAATTCCGAACACGATTTCGTTCGAGTTCCATGCCATTACACTTTCTACGAGTCCGATTTTTCCTCTTCTTTTACTTACGGAGACATTTTTCGAGTTTAATTAGTTTTAAAAGCTTAAAAGAACCGAGAGAGAAAAGTTCTTGAAGATACAGCTTATTTACCTTACATTTGTTTTTTTAGGGTACCGTGCCTCAAAAGGAAAAACCCTTATAGGACCATTTTGTTGTCCGTCTGTCAGTCAGTCAAGACCCTTTATCTCGGGAACGCCTGAAGGCATTAAGTTGAAATTAAAACATATGGTTCAAGTCTACAGTCCCATGAAGCTGTGAAAAAATCAAACTTCTAAGTTAACGTAAAAAACAAATACGGCAGTTTATGCCGTCTGTCTGTCTGTCAAGACTTTTTATCTCGGGAACGCCTGGAGGTATCGAGTTGATGGAATTAAAACTAATATACTTAGGCCTAAGCCATAAGCTGTGAAAAAATCGAACTTCTCTCTTCGGTTTATATCGCAAAAAACGTATATTTCGACACTCTCAAGGGAATCAAAGTTTATAGGGTACATTCCATGTTGACTTAGAACTATTACCTACATTTGGAAAGTAATATCGTCTCATACTACAAGTACTTACAGGGAAAACTATACATTTGTATTTTTGTACGGAACCCTCGGTGGGCGAGTCCAACTTGCGCTTGCCCGATTATTTTTTTAAATGCCACAGTGGCAAACTGTAGTACAGTCGCCATCACATACATCGGTACACTATAGGTGTTCAAAAATATCGGCACATGCACCCTAATGCCTTGAAAATAGAGGTGTGTTCCGATGTTTGTGACGTGCTTGTTTGCTCCGATGTATGTGATGGCGACTGTACGTCCTATGTATCATTCGAATGATTTTTTAAAGTTCTCCATGAGCTGTAGTGACCTCACCGTCAAGAACATAATACTACATTCAGGTTTTAAAGCAGTGTTGCTACGGTGGTCTTGTAATAGTACATTACATCAGAGGCCGGGAAACACGGATTTCCAGCCAAGTTGGAATAGATCATCGGATAGAGCTACGAGGCCGGGAATCCGTTTTCACGCAGAGGCATGTATAGTGCTTTTCTCAAACATGCAATGAAATAAATAAATAAAGATTCAAAACTCAAACTAATTTTCATGGCTGAATGCCGTGATACTGTGCCACAAATAGTGAAATGAAAATTAAAAAGGTACTTTGCAGGCCTAGGCCTGAAAGTTGTATGAAATCCCATTTCAGGCCGCCTCGAGATGCTGCGCCCGAAAAAGGATACTTCCGAGTCTAATATAAGGAACGTAAAGAGAATATTTATTTGCATGTTTGAGAAAAAAATATTTTACAGTTGGGATGCTCCAAAAACTTAGATGACCAGCCCTCCATCTCCTCGAAAATTATCTTCATTCCGGTTCAAATCTTTTAAATTGCAAATTTGGCAATCTTGGCAGTCATAACTGCAAATATTAGTATTCTGGCAACCTCCGCTGTTCCAACCACGCTGTTTGAGACGCCTTAGCACTATCCGACATCGGAAGTTGTTTGTGTAAGGCAATGATGTAATATAAAAAAAGCGGCCAAGTGCGAGTCCGTACCATTATCTATAAAAACATTTATTTTATTCTGTTATTAGTATTTATTGTTATAGCGGCAATCTGTGAAAATTTCAACTGGAATTATCACGGTATCAGTGAGATACAGCCTGGTGACAGACAGACAGACAGACAGACCGACGGACAACGGAGTCTTAGTAATAGGGTCCCGTTTTACTATTTGAGTACGGAACCCTAAAAATACATTATGGGGCCTGTAACAGGAGCAAATAATGAAACGGTGGATTAAGCCAATCAGTAATCAGTTCCAAGTGGTTTATAAAAAAACAAAATAAAAAAATAAAGTATCAGCATACGAGGGTTCTTTTACTTAACTGGAATACATTATTTTCCATTTGAAATAAATAAATAGAATTCTTGTAAAATATTTTAATTATTTGAATAATGTGTGAATCGTGCAAGTTTAAATCAATATAATCTTGTAAATGTTTAAAAAAACTCAAAAAAACTATAGAAAACAAAGACACTATAATTACTACATATGTGCCCAGTGTTCTATCAAGATATTTAATGACTTAAATGATATGATATCGTGATGTAATAAGCTTTGCTTAGTTTGGGACTAGGTCGATTTGTGTAAGATTGTCCGCAAATATTTATTTATGTTTAATTTCATTACCTATACTTAGGGTAGGGATCATAACTTTAAGTTTTTTCTTTTTCCGTATTCAATAATTTTCAAACACTTGGGACCGATATAGGATAAGTGCGGATATTCTATAGAGTAATCCTTAAAACTGTTTGCTCCTGTTACGGGCCACATCCCGCATAACATTACCTCTCACATTTGAGACGAATCTAGCCTCGTGTTTTTGCACTGACATATAAATTACACAATATATAATTTTTAGATCTTGGAAAAACCGGAAGATAAAGTATCGTCCACTGGCGAATAAGAATCTCCTGAACCGGACGTACAGTCGACGTCAAAAATATGTGTACATTTTTAGCCTTATTACAATGGAATAAGATGCAAAAGAGTAAATCTTTGATATCGACCGATATTAATCTAACATTACAGTCCACAGCCATGTCATCCATACTCAACCTTTTTTCTAAGGGCCACATCTGAGGAGCCATGTGTTTTTATACTAGGATATAGGACATACACACCGCCAATTTCATAGGTAAGGACCTAATATAAATAATAAGGTGGATTTCACACTAACCTTTCATTTGTGATTGTTTAGGATCTTTTTCACATTTATTAGTCACCTTCATGCATTCATTTCAGGAACGATTGGGTGTATTCATGTATGTATACGGTGCCCTAAACCCACGAGTTGATTATTAACACTTTCACTGCCTGGAACCCGCCTGGTGGGCGTCTACGATTATTGATTATAAAAAATACGTAAACACGACTTTATCGTTGAGGGCGTAAGGTATGGTAGGTCGAAATCGGTTTCATAACGCTTAAGTCACCATGTGGATGTACCTGCCTGCGAAAAGTCAAATTTAAATTGATAATTATACTTGCAAAATGTAAGCCACTTCGAAATCGTTGATTAAAAATGTAATCTTTTGAGGTTATTTTAGGGCTTTGGCGTTTAACGGAAATTTCACGGGAAGTGTATTCCAACGTTTTAGTGGGTGTACATTGTACTCATGACGAAGCCTGGTTTAGAATTCTCGCGAATAAGCGATCCAAGAGGCACCAGCATAGCACCTGTTCCCCGCGAGCAAGTTTCATTTGCATGACTTGCGGTCGTGCGTGCCGCTCCCGTATCGGCTTATATAGCCATAAGAGACGTTGTCTCTCCCCTTAACACTGTTTTTATAGTCTGTAATAGACTGAAAGGCATATGATGATGATGATGATGACATTGTACAATCACCATTGCTCACTTCGTAACATGCAAGGGTGTACAGTGATTTCCGAACTTAAACACTTTGACAAAATGACGGCTAAATAACAAGCAAAAACAGTTCATAAACCCCAACTACGTAAAAATAACTGATATACAAGAACAAATGCTTTTTTTGCGTGCCACATGACGGGCGACGCAGACGGGGCCGACCTAGACGGAGATGGCGGGACGACCTGGATGTATTCCTCAGCAATTGGGCGGAAAAGGCATCTAGTAGGGATGCATGGAGATCACGAAAAGAGGCCGCAACAGGCTCATAAAAAAAAAAAGGTAGCCTCTGTCACCCGGAGCATAATTTCAAATCGATTGACATATCATTTATCAAAATCAGTTGTGTATCTTAAACGCTACTGTTGAATACACGTAAATACAAACATGGAATGCTAAAAACATATCAATACCCTAGCACACAACCGTACTAAGTAATTACGGGGAAAAAAGTGGTGTAATTAGGATGTTAGTGCACAAAACATAAAGTTACAATTTAAGTGACAAATAAAATGTAATTAGTACGACTGTGAACTGGGTGTAGGTCAGGCAACGAAAAGGTATAGAGGGAAATGCTTGCAGGAACACAATAGGCTTGTGACCTAAGATTTATTTACGATGCCATTCAAACCAGTTTTTGGAGAGGAACAAATGTTTGTATGAGAGCAACTACAATTAAAGTAAGTAAATACTCAAAAAAATGTGTTAAAGACGGACCTCGCTGGTGGCAGGCGAAACACTTCATACTAATTGACGTTAAAGTATGACGTCACACGTTGCAATTTATACTTATCGTTGTATGGAAAATCAAGTAAATTGCTAATTCGGTCGCGAAATACTGCGTTTAGGTATATAGTGTCATACAATTTTGTTTCTATAAAAGCGTAAGGATTCTATTGATAGCTTTAAATTTACTCTTTGACAATAAAAATAAATGCATATTTTTCTAAACTTTCAAGGTCCATATCTTTTTATGATTTTATTAATATTTTTTAGTTTATACTTTATTACAATAATTAGATGGTTTACTATCCATTCAGCAACACTGCGTTGTCAACTTACTTAAAATGACGCAACTACCCTATTTTTGACTTTGGAACTTGGTTTGGACTAGTTAGGAGATCCCTTCCTTTCGGCTTTGCCGTAGGCAGCCAAAAAATGGACGCTCTTTGATCATAAAAACTGTGACGTAGTGCCACCATGTATCATTAACACGGATTAGTAATAATAATAACTACGTACACTAGAGCGCATTCTCCACTGCACCACGCTTACAACTTGGGGGGACCTCCAATCGCACGGGCGTCGTCCGTGCGTGATCTGGGGCTACACGTTGCACCTGACTTGTCTTTCCGAAAGCAAATTATTGAAACATGCAAAAAAGCCTTTCAGAATTTAGGTTTTGTATTAAGACAAACAAATAATTTTTATAATGCCGCTACAGTAAAAGTCCTTTATAACGCACTTGTCAGGAGCAGGTTGGAGTGTGGCGCGATCATATGGAATCCACACGAGACGAAGTACAATCTGATGATCGAAAAGATACAAAACAAATTCACCAGGTATCTATATTTGAAAGAATACGGAGTATATCCATTCTATCCCTTGATGTACCCAACGCTTTTTGTCCTCGGTATGGTCGGCTACACCAAGTTGGAAGTAAGGAGGAACTTAGCATTGGCTACATATGTGTTCAAGGTGTTACGCGGTATGTTACATATCCCCGGCGTGCTAGAGTCGCTGGCGCTAGTGGCTCCATGCGGGCCGCGGCGGCGCGCACCGCGCTTGCTCGCGCGCCCCGTAGCGCGCACCAACCTGCTCGCTACTGCACCCATTGTCCGAGCCATAACCATACTTAACCAGCTTTCAACTAAAATAGACTTATTTAATTGCACTCTGACTGAGTTTACAAGAGCCGCAAGCAGACAATTATGTTTTTCGTAAATATTTGTATATCGTGACTTTGTAGCTTTAAGTATTGATGTTTTATTTTTTGTGTTAGTCTTAATCTTTTATTGTTGTGTACATATCACGTGTTGGACTAGTCTGTAAGCGATATGTATATTTATACTACTAAATAAATAAAACTAATTAAGTGCGGTAATATTTTATGCGTCCGAATTACGACGAAGTTTGTTTGGAAATTAGTTTGCTCGGAAACTAGACATAACTTCAATTAGTTGGTTACCTATAGTTTAGTTGTTTATATTCCCTCAGGGTATGAGGGTAATTTTTTAGTGTATCTAACTGTGAACATTTTATACATAACGTTAATGAAAATAAATTTATATTTTTTCACGAATTTATAACATAGATTCTGTAAAAAGTGTTTCCGTTTTCATTTTTCTTGATTAGTATAAATTTTAAAGTGGCCTTAGATTTATTAAAATAAGTAAAAACCATAAGGCTACAATAACACAATCATTTCGACATTTTAGTATTTAGTTAGCCTCCAATTAGCAAGTTTAATACTGGCACTTACTTACCTATTAAATATTTAACCGGTTAATTATGTAGACTCACTTTAAATGTTACTTTTTAAGATACAATATGGTACACTCAGCGTCAAATTCTTTGTAGCGACCAAAGTAGTCAAATAGTTCGGTACACCATATATTTAGTATGGTGTACCGAACTATTTGGCCACTTTGACTGCTACAGAGTATTTGACGCTGAGTGTACATACATAATTGCAAAACTAGCTGACCGCGCAGATACGCCCGTGTATACAAAAAAAAAAGGGAGAGCCACTGATAAAATATAGTCTATGTCTATACTGAAAATCCACTCTATTAAATATAGGTAAAAATAAGTTTCTGTCAGAAAAATTGTTTTTGGTACAAGCTTTTATTGCTGACTGTACTTTTCTGCATACCATCATCAACTACTCATTGAGACGATTCTAACGAGCCCAAACTCGATGGGGTTGTGTCGTTTTATTGCGGAGTTCCTATGGTCACCTTCCAGCTCTAGGATCAGATCAGCTCCAAGTCATCATAATATTGCATTGTAATGCGATATACATATATGCTTGCAAAATTTCAGCTCAATTGGATAACGGGAAGTGACTGAAAAATGGATTGCAAATTTTGACGGACAGCTTATTTACATACATACATACAAACAGTGCAAGTTAATATAAAGCTTGTAAAAAATATTCGATCAGTCGTTTCGGAGATTGCCCCTACGTACATTCGGCCTCGTAAGTTGCTGAACACCTAAGTACCTTGTCGTTTTTACTCGATTGACAATTTCATATGGCAATTTAACATGACGTTTAATGCGACACCGCACAAAGGTGTCAATTAGTAAGCTCATACAGTCAAGGAACTTAATTCCCTACCCATTTCATTGAAATGTCGTTAGACATTCGCAATGCATTAAGGTCGAAAATTATATTTCAGTAATAGTATTGAGATGTCAATACGTATTATTTGTCAATTCACATTACTGATAAACTCTTTGCGAAAAGTTATCATTTGCTTTTCTACATGTGTCATGTGTCAGTGTCAATCGAGACAATTGTAAAATAATTTTTGTACTCGACGATTAAAATATGTGTATTAAGATTTCATAGAGAATACTGCAACGTCACTCTTTTCATTGTTGTAGTCCATGTTACTGTCGAAACAATCGAAATAACTACTTTTCGACACGCTCCAGACAACTAAAATAAATTCGACCAATCACGTGGCTGCTTTACTGAACTGTAATGAATTGGACCAATAGAATCGCTTTGATGTCGTACGCTCGTTGATGTCTTTTAAGATATCAACAAGCGTACGAGCGATGAGCTGCACTTCGTTTCAACAGTATCGAGTTTGTTTAATTAGTTCAGTTGACTCGTAGAAAATTAATTTTAATGAACTCGTACAAAAAGTATTGTTCACAATAGTGTTATAATCAAGCTTTTTAATCTCGTACCTTACTTAGGCCACTCAGCAAGCTTCGTGACCTAAACACGGTATTCGACTAAAAAGCTCTCTATTATAACACGATTGTGAAAAATACTATTTCACGTTATTCATTTGAAAAATAAAATGCTTGCCGCTACTCGTTAAATATTAAGAGTTCAAAAATAGTGAGTTACACCAGGAAGGAATAGGGATTCATGAGATAACATGTTCAAAAGTTAAGTTCACCATGTCAACGTAGTAAATCTGTTACTGACATAATACTATCCATGCGATATGTCAAAGTAACGTCGTGCCTCGTACTCTAGCTAGCTCTTATGCCGACAGTTTGCTATACGATATTGAACCTTAGGTGGGTTGGAAATTAAATTCCTTGACTGTACAAACTTATATTTCACAGACATTATTATTAGTACTCGTATAGATACCAAATTACAAAAATAGTCACAATAACTGATTATCGGCCACAGAAGAGCCTCAACAGCGAAAGCATACCGAACCATTTACTTTATAGGGTCATTAGATATCGACCCTAAGCCATGCACCTATTTTTAGCTATCGACCCATCTGCCTCCATACCTACTTGAAGTTTTCAGGAGCACCCCATTGGCTGGGGCGCGATGACGTCACGGAGGTGTATCGACCAATGGGGAGGCTTCGTTCTGCGCATGGTTGGTGGAGGTATGCTGATCCGAAGGCGCTTTAGGACAGTCCGGGCCTGCCGTTCAGGTGTGCCAAGCTACCGCCAACTACACATAAAGGTCAATAGATTATCCGCCATTTTTATTTTTTTGAAAATAGAACGCTTTAGTCATCAGGGTGTTTAAAGTAGTGCTTTCTTTTGTTTTAGTGCTTCTATTCAGTGCGTATGCTCCAGTGTTAAAGTTACGTAATTTTTACGTAATGGGTTATGTGTGTGTGAGCGAGATACGGGAGTGAGTGAGAGGGAGCAGTAGTGATTTTTAGTGAAGGTCGTGAATGCGGTACATAGATCGGTGTATTCGAAAGTGGTCCTTATGTGGATGGGATTATGGTTAAGTGATTATTTGGGCTAGATTTCGGTATTGGTATAATAATGGAGTAGGAATTGGAATTGACTTGGAACTTATATTATTCATTAGCGTTCTATTCAAGCTTTTGTTATCAATAATATAAATCTGAAACTACATTAAACTTTACAAAGTTTCAATTAGGAATCTATAAAAAATTATATAACCCATAAATTAATGTAAAACACATCACTCGAATAACGTCATATGCTCAAAACATTTACCCATTTATATAATTATAAGAGATGTGCTTTTTTGCACTATTACCTTAGCTCTCAGAAGCATTTTCATTAATATTGCCTAATAAATAAAGGAGAAACATACAACAATATTATATAAATACATAAAATACACAGATTTAACTCAGGTTTGATCACTCAGTTTCATCTTGATTATGGAAAACGATTGTGTTTAATTCAATGTCTCTGAGTTCCATCTATCTCATTTGTTTTTAAGAAACAATATAAAATTATAATGTAATAGTAAATACTCCGTTGCCGTCGGGTCTACGATTCGTAGCATCGTAGCGCCGCGTAGCATCCGACGGCGTAGCGCCTACGAGAAGCCAAACCCTGATCGCGCTTAGAAAACATTGCGTAATGCTAAATAATAATGTAATCAAAATGAATAAGCTTTTGTGAAATATAACAATTTTGGTACAGTCACCATCACATACATCGGAGCAAACAAGCAGGTCACAAACATCGGAACACACCTCTTTTTTTATTTATTTATTTATTATGAAACAAACAGTCAATGCATTAGGGTGGTTTTCAAGGCATTTTGAACACCTATAGTGTACCGATGTATGTGATGGCGACTGTACAAGCTTACACTTTTTTTGCACAGTCATCACGTTGAAATGCTGCAAATGGGCTCAAGAACTTATCTGGCTTATTGGTGTAGGGAATCATATCAACTAGTAAACTTAGTGAAGTTTATTAGTTGATATATTCACCTAAACTACCTCCACCATCAGATAAGTTTTGTTGCCATAATATTGCACTGGTTTAAACTTACTCAATTATGTAAAATTTCAGCTCTATCGGATTGACTGACAAAATTGTTTGCCAATGTTGAAGGACATCTAGCGTACTTAGTTACGTAGTTACGAATGCTGCAAATTAAAAAAGCTTATAAAAAGGAAGCCTTATACGATCACTTCGCTGTCAGTCTGTCTGTCAAGACCTTTGTTCTGAAGCACGTGTCATCATCATCATATCAGCCGAAAGACGTCCACCGCTGGACATAGACCTCCCCCAAAGAGTGCCAAAATGACCGGTCCTGCGCCACCCGCATCCAGCGGACTCCCGCGACCTTTACCAGGTCATCAGACCACCTTGTGGGAGGCCTACCCACGCCTCGCCTTCCGGTACGTGGTCGCCACTCAAGAACCTTTCCGCCCCAACGGCCATCGGTTCTAAGTGCAATGTGCCCCGCCCACTGCCACTAAAGTTTAGCAATTCGGAGGAAGCACGTGTATCAAATTGAAATTTATATCAAAAACGCAGGTCTGCAATCGCTTGGTTGTGAAAAAATCTAATGAGTTAAATCAATAAAATATATTATACGGCCGTTTACGCATTTCATTTTGATATTCGCAAAGGAATCACAACCTACAGAGTAGGTACTTTCCATTGACCTAGAGTCATTATAAATGACAAGCAGCAACACTCAAAATAGATAAATATATTAAAAACATAAAAAAAAACTTGCAGTTTTGTTTCTCGACTACAATATAAAACTTTTATTTTGAAAACAAAGAAGATTTAAAAAAATTGCTGCCGTTAAAATGGAATGGACGGCTCCATCTATGTAGTTTGTACGGAACCTTCGATGCGCAAGTCAGACTCGCACTTGTTCAACTTTTAATTCTTACGAGTACGTAAACAATAGTTAATTAAAATCGAATTAACATACTTATATTAAAATACATTGGGCTATCCCAAGTTAACAAAAAAAGTGACACATTAATTTATTTGTGTGATGAACACGAATATTTGTTCCTGAGTCATGGATGTTTTCTATGTATTTAAGTATTTATTTCTCTATATAAGTATGTATTTCGTCGTCTAGTACCCATAGTACAAGCTTTGCTTAGTTTGGGACTAGGTTGATTTGTGTAAGATTGTCCGCAAAATATTTATTATTTAATATTAATTCATGGGCAATGCTGCGAGGGCAGCTATACACTGGTAATTTAAAAATAACAAAAGTGAACACTCTAAAAAAAAATAACAAAATTGATATCCCTTCCGATTATACCCTGCCACAAAGTTTCAAAAAAGTACATAAAGAAAAAACCTACAAGAAAATAAAATTCCTTCCCTCATGCACATTTTTCTGTAATGTGAAATTTGCGTCATTACATTACGTAGTACCGGAAGCCGGACCGGGGCCGGAAGTAGCGGAGTGCCGCACTTCCGGTTGCGCTTGAGACAAACTTATGTGACGGAAGTTGAGGTACTTCACGTTGTTTTCCTTTGTATGCGAGTTGTGTAACTTTCTTGAGGAATAAATCATGAGTCAATCACTCATGGAACTTTAAATGTCTAAGGCCTGTATACCGTCCATCTTTTTCGCATTTCAATGTGTTTTGCGCACTGATTGTGACAAGTCGATTCGCAAGCGAGAGCGTGAAACGGATTCGAAGCACGAGAGAATACTTTAAAGACAAAGTTTTAACTGACTTCAAATCATTACCCAAATCGCTTCAAGTGTGCCTCTTTCTTTCTTTTTGTAGATCTCTTTGAAGAAATCTTTGAAGAGTTCCCTCGATTTCTCCAGGATCCCATCATCAGATCCTGACCTTATGAGTAATGACTATAGGACACCTTTTCAAACAAAAAAAATTTTCCGAATCGGTCCAGACATCTTCGAGTAATCGGGGAACTCTTCTTCTTTTGCCTGGCTCCTTCCCATTTACTTGGGGTCGGCCCTTCTAATCATGCGTCACCAGGCCGGTCGGTCCTGGGTCGTCTCTGGTCTTAAATTTCCCGCTTCCATGTCTTTTCTCACTACTGCCATCCAGGTTAACCGGGGTCTGCCTCGCCCCTGGGGTGCAACAGTCATGTCTAGGACTTTTCTGGTCATGTGCTCTGGTGGTCGTCGCATCACATGGCCGTACCACCTCAATCGGCTTTCGGCTAGTTTATCTTGGATAGGCTTTATTTTGAAACTGCCTCTTATATGGTTGTTCCTTACATGATCAAGCCTCGTAACGCCACCGGCCCATCTAAGCATTTTCATTTCAGCGCCGTGTACCTTGTTTTCTTGCTGCTTTTTAAGAGGCCAGCATTCAGCTCCATGCGTCATTGCTGGGCGTACCGCTGTTCTGTATACTTTTCCCTTGATGCGAATTGGCATTTTACTGTCACAAAGCACGCCCGTGAGTTCTCTCCATTTCATCCACCCTGTGTTTATACGATGGGTAACATCCATGTCTATTATCGGGGAACATAGTACATAATAAATAAATATTTTGAAGTCGGTTAAAATAGTCCTCCAAATGTGGTCAGCTCTGACAGTTTTTGACAAAAGAATGTACTGGAGCAGTACAACAAGTAGAATACAACGACATAGTAATTAAACTAAGTTCTACAAATTAAAGAAGTGCATATTTGAAAAAAAAATTGAGTATTTATATCGAGCGTTGTTGAGAAATTATGACAAAATTATTATTATAAACCAACATAAAAGATCCAATTAAAATCCTATATCTAGGCTCAGCCTGGTTTGGGACTTACCTGATATTGTCTTTTTAGGGTTCCGTACTCAAAGAGTAAAACGGGACCCTATTAATAAGACTCCGCTGTCCGTCCGTCCGTCCGTCCGTCCGTCTATCTGTCACCAGGCTGTATCTCACTGATACCGTGATAGTTCCAGCTGAAATTTTCACAGATGATGTATTTCTGTTGCCGCTATAACAACAAATACTAAAAACACAGAATTAAATAGGTTTTTTTATAGACTTTGCCGGTTTTATTATATACATAGGTATATAATAACTTGTAATTGTCATTTGTAATAACAATAAATTTATTCTTATTAAAAAAAACCGGTCAAGCACTGAGTGTTCCGTACAATCATATAGGTGTGTAAAATGCCGTATTATTAGTTTTTTAGTAGATTTCGATTAGACAAAAGTAGGAAAAGTATTTTAAACATTTTTTTTCATAAATCGATTAGTACAATACAAAAGTAGAAGTACGTAGTAAAAATAATTATAAATCTGTTATGGCTTGTGCTAATAAAGCCCTTTCATACGACACCCCAATTGCTACAGTCACCTCATATTAAAATTTGGACCCATGCAGTTTGCCCATGCACTTGGTGACCTTGTAATTTTTTTAAAGATGTTTTATAATAAAAATCCGTTTACGTACACTTTTTCCTTAACATATGCTAAATAAACGTACGGACGATTAAAATGTGTAAGGCTAACTAGATGGAACATCATTTAAAATATTAACAACCACACAACGTTCTTAAACAAAAACACAAAAGTATCTGCTCATAAATATTGCTAACCCTAACAGGCTGGCTTTCCTGTCCAAAAAAGTGCTGTACGTACTAGTAAAATAAGCGGTATGTTAATGATGGGGTTTAAGAATGCAACACTACACCCAGACACACACACTTTCAAAATTCAACGATTAATTGATTAATGACTAAGCAGGATTTTGCCACCTCAACCTCTGGTCATAGTACTTTCAGATAGTGACGTAATACATTCTGAAAAAATCTCATCTAAATAATAACGACAATATGCTACTCGTCTTTTGATCGAGGCACCAACCAAAGTATGAACAAATCGGCAGTATAGCCGCCATATAGCAATATCAATAACTCCAAAGATTTAATTTAACAAAGAAACAGAGCTTTTTATCAGTTACGTATGAAGCAGCGCATTGGACAAATAGCCATCGTGGCTATAGGACACATAGATACTCTAAATAAGCAATTAGTAGACATACTTGTAACAATTAAATTAATGCAATAAACAGTTTAAATATTTTTTTTTTTTTTTTTTAAAGATACATAGGCACTCTTAAAAGTTTCTTAATTTAGGTAGGTTAGTCTTAGGTACAAGAGAGTTGATGTTGGGTCATATCGTGAGGTCAAATAGATTGCGTGGGATCGGAGTAGATGGAGGGCCTACTTTGAGCTACACCGACAAGAGCCTAGCTTTTAAGTAAGAGAAGAAGTCTTAGGTACAGCGTTGAATTTCGTCCTTCAATGCAGTTTTAGCGATATTGAATTTTTGTATGGGCTTATTTGAAGTCACGGGGCAATTCCATCAGGTCCACAACTACCTGCGTTTTGAAGGCGAACATTGAACGCGGCATCAACGAAACTCAGAAACTTGTATGCAAAATGGTCCTGGAAAATGTAGGCGAAAGAATGCGTTTGTGATTCAATAAAAAACAAAGTTATATTTTCATTTAATTTATATCTTACGTGAGTTTGGGAACATCCTATATACATATATATCACGGGTATGCGCAATTGTGTAAGACTTGTTACTGCATTTCTATGAGTTGATGAACGGAATATTGTGCGTTTGTATGAAAGGCGGAGGAATAGTGCGAAAGAACGAAAGAGATGAAAACGCAGAGAGCATGTTGTACAGTTAGCATCAAAAGTAGCTACGCAACCGAAGACGTCAAAAGTCTTTATTAAAAGGGAATAAGAACTTCTAACGTTTTCGATTGCGTAGTTATATTAGTTGTATCGTAAACGTCTCAGTGCCCGCCATCGACCCAGTAGGTACTTCGCATTTACAATCTTAATTTATAGCACTAGAAGTGAACAACTAGGTGTCAATTATTAGAATGAAAGTGCCAAGCATCGAGATGTTTACCTAAATACAACATTTATTAAGACTATTTGCTATTATTGTCGTAAATATCGAATTTTTAGCCAAGGATTGCATGCATTCCAGGTACTCTTGGATTGCAATGGCTCACAATAACTATCCCGGTTTTAATCCGATCCTCCAGCCATCGTATGTATAGTTCACAAACAATTTACATGACGACTTGACACCAAGTTTTTCCTGACAGTTACGGGATGTTGTTGCCATCCGGTCCTTTATTTTTGGTAGCACGGTGGCTACTGTGCTACCGCCCAACTGAGTAAAAGTCTTCCCGGATTTAAATGGATCGCATGCACTTAAATAAACTGTCTAACATCTCACTATGTACATATGTTTGTACAATGACGTATTTTATTGGGAGCTTGTGGTGTCTCACAGTTAGGCAAAGATCTCTCGTCGTTTAAAAAACCTCTGGTCAATACTTAAAAAGATAGAAAGGAGTCTAAAGGATGACTCACGCTAGAAAGGGCCGTGTCCGGCCCGGGCCGTTTTCTAAGAAAAACAATGGCGTTTTTGAACGGCTGAGCTCAATCCAAGCCCGGCCGAGCCACGGCCGAGCCGTGCCGACACCGGGCTGCTTCCGAGCCTCGGAAGCAGCCCGGTGTCGGCTCGGCCGCGCAAAAATGCCGTCGTTTTTATCAGAAAACGGCCTGGGCCGGACACGGCCCGTTCTAGCGTGAGTCATCCTTAACTCGTCCCACCATCGCCGGTGAAGTCTGCCGCGTCACCGTTTCGTGGTGTCGGGCTGGCATTCATGGCGATCTCGGCGAAATGATGTACAATTAAATATTCATATTTATTCTATTTTTGTTACAGAGCACACCATGAGCGGCAACTAGCCCAAAACCAATACATATCAAACCATGCACTGATAGCTTATAAAAAAACTAGGTTAGCTATACTCGCTAAGTGAACTCGGGGGGCGCCCCCTGTCGAAAGTGGAGGAGGAAGGCGCGCTGTTGGGGCGGCTGCAGGCGCTGCGGGGTTCCGCGTCGCCGGCCCGCGTGGCTAGCTCCATCCGGGGGTACCTGACCAACAAGGTCGGCTCGCTCCAGCTGAGGGACACAGGTCAGTGCTAGTGTAACACGCTGCGGGTACCGCGGCGGCCCACGTGGCTAGCTCCATTCGAGGTACCTGACCAACAAGGTCGGCTCACTTCAGCTGAGGAACACAGGTCAGTGCTAGTGTAACACGCTGCGGGTACCGCGGTGGCCCACGTGGTTAGCTATCCGAGGTACCTGACCAACAAGGTCGGCTCGCTCCAGCTTAGGGACACAGGTCAGTGCTGGTGTAACACGCTGCGGGTACCTCGTCGGCCCTGTGTATTTAAAACTACTATGTACAAGTAATAGCCACAATAACCATTCAGAAAATAAAATTATACAAACTGATTATATTATTATAAACTTTATAGGGACAGTTTCGTGACGTCAGCTCATATCCAAGTGCAAGCGTACCTAAGTATGAGCTGACTAATCAGAATATGCATACACGAGGCAGCGGGGCCCACAGGACTCCAGTCCCATTATAACCGCGTTCAAGCAAGGTGTTTGCCTATATCTGTAATTGTGTAATTTATCTGCATCTCAATAAACGTGTAATTGACATTAGAAGTGCATATTATTTAATCATAAGGTCACAATCCTAAATTGGTGACCCCGACGTGAAACTTACTCACTTCTACTGTCTACTGCAACGATTCTGAACTCGGGAGAAACAATTAAAACTCAGGAGCAACACTTTAATATTTTTTATTATTATCACCAACTTATTATAAAGTACAGCTTGTTTCACAGTCAAACAAAGAATGTCGCAACTGTCCTCGTCCCGAAACTCCTAGCCGTTAAAATCCCCTCCAATTTCAAATCTCCCCGAACGGTCAACCACTTAAAAACGTTCAGCAGTCATCGAACAGTATTTCCGCGCCATTTATGATAGATAATTTTCTATCATTTTATGAACGAAATTTAAAAACGTTCAAGTTAAAACAGCTACAGACGAACCCTAACATTACTTGAGAAAAAAATAGTATAACATAATCAAGTTTAAGTTGTTTAGTTTATAAGGTCAGTGTTAGCCATTAACAATAGTGAGTAATCGCAAAGTCTATGAATGATTTAACGTTGGTCTGTGACCTTTGTTGTGTAACTAACGCAAAGTTTGCCGCAGCGGACGAGTGACGTCTGTAGCAACAAACAACTGCATGCACCATCCCTCAGTAGTTATATAACTATTGACGTTGCACTTACAGTTGCGAACGAGTGCGAGCGAGAGCCTTCTCATAAAGAACAAATGATTGATAGAAGCAGTGAGGGTTTGTTCGATCGGCAAATCGGCATCACAGATCGGTTAACACTTTTGCTTATTTATTTCTGTCTGATAGATAAAAGGAAAAATCTATACATACTGAGAGACTCACAAATTAGGGTAAATGCCAGATTTGTCTATTGGAGAAATCTTACAAAAAGGCCAGGTCAAAAGTACCCTATAAATCTATGAGCATGTATGAGAAATGTTATGAAAGTGAGTGAAGCGAAAGTGGTTTGTCAGGATCGTAGCAAATGGAGATCCGTGATCTCTGCCTACCCCTCTGGGAAAGAGGCGTGATTGTATGTATGTGTGTATTGTGTACAATATACCTACGTATGTATATGTAAGTTAGGCCGGCATTCTCTAGATATGACTTTATTTTATTAGTGTCAGCGTTTAAGACATTTAATTATATAGTACCTAGTCGCAGTCATACATTTCTACTGTTCAAAGACGATTAATGACGTGTAGAGTATTTTATATGTTCATTTTGTATGTTCACCGATTTTTCTTTCAATTGTGGACTGATTTCCAAAATTATTTTTTTAATCAAAAAATTGTACTTCTGAGGTTGTCCCATTGTCACCAAGTCAGGATCTGATTATGGGATCCCAGGAAAATTGAGGGCAACCCTCAAATGTTTAGGCACGCGTGTAGTAATTTCGGTATTTTCTATTATAACTCGTGTATTTACCCTCGGAAATCGCAATATTGGTGAAGTGGAACTGATGATGAAGACATGATTCCGTTGAAGTAGCAACTAATGAAATGCCAAAGGAGTTCTGAGATCCTTGAGGAATCGACAGAACTCCTTAAATATTTTCAGCCCACAGATAGCGACTAGGGTTTTTTCTGTAATAATCAACGCATTTGCCATCGGAAAGCAGTTCATGTGGTGAATTGGAAAGGAAATGTCGAAATTTTCGTGTAGGTACCTATCTTATGTGGCTTGGCAAAGTACTGAATTGAAGTCGGTTTAAACTTTGTTTTTAAAGTAAATTATGTAACATCATTATCATGATTATTATATGAATCAATTTGTTTTAACAATGGTATAAAACCAACCGTTTTTCATAGAAAGTATCATGGCTAATCCGACAGCCTCCCAGTTTACATTTCATCTAAACTTTTCGCCAAACGTAACAAGCACAATGTCAAACAAGTCATAAATATAAATGTCAGTAAACATCGCGTACACGCCATAATGAACCTTACGTCATCGAGTTAGGGGTCACCGGTGCAGCTAACGAGCAAACATTTGTACAGCTTTGCTATTTACAAGTTGTCTCGACTCTCACCAGTCACCAGTAAATATTGACCCCCCGGCTCCGTTTCAAATAAGCGTAGTCAGAGGTCAGACCAAATGGTGGTCGCCAAGCGATTCGGTAAGGGTTAATACAAGCAGTGCAAATAGGGTGTAATGTCAGCAGCAAAGGAGCAGGCTTGTTTGCGGAGTCTTTGTAAATTAAATAGAAAAATGTTGTAATTTCCTTTGCAGTTTGGATGAAAAGTGTTTTTGCTTTGTTTTAGAAAAGTTAGATCACTCAGTCCATAAGCGGCCGTCTATCTAATTTGCAGCAAGATTTGGAGTGCTATCATTTTTTGTCAGTTAACATACTCGCTTATATGAAAGATATGAAACAGAATAACGTCGGACAGATCGTTTCATAATCACGGTGCTGTTTAAAATCGCACCACCGAATATCGCGCCCAGGCATGACGCGAAAAATATAATCTTCAACACAATACTGAAATGGCTTATTTATTTTGTAAGCTTAAAACATAACAAATACCCAATACCTCAGTAATCACAATACTATAAAATCTCTCCCTAACTTACCGTATAATATAATTTCTATTACCAATAAATAATACCATTTCTGTCACAGCACTATCACTAAAACAACTTCCGACAGCTTGAAACCCGCAACCATAATTGACAGAAATTGACACGCTTGTCAATTATCGTTACCTCATCATAGTTTCCGAAGTTCGCGATCCCCCGTCGTAATTGCATCAATTAAGGTTCAGCCCTGTTACGGGACGATGTTGCTTATTTTCGGGTAATTTTTCTCTTGTAAGCCGAGGATGGGGTATTTAGGGTGATTAGGGGAATTATGTAAACGGCGACTTTTGGTTCATTTCATTTAGTAGGTAACATTTAGAGTGACGGGTTTTTGTCAGTCAGTTACTCATAGTGAGGCAGCACTTCAGCATCTAGCAAAAAAAACTGAAACCGAATCACTGTTTTATTTTGGTCCCGTGTTTTATGGCTCGACCAAGCACTCTGAGCCGAATGGAGACAAATTACCACACACTTTAATATGACAAATTTTCACAAATTTAGACGCCAGATTTGTTTGGCAACTCATATAGTACCTATATTTAAAAGATTAGTTTTTTCTTTAATCTAGGTAATAAGGTTAAAACGCAGTTACCTTAACCTTTTCATTAACTTTTTCTTTCTTTTTTTTTCATTGTTTAATGGTTGTACCTAAGTTGTAAATGTACTTAACTGTCATAAGTGTATTTGCAACACATATATGTATATATATATATATATATATATATATATGACATTTGGTCTTATATTAAACATATTTTCCAATTTTTAATATAACTTGTAACTTTGTAAACATTTATGAAACTATAGGTCTATTATAGCATTACTCACATAGCCATAGCTAAGTTACTTATGTGTTTTTTAAGACTGTTTGTTTCTCAATAAAAAAAAAAAAAACAAATTTACTATAATATCTAAGTCTTAGTTTTAGTAGGTACTTACCTCATCTCTTTTTCTTTTTACAAGCTTTATATTAACTTGCACTGTTCGTATGTATGTAATATGTGCGAGTATGTATGTAAGTATGTAAGTTGTCCTTCAAAATTTGCAATCCATTTTTCAGTCACTTCCCGTTATCCGATTGAGCTGAAATTTTGCATGCATATGTATATCGGTTGGCGAGTGGCGACCACGTACCGGTAAGCGACGCGTGGGTAGGCCCCCCACAAGGTGGACTGATGACCTGGTAAAGGTCGCGGGAGTCCGTTGGATGAGGGTGGCGCAGGACCGGTCAGTTTAACACTCTTTGGGGGAGGCCTATGTCCAGCAGTGGACGTCTTTCGGCTGATATGATGATGATGATGATGATGTATATCGCATCATAATGCAATATTATGATGACATAGAGCTGATCTGATGCTAACCTAACGACACAACCCCATCGGGTTTGGGCTCGTTAGAATCGTCTCAATGAGTAGTTGAAGATGGTATGCAGAAAAGTAGTCGGCAATAAAAGCTTGTACCAAAAATTAAATTTTTGACAGAAACGTATTTTATATAAGTTGGCTACCACACGACCGTGCATGTTGTATCAAAGTGTTAATTTTTATATGAAGTTTATTTTTTTATTTTTTTTTATTAATTGTATTATTGCTATGTGGTTGGTGGGTGTGGAAGAACTTCCTCGTTAATTTTTATGATTTTTGTAAATTTGTTTTTGTGTGCGATCGTTGCGTCATTGCTCCGTGTTTCACCACGGAAGACCAGCCCTGGCTCTGCCTGCATTTATTTTACGCGGAGTTGTGACCATTTCGTGGCAAATATGTATGTTCGTTGTGCGTATGTATCTACAGTTTATTTTTATGATTTTTTTTCACGAATAAATGTTTTCTTTCTTTCTTTCTTTCTTATCACTTTGAACCGAGAATACTGTTGATAAAGGCAGTAGATGTACACAGATAAACATACTGCGACCAACGTTGTTTTAGTTAGTCCCGTTGGTATCCTTTGGGTACGTTGAATGGAGCTCTTAAATGTATATGAAAATATCATTTTACCCCGCTATTCAGACAGACACGACCTAAGTACGTTTGGGCATAACTTTCTCCATACATTTAGACAACACGGTAACTGAGGGGAGAATGGGGAGGTCGGGCACTCCTGGGATATGAATATTTGATGCCGACGCGCCCCGGCCTACCCGTACAGTCGGACTCGTATTGTGTTCAAAAGGGACGGCAAATATGTTTGAATCAAGGTAAACATTTGAGGTTAAATTGGATAGAATTATTTGCGTCGTGTTGCCAACAAAAGAACGCGTATAAGTCGTCCGTTAGGTCATATGAACTAATATCAAGCTACCAAACACAAAACTTGAAAACACACCAATGTCGCTTTATGTAGAAGAATCATAAAACTACCAATTAGTACCTACACATTAAGTACTTACATACGTTAAGATTTTTGAAGCTGTTGGAATTTTGACCATCTTTAGTGACAAAATACCAGCGCAACTTTTGATAGGTGTATGATAATTTAAAATAATTAGAGCACATTTTTATACCATATACTAGTGGACAGACTAAGAATCGAACCCGCCACTTCAAGTGTAATGTTTTAGAGTTGTAATGTTTCCACATTTTAAGAGTCCCCAGCACGGTCGAGTCAAGTCGAGTCCCCATACAAACGTAGTTTGGTTCTCATTTTAAAACGGCATACCTACCGGAATTAACATAAAGCTTTCTATACACAGTGGCATCTGTCATGTCTAGGTTGGTAACTAGTTTATGTTGCTATTCATTATAAAAGAAAATAAAAAGAACCGGACAAGTGCAAGTCGGACTCGCCCACCGATAATTCCGTACAAAATAACAAATGTATAGTTTTTAGATTTTTTCCCGTATTTGTAGTATAAGACGATATTACTTGCCAAATTTCATAGTTCTGGGTCAACGGAAAGTACCCTATAAATTTTGATTCCCTTGAGAGTGTCGAAATATACGTTTTTTGCGATATAAACGGCCGTATCTCTTTTTACTTAGAAGTTTGATATTTTCACCGTTTTAAGGAGCTGTAGACATGAGTATACATTAATATATATTAATTTCAACTCGATAGACAGACAGACATACAGACGATCAATAAAGTGATCCTATAAGGGTTCCGTTTTTCCTTTTGGGGTACGATCCCTAAAAAATTAAGCGATTAGAGACTTAGCATGAAAAACGTTCTACTTATGTTTCTATTTTAATTTCTAGCAACAGAAACAAGTTTTCGACCTTGATATGTTAGATTCTATTGAGTGTACAAAGTTTCATGTTATTCTAGCATGTCGTTTTATGAGAACCAAATTGTATGGAGAGTCGCGGTCCTGGCGATCCTTATAGTAGATTATGCAATCGTTATATAATGTATGCTTTTTAAGTCGAGTACCACATTTAGGCCACGAAGCTTGCTGAGTGGCCTAATTAAGGTACGAGACTTAAAAAGCTAATTATATAACTATTGTATACAATACTTTTTTCTACGAGTCAACGGAAATAATAATTTATTAAACAAACTTGGTATCTATTGAAAATCGCCCTGCTGAAATGAAGCGCAGCAGCTTAGTAATTTTGTGCGTTGATGTCTTCACAGTTATCTTATACAGCTCCTGGATTCATAAGATGACTGCTGGCGGTTATCTTATTAAACTATACGAGCTCCGTGACGAGCTCGTGGAGCTCCAGGATTAAAAAGTATGTGATCTTAGTTTCGTGTACGAAATCTTAATTCAAAGATTAAAGTCGACGAGTAGAAAAAATATATTAATGTTATCAAACTCGGACTTATTTTACACAAGTTAACTGTACATGTCAGTACTGTTTGACAGCGAAATGCAAATACAAAATTATAGAAAGCCAAGGTGTGTTCCCCTAGAGAGGGGTGGATACCGGCTTATTTATTATTTATATTAGCCGGGCGCGGGATGTATCGATTGGGGTTTGTTTGATAATACTGGTTAGTGATATATAAGTGGTTAAAGTAGATATTTGGGTGTTATTATATGGCTAAGTAATAGTCAAAACCAAATTTGGCCTTCATCGTCCAGAACTTTGGCTAATTGTCCACTCCACTACCCAAAGACTATCTGGAAGAGAGCTTAGTAGCGATAAGACCGCCTGTTGTCTACCATTGTATATTTTTCTATTATGTACTATTTTTGGTGAGGATATTATATTGTATGTCCATAGCAGTGGCAGAGCGCCCATACAAACCCATTCCCACTGGCTTGCCTAAAATTTATTTTTAGGCAAGCTTATAGTTAGGTATATAATATAGGTACTAACTTTTTTGTTCCGGGTTGCCCATAGAAAATTTTCACGCGCTGCCGTAGAAACCTTCGAAGCTAAATAAATGGTCGCGTAAGATATGGTTTTAGAGGAATTTCCTCTCTCTAAAGCTCCAGGTGTGGAATGAGCTCCTTGCCGAGGATTTCTCGAGATACTTACAGTATGGGGCTCTTCGAGAAAGGAGTGTACCTATACATTTTAAAGGGTCGGCAACGCGCCCTGAAGTTATAAGCGTACCCACATAAGCTACGGTGAACGCTACCGACAGGCTTTGTTTACCACCAGTGCGGTATAAAAAGAAAGGATAGACGCTAACCTAACTCTCTGTATGAGCTATAAAAAAAACAAAATAAAACTATCTAGTTTACGCACACACTAGTTCACACATCTGTCCAGATGCACGTTACCTACTGCCCGTGAGCATATAAATTCCGTGATTCACGCTCTGTCTTCGTCCAAACCGGACGAGCATACTCGTATATGTATACAGGGTGTGGCCTGTAATAGGAGCAAAAAATTTAACGGTAGATTATTAAGCATGTATGTGAACAATTATTTCCACTTGGTTAAACTTGAAAAAAAAAAATTATTTTTATTGTTTTTCTTTAAAATAAGTTTAGTTGTATTATTTACTCTTCTCGAGTGCTATCACTAACTTTTTATTTTAAAGACACTAAAACAATGAAATAAAAATCAAAAAATCACAAAATTATCTTTTGAAAACAAATATGCAAAAACTATTATGACTCGTTACATGATGTTACCTCAAAATCCGCATTGAATGCTGTGCTATGATGTCGTGGTGCCAAGATACATTACTTGGAGGGCATAACTTTAGATCAAAATATCTCCGAATCCAAAAAAAATTAAAATGAGTGGGACACAAGGGGTTACTACAAATGCTCTAAGGAAGCGTCCCTTTGAATATTTGCTCATATTACAGGCCACACCTTGTATAAAGTCACATGCTAGGAATTCGATTGTAGTTTGCCCTTATTACCTAGGATCAGGGACCAACAACATGGTAGCAAGCCGTAAAAGGTATGCAATAAATGTGTGGTAGATCTTGCTTCTGTTGAAATTTCGATGCCCAAGGCTTGATGGTTTTGGGATGTACCTACATGATTTCTGGGCCACTCTGGAGATATGAATCTCCTCTCGTCTATGAAAAGAGGCCAATGACATTTACTAAAGTTCAAGATGCAGAAGCATTATCTGCTGGGCACAGGCCTTCTACATAAATAATGAATATGATGAAGAAAATGTGTTATATTAAAATTGTTAACGCATTGTATAATTTGAAGACCAGAAACAAATATAACTTCAAGGTACTGTGAGTCACCTTAAACGTATTTTAAAGAGATATAAATTCTGTGCGTGCCCACTGCGATATTACAGTAATAGTTTCCTGCGCCCTAAGCCGATCCCCTCAGTATTTTACGACACTCGCGGGAAAGGAACCCTGCAGTGCAATTCACGACCTGACTCAGCTGGCCCTGAGATTCGTAACAAGCCTGTGTAATCGAAGGTGAGACTTATACTGGTCGTCTGAAGAGAGTTGTCGGTAATCGTTGTGAATTGTCTAGTCTTGACACGACACTGATAATAAATCATTTCGTGACTTGGTCTTCCAATTTCCCAGTAGATGGTATTGTAATAAGCGAGTGGTTTTCTAAGATGATTGACAATATCAATATGTGAGAAACCATACAAACATGCCTCCCTCATTTTGTCTAGTGTATTAAAATTGATAGCATGGTTATTTCTAACCCACAATCAAAAGGGGATATATCTACTCAATAAGAAAAGCTGCTTACCAATTTAGTATTCAGCATAGGCCAAATAAATTTTAATGTCCAAATGAATGTGTTTTCAGTTAAGAAAACACATTCAAATCGACCCACATCTTCACAAAAACCGACTCTAATCAGTACCTACCCCAAACTTGTAAAGATCTTTTGTCATACCAGTACTAAAGCAATTGTTCCGGCTACGATTGTAACAAACGTCCTCTTATCTTGCTCGGAACAATTTGCCTGATTTCCCCTTTCTTAACAAAATACTTAGGCCATTTACGTTCTGAATCCCAGCATTGTGCGCCACCAAACACACTTAATCCTACTTTTAATGAACACCCCGCTCTCCCCTTACATTTATTGCCGTTGTACCACAATGCGGGGAGGACGGGGCGACGTAGAATTTCTACGAGGGGAGCTGCTGAGCTTAATTTTTTGTTAAAATTTTTGTATGCACGGAATATATTTGTTTTTAATTAAGTAGGGTGCAGTTAATTTTTCACTTATTAAGGTAGAAAACGATAAAAATATACAGAACGGGCCTTAATAAAAGTTCAACAACTTAAATTTTAATACCATGCAAGTTAATTTAAAAATAAAATTAAAAACTATACACTGTTTGGGTATGTTTTGACAAGCATTATAATTTACATACTAACATAAATAGATACTCGTTAACGAATTAATTTGTCATTATCTTTCTTACATAATAAATAAATAAATATTTGCGGACAATCTTACACAAATCAACCTAGTCCCAAACTAAGCAAAGCTTGTATTATGGGTACTAGACGACGATATAGATACTAATATAGAGAAATAAATACTTAAATACATAGAAAACATCCATGACTCAGGAACAAATATTCGTGCCCATCACACAAATAAATGCCCTTACCGGGATTCGAACCCAGGACCTCTTGCTTCGTAGGCAGGGTCACTACCAACTAGGCTAAAGCGGTCGTCAAATCACTATCATAATCACTGAAACGAATAAAATTGGCATGAAACTTTAATCTTGTGAAGGTAATTAAAGTACATACTGAAAAGACTAACTTTTTTCTGGCAGTAATTCGTACCGTACTAAAATTATAATTTATATTAGCTTTTTAACTTTTAATGACCATACATACGACATACATTAAGCCACTTTAGCTGGTAAAGCATTACATTAACTTTACGAGTGTTTTATGTGTTGGTGTTAGTCGATGTCATTAGCAAATTTTTGTAAAAAGTTATTTTGAGAACGCTATTTTCACACAGGAAAGGAAACAATGCAAACGTCCATAATTTTCTATTAAGGCCCCAGAAAATTGCAAATCTAAAACTACATCACGTACGTAGGGGAGACTGGGGCTAGTCAGCGCAGGAAACTGTTAGTTACGGCGATAAATGGTGCCCGGGGCAGAGGGCGCTGATTACGAATGCGGATGCAATCTCAATCCGGGCTTTCACAGATTGAAAAAGACACATGTAACCACACTGCAAATACAAATACAACATTTTAAAGCCAAGTACAGTGTATCAAATAAGTTCAATTTTAAAAAGGCCTATGGGTTTATTTATGATTTGGATTTTGGCCATTTTCAAATTGAATGAACAGGATTCTGGACGCAGCATTAATTCTGGGCAATGATTAGGTTGTACAAATGTATGCGATTTGGATCGCGTGTAATTTTGTCCCTTTTTGCTAATCAATGAGTTGGCTTTGTGTCGTTAATAATGGTTATATTAAATTCTCCGATTCGTAGACGTAAATAATGCGAAATCACTGAAGTAAGTATTTGTAATTTTATAAAAGTATAAAAAAAGAAGTTAGGAAAATGTATTGTTGCTAGCTTAAGTTTTTTTTACAATCAAACAAACGACAGCACCGCAAACCTTGAAGTCGGACTAAAATTTATATGTTAATTAAAAAAAAACAACAACCAAGTGTCACTTAAGTATAATTAATTACTAACATTAAGCAAAAAGGTGAAATTCAGTTGTAAATTTTCCTAATCTTTATTCAACGCAGATATTCCATATCTCTGCTCCCGTGCTCCCCCAATTACGAATTCCATCCGTTGCGGTTGTCACAGCAAACGTGGCGCTCATGGCGCGGCGCGTGGCACCTTACCCAACTCGCCCCTGTCGCCCCTTATCGAGATCGTTTGCGTAATTTGACACTTGTACTGTGTCCGTTCCGGCGCTTGTGCGATTCTGCCTCGCTTCCCCTGGTTATTGAGATTGTTTTGACAATATTGGTTGATGGTATCGTGGTTATGGGAGGAAGTTGATGCTGAGTGTTATCTGTGATGGTTTTATTTACAATTTTTATTGTCATACGGCAGATGTCGATTAAGACGTTGTACCGACTTTTTTATACCACCACATCGGTGACAAGAAAGCATATAGATAAATTATTTTAGAAACTACAAGATTTTCAGGCAACAAATAATCAAGAACATTAGGTGCGATGCTGTTCTTAAGCTTCAGAAACGAAAAATCATAGAAACATGATATATATAGAATACCTATAACATAATACTTACCTCCCTATGTTAAATATTTTATTTTGCGTCTTTTCACCAAAGGCCTCGACAACTATGCGCTAACAATGGAGTAAATCTCCAAAAAAATGTGTAAACAATAGAAAAAAAAAACACAAAAGAGGCCAACTGGATGATATTATGTGGTCGCTTTCATTAAAACAACTCGAATAGCATCTCATAAAAGTCGTACCTTCAATAAGAAATTCCCCATGAAGCATCATTGCAAAGAATGTGTTTCGCATTACACGAACGATTAGGTTCGAATCGGTCGCGCCATAACTGTGAGATGTTATCAGCGGGCAGATTTATAAGCGGCCGTTAGGGTGAATATCCACCGGAGATGTGTGAAGATGTGTTTTCTTATAGTTCACCTTGTAATGCCTGACAGCTAGGTGTCAAATATTATGACAACACAGCTTAGCACATCTCCCTTGTAGGTACTACAAATCATCTTGCAGGGAGGTTCAGCGGATTGCACGCAGGACAATAATCGATGGTATCCCTAATTTTACTTTAATTTACAGAATTTTCAATGTCATTGAATACTTTTGAGTCTCTTCTTGTGTCTAGTTGCCCATTCCACTCTAGGTGACTAGCTCTTTGTTTTGTATCTTCGCTTACTTAGTTCCTCCAAATATATAGCCTACTCATTTTTTTATCCCATTCATTATGAGCACCCACTTATCTTCTGTGTTGCTCTTGGTACCTACTCACTTTTATTACAAGTTCAACAAGGAGCTTATAACGGTCACGTTCAATAAGGCATTTCCTATAAATCATCTTCGCCAAAGAATATGTTTCGTATTACACGAGCGATTAGGCCCAAATCGGCCGCGCCATAACTGCCGGATGTTATCGGCGGCTAGTTTTACAAGCAGCCATTATGCCGCAAATCATCTTGGGGAGGTTAGGCGGATTGCACACGAGCGAATTATCGATAATAAGTATTATTTGTAAAAAAATATGTACGAAATAATATTTGTTATTTAACAGTGGCTTTTTGGTGAAGGAAAATTTCGTGAGATAACCAGTCTAATAAAGCTTTCCCTCTAGGTAAAAGGTTATATGGCAGTCGCTTTCGTACAACTATTTAGTTAGTGCGTACGCCAAATCTTGGAATTAGCTGCTACCTTTAGGGCACAACCGGGAAAAACGCTTCATCAGCATCATAATCGCCCACTGCTGAGCATAGGCCTCTCTTCGAGTACGCCACCCGTCCCTATCCTGGGCTAATCTTATACAGAGAAAAACGCTTGGATGATGATAATTAATTTGAAAAAAAATATATTGAGATACTGTCATATACTGCTATGAAAGCAGTGTTAATTGGTAGAGGCTTTGATAAAGCAGCGTAGTTGGCCCGACAGACATACCCAATATGAAATTGGGGGCCCCTGTTACTTCTAAAATAAGAGAATGATAAACCTAAAAAAAATATTTGATTTACATTAACCATGCAAACTTCCACCGAAAATTGGTTTGAACGAGATCTAGCAAGTAGTTTTTTTTAGTACGTCATAAATCGTACACCGCAATTTATTTCACGGAACCCTTCATGTGCGAGTCCGGCTCGCACTTGGCCGCCTTTTTCGTAATTCAGAGACAAACTAGAGTCGGATCCAACTGACCAACTGTCATATCGTTCGATATCTTACTTACGTGCGACATTTGTCAAATTTGTATGCAAATTGACAATTCATTTCGAACTAGGTAAACGTCATCTCGACTGATATTAGAATAGAGGTCAAATCAAATTTCTTTGATTTCAGAGATGTTCTAAATTTTAATGAAATAATATTATCGAAATCGATGTTATTATTTAGCAATAACATTTTCACGGATAAGAAATTTGTTCTGACAAAACAGTCTATTTTTATGGTGGCCATAATGTGCGGTTCTTGAACGCATCATGGAGGGTTTATGATATTTGGATAGATAAAAATATAAATTATGCTTATACATTTGAAATTACGGGTCTATCTAAACTTGACGTGTTTTATTAAGATATTATAAAACGGGTGTCGTCTTTGAGGTTGAATATCATAATATTTAACCCGTTTTATAAACGTAAAAGTCCCGACTGACATGACTGACTGACTCACTCACTTAAATCAACGCTCAGCCCAAACAGTTGAACCCAGAAAGGAGATATTTTCACAATAGGTAGTTTATATAACTCAAGTACCTACCCACTTAGAAGGGATTTTTGAAAATTCCACCCTCAACTTTGAACCCTTTTTTTACCCCAATAGGGGGTTCAAAATTTGTATGGGGATGGAGTAAAATTTTAAGTGAGAAACTTGAAACTTTATGTATTAACTCCATACCCAACCCTGAGCGGGTTAAATAGCGGTGCAAAGTTTTTGTATGGGGGAAACTCTTTTTTGAGCTACAAAATCAAATCTTTATGAAAAGATTGCTTGAGAGTTTGAGAGTTTTTATCCCGGAAATCACCCCCTAAAGGAGTGAGATGGGGGGTGAAAGTTTGTATGGAGCTACGATATAAAAGAGTTTCACGCGGACGGAGTCGTGGGCAGAAGCAAGTATTTTAATATGTCTGACATTCACGGAAGTTTTCTACATACAATTGTCCTGTTTTATTTGCGTACCCAGTCGCACAAAAAAGAAAAAAGCATAGTGATAGACCAAACTTGTAATATCACACCAACTGCATTCTGGAAGCATCCTAAGGACCATAACATAAGTCTTGCGAAGGGGCGCTCCCTGCCGATGTTGCCGTAATGAGCCAGTCGCCGCTCGCCTCATTGCCTCGCCGCGGAGAATTGCCCGCGCCATGAATTATTTACTAGCTGTGAGAAAGTTTTAGAACGTTTTGGAATGGAGAATTTTAAATGGTTAATAAAATGGCAAGGGTTGTGATACTAATAATATTCACGAGCCTGGGACGTTTAAACGTTTCACATTTCAATATGATAGTCTCTCTCTCTATTTTTCTCGTTCTGACGCCAGGTATTATATTGAAATGTGGAGTCAGATTGCCCAACAGTTAATTAAGTCTTATTGGGCAGACCTATACTATATAGGCAGACAAATAATTGAAAACATTACATAAGTGTATGGAACAGGCACATAAGCATTTAGGTTATATGATATCTAATGAATCATCATCCTCCTAGCGTTATTCCCGATTGTGCTCCTAAAGGAGCCCGGGGTCCGCTTTGACACCTAATCCCAAGATTTGGCATAGGCACTAGTTTTTACGAAAGCGACTGCCATCTGACCTTCTAACCCGGAGGGAATGATATCTAATGAATAATAAAAAAAAAAACTACAATGTTTCTTCAAAAAGAGTAATGCATGTGTAAAAGCAAATGCTATCTATTTTTCTTCTTAACGCACATTCACTTCAATGGTCTACTTATACACTCGTACATCCACACAAACTTATTCGCACCGTAGGTATTCAATACTCAATCCTCGTAAACCAGCCGACCGGCCACAAAAGTTAGTGATCCAATCTAGCCCGCGCTCCCCTAACAACAGCGCCCAGGGCCATTTTCGCTGAACTAAAAGAAAATGGCGGTAATTCCGAGACTCCCCAAAATTGCCCGAAGATACACGCATAAGTCTTCAGAGAGGTATTTTTATACAAGCATCCGGTTTGCCTGATGGTAAGCTGCCATCGTAGCCTATGGAAACTTGCGATTTCGGAAAAAACACAAGCGCGCTGCCGACCCTTTATTGATTTGAGGATTCGTTGAGCTAAAGACGAACGCGGGTCCCTCACTCTCAATACAACACTTTCTCATGCAACCTCACTGTTTCTTTGATATTTAGTTATTGTATGTGTATATAGGTATTTTGGGTAGAGTCTGGCAAATGAAAGATGAGAATGAGTTTTAAATTAAACTATTTATATGGCAACAGTAATCATCATCCTCCTAGCGTTATTCCCGGTTGTGCTCCTAAAGGAGCCCGGGGTCCGCTTTGACACCTAATCCCAAGATTTGGCATATTCACTGGTTTTACGAAAGCGTCTGCCATCTGACCTTCCAACCCAGAGGGAAAACTAGACCTTATTGGGATTAGGCCGGTTTCCTCACGATGTTTTCCTTCACCGAAAAGCTACCGGTAAATATTCCGTACATAAGTTCCGAAAAGATCATTGGTCCGAGCCGGGACTCGAACCCACGACCGCCGCTTGACAGCCGCATGCCTGAACCACTAGGCTACCGTAGCTTCTTAATATATGGCAACAGTAATATCGTTGTCAAATGTGTCAAACGCCTTAAATTGGTATGATGTCCTAATCTTGATACTTGACATGGTAGGTAACTAAAAAAGTAATTGTTCGATAATAAATTGGACCCTTTTTGCTTTTTAAGAGAATTTTACTCAAAAGAGGAAGTGATGTGTAGGAAGTTGACTGTGGCGGCGCGTAAGAATTTTCACTGGACAACCCGGAGCCAAATAAAAGGGCTGTTATTTGATGATTTACGAGTTTGGTAATATATAGCATGACATTTTAGGGAAACCGGTGGGAATCGGTTCGTATGGGCGCTCCGCCACTTAGTTGATAAGCATAAACCAGACCCTACATAATTATGTGCATGGTTTTTTAACCCATTGAGGATGACTCACGCTAGACAGGGCCGTGTCCGGCCCGGGCTGTTTTCTGAGAAAAACGACGGCGTTTTTGCGCGGCCTAGCCATACCCAAGCCCGGCCGAGGCTCGGAAGCGGCCCGGTGTCGGCACGGTCCGGCCGTGGCTCGGCTGAGCTTGGGTATGGCTCGGCCGCGCAAAAACGTCGTCATTTTTCTTAGAAAACGGCCCGTTCTAGAGTGAGTCATCCTTAAATCGGTCAAGTTCACGTGTGTCATATGGACGAAGTTGCAATCCATAGCTAGTTTATAATATTAGTTTGGATTACTATGTACAGGTAAATTAATAAAATCGTTTTAAATTTTACATATATTACAAGTCTCAAGACTGGTTTTCGCGTTACACGTAAGGGATACCACACTCTGAATTTATGTTTTTGCCGCAGTTTCTCATTCTTATCATTTGCCAGCCTCTAAGTGTACTTTCTTATAGTTTATATTCTGTTTCCTGTTTCATCTACTCAAATGATATGATTATTTTGCATCGTCTCCACCACCCTAAGGTTGTCTTAGTGTTAAGACCGCCTGTTGTATCTATATACCATTTCAGTTTTTCTATTATGTACTATGTCTGGTGCGCAATAAATAATATTTCTATTGTATTGATCTTCCTTCGGGATGCAGTAAGGTTCGCGCGGTTTGTATGTGTATGTAGGTGCCAGAAAATATTGTAACCAAGTGTGGTATTTAAAAAACAAACTACGAATAGAAAGATCTCTAAAGCACTCAAAATCCAATAAAACAAACCCCTATAGGCGCGAAAAACAAGATTTACCTACGTCTGATGTTACCTACCGAGGAATTTTATTAGGGTCCTAAGTGCTGGTGCAGCTATCTTGCAATATAAAGGTCACGGCTTATTTAGATTCCCCCTGAGGGCACTTGCAGGGCAATAAAGACGTTTTATTGCTCCGCCAACGCCGGTATTACTGTGAAATGAACTTAATCTTCATTAGGTACCTGTTTTGTCTGTGGTTTTATATTATCTTTAGATCTCGTGGATGCTTGTATTTGAAGCTGCGACAACCCAAGCTAAGCGCCTATTACACCAACTTGACCATTGACACCCGACAATGACAATGCGCCGTATATTATTTACTCTGCAAGAGAAGGCGTTTGCTGGGTTACTTGTAGAACCAGCATTTTAGGGAGAGTTGTCATTTTCAGGTGATAATTGTCAAGATGGTGAAATAAGAGCCTGGACAGTTGCTCTCACTCGCTGAGCTTAGAACTATTATTTAATCTGTGGCTGAGCTACCGAAGTATTCGATCAATTCAACCAATGATTTCGATAGTTTTACTGCCTATAATATTTTTTTTAAAACATAAAAAATTATTCAACGGAACCCCTTTAAACAAGGAATTTTCGATTTGAACCTGCAACAATATGCTAAACCATAGGTATTGTGCTTGTAGCAAAACTTTTCTCTCATCACTTTCCCTTGTAACTTTTATAATGGTTGGATTACGTTCGCCCGCAAGCTTTCCTTTACTTTGATTTAACGCCGGGATCAGAGCTATGTTTGTTCTTCGTTATTTTATTGGTTATAGGGGTTTTTGGCTTCTTTACTAAGTGGTATATGCGGGCGGTAACGAAAACGGGACCTTACTATATCTATTTAAAGGCAAAAGAAGAAAAGGAATAGACATTCCTTTTCATTAAATAGCTACCGCCAAATTGAACTCAACTCTATTACCCACAGGTATTTAATGAAAATCCATGTTGGGCAATAGGTAACAAGTTTTCCCTTTTTTATGAACTCCCCTTCATGTAGGTTTTCATCATAAATTTCTAATCTTCGTTTTTTTAATCATGTCTATTAAAAAATACAACTTGGATTAGATTGATTAGTACTGATTTTGTGTTTCTCCGTACTTTTTCACATTAATATTAAATTAAGAGAAAATACAAAATAACTTTTTGTAAGCCTTCCTAGTTTAAGTGCACCAGGCTAGTTTCATGATTACCTTCCCCGCAACACAAGACGCCATTAACGATCCCCACGCTAGACTAAGACAGTTGCCAGACTATTTATAGTTATGTTTATGTTATAGCACTATAGCTCCACTGCGGTATGAAGTAGTGACCAGCATGTTTATCGTACCAATGGGTCTTAAAATAAGATCCGTTCTAGAAATGGGATTCGGACTACTGCGAAACAAAATTGTAAATACAAAGGTGTATTTTTTACAGTTAAGTAAGTACGTTTATTACAAATTACTTTCAAAAAAGAGTAGACACAAGATTTTTCTTTTTAAATATTTTTGAAGTGTGCCACAATTCTGTTACTATAAATAAAACCCGTTTTTTTTCATGTTTGATATTACGTCAAAAATACTCCACGTTGGTATAGTTTGGATTCATTGAAAACCGGTAATTAAATTTTGCCGTTACTATGATTTTATATGACATAGAGCTAATTCTATCTTCCACATAATTTATCACTTATCAGTTACGTGTTCAATCGTTTTAATATTTACAAAAGCAGTAGGTACCATACGATGTTAAAAATTTCTTATTCAACTTAAATATACTTATTAAAGTGACTTTCTTTAATATAAAAAAGGCCTGTGGACGCATGTAGTTTCGTGTTACATTCTTATGAAGTACAGCTACAAACAGTATAGTACAGTAGTTCAACTGAATACAATAGATATTCTTTTACTTTTATAAAAGCTTGAGTGTGGCCTGCATACCGTTATAAAAATAAACTTTCTGTCTGTGTGTGCTGCTCGGAGGGATCCGCGTGGCCCCGGCCTCCCCTCGCAATTACGCCGCGCCCCCGCCCGTGCAAATTTAATGACTACAACGGTTTGTTATTTTACTGGTTTTCACTAAATCATCACGGGTTTACATGACAATCCTATCAATTTTAATTACAAATGCAGCGATTAATGTTGTTATGTATCAACTTGAATATGTATTCATTCGAATTCCACAATAATAATGTGTCTATGATCGAATAATTTCAAAGGTTATAATACTTATAATATATGATTGATACGCTATGCCACTACTACTATCGCAGCACCATGCCAAATTCGATACTCACCAATAACACTCATGACGATCGGATCGATTTTCTTCGGCTGGTACAGCTATGCTATTCTTTAAGAGTTATTTTCGTTTTCACCCGTGAATAAAACGAGTGAGAACGGCTTTAGCGTCAGTTAAATTGTACATCCGAATTCACTAACAAACCGCATTAGTGAATAAGGTACAACTGTCAAATCATCTCACCCCTAGTGGTGTTCTAGTTATCGATACCACATCGACGGAAAGCATGTGTCAACGGTATTTTAATTTAAGTAGTTTACGCGGCTAATAATCAAACAAAAATTAACAAATCAAATTACAATAAACTTTTGCTAATCTTGTGTGTGAAATATCAAGTATAAAGCCCATATTTTGTCAAATTAAAGACATGTGACGTGTTGGGGTGAGATTATCTTGGCTGTCACATTAGGCGTGAGGCGTGAGGTGACAGGTGAGTTGAGGGTTGAGTTGAGCTGAGAGGTGAAGTTTTATCACACCGTCTCGAAAAATATAGCAATTTTAGCGAATTTCACTCCAGAGCGGTTGTAGACTCATAGGCATGTGCGGTCAGCCTGACAAGGGGCTTAACACCTTTGTACCGTGTCACATTAAACGTCATGTTAAACTGCCATATGAAGTTGTGAATCGAGTGAAAACGACAAGGTACTTAGGTGTTCAGCAACTTATGAGGGCGACTGTACATAAAAGTTGACGCTTAATTTCAGAATGAACACCAACTCAAACTTCGTAGAAATCGATTTGAAATCGGCCTACTTACTCAGTAATACTGGCATAATGCATTTCACGAATTTCATCTTTGTTTCGAGTTTAATTGAAGTTTATTTTCAATTATATACAATGAGCGATGTAAATGTTTCTGAATGACTTCATCACTGCTTCACCGTAGCAAATCGAAATAACCCTAGCAAAATACAATGAGAGTTCGGTCAAGTATTACCATACTCCCCGGCCTCCCCTATATCAGTCCCTCGCCGCGGGCAGTTGGCCGGCGGAACTCGTAATTTGGTTAGTATTTTTATATCGACTAATACGAGTTGATTATATTTACTAAGAATGCTACTTTTTATATATATTTACCTTATCAAGTTTCCTGCAGTAAAAACTTTTAACACAGTAAACCATAGTGTAAATTTTATTGTAATCGTCAGAGCCGATCTCGAAACCCAGTACAAAAAACCATATAAAGAAATGGACCATTGTTGCTCGTTTATTTTTTGAGATCTTACTTCTAGTGTATGTACGACGATTATGTATAAGTGTAAAAAAGATAGAAGTTAAATAATAGGTTTTATTTTCACCACACAAATTAAAAGTCACTATTACTGCGCTATTTAAAAATAATCGTGGCACTATTTGCATATTTCCCGGTCTCCCCTCCGGCGTCCCCATCGCGCCTTTGTCCGGCGGAACTCGTAATTCAGTTACGGTTTCTATAATAGCGACGAGTGAATGAAATGAAAAAAGTCACTTTACTTCAAATACAGGAGGGGGTCACTTTGGCAGTTACGTTTCACATTCCTATTAGTTTTGCGTATTCGTTTGACATATTTAGCGTATGCAAGAAACGAGCGCGGAAAACATTGAAACAAACATTTTGCGTAGATATGTATCAGATTAGCTCCAAGCTACATTGCGAAACGGTTACACATGTCAATTGGCTACTTACTTGACATTTTTTTTCACGGTGCCATTTGTACCAGTTTTACGAGTGGATCCAATGTTTGTATGGAACTAGCTAAAATTAGAGCAAGTAAAAATAAAAAAACCGGCCAAGTGCGAGTCGGACTCGCGCACGAAGGTCTACCATTATCTATAAAAAAACTATTTTTTTATTCTGTGTTTTTAGTACCGTCAAACATGCCTACTTTGCCACCAGGGGGAAATTTGCCCAAAAAGCAAATTTTAAAATTTTCCTCTTGGGCAAAGTTCCCCGTGGTGGCAAAGTAGGCATGTTTGACGGTACCTATTTGTTGTTATAGCGGCAACAGAAATACATCATCTGTGAAGATTTCAGCTGGAACTATCACGGTATCAGTGAGATACAGCCTGGTGACAGACAGACGGACGGACGGACGGACGGACAGCGGAGTCTTAGTAATAGGGTCCCGTTTTACTCTTTGAGTACGGAACCCTAAAAAGAGGGTCAAAGGCGGACCCTCGCTGGTGACAGCCGAAACGACTAAATAATAAAAATTGACATACAATACAATACAATACAAACACTTTATTGCACGCACACCTCAGACAAACAAAGCAGTTACAAACAGAAACAATATAATACATGTAGGTACAGTATGCGGCACAAAAGTATGCGCGTCTGAAGTTAGCCTCGAGTCGTCTCCCGCATACCCGTCCGACCCCTCTGACACCTTTGCGGCGCTACGGTACTAGTAGCTAACATCAGACGCGCAAACTTTTGAGCCGGGCACTGTAGAGGTAGACAAAAGGCGGCATACAGCGCCTGCGCAGCGTCGGCGGCGGTGTGACATAGTGCATGACGTCACAGTACTCGCATTATCTTCGTACTAACCGTTGTATTCCAAATTAAATAGCTGTTATGGTCCTGAAACACTGTGTTTAATTAAGTAGGTGCATAGTTGTCATACAATTATATTTTTAATAATGTGTTTGGATTCTACTTAGCTACGGTAGCCTAGTGGTTCAGGCATGCGGCTGTCAAGCGGTCGTCGTGGGTTCGAATCCCGGCTCGTACCAATGAGTTTTTCGGAACTTATGTACGGAATTACCGTTAGCTTTTCGGTGAAGGAAAACATCGTGAGGAAACCGGTCTAATTCCAATAAGGTCTAGTTTTCCCTCTGGGTTGGAAGGTCAGATGGCAGTCGCTTTCGTAAAAACTAGTGCCTATGCCAAATCTTGGGATTAGGTGTCAAAGCGGACCCCGGGCTCCTTTAGGGGCACAACCGGGAATAATAACGCTAGGAGGATGATGAATGTGTTTGGATTCTATTGGTATCCTTAATTTAATTTGCTCTTAGCTGATACATTTTTTTTAACTTAGAATTATTATTATATCTTAATAAAAATAAAAAATAAAGCAAATATTTCGGACTTTAATATTAGTAACAATATATTTACTTGTGTTAGTAACAAGTAACTTAAAGGCTAACTAATATCGGCGTGAGGGGGCATGCACTGGAGCATTCGCCTCGTCTCCGAATACCGCATTATCGGGCAGTCCACCCGTTTACCTAACAAGCGATTTCAGGATGCTGCGTACTACCCCGTACCCTCCGCATGAGTGATGCCACCCTACCTACTGCGCATTACCTATTACGTGGAATCCCGGCACGCCCGGAATTAATATGATTTTAACTATATTTTGTAATTTTCACTGTATTGTAATAATTTGATGGTTTACTATCAATATACTACGTTATGAACTTATACATTTTAACATGAGGATAAATAAATAAATATTTGCGGACAATCTTACACAAATCGACCTAGTCCCAAACTAAGCAACGCTTGCACTATGGGTACTAGACGAAGATAAACATACTTATATAGATAAATAAATACTTAAATACATAGAAAACATCCATGACTCAGGAACAAATATTCGTGCTCATCACACAAATAAATGCCCTTACCGGGATTCGAACCCAGGACCTCTTGCTTCGTAGGCAGGGTCACTACCAATTAGGCTAAAGCGTCGTCGTCGATAGTACCCATTTACGCGGCAACACTAAACGTCATACGCATTCGCCATCAAACTTAACAGTTTGGCGAGATTATAAATGTTTTGTAAGATGTAATTTGAATATATAAATAAATTAATAAAAAAATAAAAATAAAAAAAATAACCTGAAAAAAACATTTTGAACAGTGTTGCCTTGTAGCTGAATCTAGTGGGTTTGACTTGAGCTTGCCAGACTCTACTCGTAGGGATAATTTCTCTTCCTTTCCATTATTCCTTTTCCATATTACTAAGCCGAAATATCGTTAGCTCCGTTACGTCATCATCCCAATTCTATGAATGTTAAGGAGCCTCCCATCCAAAGACCATCCAATCTCCTCGCCAAATGGAAAACGAAAACAACACTTATTTTCTCAAGGTAACTTTCATTACAAACATACTCCTCAAATCAGCGTAAACGCTAACTCAAACCGGTAAAGTCTAAAGTTAAACGAAAACGTCTAGAGCGATGGTAAAAATAAATTTGTCGCATCACATTTTGAAGGGGAGAATGGGCAAAAGTGGATTATATCGCCGGGCTCTGGGGACAGGGGAGAAAGGGGCGCGGTGAGAAAAGTTTGTGTAAGTCAGCTGTAATCTGGTTTGCCTCGACATTTTTAGAACCATCAAAAAATGTCTTAACCGTAAGAGATTTAAACACGGTTTTTTTTCTTTTTACAGGTAATATATGAATTCACCAATGTAACTCAAAAGTAAAGAAAAGTTTGCTGTTTAGCGTAAGTATTTCAATAGCTATAGTAAAAACTATATTGGCTAGTGCGGATACTTCGAAAAACCCGTCCGGCTAGATGTTGATACCCGCTTACACCAGTCGCCTCGTCACCAAAGATGTTGCATCGCATTATACTTGAGATTATTTGAGTTGGCCGAATCGCTTCACTGGACTACCCATTCTAAAAGCAACTCTACCGTCAAAGGTTTTAGATTCCAATGTCAATGTCAGTTTTACAAAAATTCGACCTAAACTAAAGTGGTCGTCAAAATATAGAAGCATCAATTCTCCATAGCCTTTGAACCCTTCACACGCTACCGGTTTGAAGGGTTTTTATAACTGGTCCGCGATAGGCCACGCGTCCTTTGTGCCAAAGGGCTCTTGATACCGATACCCTTTGTTTTTGAATGCAGGGAAATGCACGTTTTGCGTCGCATGATCATTGGGGGTTCAAGTACTTGTCAAGGGTAGGTACCTATTCGTTAGGGTAAATCAGAACCCTGGTTTTTATATCATCATCATATCAGCCGAAAGACGTCCACTGCTGGACATAGGCCTCCCCCAAAGAGTGCCAAAATGACCGGTCCTGCGCCACCCGCATCCAGCGGACTCCCGCGACCTTTACCAGGTCATCCATCAGTCCACCTTGTGGGAGGCCTACCCACGCCGCGCCTTCCGGTACGTGGTCGCCACTTGAGCACCTTTCCGCCCCAGCGGCCATCGGTTCTACGTGCAATGTGCCCACTGCCACTTAAGTTTAGCGATTCGGAGGGCTATATCGGTTACCTTGGTTCTGCTGCGGATAACCTCATTTCTGATGCGATCACGCAGAGAAACTCCCAACATAGCCCTCTCCATTGCCCTTTGGGTGACTTTGAGCCTTCTTATGAGGCCCATTGTAAGCGACCACGTTTCAGTGCCATATGTCATCACTGGCAACACACACTGGTCAAAGACTCTCGTCTTGAGATACTGCGGAATATGGGCTAGTAATATATTTTATATATTACTAGCTGTTGCCCGCGACTTCGTCCGCGTAGAACATAATAAATGTTTGTTTAAGGATTGGATTTAAAAAAAAAACATTGAAATTAATTTTGTAGTCTTACAACTTACTTAAACAGTCTAAAACCGAAGTTACAAATCTCTTACCTTCAAAATGTCTTGCTCTCTATACAAACTTAGAACCCTCTTTGAACCCTCATAGTAGTATAAGTCTGAAACCGTAGTTACAAATTTCTTACTTTAAAAATGTCTTGCTCTCTATATAAACTTCGAACCCCCTTTTAACCTTCTTAGGCGATACATTAAAAAAAAACACTGAAATAAGTTTTGTTAGTCTTTCAGCAAACAGTCTACAACCGAAGTTACAAATCCCTTACATAAAAAGTTACTTGCTCTCCATACAAACTTGGAACACCCTTACAATCCCCTTTAGAGGTTACATTAAAAAAAACGCTGAAATAAGTTTTGTAGTCTTTTAACAAACAGGCTAGGATCGAAGTAACAAATCTCATAATTTAAAATTTTCTGACTCTCCATACCATCTTTGAACCCCCTATTAACGCTTTTCAAGGAAAAATTAAGAAGAAGAGTTTTTTTTGTTGTAATAAGCATTTTTTCTACAAACTATCAAGTATCTAAGCTCAATAAAAGTGTTTTCCATTTTTTATTATTATTTATTTATTTATTAATCACACACAAGTTTACAGTTTATAGCCAAAACACACGAATCTTGCCCTTTTTAACCCCTTAAGGGGTGGAATTTTCCAAAACGCTGAAGGTACTTTATTTGTATTTCAATAAGTAGGTAATCTTTCTACAAACGTTTAATCTTGTATCTCAAAAAATAATTTCCCTCATACAAACATTGCAACGATTTTAACAACCCTTAGGGGTGGAATTTTTCAAAACGCTGAAAGTGCTTTATTTTTATTCTAATAAGTTAGCTTTCTACAAAGTTTTAAGTCTCTAGCTAAAAAAAGAACGTTGCCTCCATACAAATGTTGCACTCCCTTTTAACCCCCTTAGGGTTGGAATTTTCTAAAACGCTGACAGTTCTTTTTTGTATTTCAATAATTAGGTAATCTTTTTACAAACGTTTAACTTTGTATCTCAAAAAATAATTTCCCTCATACAAACATTGCAACGATTTTAACAACCCTTAGGGGTGGAATTTTCCAAAACACTGAAAGTGCTTTATTTTTATTGTTATCAGTAAGCTCTCTCGCTAAAAAAACATGTTACCTCCATACAAATGTTGCACCTCGTTTTAACCCCCTTAGGGGCGGAATTTTCTAAACCGCTGAAAGTATTTTTTTTATTTCAATAAGTCATCTTTCTACAAACTTTTAAGCTTCTATCTCAAATAAAAAAGTTTACCTGGTACAAACTTAGAAACCTTTTTTAACCCCCTTAGGAGTGGATTTTTTTCAAAACGCTGAAAAGTCTTTTTTTCTTTCGATAAGTAATATTTCTACAACTTTTAAGCTTCTATCTCAAAAAAGAGTTTCCCTCATACAAACTTTGCAACCATTTTTAAACCCTTAAGGGTGGAATTTTCCAAAACGCTGAAAGTACTTTATTTTTATTCTAGTTAGTAAACTTTTCACATTGGTTTAAGTCCCTAGCTAAAAAAACATGTTTCCTCCATACAAATGTTGCACCCCCTTTTAACCCTTACGCTGAAAGTACTTTAATAATATTCTAATAAGTAAGCTATTTACAAAGTTTTAAGTCTCTTTCTAAAAAAAAACGTTGCCTCCATACAAATGTTGCACTCCGTTTTAACCCCCTTAGGGGTGGAATTTTCTAAAACACTGAAAGTTCTTTTTTTGTATTTCAATAAGTAATCTTTCTACAAACGTTTAACCTTGTATATATCAAAAAAGAATTTCCCACATACAAATTTTGCAATGATTTTAACCCCCTTAAGGGTGGAATTTTCCAAAACGCTGGAAGTACTTTATTTTTATTCTAATAAGTAAGCTTTCTACAAAGGTAGAAAAAAACTCTAGCCAAAAAAAACATGTTTCCTCCATACAAATGTTGCACCCCCTTATAACCCCCTTAGGGGTGGAATTTTCTATAACGCTGAAAGTTGTTTTTTTGTATTATATATATAATATAACTTTTAAGCTTCTATCTCAAAAAAAAGTTTCCCTTATACAAACTTTGCAACCCTATTTAACCCCTTAGGGGTGGAATTTCCAAAACGCTGGAAGTACTTTGTTTTTATTCTAATAAGTAAGCTTTCTACAAAGGTTTAAGTCTCTAGCTAAAAGAACATATTTCCTCCATACAAATGTTGCACTACGTTAGGGGTGGAATTTTATAAAACGCTGAAAGTTGTTTTTCTGTATTTCAATAAGTAATCTTTCTACAAACTTTAAAGCTTCTATCTCAAAAAAGAGTTTCCCTCATACAAACCTTGCAAATCTTTTTAGCCCCCTAAGGGGTGGAATTTTCCAAAACGCTGAAAGTATTTTATTTGTATTCTAATAAGTAATCTTTCCACAAAGTTTGAAGACTCTAGCTCAAAAAATAAAGTTTCCTCCATACAAATGTTGCACCCCCTTTTAACCCCCTTAGGGGTAGAATTTTCTAAAACGCTGAAAGTGGTTTTTTTGTATTTCAATAAGTAATCTTTCTACAAACTTTTAAGCTTCTATCTCAAAAAAGAGTTTTCCCCATACACATTTTGCAACCCTTTTTAGCCCCCTTAGGGGTAGAATTTTTCAAAACGCTGAAAGTACTTTATTTGTATTCTATAAAGTAATCTTTTCACAAAGTTTGAAGACTCCAGCTCAAAAAATAAAGTTTCCTCCATACAAACTTTGCACCCCTATTTAACCCCTTTAGGGGTGGAATTTCCAAAAATCCCTTCTTATCCGTCGCCTACGTTATAAAAGGTAGTATGGGTGTAAATTTCAAGTTTCTAGTTTCAGTAGTTTCGGCTGTGTGTTGATGATCTGTCAGGAAGTCTTCTTTTATATATATAGATTATTTTATTCATTATCATCCTCCTAGCATTTTTCTCGGTTGTACCCTGAAGGTCCTTCAGTAAAGGAGCCCTGTTTTCGCTTTGGCACGTTCTGGCCCCGTAGCATGGATTTATCACGCGATAAATGACAAGATAGAGCATCCGTCCCTGACTGACACCGTTCGATAGAACGAGACGACGCTCTTATCTTCTCACTTATCGTGTGATATGCTCCATGCTACGGGGCCTGGCGTAGGGACTAGTTTTCTACCCAGAGGGAAAACTGGAGATTAGACCGGTTTCCTCACGATGTTTTCCTTCACCGAAAAGCTACTGTTAAATGGGTGGATCAACTATTTTCTGTCACTACCTAGTTGCCATGGTTACGCCCCCTGGATCACTTTTTAAAACTGCGATTTTATGGGTTTCATTTCACCAAATGTGGGGTTTTCTTATCACGTTCAACCCCTTTTTAACCAGCTTCAAAAAAAAGGAGGAGGTTCTCAATTCGGATGTATTTTTTTTATTTTTATTGTATACCTAGCCCATCTTTTAAGCAAGTTTAAAGTCCATATTGTAACATTTTTTCTAAGAAACTCTGTCAAATTGTCTTCTGGCTAACGGGACAGCATAACAACAAGAAAGTGTTGATCGACCCAAATACCAAGTGATATGTCGTAGAAGTTTAAAAAAACCCGTTGGGTTTTGATGGCCAGGCTGGGCTCGGATGTTCGTCCCACTAGGTATTAACAAACCGCGATAGGGGCTGTCCATTTATTACGTCATTTCAAAATAGGGGGGGTGAGGTGACCATTGGATGACGGTAGTCATTTTATTAGGAGGGGTCCATTCAAGGATTTAACAGGATGATGATAGGGGGGGGTAAATGACGTAATATATGGACAAGCCCGTAGAATAGCTGCGATTTCATATATTATGAACTCCAATCGTATTCTAATCGCGGTTTGATAATACGAGCCGTGGTTTGAACCCACGACCTGCAGCTGGAAAGGCGCGTGCCTTACCGCTCGTTATGCGTACACGCTAGTAACACTTGGAATAATATTCTTCTACTCTCATTCTACTTTGCGGAAGTCTATGATAACTTATCATTGATAAGTTACGAGAAAAATATTCTGTTGTTATTCTGAAAAAAACGTGCAGGTGCTCTTTCACTCGAACACTGTTAAAAATGATGAATGCTATTTTTAAATCGCGATAGAAAATTGAAAAACGGCTGTATTCAATTCTATCGGTAGTATTTAAGTACAAGTAAGTGCCTGCAATTTTGGAACTACAATCGTACCTATTTACATTTATTTAATTTTCGAGCGCTCGAAAGTCAATAACTATAACTTAGAAAAGTTGAACAACCCCCGACTTTTTCATTTCAAAGTTCAATAAAAGTTGAAAAACCCCCGACATTTTCATTTCAAAGTTCAATAAAAGTTGAACAACCCCCGACATTTTCATTTCAAAGTTCAATAAAAGTTGAAAAACCCACGACAGTTTCATTTCAAAGTTCAATAAAAGTTGAACAACCCCCGACATTTTCATTTCAAAGTTCAATAAAAGTTGAAAAACCCCCGACATTTTCATTTCAAAGTTCAATAAAAGTTGAACAACCCCAACATTTTCATTTCAAAGTTCAATAAAAGTTGAACAACCCCCGACATTTTCATTTCAAAGTTCAATAAAAGTTGAACAACCCCCGACATTTTCATTTCAAAGTTTAATAAAAGTTGAAAAACTCCCGACATTTTCATTTCAAAGTTCGAAAAAGTTGAACAACCCCCGACATTTTCATTTCAAAGTTCAATAAAAGTTGAAAAACTCCCGACATTTTCATTTCAAAGTTCAATAAAAGTTGAACAACCCCCGACATTTTCATTTCAAAGTTCAATAAAAGTTGAACAACCCCTGACATTTTCATTTCAAAGTTCAATATCACAAAAACGGCTAAACTGATTTTGTTGAAACGTAGCTAAAAACCATCTCGATCACATCAGCTTTTGAATAAAAAAACGCATTCAAATCGGTTTATTCGTTTAGGATCTACGATGCCACAGACAGACACACACACACACAGCCAGACAGACTCACAGACCGATAGACACACAGACACGTCAAACTTATAACACCCCTCTTTTTGCGTCAGGGGTTAAAAATCGGCCCCCAGGTCAATTAGCGATGATGAAATACACCTAAATATTTGCGTATTTTTGTTCTGCATGTTCTGCACGTTTTTTAGCGGAATAGCAAAGGAACATTGTTCTCGTAACTTAATAATATTCTGTTCAAACAGACTTATTTAAGAACATATTTAAGGTTTCAATACTTTCAATCTAGGCTCGACTAAGCCTGGATTGGGAAGAAAGCTGAACGTCAGCTCTCGGAAAACGCCTGCGCTCCATTCTGTAGATAACCGGATAGAAAATGGCCTCTCCAATCCCTTGGGTAGAAAGTGAATTCCTAACAAAAATATTTCAGAGGAAACAGTGAATTTTGCAGATGGCTTTGTTGTTCTACACCATTGTAATTGTTCAAACTAAGCTAGAGCCAGCAATATGTAATTATTTCCCACAACATTACTATGTCGAAGGGAGATTAAAAATCGCGTGCTTAATACTGCTTATCGCTCGGCTAAAGTAGCTTTCAGCTAGCTTCAAAAATAAATAATTAAGCAATACATGTTATTGGTGCTTCGAACCAAAAATTTTGAAACACCTAAATATTTTAAAGTAATCCAGCGCTTTTATGCACAGTAAAACGTATTAAGGGACATTTCTCGAAGGAGAAGAATTCAAAAATCGCCAAAATCGCCTCACGTCGCAAAACCAGTTGTAAGTCTTAACTTACTTATCCCATCTCTTCTTGCGTTATACGTGTACAGTCGAGTTCATAATAGTTATTTGTTATACAAGGGGGGAAAGTTGTATTTTACCTGCAAGTGTTCATTTGAAACACGAGCTAGCGAAAGGATTCTATGATTGACCACGAGCGAAGCGAGTAGTTCAAAAATAGAATCCTGGGCGTAGCGAGTGTTTCAACACACGAGACGTAAAATAACTTTTCACCCGTGTATAACACAAATCTTGTCACCTCACTACAGCAAGGAAAATAAGAAAAAGGGTAAAAAAAAAGTTAAAAAAAAACAAAAAAAAGTTAAATAAATTTAAAAAAAGTTTTAAAAAAGCAAAAAAAAAAGTAAAAAAAATTAAAAAGTAAAAAAAAAGTTTAAAGAGTTAAAAATAAAAGTTAAACAAAAATATGTCATAAAATATACCTACAAAAAACAAAATTAAACATTAAACGTTCTACGTCATAGTACTTTTAACGTTCTACGTCTACTTTTTTCACATGTGGATAAAAAGCGATTTTATCAATAGTTAACAAACATACAAAAAGGCCTTTCCGAGCTAATGAGGTGAAAATATTTATGCACCGTCGAAGTAACAAAAAATATGTGTGATCTGATTTTCGGGCACAAGGTTGTATATTTATTTCAACTTTCATGACACACTATTTTTACTTGACGAGACCTTAATCAAACTCACAGGACTCAAAGAGGTGAATTAATAAGTTTAATCATACGCGAATTCAGCTGAAAGACAACATCGTGAGGAAACCGGTCTAATCACAATAAGGTCTAGTTTGCCCTCTGGGTTGGAAGGTCAGATGGCAGTCGCTTTCGTAAAACTAGTGCCTACACTAAAGCTTGGGATTAGTTGCCAAAGCGGACACTCGGCTATTAGGGCACTACCGGGAAAAAGGAGGGTGATACGCGATTTAGTGCGAGTTGCACTAAACCGTCTGTAGATAATCGTAAGCGGTGCTCATTAAAATCTGAACGTATGGAAAGTTTGATAAGATTCTATGGAATCGCAGCTGCCAGCGCGATATTTAACACGTTCACAGCCCCATACATGGGTCACGGCGAACTGTCTCCACAAGTCCGTGCCCCGCTGATGAAAGTAATTTGCTTGGACGTACGAGGAAATCGAAACATTTTGTATGGGGACTGTGAACGTCTGACATCGTAAGTTAGTGCAGCCTTTTTTTTTTTTTTACTTGGGGAAATGCCTTTACGCATCCCACCTAGCCGAGGAACTAGGATGGGTATGACGGGCTCCCGGGGACCCCCCGGACTACCGTCTAAAACCACCAAGGTATGCCCTCTCTGCCGTGTAGTAGGAGCGTCATGGGATCGCGAACATTTCACCACGACGCCCCTCGACAACAGCCGCAGCTGCCCTCACTACTGAGGCAAAAGCCCCCCCTCCCGTCGTAAGCGTGCAAGGCCTCTACGCCGGGAGAGGGTGATAGACCTCGGATTCACCCTCTCAGGTCCCCTTGTAACTTTTTATAGAGGTTTTCTCCCTCGCAGCCACAACTCGGCCCCGGCCTGACGGTCGCAGCCCCCGCGCCTATAACATGAATCCTCTGATAGCAGAGGATTTGTCAGGGTTCCGGGTCCGTTATTTATTATAGAGGCAAACGGCAATGGCCTCTCCCTCAAGCCGCACCTGGGGAATCTTGCGATTCCCTGGGCGGAACCCCCCGACCCCCCCGTGTCGGGTTATTGGTAACACCAGCAAGCGATAACTTAGGGTTCACTAAATTATCACTTGCCGTTGTCTCCAGGGCGCACCGGCCAAGACACTACCCATTCCTGCGGATCAACCGAATCAAGAGGAATCGGTAGAGTCCAGACACTCGAGGAGGTTACCCGACATAGCGCCCTAAGTTAGTGAAGCCTGCCCTAAGCCGTGTTTAGTTAAAATAAGGCATAAGGTTGGTTAGATATTCTTGAACCCATTATGAACTCGACTGTACCACCCCAACCTCCCACAGGGAGACACGTGTACTTATAGTGTCGTGGTAACAGGAGACGGCGGTTATTAATTGTGTGTCATGTTTGCTGGCAGCGATGACGTGTTTAGTTTGCCATTCTGGTTTTAATTGACACGGTAACATATTATGTAGGTAGTGGGGATGTTCCGTTCCTCCCAGTTTATAGAATCTTCATCCGGTGTTCAACTTTGACATCTGATTATAAGAATGCGTATTGCTCACACACTTAGATACGCGTTTGTACACAGGGTGAAGCGCATAATCTAATTCATATATGATTTCAATACATCTAAAACGCAAACGCGCTTGTATCAGCGCAACCCTAATAGTAGCCTATGTGACGGTACATAATTAGGGGCTAACAGCTCCCAATGACCTTCGATCTGTTACCGTCCGTTTTTTCGTGTTTTTTTGGCTTACCGTATTAACAACAACGAGGTTAACTGAAATAGTATCCCATATTTACTTCAAAACTCATACCTTTTGAAATATACTAAACTTTAGCAGTTTTAGGCCGAAAAACCGTTTTTTGGACGTAACTTTTGTAAAAATGAGTTAAAAATAAAAAAAACTCTCTTGGGTTGTTAGAAACGTCAAAAAGGAACAGTTACATGTAAATTTCATACATAAAAGTGCATAAACAACATACTAATATCGAAAACAGAGCTTTTTTGGACCATGTTTGAATAAATCATAGAAAAATAAATATACATTTTTTTCCAAAAAACTCTCTTGCAAAAGTAGATAAAGTATTGAAGAACCGATGAACGTTTGTGTCATAATTGTCATAAATATATCTATTGTAATGACGGAGGAATATCAACTCAAAACTCATCAAAACTAGTCAAAAAGCGTGTGGAACCCCTTAAACACGAGTGTGGGTTTATGAAACGTTTCATAATAGTAACACACGAGTGTTTTAATGCTTTATTATGTACAGTTGTACATACACTAATTTATCTACCCACATATCATCGCTACTTTGAAAAAATCTCGTATCTAATTTTTTTTATGTTTTTGTTTATTTTCAATTTTTTTGTTAAATTTAATAAAAAGTCTTTGCGTGAGTTATTCGAATATTTGTAAAATTAATGACCTGCTATCAAAGTATCTCATGAAACTAATAAGAACAAGAACGTATTTGATCAATCACAATAATTTACAGGATGTTTATTGTTCCTCCTAGAAACTTGATGATTTTCAGATACGAGATTTTTTCAAAGTAGCGACGATATTATATATCCTCAATGATATGTTCGGGAACCATTACAATGACCGCCATTGCACCGCCATGGCCGACTAGATTTCAAATCATGACCAACTAGATTTCCATAATAACATCAATATCGATGTCATTATGATTTTTCATACATTATAATAACACTGGCACAGATAAAACGCTGATGTTACGTTACTGGTTGCAATAATGGTGGTCATTATATATGGTTTCCGAACACATTATAGAGGATTTATGATATGGGTGTAGATACGAGGGCGACACTGAAAGTCTTTAGAACTGGCCACTTGTAATAAATATAATAAAAAAATAAGTTCAAAATTTGAAAATGGAACTCTTTCTTAATATTTTTGTGTACGAATTCCACTCGATTGTCATTTGTTTTACGATTTGGCGGCAAATTGAAAATTGTGTGTACTACGTGAGCATGAATTTAACGCGAGAAAATTTTCGAGCAATGATTTTTTACGACTTTCGATGTAATTTAAGTCAACAAGAAAGTTATGATAGACTTCGATTGGCCTTTCACGATGAAGCCCCATCTCGTGCTACTATTTACAACTGGTTTAATGAATTTAAACGTGGCCGCACTGATCTCACTGATGATCTGCGTGAGGGCCGGCCTTCTACGGCGACTACTGAAGATAACATCAGTGTTGTGCGGCGTATGATAGAGACTGACAAAAGAGTAACCTATCAGCAGATTCGTACAAGCTTAGCCATTGGTATGAGTCAAGTCCATAAAATCCTCCATGAACATTTAGCGGTGAGGAAGCTTTGTGCCCGGTGGATACCTCATAATTTGACAGAAGCCCAAAAAGTCCGTCGTGTTGATTGGTGCCGTGAAATGGGTCAAAGATTCAACGGAGGTGACTCAAATGCTGTGTTCGACGTAGTTACGGGTGACGAAAGCTGGATTTACTGTTATGATCCTGAAACTAAAAGACAGTCTGCTGAGTGGGTGTTTCCTTCCGAGGAGTTGCCTACTAAAGTGAAGAGAGGTCGAAGTGTGGGAAAAAAGATGGTGGCCTCGTTCTTCGGAAGGACTGGTCATTACGCAACAATTATTTTAGAGGATCAAAAAACAGTTACTGCGAAGTGGTACACTAACAATTGTTTACCACTTGTCTTGGAAAAAGTTCGAGAAAAACGGCCTCGCAGTAGGATCCTGCTTCACCACGACAACGCCTCATCGCACACCGCCAAGCAAACGATCGACTATTTGGCGACGGCAAACGTGGAATTACTGGGTCACCCACCTTATAGCCCCGACCTTGAGGTCGCCACCTCCGCCCGAAAACCATCAAAGTAGAGGGCTCTGTTTATTTTATATAGTAATAATGATATATCAAGTTTATTATGGTTAAAAGCAAAACAAATCAGTCATAAGTGTCCTAAATAATGTGTATAAGTGTTATCAATGGGTAAAATTAAGTGTAAGACAAGAATTTAACAACAAAAACTTGACAAACATTGATACATAAATGGAACCAAAACAAACATTTCTGTTGTGACGGAACTACTTATGACTATATATGTGAATGCATAAGTGAAGATAATTATTGTGTTTGTTATCATACTTTTTTTTTATTTCCGTTTTGCGGGTGGATCGGATATCCATAACTCATAACCAACCGGCAGTAGTGCATTCCATACACAAACACTGGCATAATATGTACATTATTTTCGTGTCACTTTCTACTGCTTCCGTGGTCAAGCGGTATACGCGTCGTGCTCTATTCGGAGACGCCTAGTATTCACCGATAGTGATCGGGGTTCGTAACCCGTACGAGACATAACTTTTTGTGTTTTTGTTTGTAATTTTCAATTATTATATGCGACCCAGGGTTCAAACACGAAGCCTAACATAACTTTTTGTGTTTATATTTCATTTTTATTTTAATACAACTGTATTAATATAAACCGTTTTGAAGATACTCGTATATTGCTGGAAAGTTAAAATGAATAAACAAAAGGGTTCTACCCAGACTCGAGCAGCAACAATAAAAAGACTTAACGATACAGTAGCAGAATATGAGAGGCAAATAAATGAAAAGGACAATGGTTTAAAAACATATGAGATATTAATATGCAGTCTGAAAACAAAACTTAATGATAAAGAAGCTCTCATAAAGATTATTTCCGATGAACAAGACCAAAATGCAATTGAATTTGAATCATTGTGCAAGGCAAACCAGGTCCTAAAAAAACAACTAGCCGACGCAATTGAAAAAAATGTTGACTTTCAAAATGAATTGTTAAATATAACTGCAGACAACAGAACCTTAGTCGAAGAACATGAAGAAATGGGTAATCTGAACAATTCGATAATTTTGCCCTTAAAACTGCAAGTCTCGCATATTCAAAACGAATACAATCAACTGCAAAGTAGATTTCTAAAACTAGTAAAAGAAACCACCTCTACAAAAGAAGCAATGCAAGAAAAAACAAACCGCGCCTTGCCCACCACCACTATAAGAAGCAACCTTAAAGGTAGCAAAACGTATAAAAATCGCTCACTATTCAAAAAAATTCGCAAGCAACATAAACTAATTAAAAACATTAGACAGTCCTTAAAAACATCCGGCGCTCGAGATGTACTTTCGAAGGGAAAAATGGACACCTCAGAACCGCTTCAGGATTTAACATATCACAATATCGTGGCCCCGGTGGAAGAAATAAAAACCACATACAAGCACAAGATACAGCCACACATAAGCGGCTTGCGGAAAGGCAAGGTTATAATGTTCTCTGACAAAACTGGACGTAAACTAGGAATACATCTTGCCAACGAAAACCTGCTGACAACAAACACTTGCCACCCATATGCACCTCATTTGCGCATATTAGACAGTTACGAAAACCAGACAGAGAATCTAGATTCAAGAGATTTTGCAGTACTGCTCCTATGCGATTACAACACTGTGAGAAAATCCCAAAATGCGTACATTCAACGCATCGAAAATATAATCCAGAGGCAAAATCGTCAAAACTATAAATTGATAATTTGTTCCATAAAATATGACGATCAAAACAATGAAGAAATTTATATATTGAACCAAAAACTGCACCACATCGCAGCTGCCAATAAAAATGTTAAGTACATGGAAACAAATGTGGCGGGAAAGTATTATTCCACGACTCCGAATTATATAAGTAAAAGGATTATAGTCAAGAGCTTATCAGAGGCAATCCAAAATTTTAAGGAAACCTCACCACTGATATTTATAGATACAAGATTTAAAGATTTTGAGGACAAATCTGTACAGGACTTGGATTTTCATCAAAGCCACCATCAAACTGTAAAACGTTAGCTCACGTTGACACTAATTATCAGAGACAGCTCCAAAGTTTACTATTGCCGTGTGACACCAAACCAACAGAACAAAATACACTTCTCAGTATGAAGCCAACCATAAACAACTATTTCAAACTAATCCATCAAAATGTTAGATGCATCAGAAATAAGGTGTTACTATTGCATACGATTGCAGCTAAGGAAAAACCACAAGTAATGGTTTTCACCGAGACATGGCTTAAATCCAGTGAAATTAAAAATATTAAAATCCAGGGCTACATTCATGCCTCAGCCTACACTCGACAGAAACGAATACATGGTGGCGTGTCGATATTTGTACAAGAATCACTAAAATTTAAAGTGTGCAACAAAATTCAAAGCTTGACAAAAGAATTTCACTGCGAATTAGCTGCTATTGAAACAGTAGTTAATAATATCGGAACAATAATTATTGCGGTATATCGAAGTAATAATGGTGATTTCGACATATTCACAGAAACTTTAAAACAAATATTTGATATTTTGACATGTGGAGATTATAGAAATATCATATTGACTGGCGATTGGAATGTAAATTTTCTGGAAAAAACCAATCGCAAAATCGCTTTAACAGATATAATGTCACCATTAAACATAAGAAATGTTATAAATTTTCCTACAAGAATCGATGGACAAAGCAAGACCTCACTAGATTTTATAGCTACAAATATCCTGGGCGAAAATATACAAGTAGAACCGTTGGTTGAAGGAGTATCAGACCATGATGCCCAAATAATCAAAATTGTGGAAAACAACGAACAAAAGCGTACATCCTACAACCATAAAAATAGAAAATACACGCTATCTAATATGGAAAACCTAAACAAAGCAATGCTATCATATGACTGGACTACATTAATGAACTTGACGACTGAAACACCTTTCAAACTATTTTTTAATAGATATACAATGAATATGGACCTATATGTACCTAATAAGATTAGTAAGATAAAGAAAAAATCTAACATACCCTGGGTAAATACGGAAATAATTAAACTTCAAGAGGATCTTAAGGATTTTTACCATCTTAGACGTCAATATCCAGAACTTCAAATGGATCAGTGCATTAGTGAAAAAATAAGGAAAAGAAATAATTTGCTTGTTACATCCAAACAAAATTATATAGAAAAAAGACTCCAAGATGCAGCTAATCCTAAAAAAGAGATATGGCAGGTAATCAAAGAAGAAACTAATAAAAATAACAAGATGTCACAATGGTTTCTCGAGGATCCCACTACTTTAAAGCCAATTGGATCAATTGAACTGCCAGACTATATTAACTCATATTTCATCGAAATAAGTAAAAACTTATTGAACAATAGATCAATCGATAGAGCAAAAGCGTTAGAAAATGTACCATCACCCACAAATACAAGCGAATGCAATTTCTGTCCCACGTCCCCTAAAGCATTAAGAGAAACCATGAAGACAAAAATATCGAAGTCTAGAACGAAAGACATATATGACATAACAGGTCAATTGCTGAACCACTTAGCCCAATCGGATGAATTAATTAACTTAATGTGCTACGTGATTAACACAATCTATAAGAGTGGATCATATCCCAACGAACTGAAGAAAACTAGAGTTTGTCCTTTGTTTAAAGGCAAAGGAGATAGGGGATCAATTACCAACTACAGACCAATCACTATTGTTCCTACAATATCGAAAGTAGTCGAATCCTTATTATCTAGCGCTATAATGAACCACATGGAGACGAATAACCTTCTGACAGACGTCCAGTATGCCTACAGAAAAGGAAGATCAACTACTTCGGCTGCATTACAGCTTATAAATGAAGTCATACAAACATTAGACAGTAAACTAAAAGTAGCTGCGATTTTTCTAGATCTGTCTAAAGCATTCGACAGCATTGACCATCAACTTTTAATTCACAAAGTTAAAATGTACGGCATTAAAGGAGTAGAGTTACAACTTTTGGAGTCGTTTCTGAACAACAGAGAACAGACAGTTGAAGTCTCAATAGACGGTAAAAAATTCAAATCCAAACCAAAAATCGTCCCCGATGTTGGTGTACCGCAGGGATCTGCGCTGGGTAACACCCTATTCTTGCTGTTTATGAATGATCTTGCTCAGACAGATATAGATGGTAAATTTATAATATATGCTGACGATACTACAATAGTCATTAAAGGTGAAACCATACATATTGTCATGGAAAAAATCAACAAGATTATGGCAACCGTAAAATCATGGTTTAATAATAATGGGCTTACTCTGAATTCGAACAAGACGAACGTTGTATTTTTCAACGCGAAGACTAATATTAAGGATGTACTAAAAATAGAACTAACTGACCGTTGTTGCTTATACAGTTCAAACGAAGCGAAAATGTTGGGTTTCAATATAGATTCCTCCATGACGTGGAAAACGCATATAGACTATGTATGCGAAAAAATGGCAACTGGTGTCTACGCTCTAAAGCAACTACGTCCGCTTATTTCCCAGGATTGTCTCATCAAATCCTATTATGCATATGTACACTCCATTATGTCATATGGCATAATATTATGGGGAAACTCGTCAGACCATGAGAGAGTACTGAAAATGCAGAAACGGGCTATAAGAGTCATAATGAAAGCCGGATATAAAGATACATGCCGAGGATTCTTTAAGTCACTTAAAATAATGACTTCAGTAGCATTATATATATTCGAAACTATCTTGTATGTTCGTAGAAATATCCATGATTTCCGCAAGAAAGGACCCTTGAAGTATCCAAGTCGTTGTCCAAACGACCTTTGTTTAAGTCCCCACAAACTTTCTATGTCGAATAAAAGGCCGGGAGTCATTGGCAGAAAATTATATAATCATCTACCGAACTGCATCAAACTAGAACAAAGACTCACAGTGTTCAGTGCTCGAGTGAAAGACTTACTAATAAACAAGACTTTATATAGTTTAAACGAATTTTTTAATATGAAATTGTAAACAATATTTAAATATTTAAAAATATGACAAATTTTACAATTGTATTTCTTGATTTAAATTTGATACTGTTATAGTATACATTTTTGTTTTGACTAGTCACACTTGCTGTAATATAATTGTTGTTGTATAACTTGCATAACAATGTATACCTTGAGTGATGAATAAAATATTATCTATCTATTATCTATCTTGCACCTTGTGATTTTTATTTATTCCCAAAAATTAAAGAAAAACTTCGAGGAAAACGTTTTATGGACGCCGACGAAGCAGTGGCTGCGTTTCAAAAGGCCGTCGAAGAGACCCCTAAGGACGAGTGGGCAAAGTGCTTTTCTCAGTGGTTCTATCGAATGCAGCGATGTATTGATGTGAAGGGAGGCTATTTTGAAAATATATAATAAAAGTAATAAGTTGCTTGATTGCTCAGTTTTTGATTTCCTAAGAACTTTCAGTTTGACCCTCGTAAATGTATAAATAACTAGATATTGTATTAATACTAGTGGCTCTGTGAGCTGTAGAACTCGCAAACCTGTAATTTTCCAAAAAATATTTAATTTCTTTTTTAATTTCGAAAATCTGAATTGTTCCCTCGCTTCGCTCCCTCGTTCGATAACACACTCTTTACCTGCTAATACATGTCTTCTTATTAACTACGGGCCTACCTTCCAATATAACTATACTAGTACTACATCATATCTAAACGGGTATAGTAGAACCCCGCAGTGAACCCGCTTTGATCGGCTCCAGCCGTCCGCACGACCGAGGGTGCAATTGTTTTGATATCGCCTGCTGTGCGTTTGAGTCAATGGTTTCAGCTGGATTTGTGGATAGGAGCGTGTTTATTTAATGGCCATGTTACGAGTACGTCAGTCTAATTTAAATTGAATAAAGGTAGTTAGGTACCTAAGTAAAGCATAGTTAATTTTGCTGATATATTAAACTATAACTATACCTATCAGCTATATGTATAGGTAGTGCCTGAACTACAAATAAAATGAATTAATTGTAGGATATTATAAATATGTCTATCTTGGCTACTTATTTATTTTGTTGTTGATTTCAGAAGCTAAAACACAATTACTAAAAAAACTTCTTGATTTGTTCCTCAGCCGACTCAAATAGGTACATTATATTTATAAACAAATAAATCAAATAAGTATGAATAAAACTTCACAAATTTAGATATGTATCGACTCGTTTTCTCGTGCGCGGAAGACATTTATAAACGTGTCTCTACATTGGGGCGTTGTTTATAAGAAGCGTAAGCATTATGATAATATGCGCAGATATAGATTATTCACAAGTAGGTAGCCACAGCCGGTAACGTATAAAGTTAAATAGATTACCTTATTCCAAAGCTGGGGCCAGTTTTGCCCCTTATGACAAAGCTTTACAATCAATTTTGGCCTGACATGGAATTTGCACCGGCTGTGAGAGGAACGGTGCAGTTTGCCTTTTGTTGTCAAGTCTGCTACTGACAGCCGATACAGTAGCAATTACTGGTGCCTACAACAAGGAGAGGGGGTGAAACAGAAACGATTTAACTCTCGAATAAATATGTTAATAATTTCCGAATAATTATGATTCAATTCAATCAAACTCGTAAGTAAATCAGAATTCAAGATGTACAGTTTCATATATGTAGTTACGAGTACCTATTTATCTATCTTTTAAACAATTCACGTCTGTAATGTATCACATATTTTAAAGACTCTTTTTATAATCCTTCAGTTGCGCGATTAAAACCCATGCCAAGATGTTTCTTAGATCTGAAGTTAAGTAATTCAATGTATTTTTTTAAAACGTAATTAGACGCACCGGAATACGACGTAAAATCAAATTTTCGTTCTTTTGATTGTCTAAGTCCATGCGCTATTGGATATAAAAGCATAGACTAGTGTAGGATAAGTGTATAACTGATTTTCATTTATATAAAAACATAGACTTCTAAAAACATACCCCTCTGCCGTCGTCGGGCAAAAACACATCTTCGCACATGAAATATCAGCTAAGCTAAGCTAAGCTACATAGCTTCGAGTCAGATTGCTCCGATTTGATCACAAGAATATGCTCTCTGTTCGTTCCTGACGCGTACCTCCGTGGCCGCAGCCACCGCCTCCTGGCGGAAGAGGCGGCTCGCACGGCGGCGCACGAGCACGAGCCAGTTGTCAGCGCGCAGGCGTAAGTAGTTTTGTATGCACCGGATTGCGATTTGTTTGCCTACAAGTGGAGTAAACTTCTCCCTATTTTTAAAAGATTCTGTGAGATTCATTTTTAAATATTATTTGTTAGATACTATACATTGTTTCTTATTGTGTAATTATGTATGTTAAATAGTTTAAGTTTACCAGTGCCTTGGCATATGCTGTAATGCTGTTAAATTTTTATATTAAAATAAATAAAATAAATAAATAGCTACGATGTCACTTGTATGGAGATACAGCTAAGAACATCTCCCGTTATAGAGCACACTGTAAAACTAGAAAAAGGGCCTACTACTTTGCGACTGTATTTTTTTGCATGTTCTAAAATGGTAAACCGCTTTCTTGGCTTACTGTACCTACAAGAGATCCTGCAAAATTACAGTTGATTCAATTCAATTCAATTCAATTCAATTATTTATTGATAACATAGGTTACACGTCATTTGGCAGTTCAAAATTTACAAATCATATTAAGATACATTCATTCATTAATTAAGTTATTAATACAATAATGTCATTAAGTACATACAGTTCATAAATTTTATTTATTTAAGAATTCTTCTAAAGAGTAAAATGCTTTATCTGTCAAGTATTCCTTAAGTTTACTTATAAATATGTTGTCTGATAGTTCCAATTCTTTTAAGTCTTTTGGCAACCTATTGTAGATTTTAGGACCAATGTACCATATACACTGCTCATATTTCTTTAACCTGTGCCTATTCGAAAGGAGATTATTTCTGTTTCGACTATTAGGATTATACTTTATAAATTTGTCAAGATTCCTACGAACTACTTTTGCCACCTCTAATATGTATTCATTCACCTCGCCGAAGCATCTGAAACTGGCATCGACCTAAGGCTGTGTGCGCCCCCTGCCCCGGGGAGGGGCCCCCAAATTAACTCGCCCTCACCTGCCCTTTGAGGGCACGGCGGGGGCCGAATGGGCCCTAAATGAACGAGGATTTCAAACAATTTTGTATAATATTTTTGTATATATACCATTTGTGCACATTTTTAATGAATTTATGAGAGAGTGCGATTTGTGAAGTCTCTTGGTTCTGATTCAATAGAATACAGAGCGTTTAAATACTATCTAACCAATACTAAACTTGAGTAACCTAAACATTCAATTATATTTGAAAGATGACTAGGGCAAATTATAATTTGACTGTAGATTTAGTATAAGGTACCTGGTAATATAGTTATGAGTAGGTACCTAATATATTGGAGCATAAGTAGTTAACGGTTACCTACCAATTTCGCGTAACACAATTACATTAAAATATTTCATGTAGCTAGGGTCCGTTGTGTTGGGAGCGAGGGACCTGCATGTCTCTATCTGCCAACACAGCGAATCCTCAACTGAATAAAGGGTCGGCAACGCGCTTGCGATTCTTCTGGAGTCACAAGTGTCCATAGGCGACGGTACCAGCTTAACATCAGGCAAGCCGTAAGCTTGTTTGCCACCGTCGTAGTATAAAAAAAAAGTCAATGGCAAGGTACACGCAAATACAATACGATATATGCTCCATTTCAAATTTTATTAACGTCGTCAACTTTGTGCAAATGAAACAATGACTATCTATTTAGATACAATGAAATTGTTTGGTAAATACAAAAAGACTGGTACAAAGTGCACCAAAACGTGCACCTTTAAAAATTCTGCGCAAGGTTCTAACATAATAGTAATCCTATTACGTAATGTCTCTGTTTACTACAACACAAATCTAGTTAGGGCGCCCCATCTAATTGAAATTCGCGCCCCGTCTCCCGGTGTTTTCACGCGCTAAACACCCGATTGGATCAGCCATGAAACATTGGAAAGTATATTTTAAAGGAAAATATTATAAAACGCGTGCGACAGCTTAGTTATAAGGAAGAAAAATCGCGACGACAATTTATAATTGGGCTCTCGGAGGAGAATCCTCGAGATATTTGAATTATAAAGAAAGTCGTAGCATTTTTTTCCCTACCAGGTAAGGTTAAAACTTGAATAACGTTGTTCATCTATTTTACAATATAATTTACTTTCAAAATAAAGTTTTAACCGACTTCAATTCAGTAATCCGCCAAGCCACATTAACATTTCCACATTTTTTTTCCAATTTACCACATGAACTGATTTTCGAGGACAAAGGCGTTGATTTTTAGACCAATAAACCAAATCGCTGTATGTGGGCCGATAATATTTGAGGACTTCCGTCGATTCCTCAAGGATCTCAGAATTACCTTTGGCACTTCATTGTTTGCTATTTCAACGGAATAATATCAGAATCTGTGACGTACTTATATAGTTTGAAGTACATCATTGAGACATCACACAAGCCACAAGCCATCTGTGGTCTTCATCATCACTTCCACTTCACCAAATTTATGATTTCCGGGTGTAAATACACGAGTTATAATAGAAAATACCGAAATTACTACACGCGTGCCTAATATATTTGAGGTGTTCCCTCAATTCCTCATGGTTCCCATCATCCAACTGGGGTTTTGGAAACAATGGGACCAATCTGGAAGCATATACTTTCAGTTAAAAAAAGAATTGTACGAATCGGTTCATAAATGACGGAGTTCAGAGGTAACAAAAAAAAAAAATAAAAAAAAATAAATAAAAAAAAAAAATAATACATCCGAATTGAGAACCTCCTCCTTTTTTTGAAGTCGGTTAAAAATGAAACAAGATTTCTAACCTGAAAGCTGAAAGTACTGACTACTTAGTATTGACCATGTTCGTTCAGGGATTTTGGTGATTTACACTGCGATGTCGTGGTGAAATGACAAAATTTCTTTGATGAATTTCACCTAAATATTTAAACATACATGTGGTCGATGATAGGTATGGTAGATGGTCTTAATCAACGCATTAGGTAGAAAATCCACCAGAGGTGTGCGAAATGGGGAAGGCAACTGTCAAACTGACAGCACCAATAGGGTCATTGTCAGTCACAAAAACAAAAATCATCTTTCCAGTGGTCAATAGTTAAGGGCTTACGCTCACATATAATATGTTTTTATCACATAGGATCATATAAGGGGCAACGCCGTCTATGCGGATTCAGAGATCAACCAAAAATTAGGCTTTATAGCCCTTAACTTTGGCAATGTCCACCGAAGAGACGCGAACCTAAATCTGACAATGACCCAATAATGGTCCTTAAGGGGCTCCACGCGCTTTTTGACTAGTTTTGATGAGTTTTGAGTTGATATTCCTCCGTCATTACACTATATATATTTATACCACAAACGTTAACCGGTTTTTCAATACTTTATCTACTTTTGCAAGAGAGTTTTTTGGAAAAAATTGTACATTTATTTTTCTATGATTTATCAAACATGGTCCAAAAAAGCTCTGTTTTCGATATTAGTATGTTGTTTATGCACTTTTATATATGAAATTTACATGTAACTGTTCCTTTTTGACGTTTCTAACAATCCAAGAGAATTTTTTTTTTTACTAATTTTTACAAAAGTTACGTCCATAAACTGATAAAGTTTAGTACCATATATCTCAAAAACTATGAGTTTTGAAGTAAATATGGGATACTATTTTGGTTAACCTTGTTGTTGTTAATACGGTAAGCCAAAAAAAACACGAAAAAACGGACGGTAACAGATCGAAGGTCATTGGGAGCTGTGAGCCCCTTAAAAGAGTGAAATTTGTATGGCGGGAAGTAGGTAGTTTTTATTAATTTTTGTGAAAATGGATTTATGTTTCGTCACAAATTGCTCCGAAGTGGGCATCCACCATTTTCCAAAAAAGGCTAAAAATAAAAGGTTGTGGATTAAACCTATGCGGAAGATTTTTGTCTGAGAACTGTATATGGTTTCCGTACATAGATAGGTACAATCGATCTTCTGTCTCTCTCTCTCATCGTATGGAATCTAGAAAGGGCCATCTACAATTAGCTTTCACCGGCCTTCCCCATTGTGTTTAGATATAAATTGACATCTAGTTGTCCAGTATGCGAGGCATAAAATATCCCATAAAAAATATTCCATGTAAAAAATAGGCCAAGTCTTGAAACGCTTTCACAGTAAAAAGTGGTGAGATATTTCGTAGAGCAAAGTCAGGCATTCTTATTACTCTTTATTTGCTTGCTTAATAAAATTCTGCAACTTGGGAATCACACTACTGCATTTACAAATTTTTGCATAGGTAGGTACGTACCTAAAACTATGTAAGTGTGATTGCCAAGTCACAAAATTTTATTTAGCAAGCAAATAAAGATTAATAAGAATTTCGTAGAGCCATGTCAGGCATGACTTGGCTCTACGAAATATCTCTCCACTTTTTACTGTGAAAGAGTTTCTAGACTTCGCCTATTTTTCTCTCTCATTTCTTTTTGTAGTATGGGAATGTTATTTAACCAACCACAAATAACGTTTGTATAGTTTTGCAGGAAGGAACTGCAAAAGTAATTTGTAAGCGCATGTATTTGTATAGAATTACAAACTTACTTATGCAGTTTATATATCTCTGAAGCGTGACTGAAATTGCAATATTTTTTGGTTTTTTTATGAATTATTAGGCTAAAATCTAATTACGTTTGAAATTTGGAGCTTGTGGGTCTGCTAGAAGTACCTTAGAATTAGCGTGATCATTATCAGTATATAAGTGAGTCAGTGACAAAACTAACGAACTTTGACGGACAATAGTTCTTAAACTAAAAGTTCAAATTGAATGTTATTGATATCGTATGTTAGCCATATTATGCCCTACATGTTTCTGAAAATTCAGGGTTCTAGCTTTAGCCAGCACAAAATTACAGGATGTTGAAAATGGCCTGAATGGCTTCGAGAAAAGGATGGTACGGCCGTGCCTCTTTGTTTTGCTCGACTTGGCGGGGGCACTGCCGTGCCCCCAGATGTAGTATTCACTATTCGTTAATAATCGCTAAATAGGACAAACAATCACTAAAAACTTGAATGTTACAGCGTCAAAAAAATTTATTATATCAGGGACAATAGTTTGGTTTTTGTACGATTGTTGACGATGTACAGTCAGCAGCAGAAGTAGCTAAGCGGGCCGGGTGTTCAAAATGACCTACACACGCTCTTAATTTCTAAGGAAAAAGTCATTTGCTGGTCATTTTGAACACCCGACCCGCTCATTCCATTGGCGGGGGCACGGCAGCAGATAGGTACTATCGAACCAACTGAATCATGACCCAGCATGGAAACTTGTCACAATTAACTGACGTATTAACATCATATGATCTTGCGTATGTTCGTTAACTGTAACAAGGTTCTATGGTGGGTCATGATTCAGTTGGTTCGATAGTACAAACCGCTGGTGGATCTCATCCCGTAAGCGAAAATTATCATCCGATTAATTCGACCGCGTTCAATTCCACAGAATCCCAACCCAACCCGTCCTTTTCTAACTGATAGATAACCACGTGTGTGTGAGTGTCAAACGGTTTATCCACAATGATAACTGACGTCATGTTTATTCATGTTGCGAGTTATTTAAAACAGCACGAGCCGTCATCGACCCGTCTGACCTCCGACCCCGAATAAAATTAGTCCAGAGGCTCTAGTATAAGTTTTATCCGTCCAATACGTTTTCGAACGCGTTTTCGTTTAGTCTCAATTTGTATGACAACGCGTAGTTCCTATTAGTTACCAACAGAGGCGCTGTTCGCGTTACCATACAAATTGAAACTAAACGCAAACGCGTTCGAAAACGGATTGTATGGATAAAACTTATACTAGAGCCTCAGTTATTCTCGACTGACAGGCTTTGCTGGGCGAGTATGTAGCTTTACAGAATGTTGTTTCTTGATTCGTAAAATATTTCTGATTTATTTAAAAATGGCCCTAACTTAAAACAGTATACAAAGCGCAATGATAGATAAGCTATTTCTAAATATCATAAATAAGTCTATTATGGCTAAATATTGTAACCAAATTAAATATATTTGTAAGAATTTAATCACGTTTCCAATAGAGATTAGACTCATCTTCCCACTTCGGGGAAATAAATCAAATACAGGGATATAATCGATTTTAAATAAGTAAGGGCATTTATTCGTGTGATGAGCACGAAAATTTGTTCCTGAGTCATGAGCACGAAAATTTGTTCCTGAGTCATGGATGTTTTCTATATACCTATTTAAGTATTTATTTATCTATATACTTAAGTACAGTCGCCATCACATACATAGGTACACTATAGGTGTTCAAAAATATCGGCACATGTACCCTAATGCCTTGAAAATAGAGGTGTGTTCCGATGTTTGTGACGTGCTTGTTTGCTCCGATGTATGTGATGGCGACTGTACCTATGTTTATCTTCGTCTAGTACCCATAGTACAAGCTTTGGTTAGCTTGGGAAAGAAAAAAAAAGCGGCCAAGTGCGAGTCGGACTTGCACATGAAGGGTTCCGTAAAATAAATTGCGATTTACGATTTATGACGTATTAAATAAAAACTACTTACTAGATCTCGTTCAAACCAATTTTCGGTGGAAGTTTGCATGGTAATGTCTAATGTACATGATTTTTTTTTAGTTTTATCATTCTCTTATTTTAGAAGTTACAGGGGGGGGGGGGGGGGCATTTTACCACTTTGGAAGTGTCTCTAGCGTAAACTATTCAGTTTAGAAAAACATGATATTAGAAACCTTAATATCATTTTTGAAGACCTATCCATAAATACCCCACACGAATGATTTTTTTTTTTTTGAGTTTCAGTTCTGTGTATGGGGGAACCCCTAAAACTTAATGTTTTTTTTTCGATTTTTGTGTAAAAATCTTAATGCGGTTCACAGAATACATCTACTTACCAAGTTTCAACAGTATAGCTCTTATAGTTTCGGAAAAAAGTGGCTGTGACATACGGACGGACAGACAGACAGACAGACAGACATGACGAATCTATAAGGGTTGGGTTTTCTGCCATTTGGCTACGGAACCCTAAAAACAACTATCATCAAGTAAATAGGCAACACGTGAGGCGCTCTGAAACTTTCAGAAGCATTATTTTGTACCTGAACAGGAAATGTAATGTCCTACACAATGGTCCAGACGGAACATCTGCGACAAATAAGTTAGTAACAGCTTCCAAATTGGTTTACACCTCTCAAATGGGTTTAGTAGATAATACCTAGCTTTGGAATAAGTTCTAGTGGTAACTAAACGACTGAATATGCTGGAAAAGAACGCTTGTCTTTTGATAGGATAAGCGCGTCGTCTCGTTCTATCGAACGGTGTCAGCCAGGGACGGATGCTCTATCCTGTCACTTGTCGCGTGATAAGGCCATCCATGCTACGGGGCCAGATTGTGTTGCGTGACTGCGTGTAGCTACGACTTTATATCAAAATATTAGATAAAAACGGTATTCGACGTAGCATGTAGGAATGGTTATAAAGTGTAATTAAATGAAAGTAGAAGTGCTTCATAGGGGTTAATGCGATAATCGCCACGCTTGGCATGCGGGTTGGTGATAGCAGTATTTCCACTGTAATCTAAGGCAGGATTCTGCTGCCCAGCCCCCGGTGGTCTTCGTCGTACTTTTAGGACACACCCGGGTCCAAGGACCGGTCATTGTGGCACTCTTTGGGCGAGGCCTATGTCTACTTGACTAGCAGTGGACGTCTTACGGCTGATATGATGATGATGATGATGAGAAGTGCTTATGAATACGCAACTTTCCATACAACGGAAGCCATGATTAGATTAGATTAGATGAATATGGTTTTGACTATTTACGATACAATCCATTTGAAATAGTTTCCGACCGAAGGTTCGGTTTCGGTTTCAGTCGTATCATGTTTCGGCCGTAGTTTAGGTTTCGGCCAAAAAACGGCCGAATTTATCGGCCGGGCCGAAACTTACGAAACGGTACTTCGGGTCACGTTCGGCTAACTTAGGGGGCGCTCTTGCCAACCGGCAATCTGGCGTAGCTCGCCGGCCACCTTCTCAGTGAAGTGACGCTTTGTATGCTTGTTCCCGGAATTATGGTAACTTGTAGTAAACCTTGTTTTATTTCATACAACCTTCACGAGTTTCAGGTATTACATTTTTTAATCTGTTTATAAATACGGTTTACGTAATTTTTTCAACGATTTTAACAAGTCTACAAAAGGTTCGGTTTCGGTTTCGGCCGAAACTAGAGCCAAAGCCGAACCTTCGGTTTCGGTTTCGGCAAAAAAACATGTTTCGGTCGGATACTAGAAAAAAGTAACAGTAAAGTACACCCAGCAAAAATACCCTCCTGAAAGCGTGTAGACCAATAACAAGGTACACTCACCTCCGCAGTGCAGGGACTCGCGCAAACCATCCGAGATCCCGGGGGACTTGACTAGGTAATGCGATCGCAAACACTTCGAGCTTCTCCGTGTGGATGGGTCCTTCGAACGAGGCTGGAACATATTAACTTTCAAAAGGACTTATCTTTAGACATAACCGACGTAAGATATGACTTTTAGAAATGCGTTTTTTGATTAATACGTTAAATGAAGCCTTATTCAATATCAGTTGTGTATAAGTTCGTTTGTATCGCGTGATCAAGATATTGAAAGCTGCTTCTGTAAGATTTAAGTACCATGTTGGAGCTACATGATTGTTTTTACATTTTAATTGTTATATCTCGAAGGTGGTTTAAAAGTAGCGGTGGCTAGTCGTCGCTGTAGCCAACGAACGCTAGTAAACTCCAATGGTGTTAAATGCGCGAAGTCTATCCTTTAATATTAGTTTCCTACTGCGTTTATTATTTTTCATTACTCCCAGACTTGTTCAGTTACCAAATACCTACCATAAACACTAAGTTTACTAACACACCTTGACTCTACACAGCACAAACCAATTATTTGTTGACCATTGAAAAACGCATTCGCATAATGGCCACTCGAGCGGGATCGATGGGGTATTTTTCACCGCTCTAACACGAACGTGCACTCGGCGCGGTGCCCAAGGGCATGTGTTTAAATTAAAGGGTATTGCGATATAATCAGTTATGGTGCACGCTAGAAAAGCACGCCACACTTCCTCTGGTAGTGGTATAATTAGTAGAAAAATATTATATAATCATCTGTAGTGGGAGGGTTGACGTGCTGACATTGTAGAAATTATTCTATGAGTAAGTAATTTTACCACGGAGTTTATTCCATATTAGTAGTTTATAAATTGGAACACTTATTGATACAACTTAGGGAACGGCTCCTATATAATTATACCTAGGGACTAGGGTAGGTACATTAATACTAATGGTTGTCTATAATCTGCACCAGCACAGCAGGCATTTTTGATAATATATTTTTCTCAAACATGCAATGAAATGTCGTCATTACGTGGTATATCAGGCTTCAAAGTATCACGTTTCGGGCGGATCAACTCGAGAGAACTGTAAAGGAATTCCATACTAAATTAAAGGCCTAGGCCGGGAAGTATTATTTTTTAATTTTCATTCCACTGTTTGCGGCACAGCATCACGGCATTCTTCCATGAAAATTAGTTTGATTTGAGGAGTTTGTATTTATTTATTTCATTGCATGTTTGAGAAAAGCACTATACTCGTACATGCCTGGCCGTGAAAAGGGCTTGCCGGCTTCGTATCACTATCTATACCTACTCACCCGGCAAGCCCTTCTTTCCTGGCGTCTGCAGTAATGTAATGTAAGAGGCAAAGGCTTTTTTCCAGCTCATTCCAACCGTGTTATTCTGCTTAGCTAATTATTGCTGCATCTGATTTATTTCTACCTTTTTTTGGAAAAAAAGCGCTTTTCTAATGGGACATTTATTGATGCAATTGCAAGTCTGTACCGTTCTTACCCTTCTAATTTTGTTATTTTCAAACAAACCATTTATCCTTGCTTTCGAATAACAAATGACAAAAGTCAATATCTTTACAAAATTCAATTACAAACAATAAAACCAATCCAATCAACTCCAGAATTTTCCGCCTCCAGTAGATTTTACCAATACTAACGGTTATTGAATCAAGTTTATAAAGCTAAAGCCAAGTCTGAGAGCTATCGGGTCGAGTAGGTATGTCAAGAACTTGGCACGTTCTTGACTTGACCCACTTGGGTGCCAGCCAGACCGCTTAACCAGACAGCTTTTGTTCCAATAAATACGCTTAAACCGAGTGGGTTTAAAAGGTTAAAAGGTTAAGGCGACACAATACAAGGGTGGTAGTGGTATTGAGGTTAAAGCTGTAGCTTGGCATGTTAGGGTTGGTGTTGTTTAGTTAGTTTATTTTATTACTTTATTGGTATACACACAAATGCGTTTTTATACTCGTCGATTAAAATCTGTGTATTAATATTTCATAGAGAATACTGCAACGTCACTCTTTTCATAGTTGTAGTCCATGTTACTGTCGAAACAATCGAAATAACTGTTTCGATACGCTCCAGACAACCGAAAAAAAATTGAAAATAGAACTAAAATAAATTCGACCAATCACGTGGCTGCTTTACCGAACTTGGACCAATATAATCGCTTTGATTATTGAGTTTACTCGTTTATGTCGTACGCTCGTTCATGTCTTTTAAGATATCAACAAGCGTACGAGCGATAGGCTGCACTTCGTTTCAACAGTATCGAGTTTGTTTAATTAGTTCAGTTGACTCGTAGAAAATTAATTTTAATGAACTCGTACAAAAAGTATTGTTCACAATAGTGTTATAATCAAGCTTTTTATTCTCGTACCTTACACGGTACTCGACTAAAAAGCTCTCTATTATAACACGATTGTGAAAAATACTATTTTGGGTTGCCACAGCTTCCGTTGATTTGAATAATATTAAATTCGTACCGTAATATACATAACTGCAACTTAGAAAAGTTGAAAACACCCCGAAAATTTCATTTCAAAGTTCAATATCTCAAAAACGGCTTAACTGATTTTGTTGAAACGTAGCTAAGAACCTAAGAACCATCTCGACCACGTCAGCTTTCGGACGAAAATAACCACATTCAAATCAGTCCATTCGGTCAGGAGCTACGATGCCACAGACAGAAACACAGACGGACAGACACGTCAAACTCATAACACCCGTCTTTTTGCGTCGGGGGTTAAAAAGCATCATTATTATAATATTTGTGAATACCACAGTAAAATTACACGTAGTTTTGAAAATCAATTCAGAGAGCGTCGATATAATTTATTATTTCGTACACGCACAAAAAGCTGCTGGAACCTCTCCTTCATATTAAAAAAAAATCTTCTTATAATAATATTCGATCACGATGATCACATGTGCATGAATGAGGCTTCATAAGATTAATTTGTGAATAAAGGAATATTATAAGCCACCACTGTTGTCGGATAAAATTGGAAGAGTATTAAGTACGGCTTCCTTTACTGATACATATTTTTCATGTGATTTAGTATCGGCATATACGAGATGAAAATTAGGTAAATAGGTACAGAGTTAATAAATTGTATATTTTATATCAAGTTTGTAGGGACACGAAAACCATTGAATCCGATAAAATAAACCGAAATCAATTCAAAGCCATTTATTGTACACACTGACTGTGCCCCGGTGAGATCTTTATTGTTGTGATAAAACACATGTCAGTTAGGTTTACCAACGAACTGCTTCATCTTTCTCAACTGAATGACATTAGGAACTTTTTTACAAAAAGCATTCAAAACAGAACCAACAATGGTAACAACACAATCTCCCTTTATCGATTTCCATCCATCGATAAATTGCGTTCAGCTCAAATAACAAAATCTACAGCCTCTATACTTCAACGATACAGACAACTAACTATGATGAACCTTATCGCAACGAGATAAGATCTATTTATGATCATATTAGCTTGTTGCTACGTGTCCGGTACCGTCTCCGTGCAAATTGGATTGGAAAAACGCCGTTATGCTTCTGTTAGAAATTGCATAATTGCATGGGCGCAAATTTAATACAATTTTCCTCTAACCTTGCGCGTTGCGAAGTTATTGTGATCATTAACTTTGATCGCTAAACTTAAGTGGCAGTAGGCGGGGCACATTGCACGTAGAACCGATTGCCGTTGGGGCGGAAAGGTTCTCGAGTGGCAACCACGTACCACAAGGTGTACTGATGACCTGGTAAAGGTCGAGGGAGTCCGCTGGATGCGGGTAGCGCAGGACCGGTCATTGTGGCGCTCTTTGGGAGGGGCGTATGTCCAGCAGTGGACGTCTTGCGGCTGATATGATGATGATGATGATGAAATGTAATATTGGAGTGTAAAAATAGATAGGACCACACTAATAATCGGGGTGATGACTAAATCAGCAACTTTTTATGTAAAGTCTAAAACGCTCTGTTAGTATGAAGTTTGTAGGGTACGTGCAGCATACCTATAAATAGCACTGTAAGGTGTCTTTTTAATTTAAAGTATTTTTTGTATTAAACTTTTTATTAATTTGTGTTGGTTACTTATGTGGCCACAATTAGGGTTTTTTTTCTTCTTTCTTTCAACGCTTGACGTTCGAGGGACCGTTGTGCTGTGCGACTTTTTTATGAATTCCTTTTTTCTCAGCCGTAATTAAGTTGCAGCTGCTGCGTTCCCGTTATGTTCGTAACTGTCGGGGTTGTCCCGATATTCATTTTAGTGCATTTGTGAATTCAATTACTCGTATTTATTAAATTTTTACTTATTTAATAGTACGTGTATAAGAACATGATATTTACCAGGGTCTCACAAATCTATCGGAACAGACATGACTATAAGTGTGCTAGTCTTCTCCCTTGTGTAAAACTTTACTGTGCTTTGTTCAAAAGGACTCTGAATCGTCTTTGGATAGAAGATCTTGCTTAACCGCTCGGGACTAAGGAACCATGCAACTAACAGAAACAAAGATCGACTCAAAATCCTTTTGAAACAATTCTTGCCCGCCCCGTTTTTACTAACGAAATGATAACTAAATGATCATTTCTGTTTGTTGTCAGGTTCCGAAGTCCCGAAGGGTCGCGTCGGAGGCGGGGCAAATGATCACTGAGAAACGCAGTGACAAGACGACAGGACGGGGACCCGGGCCCCTCCGAACATGGTAACAGATCCTCGTAACTCGCATTGTATTTAACCAAAGCTGTAAGAAGATTTCAAGATGGCCGAGGAACCGCGATCGATATGGCAGAAGATCGACAAAACCACTATCCCCATGGTCAACCTGGAGGTGAAAGAAGTGCGGGAAATAGTGTGGGAGAAGACGCAAGAGCCGAGCGCGCAGAGAAAGATCATCCTGGTGATCGTATCGATCGCGCTGCTCCTAGACAACATGCTGTACATGGTGATTGTGCCGATCATCCCCGACTACCTGCGGTACATCGGCGCGTGGGGCGAGGCGGGCTACGATCACGTCGTCACTCTCACCCCCATCATTGAAGGCAACCGCACCATTATCCCCACCAAAATCATTCCCGCATCACACGAGGGCCAAGACTCCGCTACAGGCTTGCTCTTCGCCTCAAAAGCTATCGTTCAGCTTATGATTAACCCATTTTCCGGTGCCTTAATCGACCGCATAGGATACGATGTGCCCATGATGATCGGACTTATCATTATGTTTCTATCTACGTCGATATTTGCGTGCGGTCGGAGCTACGGCATGCTGTTCTTCGCGAGGAGTCTTCAGGGCGTAGGCTCCGCGTTCGCAGACACGGCGGGGCTGGCAATGATCGCCGATCGGTTTACAGAGGAACAAGAGCGGTCACAGGCCTTGGGTATCGCTCTCGCATTCATTAGCTTCGGGTGCCTCGTCGCTCCGCCTTTCGGAGGAGCACTCTACCAGTTTGCGGGCAAAGAAGTACCATTTTTGATCCTCGCTCTAATTTCGCTTCTTGATGGATTTATGTTACTACTCGTTATGAAACCGCTCAAAACCCAAATATATGAAGCCAGCCAGCCCAAGCCAGCAGGGACACCAATCTGGAAGCTACTCATGGACCCGTACATAGCCGTTTGCGCTGGTGCACTGATGATGTCGAACGTAGCTTTGGCTTTCCTCGAGCCAACGATCTCGTTCTGGATGGAAGACAATCTCACGAAAGACAACTGGAAGATAGGTATGATCTGGTTACCAGCATTCTTCCCGCACGTGCTTGGAGTTATTATAACGGTTAAGATGGCGCGCAAGTACCCGCAGCACCAGTGGTTGATGGCAGCGGGCGGGTTGGCGCTCGAGGGGATGTGCTGCTTCATCATCCCATTCGCTACCTCGTATAAGATGCTGATGATCCCGATCTGTGGGATTTGCTTTGGTATAGCGCTGATCGACACAGCTTTGCTCCCAACACTAGGTTACTTAGTGGACGTCCGATACGTATCTGTATACGGCAGTATTTATGCCATCGCTGATATCTCGTATTCGTTCGCGTACGCCGTTGGCCCCATCATCGCCGGCGAGGTTGTCGAAGCGATCGGCTTCACAGCCCTCAACCTTTTTATCGCATTCAGTAATCTCTTGTACGCTCCAGTTCTCGTGTATCTGAAACACATCTACGACTTCAAGCCCTTCGAAAATGAAGCCAATATCCTCATGGCTGATCCGCCTGACAAAGAGTACCAGACGTACAGTCTGCAAGAGCAGCGGCCCGTGAATGGTGATTATAAGAATCACCTAGAGTACTCGAACGTTGGAGGGCAGCAGGTGCAAGAGACCAGCGTGGACGCGGGTGGCTATTCGTACGACCAGTCGTATCAGCAGGGTGGGTACCAGAACTACAGTCAGGGCTACGAGCAGCAGCAGCAGCCGCAGCAAGGGTACCAGCAGGAGTATCAGCAGCAGGAGCAGTACAACCAGCCTCGGCAGCTGCCATCGCAGCCGCCGGCCTCTAACCCGTTCCGCGTGCCCCCCGCCGCCACCGCCCCCGTCGCCCCCGCGGCCCCCGGCCCGGCACCGGTTAAGAATCCCTTCCGGCAAGGCTTCTAGAGCCCTCATTCGGTGTTGTTGTCTTTTTTGAATTTACTTGTTGTGTAATTATAATATTTGTGTATAACTTCGATCACTGAGCCGCGGTGGCGGCGGTTGTTTCGTGTCTGACTAGATGTCTATAATAGCTGTGCTAGTAATTAATAACGTATTGTAGAATATTTAAGGCTGCTCGCCTTGTTGCGTCCAATCCGAGATGCTATTTTGTATGTATTTCTGAATTGTGATGCTGTGAGACCCTAAGAATATACATTCTATTATTAGATTTTTCTTTAAGAGGTTAATTATAATATAACCTCTTAAAGAAAAATCTAAATAAATAGGGTGCTTACGCAATTTGTGACTGCTATAGCTGTGGCATATCGCAAATCATTGGCATATCTGAAATAAAATTTGTACCATATTTTTTTCAAAATTAAGTTTTCTGATTTATAAATTCCGACGTTTTGGATAGACTGGGTTGCCGGGAACCATCAATTTAGTCTTGCTAAAGGTGGAATCCGCCTGCCGAAACATAGTCAAATCATTAAAAAAATCTGTTGTCTAATTTGTACAAGCGGTAAAGTAGGTATATTATCCAAGTTAATTTGCACATTTCTCAAGGGGTTCGTATTCGACAGAGATGAATAAAAAGTGCATTATGTAGGTAGAATCTACGATATCTTTAAGTAAGGTAACAGTTACAGAGGTAAGTATTTTTTTTTATTTAAAATTCTTACTAATGTCATTCTCAGGGTTAATGATGTAACAACAGTTTGTTTTTTTTTGTCATATACTCGTACCTCAGCATTTTTAGCGAATTTAAAACATCGGAAGAATGCGTTAAGCGAGTTGAGTCGAATTTCGTTGGGTTCAATGACAAGTCTCTAACACTACCGTAAAACCACACAACTATAGTCCAGGTCACCCAACTATGGTCCAAATCAATTCTCATATTACTTTTGATTGATTTTGATTGAATACGAAATCGGCATTGATGGAAACGAATGAGTTTACTTTTGGACCATAGTTGTGTAAGTGAACTATAGTTGTATGGTTTTACGGGACTGTAAGTCAACAGTCTTCATCAGAGAGAAATAACGTAGCACGACAGTAGGACGCTACATGTATAGCTTCGAAGACTTTCCGAGGAGGAAGCAGCGGCGAGCGACGCCGCGGGGCGAGCAGCTACCTGTTTCTTGTTGATCTGTAATGTTCTGGATATAATGATACCACTGTTGATTATGCCTTCTACTAGACTATAGAGGTATTTAGTCGGATCAAAGCTATACATTAAATCCCGAAAATCTAGGTAGCAAATAGACTCGGTTAAGGTAGATGTTTATTTTTACATATTACTATTTAACGTTTGAAAAGCTGTGCAGGCAAACTAAAGCCGGAGTAGATGTCAACGCACTTAAAGTCACGTGAGGGCCTAAGATGTCATATATATTAACAAATCTTCTGGCACTTACTGTAGATAATTTTTGTCACATGTTGAATAACATCACGTTAGGACATATTTATAATTTATCTTCTTGAAGATAAACTTTTGACAAGTGACCGAAATTATTTGTTGATAGACTCGCTTGATCCTGTCACATATTTAAATTATAGGTAAAATTATTAAAAAAAGTACTTATAATATGTTTTGTACATAAGGTTCATTGCCGTCATTTTGTCGCCTTTGACTGTGAATATCTCTACTATTTAAGATTCAAATTAAGATGTATCCTATGCTATACCAGCAATATTAGCGTAAGATCTAGTGTATTGCTTATATCAATTCTCATAAACATAATCAATTATTATATCAATTAATTTAGGTCAACCAACTTGTGATAAAGTTGCAACCAAGGTAACGAAACATATCAGAATCTTTTGATTCACTTAGGATAAGGTTAGTTTTAAATTTTCTCTAATTGTACAGAGTAGTTGAGTCTGTGTTTTGATATATTGGTAGTAGAAACGCGGGAGGACAAACACATCCTTCGGTGGAGAGAAACATGCAAAACAGCGATAAATTGCTGTCGTTAACTTTAACACATATCTATTCTAAATATAACGCTGGCATCAAAACTTTATAAATTGTTTCTACTCTCCGAGAGGACATTTATTTCGCGGTCAAATGTATCACAAAGTCAAATTAAACGAATCTTAAAATAATTGTACAAGAAAAATGTGACGAGCCCGATATGTCAATTGAAAGAGTGTATAAAGTTAAAAGTGATACCTATTGTGAATATTGTTCGTTAAATTTATGTCGGATATAGAGGTTCAGTTGCTGTCGACGGATCCTCGATTCAGTAGTGCACCTAGTGACATGCCATGGACGAAAACATAACTATTAAGAACTGGAAACAACTGAAGCGGAATATTCAAATTATATCAAAAGTAACTAAACGAGCGATACATAATATGTACCGACAGATTATAGTTAACAGCATGTTCTAGATTTTGGCAATAAAAATAACTACACAATAGCAGCGGATGGCCAAGTAGTCAGAATGCACAAAAAATGTTTAAATCACACAATCTGTTTTTAAAGTACACTCCTGATGTCGATTAAGCAACTAATAAAGGATTTTTGTACGTTCTCAATATAAGATAGCTGTGGCAAACGTTATTAACGTAATTAATATGTTTGCTAAGTACGTACGATTGCTTAGCATGCTCGTTTTAATGCTACTGGATGCATTTCTTTTATGTCGGAGTGTCACAGGGGAAGTTACTGGGTGCCACACCTTATTCACCACATACCGTTTGTGTTGAAGTGTTGGGCTTAGTACAATAGCGATATTATAGCTCCTCCTGCACTTTCTGTTCGCACAACACATAGCCGCGATGAAGCGGTCAAATCAGACATTTTTGACTGACACTTAAAATTATAATGTAAGTTTAGAGTCAATTTTTGTGTCAAATTCTCCCGAAATTCAATTAATTAGTAGCACAAGGTGACATTTGTCGTTAGCGAAGCGTTCGTGGGTGCAGTTGATATTAAAATGATAATTTGTGTATTTAAGTTATAAATAGTTGAGTGAATATTAGTAGTCTGAAAGACTTTAATGCAGCGTTTCGTGAGCAGTGATTTGTATTTCAAGATAAGAATAAGAATGGATACATTTTAGTAACATGGCAGTTAACGCAACGTAACCAAATAAACTGTAACTGTATATAAAAGTACAGGTTAAATACTGTTCAATATGTTATTCCCAATTAAAATCACTGTTCATGACACCTCCTGGCTCGTGGCGGGTTTGTACAAAATTACGTGCTTTAAAAGCGAATTTTAATGTTTAATATGTACGCGTTTTAAGTCAATGCATTCACGATCGCTGGTCAGTGTGTTTAGTACTAGGTGTGCATTATATTTTGTATCGTGCAAATTACTGTTAGCTATAAAGGAACCGGTATCACATACATATCATTAGACGTAAGCATATACATATACTGCGCTAGTTTTATATATTATCTCTTTACGTGGAGCTATATTGATATTGTGGGTTAGGTGTAAGACTTTTGGAGACAGTCGTATATTGTGTAAACCGTGGCATATTGAACTCGTACATTTATATTGGGTTTACCTGAATAAATTTGAGATGTAAATGTATATTTTAAACACAAAAAAATACAGATTTTTTATAATTTTTATATATTTGTTAATCATGTTTCTAATATGTTTCAATATATCTGATTTATTTGAAGTAAAAGCTTCTCATTCATTACCAAAATTTATTGTATAAATTTGGTACAATAATATTTATTTGTTCTAGGATTGGAGTAAATAAATATACATTATGTAATCATAATTGTTATAATCTCATAATGCACATAGCATTACAGGATTTGTCAGTAATTCATATTAAGCAATTATTTGTCAATGAAAAAAGAATAATTAAATTTATCAATGAAATTATAATATTTTACATGAAGTACTTACAATAAGCGGGGAAATTGTAACTAGTAAGAGTTGTCGAAGCGAGACGCACATTAGAGAGTATTCTTAGAATAGATGTAGTGACATTATTTTGGAATGAATGTGGTACTTATGTGACGAGGGTAAGACAGATATAATTGCAAGTGGAACGTGATATAAATAAAAAACAGCAATCTTTAAATTCAAATTAATCAAAACGTGACGTTACTTACATCCCCAAATGCTCAAAACATCGTTGACATATCAGAATTATACAAAGTTTTTGAACAATTATATATTTAAATCAATTTGGGAAACGTGACGTCACTTAAACTTAATTAACATTAATACTTTTTACTTTATTCCATAAATGTAAGGTGTTGTATCTGAAGAGATGAATGATGTCAATAGTTAATAAAAAAAAAACAATTAAATAAGTATGTTCATTCATACTGTTTTCATTAATCTTCATGAATGTCTGCTTTATCTGAATGTGACTGGATATAAGTACGTATATACAATTAGCAATGCATGCACGTATAAACAAATGACATCAATAAAATTGTTTTACCTATAATTGCGTCCTCACTGAAAAGGATATAAAAAATTACTATTATAGAGATAGGATAAGCCTAGGAGAATGACGACGAGAAAGGAGATCCTTAAGAGCAATGCCTAGCTGAGCAACTTTTGAAATCTCAAATTTTTGACGCAATGTTTTTGTCGCGCTGTTGTGGGCGGCGGGAGCTGTCTATGCGATAAGGACAACTGCAGCTCGAACTAAAATTCCTACTCAAAAATTGAGGTTTCGCTCTCGACTATTTCCTCCTCCAAAACGCAACCAATCACCATAAAATTTTGGAAACTGCAAGAAGAAGAAATAATCTACGCCGCCATGTTTTGATTTTTTTGATATTTGTTGTTCTACTTGTATACTGCGCCTTTTTTGCAGCCATTTCAATTAAGCCGTTTATGCAATGTTTGAGGCGCTGTAAGTTTCTTTAAAATAAAAATATTCAAAAAACCGAAACATATCGGCATAGATATTGATGATATTGACCGTATTTGAAAAAATCATTGCTCTAGGTTCAAAAACCAGGGAGGAAACAGTCGAGAGCGTTTGTATGGGAAAATCGCAGATAGGTATTCCTCTTAATATAGAAGGAAAGTTCACAAATTACGTGAAGGTGACGCATGACATTTTCAATTGAATTGTTAGTTCTACGCTATCGTAATACTCGTACTAACATTGGTAAAATGAAATCTAACAGCAATCTACATGACATGACAATAGCATGGCATTAGCCCCACTTGCTTCTTAGCAATGTATTATATTATTGAAATATTGTATAAAATATGTTTATTTGGCGTCTGATTGATGAATTATAAATTAATTCGAATTTCGTAAGTAAAGGTAAAGATTAATTTTTTTAAGTAAGCCTGTAAAAAATATCTAGTCAAGTTTGCCGTTGGATTTCCAGTTTAGATCAGCACCCGTCCGTTAGTACTATGTCTTAACATTTCCTAACTTTAATATACGTCTATCTATTGTATCTTATATCTTCCAAGTTTTACATTTTATCTTAGCTTTAACTTGTAGTACCCTTGGAGCATTATCTTACATTTAAATAGTACCCATATATTGTACGCTACGTGATGTTCATTCTATTTCATTTGTCGAATCAAGTCTATGCATTACCTACTTCCATTTGCATGGTAGTTAACTTCAATGTCGTCTAGTACTCATAGTACAAGCTTTGCTTAGTTTGGGACTAGGTCGATTTGTGTCAGATTGTCCCCAAATATTTATTTATTTAATGTAAGTTGCAAATATTTTCAAAGAGTACGAGTATATTGAATTTTAGCTACGATACGTTCAACTATAAGTTTTGAGATAGATATTCTTAGCCAGAACTGCTTTTTTTCTTTGGACGTGTTAAACCACCGATTCACACTGAACAGTCAATTTTAATATCAAGTACATATAATTTGCATATAGTATATACGTATTAGGTATACTCTACATTTGATATGGCAAAGAGTTGTTATTTTGTCATGATTAATCCCGTTTTTGGTTAGATATAACACTAAAATAAAATAATTAATTGCAACTACACTAGTATTTTCGTATGTGTTTGTATAAATACGTGTAGAATCCCTATACGCTTCTTTTGTTTGACTAGGGTGACCACGAATCACTGATGGGACAAGCCCTTGGAATAGTAATAAGAATCTAAGATTATTAATAAATATTCAATGAGAATGCGTCATGTTTCATGTATAAAGTAAACATATTGAAACATTGTGTACCGTGCATTTTTCCAATGTACCATATTAAACATAACTTAGATATAAAATGTTAAGTAGGCGTATAATGTACATATAGCAAACGGAGGCCCACGCAAGTATGAGTGATAGTTATGAGTATCAAACATAGTTGACTGTATCTAACCCTTGCTATCTCCCTTCCTCTCCCACATATAGAATTCTTCAAGTAGCGTAAACAATATTTGCAAAAAGTAAACATATATTCTTATATACGACAATTTAACATCTTGCATAGATTATTACATTCAAACATAAATACTAAATATAAATGCTACTTTATGTTACTTTTAAAGTTTAAATTTACTTATTATTTTGATATATTAAGCCTTATAATCTATTTATTTTCACCATTTATCTTCTATAATAATCCTACGATATGAATATTTATAAATAGTGCTAGATCAAATAATTAAGCGTATTGGCTGTTAATATTTTGCTTTGTAGGTAATTATTGATAAATACAATTTAGGTAAAGCTTAGTAAACCAGATAACGTATAAAATGTAAATTAAGTATAAGACGATGTGTATGTTGAAAGTGGATTCAAGGAATACCTCAGTTATCTTTGTCATTTTGTGAAACAAAAATGTGTCGTTAAGATTATTAGCCCAGCTACATCGCTTAGAAACTTGTTCTATTTAATCAACTTTCATTTGGAGTAATCAAAGTTGGTTAAAAAACGTTTTCATTTATCGTTATAAACTATTAATACATCTAAATGTATATCTCAATAATCGCGTCATTATACATATATCATAATCAATATTACACGTTAGAATTAAAATAAATAGATCACTTAAAAATAATTCATGTAAAATAGATTTTGCAGTTAGTACGTAGTGATGACTGCTGGTGATTTAACCTCTATGGTTTTGTTCGAGTATTCCGTTATTATAGTAAGATAAAGCTTTTTAAGTAAATCAATGTAATCGTTTGATGTAATCGTTTAAAATAATCAAGCTGGTGGAATATCCTGCAATCAGGGGAAGTTCTAGCCACCCCACTCTAATAAATCCTTACACAAAATCGAAATATTTTATCTGTAAATTTCTTTGGGATTAAGAGTGCAATTATTTTACTTAATGTGTTCTTTCATCGAAGTGGTATTTTGAACAGCTATTTAGAAAGAGATTGATACCTGCCGTATTAGGTAAACTCTCAGAGCATAGAATACTAGAGAGAGGACAAGCCGCCGGCGGCCGTGTCGCAGCTGTATGCTCAATGGGCATACACTGCCATACTGTGCACGCGTGCTGATCGCAGAGAATATTACGTTTTTTCCCAAAATGCCTGATATGATGCGCGTTTATTGTCAAATAAGCGTGTAGGTATACAAGTGTGTGTGTTTTAGATGCGAGCTTACGGGGCATACAAGGAACAAGATAGACAACAGGATGTTTCCTACCTCGCTGTATCTTATACTAGTCCCGTATACAGGCTGCTGCGTCTATAATAATCTTTTGGTATATGGTTAAAGAGTGTATGGATCAGGATGTTCCAGCAGCTTGAAGCATGTACCGTAGTACGAGTAAGTTATAACGAAGCTATCAGATTATACATAACATAAGCTATATATTCTATCTAGTTGTATCTAAGTGGGAATTCAGTGATCGAATCAAATAAAATTGTTACACCAAGCTGCCTTTCATTTACCTATACACCTTAAAGGGATTGGATACAGACCAGACATATCATCGACTCGAAGTCTCAAAGTCACCCAAAGGGCAATGGAGAGGGCTATGTTGGGAGTTTCTCTGCGTGATCGCATCAGAAATGAGGATATCCGCAGCAGAACCAAGGTAACTGATATAGCCCTCCGAAATCGCTAAACTTAAGTGGACGACGTACCGGCAGGCATAGCGTTGATAGACAAGGGGTGGACTGATGACCTCGTAAAGGTCGCTGGAGTCCGCTGAATGTGGGTTGCGTGGGACCGGTCATTGTGGGCCTATGTGGGTTTTGAGAGAGGTAGGGCACAGCGGAATGTCATCTCGCTCGTATATGGAGCAGCCCAACTGGGGAAGTACCTCCACCTTACAGAAGACCGCAGCCATTATAGCACCACTGATTTGTAGTGTTGCTATATTATTGCATGCTATGACGCATGTGGTGTTGTGTTCCTTCGCCAGAGCTTCCTAGGGTGCGCTGTGTCGGGAGTGAGGGACCTGCATGTCTCTATCTGCCAACATAGCGAATCCTCAAGTGAATAAAGGGTCGGCAACGTGCTTGTGATTCTTCTTGAGTCACAAGTGTCTATATAGGCGACGGTACCAGCTTAACATCAGGCAGGCCGTAAGCTTGTTTGCCAACGTTGTAGTATAAAAAAACGGCTAATTATGATGATAACGATGATGCATGAATTGCATTTTAGGTAAAAATCAAATTTTTAACGGGCTGTGGAAAAAGGTATGGTTAAAATATTCACTGCTTGTCACCATTGGTTATTTCTGCCTTGAAGCGTAAAATATACTATACGTCTAGCTAAGGTAAGTGTACCAAATTCCGTAAGTGAACATAATTCCGTTAAAATTGCGTGTAAAACCATAAAAAACAAAATAAATATTTTATTAATCTATTTATTCAAATCTTCAAATAATATAGTTTACAAATGTGGGTAAAATTGCTTAAAATCATTTATAACTATTTTATTCTATGGTTTTAAAAACGAATTCACGGGATTATGTTCACTCACGGAATATGGTACACTTACCTTACGTATTGGAAGTAAAATCATTAATGATTTTCGAGTGTATGTGTGTATCGGAAAACGCTTTGAATTTAAGAGGAATTGCGATGATAAATTTTTATTTAAAAAAAATCAAGATACAAGATATTTATACATAAAAGTCAATGTTTTACAAGTCAGGTATGTACATAATAAGTAGTATTATTTATTTATTACATCGGATGTCAAATAAGGTCGCATATAGCTTTACATGTCTGAGTGATACAGGAAATTTCAATTTAAAAATATTAGTTACTAAATTGTTATGCCTTAACTGTGAGGTTATGTAGGTGCTCCTAATACTTAGGGCCAGTGGGTGTAATTGGTTGTCTATTAAGTCGGTTTACGGACGATAATTTAACGTGATAACGTCAATAAGCCGAACGCTGGCTGGGCTCAAGCGGAACGGGATAATGAGTCATACTTTTTCGTGCGTGCTGCCGGTGTTCATCGATTTATAAGACGTTATCACGTCAAAAATACACGAGGCCTCTATGCTTCAACAGATTTCCGTGACTGTCAAATGATGAGTCATGATTATGATCACTGGACCCAATGATGTAATATAAAAATTACATCATTGACTGGACCGGAATTTTTGTGGCATTTTTAGGCTGTCATATTGATTTTTCATTTATCGACTTAATTTGTATGTGTGTGTGTATGGTAATGCGGTATACGTACGTTATTTTAAAATAGTGTCATATTCAATATCTAATCCATACCTTCCATCATCACTACATAATTAGTATATAAAACAAAGTCGCTTCCCGCTGTCTGTCCCTATGTATGCTTAGAACTTTAAAACTACGGAACGGATTTTGACAAAGACTATAATAAGTATTTTAGATTTTGATGCGGTTTTTTTAATTAGATAGAGTGATTCAAGAGGAAGGTTTATATGTTTAATACATACCCGTGCAAATCCGGGGCCGGTCGCTAGTTACAAATAATTGAGGAATCATTCATCATCTTCCTAACATTTTTCACGGTTGCTAAAAAATATTCGTAAAAATGTTAAGCTTTCATTGCGTGCATTGAATATTACGAAGTCGATAAATGACAAGTCACTATGACAGCTCAAAAATGTCACCGCAACTGCACTTGTCGCACTTAAGGTTCGCTGACGATATTGTTTTGTTTGCCGAGACCCTGGAGGATCTCCGAAGCATGATCCATGATCTTTACCATGCTTATTTACAAGTAGGTCTCAGGATGAATATGTCCAAGACTAAAGTTATGGCGAACGTCTCCGGTAATTCGAATTCAACCATAACGGTAGGAAACAATAAACTGGAGTCGGTCGACCAATATACATATCTTGGACATATTCTATCCTTTGACAAAGAGCATCAACATAAAGAGATCTCCAGGAGGATACAGCTGGATTGGGCGGCATTTAATAAACTGGACGACATCCTCAAGTCTACCGAGGTTCCACAATGCCTGACGACTCGCCTCTTTAATCAATATGTCCTGCCCACCATGACCTACGGTGCCCAGACATGGACGCTAACAAGTGAGGCTGTGCACAAAACACAAGAAGCACAGAGAGCCATGGAGCGCGCCATGCTCGGCATTAACTACAAGATCGAGTGAGGAATTTTGAGATCCGACGTCGCACTAAGGTGCGCGATGTTGGAGATACCATTACCGAACTCAAGTGGAGCTGGGCAGGACACCTTGCCAGGCAGAATGATGGTAGGTGGACCAAAAAGGTGTCAGATTGGTGGCCACTTCTGGGTAAAAGGAGCGTCGGCCGTCCACCAGCTCGATGGGTGGACCGATATTAGGAAGATCGCGGGTCACTTCTGGATTAGATTAGCTCAGGATAGGGGACGGGAAGCGTACTCGAAGAGAGGCCTATGCTCAGCAGTGGGCGATTACGGGCTGACAACGATGATGATGATGATGAATTTCCTTAGTTAATAAAAACCAAGTTGTATTTGGTTTCTCGTTTATTATGTATCAATTTCATTAACTAAGGGGAAAATTCACCAACGTTTTTTAATACATTTTGTTACAAATGTGCAAGGGTACAATGCAAATAACATACTTACCAACTTTGTTCGAGGTGCAAACTTAGCTTGGTCGGGATATACAACCAAATCCAATGATGTTATATAAAATATGGGTAGATATGTTATAATCGCTCCAAAAGTGGCATTTTTAACTGACACGGCTTGCCATAGCAAATACTACAATATACATACTGAGATAGACAGGCAACTCGACCAAATTGAGAAGGCATTTAATTGATTTAATGCTTGCGTATACAGGTGCCATCTCTTCTGCGATACTTACAACTTTTCTTTGAATGTACAAAATATACAAAAAGTGCGTCGGTCGTAGGGTTTGAACCCCGGATCATCGACTCCAAATACCACCGTCTGTACCCCTAGGCTACTGAGGCCTTGTGACGGCGAATTTTGAAATACCTTGACAGCCTAGCCTAGCAATCACTAGAGCTTCAGAGAGTTCGCCACCTATCAAGAAGGTGGCACTGTTTTCAATAAGAAACTGGATTTGCATTAAGTTCTAAGTTCGCATAGCATGTGCCATAGTTTCGTGTCGTCAATGGAAACGAATGCTGTCAGAATTTGGTGGCCAATTTTAACACGGAATTTCGTATAGACAACGTATCTACCACTTTTTTTATATTACATCATTGACCAAATTAATTCACTCACCTTATTATCACAATCTTGATATTAGCCAAGTCGGGTTTGAAACGATGTAAACAACAAATTTATAAGTTAAATTTTACGTTAGAGTTAGGTATCCTCTGGTAAAATCGACGCTCATAATATTAGCTAAAAAGTGTCCAACTTTAAAATTAATTCAAAATATCCGCTGCTCCATGATATGCGAACTTAGAACTTAATGCAAATCCAGTTTATTATTGAAAGCAGTGCCACCTTCTTGATAGGTTGCGAACTCTTTGAATCTGTAGCGATTGCTAGGCTTAGGCTGTCAAGGTATTTCGAAATTCGTCGTGTTGACATTATACATCCATAGCCTAGGGGTAAAGACGGCGGTATTGGGAGACGATGAGCCGAGGTTCAAACCTAGCGACCGACGCACTTTTTGTATGTTTTAACAGAAAAGTTTTAATATCGCAGAAGAGATGGCGCCTGCTGTACGCAAGCATTAAATGCCTTCTCAGTTTGGTCTTTGCGCTGCTCGATATAAATGATGGCATCAATTGACAGCTAGTGTTTTTTTTGATTGAAATGTGTCTGTGCCCTTTGACTGGATGCAGCCACCACATATCATTTTACGAGCATTTGCGATAAATCATCAGTCATCACAATTGACATAAACCATATGTATTATATCCATATTTTAACGTAAAAAAACAGGGAAATCAAATAGTTGGCCAATACACTAATAAAACCGGCCAAGTGCGAGTCGGACGAAGGGTTCCGTACCATTATCTATAAAAAAGGCAAAAAAATCACGTTTGTATTATGGGAGCCCCCTTAAATATTTATTTTATTCAGTATTTTAATATTTGTTGTAATAGCGGCAACAGAAATACATCGTCTGTGAAAATTTCAATTGTCTAACAATCACGGTTCATGAGATACAGCCTGGTGACAGATGGACAGACAGACAGACAGACATACAGACAGCGGAGTCTTAGTAATAGGGTTCCCGTTTTACCCTTTGGGTGCGGAACCCTAAAAAACAAAGTCCAGTAGCTGAAATAAAATACCATTTCTCTGAATTCAAAAGGAAAACATATTCGGAAAAATTATCGCACTGGAAGAGGAAATGTCTCAGAATAGTTCGAAACACATTTTGAAGGAGAATTATGTTTGACATTATTTAATGTGGCTGAGTTTTTATATAACTGTCATAGGAATCGGAATCTTCCGCATTGGACGGTAGAGTTGCTTTTTGAATGGACGAATTTGATGCAATTCGGCCAACTCAACCAATCTGAAGTATGCAGAGAATGAGTTTATTTATGAACTCGGTTAGTTTGAGCGCAGGGCGTATTCGGCTTTTCATTTTCTGTTCAAAATGAAATTCGTACCTATGTCCCTTCAAATATATCGCGCCTGGTCGTATGTGGCTAGGGTGCGCTGTGTTGGGAATGAGGGACCTGCAAGTCTCTATCTGCCAACACAGCGAATCCTCAACTGAATAAAGGGTCGGCAACGCGCTTGTGATTCTTCTGGAGTCACAAGTGTCCATAGGCTATGGCACCAGCTTAACATCAGGCAGGCCGTACGCTTGTTTGCCACCGTCGTTGTATAAAAAAAATGTATTTCTGTTCAATAATTATAAGGTTTTTGTTGGATTCAGTTTTTTTAATTAAAAAAAATCTCACTGAGCTACTACTATTAATTAGGTGTTTCCAAAAACGTTTAATATTAGATTCTCCAAGACTAGTGGTTCGCTGTTACCAAGAAAGTGCCGGCAAAATGCAAATCTGCATTCAGGAATGTGAGGACTTAATATTTTTTTGACAAAACACTTAAAACTTAAGCTTTTATAATTCTTCTCGCGACCAATGATGTTCCCACACGTCCGAAACGTCGAGGGAACCAAATATAGTTCGTTTATTTATTTTTATCGGCAACATTTGAATTTTTATGTCTAATTTGAAAAAGCATATTTGCTTCGATTCTTGCTATTGTCTCCTATCTAAAGCCACTAATTGATGATTAAGGTTTTTTGTCCTTTTGCGTACCACATGACCTGGAAGCCCCCTTAAGTTCATCCTCCAGTAAAACTGGCACGGCCTACCCATGCTAGTGCTCCTTTGAAGGAGGTTGATTTCAAATTTGAAACTAAGTACCTTTTATCAGGACGAAAAATATAATCCAAACTTACGATTATACGTTAAGTAATTATCAGTATATTACATCATTCGACTTGCCTTGTGTTATAATATAATATCCACTCGTAGGTAATCATAATATGAGATGTTTATCGCATCACCCAAACCACACATACAACATTTTCCCAAAACAGTTTGATCCATATTACGTAAACCCCAAAACTCAAATCCAACCTGACACTTACAGAATAAACATCAAAAGCAAATTCGATAAAGCAATCCTATCAATTTAGGACTTTAGGTTATTGTTTTACGGTCCAATTTGATTTGGTGTGTTGATTATGATCAATAGCTTTCGGTAGTGGGCAGAAGGTCGAGTTTCGCGTGGCAGAGGGGAGGCTGGGGACGTGTTTTCTGTGGTAATTAGTCAAATTAGTGTTGGTCGGGGTTCGGGCTGCAGAATTAAGTAATTACTCGAAGAAGGGACAATAACGAAGTTTTAAGGGTTTCGTCTATGTCGAGATCATGTAAATGTGGTTTGATAGGGTTTAAAGTATAGTTCAATAATTTACTTTAAAAACAGAGTTTTAATCGACTTCATATCAGTACCCAAATTGCTTCAAGTGGGCCTATAAAATTTTAAGAGTCCCCTCGATTTCTCCAGGATTCCATCATCAGAATCGGTCCAGGCGTTTCCAAGTAATCGGGGAGCATACAAAAAAAGATTCCGACGATTTGAGAACCTCCTCCTTTTTTGAAGTCGGTTAAAAAAGGGAATTACTAAAATACGAAAATGATAATTTGGCAATGTCTAAGTCCCAATTTCGACCAAAAAATGTTTGTATAAAAGTGCACCAAAACGTTTACCCATTTAGTTTATTTTCTCCTTTGCCACATTTTTCTGGAGAATATCGGTCGCGTAGCCACGTAATTAGTGCTACGAGGGTGCTACGCCGTAGCGCTACGAACACGCCCTCGGCTAATGAAACACATTACTCACCCAGAGAGGGAATTAGATTGCATTTTTTGTGCCACCTATTGTTACTGGTATATAATATATTAATAGAACTAGTTGCTCAGTGAGCTGTAGAACTGGATGAGCCTGCCCTATTTTAATTTTTTTTATCTGGGGGCTCGGTAGTGCCCCCGCCAAGACGAGCCAAGCGAAGCGCAAGGGCAGGCACTACCTATCTTTTCTCGAAGCGCTTCGTCGTTTTTTTGAACCCTCATAACTTGCGTTTGGATTATACCAGACAAACAAAATTCTCGAGATATGATGTCAATAGTAAACTTATTAATCATATAAAGTTTCAATTGCATAGCTGTTGTACTTTAGATTCTATTGATATCTAAAAAACGCCGATTTCGTCACTGACTCACTCACGTTGATCATCAAAACCTCTAGGGTACTTTCTGAAGTCCTAGAAAGCTGAAATTTGGTATGTAAGCTAGTATTAGTACACAATCAACAAAACAATTCAAAAAAATTGAACTTTTACTCCCCAACTCCTTAAACTAGGGGATGCAATTTTGTATGAGACTTCCGCAAATTTGGATGCTAGAGGTCTAAAAATTTAAATAGGGACTCCTTATTATAAATAATAAAATACTTATTTCTGGATTTTTAGTAAATCACCCCCCTACCCTTTAAATTAGGGGATGGAAGTTTGTATGGGTTTTCCAATACACTTCTTTAGAAATTACCTTACAAAAAGGAACGAGATCCCACCAATAACATTATATGTAAAGTGACTGCCAAGACTCGCTAGCTCATATTGCTTTCAGCGTTAAAAAGATACCAGATCATAAGGAGCGCCAAGCTTCCTTCTCCACACGACGTTACCTACCACTACCAGCCACGCTCTAAAAATTCTATATCTTGGCTAAAAAGTATAGACCCGTCGCTTATTAATATCGCTTACAAATTCATTCAGCGCGAGAGTCTATGCGGCGACCGGGATGTACCCAACAAAGCTATACTTTTTAGGCAAGATGTAGAACTTTTAGAGCGTGGCTGGTAGTGGTAGGTTACGCCGTGTAGATTAGGAAGCTTGGCGCTCCTTATGATCTGATATCTTTTTAACGCTGAAAGCTATATGAGCTAGCGATTCTTGGCAGTCACTTTACATGTAATGTTTTTGGTGGGATTTTTTATTTCCAAAACCTGAATTGACAAAAAGAACTATAAATAGTATTTTTCACAATCGTGTTATAATCGAGAGCTTTTTATTCGAGTACCGTGTTTAGGCCACGAAACTTGGAGTTGTTCTCTGTGCCGACCACAGCTGTGCTTCTTGTGGATCGTGTGTAGATAGCCTCGGCCACCACGGGCTTGCCTGCTCTTCGGGTGCCAGCCGCCTGTCTCGTCATGCCGCCCTTAACGACATTCTGAGAAGGGCGCTCGTCAGTGCCGGAGTTCCCGTCGCTCTGGAGCCCCAAATAGTGCGGAACGATGGCAAGCGCCCCGACGAAATGTCCTTAATTCCCTGTAAGATGGGCCGTGCGTTGGTGTGGGACGCCTCTTGCGCCGACACACTAGCGGCGTGTTACTTCCCATCGGCCAGCAGGCGTGTTGGCGCGGCGGTGGACGCTCGGGAGCGTCTAAAGGTTGCCAAATACAGCTGTCTCGGCGCCCAATATGAATTCGTCGCATTTGGCGTCGAGACACTTGGTTCGTGGGGCAAGGGCGCATAGCTGCTCCACAGGGCGCTTGGCAAGCGGCTGAGGGAGGCAACGGGCGAGCCTCGCGCGGGCAGCTTTCTCGCGCAGAGCAGCAGCCCCCTTAAATATTAATTTAATTCTGCTTTTAGTATTTGTTGTTATAGCGGCTACAGAAATACACAACAACAATATTAAAAAAATTTTTTTGATAGTGGTCACGGTTCAAGAGATACAGCCTAGTGACAGATGAACAGACATACAGGCAGCCAGCCAGACGGAATAGCGGAGTCTTAGTAATAGGGTCCCGTTTTACCCTTTGTGTACAGAACCCTAAAAACGAAGCAATTACTTAAAGAATACAATAAAGGTATCGCAACTTACGATAATATCGTAATTGGAGTGAAGCTCATTAAAATTTCACGATCGCTTGAGTTTGACCCCCGCCGGTGCGAGGGACGCACATCTCAATTGGAGGTTCGGAGGGCTATGGTCCATGCAAAGGGGTGACTCAATCGGACGTTAGGAGCGATTTGGTCCACGTGAGGGGGTTTTATACTTCCTGTAAATTAGGAGCTACAATTAAACGTGTCAATATACGAGTACATACTTATTAAGCTAGGCTTTGTGAGCTGTAGAAGTCGCGAACCTGTATTAAAATAAAAATTTCGAAAGACTGACTTGACAAGAAAAATCTATATGACAAACAAATCTGCTCACAAAATTTCACGAGTATCGGTTGAGAAATGCGACCACGTGACGCATTGTACAAACGTCGGGTAGGTCTAAATGCGACCACGTGACGCATTGTACAAACGTCGGGTAGGTCTAAATGCGACCACGTGACACATTGTACAAACGTCGGGTAGGTCTAAATGCGACCACGTGACGCATTGTACAAACGTCGGGTAGGTCTAAATGCGACCACGTGACACATTGTACAAACGTCGGGTAGGTCTAAATGCGACCACGTGACGCATTGTACAAACGTCGGGTATGTCTAAATGCGACCACGTGACGCATTGTACAAACGTCGGGTTGGTCTAAATACGACCACGTGACGCATTGTTCAAACGTCGGGTAGGTCTAAATGTCACTTTTTATATAGAAAATTGACAGTTAAATTGTACCGACGCGCGTTCGGAACGTTACGTGATTACCCCTCTGTAGGGGAGAGCAGACGGACAGCGTGACAGAGGGACAGAGTGACAGACATCGGACACCGAGACATACGAATGATTTTCGGCCCATCAAGCTGAGGCATAGAACTTCGTTCGCTTCGCTCAAACAATGACATTTACATCAACCTCACTTTTTTTATGAAATGCTACTCACTCGCAGTAGGTCGATCACGCGAGGCATTGTACGCGCGTCAGGTAGGTCTAAATGTCACTTTTTATATTGAAAATTGACAGTTAAGTTTTACCGACGCGCGTTCGGAACGTTACGTGATTACCCCTCTGGTCAAACGTGAACCGAAAAACTGTTTGTGCGTACAATAATGGTTTGTTTTGCAAGATGGATCCAAATCAACAAGCTTCCAAGGATAGAGCTGTTTGTTCATATCAAGAGCTCTCATTAGTTACCCAGCGCCGTTCGGCACACGGCGGGTTTTAATTAGGCTAAAAGGGAACAAATAAGGGTTGAACCGGGATCAGGTATCGATGGGGTTAACTCTTAAAATAATATCGCCTTCGGTAAGGCAATGGATGAATAAGAAATCTTCACAAAGCTTAGGTCGACCGCTTCACCCACTCACTATATTTATTTTGTTTTATATTTACTTAAAATAATAACACAGTGTTACAGTTAAAATCTAGGTCACTGCGAATTACTAATTAGATATATGTATGTATACATTTTAATACATGACAGAAGAATTACATCTATCCATCGCCTTAAGCCTTCACGATAACCAATTCCCCAACTACTTCCAAAGACTTCCACATCCGGTGCTGATGTAAAAAGCGCATTAAGGCAATGTAGAGCTCTGACGAAAGGAGAGTATTTGCGCGCTACGGTGCGCACCTCTGGAGCAGCTAAGCAGTAGCTGGTTATTAGCGATGCCTCTACGAGAAATTTTCGCTACAAAGCGGAAAATTCTGCTAAGCTCTATGGCGTATCATACATAGCCTTGCTTAACACATTTCGTTCATTATACATTGGTTGGAATCGGGAGCACTGGAAAAAGTGTGGGGAGGCCTTTGCCCAGCAGTGGGACAATACAGGCTCACAATAATAATGTACACTGGTTTGCTAAATTATTTCACGAGGATAAAACATTTTTTACGTTTTTTTTACGATCGACTTTTTATGCTGAAACAGAAAAATTTCGACCATCATATCCGTTTAATGAGTCAAAAACAAGGAATCCTTCGGTGTAATTCGAGCAAAAAATCAAATTACACGAATCCCAGCAAAACCCTTTGACAAAAAGAAACGGGCCTTTTGCCTGTCTACAAAAAGAAGGAAAAGATTCTATCGCAACACTAATACCGGCACAAAAAGCGACATTAGTCGCACAAGAGGCAAACGGTCTAAAAGTTAATTCCCTGCCTGGGCTATGCTACAATACAAATATTACATTACTTTGATATTAGTTTATCTTCATGAAGAATGAAACGAAGTACCTACCTATAACGCACTTGCAATCAGGCGACACGACAGTTATCAGGGCCAAACAGATTGAGTAAAGCAAAAGTCATCTTTCCTGTGGTCAAAAGTTAAGGGCTTCCAGGATGCATATTAAAAATGTTTTGATTGAATGAAATCATATAAGAGAGGACGCCTTTTATGCGGATGACTCCAGCCGGAAATTAGGCTTTATAGCCCTTAACTTTCGTCCACGTAATGTCTACAGAAGAAACGCGAACCGAAATCCCTGTATGTGTATGACCGTGACCCAATAAACATGGAATTTTTTGTGTTAAAACGGCTATAGTAATAATAATAAACCATTTATTTCAGGCATCTAAGGCCCATAGTTAAGAATACTTTAAAGACTAACATACATACAATCATAAAAGAAGCGGGTTGTGTCGGAGATACAACCGTTAATTAAGTTTATGTCGATACTTCTTTGTTGGCTGTACCCATAAAATAATAATATATATCTGAATTAATTCACTAAAATCTGTGTACCTACAGATAAATCGGTATATGCCATTGACTGACGTACCTAGCTCATTTGACTCGCGATACATTGAAAATGGCGGTCTTTTCTGCATTATTTTCATGTCCGCCACATAAACTAAATAATATTTTGTGATTAACAACCAATGACAAATAAAAAAAAGATTAAAACATGTAACAAACAATTATTTGATATCAGATTAGGCTTCTCTACAAAAAGTTATTCCGGAAGTCACGTGCTACATTTTGAACTGTACCCCTATACAAGAACGCGAGCAAAGAAGTATCCACTTCAAAATTAAAAACCAATTATTATTTAGGCGACGAAACAGCGTGGCTCCGTTGCGTCGTCAAGTCCGGTGTAGAATTCGGTAGGTTGCCCCGGAACCGCCGAAACACGACGCCATTCGGCCAGAAGTTAGCACAGCACACACGATAGTATCCTGCAGCGGCCGCCTGTCAGCTTAGCTTCATATACGGCGACGTTTTTGTAGCGCAACTGTCACCGGCCATAGATCCCCTGTCAAAATCACCACTCTTAATGACACCTACTAGTTTTAGTAGTATTAAAGCTATACATGCTTTGGTATTGGCGTGAACAGCCATTAAAAAGTTGTTACCTTTCCTGACCCTGTTTATTTAAATAGACTGACATGTGGCACTTTATTTTATCAACCGACGAAAAAAACGGAGGAGGTTCTCAAGTCGACGCGTATTTTTTTTTTGTATGACCACGCATAACTTTTTACAGAGTAGTTCGATTTTGATAATAATTTTTTTATTGGAAAGGATATACCCCAAAGTTGGTCCCATATAAATTTGAAAAAAAAATACCAACCTTAAGGGTAGAAACATAGGGGATGATTGATTATTCGTCGGTTAAAACTTTGTTTTAAAGTAAATTATTACAATACGATCAATAACATTTCTCTGTACATTTTCTATTTATACGCGAAAAGGGTGGCTCCAAAGTGTCTACTTTTGTGAGTGTGTGTGTAAACTAAATAAGATAATCTAAACGACGTATAAATAAATACTCCTATTTGTGATTTGCCTTTGTGTCGTATTCTGTTAATGCAAAAGACTAATGAAGCTGTTGTGAAAAGGTCTATTGCTGAAAGGCTCCTATTGTATACGTATGGGCTTTCGCTGTGGATTTACGTATGATACGAATAGTTGGATTTATTATATACCAAACTATTCCGTACCCAGTATCTAATCACAATGAAGTCTATAAAGCTATATTAAAATATCATGAAAATGTGGGTTACTTACGTTTTTATGGTAAAAAATCGCACATGTTTCGGACCGATTCGCACTAAACGTTTCAGCAACGCGTGTGCTCATGACTTAGAACACTTAATGTCTGATTCTCACGGAAGTCTATAAGCTGTTGATAATAGTTGCACTGTGCTTCGTCCGTTCTAGGGCGGGATGGGCGGTCTTTTCCGAACGGAGCTGAGTCCTTTGCAGGTTGCAGAGTCATCTATTTTTAACGAATTCTTACTCGTAGCAGGCGCGGCTCACTCGCGATTTGTGTTTATCGCTACAAGTACATGCCGGTCGCCCCTTCGAAGGGCTCTATTCAGTTGGCTGCCACATGTTGGTACAGGACGCTCGCACGGGTCGCAGCGCGTTGCATGCGATAGAAAGGGATGGCCACATTTAGGCACGTTTGGCGTACCTAAACAGGGAATTTGTTAACAGAGAACCTTCTGTACGTAGTACTATTACTTATTCTGTGCTCGTAGCTTATAAATAGTAGCTTATACTAGCAAGTACAAGTAGGCTGAATATTCATAAACGATAGGAAGTTTAGCTTAGTATTGTATCAACATAAAATAATATTGAAAGTGGAGATTACACTCAATTGCTCAAAGGTTAATATTCTACCCCCACCTACCTCTATTTCGGAACGAATAACGTAAATTGTGATACATATCACGTCCCGGGTTTATCGCAGTACTTCGTCATAGTCAATCGATTATCGAGTTCTCGTTCCAAACGGACCGACTAGAGTGAGATTTATTACACTGGCGATTTCATAGGTGACCCACTCGGCTTGGAGATATTATTTGTTAATAAGTACGAGTAAATCATCGTGAGGAAACCGGTCTAATTCCAATTATTTATTTAAACAATACCTTCCATTTACTATGCAGGCGTATGGCCATAGAGTTACACTTGCATCTTGGATCCCATTAATAGTAAACAGTAAGTAGTAAGTTATCTCTTCAAAAATTATGTAAAATAACTTCGTCACTTTGTTTTTGTAAAATTATTGGCAGTTATATTATTTTTGTGCAAAAATCATTTATATTCCTATGGTAAAAATAATTATTGAATTTACGAAAACTGTTTATTACCAAATGTATTGCATTTAAATTAAATACATAAATGTATAAGAGAATGTCGTTATTATTGTACACTCAGCATCAGAAGCAGCTAAGCGGGCCGGGTGTTCAAAATGATCTGCACACGACTTTATTCTTAAGAAGTTAAGAGCGTGTGTAGGTCATTTTGAACACCCATCCCGCTTAGCTGCTTCCGATGCTGACTGTACTATAAGTTCCGTAGAGCTGAGTAATTCCATTTTAAAGTTAGACGGGTAATTTTGGGCAAAAGGGTTCCTAATTAAACAATGTAAATTTATTGCACAATTATTGTAGCGTCCTCACAGACGGACATTATCATAGCAATAACTCGATTTCGTAAAATATGTCAGTTATGTTGTTTTTGTAAATAGCCCCTCAATTAAATTTCAATCAATTTGCAACACTTGGTTATGCTTCATATTCGTATACTGTATCCATGAAATCGATCTGGTTCATGCGCTATGTGGGTGAGGCAAATATAGAGTAAATTAAACCTTGGCTTAAATGGTGGAAAACCAACGAAATAAAAGCAAATGGCCAGCCTGCCATGGACGCTTGTAGTGACTCAAGAGGGCCAAATGCAGCCATTGCAGGTTCTTCACTCTCAACTCAACACACCACTGCGTACCTACAGGGCAAATATTATTTACTTTCAATTGCAATACGTTAAAAATGCATCCCAACATTGCGACCTGATGTGCTGTTACCCCAGGAAAACTGCTATCGCCAAAATGAAAAAAACCGACCAAGTGCGAGTAGGAACTTCGTGCGCGAGCGAAGGGTTCCGTACCATTATCTATAAAAACGGCAAAAAAATCACGTTTGTTGTATGGGAGCCCCCCTTAAAAAAATATTTTATTTTGTTTTTAGTATTTAGTGTGATAGCGGCAACAGAAATACATAATCTGTGAAAATTTCAACTCTCTAGCTATCACGGTTCTTGAGATACAGCCTGGTGACGGACGGACGGACGGACAGCGAAGTCTTAGTAATAGGGTTCCGTTTTACTCTTTGAGTACGGAACCCTAAAAAGAAAGAATAAAGAAGGTGCCGCCATAGGCCGTGTGAACCGCAAGTTTTACACTGCCACCTGCCGCGTTGTTAACGGTGTCAGACCATCTCGTTGGTGTCAGCAGTCATCACGTTTGGTGTGAAAAAGAAATTATACTTGTGTTTAAACAACCACCATAGAAATGCACCAAAATGGATGTCACACAGCATATATGACAATGAGCTGGAATTGGACGCTACCGTTAAAAAACTACTCAAACAAATTTTAGTGAGAAGTGGTATGAAGGAGACAGGCTTTGAAAGAGCCATTTGCATTATTTCTGTAGATACTGAACGAACTGTGTGCTAGTTCTTATTTTTACGTAGGAAGACTTATTCCCCGTCACCCACAAACATTTATAACGGCCTCCGTAGCCCAGTGGGTAGTGACTCTGCCTACGAAGCTGGAGGTCACGGGTTCGAATCCCGGTCAGGACATTTATTTGTGTGTTTATCACGAATATTTGTTCCTGATTTATGGATGTTATATAAGTATCTATATGTATTTACTATCTATATATATTATATATATCATCGCCTAGTACCCACAACACAAGCCTTACAGAGCTTACCGTGGGCCTAGGATGATTTGTGTAAGATTGTCCCATAATATTTATTTATTTATTTGACAGTTCGCCGAAACCAACGGACGCCGGTAGATGGAGTCAAAGTTTTGGGCACCAAAAAGAAAGTATTTTGCTACATTTATTTTGTTGTTTGCTTTTTAATTAGGTACTAAACAATATAGTTTCATGCATCGTGAAATGTGTTTGTACATGTATTTGGCCTCGCAGCTACGTACAAACTAAGTTAAAAAAATATGTATAAGTACTAGTTGTTTTGGAAATTATATTTATTTTAAGAATTTGTTATGAAAGAGCCGGGTGATCAGGCCTTGAAAGAGCTAGCATGACCCAGTAATACATAAAAAAAAAAATATTGTTATAAATATACATTTAATTTAATATCTAATATATCTATTTGCTACTATGTAGTTTTATTATGAAGAACGAAAAACCCGAAAAAGACCCAATATCTCAGTTATTGACGAAATAATTAGTGAGGTCTGTAGTGTATCTGTGCTTATCTAGAGCGCAGACGTCACGATGACGGCAGATGGTGCGCTGGCTAGCCAAGCTATACAGATATACCTTTAGAATCGGCAAATAAGTGAATACTACAAGGTCTTCGATAAAGGGTAATAGATAGTCAAGATTGGTTTTAGGGCAAACAATTTTTTATGGTAGGTACATATCATTTGTTATTTTGTTTACTTTTCGAGATTGCTATTATTACCCATGATCCTTTAATAAAAAGTAGTTCTGAATGAGAAAAACAATACTTAAGTTAGAACCAGCTTTAAAATAGACATAAAATTGGTTCTTATACGAAGAAAGATTATATATGTTTGATTCTATTAGCTCTATAACCGGTCAAGGAACATCTTTTTTTTTAATATTTTATACTTAAAAATTTGTTAAAAATGTTATTATTTTTACAAAAAAAAGTTTTTGTATACTTTTAATAGGGTGCGTTTATTGTTATTTTGCATAATATTACTTTAATAATTAAATTCCTTTAGACAGGCTCTTTCATAACCTTTGCTGGCTCTTTCAACGCCCACCTGTTATGAAAGCCAAAATACATGGATATTTCACGTTCTTTATTATTTATTTTTATGTATCTTCGTATGAAAATACATACTGTAATATAATTAAGTAAATAAAGAAAGATTCAGAAAACAAATTTCAATGCTAATTTCATTGAAACTGTATTGTTTTGCTACATTTAGTAAACTGGCTCTTACATGCCACTTCTCCCCACTTCCTTAATTTTACACGCAAAATCTTGCCATGAAATCATAATCCAAATATGAATTCTGGTACGTCTAAAAAACCAAGGACATTTAATGGTCAGCTCAAAAGTTTCTAGCAGTTTTTCCTCGTAGCTGGCAACATTATCGGCTATAGGCAATAACGTTGCCAATATTTCTACAAACAGTAGGTATATTTAATAAAACGCTAAAGTGACATATGATGTGATTTTTAGGGTTCCGTACTCAAAGAGTAAAACGGGACCCTATTACTAAGACTTCGCTGTCCGTCCGTCCGTCCGTCCGTCTGTCTGTCACCAGGCTGTATCTCAAGAACCGTGTCAGCTAGAGAGTTGACATTTTCACAGATTATGTATTTCTGTTGCCGCTATTACAATAAATACTAAAAACAAAATAAAATATATTTTTAAGGGGGGCTCCCATACAACAAACGTGATTTTTTGCCGTTTTTATAGATAATGGTACAGAACCCTTCGTGCGCGAGTCCAACTCGCACTTGGCCGGTTTTTTCTTCCAGTTTAGTCTTCTGGGAGGGTAAAATTCTTAAGAAAGTATTAGTTTCTTATAACTAAAATTTCAACCGCAATCATTATAACTCGTGTCTTTCATAAAGGAAGAAAAAAGGCCTTCTGACTTAAGTTACTTTTATAATAAAATAATAAATATTACGGGACAATCTTACACAAATCAACCTAGGCCCACGGTAAGCTCAATAAGGCTTGTGTTGTGGGTACTAGGCGACGATATATATAATAGATAAATACATATAGATACTTATATACATACATAACATCCATAACTCAGGAACAAATATTCGTGATAAACACAAATAAATGCCCTGTCCGATTATGAAACGCTACTCAAGATTGTTTTGAAAAGGAAGGTTAAGTTAAAGTGCCAAAAGAAACCAGTTTCTTTTGTGAAAATAATATGGCAACGACCGGTAACCGGTCGGTGGTTAGCCTAGTGACGCTGCCTACGAAGCTAAAGGTTCTGAGTTCAAATCCCGGTAAGGGCAAACATATGTGTGATGAGCATGAATATTTGTTTCTGAGTCTTGGATCTTTTCTATTTAATTAAGTATCTATTCAATCGTCGTCTAGTACCCATAACACAAGCCTTATTCTTACTATGGGGCAAGTTCGATTTGTGTAAGATTGTGCCTTAGTATTTATTTAGTATTTTTAAGGCACACCTATTTTCCTAATATACTTCTATGAGATTAAAATACTAAATCATGCCTAGTATAAAGAAACCCCACTAAAGCTCGCTTTTATTTTCAATTCAAACAACCTAAAAATATCATTAACTGCACAAAACCAGCCACAAAGCAGTAGGTCCAAAAAGAAGCTTCAAAAAGTGTGCCGCTTAAACTAACGGCGCGGGGCGCGGGGCGTCGCCTGGCAACGCAGGTGCTATCGATCGAGCCAGGTGCGACGCAGGGCTGCCAGCCTGCCACCCGCATACACGTGGAGTTGTGTGTCAGTGGTTTTAAAGCGCTGAAGGGGAAACCGCTTGTCTTTTTCAAGGAAACATATCGATGTTTCTAGTGATCGTTTCCCTGAAGTTATTTAATAATTATTATACAATTATACATCTCTACAATAAAACTTATACTATTCGTCTAATACTAGTTACATACAGCAAATAAGTGTACCGCTGAAATTTCAAATTGCGTTTCTATCAAAACGAGGTACCACTCAGGGGACACTTGCAGGGTTGTCGTAGGTAGCTCCTGCGGACGCAAGTGACAGTTGTCCCCCCTTTGTCAAGTGAGTGGGCAACTCGACTGTTAGATGTTCATAAGCCGCCCGAAGGCCTCTAACTCGGCTTAACGACTACTGTCATAGACAGCAGCCAGAGTGACAAACTCAAAGGCAAAATAATGTATGCCATACGATTAAATAAATCAAAACGAGGTCACTGTTGGTTGGAACGTGTGGTGCATAACTACGTCCGAAAGCATTTTTTCTGTTAAGTGATTATTCTAAACTTGAGAATCCTTGAAAATAGTTCCTATTGTATAGGACCGGCTATCTTAGCCAACGTTTGTTTCATTCAACAATACTGAAAACTTATCGGTCTCTAAAACAATATAATTTATAGCTGGTGAAAGAATGATTGGAATTGGAGGAGTTGTTTAGGATAATATCTCCCCAACACACAAACTTACACCGCTACAAACTTTACCTTTTAATATTAATATAGAATAAAAATTTTAGAACAGAAGTTACAAACTGGATCGATTTTATCTCTGACTCAAACTGGGTGCTAAAAATGCATCTCGCAAAAATGCTCTCCAACCTTACAACACAACATTGTCGTGACAACCCTACGCCGCCGTCTCGCGTCACGTCTCCACGCAAAGTGTGCCGCGACCCTTATTATAAACATACTACGCGCCATAACGTGTTATTTAGAGGAGTTCTACTTTAAGGCACTATTCCGACTGCGTTTACAGACACTGAATGAGACAAAAGCTTGTACTATTACTTATTTTGTGTTGAGGGTCGATGAATACAGAACTGTTATTTGAAGACACGCTGAAGCTCATTATATTCGCTATCACCGTAAAGGCCGTCATGACATATTCACTAGGTACATAGTATAAAACAAAGTCGTCTCCCGCTGTCTGTCTGTCCCTATGTATGCTTAGATCTTTAAAACTACGCAACGGATTTTGTTGCGGATTTTTTAAATCGACAGAGTGATTCAAGATGAAGGTCTATAAACCCATGCGAAGCCGGGGCGGTTCGCTAGTGAGTTATAAAACAGTTCATTTCTCTCGCTACTTATGTACGAACTTCGAAATGTCATTGTTGTGTCAATAAATTCTCTTAGGCAAACAACGGCCTTCTAACATAGAACTGATTTTTTGCCATAAGTCTTTGGATGAAGAAAGACATCGTCAGAAGCCAGAAGTCCGCAACGTGTACCTACTACGCCAGTGTGTGTGGCTTTTGAAAGGTGTGAGTACCCTCATCAATCGGTTGGTTATCCGTTGGCCGAATTGCATCAAAGTAGTCTATGCAAAAAACGACTCTAACGTCAAGGTACAAGATTCCGATTTCAATTACAGTTTTATAAAAAGTCTGCCACTTTAAATATGTAATCTCAACCGGATAATTTATTTGAATGACCTACTGCGTTTATTGGGTTGCTATGCCTAAGTAGGTACCAGTGGCGGAGCGTCCATACAAGCCGATTCCCACCGGCTTGCCTAAAATGTCTTGCTCTATATTACCAAATTCGTAAATCATAAAAAAACAGCCCTTTTTATGCTCCGGGTTTTCTAGTGAAAATGCTCACGCGCCGCCACTGGTAGGTACCTACGTCATATCGCACCGTATATATGATTGATGATAAGGAAAACTAATACCTACCTAGGGCGGAAATAAATACTAACTAAAACAAGCCAATGATTTTCTATGAAGCCAAACTAACCCATGTTGGTAGGTCAAGTACTATCGTGGCAATCTATTGTACCACACGGCAACCTCGCATTACTGGCCATATTCACGACGCTGTTCGTCTGACCCCTGATCACGCCTAGTTGTTACGAATTTAGGGGGCAAGATATATTGGATCCCTGTGGTGAGAAATGGGTCTTCAATCGCATATTTGATTGTTCTATAATTCTATACCATGATTGAATATAATAACTGTTTTAATCAAGTGGATACTTTGTAATACTTATAAACTTCAAATTAAAGGAAAAATTGAAAAATTTAGGTTCCGAGCCGGATTCGAACCGGCGACCACAGGCATACATGGCCCGTCGCTACTAACCAACTGAGCTATCGGAACAATCTGTCTCAGCTCCTAAATTTTTCAATTTTTCCTTTAATTTGAAGTTTATAATTATAAATATCGTTAGCAGCGTTACTGCGTTATACAAAAAAGTAATTTAGTATGGGGTGGCGCATCGTTATTGACGATTTCTCAATATAATTTGAGACGTTGGTGCCGTTAAAGAAGCATATGTCTTCTAGGTAGATGTCGCCACACACCTCCCAAAGGTGTTGTGAGAAGGAACTGATTGAAAGATTTAGGAGCCGAGACAGATTGTTCCGATAGCTCAGTTGGTTAGTAGCGATGGGCCATGTATGACTGTGGTCGCCGGTTCAAATCCGGCTCGGAACCTAAAATTTTTAATTTTTTCCTTAATTTGAAGTTTATAAATATCGTTAGCAGCGTAACTAACTGCGTTATACAAAAAAGTAATTTTGTGATACTTGTATTAAATTTATGAAATGATTTGAAGGAAATAAGCTAAGCGGCACCGCCCTCCCGAGAGCTAAAACCTTTAAGTACCTAGGTTCAGTTCTGTCTGAAGAAGGCTCTATAGATGCAGATGTAATTCAGAGAACAACATCAGGATGGGTGAAGTGGCGTACGCTCACAGGGGTGCTGTGTGACGCAAAAATGCACATAAGAACTAAAGGCAAGGTGTACAAAACGGCAGTGAGACCAGCTCTATTGTACGGCAGCGAAGTCTGGGCAGCTAAAAAGACACACGAGCAGAAGCTGCACACCACTGAAATGCGTATGCTGAGATGGGCGGGTGGAGTGACACTTAAGGATAGAATACGTAACGAACACATAAGAGGAAGCTTTAAGGTTGCACCCATAAGTGACAAAATATGTGAAGCAAGGCTCAGATGGTACGGTCACGTGATGAGAAGACCCGACAATTATGTTGTGAAGAAATGCCTTTCTATGGCTACCAAAAAAAGGGGAAGGGGAAGACCTCAAATGACCTGGTTGACGAATGTCCACAGAGACATGAATAGCCTCGGGCTTAAAGAAGAGGATACCATCCAGCGGACTACATGGCGCCGCATGATAAAGAAAGCCGACCCCGTGTAACGGGAAAAGGCGAGGACAAAGAAGAAGAAGATTTGAAGGAAATAGTTTAAACTACTTAACGTTTCATTTGACGAAAGTTTTATGAAAACAAAGACATGTCACATTAACAATAAAATAACAGACTTGTTTCGACGGCGGATATCGTCAATAAGAGCTAAGTAATTGGATTTGTACCATCAGAAACAGTTATTAATTGACGATATATTATGTAACCTGACCTTTATTGTATTGGTATGTTAGGTACATATATCAAGTGACTATGTTTAGTTGGACCATAATGTAAGTTTGTTCAATGTCAATTCAACTAGACAAAAATAACGTTCATTCCAAGATAAGCCTACACAATTTGGCGCTGAACCTGAGAATAAGTTTTTATTTTTTTATTTCTTTTTATAGCCTATATTGTGTCCCACTGCTGGGCAAAGGCCTCCCCTTTTTTCCGCCACTTGTCTCGGTCCAGTGCTAGTGTTCGCCAATCTGTACAAAATGTGTCAAGGTCGTCCCGTCATCGCCTTTTCGGTCTACCTCTACTTCGGAAGCCATCTTGTGGGGTCCATCCGGTGGCTAATTTGGCCCAATATTTATTTATTTATTATCAATTAAATAATAGTACATTGTTTAACAAGGGGCGTATGAGGAATATTGCAAACTCGAGTCATCAAAAGTCCTCCGCCTTACGGCGTCGCGACGCCGTAAGGCGGAGGGCTTTTGATGACTCGAGTTTGCAATATTCTTACGCCCGTGTTATACACAATGTTTTTCATCACATTTGCGAGGAAATAAATAACCACAAAAGACAGAAAAACCTATGTTTTATACAAATGTTTTGACGAAATTGACAACTTCACTTCTAGATCAGCGCGAGTGGAGGGCGGAGCTTCAATATTTCAACCAATCACAGAGCATGGAGCATGTGGTTCTTGCAGGGCGGGGCCTAATCGTTTTTATTTTCCAACCAATCACAGAGAAGAATTCTTGCCGTGCAGATTTGCTTAACCAATCAAATCACACACAAGCTCATTACTCTCATGGGGCCATTATTTCCCGCGGGAACAATTTAGGCCATTGTCCTTCTGTATACAGGCAAGGAATAACGCCATTTATGAGCAAGTGTGATGAAAATGAATATTATGGATCGATCGTACACTAATCGAACTAGTCCCTGTAAAGATCAATAATGCTTGTATTATGGGTATTTGACGACAGTGACGATATACCTACGTCACACAAAATATTTGTTAATATCGGGATTGGACCCAGGACCGGCAGTTTCTTAGGCAGTGTCACTACCCACTAGACTAAACCGGTTATCAAATTCTAAACCTTAAGTCCGTCCCTCACTAGGAGACGCCATGGCGACTTCGCCGGCTACCGTATCCAAACAAATCATATAGAAATGTGTTGTGGCAATAAAGTATTTTCATCATTGTCTATGACCACTGGTCTATTGTTTATGTGCGGTCGTCTTCTGTTGAGTGCAAAAAGATGAAGTGTCATACAAGGACAAACGTAATGTGGTTTTAAGAGTAGATCTTCAATAAAAGGAGGAATTAATTGCCAAATCCTATCAAAATGTATGGAGGTTAACTCACAAGCTTGGCGACCCTTGGATACCACTCTGTTTGTATGGGATACAGCGACGTCGCCATAGCGTCCCGGTGAGGCGGGGCCCTAACAAACAATTATTCAGATATGTAGTTAATCAAGCACCTAAATAGTTAGCATATAGTTGGTAAAATAATTGGAGTGGTCTGATACAGATACCGTAGGGGCACCGCAGATCTCAATCGTACACGGCACACTCACATTAGTGTACAATGGGTGTACAATCGAAACCACTTTATAATTGTTCAATTATATGGCAATTATAACAATATTTATACGCGTAAGTACTCGGTACAGATATTATATAGAGGTACGTAACGGTTGTAGCTTTGTAAGTTTCTCAGTTGGTGGTAATCCCCGGAACTTAACTACCGTAAAATGGGGTGAGTAGGGTCAAAACTGACATTCAAAGCTCGATAACATTTTATTTTTACATATATGCAAACCAAATGGTGTACGAGTATGTATATAATAAGTGTTCCGGACATTTGTATTTTAGTTTTTATTTTATTTTGGGTAGTTCCATTTCATAACTTTGACGATAAACAGGAAAACCCACCTCACCCCGTAGTCCCTCGTAATTGGGGTGAGATGGGTTTTCGTACAAAGGTAATTTTTGAAGATTGTTGGATTTTTTATGAGTTATGAGTATTAATATAGCTCCATTTTAAATTGGAATACGTTATTTTTGTAGCAGTTGCCTTAAAATCCCATCTCACCCCCTTTCAACCCTTCTCTCCCCATTCATAACCCAACTCTCCCCGCGAACCCTACTCACCCCATTTAACGGTACTTATCCGATTTTTTTTTATTATTTACACAGTGTGTATGGTGTGGATCGGTAACATAGACTATACCTATTTTATCGCGTGGTTTCGTTTGTTTACTACCTTTAAGTACGGTAAAGTGCTCGCTAGAAAAGGAGAAAAGGACAAAATCTATTGGATACGCACTGAAAAAGACTTAGAAACACTAGTCGCATAAAATAAGTAGGTACCTAAATTATAGTCTAGGTTTAATAGTCATATTTTTATTACCAATTATCTTTAGTTTCCATTATGGACGATATTAATGATAAAAATATAAGAGAATTGACTGATTGTCTCGATATAAACCAATTTGTGAGTCAACTACCTAATGTAAAACACAACAAACTTATCTTTGCACATATTAACTTAATGTCACTTGTAAAATACTTTGGTAACCTGCAACAAATAATTTACTCATGTATATATATCCACCATAGATATAATAGTTGTTACGGAAGCCAATATTTCTACTAATATATGTATGTGACTTGTTTAACCTGACCGGTTATACAATGCACACACAGCTGAGAAAAAATAGAAAAGGTGGTGGCATCATTGTATATGTACACAAAAAACACAAATTCGTGCCTGTAAAACGCACCACTATAAATTTTGAGTGTCTTGCTGGTAGTTAAGTAACCTCGTCAACGTATAACTTAGCTCTGTGTGCGGTGTATAGACCTCCAAATAAAAACAGACGGCTATTTGTAAACGAACTTGAACGAACTTTACACTTCTCACAAGGATCGGATCTTATTGTTATGGGTGACATAAATATTAATCTTACATCAACCGATATTGATATTGTTACGGAATCATATATGAACATGACGAGCAACCACGGTCTTGTAAGCGGGATTACGAGCTACACAAGAGTAGAATTACGAAAAAACGAAGTGACAAAATCCTCGCCCGATCCCGCTTGCAAGATGTGTACTGTGGAGCTCTCTGCACTAAATTGGCCGACCACAAAATGACAGTAGTAGCACTTCTTGGAGGCTCTCATGTACAGGCTGCTCCTAACTATGTAACAAAAATTAATCACAACAAACTCCAAAAAGAGCTCGTGGATGTCAACTGGACATCACACGAGGAACTAAATTGTCCGCTTGCCATCTACAAGTTCATCCAGGATAACCTTTCTAACTGTTATGAGAACTCAAAATATATTCATAAAATCAATGACTCAAAAATCAATGAAATAAACAGCCGTGGATCTCTTGTAGAGTACAAACAGAATATACAAGACGCGATTTACTATTTTCAAACTGGCTTAAAGATACAAATAATATGTACGTATATATACGTAATACGTATACAGGGTGGGCCCTGTAACACGAGCAAATATTCAAAAAGAGGCTTCTTTAGAGCATTTGCAGTAACCCCTTGTGTATCATTCACTTTCAAAATTTTTGGTTACGGAGAAATTTTGATCTAAAGTTATGACCTCCAAGTAATGTATCTTGGCACCACGAGATCATATCACGGCAGTCAATGCAGATTTTGAGGTAACATCATGTAATGAGTCATAATAGTTTTTGCATTTTTGTGTTCAACAGATAGTTTTGTGATTTTTTCCTTTTTTTTTTTTTTGTGTTTTTAAAATAAAAAGTTACTCATAGTACTCCAGAAGAGTAAACAAATACAAGTAAACTTATTTTAAAGAATTTTTTTTTTCAAAAAAAATATTTTTTTTTCGCATAAAACCACTTCGAAGTAATTGTTCACAAGCTTAATAATCTACCGTTTAATTTTTTGCTCCAGTTACAGGGCTCACCCTGTATAAATAACAAAAGTATAGAAATAATGTTAAGTAATTTTTTTTATAGTAATTTAATGATAACAAGTAGGTATCGTAAATATGTATGAAACAAAATGTGTAAAAATGAAGTTTAATGAATATTTATGTAAATTAAGAGATTGCTATAGTTTGAGGTATATATATATATATATAAAGTATTCAGTACGTGTCCGAGAAAGTTAAAACATCTAAGTTTTTCACAGAACGATTAGACTGATCACCTAAAAGTTGTTGAAATTCTTATATGTCAATGTTCTCAGGATTCGTGCATATGTAGTAGGATAGACAGTCTGAGTGAACTCTAGAGTAAAAAAAAAATGTCCTAACTTGACCAACGGTAGCTTGGCAAGCGCCGTTGACCAAGTAGGTACGTATTGGCCATGGTACACGGGATACAAGTAGACAGGAAATCTTTAGAGCCATCATGAGGGATCGAGTATCAATCATGAAGGTCTTTAGACCCATGATAAGGATATTGTATATTATCATGCCAAAAAGAGGCATGGTAAGAATAAATTCAGAACATTAGGGTTAAATGAACTGTCTGGCCATATACATGCGCTTGTATATGTGCGCGCGTTTATAAATAAATATAGGTATATCCTATTCTTGTATCCTTATTATTTTATTATATATGGTCGGCCGACCCGTATTTAATGCGTAGTGTACCAGCCTGAGTATGGCATTTCGAGATGCACTCATGCGGAAGTGAGGCAAACACTTCGACAAAAAACCGATTAATTATAATGTCTATAAACACAATTGTACCTATTCCATACCAAATAATATTTAATTACTTCCTCAGTTAAGAAATTATTGAAAGACATGGCGGCCGGAAACTCTCGCCACCGGAAGTAGCGGAAGTAACCCCCATTAGTGCCCCGATGGACCGATTCTTCCGGTTCCTTTTCTATTAGCTCTATATCCGGTCAAGGAACATCAGATTTTTATATTTTTCTTGACTCACTGCAATCAATCAATGAATCAATGGTACGTCGCTACATACAGGATATTTTTTTTTCCGTACTATTACTTAGTAACTACAATATATAGTCTCCACGGTAGAAAGCTTTTTACTTGATAGAATGTTTCATGTAAGCATGTAAAAACGGCTATTTCATGTAAGCAGGTATGTATCTAGGGACACGGCAGTGCCCCCGCCAAGACAAGTCAAAGGGCACTTCATCTCTTCCTCGATGTTCTGAATAAAAGATGCCTAGCGCAGTGCATTGAAAATTATTACATTTTTACCATGAGTGTAACGGAAATAAAATGAGGCTGCATACTATAACACCCTTGGTAAGACTATTGTTGGAACAATAGAAAATGATGTTGATTTGAAACTATTAAAAGAATTTCTATTAAAAAAATCATATTATTCAATACATGCATTTTTAACGGACCTATAGGCACTTAATTAAACATTCTTCCATAATTTATCTTTTTTTAATTTTGACTACGTAATGTTAGTTCTAGGACCTACGAACTTAAATGATATATTATTTGTATTAACTTTGTCTACCTAATGTTTATCATTTGTAAAGCATGCTGCATGCAGAAGCATGTTATGAAAGATACAACCATATTTTTATGCCGCAAGGCGCCACATAGTGATACTGAATAAAATTGTAATACCTAATAACTACCTATGTTGGATAAATAAATATTTGAATCTATGGTCTTAGCGATTAGGTATTGGTCGTGGTTGTGACTGAACCAGAAGGGAAACTTAGACCGCGGCTAGAGACGTGCTGTCAGGCGCTCAAGGACACGTTAATACTGTAGAGTCAGCAGCAGAAGTAGCTAAGCGGGCCGGGTGTTCAAAATAACCTACACACGCTCTTAATTTCTAAAGGCGACGTAGGCTCGTGATCTTGTCTCCCTCTCACTGAGCATAAGCGTGAGCGAGATGGAAGTGCGTGTTCGGGAGCGCGGATATCAAGTTTTTTAATTTTAATTTTTTGTGCGTTTAAATAAATAAAAAAGCAATAGCTCAATATGACATTGCCGATTTGAAGAACCAATTTTAATATGTTTAGCTGTTGTGCATAATTTGTTAGGATTTCTTAAAGTGTATTTTCGACCTATGTTCGTGATTTTTTTCTATCGAGCGAAAGTTAATAATTCAGGATTGGAATAGCTGTTGTCCCTCGAGAAAGGCCTCAGGATTGCTATTATTTGCTAATTAAATTTAGGGCAGATAATTCAAATAAGAGCTACGATTTATTAAAAATCCGTTTTCTGAGCTCACGTTGCCTTAAGAATAAAGTCGTGTGCAGATGATTTTGAACACCCGGCCCGCTTAGCTACTTCTGCTGCTGACTGTACATTAACATAAACACTCCTCAGCAACGTCACGTGTTTGAAGTATTTTTTTTGTGTATCAAGTGTATTAAAACATGTTTCATTTGCAAATAAACGAATGTTCACTGCGGTAAAATCGAAACTCGAAGTTCGTGTACAGTCAGGGGTATTAATATACGTATGAATGAATGATATTTATTCAGGTAACACAACATAAGTAACACAAGACAAAATACATTAACAAATACATCGAAGACGTGGATCGGGATGTGAACCTGAAATGGCCTCCACTCAGCAATGCAGTTGGCACGGCTAGCGTGATCAACGGCGCTGGTTTTCTGTGGAGCCAGCGGGGTGTGCGGGACAGCGTACGTACGTACATAAAAAAGGACATAAATATCTGTACACGCCTTTATGACATTGACAATAGAGTCCTGTACAGATATTTATGTCCTTATTTATGTACGCATATTATTACCCCTGACTGTACTAGTATCTGTATCCCTATCACTCGAGTGTTGTAATAGGGAACATTACTGCAATGTTCTCCCGCCAGAGGCAGCACTAACCACTAATAGTAAACCAGTATAGGAATATAGGGATTCACACACACACGCACAATTGATTGTCAAAAGAGTGACAGGGATGCTTGCATAGACAATACCACAAGTAGGAGGGCCAATCAACTTTTGGACCCACAGTATTTTGTCCGGTAACGCAAGATACAGAACTGTCATGTTTGTAAGAGAAACTGATATAAACCAGGTACCCAATTGTGTATAACGATGGTTTACACCAGCAGTTACGATATGCCACAGATTTTAATTGGATTGATAGGTCACACACACAGGTTTGAAATACATTGATTTGAAAAGTTTGTAAAAAGTAACACAGGTGACAGAAAAAGTGTGGGTGAAAAAGTTGATTGACCCAGGAACGAGATACAACGTCAACGCTGCTAGTGTCGCCACCTACGAAGAGTTTTGCGTTATCTTCCCTATTGCTATAGGGATGGAGATACCCTAACTTCGAGTTTCGATTTTCGTGGTAACGCCGCTGATTCGTGTTTAGGTGACTTTTGACGCTCCACCATACGCGTTGCATGTCCATAAACACAGCGAAACCTTAACACGTTCACTGCCAGACACCCGCGTTATGGGCGCATAAATCGTAGGCGCTCTCCGCTATCCCGGGGAAACCACGGAATCAACTACGAGCGTAGCGGTTCATGACACTGAATGTGTTAGGGAAAATATTCATGAGAGCACATTCCCATTTACCTTCGTATATTTTCCCCTCATGTGCCCCACGTTCCCCATTAGGCCTCTTTTGAAACTGGACGCCCCTTCCCGCGCAGGTGCCAGTTCCCATGAGAGGGGAGATCGATACAATTTGGCTACGCACGTTCTAGTCATTGTGCACCTGACGGTTCCCGAAGTAAATATGAGTTTTGTACTGAAAAGTGTGCTAGTGGAAACTAATTAAAACACAGCTAGTATTTAGGTACTTAAGGAAAAGGTCTTGTGAAACACATAACCTCGTTGCTCCACAAAAGGTCTTTTGTAACAAAAGTGATAACACACTGCACTGCAGTTTTATTCGTGATGTAACAAGATGCATTCAAAGAGCGTGTTTCACTCAAAAGCGTTTTTTTTGTTTTTCTCAGACTTTTTTTTACAAAGTATGCATGGAGCATCTCATATTTACAACCAAAAATTATATGGAAAATTAAGATCAACTCTTTTTAGGGTTCCGTACTCAAAGAGTAAAATGGGACCCTATTACTAAGACTTCGCTGTCCGTCCGTCCGTCCGTCCGTTCGTCTGTCTGTCACCAGCATGTATCTCACTGATACCGTGATAGTTCCAGCTGAAATTTTCACAGATGATGTATTTCTGTTGCCGCTATAACAACAAATACTAAAAACACAGAATAAAATAGTTTTTTTATAGATAATGGTACGGAACCCTTCGTGCGCGAGTCCGACTTGCACTTGGCCAGTTTTTTTTATTCTGCGCAGGTAAAACTGGTTAAAAAAAAAGGTTGATGCTGAGTAAAAGTAAAAGGGACATTTTAATTGAAATCACCCTTTAACTAGTAGGTAAGGGCTGATTTTTCAATCCCCGGTTAAACAACCAGATAGGTAGGTTTTATTATATAGATAGCGGGATTTTCAATTTTTCAACTGTTGGATAACAGTTAACTGACAACTAAAAGCCATTAACGGAGGAATAAAATTATCTGTCAGTTCAAGATTATGTAAAACCCCATAAGTTTAGAGCGGATTTAGATATTTTAGATACACTGATGATGTAAGGAGAATTTGTATGAAGGCAACATACGTATAGCATTCCAATTTGACTTTAATAATTTTCGCCACTTTTTGTGACGCTTTAGCTCGGTGCGTGTGCAAACGAGTGCACGAACCACATAGAAATTGAATGCGAAATGTATATTAGCTCTAGTATAAGTTTTATCGATACATATTATACGTTTTCGAACTTTGCGTTTTGTTTCAATTTGTATGGCAACGCGTATTTCCTAATAGTTACCACCAGAGGCGCTGTTCCCGGTGCCATACAAAATGAAACTAAACGCAAACGCGTTCGATAACGTATTGTATCGATAAAACTTATACTAGAGCTACTATCTTTGTCTTTACATCGCATATACCTAAGAGTACTTATTCGTATGTAGACAGGGCTGCGGTCGGGCGGGGTTATTTGACAAGTGTGGTAATCCCCAGCTTTCGACTGTGCGGTCAAACCTGGGGTGTTTGGGAAAGGGACACGCGAATCTACAGCAGGAAATCCGTAGTAGTAGTACCGCTTTTCATACAATTAGTTTGTCCATATCAATAGCCGGCCAAATTCGCATAACGTGACTATTAATTTACGATGAAGATGATGAAGGTGACTGTCTCAGAGCATAGAATACTAGAGAGAGGACAAGCCGCCGGCGTCCGCGTCGCAGTTGTTAGCTCAATGGGCATACTCTGCCGCTAGTTCACCGCCCGTTGTTACCGAGTGTGCACACGTGCTGATCGCAGAGAATATTACGTTTCTTCCCAAAATGCCTGATATGATGCGTAATAAGAGCGTAGGTATATAAGTGCGTGTGCTTTAGATGTGTGCGTGCGTTGTCTTGTCAATTACTTGTGCATTGCGTGTAGTGAACATGCGACAGGCGTACTCAATACAAATCGGCCGGCATGTCCGTGAAATGAATGAAACTAACGAAATGAATGTCGGCGAATGCAGGTCCTGCACGGCTTCCACAAATTACCGCGCGAGCTCTCTCAATTTTTCTCGCATCCGTCTATCTCTTATTATCTCAGAAATAAACGTATACATAGTGCGGGAAAAATCGAGAGAGCCTGCGCGCCGTCTTGTGATACCGTGCTTGAGCGCCTAAGCTACTGATGTTACACATGCTCTTTAGTAGCACGAAAGCATGCTAAATAATTTCGGGCAAATAGCATGTGTATCTGGAAAGTTGCTAGTAAGTAGCATGCTATTTGCATGCAAAATAACTGAGCATGCTCAAACAAGCATGCTACTAAAGAGCATCTGTAACAGTAGCTTCACTCTGCCACATCTGCACGGTTAGCACAAGACAGTGCGCGAGACATGTGCACTATAACCGTATGTCGACCGTCACTACGGAAGAATTTTGGCAGAAGGGAGTCAAGTTCCGGCGTTTTCGCGGTCGGTGACACCACGAATTGACCACCAGATATAGTGTTTTTTTTATGTTTTATGATAAGTTTATATTGATATGTATGTTAGTCTGTAAGGTATTTGTTACTATATGCCTTAGATGCCTGAAATAAATGGTTTATTATTATTGTCCGCTCACGGGACAATGATGTCCCGGACCTTTGGGAGGCGTGCGTGGGGCTAGGTACCTACAAAGTACCAACTGAGCCAACACGTAGAGGCCCTTTTAACAATTTAATGAAATGCCAGGAGTACATCGAGCGGATGCTGTCCCTGCCCGTGTCATGCGATGCACACAGAGACAGCAGAGATGGCACCAGACTTTAAACATATAGCCAACTCGCCACTTAGGTGTCCACATCTACCCTCGAGCAACAGCTCTTGCGGCTCCACTCTGGACAGCCAGTTAAGGCAAGCCAGAGGTGGGGGGCCTGTCCAACCATCCACCCGGTCGGCTCAACCTGACCACAGGACACCCCCAGGAGCACTGCCTTAATACGTTGACTGATTGCACCAGAAATCTGGTGGGCGATGGGGCCGTCACATTCCTTTTTTTTTGACGGTGTGAAAATGCCTAACGCGGTATGCGGCCCGGGGAAGGCTATTTGGGGGTTATGTGGGACTCTCTCCTCCCGCCGCCATCCGACTGATGGTGACTGGAGGAGCATACCCACTAAAAACACACCGGCGTCACCCGCATTCCCGTTAAGGGGGCGCCATGGGATCGCGAACATTTCACCACGACGCCCCCTGGCGGCCCTGGCTAACCAGGACACCCGCGCAAAAGAAAGGGGAGGGCCAGGACGCTTGACCCTCCCACTCCACAATGTAGAGCCGTACAGTGTGGGTCCCCTACCCACTCGCTCTACTGGGGGAGGACGTGACCAGCGGCCGCAAACCGCGCGCGTCTTCTACCCCTCCGTCTGCGCCGGAGCGGGAGCTCTTCGTAGGTGGCGACACTAGCAGCGTTGACATTGTATCTCGTTCCCACTTGCGGTATTGTCTATGCAAGCATCCTTGTCACTCATTTGACAATCAATTATGCATGTGTGTGTGAATCCCTATATTCCTATACTGGTTTACTATTAGTGGTAGTGCTGCCTCTGGCGGCAGAACATTGCAGTAATGTTCCCTATTCACGTGATTTGCCATACAACGGTTAGTGCGAAGACTACGATGATAATTTAATGCTGTGACGTCATAATACGTACTATGTCAGCTTGCAAACATTTGATAGAGGGAGTCACCCCACACATACACACTAGAGTGACAAAGATGTCTGCATAGGCAATACCGCAAGTGGGAACGAGATACAGTGTCATATTTTCTGTCCCTCATCGCGTATACGGATTAATTGTATGCCACCAGCTTGTTTGACACCACACCTGTCAAAATTTGTACTGAAACTGACACCACCATGACGTCACCGATATAATACGACTAAATTATAAATGACATTAGACGTCAAGAGTGTATTAGCTACTGATACTTCTTAATTTAGTATGGTTAATTTACCATCGTCCCTTTTGGGTATACGCTAGGTAGGACGCCATCTATATATCATCTATCTACGTTCGAAAGACACCGTGAAAAAAAATTGTCAAGTCAATTGTTTTTCACTGCATCCGTGTTTTAGCCAGTACACGTCACATAATTAGGGATGTGACATCGAGGGATACGTTACGGCGCGATGAGGCGGCAAATCGGAGTGCGGGCGGCGACAGTGATCGATCGAAGAATCGCTCACACTAGTTTAGCCTTTATGCGTGGGTATTAAAGTCCAAAATTGCTATAAGTAACGCAAATTATTAAAAGTTTTTATTTAACATCAATCGTTCTAAGCAAGTGTTGTCTTTTTTTTGCGAACCACTTTTTCAGTGACTTGTCGGTATCTGATTACTGAAATTTGGCATATTATTAGGTATGTTTGGCGAAAATGCAATATTGTGGCCTCACTGAGCTGATGTAATAAATAATGGCAGCAGAATGTGGCCATGGGAAAACTACACAATATGAAGAAAAAATAGGCACAAAATTATTTACCAATTTTTTTTTATTTCCCAGATACCTACCTACTTATTTGTAATCTGATAAAATGGCCAAGTGCGAGTCGGACTCCCGCACGAAGATTCCGTACCATTATCTATAAAAACGTCAAGAAAATCACGTTTGTTATTTGGGAGCCCCTTTAAATATTTATTTTATTCTGTTTTTAGGGTTTCGTACTCAAAGAGTAAAACGGGACCCTATTACTAAGACTTCGCTGTCCGTCCGTCCGTCCGTCCGTCTGTCTGTCACCAGGCTGTATCTCACTGCTATTGTGATAGTTTCAGCTGAAATTTTCACAGATTATGTATTTCTGTTGCCGCTATAACAACAAATACTACAACAAAAACTACAACAACCCTTCGTGCGCGAGTCCGACTCGCACTTGGCCGGTTTTTTAGTATTTGTTGTTATAGCGGCAACAGAAATACCTCATCTGTGAAAATTTCAACTGTCTAACTTTCACGGTTCATTACTGGTGACAGGCGGACAGACAGACAGAAGGACGGACAGCGGTGTCTTAAGTAATAGGGACCCGTTTTACCCTCAGCTTATAATATGTAGTCCATCAAACAAAATATCAAGCCATCTTGTGCAGACCACTTTTAGGGACTAGTGCAAAAATGCATTACTGTCCCGACGCGTAATGAAGTAATTTGTCAGCACATGCTGCATTAGGGGGCGTCACGCCAAAAAGAGATGAATAGTTCGATCGGAGGACGAATCTCGGCCGACAGTGACCGATCGGACATTCGTGCCCAATGTTGAATTCACAATCTCAAACCAAGCCAAATTAGACTTTATCACTCTAACTGTGCGTATAAAATTCTATAAAGTCTTGTGACATAGTGCTTTACTTTTAGCTTATACCTAGCCTTATAATTACGTTGCTATGATCTCACGGGGTTCATGTTGGGAATGAATATAGTTTTTAGAATCACCATGAAATACAACGATATGAATGTCCTTAGGCGTAGAACACACGTACACGAGGCGTTACGGACACCACCAAGCCAATAAGAGAGGTCTCATTTTATGTTTAAGTACAACTTGCGATTTCATAATGACCAAGCCTTTTTTTACTAGGTATTTTTATGTACAAAATCGATTCAAATTGAACACATCTAGCTCCTTGACTGTTAGTTTATGTGTTTGCTTATTTGTTCCAGGATGGGGCGAATCGCTGCTGTCTCTGCCGAAACGCTGGCTCAGCCAGCAGGGCGACGAGGAAGAATTCGAGGTAACGCCATTTTCTGTTACCGTCGTGTATAATACGTAGCTCTTAGAATTATAACGCCTAGAAACGCAGTTCACGTTCACGCGCAACGGTGAGGCCACCAACACTCAGCCATAAATGGCATAGTACGCCGATCGGTGGAACACTATTGGTGCGTTTGTGTGCGTATTGGCGCGTGTGAATACGAGTTGATCACAACTACATGAATCCATTTTATGCCTCACGCTTGGCGCGTCAGCCGTATGAAACTATCATTCTAGGCGTTATTATTCTAAGACGTAGTTCTAGTTATCTGGCTTCCTTCCTGCGCCCACCGCGCTGTCAGCAAAGCGTGCAAACAAATGAATATAGTGCATATATTAAACAAATGGTTGTAAAACAAAAACACATTTGTTTTCTGTGCACTTCGAACGCACCACTACACTCGCAGCGGAAAGGGTATGATGTACATCAGCATCCAAAGTAGCTACGCAATCGAATACGTCAATAGTTCTTATTTCCTTTTAATAAAGACTTTTTACGTCTTCGTTTTGCGTAGCTACTTTTGATGCTGACTGTACTCAGGTCGTTATCTTGCTATTTAAAAATAAAAGCTCGGCTGAGAGTCAAAATATCTGTGCCTTATATTGTGACATCGTGAGGGTGAAATGTTGTCTTCAGGTGACACACCTGATTACATATTGCAAATATCGATCACTTATCGACATTTTTTTCCTAGAACCTTACCCTACATTTACTACAAAGATTTCGCAGAAAGGCTTTAAATTAAGTATGCAGCCCTTTTTCCACGTAAACGAAGTAACAATGAAAACTGTTTTAGAAACATCGATGGGCAATTCTTCTATAGTAATGATACTATGAGTCGAATGACCTGCATAATAGTAGCAAAGCTGTTCAAAGAGTACTTAACTTGTTTTGTTGAGTTTAAAATAGGTATAAGCTCGCCTTTATACACATGTCACCTGTTTATGTAATATTTGTTGAGTTCCATTTCATAAACATACATACAAAACTATTATTATCGTGGTACGGCTTTTTCAGCACAATTATTTTACGAAATGAAGAATTAAATATTCTAGGAGAAAAAACAGACGGTGTTATGATGAAATAAACGATTGGCATAGAACAAAACACTATCTATTTCAGACACTTAATGGGTAGCAAAGATTAATATAGGTTGTCCCTTTTTTGATATTGAAAAACCGGCCAAGTGCGAGTTGGACTCGCGCACGAAGGGTTCCGTACCATTATCTATAAAAAAAGCAAAAAATCTCGTTTGTTGTATGGGAGCCCCCCTTAAAAAAATATGTTATTTTGTTTTTAGTATTTGTTTTTATAGCGGCAACAGAAATACATAATCTGTGAAAATTTCAACTCTCTAGCTATCACGGTTCTTGAGATACAGCCTGGTGACAGACAGACGGACGGACGGACGGACGGACGGACAGCGAAGTCTTAGTAATAGGGTCCCGTTTTACTCTTTGAGTACGGAACCCTAAAAACGTACTAAAATCGTTAAAAAATCTGTCCTCAGAACGTGCAGCTGGCCAAGCTGCCGGTCCCGGAGCTCCAGACCACCCTGGAGACATACCTGGAGCTGGCCGCAGCCGTGGTGACCAGCCCGGCGCAGCTGGAGCACACCAGAGCTCTGGCGCGGGCCTTCCTCGAGGACCCGGGGCCAAGGCTGCAGGCGGCGCTGCTGTCGCGGCAGGTGGAGGTGGACAACTGGGTAAGTCCGGTAGTCACAGTCAACACAGCAAGGTTCTAACCCCACCGGACACTCCTGGGTAAGCCTACGCACAGCCTGTCAGATCACCACGGTGCTGCCCTGAACTAAGAACCCTGGAGCTAATATGTAGGCAGTGAAGATGAATAAGTCTGTCTGCCTGGGTACGCCTGCGTCATCCTAAAGACTGTCTAAACACAGGAGGACTATGTGTTCAGACAGTCTATGTTGGGGTAGACTGAAGGACCTTAGGCAGATGCTGCAGGCATCGCTACGGGCGCGATAGGTGAAGACACATTAAGTGGGTTAATACACTTATGGAGCAGGCAGTCCGAATACAAAAGAACCCTGCCATGGAGAACTCTGACATGAAGGTCCCTGGTTCATCAGCAGAAGACGCTGATAGTGAGGCAAGGATTTTAATGATGAGAGTTTACTATCGTCGGCGTGGCGTACATGTCTAATCAGAAGTATGAAACAAACCACTTCCTACCAGGTAAAAGACAATCCGTGCAAGCCCAAATAAAATCAAGGTAAAAGTAAACCAATGAACTTGAAAGAATACTAGTTTCTTGAATCATTCTCTCGCGGTCTCATTAATGTTCAGTGCTAAAGAGTGAACAGGCTAGCATTAATAAGTCGCTGAACATTATTTTCAAACCGGACGGCCTTATCAGTAGGTAACGCCTTTCATTTCCGTAATTCTAACCCAAAACAACATGGCGTCAAAGGCATTGTTCGTTCGGCGTGGCGATAACATGTCCTTAAGCAAGAGCCTACCGCTAAACCTAAAATGATAAAGTATTTGTTCGTTATTCTCGGCTCTGTAGTGGTTGAAAACACTGCCTTCTTTACTACCAACACGGCACTAGAACTGACGGCAAAGAACAACCCAGTGCTGATGAGACTACTGCAGACAGTGGACGCCGCCACCACTGATGAACGCCTGCTTGACGTGTCCCTACAACTACTGAAAAGCTTGTGCCTCTGTATGCGTGAAACTTTAAAAACAAAGCAACTTGAAAGTTCATTGTTCAGCGGTGACACCAACTCGCTGCAAGCTGAAGATGACACGAAGGATCCAAGTAAAAAAGTACTAGAACTGTATCAAAATATATATAACAAAACCTGCTTTGATTTAAAAAACGAAGTTGCATCAAAAGTGAATAAAAGTGCAAATATATCTTTGGATGAGGAAAAAGATTTTATGCTGAGAAGTGACTGCGGAAAAACGCCAATTCATGATGGCACACATATTCATGAGACACAGAACCAAGTGAGTGGAACTAATAAAGATGATCCTAGACTTGAAGACATTTTATTCCAAACTTTTATTAAAACTCGCAATTATCATAGATTTCGCGCAAGAAAGTACAGTTTGTATAAAGCAACGGAAAAACAAATACGTGTTCCTGCTAAACATAATATTATAGTAATACTAACCTTTTACCCATCTAATGATAGTAGTCTTTCAATAACCAATTGTACGAAGCTTACAGATGAACTTAACAATACCCTACTTACACATTCACCAATAGATATAGACATAATCGATGCAAGATTTGGTCAAAAAGAAAACGTCAGTGAAGAAAGTCTTATGCCAAAAGAAGCTACAGACTGTACTTTAAAATCTATTTACACTTTTTTGCTACAAAGTGAAAGAAATAACAAGACAAAAGTGTTTAAGCTGATGCGCCGAAGCAACACTATTAAAGTATACATTGATGTGACTTCTGGGCCTAACCATTCTGATTACACTAAAACATGTTGCACTAACAGAACTGATGTATCATTGTGCAATATGGAATTTTCCAATGAAAGTTTCGACTCAAAAGAAATAACCACATATCCATCTAGAGTTGATAAGTCCAATAACTTCAAAGAAACAATATCAAAAATAAAGTCTCTTGTGAAATTGTATGATAAAAAATTGAAGAAAAAAAAGTTAAGACGTTTAACCACACAACAATCTGTGAAACAAAATATCGTTCAAAATTGTTCAATGACTGAGGATAACACTAAAGTCGTCGCGTTTACGAAAAAAGAAGAAAAAGAGAAGATGGAAATGTCTAAAAACCCTTTGGAAAGCGTTTCTACATCTACTTTTTTAATAAATGATGCTGGTTCGAAGGAACTATGGATGAATAGTATAGCAGATGATGAATCAAGCCACGAAAAGTATAAAATACATAACACAGATATATCGCTACCAATTTCTAATGTACACAAAGCTACGGTTCCACTTAAAATTTTGACTAAAAAGGATAATCAAGTTACAAAGGAAGAAGCAACAGCTTTACACAGCAAACTATTTGCGAGTTCTTTTATACTACCCAATGACGCCATTGCAAAACAATTATTATCAACTGAACCCTTGAATGTAAAAGACGACCAGAATAAAAACGTAGAACAATCTCTATCTGAAACATCTAGTTATGGCCTACAGATAACTGGGACGTCAGATATAATTCATTCGGAAATGGGACCAACGGCGAGTTACAAAACGGCAAGTAGTTTAATTTATAATGATTCACGGCAGTTAACTCCAAATAAACATAAATCCGAAAACGTTAATCTATCATATGGAAATGAAGATATTATTACTACAATTGTCGACTCGCCACTGGAAAATACATTAGAAATTGTAGTTACTGCCAATGACAAACAGAAAAAGCTTACATTTGATGAATTGTTTGCAGATCCTAATTTGATGGTGATGAACAAAAATTCATTAAAAACAAGTGACATTACGATAAATAATGAAGATGGTGTTTCAAAAACCTCAAAAGACCCCTTTTCAAAATCGCCATTTTTTAGTATTTGTATATCTTTATCAAAAAAAACACAACATACTGAACTTACCAGTGAAAAAGCTGCCAACAGTATAAAACTAAGTACAGACAATACTTATGCACATGGAAATGTCAGCCAAATTACTTTTTCTAACATAAGTTTCGATGTGCATAATCTGACCGAACTAAGAATTACCCCAAGCATATCAAACGCAGGTGCCCAACAAGATAAAATAATTGAATTAGAGACTTCAGTTACAGAACCGTGGGGTACCAATAGAACTGTAAGTACTATACCAACAGAAAAATCTAAAACAAACAACACACTGCCAAGTACGTCATCAAAGGATAATAGTATTAATAATGATTTAAATCAATTAATACTGAAGAGTAGTTTTGTTATGCACACTGAAACAGCAGCCCTGAAATCATATGACATAATTTCTCACAGTATTTATGATACTCTAGATGGAAATAGATTCACTGATCATAGTGCTACCTTCGATTCGATTAAAGAGGCTAATAAAGACTTGAAAGAAACAGTCAAAACCACGAAATCAGCAATCAAAGATCCATATAGTACATTAACAGTTAAAGAGCCAACAAATTATGGGGAGACATCAACTGTTGACACTGCATATGTAGATACAATAGATAAATCTACCACCAATTACAGCAATCGAACTGAGAAAGAACAAAATTTCACCATCATAAATCAATCAACTGAAATATTTCCATACCGCTTGGATGAAACACATGAATCAAAAAATTACACGAATTCAAGTGAGGGTACGGTTGCTATACTCCCGAAAAATAAAACTTATCATTTAATTGATATGCTTAATGTATCTAGGCTCATGCTAGATCAGAAACAAGATATTATTTCTGATGATGCAGAAAATGAGAAGAAATATTCAGCCAGAACCAAAGGCGTTTCTTATCCATACGTTACCGATTCGACAAACTCTTTCGAATTTGTAAGAGATCCCGGTGATGATAAATACAGAGAAAAAGAAAAGATTAACTCAATAACTGGCATGGATGCTTATACAATGACACCTACCCGCAACTTACGAATTTTACTAAACCAGTCTAAAACAACAGACGAAATGAAATTTACTAACCGAAATCTTGATATAAAATATCTGTTTACAGGATATTCTGAAACAGAAAGTTACACAACTATTACTTTTTCTAAAAACAAAACCAAGCTTAAATCAAAAATAGAAGAATCACGCTTTGAACCAGAAATCACAAAACAGGTGAGTAAAGCAACCCTCAGCACAAAAGCAATTGATGCAAGTGATGCGTCCATCCGTGTGGCATATATGAATCAAAGTAGTATATCTAACAACTTTAAAAATATTGAAGAATCAAATATCAAAACTACTGATGATACACAACCGGGGTTTGAATATTCGAAACTGCCTGGGGTAGGTGATTATGTAACATTCCCAGGTTTATTCGAAAACATAATTAAGAAAGATGAAAATCTAAAAAAATATAGGAACGAATTAATAAAAATGAAAGACGAAATAAACTATTATGAACCTGACAATAATTTCAATACATCTGCAATCAGCGCTAAAAAGACACGAGATAAAAGTGAGTCTGATATTGCCGGTCAACCAATTTTAAACACATTGGGTGAAATTCAGAAAACATTTATAAATAACAGTAATCCTAATATTTCGTCTGAGTTTCACCCAGGATTATCAGAATTAAATGATGCGAAATTACATTTACAAGATTATGATAGTGTAAAGGAAAGTTCTTATTTACTAACATTCAATAAAAACACGTCTGATGCTCAAAATCAAGAAAAACCGCCAAACAAATTCAAATATTTTCCTAGCAGCGGTTTGACTCAAAGTATATCACATGACACAACGACATATTCACTGGATCACATTGAATATAAAACAGACAAAACATTCGATCCAGCTAGTAGTAGTTTAGAAATTCTGGAATTAAAAAATTACAGTTATCACAATGATTCAAAAGATTTTATTTACACAACGAAACCATACGTGAAAAAACAAACAAAAAATGTCACCATTGTCACCCAAAGGATTGTGTCAAGAAATAATGATATGGATCCGATAACGAGAGTTCCTCCAAGCATTTATGATGCAAAAACAAACGCCCTAAACGACTCTCTACTTGATGAGTTTTCTATCAATCCTCAAGTGAATGAAATATTTGAATATTTACCATATACAACAAATCAACATTCAAATAGTCAACGTGGAGATCAAATCGTTTCATATAAAGATGATAATTTTAGTATTTCTAAATCTAGTAACGACGGGATATCGATGACAACATTAGCTAACACCGTAACAGATTCTAATAAAGGGGTTAAAAAACGCACTGAATATTTTGATATCATCGCGTCATATACGTCTAAATCTAATAGCATCAATCCCACTCTTACACCTCATATATTTATTACAAGTACAAAAGTCAAAAGTAAAATACCAGTCACAACAGAACACACGCTAGAAACACTTGACTCCGCGTTTGTCGATGTCTTCAATACAAAATCTAATAACCGTGTTGTATCAAAAGAAATATCAGAAAGTACAATGTCATACATACTTAATCAAATAGAAAACACAGCTGCATTCAAAGATAATAGTTTGCCTAGTAATAAAGAGAGGTCACTGACCACCAGTGTTGATCAAAGCAGTTATGGAACTCAATTTGACACCCTTAAATACCCACTCTCTGATGCTGTGAGATTTAACAATATGTCACACACATATCTTAATAATCAAAGTGAAAATAATGCAGTAACCTCTATAGAAACCGATTTCAATATTTTAAAACCTGTTACGAACGTGATGCCCATGATTCACCTTAAAACTGATGCCCAAAATCATCATGAATCAAAAAATACCGAAGATACAACTAACTCCACGTATGAAAATGTTTTCAAGACAGGTTTTAACAACAGTGTTATGTCAAAAGACATTTTACGCAGTACAATACCATATTTGTATAATCTAAATGAAGAAACTAGCACGGTCGTACCCAAAGATAATATTCATTTTACTAATAAAGACACGACAACTATCAGTGATGCTCAAGGCAGTATTGATCCTGAGGTTGACGTTATTAAATACCCACATACTGATGCTTTTGATATAAAATCACAAGTTTATGAAATATTTGACACCACATCACACACAGCAAAACAAGATCCAAACGTTAAAAATGCAGATAATGCAGTTACGTTTACTAAAACTAATTTCAAGGTAACAAAACCTAGTATGAACGAGATTCCGATTATTGTAGCTTCAACCGTTAATGATCCTAAAAGTGGTGCCATAACTTATCATGAATCAGAAAGTTCCCTAGATTCAATTAATTCTACGTTTGTCAATGTTTTCAATACAACTTTGAACAATGTTGATTTGTCAGAAAAAATATTGTACAGTACAATACCGTATTTTTATAATGAAAATAAAGAAACAAGCACGATCGTACTCAAAGATAATATTGAATTGAATAAAAAATACCCAAAAACAACAATCAGTGATGCTCAAGGCAGTATTGATCTTAAAGTCGACGCCCTAAAATACCCACTTAGCGATGCTATTGATATAAATTCACAAGTTTATGGAATATTTGGCAATATATCACAAACAACAAATCAAGATCTAAGAAATCAAAATGCAGATAATACCAATACCCCTATTAAAACAAATCATTATATTTTAAAGCCTAGTGTGAACGAGATTCGGATGATCGTAGCTCCAACCTTTATTGAATCTAAATTTGAAGCCCTAAATTACCTTGAATCAGAAAGTACCCAAGATACAACTAACTCCACGTATGACAATGTTTTCAATTCAAGTTTTAACAACAGTGATTTATCAAATGAAATTGTACGCAGTACAATACCGTATTTGTTTAATCAAAATGAAGAAACTAGCACGGTCGTACTCGAAGATAATAAAGACTTTACCAAAAAAGACACGATAACAACAATCAGTGAAGTACAAGGCAGTATTGATCCTGAAGTTGACGCCGGAAAATACCTACACAGTGATGCTATTGATAAAAATTCACGACTTTATGAAATATTTGACAATACATCAAACACAACGAATCAAGATCCAAACAACCAAAATTCAGATTATGCAGTTACGTCTACTAAAACTATTTTTAAGGTTACAAATCCAAGTATAAACGAGATTCCGTTGATTGTAGTTTCATCCATTAATGACCCTAAAACTGGTGCCTTAACTTATCATGAATCAGAAAGTACCCTGGATACAAATAATTCAACGTTTGTCAATGTTTTCAATACAACTTTGAACAATATTGATTTGTCAAAAGACATTTCACGCAGTACAAAACCGTATTTGTTTAATTTAAATAAAGAAACTAGCACGGTCGTACTCAAAGATAATATTCATTTTACTTATAAAGACACGACAACTATCAGTGATGCTCAAGGCAGTATTGATCCTGAGGTTGACGTTATTAAATACCCACATACTGATGCGTTTGATATAAATTCACAAGTTTATGAAATATTTGACACTACATCACACACAGCTAATCAAGATCCAAACAATGAAAAAGCTTATACTACCGATATCTCTATTAGAACGAATCATAATATTTTGGAACCAAGTATGGACGGGATTCCGATTATTGTAGATTCAACAGTTAACGATTCTAAAACTGACGCCCTAAATCATCATAAATTACAAAGTACCATAGATAAAATTAACCCCATGGTAGTCAATGTTTACAATACAAGTTTTAACAATATTGATCTGTCAAAAGAAATATTAGATAGTACAATACCGTATTTGTATAATCAAAATGAAGAAACCAGCACGGTAGTACTCAAAGATAGTATAAATATTACAAAAAAAGACACGGTAACAACAATCTATGATTCTAGAGGCAGTAATGGTCCTAAAGGTGACGCCTTTAACACAAACAGTGATGCTATTGATATAAATCCACAAGTTTATGAAGTCTACACAACAAATCAAGATCCAAAGAGTCAAAATACAAATAAAATGGTTGAAAACGATTTTGATATTTTCAAAGCGAATAATAACATGATTTCGATAATTGTAGCTCCAACAGATCATAATTCTAAAACTAAAGTTCAAAATCACTTTGATATTGTTTATAACAACTCATCGTTTACAACAGAGTCAAACCCACATGGTTCGGTTGCAAATAATACTGAGGATATCAATATTCTCTTTATAACTAACCAAATGAATGAAGATACCAGATACGAAAACAAAATAAATGTAATTAAAGAAAGTACTCTAGATACAACTACCGCTGCGTTTACCGATGTTACCAATATAAATTCTAACAATCACGATTTATCAAAAGAAATATCAGAGAGTACAAAACAATACCTGTATAATCAAGGCGATAATAAACAAAAATACAATATCTCCACTAGTATTAAAGACACTTTACCACACACCAGTGGTTCGCAAATCAGTTATGTTCCCAAAGTTGAAAAGCTTTATTACTCACTCACTGAAGGTACTGATATATCTCACAAAACAAACAGTTATCCAAACAGTCTCAGTGAAGATAATATATTAAAGTCTTCCAAAAAATATTTCAATATTTTTAAAACTAACAAGGATGAGATTCTCATGTTTACAGAGCCAACCGTTAATGTCTTTAGAACTGAAACTTTAAATTATAGTAATATTTTTAATATAAACTCTTCATTTATAACAAAGTCACACCCACGTAAGCGAGAAAATAATACAAAGGATAATCATATTCTACTTACAAGCGATAGAATACACGTTTCCTCAGAAAGTAATATAGATATTAATAACTATTCTAACGGTGCCTTTACTACAAATTATGACAACCTTAATGTTACAACAGAAATATTTGATGATACAGTACGTTTTAGCACAGCCACATTAAAAGATATCACTAGTAGTAAAGACAGAACACCAATAAAAAGTCTTGGTCATAGCAGTTCTGATCCTCAGATAAACACCATTCAATACTTACTCACTGATGCTATTGACAAAAATCCTCAAATGTTTAAAATATCTGACAAGGTATCGCATACAACCAATCAATATTCAATTAGTCAAAGTGAAGATGAAGTAATGCCCTATAAAGATAGTAATTATAATATCTTTTTCAATAACATGAGCGTTCCACCAGAAATAACCCAAGATACCTTAAACTTAGGATTAGATATTGACAGTATCACAAATTCTAATAACCTTCACAAATCAATAGAAACATTACATAGTACAAAACAGACATATGAAAATACGTCCATATATTTAATTAAACTTGATAATGTTAATAATTCAACAGCAAAACCAATGGAAAATATCACTAAAAGCGTTTTTAATTTTAATATTGACCCCCTTAACAATGCTTACACAAACAACCAATATTCGGATGGTCAAGTTGAACATAAAACTGAAGATATTAACAGATTGCTTACAGCTACGTTTGATATTCCTATTTCTAATAGTGATTTCCAAACAGATACTGGTGTCATTATGTCATCTGATGTGGTAAGAAATTTTCTGAATATGAATAAACACAAACATACGATCACAAAATCTTACTTTAACGATCAAAGTCAAAGAATAACTTCAGATCTATTTCGAGATTATAATAATAATATTTCTAAAATTGACGATAAAGTTAGCCATTTAATAAGTATTGCTAAGTCTGGAAATGTACCTAGTCTAAATGAAATCAAAACTTCTGTTTATAATGTTTTCAATAACGCTTCTTATCTGTATGATGTGACTAAAAATACTTCGTACACCACAAAACCATCTTTAAATACGGCATCTTCAAATACGGAAGATTATTTAAAAGTTTTGCTGTTAAACAGGGTCAACACAGAATCAAGCAACACTGATGAAAAACGCAGTGATTTACCAGTATCTAGTATGATTGGTAAAACCAATAAAACAAATGAAAAGGAAAATCAATTTAACGTTCCACTAATAAAAACCTCAGTGCCTTTTAAATCTACATTTACCAATGTTCTCCAGTGGCATAATATATCACAAAGCACAAAACTTTTCGAAGATAGAAATGATGAAACCACTGCTACAGTTCTCTCTAACGATGGTTATGTTAATAGCTTTAAGCCTATGACGAATCCAGCTACTGTTGCTGAAATTATTAATGATTCGAAAGTAAATGCTTCTGATACCGGTCTTACTGAATTTGATGTACAGTCTGAGGTTCATGGCTTACCTGGCAAAATATTTTTCACGACAGAAACATTTCCACAAAGTCAATCTTATGCTAAAACTGACGAAACATATGATCAATTTAGATCTGATGGATTAGAATCTCAAGAATTAAACAATATCAAGAATGAGACACCCAAAATTACGGCGCCATTTAATGATTTATTGCTTCCGAGCATGCTCAGCAAGATCAAAACAATATTCAAAAACGAGCACAAATTAAATGCCTCGTCAGAAAAAACGCTTGAAACCACAACTTCCAGCAATTTTGAAATGCAATTGAATGCATACTTAAATGAATCGAAAGACGTGCTGTTCTCTACACTAATACCGTTGCATGATCAAAATGAAAGCACCATCACAGTTCCGTTGCGAAATAATGATTTGTATATTATTAAAAGTAATACCGACTGGATACCTAAAATTAACAAAACTCAAAGTGGCAGTGATTCTATGATTGCGGACTTAAAACACTTACATACTTCTGTTTCATACGCAACAGATCCATACTTTGGCAGTCAGCGTGAAAATAAAACTGACGACATTCTATTTACGGTTGCCCAATTGAATGTTTTTAAACCTAATAAGTTAAATACGCATAGTTTTGGTATTATCCAATCCAATACCGAACCCGAAATGTCTAATGCAATAAAAACCCCACCTGAATCTATGAACAGTTCAATAAAGCCATATAGCCTATCCACCAATTTTACAGACCCCTCAACACATTATTTACATGATCAAAATGAAGGTACAGCCGTAATTGAACCAAGAAATAATAGTTTTAACGTTCCTTCAATTAACAGTGACATTACTTTTACTGCAAATATTACAGAACCCAGTAATTTATCGAAACAAGATGCAGTGAAATACTCGGGTACTAATATCTTTGATAAAAACTTACCCGGCAAAGTTTTGGTTACCACTAACTCGTATACATCAACTTTTACTTCTCCTCCAATATATGAAGTTACTACGCGATCGATAGATGTTTCTAAAACTTTCAATAAATCAGTAGATTCTGACGCAGTTGGTCCGATAAACGAGTTAGATTTGATATCAAAATCTGGTAGCAAAAATCTTGTACCCAAGTATACGAAAATACTATACGATACGAGCTCTCACCTATATGAGTTCTCTCAGAATATGACACACGTCACGAAGCGATATTTGGAAAATATAGATCGAGATATACCTTACGATACCAAAATGCCAGTAACTTATTATTCCAATGGTCCTGAGGCTTATCACACTTCAAGAATAAGTAATATGACATCAACCGCAAAGTCAGCAGATTCTAACATGAACTTACAAAATTTAATTGGTTTTACTAGTACTATGATGGACGAAATGCAAGTTGTAACGGATAAAATCAGTAATGAGTCATTGGATTTGACTATCCTCGTCCATAACACCCAAGACATTCCACCAAGTAATGACTCCTTACTTGCAAGTATGAGCAAACCAGTTAGCAATTTACCAACGCCGTACACCTATAAACCTAACGCTTGGCCTCCTAAAAACTTTACGGAAAAATCAGACATAAAACTATATTCATACGGTAAATATAAGAATAGCACTGACGCTAAACAAGTTGAAGTTGCAACTGATAGAAATGTCCCAGATAATAATTCAGTGGCTTTTAGTATGCTTGATAAAGATCAAGAAAGCATGAGCAATGATACTGGAACAGATTATAGTTCCTCAGAACAGAACAAATTTAAATCCATCCATCCAGAAAATTACAGTCAATATTTACAGAATTCAAACGGCCATTTTACTAGTATACATCATAATATTTCTAACATCAATCAATATCCATTAATGACACCAATAACTACAAATTTTCCTGTTACACGAATCATTAAATACGACACTGAATTAAACGAGTCGACAATAAACAACGATATTACACCAAAACCCTTGTTTAAGAAATACCTATCTGATATTACATTAGACGACACGAATCCATATTCAACAAATGCAATCAAACATTATACTGATGTTGAAGCACGAGTCACTAAATCTCCATCGATGATCGCTAGTATTCCCCCAACTTATGATTATTTAATAGTTTCTAATATGGGTGACGATCATAACGATATGATTAAAAATGATGATCATTTGAATACATTAGAAACGATAACCAAAAACATATTTACAGATGACTTATCTGAACACATATCATTAGGCACTCTACCAATGTTTCCGGATCAAGAGAAAAGTTTCAATTTATCAAGAGAACACAAAGAACCAAAAACTGATATACCTCGTGAAGTTTTAAATACTAATAATCTTATAAAAGATGTACCTAAAATTACAAATTACTATAAAGATACAACTGAATATGTTTTTTACGATAATCCTTTCACGACCAAAAATTATATACAGGAAACGAGATACATCTCTGATAATAATAACGGGTCGTATATCAGTGGCGAAAATACTGGTAGAATGCGAGATATAAGCGATCAGAATACACCCATATTAGTAACCCCAAATATAAAATTCATTACAAATTTTGTAAATAAAGAAGAGCTCATGAAAACTGATAGTTTCGGGGACGAACAGGCAAAAATGGATCGTGTAACAAATCCAAATGACCATAATATAGACGTAATACAAACTTCAGCTAATATTACTAAATCCCAACCATATTTTGCTGACAGTACTCAAACAAATAATAGTTTAGTAGTGTCTAATATGGCTGGCAAAGGCAAAGAAACGATCCAAAATGATCTGACCTTGAATGTTTTGGCAGTATTAATAACGAAGTCAGCAAACCCTCTGCTTGCTGACGTCTCTTATGATCAAGCTTCTCTAGGCACAGCACCATATTATTCTGATCAAAACGAAAATAGTACAGACGGCAGTCAGATAACTCATAAAATAATAACATCTAAAGATGAAATTTTGAAAATGCAAACAACAAATGCCGTTAAAGTGGTCTCTAATATGCTCAAGAAAGTTATGGTTAAAAACGACATTAATATGAATATTTTGCCAACTAAGAGCAACGATACATATAATTACTCAGTTATAAGTGACAATTATTTTAATCTATCACGTAGTACAATTCCATATTCACCGAATCAACAAAAAGATAAAATTAATTACATGAATGATGAAGTGAATACAAGCAGTGGTTTAAAAGCACCTAGCGTAGTAAGCGCTAGATCAACACAGTTTAAAAAACATGTAACAAGGTTTACCCAACCAAATTCACTACCAAGTACAGAAAATATCAACGAAGATAGAAGGACGAAGACTGGGACGGAAAAAATTACTTTAAGGACTCAAGCATTCGATCTAAACCGAACCAAATTATTTTCTTCTGTCAATAACACATTGGACACCATAAAATTCCAAACTGCAAAAGAAACTGAACAGTATAATCCAATTAAGCTTGGTGTTGATATTAATCCTCAAATTGGCGTAACTAGTTCAGATAATGACAATATGTTATCCAATTACTTAACAGAAGCTCATACTAATAGCGAAATAGGCTTTAAAGCGGGCAATAAAACTGGTAAAAAAGCCTATTTAGTGACAGCAAGTAGTAAAGAAAGAAATAATGTTAATACAAATTATGAAAATGATATTACCACAAATGCACCAATTAATAAAAATCACTTTAATGATTATTTTGTAGAATCAGGAATAACTAAAACAAATAATGATTTAGACAGTGAGAACGAAATCGAATTGGACGATATAATCAATACAAAGCCTTTGAATATAAGTGTTTTTAAAAACAGAACTGCCACAGACATTGTTAAAAAACTACAATACATGGATCAAGTTAGTTTCTTAGAATCGGCAATAACCGCGAGACCAAAAAAAATTACGAATAGTTTGACTCAAAAATCATGGAAACCATCGTCAAAAATAGAAAATATGCTAGATAAGACAAACGGAATCCTAAATACTATGACTTTGAACAATAAATCTCCTTTTTTTGATTCCTATACCACGAATACAATACTTCTACCATCAGTAACAACGGCAACAAACAAGATGGAATCAAAAACCATGACTTTAAATTCGATTAAAGGTCAATATTCAAGCAGGAAAACAACATATAATTTTCTGCCATTAAATGTGGAACCACTGATTTCAAAAGACCAAGCGGCAAAGCAAAATACCAAACCAATATCACTAGTAAGAAAACCAGTCGATGATGATACAGGGTACAAAGTTCCCATTGTGGCTTTAAATATGATAGACTTCAGAAAACCACTCCATTTTCAGTCGCCAAAAATAGCAACACTGACAGATAAAATGGTTGATCATCAAATTGATACCAAAGTTAACAATACTTTTTCAAGTATGTCTAGGCTACCCAATAATTTAATTTTAGCAATTGATGATGGTTTTACCACCAATACTGAACACAATGTCTTTAAGGCAAAAATTGGACACAGTAGACGAGGTAATGAGCTGACTACGGCTACAAAACCTTTGTCCTTGAGAGGATTCAAACAAACTTCTTACAAAACAAAGGTACAGGAAGACACAACCTTAAATCATACAAATTTGACTAGCCTGTCCAGCGAAGACGACTTTCTAGTTCCCAAAACGGCTCTTGCAACTGACGCCAACATAATAAGTGACGTATCTAATTTAATTGAAAAAAAACTGCTTGGCAATAATGCAATTCGTCTATCGGATAGTATTGATACTTTGCCGATAAATAAAACGGCAGAATCTATTACGACTTTTAAATTTTACACCTATAATTTCGATAATAATTCTACAACAGTTAAAAATATTTTAAAACACACATTAAAGGATATTAAAAACACGAATTATGACGCAAATATAAGTGCAAATTACAATACAAATGTAAATATTGATACCATAACAGCTAGAGTACCTAAAATTAAAAATAGCTACGTAGAGCATACTAACAATAAACTTAATAACAAAAAGCCTACTAAAATGGCTCTCATTACCGAAAATATCGATCAAGAAACAAGACATTCAATTATTGTTCCTATAAATATTAAATTTAACATCAATAACTCAAACATTTCAAGGGTTCACGATTTAAACAACCAGAAGTTAACCACGTTAATTGTGCCCTCTACGATTAAAAAAAGAAATAAAAATAGTTTACACGAACTTGTTGATAGTGCCTCAATTATAACAAACAATTTCGGTATCAAACAAAAGAATCGCGATGAGGATGATGTCTTTACAAAAACAATATTTATCATAAATAGATCTACAGATTACTCAACTGCTGCTAATCCCCTGAAGAAAGTTAAAGCTGAAGAATCATTTGAAACCTATGTTACCAAAAACGATACCAATATCAAACCAGAAACTGGTAATTATGCTAGTTTTAGTCAATTTTACGGCACTGCAAAGGCTTATACAATGTTTTTGAACACTGAAATACACCCATTCGACAATACACATTCTAGACGGACGTTTACCAGCAAAGCTAAATATCTTGAATCACTAGCAGAAGGCAGTAATAAAAAGAATGACAAAAAAGAAGAGAAAAATACTTTATTTAATTTCAATGTTACAATTAAGCCAGACATGAAGCCTTCTAAATCAATCGTGTATAACACTTATAAAGCCTTAACTGAAGAGGAACTAACCCTGCCTCCTGATGTTAGAAAAATTATAACTACTTTTTCAACAATTTATACAAAGGAAATGAACAGTAGTAACCAAATCGCCAAATTAAAGATGAGTAAAACTCACACTAAACATATTAAATCTGATTTTATATCCAAATTGTCGATAGGAAACAATACAAAGCAGATTAAAAAATCTAAGGTATTTAATGTGATGAAAGAAAATGCATCCATTGATGCCTTTATAACTGATACTCTTCAACTTAACCGCAAAACGTATCTACATCCCATCGAAAATCTGCCAATAAAAATTCAAAGGAAATCCTTAAAACGTATTAAACTTAAGAATAGAGAAGGTTCAATAATGGCGATGCACACTAACGATTTCTTGTCTTTTCGGCGTGCGGCCACTATACGTGACTCAGTGCATGACATACTCAGACCACACCCCATGCCAGTACCTAAACATCAAATGAAAGCTTCCAACATAGCTAAACCGCGTCGACTCATTTTAAGACCAATGTTCAATTCGTTTGAAGTTTTCAAAACTAACCCTGTAGTAAAACCAATTATTCCGAGTCACATAATTATGCCAGACGACAATGATTTCTATAGAAGCTCGTTCCAAAATCACCACAAACCTATCCAGTCCTGGAAGGATCAGATAGGCGATGTGCGGACAAAATTAGAGCCTCAATGGAGATCAGGCCCAATAGCGCTAGCGCAAAGGAAAGACTTCGAATCCGTGATGGACGTACCGTACTACATGCCTTCACTCATGAAGCCTTACTTCCTCAGAGACAAAGTAGAGTCCGTAAGGAGTTACATTTACAATGAAGAGAAGAGCCCAGTTAACACAAGGAAGCATTTCAGAAGTCCTCCAAGAGTGGAGACTTCAGGGGCAGTAGTGGACGCCCCGGACTCGCAAGAGCATGTGTACTACAGCGCAGGCACGTCTCGTGAGGACGTGACGGAGCTGTCGTCTCCTCGGGTCACTAGGCCAAAGAAAACTATATTTTTTTTAAGTCCAACTATTCCGTATAATCGTTATTTTTAAAGTACCTATAATTATTGTAAGATGTAAATATTTGTATTTGATAAATTATTATTTAGAACGCTGGCTTTACTCGTACGTCCCAAGTTCACCCCGTATATTTTGATTGATCAGACCCTATCACAATGCCATAGGTAAATATTATGGTTGATATCCGTCAGTGCTGTGCGAGGTAGCAAACCGAAGCGAGGATGCGTAAGAAAGCTGGGAAACGGTGTAACTGCGTCCACCAAAAATGTGCGAGGAAAATGGTTGGAGCGAGGATGTGTAGCGAAGCTGTGAATTGTGTGCAGATGAGCAGAGCGAGGATGTGTTGCGAGAATGTGATTTGTACAAATGAGTACCGCGAGGATGCGTAGCGAATCTGTGTGACCTTGTCCACCAGAGATGTGCGTGGAAAATGAGCGGAGCGAGGGTGCGTAGCGAAACATTAAAATGTGTGCAGATGAGCGGAGCGAAGATGTGTTGCGAGGCTGTGAAATGTGTACATATGAGTACCGCGAGGATGCGTAGCGAAGCTGTGTGACCTTGTCTACCAGATATGTGCGTGGAAAATTAACGGAGCGAGGGTGTGTTGCGAAACATTAAATTGTGGGCAGATGAGCGGAGCGAAGATGTGTTGCGAGGTTGTGAAATGTGTACATATGAGTACCGCGAGGATGCGTAGCGAAGCTGTGTGACCTGGTCTACCAGAGATGTGCGTGGAAAATTAACGGAGCGAGGGTGTGTTGCGAAACATTAAATTGTGGGCAGATGAGCGGAGCGAGGATGTGTTGCGAGGCTGAGACATGTGTACAAATGAGAAGCGCGAGGATGCGTAGCGAAGCTGTGTGACCTTGTCCACCAGAGAGTGCGTAGCAAAGGTATAAAGGTGTAGATGAGCGGTCAACTGAGCCCATAAAATTCTGTAGTCGAATGTATGCTAGCTAGATAGAAAAATAAAAAGGTAGGACCCACAGAGACAAGACGCTAGGGTGGCATGGTCGCGTAGGAGATCCTCGAGCAGTCCGAAATGCGTCTTGGAGGACCATGCGGGGGTTTTTAGTCGGTGCGAGTGCGACATAACCGCGCTATCCCCGTGGCGCGGAGGTACATATAACGTATTTTCTTCCCATTCAAAAAAAGGTTAAGAAAATAAAGCATTCCTATTGGTGGATTTTTCTCAATTATTCATTAGCCCTAATGTCAGTATCCCAAATTTTTACAATGTCTAATGCAAAGACCGGAAGCCCCCTTTTCAGGCTTAAGTTTATCGATTTGGTAACCCTATCAATTTGGTAACCTTACTGATAGGGTAACCCTATTGTTATGGTAAGCATATCGGATGTGGTAGCCATAAGGTGACCATACCTTAAGTTAACCCTATTGAGATAAGGTTTGTTAAGTATAAAGTTTTGGTTACCTTAAGGTTACCACATCCGATATGCTTACCATAACAAAAGCTTACCCTATCAGTAGGGTTTTAAAAACAACTTCTAAGATAACCCAATGGGAAATGTTCCGGTCCCTGCAGTTCGATCACGTAACGCATTGTACGAACGTCGGGTAGGTCTAAATGTCACTTTTTGTATGGAAAATTGACAGTTAAATTATACCGACGCGCGTTCGGAACGTTACAAGATTACCCCTCTGGTCTAATGTTGACCGAATTCTCAGTAATTCAATTCTCAGTTTCTTTTCTTCTGTAGCGTATGTTTCAATCACAGTTACGTAACCATTATGCAAGCCTCAATAACGGCCAATGTACCGAGACTACGAAGGCCTAATTGTATAAGCGGCAGGCAAAACATAAGAGTAGGTACCTATTTGATGAAACACACACTGAGATTTTAAAGCAATCGAAAGAATCTAAAGGGTAAAAGTAGATACAATTACCTAAGTAAGTACCTACTTAATAAAAACAAGGGTAGGTGTAGACAGCTAGTAGATACAAGTATACGTTGCGAACTACTGGGGCTCAAAATGACATGTGGCGTAAATACATGGCCACTTTTGCTAATATAACATACATAACTTAGTGATAATGCACAGTAAAATAAACCACACAGGCTTTATAATGTTTTTCCGTAGAATGAACGACCTAGCACTGCATTAAAATGCATCCCCCTGGAATCGGCGAAGGTTGATGGGGTATGTGGGACTCGCGCTTATGAGAGAATACCCACTAAAGCACTCTGCGGCGTCAACTCTCACTGCCGTTTAGGGGGGGGGGCATCGTGGGACCGCTAGCATTCTACCACGATGCCCCCCGGTGCTTATCTTAACCTAACTATCCTCTACCCAGGTGACTGACTACTGGCTCGACGACATGTACATGAAGGTGCGTCTGCCGCTGCCGATCAACTCTAACCCTGGCATGGTGTTCCCGCGCCGACGCTTCGCGAAGGTGGATGAGGTCGCAGACTTGGCTGCGCTGTTCATCGATGATCTGCTCGACTATAAGGAGATGCTTGACAGGTTGGTGGTAGATTGATCATCATCATATCAGCCGAAAGACGTCCACTGCTGGAGATAGGCCTTCCCAATAAGTGCCAAAATGACCGGTCCTGCGCCACCCGCATCCAGCGGACTCCCGCGACCTTTACCCACATAATGCCATTTGTGTATGTCCTTTGAGCACATCCTTCTGCTTATTATATAGAAAAAAGATCAATTAGTATTATCATAATCAACACACTTTTTCACGCCATTTTGGAATGTAGAGCTTGAAAACACAACTTTTTATAATGCATTATATTATTTTATAAGAAACATCAAAATTGTATTGATCTCAACTCGTCAACTATCCCATTCATAAAAGCCACGGTTGCTGGCAAGACTTGGTCTGTCTGTAGCCTGATGTTTTTATCTCTTTTGAAATTTGAATCTTGACATAGAATAATAGGTTAGGAGTCAAACTAATTGTAGGTAATCTGTTTTTATTTTTATTTTCACTATTAATTGGTACATACTGTGTCCTTTTGTAATTAATAAGGAACTTGGTTTTAATTTGTGCTTGTGCTATATTTTGTAATGGTATGGTATGCTTATTGTTGAAGGTCCTTAATAAATAAACAATAAACAAAAACAATTATGTACCTCCGGGTACCGTGACTAAGATAACAGGTATTATTTCACGGGTCGCTATGAATCTACACTCTAACACTATAAAATAAACATGGGAAATGCAGAGCTTTCTTTAGTCAAATGGTATCTACAAAGTTGTAGATACTTTTTGATTAAAGATAGCTCTGTCTTATGTATTATATGTTTGTCTAAGTTGACAAACATATAAGACATAAGACATTCATTTAGCAATAACTAGGCTTTGCCTGTTTCGTAGAAGACCAAGATATAAACATTCAGCATTCTAAAACCCGTAAATAAATGTATATAAACTGTGTACATAATCAACTCTCTGTTTTGTGATTGTTTCAGAGGCGAGCTGCCTCTAGAGCGGGCGACGAGCCGCGAAAAAGGCCAGCCTTTATGCATGGAGCAGTTCTACAGACTCCTGGGGGTGTGCCGCGTCCCACAGCTGGGCAAAGACCGGTTGGAGCTACCCCCATTACGACCAGAGGGGGAACAGGAGGAACTAGTCGTTGTGGCCTGTAGGAACTATGTGAGTATACTGTTCGTTGTTTATTTATTTGCTTCAGGCAACAAGGCCCATATTTACGAATACCTTACATACTATACTAGTATACATATCGATATACAAAACTTAAATAGCTGAATTACACGTTAAGAGGGCGACGCACGGCGCATTTTCTGGGAGTCAAATAACCTGCCTCAAAACTGCGACAAAAAGTACCCTTCGGTCGGGGGCCGATTTTTGACTTTCGAGCGCTCGAAAATTAAATAAATGTAAATACGATTGTAGCGATAAAATTGCAGGCACTTACTTTCTACCGATATAAATAAACACGAGTGGTCAATGCCACTCGTTTTTAGGGTTCCGCAGGTACTCAAAGAGTAAAACGGGACCCTATTACTAAGACTCCGCTGTCCGTCCATCCGTCCGTCCGTCTGTCATCAGGCTGTATCTCACTGATACCGTGATAGTTCCAGTTGAAATTTTCACAGATGATGTATTTCTGTTGCCGCTATAACAACAAATACTAAAAGTAAAATTAAATAAATATTTTTATTGATAATGGTACGGAACTCTTCGTGCGCGAGTCCGACTCGCACTTGGGCGGTTTTTAAATTTTCTATCGCTATTACAAAAACGCATTTCATAATTTTTGACTGTTTTCGAGTGAAAAAGTCGAGCGCTTGAAAGTCAAAAATCGGTCCCGAGTTTTCATACCAATCAATAGCCAGTGCCGGATTAAGATTAAGACCAAGTACTTGATGCCCTAAGCAAACCGCACCATGTGGGCCCTAATCTAATAGGGATGATGACTAAGATTATTTTACGATGCCATTCGAACCAGTTTTTGGAGAGGAACCAGTGTTTGTATCGGAGCAACTACAGTTGAAGAACATAAATACCCAGAAATTTGAGACAAAGATTGACCTCGCTGGGGGCAGCCGTAAACGCTTCATACTAATTGACGCACGGGTATGACGTCACGCCTGTTATTTGTACTAATCTTTCTATGGAACATCAAGTAAATTGCTGTTTTGCTCGCGAAATACTGCGTTTAGGTACATAGTTTAGTACTACTAGTTAGGTGCGTATTTAGTCTAGTTTATAGTAGTTTTATTCCTATAAAAGCGTAAAGGATTATATTGGTAGCTTTACATATACTCTACAACGATAAAAAAAAATACATATTTTATCTAAACATTCAAGGTCCATATCTTATTATGATTATATTATAATTTATACTTTATTACAATAATTTGATGGTTTACTATCCATTTAGCAACAATTTATCAATTTTAACTCATGCCTTTTGCTTAATTTGCTTATTATGGGCTAAATAATCCAGCACTGTCAAAAGCTTGTCAGTTGGCAGTCTCACCACAAATGAATTGATTCACGTACTTACGTTTTGGGTTTCGGACGGCGAATGAGACACTTTCCTTGATCCGTCTCACTTTCATTACACCTTTGTGATTTCACGAGATGTCGCCTAGGTCTGCAGGTCGATCACGTACCGTACGCGGAGCAAAAGTTTGCGTGTCTGAAGTTAGCCTCGAGTCGCCTCCCGCATACCCGTCCGACCCCTCTGACACCTTTGCGGCGCTACTAGTAGCTAACATCAGAATCGTTAACTGATTTTAATCGTAATGTAACGCATTGTACGAACGTCGGGTAGGTCCAAAATTGCACTTTTTATATAGAAAATTGACAGTACCGATGCGCGTTCGAAACGTTACGTGATTACCCCTCTGAAATCTCGCGAGATTGCATTCCCACTTTGCTAATTCTACACCTCTCTATTAAGCCTGTGCGTTTATTTATTGTAGAGTCGTGGGTTTATAGAAATCTCTATTTTATTATTTGACAATTATACCCGTCGCGAGGCTTTTAAAAAAAGTTTTTTTTGCTTTATGATTAATTATTTTTAGAGAGCATTGTATACCTACTACAAAAGCTTCTCACCTAACTCTATCTAAAGAGCTCAATTACCTACTTTCTTGGTAACATTCCCATTGATGTTGTTCTGCTCCATCATTAGACCCTGAACAGTTCATATATACCTAAGAATCATTTCTGCTGATCCACAAACCCCTTACAGAAATTCAAATCTTAATAGGTCAAGTCGTTTTGGAGATAATTGAGAATAGGAAACATCCAAGACTCAGAAACAAATATTCATTCATGTCCATAACACAAACATTTACCCTTTACCGGGATTCGAACCCGGCGACCTTCCAGCTTCGTAGGCAGCGTCACTACCCACTAGGCTAACCGGTCGACAAAACCAATTTTTAACCGACTTCCAAAAAAGGAGAATGTTATGTTTAATGTTTGTTACCTCAGTACTCCGTCATTTATGAACCGATTCGTACAATTTTTTATTTATTTGAAAGTAGTTATTTGCTTCCAGGTTGATCCCATTGTTTTCAAAAAGCCAGTTAGATAACGGAACTCCTCAATTTTATTAAAACTGATGATGAAGACCACATCAGCCGTCACATATTCTGATATGATTCCGTTTAAGTAGCAACTTAATGAAGTGCCAAAGGTGATTCTGAGATCCTTAAGGAATCGACGGAACTCCTCAAATATTATCGGCCTACATATAGCGACTTGGTTGTTTTCTGTAATGATCAACGCATTTGCTCTCGGAAAGCAGTTCATGCGGTAAAGTGGGAAGGAAATGTTAATGTATGTTCCTTGGCGAAGTACTGTATCGAAGTCGGTTTAACTTTAGTTTTTAAACTAAATTATGAATACTATTTTTGTGTAACTTTTTGTATTTAGTTATTTCCATTATAGTCGGGGGTTTATCAAAATGTTTATTTAATTATTTTCAATTCCAAGGTAAGTTTTATACTCATACTCATTTATTCATAAAATATAAAAATTTACATGTCAAAAATAGAATTATAATATGTCAAATGAATTTGATTATTCAACTAGTATAACATAACAATATTTAGGTATGAGTAACAAAATGTCAAAAATTAGAATTATAATATGTCACATGAATTTGATTATTCAATTAATATAACATAACAATATTTAGGTATGAATAACAAAATGTCAACATTATACAATAATTAAAATTATTATTATTACCAATATTTTATATATACTCCTTAAAATTATAAAAAGCTTTATCAGTCAGCCATTTTTTTAGCTTATTAAGAAATGTCGCATCATTTTCAATATCTTTCAATTCGGAGGGTAAATTTTCATTTTGCTTTTTAAGGCAAATGAAAAATAAACATCTTTTAAAAATTAAATTAAAAAGACAAGAGTAAACTTGTCTTCACCCGAGCAGAGCTCAGTCGCCCAGATATTAACTTATTATATTTAAATTCTTCAGACAGTCCTTTTCGCAGAGTAAACAAGGGACTAGTTAGTTTTACGAGTTGTGGACCCTTCTAATTCAATGTCTCCGAAGTAACCTTGTTACTTAGCCCTACGAAGTTATACCCGCCGTCAGAGTAAACTTAACTCGACAGTTGTACTCGTACGTCCAACTTTAACAGATAAATGTTATATTAATAGATGATAGACATACTAACCACAAATAATTCCTTCAAGGGTAAACTTTATTTAGAGAGTGTGTGATATTGACTTGCCAATTACTCGTACCTGCATTAATTTTTTTTCTTATATTATTAAAATTATTACATTTTTGGCTTGATATTAGCAGTTTATTAATTTTTTTATACCTTTTGCAAGTTCTCCTACATGGACAACAGATGGCGCTAAAGTTTACTACTTTCAAAAGATGACGAATAAAATAAGTAGGTAAACGTCAGAGTCCTCGACGCGGTACTAGTATATGGCTCGGGCACTCTATGTCAAAGCAATATGGGTTAAATTCGAACTAAGGGGATTTTTCTTCAATCGAATTTAAGCCATGTCACTTTGACATAGAGTGCCCATGCCATATACTAGTACAGTGTCGAGCACTCGGACGTTTACCTTACCTACTGTTTAAAATAAGTCTACTGCAGTCTCTAATCGACAGTCTTACATAAGTTTTGAGAATTTGATTACAGTTTGCGGACAAAACTTATGGTAGGTACGTTTCTAAACAACTATCTAATAGATCTTTTCGTTTTACGGTGTACCTACTTTAAATCATTTATGGATCAGCGTCGACCATTCACAAGACAAGTTTTGTTACATTGAAACCTTACAGACAGCAGGACAATTACATAACTTGTGAAATGGACGTCGGTTCCCTTCGATGTCCTTCGTCAAAAACGCAGCTAAGATCCATCTCGATGGCCAAAACTTTGATTAAAGAACAGCACTTAAATCAGTATGAAACTTCGAGTTCATCATCATCATCATATCAGCCGAAAGACGTCCACTGCTGGACATAGGCCTCCCCCAAAGAGTGCCACAATGGCCGGTCCTCCGCCACCCGCATCCAGCGGACTCCCGCGACCTTTACCAGGTCATCAGTCCACCTTGTGGCCTACCCACGCCACGCCGCACCTTGTCGCCACTCGAAAACCTTTCCGCCCCAACGACCATCGGTTCTACGTGCAATGTGCCCCGCCCACTGCCACTTAAGTTTAGCGATTCGGAGGACGAACTTCGAGTTCACATATGATACTTACTCGTATGTAGTTAGGTACCTAGTTATATGGATTATTGTTTGAGTGTTCTATTGCGTCTATGTGTCAATAGATGGCCATTGCATCGAGATAGATGACGCTATCGTTTGTATCGCGTAGAATGCACTTATATTGTAAACATCTCAAAACGTAGGTACTCAATGTTAGGATGTAATTTAATAGATCTCATTAGGTTTAGGTAGGTATATCGACCTAACATGGATTTAACAGACGTAAAGTATAACCACTACTATATTTGTCTGAATGGGTGGGCATGTACACCCTTGTAATACATACATAACATTTCACTCAGAGTAAGGAGCCTGAAGTGATTTAGATATTTTTTTCACGTCACTACTCAAAGGCATTTGCAGAATTTCATCCTTTTAATACCAAGCTGATTGTTACTCGATCGCAGGACCTTCTCTACCTCTTATCGTTTTATAATGAAATATGGTGAAATTACATGGGGAGCTTAATAAAGACAGAGAGTAATTGTAATCTAAAGCGTGTTCGAAATACACGACACATTTAACTTTTTTTTCTAGGTTGTTATTTGGCTTGCGCTAATGTTTGACTCTCGCTCTCAGCTCGGCTGTCTGACAAACCGACGACAAACTGATGTAATTACAAGTGCATTACAATGACAACGTATGATTGAATTCCTCATCTCCTTACCTCGTGAATAGGTTCAGTTAAATTGCTGATGGCATGAGTCACCAGAGTCACCGCTAACCTATCTATTAAAAAAAAATATAGGTTAAGGTTTTAATGTACATAGGTACATTAAAACCTTAACCTATATTTTTTTAATTTATACCTAATACAAAGTAATGTCAATAAGACTTTTTATTGTCTAAACCTTATTACTAAATCCATTATTATGTATGTCTTTCCCGCTCACGGGACAATGATGTCCCGGACCTTTGGGAGGCGTGCGTGTGGCTAGGTACCTACAAAGTACCAACTGAGCCAACACGTAGAGGCCCTTTTGACAATTTAATGAAATGCAAGGAGTACACCGAGCGGATGCTGTCCCTGCCCGTGTCATGGGACGCACACAGAGACAGCACCCGCTGGGGTGTATAGGGACTATTGCTGGTTGATGGAATCTAAAGAAAACGGCTTATTTTATTTTATTTTTTTCGTGGGTGAATATGATGGACTAGTGGCTGGGCTATTGGGTGAAACATCGGACGCCTGCCTAATAAATTGTCTCATTTTTTATCTCTGGCAGACGGTGACTCGCCAATTGCTAGATGGGCCCCTATTAATCGACAATAAAAAATGGCCTAAGGGCAACACCAGTCAGAGAGGCTGGGGGGGGGGGGGGGGGGGGGGGGTAGAGAGGTGGCACTGGACTTTAAACATATAGCCAACTCGCCACTTAGGTGTCCACATCTACCCTCGAGCAACAGCTCTTGCAACTCCACTCTGGACAGCCAGTTAAGGCAAGCCAGAGGTGGGTTCCTGTCCAACCATCCACCCGATCGGCTCAGCCTGACCACAGGGAACCCCCAGGAGCACTCAGGTACGTAGGGTCGCTACTCCCTAACAGCCCGCCACAAGCTGCCTTACGTTGAATGATTGCACCAGAAATCTGGTGGGCGATGGGGCCGTCACATCCCATTATTATTATTATTAAATTAACACAACACATTAAGACATCAAGTCACACAAGTAAGCCATGCGGACCCATTATTTACACGTTCGATCTCTACGTGTATTTATTTTATAACACACATTAGGTACCTAACACAGGACCTCCGTAGTAACTAAATTATTTTATTGAAACTAGGTATGTACGGCAACAAAGGAATATTTTGCTTTGAACTACATAAATATTGATTTACACACTTTCACGATTCTCACACATTATTTTTACTAAACGTTGTGGTGTGGGGGCACGAGGAGGCCCAGAACGAGCCCGCAGGAGCAAAGCGCGAGCAGGGCTCTACAATGAAATTAAAAGGGTCTTCGTCGTTGGCAGTGGTCTTTGTGGTGCGGGGGCACTAGGAGGCCCAGAACGAGCCCACAGGGGCAAAACGCGAGCAGGGCTCTACAATGAAATTAAAAGGGTTTTCGGCGTTGGCAGTGGTCTTTGTGGTGCGGGGGCTCGAGGAGGCCCAGAACGAGCCCGCAGGGCCAAAGCGCAACCAGGGCTCTACAATGAAATTCTTGAGTCCTCCGAATGAATTAGCGCAGATCGCGGCCGATGAGGAGTATTCAGTGGGTAGAAATACTACACTTCCCCAAAAGCTGGGTACCTGGTTCGCAGGTTTTTCCCACGGGGAAAAAGGTCCTGTTTATAAAAAAAATATATACGAGAAACGTGTAAGTTTAAATCAATAGACATTAAGTCCCGCTTAGTAAAATAAAATAAAAAACAGACACCTAGATTTACACAATGTTAATTGATGTTAATTGACCTAGTAAGTACTTATTGTTTACGTAGCTGCGTTCGTCTGTAAGGTAAATGTTGTCATCCCGGTCATCATTATATCAGACAAAAGACATCCACTGCTGGATATAGCCCAAAGAGTGCAACAGTGATCGGTCCTGTGCCACCCACATGTCGGAAAAAAATGGTTGAGTTGTCCTATAAACGTACGTTTGAAAAGTTACGTAATCAGTAATCGCCCCTCAGGTCATCAGTCCACCTTGTGAGGGTTCATTATACTCAAGTGCTGCCTAGAAACCGATTTTTATGGTATCATTTCCACAGTTACAAACAGTCAAAAATAACCTTCTTTTGCTTCCCAGTTGTACCCAATTCCTGTGAAGGCAGCCGACCGGGGGCGCTTGACTCCGGGTGAGATCCAAGCTCAACTACTGATGGCCATGGTAGAGGCGGCCAGCGCCCCGGCAGCGCCACGCGTCGGGCTTCTGTCGTCACTACCGAGGGACGCATGGGCACGAGCAAGGGACATACTCTGCGAAGGTGCTAGAAACATTGTATTTTATCCTCCTGTGAGATCCTGTGTTTCTTTATAAATAAATAAATAATGACGTGCGATGTAGCAGCGCCGTGTGTACTTCTTACTTACAGACGCATGACCGCAGGTGCTTGTAATTAGCCCCAAAGACCAAGTTAGATTTATTTTTTGCACCAAAAAATATCTATACTTAGCTATAGTCTGGACTACTACTGGAATAATACCCTGTGCGTTCCTTAGTTGAGAATGAAAGAAAAGTTGCGAAGCACACAGCGTTGCACATTGCACGTAGAACCGATGGCCGTTGGGGCGGAAAGGTTCTCGAGTGGCGACCACGTGCCGGAAGCCGCGGCGTGGGTAGGCCCCCCCCACAAGGTGGACTGATGACCTGGTAAAGGTCGCGGGAGTTCGCTGGATGCGGGTGGCGCAGGACCGGCCATTGTGGCACTCTTTGGGGGAGGCCTATGTCCAGCAGTGGACGTCTTTCAGCTGATATGATGATGATGAAGACACAGCGTTTTGTGTAACGAGCTATAGTCTGGACGTTTAGGTATTTAAAAAAATGTAAAAAAAAAAACCCACGTGACTTGGTCATTCAACCAATCATAGCAACTTTTTGATCTATGGTATTATCTTATTGGCTGAAAGACCAAGTCACGTTTTGGTGGCCCAAACGCCCAGGTGGTGTTGGAGGCGAATGGAGAAAATTAGCTGGAGAGATAGAGTAACCAATGAAGAAGTGCTGAATAGAGTGGGGCAAACCAGGCAGTTAGTTAGGAACTTAGAAAATAGAAGAGGGAAGATGATAGGGCACCTCTTACGACATGACAACTTCGTACTTAACATAATTGAAGGAAAGATAGAGGGGAGGCGAGGAAGAGGAAGACCTAGAATAGACTACATGGAGCAACTCAAAAAGAGAGTTGATGTTGGGTCATATCGTGAGGTTAAAGAGATTGCGTGGGATCGGAGTAGATGGAGGGCCTACTTTGAGCTACACCGACAAGAGCCTAGCTCTTAAGTAAGAGAAGAAGAAACGTCCAGACTATATATAGGTCGTTACACAAAACGCTGTGTGCTTCGCAACTTATCTTTCATCTTCAACTAAGGAACGCACAGGGTATTATTGTCATGAGCTATCATCATAATGGTCTCAACCTGTTCCAGACGAGACCAACCGTCACAACATGGAGCTGATCTCCCGCGCGCTCTGCATCGTGTGCCTGGACGAGGCCGGCGGCGACCGTGCTGACGCGGACGCGGACACCAACTCGCTGTTGCGCGCCATGCACGGCGCGGGGACTAAACACCACTCTGCCAACCGCTGGTTCGATAAAACCGTTCAGGTACGCTAATGGCTCTCATATTTTAACCGCAAAGGATTAACTAGCCGCAAGCATTGCTATGGCCCGTTTCACAAAGCTACATGTTGCAATTTAACAAGTTTAAACTGTCAAGCGCCCCTGTGTTTTGATGGTAGGGTGCCTGTTTCGAATGGTAAAATTTCTAACGAGTAGATACCTACCACTCCGCCAATTTCTAGCTGGATAAGAATATGCAGGAGTTGACGAGGGATAAAAGAAATGGCATCATATCATGAACATAAGGATAAAATGTAATCCCTACCGTATGAAGTTAGTCTTCACTGATACTAGTAGACATTCTAAAGCCTGTCTCTTCTGGAAAACTTAACAAGTAGAGATAAATCAGTAATGCACCGTATTCGCGGCAGCTCCAACGCGATCCTGAGGATGATAGCCAACCGACTCGACACGGTTATTCTGAGCCGGTATATCGAACTTCACGTTCAAAGGAGTGAGGTTCTATAGACCGGTTTAGGTCATATTTTAGTTTAGATATACTTAGGTAATACACTAACATAGATAATAATATTATAATTGCCACTTCACTGTCAACTAACAATTTATGGACTAGAATTTTCTGAAAATAAAGGATTTTTATTTTAATTTATTATTTATGTAATTTTTTTATAACAACAGCATTCCTCTTTCAGCTGATCATCTCCTCAGACGGCACAGTAGGTATGTGCTACGAGCACAGTGCTGCCGAAGGCGTGGCGGTGGTGCGTCTAGCGGAGCGTGCGCTGGCGCGGGCGGCCGTGGCAGCGCGGCCCGACCCGCCACCCGCTCTGCTACCGGCGCCGCAGGCCATGCGGTGGACGCTGGCCACGGATGTGGAGAGGATGATCGAGCAGGCTGGGAGGGAGATCGACCGGTAAGTTACTACCACAGAGGAAGTCTGTACTTGACGGTGTTACCTTATTTGCAAGTGGCGGTCGCGAACTTACAAGGGCCGTGCCACCGAGTAAGTATTAAGCTAATAACTAGTAAGCAATCTGTGTCCCCACAACTTTTGAGTTGTTCGGATACAGATTGCTTACGGCTGGTTTTAACCAGCTTCAAAGACTGTGTAATTCGACATACTATCGCTGATGAATTTTGTAACATCACTACATAGTATAAAACAAAGTCACTTCCCGCTGTCTGTCTGTCCCTATGTATGCTTAGATATTTAAAACTAAGCAACGGATTTTCATGCATTTTTTAAATATATAAATAAAAAAAAGATAAAGTGATTCAAGAGGAAGGTTTATATGTAGTCCCTGGGCGACCGAGCTCTGCTCAGATGAAAATACGGAGAAAACGAATTTTCCCGGACATGAGACCTATCTAGATCGATTTCTCGCCCCCGTAAACCCCTGTAGTCCAAATTTCATCGAAATCGTTAGAGCCGTTTCCGAGAACGTGATTGCAAATATATATACAAATATTGCTCGTTTAATAGTATAGGATAATACATGCATGTATTAATACATATAAACCCGTTCGAAGCCGGGGCGGGTCGCTAGTTATATTCTAAATTTAAATGGAACTGTCTGTGTGCGTGCGTGCACACAAGTTTGCGCACGGCCCTGCCTCCGTCAGCGCGACAGAAATATTTATTGGAAATACTCGAATCTGAAAAAGGGTTCAGCTAATGTACGCTCTTAAAACATGGTTATTCATACCTGTTAAGAGAACACCACGTGCAGCAAACAATATGGCGGCTTAGTTCTACAAGGATTATGCGCTGACGTAATCATTGGACATGATATTCTAAAACGACACCAATACATTGAAGTGTACTTTGGTGGACCCCGAGCTCCACTCCCGAGCTTTGCTTGTGCTAATATCGAACCCGTCAGCTTATTTCTAAATCTCTTGCCGAGCTGTAAATAACCAGTAGCCATTAAATCGAGAAAGGACACTGCAGATGATACTGCTTTTATAACCATGGAGATCCAGAAACTATTAAAGGACGAAATAATCGAGCCTAGCCAATCACCATGGCGAGCTCAAGTTCTAGTAACTTCGAATGAGAATCACAAAAGACGTATGTATATGGATTATTCGCAAACGATCAACAAATATACTCAACTTGATGCGTATCCCCTCCCCGCAATCGAAGAAAAGAAGAAAAGACAATCAAGTTGCAGACGCGCTCTCTCGAGCCCACAGTCCCAAACCCAATCCTAACCTACAAGCACTTTCTTATCCCAACCGTGTCGCGTTTTGTGCTTTGTGTTTTTCTTTCTATCCCATTTGGCTACTGGTACATATTTTACACATTTATTACATTTATTATTTATTATGTGTATACAATAATTATGTTGTTTATCAATGGTCTTATGTTGTGTTGCGTTCCGTGGGTCACGTACGGTGCTGTCTGAAAATCAGCGCTGTAGGTGTCTGTCTGACACCTCGGCATAATGCTGAGACAGCGACCTATTCACTGCCGCGAAGACACACACAATATGTGTTAAATTATGTACTATGAACGATTACCCGCCGATATCAGAAATGAACAATCTGACGAAACATTTCGGCGCAAGCTGAGAAATCTTTTGTTGATCAACTTTCTGTACTCCGTGAACGAGTACATGGAACTTACTTTTTAAATGATGTACCAAATAAATTGACATTGCCGCCTGATGATTGATTTTAATTGTATCAAATGTTATTAAGTGTTATTAAGTATTATAATATTCTGTTTTAAGTTTTAGTGATAGTATTTATTGAGAGAATTATGTTTTTATATTTTTTTTATATATTTGGTTTTTATTATGTTGACATGAATATTTTTTAAATTTTATTATTATACCTACTGTATAACAAATGACGATCCTTTTTGGGAGATAGAATTATATTTTATTTTTACATTTCAATTATATTGACGATCATGGTAGAAATTCTTGTAATTTTGACATTTCTGCAAATTTATATTGTAATTTTTATCCTGAAATAAATGAAATAAAATAAATAAAATTGTAATGTATGCCTACTCCCTTTGTCTCTGTGTTACTTTTGTGTAGTAAATAAATGTCTTCTTTCTTTCTTTAAATTCGACTACGGCGATGAGCGGCCTGCTAGAACTTCACAATAGTCTTTGTCATCCGGGAGTTACAAGAATGGTACACTGGGTACGAACTAAGAATCTTCCGTATTCAATTCAAGATATTAAACAAATGACATCTAGTTGCCCGATCTGTGCCGAAATAAAGCCAAAGTTCTATCCAATTGAGGGAAAACTTATTAAAGCGACCTTACCAATCAAAAAAATTTCGATCGATTTTAAAGGACCCCTGCCAACAGAAGGGTCTAGTAGCAATCGTTACATTTTAACTATAATTGACGAATACTCTCGTTTTCCCTTTGCTTATGCGTGTCCAGATATAAGCACTGACACAGTGATAGCGCCAAACTTATGTCAACAGCGATCGTGGAACATCATTCTTATCTAACAAACTGAAACAGTTTTTACATGACAGAGGAATTGCTACCAGCTATACGACGCCTTATAATCCTCAATGGAATGGGCAGACAGAGAGATACAACGGTATTATATGGAAAACCGTACAAATAGCATTGAAAACACGTAATCTTCCAATTACTAAGTGGCAGCTCGCACTGACAGCGTCTCTCCATGCCATCCGATCGCATTTATGCACGGCTATCAACTGCACGCCCCACGAACACCTGTTCTCCCATCCTAGACACTCCGCCAACAGCCAATCGATGCCATCGTGGCTGACCTGCCCAGGGCGAGTTCTAATGCGAAACCACCAACGTACCAGCAAATATGAACCCATCGTCCAAGAAGTAGAACTGATGCTGGAAGCCAACCCACATCATTCTAGAATTCGATTAGAGAATTGACGAGAATCCATTGTTTCCAATCGCCACCTAGCACCAGCAGGAGACAGAACATCCGATGAGGAGGAGGATGATGACGTGTATGAGGACGCTGAGTTAACAGAGGGGGAGCAGAGTGAGCCCACCGACAGCCCTACCGCCGCTCTTCCCGGCCACGCCGTCGTCCGGCACATCTCGACGACTACATTACTACCACCAGTCCTTGAATGAGGCTGGGGATAATGTGGTGATTATGAAGAAATGCATTGTCACTGTCATTCTATCTATCAATATGATGTCTGTATTACGTGTGCATTTTTTGTATCATCACTTTTTATTACATATTAATTGATTTTTGGAATACTGGATAATTTTATAAAATTTTAGAGACTGTCTCTTTGCAGTTTTGCGGTGCACAACATGTCTAACAATATACTTAAAGTTCGTGCTGGTTTCTGGAAAATAGTCATTTCGATAAAATTTATCTTGTAGGGAAAACTCGCTTTGCGTTGTTGGTTTATTGACCACAATTTTCCCAATTCTGCTCTTGTCTTAAGATAAAAAACTTAAATGTACAGCTGAAATACTAGATATCATTTGTATTGTAGATTACATTCGTGTATCTTTTCTAGTTTTGCCGCAAAATCTGAAAATCCTTAGATTTTTTCTTGATTTTTTTATACTTTTGCTAATAGAACTCAAACTAGGGTATATATTGAAATATAGTTTATCAATGAGCTAACTATTGTTTATGTTTGTATTATATATTATTTATTCAGCTTTAATTTGGTATCCCACATGTGTATGTACGTTGCATAGTTTGGGTGTAATTTACACTTTTCCAAGCGCGGCCGCGGCGTTTTTAATGACGTCATTACAGGGGAGATCGTCTCCTTAGTCTCCCGGCAGTTTTGGAATCCAGGCGACATGCCTTAAATATGGCGCCGGCCGGTATCCGAAAGTGAAGTATTTTCCCCTAACAACATGCACTATTACTTCTTTTTGACTTTATTTATGTGATTAGGCCATAAATTCCTATATTTATACCAAATTTTAGCTTCCTATTACGGTCTTCGAGAAAACTGAGGCCCTATTATATGTTTTATCGATACAATACGTTTTCAAACGCGTTTGCGTTTAGTTTCAATTTGTATGGCAACGCGAACAGCGCCTCTGGTGGTAACTATTAGGAAATACGCGTTGCCATACAAATTGAAACAAAAACGCGTTCGAAAGCGTATAGGTATAAACGTATTTTTTATTTATTATTATCATAAAAGGGGTATAATTTTACAAATAAGGTCTTGTCCCACAAAACGGTTTACACAGATTGACTGTGGGATCTGAGTCTCTTCACTAACTTAATTATGACAATTACTATACTTATATGCTATCTAAGAAATAATTAAATAATTTTCTTTTAAATGTGGCTCTATTGGCCTCCAGTCTAATATCTGCCGGCACGCAGTTTAGAGTGTAGGGTAGGTGTTTCCGCAGGCATCTATCGCCATAGCAATTGGTTACCCTTGGCATATTGTACTTGCCCGCAGCTACCGACCTGGCCCCGTAGCATGGAGTATCGCGTGATAACGCCATCCATGCTACGGGGACTGGTGCCGTAAGTGTGACATAAATGCGATAGGCTATGTTCTCCACTTCCAAGGTGATTAAGTGCTAGGATGAATTTATGCTTAAGGCTTACTGGGAGAATCTTACATATCTTAAAAAGTTTGTTATAATCTGTCTTACATTTATTTTTAGTCTTTTTGTTGACTAGAAGTTTTAGGAATCTTAACTGCAGTTTTTCTATTTTACTTAAATTTATCTTGAAAGTTAATCCGTAACAGGTAAGGGCGTATCCTATACCGTCGGGCAGCTGAGTCCCGCCACAGAGGAGACCAGCCAGGCCTCGAGGAGATAAGGCGATGGAGAGAAGACGCTCACCAAACTCTTCTCCGGAAGTGGACGGAAGGTCTAGAGCAGCCGAGAGCTGGCCACTGGACCATAACTGCAGTGCGGCCTGTCCTGCAGGCATGGCTCAATAGGAAGTGGGGTGCGGTTTCCTTCCACGTCACACAGATGCTCACGGGGCATGGCTGCTTCGGGAGGTATCTGTGGAAGATCGCAGGGAGGGAACCGACACCCGTCTGTCACCAGTGTGGAGGGGCGGAAGACACAGCACAGCACACGCTGGAAGTGTGTCCCGCCTTCAACGAAGAGAGAGCTCGCCTCTCACTTGCAGTGGGACCCGATATATCGCTGCCGGCCGTGATTCAATCCATGGTCGACAGCGAGAGATCGTGGCAGGTGGCAGTCTCCTTTTGCGAGGAGGTAATGCGGCAGAAGGAGACAGCGGAACGGGCCAGGGAGGACTCAAATGCGTCCGACCAACGGCGCCGCAGGCGCCCTGGGCGCAGACGGCAGGCGCATAACCGCCGGCTGCCCCCATAGCAAGGACCTCCGGGTGACAGGCATGGGGACAACTGTCGCCCAGCGGATCGAGGTCCCAGAACAGTAGGGCGCGCAGAAAAAAAAAAAAAAACGTACGCCATAAATGATGGTGGGGGGAACACTCAAAAAAAAAAAAATCCCCTACAGGTGGGTCCGGTGAGCTGGACAATTGCTGGCGGAGTCGCGGATGTGTGCGAGAGCGTTCCCGTGACTCCGCCACAGGCAGTGGGAAGAACTCCCCAGGGTTTTTAGCCGGTACGAATCCGGCATATCCACCGCGCTTCCCCAAAGCGCGATGGAATCTATGAAGATTTTCCCTGGGTTAAAAAAAAAAAAAAAAAAAAAAAAAAAGGGCGTATCCTACCTCCGACTGATCGCATAAGCGGCATAAGTGATCCGTTGGACAAATTTTGGTACGGAACTCAAAAAATTATTGCCTTGCCTTCTCGGTAAAGATTAAAGTAGATTATGTCTGACCGCTACCGCTACATTTAATATAGCGGTCAGAATCCATTCAGTAAGAAAATGGTAGGAAATTAGTAAAAAAATTAGGAGACAACAACCAAAATATTCACCGGGAGTCTCATAATAATATTTACGTCATACCTGGCCATAAAGTAGGAATTACCGCACGCTATGCGTGCGGAAAACCCCACTTCCTGGCCAGATAGAGACGTAAAATGTTGTACTTACCACGGGCGGTAATAAAGAAAGCCTCAGAGCGCATATTTATCGCCCTTGCCTTCGGCTCGGGCGTCAAATACCTGCGATCTGAGACATTCTTTGTTTAACCGCCCTAGGTAAGTAATGTACTATACTTGTACTTGTTAAAGTTGTTAACAACATTACCTAAGGCCAGAGGTCATTATTCCAAGAAAAATCTCAATAGCGCCATGCAGGAATCGATTTGAAGGTAACAGCGACATCTATCGGCCAACTCGACACACTTTGGTAAATTGACACGGCTGAACATTCCGCCCACCAAGGACAAACTGGGGGATTGTCCTTAAGACCGCCCACCATGAGCAACTGAATAAATGATTGGATGAAATGACTGAAATTACCTTTCCAACGATACACTTTCCTTACAATCCAAAAAAAGAAACGGGTTGTGTCGGAGATACAACCGTTAATTAAGTTTAATTGAATACTTCTTTGTTGGCTATGGAACCCTAATAATATATCTGAATTAATTCACTAGAATCTGTATAAGTACAGATAAATCGGTATTATATGGCAACATTGACTGACGTAGCTCATTTGACTTGCGATACATTGAAAATAGCGGTCGTTTCAGCATTATTTTCATGTCCACATAAACTAAATAACATTTTGTGATTAACAACTGTGATTCAAAATTTATCACGTGACTTCCGGAATAACTTTTTGTAGAGAAGTCTAATCTGATTTCAAATACCTAATTGTTTGTTACATGTTTTAATCCTTCTTTATTTGCCATTGCAACTGTACAGTCAGAGGGCCTACCGCGAAATGCATTCGAAGTTTTCGCTCTCTGTTAGACTTGCGAGTTCATGCGTAAGTGCGACAGAGAAGGAAAACTTCGAATGGCGTTGGCGGTAGGCCCTCAGCATCAAAAGTAACTACGCAATCGAAGACGTCAAAAGCTCTTAGTCCCTTTTAATAGAGACTTTTGACGTCTTCGTTAGATGCTTCGTTAGTAGCTACTTTAGATGCTACCCCTATACAAGAACGCGAGCAAAGAAGTATCCACTTACTTATTACCCCCAAAACTGCCCCTTAAATTGGATTTTACTTCTTTTTGACTTTATTTATGTATTTAGGCCATAAATTCTTATAGGTATACCTTTCAGCTTCCTATGTCATACAGTCTTCGAGAAAACTGGCTGTGATAGACGGACAGCCTCAGAGTGATCGCATAAGTGTTCCGTTGGACCAATTTTGGTACGGAACTAGGGTTTTTAGGAAAACTGGCTCTGAATCTGTGCCATAAGGTGCTCATAAGGCTGGCGGCATTACCGCGCTGGATAGCAATGCCGATCCGTTGCGCGTGATAGCCGCCAGCCCTCTGGTCGCCACATGCTTCCACGAGCTCTTTGCAGACTGCGTGTGCTCCGGGCCCCCACGGCCCAAGCGTTTCAACCCCAAACAGCTCAAACATACTTACAGCCAGAATCGATGGCTGCATATTTGAGCCGCTTGAGGTTTTCAGCTGTGTTAGCGGTTAGCGGCAGCTCCAGCCCTTGTCGAAGTCCCTGAAAGATGGGACGGGGCAAGAGTATCCACACATGTGGTATCCAATACTAGGGCACAGTATTCCAATATATTCTCTACAGTAGTGAAACGCCTTTGATGTCGGGCGACGCCGCCACTCGTGTAAGTACCTACTTACCCTGTCATGCGCGCATGTGCCAGGGTTGTCACAAAATTGAAAATAAAATAAACGTTATTATTATGCAATTATTTATTTACATGTGTTGCACAGCCAGAATTAACGTGAGATTTTGTTTTTAGTTGTTTTGAGTTTTCTATTATCAAAAACTATGTAATTTATTCGCATGCGTATTGACAATTTGAACATAAATGTTTGTGGGAAGCCTAAGCATGGCCGTGGATAATGTAAGCTATTTATTTATAATTATTTTGCTTAGTACGTTGAATATCTTTTCTAAAATATTGTTTCCAACGAACGAACAAAACTGCTGCCTAAAATGGGTATCTTTCTACACTCAATAGAAAAAGTTTCCGGTGGGTGAAATACCGTCATACCTCCTAAAATAGTACATGGTTGTACAGTTTTTTTTAATCCTGTCATGATCTTTATTTAATTTTACATCGAAACTGCAAAAATAACAGTTGAAAAAATAATATTACGATACCTACGACTTACGATTACAATCGACATTTTTGGATGTTGATAATTTATGATCCCGGAAATTGCTAATACATTTGGGTATTACGAAGAATTTTATAGTCCCTGGGCGACCGAGCTTTGCTCGGGTGAAAATGGAGAAAATACGGAGAAAACGAAATTTCCTGGACATGAGACCTATCTAGATCGATTACTCGCCCCCGTAAAAGCCTGTACCTATTCTAAATTACACATCGAAATCGTTAGAGCCGTTTCCGAGAACGTGATTGCAAATATACAAATATTGCTCGTTTAATAGTATAAGATTATGTAAATAAGACTAGTGTAAAATATCTAAAAACCCTATTGTGGTTATTTAATTTAGGGTGACCCGAAACTTTTTCTCTTGAGTCATCATCATCCTCCTAGCGTTATTATTCCCGGTTGTGCCCCTAAAGGAGCCCGGGGTCCGCTTTGACACCGAATCCCAAGATTTGACATAGGCACTAATTTTTTCTCTTGAGTGTAGTTAATTAAATTACTAATCAACGAAATCATCGGGCGGTACTTGTAGTCCACCAAAGGGATCACGTGAAGTATCATATGCACGTTGACGCAACTAAAAGTCACATGTGGTTGGTTTGTCACCATAACTGGATGCGTAATTAATAGTTGATAAGTATTCGTGTTTATCTACACAACGCCGCAACACATACCACAAGTATACGGGAAACTTTTTTCTTCATGAATATACATTTTTTTAGGGTTCCGTACTCAAAGAGTAAAACGGGACCCTATTACTAAGACTCCGCTGTCCGTCCGTCCGTCCGTCTGTCTGTCACCAGGCTGTATTTCACTGATACCGTGATAGTTCTAGCTGAAATTTTCACAGATGATGTATTTCTGTTGCCGCTATAACAACAAATACTAAAAACACAGAATAAAATAGTTTTTTATAGATAATCGTATTTTATAGTCCGACTCGCACTTGGCCGGTTTTTTTTGTTGTTCGCGCCTGCCTTGAAAGTTAGTTCGCGGCGGCGGCCCGCGCCGTCCGCTACCACGCGACAGTCCCTCCGTTGCTCTGCGCATGTACCTACATTCGTTGTCCAACTGTAATTATGTTGTTAAACTGTGACTAGGGGCCGTCCCAACTTCCAGGGAACCAGGGTCATGCCATCGGGCCTAGATTCCTCGGGGATTTCGGGCACGGCGTCATAGGGCGCGATGCCTTCTTCGGTAAAAGTTCCAGCGCCGATCTTATTTCGCTTATTTAATACTATGAAGTAATAAACCAGCACCGGCCACGCTGCTAGGTACAAAAAGATAAAATACTTAAGTGCTATTTTTTCCTTGGTAATTCTGGGCGGGTCGCGGTATTCTATTCTCTGGATAAAGTTGCACTGGTGCGCCGTCGATGGTCTACTAGCCACGGCAAACAAACGATAGCGCGTTCTATTTCTACGACGGCGCCATCTATTGAGGAGCGGTACACTGCCTGGTATGGATGCAGGCGGTACTACTAACGCCCCATCTAGCGGCATATGGTGTTACAAGACTATATTTTTTAAGTACCGTAAAACTACACAACTAGGTACTTATAGTCCACTACCCCAACTATGGTCCAAAAGTAAACTCATTCGTTTCTATCAATACCGATTTCGTATTAGTGATTATTTATAGTAGTTTTTATTTATATTTGTGTTATTATATTGCCTGTCTTTAAGTTCATCCATGAAAATAGTCCACCTGAGCAAGTAATATGAGAATTGATTTGGACCATAGTTGGGTGACCTGGACTATAGTTGTGTAGTTTTACGGTACCTATATAAGTATGTAAGTTGTCCGTCAAGCAATCCATTTTTCAGTCGCTTGCCGTTATCCGATTGAGCAGAACATTTTGGGTATTAGTATAGTTTGGATGACAATTCAAGATTATGGTACCATCGAGCTGATCTTATGATGGAGACAGAAGGTGGCCATGGGAATTCAGTATTTAACCGACGTAGCCCCAATTGAGTTTGGGCTCGTTAGAATCGTCTCAATGAGTAGTTGATGATGGTATACAGAAAAGTACTTACAGTCGGCTATAAAAGCTTGTATCATAAATGAAATTTTTGACAGAAACTTAAAGTATTATGATTTAATTACAAATGTATCGTTTTCAGATTGTCCCCTGTACTTGTAGTACCTATAAGACGATATTACTTGCCAAATTTCAAAGTTATAGTCAACGGAAAGTACCCTATACATTTTGTACGTTTTTTGCGGCATAAACGGCCGTATTTTTTTTACGGTAACTTGGCTTTTGGGACTGTAGACTTGAGTATATGGTTTTAATTTTGACTCGATAGCTCGCGCTAACGCGTTCCCGAGATAAAGGGTCTTGACAGACAGACAGACAGACCGACGGACAACAAAGTGATCCTAAAAGGAGTTCTGTTTTTTTTTCCTTTCGAGGTACGAAACCCTTATTAACTCTATGTTACACCTTTATTATAATAAATTTTTAGTATAATAAGGTTTTAAGTAATTACTGGGCTACTGGCCACGTTATACTAAATTAAATTATATTCTAGGTAAATTTCAAAAAGTTGTAGGATATAGTAAGTCTGACCTCCCTTTCTACCAGGTCCCCAATGATGTCTTCTATGTCCGCGTTGGGTCGGGTAAGGGCGCCTTCGAGCTTTCCGCGCTGTTTCTAAAGGCCTTCGTTGCCTGGACAATAATATACCTACACGTAAAACTGCATTCACGTCACACTTGGCACCTGGCTAATTCTGAGCGCCCAAAGAAATGATTGTAATAATATTAAAGTATAAATTACAAAATATAATTAAAATCATAAAAATATATGGACTTTTTTTTTATTCAATTCACATAGTTTCAGAACATTGTCCATAGTTGTTAGTAAAAAAAAAACATATGAAAACTTAATTCTAGTGTTAACGGATACATGGAATATAAAGATTATTACAACAAACAATGAATATCGTCCTAGTGCTTCTGGATACGGCCTTCAAATCTGTCAACAATGGTACCCAGAAGAGTGTTTGGGCTGCCCTGAATTGTGCGCACCACGGATGCTACCTTTTTGCGCATAATAGCGGCAAAACATGTAATTATGTAAGTAAAAACGTATGTACAACATCCTACAATTCTGTAAATCGCACTCGCAGATTACCAAGAGACAGGCCCAGCCTTGTTTGGTGTCTGATGGATATTCATAATTTGTAAAAACTTCTTTGTTAAATAAATAAAAAAATATAAAAACAAAAACCGTCAACATGCGCATCAGCGAACATCCCTGACGCGCTACAGAAACGAGGCAGCCCCAACAGTATCCTGAAACCATTGTTGTACTGTACTCTACGTCCGTGGCGTTTCTAATATTCCACAAATTTTAAATGAGTCTTTTGTTAAGTAACTAAAGTTGACGTAACACTTACAGCAACATCACCGATCTGGACCTGAAGGTGTACACATACAGGGGCTACGGGCGCGAGTTCATGAAGAGCTGCCGAACCAGCCCAGACGTCTATATCCAACTGGCAATGCAGTACGCCTATTTCAAGTGAGGACCCTGTTCTTATGGATCGTCAACTTTGACTTAACTAACACTTACTAGAATAACTTACAATGATTCTAAGATATTAACCCCCGGTTTCATAAAGATCCGTTGTACCTTATGTCGCTGAGTAATGTCAAAAAATTTACTTACAACCCTGTTACTCTAAGAACGGACCTCGCCGAAGCCGATCGTCGCCGATTTGAGAAAGAAATTTAACAAAATGCTGAGTTTTGACTTTTGATAAAAATAATATTGAAAAAACTAAATATTTCAAAAAAAACTATTGGGTTCTACTCCATGAAACTTTGATACAATTACCCGATGTAAGATACATTTTTGGGATCTAAATATATATTTGTTGATTAGATAGAACTTTGTAAATTTTTCGTTTTTTTTTTAACGAGAATCTATTGCTATTCGGATTTGATTTTGTCGCAAAATATTTAGTTATTACTATATAGTTACGTCACGTTTTTTTTCAAATCCGAATTCCATTGGATATAAGAGTAATTGAAGTCTTAAGTTTTTTCTGATAAAACTGGTTATTTTGGTACCTAGGGTTTTAGTTATCATATACATAAATGAAAGAGCGACACGGCGGGTTCGGGCGGGCTTATAGTGAACGCGTTGTATTTTATACCATGCAGGCAGGACAGCTAGTAATTAATAATAATCATACTTACAACCCGTTTACTATAACTTTGGAGCTGGCGTCGGTGATTATCGATTCCAGCGAGGTCCATTCTTAGAGTAACCCGCGGTTGCAGTCACTGAAATTTGATTTGACATTTGTCATCACACCCATCTTTATTTAACTGGACCTTAGCCAACCATACTAAGCATCTCATCATCAGCATACTTCCTGCTTGGACACAATTGCGTAACTATCAGTGATCTTCTATCACTTTGCCAAATGACAACGATACATAAGGTCCAACATCGTCTTGACAAGTATAGTTGAGATTTTCTCAACTGAACTGATCGTCTTATCTTCAGAAAAATACCTAGCATTCAAGTCTAACAATACGACTGTGTGGTCGGACGCGTGCCTTTTTTGCAAGGAAAAGCTTAGCGCCACATAAAATGTTCATTGTAAAATGAACTCTATCGTCCTATTCAATAGATTCAAAATGGACTAAAATAAAAAATAAACTTCTCCCAGCGACCCAGGAATAAGGCTCGTGCGAGAGAGAACAATGTATATTCATAACCTCACTTCAAATTCGTCGAAGTATACCCTATTGCTAATTTAGGAGTTAAGACACTGTCTCTTATAATAAAACCTGTTTAAGTTTCAAATGTCTCCACTCTTCCATTACCCATTAAGATTACTCACTATCCAGGATGTACGGCAACCTGGTGTCCACATACGAGTCGGCGTCCCTCCGCCGCTTCCTGCAAGGCCGCGTGGACAACATCCGCTCCGCTCATCTACCCGCTCAAGCCTGGGCCAAGGCTATGTGCGTGGATGAAACGCCACCGCTCTCCGAAGCCGAGGATAGTCAGAAAAAGGTGTCTTTTAATTTGTACGGGGTGAGGATCTGAACATGCCACACTTCACATTGCTGTTAGAGGCTTGTATCAATGTCTAGCGTACGGGTCTGCTGCGGGAGTGGTCACATTGAAATTAGATACTTTATTCTGCAAGTAGGCTGCAATGGCACTTTTCCCAGTACAAATCTAGCCAGCGTTTCTGAAAAAAAAGACCACTGTGAAGAATAAACGCAAAAACAAACTCAACAGTCAGCCATTTATTGCCAAAATTAAGCTTATAACAATGAATGTCTCTACTTAAAAAAGTCAACCTAATAAACCGTAATTTCTTCAAACTGTTGTCACATTCTTGCAGTTGAAAAAACAACTGGTGATAGTCTAAAGTATATTCTATACCAACGTAACTATTAACACTTTTTCACACCTTTCATTTAGAAAAGTAAGTTTTGGTCCACGACGAGAGGGAGCAAAATGCTACTTTATTACTGTTCATGCTACTTTTTGAATTTATTAATTGGCATGTAGCATTTACGCAATGTGCCAATTGAACACAGATCTTCATAAAATAATCGATTATAATTTCATCGTAATCGATTAAAAACGAACATATTCTTTTTTTTAATGAAAAAAAATATAGGTATATATATTTTCTTTCATTAAATTTTATTTTGTTTTTTTTGCATATTTTTTTCCTCATAGTCGGTGTGAAAAGTTGCATGTGTCACTCAGGAGCAAAATTATCTTCGTCTTGGGCGTTAACACTTGAATCCCTCACTACGCTCAGGATTCTACGTTAGAATCACTCGCTACGCTCAGGATTCTATTGTAGGATCCCTCGCTACGTTCAGGATTCAATACACCGCCCTCGCCGTAAATATACTATTTTGCTTCCTTGTGACACAAATAATTAAACCATCCAATAAGAGTACTTCACAAAAGCTCATATAGTTGTTAGTGCAAAATGTTTGTGTCCTTAAGAAAACGCTTACAACTTAAAGGAAGTTAAACTGTAATTTTCACCTCATTTTCAAATCCTCAGGAAAGGTTTTTAAAATTCTATAGAGTTAAACTTCCACAATGTCCCTCCTAAAAGTACTGGACTACTCGTGAAAGCAGACCGTGTAGATTTCAAAATTGTAGATTGTGGGAGTAAAAAGTGTGTGCATTTATGTTAGAGGCTTGTTCTGCCAAATTACTTCACATTGTAGATTCAACTGAATCCAGGTTACGCGAATACACTCAAACTCCATGTCAGTTGGTGCCAGATTATCTACAAAAACGCAATTCCTGACTAATCTGAAAAATCCAAGTAGTTAAATAAAACTTAATTCACATTTGAGTGTGTTCGGCCCAGCCTATCTTCAGTCGATCAACTTCAGAATATGCACAGGAACAGAAGAAGCTCGAGCTATTTGAAGAAGCAGCTAAGAAGCAGACAACCATAATGGAAGCAAACATCCTGGGCCGAGGCATCGACAACCATCTTCTGGCGTTGAGGGAGACGGCGCGGGCGCAGGGTCCACTGCCCGAGCTGTTCACAGACCCCACGTACAAGCAGATGAACGAGTTCAAGCTCAGCACCAGTCAGGTAAGGCAGAAGGAGTTACAATCGTTTGCACAGACAAAAGTCGTTTTGCCTCCTTTTTACACCCAGGTACAGTCGCCATCACATACATAGGTACACTATAGGTGTTCAAAAATATCGGCACATTCACCCTAATGCCTTGAAAATAGAGGTGTGCTGCGATGTTTGTGACGTACTTGTTTGCTCCGATGTATGTGATGGCGACTGTACCAAGTACTATCAAAAACTAGTCCTTTGGGGTTATAATAAAAACTTTCGCGGTATTCTCGATTATTGACCAAGTCGCGTTCGGCGCTCGAAGAGATTATTCATTGGGCCAACATCATAAACAAGTTTGCAAAAAATACTACCGGATTTGACGCAAACCCCGTACTTTCAGGCGACATGGTTAGGTACTGGATCAAACGTTTTCACCTACTGAAAATGGCTGCGACGGCAGTTTAAATAGCTAATTAACTACCTAATTTATAGTTTTGCATCGGGATAATCTTTTGGAGATTTCTGACGTCAACGTAGGTCGGTTGTTGCGCAGAACTAGTAGTGTTTGTTCAGGAAAGCTTATTTGCCATACTAGTTTGTTGCCATGCCAATAGTCAGCGCAATGGTTTTAAAGAATCTAAGACGATGGCATTGATGATGTTGCTTACCTCCCAGGTGGCCACCACCACCGACGGCACGTTCATGGGCTACGGAGCGGTCGTGGCCGACGGCTACGGCTGCAGCTACAACCCCAAGAAGGACTGCGTCATCTTCTGCATCTCCTCCTTCGCGTCATCCAGCGTCACCAACACGGAGGCCTTCCGCCAGTCGCTGGAGGAAGCGCTGGACTCCATGAAACTCATGTTCCAGCATCGACAGACCGAGTAGAGGACAGAGATCGAGAAGAGAATAAGACAGATAGGAGAGATCGTCAATTAAGTTATGGGTACGTCTGTCGAGGTGATTTAGATGTGAGTGAGAATGGTAAGATATTTTAGCTGGTTGCCGGCTAAGTATATGGTTTGTTTTATGATATTTGTCGGATATCGTAAAAAATCTCTAAGAATTACTAAAAATGTTACACTAAATTTTCTAGTCATGCTGAAACATTTTTTTAACGAAAGCTAGTCAAAAGCAAGGGAGAAAGAACCTTGAGCAAAATGATACCTTTTAATATTTATCAGAATCTGATTCATCGTATCAGAACTACGTATAAGTACATAAAAACTTTACGAAATATTATAATAATTACGTTGACCGCTTTTCAAGCGATTTTATAAATGTTTAATGATATTTACATTTTACAAAATTCTCAAATTTATTCCGTATGTAATACGCACATTAAATAGTTGTAAGTAACGCGACTTTGTAGAGTAAGTGAAACAAAACATATCAAAAATGTTGTCCTTGAATATAACGTAGTTGTACTCTACATGTTCTAGTGCTTTTTTTCTAGGTACCTGCAAGTTTTTTAGCATTAAGGTCTAGTTCAATTTGTGAAATATAACAATCCAAATATACTTAGTAGTAAATAAGTATATATATATTACCTATATACCTATACATATAGGCACCTATATTGTTATCTTTATGAGCAATGACATATCAATGCAACTGTAGAATTAAATGTGATGCTTGTATTTAATTCGATAAAAAAACTTAAATATGAATGTGATTAAGATAATTATTTTAAATGTTTAACGATTTACCAATATTTATCATATTATTAAATTTATTATACACAAATTATGTGACATAAGATGCACACATTATTTATTGTAGGTACGGATAAAGTATTACTGTACCTAGTGAATATTATTTAACACAGGTATTATACTCCTAGGTACACACTATATGATTTATTTACACTATTTACATGTCTTATACATTAGTTGTTCTTGCCCCTAGTTATTAGTGATTTTTGAAACTTTTAAATAAGTATGTGTTGCCTAAATCAAATCATCATGAAAATAAATAAGTAGGTATATGTAAAATTAAAAGAAAATTATGTTGTATGCCACAATATTGCAATTGTGTGACGTAGGTAGTTAGTTATATGTAAAAGTCAAACAAATCTGGGTTTATTCCAAAAGCGTGCCTGTATAAGTGTATTTAACTATTCAATGTTCTTCTCTTTGGAGAAGGAACAAACAAATATTAACGCTATATTACATTTCAATTATAATTTAAAATATTACTATTCGAACGTCCATTAAATCATGCTAAAACTAGCATTTTTATACGAGTCTATTAACATCCTTCAATCGAGTTTGTTACGATACTTACGATACAAAAAAAATTACAAAAAATATAGCTGTAAGTACCTCTTCATTCTAATTATATTTTACTTATAACCCATTTTTTGGATTTGATCTATGCTTTACAAATCATTTCAAAAGGTTGGTATTGTCATATTTAAAACAAAAAACTATTCACTTTAAAATAAGCCTAAACGTAACATAGTACGTTTAAACTATGTATTTTAATCCTAGGTACGATCTAGTATAGGTACTTACATGCACTTAAACCGTAAGTATATATATTTATAATCTTACTCGCGATATTATAAACTGTCGAAAAATTGTGAACTGTCAAAACCGTTCACAATTTAACGCAATATTTTTCGTTAGTTTATAAACTTTCAATGTCGAATCGTCAAATTGTGAACTGAGATCAAATCGGCTTGCTACGGAACGTACCTACACAAAGACTAGATAGGTTAGGTCAGTTAAGTATATTCAGTTGCCCGAAGGGCAAAGCGCCCAGAAATAGGAGCCCCGCGCAGCGGGGCTCCGTCGACACTGCTGGATGCCGAAACAGATGGAATAAAATTGACTGAATAACAAAAAAAAAACATTTTCTGACGTACGTGGAAACTGATGCAAGTGGAATAATTTGCTCAACCAAACAGCGCACAGGTTGCGTTCCGAATCAGGCAAATAGTTTATAAACTAACGAAAATGAATGCGTAAAATTATGAATTATTTTGGCAGTTCACAATATTCCGTCAGTTTACAATATAACGGGTAAGATTATAAACTGACGGTTTTCACAATCTAACGGTGACATATATACACCAATGGATTCAAGTGGCTAATATATTAAACGGCTAAAAGGTGAAGTATTTTTAAAACATTGCAAGCGGTATTGCATAGAAAGCACGGATGGGCGTTACATGACAATTTTATTACCTATATCAGAAATATACTTAGTAGTAGGTATATCATTATATCGTGTTCAGTACATGTTACCTACGTATGCAATTATAATACCTGCACGTGTTTGAACCTTTGTTATGTGATTTTTAACAAACATAGAAGAAAGTAATATACCTACGATTGTAATTTTACTATAATTACTCAATTAATTATATTTTTGAAACCAACACTGCTTACACATAAAAAACCCGCCCTAAGTATAGAATATCATTTACTGAATGAATGTGAATGGAAAACGTATTTTAAAACGTTAATCGTTGTTGCAGCTGTAATTTTGTATTTATAAGGTGTAACTAATACATATCAAATGTCATCGATCACATGATCGACATGACCAAGAATATCAAAAACATATCAATTGTTAGATGTAAGTGAAACGGATACATATCAAAATGTCCTGTACCTACTGTAAGATTTTTATTCATTAGGTAAATGTTATGGATAGTTGTTTAACTTAACGGTAGATGTCACTCGCTGTTGCGCGAGCGTAAGTGCACGGCGCCATCTAGTGACGAATAGAGAAACTAAAAAGTTATGAACTTAATTTAGACAACAGAAATGAATAGAATGATCTTTATTTTAATGTTTTCTTTTGTTAACTTGAGCAACAGAAACAGACTGATTTTTAACGGGCTTCAAAAAAGGACATGGTTCTTCGGAATCGAATACGCTTGGACCGATTTGGAAAATTATTTTTTGTTTGAAAGCGTACCGCCCTCCCTATACCCTGAGAAAATTACTGTTTTTTTGGAAATAATTCAATATCAGGCTAATTATTTGTATACGGCTTTTATATGTTATTTTAAAAAACATTTACTATTGAAATCAATAATTCTATGTACCGGAAGTTAGGAAAAAAAAATAACCCGCAAGCAAAAATGCTATCAGTATTTTTATAATGAAAACATGTTTGAGTACACAAAGAAGACTTACTACCTGAATCCAAAAATATAATCATCAGGAAATAACAGCATTTTAATTAAATATTTACGACCTTGAGATAATATTGAATTTAATCTGGCCTATAGAAAGGTTTAGTCATTAACAAAAATAAGTGGATTCTGCGCGTATCCCAAAGAACGTATATAGACGTAGTCAATTATAAAGTAAAGAAAGTTTATACCATTTTCGCCTGATTTTTACGGAATTTATAAATATTACTTTTCATCATTTTTTTACCGTTGCGGTATTAAATTTAGGTGGATTATTAATGAATATTTAGTCAAATTACCAAACCTATTTTTTGGTTTAAAAATATGGCTGATATCGATATATTGTTGTGTTTTCATAGAGCGAAACCGTAAAGTTCTCAGAGTACTAGTTGGTCCCATGGTCTGGATCTGATGATAGGAACCTGGAGAAATCGAGGGTACGCAGTGAAGCGAGTGAGACTTGAAGTGGAGTACCTACCTACTGAATTGAAGTCGGTTAAGTAAAACTTTGTTTTTAAAGTAAATTATATTCAATTTTCATGGCTCACGAGCCTTGAAAGTTTTGTTTATTAAGTAAGGAACGATGATTGTGTTCCTTGATAATGAATTTGCTAAATAGTTTTAGCATTTGGTAGTGCCAGTAGGTACATAAGATAGTTGTTATTCAATGTAATGTAGTGAAAATATTGATATCAACCAAACCTAGTCCGTGTGGTGTGTGGCGACCTAGTTGAAAAAAGTAGGAAACGTGTGAATGAATTCGCCACATAACTACAGTAATTTAATATTTAGGGTAAACTCCAAGGCGTTATGTGATAGTGGTGAATATATTGTATCCGAGCCGCAGGCGAGGCTCAATATAAAATCTACACCGAAATGGGTTTTATACTCCAGATCTCTGCTTTTTACTTCGATTTCAAGTAAATTTTACTAAAACAGAATATAATTAAGGTTATGGTACCTACTCGTATCATATTTAATCGAATGTTCGCCGACCGCACATTACTTTATGCACTAGAGCATAAAAGCCATTTTATGCAGCCTATACACAGTAAAGTGGAACTTTACGAGCATGAGAAGTGAAATTATATAATAAACCACTATCATTCCCGTCTACTGGATTAGTTGGTAAGATGTGATTATAAATACGGCTTGGAGTAGTGTACCCCTATTATGTAACTTGTTGATTGTTCCTTAGTGATAGAACGAAGCACTTTTTAAAATGTATATCAAATTTCTTTCGAATAAGTATATTGATTGTTAGGCTTAACTGTAGATTCCGTATTGGAATGGGGGACAGTCAGTTAAAAATCTAACGTTTTCTGTACATTTTGTAACCGTATTCGGTAATCGGATAGCGTACCTACGCTATTTGATATGGCTCAAGTATTTTCACTGAACTGTAACCTGAAGTTGGAGGCGTTCATAGGCTCTGGTAACCGTTTAACATCAGATGGGAGCTTCCTTGACACGTGGCATAAAAAAATATTACTAATACATTATGATATCATTATAAAAAGGATTTAGACGAGTCTATATCGACAACGAAACGGGGTTTTTTTATATAAAGAAACCGGTTCGAAAAAGTGTCACTTTATAACCGTTTATTAAAAAAAAATACTGACTTAATGAGTATAATGTACACTGTGTTTGATTTATTTGTGCAAGATTGCCCACAAAAATAAATATATAGGTACAGTGAAGGTCACCAATATGTATACCTACACAACAAAGTTACAGAAATATGTATACATACCTTTTTTGTAATAAGTGGTGAACGGTGTTGGCCACACATATTGTATTTATTTTTAAGGCTAATAATTTAACACTCACTTGTAGTGGCTGTTTGTTTACCTAAATAAAAAAAAAAAAAAAAAAAAAAATACCTTATAACTACGGAAGTAAGGTTGTTGTATACATATTTTTGCAACTTTGGGTTTATACAAATTGGTGACCTTGACGGTACTAAATTAATTGTGAATGGGAAAAATACTTCTAGTAAGCTAGGTACGTTAGTCGCACCAACTCGTACGTATGTCAAATAGGTTACAAAATGTCAGAATGCTTGTCACTGACTGTCCAATAGTTGATAGTTAAGATCACAAGTACCTGTGCGTTGGTAACAACTTGTTCTGTACTAGACGCAAGTAACTAAACATATCAGTAGATTGTATGTGGAATTGTCAATTCAATGTTGCTCTCAATAAAGATTATTGGAGAAAACGCGTTTTCCTTTCGGGTTATTGGGTACGTATAATAAGGCCCAACCCGCGTCCACTACATCTCTGTCCTGACCTGTGCATAAAGAGAGAGATGATATGTGGACGCTGATCATTGGGCTGTACCTATACATTATGCGGACCAGAGTTATTCACCATATTATGTTTCATCATAAGAGTGCATTTGATCAAATATATGAGGAACTACGACAACGTCAAAGAAAATTGATCAGATTGGTTATAGAAATAGGGAAATTGCATTTTTTTATTTTACTACGAAAATCAGCATTGAAACAACTGTAGCATTCAAACTTTCTTATGATTAATTTTTCAGATGTTATATGCATTTGAAATCTGCACGCGCCGGCACCCTCCGAAAACGCTCTATATTAAACGGGCTTATGCTATGACGTCACAACATATATTCTCGGCGCGTTTACTATGGAGTACTTAAGTCATTAATTTGCAATTATCTCCACAAAATTTGCGTTTAAGTCTATACTTGTCGTACAAAATATCATTTCTAATTGAATATTCCGTGTAACTGTTAGTGTTATATTATCGAAAAAAAATACGTAATTTTAACGTGAGATAAAACTAATACCATCGTTTTTTTTTCTTTTGTATGGTATCTCTACGTATATCCGCATCGATAGAGTGAAATTTATTCGAAATTGAAATCCCATGCAAGATCCCCATTGGACAAGTGGAATATCAACTTAAAGCCGGGGTTATATTAGAGCCACGCCGCGTGTCGCAACGCAATCGGTTACATACATTTTGTATGAACGTGGTTACATTAGCTCAGTCCCGCGTGTCGCCACGTTTAATACAAAGTACAGAAAGTCATAGCCTAGCGGCGCCTGCGAATCGGAAACTATAACGCAGGCTAAGCAAATATGGCAGCGGTCAGTCTTTGGATGGGTGACCTCCTTATTGAGTGGTTACTATAAATGAGCGCTTCCGTGCTTTGGAAGGCACGCTACGCAGTTGATCCTGGCTGCTGTCTATGACAGTAGTCGTTAAGCCGAGTTAGAGGCCTTCGGCGGCTTAAGAACCTCTAACAGTCGAGTTGCCCACTCACTTGACAAAGGGGGGACAACTGTCACTCGCGTCCGCAGGAGCTACCTACCACAACCCTGCACGTGTCCCCTGGGTGGTACTAAAGAGTGACAAACTCAAAGTTAAGTAAATATAAAGTACGCGTTGCGACACGCGGCGTGGCTCTAATTTGCTCTAATTTAACGGAGGCTTAATTCATATCAGTCTATAATCAAACATGGCCAACTACCAATACGCTCAAATACAGTAAAGCCGGGTATTCATTAGGCAACATTTGTTAATATACACTGTTTATAAACCGTGTTTCACAATGTTTCATCATCTCTGTAAACAGTTTAATAAACAAAGGTGATGACACATTGTTTATTAAACATGTTGCCATGTTCCCCACTTCGAGTGGAGAGCAAGTGTTTATAAACTGTTTATAAGCAAAAACCAAAAGGTATGGACGTGTGTTGCGCGAGTTTATAAACAGGACTTGAGTTTATAAACATGATTTTGAGTTTATAAACAACTGACAATAGTGTAGACTGCGAAGTTTCAGAAACAGTGTTTACTTAAACTTGTCGCGAAACATTGTCATCAAATTCGTAAACAGTTTATTGACAAATGTTGCCTAATGAATACCCGGCTTAGGGCTAGCACTTTACAGTGAGTCGTCTTAGTGTGGTTGCGCCAAACAATATGTAATGGTACTAATGGTAAGCGGTGTTCGTTTCAATGTGAATGTATGGAAAGTTCAGGTTTCTATGGAATGGCAACTGCCAGCGCCATTATATAGGGTGTCCCAAAAGATACATTATGTATGGAAAATCTTGCGTTCTTTTTGGGACATCCTTTATTTAACGTTGATCGGTCTGTAAGTTGGTGCAGTGCCCTTAATGTGCAGTCAGCTTCGTATAATTAGTAGCAGCTAAAGTAGCCAAACCAATAACAATATTGTAACCAGAGTTGGGCGTTATTTAGATAATTTCTTATCTAGATAATTATTTCAAATAAATCTATTCGAAGATAAATTCAATCACAAATAGTGCGTTGGCAACTTTTTTATTTAGATAAATTATCTAGATGAAGATAACCTGATCTCGTTTGTTATTGAAGTAAGCTTATAATAATAAATATATACAGAATGTCACGTCGGGTCAAACCGTCACACTGACATTCATCTTTTATTTAAAATCCCAACTAATTTATCTAGATAAAAATGAAACTGATCTAGATAAATTCAAAATAACAAATGACGGATTATTTAGTTACTTCAAATATAATTTACTTAAAAAACAAAGTTTTAACCGTCGAAAAATCAATTTCTATTTTCCTACCCTTAAGGTTGGTTTTTTTTTTCCAAATTTATATGGGATTAGCTTCGAGGTATACCCATTCCAACTAAAAAAGAATTATATACATAAAATATATATATATATATACGGGTCGACTTGAGAACCTCCTCCGTTTTTTTCGTCGGTTGAAAAGATGATTTAGTTATCTTCCCGGTTTTTCGTAAATAGATAATGTTTGCCCATCTCTGATTGTAACACATCCTTACTCTTAAGAAGACGTGTCCAAATATTTGATTTTAATTATAGGTACAGTCGCCATCACATACATCGAAGCAATCAAGCACGTCACAAACATCGAAACACAACACTATTTTCAAGGCATTAGGGTGCATGTGCCGATATTTTTGAACACCTATAGTGTACCGATGTATGTGATGGCGACTGTACGATGCTGATTGCACAAGTGGGATAAGGATAGAATTGAATAAAAGTAATAACAATACGTTAAATTGATTGATTATTTATTGATACTCCATCTCGTCAATAATAAAACAAGTATATACATAAAACAATGTACTCTACGTCTTAGTCTTGTAAATACGTCAATTCCTATAAAGAAAACTGACTGAAATCCCATAAAAATATTTAGAGTGTCCCTATCTTTTTCACTTAAAATGTAAAAAAAAACTGATCTTAAATTTTGGTTACAATTAAACAATAAATCAAAATTAACAATCAAATGCAACATCAAGAAATTAACAGGTACACAATTTCATTGAAGATTATTTTGATCATAAAATATATCACATTCATAAAATATTTAGCTGTAAATGAGATACCATAACAGAGCTTCTGTTTATTTGAAATATGCAGTGCGCAGATATAAAAAAAACTGAAAAAAAATGATGCCGTCAAAAGCGTTACACCGTTGTCACATGGATTCAAACCATACATAAACCTCGGATTCGATCGAGATGGACGCGTAATCCGGTGAAACCTATATTTTTATGGCACCATTTTTTATTCGACATACCCACACTTTACAAAAATATCTATTCTCTGCTACAAAAAAAAAATATATATATACATATATATATTTTATACTTAAACAGAAGCCCGTAATAAAAGCCAACCATAAATGCATTATTTCTTTCCACTTTCGCTAACATTAAAAATATATTTATCTAAGGCCCCATTTGCGTTGAACTTTGTATGGGAACGGCTATTCACCGTCACAATATGTGCCCCTCCCGCTTCTCCTTTTACCTCCGCACGCTTGATATTTGCGCTTCACACCATACCCAGACCAGAGCGCCGATATGACGTCACGTGGCGAGGTGCACAGATAGCGGCTGGGTTGTATTGTATAAGCTTGCGCGTTTTCATACAGCTTTACGCGCCGCGCATCAACCCCTTTGTCCATATAACGCTTAAAATATACCGTGGATTTCTGCACATTTCTCTTAAACACTGAAGTGAAATCTAGTCAAGAACAAATTGAAGGGATGTTTACAAAAACAACAAACCTGACATATTTTACGAAATCGAATTATTGCTATGATTATGTCCGTATGTGAAGACGCTACAATTGTGCAATATACATTGTTTAATTAGGAACCCTTTTTCCAAAATTACCCGCCTATCTTTAAAATGGAATTACTCAGCTCCACGGAACGTATAGTACATAATTAATTACATTCTCTTATACATTAATGTATTTAATTTAAATGCAATACATTTGGTAATAAAACAGTTTTCGTAAATTCAATAATTATTTTTACTATAGGAATATAAATGATTTTTGCACAAAATTAACATAACTGCCAATAATTTTACAAAAACAGCATGTAACGAAGTTATTTTACATATTTTTGAAGAGATAACCGATTATTAATGGGATCCAAGATGCAAGTGTAACTCCAGGGCCATACGCCTGCATAGTAAATGTAAGGTATTGTTTAAAGAAATAATATTTTAGGAAAAATTACGTTTTTTTCGCTTCCTGTAAAATCAACTCCAATGTAGTTGTGTTGTTTTTGTAAACATCCCTTCAATTTTATCACGACTGTACTGTTAGGGTTTGTTCATATATTTTTGATCTGAATTTCACTGGCGTGTAAATTACATTGGCTAATATAATTTTCTATTTCATCATCATCATATCAGCCGAAAGACGTCCACTGATGGACATAGGCCTCACCCAAAGAGTGCCAAATTGATCTGTCCTGCGCCACCCGCATCCAGCGGACTCCCGCGACCTTTATCAGCTCATCCGTCCACCTTGTGGGGGGTCTACCCACGCCGCGCAAGCCGGTACGTGGTCGCCACTCGAGAACCTTTCCGCCCCAACGGCCATTGGTTCTACGTGTGGTAAATATCAAATGATATTCCGTACCTAAGTTCCGAAAAACTCATTGGTACCGGGACAAGAAAAGTTGATGGGCCCTGATAGTAAGAACATAATCCGTAAGCCCACTCCCAATTTGATTCCTAGGCCATCATAGAACCTTGCCGTTGTAAATGCTATGTCAATACGGGTTACTATTATTATTGCGTCGCTATGTAGCAGTTAAAATGACAGGGTTCTACGGTGGCCATCAAATTGGTTGACTGTACATTAATTTGAACGAGAACTCTGTGAAATTACTTATACCCTGAGAAAATTACGGTTTTTTTTGGAAATAATTCAATATCAGGTTAATTATTTGTATACGGCTTTTATATGTTATTTTAAACAACTTTTACTATCGACATCAATAATTCTATGTACCGGAAGTTAGGAAAAAAAATTAAACCGCAAGCAAAAATGGTATCACTATTTTTATAATGAAAACATGTTTGAGTACCTACACAAATTTGGAGACTTACTACCAGAATCTAAAAATATATGCATCAGGAAATAACGGCATTTTAATTAAATATTTTACGACCTTCAGATAATATTGAATTTCATCTGGCTTATAGAAAGGTTTATTCATTAACAGAAATAAGTGGATTATGCGCGTATCCCAAAGAACGTATATAGACGTAGTCAATTATAAAGTAAAGAAAGTTTATACCAGTTTAGCCTATTTTTTACTGAATTTATGAAGATTACTTTTCATTATTTTTTACCGTATCGGTATTAAATTTAGGTGGATTATTAATGAATATTTAGTCAAATTACCCAACCTATTTTTTGGTGTAAAAATATGGCTGATATCGATATATTGTTGTGTTTTCATAGAGCAAAACCGTTAAGTTCTCAGGGTATTATTATATTTTTTCATCTCTCCTGCTCTGAAAGTTGATTTTTCATGGGCATATAGCCGGGTGGAAAATAGCTTTTTCTCCCCTAGGGTGGAAAGTATTTTTTTTTTATTGTTACGGTCAGCCACGGAGGCGAAGATAATAGAGTTACGTCAAATCATTAAAATAAAAACTTTTCACAAATCGACACTCAGCTAGGTATAGGTACCTGCATTAACGAGTTGTTTATTACGATTATAGGTTGATATTAAATTATTTTCCTCACTGTCGAAATGAAAAGTAGAGTGTTTAACTCGGGTGAAATTACCCATTTAACCCTCGAACAATTGGCACTCTCACTTCGTTCGAGCGCCAGAAATATCTCTAGTTAAATAGGTCACTTTCAACCCTTGGTTAACAATCTACTATTTTGTACTCGTCGATTAAAATCTGTGTATTAAGATTTCATAGAGAATACTGCAACGTCACTCTTTTCATAGTTGTAGTCCATGTTACTGTCGAAACAATCGAAATAACTACTTTTCGATACGCTCCAGACAACTAAAATAAATTCGACCAATCACGTGGCTGCTTTACTGAACTGTAATGAATTGGACCAATAGAATCGCTTTGATGTCGTACGCTCGTTGATGTCTTTTAAGATATCAACAAGCGTACGACCGATGAGCTGCACTTCGTTTCAACAGTATCGAGTTTGTTTAATTAGTTCAGTTGACTCGTAGAAAATTAATTTTAATGAACTCGTACAAAAAGTATTGTTCACAATAGTGTTATAATCAAGCTTTTTAATCTCGTACCTTACTTAGGCCACTCAGCAAGCTTCGTAACCTAAACACGGTACTCGACTAAAAGGCTCTCTATTATAACACGATTGTGAAAAATACTATTAATGTTAGTGATAAAATTATGATCTCAGTAAAACATTAATATTATACTATTAAAGCACTATTTAAGCCACCATCTTGTCTTAAGATTAGGCAGTATCGAGTTAGGCTACATACGGACTCGCACTAATCTAAGTTTATACATCCATACAGGCCATTAGAATCTCATTCTAACATGTGACCGCAATTTTGTTCTTTCTGTATAGGTAATTCTTCGGGACGGGATGGACATACTTGCGTACTGTGTAATAGGCGGGTAGAGCCGGGTGGGTAGCTAGTCCATACTAATATTATATATGCGAAAGTGTGTCTGTCTATAATTATATCCTCAGAGCATAAAATATTAGAGAGAGGACAAGCCGCCGGCGGCCGTGTCGCAGTTGTTAGCTCAATGGGCATACACTGCCATACTGTGCGCGCGTGCTGCGAGTAGAGAATATTACGTTTTTCCCCAAAATACCTGATATGATGCGCGTGTATTGTCCAATAAGAGCGTAGGTATACAAGTGTGTGTGTTTTAGGCGTGTGCGTGCTTTGTCTTGTCAATTACTTGGGCGTTGTGCGGGATAATGTACTTGCGACAGGCGTACTCAATACAAATCGGCCGGCATGTCCGATCTCCTTATTCATACATCTGTGATTATATCTGTCTGTCACGCTTAACGAATAAGACACTTTGCTTGATCCGTCTCATATAGTTTGAGTCCCGGGGGAGGGGATAGGATAGTTTTTATCCCGGAAATAATCCCATAAGGGGATGAAATGGGGGGTGAAAGTTTGTATGGAGTTACGATATAAACGAATTCCACGCGAACGGAGTCGTGGCTAGTATTTTATATAAGATCGTTTCACTTTTACAGGTTTCTTTGGGAACCAAATTGAGGTAACTATAGGAGTAAAACAGGCTACAAATGCACCGTATCTCCTCCTTCTAGCAGCCTAAAATCTTTTTCACATTAGATAACTACATTTAACAAGCTTTACAGGAACTTCCCCGGCAGGCACTCGTAGCATTCGTCGTTCTTCACCTGAAATTAAAATAAATGATTAGATTAGATTAATTTACTTCACTATAAAAAGCCCATAAGCTTGGTACAGTCAAGGTCACCAATATATATACACCACAAAGTTACAGAAATATGTATACAGACCTTATTACTACGGAAGTAAGGTTGTAAGTACCTTGACTGTACCTAATGGGTGTAAGTATAATTTAATACACGAATGAATGTGAGCGATTTGAGCAATGTGTCTATTTTTACACCCTTTTATTTATTTTCACCTGTCCCGTTGTCTGTCTGTCTGTCTGTAATCAAATCTTGCAAGTTAAATTTGACCCACTTCCCGGTTTCCGATTGAGCTGAAATTCTGCATGCATATTTATATCGCATGACAATGCAATATTGTGATGACATGGAGCTGATCTGATGCTGGAGCTGGAAGGTGGCCATAGGAACTCTACAGTCCGCAATAAAACGACAGAACCCCATCGAGTTTGGGCTCGTTAGATACATCTCAATAATAATCATCTTAAGAAAAATACAGTCGGCAATAAAAGCTTGTACCAAAAATTTATTTTTTGACAGAAACTTGTTGATATGTGCTCATACATTTCCGTAAAAGAGCCAGTATTATTTTTACCAGCTTTCTATTAACTAGCAATGTATGTACAGTCGGTCAAAAATGTGGTCTACCAACAAGGTCCATTTCCACTTGCAATAATATTATGACAGTAACCTTGGCGACAATTAGATCTCACAGAAACTTATCAAAACTGGAAGACCACTTTCTTGGCCGACTGTACCTTACTATGTACGTAACTGTTTGTTCGGGTGGAATCTTGCAATTTAAGTTGAAAACAGATATCTTCAATATTATGGTACCATTGAGCTGATCTGATGGAGACAGAAGGTGGTCATGGGAATTCAGTACTTAACCGACGTAACTCCGTTGAGTTTGGGCTCGTTAGAATCGTCTCAATGGGTAGTTGATGACGGTATACAGAAAAGTATAGTCGGCAATAAAAGCTTGTGCCAAAACTGTTTTTTTTTTGACAGAAACTCATTTTTTTTATTTATTATAAAAAAGCTATTACATTTTACAAGTTTCATATAACTCGCCAAACTGTGACGTTTGATAGCGAGAAACGCTCATGTTTTATACTATAATAACCTATTTAAATCTAACAATTTTTAATGAGATTTACATTCTTATTTAGTAACATTTCCCTTATAGGGATAAGTTTGCCTCTTATACAATCAAGTGCTTATATTCATATTCATATTCATATTCATTTATTTCGTATTGATCATACATTGTCATTCATTACATTAAAATATCATAATAAGGTCATTAAAGACAATGTCAACAGGCATATATATAAGAAGCAATACAGTCAAAGTTATTTAATTTATAATTAAAATTGTTCGTCCAAGAATTCAGCTACCGAATAATAGGCCCTTCGCATCAGCAAGGATTTAAGTTTCAGGGTAAAACCAAGGCACGTCCGACAGTCTTTAATAGCTGTCGGTATTTGGTTGTATATCCGCGGACCCAAGACATACATTCCATTGGCCGCTTTCATGAGTCGGTGTCTTGGCACCTCCAGGTCATGCTTCCTCCTATCCTGAAAACGACCGCTGGTCCATATCCTCCTTTGAAATACCTCCAAGTTCTGCCGAACATATTTACCTACCTCGAGGATGAATATCGAGGGAAGTGTTAGGACTCTAAAGTCCATAAATAGCTGGCGAGCCGGCGCATCGGGAGCAGCCCTTGCCATTTTTCTTATGATTTTTTTCTGAATGACGAAGGGTCTGTCCCTGTCCGCAGCCAAGCCCCACAAATCTACTCCATATGTTAGTACCGAATGACAGTATGCATAATAGGCTATCAAAAGGTTTTCATTTGACAAGATGGGCATAATTCGGGATATAATATAGTACGCAGAGTTGAGTTTCTTGCAAACCTTATCAATATGGTCCTGCCATTTCAGGCCGGAGTCAAAAATGAATCCTAAAAATTGAGTTTGTGGTACGATTGGAACAGCTGCATTTTGCACGAGTACTGAGTTTAAACTGCTGGTCGTATCTGAACTACGCTTTAGATTAAATTCAACCAGGTTAGTTTTTTCGAGGTTTAACATCATTCCATTGGCTTTGAACCATTCAGCGAGGTTGCTAATTACAGTTTTGACGTTCGTGAGTAGCTGATCCCTACTGTCAGCATTTACAATTGCACAGATGTCATCGGCATACATTACAAAATCAACAATTGGTGAGTCGAATGGAAGGTCATTCATTAGGATAAGAAATAATGTATTACCTATATTGGATCCTTGCGGCACGGATCGGTCACCTATTTCACTGAGGCCTGACTTCGAATTATTAACGTCAGTAGACTGAGCCCTGTCATGTAAAAACGACGCAACTAACTTTAACACTATGCCTCTTATGCCGTAATGTTCAAGTTTGCTTGCGATGAGACTGTGGTCTACTAGATCGAAAGCACGTGATAAATCAAAGAAAACAGCAGCTACGCGCTTCTTATTTTCCAGGTGGTCCAAGACCATTCGTACCGAATGTCTAGCAGCACTGGACGTGGATTTACCCACTTGATAGGCGTACTGCTGCTCGCAAAGCGCTTTGTTTAATGTTAAGAATTTGGTTAATCGATCACACAGCCCCATCTCAAACATTTTCGACACAGCCGGGACTATCGAAATAGGTCTGTAACTTTTTTGCTCTTTTTTAGGACCCTTGCCCTTGTAGACCGGCGCTACCTTTATCTTTTTAAGCGAGATAGGGTAAATACCAGCACATGCTGACTTATTAAACTGATGACACAGAGCTTGTAGGAAGTTAATAGGCATATATAATAACGCAAAATATATGTAGGCAAGCCATAAATGTCCTTCGTGCTTTTAGACTTTATCTTTTTGATTATGACCTGAAGTTCCCCTACGGTGAAAGGTGAAAAAAACATTGTTTTTCCCACCTGCGGGACGCTCCTACGCAATAAAGTAGTTGCATTAATGATATCAGGTCTCTGTGGCGTATCGCGCACGACAGACAGGTAGTATGCGTTGAGTGAGTCAGCGAGCTGCGCGTCCGAGCCGGCCGGGCCGCACACGGCATGCCGCAAGACGCCCAGCACGTCGCCCCCCCGCAACCCCTTGTTGGTCTGAGACTTGACCATACGCCACAGAGATTTTGAAGTGTTTGCTGCATCAGTAATTGACTTATTGAGGTAGAATTTCTTTACCCTCCTTAGCAGACCATCGTGTTTACATTTGCAGGTAAGGTATAAGTTACGCAGTTCCTCATTTGCTTACGCCATGCATTTAACTTAACAAAAAAAAACAACTAAGCATGCTCGTAGGTAACTATTTTTCTTTAAAGTTTCCTTTTATCTCTCGTCGACGGTGACTCGCTAATTTGGTAATTTCTCATCTGTCTCTGCCTTTAGCGGTTTGTGAGACAGAGCAGACATAATTTCTGGTTTTCCTCGGTATCGATATGTTCTGATATCTTTATTACAAATCGGTCTACAGTACTCACCGTGAGTTTTTCGGAACTTAGGGTGGTATTCCACTTTTCTAAGATCTTTGTCCAATGTGCATTGCGTCTCACTCACTCTTCAAGCAAAATGTGAGACGCAAATACATTTGATCAAATATCTTGGACAGAAATTACACATAAGACAAAATACCACCCTTATGTACAGAATATTTACCGTTAGCTTTTCGATGAAGCAAAACATCGTGAGGAAACCGGTCTAATCCCAATAAGGTCTAATTAGTAGTAGGCGGTCGCTTTCGTAAACCTATGCCAAATCTTGGGAGTAGGTGTCATAGCAGACCCCGGGCTTTGGGGCACAACCGGGAATAACGCAAGGAGAAATGATGATAGTACTTTGACTTGTAAATGCAATTTTTTATAATAATCATTACCTATTGTTATTGTCTTTAACGCTTCTCGAAAATGTTTTGCACGCCTGCTCGCAGGCTGAATGTACTGGACTATTATATTTTATTTTTAACACCTATGTTTGCGTCTATACAAGTAAACTCCTTCATACGGCAAAGTTGACCCAATTTCACGCTAGATGTCGCTGTTACGTTCGTGAAACATGCGACCGTTATGTCGACCTAGAATGTATGTGTGGTCGAGGCGCATTATTTGCAAATTTTCTCTGCTGGTTGGCCCTCTGCGGCCAACACACGCCAAAGTCAACACTGAGCAAAAGGGCCCTGCGTGGCCCCGGCTTATATAAAATCCAACCAAAAAAAAAAAAAAAACTTGCTAATTTTCGAAACTCGCAAGGGAATCAAAACCTACAGGGTATTTCCCGTAAACTCAGAATCTTGAAATTTGGTACAAAGCAAGCAACGTCTTATATCACAGATGAAGGAAAACATGCGAAAACCGTAAATATTTAGTACTGAAAATATATGTCCAGTATAAACTGACACGCATACTAATATGTTAATACTTAGTGAGTGTCAGTTTATAGTGGACATGTTTCTATTGTACGGGGTGGTGCGGAACCCTCGGTGCGCGAGTCTGACTCCCACTTGACGGGTTTTTATTTATTTTCCGAAAACCCCTGACATTTCCTTTTTCCGGCCGCATTCCTGACACATGTCTAAAATTCCTGACATCAGGTCACCCTAGAGTAGTGCGTGTTCGGAAGCGCGGATATCATGTTTTTTAATTTAAATTTTTTGTGCGCTAAAATAAATAAAAAAGTAATAGCTGAATTCCCTCAAACATGATATTGCCGATTTTTAAAACCAATTTTAATATGTTTAGATGTTGTGCATAATTTGTTAGGATTTTTTTAAGTGTATTTTAGACCTATGTTCGTGATTTTTTTCTATCACGGGAAAGTCAAAAACTATGATTCGAATAGCTGTTGTCCCTCGAGAAAGGCCTCAAGATTGCTAATTAAATTTAGGGCAGCCGTATTATAATCCAAACAAAAGCTACAATTTTTAAAAATCCGTTTTGGAGCTCACGTTGCCTTTCAAGTAAGATTCTACCCTTTCCCGTGATTTAGCTTTCCGCTGAATGTGTGACTTTTGTTGACAGTTAGGAGTATAATCACCTGTGTAACTGCATTCCGAGCAAAATAAATATGTTTGAATGTTTCCTTACCATAAGGAATGTGTGCAGCTTGAGTTCCTCAGCCTTCGGCCGCTTGTCGGGGTCGTGGGTGAGGCAGAGCCGCGAGAACTGCCGGCCCTCCTCCGAGAGTGTGTCCGGTATGTGCGGCCGCCCGCCCATGCCGACCACGAACATTATTTGGTAGTTGCTGTCGTATTCGGGGAACGGCCGCTAAGGAGGGAAATACACACTTAACAGAGTTTCGATCAAAGTGGAAAATTGAAAAATTCGATAAAATTCAAGAAATTGCTTTGTATAAAAAAAAAAAACCGGCCAAGTGCGAGTCGGACTCGCGCACGAAGGGTTCCGTACCATTACCTATAAAAAAATATTCTGTGTTTTTAGTATTTGTTGTTATAGCGGCAACAGAAATACATCATCTGTGAAAATTTCAGCTGGAATTATCACGGTATCAGTGAGATACAGCCTGGTGACAGACAGACGGACGGACAGCGGAGTCTTAATAATAGGGTCCCATTTTACTCTTTGAGCACGGAACCCTAAAAAGTAAACAGCTTGTACCTTATGAATACATCAAACTAGTTTTTATGTTGCTAAATTCGTCGATGTAAGAACTCAAAAGAAAAACGGCAGTTTTAACTTTGGACGCATAGATTCATAATAATATTTTCATAATTCAGATTGACGAATCCAGCAACGTAAAAACTAGTTTGATCTATTCACAAGGTAAGTACTTAAATACAAAATACAGTGTGTCGTGGCCTACTATTTAAAACATCTACTGTTAAATTTAAATATTCTCAATTATTTACCAATGCTCACTAGCGAGCACGTGAACGGGCTCTTAGTGTGCGGCAGAGTGACTGCGTTTAGGGTGTATGCAGACTTCGTTTTTTTCCCTACTGCCGTCTAGGTACTACTGTAAACATGGTAGTCCACGCGTCGACGGCGCGTTCAAAAAGGGCATTTTATAAATTCGTGTACCCAATTAGCGTGAGTTGTTAAGGGGGTTCGATTGCCATACAAAACGTTATTTGACATTCGTAGGCTAACGGCGTGATATTTTAAGAAACTTATGTAACAAACTTTCATAAATTGGCTTCCCATTTGCGCCAAATTCCCCCTTTCCTAGAATAAACTTACATAAACTAGATTAATTTGAGAAATTGGTTTGTCACGTGATATTTTGGGAAAACTATTTTTCTCAAATTAATCTAGTTTATACAAGTTTATTCTAGGAAAGGGGGAATTTGGCGCAAATGGGAAGCCAATTGATGAAAGTTTGTTACATAAGTTTCTTAAAATATCACACCGTTAGCCTGCGAATGTCAAATAACGCTTTGTATGGCAATCGAACCACCTTAAACAAAAATTAACTCAGTGTCAGTTTTGTGACGGAAATTAAGCATTCGAATTGTGTGAAAATTAACTTGTTTCACATTTAAATACCGTGTTAATGCACATCATTTATAAATTGAATAGAAAAAGTTAGTTTTTATACAAACTGAATGAATACATAATTATCGTCACAAAACTAAAACTGAGTTAATTTTTATTAGGGTTCCGTACTCAAAGAGTAAAACGGGACCCTATTACTGACTCCGCTGTCCGTCCGTCCGTCCGTCTGTCTGTCTGTCACCAGGCTGTATCTCACTGATACCGTGATAGTTCCAGTTGAAATTTTCACAGATGATGTGTTTCTGTTGCCGCTAAACAAAAAATACTAAAAACCGGCCAAGTGCGAGTCGGACTCGCGCACGAAGGGTTCCGTACCATTATCAATAAAAATATTTATTTTATTCGGTTTTTAGTATTTGTTGTTATAGTGGCAACAGAAATACATAATATGTGAAAATTTCAACTGGAACTGTCACGGTATCAGTGAGATACAGCCTGGTGACAGACAGACAGACGGACGAACGGACGGACAGCGAAGTCTTAGTAATAGGGTCCCGTTTTACTCTATGAGTACGGAACCCTAAAAACAGAATAAAATAAATATTTTTATTGATAATGCTACGGAACCCTTCGTGCGCGAGTCCGATTCGCACTTGGCCGGTTTTATTTAACAACTCACGCTAATTGGGTAGGTACACGAATTTTTAAAAATGCCCAAAAACGCGGTGTGCAAAGGCACTTAGTGGCCGTAATGTGCGGATGGTCTTAAAGCTGAAACCACACTGTGCCTTTTTTCATTCAACAAGGGCACGCTATCACTCTCAGTCTTAGTAATAACCCTCCTCTTCTTTGGCAGTTGGGTAAAAATAAGTGTAACAGCAATATGACGCACGCCTGTTTTTCTTTTTTTTTTTTTATACCACGTCGGTGGCAAACAAGCTTACCTGATGGTTAGTGGTTACCGTAGCCTATGGACGCTTGCAAGCCCTGGACTTACATGCGCATTGCCGATTTTTCAAGAATTTATACACTCCTTTTTTTGAAGAACCCCATACTGTAGTCCCTTGGGAAAACCTCGGCAGGGAGCTCGTTCCACAACGCCTGTGAACTTCATGAACACCTCGGGCGCCATGTACGCTGCAAGTGCAAGTATTAGTTACCTTTCCGGACGCCATCTCTGTGACGACGCAGCCGAGCGACCACACGTCCGTGGCGCGCCCGTGCCCGTCCGGCTTCATGAACACCTCGGGCGCCATGTACGCTGCAAGTGCAAGTATTAGTTACCTTTCCGGACGCCATCTCTGTGACGACGCAGCCGAGCGACCACACGTCCGTGGCGCGCCCGTGCCCGTCCGGCTTCATGAACACCTCGGGCGCCATGTACGCTGCAAGTGCAAGTATTAGTTACCTTTCCGGACGCCATCTCTGTGACGACGCAGCCGAGCGACCACACGTCCGTGGCGCGCCCGTGCCCGTCCGGCTTCATGAACACCTCGGGCGCCATGTACGCTGCAAGTGCAAGTATTAGTTACCTTTCCGGACGCCATCTCTGTGACGACGCAGCCGAGCGACCACACGTCCGTGGCGCGCCCGTGCCCGTCCGGCTTCATGAACACCTCGGGCGCCATGTACGCTGCAAGTGCAAGTATTAGTTACCTTTCCGGACGCCATCTCTGTGACGACGCAGCCGAGCGACCACACGTCCGTGGCGCGCCCGTGCCCGTCCGGCTTCATGAACACCTCGGGCGCCATGTACGCTGCAAGTGCAAGTATTAGTTACCTTTCCGGACGCCATCTCTGTGACGACGCAGCCGAGCGACCACACGTCCGTGGCGCGCCCGTGCCCGTCCGGCTTCATGAACACCTCGGGCGCCATGTACGCTGCACACACAATTACATACATTGTTTAATGGTACATTGTGTTACTCAATTGTACCCCAGAGGAAACAAAAGGAAGAAAGGCCGACCATTAAAAAGATGGGATGATGACATAACCCAGGTTGCTGGAGTAACATGGAGCAGAGTGGCACAGTATAGGAAGGAGTGGAGAAGGTTGGAGGAGGCCTTTGCCGATTGGCAAACTGACGCACAGAAAATAAGAAAGTGTGATATATTAGAGTAATTAAGAAAGTGTGTCTGAAATAAAAGGCTATATAAAAAAAATATATAAATAAAAATTGAGAGGGGTCTTGACCCCCGTTCCGGGTCATTCCTGGTGCAACGTCTGTCCATCGCGATTCAGCGCGGCAACGCGGCGAGCGTGATGGCCACCTTTCCACCGGGGGTGGTGAGGGGCGGGCTTTTTGACTAACTTAATAATTTATTATTGACACTCATTGTACCTTTTTATTTTTATTTTTTATTTTTTAACGGCCTCCGTAGCCCAGTGGGTAGTGACTCTGCCTACGAAGCTGGAGGTCCCGGGTTCGAATCCCGGTCAGGGCATTTATTTGTGTGTTTATCACGAATATTTGTTCCTGAGTTATGGATGTTATAAATGTATATAAGTATCTATATGTATTTATCTATTATATATATCATCGCCTAGTACCCACAACACAAGCCTTACTGAGCTTACCGTGGGCCTAGGTTGATTTGTGTAAGATTGTGTCCCATAATATTTATTATATTTATTTATTTATTATTTATTATCTAACTGTGTAATTGACTTATGTTGAAATAAAAATAAATAAAAACATTGTTTAATAAGAGGCGTGAGAGGAATAATGCAAACGAGAGCCTATCAGAAGCCCGACGCCGGAGGCGGAGGGCTTTTGATGACTCGAGTTTGCAATATTCTAACTCCCGTGTTATACACAATGTTTTTCATCACATTCACCAATCAAAAATTTATGAAATTGACAACTTCACTTCCAGATCAGTGCGATTGGAGCGCGTAGCTTCAACATTTCAACCAATTACAGAGCAGTATTCTTGCAGCGCATGGCCTACTCGATTTTATTTTCAACCAATCACAGAGCAGAATTCTTGTAGCGCGCGGCCGTCTAGATTTGCTTAAACCAATCAGATCACACACAAGCTCATTACTCCCTTGGGAGCTGTAAAATACCATTATTACCGTGGGAACAATTTAGGCTATTGTCCTTCTGTACAAAGGCATGGAATAACACCATTTATGAGCAATTGTGATGAAAACATCATTATCATCGTCATCATCATCAAATTTGACGAGTTTCCGTCAAATAGGACTTTATTTCCCGTAAGAATTACAAGAATTCACATACATAAGAAATGAAAACTAAAACTAAGCATACAGTGTTCAAAAATAAGGTAAGTACCTACACAGTGTTACAGGCTAGTAGTTAAAAGCGTAAAAGTCGTTCTTGGGAAATTGTATAAAATTCATCATGCTCCTAGCGTTATTCACGTGTGTGCCCCTAAAGGAGCCCGGGGTCCGCTTTGACACCTAATCCCAAGATTTGGCATAGGCACTAGTTTTACGAAAGCGACTGCCATCTGACCTTTCAACCCAGAGGGAAATTGTATAAAATTGTACAATAATATTCCAGAACACATTACCGAACTTACCGACTCTAAATTCAAATCTGTCGTAAGACAGACACTTATTATCAAAAGCATATTATGATATTTGGCAGTGATCAAGTCCTGCGCTAGAAATCTATCGCAAAACAAGTAAACAATAGCTTTCTACTGTACAATGTAATTTTATAATACTCTGATACTGAATTTATATATTGTATACTCAAATACTGTGTTGAAAAAATAATACCTCGCCGAGTTCTTCTCGAAGCAGAGGTTTTCTTTCCGAGCCGGTGGTAGTTTATCGACATTCATAGGTGCATGTTATATGCCTAAATTGAAGAATAAATCACTTTGACTTTGAAGACATGCAGCGAATGTAGGTTTCTGGGTATCACGGTGGATTCGAGCCTAAATTGGAAACTCCACGTTGATAGACTCTGCGACAGACTGAGTGGTGCAGCTTTTGCCCTACGAAAACTAAAACCCCTTATATCAAATGATGCACTAAAGTCTGTTTACTATGCTCATTTTCACTCTTTGATGTCGTACGGTGTAATAATATGGGGAAACACGACAGATGCGAAACGAGTACTAGTACTACAAAAACGAGCAATACGTACTCTGGTCGGAGCAAAACCAAGGCACTCGTGTAGAGACCACTTCGTGACGCAGCGCATCATGACCCATTATTCCCTCTATATATATGAAGTGATAATGTTTGTTAGAAGTAATCTTTCGCAGTTCAGTCGGGTAAATGTTACGGGCATACACATTCGCTCAACGGGACGTCTGCTACCAGTTCCCCGTCGAATGGCCCTAGCAGAAAAAAACCCACGCGTCATAGGCCCCACGTTTTATGAACATCTTCCTGCCGAAATACGAAATGATCTATGTGACCAAACATTCAAACACCGATTGAGAAAATTTTTGTTGAATAAGCCATTCTATTCTGTAAGCGAATTTATGGATCACAAACCTGGAATTTAGTAATTAAAACTTTGTGACTTTAGTACCTATTTGACGATCCACTGCCGGTGATAATATTTCTGACATGATTATGAGTATTGCTCTTAAATTTAAAATGTACCTGTTCTTGACTATTCAAATAATTTTATTGACATATGTATCTATTTGCTTTTTGACGATCATAATAATGACTTCATGTAAATTAACATACTAATTTAATTTACAATGTAATCTTACTATGAAATAAATGAATCAATCAATCAATCAATATACCATCATCATCATCATATCAGCCGTAAGACGTCCACTGCTGGACATAGGCCTCCCCCAAAGAGTGCCAAAATGACCGGTCCTGCGCCACCCACATCCAGCGGACTTCCGCGACCTTTACCAGGTCATCAGTCCACCTTGTGGGGGGCCTACCCACGCCGCGCCCTCCGGTACGTGGTCGCAACTCGAGAACCTTTCCGCCCCAACGGCCATCGGTTCTACGTGCAATGAGTATACCATATTAAAAATCAATGTGGATAGAAAAGTATTACAATAATAATTGCACTAAGCAGTCGGATGCCTTCGTTGCGGTAGGCCCTCAGCTTCTTTTTATAAAACTTCGGAAACGCTCCGTTAGTATGGAATTTGTAGGGATTACTATGTTGTGAATCACAATCTAACAACGTCCTTATTGTTAGTTAATAATAATAATGATAAAATGGCGTAGGGATGTGACGGCCCCATCGCCCACCAGATTTCTGGTGCAATCAGTCAACGTAAGGCAGCTTGTGGCGGGCTGTTAGGGAGTAGCGACCCTACGTACCTGAGTGCTCCTGGGGGTGTCCTGTGGTAAGGCTTAGCCGATCGGGTGGTTGGTTGGACAGGCCCCCCACCTCTGGCTTGCCTTAACTGGCTGTCCAGAGTGGAGTCGCAAGAGCTGTTGCTCGAGGGTAGATGTGGACACCTAAGTGGCGAGTTGGCTATATGTTTAAAGTCCAGTGCCACCTCTCTACCCCCCCAGCCTCTCTGACTGGTGTTGCCCTTAGGCCATTTTTTAATGTCGCTATTAATAGGGGCCCATGGCGAGTCACCGTCTGCCAGAGATAAAAAATGAGACAGTTTATTAGGCAGGCGTCCGATGTTTCACCCAAAAGCCCAGCCACTAGTCCATCATTTTCACCCAATAACCCGTTTTCTTTAGATTCATTCAACCAGCAATAGCCTCTATACACCCCAGCGGGTGCTGTCTCTGTGTGCGTCCCATGACACGGGCAGGGACAGCATCCGCTCGGTGTACTCCTTGCATTTCATTAAATTGTCAAAAGGGCCTCTACCTGTTGGCTCAGTTGGTACTTTGTAGGTACCTAGCCCCACGCACGCCTCCCAAAGGTCCGGGACATCATTGTCCCGTGAGCGGGAAAGACATACATAATAATAATAATCTTTATTGCTTACTTTCTTAAGTTATGATGAATTTAAAAATCTTAAAATAGCAAACATAAATGAACGCTTGATAGTTTTCGAGTATTTTCGTAATGTTTATTTGTTGCTAATGAAAATAACATTTAAAGTTACATTACACGGCATAAAAAATTTAAAGTTCCAAATAACTCTTACTTATCGAAGAGTTGCATGATAATGTGCTAAAGCCATTAATAGCTTATTTACAGCTAGAGTTCAGACTAACTATTTACTAGGTATTTTAGTTTAAATACATTCACATATTTTTTTACAAAACGAGGCTTAATTACATATTAAAATGGACTTATTTATTAGAACATCTCTGAGGTTAAGTAAAAATAATGTGTGTGAATCGTGACAGTTTACATTAATATTATGAACTTACATTCCGTTTACTGCATCACTGATGAATAATAACTTGGTTGGTTACAAGGTGAGGCCTTAGAATAATAACGCATAGAAGGATAGTTTCATACGGCCGACGCGCCAAGCGTGAGGCATAAAATGGATTCATGTAGTTGTGATCAACTCGTATTCACACGCGCCAATACGCACACAAACGCACCAATTTTGTTCCACCGATCGCCGTACTGGGCCATTTATGGCCGAGTTTAGGTGGCCTCACCGTTGCACGTGAACTGCGTTTCTAGGCGTTATTATTCTAAGGGTGAGGCGTAGTCATAGTTGTTACTTGACATATACCTACCTATATTTTCACTGTTGTCAAATACCCAATATGGAACATTACGCAAAACTCTTCGTAGGTAGCGACACTAGCAGCGTTGACATTGTATCTCGTTCCCACTTGCGGTATTGTCTATGCAAGCATCCTTGTCACTCATTTGGCAATCAATTGTGCATGTGTGTGTGAAACTATATTCCTATACTGTTTTACTATTAGTGCAAAGACTACAATATACATACTGAAATAGACAGGCAAGTCGACCAAATTGAGAAGGCATTTAATGCTTGCGTATACAGGCGCCATCTCTTCTGCAATACTTAAAAAAAACTTTTCTTTGAATGTACAAAACATACAAAAAGTGCGTCGGTCACAGGGTTTGAACCCCGGCTCATCGACTCCTAATAAATAAACCGCCGTCTGTACCCTTAGGCTACTGATGTCTTATGACAATACGGCGAATTATGAAATACCTTGTCAGCCTAGCCTAGCAATCGCTAGAGCTTCCAGAGAGTTCGCCACCTATCAAGTAGGTGACACTATTTTCAATAAGAAACTGGATTTGCATTAAGTTCTAAGTTCGCATAGCATGTATTAGTGGTATTGCTGTCCCTGGCGGCAGAACATTGCAGTAATGTTCCCTATTACACTAACTGGCTTCTTACCGGAAATGAAGCGTTCATAGCCCGGCGGCGCCTGCGTATCGGAAACGATAACGCAGGTCAAGCAAAGACGGCAGGGGTCAGTCTTTGGATGGGTGACCGCCTGTTTGAGTGGTTACTATAAATGAGCGCTTCCGTGCTTTGGAAGGCACGCTAAGCAGTTGATCCCGGTTGCTGTCTATGACAGTAGTCGCTAAGCCGAGTTAGAGGCCTTCGGGCGCCTTAAGAACCTCTAACAGTCGAGTTGCCCACTCACTTGACGAAGGGGGGACAACTGTCACTCGCGTCCGCAGGAGCTACCTACCACAACCCTGCACGTGTCCCCTGGGTGGTACTAAAAAGTGACAAACTCAAAGGCCAAAATAATAATTGCCATACGATTAAATAAATAAACCGGAAATTCGATTATATCTGGCTTGCTACTAACTCTGGCCTATAAACCTATTAGACCTCTTTACAACTACATCGCGTACGAGGGTGAAACAAATATGTTGCGCATGATTGTGTATGATGCGCAATAGACAGCCACATTTTCACACTTATTGGCGACAACAGGGGATCACTACCCTCGGCAATGTGGAATACGACGCGAGAAGACAGGAGTTGCCATGGTTACGTCTGATCACTTAATTAAAAAGGTGATTTTATGAGTTTATTCATATTCAAATTCATTTATTCGTAATTAATAAATATTACATGTCTAAAATTTAGAAAAAAAATTTTATTAGCTTTACACAAAAAGTGTACGTACAAATAATACATACCTACTAGTTACAAATGCAATAATAGTTAAATATATTCACACAATGTTTATAAATTCGTCGAAGATAGAATGTGTGCTCGTTTAAATCCATCCATACACGGCATTGTTGGTAATTTAACCCCTTTTTTATGTGTCATCTTCTAAGTATGTTAGAAGTCGATGTTGTTAATTGTTCTATGAAACATTGTAATTTAGTTACCTGGCGAACGGAAGAGAATAACAATAGGGAACATTACTGCAATGTTCTGCCGCCAGAGGCAACACTACCACTAATAGTAAACCAGTATAGGAATATAGGGATTCACACACACATGCACAATTGATTGTCAAATGAGTGACAAGGATGCTTGCATAGACAATACCGCAAGTGGGAACGAGATACAATGTCAACGCTGCTAGTGTCGCCACCTACAAAGAGTTTTGCGTAATGTTCCCTATTGGCCGACATCGACGGAGTACAGACGGGTGCAACTTATAGATCGATCAACGTTAACTATGGCGCCGCGGTAACTGTCATTCTATTTATTTGCCTGAGATATAGGACAATCCTCAAGTTCAAAATATGGAGCTTGTGGGTCTGCTAGAAGTACCTCACAATTACAATGATCATGACAAGTCAAAAAGTATGTCAGTGACAAAACTAAGGAACTTTGACTGGCAATAGTTTTTAAACTAAAAGTTCAAATTGAATGTTATTGACAATATATGTAAGCCATATTATGCCTTATATTATATGTTACTGAAAATTCAGGGTTCTGGCTTCAGCCCGCACAAAATTACAGGATGTTGAAAATGGCCTGAATGGCTTCGAGAAAAGGATGGTACGGCCGTGCCTCTTCGTTTTGCTCGACTTGGCGGGGGCACTGCCGTGCCCCCAGATGTAGTATTCACTATTCGTCAATAATCGCTAAATAGGACAAACAATCACCACAAACTTTAATGTTACAGCGTCAAAAAAAAATAATTATATCAGGGACAATAGGTTGGTTTTTGTACGATTGTTGACGATGTACAGTCAGCAGCAGAAGTAGCTAAGCGGGCCGGGTGTTCAAAATGACCTACACACGCTCTTAATTTCTAAGGAAAAAGTCATTTGCAGGTCATTTTGAACACCCGACCCGCTCAGTTACTGCTGCTGCTGACTGTAGTACTGTACGACGATGCGTTTGATTTATTTTATTGGTAGTATTGGTACAGTCACCGGCATAAATATCTGATGCAACAAAGGCCGCAAAAATATCTGATGACAACTATTTTCCTAGCGCCGTAAGAGCGTGTCAGATATTTTTGCGGCCTTTGATTCATCATATATTTATACCGGTGACTGTACAAACAGTCTAAACGATTTGTGGGATTCTTGCTCCCCGCTGGAATTTGCAAGGGAGCATTGCAAAAATTTGAATGAACTTGACTCGAACGTACGTTAACCAACTATAAATAACCTACTGACCTTATACAATCTAAGGAAGCATAACGCTAGCTAGTTGCAGACTACGATCAGCGCCATCTACCGCCGAATCTTGTATCTCTATATTATGCATTGTACCTACGCGCGTTTCACTCAATAAAAATGAAGCGAAACTACCTAAATCATAACACGCCTAATACCACCACCACTCGTACTCGTGTTGTGCTCGCAGATGACTAGTTACAACACGAATACGAGAGATGGGTACGAGAGGTAGGAGATGTCTACTAAAAACTATTGAAAACAGAAGGGGAAATATGTTGGGGCACCTGATACGACATGACAATAGGCTTGTTGCGTGGTGTTAAAATTGATAACGTCGTGTTGCTATATGAATAGTAAACCATCGAATGATTGTAATAAAGTATAAATTACAAAATGTAATTCAAATCATAAAAAGATATGAACCTTGAAAGTTTAGAAAAAAAAGTTTTTTTATTTATTGTCCAAGAGTAAATTTAAAGGCACCAATAGAACCCTTACGCTTTTATAGAAACAAATTTGTGACTATGGACCTAAACGCAGTATTTTGCGACCGAAACAGCAATTTACTTCATTTTCCATGCAACGGTTAGTACAAATTGCACGGTGTGACGTCATACTTTAAAGCCAATCCGAGGTCCGTATTTAACTCGATTTTTTGGGTATTAATGTCCTTTAAATGTAGTTGCTTCCATACAAACATTTGTTCATCTACTCTACAAAAACTGGTTCGAATGGCATCGTAAACAAATTTAAGGTCACAAGCCCACAGGCTATATCAGTGTATTGCATGTCTGTGCCCCCTGCCGATGGACCAGGACCTTTGAAGACTTCCTTCAACCCGGAGAGCCTGTCTACGCGCTGTCTACGCTGCCCGCTGAAGGTTCGTCGCTTCACATTAACGTTAACAGTAGTGTAGGTAACTATGTACATTAAACTTAGGACAAACTTGCGACTAGTACAGCGACATCATTTTATGATCATTGTTGCAACTTTTAAAACTGGAAAATGTAAGTATGTTGGTCAAAAATCAGTACTACTAGCGCCGTCTGTTGGCGAGTAGCTTTAGACTATGTAAATAAACATTAACCTTTAGTAGTGTAGGTAACTATGTACATTAAACTTAGGACAAACTTGCGACTAGTACAGCGACATCATTTTATGATCATTGTTGCAACTTTTAAAACTGGAAAATGTAAGTATGTTGGTCAAAAATCAGTACTACTAGCGCCGTCTGTTGGCGAGTAGCTTTAGACTATGTAAATAAACATTAACCTTTACAGTAGTGTAGGTAACTATGTACATTAAACTTAGGACAAACTTGCGACTAGTACAGCGACATCATTTTATGATCATTGTTGCAACTTTTAAAACTGGAAAATGTAAGTATGTTGGTCAAAAATCAGTACTACTAGCGCCGTCTGTTGGCGAGTAGCTTTAGACTATGTAAATAAACATTAACCTTTAGTAGTGTAGGTAACTATGTACATTAAACTTAGGACAAACTTGCGACTAGTACAGCGACATCATTTTATGATCATTGTTGCAACTTTTAAAACTGGAAAATGTAAGTATGTTGGTCAAAAATCAGTACTACTAGCGCCGTCTGTTGGCGAGTAGCTTTAGACTATGTAAATAAACATTAACCTTTACAGTAGTGTAGGTAACTATGTACATTAAACTTAGGACAAACTTGCGACTAGTACAGCGACATCATTTTATGATCATTGTTGCAACTTTTAAAACTGGAAAATGTAAGTATGTTGGTCAAAAATCAGTACTACTAGCGCCGTCTGTTGGCGAGTAGCTTTAGACTATGTAAATAAACATTAACCTTTACAGTAGTGTAGGTAACTATGTACATTAAACTTAGGACAAACTTGCGACTAGTACAGCGACATCATTTTATGATCATTGTTGCAACTTTTAAAACTGGAAAATGTAAGTATGTTGGTCAAAAATCAGTACTACTAGCGCCGTCTGTTGGCGAGTAGCTTTAGACTATGTAAATAAACATTAACCTTTAGTAGTGTAGGTAACTATGTACATTAAACTTAGGACAAACTTGCGACTAGTACAGCGACATCATTTTATGATCATTGTTGCAACTTTAAAAACTGGAAAATGTAAGTATGTTGGTCAAAAATCAGTACTACTAGCGCCGTCTGTTGGCGAGTAGCTTTAGACTATGTAAATAAACATTAACCTTTACAGTAGTGTAGGTAACTATGTACATTAAACTTAGGACAAACTTGCGACTAGTACAGCGACATCATTTTATGATCATTGTTGCAACTTTTAAAACTGGAAAATGTAAGTATGTTGGTCAAAAATCAGTACTACTAGCGCCGTCTGTTGGCGAGTAGCTTTAGACTATGTAAATAAACATTAACCTTTAGTAGTGTAGGTAACTATGTACATTAAACTTAGGACAAACTTGCGACTAGTACAGCGACATCATTTTATGATCATTGTTGCAACTTTAAAAACTGGAAAATGTAAGTATGTTGGTCAAAAATCAGTACTACTAGCGCCGTCTGTTGGCGAGTAGCTTTAGACTATGTAAATAAACATTAACCTTTACAGTAGTGTAGGTAACTATGTACATTAAACTTAGGACAAACTTGCGACTAGTACAGCGACATCATTTTATGATCATTGTTGCAACTTTTAAAACTGGAAAATGTAAGTATGTTGGTCAAAAATCAGTACTACTAGCGCCGTCTGTTGGCGAGTAGCTTTAGACTATGTAAATAAACATTAACCTTTACAGACGTCCAACGACGTCAACGCCGCGAAGCGTCGTCGACGTCGTTAAATACACTACCCGACAAAGTGTCAGTATTTTTGTATTAGATAGATAGATAGATAGATAGATTCATTTATTTCATTTTGAAAATTTACACGTCATTTTTATAAGTTAAAATAGCATGAATTCACAAAAAGATCGTCAGAGTGTATAAGAATAACAATAATATAAATATTCACATACAAATAAATCAAAATACAGTGCAAAATTAAAACAAACAAAACAATCATCATGCTCCTAGCGTTATTCCCGGTTGTGCCCCTAAAGGAGCCCGGGGTCCGCTTTGACACCGAATCCCAAGATTTGGCATAGGCGCTAGTTTTTACGAAAGCGACTGCCATCTGACCTTCCAACCCAGAGGGAAAACAAGACCTTATTGGGATTAGACCGGTTTCCTCACGATGTTTTCCTTCACCGAAAAGCTAACGGTAAATATTACGTACATAAGTTCCGAAAAACTCATTGGTACGAGCCGGGATTCGAACCCACGACCGCCGCTTGACAGCCGAATGCCTGAACCACTAGGCTACCGTAGCTTCAAAACAAACAAAACAATCATAATATTAAAAAGGTACAATGTCAAGGAAGTAATTTGTTTATTATAAACTTCATTATTGTATTTAGTAAATCAGTTAAGTGTGCGCTTACCGATTAGAATAAATAACGTTAAATGCATGTTAAATCTCATATCTAATCTTATGAGAAAATAAAGATCTTTATCTATCCAAATATCATAAACCCTCCATGATGTGTTCTAGAACCGCACATTATGACCACCATGAAAATATACTGTTGTGTTAGAACGACTTTCTTATCTGTAGAAGTGTTATTATTGCTAAATAATAACATCGATTTCGATACTATTATTTCATTCAAACTCGCTGACGCTCGTTTCATAAAACCACACTCGTATTTTAAGGCCTCTCATTATGTATCAGTTGTATAAACTACTATTCAACCTAAGAAGATTACTAGTGACCTGTCTGTATTTTCCTGAAACTTTTGGCCACTCTAATGGGCACATGTTAATGTTCAACACGAGATTACAGACGGTTCCGTGCAACCCCCCCCCACGTGCGGGAACGGGAGCGAGCCTACCTTGCGTGCCGACGTATCCCTGCAGCTCGCCGGCCGCGGTGGCGGTGGAGCGGATCTTGACCGCGCAGCCGAAGTCGCCCAGCTTCAGGCAGTGGCCCTCGTTTGTGAGGAATATATTGCCGCCTGGAACAAGAACACACTTCCAATACAATTGTTATTTATGATACAAGTGCGGAAAGTAGGTAATTCCCAACGAGTGGCGATGACCAAAAACACGACCGTCAGGGAGTGTTTTTGATCGACACGAGTTGGGAATTACCTATCCGCACGTGTATCATACAACATTTTACAATGCATCATGCGAGGAAATAAAAAAATATGCATGAAAGGTGAAATTTTAATTGTCACGAAATTTCATTATCGCACAGTATGCGGGAATATTGTACTGAAATCCATTCTCTGCCGGGCTGGTCAGTCAGGTCATAGGAAGTTGAAGGCCTAGGCCGGGAAGTATTTTTTTTTTTTAATTTCATTCCACAATTTGTGGCAATGGTCACGGAGTTCAGCTATGAAAATTTGTTTGATTTCTTGAAGTTTTTTTTATTTATTTCATTGCATGTTTCAGAAAAGCACTATACATGCCTAGCCGTGAATAGTACATTATTGCAGAGGCCGGGAAATTGCAATTCGTGGATAAGTAGATTTTGTCGGATGAAGCGAGCGAAGCGAAGCTGAATCCGACAATAGAGACGAATCCACGAATTGCCGTTCCCGCCGAGGCATATGTAGTGCTTTTCTCCAAAAATGCGAGGAAATCAAATAATATTTTCAATAATCTTAAAACAGCTAGTATGTCAATAACCTATCAAGTTCCCACCCAACTTATTTTTTTAAAGTATGTACACGGCATGACTCGTAGTGCCAGTTTCAATTTACATACCTACTTAAAATAATTAAAAACATTAGAATCGATCACATTTTAAAATGTTTACTTATTTTATTAAAGATTAAACGGGATTGAAATCTAAACGTATTTAAAGTTCGTTATGAATTTTATATCGATTAATATTTTTATTTCTTCGTTTCAAACTATTTGAGACATTTTTAAGAACGTCACTTCGATCGCTTACAAAACTAAGAGTCTTGTCTATGACTTTAAAAAATACAGAAAACGCGGGAAAACTTTAGGCACACTACAAACGAGCGCAATTTGTCACACCAACTTGCAATAGTTGGAAAGAGACAGCCATACATTTCTTTCATTCTAACAATAACAAGTTGTTGTGATAAATTGCTAGGCCTTGAAACGTACGAGCATTTGGCCGTTTGCAGTAATTTGCCTTAGTCAATTCATATGGTTAAAAGGTAAAAAACTATACAGTAAAGGATTTTCATACATTTTCCTGGCCGCTGAAGCTGTACAATAATGACTTTTAACTTTTTAAATTTGCGCTCGGCAGTAACGAGGAACTTCACGGACTATTTTTGCTACAGTAAGGCGGACATTTCCGAGCATATTGGAGAAAAGGGGCTTGCCCGGCTTCGTATCACTATCCGGCCTACCTACGGTCGGCCGTCTATACCTAGTACCTGCTCACCCGGCAAGCCCTTCTTTCCCGGCGGCTGCAGTAATGTACTATTATGTGACTGTAAATAATAAAGGGCACACGAGTGTTTTAATGCCTAATTATGTACATACACATACACTACTTTCCACCCACATATTATAAATCCTCAATGATGTTTTCGGGAACCATTAGAATAACCACCATTGCACCGCCATGGCCGACTAGATTTCAAATCATGAGATTTCCATAATAACATCGACGTTATAATGATTTTTCATACATTATAATAGCACAGATAAAACGCTGATGTTACGTTACTGGTTGCAATAATGGTGGCCATTAACTCATTATTAGTGTGCGGAGTATCGGTGGCAAATTTCACACCGAGAGTATAGGAGTCGGTTTTATGATAAACTTTTTAAGATTGAATGAATAAATTATTCATTTACCTAACGTACTTAGTATGACATTAATTAGGTACTCGTAAATTTCAAGCACTTATAACTATTTATTTTCATAATACGATTACAGGAACACCCAAATGTTATGTCGTAAATGTTTTGGGTTATTTTTGTAGACTAGTCCTAAAAAGACAAGTTTTTATAGACATGCTACCATGACATCGGTAGATGTAGAGCGATCATTGTCCACTCATAAATGGATATTCTATAAATTAAGAAACCGATTTACTCCGAAAAACCAGGAACAAGTGGCCATAGTCCATTCATTTTATAACATGGATACGCAGTTAACTGAAGACAGTGAGGAGGACCTTGAACACTTACTTCCAGTCACCAATTGTTATGTATAGTTCAATGGACTAGAAAATAATATGCAGGTATGGCAGGTATTACTTCTTAGTCTAATAATTTTATTTGAATAAAAAATGTGACTAATATTTTGATTAAAAAAAACATATTACCATTTCACAAACCTTGGTATAGGTAATGCTCGCAAGATGATTTATAGGAAGTATTATGCAAAATTAATCATTTAATAGTTATTCGTTTAATCATAAAAATTCTTAGGCGAGTCCATTTCCCTCTGTGTGAAATTTGCCACCGATACTCCGCACACTTCTCATTATATATGGTTTACGAACACATTACAGAGGATTTATGATATGGGTGTAGATAAATACAAATAATGTATTGTTTGAAAGTGAGTGATTTGTAAAAGGTCTCAGTATCGTTATTGTTCGTCACAATCAGCCAGAGTTTGGCACACACATTTATTCATTGCATGCCATTGAATTAATGTATTTTTAACATAGGAATTTTAAGAACATTATAAGAAAAATAAAAATGTCAATGTCATGCTACGTATGAATAGTAATGCGATGTCAATTATACAATACAGAATAAAAATAAATTACAAGTCACAGATAATGTATAGGTACAAGAATTTGGTCACATACGTGTCAGGAATTGTTAATTTCAAAATGTTCGTTAATTCCATAATACATTTGATGAATAACTCGTTATTTGTAATGTAATATATTCTTTTGAACTTACCAGCATTCATAAATAAGTTATTTAACTGGGGCTTAAATAGAAATAAGCACCAGTTATTTTGAATTCTGGTAAGTTCAATAAAATATAAATAATATAATACAATACAAATAACGAGTTATTCGTCATCATAAGCCGAAAGACGTCCACTGCTGGACATAGGCCTCCCCCAAAGAGTGCCAAAAAGACCGGTCCTGCGCCACCCGCATCCAGCGGACTTCCGTGACCTTTACCGGGTCATCAGTCCACCTTGTAGGTATAAAGTGATTTCACACTTTAAAATATGAAACAAATACAAAACACAATTTGCAACGTAGAGGTAACAACAGGCGGTTTTATTGTTAAAGAGCGATTTCTTCCAGACAATCTTTGGGTAGCGGAGAAATTGGGACAAAAATGTATTGAATAAGTAGTAGATTTTGATATGATGTGGTGTCTAGAGGATAACTCCAGCCAGGCCCCGTAGCATGGATGGCGTTATCACGCGATAAGTGACAGGATAAGAGCGTCGTCTCGTTCTATCGAACGGTGTCTGCCAGGGACGGATGCTCTATCTTGTCACTTATCGCGTGATAAGGCCATCCATGCTACGGGGCCTGGGCTAGAACATTAATGCATGCACTAAGTAACAAAGTTTTTTTCATACTGCGACACAGTAGCAAACAAGCAAACGTCCTGTCTGAACGTGAGCAGACACAGTAGTTTATATACGCTTAGGTACGACTGTTGTGACCCGGTTCACAAGGCTACCAGTTACAATGTAATAGTTATTTGTTATACAAGGGGGGAAAGTTGTTTTTTACCTGCGAGTGTTCATTTGAAACACGAGCTAGCGAAAGGATGATATGATTGACCACGAGCGAAGCGAGTGGTTCAAAAATAGAATCCTGAGCGTAGCGAGTGTTTCAACACACGAGACGTAAAATAACTTTTCATCCGTGTATAAAAAAAACAAATCTTTTTACCTCACTACAGCGAGGAAAGTAAGAAAAAGGGAAAAAAACAAGTAAAAAAAGCATAAATTACAAAATATACTTCAAACCATAAAAAGAGGACCTTCAAAGTTTAGAAAAATATGCAATCTTTTTAACGTCTAAGAGTAAATTTAAAGCAACCAATAGAATCCTTACGCTTTTATATAAACTACCTACTATGGACCTAAACGCAGTATTTCGCGACCGAAACAACAAATTGCAAACTGTGACGTCATACTTTTAAGCCAAATAGTATGAAGCGTCTTTGTCTCATGTTTTTGTGTATATTAGTTCTTTAACCTCTCCTATACCCAACCCCCCGTGAAATATGATACCTCTATTTACCGGGCCCGCATATACACGGCGGCGAAAATGTACACCGACGTATACCGAGGCCGCATATACACGGCCTGGGACTGGGTACTACCCTCACTGGAAATAAAACTATATTGAAAACAAAATAAGTGCTATATTCTATTGGGCTTTTTCTAATTCAAAGGCGAAGAAATTAAGAAGCAATAGGGAACATTACGCAAAGCTCTGCGTAGGGGGCGACACTAACACAACCCGTAAACAAACCGCCATGACGTACAATGTCATATTTATTTACCTAACAAACAATAACGAATAATTGATGAAAACGCGTTAAACTACAATCGTTTTATTATCATTCGTGTGTAAAATACCTGTACTGTGATATTAAAGTGGCATCCTATAGCTATTTAAAGGTGGATGAGGGTTTTTTTTTGCTTTACGACGTATTGCCGCTTCCCATAGTTTTCGTATCATCGTTTCCTTAGGACATTAATGATGCCCTTCATTCTTGCATCCAATTACGCAGCACTGATGCATTTTATTTATTGAAATATTTTCTTCACTATTTGATCCAGAGCTTTGAAGGACTGTTTACTAATTGTGTTAGTGCTGCACTCTGGCGGCAGAACATTGCAGTAATGTTCCCTATTGGTACCAACCGAAACTTCATTCTTCATAAAATCGACCAGTAGTAGCCAGTACAAAAACCGTTGGTCCACGTAGTGCGTCTCTACGACAGTGACCAAAAAAAAATTTTTTAAAAAGTGGTTTTTTGAAGTAATAAGGGATATAATTAATGTTTTTTATACAATTTATACCATATAGATGGTAAATACTCAACTTTCCGTGCTTTTAACATCCCTCGTTTAAAAAAAAATACGAAAATAAAAGTTGGGTTCGTACTTGCCGGTCCGTTACAAAAAGTGATATTTTATTGAAATTTTAGTGTTTATATGCAATTTTGCTGTTTGATATCAGTTTTTGATTAGTTTATTTGCGTAAAGATAAAAATACAAACCAGTGAGGTCTAATAATAACTTAACAAAAATAAGTCAAAATTGCGACCATGATGAGTGAAAAAAAAATTGGGTGCTTACGGTTTTTTTTTGAATGCAAAGAATATAATATATTTACAGGTAAGTCTTCTAGTAATTTACTATGGTTGATGCCCTATATCTTGAAGAATTCGAATAAATAAAATATCTTATAGTTACAATTCCAATTCTCGGGGGAGCCTCACCCCTAGGGAACGCGTCCCCAGGTGGCGGATAGGGGAATGCTCGCCAGATATGGAGGGTAGGGGCGAAATAAAATAGCTCCCGCGGACCAACAGGCCGGAGAAGGTCACTCCGTTATCAAACCCCTGCTGCGGGCTTCCCTGACGTATTTGGGGTAGAGGTCACAGTCAGTGCTGGATGTTGGGTTGGAGCATCTAGAAGAGATGTCGGCGGATGAGCCCATGATAGGGTCAACGGCGGCACTCAAGCCCTTGAAGAAGGGCCACAACCTTGGCGTCAGGTGGCAACCGGCCGTAAAAACAAAAAGCCAAAATACATCTTCTAATCATGCAAAGTACAAAAAGAAAAGGAACGATAACTACTAGGGCGTACCCCTTAAGCGACGACAGCAGCGACAGGAGTACTACGAATACTAGGGCGTACCCCTTAAGCGACGACAGCAGCGACAGGAATACTACGAATACTAGGGCGTACCCCCGAAGCGACGGCAACGTCAGCAGGGCCCCCCAACAAACACCCAAAGTGCGAATAGCAAGCTGGAACGTGGGCTCGATGACGGGACGAAGCGCTGAGCTGAGTGAGGCTTTATATCGTAGACGCATCAACATATGCTGCATCCAGGAAACGAGATGGAAAGGGTCAAAGTCACGGAATATCGGGCACAATTACAAACTTGTGTATCACGGCACACGCCCACAAAATGGAGTCGGGATAGCCTTAGATCAGGACTTCCAGGAGCGCATAGTAGAGGTGAACAGAATTAATGACCGACTGATGTCGATCAAGTTCGCCCTCGATGGCCAACCATGCATGAACGTAATATGTGCATACGCTCCACAAACCGGCTGCTCAAACGCGGACAAAGAACAATTCTGGGAAGAGATCAACGAACTAATGCGATCTATCCCAAGCAGCGAATCCAAATACATAGGCAGCGATCTGAATGGCCACGTTGGTGAGACAACAACAAACTACCAAAGAGTACATGGCAGCAGTGGATATGGCGACATCAACTCGCAAGGAGAGTGCATCTTGGATTTTGCCCTCACACACGACCTAGCAATTGTCAACACATTCTTCTCTAAGCCTTCAAAACACCTAATAACTTATAAAAGCGGAGGAACCTGCAGCCAGATAGACTACATTCTAGCAGACCGAGACCAGCTAAAAACTTTCAAAGATTGTAAAATTATCCCCGGAGAACCTTTAACATCACAGCATCGATTGCTAGTTGCTGAATTCGTAAGTCTCAGGCCAATCAAGGTGAGAAGAGTCAAAATCGTTAGGACCCGCTGGCAGAAACTAGAGCGGGAAGAAGGGCAGGAACTATGCAAAGACGTCGCTGAGTATATTCAATCGAAGGTGGAGTTGGAGGAGACCGTTAATGACATGTGGAGTAACTTCCAATCATACTGTAGCAAAAAAGCCAGAGAACACTTTGGTGTACGGCAACAAAGACACAAGTTGGTGGAACGAAGAAGTCAAAGAAAAATTGGAAGCTAAGAAAACACTATTTAAGCAATGGCAGGCTACCCAGGACCAACATGACCTGGAAATATACAAAACTGCGAAGAAAACTGCAAAGCGTGCTGTAGCACAAGCCAGAGCTATGTCCGAAGATGACTTTTATGCAAACCTCGAGACTGCCCCGAATGATAAAGATATCTTCAAACTCGCGAAACAAAGACACAGGAATAGTAAAGATACAAAATTCATCAAGTTTATTAAAAATGACCAAGGCCTCTTGCTGACATCCAACGAGGACATTAATAACCGATGGAAAGAGTATTATTCAAAATTACTCAATGAAAGCTTTCCGAGTGAGAAGCTTTACGAAATCCCAGCTATAGAGGGTGCAATAGCATGCATAACACCGGAAGAGGTATTCTCATCGATTCGGACGATGTCAAACAACAAGGCCGTTGGACCAGACGAGATTCCTGCCGAGTTCTGGAAGAGAATGGGAGACGATGGGGTCAAGTTCCTAACTAAGCTGTTCAACAAAATTTTGTGCGAGGGTATACCCGACCAATGGCGAAGAAGCTACCTAGTATCATTCTACAAAAATAAGGGCGACATTAGACTTTGTGGCAACTATAGAGCCATAAAGCTTATTTCACACACCTTTAAAATGTGGGAAAGGATTTTAAATAAGAGATTACTCAAACTCACAAACGTGTCTGAGAACCAATGTGGTTTCGTCGCAGGAAAATCAACAACTGACGCTATACACTCGATGAGAATTCTGATGGAAAAATTCAGAGCCAAAAGAACCGACTTACACATGATATTTATCGACTTGGAAAAGGCCTTCGATCGTGTGCCAAGGGAACTAATCTGGCACTCCGAGCACAAGGAGTACCAGAGCACTATATCCACCTCGTCAAAGACATGTACCGCGATGTCACAACGAAAGTGCGAAGCCCAGCTGGTATAAGCGAAGAGTTCGAAGTCAAAGTCGGTGTTCACCAGGGCTCGGCACTCAGTCCACTCCTGTTCAATCTCGTAATTAACCATCTAACGGTACAGATACAACGACCTCCACCATGGGACATTCTCTATGCTGATGACATAGTACTCACAAGTGAAGACCCCAGCATCTTACAGCGCATAGTGGAGCAGAGAAAAGACTGAGTATATGTATTGCAATTTTAGTAACACCAACACCCGTTCTCATGCCAACATTCTCCTGCAAAACCACCAGTTGAAAAAAGTAAGCAATTTCAAATACCTTGGTTCTATCATCTGTAACGATGGAGCAATAGACATGGATGTTACCCATCGTATAAACACAGGGTGGATGAAATGGAGAGAACTCACGGGCGTGCTTTGTGACAGTAAAATGCCAATTCGCATCAAGGGAAAAGTATACAGAACAGCGGTACGCCCAGCAATGACGCATGGAGCTGAATGCTGGCCTCTTAAAAAGCAGCAAGAAAACAAGGTACACTGCGCTGAAATGAAAATGCTTAGATGGGCCGGTGGCGTTTCGAGGCTGGATCGTGTAAGGAACAACCATATAAGAGGCAGTTTCAAAATAAAGCCTATTCAAGATAAACTAGCAGAAAGCCGATTGAGGAGGTACGGTCATGTGATGCGACGACCACCAGAGCACATGACCATAAAAGTCCTAGACATGACTGTTGCACCTCAGGGGCGAGGTAGACCCCGGTTAACCTGGATGGCAGTAGTGAGAAAAGACATGGAAGAGGGAAATTTAAGACCAGAGACGACCCAGGACCGACCGGCCTGGCGACGCATGATTAGAAGGGCCGACCCCAAGTAAACGGGAAGGAGCCAGGCAAAAGAAGAAGTTACAATTCCAAATCTTTATATCTTAGCGTATCTTTGGAGAGTGACAATTATTTTTCCTTCCTATCAAAGATCCATGGTTTTCTACATTGTAATATATTGTTATGATATTTTAATACAAACACAATGTAGGCCATTTCATGCCCTTGTAAAAAATGTAAACATTTACATTCCTAAGTATGAACACTTCAGTCATACGAGCGATAACGATGAGTCAAGTGTTTTGCTACCTGACACTCGAATACGCGCGGTACATGCGGGGGAGGCCACATTGGAGGGGAGTCGCAAAAAATTGCACGTATATATGCGGGCCCGGTATAGGACAGGTTGCTCCCATACAAAAATTTGTTCCTCTCTAAAAACTGGTTCGAATGGCATCGTAAAAAAATCCAACGTCACCAGCCTATTGTAAGTTATCATCATCATCATCATCATATCAGCCGAAAGACGTCCACTGCTGGACATAGGCCTCCCCCAAAGAGTTCCAAAGTGACCGGTCCTGCGCCACCCGCATCCAGCAGACTCCCGCGACCTTTACCAGGTCATCAGTCCACCTTGTGGGAGGCCTACCAACGCCGCGCCTTCCGGTACGTGGTCGCCACTCGAGAACCTTTCCGCCCGAACGGCCATCAGTTCTACGTGCAATGTGCCCCGCCCACTGCCACTTAAGTTTGGCGATTCGGAGGGCTATATCGGTTACCTTGGTTCTGCTGCGGATAGCCTCATTTCTGATGCGATCACGCAGAGAAACTCCCAACATAGCCCTGTCCATTGTAAGTTATAGCTTCGAGTAATGGGCTACAGCAGACTACCATGTATGATGAGAGTGCTGATTGATACTCACTCTTGATGTCCCGATGTGCGATGTTCCTAGCATGCAGCTCCGATATGGCACTGAGTAGTTGCGCGGTGTACCGCCGCACACTATGTTCGGGAAGCGCGCCAGAGGTCGCTATTAGTGTTTCCAGAGAACCCTCCACGCATAACTCCATGAAAATCAGCATTTCTTCCTGATAAGAAATAAAACAAAAGTTTTAGTTTTATTTTTTGAAAATTTGAAATACAACTACGATCATTTCAAGACTTCAATAATCTGGTTCCAGACTGTGAAGGTCTGGTGCCTAACTGTGGTGGTCAGGTGCCAGACTCTGGGGGTCAGGTTCCAAACTGTGATGATCTGGTTCTAGTCTGTGATGATTTAGTTCCAGACTGCGATGGTCTGGTTCCAGAATGGAATGGTCTGGTTCCAGACTGTGATGGTCTGGGTCCAGATTGGGATGGTCTAGTTCCAGACTGTGATGGTCTGGTTCCAGACTGTGAAGGTCTGGTGCCAGACACTGGTGGTCAGATCCCGAACTGTGATGATCTGGTTTTAGACTGTGATGATTTAGTTCCAGACTGTGATATTCCGGTTCCAGATTGGGATAATCTGTTTCCAGACTGTGATAGTCCGGTTCCAGATTGGGATGGTCTGGTTCCAGACTGTGATGGTCTGGTTCCAGATTGGGATGGTCTGGTTCCAGACTGTGATGGTCTAGTTCCAGATTGGGATGGTCTGGTTCCAGACTGTGATGGTCCGGTCCCAAACCGTGATGGCCTGGTTCCAGAATGTGATGCTTTGTATCCAGACTGGACTCCAGATGGTCGGGTTTCATACTGTTCATACCAAACAGGTCGAGTCTCGGACCGTGACGATCTGGTTCGAGATTGGTAACAATGGTGACCGGGACTGTACCCCCATATTGCACTGACCCGGTGCACCTCGATGCCGTAGTACCGCACGAGGTGCGGGTGCTGCGCGCCCTCGAGCACGCGCAGCTCGTTGGCCGCGCGCTGCATGGCGCGCCGGTCGCCCGCGCCGATGCTGATCTCCTTCATGGCCAGGAGCTGCCCGGTTTCCGTGTTCCCTACTGTGTACACTGACCCGGTGCACCTCGATGCCGTAGTACCGCACGAGGTGCGGGTGCTGCGCGCCCTCGAGCACGCGCAGCTCGTTGGCCGCGCGCTGCATGGCGCGCCGGTCGCCCGCGCCGATGCTGATCTCCTTCATGGCCAGGAGCTGCCCGGTTTCCGTGTTCCCTACTGTGTACACTGACCCGGTGCACCTCGATGCCGTAGTACCGCACGAGGTGCGGGTGCTGCGCGCCCTCGAGCACGCGCAGCTCGTTGGCCGCGCGCTGCATGGCGCGCCGGTCGCCCGCGCCGATGCTGATCTCCTTCATGGCCAGGAGCTGCCCGGTTTCCGTGTTCCCTACTGTGTACACTGACCCGGTGCACCTCGATGCCGTAGTACCGCACGAGGTGCGGGTGCTGCGCGCCCTCGAGCACGCGCAGCTCGTTGGCCGCGCGCTGCATGGCGCGCCGGTCGCCCGCGCCGATGCTGATCTCCTTCATGGCCAGGAGCTGCCCGGTTTCCGTGTTCCCTACTGTGTACACTGACCCGGTGCACCTCGATGCCGTAGTACCGCACGAGGTGCGGGTGCTGCGCGCCCTCGAGCACGCGCAGCTCGTTGGCCGCGCGCTGCATGGCGCGCCGGTCGCCCGCGCCGATGCTGATCTCCTTCATGGCCAGGAGCTGCCCGGTTTCCGTGTTCCCTACTGTGTACACTGACCCGGTGCACCTCGATGCCGTAGTACCGCACGAGGTGCGGGTGCTGCGCGCCCTCGAGCACGCGCAGCTCGTTGGCCGCGCGCTGCATGGCGCGCCGGTCGCCCGCGCCGATGCTGATCTCCTTCATGGCCAGGAGCTGCCCGGTTTCCGTGTTCCCTACTGTGTACACTGACCCGGTGCACCTCGATGCCGTAGTACCGCACGAGGTGCGGGTGCTGCGCGCCCTCGAGCACGCGCAGCTCGTTGGCCGCGCGCTGCATGGCGCGCCGGTCGCCCGCGCCGATGCTGATCTCCTTCATGGCCAGGAGCTGCCCGGTTTCCGTGTTCCCTACTGTGTACACTGACCCGGTGCACCTCGATGCCGTAGTACCGCACGAGGTGCGGGTGCTGCGCGCCCTCGAGCACGCGCAGCTCGTTGGCCGCGCGCTGCATGGCGCGCCGGTCGCCCGCGCCGATGCTGATCTCCTTCATGGCCAGGAGCTGCCCGGTTTCCGTGTTCCCTACTGTGTACACTGACCCGGTGCACCTCGATGCCGTAGTACCGCACGAGGTGCGGGTGCTGCGCGCCCTCGAGCACGCGCAGCTCGTTGGCCGCGCGCTGCATGGCGCGCCGGTCGCCCGCGCCGATGCTGATCTCCTTCATGGCCAGGAGCTGCCCGGTTTCCGTGTTCCCTACTGTGTACACTGACCCGGTGCACCTCGATGCCGTAGTACCGCACGAGGTGCGGGTGCTGCGCGCCCTCGAGCACGCGCAGCTCGTTGGCCGCGCGCTGCATGGCGCGCCGGTCGCCCGCGCCGATGCTGATCTCCTTCATGGCCAGGAGCTGCCCGGTTTCCGTGTTCCCTACTGTGTACACTGACCCGGTGCACCTCGATGCCGTAGTACCGCACGAGGTGCGGGTGCTGCGCGCCCTCGAGCACGCGCAGCTCGTTGGCCGCGCGCTGCATGGCGCGCCGGTCGCCCGCGCCGATGCTGATCTCCTTCATGGCCAGGAGCTGCCCGGTTTCCGTGTTCCCTACTGTGTACACTGACCCGGTGCACCTCGATGCCGTAGTACCGCACGAGGTGCGGGTGCTGCGCGCCCTCGAGCACGCGCAGCTCGTTGGCCGCGCGCTGCATGGCGCGCCGGTCGCCCGCGCCGATGCTGATCTCCTTCATGGCCAGGAGCTGCCCGGTTTCCGTGTTCCCTACTGTGTACACTGACCCGGTGCACCTCGATGCCGTAGTACCGCACGAGGTGCGGGTGCTGCGCGCCCTCGAGCACGCGCAGCTCGTTGGCCGCGCGCTGCATGGCGCGCCGGTCGCCCGCGCCGATGCTGATCTCCTTCATGGCCAGGAGCTGCCCGGTTTCCGTGTTCCCTACTGTGTACACTGACCCGGTGCACCTCGATGCCGTAGTACCGCACGAGGTGCGGGTGCTGCGCGCCCTCGAGCACGCGCAGCTCGTTGGCCGCGCGCTGCATGGCGCGCCGGTCGCCCGCGCCGATGCTGATCTCCTTCATGGCCAGGAGCTGCCCGGTTTCCGTGTTCCCTACTGTGTACACTGACCCGGTGCACCTCGATGCCGTAGTACCGCACGAGGTGCGGGTGCTGCGCGCCCTCGAGCACGCGCAGCTCGTTGGCCGCGCGCTGCATGGCGCGCCGGTCGCCCGCGCCGATGCTGATCTCCTTCATGGCCAGGAGCTGCCCGGTTTCCGTGTTCCCTACTGTGTACACTGACCCGGTGCACCTCGATGCCGTAGTACCGCACGAGGTGCGGGTGCTGCGCGCCCTCGAGCACGCGCAGCTCGTTGGCCGCGCGCTGCATGGCGCGCCGGTCGCCCGCGCCGATGCTGATCTCCTTCATGGCCAGGAGCTGCCCGGTTTCCGTGTTCCCTACTGTGTACACTGACCCGGTGCACCTCGATGCCGTAGTACCGCACGAGGTGCGGGTGCTGCGCGCCCTCGAGCACGCGCAGCTCGTTGGCCGCGCGCTGCATGGCGCGCCGGTCGCCCGCGCCGATGCTGATCTCCTTCATGGCCAGGAGCTGCCCGGTTTCCGTGTTCCCTACTGTGTACACTGACCCGGTGCACCTCGATGCCGTAGTACCGCACGAGGTGCGGGTGCTGCGCGCCCTCGAGCACGCGCAGCTCGTTGGCCGCGCGCTGCATGGCGCGCCGGTCGCCCGCGCCGATGCTGATCTCCTTCATGGCCAGGAGCTGCCCGGTTTCCGTGTTCCCTACTGTGTACACTGACCCGGTGCACCTCGATGCCGTAGTACCGCACGAGGTGCGGGTGCTGCGCGCCCTCGAGCACGCGCAGCTCGTTGGCCGCGCGCTGCATGGCGCGCCGGTCGCCCGCGCCGATGCTGATCTCCTTCATGGCCAGGAGCTGCCCGGTTTCCGTGTTCCCTACTGTGTACACTGACCCGGTGCACCTCGATGCCGTAGTACCGCACGAGGTGCGGGTGCTGCGCGCCCTCGAGCACGCGCAGCTCGTTGGCCGCGCGCTGCATGGCGCGCCGGTCGCCCGCGCCGATGCTGATCTCCTTCATGGCCAGGAGCTGCCCGGTTTCCGTGTTCCCTACTGTGTACACTGACCCGGTGCACCTCGATGCCGTAGTACCGCACGAGGTGCGGGTGCTGCGCGCCCTCGAGCACGCGCAGCTCGTTGGCCGCGCGCTGCATGGCGCGCCGGTCGCCCGCGCCGATGCTGATCTCCTTCATGGCCAGGAGCTGCCCGGTTTCCGTGTTCCCTACTGTGTACACTGACCCGGTGCACCTCGATGCCGTAGTACCGCACGAGGTGCGGGTGCTGCGCGCCCTCGAGCACGCGCAGCTCGTTGGCCGCGCGCTGCATGGCGCGCCGGTCGCCCGCGCCGATGCTGATCTCCTTCATGGCCAGGAGCTGCCCGGTTTCCGTGTTCCCTACTGTGTACACTGACCCGGTGCACCTCGATGCCGTAGTACCGCACGAGGTGCGGGTGCTGCGCGCCCTCGAGCACGCGCAGCTCGTTGGCCGCGCGCTGCATGGCGCGCCGGTCGCCCGCGCCGATGCTGATCTCCTTCATGGCCAGGAGCTGCCCGGTTTCCGTGTTCCCTACTGTGTACACTGACCCGGTGCACCTCGATGCCGTAGTACCGCACGAGGTGCGGGTGCTGCGCGCCCTCGAGCACGCGCAGCTCGTTGGCCGCGCGCTGCATGGCGCGCCGGTCGCCCGCGCCGATGCTGATCTCCTTCATGGCCAGGAGCTGCCCGGTTTCCGTGTTCCCTACTGTGTACACTGACCCGGTGCACCTCGATGCCGTAGTACCGCACGAGGTGCGGGTGCTGCGCGCCCTCGAGCACGCGCAGCTCGTTGGCCGCGCGCTGCATGGCGCGCCGGTCGCCCGCGCCGATGCTGATCTCCTTCATGGCCAGGAGCTGCCCGGTTTCCGTGTTCACTACTGTGTACACCTGGATATATAAAAATAATAAAAATAAAATAAAATAAAATGCATTTATTTCGGACAACTTAAAAAGGATCCATAGGTTGTTAGTATGTACTAGAAGACTTATATAACTATGTTAGGCCTTAAACTTAAATGTAGGGAGGACCAGTGCCTCAGTAGGCAACCGTCCCATCTGTCGGCCACCACGTTCAGGAGACTGTGGCGGCTGGCGCGCACCCTGCGGAGCGTCGCGGCGCTGCGCTTGCGCAGTGTCGCGTGGAAACCGTCCACTTGAGCGTCCGCGAACATACCGGACGCACTACAGTGTCGCGGCAGCCGCAACAGTACCCTGAACGCATCATTGTATTGCACACGCATTGCATTGAGCGATCGCTGCGTGTATTTGCACCATAGGCTACAGGTGTACAGCGATGTGCAGTACGCCTTAAACAATGTTAACTTAACCCGCACTGCACACCGGCTAAACCTGCGCGCTATCATATTAGCCCTAATCGCCAATGTTCTGCGTTCTCGCTCGATGTCCACATCGTCTCGTTGGTCGTCAGTCAACAAGTGGCCAAGATACTTAAAGGTGTGGACCCTCTTCACCTGCTGTCCGTTTAAAAGTATGGGTGGGACATATGATGGACACTTGCCGCCCGCCTTAAACACCATGTACTCGCTTTTAAGTACATTATATTTAAGGTCGTGCTCCTTAGCGTACCTCTCACAGACATCAAGGAGCACTCTCAAACCACCGACCGAAGGGCTCAGCAGAACCATGTCATCTGCATAGATATAAGAGGGATTTGAATTTGTCGGCTCCGACGACAGAAATACAAGTCGATGAATGTATACAGGGTGTTTGGTCCATCGTTTGCCAAATCAAAACGGCAGGTAGGTTAGGCCATTTGCTATCATATCCGGCCTTCAAAAAATATAGAACCCACTGACATTTTTTTTGTATTTTTATCTACACCCATATCATAAATCCTCTATAATGTGTTCGGAAACCATATATAATGACCACCATTATTGCAACCAGTAACGTAACATCTGCGGTTTATCTGTGCCAGTGTTATTATAATGTATGAACAATCATAATAACATCGATATCGATGTTATTATGGAAACCTACATAGTTGGTCATGATTTGAAATCTAGTCGGCCATGGCGGTGCAACGGTGGTTATTCTAATGGTTCTCGAACACATCATTGAGAATTTATAACATGTAGGTAGATAAAGTAGTGTATGTAACTGTACATAATTAGGCATTAAAACACTCGTGTGATTATATTATTAAACTCGCTAACGCTCGTTTTATAAACCCACACTCGTGTTTAATGCCCTTCATTATGTACAGTCACATAAACTACAATTTTTAATAAATTTTGTAAAATTCTAAGGGTGTACGCGTTACAACTTGTATTTAAAAAATAGGAAGTGGTGGTTACCCAAGACGAAAATCTTACATCTAGATTTTTTATTGACGGTAAATAAAAAAATAAGTAGGCGTTACTTGCAAATAATTTTGATAGAAAAGTACAACATTACACATTACAATTTAAAAAAAATGTAGGCCCTACCACTTCCTTTTTAGGGTTCCGTAGCCAAATGGCAAAAATGCCTATGTCCAGTAGTCTTCTTTCGACTGATATGCTGATGAGAACACACACAAGACACATCTTCGAACATACCTTCCCGAAGGTCCCAGCTCCTATCTTCAGCCCGCGCTGCCACTTGAACGTGACCTGGCGCATGCGCGGCTCGTAGCTGGTCACGGCCGACTCGGCCACTCGCCCCACCGCCTTCATCTCGCGGAGGGCGGCGTCGCGGGATGCGTCTAGTTTCTTTATACAGACCTTCCCGAAGGTCCCAGCTCCTATCTTCAGCCCGCGCTGCCACTTGAACGTGACCTGGCGCATGCGCGGCTCGTAGCTGGTCACGGCCGACTCGGCCACTCGCCCCACCGCCTTCATCTCGCGGAGGGCGGCGTCGCGGGATGCGTCTAGTTTCTTTATACAGACCTTCCCGAAGGTCCCAGCTCCTATCTTCAGCCCGCGCTGCCACTTGAACGTGACCTGGCGCATGCGCGGCTCGTAGCTGGTCACGGCCGACTCGGCCACTCGCCCCACCGCCTTCATCTCGCGGAGGGCGGCGTCGCGGGATGCGTCTAGTTTCTTTATCGCTTCCAATACGCATCTCGTGCGCGCTGGTTTAAACAAAATAAATAAATAATAATAGTAGTTTATCTACACCCATATCATAAATCATATAGAATGTGTTCGGAACCCATATATAATGACCACCATAATTGCAACCAGTAACGTAACATCAGCGTTTTATCTGTGCCACTGTTATTATAATGTATGAAAAATGATAATAACATCGATTGACAATGTATTGTGGAAATCTGGTCTGGTGGTACCACCAGACCAGATTTCCACAATAACAGGTCTCGACCTCCAGTCCGGTGGAGTTGGTCATGATTTGAAATGTAGTCGTCCATGGCGGTGCAATGGCGGTTATTCTAATGTTTCCCGAACACAACATTGCGGATTTATAATATGTGGGTAGATAAAGTAGTGTATGTAACTGTACATAATTAGGCATTAAAACACTCGTGTGATCCTATTATGAAACTAGCTCATGCTCCTTTCATAAACCCACACTCATGTTTAATGACCTTCATTATGTACAGTCACATAAAGTACTATTATGCAACTGATACATAATGAGATACCTCAAAATACGAGCGTGGTGTTATGAAACGAGCGTTAGCGAGTTTCATTATAGGATCACACGAGTGTTTTAAGGCCTAATTATGTATAGTTGCATACACTACTTTATCTACACACAGATCATAGTACTCTAAGATCGCCATACGATTCAATAAACAAATTGAATGAGTCATAATCGCGGAAACCGAAGACAATAAGAGAATTTGAGTCTTAAAACTAAGCGCGTAAGGTACAAGTTACCTTGTGGTTCGGGCACGGTGAAGCTGGGCGCCGGCTCGGGCTCCCCCGGCGGCGTGGGCGGCGCCGCGCTCTCCTTGGGAGCGCCCGTCTGGCTCGGCAGGGGACTCTGCGAACAGATGCACGGGTAAACGGTCAAGACTCGATAGCAAACTTACGATAATCACCAGGAGATTAAATAATGCGTCGAGCCGCGCGGGCGGCGCGCGGGACCCCACCACGTGCGAGATGCAGCCGTCCATCAGGTGCTTCATGACAACTCACGTGCAGGCGGTGTCTCGGCCTCGGCGCGGGCTCTGCGTCGGGCCGCGCGGGCGGCGCGCGGGACCCCACCACGTGCGAGATGCAGCCGTCCATCAGGTGCTTCATGACAACTCACGTGCAGGCGGTGTCTCGGCCTCGGCGCGGGCTCTGCGTCGGGCCGCGCGGGCGGCGCGCGGGACCCCACCACGTGCGAGATGCAGCCGTCCATCAGGTGCTTCAGTTCCTACAACACATCACATCATTGCTGGTAGAAAGAGAAAAGAACACCTGCTCGTGTCGTGGTCTCAGACCAAGAAAAAAAGATAGACGGAGCATGACGAGTCACCCAGTGAAGCCGGTTTTTAACCAAGCCAAATAAGTTTAGGACACGCTCACGCACACTTATACAAACAAAATTGCACAAAACTCTTTAGCACGTGTCGCAATGCTCTGAGGATCACCTATTTCGAGTTTTGTGCAATTTCATTTGTTTATGTTTGCGTGAGCGTATGATAAACTTATTTGGCTTGGTTGAAAACTGGCTTCACTAGGTTGTTCGTAATGCTCTGTCTATCTTATTTCTTGGTCTGAGGTCGTGGTATTTTTTATTTTTTCATGTCAAAAAACAACTTAAAGGCTCGGGCAGGCAGCACCGTCGCGGGCGCGCGGCGCGATATTTCCATACATGGCCTGTTTGACCACGCTTGCGGTTTGTAAGATTTTACACTAAGGCACACATCCTTCTCATTCCAAACGAGGTGTTTTACTGTTACCAACAAAATATCTAACTACTGCAATTAAAAACGAGTCTTACATCAAATTCCGAATCGCTGAGATGTCGCGTGTTGTACGGGTCGCACGCCAACATTAAAAATTCGAGACCCTGACTCGCCCATCTGTAAAAAAAATGGTTTCATCATCATACGTCAATAATATCAACACGTCTCTCCATAAAGCACTATGAGAGAAAAGCAGTGACGAGTTGTAAAACGTGTTAACAACTCGAAAGCCTAATATTTTGTGTGTGTTTGCGAGCCCGTAAAATGTTTATCCAGATTTATTTGTTCTGTAAATATTTCCCATGAATAGACGCACTGTTATCTCAAGATTGTTCTCAAACAGTTACGCTTCTCGGGCCTAATTCTTGTGAAGTCATACTGTTGAACAGTTTTGTTTTTGCGAAGGTTAACACTGCAGCAAAAAATGTTTCAGTTCGCAGGTATCTGTCGCCCGAGCCAAGCACAATGGTGTTCAAAATGCGATCTTAGGCTTTCCTGAAGGCCAAGTTCTTAAATATATGATGATGTCATACCGAGGCCTCTGGCCTCGCCCGCGCTCGCATCGTTCCGCGCGAATGACACTCGCTACGGCCGCATTCTACGATTATTCACCAGAGAACTGCTCTCACAGGAGCCGCAGCGTCGAACTAAATTGGTTACTTAACAATTTTCCCCGTTACCACTAGTATTGTGTAATTAATTAAAATCTGAATCTGTCTCATACCTAGGCCTCTTGCCTCGCCCGCGCTCGCACCGCTCCAACACAAACCGCATCCAACATCGCGCGAATGACACATAGCTCTCGCTACAGCCGCACTCCACGTTTCTTCATCCAACGACCGTTTTCACAGGAGCCACAGCGCCGAACTAAGTAGCTAACTACAGGTACAATTTTACACTAGTATGTCATACCTAGGCCTCCTGCCTCGCCCGCACTCACACCGCTCCAACACAAACCGCACCCAACACTGCGCGAATGACACTACAGCTCTCGCTACGGGCGCACTCCATGCTACTTCATCTAAGGAATGTTGTCACAGAAGCCACAGCGACGAACTAATTAGCTAACTATACAACTTCCACTGATGATGATGATGATGATGTCCTCCCAGACGTATCCGTCGACGGCGACATCCTGACAAAATCTATGATTGGGAAACTTTACGTGCATGGGCTCGAGTGTGACTTGCAAAACCAAATTTGGTTTTGAATGTACGACAGCAAGAAATACAGTGAAGCTGTCCACTTGAGGCATAGGTGTAGTGGTAGGAGGGCTTGGGCCGAGTCTTACGGAGCTGGCGTTTGGCGTCCAGATCTAAGAGACGGTAGTGTTCGAAGTCATTGATACCCGTATTGACAGCAGTACGCCAGTCCGATCTCCGAGTAGCAAGTTCCTCCCACGACTCACATGATATGCCGGTGGCAGACAAGTGGCGTTTTAGGACATCCCTGTAACGTAGGTACTGCCCACCAGCTCTGCGTTTACCCAAGGCTAACTCAGACTAGAATATAGCTTTAGGCAGTCTTGATGGGTCCATACGCACAAGGTGTCCACATTTGGTGCCGCAATTGGCCTTTTATGAGCAGACATTCCATACCCGCCATGTTCGACCGACGTAAAACCTCCGAGTTCGGAACACGATCCTGCCATCTCAGCTGAAGAATTGTTTCACAACAACTTCCACTAGTATTAGTATGTCATACCTAGGCCTCCTGCCTCGCCCGCGCTCGCACCGCTCCAACACAAACCGCATCCAACACCGCGCGAAGGACACTATAACTCGTGCTACAGCCGCGCTCCACGCTTCTTAATCTGAGGATTGTTCTCACAGGAGCCGCAGTCGCGAACTAAATAGCTAACTGTACTGTTTCCACTAGTATGTCATACCTAGGCCTCCTGCCTCGCCCGCGCTCGCACCGCTCCAACACAAACCGCATCCAACACCGCGCGAAGGACACTATAGCTCGTGCTACAGCCGCGCTCCACGCTTCTTAATCTGAGGATTGTTCTCACAGGAGCCGCAGTCGCGAACTAAATAGCTAACTGTACTGTTTCCACTAGTATGTCATACCTAGGCCTCCTGCCTCGCCCGCGCTCGCACCGCTCCAACACAAACCGCATCCAACACCGCGCGAAGGACACTATAGCTCGTGCTACAGCCGCGCTCCACGCTTCTTAATCTGAGGATTGTTCTCACAGGAGCCGCAGTCGCGAACTAAATAGCTAACTGTACTGTTTCCACTAGTATGTCATACCTAGGCCTCCTGCCTCGCCCGCGCTCGCACCGCTCCAACACAAACCGCATCCAACACCGCGCGAAGGACACTATAGCTCGTGCTACAGCCGCGCTCCACGCTTCTTAATCTGAGGATTGTTCTCACAGGAGCCGCAGTCGCGAACTAAATAGCTAACTGTACTGTTTCCACTAGTATGTCATACCTAGGCCTCCTGCCTCGCCCGCGCTCGCACCGCTCCAACACAAACCGCATCCAACACCGCGCGAAGGACACTATAGCTCGTGCTACAGCCGCGCTCCACGCTTCTTAATCTGAGGATTGTTCTCACAGGAGCCGCAGTCGCGAACTAAATAGCTAACTGTACTGTTTCCACTAGTATGTCATACCTAGGCCTCCTGCCTCGCCCGCGCTCGCACCGCTCCAACACAAACCGCATCCAACACCGCGCGAAGGACACTATAGCTCGTGCTACAGCCGCGCTCCACGCTTCTTAATCTGAGGATTGTTCTCACAGGAGCCGCAGTCGCGAACTAAATAGCTAACTGTACTGTTTCCACTAGTATGTCATACCTAGGCCTCCTGCCTCGCCCGCGCTCGCACCGCTCCAACACAAACCGCATCCAACACCGCGCGAAGGACACTATAGCTCGTGCTACAGCCGCGCTCCACGCTTCTTAATCTGAGGATTGTTCTCACAGGAGCCGCAGTCGCGAACTAAATAGCTAACTGTACTGTTTCCACTAGTATGTCATACCTAGGCCTCCTGCCTCGCCCGCGCTCGCACCGCTCCAACACAAACCGCATCCAACACCGCGCGAAGGACACTATAGCTCGTGCTACAGCCGCGCTCCACGCTTCTTAATCTGAGGATTGTTCTCACAGGAGCCGCAGTCGCGAACTAAATAGCTAACTGTACTGTTTCCACTAGTATGTCATACCTAGGCCTCCTGCCTCGCCCGCGCTCGCACCGCTCCAACACAAACCGCATCCAACACCGCGCGAAGGACACTATAGCTCGTGCTACAGCCGCGCTCCACGCTTCTTAATCTGAGGATTGTTCTCACAGGAGCCGCAGTCGCGAACTAAATAGCTAACTGTACTGTTTCCACTAGTATGTCATACCTAGGCCTCCTGCCTCGCCCGCGCTCGCACCGCTCCAACACAAACCGCATCCAACACCGCGCGAAGGACACTATAGCTCGTGCTACAGCCGCGCTCCACGCTTCTTAATCTGAGGATTGTTCTCACAGGAGCCGCAGTCGCGAACTAAATAGCTAACTGTACTGTTTCCACTAGTATGTCATACCTAGGCCTCCTGCCTCGCCCGCGCTCGCACCGCTCCAACACAAACCGCATCCAACACCGCGCGAAGGACACTATAGCTCGTGCTACAGCCGCGCTCCACGCTTCTTAATCTGAGGATTGTTCTCACAGGAGCCGCAGTCGCGAACTAAATAGCTAACTGTACTGTTTCCACTAGTATGTCATACCTAGGCCTCCTGCCTCGCCCGCGCTCGCACCGCTCCAACACAAACCGCATCCAACACCGCGCGAAGGACACTATAGCTCGTGCTACAGCCGCGCTCCACGCTTCTTAATCTGAGGATTGTTCTCACAGGAGCCGCAGTCGCGAACTAAATAGCTAACTGTACTGTTTCCACTAGTATGTCATACCTAGGCCTCCTGCCTCGCCCGCGCTCGCACCGCTCCAACACAAACCGCATCCAACACCGCGCGAAGGACACTATAGCTCGTGCTACAGCCGCGCTCCACGCTTCTTAATCTGAGGATTGTTCTCACAGGAGCCGCAGTCGCGAACTAAATAGCTAACTGTACTGTTTCCACTAGTATGTCATACCTAGGCCTCCTGCCTCGCCCGCGCTCGCACCGCTCCAACACAAACCGCATCCAACACCGCGCGAAGGACACTATAGCTCGTGCTACAGCCGCGCTCCACGCTTCTTAATCTGAGGATTGTTCTCACAGGAGCCGCAGTCGCGAACTAAATAGCTAACTGTACTGTTTCCACTAGTATGTCATACCTAGGCCTCCTGCCTCGCCCGCGCTCGCACCGCTCCAACACAAACCGCATCCAACACCGCGCGAAGGACACTATAGCTCGTGCTACAGCCGCGCTCCACGCTTCTTAATCTGAGGATTGTTCTCACAGGAGCCGCAGTCGCGAACTAAATAGCTAACTGTACTGTTTCCACTAGTATGTCATACCTAGGCCTCCTGCCTCGCCCGCGCTCGCACCGCTCCAACACAAACCGCATCCAACACCGCGCGAAGGACACTATAGCTCGTGCTACAGCCGCGCTCCACGCTTCTTCGTCGGGTGATTGTTCGCGCGGCGATTGTGGCGGAGGTGACGGGGCCGGTGAGCCGAGGAGCTCTTCTATTGAGATTTGGCTCTGCAAGAGATGAAACATTGGAATCCTAAAGGAAAAACATAAACACTTAAAACGCTGCAAAAAGTGGCGATGTGTGGCCGCTCTTATAGAAATAAAAAGAAACAAAGATACATTTATTCACCAACACACAGGACACACATATAAAAAAAAACACAAAACATGAAACAAGTGTGTCTCTGCGGCAGTGAACCGGACACTGGCTCAGCATTATGCTGAGGCGTCAGTCAGACACTTACAGCGCTGATTTTCAGCCAGCACCGTTGGTGACTCACGGAAACGTCATTCAATTATAATAATATAAACTACTATATCATTGTGAAAGACGAGAGAGAAATAAACATAAATACATAGTGAGATAGTTCATGTACGTATGTTACGTTACATTACTTATGTTTGTAAGGCCAATGTCAATTTTGTTATAATCCTTACGGATTACGCCCACTCCCAATACGCCTACGTATCATGACAACACGATAAAATGCATGTCAGCAGGTTGAGAAAGTTGTGCTGAGCCAGAATCAGAAGATAATCGCACCTAAAATTCGCCGCAAGTTTGAAAACCCCTTCACTTCCGGTCAAAATTGTAAGAGTAAGGTATATTTACGTCATGTGACAACAGTACGAGACGTGTGGCATCATTTAGCCCTTTAATCGTAGATAGAGTAAACCTTCGTCTGTCAGTCCTGAAACTCTGGCGTCGGATTTGGAATAGTTTTAAGATATGAAGAAGATGTTTAGCGTAGGTATTTGTTTTGTGTTGCCTTCCAGGAGGTAACTCATGTAAAGGTTCCGATGGAAGACCAGCGCTGGCCTTCTAGGTTAGCACCATGCTGAGTCGGGCCCTTTTTGTGGACCCTGCTATTTTTACGTTCTGTGTTTTGTTTTTTACACCCATTGTTTTGTCCACGAATAAATGTTTTCTTTCTTTCTTCTTTCTTTCTTTAAATGGCCGGGAAGTACTTGGCAGATGGTGTCAAAGTTAGCCACTTTTGAATTTGATAATCTTCTGATTCTTGCTCATCACAACTTTCTCGATCTGCTGCCGTGCATTTTATCGTGTTGTCATGAGACGTAGGCATATTGGGAGTGGGCTTACGGACTATAAGGACTGTAATGAGATAGACCAACTCTTTCATAAGTTCGTTCAGAGTTCGCGCAGATCATTACATTGTTTTAAGCCGGATTTATATATCGGTGACGGCTCCTATTGTATCAGTCCTCAGAGTGCATCAGAAAACATCTCTATCCTTGTGGTATTACTAGGGCGCGGGCGCCTTATATGCGCGCTTAACATTTAAGTATTAGAATCGGTGGAGTTCTATGTGAATCTATCCTTGTGTATTATAGGAGTGTATTTACTTGATTCTCCGAAGTGTGACTGTGGGGCATATATACAGTCAACCTATTTACATTATCCACGAGTGCCCAAAGAGGGAGTACACTGGAGATCCTCTGGACTTATTATCATGAAGTGGAAATGCAGCCCAATGGGTGAAGAAATTAGATATTAATTTGTAAACATGTAGACTCGCTGACTCGGTATTCTTGCCATACGATTAAATAAAAAGTCTCCGGATAGTCAATCTCGGTGAAAGTACCATATACAGTATGTGGTGTGCGTGTTATAAAGGGTCCCTCTAAGGAGGCCCATGGTATGTGCGCGCTGAGCGTCACTTGAGTCCTAGAGTGTGAGGTGTCTAATCCTAGTGTGTAAGGTAATAGGGTAGTTTCATCTATCAAAATTAAATTATCAAAGTTTTTTTTTTTACCGTAAGAAATACGAAAAAGTAATATGGGATAAATTCGAACTGACAGGATTTTTCTTCATTCAAATTTAAGCCATGTCACTTTGACATAGAGACCATAGAGTGCCTCTGACGTTTCAATGATTCCGCTTAGTATCTCCTTAGTAGTATGTGGTTTGGTGTTGCAGTTATGACGTCACCATAATGGCGGCTGCCTTTTTGGCGCTAATATATAACGTTCAAATTTTAACCATTATTTATTTGCATAAAGTGATATTATTTTGAGGAAATAAAGATACCAGTTGACTATTGAATCTATACGAACATTTTGAAATACCTATATAAAAAAATAGAAAATAGCCTATAGGTACCTGGGTTTCTGGATAGTCGATCTCAGCGAAGGTGCCGTCGGGCTCGTCTTCAGTAACGGACCCGGAGCGCAGCAGTCGGCGGGGCGGGGCGCGCCGACTGCATACTGGGCCGTAGCGCTCGTTCACGAATCGGTGGAGCTCTTTGTGGATCTAGAAACAATACTTTGATAAGTTATCAGGCCGGCAACAAGCTTGTTTGCCACCGACGTAGTAAAAAAATCTGTCATCATCACAAGAAACGACTACGAAATGTGACCTTTAAACATGATCGATCACATTTCATAGTCGTTCCTCAAACACTCACGTTTTTTAGGAATTTTATTAGATATAAATCTAATATAACTCGGTTAGCCGAGTGGGTAGTGACCCTGCCGACGAAGCTCAAGGTCCTGGGTTCGAATTCCGGTAACGACAAACATTTGTGTGATAAGCACCAATATTTGTTTCTGAGTCCTGGATGTATTCTATGTTTATTTATGTATTTATACCCATTAAATATATCGTCGTCTAGTATCCATAACACAAGCCTTATTGAGCTTACTATGGGTCTATTTAGTTCGATTTGTGTAAAAATTGTCCCATAATATTTATTTATATTAATTTATAAATAAATAAATCGATGATTAGACTATGAGAGAAACGTTTAATACGTGTTGATCCAACCGAAAGAAATCAAATACTTTCAGATTTACAGATTGTATTTATTTAGTATGTACCTACTTTTGTGGTTAGTTATGAAAAACATTGTTATTTTAATAACACATAGTAAATACATGTTGTATAATACAAATATTGTAAGACTGGTAAATTAAAGTGCAGTGCAATATATCATGCAACAAATACAACACAAAACCATTTCGCTTACATAGACATAATTTAATGGTAACAAACAACACATTATATTTCATACATGAATCAATTAATTAACATTTTGTGTGCACAATCTCGACGGACAAGACGATTAGCCAGACAGTAACTTCAAATACAATAACGGCGTCTCTCTGTGCAGTACGTAGAAAAACATAGGAGTAGTAAGCACCAACCATGTTGTAGAATGTAACACAAGGTTAAGTTAACCAGAAAACTGATACAAAGACATCCTTTCAGCTTATCGCCGCTCAATTCAAATTGTTATCCATTCATGAAAAACATAATGAAGCACAGATTCAAAGCGAAGCAAAACCCTAGACTCTCAGTCACTTTTACGAGAGGATTGACGGGCTTATGAATGAGCATTATATATACTTCTTGCCTTACCAAGGCGGGTGGATTTGACGAAATTAGACTTTAACGTCATAATAATAGGAGCGCGCCCACTACACGCTTTCGTAAAATGCAACGCTGTATCTGGTCGAAATACGCCAGTCAGTAGGGATTCAAAGCAACCACTATCTTGAAATACAACATACTCGTAGTTGGGTACTCAACTTCGTTTTCGATCATAATTTACTACTATGTCGCTGAACCGAATTGTTAAGTTTTGGTACTCATTAGACGTGAAATTTTATGTTATTTAATTGGTTAGAAAGTAACTTTTCGGTAGGATGCACCGTATATCATTTACGAGAGGGAAACCAAATAAACACCCAAAATTTCGAGGATTTGTAGATGCCAGAGGTTGTCCCGAGGTACCCTGCGTAATAAGCTCGGTTTAGGTACCTTTTGCAACCAAGAATTGCTCTACTGACTGGCGTAGAGGTTGCGCGGGCATCACGCGTAGCGACCTCGGCCTGAGTGGACGCTCGAGTCGGGCGTGCGGCGGAGCGGGGCGTGCGGCGTGCATGTTCGGCGGGGCGTGCAGTGGGGCGGGCGAGCGTGCACTCGCTTTGTGCAGCGTCTACTCAGGTCACCAGTATGAGTTTCATTTGTTTAACATGCACGCCGCACGCCCCGCTCCCGCGCGAGCCCGACTCGAGCGTCCACTCAGGCCTTACACAGGCGCCAAGTACGAACTTATGACATTCCCCAGTGTGCACAACGCTAAGTTGCAATGTTAGCCAAACATCGAAGCGAAACACAGCCCACGGTCACGGTTATTCCACAAATGTCTTATCACAAAAGGCTTGCCTCACAAAGAGATGTGCAGAATCAGCACGCCGAAATTCCACCCAAGAAAAAGTCGAAAAATATAATGAAACACAGATTCCAACTGAAGCACAACTCAGATTATTTTACCAGTGGATTGACGGACAAACGAACCAGCATAGTCTTGGGCCTAAGATGCCGCGAGAGCCCCGCCGGCCTCGCACGTACAGCCTACCGCGAAAAGCCGAATACGACTTGTAATAATCCCAGTGTGTTGAAATGATTCTGGTTCTTATGCTGCGTAGGTAAATAAATAATTGAGCAACCACTATGTGACACTTATATTTATAAAACACGGAAAAGAACAAGTTGTGAAATTAAATTAAACAAAATTAAAAAAAACAAACAAAGGGCGAAATAGGAACAACCTTAAATAAAACAAAAACCAAAGAAATAAAAATACAAAAATATTTATCCTCGTTGAGGCTCGAACTCGCATACTTAGCAGCTCAGTAAAGCTAGTGGCACTATGCGGCCGCTAGACCACGCAGACGATAAGGGACGATGTGAAAACAGCTGTCCGTTCCAGCGCAATGCGCCAAATAAAATTACGGAAATCGCTTGAGTGTGAGATGTTGAATCCCTATCCAAAAGGGCGTGTCTCAAAGGCTGTGAACAACGTAACACAGGACGTGAGCCCACGAAAATTCATCTTGAGCACAAGTCAAATGTTAAGCCTTTAGAAATGTAAAGAAATCACTTACCCCGTATCTCGATAACACTTGCACACAACGGTTAAAGAAAAGCAATAAGTTTTCTTGGAATCAAATTGCTGCAAACTTCCAAGATACATAAAATATTAATAAATCGTTATCCGTGGACACAGTGACATTCACCTGACGGAACATTTTTTCATAAAGACAACATAGTGTCAACGCATGAACATTATCTGCGTTCTGTGATACCCGTAGCAACCTCTATGCTGACAACGTGGAATTATAGTCATTCCAGTGTCTAACAGTCTGATGCACAAAGTTATCAAACCAACAAAACCACATCAATGCGAAGCCAGTTTTACCAGGGATTGACGTACTCATGAACGAGCAACTAGGCTAATCTAGGGCCAACGGCTTTGGCGCGCGCGGCAAGACGCCGTGTACGACTTGCAACATTCTCAGTGTATCTCATAAGCTGATAAACAAAGTTAACCGTCTAACGCAACAACATCAAGGCAAAATAACCGGCCAAGTGCGAGTCGGACTCGCGCACGAAGGGTTCCGTACCATTATCTATAAAAACGCAAAAAAATCACGTTTATTGTATCGGAGCCTCCTGTAGCCTAGTTGGTAGTGACCCTGCCTACGAATCCGGAGGTCCTGGGTTCGAATCCCGGTAAGGGCATTTATTTATGTGATCAGCACAAATATTTGTTCCTGAGTCATGGATGTTTTCTATGTATTTAAGTTTTTTTTTATCTATATAAGTATGTTTATCGTCGTCTAGTACATACCCATAGTACAAGCTTTGCTTAATTTGAGACTAAGGCAATTTGTGTAAGATTTAAAAAAGATACTTGTATTTTAAATGACCGGCCCGACTATGCGATTCGGTTACATATAATACATATATTCAGAATCAGTAAAAAAGGCGCATCTACCAGTATTTTTAATTTCGCTTAAAAACGAACAGGAGTCTACTTTACAGACTAGCAAATAGGACATATCTGACATGTTAACAATAGGAAACTACCCAATCGTCGTCTCGTGTTATTTGCATCACAAAGTTTAATTTAGAAGCTTGATTAAATCAGACTAGTATTCTACTATATAATATGAATAGGTGATTCGTCAGTTAAAACCGTACGAGTTTAACGTATTCTGTACATACATATGCACAGAACAAACAAACCGTTTTCTGCATTTAAATGAACCCGGTCAACAATTGGGAGGCGATAAAGTTTTAATTATGAAACCGCGGGGTCATACTAAACCCGTACACTGAATAAACTACCTATTCGAGAACATAACTCATAAGTTAATTGAACTCGCGATGTAATTCTATATCTATTTATTCTGTTTTTTAGTATTTGTTGTTATAGCGGCAACATAAATACATCATCTGTGAAAATTTCAACTGTCTTACTATCACGGTTGAGATACAGCCTGGCGACAGACGGACAGACAGACGGACAGCGGAGTCTTAGTAATAGGGTCCCGTTTTACTCTGAGTACGGAACCCTAAAAACTGCCCACGATCTAGTTAATTCCGCAATTGTCTTATTACCAAAAGGCCCACACAGAGATGAGCTCGCCGAAATTACACCCAAGAAAAACACAATGAAGCACAGATACAAAGCGAAGCACAACCCACACTGAAGACGAAGGGAAGTTAAGAAACCCACAAACCTGGAAACCGCGCTATCTACTTATTATGCTGTTTACGCATGGCATTATGCTCTGGGGAAACAGCACAGACGCACCTTCTGTCTTCACCATCCAGAAAAAACTAATCCGAATATTGGTCAATATCAAGCAAACTGACAACTGCAAGCCTTACTTTCATCATCATCATCAAATCAGCCGAAAGACGTCCACTGCTGGATATAGGCCTCCCCCAAATAGTTCCAAAGTGACCGGTCCTGCGCCACGTACAAACTTACATGTCTCAAATACTTATATATACTAGAAAGAGTTAGTAATTTATGTTTTATAAAGTGGCAGTGGGCGGGGCACATTGCACGTAGAACCGGTGGCCGTTGGGGCGGAAAGGTTCTCGTGTGGCGACCACGTACCGGAAGGCGCGTCGTGGGTAGGCCCCCCACAAGGTGGACGGATGACCTGGTAAAGAGGTCGCGGGAGTCCGCTGGATGCGGGTGGCGCAGGACCGGTCACTATGGCACTATTTGGGGGAGGCCTATGTCCAGCAGTGGACATATTTCGGCTGATATGATGATGATGATGACAAAGTTAGCCATCCAACACAACCATATCAAAGCGAAGCACACTCCAGAACACCTCTCAGAACTCCCTTTTGCCGTTGGATTGACGGATTCATGAACGGCCGACTAGGCCTCGCGGGCCGTGAAGGCCCCGCACGTAGTGGCTGCAGCGTCAGGTGCCGTGTACGACTTGCAACATTCCCAGTGTCTACAGAAAGTTAGCCATACAACAAACCACATCAAAGCGAAGCACACTCCAGAACAACTCTCAGAACTCCATTTTACCGTTGAATTGACGGACTCATGAACGAGCATGGTCTTGGGCCGACTAGGCCTCGCGTGCCGCGAAGGCCTCGCGCGCGGCTGCAGCGACGAGGGCCGCAGTCTCCGCTCCCGCGGCGGGGCTCCGTGTACGAACTTGTAACACTCCCGGTGCAGCTGAAAATGTGCGTGTTAGCATGCAAAGCTGCGGCATCCCGGTAAGTTTTACTTCAATTACCCCACCTTGGGAGTTGGGTAAATAAATACTTGGCAGTTATTTTTACAAAAACCATTTACTAGTGTTATTATACGGAATCTTGGGATTCAAACCTTGCGTCTGAAGCTACTCGTTTATTAGGTACAGTAAGGACGTGGTCTACCAGTTTTCAACTCTATTATTTGTGAGTTATGGTTCAAAACTGGTAAACCACTGTCATGTTATAGTAGTATCATATTTTCAAACTAGCAAATCCATTACCAGATCGAGAACATACCAATTTTTCTCTCGCTACAGTCCTTGAGCATTTAAATAAGTAATCCATTAATTCCACATGAACATTATTTGTTAGTATATCAATACTTTTGAGTATTTCATGCGAATGAGTATCTTGTTAGACATACGATCGAGACGTAAGCAAAATTAGTTTTCAAATATACATTTTACGGTATCTACAACTTATGAGGATGCCTTTGAGTGTTGGCACTTGGACTGGTAGTGCAATACGCCACTAAAGTGCAGTGTGAACGAAAAATACAACTTATACATTTTTTATGAAAGGATAAGATAATTATATTGTACAACTTCTTCAATAGGGAACTTGCACCTTTTCATTCATTCAAAATCAAAAGTATAATCCAGAATTAAAACAACTGTAGCACAAAAACTTTCTTATGATTTATTTCCCTGATGTTATATGCATTTGAAATGTGCACGCGCCGGCACCCCCCGAAAACGCTTTATATTAAACTGGCTTATGCTATGACGTCACAACATATATTCTCGGCGCGTTTACTATGGAGTAAGTCATTAATCTGCAATTATCTCCACAACATTTGCGTGTAAGTCTATACTTGTCATACAAAATATCATTTCTAATTCAATATTCTGTGTAACTTTTATGTAATTTTATCGAAAAAATTATAATTTTTTTTCGTCATTTTAACGTGAGAGATAAAATTAATACAATCGTTTTAGTTAATTTTTTTTTCTTCTGTATGATATTTCTACGTATATCCGCCTCAATTGAGTGCAATTTATTCGAAATTGAAGTCCCATGCAAGTTCCCCATTGTCTTCCTAGCTAAACGAATAAGCTTACTTCAAAACCGGGTTTATAGTACTCTTAGTAGCAATCTCAGATTCTGATCATCCCGGCGACCCCATATGTGCCAGCGTGAAGGTATTCCTTTGAAGTCATACGCCTGTGTTACTGAAGTCTCATCTCAAAGTTGAACGTGTAGATGTAATGATACAGATCCCTGTCTGTGGTGTCACCTTCACCATCGTATGGACTAAGAGTTTTGAGTATGGAACTCACCTTGGGACTATTTGAAGCGGTTATCAGAAGTACAACAAGAATCGCTCCAACTGGTACATCTTCGTAGGACTGCCGTAGTCTTCCTCTTTTATTAAAAAAAAGGACCCTGGGAAGTTGTTACTCACTTGGAAGCCGAGCCTGTAGATCTGCAGCAGCAGGTCGCGGACCCTGGCGACGACGCCGTCGGTGACCTCGTGCAGGAACTCCTCGGGCGGCGTCTTGCTGGCTCGCGCGAGGATCTCCAGCGTGTGGCGGACGATGCACTCGCGGAATCTCATTAGGCTTTCCTGTGGGACAGATTCAACTTATTAAAAACGTTTCTGTCGAAAATTTACATTTTCGGTAGGTACACGCCTTTATTGCCGACTGCCAGTGGTGCCATAATATTGCGTTGTCATTCAACCGGCAAGTGGATGAAAATTCAGTTCGACCCGCACATACTAACTAAAATCGTCAATGGCATATGGAGTCTATGACTGTAAAAGCTGAGCAGTAGCACAGTATAATGAACTACAACCAGTAGGCAAGCTTCATTCATCTTACGAATTTACGCACCCGCTTAGCGTAACCGCTCAAGAGTCAGGGTTGTCAAAAATATGTTTGGAGAGATATTAATTTATTTATAATTACTTGATTCATTTTCAAGCATTTCATAAGTAGGTATGACTCACTCATATCTTTAAATAGAAATATATAAGTTTAGAAAAGGCAGCCATTTTTTTCGTTTTCAAAATCGTTATTGAATCCGAGGGGCTTTTTAATAAGAATACAAAGTTGGATTTTCAAAAAGTGGCCGCCATCTTGAAATTCTTTAAATACAGTCCGATTTGGTTCAAAATCAATATCTGAGGGTCCGCGGGGCCTACTCTTAACATGAATCTGAGCTTGGATTGTAAATAAGTTGCCGCCATCTTGAAATTATTTAAATACAGCCCGATTTGGTTCAAAATCGATATCTGAGGGTCCGCGGGGTCTCTTAATACGAATCTGAGCTTGGATTGTAAATAAGTTGCCGCCATCTTGAAATTCTTTAAATACAGTCCAATTTTGTTCAAAATCGATATCTGAGAGTCCGCGGGGCCACTTATTATGAATCCGAGCTTGGATTGTGTTAGTAGGGGGTGCGGGGCGGGGTGTATTCGACTAACATTACGGTCGCAGCCGCATTCCTTAATTACTAACAGATTGTAAAAAAGTTGCCGCCATCTTGAAATTCTTTAAATGCAGTCCGATTTGGTTCAAAATCGATATGAGAGTCCGCGGGGCCTAATAATATGAATCCGAACTTGGATTGTAAAAGAGTTGCCGCCATCTTCAAATTCTTTAAATACAGTCCGATTTGGTTCAAAATCGATATCTGAGAGTCCGCGAGGCCTCTTAAGGGGACGTAGGTTCGTGGTATTCTCTCCCTCTCACTGAGAATAAGCGTGGGCGAGATGGAAGTGCGTGTTTGGAAGCGCGGATATCATGTTTTTTAATTTTATTTCTTTGTGCGTTTTAATAAATAACAAAGTAATAGCTGATTTCCCTCAAACATGACATTGCCGATATTAAGAACCAATTGTAATATGTTTAGCTGTTGTGCATAATTTGTTAGATTTTTTTTAAGTGTATTTTAGACCTATGTTCGTGATTTTTTTCTATCGAGCGAAAGTCAAAAACTCAGGATTCGAATAGCTGATTTCCCTTGAAATAGACCTCAAGATTGCTAATTAAATTTAGGGCAGTCGTATTATAATCCAAACAAGAGCTACAATTTGTTTAAATCCGTTTTCGGAGCTCACGTCGCCTTAATATGAATCAGAGCTTGGATTGTAAATAAGTGTCCGCCATCTTGAAATTCTTTAAATACAGTCCGATTTTGGTCAAAATCGATATCTGAGAGTCCGCGGGGCCTCTTAATATGAATCCGAGCTTGGATTGTAAAAAAGTTGCCACCATCTTGAAATTCTTTAAATACAGTCCCATTGGGTTCAAAATTGACGTCTGAGGGTCCGCCGGGCCTCTTAATATGAATCCGAGGTTGGATTGTCAAAAAGTGACCGCCATCATGGCCACAGGTGTGATATGACCGTGGCGAAAACGTTGGTGTCGCTTGCCTAGCTGACTAACTAACAAAACAAGGCAAGCTTGTCGAACGAGCGAGCGAAGCGAACGAACTTCTATGCTTCAGCTTGGGTCGAAAATCGTTTGTCCGGTGTCCATCCCGCTATCCCGCTGTTCTCCTCTACATTCGCATTCCTCAACTGATTCTCGACAAATTTTGTGAGCAGGTTCGTTAATTATATAGTTTTTTTTGCCGAGACACTTTTCGAATTAAAAAATAAATAAAAAAAATGTAACGCAGGCTCGCGATATCTACATCTCATCTCATCGCACAGAGCCCGTAGTAATAATGTGATAAAATAAAGAATTACGTAGATTCTCCGCCTGGCGCGCCTCGCGTCGAGGCAAGTGCGCGCGTGATGCGAGGCGAGCGCGCGCGCGAACGCGGCCGCCTGCAGCGCCGCCTCGCGCTCGCTCGCGAACACGCTCTGCGCCTCGCGGCACAGCGTGTAGAACACGTATCTGCAACCAACACACAGATCAAGTTACACTAATCCTAAACGTGGCTCCACGCTAGACGAGCCGAGCACGAGCGGAGCCCTTGTGGGCGCCGGCGTTTGCAGCTCCTCTAGCGTGGACCCATCTTTATATCCCTGCCAGCCTGGAGAGCTATCCCAGGCCCCGTAGCATGGATGGCCTGGCCTTATCACGTGATAAGTGACAAGATAGAGCATCCGTCCCTGGCTGACACCGTTCGATAGAACGAGACGACGCTCTTATCTTATCACTTATCGCGTGATACATCCATGCTACGGGGCCAGGACTGAAACATTCCAAGGCGCTTATTAGAGCCTTCAGCAAAAAGGCGTCTTCTGATGCCTTGGCGCTAAGTAGGTACTGCCTACGCATGGTGGTCAGGGTGCTTACAGGGCACTGCTGCCTAAATAAGCACATGCAGACTATAGGACTGTGTGTGTGACAACACAAGGCAGTGCTGACTCTGCCTTGAAGCATAGGAGACGCCTACACACCTCCTAACCGATTGCCCTTGCCTCAGTCGTAACTCTTTTCTAGGCAAACACATAATGTGCCCGGAGGAGATCAAATTTCTAAAGGTCAACAAAGTCCTGCAATTCTTTGAGTTTGCAGGACTTGACCAAGAATTGTAGTTAGTGGCGATCACAATAGATCAGCGATGGTCGCAGTGATACAAGGGCTCTGGCAGCACAGAAGCCACTATCAGAACAATAATAATAATAAGTCCGCGGGGGCAGCTTGTGGCGAGCTGACGGTGAGTGGCGACACCGCGGACCCCTAACCTCCAGAGGGCCCGAGTGATCTGGCCCTCGCCTCTGTGCTTGCCTTAACCGGCCGGCCAGAGTGGAGTCGCAAGAGCGGAACCTATGCTCCAGGTTGGAAGTGTTAAATGTCATAACGCCGGCGGCCCTTGAACGGATTACCGGGATCTGGCGCACCGCAGACTCACCTCTCGACAACCTCACAGCCGCTCAGACGTGTTGCTCCATTGTGGGGCCCACTTAGCGAGTTGGCGACTCACCGCCTGTCCGCTAGTCTCCTCCCATAACCCATGTTCCAGTCCATCCACCATTCAACCCAATAACCCATGACCTTTTCCATCGCAGTCACAGTGCTGCACTGCAATAGTGTTTGCACCTGGCGGGGACCATCACCGGTTGTATCATGTTGTGCGCTCGGAGATGGTACCCGCCATGTGCATCCCTCGCTTCAGATTATTTTTGTATTTAAGGGCCTCTGTGCTGTTGGCTTCGGCCCCACGCATGTCTTCCAAAAGTCCGGGACCCCATGGTCCCGAGATATGAAAAAAAACATACAAATAATAATAATACGCCTGCCACACAGTCGTCGAGTGACGTGGGAAATAGCGAGAAAGGAGGAGACATAGTGTGGAGAAATAGTGTGGAGACATAGTGTGGAGACATAGTGTGGAGACATTGTGTGGAGACATAGTGTGGAGACATAGTGTGGAGACATAGGGTGTTACTCGTCACGCCGCTCATCTTGCTCCTCGCCATGCCCACCGCTTCCTGTGCCGTCGGTTATTTATTTACACTCGGATTCATAATAAAAGACCTCTCGCTCGAGCCCACAGATATCGATTTTGATCATAATTGATATGACATTATAAAAAATAAACACCCAAACCTTAACTTTTTTGAAGTCGGTTTTATAAAGTCAAACTTGACACCCCTTCAGAATAGTTACTTCAAAACTTCCTCGCCTTCCGCTTCCCCACGTACCCCCCATCGTTGGCCCGCGCAGCCCAGAGCTTGTAAACTGTGTGTAGTTAGACTGTGGTAATACGATAGTTCACAACAGTAGAAATAAATTATTCATACGTTAGATATTGAAACACGCAAAAATTAAAAAAATGTACACTGTTTGACCATTGGAAATCGTGATGTCGCTTGGCGCTATTTCTATAAAAACTCCTTAGTAACAGAGAGTTTAGAAGTTTCGTAATGATTAAGTGTCAGTGACCATCTCCATTGGAAATTCATCTGTTCGTGGTATTTTGCGGAAATACCGTTTTCTTACATCTGCTGCTTCCGCCATATATACGGTAACAACAAAATATACAAAACCAAGTATTAATTTACCTGGTGGGGTCAGGGGAGTCCTGTTCCACTTTGTTGACTTGTATTAACTTGTCTTCGAATTGCTTCATCACCCTCGTTAGCTGGTTGCATGCGATGTCACTGTAATATACAAAAAAATAAGATTAGTATTTAGACGTGTCGTTGACGCCACGTATGCGTCAAGTATACAATAGTACTCACGTAAATGCGACAGGCGCGAGCTCCTTGACCCACGAGCCGCGCTCGGCGACGCGCGCCACGAAGGCCCACTCGGCCTCCAGGAAGGAGCGCGGCATGTGCTCCACGGATGAAATGGCGCTCAGGTAGGACAGGTATTGCTGAGGACAAATAACGAGGTTTCAGCACAGTATAAACAACTACTATTTAGTAATACTAATCCAAGCTTAGATTCGAATTAAGAGTCCGAGGGGTCAAACTTGACACCCCTTGAGAACAGTTGGCAATTTCCTCGCCTCCCGCTTCCCCGCGTAACCCCCATCGATGGCCCGCGCAGAGCCGAGCTTGCAGACTGTATGTGGTTAAGCTAAGTTCAAAGACTTGCCTGAAATCCTCAATGATCCAAATGAGCCGTCTGCATCTAGCGAAAACCCACAACCTTCACTTGATCGATACTGTACCACATACCAACCTTTCTAGTTTAAACTCCGCCCAGCGATAGGCAAAACGGATGCAGGTTCAAATCCTGCAAGCCTGCCAATTTTGGGAATGCTGCAAAAAGTTCAGCCACGTCAGCCTTGCTTATCTTCAAGTTTGCCCTCGTAAAAAGCATGCGCCTGGCGCATGGTCGTCGCTATGTCGAGACCCTCAGTTTGGAGACAGCACTGACCTTGAACACGTCCTCGATGCTGGCGTCGAAGGTCCTGATGACGAGCAGCAGGTCCTGGCGCGCGGCCTGGCCGGCGCGGCACCCGCGGAGTGCCACCTCGATGTTGCCCACGAACGCCTGTCGCATGGTCGTCGCTATGTCGAGACCCTCTTTCAGCTCGTGGATTAGCTGGAACAAATATAGCAAAAACGTAAGGTTGCCGCTTCGACTTAACTCGGTTCTCGCGCACCTTCGAGGTGATGGATACATCCGAACGCACTAGGAATGAAAGAGCAAATGCTATGTGGCGAGCCATTTCTTCTTAAACAAATGGAAATGACTTGCTCTAAGAGAAAACACGCTTTTACATGAAACGAAACTTCTTCTATATGAAATTAAAGTTGTTTTTGAACGAAAATGAGCTTGCTTCTGAACCAAGATAAGCTTGCTTCTGAACCAAAATATGCTTGCTTCTGAACCAAAATGAGCTGGCTCCGAACCAAAATATGATTGCTTCTGAACCAAAATAAGCTTGCTTCTGAACAAAAATATGCTTGCTTCTGAACCAAAATGAGCTGGCTTCTGAACCAAAATGAGCTTGCTACTGAACCAAAATATGCTTGCTCCTGAACCAAAATGAGCTTGCTTCTGAACCAAAATATGCTTGCTTCTGAACCAAAATATGCTTCCTTCTGAACCAAAATGAGCTTGCTTCTAAACCAAAATAAGCTTGCTTCTGATCAAAAATATGTTTGCTTCTGAACCAAAATGAGCTGGCTTCTGAACCAAAATGAGCTTGCTTCAGAAACAAAATGTGCTGGCTTCTGAACCAAAATATGCTTGCTTCTGAACCAAAATGAGCTTGCTTCTGAACCAAAATAAACTTGCTTCTGAACCAAAATGAGCCGGCTTCTGAACCAAAATGAGCTTGCTTCTGAACCAAAATATGTTTGCTTCTGAACCAAAATGAGCTGGCTTCTGAACCAAAATGAGCTTGCTACTGAACCAAAATAACCAAAATATGCTTGCTTCTGAACAAAAATATGCTTGCTTCTGAACAAAAATGTTGTGCACCAAAAATGTTCTGGACTAAAAGTATACAAGTATAACCTGCTTAATGGTGAGGCACGAGGGATGCTCCGGCCGTCCCTCCAGCCGCAGCGTGAGGTAGTCGTGCACGGTCTCCATGCAGATGCTGCTCAGCAGCAGGAAGTGGTTGCGGTACGAGGGCAGACCCATCGCCAGGGTCTCTTCAGACCAGCACCCGAACCTGAAAGGGTGGGGCTGAATAAAACATACACTTGGTATTGTTGGACTCGACCTAGACCATCCTATGCATATACTTACAATGACCAGGGCCACAATCACCTGCACATAATGTGACCGGACATTTAAAACTAAGTTCGGCTTTGCGAGCCATATTCGTGCTCACCAGAGGAAATTGTAAGGGTCGCCGTCGTCGGATACGACAAGGAGGACTGTAATATATATTGTTGGAATGACTTGTAACAAAATAATCTGTGTTTTCTTAGCAAAAAGGTTCAAATTGCAAAGACACTCTCTCTAGAACGCGTTCAAATAATTCTAACGGTGAAAACATTTCCCGTCAGTTCAAGAGTTGCGATGCCAATCAATTAATTTGGTCGGTGCTAACATTGCTCAAATCTTTGATTAGCCAATTTGCAGATATGCATATAAAGCATTAACTTATATAATTTCATTGTGTTTTTTTTACCATCATTCATCAGTCGTTCTCTCAATCTGACGATCGTGACATCATACTTTGCTGACCAGACTCTTTCATAGGCTCATAAAATCACCCGCTTTATCTTATCAGGCCTCGTGCAGACGCAGCAGCAAGGGTGCAGTGATTTGGGTGCCCCATTTAGTCACTAGTGGGTGGTCTTCCCCGGTATATCTGGGTAAGGTACAAACGTATATACAGTTCGAAAACCCGTACCTTCTCAACTCGTAGTCATCCTGGGCCTCTTTGGCCCTCTGCGCCTTGTCATCCTTCTCATCGGACCCTTCCGGCGGGTCTTCCTCTCTTGTCTCCTCCAATGGACTCTGAAATTATTATATTTATATTGAAATAACGTTAAAACAACTAAGAATCGAATTGAAAGAAAGAAAGAAAGAAAGAAAACATTTATTCGTGGACAAAACAATGGGTGTAAAAAACAAAACACAGAACGTAAAAAAAAAAAAAAAAATACATGGTCCACGAAAAGGCCCCGACTCAGCATGGTGCTAACCTAGAAGGCCAGCGCTGGTCTTCCGTCGGAGCCTTTACCTGAGTTACCTCCTGGAAGGCAACACAAAACAAATACCTACGCTAAACACAATATATCTTAAAACTATTACAAATCCGACGCCAGAGTGGCACGGCAAATTGCATCGTGTGAACGCGTCTGCAAACTGTGTGTCAGTGTCACTGTCAACTTGACAGACCGAACGCAACTTTTATTTCAGATAGTGAATATATGGTACATTAGTGATACAGGAAGAAAACTAAGAACGAATACAGTTTGGTGCAAAAATTAAATATTGAACGTCACAAGCTTAACTGTACATACATAAAACGACTGCCAAGAATTCACACAATCTAAACATGATAGATAACACAATTATTATGCGAACCAAATGTTGTGCGGATTTATTTATATGCAGATGGGACATATCCCGACAGTAAGTACCTGACTGCAATCCTAAATCATAATCTTAATCTTAATTTAAAATTAAATTAAATTAGGCATGGCAAAGCGGTAAACTAAGTTACAAAAAAGGCAGCTAATAAACACACAAAGATATGAGGAATAAAGATACAAAGACAAAGACAGCTAGTTTCAAGACATAAGGTTTCTTGACTAAATTGATGCTCTAGCAAATACTTTTTCAGCTTGATTCTAAAACTATATATGCTTCCCAGGTCCCTGGCTAAAGGCGGTGGAAGACAGTTCCAGCATCTAGTAGCTGCAAAGCGGAAACTCCCCCGGAATGAGGCTGAGGCATGTTGAGGAGTAATAAGAGGCTTTTTACACTGACGGTTTCCCCGTGACCTATTGATGATGAGCTTCTCGAAAAGATATACTGGAGCTTGGTGCTTTAAAACCCCGAATAAGAGACAAGCAAGATGCAGTTTTTGTCGGTGTTGCATTTTTAAAATATTATGTTTGTTGAGGAACGGAGTAACATGGGCCCTCGATGGTATGTTGAAAATGAAACGCGCACAGGCATTCTGTACACGCTGTATGAGCTTATTGGTTTTTGCGTAGAGACATGGACCAGTCACAACATCCATGTAATTAAGTTTAGACAGGACAAGTGATTCAACTAGACGGATGCGTACCTGCTCACATAAGTATGGCCTAATTTTATAAAGCAATTTAAGTTTGTAAAAGCAACTACTGACCACATTAGAGATGTGCTTTTCATACCTAAGTCCACAGTCCATATGTAGGCCTAGGTTACGAGCTTCATACACACGCTCTATAGGAGTACCGATCATCATAACATCAACTGACGGGTGAAAGGCAGTGAGTCGCCGCCTGGTACCAAAGACAAGGTACTTGGTTTTACTAGGGTTAAGTAACAAGCTATTGTCAGCGGCCCAAGCGGCAATACTTGCAAGGTCTAGGTTTAGCTTGCTTATAGCACTATCAACTTCAGAAGGTTTACACGATATATAGACCTGAATATCGTCAGCATATATGTGATACTTACAGTGTGTGATGTGTGACGATATATCTGCAGAGTATAATATGAATAGGATTGGACCAATAACTGATCCTTGAGGCACTCCTCTTATGACACTAGTTTCTCCTGAAGTTGACGTGGTGCCATCACTGAGTGTGATTTTCACAAATTGACTTCGGAATTGCATATATACAAATTTAATAAATGTTTGAATAAATAGCCTTCCTAAATCAACATAATATATTTATATAATTATGTATTTTGATTCTAATTTAATGTGGTAATTTATATCATATTGGACCGACAATCCCGAAATATAAGTTCGATCCTGACTTAAACTAAAGTCAGACACAATTAATTTTTCATTGTGCTTGATTTCTGTATCAAAGCTTAAAATGATGAAATAACTAACATAGCTAAAATAAATTCCAACTTGACTTGTTTCCGAGTATTTTTGTGAGTTTGTTTTTGTAATAAAATTATTTATAAGTAAGCTATCTTCCGCCGAAACACGATACGGTAGAGAATCCTTACGGCATTAAGTCTGCCTCTTGTGCGATAAATTATTCTTTTGTGCAATAAATATTAGAAAATAAAACGTAAGTAACATTCCCAACTTACCTCAGGAGGCAGGAATGTGAGGTAGACTTTGTTAAGCAGCTTCGTGCGAAGTTTGTGTATGAACATCATGGACCGACGCACACCCTGCGTCTTCAAGATTTCGTAGTGATACTGTCTGCCGACAAAAAGGTCAGGTAAATTCGATTTGTAACGTGTCGTGACTTAATATAGCAGTAACCTGCCAGTTAAGTTGAATACCTCTACAATTAGCCACTGACGCATAAGTGTCGTCAGCGCTGCGGTCACTTAAAAAACGAAATCATACTTACTTAATAGTCTCAGACAGCATATCATTAATGACTTAACTGTTGCCAACCCCTGCTATATTATACCGTTGTTGACGCATAAGTGTCGTCAATGACAATAACATTTCACCTTAAAGACGACCCGAAGCGGACCTCGCGGACCTCGCGGTTTACAGCTCCATTTATGGAACCCACATAAAACACAGACACTAGGTCGTCACCGGCACTACAGCCACTCACCTATACGGCGACACGTCGCACTTGTTGATCAGCCGCAGCCGCGTCAGATCGGCGAGTGACCCCACGCACACGTGTCGTCACCGGCACTACAGCCACTCACCTATACGGCGACACGTCGCACTTGTTGAGCAGCCGCAGCCGCGTCAGGTCGGCGAGTGACCCCACGCACACGTGTCGTCACCGGCACTACAGCCACTCACCTATACGGCGACACGTCGAACTTGTCGAGCAGCCGCAGCCGCGTCAGGTCGGCGAGTGACCCCACGCACACGTGTCGTCACCGGCACTACAGCCACTCACCTATACGGCGACACGTCGCACTTGTCGAGCAGCCGCAGCCGCGTCAGGTCGGCGAGTGAGCCCACGCACACGTGTCGTCACCGGCACTACAACCACTCACCTATACGGCGACACGTCGCACTTGTTGAGCAGCCGCAGCCGCGTCAGGTCGGCGAGTGACCCCACGCACACGTGTCGTCACCGGCACTACAGCCACTCACCTATACGGCGACACGTCGCACTTGTTGAGCAGCCGCAGCCGCGTCAGGTCGGCGAGTGACCCCACGCACACGTGTCGTCACCGGCACTACAGCCACTCACCTATACGGCGACACGTCGCACTTGTTGAGCAGCCGCAGCCGCGTCAGGTCAGCAAGTGACCCCACGCACACGTGTCGTCACCGGCACTACAGCCACTCACCTATACGGCGACACGTCGCACTTGTTGAGCAGCCGCAGCCGCGTCAGGTCGGCGAGTGACCCCACGCACACGTGTCGTCACCGGCACTACAGCCACTCACCTATACGGCGACACGTCGCACTTGTTGAGCAGCCGCAGCCGCGTCAGGTCGGCGAGTGAGCCCACGCACACGTGTCGTCACCGGCACTACAGCCACTCACCTATACGGCGACACGTCGCACTTGTTGAGCAGCCGCAGCCGCGTCAGGTCGGCGAGTGACCCCACGCACACGTGTCGTCACCGGCACTACAGCCACTCACCTATACGGCGACACGTCGCACTTGTTGAGCAGCCGCAGCCGCGTCAGGTCGGCGAGTGACCCCACGCACACGTGTCGTCACCGGCACTACAGCCACTCACCTATACGGCGACACGTCGCACTTGTTGAGCAGCCGCAGCCGCGTCAGGTCGGCGAGTGACCCCACGCACACGTGTCGTCACCGGCACTACAGCCACTCACCTATACGGCGACACGTCGCACTTGTTGAGCAGCCGCAGCCGCGTCAGGTCGGCGAGTGACCCCACGCACACGTGTCGTCACCGGCACTACAGCCACTCACCTATACGGCGACACGTCGCACTTGTTGAGCAGCCGCAGCCGCGTCAGGTCGGCGAGTGACCCCACGCACACGTGTCGTCACCGGCACTACAGCCACTCACCTATACGGCGACACGTCGCACTTGTTGAGCAGCCGCAGCCGCGTCAGGTCGGCGAGTGACCCCACGCACACGTGTCGTCACCGGCACTACAGCCACTCACCTATACGGCGACACGTCGCACTTGTTGAGCAGCCGCAGCCGCGTCAGGTCGGCGAGTGACCCCACGCACACGTGTCGTCACCGGCACTACAGCCACTCACCTATACGGCGACACGTCGCACTTGTTGAGCAGCCGCAGCCGCGTCAGATCGGCGAGTGACCCCACGCACACGTGTCGTCACCGGCACTACAGCCACTCACCTATACGGCGACACGTCGCACTTGTTGAGCAGCCGCAGCCGCGTCAGGTCGGCGAGTGACCCCACGCACACGTGTCGTCACCGGCACTACAGCCACTCACCTATACGGCGACACGTCGCACTTGTTGAGCAGCCGCAGCCGCGTCAGATCGGCGAGTGACCCCACGCACACGTGTCGTCACCGGCACTACAGCCACTCACCTATACGGCGACACGTCGCACTTGTTGAGCAGCCGCAGCCGCGTCAGGTCGGCGAGTGACCCCACGCACACGTGTCGTCACCGGCACTACAGCCACTCACCTATACGGCGACACGTCGCACTTGTTGAGCAGCCGCAGCCGCGTCAGGTCGGCGAGTGACCCCACGCACACGTGTCGTCACCGGCACTACAGCCACTCACCTATACGGCGACACGTCGAACTTGTCGAGCAGCCGCAGCCGCGTCAGGTCGGCGAGTGACCCCACGCACACGTGTCGTCACCGGCACTACAGCCACTCACCTATACGGCGACACGTCGCACTTGTCGAGCAGCCGCAGCCGCGTCAGGTCGGCGAGTGACCCCACGCACACGTGTCGTCACCGGCACTACAGCCACTCACCTATACGGCGACACGTCGCACTTGTTGAGCAGCCGCAGCCGCGTCAGGTCGGCGAGTGACCCCACGCACACGTGTCGTCACCGGCACTACAGCCACTCACCTATACGGCGACACGTCGCACTTGTTGAGCAGCCGCAGCCGCGTCAGGTCGGCGAGTGACCCCACGCACACGTGTCGTCACCGGCACTACAGCCACTCACCTATACGGCAACACGTCGCACTTGTTGAGCAGCCGCAGCCGCGTCAGGTCGGCGAGTGACCCCACGCACACGTGTCGTCACCGGCACTACAGCCACTCACCTATACGGCGACACGTCGCACTTGTTGAGCAGCCGCAGCCGCGTCAGGTCGGCGAGTGACCCCACGCACACGTGTCGTCACCGGCACTACAGCCACTCACCTATACGGCGACACGTCGCACTTGTTGAGCAGCCGCAGCCGCGTCAGGTCGGCGAGTGAGCCCACGCACACGTGTCGTCACCGGCACTACAGCCACTCACCTATACGGCGACACGTCGCACTTGTTGAGCAGCCGCAGCCGCGTCAGGTCGGCGAGTGACCCCACGCACACGTGTCGTCACCGGCACTACAACCACTCACCTATACGGCGACACGTCGCACTTGTTGAGCAGCCGCAGCCGCGTCAGGTCGGCGAGTGAGCCCACGCACACGTGTCGTCACCGGCACTACAGCCACTCACCTATACGGCGACACGTCGCACTTGTTGAGCAGCCGCAGCCGCGTCAGGTCGGCGAGTGAGCCCACGCACACGTGTCGTCACCGGCACTACAGCCACTCACCTATACGGCGACACGTCGCACTTGTTGAGCAGCCGCAGCCGCGTCAGGTCGGCGAGTGACCCCACGCACACGTGTCGTCACCGGCACTACAGCCACTCACCTATACGGCGACACGTCGCACTTGTCGAGCAGCCGCAGCCGCGTCAGGTCGGCGAGTGACCCCACGCACACGTGTCGTCACCGGCACTACAGCCACTCACCTATACGGCGACACGTCGCACTTGTTGAGCAGCCGCAGCCGCGTCAGGTCGGCGAGTGACCCCACGCACACGTGTCGTCACCGGCACTACAGCCACTCACCTATACGGCGACACGTCGCACTTGTTGAGCAGCCGCAGCCGCGTCAGGTCGGCGAGTGACCCCACGCACACGTGTCGTCACCGGCACTACAGCCACTCACCTATACGGCGACACGTCGCACTTGTTGAGCAGCCGCAGCCGCGTCAGGTCGGCGAGTGACCCCACGCACACGTGTCGTCACCGGCACTACAGCCACTCACCTATACGGCGACACGTCGCACTTGTTGAGCAGCCGCAGCCGCGTCAGGTCGGCGAGTGACCCCACGCACACGTGTCGTCACCGGCACTACAGCCACTCACCTATACGGCGACACGTCGCACTTGTTGAGCAGCCGCAGCCGCGTCAGGTCGGCGAGTGACCCCACGCACACGTGTCGTCACCGGCACTACAACCACTCACCTATACGGCGACACGTCGCACTTGTTGAGCAGCCGCAGCCGCGTCAGGTCGGCGAGTGACCCCACGCACACGTGTCGTCACCGGCACTACAGCCACTCACCTATACGGCGACACGTCGCACTTGTTGAGCAGCCGCAGCCGCGTCAGGTCGGCGAGTGACCCCACGCACACGTGTCGTCACCGGCACTACAGCCACTCACCTATACGGCGACACGTCGAACTTGTCGAGCAGCCGCAGCCGCGTCAGGTCGGCGAGTGACCCCACGCACACGTGTCGTCACCGGCACTACAGCCACTCACCTATACGGCGACACGTCGCACTTGTCGAGCAGCCGCAGCCGCGTCAGGTCGGCGAGTGACCCCACGCACACGTGTCGTCACCGGCACTACAGCCACTCACCTATACGGCGACACGTCGCACTTGTTGAGCAGCCGCAGCCGCGTCAGGTCGGCGAGTGACCCCACGCACACGTGTCGTCACCGGCACTACAGCCACTCACCTATACGGCGACACGTCGCACTTGTTGAGCAGCCGCAGCCGCGTCAGGTCGGCGAGTGACCCCACGCACACGTGTCGTCACCGGCACTACAGCCACTCACCTATACGGCGACACGTCGCACTTGTTGAGCAGCCGCAGCCGCGTCAGGTCGGCGAGTGACCCCACGCACACGTGTCGTCACCGGCACTACAGCCACTCACCTATACGGCGACACGTCGCACTTGTTGAGCAGCCGCAGCCGCGTCAGGTCGGCGAGTGACCCCACGCACACGTGTCGTCACCGGCACTACAGCCACTCACCTATACGGCGACACGTCGCACTTGTTGAGCAGCCGCAGCCGCGTCAGGTCGGCGAGTGAGCCCACGCACACGTGTCGTCACCGGCACTACAGCCACTCACCTATACGGCGACACGTCGCACTTGTTGAGCAGCCGCAGCCGCGTCAGGTCGGCGAGTGACCCCACGCACACGTGTCGTCACCGGCACTACAACCACTCACCTATACGGCGACACGTCGCACTTGTTGAGCAGCCGCAGCCGCGTCAGGTCGGCGAGTGAGCCCACGCACACGTGTCGTCACCGGCACTACAGCCACTCACCTATACGGCGACACGTCGCACTTGTTGAGCAGCCGCAGCCGCGTCAGGTCGGCGAGTGAGCCCACGCACACGTGTCGTCACCGGCACTACAGCCACTCACCTATACGGCGACACGTCGCACTTGTTGAGCAGCCGCAGCCGCGTCAGGTCGGCGAGTGACCCCACGCACACGTGTCGTCACCGGCACTACAGCCACTCACCTATACGGCGACACGTCGCACTTGTTGAGCAGCCGCAGCCGCGTCAGGTCGGCGAGTGAGCCCACGCACACGTGTCGTCACCGGCACTACAGCCACTCACCTATACGGCGACACGTCGCACTTGTTGAGCAGCCGCAGCCGCGTCAGGTCGGCGAGTGACCCCACGCACACGTGTCGTCACCGGCACTACAACCACTCACCTATACGGCGACACGTCGCACTTGTTGAGCAGCCGCAGCCGCGTCAGGTCGGCGAGTGAGCCCACGCACACGTGTCGTCACCGGCACTACAGCCACTCACCTATACGGCGACACGTCGCACTTGTTGAGCAGCCGCAGCCGCGTCAGGTCGGCGAGTGACCCCACGCACACGTGTCGTCACCGGCACTACAACCACTCACCTATACGGCGACACGTCGCACTTGTTGAGCAGCCGCAGCCGCGTCAGGTCGGCGAGTGACCCCACGCACACGTGTCGTCACCGGCACTACAGCCACTCACCTATACGGCGACACGTCGCACTTGTTGAGCAGCCGCAGCCGCGTCAGGTCGGCGAGTGACCCCACGCACACGTGTCGTCACCGGCACTACAGCCACTCACCTATACGGCGACACGTCGAACTTGTCGAGCAGCCGCAGCCGCGTCAGGTCGGCGAGTGACCCCACGCACACGTGTCGTCACCGGCACTACAGCCACTCACCTATACGGCGACACGTCGCACTTGTCGAGCAGCCGCAGCCGCGTCAGGTCGGCGAGTGACCCCACGCACACGTGTCGTCACCGGCACTACAGCCACTCACCTATACGGCGACACGTCGCACTTGTTGAGCAGCCGCAGCCGCGTCAGGTCGGCGAGTGACCCCACGCACACGTGTCGTCACCGGCACTACAGCCACTCACCTATACGGCGACACGTCGCACTTGTTGAGCAGCCGCAGCCGCGTCAGGTCGGCGAGTGACCCCACGCACACGTGTCGTCACCGGCACTACAGCCACTCACCTATACGGCGACACGTCGCACTTGTTGAGCAGCCGCAGCCGCGTCAGGTCGGCGAGTGACCCCACGCACACGTGTCGTCACCGGCACTACAGCCACTCACCTATACGGCGACACGTCGCACTTGTTGAGCAGCCGCAGCCGCGTCAGGTCGGCGAGTGACCCCACGCACACGTGTCGTCACCGGCACTACAGCCACTCACCTATACGGCGACACGTCGCACTTGTTGAGCAGCCGCAGCCGCGTCAGGTCGGCGAGTGAGCCCACGCACACGTGTCGTCACCGGCACTACAGCCACTCACCTATACGGCGACACGTCGCACTTGTTGAGCAGCCGCAGCCGCGTCAGGTCGGCGAGTGACCCCACGCACACGTGTCGTCACCGGCACTACAACCACTCACCTATACGGCGACACGTCGCACTTGTTGAGCAGCCGCAGCCGCGTCAGGTCGGCGAGTGAGCCCACGCACACGTGTCGTCACCGGCACTACAGCCACTCACCTATACGGCGACACGTCGCACTTGTTGAGCAGCCGCAGCCGCGTCAGGTCGGCGAGTGAGCCCACGCACACGTGTCGTCACCGGCACTACAGCCACTCACCTATACGGCGACACGTCGCACTTGTTGAGCAGCCGCAGCCGCGTCAGGTCGGCGAGTGACCCCACGCACACGTGTCGTCACCGGCACTACAGCCACTCACCTATACGGCGACACGTCGCACTTGTTGAGCAGCCGCAGCCGCGTCAGGTCGGCGAGTGACCCCACGCACACGTGTCGTCACCGGCACTACAGCCACTCACCTATACGGCGACACGTCGAACTTGTCGAGCAGCCGCAGCCGCGTCAGGTCGGCGAGTGACCCCACGCACACGTGTCGTCACCGGCACTACAGCCACTCACCTATACGGCGACACGTCGAACTTGTCGAGCAGCCGCAGCCGCGTCAGGTCGGCGAGTGACCCCACGCACACGTGTCGTCACCGGCACTACAGCCACTCACCTATACGGCGACACGTCGCACTTGTTGAGCAGCCGCAGCCGCGTCAGGTCGGCGAGTGACCCCACGCACACGTGTCGTCACCGGCACTACAGCCACTCACCTATACGGCGACACGTCGCACTTGTTGAGCAGCCGCAGCCGCGTCAGGTCGGCGAGTGACCCCACGCACACGTGTCGTCACCGGCACTACAGCCACTCACCTATACGGCGACACGTCGCACTTGTTGAGCAGCCGCAGCCGCGTCAGGTCGGCGAGTGACCCCACGCACACGTGTCGTCACCGGCACTACAGCCACTCACCTATACGGCGACACGTCGCACTTGTTGAGCAGCCGCAGCCGCGTCAGGTCGGCGAGTGACCCCACGCACACGTGTCGTCACCGGCACTACAGCCACTCACCTATACGGCGACACGTCGCACTTGTTGAGCAGCCGCAGCCGCGTCAGGTCGGCGAGTGAGCCCACGCACACGTGTCGTCACCGGCACTACAACCACTCACCTATACGGCGACACGTCGCACTTGTTGAGCAGCCGCAGCCGCGTCAGGTCGGCGAGTGACCCCACGCACACGTGTCGTCACCGGCACTACAACCACTCACCTATACGGCGACACGTCGCACTTGTTGAGCAGCCGCAGCCGCGTCAGGTCGGCGAGTGACCCCACGCACACGTGTCGTCACCGGCACTACAACCACTCACCTATACGGCGACACGTCGCACTTGTTGAGCAGCCGCAGCCGCGTCAGGTCGGCGAGTGACCCCACGCACACGTGTCGTCACCGGCACTACAACCACTCACCTATACGGCGACACGTCGCACTTGTTGAGCAGCCGCAGCCGCGTCAGGTCGGCGAGTGACCCCACGCACACGTGTCGTCACCGGCACTACAACCACTCACCTATACGGCGACACGTCGCACTTGTTGAGCAGCCGCAGCCGCGTCAGGTCGGCGAGTGAGCCCACGTTGAACACAGACTCGGGTGAGCCGTCGTGGAACCATCTCTCTCGCTCTGACATGTAGCCGCTCTCGCTCGACGTCGATGTGTCGTTGGTGCTGTATTTCGCGTCGGAGATTATTATTTCCGGTGTGGCTGGGCCATTTTGTTCTGTGGAATATACTTGTGGATTAATCAATAATCAAACGCATGTAAATCAGTTAGACCTACAATTTATCTTTAAGGATTTTACTGGGACACACACACGACCTAAAGCATGCGTGGTTAAAACCTTTCGGATTCCTCGCGGACACCGTGTATACAATACAGTTCAAGGATGAATTGGATTGTCGCTACTATTTTCAAGTATGGTTGAAATTGCCAATAATAGGCAGGTCTATAACAGGGGGCAAACTTCTTGAGCAATTTGACGATGTGGTGGGGGAAGGCTTTGTGTAGTAATGTGTATGTGTCATTTTTAACTTATTACTAACTACTCGCTTGGGAAAGTAATAAAAAGAAATAGTTATTTGTTATACAAGGGGGGAAAGTTGTATTTTACCTGCGAGTGTTCATTTGAAACACGAGCTAGCGGAAGGGCTCTATGATAGACCACGAGCGAAGCGAGTGATTCAAAAATAGAATCCTGAGCGTAGCGAGTGTTTCAACACACGAGACGTAAAATAACTTTTCACTTCTCATGCTCTAAAAGTTCGTCTTTATGTCGTGCGTAGGCGACATAAAGTCGCTTTTTATGCTCTAGAGCATAAAGTAAAATCTTCGTCGAAGACCAAGGCAATCGCTGCAACAGCCACACGAACATCTTTAACTTCATACAACAACCTCTTTATTTTATTTCGTTTCGTTCGTATTCTAAGACCAAGGCAAAGATACCAACAGCCAAAGTACACAATAAAACTTCATGAAATAAACTTATAATTTGTATTTCGTCTCATTTATTATTTTTTATATTTGTTTATTTTTCAATTTAGTAGATCAGTATAGTATTTAAGCCATAACAACAACAATTAAATTAGCATTTACTATATTTACGTGTTGCTGTTTCATTTCCTCGCAATCGAAGTGAAAAGTAGAGTGTACAACTCGTCCATAAAACCCATTTTACACTCGACTTTATATCTATCCTCGCTCGCAAGCTCGCTCGGATGGATAAACGTCTCGAGTAAAATGGTGCGTTTTATGCACTTGTTGTACAATCTACTATTTCACTTCTCATGCTCGCAAAGTTCGCCTTTGTGCTGGATGTATGCTGCACAAAATGCCACTTTTATGCTCTAGTGCACAAAGTAAAATTGTTTTAAACACTAAGATAATCGGGCCTAACAGCCACACACACAATAAAAATTCGTAGAATATACTTATCATTTGATTTGATTTGCTTTAATAAATTTCACATCCGTGTTTTCTATGGGTCAGGCTCATAATGCACACTTTCCCGCTATGTACACTTTCTCTATAGGTGCACTTTCCCGCAATGTGCATTCCCGATATGTACACTTTCCCAGTTTGTGCACTGTCTTACAAAGTGCACTTTTCCGAAACATACACTTTCCCAAAATGTACACTTTCTCTATAGGTGCACTTTCCCGCAATGTGCATTCCCGATATGTACACCCAAACATTAAACCTTAAACAAATAAATGAAGGTAGATTTTGGTCCTGGTCAGTCCTTGGCGTTAAACCTGCGGTGCTGATGTAATTATGTGTCGTTGGCGTGGAAAAGATTAGCACTACCAGAAATAAGCCATACATAAAGAAAGTGCACCTTGTGAGAAAGTGTGTTTTCTGAGAAAGTGTTCTATGTGAGAAAGTGTACTTAGTGGGAAATGCACTTTTAGAAAAAGTGTACCTTCCGGGAAAGTGTTCCTTCTAAAGAAGTGCACCTATAGAGAAAGTGTACACAGCGGGAAAGTGTGCATTATGAGCCTGATCCTTTTCTATTACTAAATTAATAAAACCAGATAAAATAGGAGTCAATTATTATTTTAAAACATATTGAACCTTTAAATAAGTTGGCAGTATGAAGTACCTAAGTCTAATATCACGTGACGAAAATTAAAAATAAAAACTTTAAAAGGTTAAGTGACAGGAATGAGGTTTTATTTTATTTTATTTTGCAATTATTTGTTATTTTCTCGCAATCGAAGTGAAAAGCAGTACACGTATAACTCGAGCATAAATTAGCCATTTAACCTAAGACGTTTATATCCACCCGAGCCTTGTTGTACAATCTACTATTTGCACCCGTGTATAACACAAATCTTTTCACTTCACTACAGCGAGGAAAATAAGAATAAAAGTAAAAAAAAAGGTAAAAGAAGTTTGAAACAAAGTTAAAAAAAAAAGAAAAATAAGTTTAAAAAAAGTAAAAAAAAGTAAAAAAAAAGAAAAAAGAGTAAAAAAGTAAAAAAAAATCAACAAATTAAAAAAAGTTGAATAAAGTTTTAAATAAGTTAAAAAAAAACTATAAAAAAGTTTTTAAAAAGTAAAAACATGTTAAAAATGTTAAAAAAAAAGAAAAAATGTAAAAAAAAGTTAAAAAAAAAGGTAAAAAAGTTAAAAAAAGTAAAAAAGTGAAAACGAAGTTAAAAAAATGAAAAAAAATGTAACAAAAGTTAAAAAAAATATTAAACTAAAGTAAAAAAGTTAAAAAAAAAGAAAAAAAGTAAAAAAAAATAAAAAGTTAAAAAAATGCAAAAACGCAAAAAAAGTAAAAAAAAATAAAAAGTTAAAAAAAGAAAAAAGTTAAAAAGTTTTAAAAAGTAATTTTTTTTTTAAAAAAACGTTAAAAAAGAGTAATAAAAAATATGTCATAAAATATACAAAAAACCAAAAATAAACATTTAACTTTCTACGTCATAGTACTTTTAACGTTCTACGTCTACTTTCTTCACGTGTGGATAAAAAGCTATTTTCTCAATAGATATCAAACATACAAAATGGCCTTTCCGAGCAAGTGAGGTGAAAAAATATTTGCTCAAGTTGTTTGCCATCTACTTTACCCTGTGAAGTAAATTATACTAACCAGTCCTAAAAACATTATCAGTCTCATCTTTATTCTTCTCCTCCATCTGCGGCACCTCAGAATCTACGCTTTTGCCGCGCTCTGATTGGTCCTCGCCCCTGTTCTCTGATTGGTCGACCGGCTTCTCGGCTTCTGATTGGCTCTTATCGGTGTGCGTGCTCGCGTCGCTATTGGTTGAGCTGCTTGGGTCGGTCACGTTGAAGCGGACGTGGCGTTTGTCACATTCGTGGTCGGCGTCGCGGTCTCTACATGTTCTGTTGAGTTCAAAAGTAGTTTAAGCGTTTTAAAAAAAAAGTGTACCTACAAAAGTTTTTTTTTTCTTACTCAGAATCTAAGATACTATCGATCAAGAACTCAGATTCTTTGATACGATACAAGAAAAAAAGTGTCCTAAATATTTAGGACACTTTTTTTCTTGTATCGTTCCATTCCAGATCGTCACATTTTTGTATGCAGTTTTTTTAGGGTTCCGCACTCAAAGAGTAAAACGGGACCCTATTACTAAGACTTCGCTGTCCGTCCGTCTGTCCGTCCGTCTGTCTGTCACCAGGCTGTATCTCAAAAACCGTGATATCGAGTGTGCGAGACGCACCTATGACTGGCTCTGGGCTGGGTAGAATTGAAGGGAAATCCTGCACCTTCGGCGTTGGTCGTTACGGCTTAGCAGGAACTTGGTCGGGTCGGGGTTCTGAATTGAAAGGCTTGTTTACTTTTTCAAGTAATGTCACTTCGCTGCTACTGTAGGTACTGAATTTCATGGGGCCTGGCCGCCCAATTTATACTATCAAGTTACTTCGGCCGGACACCCCTTCGCCCCGTATTTTTGGCGGGAAAGCGATTTGCGCGGGAAATTTTGGCGCGAAATGACATGTTCATTTATTTCACTTTAATCTTACTCTAATACATTATTTACAGTGCTTATACCTATTTCTATGCTATTCATAATACATTATTACACGAGATCCCGCTCGTTCGGCGTCAAAATGCATCTGAAACGCGGGGATTTTTTTTTTTTTTTTTTTTTTTTTTTCTGCCTAGCTTCTTAAGTTGGGCCCCGAAGGGGCCCTTAACTACTTGCCTATAACTATGCAAGGCCCAACTGGCCATTGCACGCGCGCACAGCGCGCTATTTAACTATCCTAACTAAGCTTAAGCTAAGGGGTATCTTTATTGAAATGACATAACATAGAGCACATACATAACTGTGCAAGAATATTTATTCCATTCTTCTATGTCCTCTCGTGGCGATCCGGAGCCCCCCACCCCCCCGCCGCAGAGGGCGTGGCTCACGGTGCACGGATTTCACTGCTGATACAGCCGCAGGGCCGGCTGCAGTGGTAGCGAGGCGCACGTAGATCGGCCGAAGATCCACGGGCTAGACGCAGGTCCACGCAGTGAAGCTCTCTTCTCTCGAGCGAAGTCCCGATGATCACGAAGTCCAGGTGGCGTCTCCGCTTTTCAGCAATTTCCCGAGTTTCCCCGACTGTCGAACATGACTGACAGCGCGGGGTCCCCCAGTACTCAATACCGAGCCGCTGACGAGATACAGCCTAACGACGGTCTCGAAGAAACTGCGCCCGATTGACAAGGGCCAGATTGTTTTTCTTGTCCTTGTAGTGCGACGCGGGCCCCACGTTTCCGAAGACCAACCGCTCTCCCATAGTCAGCAATTTCCCGGGTTTCCACCTCCAAATGGCCCATCCAAACAAATGGAGGCTGTCCCCCAGTACTAAATACCGAGCTACGAGATTGCAGCCAGTACGGCAGTCCCGCGGGCCGCATCGAAGTCCAGATCCGTGATGAAGGAGCAGGGTCATCCGCCGGCGTGGTCGAAATCTCCGCAGAGTCGAAGTCCGACCACACCCCCACCGCTTAGTAATTTCCCGGGATTCCCAGACTGTCAAACCTGACTGACAGCGCAAGGTCCCCCAGTACTCAGTACCGAGCTGCGAGAATGCAGCCAAACGACAACTCCGCTTTAACTTCTTCCAGTAGACAGGAACATCTGCTCCGAAATGACTCCGTCGAACGACGGGCCTATGTCCAAAAGGACATCCTCAATGGACGCGGCGCAGGTGGTCGGCCGGTGGCACGTCCGCGCGGCGCGGCGGACGCGCGATGATTATCATAACATAACATCGAAACGCGGGGATTCCGTGTCGGCCCGTATATACGTACCTCGTCCCCCACCTGAGGTATAAATACCGGGGTTCCCCCCTCGCTCGCCCATCAGTCGTTGCCTGACTGGCGCGCGAGTAGGAACTCTAGGTTTCCTTTAGTCTGTCTACATTTTTAGTGGAAACTTAGTGTTGTCCACTCTTTATTTAGGAAACCAGCGGTATATTACCCTTTTTTACTATGTAGGAATGAAATGTGAGGCCTATTATTCTTTATTTCAGGTGCCAATTATATAAGGCGATAGTAGCGCAATGCCTATGTTATAAGAAGGTTATAAGCTAGGTTACAAGTTAGGTCGCGACTGACAATTTTATATTTATAACGGGTTTTATTCTATGCCGTCCTGCACATCGAGAGAGTTGAAATTTTCACAGATTATGTATTTCTGTTGCCGCTATAACAACAAATACTAAAAACAAAATAAAATATTTTTTAAGGGGGGCCCCCATACAACAAACGTGAATTTTTTGCCGTTTTTATATTAGATAATAGTACGGAACCCTTCGTCCAACTCGCACTTGGCCGGTTTTTTTATATGGTCGTGCCGCACTGGAAATAGAATCTTACATAGTAAAATCTGGGACCCTTTTTTTCTTGTAGAGGATCGATATAGTATCAACGATTCTGAGTACGAGAAACCAAAAAAAAAACGAATTCTGAAAAAAAGTGTTGTACACTTTTTCTTTAAAACGCCCAGTTAGGACTTTCTAGAGTTTATGCCATGGATATAAAATAAGAGAAGAATGTATTTAGTACACAAAGTAAAGAAAAAATACATATTTACGATCGAATACGTATTACTGAAGGCATACATCATTTATACTCGTAAAATCGCTAATGGCAGGGATTGGGAAATCGCCGGAAACTGCGACCATTTCATTTTCCGATCTTCGTATCAAACGTCTTCTGTGTGACAACAAAATTAATAGAGTATTGCTTTTGAAAACAAACCTGCGCACTGTAAACTATGTAAACGTTACTATGGGACACCTTTTTTGTAGAAGTTGGAGCTCCGCTTGGCGGGGCTCTTAGCCAGTAAGTGCCGTGGACCCGCTTCGCGGGGTTCCTATTAGCTAATTTGAACTTAGTACTACTACTAGATATCGGTGGCGGCGCGTGAAAACTTTCGATGGGCAACCCGGAACAAAAAAGTTATGAAAGAGTTTAGAGTATATATATCGATACCTGCAGACTCAAAGGGCGTAACAGCCTGTTGTTGTAACGTATCGATATAACTATAGGCTTGCCTAAAACGAAATTTAGGCAAGCCAGTGGGAATCGGCTTGTGTGGGCGCTCGTACGTAGCTTATAGGACACGTAAATATGGCAGTAATAAAGCATCATTTGTTTTGAACACTTGTTTCAACTCATCTCCGAGCCCCGCACCTTACATGGCGACCGTGACAGGACAAATGACGCTTTATTACTGCCATTATATATGAGTAATAGATCTATAATATATTATATAAGTGTTCTATAAGCTACGTACATATCTAGGGTAAGTAATACGAGATATAATAACTCGTCATATAACATTCATAATATATACGCTCACTTTGTATAAGCTTGTTTAGTATAAACATTCACTGGATATAAACAAAATATTTAATTTCAAAATATCTACTTTTGAAAAGTACAACGTTATTTGGTTTGTCAGGATCGTAGCAAATGGAGATCCGTGACCTCTGCCTACCCCTCTGGGAAAGAGGCGTGATTATATGTATGTATGTATGTTCATAACCCCTAAGATTTAAGACATATATTATACATTTAATCTAACATCAAAAAGCATAATGCTCGTATAGTATAAACGTCTACAATTCTTTTAATAGCAATCTGCGTAAAATGATGTTTATAGAAAAACATAACCAAATCAATACGATATTAAAACCAAAAGATGAATATACTGAATGTGAATTTCTTAGAGTGATAGCCTCAAATTTGAGTTTGAAGAAAAGTAAACATTAAAGAACATTACCTTTGTATATTGTATTATGTTATATCTTTTTTCTACTCCTGTACCGTTATCTGTCATTTATATAGGCTGTAGCTCAAATACAATGACACCACTAATAAGTCGTCGAAACACTCTATGCTCTATGGCCCAAAAACAAACTGTTTAGCGTACTTTTTTGGTTCATACATTTTTCATAAAAGCACTGTTTAACTTTTTTTTAAATCGGCCGCTATATTGCAGTGGTGCCGTGCCAACTTCATAAACAAATATTTCAAAATAAAAGTATTTCTTTACGATTTAATATTTGTATATTATAAATTATTTACTACAATAATAATAAATCATCATCTATTGCGTGTTAAATTACATGTTTTATATATTCTTGGAATTATTTATAAAAATAAACAGTTCGAATTCGGTCCGGGTCCGGATTCGGTTTGGTTTGGATGGCAAGTGCAAACAAATTAAAAACAAAACAAACCATAAGCAAGAGCTGTCACATTTCCGATTTCCCTCCAAAAAATAAAAAGAAAAGAAAAGATGAAAGATGATAAACTGTTAGTCCTAAACTATTACGATTTTATTCGTGTTTGTGAAGACAAAAGTGTACGTTCCTTTTAACATGGTCGAAGAAATTAATAACTGCACTCCTGAAGAAATTGTGTGAGTAGCAAAAGTACGAATAGAAAACTTGCTGCCTGAAAAGTTTAACTATTCTGTAGTCTGTTATTTATTTAAAATCTGTCGTAGAAAAAGTATTGTATGCAACGGTGTATAACTAATCTAAAACCGCTCGCATCGCAACCCACGCCACTCGCGTTTTAAGACCTTTCTTATACAACAGTTGCATAATAGTACATTACTTACCTAGGGCGGTTAAACAAAGAATGTCTCAGATCGCAGGTATTTGACAAACATGCGTATAGATTACCGGTTAGGTTAGCTTATAGATTTCACCAAATTGATAAAAAACTGCTCTAAGAAGCTGCTCGAAGAAAAAAAATATTCGGAAAAATATGCGAATGGAATTATTGCATTCGGTAAAAAAAGATACCACGAAAATAAACTTCGGCAAGACAAGCGAAAGGATACAAAACCATTGGTAAATTTTGCGAATGGAAAGATTACTATCAGAAAAAAAGATTTTGGCAAAAATATCGCCACACTCAGGCAGACAACGGGACAGGTGCAAGTAAATAAAAGCCTGTAAATAAAACGAGATGTGGTACCCGTCGACGGTCGGCTCGAGGCAGTAGTCGGGCACCACGGCGCGGCCCTTGGCGCCGATGGTCCGCAGCAGCCGCCGCACCCCGAGCACCTTCAGCCGCATATGCATCGCCATGTTGTACCAGAGACAGAGCGCCTGGAACAATACATCAATATAACATGCATCTGTGCATCATGCATAAATGTTATCCTTATGTGAATGATAGCCTTATTTAATATAAAATAAATACCCTTTTTTTCTTTGTCAAAGTAACCCCAAAGGCACATAAACCTTTATAAATCCTAAGCCTCTGAACGGTTTTTTTTTTTATGTTCTAGTGTTTTTAGGGTTCCGTACTCAAAGAGTAAAACGGTACCCTATTACTAAGACTTCGCTGTCCGTCCGTCCGTCCGTCTGTCCGTCACCAGGCTGTATCTCAAGAACCGTGACAGCTAGAGTTGAAATTCCCCCCCATACAACAAACGTGCTTTTTTTGCCGTTTTTATAGATAATGGTACGGAACCCTTCGTGCGCGAGTCCAACTCGCACTTGGTCGCTATTTTATTACGAAAATCAAAAGCATAATCCAGAAGAATATCAACCGTAGCATTAAAACTGTCTTATATTTTCTTTTTCTGATGTTATGCGTTTGAAATCTGCACGCGCCGACATCCACCGAATACGCTCTATATTAAACGGGCTTATACTATGACGTCACAACTCATATTCTCGGCGCGTTTACTATGGAGTAAATAAATCAATATTTGGGGACAATCTTACACAAATCGACCTAGTCCCAAACTAAGCAAAGCTTGTACAGTCGCCATCACATACATCGGAGCAAACAAGCACGTCACAAACATCGAAACACAACACTATTTTCAAGGCATTAGGGTGCATGTGCCGATATTTTTGAACACCTATAGTGTACCTATGTGATGGCGACTGTACTATGGGTACTAGACGATGATATACATACTTATATAGATAAATAAATACTTAAGAAATACATAGAAAACATCCATGACTTAGGAACAAGTATTCGTGCTCATCGCACAAATAAGACATAAGACATTTATTCAGCAGAATCGTTTACATATATATTTATAAGTACCAGTCCCTGCACTAGGCTTTGCCTGTATCGCAGGAGACCTAATATTACCTTTTACATTGCATGGATTCAAAATATTACAATCAATTGGACAATATATTATAAATATCAAATAAGGAATACAATGTGTGTGTTTGTATAGTGTTTGTGTTTGTATAGTGTACGTGTGTGTGTTTTATTTGATAATTTCCAGAATCTTCTCTATTTCCTCATAAGAAAGTGTATTGAGCCATGATTGTAGGTACCTTAAGTTTTACTTCCCTCGTCGAGTAGTCTTGCAAAGGAATTACCTTACCGGGATTCGAACCCGGGACCTCCGGCTTCGTAGGCAGGAGCACTACCAACTAGGCTACAGAGGTCGTCACAATCCGTCGCGGCCCTGATTTGGTCAATCCATCTCATAGACGATCTGCCGCGCTCTTGTTCCCTCAACCCTGCTCTGCACCACAAGCCACGTGACGCGACACGTGGCCGAAGAATCTTAGAACCCAGTGGAGGGATATCGTTGCCTGATGTTCAATTCCTCCAACATGGATTTGTTGGAGGAAATTCCTTTAATTAATTTCTATGGCCCACAAGTCGTTTGACATACAGCAGGTGTTTCTGGCCCAATAGAAATATTAATAGTTTAAGGAAGTGTCTAAGTATATAAGTATCTATATCGTCGTATCGTACCCATAGTACAGTCGCAATCACATACATAGGTACACTATAGGTGTTCAAAAATATCGGCACATGCACCCTAATGCCTTGAAAATAGTGTTGTGTTTCGATGTTTGTGACGTGCTTGATTGCTCCGATGTATGTGATGGCGACTGTGTAAGCTTTGCTTAGTTTGAGACTACGTCGATTTGTGTAAGATTGTCCCCAAATATTGATTTATTTATTGTCAAACTTGCCACTAAACCGACATGACGACCACGACCATTCTGCGAAGAGTGAAGCGACTAAGAAGGCCCAAGGAAACTACCGGCTGGATCCCACCGAGAGTTCGGAGTGGGGACAGACCCAGCTGGAGATGGCTGGCACTGACCTTGATCCTGTTCTGGAACAGCCTGGTGGCCAGCAGCTTGTGGTCCGCGGTCAAGGCCTGCGAGGAGGGGTAGAGGGCGCTGGCTCGGTGGAAAGAGTCCAGCAGGGTGCGGACCTCGGTGAGGGCAGCTCCGATCGCGCCTGAGCACTGACGGCAGTCGAAGGACAGGCAGCCGAGACTGTCCGCTTCTGGAATAGGGATGATGACTAAGATTTTTTTACGATGCCATTCGGACTAGTCTTTGGAGAGGAACAAATGTTTGTATGGGAGCAACTACAGTCGCCATCACATACATAGGTACACTATAGGTATTCAAAAATATCGGCACATGCACCCTAATGCCTTGAAAATAGAGGTGTGTTCCGATGTTTGTGACGTGCTTGTTTGCTCCGATGTATGTGATGGCGACTGTACAATTAAAGAACATACCTAAATACCCAAAAATTGAGACAAAGATTGACCTCCCTGGAGGCAGCCATAAACGCTTCATACTAATGGACACACAGGTATGAATGACGTCACACCTGTTATTTGTACTAATCGTTGCGTTGTGGATGCCTTATCCACAAGGATAAGTGATACAATAGCAATGTTAAGCCCGCTGGTGTGATTATGGTCAATCTAGTCAGTCTGTTATAAAAAACCGGTCAAGTACGAGTCTGACTCGCGCACCGAGGGTTCCGTACAAACTTTCATACACCATACCCGTCATGTCAGACTATGTTTGTTTATCAGCGATAGCTTTTTATCACGCGCACCGATTTCGATTATTTATTTTTTATTTGAATGAAGGGACTTTAAAAATAATCTGATAGGAATTTGAAGTTATTTTGAAGTTATAAAATTACATACAAAAGTAAGCAAATTACAAATTTAATTAGGAAATTATTTTTGAAAAATAAAAATAAAAATTCGCTAGTTAGAGATATCGTTTTTCTACATTTTCCCTAATAAATCAAAATTTAACCACTGTATAAAAAAATAAAAACGGTTTTAGAAAGTGCAACTCAAGCCCTTTCATATGATACCCCACTTGATCTATTTACTAGACTTTGATTTTTAAACCCCCCTCATATTCGTCATTTACACAGAAAATAAAAATGTATATTAAACATTTTCATTTTCCATACACGTGTCTTAACCCTCTCAACAGTTGTTCCAAATTTCAAATTGATAGCACATGTAGTTCCTGAGATATTTCACGTTGCGACAAACTAACGGACGGACATAGTCGCACAATAAGGGTTCCTTTTTTTACCTTTTTGGTACGGAACCCTAAAAACCATCGTACCTGACTCATCCTCTGGCTGGTCGTCACACGTGAGATCTTCGCGCGAGCCTTGAGCAGCACAGAGCGGCTTCGAGCGGCCATTGCAGGGATTCGGATTTACAAACCTGCCAAATAAAAAAAATCTTTGTTATTTGTTTGTACATACATGGTAACGAAGAAATTCTTAGCTTCATTTCTTTGCAAATATAAAAATATGCCTCCTATATTACTTAGTCTGTCTTTTGTGGAGTTAAATAGGTTATCACCTACGTGAAGTCTAGGTAGTTAAACTTGGCGAATACTTATACCAAAAGTCGTCTATCTTTTGGGGATCGTAAACGCTTTACGGTAAAGGGGGCTACAATGATCATGACGAACATCTAAAAGTATTTTATTGTTCGTAACTATAAACTATAAAGTGATGACATATGGCACTGACACGTGGTCGCTTACAATGGGCCTCATAAGAAGGCTCAAAGTCACCCAAACGGCAACGGAGAGAGAGATGTTGGGAGTTTCTCTGCGTGATCGCATCAGAAATGCAGAACCAAGGTAACCGATATAGCCCTCCGAATCGCTAAACTAAGTGGCAGTGGGCAGGGCACATTGCACGTAGATCCGATGGCCGTTGGGGCGGAAAGGTTCTCGAGTGGCGACCACGTACCGGAAGGCGCGGCGTGGGTAGGCCCCATAAGCAGGACTGATGACATGGTAAAGGTCGCGGGAGTCCGCTGGATGCGGGTGACGCAGGATCGGTCACTTTGGAACTCTTTGGGGGAGACCTATGTCCAGCAGTGGACGTCTTTCGGCTGATATGATGATGATGATGAACTATAAGGCAGTTAAGGCAGTTTTCACGGTGAGGAAAATAAAAGATAAGAAAAATCCCAGGTGCCTTATAAATTACAATTCTGGCAGTGCATAAATCTTGACGAGATAAAATGATGTAGTTATCATATAATACTAGCCTATAGTCTATAATATTGCTAATAAGCGTGGGTATGATGTTCCGCTGCGAGCACAGGAATAGGTCCTGCTGGGCCAACGTGCGTCCAGCTATCTTGGCCTGCAGCTCCAGCCATATCAAGTCTTTGAGCTCGTTCTGCCAGACTTGCTCCTCTCGGCTTATCTGGAATGGAAGTTTTAGGTTAGTCGTGTAGAATGATGGCTCTCTAGTTAACATGGTAACGTCTCTTTTACTTTTCAAAACTGAAATTTGGTAGGTTCAATCCACCAAACAAGTGAAATCAAAAGAATTTTCGAAATACCTAACTGTCTTTTTTACAAATATAGCCTATGCACTCCTACGATTACGAGGAATCCAACGACACCTCATATGTTGAAATCCGTCAAACGGTTTAGGCTGCAGGGCGTGTCATAGAATAAGACATACACACATACATACATACATACGCTCGAAAAACATAAGCCGAGGAGGCTTATGTTTTTCGAGCACGTTGCCCATGTTGATGAGCATGCTGAAGGTGCGGTGGAAGGTGACCCTGGACTCGGGCAGCTGCTCCTGCAGCGGCTCCCGCTTACCGTTCTCCTGCAGCCCTTGTCCACGTTGCCCATGTTGATGAGCATGCTGAAGGTGCGGTGGAAGGTGACCCTGGACTCGGGCAGCTGCTCCTGCAGCGGCTCCCGCTTACCGTTCTCCTGCAGCCCTTGTCCACGTTGCCCATGTTGATGAGCATGCTGAAGGTGCGGTGGAAGGTGACCCTGGACTCGGGCAGCTGCTCCTGCAGCGGCTCCCGCTTACCGTTCTCCTGCAGCCCTTGTCCACGTTGCCCATGTTGATGAGCATGCTGAAGGTGCGGTGGAAGGTGACCCTGGACTCGGGCAGCTGCTCCTGCAGCGGCTCCCGCTTACCGTTCTCCTGCAGCCCTTGTCCACGTTGCCCATGTTGATGAGCATGCTGAAGGTGCGGTGGAAGGTGACCCTGGACTCGGGCAGCTGCTCCTGCAGCGGCTCCCGCTTACCGTTCTCCTGCAGCCCTTGTCCACGTTGACCATGTTGATGAGCATGCTGAAGGTGCGGTGGAAGGTGACCCTGGACTCGGGCAGCTGCTCCTGCGGCGGCTCCCGCTTACCGTTCTCCTGCAGCCCTTGTCCACGTTGCCCATGTTGATGAGCATGCTGAAGGTGCGGTGGAAGGTGACCCTGGACTCGGGCAGCTGCTCCTGCAGCGGCTCCCGCTTACCGTTCTCCTGCAGCCCTTGTCCACGTTGCCCATGTTGATGAGCATGCTGAAGGTGCGGTGGAAGGTGACCCTGGACTCGGGCAGCTGCTCCTGCAGCGGCTCCCGCTTACCGTTCTCCTGCAGCCCTTGTCCACGTTGCCCATGTTGATGAGCATGCTGAAGGTGCGGTGGAAGGTGACCCTGGACTCGGGCAGCTGCTCCTGCGGCGGCTCCCGCTTACCGTTCTCCTGCAGCCCTTGTCCACGTTGCCCATGTTGATGAGCATGCTGAAGGTGCGGTGGAAGGTGACCCTGGACTCGGGCAGCTGCTCCTGCGGCGGCTCCCGCTTACCGTTCTCCTGCAGCCCTTGTCCACGTTGCCCATGTTGATGAGCATGCTGAAGGTGCGGTGGAAGGTGACCCTGGACTCGGGCAGCTGCTCCTGCGGCGGCTCCCGCTTACCGTTCTCCTGCAGCCCTTGTCCACGTTGCCCATGTTGATGAGCATGCTGAAGGTGCGGTGGAAGGTGACCCTGGACTCGGGCAGCTGCTCCTGCGGCGGCTCCCGCTTACCGTTCTCCTGCAGCCCTTGTCCACGTTGCCCATGTTGATGAGCATGCTGAAGGTGCGGTGGAAGGTGACCCTGGACTCGGGCAGCTGCTCCTGCGGCGGCTCCCGCTTACCGTTCTCCTGCAGCCCTTGTCCACGTTGCCCATGTTGATAAGCATGCTGAAGGTGCGGTGGAAGGTGACCCTGGACTCGGGCAGCTGCTCCTGCGGCGCCTCTCGCTCCACCACGTGCTCGGGGCGCGTCGCGCGGCACTTCAGCCGGGAGGTGAGAGACATGAAGCGGTTGAAGGACTCCACCTGGGGAAAAATGTAGGTGTCAGTGGAGTGTCCTGACATTCACACCATTTCTCCTCTGCCAAAGAACAAGCCCGAGTGGGCATGCTTCGTACACAAAAATGTATGAAGGTGTGCAAGTTTTTTTGGTGTCTTGTGTCATTTTTGATGTAGTAGTGTCATCGTTATCTTATGATGTAGCAGCCGTAGTCCTCTATTTCCTACGTCAAATGTCAACATGTGCTAATCATTTTTGGAACAATGATTAACTTAGAGTTTTTCTATGCTCCTATGTTTTGTTTTACTTAATTGATAACTCATTTTATTAATGAACTGGAGCTGCTTGTAAAACGCTAAAATGGACAGACTTTACCAACGCCTACAGATGGCAAATGTAATAAAAGGTTAAATAAATTTCTGTAAAAAAAGCATTTTTGGTACAAGCTATTTTTGCCGACTGTACTTTTCTGCATACCGTCATCAACTACTCATTGAGACAATTCTAACGAGCCCAAACTCAACGGGGTTACGTCGGTGAAGTACTGAACTCCCATGGCCACCTTCTGTTTCCAGCATCAGATCAGCCACCATTATATTGAATTGTCATCCAAACTATACCTTTACCCAAAATTTCAGCTCAATCGGTTGAAGATATCTGCTTCAAAATTGAGTTGAAAGATTCCACCCGAACAAACATAGTCACATAGTTGGGTACATACATTGCAAGTTAATTTAGCTTTTAAAAAACTACACTTCCAATGTAGAGTGATATATAAATTCCATTGAAGAAGAAGATGCCTTTGGGCTGCTAGAGCTTTAACATATTCTAGAAATTCATGCATCTTATCCGTTATCATAAACATGGATAGGTCACACTTTTATGTATTGAAACTAACTCATAGTAGATACTAATCGTATTACCAAACTGCAACACACATAACTGACATAACTATAATCTAATGTATTTTAATTACCTACGCATACACAATTACGTAAATCAAGTAATTAATAACGTGTTTATGGTTAATTAAGCCCCATATTACACCGGCTGTTAAATAAATGAGCAATTGTGTCGACACTGTAGTGTCATTTTAGCCAAGGGTTATGTTGTTGGCGTTTTAAATGGGGTAAAACACGCAAGGCGATTGTATGGCACTTTGTATAATGATTGTCATAAAACGACATGCATATATTATCAGTTACATACAGCATTCACGAAAGTTAGACTAACTATTAAAACAACTTAATCTTAGGGCTCATCCATTACTTACGTCACACGTAAAGTCGCCGTCAATGGACTTTGCTAACTATGTAAACAAAAAATGTATTGGAATTGACATTTAAAATGCCAATTCCAATACATTGTTTGTTTACACAGTTAGCAAAGTCCATTGACGGCGACTTTATAGGGGGAGGGAGGGGGTCTACCGTAGATAGAGGATATAATAGATGACGTCCTAGCGTATACCCAAAAGGGACGATGGTAAATTAACCTTACTAAATAAAGAAGTAACAGAAGCTAATACATTCTTGACGTCAAATGTCATTTATAATTTAGTCGTGTTATATCGGTGACGCCATGGTAATGTCAGTTTCAGTACAAATTTTGACAGGTGTGGTGGCAAACAAAAACTCCGTATACGCGATGAGGGACAGAAAATATGATCTGTATCTCGTTCCCACTTGTGGTATTGTCTATGCATACATCTTTGTCACTTATGTGTATATTGTGTGGGTGAGTCCCTCTATTCTATTCTACCTCTATGGGGTCTACAAAGTGTGACAAGGGGGACGGAGGAGTCCCAAATTTCGTGACGTCACATACAAAATATTTATAAAATCTAAAGTAACTATGTTTACGTTAACGACGTAAAATAAATAAATCCGGCCAAGTGCGAGTTGGACTCGCGCACGAAGGGTTCCGTACCATTATCTATAAAAACTGCAAAAAAATCACGTTTGTTGTATGGGAGCTCCCTTTAAAAATATATTTTATTTTGTTTTTAGTATTTGTTGTTATAGCGGTTAACTCTCTAGCTATCACGGTTCTTGAGATACAGCCTGGTGACAGACAGACGGACAGACGGACGGACGGGCGGACGGACAGCGAAGTCTTAGTAATAGGGTCCCGTTTTATTTTTTGAGTACGGAGCCCTACAAACGCAATAATACCCAAAACAACGTTAGGCATTCCTAAAAAATGAAGTTGGAATGGCTACGAAGATATTTAATAAATTAAAAGAGTCTTGAAAAATGTTCTTGCTCATAGAAGTTATTACACCATAAATGAATTTATAAATGATAGGGATTTTTACATGCATGCTCAACAATTTGTAAGCCACAAGGCGCCACATAGTGAAACTGACAATCACTCTGTAACATCATCTAACCTATGTTGGACAAATAAATGATTTTATCTTTTTTATTTTATGTTTTTTTACTTCAATTGTATCCAATATTGTTTATATTTTCTACACACTCGTATTTGTTTCGATATTCTCGTTCGCTTTAAATTTGATACCTTTTTCCTGGCTGAGTTCTAACTAATCAATCTTTTCAAAAAGCGAATTTATTATTAAAGCTATATGATTCAATCAAAAAATTTGAAGAAAAGTAAAATTGTCCTCCTAACCTGTATGAAAATTGCTAAACACGTGACGTCATACTAGGGGGGAGGGGGTAGCCAAATACGACGACGTGTGACAAGGAGGGGGGGGAGGGGTCAAAAAACTTTTGAGTCACGTTAAAAATTAACGACTGAGCAAATAAAAGCAAAGCATCTTACGCCCAGCCTCAGCTTACGCTTATTTAATTATAGGCTATTATCTCTAGATATTACTCTGCAGTGCAACACTTTTTTTCCGCACTGCGAGTGCGAACAGACGGGACATTCAATTTCCAATCGTTCGCACACTGGACATTGTGCGAGTGCATTGTAATAGCAGACAAATGGTTATATTTTCTACGATTCCTCAACTTTTCAGGTCAATCTACGTCTAACGCGATATTTATTATTACCCTGAGAACTTTACGGTTTCGCTCTATGAAAATACAACAATATTCGATATCAGCCATATTTTTACACCAAAATATAGGTTGGGTAATTTGACTAAATATTCATTAATAATAATCCACCTAAATTTAATACCGATACGGTACACAATTATGAAAAGTAATCTTCATAAATTCCGTAAAAATCAGGCGAAAATGGTATAAACTTTCTTTACTTTATAATTGACTACGTCTATATATGCGCACAGGCTCCAGAAAACTGACAAGTCTCTTGGTGTAATGGGTGCAAAAATTTACAATAAAATACCAGAGCCTATCAGAACTTTAGACACTGAAAGTAACTTTACACATAAACTTAAAATATATTGCGCAGCCAAGGCTTACTACTCTGTGAAGGAATTCCTGTATGAATAAATATATCGAGCTGACATTTAATTAGAAATTACATTTATAATACTTACATTTTGATTGTATCATATTATTTTAATTGTGGACATATTCAATCTACTATTTCATCATTTTATATTCAAGCTATTCTTATTGAATGACATTATGTAACATATTTTTTCATATTATTCTTGGGACATTTGTAACCCAGTATTTGCGGTTTTAATTTTAATTTACTTATAATGTACCCAATTGACAGTGTATGATTAATACCAAATAAATGAATATGAATATATGAATATATACGTTTTTTGGGATACGCGCATAATCCACTAATTTTTGTTGATGAATAAACCTTTCTATAGGCCAGATGAAATTAAATATTATGTATCTCAAGGTCGTAAATATTTAATTAAAATGCCGTTATTTCCTGATGCATATATTTTTGTATTCAGGTAGTAAGTCTCAACATTTGTGTATTCAAACATGTTTTCATTATAAAAATACTGATAGCATTTTTGCTTGCGGGTTAATTTGTTTTCCTAACTTGCGGTCCATAGAATTATTAATTTCAATAGTAAAAGTAGTTTAAAATAACATATAAAAGCCGTAAGTATACAAGTAATTAGCCTGATATTGAATTATTTCCAAAAAAACTGTAATTTTCTCAGGGTATATACTTACATTTATTTCTGACGTTTGTACCTACACGGGTTGCAGGGGCCGTTGGCTCAGATGGTCAAAATATAAATATCGCGTTAGACGCGTGTAATCTTTTAAAGATAATGTACAAGGGCAAAACTGTAATAAGTGAGTAAAATAATACAGCATACATAATTCAATGACATATAATTTATTAAAAAAAAGTATTTTTTAAAATTTATTCGACTTAAAAGATCTTCTTTGAAATTGTTAATTTTAGGGAAGTTTTTTGCTACTGCTTTTCGATTTTTAATAGTACCTCCTTCACTTGTAACGCCATGTATGATTTTGTTCACTATTGCGTATGGCACCTGGGTAAGTTCAGCAGTTTTCCTTGATGCTATTGCGTCCAATTTCTCTAAAAAGTCCGTCGAACACATATTTCACTATGTGTTTACTCTCGCTATATAAATGAGTCCGAAAACGAGTACCTACAATCGCTTTCCTTTTTATCTGCCCACGGACGAGACATAGTTATTTTTTTATCTTAAATTGCGTAAACACTTAATCCGTTCCAACGGAGTACTAGTCTTGTTGAAAATTCCCGATTGTTGCAACCCTACCCACGATTTTTTGTAATTGCATTTGCTATTTGAGTGATGTCATTTGACCTTAGTACAAACTATTAAATCGTCGGGTGACAAGCAAAACTCACTAAGTAACAAATACCTACTTAAATCAAAGATCGTATCTCGATATCGACTACGTACCGAGATACGAGGTTTTGAGGAGCAGTGACAGTTTTGGTAGTGACTTTTGCTTGTCACCCGACGAAATTAGCTTTTTCTCTACGTAAGAAATCACTTACGCTCTTTTTACTAATTAACAGTTTAATAGTTGACTAATTAGCTTATCTTTATGGCTCTTTACCCTTACGCCGGCGGACAGACTATAACGCCTTGGCCACGACTTTGGTCTTAAGCGGCCTGCGACCGGCGTTTTATCTGTTCATTGCGCGTGATCCCAACTAACCACAGTGCGTTGCGCGTCTCGACCGCGCAATGAACAGATAAAACGCTGGTCGCGGGTCGCTTCCAAAGTCGTGGCCAAGGCGTAACTGCAACTGATATGTCCCGCTCCCACATTTTACGCTCGTCTTTGACAATAGTAGGACTCACCAGAGTAGGCGCGGCGGGGGTGTCGGGGGTAGGGAGAGAGTCCGCCTTGCTCTCTCCCCTCTGCCCCATCTCCAGCTTCCAGTCTCTGTCTGTAGAGCGTTTCAGGCTCCATCGCTTTTTCAGACGCTCTGAAAGGAATATAACATTTAGCTACTGTTAATTATACTGATATTTAATTTATTTATTTCATGCCAAGCGGACCAAGGACCCAAAATGGAGAATCGTCGGCAATGGCGAAAAAGGCAATATGGAACATTACGAAAAACTCTGCGGTATTGTCTATGCATGCATCCTTGTCACTCATTTGACAATCAATTTTATTGTGCATGTGTGTGAGTCCCTATCTTCCTCTACTGGTATACGGTTTGTGCTAGAGCTGCAGTCTGGCGGCAGAACATTGCAGTATTCATCCCTATTATCACATTACTATATTTATGAATGTGTATAATAAGTAGTAGGTTGCCCCGGACTGTGACCTTGCGATTTGCCTTAAAAGCGCACTTACTCGTATTAGAATTCTAAAAACGTATTACCTCACCTATGCTTATATCAAGATTGTTTTAAAATATTCAAGGTACCGTAAGCCTTTTTTTTCCTACTTGGCCGCTCCTAATTTATAGAACATAAGACCTCGCTTCGCTCGTTCGAAAATGGTCAATTACCTGGTATGACTGCGGCGTCGTTGGACGACACGTAGACGGTGGTGTTCCTTCTGTCACGCACCATCTTCTGACAGGCCTCTTCCATGTTGCTCCTGTCCAAAACACAATCAACAATAATTAACAACTTAGAAAAGTTTTGATTCCCTTGAGAATGTCAAAATATACGTTTTTTGCGGCATAAACAACCGTAATTTTTTTTACGTTAACTTAGAAGTTTGATTTTTTCAGAGCGTCTAGAAATTGTAGACCTGAGTATATGGTTTTTCTCATGCAATTAAATTTCGTCATTCCGTGCGTTATAACAAACAGGCTTCAAAGTATCACGTTTCAGGCGGAAGAAGAAGAGAGAGAACTGTAAAGGAATTTCATAGGAAATTGAAGGCCTAGGCCGGGAAGTAATTTTTTTTAATTTCATTCCACAATTTGTGGCAATGGTCACGGAGTTCTACTATGAAAATTTGTTTGATTTCTTTAAGTTTTATTTATTTATTTCATTGCATGTTTGAGAAAAGCACTATACATGCCTAGCCGTGAAAAGGGCTTGCCGGCTTCGTATCACTATCTATACCTGCTCACCCGGCAAGCCCTTCTTTCCCGGCGGCTGCAGTAATGTACTATTAATTTCAACTCGATACCTCCAGGCGTTCCCGAGATAAAGGGTCTAGACAGACATACAGACGGACAACAAAGTGATCCTATAAGGACTCCGTTTTTTTCCTTTTGAGGTACGGAACCCTAAAAATAACACAATTATAAGAACATAACGATGAAAGGAGAGGTAACGAACAGGCGGTCTTATAGCTAAGGAGCGATCTCCTCGAATTACCCTGTCGGTAGCTGAATTTTTATTAAATATTTTTTTGTTGGCACCCGACGTCTTTATCGTGTGTAATTTAAGTGCTCCTATAGCCAATACCTCAATGGTAACATACAGGGTGGAATTTCATAAACTGTACATAATAAAAGGAGAAAAATTTCAGCCAATTTCATCGGTGAAACGGTGTTTTTTTTTTTTTCTAGTCATTAGTTTTTTTTTTACAGAATTTTGAAATTTTTTGTAAAAACTCGGGTAATACACCTAATTCAGACGGTATAACTTTTGATCCAATGGTCCTAAAATGAAAATAAAAAATGCAGAGTATTACCAAGGGACAGGTTAATAATTCTTAATAACAATAAAAAACCAACTAGAAGAGAAAATCCGCAAAAAAAATTATTGTTTTTGAAAAATGGCTACAAAAATTACGAATTTTAAAAGAAAAACACAATTTTCTGAAAAAAACGCAGATTTAGTTACCATTTTTTTTGCTTAGTATTAAACCTCACTTAATGCCGATTCTAAAACCGTTTTTAAACTGTCTCAGACTTTGAAAAATACCACGCAAATGGGTACGTAAATCAAACCATAATTTTATTAATTTTAATCCTCTTAAAATCCTTAATGACCGTTTGTTCACAGGTAGTTGAAGGGTGTTATTGGGTTTTAGGTGGAAATAACAAATTACGTACTTAGTATTAATCCTCACTAAATGCCGATTCTAAAACCGTTTTTAAACTGTCTCAGACTTTGAAAAATACCACGCTAATGGGTACGTAAATCAAACCATAATTTTATTAATTTTAATCCTCTTAAAATCCTTAATGACCGCTTGTTCCCAGGTAGTTGAAGGGTGTTTTTGGGTTGAAGGTGGAGATAACATGAGGGGTATAAAGGCATTGGGCAATAGGTCAACTATTCAGTCGCTCGCAAATCGCAATTGCTTGTCTTTGCTCGCCACTTCTTTGATTACTCCAGTACTTGTTCAGTTTGAATCATCATGCCCCGCTTACGAGAGTTTTGCCGTTACAAATAGCCAACATGCACTATTATTATGGATTGTGCCATGGATCTGCAATGCTATGCCGGCACGGCGGCGCCGGGCGGAGCCCCCGTGCGAGAATGAGATTTCATGACAAATAAAATTTCACCTTTTATGTATTTTTTTTTATTTCCTTGCATGATGCATTGTAGAATGTTGTATGATACAAGTGCGGATAGGTAATTCCCAACTCGTGTCGATCAAAAACACTCCCTGACGGTGGTGTATTTGGTAATCGCCACTCGTTGGGAATGAACCTACTTTCCGCACTTGTATCATAATAGTTATTTATATAAAAAAAATATGCATAAAAGGTGAAATTTTAATTGTCACGAACTAACGAAATCTCATTCCCGCATAGTGTGCGGGAATATTGTACTGAAATCCATTCCGCACGGGCTGGTGCAGCTGGCGCTGCCCATGCTGGCATCGACCACTTCCCGTGTTTATGTTCAACCATATAAAGGGGCACATTCAGAGCAAGTGCATTGTAAATAACTATTATTGCACACCTCACACAAACAAAGCAGTTACAAAGAGAAATAATATAAAAACATGTAGGCAGAGGTAGACAACAGGCGGCCTTATAGCTAAAGAGCAGACAACCTTTGGGTGTCAGAGAAAGCAAACTAAAACTAGATTTGAACCATACAACACGTATAAGGCAAGTTAAATAGAGATGAAATCAAGGACTTTGACACGTTCGCTGTCCCCGTACAAAATGATCTGACAATGTCACGCGTCCAAGTTTGCTTCCAGTTCGAAGCTGTGGATCCATTGTTGAAACTAGGACTCCTGAAAGGCAGGTGCATGAACCATCATTGGGGGCTCTCGGACCCAATGGCTCTCGGACGGAAAGTTGACGAAAAATACAAGTTTCACAAACCCGAAAAATTTGCAAAAAAACACATGATTTGGCAGGGTATATGTAGTTGCGGTCTTAAGACTAAAGTTTCCGTCACTGCGGCAACAATGACATCAGATGTTTATGTGAAGGAGTATCTGCAGAAACGATTTGTGCCTTTCATACGAAGCCACAATGGTCCTGTCAAATTTTGGCCCGATTTGGCTAGCTGCCATTATTCAAAAAAGGTTTTGAAGTTATTTCATACCACGTGAAATTCCACCCAACTGTCCCCAGTTTCGGCCAATTGAAAACTACTGGGCAATAATGAAAGGAAAATTAAATAAAACTGGCTAAATAGTCCAAGACATCCCCACTCGTTGCGGTCCACATGGAATCAGCAGGCAAAAAATGTGGACGGAAGTCTTGTACAGAGGATGATGAATACTATTTCCAGAAAAGCCCGTAATTTTGTGTATAATCGTAGTGAATGATTGAAATTTAATTGACACGCTATAAATTAATAAATGATATTTTATATTGTTTAATTTAAAACATTGTTTTTCTTTTCATTTTAAAATTATATGCCAGTGTGACGTATCCGTCAGTACGTGACGTTTGGTAAAAGGTGAGGTGGTAAATAAGCACTAATACCAAGTCAACATAAAAAAAACATTTATTGGGGACAACAAGTCCCCGTAAATTCAAAAGAAGGGTCGTGGGTGGTCTATGCCCTATCTAGATTAACCCCGAAGTCCGGTACTCTCCTAGCTGGTCGCGGCGGTCCGAAGCAGGGGTCACGCTCGGCCAGCTGTGATGAGGAGCAGGAACGGCGGCGGGCGAACGTCGAGCGGTTCGAGCCCAGACCGCCAAGATGGTGGTTGTGTGCGGTCTTCCAGGATTTTTTTATATATACATTAGTGAATAACCGCACCCACGTAATTGGGTGCGTCGTTTAGCACCCAATTACGTGGGTGCGGTTATTCACTAATTTATATATTAGTGCCAGGCGAGGAAATGTCGCCTCAATGTGTCCGTGATCACCGAATATAATTAAATACTTTGAAGCGCGCACGAATTGTAAGACGACACGATACTATTTTTTTTACGAATCAAGCTTTTTAATCTCGTATCTTACTTAGGCCACTCAGCAAGCTTCGTGGCCTAAACACGGTACTCGTCTAAAAAGCTCTCTATTATAACACGATTGTGAAAAATACTATTATCTAATACTGATTCTAAAATGGTTTAACACATGCCATTTACATCTTTACAAATAAAGATGTTGCTATTAGTGTTCACTTTTGAACACCTTGTTTTGGTACAATTTTCTCAAGTGCGAATATGTCGAAAACCAGGGGACTTACTAGATTTTCTGGACCAGTCTATGGTGCCCTATTCGTGGTTAGAAGGTTGACCATTAATTACCGGACATCCTGTATATTGGCAAGAAAGGAAACTTTAATTACTTAGTCTCATTGAAGAAACATATGCATTATTTTTAAATCGCACACCAAAACCACAATTTTCAGTAGCTCAAAAACCAAAAAAACGTCGGTTCATTTTCTGTAAAAAAGAAGAACGACCCAGGTACCGACGCGACGTCTAAGATGTATACAATTTTGCAACATATTCACTGATATGTCCTTCCTACTTTTTTTTATACTACTACGGTGCCTAACAAGCATACTGTCTGCCTGAAGGTAGGCAAACGCCGTACCCTATAGACGCTTGCAAACACGACGCTCTACTTCGTCGCAATCCAATCCTAATAGCATAATAAACATTTCCGCACTAAGTTTCCATAGCAATTAGGCGTAATCGTACTCGTGTGTAGTAGTTTTATAAATAGTTGATAAGATACCAGCGTGATAACGCGCGCGTCAATAGTCATCTGGCCGAGAATAAAACAAATAACACTGACTAATGTCACCAGTTTGTGATAACTACTACATTAAATATTAGGTACGCTTGATCAATCTATACTAATCTCGAATTTATAATTAGGCGAACTAACATGACAGTTGTTGCCACAGTTTCGCTAGTGCTGTTAATATCGATATTTAAAAAAGTGAAGCAGGATTTGTGTAAGGAGGTTTACTGATGTTTACATCAAAGTCAGAGAAGGCCGATTATCAGCAAGATATATGAATGGTGATTGCTTCGAGGAATGGTTTAGGGGCATACTCCCGAAATGAAACCCAGGTTCGGTTAAATAGTAATAGACAATGCCCTCCTTCTCCTCCTAGCGTTATTCCCGGTTGTGCCCCTAAAGGGGCCCGGGGTCCGCTTTGACACCTAATCCCAAGATTTGGCCATAGGCACTAGTTTTACGAAAGCGACTGCCATCTGTCCTTCCAAACCAGAGGGAACACTAGACCTTATTGGGATTAGAACGGTTGCCTCACGATGTTTTCCTACAGCGAATAGCTAACGGTAAATATTCCGTACATAAGTTCCGAAAAACTCATTGGTACGAGCCGGGATTCGAACCCACGACCGCCGCTGGACAGCCGCATGCCTGAACCAGTAGGCTACCGTAGCTTAACAGACAATGTCCCGTACCATTCCAGAAAAAAATATACATTCCAAAACATGTCTTGAACAAATCAAAAATAGTGGAGCGATATGATAGACAAAGCACTGCCCAAAAACCTATATGTGATCAGTAGGCTTAGGGCTTTTCGTAGCATACCGTGGTTCTAAAATCTTTGGAGCCGCAATGTGTAAAATTTTCGAATTCTAAGTCAAAGTCAAAAAGTATGATGTCTTATTATTATTAACTATAAATATTTATACATACTGTCACATCGTTACTGAGTGCATTTTAATCGAACGTAATTAATGTTATCATAAACCTATATAATAATACTAATTACTGATCACATGTGATGCTACAATATTATTTATCTAATTATACATCCTCTTTAATGCCCGCGTTTAGTGAGTAGCGCCCATTAAATCGCAATTTAAAATTAAAAAATATTGACATTATCAGTTGACACGTTTGATACGAGACCGCGGCGTCAAATTGGTTTTTAATTTTATTTAAAATGAATAATATTCCTACTTCCGAGATTAAATACTGGATAGAGCCATTTAAGGAATTAAAAAATAATGAAGAAAAATATAGTATTCATTGTTCCTTATGTGATGTATATTTTACAGCGACAAAAAAAAATTTTGTTGTAAACCATATCAATAGCATATCTCATCAAAAACAGTGATGAGAATAGTATAATCCTAAGTTGGATAAAACCCTACGAAGAACTAACGGTAAGCGAAGATAAGTCACACATATATTGTTCGGCATAGAGAAGCACGTGAAAAGCCAATCACCAAAAAAAATCTGGCAGTATGAACGATTTTTTTCTAGACCTATGCTTGTTTCTCATCAACTGCAATATTGCTTGGAACAAAGAGAACCATACAGAGTTTAAAAAGTTTTTTAACAAATACATTTGCTGTAATTGTGGTACTAGAAGATTGCCTGAACAAAGCATCCTAAGAAAAGTGTATTTGCAAAAGGCATATAAAAGCACTATTACGAAAACAAGGAATATTTTTTTAGATAGTATTTTATGGCTCTCAAATCTCAATGGATGAAACTCTGGATAAAATGGGGAACTCTATTGTGAATATAGTAGCAAGGTCTTTGGATACCTAGTTATTCGCGTAGACCTTATTTGATAATGTGTCGAGTGGTTGAACAAGTAAATGGTGAAACAATGGCAAATTTGGTTGAACAGAGCTTACGTTTTTTTATGGGAAGATGAATATCAAAACAAAATTAATAAATTTGCTGTGTTTTTTACTAATGCAGCTGCTTATATGATCGCGCTGGAAAGATTTTGAAGAAGACTCATATAAATTTGAAGCATTGAGTTATATTACTAGAGCAGACATCACCTAGCAAAAGTTTGCGCATGTCACATACGCTCATGAGCGTATGTTGGTTTAGTCCAGGGACTGCATAGCCGAAAAATACCGGTATTCTATTTTAACGGTATGACGTCATAACGGTTGTCAAATAACGGTTTCGGTAGCGGAACCTTTATATTTCGCTATCGATTGGCGAGCACTGATGGCGGTAGTTTCCGAGTGTAGTTGGACTTAAAACTTTTAATAATGCCTTATTGTGCATTGTGCTATTGCACCAACTACAAACACAACAATAGTAAAAGCACGGCAATCACTTTTCATCGGTAATTTCAGGGTTTTTTTTAATAACATTAATTTTTCAGTAATTTATAAGATAAAGGCGGCCATTATTTCAAAGATTAAAAAATGTAGAAGTGACAGTTTCCTAATACTATTTTGCCTTATTAGTGGAACATTAAACTCAATAGACTGACTATTTGAAGCTTTAAAGATCTTAATTTTTGCGCAAAAATAGCAGCAACCATTTGCTTTTCTATTAATTTAATTAATAATTTTGATGAATTATTGACAACGTTTAGTTGCTATTTATTTAGATCGTAAGTTCTACTCATTTCAATCTTAGGCGAGTTCTCTTATACCTATGTATAAATAATGAACGCGACGCGAGTAGGGTCTCCGAATATGAATGAACCCATTACCAATTAAGAAGAATAATAAACATTAGCCACCGCCCATTTTAATTTCCAATTGCTTTCAACATCGATATCAGAGGATCCGCATGGACCTTAAATAGGACTTCGACATCTGACACAAATAGCAGAAAAATGCATCAATACAGTGCATCCTCGAGAACTATAAAGATACCAGTACCTACTTATAAAAAATTACAAACACCAAATGTCGGTGATTAAATGAATAAGTAGTTTTTAATCACGCTCGCTATGGCTATATCTGAATCCTAACTCAGAAAGTTGTCGCATCGACTAACTGCACGTTCGCATACTCTTTGGGTTTCCAAGATGGCCGCCTGATTGAAAGACGTCAAGAAAAATGTTCTGGGTTGCCAGTCTATACGTAGTAATAGTAAGTCAATGATTTGAAGCATGTTACATGTTTAGCTCATGCCTTCCATCGAATTGCTGAGCAAATTAGTTCCGAGCATAAACTAGTAGATACATTGATTTCGAACGTAAATATTTTTTTTTAAATCGCCAAAAAGAATTAGGTTGTTTAAACAAATGTGTCCTAACGCACCTCTACCGCCCGAACCCGTCATAACCAGATGGGGAACTTGGCTGAATGCAGCATTTTATTATAGTAGCACATATTTTGAGGATATAAAGAATGTTGTTACTAAACTAAATACCAAAGATGCCATTTCTATTAAAGAAACTAAAAAGGCTCCAACGCTAATCTAAAAAACGAACTTGATTTTATAAAAAATGCATACGAAATTATACCAGGAACCATTACAAAACTAGAGTGTACAAATATTTCTCTAAACGACTCGTTACAAGTTTTTGAAGAAGCGTATATTGTTTTACAATGGTGTGCTTCAGTTAGTGTTCTAGACAAACTAGAAAAAGTGTTAGATCAGAACCCTGACTTCGACAACATCCGAAATTTGGTCACAGAGCACCATGATGAAGAAATACCTCAATTCCTCGAGAACACAACGTTAACTTCAGTGGACGTGGAACGATCGTTCTCGACACACAAAAGGGTGTTTGATAATTGTAGAACCCCGAAAAATATAGAGAAAATCATAACTATACATTCCTATTACCATTTCAATGACGAAAATGAAGTAATATTTGATGAGGATTATGACACACGTATTCCAACAGCCAGTACTTTCTCAAATATGTAGAATTATTGCTTATAAAGAACTGATAGAGTTGACCTAAAAATGTTTCATTAATAAATTTTGTTATAGCCCCTCGAGGCTTCAGTTTAATTTTGATTTGTTGAATAAAGCTTAGCGACGTTTCGACCGATCACGTTTCGTCTGTTGAAATTAACGTTATATTTTCTAGGTTTAATTTTTATATCACCGTTATAAAATGCATTGTAAATGAATATATTAAATTATGCTATTTTTATTAAATGTCCTTTTTTCTTTATTATATACTAGCTGTTGCCCGCGACTTCGTCCGCGTAGAACATGTTATCGTCTAAATGCTTGTTTAAAGAATGAATTTAAAAAAAAAACATTGAAATTAGTTTTGTGTTCTTTTAGTAAACAGTCTAAATCCGAAGTTACAAATCTCTTACCTTCAAAATGTCTTGCTCTCTATACAAACTTAGAACCTCTTTGAACCCTCATAGTATAAGTCTGAAACCGTAGTTACAAATTTCTTATTTTAAAAATGTCTTGCTTTCTACATAAACTTCGAACCCCCTTTTAACCTTCTTAGGCGATAAATAAAAAAAAACGCTGAAATAATTTTTGTAGTCTTTCAGCAAACAGTTTATAACCGGAGTTACAAATCCCTTACATTAAAAATTACTTGCTCGCCATACAAACTTGGAATCCCCTTTAGAGGTTCAATTTAAAAAAAAACCGGTCAAGTGCGAGTCGGACTCACGCACGAAGGGTTCCGTACCATTATCTATAAAAAACTATTTTACTATATGTTTTTAGTATTTGTTGTTATAGCGGCAACAGAAATACATCATCTGTGAAAATTTCAGCTGGAACTATCACGGTATCAGTGAGATACAGCCTGGTGACAGACAGACGGACGGACGGACGGACAGCGGAGTCTTAGTAATAGGGTCCCGTTTTACTCTTTGAGTACGAAACCCTAAAAACGCTGAAATAAGTTTTGTAGTCTTTTAACAAACAGGCTAGGATCGAAGTTACAAATCTCATACTTTAAAATTTTCTGACTTAGGGGATTAACGCTTTTCAAGGAAAAATTAAGAAGAAGAGTTTTTTTTGTTGTAATAAGCATTTTTTCTACAAACTATCAAGTATCTAAGCTCAATAAAAGGGTTTCCCATACGAATCTTGTACCCTTTTTAACCCCTTAAGGGGTGGAATTTTCCAAAACGCTGAAAGTACTTTATTTGTAAGCTTTCTACAAAGTTTTAAGCGTCTATCTCAAAAAAGAGTTTCCCTCATACAAACTTTGCAACCCTTAGTAACCCCCTCAGGGGTGGAATTTATCAACATGCTGAAATTACTTTATTTATATTCTAATATAATAAGTAAGCTATCTACAACGTTTAAAGTCACTTCCTAAAAAAAGAACGTTGCCTCCATACAAATGTAGCACTCCCTTTTAACCACCTTAGGGGTGGAATTTTCCAAAACACTGAAAGTTCTTTTTAGGGTTCCGTACTCAAAGAGTAAAATGGGACCCTATTACTAAGACTCCACTGTCCGTCCGTCCGTCCGTCCGTCCGTCTGTCTGTCACCAGGCTGTATCACACTGATACCGTGATAGTTCCAGTTGAAATTTTCACAGAAGATGTATTACTGTTGCCGCTATAACAACAAATGCTAAAAACAAAATAAAATATATATTTTTATTGACACGGAACCCTTCGTGCGCGAGTCCAACTCGGACTTGGCCGGTTTTTTTTGTATTTCAATAAGTAGGTAATCTTTCTCCAAACGTTTAACCTTGTATCTCAAAAAATAATTTCCCTCATACAAACTTTGCAACGATTTTAACAACCCTTAGGGGTGGAATTTTCCAAAACGCTAAAAGTGCTTTGTTTTTATGCTAATAAGTAAGCTTTCTACAAAGTTTTAAGTCTCTAGCTAAAAAAACATGTTACCTCCATACAAATGTTGCACCCCCTTTTAACCCCCTTACGGGTGGAATTTTCTAAAACGCTGAAAGTGGTTTTATTGTATTTTAATAAGTAATCTTTCTACAAACTTTTTAGCTTCTATCTCAAAAAAGAGTTTCCCTCATACAAACCTTGCAACCCTTTTTAGCCCCCTTAGGGGTAAAATTTTCCAAAACGCTGAAAATACTTTATTTGTATTCTAACAAATAATCTTTCCACAAAGTTCTAGCTCAAAAAATAAAGTTTCCTCTATACAAACTTTGCAACGATTTTCAACCCCTTTAGGGGTGGAATTTTCCAAAACGCCGAAAGTACTTTATTTTTATTCTAATAAGTAAGCTTTCTACAATTTTTAAATTCTCTAGCTAAAAAAAAAATGTTTCCTCCATACAAATGTTGCACCCCCTTTTAACCCCCTTAGGGGTGGAATTTTCTAAAACGCTAAAAGTTGTTTTTTTGTATTTCAATAAGTAATCTTTCTACAAACTTTTAAGCTTCTATCTCAAAAAAGAGTTTCCCCCATACAAATTTTGCAACCCTTTTTAGCCCCCTTTGGGGTAGAATTTTCCAAAACGCTGAAAGTATTTTATTTGTATTCTATAAAGTAATCTTTCCACAAAGTTTGAAGACTCCAGCTCAAAAAATAAAGTTTCCTCCATACAAACTTTGCACCCCTATTTAACCCCTTTAGGGGTGGAATTTCCAAAAATCCCTTCTTATCCGTCGCCTACGTTATAAAAGGTTGTATAGGTGTAAATTTCAAGTTTCTAGTTCCAGTAGTTTCGGCTGTGCGTTGATGATCTGTCAGGAAGTCTTCTTTTATATACATATATAGATTATTTTACAACTAAAAATTCCATAGAATATAGAAGCATGATATGTTTCAAAAAGTCCTAAGCCTTTAATATAACTTCATACTTTGAAGTTCACTTCGAAAATTTCACATTCGGCGACTCCATGGATTTTAGAACCACGGTATGCTACCAAATGTCCTTAGCCTAATAATGATATATTATACAGGGTGACTGGTAATTCGACCAATTCCTTGAAAAGGGTTATACTAGAGCTAATTTGCAACAATTTATGTCCAGTCAACCAGGGATCGAAACACGATTTTTTTTAATTTTTCGAGTTTTTAGTTTGTTTGAAAAAAAATTGCCTTGCAGCCTTAAAGTGCTGATTGTGACAAAAATGATTTTTTACCATCCAAATGGAAGTACTTTTGTCACAATCACCAGCTTAAGGCTGCAAGGAGAATTTTTTTCATACAAACTAAAAACTCGAATATCTCGGAAACCAGCGAGTTTCGACCCCTGGTTGACTGGACATAAATTGTTGCAAATTAGCTCTAGTATAACCCCTTTCAAGGAATAGGTCGAATTACCAGTCAACCTGTATATACAGTTATACACACCACATGATAATGATATATTTGTTATAAATATTATATGTTGCAGTTGATATCGAGTTCACAGAATGCCACGCCGCTATTACTATTATTGGTTTGTGTTGTATCTTTTATGTGCGATTCGGTCCGGCAACTATATATAGTGGGACCTCTTTAATCACAACAGAACCGCAGCTTCCAGAGATGTGTCCGTCTTCGGTGCCATCCTAGATAAATAGTAAATTACTGCAGACGCCGGGAAAGAAGGGCTTGCCGGGTGAGTAGGTATACACGGCCGACCGATACGAAGCCGGCAAGCCCTTTTCACGGCCAGGCATGTAGTGTTTTTCTCAAACATGTTGATTGCATGTTTGAGAAAAACACTATTATATATAAATAAATAAAAACACCTCAAACCAAACTAATTTTCATGGCTGAATGCCGTGATGCTGTGCCACAAATAGTTGAAGGAAATTAAAAAAAAAAATACTTCCCGGCCCACTTAGGTTAGGCCTTCAATTTCGTTTGAAATTCCTTTATATTTCTCTCGAGTTGATCCGCCCGAAACGTGCTACTTTGAAGCCGACCTATTTATTTTTAACCGACTTCAAAAAAAGAGGAGGTTATATGTTCCACTGTATGTATTTTTTTTTTATGTATGTTCGCCGATTTCTCCGTCAGTTGACGACCGATTTCCAAAATTCTTTTTTTATTCGAAAGAGTATACTCCCGAGCCGAGGTGGTTCCATTGTCACCAATTTAGGATCTGATGATGGGATCCGAGGGAAATTGAGGGCAACCCTCAAATTTTATAGGCACACGTGTAGTGATTTTGGTATTTTCTATTATAACTCGTGTTTTTACCCACGGAAATCGCTATTTTGGTTATGAAGACAACAGATGACTTATGGAACTCCTCAAAGATGTAAAGTACGACAAAGATTCTGACAGGATTCTGTTGAAGTAGCAACTAAGTGTTAATTCTGAGATCCTTGAGGAATCGACCTCAAATATTATCCGCCCACATATAGCGACTTGGGTTTTTTCTGTGATAGTCAAGGCATTTGCTCTCGGAAAGCAGTTCATGTGGTAAATTGGAAAGAAAATGTGGACATTTTCATGTACCTATGTGGCTTGGCGAAGTACTGAATTGAATTCGGTTTAAACTTTGTTTTTAAAGTAAATTATCTGTAAATTATCTCTCTTGTTGATATTGATCTTGTTGTTCGGGCTATTACTTATTCTGTGGATCGGGTACTTCTTCATGGATTGAGCGATCTATAATGGAACGTTGATAAGCTTACCTCTTAGCCTTCTCCTTTTTCCTGATGAGCGCCCGCGGTGGCGTGCTGCTGAGCAGGTCAGCTTCAGCACCGTCACCGACGTCATCCAAGAGAAAGTCTGTGGAGCGACGCGACCGCGGCGGGCGACGCATCACCACGTCCGCTAGGTCACTGGAAAGACAAATTAAGGCTTATACACCCGCTAACGTCCTTGAGTCGTCGTCCGTATGGGCCAGCGCGCGACTGATCGGGCCTGCCGAGCCTCCGCGCTCGCGCATTTTGTAGGTATTTAAACATAGTAATTAAGATAATCATTTTATCTATTCAAACTCTGCGAATTTGTCTATAAATATTTTATAACTTTATTTGAGTACAAAAATTTAATTTAAAATATCTATAGTTTAGTCATAATATTGAATAAACTTTACAAAAAGAGGTAAATTTGGGATTTTTTTCTATCGAGTGAAGTTCATTAGATCGCGTAACTGAATGCAACTTTGACTAGATTAGATCCTTAAGTAATACGTATCTTTTTTTTAGATTTTTAAACCCTATTTTCTACGTCTGAGATTGTTTTAAAAAACTCGAAAAAGCTGCCCCTGTTGACTGACGAGCCTTAATAAAAGTTAGTTTTAACCAAAAAGTGTGTTTGTGAAGAATTTTAACGCCGATTTTATTTTTTCTTTGCCCTGTTCTTGCACCAGAAACGTGGATAAGTGGCGTGCGCTCGTTTCGGAGGTCAAGACCCTTTTTGGATTACAGAGCTAAAATTGTTAGAGACTTAGTTTGCAATTGAGATGATTCTGATATTTGATTCTGAACAAAACTAGTTTTCCTAGACTTTTGGTAATAGGCAGGCGGGGCTGCGAAGATACTTAGATAGTCTTACCCCATTCATTGCCAAGCGCCAGACATCCACTTTGACCGCGATGCCGATGCCGACGTGGTAAATAGGACGCCCATCGGCGCCTACGGCTTGTCTCAAAGTCAACAAATAAAAAACAGACGCCGATGGGCGTCCACGGCATCCGAGACAAAATAAAAAAGTTTTGTTTTTCTACAACCGAGAGTACCGAGACTGACTCACAGCTAAATTTGTATTCAATTGAAGTGGTCTAAAAGTAAACTATTCGGATCGGCACAAGAATTATTACCTACCACTACCACTCATATAATATGTATCTATTTGTTTTTGACACTATGTCATCTATAAATCATAAATAAATGTAATATATAAATGAAAAAAATACTCTCGGCATACTTTTTTCAGACGAGTCCCTAGTTTTTATAACCAGTATCTGAGCGATATTGATCCTTTCCACAAATCATTGTTAAGTGTTAAATTATTAGTAAAATGTAAGTTATCTTTAGGTCATCCATGAGAATAATATTTACTTACCTAAGATAAATTTTACTATTCACATCACCTGAAAGTCTAAATCCAAAATGTCTTCATTAATCTCATATACCTACTTATTACCTACCTTTAACTTGTGCATGCATACTGCGTCGACGACCGGTAGGTATTGTATTATATTAAAGAATTTGTTAAGTTCAAATTTTTTAAATCTTTTCAGCTTTTTTTCTTTATGATTACCTATTTTGTTATGTTAACATAGTTTTTATGTATTAATGAACCTCCAGGTCTGTTGATTTATGTCTATTGGTACTATTTGGTGTGCCCTTTATATTTTTGTTTATGTGACTGTTTGTGTTCTAAATAAATAAAAATAAAAAAATCATCCTTCTAGCGTTTGTTCCAGGTGTTACTAACAGCGCCATCTATAGTTTCTAACTAGAATCACTAGATGGCTTATCTAGGTAAGATCCTAGCATAGCAAACTAATTTAGTAAGTAGTTTAGGATTTACTCGACAGATGGCGTTACAATTAAAAACGCCTCGATGTAATGTCATTTGGATAATTATTATTTCTCTTTGCAAATATACACGATACGAAACGGACGTGTGCCCTTCTATTGACCTCCCATCAAGAAACCCAGTTCATCCACGTGGCACCATATCCACATTTTAACACCAGGTTGTACCCTATTACCCTAAAGAAGCCCAGGGTCCGCTTTGGAACCTAAGGGCCCGGTCACATGTCTGCGGTGCGGCGCCGCAAAACTTTGCGTTGCGTCGCCCGACCGCCACATGTGGCCGGGCCCTAATCCCAAGATTTGGCGTAGCCACTTGTTATACTAAAGCGAATGTCACCTGACCCTCCAACTCAGAGGGAAAACTAGACATTGTAGAGATTGTCATCTATAAATGCAGACATAAATTAACTATTTCAGGAAGTATTTTTCACAACAATCTGTTTGAATAGCTACATTGTGCGGAGGCGGCACACGTCGTTTAGTGCACATCAAGGTCTTGAGTAAATATAGTTTGCCAAGCGTTTTTGGACGGTAATACGTCTAAACTGCCATTTAATGGAAGATGTCAGTTTTTGGTCGGTAATGAAAAAATGAAATGAAAATGAAAAATTATTTATTCGTTTTCTGAAGTACCTACTAATTTAACATGTTCTGGTGTCCCTTTTTAAGTAAAAGTAATACCTGTGCTAAGGGGCACCGCTCTTCCATATGCAGGTATCGATGCAGGTAGTTAATATATATTAATGATTACTTAATTTACTCTAAAATATGTTCCAGGAGTACACAATTTATATAAAGTTAGAAACAAGAACAATTGAAGGAGTCTGTAATTGAAGGTGGGTAGTATATATATGTAATACGTCTAAACTGCCATTTAATGGAAGATGTCAACAATAGGCAAGATGCAATATTTTTTTTAAAGCATTGCATGTATATAGACCACGAGTGTATTAAAAAATGAAAACTACTATAATGTAAAGTCAAAAATTACTGTTACAAACTGACAATTTAAACTTTCGCGCCTAAACGGATCTACAGTTCCTGTGACGTCACTCGTGTTTGTCACTCGCCATAATTTACGACCAGGCCCCGTAGCAAAGTTGGCCTTATCACGCGATAAATGACAAGATAGAGCAACCGTCACTGGCTGACACCGTTCGATAGAACGAGACGACGCTCTTATCTTCTCACTTATCGCGTGATAAGGCCAACCATGCTACGGGGCCATGTCGACACAAGGTCGACACGATTTTTTGGACGGTTTCTAGAGTCTGCATTAATAAAGCCTACTTCCATTTTTATTCAAAATTCTTCAATTTTTTTTTAATTAAACAATCTTACTTTCATTAGTTGTCAAAACAGGAGTGACGTCACCTAACCAGCCGCTGATCGGGTGGATAAAAACACGTTACGTTTCAAATTACTTCAAATCGTGTTTATTGTTTGAAATTAGTATAAACTAAAGTAAACACGTTTCAGAACCAATTATTTTATGTTTATTCAACATTTTGATCACAAAATAATGGTAAATATTAAAGCTGCATCTTCCCTATTTAAATACCTAATCAAACAAATGTATCTTTCTACTCCATACATAAACATTTTTTTTTATGGAGGAAGTACCTAATAACTAATTCCTTCCTTCCTTTCCTTCCTTTGTCGGAGAAAATATAGAAATGTTAAGAATCCCCGGCAAGCTCGGTTCTCCATACAAACGTAGTTATACGATCTCATTTAAAAACGACTAGCTAGTTTGCTCTAAAACTTTGTATACAAAGTTACTTAGAATAAGTTAAGGTACTATATCCAGGTCTGTAATTAGTTTATGTACATAGCTTCATATACCATTAGTAAAAAAATACAGCGGATTTAAGTTTTTCATACAAAACTTGTTTTTGCTGTATTTCGTTTGTTTTATAAACTGGAGCCATATAAATTAATTACAGACCTAGATATACCTCATGTCATTATATATGCAAAGTTTCGTTACAATCCAACACGTAGTTTTAAAATCCTCCGTTTGTATGGGAAGGTGAAATTCGGCCGAACTTGCCGGGGACCCTTAATCAAATGTCAATTTCTATAATTGTAATTCGTATTCTGCAGTTTTTTGTTGTAACAATTTTGTAAGAGTATGTTGGAAGGAAAAGGGCGACCCGGTTTAGCTTAGTGGGTAGTGACGCTGCCTACGAAGCTGAAGGTCCAGGCCCCGTAGCATGGATGGCCTTATCACGCGATAAGTGACAGGATAGACTATCCGTCCCTGGCTGACACCGTTCGATAGAACGAGACGACGCGCCTATCCTGTCACTTATCGCGTGATAACGGCCATCCATGCTACGGGGCCTGGATTCGAATCCCGGTAAGGGCAAATATTTGTGAGATGAGCATGAATATTTTTTTCAGAGTCTTGGATGTTTTCTATGTGTTTCAGTATATCTATTAAATATATCGTCGTCTAGTACCCACAACGCAAGCCTTATTGAGCTTACTATGGGGTTAGTTCGATTGCCCCCTAATATTGATTTATGTAAGGACCAAATGAGTGTCATTATTAGCAGGACTAACAAAACTTATCAAGTCTTCACGTTTCGATTCAACAGGAAAATCGGACCTTATCGTACGATACATCGAACAACAAGGAAATATAGTTTTCCCAGTGGTTCGATAATCGGACTATGATAACTTTAGAAGTTTAGAGTTCGATCAATCGAACCAGCAGTAAAATAAGTAATTACAACTTTAAAAAGTTGAAAAACCCCCGAAATTTTCATTTCAAAGTTCAATATCTCAAAAACGGCTAGACCGATTTTATTGAAACGTAGCTAAGAACCATCTCGATCACGTCAGCTTTCGGATTAAAAAACCGCATTCAAATCGGTCCATTCGTTTATGAGCTACGATGCCACAGACAGACACACAGACACTTCAAACTTATAAAACCCCTCTCTTTCCGTCGGGGGTTAAAAATGACATAAGATTGATCACTAAGGGCCTACATGCAGACTGCGTTTTTAAAACACGCCGTTGACGCGCTTGTGTCAAATCACATGTAAATTAACACAAAGGCGCGTCGACGGCACGTTTAAAAAACGCAGTCTGCATAGGTAGGCTCTAAGGGGATTGTAAAGCAACAAAAGTGTCCATAGGCTACGGTACCAGCTAAACATCAGGCAGGCCGTGCTTGTTTGCCACCGTCGTTGCATAAAAAAAAAAGTCCTGCACCACCCGCATCCAGCGGACTTTCGCGACCTTTACCAGGTCATCAGTCCACCTGGTGGGGCCGGACCGGTCGCTGTGGCACTCTTTGGGGGAGGCCTATGCCCAGCAGTGGAAGTCTTTCGGCTGATATGATGATTTTTTTTTTTTTTTTTTTTTTTTTTTTTTTTTTCATTTATTTACTACAAAAATCAATACAAAAAAAACATTTGTACAGCGGACAAAGCCGTAAAGGTTTATCTGCCGCTGTATTCGCTCTTTAACTAATTAAATATATATTTTTACAGGGGTGCAGTTCTATTTTAGCTAATTTAATATTATAGTTACTTACAATAGTAGGTACTTAGTTAATTACTATTGGCCTTATTCATAATCGTTCAACAAACCTATTTTAGCTAAAGTGTTGTTAAAGTTCGTCTCTCTCACATTGTCTTTGGCATTTGTGTTCGTAATAATGGTACAAAAATATTTTTTATAAACTTAGTAAGCCTTCAAAATTTTATGAATAAAGTATTTTTTTATTTTTATTACACTGTGTTTTTTTATTTTTTTTACACATGGAATGTTTGTGCAGTTGGCACATCAGCAAGATATAACTCTTTCAAAGTACGTTTACATTTATGTGGGTTATCACTTATGCTTTTGACAATATCGTCGGGTAGTTGATTAAGAATATTTGGTAACAGGTGTTCCCATGTTCGTTTATATATATATATATATATTTATCAATATATATGATGATGAACAAATCCATTTAATGCGAGAATTCAACCGTTTTATTATTTATCCTATCCTATCCTATACTATTAAACGAGCAATATTTGTATATATATGTATGTATGTGTGTATATATATCCTAAACTATTAAACGGGCAATATTTGCAATCACGTTCTCGGAAACGGCTCTAACGATTTCGATGAAATTTGGAATGCAGGGGTTTGAGGGGCGAAAAATCGATCTAGATAGGTCTCATGTCCGGGAAAATTCGTTTTCTCCGTATTTTTTCCATCTCGGTCGCCCAGGGACTTAGTATTATATGATTCATATAATATGAACAATCACTTAAACGTCTAAATCCTCGAAGCCATTAGGTCGCTGATGGGTACAAGTTCTAATTGTGTTTTCAATTAGGGAAAATGCAATGTCATTTGAATGTAGATATTCAAATGACATTGCATTTTTTCATTGCAAACTATGTACCTATAATTTCACATCGGTTATGCTAAAAGTAAACACTGTTGAAAAATACAAAATACGAGAAGACAATTCACTGCCAAGAAAAAACGATTACTGGGAAAAGATCTAACAAATCTCATAACATAACAGAATACATTTCTACTGTGATCTATCACAGTAGAAATTTCTCATTAAATTATTTGATGATGATGATGATGATTATTGTTTGTTATTGTTACGCCGGTCATCACATCATCATTTTCTTGCCTTTATCCTTATCGTCCATCCCTCCACGTTCATACCTAAAGGGTGGTATTTAACTTGTCCAAGATCATTGTCCAATGTGCATTGCGTCTCACATTGTTTAAGCAAAATGTGAAACGCAAATGCACATTGGACAACTATCTTGGACAAGTGGAATACCACCCTAAAGGCTGAAACTGAAATACATTATTAAGGCGCCGTAGGTTCATGGTCTTCTCTCCCTCTCACTGAGCATAAGCGTGAGCGAGATGGAAATGCGTGTTCGGAAGCGCGGATATCATGTTTTTTAATTTTAATCTTTAGTGCGTTTAAATAAAAATGTAATCACTAAGTTCTCCCAATATGCTGTTGCCGATTTTTGGAACCAATTTTAATATGTTTAGCTTTCGTGCATAATTTGTAACGAATGTTTTAAGTGTAGGTTATTTTCGAGCGAAAATTGCTTAATCATGTTTCGAATCACTGATCTCGCTGCGGAAAAGCCTCAAGATTACTATTCGTATTTTTTTTGAAACCATATTAATATAAACAGACGCATTATATTGTTTCAAAAACTCTGTTAGCTTAACCTACGGCGCCTTTACCGATGAAACGCGACGCGTATTGAGTCCAATCAAATCGTACTTATTGTTTTCTAAGCACAGGCGCGCGAGCTCTCAGTTTTTCTCTCACTACCCGTCTCTCCCTTATTAGAAAACTTAGAAAGAGACGTAGGTAGGTATAGTAGGTACGAAAAAATTCGAGAGAGCTCGCGCGCCGTCTTGTGGTGATACTCGTATAGCCGCTAGCCGTGCTGATTCACCAATTGAAACAATAGTCGCGTTTCATCGGGTCGCGTGGGGTCTTAATAATGTGTTTCAGCCTAATTAGGCGTGAACCACACAGGGACGGCGTAAGGCATAAGGCAGGCATAATGCGCAGCGCGCTTCAACCTATTGTAGACCTTTAACACAATGAAATAAGGTCCATTGGTGAATTGAACGCGGTGCCTGCGCCGCGCCGCTTCAGTGTAATTTAAAATACGTCTCCTTAGTACATTTTGTATGAAATATTTTGAAGCGGCATCGTGCCTGCGCCGCGTCTTTGCCTTATGCCGTCTCTGTGTGGTTCACACCTTAGGCTGAAACACATTATTAGCGCGGATGTATGATTCTACACGGCTATCACAAGACGGCGTTAATACTCCGGTTGGTGTGCAAATTGTCACTAGTCAGTTTTCGTGCGTCTACGCATCCAAGGTCACGGGCGGGCAGCGCGCAAGGTTGCTGGGCTCTCGCTGCATAATGATAACGACCATTAGGTACGATAGATAACCGGTACACGTGATTTGTAGTACGTAGTGGGTGCGGATTCCTATCTATTATAATTATAGCATATTTTTTCAGATTGCTTTATCTATTTACTATTTCCGACGCTTGGATTTGGACACGGGTTGCATCTGTTTTTTAATTTTACTTTTTTTTCTCTTTTTTACTTTTTGAACTTTTTTTTTAACTTTTTTTTAACTTTTCTAATTTTTTTACTTTTTTCCACTTTTTTACTTTTTTCACTTTTTTATTATTTTTTAACCTTTTTTCACTTCTTTTTAAACTTTTTTTTTACTTTTTTACTTTTTCTAACTTTTTTTTTACTTTTTTTTACTATTCTTCCTTTTTTCACTTTTCTTTTACTTTTTTTTAACTTACTAAACTTTTTTTATATTTTTTTACCTTTTATGCTGTTTTTACTTTTTTCACTTTTTTTTACTTTTTATAACTTTTTTACTTTTTTTTCTTTTTTTTTAAACTTTTTTTTTCACATTTTTTTATTTATTTTTCACTTTTTTTTTTCAAAGAATTTACAGGTACCACTCGTAGCAATGCAGGTCATTTTCCTACGGCTTCTGAACCCATCTTAGAGTACTTATGCTGATATGTGTTTAGATAAAGTAGTGTATGCTAGTAGTGGTAAGGCTATTCTATTTTGATGTCGCAAAAATTCTTATACCAAAATATATTAGATCTTCCTTCGTTTAAAATATACATACATAATCACGCCTCTTTCCCAGAGGCGTAGGCAGAGATCACGGATCTCCATTTGCTACGATCCTGACAAACCACTTTCGCTTCACTCACTTTTGTACGTGAAAAATCCGGGCTCTGCTCATCAGCCATGCATCACATCAGTCATGCTGTATTTTTCTAAGTGTTCATCAGGCATGTGATTGCAGCCTCTAAATGCGACCACTCTGCCGCACCTTTTCGATGCCAATGTCGCATATATCCGCACCGCAGGTTCAATGCCACCGACTAATATATACGTCAAGGAGCCCAGCGCGATAGCAACATTTTTGCATTGAAATAAGGTTTAACTCAAAAAAAAATGCTTCTACTCGGTCAATGAATATTTAAATAATGACCTTTTATGATAAAGGATGTAATAGCAATGCATTCCAAAATTATTTTATTTTATCTACTACAATTATTTGACATACCTGTCTAATTTTACTTTAACTATTCAGTGTAAGTAATATTAAATAATCTATTCCAGTGTAAGTAATACTTATTAAATATAGAATTGTATCTATTATTTATTGCTTAGCATGAAGTGTGACAAATCCTGTTAATATTAGGCACCTAACATTTACGTGTTGCACTAGCAGCAAAACATGTGATACTTTGTTTTAATTGTAATACCCTTATGTACACCGTGTTTTTATGTAAAATAAATTGAATTTAATTGAATTGAATTGAACTCCGCACTATTAAATGTCTTTTTTTCCCGTACTGTGGCTTTTTGCTGCTTAGGCACTTTGCCAATGTCAAGTGGGGGAAGCTTTAGCTTTACGGTTCCGTGGAGTGCACCTAATAATTTTGCCCCAGGGACTAATCGTGCGTGTACATTTAGTGTCTTGTTGACTTGGCGTGTGGTTGACAACTTTTCTCTTTGACAGAGCGTTGGAAAGGTTAAGCAACTAGTGGCCGCCTCTAAAAGCGACCAATCTGTTAGCAAGCGAGTGCCACTCCCGCAGCTTGTGGCTCGGACGCGGTCACTAAACGCTCGCTGTTCGCCGATGCTATACAATAGTAGTTTATGCTACTGATACATAATGAGATGCCTTAAAATACGAGTGTGGTTTTAATGAAACGAGCGTCAGCTAGTTTCATAATAGGATCACTCGAGTGTTTTAAGGCCTAATTATGTACAGTTGCATACACTACTTTATCTAAACACATATCATAAGTACTCTAAGATGGGTTCAGAAGCCGTAGGAAAATGACCTGCATTGCTACGAGTGGTACCTGTAAATTCATTGAAAAAAAAAAGTAAAAAATAAATAAAAAAATGTGAAAAAAAAGTTTAAAAAAGAAGAAAAAAAAAGTAAAAAAGTGAAAAAATAAAAAAATAAAGTGGAAATAAAGTTGAGTAAGTTAAAGAGAAGTAAAAGAAAAGTGAAAAAAGGAAGAATAGTAAAAAAAAGTAAAAAAAAAGTTAGAAAAAGTAAAAAAGTCAAAAAAAAAAGTTTAAAAAGAAGTGAAAAAAGGTTAAAAAATAATAAAAAAGTGGAAAAAAGTAAAAAAAATTAGAAAAGTTAAAAAAAAGTTTAAAAAGTAAAAAAAAAGTTCAAAAAGTAAAAAAGAGAAAAAAAAGTAAAATTAAAAAACATAATAAATTGACGTTTCGTATCGATAACTGTTTTAATATCTATAGATACTAGAATAGAGACCCACTTGAGTTTTGACAGCTGTTCCAAATTTAAACTCATAACGATACCAAAATATAACATTACAGTACAGATTTTACCTACTACCGCAGACAAGAAAGTTGTCATAGTAAAATTGGTTGTAATAATGCTGGTCATTACCGATGGTTTCTGAACGCATTTTAGAGCACTAATGATATGTGCGTAGATAATAGTATTTTATGCAACTGTTGTATAAGAAGGGTCTTAAAAGGCGAGTGGCGTGGGTTGCGATGCGAGCCTTGGCGCCACGAGCGTTTTTAGACCAGTTATACACCGTTGCATACAATACTTTTTCTACGACAAATTTTATATAAATAGCAGACTACAGAATAGTTAAACTTTTCAGGCAGCAAGTTTTCTATTCGTATTTTTGCTACTCACGCAATTTCTTCAGGAGTGCAGTTATTAATTTCTTCAACCATTTTAAAAAGAACGTACACTTTTGTCTTCACAAACACGAATAAAATCTTAATAGTTTAGGACTAATAGTTTATCATCTTTCGGCTTAATACTCAAAGTCTTTCGTCTTTTCATTTTGAACTGTATTTTGGTGGGAAATCGGAAATGTGACAGCTCTTGCGTATGGTTTGTTTTGTTTTTAATTTGTTTGCACTTCCCATCGGAACTAAACCAAATCCGGACCAGGCCCGAATTCGAACTGTTTATTTTTATAAATAATACCAAGAATTTATAAAACATGTAATTTAACACACAATAGATCATGATTTATTATTATTGTAGTAAATAATTTATAATATACAAATGTTAAATCGTAAATAAATACTTTTATTTCGAAATATTTGTTTATGAAGTTGGCACCACTGCAATATAGCGGCCGATTAAAAAAAAAGTTAAACAGTGCTTTTATGAAAAATGTATGAACAAAAAAAGTACGCTAAACAGTGCGTTTTTGGGCCTTAGAGCATAGAGTTTTGCGACGACTTATTAGTGGTGTCATTGTATTTGAGCTACAGCCTATATAAATGACAGATAACGGTACAGGAGTAGAAAAAATATATGAAAGAACTCCTCCGCAGTACTATATCAACATGGATTAATGTTGGCGGCTTTAAAGTATACAGTGGCGCCCGCATACAGGGAACCCTTCAAACCATTTCGGAGTTCCCGCCAGCGGGGACTTCCACCGCACGATCGCGACAACACCGTCACATCCTATTCGTCCCGGTACTGCCGCATATCGGGTAGAAACAATCCGACTCAGGCCGGGCCTAGCTGAGTTTCTTGCAGGAGTCTTGTCCTTGTAGGGTGAACCAGTAATAAAACTCCCGTAGCTCGATTCCAATGATCTGTAATTAACCTTCCATAAGCCCTCTAGGTGGACTGATGACCTGGTAAAGGTCGCGGGAGTCCGCTGGATGCGGGTGGCGCAGGATCGGTCACTTTGGCACTCTTTGGGGGAGGCATATGTCGTCTTTCGGCTGATTTGATGATGATGATGATGATGAAGCCCCCTAGATTCGGTTCAAACATTATCCACTCCCTCACCGAAGCGCAAAGTCATAGGCCCTTATTCATAAAACTTAAAATGCCTTTGACAAATAAAATGTGTTTTGTCTCCCTGTCTTACGAACCATGACAACAAGCTACAAGATAAATTTGGTTAGGCTACTCGCACTTATGTGAAATATATCGTTTAATTGTGGCAGCTAACTCGGCAGCTGCACTGTTCCTTCTGAACCTCGCAGCGCACACTGGAACTCTATCAGCGACATCGATACGAATACGTATGTACTCGTATATGTACCAGTGTGTAACCGCCATATGATAAATAAATAAATTGTAAAATTAAGCAAAATCGTACTTTCGTGTTGTACATAATTCTTTAAAGAGAGGGGATGGTTCAATTGATTATGAATCATCATCATCATCATATCAGCCGAAAGACGTCCACTCCTGGACATAGGCCTCCCCCAAAGAGTTCCAAAGTGACCGGTCCTGCGCCACCCGCATCCAGCGGACTCCCGCGACCTTTACCAGGTCATCAGTCCACCTTGTGGGGGGCCTACCAACGCCTCGCCTTGCGGTACGTGGTCGCCACTCGAGAACCTTCCCGCCCCAACGGCCATCAGTTCTATGTGCAATGTGCCCCGCCCACTGCCACTTAGGTTTAGCGATTATGAATGTTAGGATGATATTAGGTGGTGGGGTCCAAAATCGTCAAAAAAATATGACGGTAGAGTATGGACAAGCCCTAACCATAGCTGTATACTGAAACCAGTGTTGTTTAAACTCCCTATCCGGTAGTTTTTGTCTCTGCCCACTCATTACAAACCTGATTAGATATAAAAATATTCAGATTTTGAGTCATACTTGAATAAAACAAATACTGCTTACAGTAAAAATTACTGAAGGCTCATAAACATGATTAGGTTAGTGAAATGATTATCTTTCCTGTTCGTAATACATAGGTTACTATCCGGTTACAATATCTACGAACCGAGTTGTGTGCAGATTTTTAAATTAAAAGTCTTGTCTGTCTAGAATGTTAAGATGGTTCTTACATACATATGTTTGTTGAGTCTGGGGTTTATAAGATATTTTTTTCTGGCTGATTTTTACCCTTAAAATTAGTTAAAAATCCCGAGAGCTTACTCTTTGTCAGCGTTTACTTAAGTTGATAATGATTATGTTAAAGTTTTGAACACCATTCTTCACGTACTAAAGTGTCACTTACACGCCAACCTTTTTTCCATAGAGAGTATCTATGAACCTTATATGAAAGATAGAAGATTGTTTTTCATAACACTTAAATGCGTTCTTGGCGCTTCAGGCACGACAATACAAGGCGTTATAGGCGTTCAAAGGGTTAAACTTGAGCTCCCGAGGAGCCGGTGTTGAAAGTATTTGATATGCATATTTCTCTTCTTGTCAACTCAGTGAATCCAGTGGCAATGCGAATGTGACTTCTCTACACTTGGAGGCGTCCATAGGCTACAGCCGCTTAGTATTACCACCATACTAGAGTAAATTAATTTAAAAACATTGTTTTTATGGCGTTTATGTAATGATCACTTCACATAAAAGGCTAGAACAATAGTGTACTATTGTTTTAGTGAAGTTGCAACTGTTTCATAATTACTTGTTGTAACTGAGACAAAAGTAACAAGGTAATGCATACTAAAATTAGAAATACAGTAGGCGGCAAACTTCGTGCGCAAATGAGGGGTAGTGGGGGGGCAGCTCGCACGTACAATTCGCCTTTGCGCAGGCAAGGTCATTTGCGCACGAAGTTTGCCGTCTACTGTACAAATAGGTGTGCAAAATACTAGTTTGTTGATTTAGAAACAAACATGCTCAATATTTCATCATGCTCCTGAACCATTACAGCTTAAAAACTGGCGAACTTTTTCATTACCATATTACGGGACTATTGTACAGTCAAAGACTTCAGTTGTTGAGCCATTTAGGTATCAACTAATTTTGGTTTTTATTACAAGCTTTTATTAAGCTCACCCCATTTGTTTTATTCTTTCTTGGGTCAAATTTAGTAATTGAAATTTCACCCTCTTCCTGTCAACCGATTGATCTGAAATTTTGCATGCATATGTATATCGCATGACAATGCAATATTATGATGACATGGAGCTGATCTGATGCTGGAGCTGCAAGGTGGCTATAGGAACTCCGCAATAAAACGACACAACCCCATCGAGTTTGGGCTCGTTAGAATCGTCTCAATGAGTAGTTGATAATGGTATGCAGAAAAGTACAGTCGGCAATAAAAGTTTGTACCAAAAAATAATTTTTGACAGAAACTTATTTAATAGTAAAGTTTTGAAGTGTGCTGTATAAAGTGAGCTCCAAATGGCTCAACGATTAAAGTCCATAACCGTACAGTCAAGTGTAAAAATATGGGTGCATACAAGTTACTCATGAACATGCCCCATGGCTCTAATATCAGCGGATTAATGTTTCGGTACATATTTATATACTCACACATAAATCGCACTTTTGTAGCACAAAAACAGTGTATCCGGGCAATAGCCAATATCTCGCCAAGAACATCTTGTATAGACACTTATATATTTACGAAGCCTGTGTATTCGTAAAATTGCAAACTGATTTATTTAAAAAGAAATCCGAAACAATGCACTTCAATTCGAGATAACAAACAAACTAGTGCTGCCTATAATGCACACTGCAATGAAAAGCCGTTGCAGCTACGCCATGTGCGTTAAAATATACAATAAGCTAATGGAGGATATTACAGATCTACCCTTCGATAAATTTAAAACTAACAAATTTTGTTTGTTGCAGTTGTGAACCTCACTTCACTGCTGTATAATAGTTTCTATACTTTCTATGAATGCACAAATGTATGTGGCAATATGCTGAGGTTATTGGAAATAATAAAAACACGGTGCCATGTTTTGTACTTTACAGTTCCCGGCAAACAACTTGAACATGCGGGACGAAGTGGGGGGGCAGCTCGCACGTACAATTCGCCTTTGCGCAGGCAAGGTCATTTGCTCACGAAGTTTGCCGTCTACTGTACGTACAATGCGATTCGTCTAAGCTTGATAAAAACTAATAATAATTAAGTTTATGCACTCTGGACATTGCTAGTATAAAACAATACGTAATAATATAATTTCTGTCTCTAAAACTGGAACCAATCTCCTTCAAATTTCTGCTAAAGCAAGTTCATTCTAATCTTGTCCGCGTAATCACTCCATTAGGTTATTAGCAACTCATAAAACACTCGAAGCGTACTGATAACTGCGTAGGTTTTATCATTATCGCAACTTAACGTTACTCATTCGTATAATTTATGCACTTACGGGTCTTCCTCCGAACTCTCCGACTTGAAATTAATTTGAAATCCTAATTTATTCTTCCAATCCTTATCAAGAGACACATCCATGTTTTTTTTAATCACGGCACTAACACATGATTCCGGTTTTCACACACATAACGCGCGGTGTTACGGTGTAACGTGTCAATTATGTGAGGCGAGAACGCATTATTGCATTGTCACAAGTCACTATTGTAATGGAATCGGTAAAACCACTTCACGTTAAATAAAAAACACGGATAGGAGCGAAACAAATAATGGCACAACAGCCGACACGTATTATCGGTTTGTCGGTCTATTTGGACTATTTTTTTTGTCTCTTGTCTCTTGTCTTGATTTGATTATTATGACATTGACATTTCAGCGGTTAAGTGTTGCCAAACACGTTTCTGAAAATATCTTAAATTTTGCATTGGATATCAAATTTTCATGTATTCGAGTCACAAATATTGCTTATGGGCGGCCAATAAACGGAAGTATTTTTGTGATATTGTTCCAGCTGACTAGCTGTCTCTATGTATAGAAAATGTCGAGCAAAACAAAGAGGCACGGCCGTACCATCCTTTTTTCTAAGCCATTCAGGCCATTTTCAACATCCTGTAATTTTGTGCTTTCTAAAGCTAAAACCCTGAATTTTAAGGAACATGTAGGACATAATATGACTAATATATCAATAAAATTCAATTTGAACTTTTAGTTTAAGAACTATTGTCCGTCAAAGTTTTAAAGTAAAAAAGTTTTATCACTGACATACTCACTGATAATGATCACGCTAATTCAAAGGTAGGTACTTCTAGCAGACCCACATGCTCCACATTTCAAACTTAATTAGTTTTTAGCTTACAAATTCATAAAAAACCTAAAAATATTGCAATTTCAGTCACGTTTCAGAAATATACAAACTGCATAAGTGGGTTTGTAGTCCTATACAAGTACATGCGATTACAAAGTTACTTTTGCAGTTTCTTCCTGCAAAACTATACAACGTTTTTTGCGGTTGGTAAAATAACATTCCCATACAAAGTCTACAAAAAGAAATAAGATCCCATCAAAAACATTTATCGTAAAAAATAGGCCAAGTCTCGGAACTCTTTCACAGTAAAAAGTGGTGAGATATTTCGTAGAGCCAAGTCGAAGACCTGCAAAAAGGTATCCAAAACGCTGGGATTCATAATGAGGATAGCTTCCCAATTTTCAACCTCCAAAGTCGCAATCATGCTATACAATGCGTATATCCGCAGTAGACTTGAATTCGGTGCAGGAGTGTGGGATGCGCATGAGATTAATTACAGCACAATGCTGGAGAAAATCCAAAAGAAATTCGCCAGGCATATCTACAAGCGACGATACGAATAGGTACTACCTATCCGTTCATGTACCCGTCCATGTTCGTTTCGGGAATGACTGGCCTTCACACGCTTGAGACTCGTAGACAATTTAAACATAATAGTGCGCTATTACCAGCTGCTAAACAATAGAGTTGACAACGCGTCAGGTGCTGCGAGCGAGTGGGCCGGCGGTCAGCGTGGCAGGCGGCGCGGTGGTGGCGCGGTGCCCGCGGCACGAGGCGCAGTGCGAAGTGCGAGCGCTCCAACTGCTAAAGCGATATAATGCAGGAAGCCGAAGATATAGACAGATTTGCTGACAGTATTGGTGTGTTCTGTAGAAAACTATTAGCATTCTTATCGCATAACAGTGTTAAGATTAAAACTTTGCCATGCTTCTTGTTGAAGTTGTTATGAGTTTATTTTTGTTTTTGTTTATTGTTTTATAACGTTACCTTATGTTGATTTTAAATTTTAATAAAGTGTGTTTAAATGTCTCTGAGTATGTATTTTGTAGCGACACTAGGTACCACATATGTGATTTGGTGATATACTGTTTACTTATATGTGAATTAATAAAAAATCTTAATTATTAATTATATAACTATCAATGAGATAGAAACAGTGCATGGATCGCGTGATAATACTTCACCGTGGATTGGCCGCCATGGTTTGTCTTATTGAACTATAGACAATTATATTTTAAAATTTTTGAATATTTCAACATTTTAAGGGCTTTTAAAAGATTGTTTAATAAAAATATCAGTTTTTTTGTACCCTCCAAATTATCCAAAACGTTATTACTGAATAAAACATCATACTCATACTCATATTCATTTATTTAAAATGGACGAAGTATACGTCAACATATACTAATGCTACAAGTACCTACATTTGACTATGACAATAAATTGTAAAATATGATTAATTAAACATCCCTTACCAATGTACCTAATTAAAATTAGATTCAACACTCAAATTCTTAAAATCTAACAATCATGAGTAAACAAAAAGCACATCAACGGTTTATTCAGATTTGGTGTTTCAGTAGGGTGTATAGTAGCATTAGTAGCGTATTATACATTTTAAATCAATTCGCTCGGTACTCAAAAAACTGCTTATTTTTGCAGTAATTTCAGAAATTTGATTACGCTGGCAGCATTGTTTTATTTACCATAGACAATGTGACAGCTCCAAGCAGTATTTTTCTGTGTAAAATACTTTTGGTTTTGGCTCTAAGTATAATATTTTATCGAAATTTAAGTACATAATTGTAATTAAGTGTGTCTTTAACGGAATAAAAAAAAACAAATACTCTTTATTGCGCACATCATGCATTTGTGCTAGTTTGGTGCTAGTTAGGTAACTAACACGAACGTGTTTATTTAGAATTTAGGACATAAGGCATTTGTCCCTCTCGAATTAACTCGCATGCTTGTAAGGGACGAATGCTTTAAGCCTGCATCACACTGGTGCGGCCTGCGGTGGCGGTACATAGTAAATTTGACAGCTAATGGCAAGTTTACTATTGACGGCCGCGGTCAAGCCGCGCCAGCGGCGCTACCACGAACTTCGAATCTCGAACTTCGTATATTTCCGTTTCGTTCGCTCGAGTACCATAAACCATAAGTGCGATAGAGACGGAGATATACGAAGTTCGAGATTCGAAGTTCGTGGTAGCGCCGCAGTCTGTGAGAGGCCTTATATCCGACATAAAGGCAATCACGGCAGGCAGTAAGTAAATAGGTACCTAAGTTTAAAAAACCAACTGAAGTTAACGTAAAACTAAAAAGTAGAGGTATCTAAATAAAAGGCAGTCCTCCATCATGTGATTCACTTTTTTGCAAAGTAAACCTACTGGTGGAAAAATAATGGTGCCCTATGGCCCGGCGGGCCGTATAAATATCCGGGCTTAAAAGGCCAGCGTGGCTTCTCTGGCTCGGTTTGCAGCCACTGTTGGCCATAGTACGAGAGTGGTGCTGGTTGTGGCCACGGTTGGACGTAGGGATAATGTGGAGGCTGGACAGGCCAAGGACCTTGGTTCTGTTTTTGGCTGTATAACTGTGGCCATTGCTGCGAACTGCCGAAGAACATTGCTGTTGCGATCGTCAGAAGTATTAGAAACATGACCTTGAAAAAAAATCCATTAAGTATTTATATAGTTGGCTTTTCGAAATCTGAAGTTGATGTCCTGCGTGAAAACTGTATAAAACATTTTATTTTACCTGCAAGTAGATGTTTAGTTGAGCTTGAACCGATCAATACTGGAGTAAAACCATCACTTACTAAAATCCTAGGGTTTATGTAATGGATACCTACTCTATTGTTTCACACATTCCTATTATACAGAGGAGCCTTATATAATCTCATAGCAGCTGCGCGGGCGTTCATAGCCCGGCGGCGCCTGCGCTTCGGAAACGATAAGGCAGGTCAAGCAAAGACGGCAGGGGTCAGTCTTTGGATGGGTGACCGCCTGTTTGAGTGGTTATACTATAAATGAGCGCTTCCGTGCTTTGGAAGGCACGCTAAGCAGTTGATCCCGGTTGCTGTCTATGACAGTAGTCGTTAAGCCGAGTTAGAGGCCTTCGGGCGGCTTAAGAACATCTAACAGTCGAGTTGCCCACTCACTTGACAAAGGGGGGACAACTGTCACTAGCGTCCGCAGGAGCTACCTACCACAACCCTGCACGTGTCCCCTGGGTGGTACTAAAGAGTGACGAACTCAAAGGCCAAAATAATAATTGCCATACGATTAAATAAAATAAAAAGCTGCGCGGGATTGTTCCGATATCTTTTATTGCTCTGATTGCTACGAGTGCCTATATCTATTAACATTTTATTTCGCAAAAAACTTCAAAAAGTTGTAACCCGACTACGGAAAAGCTGGAAATAGAAAAAAAAAATTTTTTTTCATACCTACATAATTTACTTAAAAAACACAGTACTTATCTAATTATATAATAAACCGACTTCAATTCAGTACTTCGTCAAGCCCCATAGGTACCTATACCTATATACCTACTTAGGTACACGAAAGCTTCCACATTTTCATTCCAATTTACCACATGAACTGAGGGTCTACCGCGAACGGCTTTCGAAGCTTTCCCTCTCTGTCGCAATTGCGTACGCACTCTCAAGTATGACAGAGAGGGAAAACTTCGAATGCCTTTCGCGGTAGGCCCTCTGCTCTCAGAGAGCAAATGTGTTGATTAGGTATTACAGAAAAAACCTAAGTCGCTATCTGTGGGCTGATAATATTTGAGGAGTTCCGTCGATCGATTCCTCAAGGATCTCAGAATTAACACTTCATTAGTTGCTGCTTCGACGGAATCATGTAAGAATCTTTGACGTAGGTACCGGCAGACTGGGGTTACTTTAGGAAAAAATGGGGCTACTTTGATCATTTAGAATGTAGTATAAAAGCAAAACGATTTGAAATGAAGAAGATTTAATCGAGTGTACAGCAAGATAGATAACTAATATATTCACTGCCACAGTTCACCCACAAGTAAAAACAATGATTTCGGAGAAAAACCTATTTGATCAAAGTCGCCCCGCGAATCAAAGTAACCCCATTCTACGTACCTACTTTACATTATTGAGGAGTTCCATAGGGCATCTATGCGATATGATATTGCGATTTCCGAAGGTAAATACACGAGTTATAATAGAAAATACTACACGTATAATAGAAAATACTATACAATTTGAGGGTTGCTCTCAATTTCCCTGGGATCCCATCATCAGATCCTGACTTGGTAACAATGTGGCCGCCTCAGCCCAGCTAGCACACTAATCGGACATATATTTACGTTCGGACGTATAACTTTACGATCGTGACCATTTTTACGTTACTTAGCTAACATGGTAATCACGCAACATATATTTATGCCATAGCGTAAAATATACGTAGCAAAATTATTACATTCATTTCATTCGTTCAATCTATGGTTAGAAGCCTATTATAATACTACCTAATTAAAGAGTAATGATAAGCACTGCACAGTTTACTAAACAGTTGTTCTCCTGTATTAAGTTGTGTTATATTAGTTTTTTGTTTTTATTTACGTTACTCCCACCCCACAATAGTATATTACTTACCTAGGGCGGTTAAACAAAGAATGTCTCAGATCGCAGGTATTTGACGCCCGAGCCGAAGGCAAGGGCGATAAATATGCGCTCTGAGGCTTTCTTTATTACCGCCCGTGGTAAGTACAACATTTTACGTCTCTATCTGGCCAGGAAGTGGGATTTTCCGCACGCATAGCGTGCGGTAATTCCTACTTTATGGCCAGGTATGACGTAAAAAGTTTTACGTAGTGGTTGTAAGTAATTTAGCGAGTACCAAAACACATGTTAGTTTATAATTGAATCAATAATATTTGTAAATTTGTGTAATATACTTTATTACAACACAAGCAAAAAATCATAATCATTGCGTTATTTATACTAATTTATAGTTAGTAATCATGATCTAGCTAAAATTAAAAATGCTAGATCATTGTTTCAGGAGACGATAGGAGTTTTGAGACTGAAACCGTATGTGTTGTGACAGAAATCGGAGAAATCCTGCGAAAATTATATTGTTTTCATAGTGTTAAAATTTATCCGGGGTCTCGAGTGACCTACATAAAATTTCGTCCGTCAACGGCTCATATCGTCAAGTTTTATGTGCCAAAATCAAGAGCATGTTAGCATTTGACGTTAAGCAAATGGTTTTATGTGCAAGACATATAAATGGTCACATTTTACGTAAATGATGGTATAGCATGTTAGCTCATGACGGTAAAATTTTATACGTCGGTTGTGGACATAAAACATGTGCATAAAAGTCGTCATTTTGCTAGTGTGCTAGGCGGGCAGGAGTACCTATACTCTTCCAATTAAAAAAATATTTTGGAAATCGGTCCACAGTTCATGAAGAAATCGGTGCACATACATTTAAAAAATATTCACTGGAACGTATAAAACCTCTTCCTTTTTAGAGTCGGTTAAAAAGGTAGCCCTTGTCACGCGGAGCTGACGGAGCAGAATTTAGAATTGATTGGCACCTTTTATTTATCAAAATCGGTTCAGTATTTTAAACTCTACGGTGGAACATGCTCACGTAAATACAAACATAGACTGTTTTTAACAGACAGAAAAAAAAGGAGGAGGTTCTCAATTTGGTTGTATTTTTTTTTTATGTGTGTTACCTCAGAACGAGAACTCCGTCATTTTTGAACCGATTCGTACCATTCTTTTTTTAATTGAAAGTATATGCTTTCAGGTTGGTCCGATTGTTTTCAAAACTCCAGTTGAATGATGGGAACCATGAGGAATTGAGGGAACTCCTCAAATATATAAGGCACGCGTGTAGTAATTTCGGTGTTTTCTATTAAACCTCGTGTATTTACATCCGGAAATCATAAATTTGGTGAAGTGGAAGTGATGATGAAGACCACAGCTGGCTTGTGGAACTTGTCAATGATGTACTTCAAACTATTAAAGTACGTCACCGATTCTGATATCATTCCGTTGAAATAGCAAACAAAGAAGTGCCAAAGGTGATTCTGAGATCCTTGAGGAATTGACGGAAGTCTTCAAATATAATCGGCCCACATACAACGATTTGGTTTTTTTTTCTAATAATCAACGTCATCGATAATCAACTCGGAAATCAGTTCATGTAGTAAATTGGAAACTAAATGTGGAAATGTTCATGTGGCTTGGAGGAGTACTGAATTGAAGTCGGTTAAAACTTTGTTTTTAAAGTAGATTATTAATATATCCCTTCCTTTCGCCTCTGGCCCGACTGCGGCAAAAAGACGGTCTAAGTACGCCGAGTGTGTTAAGCTGGTTGAACATCGCGATAAGGGTTCGTCTTGGGTTTGTCCAAGGAGAAAGTTCTGAGCAAAATCTCCTTCAAAAGCATATCAAGTCACGTTAAGTAGGCGTCGTATAATTAAATAAATAAATAAAAAATCAAAATAGATATTTTTGTACAATCTTACACAAATCGACCTAGTCCTAAACTAAGCAAAGCTTGTACTACGAGTATGGTACCTACTAGACGACGATATACATACTTATATAGAGAAATAAATACTTAAATACATAGAAAACATCCATGACTCAGGAACAAATATTCGTGCTCATCACACAAATAAATGCCCTTACCGGGATTCGAACCCAGGACTTCTTGCCTCGTAGGCAGGGTCACTACCAACTAGGCTAAAGCGGTCGTCAAATGTTATCCACGACACGGTTACAAACATAATAATCTATATACATATAATAAAGCTGAAGAGGATCGAAAGTCTGTACATGGAAGATATTCGAAAAAAAATTGGCTAGGGATACTTAGAATCGATAACAGAACACGTTCCAACAGTTTTTAGAATTTTTGTCTGTTTATCTGTTTATCTGTTTGTCTGTTTATCTGTTTGTCTGTTTATGTGACCGCGCATCACGTGAAAACGGCTGAACCGATTAAAATGAAATTTGGTATAGAGATAGTTTGAGTCTTGGGGAAGGACTTAGGGTAGTTTTTATCCTGGAAATTAACCCCTAAGGGGATGAAATGGGGGGTGGAAATTTGTATGGAGCTACTTAAGCCGCTGCACCGATTTGGATGAAATTTGGTATATAATTAGTTTGGGTCCCGGAGAAGGTTAAAGGATAGGTTTCATCCCGAAAATCTTCCCTTTAGGGGGTAAAATGGGGGGGGGGGGGGGTGAAAAATTGGATGTAACCCATTTTGATGAAATTTGGTTTAGAGGTAGTTTAAGTTCTGGGCAAGGACATTGGATAGTTTTTATTCCGGAAATCTTTCCCTGGGGGGGTGAAATGGGGGGTGAAATTTTGGATGGACTCCGTTTAGATCAAATTTGGTATAGATATAGTTTGAGTCCCGGAGAATGACAATGGATAGTTTGAGTCCCGAAAATCATCCCCCAAGGGTATGAAATAGGGATGTAAATGTGGATAAATCCCATTTAGTTAAAATTTGGTATAGAGATAAAAGGAGTCCCAGGGACGGACAATGCATAGTTTTTATCCTAAATCATCTCCTGAGGGGGTGAAATGAGGGGTGAGGGTAGATAGAACCGTTTTAGATAAAATTTGGTATGGAGATAGTTCAGAGTCCGTGGGAAGGACTTAACATAATTTTTAGTCCAGAAATCATCTCTTAAGGGGGTGAAATGGGGTATGAAAATTTGGATGGAACCCATTTACGGTATAGCGAGTTGGAGTCTTAGGGAAGGACATAGGATAGTTTACTCCTGAAAATTATCCCATAAGGGGGTGTAATTGGGGGTGAAAATTTGGTTGTGACCCATTTTGATGAAATTTGGTATAAAGATAGTTTGAGTCCCGGAGTATGACAACGGATTGTTTTAATCCCGAAAATCATCCCCTCAGGGATAAACCTATTTTATCCCTGAGGGGATGGTGAAAATTTGGATAAAACCCATTTAGATGAAATTTGGTAAATAGATAGAAGGAGTCCTAGGGAAGGACGATGCATAGTTTTTATCCCGAAAAATCATTTCCTGAAGTGGTGAAATGAGGGTTGAAGATTTAAATAGAACCCATTTAGATGAAATTTGGTATAGAGAGAGGTAGAGTCCTAGGAAAGAACATAGAATATTTTTTATTCCGGAACACATAAAAGGAGGAAATCATCCCCTAAGGGGGTGAGAAATGGTGGATGAACACTTGGATTGAACCCACTTACGGTATAACGATATTTAAAGAAGGACATAGGATAGTTTTTATCCCGAAAATCATCCCCTAAGGGGGTGTAATTAGGGGTGGAAATTTGTTTGTGACACACTTTGATAAAATTTGGTTGAAAGATAGTTTGAGTCCTGGAAAAGGACATATAATATTTTCTATTCCAGAAATCATCCCCTAAGGGGGTGAAATGGGGGTAAAAATTTGGATGTAGCCCATTTAGATGAAATTCGGTATAGAGATAGTTTGAGTCCTGGAGAATGACAACGGATAGTTTTTATCCCGAAAATCATCCTCTAAGGAGGTGAAATAGGGGGTGAAAATTTGGATTGAACCCATTTACGGTATAGCGGTAATGGGGAGTCCTGGGGAATATGAACATTACATAAGTAAATATATGTATGTGACGTTCCAAGGGTAAAGGTACCTTATGGCGGCCTTAGTTTTGAAGATGTTTTCTAAAACGGGGTAAAAAAGACGTTTTGTTATGGCTATTTTGAAAACTATTAGATGTAACATTTTGTTGAAGTATTTTTATTTTTAATATAAAATGTTTAAATTACAAGTCAGTTAATTTAATCCTACGGCTTAGTAGAAAAGGTCCTTACGGCCGTGTGATATGAAAATATGCAAAATAATACTGAAAAAAACCTACATGCATCTATACCCTTTCCTTCATACAATCCATACTAATATTACAAATGCAAAAGTAACTCTGTCTGTCTGTTACCTTTTCATGCTTAAACCGCTGAACCGATTGAGATGAAATTTGGTATAGAAATACTTTGAATTCCGGGGCCTTCCCAAAGAGTCCTTACTAAAGATAGTTTTTATCTGGAAATTCATCACCTAAGGGGGTGAAAAGGGGGGAGAAAGTTACGATATAAACGAGTTCCGCGCGGACGAAGTCGCGGGCAAAAGCTAGTATCAAATATGACTGAACTGTGTGGTTATATCCTTGGCCTTGTTGTCACTTTCCATCATCACGGCTATTACAAGACGGCGAGCAAGCTCTCTCGATTTTTCTCGCACTATACGTCTCTTTCTAAGTTCTCTAATAAGAGAGAGACGGATAGTGCGAGAAAAATCGAGAGAGCCGTGCAGGTGAGTGAGACCAGAGGGCCTACCGCCAACGGCATTCGAAGTTTTCCCTCTCTGTCGCACTTACGTACGAACTCGCAAGTCTGACAGAGAGGGAAAACTTCGAATGCCTTTCGCAGTAGGCCCTCAGAGCTATAACCACGAATTTCGAATCTCGAACTTCGTATATCTCCGTCTCTATCGCACTTATGGTTTATGGTATTCGAGCTACAGAGACGTAGATATACGAAGTTCCAGATTTGAAGTTCGTGGTAGCACCGCAGGCGCTGGTCAGTCGTTTATAAAGCAATAGGTATAAGGGTAGGGGTATAAGGGTACCTACCCTTATACCCTTATAAAAATACGCACACAAATTTATTCAAAATATTTTATTTACAAAATTACAAATTAACTAGTTAGTTATATTCTGCGGAGACATTTCATTTAAAAGTCCGCAGTAAGCTCGGTTCTCCATACAAATGTAGTTACGCTCTCATTTTAAAATAACTAGCTAGTTTGCTCTGAAACTTTGTACTTAGAATAAGTGAAGGTATATCAAGGTCTGTAATTAGTTTATGTAAAATACAGCGCATTTAAGTCTTTCATACACAACTTGTTTTTGCTGTATTTTGTTTTTTTTTTATAAACTGGAGCCATAAAATTTAATTACAGACCTAGATATACCTCATGTCATGGTATATGCAAAGTTTCGTTACAATCCAGCACGTAGTTTTAAAATGGAAGGTGAAATTCGGATTGCGGACTCTTAAGTCACACATGTTAATTATGAGATTTATGAGACTTAGATCGATGCTTCTTCCGAACCTTCTCTGTACGAGCTTCGAAGTCATCACCTCCACTCTCTTTATCCTCAGCTCCATCAGGGTCCGAATTCTTCCCCAGTTCCAACCAGTCCTTAGCTCGGTCCTTCTTTATCTTCTTTTGATACACCACGTACCCATGCTTCGTCACATAAGACACCACTGGAGTGAGCACTTGTCGTCTTCTCTTATGATTCTTATGATCTTTTGTCGTTCTAAATTTTGTCTCATCGCTTGAAGATGATGATCCGGAACTACTGCTAGAGTCAGAAGCAGAATTAGAATCAGAACCAGAATCAGATTCGAGACGTTGCCGTGGCCTTCGTCTTCTCTTTGTTTTCTTGGATTTCTTTGGTTTTTCCCTAAATTTGTCTACTGTTCGCGAATGATACGGCATTACAACGACTGGCATTTGTGGCGGACCCCCGATTGGCATTTGCATTGGCATGGATGGCATGCCCATACCCATTGGCATTGGCATGGCTGGGCCTAGTCCCATAGGATGGAACTGGGCTTTTGTGCAGACATGTAGGGTTGCTAACAGCGTCACATATTGAAGAATCATCTGGAAAGACAGCAGTTTACTTCAACTATACTATGATGACTGTTTGAAATAATGTTTTCTCGGATACGAGTAGGTACCTAAGTACATATAAAGGATGACTCACGCTAGAACGGGCCGTGTCCGGTCCGGGCCGTTTTCTAAGAAAAACGACGGCGTTTTTACGCGGCTGAGCCATACCCAATCCATGACCGAGGCTCAGAAGCGGCGCGGTGTCGGCACGGCTCGGCCGTGGCTCGGCCGGGCTTGAGTATATGGGTCGGCCGCGTAAAAACGCCGTCGTTTTTCTTAGAAAACGGCCCGGACCGGACACGGCCCGTTCTAGCGTGAGTCATCCTTTACAAGGATAGATGGATTGACTAATAGATGAAAGGGCGTACCTTGAACGTTTATATAGCAGAGTTATCATGTCAATCGGCGAAACCTGGCACAGTCAATCGAAATTCTACTTCGACTAAGGGCAACCAACATTACATGCTGTTAAATAGCAACTTCTTTAAGTAGGTACTCAATACAATGAGCTTATTATGTAAGTTCAGCGTTGAGGCTATTATTTTCCAGTAACTACTTACGTACATATGTAATAGATATGTGTCTAGACTCACGCCTGTGTTAATGTAAAATGCGTTGATTGGGTACAGGGACTAAGATTATTTATTGAGTTTGAAAATCTATTAAATGTGATGTCATTGTCCAATATTTTTGAATTTGAGTTTACACTTTCGGGTTTACTATATAACTAGTTAATACGATTGAATATTACGATTGGAAGTGGAAATATGTTAGGCAGTTCATGTCACTGTCAACTTTTCTAATTAACTAAAAACAGCGTAATGGACCTCGGGTAAAGAAAACATACCATTATTATACATCTGCGAGCGAGCATGAACACTGTTATATGTCTACTGATGTATGTCTACATGTGAGCAATACAGTATTATATTCTATTATATTATATACAAGTGAATTAAGCGACAGTAAGAAGACTGCGGCAACTAGGAATCCATTATATCTAGTTATCCCTCAAAACAGGTCACAATTTGATGACCGCTTTAGCCTAGTTGGTAGTGACCCTGCCTACGAAGCTGCGGAGGTCCCGGGTTCGAATCCCGGTAAGGCATTTATTTGTGTGATTATTATCACGAATATTTGTTCCTGAGTCATGGATGTTTTTTATGTATTTAATATTTATTTATCTATATAAGTATGTATATCGTCGTCTAGTACCCATAGTACAAGCTTTGCTTAGTTTGGGACTAGGTCGATTTGTGTAAGATTGTCCCCAAATATTTAGTGCAGTGGCGACGCGTGAATAATTTGGTTAGGCAACCCGAAACACAAAAAGTTATGAAAGAGTTTAGAGTATATAACTTTAGGCTTGCCTAAAAATAAATTTTAAGCGAGCCGGTGGGAATCGGCTTGTATTGGCGCTCCGCAGGTGGCAGTAGTAGGTATGTATGTTGGCAAGAAACTTGGTATTTTGATTCATCATCATCATCATCATATCAGCAGAAAGACGTCCATTGCTGGACATAGGCCTCCCCCAAAGAGGGTCAAAGTGACCTGTCCTGCTTTCTTTTGACATATATTATGAGAGTACCTATTTATGCAAAGATGGTAAGAGCCTTATTGCTCATCTGGTACCTACTGATAAATATAATCTCATTTACGTAAGCCAAATATCGACAATGAGCACATTGTATGCGTGATTACATAAAACAAGCCTTGTAGACTTATTGTTCCCAGCCATCTGGCCAAGGTTTACATAAAGGCCTACACCCTGAGTAGAACGCATTGAACGATAGTGGGGCTTTGGTGAGACCGAACAGCACAAATAGGAAATTGTTGCTTTTGTGAAATAAAACCAGAAGGAATACTTACAGATTTTATGATACTAATAACTATTAAGGTAAGTTTGAATATGCTTTCTCGTTTTAATGATTTATCATTTTGTTTAATTTGTCAACGCCAAATCCCGGTCACAACTGTTTTGATTTCAAAAACTCTGTCGTTAATAAAATTAATATTAGAGTAGGTATGTTTCAAATCAAAGTAGTGGTGACTGGTGACATATGTTTTTAAATGTCATTTCAAAAACCTTGCAATATATGTTATCTAATCTTTCTTTTATTTTACCAGACCTACTGACTTTAGGAAAAGCTATGCGTTATTTTGACCTCCCTTCAAAGGTATAGATACCTCATTGTAATCTAAGAATTAGACCTACATAGTTAATACCTTTAACTGACAATAAAATTGTTTTTGAGTTTTTGTAGTTAGGTCCTCTCATATTTTATCATTAATAATTAGATCAAGTTATGTTTTGAAATAAATCCTTGATTTTACAGATAAAATGGCCAGGAGACTGCGCTACTATACCATCCTAGCCTGCTTCACGGGAGTCTTGGCGACAGATCCAGAACCAGAGCTGCCACCATGCCCAACCAACTTCCAGTTTCTTCCACAAACCCTGCCCATGCACTGCAAGATGCCAAACCAGGCCTACCCAGCGCCCGCTCCCAATCCTGTACAACCGGCTGGTCCTATGTTCCCACCGCAAATGCCCATGGGAATGGGACCACCTATGCCAATGGGTGCACCCATGCCTATGGGTATGCCTGGAATGCCTATGGGTATGCCAGGCCCACCTATGGGCATGCCGATGCTCGGCGGACCTCCACAATCCAAACTACCAGTGATAGTCATGCCGTTCTATTCCCCCGATCCTGCTTACAAGGATCCTAGGAAGAATCCCAGGAAGCCAGCCAACGAGCCTTACAAAAGGAAGATTAGGATTATCAAGAAATCACGTCATCGCCATGACACTGACAGAAGCTCTGATACTGATTCAAGTTCTACTGACACTGATTCTTCAAGTGATACCGACAGGAAATATTGGAATTGGAAAAATCGCAGGTCAATGAGAAGACGGAAGAAGATTAAGCATACTAGAAAGCAGGAGTACTTAACGCCGATCCTGCAATACGTTAGTAAAGATGGGTATGTTATATTTGAGAAGCAGATTTCTAAAGGAGAGGCAAAAAATTGGCTGGGAGATAACAAGGGCCCTAACGAAGAGGAAGATAATAAAGAATCTCGTGAGGAAGATAATAATCGTAGGAAAGATGAAGATAAAGAAAACGAACCACAACCAAGTAGAGTTGCAAAGCACAATAACAATAATGGAGACGAGGAGCATAAAGTCGTAGTTAAATATAAGAAGAATGTTCAAAGACATCAAAGAAAGCAAACACAACAACAAGGTTTGAAAAACAAACAGGAGCAGCAACAGTAGAAATTATTTTACAGTTGCCAGGAGGTTAACGCATTTCTATTATAAATATAATATAACATTTTGTAAATTTGCTACTTTTTGTAAATAAAATAATAATTATCCGATTCATTTCCTTTATTTTTACAATGGGATGTACATGATGATTAGAGTAATTGAATGGCTTGTACAGACCAGCGGGCCTTAGATGGTTGCTATTTATCTGTATCACCTATCGTTGTGCATACATATCCGTCACTGTCGCACATTCATTATACTCGTAACTATATGCTCTCGCATTTGCATACTTGTCAGGACGTGACTTATTTATAGGTAAGACATCCACAGCTATAAGTGATAAAGTGACAACCATCTAAGCCCCACAGACGACCTACATTATCATAATCATCAATCATTTTATTCCTACTTACGTTACTTCTTCTACTTCTATACATGGGTATTTTTACACGAAAGCCAGGAAAGGCAAAGTTTACACCAATGTGGACACTATTTTAGGCAATAAAAGAATACCATACCTACTTAATCAGTTAAGGTTCTTTTGGTCACCGAATTAAGGAAAAAGTCTCAGAGCTAGGCACTCGACGAATATTTGGCACCTTCATTCATTCATAGCAATATAAGCACCTAAAGGTGGAAATCGAGTGACAATTATTGGAATTAAGGTAGGTATCAATCATAGAAACATTTAACTAAATTTGAACTATATAAGACGACCGGCAGACCCCTGTATCGAGCGTCTAGCAAATGGGTGCACAGCCATTTTTAGATCAATGACTCCATGACAAGATTTAAGTTCGATAGGAATTAGATTTCACTTAAAATCAATTGCATTTAATTTAATTTATTCCGTTATAAAACATAGTTTTACATGTCAATGTTTATAGTGTCGTTTTATTAATGGCGTAATATTGAAGATGTAGGCAATTGACATTATTAATTGAGAGCTTTGACTTCACTATTGCAATTAGCTTAAAGTGTTACGTACTCGTACGTACACAGTATGCTTTCTCAAGCATTATTGTTCCCTATTTAATAATGAATGGTTTTCCCTGATAACGATTCAGTAGTTCATTGTTCGTGCACGCAGACGGTCGTTTTCAACTGTTTCAGCCACGATTGCTTTGATCGGTGTTATGCCGGAAGTGGTAAGTAACTAAAAGGCGCAATTTTTTTGCATTGTCGTATTGGTGTAAACGGAACTATGGTGTGTCAATTAAAATTGTGCGTTAATGTAATGATAACATAATAATATTATTAAAATTAAGTGGGTAATCACCACGATTGGAGTTGTGTACCTAAGTATACCAATTTATAAACAAACACCACTACGCATTCGATGTAAATGCTACAAAAGTAGCGACGTCAGTAGTAGATGGAAGTACCTACGGGCAATTTTTGAGGCGATATTGTATTGTACACACCCATCATATTATCATCATAATATCATCATTCAAAAATGTTAAAATGTAAGTATGTCAAATTGTTGGATCCCACAACATAACTAGATAGACCCCACAATGTACAAAAAGTGTGTTCTAGTCTCAAAAATGTTTATGATTTAAATGAACATTAAATGACATTACAACAAACTGTTTTGTTAACCATTGACATTTTGAATTGAAAAATAAGTAAAGAAGTTTGATAAAAATATCGAAATCCCATTACATTTTTATGGCTGATTGGAAATAGTGTGTTATACAACTTCGTCTAGGTGTTATACCAGTGACCTGTACTGTACTAAGTACAAATTCCATTGTTGCAGTTATTTAATTTAGTACGAAGATGCAATTTAAATGTAACCTCACGATCTGCACCTATTGTCTTACAAGGAAACATAGCAACACATAAGTATTTCAACGATTGGTTTACTCATAAAAGCATAAGCTTTCTCCAGGATAGAAGAAATGAGATATACTGTAAGAGGTCTTGGTCAAATAATAGTATGTATTATAATTATTATAATTAAATTTCTGTTCCGTACGAAGAAGTACAAACATGGATGCAGAAACTATGGTTTTCATCAGCATAACTGAACTTGATCGACCTTGTCATTCATGATCGCGTTGTATCAAAATCTCATCACAGCTCTATTTGTTGTTACAGAGAAAACCATGGATCATTGTGAGCATAATATTGAATGTTTTGAGGACAGTAAACGTCCAATTTGCAATGCCAATGCCAATGTACCAGCCACCACCTCCACCGCCACCCATGATAATGATGGCGCCGCCACCGCCGCCAGTGCATATCCCATTCGGCGTACCCTATCCAGTTCCAGTGCCAGTGATAGTCACCAGAAAAACCACTACGACTACTACTACTACTACTACGGAATCATCAGATAAAGACGGCGACGGACAAGTTGCAGTAGCTATTCCTTTTCCTTTACCTTTTGGGTTCCCAATGCCTTTTGCCGTACCGCAAGCGCCTCCGCCGAGATTCTGCACTGACAAGAAGAGGCCGAAGCAGTGCCCGCCGTGTCCTCCATGCGTATGCTCCCCTAGTTGCACCCCGGCGTTTTACTCATTCTGCTCGCCGTGCCATCAGAAGTGCAGGTGTAAGGGGCAGGGCAGTGCTCCCACGCCCGATCCTCCCAGGCCGCCTCCACCTATGTTCCCACTACCCATGCCCATGCCTGCATATCCAATGGCACCAGCGCCTCCTCCTGTATTCATCTTCCCTTTTCCACCCGCTCCTCCTTACCGGCGACCGCCAAGGAAAATACCTGATGATGAAAGTAGCAGTTGTTCGAAGAGACGCAGTAGTGGCAGTAGTGACACTAGTGACAGTTCCTCAAAAAATTCAGATTCCGACTTTGATTGGCGTCGCAGGAGACGAAGAGGACGATTTAAAATTAAGAGATTTTCAAGTTTCAGGAAAAATTATAGAAGTATGGAAACTGATAATGATGAAGGAACAATCGTAAAAGAAGGCAAGCTTGTCAAACCAATGTTATCCTACATATCCAAGCAAGGTGAAGTGAAATTTCAGAAACGGATTAGCAAGGACGATGCTGCAGATTTGATGAGAGATACAGATAGATCTAAAAGCGCAGAAGTTGGACGAAAATCTGCAAATGTTGTGAAAGATAGCAGGAAAGTAATATTCAATCCACATAATAAGTTGCTTAGTAATCTTACAGTGTCTTTCAATGTAGTTTAAATTCAATATCTAATGTTCCAGACAACTCAATTAAAAGTAAGGGTAAAAAAGTAACTGTAGGTACCTATAAGCGTAAAGTATGAGTGAAGTGGATTTTAATATTGTATTCGGTTGCCCTTTACTTTAGTTTTATATTATAACTAGCAAACTTTTTTTAATACGACTACATTATCAATAAAATACTTAAGTATATAACATATTATTTTAAACGTTAATTCCCGTAGTACGTGAATTATCGAAAGCCCCTGAAAATATGAAGACTAAACTAAATTACCTATACCTTCTATAGACTAACCCTAATTCATAAAATTTAAAATGACTCTGCTAAATAAAATGTGCTTTGTTATAGTGACAGATTGTAGCAGACGAATTTTAACGCCTTTAGGCTTGTAGAACGTTTATGAATACGGCCGTTAATAACTAATTATTATTATTTGGTTTGTGACAATTACCTTTTTAAAATTCATGTTTTGATTCCTAATCTGCACGTGCATACTTACGTAACATTACACAACATAGCCTGAAACATGAAAGAACAATTACTTGTTACGTACCAGTTTCCATATATCAGAGTATAGTTCACTCTAGACTTCAGTATTACCAACATGTGCCCTAAACTTTACACGTCGTTCCTGATTCAACTATTTTTACCAACATTCGATTTTCAAAGTGCATCAATCAATGGGGTACCTTTTGATTTCAATCAATTGATGCGAATGCAGATGCAGATGCTGCAGCCTACTCTTAAAGTTCCTGGAAATATTGATGCAAGAAGAACATTCGGGAATACGACCAAAATAACAACCACGCAGAAACCCAATGAAATTGCGAAGAACCCTTGCTGTACAGCGACCGGCTGCTTTAACGCCTGTCCCTATCCACTTTTACCTGTACCGCCTGTACCACCTATACCAATGTACCCTCCACCACAAGCACCCTTAGTGGTACACGCGAGGACATTCTACGAGCCTGTAGAACATGATCATCCACCGCTCAGGTACATACAAGGGTTGATCAAGAGAGACAGGAGAGGACGTGGGAAGAAGCATTATCGTTACAGAAGCAGCAGTGGTGACAGTGGCAGCACTGATAGTGATGATTTTAATGACGAAAGTGGTTCCAGGTCTAGAGATTTTGATTATTATGGACACGCGATGCAAGTCAGACGACCAAAAACGACATACTAATAGAAGCCTTGTGTTTTTTGGATCGTTGAGATATTAATGTAGGTTGTTTTTTTTTCTACTTTGTATTTTTTTTTTTAAGTACGAGTATGTGTTATGTGTGTGTATGTCAGTAAATGATTTTTTACTTTAAATGAGTGCCTATATTTTGCCGTCGAAAAGCTGGACCCTGGAGCCCAGGCGCTTACCAATTATTTGGCCAATTGACAAAAAAATTGGTCAAAGTATCCGGGGACCATAGGGCTGGCTCGTTTCTTGCCTAGCAGATCGGCATAGCTATCCAAAGGGGGAACACAGCCAGTTGTATGGCAACCCTCCCGCAGGGTTCCGAACCTGGGGACCTTTTTGAATTTAATAATTTTCTTAAATTTGGTTACTTAAGTCTATTTGTAACATATTGTATACTTTCACATTTATAATATTAGTCTGATTGTGAGGTGAATACATTCTCTATATTTTTAAGTATCTAATATCTTTTTATAGAATTAGGTATATCTAAGTACCTCTTTGTAACCTACGATGGGGTTAGTCACGCTCAGTTTTAGGTTTTTTTTAAACGAAATTTTTGTTGCAAATATTCTAAGTATTATGCCGAAATTCATCAATTGACCAAATTTTTGATGTTTAAACTCTTTCCTGAATACTCCTAAATTAGTACTCATAATAATGCCTACATTTTGGTATTTTTATTCATAAGTACCACATGTTTGAACTAATTTTGTGTTAAACACTTAGTTATAGTTGTTATTTTCTAAGCCGTCCGTTCCGCACTAAAGAACGCCGCACTGCAGAACGGACGGCTTAGAAAATAACAACTATAATTATTTCCGTTCCACATCTGCATCATGATTTCAATTGCGCAATAATAGAGACCTACTTTTGATTCCAACTTTCAATGGATTTCCAAGAACAATCACCTGTTTGTTACATCACAAAGTTTCCTTGTTTAAACCATTGAGGTATAATGTACTAACGTACGTTAAAACCAACCTAACACATTTCAACTATCGTCACTTCCAATATGCGTTCTAAACGATTAGCATCGTTGTTTATCCAAATATTTTTACTAATAGTTCTGTATCATAGTTTAGCAATCAGTGGATTACCTTCTAATCAAAATACATCAATGAAACATCAAGGAGTAAATGAAGGAAGCACAACGAAAATAAAAGACACCGCCGCGATCCAACAAAAACCTACTGTGAGTAATCCTTGCTGCAGAAACGGTTGCTTTGACTGTCCGAACCTCACAACAGATACCGTACCACCGGTGACAATGTACCCTAGAGCGGTGCCCTTACTGAAATATACAGATTACGACCTAGTAGATCTAAAAATACCGATAGAAGCCAAGAATATGCAAAGGCTCAAGAGGGAGGGACTGACACACAAGAAGAGGAAGGTTTTAATAGGTAACACTGACAGTGATACTAGTGATGACAGCACTAGTGATGACAGCACTAGTGATGACAGCTCTAGTAGTGACAACGATGACACTGATGATTATTACTTCCCAGTCGAGTAAGAGTTCAGAAATCGGTAGTGTCTGTTCTATATCATTCTTGGGGAGGTAAAATTAATGTATTTCGATAAGCAAGAGTAGGTATAACAAGTAGGTATACATACTTAAATTTGTACAGTTAACTATTCTATTTTGTAGTAAAAGTAGTCAAACTTGCTTGCTTTTGTTAAGTATAATCGTTTGCTGCAAGGGTATTAAAAAAATGTGTACCTACCTACTCAATTAGCGTGAGCGTGAGTCGTCAAACAAAAATTAACTCAGTGTCAGTTTTGTGACGATTATTAAGTATTCAGTTTGTATAAATCTAAACTTTTTCTTTTCAATTTATAAATGATAATATGCATAAAAACGTTATTTAAATGTGTAATTTGTATGCTTAATTTTCGTCACAAAACTGACACTGAGTTAATTTTTGTTTATCAACTCACGCTAATTGGGACAATGTTTTTTAACTGCTTAGTGCTCACCTAATTTCTTAGGTAGGTAGTGATTTTGTAATAAAAACGTTCTCATTAAAAAATACAATATTTATTTACAATTGCTTATTTTTATTCCTTTGTACCATTTCTTTTGTGATTATTGTCCACTCGTTCACAAATTATTTACATAATAATATTTTCTTTAGATATAATCCGAAACCTGAATTTTGTCTTAACTAGGTACACATTTACATGGATTGTGAGAGCACATGCAGTCACTTAACAATTTAAATTTGATAACAAAAAAACATTCATTCAACTTTCACAAGTAACACAGATCGCAAGAGATTGGCAATTCTACGTCCTTATCACTACGGAACATACAACTAGTATAGCAAAAATAACTGTGGAAGTTACACTTTCAGTAAATACTCGTTAAAATATTGAACCCGTAAATATTGAAATGGTACCTACGTTCAATATTTTTATTGACTGGTTGCGACAACGGATAAATACTGGTTTTAATTTTCTGGCATTTGTAAGTCATATTTTTTAAACACGTGTCTGGGTGACGTGGTGACTTAAATAATATGACATAAAAGTTTTAAATAAACAAGTTTATGTCAAAAATTTAATTTTTGGTACAAGCTTTTATTGACTGTATTTTTCTGCATACCATCATCAACTACTCATTAAGACGATCCTAACGAGCCCAAAGTCGATGGGGTTGTGTCGTTTTATTGCGGAGTTCCTATGGCCCCCTTCGAGCTTCAGCATCAGATCAGCTTTATGTCATCATAATATTGCATTATCATGCGATATACATATGCATGCAAAATTTCAGCTCAATCGGAAACCGGGAAGTGGGTCAAATTTCAATTACTAAATTTGACCCAAGAAGAATAAAGAAAAATAAAACAAACGGGGTGAGCTAAATAAAATCTTGTAAAAAGGACTATTGTAGCTTAGATAATTTTTGCAAAATTATTTCCTATTGAGATACTACCTATAAAAACTTAGTGGATACAAATCCATTGTGACTATTATCGTTTAGTTTGTTTTTACGTGCCACCACGTAGGTATCACAGCATTAACCTAAACCTAATAAATAACCTAAAAGGATCCGTATTAGATACTAAAAACCCGTAGACTTTTCCCCTCTATTTACAAGTAAATATACGCTTAATTATGCTAGTGGAATATCACTAATTGAGCAACGACGATGTATTCCTGTAAGATATTTTGTAATCGAAACTGAAGCGAAGACTCTACCACGAAGTTCGTTCATGTAACTATCTCTATCACACTCGCACATTTTAGACGAACAGGGAGATATTTAGACAGAAGGAAAACGAAGAAAGTTTTGAAGAAACTTAATCAATCACACTAAGAGACAAAAATGTCCTTGTCATTTCCAACGTGTTGCAAGTCTCAAATATATAAATAAGCAGTCTCATCTATCGAGTGAAAAAGATAGAGATTTCAGGAAAATGCTTCACCTCAGCAGGGAAGATTTTGTATCTCCTAAATCACAAGAAATAATTGTGTTTAGAATCAAAGTCCATTAACGGAACACATAAAATGGTAGCTTTCTTCTCATCGTTCGGGCTATAGTATTCGATAGCTCTGCTGTCTGCACAAAGCCAGGTTCTACACACTTGGACGAAGGAGTAAGTGATGAGGCAGGTGCCGATGATGTAGAGCGCTATCTCAACCGCAAGGAAGATGGCTGGTCCCGTCTTGTACATGAGGGTTAGCTGGGATTTGGTGTGCTCAGGCAGAGCTGGGAGGATCTGGAACAGAATGAATAGATAATTATAAATGACGACTGAGACACAAGCCAAGTTGGGGACCCTGCCTGACGTTCTTGGTTCTGGGTTATATTTTCATTCCTCATACTCTGAAACTAAGTCAATTTCATCAAAACTTTCGTCTCTTAGTTAACAATGTCCTTATAATCATATTACACCCACTCATGTGGTTATTAGTTGGATTTTATAGTAACTAGGATAGTACAACATGAATAATGCAATAAATTTTGAATTACTTTACAGTAATTTCAAAACGTTCCAAAACTACCTATACAGGGACCTAACCTGTATAGGGACTCACGAGCGCTATTTGCGGATAAGTTAAAATCTAAAGTACGCTCCAGTAACTTTTACTTTCTGGAATGTGTTTCACTCTGTGTACGACCCAAACACTTACAATTCTGAAATAGCCGACGGGCACAACCATGCCGGACATGGCCTTAGCTTCGTCGTTGAAACTGACGTCGCCCATTACGATGTTCACTTGCACCGTGAATTCCGTTTCGATCACAGCACCAATTTGCTGCAAATAACGTAAAAGTATGAGCCAGCTCTTAACTTAAAGTTACGCTGGGATTTCCTATCTAACTAATTTTCTACTAGCTAACTTTCGTTAGCGTTGTAACTAACGATTTTCAATTTAAATTTGAGACGTTGGAGCCAAAGAAGTTAAATAGAAAGTCTTCACGGTAGATGTTGCTACGAGTGAAGTGATTGAGAGATTCGCCGCTATAAGTATAATGTGGAGAAGGTTAAGAGCAAGGCATGCCTAGTTATTAAGACCTGTATAAACTATGGTTGCAATAAATGTAATATGCAAAAGTCGCCGATTTAAATCCAGCTCGTGGCAAGTAATTTTTACTCTGGTTGAAAATGATCATGCCTGTGTTCCATGACGTAGATCTTACCGGTTCAATGAGGAATCGCCCGCCATGTTTGATGGGGTCGGGTTGTAGACCTTCGATGCGTTCGTACATTGCAGGAGGTGCACTTAGAAAATGCGCGTTGGACATGGCGAGAGGCAGTCCTGAAAAAATATTTAACAACACATTCTTATATAATTCTTATGATTTATAATTTACTTTAAAAACAACGTTTAAACCGACTTCTATTCAGTATTTCGCCAAGCCACATAGGTACATGTAAATATCCACATTTCCTTTCCAATTTACCACATGAACTGCTCTCCGAGAGCAAATGCGTTGATTACCTATTACAGAAAAAATCCAAGTCGGCTGATAATAATTGAGGAGTTCCGTCGATTCCTCAAGGATCTCAGAATTAACACTTAATTAGTTGCTACTTCAACGGAATCTTTGACGTACATGTTTGAGGAGTTCCATAAGTCATCTGTGGTCTTCATCATCGGTTCCACATCACCAAAATTGCAATTTCCGCGGGTAAATTAAATACACGAGTTTTAATAGAAAATACCGAAATTTCTACAAGCGTGCTTATAAAATTTGAGGGTCGCCATAAATGTCCCTGGGATCCCATCATCAGATCCTGACTTGTAGACATTGGGACCACCTCAGTATGACTTTTACTTTATTTTCGAATTTGACCAGACCAGAGACCTCTACCTCAATTCATACAAAAACTGCAAAAAATATTGATCTAAGTGAAGTCATGTATACTATTTACACTCTAACACTGAAAGCTGCCTATAATTTAACCAGACATAAAGAGAGATTGCTCAATTCTATCTCAATGAGAATAGGGTTTGTGTCAAAACATTCTTGATTATGTTTATTTGTTAAGGCAGATCGGCCAGTATTGCGGCTGACTGTACCTTTAAAACCAATAAATCTCACCATAAAAACACGGCGATATATCCGACAGCCCGTCCATACAAATCCCCCTCCCGCACAAACACTCGTTTTCCTTCCCCGGGGAATACGTCCGATTACTGATCTTGTACACCATTGCTTCGACCCCAAAATGCGTGGTTATTTGCTCCTGGAAGTCCAGCTCTAGGAATCGGCAGAGTACGTTCCGGAAGATTCGGACTTCTGTGTCGGGGGTGAGGTCGTCGGGATACGCCACGCCTTCGTAGGCGTTGGTGAACGTGTTGCATTTAGATCTGAAATCAGGGATTTGTTTAGGATGACATTCTTAAAGGCATTTCATCTTTTTTGTATCATCGTGAAGGAAGTTCGTGACTACACGATGTCGTTGCTTTGTGCAGATTGCTGATATCAGGGTGCAGCTTGTATTTTGGTCAGAAGGAAGTAGAGGAAACAAATTCTTTAATTCGGGAGATTTGACCAAGCGCTTACTCTCTCATACATTGCATTTCCTATCAGCATATATGTAAGTGTGGAGCTACGGATCATGCTGATGGCTCCCATTGCGAGTCCTTAAAACCTATCGCGGAAAGTTAATTTGGTGAAAGGAACTGTTTGGCGTCACGCCGTCTTATTAAAACTGTTCTTACCTAGTTATTTCGTTCTCGTATCCCCATGGCTTCAATCCACTCAGGCCATTCATGGACTTGATCTCGAACTTGTCCGTATCTGTCGCGCCAACAACCAGCCTGTTTACCACGGTCTTGTCATATAGCTGAAAAAAAATCCTATATTAAGTAAGTCCTAGTGAGAGACCGTACCGACCGAGCCACATTTTCCAGTAGGTGCCAAAATCCCAGAAAAATTGCAAGTTTATATAAGTAATGATGAACTGATATGGTTATGCCGTAGCCACGTTTATATTTCCTGAAAAACTCCTACTTCCATTGCCTGTGATGCCGGTAGAAGAAATACATATAAATTATATTCTCTTCTTGACATTAATCGCAAAGTGTTGTAAGACAGACAACTTTTTCTCTGCATGAGACAGCAGCTGTTAGTCTGATAGTTGCCGACAGTATGTTCCAAGAGGAATTTCATTTTTGTATGAAAGTTTTGCGAAGTTGTGTGTGTCTAACCCGCATTGGGCTAGCGTGGGGATTACTGCAGGCTTCATCTCATCCATGAGAGTGAGCCTGTGCCCAGCAGCGGAACTGATATTGGCTGACGATGATGCATATGATGATGAACGATATGCTTTGCCACTAGCTTTAGCTATAACAACTAAAATGTTCACGTACCCGATCCATGATCCCCATCTTAGAGAAGTGTATCCAGCCAGGCATGAAGGTATTCCCCACAGTGATAAGAGGCTCGTCGTAACCCCACAAGTAATTGTGGGCGGTTTCTGTGATGATGGCTTTGGAGTGGACTTGCCGTTGTAGAGCGTTGTAACCAATACGCGTCCATAATGGGTAGGATGACATCATGGCGGTCATGCTCTGGAAATATAGGCAACGATGTCGATGACGTCAGAATACTTATAACTCATTTAGCGGTACAAGAGGACCCCGTCACACCAAAGCCAAGGCCAAGGAGGGCAAGGCCAGAACTCAAGGTACAACAGTCTCTTCAGCCAGGCAAGGCCAAAACTTAATATAGACACGTATCTTAGCCTTAGAACGGCCTCCGTAGCCCAGTTGGTAGTGACTCTGCCTACGAAGCTGGAGGTCCCGGGTTCGAATCCCGGTCAGGGCATTTATTTGTGTGTTTATCACGAATATTTGTTCCTGAGTTATGGATGTTATATATGTATATAAGTATCTATATGTATTTATCTATTATATATATCGTCGCCTAGTACCCACAACACAAGCCTTATTGAGCTTACCGTGGGCCTAGGTTGATTTGTGTAAGATTGTCCCGTAATATGTAAGTGTGGAAATAAATAAAAAAAAAAAAAAAAAAAAAAAAAAAAATTATTATTATTATTATTTATTATCCCGGTTGCATCCTCACTAATCCTCAGTTACTACTACTGTAGAAACCTGGTTCCGCGTGGCCACTAAGTTCCAGTTTTTAGGGTTCCGTATCAAAAATGTAAAAAAGGTACCTTTATGGTGTGACTCTGTCCGTCTGACCCTTCCGACCCAAATCCGAACATTAGTATTACACTTTGTGAGTGGACTGTTAGAAGTAGGTAACAAATGCTCTCGCACACAACAACTATGTCACTAACTGCTCGGCAGCGTTGCATCATAAGTGGGACAAGTGATGTGCCGGGGAATATTCTCGGAGCGGGAATGCAGGAACAATGGGTATTAACTTTTGCGGATACATAACACTGCTTAATTTCTTGGTAAAAAATCAAGGGCCTAAGTGTTCATGGAATCCCTGATAGCAAAATATATAAACATACAGTATTTCAAAATTCCCCTATATTCCCTTGAAAGGGATATTCCCGGAAAAAATCCCACCAAGGGAATATTCACGGGAACGCCACACACTACGTGGGATCTACGCGCCAGATCGGAGCGCGGCCTCTGCGCATGGCACAGCGCCGCCGGCCGCTGCCGCTCACAGTCATGGCCGGGCCCTAAATGTAAGCATATGTGCAAGCATAAGACTCTTACTAGCATAGCGATGTTAGGTATAGTGACATTGACGTCCTCAGGCCACCCGATGGACTCGTCCGGAACAAACTCGACGTTGACTTTAGGCGTGTAGCGCACCACCCCGGCTTCTAGGTCCAGCTCTAGGTCGTCGTTCGATCGCAGCTCTCTATTGAGGAGAATAATTCAATGTGACAAACACAGACTAAAAAAGTAGGTAGGTAGGGGTAGGGGTGTACTCTGTGATGCAAAGTCGTAACACTATCAATACAAATGGTATTTACAATTTTTGGAATATTCAATTGTTACGATAGTAGTCTATGTTTGTTCGATTGTCTATATTTGATCGTCTCTTGTAAGCTGTCTTTAAAATGTCTTACGTATAATAAAATATCTAAACTACAATATCAAGTCTTTTCTAATTCTCCATTCACACCTTAATACAATCACCGATACTGACACGGCCTGGCCGCGGCGGTCAATAGTAAATTTTACAGCTAATGACAAGTTTACTATTGACCACCGCCGCCGCGGCCAGGCCGCGCCAGTGTGAGGCTTTAAGTATGTGACAATCAAAAACAGTGAAACTCTCACAAAGATAACAAAATATATACATGTACATATATCTCTGTCACGCTTATTGAGATTTGTATACGACTATTGCGCTCGGTAGTGTTATTATGTGCATGCAGAGTCGTTAGTCCGAGATTCCCGGCAAGTTTCAATTCGACCAAAAAATAATTGAGTTTATTCCAAGGAGACTCCATACCTACAATTTCGACGTGTAATCTCAGATCCTCATTCTTTTATGGTAGAAACTGGCATAAGTAGAATTCCTGCTCAGCATATGTACAGTCAGTTAAGAAACTGATCCACTTCAGAACCTTAAGGCACTGTCAACACCAAAAACACGCACACTGTCTATTTGTATCGGAGTAAACTAGAGCGAGTGTTACTTGAGCGGCCAGGTTTTAGACGAAAGTCATGAATAAATATTGAAATAAAAAAAAAGTGTTGATTATTTGTAAAATATGACTCGTCAGCGGCTTAGGTATGAATATGTGGACTTCATGTTTTTAATTGCAGACACATACGTCAAAAAAATAAGGACATAGAACCGTTTAAGATGATATTAAGACCAATCTTTGCAATTATTTTATATCGAGCCGATTTCATCCAACTATGTTTCGAGTCCGTCTACGGTCTTGGAAATATGATGAATATTAACTTATATATTTTTTGATGTGCTAGAACAAATAGTTTTTCTTAAACAACTGCTTAAATAATATCAATTTCAACAAATTTGGTCTTGTCAGCCTCTTAATGCACAAATTATAGAGCCAAAGAGTGGCAGACTACTTTCATGGTACACAATTAGTTTTCTACTAATTTCTTACTTGTAACTGAAAGGCCCGACTTCTTCCAGCTTCATCTTATTATCTTCGCCAGCAAGAAAGGCGTCAGCGTTGGTCACGTTGAAGAGATACGCTTTCACGTGGACTCCTTCCACCTCGCTTGAAAGTAGCTGGTAGGGCAGCGAGCTATAGGCGACGCGGGTTTGCTGGAGAGAAAAAAAAGTTAAAATTAAAAATGTCAGCGGACTCCGGCCAATAGCAGAAGGGTCAGACAGTAGCGTACGTGTAACTAGTTTATTTTACGTCACATCTGGTCATAAAGTGGCATTTACCGCCCGCTACGGGTGCAGGTGCATTAAAGTGGTAACATGTAGGAACAACTGAGAATTGGCTGGAAATATTACCATCTGTTACTATATAGACGTAACAAGAACAACTTTGGTGGTGACAGGTGGAAAAAAAAGCGGCCAAGTGCGAGTCGGACTCGCACATGAAGGGTTCCGTGAAATAAATAGCGGTTTACGATTTATGACGTATTAAAAAAAACTACATATTAGATCTCGTTCAAACTAATTTTCAGGGGAAGTTTACATGGTAATGTACATCATATATTTTTTTTAGTTTTATCATTCTCTTATTTTAAAAGTTACAGGGGGGGGACACACATTTTACCACTTTGGAAGTGTCTCTCGCGCAAACTATTCAGTTTAGAAAAAAATTATGTTAGAAACCTCAATATTATATTTAAAGACCTATCCATAGATACCCCACACGTATGGGTTTGATGAAAAAAAAATTTTGAGTTTCAGTTCTGAGTATGGGGACCCCTAAAACTTAATGTTTTTTTTTAAATTTTTGTGTAAAAATCTTAATGCGGTTTACAGTATACATCTACTTACAAAGTTTCAACAGTATAGCTCTAATAGTTTCGGAAAAAAGTGGCTGTGACATACGGACGGACAGACAGACAGACAGACGAGACGGACGGACATGACGAATCTATAAGGGTTCCGTTTTTTGCCAATTGGCTACGGAACCCTAAAAACGGGAATGTAGCCGCCACCAAGCACCATTCATACAGGTTGTTCCAAAAACCAACGCCAAGCCGCAAACAGGTGATAGAGTCATAACAGTTGTCAATTAAAAAAAAACAATCAAAGTCAAGTATAAAACAATACCAAAAATTCAAAAAAAAGTACATCCAGTAGGTAATGATGTTTTAAGTAATAAGTAAATACTACGGCTACAGATCTTTATTTTTCTTCAATATTTTTTTTTGGTAATGTACTCGTACTTAACACCATTTTTGTTGGCTTGTGAATGACCCTTCTGTGAATTAAATACTTAAGTTTAAACAAGTGCATCCGCGTAAAATAAAATCTAATTAGAATCGTTAAAAGACCAACTAACTTTAGCCGTGTGTGGACATTTTCAATAATTCGTGTACCCAATTAGCGTGAGTGGTTAAATAAAAATTAAGTCAGTTTTGTGACGAAAGTTAAGCTTACAAATGATGTGAAAATGAACTTGTTTCACATTTAAATAACGTGTATGTATGCATATCAGAAAAGAGAAAGTTATTTTTTATACAAAATTAATACTTAATCGTCGTCACAAAACTGACATTGAGTTAATTTTTGTTTAACAACTCACGCTAATAGGGAACATTACGCAAAGCTCTGCGTAGGGGGCGACACTAACACAAACCGTAAACAAACCGCCATGACGTAGGTACAATGTCATATTTGTTAACATAACAAATAATTGATGAAAACGCTTTTTAAACTACAATAGTTTTATTATACTCAAGCAACGCATCAGCATTGCAATTCAGCGAGGAAATGCCTCCAGCATCCTCGGTACAACGCCTCGAGGGCCTTTTTTAGGGTTCCGTAGTCAACAAGGAACCCTTATAGTTTCACCATACTGTCCGTCCGTCCGTCCGTCTACGGCTTAGCACTAGAAAGCTGTAATTCGGCATGGGTATATAAATCAATCACGCCGACAAAATGGTGGGATACAATCTTGAAAAATAGTTATTTGTTATACAAGGGGGGAAAGTTGTATTTCACCTGCGAGTGTTCATTTGAAACACGAGCTAGCGGAAGGACTCTATGATTGACCACGAGCGAAGCGAGTGGTTCAAAAATAGAATCCTGAGCGTAGCGAGTGTTTCAACACACGAGACGTAAAATAACTTTTCACCCGTGTATAACACAAACCTTTTCACCTCACTACAGCAAGGAAAATAACAATAAGGGTAAAAAAAATTAAAAAAAAAATTAAAAAAAGTTTTAAAAAAAGTTAAAAAAAACGTAAAAAAAAGTTTAAAAAAAAGTTTAAAAATTTAAAAAAAAAAGTTAAACAAAAATAAATATTTAACGTTCTACGTCATAGTACTTTTAACGTTATACGTCTACTTTCATCACATGTGGATAAAAAGCGATTTTCTCAATAGTTAACAAACATACAAAAAGGCCTTTCCGAGCTAGTGAGGTGAAAAAAATTTTTTTAAGGTAACGTAAAGTGGGGTTGTATTTTTTTTTCTCGTGAAACCCATGGTGTGGGGGATCGTTGGATAGCTTGTTCAAGAATATTATGGGTTTCTAAAAACCATTTTTCAACTCAGTGGTCCATTCGTGTGATATTAGGCTTTAAAGCCCTAATTTTTGTTCGAGGCAAGTATTAGTAACTATAGGTAGTGCGTCCAGCCAAGTTTGAAGAAAAAGTAAAGAGACACTGTATAATGTCGTAAAGGGCTTTATGCAAATATATGTATACAGTGTATACATATATTTGCATAAAGCCCTTCACGAGACGACATAGTTCCTATCTTCCTAACTAGGGTTTGCAATCCGGATCCGACTTGTATGAAAAGATCCGGATCCGCGGATCTGGATCCGGGTCTTTCCATACAAGTTGGATCCGAATTGCAAACCCTATTCCTAACTATTGATCCGTAAGTATGTCAAAGAGATATAGATATTATATATACATAGGTACAAGGTAGTTGTATAAAATGGGAATTAACACTGAGCTAGATGTCTTTAGGTCAATTGCTTACATACCATTTAGATGCGCAGTCCAGGGTTCAGGAGTCACAGCCAGTCACAGGCACACACACGAATTCACACGCGGGCTAGGTTAGGTATGTGACATCACAGGTGGAGCGACATACGCCCTATTCTAATGCAAGCAATGGGTCATCTGTCGGTCATCGTCATTAGGTAAGCGCCGTGCGCCCGGGAGTTGGCGGGGATGGAAGATTGTTTATTGAACATACCCCCGCCCTAAACATGACCATGTTTACGAAAACAAAAAAAAAAAAAAGGAAGGTTACTTTGAGGGGTTCTCAAAGGGTAATCTAATAATCCGATTGGTAGGTCTTGTCAGAACACCCGTAGTCGTCCTAACTTGTACTACACGCACGACGCCGTCTTTTCCGGGATGTATTGATATGATGCGACCACGTCGCCATTCCAAGGGAGGGACGTTATCCTCTCTAAGAAGAACCAAATCACCCACTGTGAGAGGCTCAGTATAGGCTGCCCATTTAGGCCTTGTTTGCAACGTCGATAAATATTGGGTTTGCCATCGTGACCAAAAGTGTTGAAGCATCTGTTGTACGAGTTGAAATCGTGTGAGTTTATTAGTTTTAATGTCCTGCAACGGGTATTCGGGAATCGCAGTTAAAGGCTCTCCAATAATGAGATGTCCTGGTGTCAGGACTTCTAGGTCGTTAGGATCCGGCGATAAAGGGCACAACGGACGCGAATTAAGGACTGCCTCAATTTTAGTGAAGACTGTCGTTAGTTCTTCATAGGTGAGGGGGGTGTCTCCGACGACACGTTTTATGTGGGTCTTGGCTGACTTTACAGCCGCCTCGAAAAGACCACCCCAGTGTGGGGTAGTAGGGGGATCGAAAATCCAAGTGATATTTCGCTTTGCCATTTCCGAGCCTAGGGTATGCTTATTTAAGTTAAGGAAATTATGGACCTCTAAAAGATGGTTATCCGCACCCACATAGTTACGTCCACAGTCCGACCGAATAAGCGAAGGGGTGCCGCGACGAGAGGCAAAACGAGTAAGGGCGGCGAGGAACGCTTCTGTTGTGAGGTCTGACACTACCTCCAGGTGGACTGCCTTGGTCGCAAGGCACACAAAGACGCAGAGGTAAGTTTTAATTAGTTTCCTGTTTCGAACGGCTTGAATTTTTGTGTAAAATGGCCCAGCAAAATCTGTACCTACTCCTTTAAATGCACGTGTAGCCGTGATTCGGTCTTTTGGGAGATCTCCCATAAAAGGTTGCCGTGCAACGGCATTCAAGCGATAGCAGGGTAGGCATTTAAACAAAACATTGTTAATTAATCTACGCACGGATAGGATCCAAAATTCACGGGATAATATGGCGTGTAAGGCACCAGGTGAAGCATGGGAGTTGACCTCATGGTAGTGGGTTATTAATAATTTCACGAAATTGCCGTTTTTCGGTAAGAGTATAGGGTGGCGGGCATCAAAGGGTAACTCGGAATATCTTATACGACCTCCTACCCGCATTAAACCAGTAGTGTCAAGGAATGGGTTTAAGTTTCGAATGGAAGAACGTACAGCTTGTCCACGTTTAAGGATACCAATCTCCTCAGAGAACGAAAGTTTCTGAACCAGTCTGATAAGGAAGTTAAGGGCGACTTTCCGTTCAGTCACAGAAAGAAAGGGAGATATCTCACGTTGATTGCGCAAACGGGCATTATTAACGAATCGTAAAATGAAGCCGGTGACGCCAATAAGTTTTTGGAAGGAACTAAAACGGTTTAAAAGGAACTCAGGACTTGGGACGCAACTTGCACTGGTGACTAAGAGGCAGCGTAGTCCAGGAAGTTGTGCAGTCTGAGATGATTTGTCGGATGGCCAACTAGATGAAGGCTGCAACAGCCACTTTGGGCACCACCAGAGCTGGTGGTTGAGAAGCGCCCGTGGGGATAAACCGCGGGAGGCACAGTCGGCAGGATTCAGATTGCCAGGAACATGTCGCCAAATAGAGATGATCTCAGCATTTTTAATTAGGGAGACCCTATTGGCTTCAAAAGTTTGAAGTTCGTGGGGTGAAGTATTGAGCCAGGCGAGAACAATTTGGCTATCCGTCCAAGTATAGATGGCGTCCAACACTATTGACTTCTGCAGACAGGAGGCAACGTGTTGGACTAATTTTGAAAGGAGCGCAGCTCCCTGTAATTCCAACTTTGGAATTGACAAACGGGTCCGAATTGGGGCAACCTTAGTTTTGGACATTAACAAATGGACGGAGCAATTATTCAACTGATCTACAGCTCGGAGATAGATTACTGCAGCGAATCCAGCTTCTGAGGCGTCACTAAAACCATGTAAAGTATAAGACTGGGGTGTGGGGGGAAAAATACGTCTGGGTATATGAATCTTATGAATAGAGCCTGCCAGTTCACTGGTAAAGGTCAACCACTCGGCAGCTAGTTCTGGGGTAAGTGGTTCATCCCACTGAAGGCCCGAAAGCCACAGGCGCTGTATAAAAACCTTAGCCTGGAATACAAGAGGTGAGATCCAACCACTGGGGTCAAAAGTACGGGCTATCACGGACAGAACTTTTCGTTTGGTTGGGGACTTGTCAGAGTCTACACAGGTCGTATAGGTAAAGGTATCCGTCACAGGATTAAACTGAACTCCGAGGACCGCTACTGTTTGGAGGTTTTCGTTGTCTTGTATGGTGTGAAGGGGTTGAAGGTGGTTAGGAGGAAGATCTTCTAATAGCGCTGGCTCATTCGAGATCCACTTTCGTAATTCGTAGCCACCTGCTCGCATTAGGGATTCTAGGTCTGATTTAAGAAGGCGTGCTTCTTCGAGGCTGGAAGCACCGGTCAGGCAATCGTCGACATATACATCGGACTCAATGACTGCTGCCGCCTTAGGGTATCTAGAGCGTTCCTGTTGAGCTAATTCAAGGAGCACGCGGATTGCAATATATGGGCTAGACCGTAGACCGTAAGTATTCGTATTAAGCTCATACGTAATGAGGGGTTCTGAAGGAGACTCGCGCCACAAAATCAACTGATACCGCCTGTCCTCGGGATGTACCCACGACATCCGGAACATCATACGGATGTCAGCTACAAACACAATTGCATGTCTACGAAAGTTGAGAAGGATGTGCGTGATGTCACGCTGGAGCTTAGGGCCCGTGTGTAGACACTGATTAAGGGATATTCCGTTCGAGGTAGTACTACTACCGTCAAAAACGACACGAATCTTTTCATTATCACCGGTTTTAAAAACGCAGTGGTGGGGGATAAAATAATGTTCCATGGAATGTAAGTCCAAAGAAGACACCGACATGTGATTTAAGTTGTAGTATTCACGCATAAACTCGATATATTGCGATTTTAATCGGGGATACCTTTGTAGTCGCCGTTCTAAGTTAATGAATCTCTTTTCCGCTATAGATCGGGACTCACCTAGGGAGGGACGATCACATAAAAAGGGTAATTTTGTCACAAAAGTACCATCAAGGTTTCTCCTAATAGACGATTTAAAGAATGTCTCACACTCAACATCTAACGGGTTTGTTTGGGGTGTCTCTGGAAATTCTTCTATTTTCCAAAATCGCTCTACTATTTGGGATAAGGAAATACCAGTCATAGGGAGCTCGGGACTGGGCAGGTCCTTGACTGGCCCGGACAAGACATAGCCAAAGACGGTTGATATAGCAGTCAATCCGCAGGGTTTTAGATTAATTAAATCTGGGCGTAGGAGTGAGCCTAGGACGTCGGCTCCCAAAAGCACTTGAACCAAATCAGGTTTGTAAAACAAGGCGTCAGCCAGAGGTAAGGATTCCGCAATAGATCGAACAGACATGGGTAATTCTACGTCGGGATGAACACCGGCGATGTTATCCACTACTACAGCTGAGGTTGTAATAACCGGGTAAGGACAATGCACAGGCTTGAATGTAAGAGGGATACAACCGCGAGCTGGCAGGGTAGGAATGTTTCCAATGCCTCGAAGTAACATTGGGGACAAAGGGGGTGACAAAGGCATATTTAATTTTGTTACCGCAAGATCACAAGTAACTAGGCAACCTTGAGCACCAGTATCACACAAAGCCCGAGCTTCAACATAATATCCGCTAGATGTTTTCACCTGAATCACGGCGGTGGGGAGTAAAACCAAGTCCGAATTTATAACGGTTGAAGCACGGGTAGGGTCAGAAAGAGGGGAGCAGTCTAGTTATTGTGAGCTCTCATGATGAGAGCAATGCGAGGAATACGGTGACACGTCACGTTTATCTCTTGTGGTGGTGGGAGTAGGGGGGCGGTCGTGGCGCTCACTGCGCCGAGGAGGTGGGGAAGTGTACCGATTGGGTGAGCGATTCGAGGCACGGTGCCATGTCCGAGATGAAGACGGCGGGGGGGATCCTCGTGGCGAGGCTGGCGGACTCGATCGAGGTGAGGACCGGTTCACGTTATAATAGCGGGAGCGGAAACCCCCGCCCGTGCGAGCATGCGGGGAGGCCGGCCGCGCTGGTTCCGGAGAGTTTCGGAAAGACACTGATCGAGTCTCTGGTTTAACACGGGAGGGGTAAACCGGGTTCCGCGGGTCATTGAAACAAAGGAGGGTATGATGCGTCGGGCGCCTACAGGTTCCACAGCGATAATCGCGCATGCACGATGAAATGGTGTGTTTATCTAAACATCTATAACACAGGCCATTCATTTTCACAAAGATTGAACGATCGCGCGGGGTCATATCTAGGAAATCTTTGCACTCGCGTAGATAATGGGACCGGCTAGAACACATAGAACATTTTTGTTCGCGCATGTCAGTCTCGGCAACTAAGAAATTACGTGTGGGTCTCATTACTGGTGGGGGTTTTGAATGAGAAGACGGTGCGTCTACTAAAGAGGTATTTCCAACATTGTCGTGGTGACGACATTCCTCTTCCAGGAAATCAATCAGCTTATCAAAAGTAGGGAGGTCCCTAAGGCCATCGCCGTAACGACGCTCAAATCGCGATCGTAAATCCGTGGGAAGTTTCGCGAAACAAATGTGTACAAGGATATATGACCAATGTTTGACCGGTAATTCAAGTCGTTCTAAACAACGATATGCAGTAAGGAGGGGGTTAAGGAAAGAAACTCGTAGACCAGTCAACCGGGAACTGATATCAGGCAGGGACATAATCTGTGCGATGTAGGTATCGGCAAGTACTCGCGTATTATGGTATCTCCGTTTGAGAAGGTCACGGGCTACACTATAATTGCCGGCTTCAACTTTTAAATGTTGTACTAAACGTTTCGGTTCATCAGACAACGCACTCATTAAATAGTGCATTTTATGGGTGGAAAGCAAGTCACTTCGGGCATCGACAACACTGTCAAATTGGTCTATAAAACTAATCCAAGCGTCCGGACGTCCGTTAAAGCGCGGTATCGGAAGATCTGGCAACCGTTGGGAACGAGGGAGGTCAAGGTCACCCACAGCTGTAGCTCGGTCGGGTACTGAACGCATTGGGGTACTGGCAGAGATAGGTGCTATCTCATTACGCCTAACTTTAATATCTAAGATCTGATCGCGGACCGACTTAATAATGTCTTGTACATAGGTATATTCCTCCACATCTATAGCCCGATCCAAGCCACCCAATAGCAGGGCACTAGCGTCACGAAATTCCTTATACTGCTCCTCGACTTCACTAAATAAAACTATCAGTCGGGCACGGTCGGTCGAGTTAAGTCGTTGATAGGCGTTAGAAATCCAATCACTGGTCAGTCTAAAAGTACCGATTGATTTTCTATACTCCGCCGTTTCCGTAAATAAGGTTGCCCGCATAGTATCATTATCTCCGTGGTCACTCATTTCAACTCGTATAGGCAACAGTTAGCAACAAGAAAAATGCACATATAAAAGTTATACACTTAATTTGAATCTTATATACTTACAAACAAGGCCCAATTTGGAAGCGCGTTCCTTAAGTACACCACGAGGTGCAAAGGTATGCAGCACTGTGCAAAAGGGTTTAGGAAACACGATTACAACGAATAAATCCCTTTCGAGAACTATTAATTAACTACAAAATAATGATTATGTGATATTTAATACTTAATGCATTATTCGGCCCTTCAAGCAAATTTAGACCGTCGACGTATAAAGATAAAGCACAAATTACGATAAAACGGCTCGGGTGTCTGTGAACGGGTAAACAACTTTAATTTTTAATGGTTAAAACTTTAGGTAAGAAAGCTATGGGGGTTCAAACTACGGCGCAAATACAATTGGGGGATGCTTGAGTCTTGTTTACAAGAAGGAAGATATTAATTTCACCAGAGGCTATGAAACCACGCTATGCTACCAATGTATAAAATGGGAATTAACACTGAGCTAGATGTCTTTAGGTCAATTGCTTACATACCATTTAGATGCGCAGTCCAGGGTTCAGGAGTCACAGCCAGTCACAGGCACACACACGAATTCACACGCGGGCTAGGTTAGGTATGTGACATCACAGGTGGAGCGACATACGCCCTATTCTAATGCAAGCAATGGGTCATCTGTCGGTCATCGTCATTAGGTAAGCGCCGTGCGCCCGGGAGTTGGCGGGGATGGAAGATTGTTTATTGAACAGTAGTTATATTATTAAATACAAGTCTACTATGTAAAATCTTGACTTCTTACAACCCCAAAAATGCCCCCGTATATACGACGGCATACGCGTTTTAAATTGTGTAATTAGGTCATGAATTTGGTATCTGTTATGTTAGTTAGTGTTTCTTACTGTTATTTTTTTTTGTTCAATATTTGTGGCCTGTGTGTTAGTGAATAAATGTATCTTTCTTTCTTTCAAGTTGTCAAGCGGTCTACCAGCGACAGACAGACGGGACAGACACCGAGTGATCCTGTTTTTGGACTAAGTTGGGTAGGGAACACTAAAAATACCGTAAGATCTAATTTAATTTGAATTGCTATATCATAGAGAGCCTGAATTAATTAGTCATTTCATTTACATACACGTGTCTATATTTGAATATTTATAGTGTTTGTGATCTTGGCTTCATAGATTTTTATAATATCAAGTTAAGCACAGATCATTGAACATACTGGGCGTAATAATTCCAACAACAATAAACAAAAACATGTATTGGTATTTACCAATACATATTTTGCGTACTTACTGTTCTTTCAAATAGGGGTGTAGGCTCATAATAATAGTAGATTGTTAACCAAGGGATGAGAGTGACCCATTACACCCGAGATATTTCTGGCGCTCGGACGAAGTGAGAGCGCCAACCGTTCGAGGGTGGAATGGGTAATTTCACCCGAGTTAAACACTCTACTTTTCATTTCGACTGTGAGGAAAGTAAAATACTACACGTATATTTTATAAAACAGGCATATTAAGAGTAATCGGTTAAAATTTAAAATACACATGCAGCCAACTTTAGAAAAGTTTAAAAAATGTATCTGATCTAATAGTTTTAATGTTATTTTTTTTATTTGTATAATTCTATAAATAAATATACAGAATTATATGTATAATATGAAATAAATAAATTATTCGGTATTATATATACCTAAATAAAATTATTAAAACTATATCCAACCTCCAACCTCTTTGCACTGGCCACTTACCACGGCCTACTAGATTAAATCGAGTAGGCCGCGACGCAACTAATCTAGAGGGCCATGCCCATGCCGAAACGTGAAAAAATAAAGTGTCATGGCATTATGGCGGGCAGCCGAAACCGAAATTTACAGAAATAATTTTAAATGTTGATTTTATGTAATTAGGAAAAAAAATACCAACTATAAAATGATTTTATCAACATCGTCGTAATTAACCCGTCGCTATTAAGCGACGTAAGTATTAAGGTACATTAGTACCTATAGCTGAGTTTAGATATTTACATATATCTTTTATTTTAGTAATATGAAGTAACTCAATAATCCTCGACTCCGTGGCTGACAGTAACAATAAAAAAAAATTACTTTCCACCCTAGGGAAGAAAACGCAATTTTCCGCCCGGCTATATGCCCATGAAAAGTCAACTTTCAGAACAGGAGAGATGAAAAATTAATAACGTACTTAGTGTTGCTAAATGGATAGTAATAAGCCATCAAATTATTGTAATAAAGTATAAATTAAAAAATATTATTTAAGTCATAAAAAGATATAGACATTGAAAGTTTAGAAAAAATATGCTTTTTTTAATTGTCCAAGAGTAAATTTAAAGCTACCAATAGAATCCTTACGCTTTTATAGGAACAAAATTGTATAACTACTATGGACCAGATTTTCCATGCAACGATTAGTACAAATAGCGGATTGTGTTGTGACGTCATACTTTTAAGTTTTAATATGGAGCGTTTTAGGCTGCCGCCAGCGAGGTCAATCTTTGTCTCAATTTTTTGGGTATTTAACTATTTATGTTCTTTAATTGTAGTTGTTGTTGTAAGAGGAGGCCTTCCAGCAGTGGTACACTCTAATGGCATCGTAAAAAATATTAGTCTACACCCCTATTGGTTACCGGTGAGCGGGAGCGAGAGCGTCAGTAGTGATCCTACTTATTCCTATATTCGTTTTTATCATTATATGTATAGAACAGTAGCTTTTGTCTTTTAATTTTTAGCAACATTGTGAAACAAACATTGTGATCCACTGTTCCTATAATGCCCAGGTGTGCATTTTATAACAAGATTTATTTCAAAAAAATAATTGTGTGGTTCCCCTGACATTATTTTACGTAATTTATGAACAGCTCCTTAGCTAAACGCAGCTCTAATAACTAGCTAAACTTAATTAATTATTTCGATCTATTTTTTACTTCTTTAACCTTGCTTAAAGTTTGATAGGTATTTATGGAAATCAAATGTTCTTACTTCAATGATAATGTTGACATTTTTGACTTAATAATTAGAAGGCCAATAATATTTTTCCAATCGATACGTATACAGGGTGACCTAGGAACTCGGGGTAAAGTGACGTTATTCATTTTATGTGAACTGCAGACGAAGTACAAGTAATGTCACTGCAATCAGCTTTTGTTGAAATGTAGGTTCGTTGTCGCGAGTTGTCTTCTTATTTACATGAGATTTTTAGTCACTATACATACTAACATCATAACAATATGATGAGTTGCCTTTTTCGGTCGATAAACAAATAATTAAAATCTAATAACCCTACCGGAATATCGCTGACTAGGTAAACATACATCAAAGTTAAATGAAAAAATGGAAGAAGTCTATACGTCACACCTACTGGTTTTCATTTGAATAAATGTTCATCTTTAGCTATCAGTGGAGAATAAAAGATAATATAATTCTAGGTAGAAGGAGAAAACCTTTAATTACTCTTACAAATGAGATAAATAAATAAATAAATAAATATTACGGGACAATCTTACACAAATCAACCTAGGCCCACGGTAAGCTCAATAAGGCTTGTGTTGTGGGTACTAGGCGACGATATACAGGGTGGAAAGATAAGTCGGGCCCTGGAGGGAAACTACCTTAAATCCTTAAGCTGGCTCATTTTACTTAAAGGAGACATTCCTTTATTTTTAAAAAGAAACAAAACTGCATTCAAATATTTCCAAAAAAGCCTTACACACGGCCGGGAATCGAACCCGGTCGAATCTGTCTAAAGATCTGAGTTAGTTTTTTTGCGTAAATTAATAGTTCTTGGTGTAACGAACTATTGTTGCTAAGGAACTCTGTATCTACAATCACAGGAAAATGCTGAATTTCATAGTTTAATGTACGGAAATGGACGTCCCCATACTAAACCGCTTAGTATGTCTGTATGTAAGTATGGGGAGATGTGACATCTGAAACTAGACGAAATTGGTAAATTCGTAGTTTTTTTTTTATTGTTTACACCAATCTTTTCAAAACTGTAATAAAATATCATTCCTATACTTAAGTATCCATAGTAGGTACCTACTGTTTGTACGAGGAGATCCATTTCCGTATTTAAACTATGAAATTTGGAATTTTCCTGTGATCGTAGATACAGGGTTCCTTTGCAAAAAGTGTTCCATACATCCAGAACTATTTATTTACGCAAAAAAATTAACTAAGATTTTTAGACAGATTCGACCGGGTTCGATTCCCGGCCGTGTATGAGGTTTTTTTGAAAATCTTTGAATGCAGATTTGTTTCTTTTAAAAAATAAAGGAATGTCTCCTTTAAGTAAAATGAGCCAGCTTAAGGATTTAAGGTAGTTTCCCTCCAGGGCCCGACTTATCTTTTCACCCTGTATATAATAGATACATACATATAGATACTTATATACATATATAACATCCATAACTCAGGAACAAATATTCGTGATAATATAAGTTATGGTACCTTTTAATAACATAATGGGGAATGGATGAAAATTTTAGAAGTGCCTGATTAGTTTTTTGGTGATAGGGATATCCTTCGTTAGCACCAGAAAAAAGTTGCAGACTTTTCAGCTGCGTCAAATATTTTTGAAAAATAGAAATAGTTTCCTCACTTACGTTTTGGGTTTAGGACGGCGAATGAGACACTGTCCTTGATCCGTCTCATATTACAAAAAAAAATATTTTAAATATCTAACACTGGCAATGGGAAATATAGCTGCTGTAGCTGTCAATATCATTACCAGTGTCAGTTTACCACGGATTTTAAGATATTTTTTGTAATATGAGACGGACCAAGCAGTGTCTTATTCGCCGTCCTAAACCCAAACCATGATGATGATGATGATGAAACCCAAAACGTAAATGAGGAAACTGTTTATACTTTTCTAAAAAAATTTTTTTTACTTTTATTTATTCAAAAATATAAACTTATTCTACTACATTTATATACTCTTTAGTTCTTACTAAAGCCTCAATTAGGCTTATTTGTAAACAACAGTTGCGACTTAAATAGTTTATCAGCATTGCAATTCAACGAGGAAATGCCGTCAGCATCCTCGGTACCTACAATGCCTCGAGGGCCTTTTTTAGATTTAACGGAGTTTTAATTTAATTTAGTTTATGTTAATTATCATCTTGTATTTACTATAGAAAATAAATTATATTTATAATATAAAAGTTTAATTAAATTATATTTGTAATATAAAAGATTAATCAAATTATATCTATAATAGGTTTCCTAAGCATTTATTTAACTTTTTGAGGATATTTGTATTAAATAGCTAATAGGTACTTCAGGTTATTTAAATATGTTTTTTTTAAACATGTCAGCAGACGGATTTTCCCTATTAGGGTTTGGGGCGTTTCCGTCTAGCAGTTACTTTTCGTGTACCATGTCGTATTACAAATCTGTACGTCAAGTAAGCAAAATTTAATTTGTTCCTGAGTTATGGATGTTTTCTATGTATTTAAGTATTTATTTATCTAGGTACAGTACCGGTCAAAAGTTTAAGTTCACCCTTTGTTTTTGGTACAAATTTGTACTTTTGTGCGATAATGTTTTGCAGTTCAGATGTCGAAAATTGTTTCCAACTGATTCGTTATTGTTTACAGAGATGTGTTTGATTAGTCAGACACAATTTACGTAGATTTCTAAACAACTGATTCCCTAAAAACCAACATTGTATCTGATCATTGTACGTTTTAAGTGGCAAGGCCATATATGGCCCAGCCTATGCCGTCATTCCTATAAGATTTTCGGGAATGCGTTGTTTAGAAATGTACGTGAATTGTGTCTGACTAATTAAACAAATCTCTGGAAACAATAACGGATCAGTTGGAAACAAATTTCGGCTTCCGAACTGCAAAAAATTATTGTCCTAAAGTACTCATTTGTACCTAAAACAAAGAGTGAACTTGAACTTTTGACCGGTAATGTATATAAGTACCTAAGTATGTTTATCGTCGTCCAGTACCCATAGTACAAGCTTTACTTAGTTTGTGACTAAGCCGATTTGTGTATATTATATTATATTATATAAAAAAAAAAAAAAAAAAAATTTTTTATTCTGTTTTTTAGTATTTGTTGTTATAGCGGGAACAGAAATACTTCATCTGTGAAAATGTCAACTGTCTAACTATCACGGTTGTTGAGATACAACCAGAGGGGTAAAATCACGTAACGTTCCGAACGCGCGTCGGTACAATTTAACTGTCAATTTTCCATATAAAAAGTGACATTTAGACCTACCCCACGTTCGTACAATGCGTTACGTGATCGACCTACTGGTGACAGACGGACATACAGACATACAGACAGACAGACAGACAGACAAGACGGACAGCGGATGCTTAGTAATAGGTACCCGTTTTACTCTTTGAGTACGGAACCCTAATAGTAGTTTATGCAATCGTTATATAATGGATGCTTTTTAAGTCGAGTACCACGTAATTAAGGTACGAGACTTAAAAAGCTAATTATATAACTATTGTATACAATACTTTTTCTACGAGTCAACGGAAATAATAATTTATTAAACAAACTTGCTATCTATAGAAAATCGCCCTGCTGAAATGAAGCGCAGCAGCTTAGTAATTTTGCGCGTTGATGTCTTCACAGTTATCTTATACAGCTCCTGGATTCATAAGATGACTGCTGGCGGTTATCTTATGAAACCATACGAGTTCCGTGACGAGCTCGTGGAGCTCCAGGATTAAAAATTATGTGATCTTAGTTTCGTGTACGAAATCTTAATTCAAAGATTAAAGTCGACGAGTAGAAAAAAACATTAGTGGTCCACAGAAGCAGATAATGTGGAACATATCACGCGCTGACCTATATTAATAATGTCTTAACTGTGATTGCTAAAGACGTGATGTCAACTCGTACGTGAGGATACCAATACAAGAGTTTCACAAGCTTTTAATATTCTATAACACGTCCCGCCTTGAACGGTAATGCATGCTAAGTTATCTTGTCTCCTTTCAACCTTAAAGGAAGGAAAGAGATGAGGATCCTGTCATTTAGACGATACTCGGCCAAGTTTAACGAAATTAGCCTACCTATGCAGCAATTAAAGGACTTTCTATAGCCCCTCGTCCCCATAACTTTTTTCTAAACTATATCACATAATTAATGAGAACTACAATAGTATATTGTGCAGTATATTGTGCATAAGGGCCGTAAGAAGGGGATTACTAACGAGAGTCTATTAGAAGCCCGACGCCAAAGGCGGAGGGCTTTTAATGAGTCGAGTTTGTAATCCCCTTACTGCCCGTGATACACACAATGTTTTGGTTGTGCGTGTGTGTGTTGGTGTCGTGTTAGCCAGGAGACAATGTGATCGAAATTCTTTGAAAAATTGTTACGGCTTGGCTTGGGGTTCTAAGTTTCTAACATGCTCAGACGATAAAAAGGGGTTTAACATTTGGAGGATTTAAACTTAGACGTAACCATGGCAACTAGGTAGCGACAGAAAAAAGTTGATTCAACCAAATACGTTTTGTGACAGTAAATAGGTTAGTGGCTAAACCTTTCCGATAGGTCCTTTGGCCACTTGAGGACTTGGCCTATTATTTCATTGCCAGCGAAGCGCAGTGCAGTCACCGCAATAGGGATAATGAATTTTCTCAATTTTTCTGAGGGGATGGTCAAATAATCACAAAGTTATATGTAGGGCCCGGAATTTTCGGTGCGGTTTTTGGAAAGTTACACACACAATGAACACCAATGTTTATCGAGGGTATCGACAAATCGAGACTTTTTTATTTGTGCACTGAAAATTCCGGGTCCTAGTTATAAGTATCCAAAATTTTAAGAGGGGGTATTTTCTATCACTTTTCCGCAAAACGCACCTTCATATTAAACGATTATCATTTACTATGACGCTCGGGGATCGTGACGTCACGATCGAATAGCGTTTTCTCTTTCTAAACAAGCTATATTAAAACGGTTGTAGCTTCGTATTTTTTTAGATACACCTATGAATGGGATTTTCGTCACTAGTCCCCCGCGGCTATGAAGTCAATCCTGAGACATGCCTCTAGAGTTTAATATGTAATTTTTTCCTATGGTTGACATTGTCATTATTCAGAAACTTCATAGTTGCGCAATGTGTCAGGATTGACTCCATAGCCGCGGGGGACTGTAGGCATATTTTTTTGCCTTCTTTCTTTTGAAGGTAAACTACATTTTGAGTCAACACCCCTATTGGTTTTGTCGTTAGCAATATTTTCTGTTACTTGAATTTGCATCTTATTACAACTACATGAATTAGTTTATTTAATGTAGTTGTGGACGGAGTACCTATGTATGATACATGATTTATTCTGAAGGCTTTATTGGCTAATTTGTGCCTATGTATTTGGGGCAAGATTGCATTACCAACACATTTAAATTATTTACTTCCGATAAGTTCACTCCCAATACGCCTACGTCTCATGACAGCACGATAAAATGCATGTCAGCAGGTTGAGAAAGTCGTGTTGAGCAAGAATGAGAAGTCTGTTGCACCTAACCTAAAATTGGCCGAAAGTTTGAAGAATACTTACAGCGAAGGCTACAAAACTGTAGGTACTTACAAATTTAGCTATGATGTGGACGGGGTCGATGGCCATCAGCACCGCGGACACGATGACGCTGAGCACACCCGCGAAGAAGGATATCATCAGTCTTCCTGCAACACACATCGTCTTCAGTGCTGAAATTATCTTCTTACACACATTTTATAAAGAGGAGCCAGCTCAGTCAGAACTGAGATTTTCAAATAATTGTGTAAAGTGCGGATTTTGATTCTAGACCAGATCTATTCTCAACGCCTGTCGATCCAACAAAGCCACAATACCACTTGGGAATACATTATTCTACTTTAGAATCTTTCGGTTCACTCAGCATTCAATATACCGCCCTTGCCGTAAAATTATCAATTTGCTTCCTTAGGACACAATCTACTATTGCCTTGCCGGCTCGAGCGTCAAATGCCTGCGACCTGGGACATTCTCTTTTTTACCGCCTATGGTGAGTAATGTACTAGCTACGGTAGCCTAGTGGTTCAGGCATGCGCGGCTGTCAAGCGGTGGTCGTGGGTTCAAAACTTCAAATCCCGGCTCGTACCAATGAGTTTTTCGGAACTTATGTTCGGAATATTTACAGTTAGCTTTTCGGTGAAGGAAAACATCGTGAGGAAACCGGTCAAATCCCAATAAGGCCTAGTTTTCCCTCTGGGTTGGAAGGTCAGATGGCAGTCGCGCTTTCGTAAAACGAATGCCTATGCCAAATCTTGGGATTAGGTGTCAAAGCGGACCCGGGCTCCTTTAGGGACACAACCGGGAATAACGCTAGAAGGATGATGTTGGTGAGTAATGTACATTGAAATATATATTATTTATTTGGATATAATTTATACTCACTTCTCGCCACCAACTTGGCTTCTGGAGTCGTGTTGAACGCCATGGCTCATCGGCAGCATTCGATCCACTGAAACAGAATTCGATAATATTTCTTAATTATTTAATCAATCGATTCAGAACATAAGTTATTACAAAAAAATTTGAAATTGGCATTACAAATTACAAAAACAAACTTGCATGGAGCCAATTTGTAAAACCTGCAAGTCACATTTGACCAACGATGGTTAGATAGAGCCGTTTCGATCAGTGTTACTGGTTGAACTTGTAAAATTGTATAACATAATTTGAACCAGTTTGAACGTAGGTATGTGATAAGTGATAACATTTTAAACTCTCGCGCTTTGTACACATAATTACATCAATTATTATGTAATGTGACACGGGTCTAACGCGATATTTATTTACCTTTATTTCTGATGTGTCGAAACTTCAGAAATAAAGGTAAATAAATATCGCGTTAGACCCGTTTAAACTACTTACCGTTAAATACTTTAAATATGTATTCTAATAATGGGATGTTTATATCCATACTGTTAATATATGTAGAGCTATCATAGCTCTCTCACGGGTTGCAACTAGGCATGTAGCTACAAGGTGCAGAACATTCTCAAATAATTTACTTTAAGAACAAAGTTTAAACCGACTTCAATTTAGTAGGTACTTCAAATTTCCACATTTCCTTTCCAATTTACCCCATGAACTGCTTTCCGAGAGCAAATGCGTTGATTATTACAGAAAAAACCCAAGCCACTATATGTGGGCTGATAATATTTGAGGAGTTCCGTCGATTCCTCAAGGATCTCAGAATTAACACTTCATTAATTGCTACTTCAACGGAATCATTTCAGAATCTTTGACGTACATCTTGCTTCTTAACAAGCTCAAACAGCTCCTCATAAAAATGGCTTGCTACAGCATAGACGACTTTATGACCAATATATCATTGACCCACTCATAAATCAACAACACTTTCAAAAATTTTCAATAACGATAGGTATGTAACATCTAAGACAATAAGAAATTTTAAAATGTATTTGACATGCATGATATTGACCTGTAAAATATGACATTTTATCAATAAAGTTCTGAATCTGAATCTGAATCTTGGAGGAGTTCCATAAGTAACCTGTGGTGTGGTCTTCATCATCAGTTCCACTTCACCAAAATTACGATTTCCGAGGGTAAATACACGAGTTATAATAGAAAATACCGAAATTACTACACGCGTGCCTATAAAAATTGAGGGTTGCCCTCAATTACCCGTTTCCCATCATCAGATCCTGACTTGGTGACAATAGGACCACCTCAGGAGTATACTCTTTCGAATAAAATTTTTTTTTGGAAATCGGTCTACAATTGACGGAGAAATCGGCGAACATACATTAAAAAAAATACAGTGGAACATCTTCTCCTTTTTTGAAGTCGGTTAAAAAGTTCTCATATTTGGAGAAATTTATGAAAATTTCAGGAGAACTTATGGCAAGTTTCCGTTCTGGAAGCTCATTCGCCATTTCGAAAATTTCGCGTCGGCGTATTGCTGTGTAACGTGCAACCAGTGGCAAACCGGAATTAAATTTGGCTTACAAGTATCAAGAATAAAATTATAAAATAAAGCACTCGATGTAGACAAATCGGCGAGAATCGAGTTCTTTGGAGAGTAGATTCGACGGTTTTTTGACCGTCAATATCAACTAGTTTTTTGCAAAAAAGACCAACAAAATAGTTGTATCTATACGTATATATGCCTTAACACGTTTACGTGTACTATCTCATTTAAGTCGTATTTTTTTAATTGATAGTAAATCATCAAATTTAATTTCATATCATTGAGAATATATAATACAGATTTCAAATATGTACAGTCAAAGAATTTAATTTCCTACCCATTTAGGACTTTGTCAAAGTGACGTAATCAATCAAAACGTAAGAGACTTCTTATGATTTTATTTACAGTGTCACTTTGAAATAGTCCTAAATGGGTAGGAAATTAAATTCTTTGACTGTACCTACTAAAGTATAAAAACTATACGAATCATTAAAAACGACATTAAAAATAAATTAGAACTAAACTAAATATAACAGTAGTCCCTGCGGTGTTGTTAATCTCCACTTATAATAAATCTCTAAATTAAAAAAAGAATCAGCCAGTTTGAAACTAAGCTTTGCGCGGTTCGAATGTTCTCAGCATCCCATGAACGGAAAAATATGAAACATTTTATATAGGTACATTATTATTCTAGCTGCAACTTAGGATACTTTTTATCCGACTGCGACAGTTAATTAATTTTCCGAAATATACGACTTCATTTAATTTTTCATTTATTTTTATTGAAATCAAACGCTGCTCCAACTGTCAGCTATAAGAACCGTCAAATTTTCGTCAAAATGGCGGAATTGCTTTGGCTTTCACTTATTAATAATTTAAATCCCGTCTACGATAGACCTTTACGAGACAAATGCTAAAATATAAACCATAAAAAAATATTCGATTCTGATATGAGAACTTATATGCGCAAATGTCGTTTTATGTCGTAATTTCAATAAATGAAATCAACAAATTTGAACAATATAATTAACACGAATTTGTTTTTTTTGAATGACAATGGCACGCGCTCGGCGCATTCAGCCAAAGTACCTGCGGCGCTACTACGAAAACCGATACTCAATGTTCATATATTTGCATCCCTGTCACTCGAGTATGGTTAGTGCGATAGAGATAGAGATACCCGAATATTTTCGAATAGGGAACATTACTGCAATGTTCTGCCGCCAGAGTGCAGCACTAACACAATTAGTAAACAGTTTTTTTGACAACTTTGACAAGTCCTTCAAAGCTCTGGATCAAATAGTGAAGAAAATATTTCAATGAATAAAATGCATCAGTGCCGCGTAATTGGATGCAAGAATGAAGGGCATCATTCATTTCCGAAGGAAACGATGATATGAAAACTATGGGAAGCGGCAATACGTCGTAAAGCAAAAAAAAGCCCTCATCCACCTTTAAATGGCTATAGGATGCCATTTTAATATCACAGTACAGGTATTTTACACACGAATGATAATAAAACGATTGTAGTTTAACGCGTTTTCATCAATTATTCGTTATTGTTTGTTAGGTAAATAAATATGACATTGTACGTCATGGCGGTTTGTTGGTGCCGGTTAATGTATGGCCCGATAATACACGTCCATCTATCGTTATCTCTCTCTTTTTGTATAAGTTAAAAAGAGACATAGATATAGAGGATGCCAATTATTGGGCCGTACATTAACCGGCACCGGTTTGTTTACGGGTTGTGTTAGTGTCGCCCCCTACGCAGAGCTTTGCGTAATGTTCCCTATTCCGAAGTTCGTGGTTATAGCTCAGGAATCGAAAATATGGTAAATAATCATAATATATTTTCTCGATAAAGAATTTAAAACAAATATAGTCAAATGGAGAAAAAAACAAAGCAAGAGGTTATATAGGTAATGATTAAGTTATAATTATAAGAGTCCAAAGTTTTAAGAGGGGGTATGTTCTGTCCCTTTTCCGCAAAACGCACCTTCATATGAAACGACTGTTTTTTACTATGACGCTCGAGTATATTGACGTCACAGTCCCTCATCGTTTTCTCACTCTAACAAGCGACATTAAAACGGATGTAGCTTCATAATTTTTTGAGATATTTGAATGGGAGTTTCATTATCTTCTATCTATTTATACATAATAAATGCCTATGTCCTGACTGACTTATTCACTCACTCACTCACTCACTCACTCATCAACGCACAGCCGAAACTACTAATCTTAGAGAGTTGATTTTTGCACAGTATGTTGCTTTTATAACGTGGGCTAGGGATAAAAAGGGATTTTTGAAAATTCTACCCCTAAGGGGGTAAAATAGGGGTGCAAAGTTTGTATGGGAGAATCTTTTTTTTTTGAGCTATAGACTTAAACTTTGTAGAAAAAATTGTTATTAGAATACAAATGAAACACTTTCAGCGTTTTGGAAAATTCCACCCCAACGGGGGTAAAATAGGGGTGCAAGGTTTGTATGGGGAAAACATTTTTTTTTTTAAATAGAGACTTAAAACTTTGTAGAAAGATCAGTCATTAGAATACAAATAAAGAACTTTCAGGGTTTTAGAAAATTCTACCCCTAAAGGGGTAAAATAGAGTGCAAAGTTTGTATGGGAAAAACTACTTTTTTTTTAAATAGAGATTTAAAACTTTGTAGAGAAATTATTTATTAGAATACAAATAAAGTACCTAGATTCAGTGTTTTAAAAAAATCTACCCCTAAGGGGGTAAAATAAAGGTGCAAATTTTGTATGGGGGAAACAATATTTTTTTTAAATAGAGACTTAACACTTTGTAGAAAGATTAGTCATCAGAATACAAATTAAGTACTTTCAGCGTTTTAGAAAATTCTACCCCTAAAAATAGGGGGCTAAAATAGGGGTGCAAAGTTTGTATGTGGGAAACTATTTTTTTTAGCTAGAGTCCTAAAACTTTGTAGAAAGATTATTTAAATACAAAGAAAGTACTTTCAGCGTTTTGGAAAATTTCACCCCTAAGGGGGTAAAATAGGGTGCAAAGTTTGTATGGGAAAAACATATTTTTTTTTAATAGAGACTTAAAATTTTGTCGAAAAATTACTTATTAGAACATAAAAAATACTACATTCGGCGTTTTACAAAAATCATTCCCTAAGGGGGTTAAAAAAGGGTGCAAGGTTTGTATGGGGAACACTTTTTCTGAGCTAGACACTTAAAATTTTGTAGAAAGATTACTTATAAAAATACAAAAAAAAGACTTTCAGCGTTTTGAAAAATCTATCCCTAAGGGGGATAAAAAGGGGTGCAAAGTTTTTATCAGGGAAAGTTTATGTTTTTGAGTTAGAGACTTGAAACTTTGTAGAAAGATTACTTATTAAAATACAAAAAAAGAACACAAATCGTTTTAGAAAATTCCACCCTTAATAGGGTTAAAAAGGAGAGCAAGCTTTGCATGGGCAACACTTTTTTTGAGTTAGACTTAAAACTTTGCAAAAAGATTACTTATTAGAATACTAAAAAAGAACTTTCAGCGTTTTAGAAAACTCCATCCCTAAGGGGATCCTTAAGATCCTTAAGAAGGGTAGCCAGTGTTGTGTGGGAAAAACTTTTTTTTTTGCTAGACTTAAAACTATTCGAAATGTTACTTATTAAAATTAATAATAAAGTACTTTCAGAGTTTTAGAAAATTCCACCCCTAAGGGGGTTAAGAAAGCTTTGTATGGGCAACACTTTTTTTGAGCTAGAGACTTAAAAGTTTACGAAAAAAGTTCTTTCAGCGATTAGAAAAATTCAACCTCTAAGGGGGTTTAAAAGGGGGTTCAAATTTTAAATGGCGAGCAATAAAATTTTAAAGTGTTAAGAGATTTTTAACTTCGGTCTTATTCTGTACGTTAAAAGACTACAAAACTGATTTCAGAGTTTTTCCAAATTCATCCCCTAAGAGTGTTAAAATTGGTTCAAAGTTTGAGTATTTCAAGGCATTTTTAAAGTATGAGATTTTTAACTTTGGTTTTAGACTGTTTGTTCACAAACTAGAAAATGAACATCAACGTTTTTTTTAATTATCCCCTAAAAGAGGGTTCAAATTTTGTATTGAGAGAAATCATTTTCTAAGACGATAAAAAGTTCTACGCGGACGAAGTCGCGGGCAACAGCTAGTTATTAATAATTAGGTTATAGACGTTGTGCAGGTGAACTTAGTCCAACTATTATTTATGCAATCTAGTATATTAAGAGCAACGATTCAACTGTAATTTACTGCTTTACAAAATATCACAATAGATGTAATCATTATCATGGATGCTTCATTTAATTACCAAGTTAAGAGTTAAGGTCAATTGTAAACTCAAGCCATCATAGTAATAAAGTAGCAAAATTTTGTAAATATGAGCATAGTTTTATCTCCACTTATAATAAATCTCTAAATTAAAAAAAGAATCAGCCAGTTTGAAACTAAGCTTTCTGTAGTACGAATGTTCTCAGCATCCCATGGACGGAAAAATATGAAACATTTTATATAGGTACATTATTATTCCAGCTGCAACTTAGGATAGTTTTTATCCGACTGCGACAATTAATTTATTTTCCGTAATATACGACTTCATTTAATTTTTCATTTATTATTCTTAAAGTATATCGCCGCCACATCCGTCAGCTAAAAGAAACGTCAAAATCACAGTAATAAGAAATACTACGGACAAAATGGCGGAATTGCTTTGCCTTTCTTTCGCCTATTAATAATTTTAATCCCGTCTACGATATACATTGACGAGACACATAGGTACCAAAAGCAAATATAAAATTAATCGATTTTGATATGCGAACTTATATGCGCAAATGTCGAATTAAGGCGTAATTTGTACAAATGTAACAACAAATTCGAACAATATAAACTTGGTTTTTTTGAATGGCACGCGCGCGCGCTCTTTGCGTATTCAGCCAAACTACGAAAACCGAAACTCAAAGTTCGTATATCTGAGGGCCTACCGCGAACGGCATTCAAAGTTTTCCCTCTCTGTCGTACTTATGTACGAACTTGTAAGTATGACAGAGAGGGGAAACTTCGAATGCCTTTCGCGGTAGGCCCTCTGCATTCCTGTCATTTGTTAGTGCGATAGAGATAGAGATACCCGAATATTTTCGAATTCCGAAGTTCGTGGTTTAAAAGAAAATACGGATGTCGGATAGATCTAAATTAATATTTTATGTGTGAATATGGTTAAAATTATTTGGAAATACTATTGTTGTTATTGTTTTAGTATATTTGACTAGCTTTAAGTTTAATATTGTACGTCCGAAATGGGCAAGCTGTTGGACTTTATTTTACCCAAAACAACTAAATGTACACAGTTCTGACAATAAAGAAATTTTATTTTATCTTATCTTATAGAAAATAGGTATGTAGACACTAAACAAAATAATCATAATGTTGTATTATCTCGAAAAAAAAACAACGCAAGAGGCTATATAGGTAATCACTAAGTTATAAGTGTATAAAGTTTTAAGAGGGGGTTTGTTGCGTCTCTTTTCCGCAAAACGCACCTTTATAATGAAACGATTGTTTTTTACTATGACGCTCGAGGATCGTGACGTCACGGTCCCTGATCGTTTTCTCACTCTAACAAGCGACATTAAAACGGTTGTAGCTTCGTAATTTTTTGAGATATTTGAATGAGTTTTTCGTTTCTTCTTTCTTTTGAAGTGAGTCTACAGCTACACCTCTATTTGGAAGACAAGCGGAATTAATCCATACTATCCATACTAATAATCCATACTTCCATACTAATATTATAAATGCGAAAGTGTGTCTGTCTGTTACCTCTTCACGCCTAAACCGCTGAACCGATTTAGATGAAATGAGCCCAGGGGAAGGACAAAGGGTAGTTTTTATATCTGAGGGGCTGAAATTGGGGGTGGAAATTTGTATGGAGCTACTTAAACCGCTGCACCGATTTAGATGAAATTTGGTATATAAATAGTTTGAGTCCCGGGGAAGGACATATAATAGGTTTTATCCCGGAAATCATCCCCTAAGGGGGTGAAAAGGGGGGAGGGGGGTGAAATTTGGATGTAATCTATTTTGATGAAATTTGGTGTAGATATAGGTTAAGTCCTGGGAAAGGACATGGGATAGTTTGTACCCCAGAAATCATCCCCTAAGGGGGTGAAATTAGGGGTGAAAATTCGGATGTCACCCATTTTAATACAATTTGGTATAGAGATAGCTTGAGTCCTGGGAAAGGACATAGGATAGTTGTAATTCCGGAAATCACTGCCTAAGGGGGTGAAATGGGGGGTGAAAATTTGGATGAATCCCGTTTAGATGAAATTTGGTATAAAGGTCGTTTGAGTCCCGAAGAATGACATTAGATAGTTTTTATCCCGAAAATCATTCCCTAAGGGTATGAAATAGGGGGTGAAAGTTTGGATAAAATCCATGTACCTAGATGAAATTTGGTATAGAGATAATTTGAGACCCTTCAAAGGATATAGAATAGTTTTTGCCTCGGAAATCATCCCTTAAGATGGTAGAAGTTTGTTTGCATTCTATTTTCTAAGTATTAAGTTCTACGCGGACGAAGTCGCGGGCAACAGCTAGTTATATAATAATTTATTAAATGAATTACGAGCATTGTCAGGACAAATACTCAAGCGAAAACTGACTAAATGGTTACTAGAAAAATGTTTTTACAGCGTCAAGGACTATTTAAATTATAAAAATGTTTGACATAAGTATTATGAAATTATTAAAATATTGAATTAATACCTAATTGACAGGTTATGTTTCGTCAGGTTAGCTTCTTTAAATATAATTTTTGTATGCATGTTTGCATGCTGAATACCTACAGGTACTTCAACACTGTATCCTAAGACCACGTATAACTGTAGGTATTCTAGATTTCAAATAAAAAAAAATTAATTTAATATGACACAAATTTAATTATAGAACTAAAGGTACCTACCAATTAGGTAGTTTTGAATGTAGATACTAACACACCAAAACATATCCTGTATATTTTGCAAATAATAATTATTACAATTTTTATCTGAATTTCATGTCAGCCTAAAAGTCAATTCAACTTGAATATGATATTATAAATCTCTTTCATGCTACATTCGTAGCGCTACGCCGTAGTCCGTAGCACAGAATAAGTAATAAGACAAGTAGGTATCTTACAACTTCATAATATTAAGTGCCGGTTATTCTAAATAAGTACTTACTTATTAAATAAATTATTAAAAAAGAAACTTACCGTTCACAATTTGTCGGCTTAAATAAGTTTTTGTCAAAAATTACATTTTTGGTACAAGCTTTTATTGCCGACTGTACTTTTCTGTATACTTTTCTGTATACCGTCCTCAACTACTCATCGAGACGATTCTAGCGAGCCCAAACTCAATGGGGCTATGTCGGTTAAGTACTGAATTCCCATGGCCACCTTCTGTCTCCATCATCAAATCAGCTCGATGGTACCATAATATTGAATTGTCACCCAAACCATACCTTTACCCAAAATTACAGCTCAATCGGTTGAAGATATCTCCTTCAAAATTGAGTTGCAAGATTCCACCCGAACAAATTACATACTTACATAAATTGCAAGTTAAAGAAAAGCTTGTAAAAAAGATAAACCATTGTTCCTTTGGGTATTTAAACATCCATATAAAGAGCACCAGCGGCCGTTTTTAGTTTTCATCGTGGCCATCGAACTCCGTAAAAACTAACAGAACAATTAATAATAAGTATGCGCGGTTCGTCGCGGCAAGTCGGCGGCGGATCACGGCATGACGCACATGTGCTCGCTCGAGCAGGGCCGGCCCACGACTGACTGGCTACCCGAGGTATCGCGAGCGCTAGGTATCTAACGCGACGCGCTCCACCCACTGCAAGCCCCTTGTCCGTAGTCCGTAGGCTCCGTAGCAGCTAAACTCCATTACATGGAGACGAGAAGAGGTGGCGCTTTTCGCTACATATTACCTTGTAGCGAAAACCGCGTAGCGCTCTCAAAGTCAAAGTTAATGTCGATAACTGAACTGACATTTGTGATTGTGGTGATTGGCACTGAATGGGTTAAAAGCATAATTAATTCTCCGGTCTAACAGCTACGAATAGACGAATTAAGTTATTCAAGTTCTAGAATCATAAAATAAAACATAATTAGAGGTGACGTGACGCAAAAAACACGTCCACTTGATTTTTTTCAGGGAATAGGTAACTTAAATAGGAAAATGGAATTAGAGAGTGATTTTTATATAACGTTACTTGCAAACAAGTGGTCACAGATAGGCTATAGATGCTTAGAACTAGCCATAGGTAGTAGTTGTTAGTCTGTAAACACTTCAAAATATTTCCCGTGTCAAAGGACAATACGTAGGTAAAGATGTCACGTTTTTGTTGAAAAATCATCGAGATTTAAAGTTAAATATTTATACTTACTTTGAACCCCCGACTTGTACTATTATCTATTCTGTGACGTTACATTGTTAACAAAACAAGTTACGGAAACAGTGAATTTGAATTAAAATCGGTTTGATTTAGTCGCGCGACAGAGCGGCTACGTTTCGTGTACCTATCTCTCTCTGTCGCTTGAATTAGCAAGAGAGATGGAGATACATGAACAAACTTCCTTTTCGTTTCAGTAAAGTACAACCGCCTACGAAAGGATATATTCAGGTTTTCACCTTAATAGTAAGTTACTAAAGGTGATATCAGACGGTTCACTTTTCGTTCATTTCCTTGTTTCATTTTGCATCTTTCACTCAAAGTGAAACGTCCGAACGACGAGTGAAATAAAAATGCCGAATGAATTCATTAGTGAACCGATCCAACAGTGTTGGATCTTTTCATTCGGCATTTTTCTGAATACAGAGAGAACATTCATTCGGATTCGGCCATAGTCCAGGCAATTAACTGATAACTTGTATGGAAAAAATGACAAATTTGGAAATATTTATAATAGCAGATTTTTTCTATGTAATGGACATATTATCAATTAAATAGTTACCTTGACTTTGTATCCTAGTGTATCATGTTTTTGTGAATAAATATTTCTATTTCTATTTCTACCTAGCGACAAAATCTCAGACATAACAAAAATTATAAATTAACTACCTAGCTTCTTAAAAGTCAGAAAAATTATTAATAAATGATTTTATCTTTATTTTGGTTCCTTAACATGTGCTCTATAATAGTCACAATAAATAATTAAAAAAAGGATTCATGCTTTATTTAAATCTATATAAATACTTCCGGATTGAAAGTTTGTTGGATTCTTGAATAAAGCATCTTAGTATAATGTTTTAAAATGAAATAATGAAAAAAAACGCTATCATAAATTAATGTTTTTCAAAACCGCATTTTGCCTGGAGTAGTATTCCAAGACGTACGACTTCATTCGACGCCATATTGAAAGGGACTACGGATGAATGTTCATTTCTATGTCATTCCAGCTAAGCCGTGTGATCATGGAATGAAGGAAGGATGAAGCATTCACTCGAGTGAACGTTCATTCGAGTGAACCGTCTGATATCACCTTAACATGCTGATAAAATAGTTACATCATTTTGAACGATTGTCCACAACTGTGAACGAAGGTGGAAGAGACACCAAACATTAAAATATACATAATTTATTTTCACTGATCCTAAATATAAACAAAAAATGTTGGGACAAGCTTAGGGTCATTCCCAGTAAAAGTAACATCTGGGAATTGCCTAGAAAAAGGGGCACCTGGTAACAACCTTGGTCGTAACGTAACAGATGGAAATAAGCCTTACAACCTAAAGCTGGGTACTGACCAACGTTACGAGGTATAATGAACAGGTTACACAGCGAGCATTCATGCAGTCAGTACGTAGTGTTACAGGGAAAACGACGAGTAGGTACATACTGACTAGTACCCAGCATAACACAAATTGACGAAAATAATGGTGATCTATTTTCGAAGAATCCCAAAGAGAAATAATCTCAATATTTTTTATGAAAAATTAGACATAATATTGCATAAAATTTATAATAACTTAGATAAGCAAATAATAATATGTGGAGACTTTAATATTGATGTTTTGCACAGAAATAATGTTACTTTTGAATTTGAGTCCTTTCTACATAGCCATAACTTAAAATTAGAAATTAAACAGCCAACTAGACTAGCAAGCAATACTTGTCTAGATAATTTTGCCCATAATCTTAAAAAAGGTCATAAAAGTTATGTACTTGACCTTGGGCTTTCTGATCACACTGCTCAAGTGCTCAAACTACCTGTTAAAAAAACTTGTGTATTACCTTTTTGGAAGGCTGAAAAATATGATTACTCACAAGAATACTTGAAAAGATTCAAAACATACTTAGCATGTCTGTCCTTTTCTGATATTTATTGTACTTCAGATCCGAATGTGGCATATGAATCATTTTTGGAAACCTTTCGATTACTATACGTTCTAAGCTTTCCTAAAAAAATCATTACTTTTCGAACCATAAAAAGGATTACATGGATGTCGCGTGGCGTAAAGCTATGTAGTAAAAGACAGAGGACCTTGCTTTGGCAATACAGACGTCTACCAACTGCAACAAATAAAGTTCTGTTAAAGGACTTCACTCGCCGATATAGAAAAATCATCAGATTAACGCAAAAAGCACAAAACAACTACAAAATAAGTGTTTCTGAAAATAAATCCAGAGCTACCTGGGAAATAATAAATAGTTGTAAGATGTCCGTGCCAAAAGAAAGCATCGCGAAAATTAATCAAGGCAATATAATTTTAAGTGACCCGTCTGATGTCGCGAATGCACTAAACAATTACTATATCCAAAGGCCAAATTGCTCCACACATAATAATTTTATACACTCGAAAATCGATTTTAATCCTCATTCTATGTTTATGACTCCAACCTCACCACAGGAAATCAGATTAATCATACGCTCCTTAAAGAACACAAATAGTGTCGGTAGTGATGACATTAATACCAGAGTCATAAAACACGTCAGTGACATAATAGATGTACATTTAAGCTACATTATAAATGTATCCATTAGTGCAGGTATATATCCGGATAGCCTAAAGAAGACTATCGTTAAACCGATATTTAAAAAAGGAGATAAGGAAAACCCTCAAAATTATCGACCTATAGCTCTTATTCCAGTGTTCGCTAAAATATTTGAAAAAGTAATTTATCAAAAAATTTACGACTTCCTACATAAATTCGATATCCTATGCAAAGAACAAAAGGGCTTTAGGAAAACCTTTACCATAAATATGGCTATCTTCGACTTAATAAAAATAGTAACAGAAAATGTCGATAACAGAACACCAGTTTGTGCTGTGTTTACGGATATGACCAAAGCTTTTGACTACGTTGATCACAGGTTACTGCTGCACAAATTATATAGGTATGGAATAAGAAGTAATGTGTTAGCTCTTATTGAATCTTATCTCAAAAATCGACCACAATGTACTGAAATAACAAGAATCTGTCGAAAGAGTAAATTTGAGAAAAAATATATCTCCAGTGAACAACTGGTACAATATGGCGTACCACAGGGTAGCGTACTTGGGCCCCTCTTATTCTTGTTGTATATCAATGACTTGCCTAGAAATATTCATCATCCAATGATAATGTTCGCCGACGACAGTACCTCAGTTGTGCGTTTTAATAATAGTATTGATTATGAATATGATATAAATTTAGTATTAAATGAAATGATAACATGGCTTAATGATAATAATTTACTAATTAATTTGAATAAAACCAATATTATGCATTTTTACCAAAGAAAAGCAGCGCCTGATGTAAATATCAATTATAATGGCAATGCAATTGAAAGAGTAGGCGTAACTAAATTTTTAGGACTCATAATTGATGATCAATTGACATGGGAAAATCATATTGAATACATTTGCAAGAGGTTAAATAAATCGGCATTTGCCTTACGCAAACTAACAAACTTAGCTGACAAGAAAGCAGTATTAACTGCATACCATGGCCTTGTTGCCTCAATATTAAGATATGGTGTCATATTCTGGGGGAACGCAGTCCACAGAGACGCGGTTTTTAAAGCCCAAAAAAGATGCATACGGGCTATCTGCGGTTTAAATTCACGCGAAAGCTGCGTCTCGTTTTTTAGGTCGCTGAATATCTTAACGTTCCCAGCACTATATATATTTGAAATTGCTAATTTTGTTAAAGGAAATCTGCAATTATTCAAAACGGTATCCCAGCAGTTTAAAATTCCTGTGCGACCACAATACCAATACAACATTTGTAACATGGAACATAAAACTGCTTTCCTGAGCAAAAGTGTACTGGGTATGGCTCCCAAAATTTACAATAAGATTCCAAACTGCATAAAAGCTCAGGATATGGTTCAATTTAAAAAGCAATTGAAATTGTATTTAGTAAATAAGTGCTTTTATTCTCTAAATGATTTTTTTGATGACATTTAATACATTATATTTTTTATGCAATTTCAATATACCTTATTCTATGTTAACAAAAATAAATAATAATAATAATGGGATTATTTAGTTGTTATTGTTTCCAATGTTGTAATTTTATTTTATTAGTGTTAATTTTTATTATTTATTTTATTTTATTATAATTTGATAATAATTTTAATTAGAAAAATTGTAGTCCATTAATTTGTTTTGTTTTTTTTTTTTTTTTTTGTGTAAATCCGCTCAAAATAACTACCTATGTTTACCGCTGACTTATGTTATTTTATTAAACTATTAGTTGTAAGTTAATCTATACATACCTATGTATTGCGATGCCCTTTCAGGGTTCATGTTTGAGACTTACTGTAACATGTGTCAACTATGTACTATACCTACTATAACAACATGAATGCAATAAAAATACAATAAAAGATAAATTAGAATAGGTATATATCCAGTCAGTGCACATTATTTTTAAACTTTAATTTTAAGGGTGAATATTGTACGCTCGGAATGAGCAACTGTTGTTACTTTTATATATATTTTAACACCTGTATGTACACAGTTTACAATCAATAAATACTTACTTACTAAAAAAAGAAGTCTTAACACGAGCATAGAGGTGTGCCCGGTCCATTCCTCGGCGTAGGTAGAGGAGGAGGAATAAAAATAATAGTTTCCATCTACCACATGGCAATGACTCACGGATCACCCGATTCGCAATATCCACTCATTGGCTGTGCTCTTTTACATAATATAAAATCAAACAATGGTGACAGAGCAGATGTTAACAACTACAGGCCCATTTCGGTCCTTTCATCTATTTCTAAAGTCATGGAGAAAATGTTAAATCGTAGATTAATAAAGTATTTAAATAAATATGATCTTTTATCGCAACGACAATTTGGTTTCCGGGAAGGGAAAAACACGGAAGAAGCTGTGCTAGAACTAACAAATTCAATCACAAGGCATATTGAGGATAAGAAAAAGACCTTATGTATATTTTTAGATTTGAAAAAAGCCTTTGATACCGTCTCTGTCCCCATCCTTGTACGCAAACTGGAAATTATGGGAATCAGGGGGAATTTCTTGAGATTAATCTCAAACTATCTATATGATAGGACGCAACGCGTTAAGATAACCGACGATGTCTACAGCGCAGACGAGCACTCCACCCAGTTTGGTGTTCCCCAGGGTAGTGTACTCGGTCCTACCCTCTTTCTGACTTATATCAATGATCTTACCGACATGCAACTGGACAATGGGTTAGTGATCTCATATGCAGACGATACTGCACTATTATTCCATGGAGATAGCTGGGATGAAGTGTTTGCTTGTGCTGAGGCTGGGCTATGCAAAGTAATGAAATGGTTACAGACAAATTTACTTACATTAAATATAAACAAGACAAATTATATAACCTTCTCAATTTTAAATAGATCACAACCGGATAAAAATAAATTTAAGTTTACTGCCCACAGCTGCGGAAACCACCCCACCAATAACTGTTCTTGTTCCAATCTCAATCATGTTACTTCCACTAAATACCTGGGTATCCATATAGATAATTTGCTTTCTTGGAATCAACAGAATGAAACAACCGCAAATAGAATTAGAAAACTAATTTGGTTATTTAAATATCTAAGACACATAACTGATAAAGAGCTTTTGATTTATATTTATAAAACCCTTGTGCAATCAATTATACTTTATTGCCTACCCATCTGGGGAGGTACTCACAAATTCAAACTCATGACTCTCGAACGAGCGCAAAGATCTACTAGGTAAAACTATAAGATACAGTACCATTAGCGTTTACCGGGATGCTGATGTACTCACTGTGAGACAGCTTTACATACTGAATTGTATTCTTAAAATGCACAAAAATCGAAAATTTGACGACACCTTACTAAAAAAACGCAATGCCTATATAGTAATTAAGCAACCAACCAAAATTAGGACAGAATTTGCTCGAAAACAATTTTATGTACTATCTATTAATTTATATAACAAGGTAAACTGGTGAATATATATGTCACCGTTAGATTGTGAACACCGTCAGTTTATAATCTAACTCGCGATATTATAAACTGACGAAAAATTGTGAACTGTCAAAACCGTTCACAATTTAACGCATTATTTTTCGTTAGTTTATAAACTATCAATGTCGAATCGTCAAATTGTGAACTGAGATCAAATCGGCTTGCTACGGAACGTACACAAAGACTAGGTAGGTTAGGTTAGTTAGGTATCTTCAGTTGCCCGAAGGGCAAAGCGCCCAGAAATAGGAGCCCCGCACAGCGGGGCTCCGTCGACACTGCTGGATGGCGAAATAAATGGAATAAAATGTCTGAATAACAAAAAAAACAATCATGTTCTGACGTAAGTGGAAACTGATACGAGTGGAATAATTCGCTCAACCAAACAGCGCACAGGTTGCGTTCCGAATCAGGCAAATTTGATTCAGTTCACAATTTGACGATATGACATTGTTAGTTTATAAACTAACGAAAATGAATGCGTAAAATTATGAATTATTTTGGCAGTTCACAATATTCCGTCAGTTTACAATATAACGGGTAAGATTATAAACTGACGGTTTTCACAATCTAACGGTGACATATACACCAAAAGTTATGGAGAGTGTAAAAAAACTGTTACAACTTGGTTAAAAGGGAGAAGTTATGATGAGACCGAATCACTCTTACAGTGATTCAGTCTTTATCATAGCTTTAGTGTACATGGTTCATTTATTTAGGTACCTATTCTAATATATATGTATATATTTAATATTTCTAAATAATATTTAAGTCTACTTAGTTTTCCAACAGACCTATGTGACTAACTATACTCATGAGCAGTGAGTATTTCTTAAATTGTTACTGAAACTTGATATAGGATCATCATCTCCCATTGCTCTTGAGTATATTTAGGATAATTGGGACTAATATAATATACCTAGCTTAATTTTATTTTTAACTATTTTTTTTAAATACCTTGTATGAAAGAGCGAATACCTCCTAACACAAGTTTTTAACTTAAAAGGAGGATTCCACAAATCTGTTTTAAAATATAAGTTAAATAATAAATAATTTTGAATTTTTTTGAAACAAGAGTGTGCCTATAGGCGGTATGTTAGTGTATCTGTGATCACAGCGGACCCCGGGGTCGTTTAGGCACTACACCAGGTAAAACATTACGACGATGGTGATGTGATGAGCTTAGGTGGTATGCAGCTTTTACGAAATAAATAGAACTTCCATTAAATTGGTCAACAATTTTCAAACAAACAAATAAATATAGGTAGGTACTATTTGAATGTTGGTCGTTTAATAGTCTATAAGGTTAGAGTCATAGGATTATTAGTTCAATGCGTCTAGGTAGGTAGATACTTAGTACTTAAATGGAAACTTCCAAGCCTAGAAAACCAATATTCGTCCCCATCTCACAAATTAACAGTAAAATATTGCGTAGAGAGTTTATTGTGTGTTTTATCATTCTTTATTTTATGTAACTATTTGGTGGAATTTGCACCTACTTACTGCTGAATATGATGATCGCAGAAATAGGTAGGTAATTTAATCAAAATTTGATCCTATAGTTGGCAACTTGGCCATTCCACGCCATAATCAGGTACAATGCCATTTAAATATAGCCTATCCAGCGTGGACTTACTGTCAGCAAGTTTAAAATAAAATTAAAATCATATGTAGATTGTACACATAATATAGATACCAAAACATAATTATAAAGAGTGTATAGATTTAGACTAAGTTTATCGTAATTTTTGTTGTGTAAGAAATAAATTAAAAAAAAAAAAAAAGGCTGCTACCTAGTTCGATTTGTGTAAGATTAACGCCTAAATAATATTAATCTCCACTTATAATAAATCTCTAAATTAAAAAAAGAATCAGCCAGTTTGAAACTAAGCTTTGCGCGGTTCGAATGTTCTCAGCATCCCATGAACGGAAAAATATGAAACATTTTATATAGGTACATTATTATTCTAGCTGCAACTTAGGATAGTTTTTATCCGACTGCGACAGTTAATTAATTTTCCGAAATATACGACTTCATTTAATTTTTCATTTATTTTTATTGAAATCAAACGCTGCTCCAACTGTCAGCTATAAGAACCGTCAAATTTTCGTCAAAATGGCGGAATTGCTTTGCCTTTCACTTATTAATAATTTAAATCCCGTCTACGATATACCTTTACGAGACAAATGCTAAAATATAAACCATAAAAAAATATTCGATTCTGATATGAGAACTTATATGCGCAAATGTCGTTTTATGTCGTAATTTCAATAAATGAAATCAACAAATTTGAACAATATAATTAACACGAATTTGTTTTTTTTGAATGACAATGGCACGCGCTCGGCGCATTCAGCCAAAGTACCTGCGGCGCTACCACGAAAACCGATACTAAATGTTCATATATAGTGCGATAGAGATAGAGATACCCGAATATTTTCGAATTCCGAAGTTCGTGGTTATAGCTCAGGAATCGAAAATATGGTAAATAATCATAATGTATTTTCTCGAAAAAGAATTTAAAATAAATATAGTCAAATGGAGAAAAAAACAAAGCAAGAGGTTATATAGGTAATGATTAAGTTATAAGAGTCCAAAGTTTTAAGAGGGGGTATGTTCTGTCCCTTTTCCGCAAAACGCACCTTCATATGAAACGATTGTTTTTTACTATGACGCTCGAGTATATTGACGTCACAGTCCCTCATCGTTTTCTCACTCTAACAAGCGACATTAAAACGGATGTAGCTTCATAATTTTTTGAGATATTTGAATGGGAGTTTCATTATCTTCTATCTATTTATACATAATAAATGCCTATGTCCTGACTGACTTATTCACTCAATCACTCACTCACTCACTCATCAACGCACAGCCGAAACTACTAATCTTAGAGAGTTGATTTTTGCACAGTATGTTGCTTTTATAACGTGGGCTAGGGATAAAAAGGGATTTTTGAAAATTCTACCCCTAAGGGGGTAAAATGGGGGTGCAAAGTTTGTATGGGAGAACCTTTTTTTTTTGAGCTATAGACTTAAACTTTGTAGAAAAATTTGTTATTAGAATACAAATGAAACACTTTCAGCGTTTTGGAAAATTCCACCCCTACGGGGGTAAAATAGGGGTGCAAGGTTTGTATGGGGGAAACATTTTTTTTTTTAAATAGAGACTTAAAACTTTGTAGAAAGATCAGTCATTAGAATACAAATAAAGAACTTTCAGGGTTTTAGAAAATTCTACCCCTAAAGGGGTAAAATAGAGTGCAAAGTTTGTATGGGAAAAACTACTTTTTTTTAAATAGAGACTTAAAACTTTGTAGAGAAATTATTCATTAGAATACAAATAAAGTACCTAGATTCAGTGTTTTAAAAAAATCTACCCCTAAGGGGGTAAAATAGGGGTGCAAATTTTGTATGGGGGAAACAATATTTTTTTTAAATAGAGACTTAACACTTTGTAGAAAGATTAGTCATCAGAATACAAATTAAGTACTTTCAGCGTTTTAGAAAATTCTACCCCTAAAAATAGGGGGCTAAAATAGGGGTGCAAAGTTTGTATGTGGGAAACTATTTTTTTTAGCTAGAGTCCTAAAACTTTGTAGAAAGATTATTTAAATACAAAGAAAGTACTTTCAGCGTTTTGGAAAATTTCACCCCTAAGGGGGTAAAATAGGGTGCAAAGTTTGTATGGGAAAAACATATTTTTTTTTAATAGAGACTTAAAATTTTGACGAAAAATTACTTATTAGAACATGAAAAATACTACATTCGGCGTTTTACAAAAATCATTCCCTAAGGGGGTTAAAAAAGGGTGCAAGGTTTGTATGGGGAACACTTTTTCTGAGCTAGACACTTAAAACTTTGTAGAAAGATTACTTATAAAAATACAAAAAAAAAGACTTTTAGCGTTTTGAAAAAATCTATCCCTAAGGGGGATAAAAAGGGGTGCAAAGTTTTTATCAGGGAAAGTTTATGTTTTTGAGTTAGAGACTTGAAACTTTGTAGAAAGATTACTTATTAAAATACAAAAAAAGAACACAAATCGTTTTAGAAAATTCCACCCCTAATAGGGTTAAAAAGGAGAGCAAGCTTTGCATGGGCAACACTTTTTTTTGAGTTAGACTTAAAACTTTGCTAAAAGATTACTTATTAGAATACTAAAAAAGAACTTTCAGCGTTTTAGAAAACTCCATCCCTAAGGGGATCCTTAAGATCCTTAAGAAGGGTAGCCAGTGTTGTGTGGGAAAAACTTTTTTTTTTACTAGACTTAAAACTATTCAAAATGTTACTTATTAAAATTAATAATAAAGTACTTTCAGAGTTTCAGAAAATTCCACCCCTAAGGGGGTTAAGAAAGCTTTGTATGGGCAACACTTTTTTTGAGCTAGAGACTTAAAAGTTTACGAAAAAAGTTCTTTCAGCGATTAGAAAAATTCAACCTCTAAGGGGGTTTAAAAGGGGGTTCAAATTTTAAATGGCGAGCAATAAAATTTTAAAGTGTGAGTAAGAGATTTTTAACTTCGGTCTTATTCTGTACGTTAAAAGACTACAAAACTGATTTCAGAGTTTTTCCAAATTCATCCCCTAAGAGTGTTAAAATTGGTTCAAAGTTTGAGTATTTCAAGGCATTTTTAAAGTATGAGATTTTTAACTTTGGTTTTAGACTGTTTGTTCACAAACTAGAAAATGAACATCAATTTTTTTTTTAATTATCCCCTAAAAGAGGGTTCAAATTTTGTATTGAGAGAAATCATTTTCTAAGACGATAAAAAGTTCTACGCGGACGAAGTCGCGGGCAACAGCTAGTTTATAATAAAAATGTTTATGTTGGACCGTTAGGCGAAAAATGTTCAATAAATGTAAATGAGTGGTCTAACTAACCAACCAGTCTAACTAACCAGTTTTGAGCCACCTTGTTATTTTTAATGGATCCGACTTTTGGCCTTCACCTTGGCTCAACGAGTGATGGCGTGTCTGCGGTGCGGTGGTAAAACGTGATCAAGTTATTTTGCATTTACTATATCTAGTATTTTATTGAACGTGACTGGTTGCTTTACAGGCAGAATCCAATAAACTGATCAGAATGCGTGCCGGGAGGGTAGCCTAGAGAATATCCAGGGGAAATCTCCAGCACATACGCGGGCCGTTTTACCATCACGTTTACCTGTAACATGGCAATACTCTCCAAGATTCTGCGCTCCAGTGAGATTGGTTGAGGCGGTTCAACTGGATCTGGATGTGCGTGGAATCAAGCTACTGGGAGTTTTATTGCTGGTCACTAAACCTAGCCTAGCTGAAAAGATTCCTGCAAGAAACTCAGCCAGGCCATCTATGACCTGACTTGACCTGAGTCGCAATCGCAATGACTCAACCCGGTAGGTATGCGGCGCAATGGTTAGGTCGATGTATTAGGAATTTATACATCTGTATATGAAGGGTCCACGGAAAGATCATGTCTAGTCCTTGTTTTTCAAAATGAGATTTTAATGTCACAATGTTTAGCTAATTATGAACTATGACGTGACATTAAAATCTCATTTTGAAAAAAAATGTGATTAGACATGTTCTTTCCGTGGACCCTTCCATATAAGTATTACATTTTTGTACATACCTACCATGGGCCGATTTTGATAAATGATACCTATGTCATTCGATTCGTCTCATGCTGGACTTGCTGGAGTGCATAAGCTCTTCGTTTTTTAGGGTTCCGTACTCAAAGAGTAAAACGGGACCCTTATATTATTCAGGATTATATTTTTCATGATCATAACATAATTTAATAAAAAAAAACTAATAAAAAATAAATTGTTAAGAAAGTATCTGTCTAAAGCCGTTTCCGCTGCGCCATGTTTTCGGTGTTTGCAAACATCTAACATGTTATCCGCCAGTTTCAGCAAACAAATAGGGTATTGTTTTGATTGGCAAAACATTTTTGACATTAAAAAACCACGAAAACATGGCGCAGCGGACGCGGCTTCACTCTGAAACTGAACTAAGTGGGTAGTATACTTATTTTTATTTATTTATATGAAATATTATAAATGATTACTCATGTCATACAGTGTGTGTCTACGACCCGGGCTTTTATTAAGACTGATGATAATATGCTTCGTTAACAATCGTTTGCACGTATTAAATAAATCATAACTATGTAAATTAACTGCACAATTCAATTTCCAAAATCCGAACCTTCAATGTACTAGGTGTATGACGTCGTACTAAACAAAGTATGAAGAGCTGTCATTTACACTAACTTGTCAATTTACTTCGTTGTACATTGCTGGCAATAAAATTTTTGTTACGGTTAGATACGCATTAAATAGGAGTTAAACCGTATATTTGTAGCATTAAATACGTATTTATTAATTTATATTAAGTACCTACCTACTACGTATGCGTGTTTGGTAATGTTATTTAGTATCTCGATCTTTGTATTGTTTTGCGTTGAACTGACCTCGTTTTAATAATTAAAAAAAAATATAGTTTACAAAAATAACTAATTGTTTTCAGTGGAATTACCAGTTTTTTGCACTAATGTTGTTCTTATGGGTTAAGAACAAGGAAATATTCAAATTCAGTAAATTCATTTGGAAATATATCTACACTGCTTACGCGCTCAAAAATATCTTGACACTAACTGTTATTTCACATATGGCCGCATAAACGGTCACCATACCTATTTTAGCTAAAATGCCATTATAATTCGTGTGTATTTATCTGTCAGTTTGACATTAAGTAATTGTGTACCTTAAGCCGCGTCCGCTGCGCCGTGTTTTCGTGGTTTTTGAACGTCAAACATGTTTTGCCAATCAAAACTATACCCTATTTGTTTGCCGAACCTGACGGAAAACATGTTAGACGTTTAAAAACATGGAAAACATTGGTGCAGCGGACCCGGCTTAAGAAAGGGTCAAAACACATTATATTTATCAAATGCATGCGGTGACTTTCATTATAATTTAATTCATAACAATATGTGTCAACGGTGACAACTGCCGTTTACCTTAGTCATTCACGCATTTGCTCCAAAAATCATCATTTCTAAATGTGAAGACATTAATTAATTTTTTTTTGTGTAAATCAGTCACCCTTGAGTGTGTACACCCGAAGTGTTGAATTAATTGTGTAATTAGATATGTTATTTATTTATTATCATCATCATTTCCTTTGCCCTTAACCCATTTACTTGGGGTCGGCGCAACATGATTTTTTCTTCCATACTTCTCTGTCAGCCGTCATCTCATCACTCACTTCTTTTCTCTTCATATCGTCTCTCACACAGTCCATCCACCTCGTCTCTTACATCCATCCACATTCATACCTAATACTCTTTTAGATTTAACGTAGTTTTAATTTAATTTAGTTTAAGTTAATTATCATCTTGTATTTAGGTAAGTACTTTATCTGAAATAAATAGATTTAAATACTCTTTTGGTCACATGCCTTTCACCCCTCCGCATTACGTGCCCATACCACGCAAGGCGATTGGCTCTCGATTTATCCGCGATACTACTGCTACGTGCTACTTTCAGGCTTCCCCTTACATGCATATTTCTTATTCGGTCCATCCTCGTCACACCACACATCCATCTTAACATTCTCATCTCCGTAACATGCAATCTCTTTTCATCCGTCACCTTTAAGGCCCAACATTCCAATCCCATTTAGATATGTTTGTTAAATAATCGCATGGCATTGATCCACAGAAGGGGGGCGGACTCGGCTAGGGTTACCGCGAAAATATAGCTGACAACGACGTATTTTGGTTTATTCTTTGGTTTAGTTAGACGCGACTTTCAATCTGGATGTCGTGGGTAGCCCCGCCTCGTGTCACTGGGTTCAAAAAACGTACTTACGTACATCACATACACTATAGGTGTTCAAAAATATCGGCACATGCACCCATGCCTTGAAAATAGAGGTGTGTTCCGATGTTTGTGACGTGCTTGTTTGCTCCGATGTATATATGTGATGGCGACTGTACGAAATATCATTTATGTTTGACAGTAGCTTTTAGAAGGTAAACATCGTGAGGAAACCGGTGTGTTCCAATAAGGACTAGTTTTCCCTCTGGGTTGGAAGGTCATATCGCAATCGCTTTCGTAAAACTGCCCTACGCAACATCTTGGAATTAGGTGTCAAATCGGACCCCGGGCCCCTTTGTGGCATAACCGGGAAATCGCTAGGAGGATGTACGATGGCTTAGGTTCAGTCAGCCTCACAATGGGCTTAACACGTTTGTACTGTGTCGCATTAAACGCCATGTTAAACTGCCATATGAAGTTGTCAAACTAGTGAAAACGACAAGGTACTTAGGTGTTCAGTAACTTATGAGGGCGACTGCGCATCGACCGTCATCGACAGCGTACAGAGGCTCTCAATTCAATATTTATTGATAACATGGTTACAGAACATTTCATATAGCTAGACAACATTAAATATCATACATTATTATTATATTAAGTACTAGCGACCCGCCCCTGCTTCACACGGGTGTATATGTATAATACATGCATGTATGGTTTGTATTACACATATATAAACCTCCCTCGTGAATCACTCTATCTATTAAAAAAACCGCATCAAAATCCGTTGCGTAATTTTAAAGATCTACGCATACATAGGGACAGACAGACAGCGGGAAGCGACTTTGTTTTATACTATGTATTGATTATCATTAGGTACATTTATCATTATTATATTAGGTATTATCATTACACATCATTGGATGATTGGCAAAGGAATTCGTCTAGAGAATAGTAGGCTTTGTTAGTAAAATATTCTTTAAGCTTACATATAAACAATTCTGATATTTCCGGTCGCTTAAGGTCACTAGGCAAACGATTATAAATTTTGGGACCAATGACCTATCTACCTACCTAGTATAAGTTTTATCGATACAATACGTTTTCGAACGCGTTTGCGTTTAGTTTCAATTTGTATGGCAACGCGAACAGCGCCCCCTGTGGTACTACGCGTTGCCATACAAATTGAAACTAAACGCAAACGCGTTCGAAGACGTACCTATATGTATCGAAAAAACTTATACTAGAGCTACAGAATAACAGCTCTCATCTGATGGATCGTAGTTAGTTATACTGGGCGTTTTCCGCAAGTCGACCTCCATTGTGCCTATTTTGCGTTAAACGGCGGTGTGGCGCTACTCTAACCACCCCAGCTCGTCTAGAAAGTTGGTGAGTGCCTTGGTGTTGCTGACTGCCTCCCGTAGTGTGTTTGGAGAACCTAGGTGCTTTATTCTGATGGTGAAGACACTGGAGACATAACGTGGACATAACAACTCCTAAACTATATATACATCGTAAACCCGTTATATTTGTACTTGATGCTGTAAAGTACAGTCGGCAATAAAAGCTTGTAACAATAAGGTATTTTTTTGACAGAAACTTATTTTCCGTTACGATTCAGAGACGCTAGCAGTATCAGTGACACAATCAGTAACATTAGTAACTATGTTTACTAAAACAACAATTATTTTACGGTCAAAGTGATTATTAAGTCGTTGAGTCGCTCTCCTATTAATTACGATTATAATAAAATGATATCAATCTTACACAAATTGACAGTCGCAAAGTGGGCAAACCCAGTTTGGGTTTGCACATCCTGACACACACACGGGTAACATTAATACATTTTTTTTTGGTTTACTAATGAAATCCATAATTCAATTTACCAAAATGCGGAAGACCAGCGCTGGCTGCAAAGCTAGCAACACGCTGAGCAGGGTCCATTTCGTGGCAAAATGTGTTATATATTATTTATTTTGTATGTGTAAATTGTGTGTCACGAATAAATATTTGAATTTAAATTTGAAAATGTAACGTTTGTTACATATATATCATCATTTGCCCTAATTAGGTAGTTTTTCTTAGAAAATTCCAGCTTTTCAGGATGTTTATAAAACAAACCTTTAACTTAACCTACCCTACAGGTTTCTACACAAAGTTTATATATTTTTTCCTGAAAATGTTACGGTTTCAGAGGTTAATGATGATTATCGCAAACACTAGCGTCATGGTAAATACTGATGGATATCGAAGGTATTACGGATAACCGTTTGTACAAGGGTAACTTTTGCACAGCTTTTCCGCGAATGAAGCTTTTTTGCGATGTATGAAGTAACTATTAACTAGGCTATTTGTGTAGAAAATATATAGTTAAAATGTTAAATAAATTATAGGTATGTAAATAAATATTTTTAAACTACTGCTTTATATTACCTTGAATATTCAAAAACCTTAAGTCGTTTGCCGTTGATTTTTTAACACTGTTTCCAAATCCTATAAGCACACTTAAGTCCACATATTGTCACTTATTTCATCAATTGTCACTTTTCCGAGTTTTCCCGAAGTTTTCCGAAAGTTTTCGCGCGCGACCAGTCTGCGCGCGAGTTGTTGTGGTCTGTGACCAATGACTTACATATTTCGATGTTACCTGTGTGACATCATAGTTAAGGGGAAGTCGTCGTTGACGATACACTTTAAAGTCTGCACGTCGACAATCTTACGTCACGCGATTTGGTGACGGAGTTGCAGAAAAAACCTTGTGTACGAGGTTATATCAGAAAATATCTCAGTCTAGATGAAATTTATGTTTATTGTAATGATATCTAACAGATTGCGTTCAAATAATATATGTTACCTGCACCTATATTCGCCAAAAGTAATTTAATTTATTGCAAGGTCCTACGGGCCTAATAAAAATCTTCTAATATAAAGTAAAATAATTTCTGTCATAAATTTAATTTTTGGTACAAGCTTTTAATGCGGACAATACTTTTCTGTATAGGTACCATCATCATATCATCAACTACTCATTGAGACGATTCCAACGAGCCGGTTAAATACTGAATTCCCATGGCCACCTTCTGTATCCATCATCAGATCAGCTCGATGGTACCATAATATTGAATTATCAATCGAAACTATACTAATACCCAAAATTTCAGCTCAATCGGATAACGGCAAGTGACTGAAAATAGGATTGCATATTTTGACGGACAACTTACTTTTTACATACTTACGTATATACTTACATACATACGAACAGGTCAAGTTAATATAAAGCTTGTAAAAATAAAAAAAGACAGGATGCCAATTGACAGCACAAAACAAATAAAACATTAGATTCCGAAGAAATATTGGGTACCTAACAGCATGTCGGACTCGCACAAACGTAAAACATATAAATATATGTATGTATGTGTAACCTGTTTAACCTATTAATGACTTCTACTAATGCCTCGCCTTAACAGAAAATCTCCATTTACGCACATGGACGCACACAGTCGATTGGCCCTGTCGACACGCGCCCTGCACATGTGTGGACTAAACAAAAATTGGTGTGAATTACAATACACGTCATACTAGTTGGATTGAAAAACAAAACATTAAATAGTTTGAATCAACCTGTAGGCATTTTCCTACACAGACTGAAAAACGAAAACTGTCCCTTCTGGTAGTCAGCGGCCGGCGCTACCACGAACTTCGAATCTCGAACTTCGTATATCTCCGTCTCCGTCGCTCGAGTACCATAAACCATAAGTGCGACAGAGACGGAGACATACGAAGTTCGTGGTTATAGCTCTGATTGAGTAGTAGATTCTGTCTCAAGGGAGCAAAATGTTATATTTACGGCGAGGACGGTATATTGAATCCTGAGTGAAGCGACAAATTCTAAAGTAGAATCTTGAGCGTGACGAGTGAATCAAGTGTTTACGCCCAAGGTGGAAATAATTTTGCTATAGAGTGGCACTTACTGTTTTTCACTCCTTTTATGAGTAAAATTGATATCCCTCATTTGAGAGCAAAACTTAGGTAAGTAATATTTTCTGAATAGAAGGATCAGCGAAGAAAAGTACTACTTTTATCCCTCATGTGAGGTCAACAATATTCTGAATAGCAGGGGTAAAAAAAAATCCTACTATTCCTAGTTTCATGAGATCACCTGACGCGATCACCCAGGTGAACATAGAGGACGATTTGGTCTTCTGAGTCCCCTCAAGTGATTCCATTGGATCATAGTTCAGATTTCTGCTTTGTCACAGGCCATATATACAGGCTATATAGGCGATACGCCGATGATACCGTTATCTTAGCTCACTCCATACAAGACCTCCAACATCTCTTAAACCGCTTAAATACTGTCGTGGAAGATTATGGTCTAAAAATGAACACAACAAAGACCAAGTTTATGATAATGAGCAAGAACGGGGTAGAATCAACCACGCTGTCTATCAACGGCAAACCACTTGAAAGAGTCAAACATTACAAGTATTTAGGAAGCTCTCTTAACGAAAACTGGGACCCACGGAAAGAGATACGTACAAGCATAGAGATAGCAAGAAGCACATTTATGAAAATGAACAAGCTATTCACCAACAAAGACATAAACCTGAAACTCAGATGGAGAATGGTTAAATGTTACGTGTTATCTGTGTTTATGTATGGCGTCGAAGGCTGGATCATAGATCGAACCATAGAGGCAAAAATAAACGCTTTTGAGATGTGGCTCTACCGAAGAATGCTAAAAATTTCATGGAGAGATCGAATAACCAATGTAGAAGTTTTGCAAAGAATGAAGAAAAAGTTGGAACTTTTGGAAACAGTAAAGAAAAGAAAAATCTCATATTTTGGACATATATACCGGAACAACAAATATCAAATTCTAAGGAAAATAATAGAAGGCAAAATAGAGGGCAAAAGAAGTAGAGGAAGAAGGAAGCTAACCTGGATGGATAATGTTAAAAGCTGGACTCATATTGATGACGCTGCCAACCTGAGCAGAATGGCACAGGATAGAAATAAGTTCCGAGAAATGGTCGCCGACGTCCGATGAGGACATGGCACAGTAAGAAGAAGACAGGCCATATAATAGGCAAATTAAGGATGACTCACGCTAAAACAGGCTGAGCGCGTTTTTGCGCGGCCGAACTATACCCAAGCCCGGCTGAGCCACGGCCGGGCCGTGCCGACACCGAGCCGCTTCCGAGCCTCTGCCTCGGGCTTGGGTAATACGGCTCGACCTCGCAAAAACTCCGTAGTCTTTCTTAGAAAACGGCCCGGGCCGGACACGGTCCGTTTTAGCGTGAGTCATCCTATTCCTTAAGGATGCGAAACATATTTGCATCACACAGACCCCAGATTAGATTGGAAACATTAAATAATTATTTTCCGCAGGCACAATGATATTTAATCGGAACATGTCTGAATAAGCGAGCGTGAGGAGGCCTATGCGCAGCAGTGGAACGTATATAAGTAAGTAGGCTGATCATATTGAAAGAATATTTTACCTACACATATAAAGGGCAATAGCACACTAATAGGTAACTTCTCATGGACTGTTACATTTGTTGTTTACCGAATTATCCGCTCGATATCCGGGAGCAATCCGGCTGTCATTGTTATGCGTAGTGTTGACGTAGAGGTAATTAGCGCCAATTCTGTTAATGATACTAAGTATGAGTGAGGCAATGAACAACAATCCATACTAATCTTATAAATGCGAAAGTGTGTCTGTCTGTGTCCGTCTATCTGCCTGACTGCTACCTCTTCACGCTTAAACAGCTAAACCCATTGAGATGAAAATTGGTATGGAGATAAGTTGAATCCCGCGGAAGGATTTAGAATAGTTTTAATCCCGGAAATCATCTTCTATGGAGGTGAAATGGGAGGTGAAAGTTTGCATGGAGCTACGATATTAAACGAGTTCCAGGCGGACGGAGTCGCTGGCAGAAGCTAGTACCTAGATTTTATAAATCAATAAATCAGTTGCATTAGAATATTCTATGTAGATTCTCCAAAATGTGCTATCATCATCATCATCATCATATCAGCCGAAAGACGTCCACTGCTGGACATAGGCCTCCCCCAAAGAGTGCCACAATGGCCGGTCCCGCGCCACCCGCAACCAGCGGACTCCCGCGACCTTTACCAGGTCATCAGTCCACCTTGGCCTACCCATGCCGCCTAATGTGCCATACCTACACAGATTTAGGTTCTAATTTAGATACCTAAGTACTGTCTTCTCTGCATGAGGTATTTTCTCGGAATCCAGTGCTACCTAATGTCTTTCTTTACATTATACGTACAGATAATATTAATAAAAAGGCCCAAGTTTTTTTTTTCTGTTTCACAATTTCTTTTGGAAACTAGCTTCATTCTATCATGAACGCCAGAAACAAGTCAAAATTACGTCAGGTTGGGAACTTGGGACTGATTTAAGTATGTATTTGTGATTGACTTGCCATTGCCACCGACGGGGTACAATTTATTTTAATTTTTTTGTACAATAGGTAAGTACAAAAAAGTTCAAAATAGGTACCTATTTAAAAAAAATGGAGTCTTCCGTTGCGTTATTTTCATAAATTAAGTATTATGAGTCTGTATGTTACTCGAAATAAATCATTTGAATTATACTTACTTAGGTCCTCCAAACTCCAAGGCAAACTACTATATACTTACATATAACATTTTAGATAATTATTGTATGTGGTTGTTTTCTAATCCATTTCAACCGCCAAATTCCACTTAGTCGTTTTGAATACGATTTCAATGCATTATCCACAAGGCGGGATCAGAGGGCCTACCGCGAACAGCATTCGAAGTTTTCCCTCTCTGTCGCACTTACGTACAAACTCACAAGTCTGACAGAGAAGGAACACTTCGAATGCTGTTCGCGGTAGGCCCTCAGTATACCTACAGATGAACCGTCAATGACTTGTACGTTTATAGATACCTATAGCTAACTTAACCATACGTCAGTCATTAAGTTGTACGTAAATACGGAAACGCCGAATATGGCAAGTTTTGCCACTTATTCTCTCTACACACTTAATATCGTCACCAGTTACGGAATGCGTAGATAATGAATACCTATGTATTACATTTCGAAACCTGTTTACTAGAAAATCTTGTTACATACCACGTGTCAGCCAAGTTCGCACAACAATAATTTACTTTGAAAATAAGTTCCTGTAAAAAAAATCATTTTTGGTACAAGCTTTTATTGCCGACTGTACTTTTCTGCATACCATCATCAACTACTCAATGAGACGATTCTAACGAGCCCAAACTCGATGGGGTTGTGTCGTTTTATTGCGGAGTTCCTAAGGCCACCTTCCAGCTCCAGCATCAGATCAGCTCCATGTCATCATAATATTGCATTGTCATGCGATATACATATGCTTGCAAAATTTCAGCTTGGATAACGGGAAGTGACTGAAAAATTTATTGCAAATTTTGACGGACAACTAACATAATAGTAGATTATACACCAAGGGGATAAAGCACTGTTTTATGTCACGGGAGCGAATTGAATCCCGAACGTAACGAAGGACTCATAATTTAACTCCTGAGCGTAGCGAGGGAGTTATAAGTTAATTCCTGAGCGAAGCGAGGGAATTAAGACTGAGTCCTGAGTGCAGTGAGGGGTTCAACCGCCCAAGACTAAAACAGTCTTATCCCCGAGGTGTATACTCTACTTTTCACACCTTATGCGAGACAAAAAAACAGGCTCAGTAGATAAATAATGTTTATTTAGCAAATTAAAAGTACATAGTAACATTAGACACATAGTAGCTTTCCATTTGTCAAAATCGTTGTAGGCTTTTAGGTATTTTTCCTTTGACTTCTCTGGCAGCAGATTGTTGACAATGCCTATGGCATCTAATTTGATAAACTCAGGAGTCAAAACACTTTCATCACTCGACATTTTCAATATTATTTTTGAAATTAAATCTTCTATAGGCACCTACAAGAACTCGATTTGTTCGTCACGCGTGAACTGATGATGCATGAACGAAAAAATGAAGGCGCGCGGCGTTCCAAATTCGAAAGCACAAGCCGTGGTCCTAGATTCGAAATTCGAATTTCGAGCACCGCGCTCCTCCGGACCGGGGTTCACACGGAGGCAAACTTCATTTATTTTGTCAAATCAAGTAGGCCATGGCCTAGGACAAATTGTGTTTAGCAAAATTAAACTTTATGCATATAGTAATAAGAATTATGAAAAGTGAAATCATATTATTAACCAGCGGGTTACAATGAAATTCAGTACAACATTATAACCCGGCTAATCAAAATCAAATCAAAAAATCAAATCAAAATAATTTATTTCAGTAACTTATAAATACGTATACAAGTATCTGTGCTGGTGCCTCTTTTTAAGTATATAATATACTTGTGCTAAGAAGATCACCGCTCTTCCACATGTTGTGACTTAGGTGTAGGCATAACTTAAAATATAATGTATATAATAATGTATATAATAAGTAAACATTTTATATTATACTATGTGGTAAGTGTGTGCGCGTGTGTGTGTGTGTGTGTGTGTGTGTGTGTGTGTGTGTGTGTGTGTGTGTGTGTTTGTGTGTGTGTGTGTGTGTGGGTGTGTGTGTGTGTGTGTGTGTGTGTGTGTGTGTGTGTGTGTGTATCACATTTAATATACAGGTCTCAGAAGTAAATTTTCAATATCAAAATAGCTTTTGGTTTTTAACCATACTGTTAACTTAGATTTACACTCATGCGTGGTGGAGGAATACATATCTATGTGCTTATTTATAAGATTATACAGGTTGGCAGATTGTGCTGCTTGTTGTCTCCTTGCAAATGCAGATTTCACTGTGGGAGTGTGGATAACTTTAGTTCTTTTCCTACGTGTACTTGTTGTTTCCGGTGTATATGTGGTTGTCTTGTGTGTCTTTATGATAAGGCTAAATATATATAATTTTCTTACAGATAATAAGTCACAGAGTGTATAAAGTCATACCAAGGGATTTAATGTCTTGCTTTCGGTAGGGTTTACATGACCTATAATTCGGCATTGTCGAGCATGTGGTTTGAAAATGTACTTACATATTTACATACATACGAACAGTGCAAGTTAATATAAAGCTTGTAGTAATAACACTTGTAACAAAGTTTTAACCGACTTCAATTCAGTACTCCGCCAAGCCACATGAACATTTCCACATTTCTTTTGCAATTTACCACATGAACTGATTTCCGAGAGCGTTGAGAAAAAAAACCAAATCACTGTATGTGGGCAAAAAAAAACATCTGAATTGAGAACCTCCTCCTTTTTTTGACGTCGGTTAAAAAGGATTACACACGGTCCGGCGAAGGGTCGCGCTGCGTTTAGGCACTATTCGTAAGCGTAATGTTGCGCTACACTGGACGCGTCGCCAGACAGCTTTGGCTGACTAGATTATTTTGGTAAACTGGTAAACTGTCCGAAGAGGCATTTGATTTATTTCTGTTACAAATTTTAATATGTTTTGTCTATTCGAGCAGTCACAAATGTTCTACAAACAAGAGCCGGGCCTTTCTTCAGTTCTTTACCCAATACCTGACTACTGACTGTCAATAAATTCACGAACAAGTGAAAATAAAAGATTTTTCAAGAAACCCACAGAACACGAAACCCAACTGTTTCTTTTACAAATGTTATAGCCTAGGCACATATGTATATCACTCCCAAAGACAGGAGAGAAAGAGTAAAGTACTTAAGAGGAATCCAACGATGCTTCATACATATACCTATGTCAAAATCCATTAAGCCGTTTGGACTGATAGGAGTCAATTATTATTTTAAAACGTATTGAACCATTAAATTACTTGGCAGTATGAAGTACCTAAGTCTAATATCACGTGTCGAAAATTAAACATAAAAACTTTAAAAAGTTAAGTGACAGGAATGAGCTCTGGTTTTATTTTATTTTGCAATTATTTGTTATTTTCTCGCAATCGAAGTGAAAAGCAGTTTGTATAACTCGGGCATAAATTAGCCATTTAACCTCTCGACTTAAATATCCACCCTCGCCGGTGGCTCGGGTGGATATAAACGTCTCAGGTTAAATGGCTCGTTTTATGCGCTTGTTGTACAATCTACTATATCCACATAACTAGGTACGTAGTTACTTTAATATATAGTTAAGCTCGAAAAACATAACCTAGCTTAGCTGAGGCAGTCGAGTAAAAGCTCCCACTCCTTGCTACAACTGCATCTTTTTCGGTTGACTTAAATAATTACTTAATTGCACTGTTCGTATTAGTAGATTGTTAACCAAGGGCCGAAAGGCATCCATTTCTAATGAGATATTTTGGCGCTCGAACGAATTGAGAGCGCCAATAGTTCGAGTCAGAAATGGGTCTTTCACCAGAGTTAAACACTCTGCTTTTCATATCGAATACGAGGAAAGTTAAAAAACTGTGGTGTTTTAACAATATGTTTATTCAAAGTATAGGAAAATTTTACAATATGTTTATTCAAAGTAGGTATAGGTACAATCAATGGAAAAGTAGAGCAATTTTCGAATGTAAATGTAGTATTTTTGTCTGGAATATTCACATTAGGTATATACCAAAAATTAGCGCCATCTGAAAACAAAACAATTTTAGGTAGGACATACTTATTTGTAAATTACGTAGGTATTTGTCAAAAACTATTTTTTTACGATTTCTATAGAAATTTAGTTACATTTACAATATAATATGATTATTTTATTACCTTTGTTGCCAAATAAACACCATATCTCATTTGCAGTAAAAATATGGGACTTTTTGTTGCTTTTAAAGCCATCCAACTGCCTTTTTAGAAACTATGTCAGCTTACTGTATTTCTTTAAATTCACGTCATATTTGGTGCTTAAAGTAGTTTTAAGCATTGAATATATACTCCACACCGTTGATAGTTTTAATTTCTTCGATAAATCACTGAAATAAGTTAGCATTTCCGAGAAAGATTTAACTCTCATTGCGGACCGCCATTTTATAAAATCGGTATATCATTTCATATATCTTTCTTTTTAAATTTGCGGTAAAAGGCCTTCCACGATAGATTGGGCTTCTGTTCTGATCAAAACAGGCGTTAAGTCGGTTTCAAAATCACTAGATGAACACATTTTAATCGCGAAAATGTATTTAAATTAAATTCGTCTTACAATAAAAAAGTTCGCACTAGTTTGGCGTCCCCGCCCTTTAACTTTTTTCAAGTACTTACCTACCATAATGCACGTAAACTTTTTTTACGCGCGTTTTCGTTGAATTAATCGGTGTCTTAAATAGCATATTTTTTCTTCTTCTAAAAACGTCGCCTTCGTTTAAAGCCCTAACAGACTACCCACCGTACTTCGTGCACCGCACCCATAAATGAGAGCGAGAGAGAGATATCCATTTCTCGGTCTCATTTTCATACTATTTGTATTTATTAGTAGTATTTAGTTGAAGGTTGGCTGTATGCGTTTCTGCCTTAGCTCACATGCACAACTTTAAGATAAAAAAAAGGTTTGTGGGTGTATTCTATTTGTCACCACCTCATAGAGCCTAATATTTTAGCTAAAATAAAAGTAATGAATTTACAATATAAACTTAATTTATATTTAATAAAATAAATTCCATGAACTAGTAAGAATTAAATTATTTACCTACCTTCGTCAGTGGCGGGGTAAGTGTTGATATTTATTAGAATAAGTTCCCGCATACTGCTTATACCTAAGGCGAGGGCCAATTAGAATACACTACTTACTTTTCTGCTCTAGAGCAGAAACGTATCACTTTCAGCACACTTTTTAGATCAACAACGACCCACTTTCAGATCATGAGATATGAAAAGCCTATTTTGTCAATCATACTCGTAAGAAGTCGATGAGGCGTAGATTTTAACAGCTACGCTTGATAAACATCGAACGGGTTTTGAACTTATGGTAATTATACATCACCTTATTCTCATCTTGACTGTCATTGGCGGAAACAGACGCCAACTGCTCGCTCCTTTAGAATTATTTATGTTAATTTTCACGTATTCTAGTTCTAGTTGTTTACTACCAATGTTGGCTACATAAATCAAAAGGTTCGCAAATCGGCAAATTATTATGCATTATTCGACTCACAAGATCTTGGCAATGATCTTAGTTAATGGTGGCGAGGCAAATTAATTTCATGTGTTTCAAGACTTTCAAGCCCCTTGCACAATAAGACAATAACCGTTAATGCTACATTAAATGAGTTTGTATAAAAAATCGAAAAAATATTTGTTTTTGTTTTTTTTTCCCAAGAAATAATTAGGTATGCTAATTTGTTTCTGTGAATTTACTCTGCAATATGCCGAAGTTAACGGAAATTCCCGGGAGCAGCCTGTATATAATGGCTTTTTTTAGCATACCTATAGGTAGGTACCTAGTCTTATGAATTACAAGATAATCGACATCTAGATTACTAATCTTACTATGCTATTTTTAAACAAATCTGCCTTTGTTATACGGTAAGTACCTACTTACTTACAATATATGAGAACAATGCAAAGGTCTTTTAAATTGTTAACAAATTATTTTTGTGTAATTAAATACATGTTATTGTATTAAGGGCAGATGTCAAAGGTGCGTAAGCGATGTAAAGTACATATGTACTGACTATTCATTAATAACTATATAATTATCATTGTCACACTATAGAGGTAAGTATATTAGGTACAGACAGCATCAAAAGTAACTACGCTATCGAAGAGTTCTTATTCCCTTTTGATAAAAACTTATGACGTCTTCGTTTGTGTAAGTAGCTACTTTTGATGCTGACTTCGTAATGAGATGTTTCTACTATAATTTGCGCTGTGTCCATAACAGTCGTAGACACTTTAGATACTTCTCTTAAATCAGGTAAAAGAAATCCGTCCAGCTATTGTCCCTCGAGAAAGGCCTCAAGATTGCTAATTAAATTTAGTGCAGCCGTATTATAATCCAAACAAGAGCTACGACTTTTTTAAAATCTGTTTTCTGAGCTCGCGTCGCCTTAAGTTAACACCTGACGCTATCACTTGGCTCGGGACCCTGAGGGCCTACGCTAGCTGACGCGGGTGCACGGAGCGGGCGCACGCCTGCGGGTACCCGCTCTATGCACCCGCCGCGGGTTAGTTAGCGCTGCTAATACTATTTTTCAATAGGCGTCCACCCGCTCCGTGCAAACAGCGTCAGCTAGCGTAGGCCCTGAATGTGGACTTATAATTTTTATTGCATGAAACGTTTATGTATACACGCCATACGATTAAATAAATAAATTAAAACATGATTTCTTATAAGTTATAATTTCCCCTATAGAAAAAAAAAGTTGAGTCTTTATTTTCTTTTTTCAATCAGCGCTGCGAAATAGGTATCACCATTTCGTGGCACAAAGCTGAGTGGCGGGCGGCCATTTTAGCATGTAATTATTATGTATGTAATATTTTGTCTTTTATTTCTACAATGTGCTAAATAAACGTGTTTTCTTTCTTCTTTGAGCCTATTCAAAGAATACATTATTTACGACACTATCAAGTTTATATTATGGTAGGTATTTTACCTCTTCGAAAATCTCCATATTTCACTAAGTTAGATATTTTACCTATATATAAATCTTTTGTGAGTCTCAGACGTAAATATTAAAATACCTATTATAATACGGGTCACTTACGTGTTTGAGGTCAAATATCGCTCGACATGTCTCGAACCAATACGTGGTCTTTAGGCCTCTCACAGACTGGCGCGGCCTAGCCGCGGCGGTCAATAGAAAACTTGTCATTAGGTGCGTCCACACCAAACGCACGCTCACCCGACCGGCTCGCCCGAGCCCTCCGCACGCTCACCCGAGCCGCTCAGGCGAGCGTGCGGAGGGCTCGGGCGAGCCGCTCGGGTGAGCGTGCGTTTGGTGTGGACGCACACCGCGCGGCATGTCCGAGCCAAATGCGCTCCGCCGAATTTACCTACGGGCTTTTAGTTGACGCCGCGATTCGTAGTAGGTAACAGCGTAGGTTGAGGTCTAGTTTCGTTAGGCGTGACGAGTACGGTGAGGCGCATTAGCGCGTAAAGAATAGGTAACAGCTGTGAACAGGGGGGGGGGGGGGGGGGCTAAGCCGACTGAAATCTAGATCCGCCAGTGGCGGGGCTGGTATTGTCGAGGAGCGACTGGTCGGCCGTACCTACTAGTCCTACTACGTACATGCATGCCTATTTACCTGATGTATATATATATACTACTAGCGACCCGCGATATATACTACATGCATGTATTACACATATAAACCTTCCTCTTGAATCAACAAAAACCACATCAAAATCCGTTGCGTAATTTTAAAGATCTAAGCATACATAGGGACATACAGACTTTGTTTTATACTATGTAGTACTAGTATAGTATGTATGTACCAGTGTGTAACCACCATACGATAAATAAATAAATAAGTACATTGCCCGTAGCATGGCGCCGCGGCCCCTTTGATTTCGCCCAAAAAGCCGACAACGCTCGGGTGAGCGTGCGGCCACACAAAACAACCGTCCACACCGCGGCTCAGGCGCGCCGTTGCTCGCCGATCGCCGTCCACACTTAGCGCGCACGCTAGGGCGAGCCGCGCTCGGGTGAGCGTGCGTTTGGTGTGGCCGCACCTATTAGCTGTCAAATTTACTATTGTCCACCACCGCAGGCTGCGCCAGTGTGTTTCAGGCCTTAAGGTGCCGTAGGTTCAGCGAAGTTAAGTGAACAGAGTTTTTGAAACAATATAATGCGTCTGTTTATAATAATATGGTTTCAAAACAAATACGAATAGTAATCTTGAGGCTTTTCTGCAGGGAGATCAGTGATTCAAAACATGATTAATCAATTTTCGCTCGATAGAAAAAAATTACGAACATATGTCTAAAGTACACTTGAAACATTCGTAACAAATTATGCACAACAGCTAAACATATTAAAATTGGTTCTAAAAATCGGCAATATCATGTTTGAGGGAACTTGGTGAATTATTATAAGTACTAGCTTTTGCCCGCGACTTCGTCCGCGCGGAACTCATTTATATCGTAACTTTCTCCCCCCTTTTCACCCCCTTAGGTGATGAATCTCCAGATAAAACTATCTTTAGTAAGGACTCTTTGGGAAGGCCCCGGAATTCAAAGTATTTCTATACCAAATTTCATCTCAATCGGTTAAGCGGTTTAAGCATGAAAAGGTAACAGACAGACAGAGTTACTTTCGCATTTGTAATATTAGTATGGATTGTATGAAGGAAATGGTATCGATGCATGTAGGATTTTTTCAGTAATATTTTGCATATTTTCATATCACACGGCCGTAAGGACCTTTTCTATTGACTATATCACTTGTAATTTAAACATTTTATATGTTACATCTAATAGTTTTCAAAATAGCCATGATCAAACGTCTTTTTTACCCCGTTTTAGAAAACATCTTTAAAACTAAGGCCGCCATAAGGTACCTTTACCCTTGGAACGTCAATTTACTTATGTAATGTTAATGTTCCTATTCCCCAGGACTCCCAACTACCGCTATACCGTAAATGGGTTCCATCCAAATTTTCTTAGGGGATGATTTCTGGAATAGAAACTATTATATGTCCTTTTCCAGGACTCAAACTATCTTTCAACCAAATTTTATCAAAATGTGTCACAAACAAATTTCCACCCCCAATTACACCCCCTTAGGGGATGATTTTCGGGATAAAACTATCCTATGTCCTTCCTTATCTATCGCTTTACCGTAAATGGGTTCAATCCAAATGTTCATCCACCATTTCTCACCCCCTTAGGGGATGATTTCCTCCTTTTATGTGTTCCGGAATAAAAAAAATTATATGTTCTTTCCTAGGACTCTACCTCTCTCTATACCAAATTTCATCTAAATGGGTTATATCCAAATCTTCAACCCTCATTTCACCACCTCAGGAAATGATTTTTCGGGATAAAAACTATGCATAGTCCTTCCCTAGGACTCCTTCTATCTATTTACCAAATTTCATCTAAATGGATTTTATCCAAATTTTCACCCCCTATTTTATCCCTGAGAGGATGATTTTTGGGATTAAAACTATCCGTTGTCATATTCCGGGACTCAAACTATTTTTCAACTAAATTTCATCAAAATGGGTCACAAACAAATTTTCACCCCCAATTACACCCCCTTATGGGATGATTTTCAGGAGTAAACTATCCTATGTCCTTCCCCAAGACTCCAACTTGCTATACCATAAATGGGTTCCATCCAAATTTTCATACCCCATTTCACCCCCTTAGGAGATGATTTCTGGACTTAAATTATGTTAAGTCCTTCCCCAGGACTCTTGAACTATCTCCATACCAAATTTCATCTAAATCGGTACGATCCAAATTTTCACCCCTCATTTCACCCCCTCAGGAGATGATTTTTCAGGATGAAAACTATGCATTGTCCTTCCCTGGGACTCCTTCTATCTCTATACCAAATTTTAACTAAATGGGATTTATACACATTTTCATCCCTGTTTCATCTCCTTGGGGGATGATTTTCGGGATTCAAACTATCCATTGTCATTCTCCGGGACTCAAACTATATCTATACCAAATTTGGTCTAAACGGAGTCCATCCAAAATTTCACCCCCCATTTCACCCCCTCAGGGAAAGATTTTCGGAATAAAAACTATCCACTGTCCTTCCCCAGAACTTAAACTACCTCTTAGCCAAATTTCATCAAAATGGGTTACATCCAATTTTTAACCCCCCCATTTTACCCCCTAAAAGGAAGATTTTCGGGATGAAACCTATTCTTTAACCTTTTCCGGGACTCAAACTAATCATATACCAAATTTCATCTAAATCGGTGCAGCGGTTTAAGTAGCTCCATACAAATTTCCACCCCCCATTTCATCCCCTTAGGGGTTGATTTCCAGGATAAAAACTACCCTAAGTTCTTCCCTAGGACACAAACTATATTTATGCCAAATTTCATCTTAATCGGTTCAGCCGTTTTCACGTGATGCGCGGTCACATAAACATACAAACAGATAAACAGACAAACAGATAAACAGACAAACAGACAAAAATTCTAAAAACTGTTGGAACGTGTTCTGTTATCGATTCTAAGTATCCCTAGCCAATTTTTTTTCGAATATCTTCCATGTACAGACTTTCGACCCTCTTCAGCTTTATTATATGTATAGATGTACATAATGTAATTTTAACTATACCTCTCTAAAACTAAACTACTTATACAAGTACTTTTTTTATTTATTTAAATAGAAATAGAAATAGAAATATTTATTCGACAAAAACATGATACACTAGGATACAAAGTCATTATTTAAACGTCAAATTTAAACGCACAAAAAATTTAAATTCAAAAATATGATATCCGCGCTTCTGTACGGCCCAATAATTGGCGTCCACTATATCTCTGTCTCTTTTTAACTTATGCTAAAAGAGAGAGAGAAAGATAGATGGACGCGTATTATCGGGCCGTACATTAACCGGCACCCTCAAATCAATCAAACACGTGAGTGACCCGCTTCATAATATTTTAATATAGTATATATATATTTTTTGTTGAGGAAGTGTTATTATTCCATAGAGGAATTCTGTAATCGGGGCCGGGATTAATGATTTGCTACTATTATGTTTATTAGGAACCTACTGACATTAATTTACTGCAATTATTATTTGACATACTTAGTTAAGTTTAAATTATTAATAGACTAAGTATTTTTGTTTATATTTTACGATTGACATACTAGTAGTTAACTTTAAATTATTTTGAAAACATAATCAGTGCTTGCAAATTAATATTTATAATTTATTGTAATTTTTTTGTTTCTATTTTTAGGATTGACATGTAATTTCAGACACAATGTATATTGTTAAAATGAATAAATATATGAATATGAATACCTATTGAATAATAAGTTAGGCACTAAATCCGGGAAACGGCTTTTTGAGTCACATTTTGATAAATGCTTAACATAAACTATGAAGCGGGTCGGTCACTCACGTTTTTGATTTGAGGTCAGATCCTCCTCATGTTTACATTAAATCAGGTAAAAATACCTATCTGAAAATTTTATTATTCACTAATCTACGTGATATTTTCCAATCCACGCCCTTAAGAGATTCTTGTTGAGATACTAGGTACTTTAGCTAAATATATATGTACTTAGCGTAGAATATATAGTTAGGAATGGGGTGTCTCTTCGTGGATTGAACTTGTATTTAATGATTTTTACTACGCGGCCGCGGTCATTGTGTTGTGAAGTGAACTTATATACAGTCACGGACTTTAATTGTTGGGCCAGTTAGAGCTCACATTATACTGGACACTTGAATGAATGAATGATATTTATTCAGGTAACACAACATAAGTAACACAAGACAAAATACATTAACAAATACATCGAAGACGTAGATCGGGATGTGAACCTGAAATGGCCTCCACTCAGCAATGCAGTTGGCACGGCTAGCGTGATCAACGGCGCTGGTTTTCTGTGGAGCCAGCGGGGTGTGCGGGACAGCGTACTGTGCGACTTGTGTCAGATGATACAATTATGTTTTTAATATAATTATAAATATATATACATGTTACAACGATAAAAGTATCTATATTATACATATAATTTTATTATTTAGCGGTTAACTAAATTGGGGCTAATACTTTTCGGAATTGGAACTAATAATGGTGTTACGGATATCCTACCCTCAGGCAACAATACCTTGTTGAGCCATTAAGTGTCTTTTCAGTTTGGATTTGAACCCTCACAGTTATGCTCTCCTTGATTGGTGGTGGAATGTTATTCCAGCATTTCGTGGCAGCATAACGAAAGCTGCCACGAAATGCAGCGGTTCTGTGCCATGTGCAATCCAGACGTGGGATACGCCTGGCTCGCCACGGGTAGAATATCAACTTACTATGCAAATACGCGGGTTTCTTAGTGTGGAAGATACCAAATAATAACGTGGCGAAGTGAAGTGTACGTCGAGCACTCATATTTAAAAGTTTGTTAGTATTGAGCATCGATTTAAAATACCCTAGATACACTAACAACGCCTCAAACGTGGCTTGAATCAATTGTGCTAAAATCGCGTTTTAGCACAATTGCGCTCGCAGTCGTGCGCCGGTCACCGTCAGATCACCATGCCGTAGTGCTCCTTGAAAAAGTGCAAAAATAATACTTCAAATAGCTTAAAAAAGGATGGGGTTTCGTATTTTCGGTAAGTATTAATTCAAGGTTTCATAATGTAATGGATTTAAGGCTAAATTTAGCTTTTAACTAAGTAAAAACATAATTTTTCTAAAATAGTTTGAATAAATCGCTTACTCGGTTGTCCCTTTCCCGCGCGTGTGGCAATTCACGTGTTAAAAGAGTCGAAAGATTCATAAAGTAGAACAGAGTTAAATAGTGAATATATAGAGCCGCCTGTTTAGTTTTTTAAGGTAATTTTGTTGCCTACATCTTTGGCGGTATGTTTCTAAGGAATTAAAATCAATAAAATGTTTTTTAACTAGGTACCCAGACCAAAGCGAAAAAAATAATTAAAATATGACCTATACGTCTACTGATATTTCTCAAACATTGTTTTTTACACGGCTTGTATTAAGTTGCAATGTAAGTAGGTATGTTATGTACGTAAGTATCATTGTATCTATGAATGTATGTTTGTTCGGGTGACGCTATGACGCTATTTAAAAATACAGATGCTCATACAAGTGATCAATTTCACCATATTTATGAACTGACAAAAGCAGCAGTTCAGAAATATGTTGATGTGCGTCTGCATTATATATGTAAAAAAGAAAATATTTAAAAAAAAATTACTTCAAAACGACAAGTATACAATAAATTAAACTTGTTTCAGGGTACATAAAATATATGTTTGAATAATAAGTTTATTGTTTTATTTTTCTCTCCACTCTCCCCTCTTACTCCAAAACGACTGGCCTAAAATTATCAATGTTCGTTTATTTTCTTAATAAATAAAATAAAAATAAAATATCTTTATTTCAGAACATTCCATTCCATACAATACAATACAATATAATATAGGTACATTCAGATTATTTATCTAAAACAGTGCTACTTTAATTCATATTATAATTATAAAAATGTCAACAGAAGTGCAGATGTGAAAATGTCAAGGTTTCTTATTTACTACTGATTTCAAGAAAAACGTCAACAGAGCAATAGGTACATAATATGTGAAAATGTCAAGAGAATGTCTAGGTAGGTATCTTAATTAATAATTTTAACCCAGGTACTCAGGATGGAACCGTCTGATCTATCAGCGATGACCTTCAGTATCCCGTTGTCGCTGCGTCGGATGCGGCTTAAATTACTACAAAACTATTTATTTTATATTTATAGAAAAAATATATTTGAGATTTAATATTGTCACACGATATAGTTTACAAGATTTTTATTTTATTTTTAACTTAACCGCCCAAAAGTGACCGCAATATTTAGAATTGATATATGGTAAACACCCGTCTTTGGATAACTCACATATGTTTACCAAATCTCAATTCAATCGGTCCGGTAGTTTCGGAGCGAATTGTCTATGACAGACGGACAGACAGACAAAGGCGTAATCCTATACAGATTCCGTTTTTTGGTTTTAAGGTACGGAACCCTAAAAATAGTGAAACTAGCGTCACACCAATTTTATAAACTGTACAATATGTACATGAAAAAAATTTTGTTTACGACTCCACTTACTCTGTTCCTACAAGACGCGAAGCTACGATACCCACGCAGCGTAAACAGAATTACACTTAATTCTGTTTGACTTAAGGTGTACATTCGTACACCTACGGCCGACGGTCGTTAAATTTTACGACTTGCGCGATTATTGCATTTTGTAATGTCACAACCACCTATCGCGTGCATTACAAATAATACCTTAGGTGTAGGGAATAAAGTTGTATTTAATTTTTATTAATATGGTCGTAGTATATTACACGTTTTTGATGTGTCTACTATACGCGCATACTTATAACTAAGCGAGTCGAACACTTTTTCGGCGTGAATTTGTAGGTGACGGTGTATCTAGGGTATTTTAAATCGATGGTATTGAGATACGGTGTGATATGGGATCGTGGCGGTATTGGGAAGCAAAAGCGCACTTCAAAGCTAACTATGAAAACCAAAATTAGTTGACACCTAAATGGCTCAGCTACTAATTAATTATACAGACAGTTATTAACTTTATTAGTTATTGCTAGGTAGAAAATAAGTGCATTTTCTTGTACAGTCGAGTTCACAAACATCTTTACAAGCCAACCTCCCGAAAATATGTTTACTCGACCTTATTGTCAGACAGATAAGGTCGAGTAAACATATTTTTGAGAGGTTGGCTTGTAAAGATGTTTGTGAACTCGACAGTAGGTACATACCTACTAGTGGCGCCCATACAATCCAATTTCCATTTCTTTTTAGGCAAGCCTAATGTTACATACCTACTCTAAACTCTTTCATAACTTTATTTGTTCCGGGTTGCCCATCGAAAATTTTCACGCGCTGCCACTGGCAGTGGCAGAGCGCCCATACAAGCTGATTCTCACCGGCTTGCGTATAATTTCTCTATTACCAAACTCGTAAATCATCAAAAAACAGCCCTTTTTTCTCCGGGTTGTCCAGTGAAAGTTCTCACGCGCCGCCACTGTCGGTAGGTATATTGCAATCGAATTGATTGTATAGGTAATGTGTTCAATATTTGCTCGCCTAATATACAGACTACAGACAGGCTGAATACATAAGACCAGAGTTCACATCCAGTGTAAACTGTAGGTACCTATTCTTAGCAAATAAGCTAGGTAAGTATTTTAAATATGAATTTGAATTTCCGAAAACAACAAATGTATAAATTACTCGTTTTTTTTATTGTTTGCTTGTTGACACGAGCACCGGGTATCAATATTCATCAACATCGCTAAATCTTAACGTTTACGTAAGTACCTAACAAAATAACAATTGTAAGCAGTCAATTGTCTTCGCAAAGAAGGTATTTAATTCAACGACAGCCTTAACCAGGTCAAGGGGCTTGCAGTGGGTGGAGCGCGTCGCGTTAGATACCTAGCGCTCGCGAAACCTCGAGGAGCCAGTCAGTCGTAGGCCGGCGCCGCTCAAGTGAGCACATGTGCGTCGTGCCGTGACGTGACCCGCCGCCGCCGCCGCCGACTTGAACGCGACGAACCGCGCGTACTTGTACTATTAGCCTAATGGTCACAGAATAAGTACCTAATAGTATTAGGTACTTATTCTGTGACCAGCAGGTACTTAAATAATAAAATAACAATTGTAAGCAGTCAGTTGTTTGCGCAATGCATTTATTTTCCTAGTCCAGGCTACAAAAGTACAGTATCAGTGACAGTGAACTATGCCTAGGTAAGCGTTAGCGTGACCACAGAATAAGTAATAAATAGTACTACGTACCTACAGAAGGTTCTCTGTTAACAAATTCCCTGTTTAGGTACGCCAAACGTGCCTAAATGTGGCCACCCCTTTCTATCGCATGCAACGCGCTGCGACCCGTGCGAGCGTCCCGTCCCAACGCGTGGCAACTACTAATGGGCCGCCAATTTGGCGGCCGCCGGCATGTACTTGTAGCGGCGCGACGGAATCACAGAGTGAACCGCCCCTGGCGTGACTTACATACAGTTCAGGTAGGTACTTCCAACGGGCCCGAGATATGTCACCAATAGGTAGTGAAAATTATTACGAATGAATGAGTTTAAATCCGACGTAGGTAAGTCATTATTTAAGTATATAGGTACCTGTTTGTAGGTACTGCTTGTATTCCAATATTGTGATCGTTATGTAAAATATACCTACTGTAAATGATTACGGGTCACTGACAAAATGCCATGTTGACAAAAGTGTTGAATCTGTGGTTTAAACTTAACCAAAAACACGTTAAACCTGATGTTGTTTTTCAGTTTTGTTATATTATGTTAAGGAAATACTGAGGAGTGGTATTAGCATTGAACCATTTTGAACTATGGCTCATTTCTTAAAGCGCAATAGTTATTTGTGTCACAAGGGAGCAAAATTGTATATTTACGGCGTGGGCGATGTATTGAATCCTGAACGTAACGAGAGATCCCTATATAACGTAGGATCCTGAGCGTAGTGAGGGATTCAAGTGTTAACGCCCAAGACGAAGATAGTTTTGTTCCTGAGTGATACAAGCAACTTTTCACACCAACTATGAAAAAAAAACAAAAAAAAAAGTAAAAAAAAAAATTGTTAGGTAATGAATAAATTTAAAAAGCGGCCAAGTGCGAGTCGGATTCGCACATGAAGGGTTCCGTTAAATAAATTGCTTTTTACGATTTATGACGTATTAAAAAAAACTACTCACTAGATCTCATTCAAACCAATTTTCGTTGAAAATATTTTTTTTAGATTTATCATTCTCTTATTTTAGAAGGTGAAGAAGGGGGGGGGGGGGGGGGCACACACATTTTACCACTTTGGAAGTGTCTCTCGCGTAAACTATTCAGTTTAGAAAAAAATAATGTTAGAAACCTCAATATTATTTTGTCAGGCCAAATGGGGTTCCAGTCCAGAAAGGTAATTAATTACTTCAAACGGTTACAAGCCTTACGGAAAATGGTTTTTCACGAGTATTTTAATAGGACTACCAATGTCAATAGCTTCGCTGGATGTCAAGACGAGGATAGTGCCTTGCTGGGCATAGGCCTCCTAGGGAATAGGCACTAGTTCCCAAGTTCCCACGCTGCTGGCCCAATGCTGGCTGGTTTCACCTTTCAATTAATAAATAATAATAAATATTTGCGGACAATCTTACACAAATCGACCTAGTCCCAAACCAAGCAAAGCTTGTACTATGGGTACTAGACGAAGATAAACATACTTATATAGATAAATAAATACTTAAATACATAGAAAACATCCATGACTCAGGAACAAATATTCGTGCTCAGCACACAAATAAATGCCCTTACCGGGATTCGAACCCAGGACCTCTTGCTTCGTAGGCAGGGTCACTACCAACTAGGCTAAAGCGGTCGTTAGATAAATAAATACTTAAAAACATAGAAAACATCCATGGCTCAGGAACAAATATTCGTGCTCATCACACAAATAAAATGCCCTTACCGGGATTCGAACCCGGGACCTCTTGCTTCGTAGGCAGGGTCACTACCAACTAGGCTAAAGGTCGTCAGAATTTCTTCGCATACCTAAATTATTATAAAACAAAGTCGTTTCCCGCTGTCTGTCTGTCTGTCTCTATGTATGCTTAGATCTTTAAAACTACGCAACGGATTTTGATGCGGTTTTTTTAAATAGATAGAGTGATTCAAGAGGAAGGTTTATATGTATAATACATGCATCTATTAATTTTATTATCCATATAAACCCGTGCGAAGCCAGGGCGGGTCACTAGTTTAAAATAAAAGGGAAAATGTAGGTAATTGAAGACTACGCCTCACATATTAAAATAGCAAACTAACATTGTTATGTGCTTTGCTAAGACTAAAATGACAAATACGAGTATGAAGTATTTACTTCACACTTGTTTGGATTGGGGATGAGTATTGTCGCGCCCCTGTCGCACCACAAATAGTAGCTGACAGATTTAACTAATCGTCTTTACTGGGAAGGGATGAGATATCCCTGTATTCACTATGGGACACACGCACATTAAACAACAGGGCTCCTAATATTATAAATATTGGGGAACAATCTTATACAAATTGAGCTAACCCCGTGATAAGCTCAATAAGGATAATATTATTGGGTACTAGATAATAATATATATGAGATATACTAATACTTTAGGGAACATCCAAGGCTCATTAACAAAATATTCATGTTTATATTTGCCCTTACACGGATTTCAATTAAGTTTTATAGGCAGGATACAATTTTAATCAACCGAGACAACCTAGTAAGTCTAAAATGCTTGAACAAATAACATAAATTTTATGATTAAATGCATATTTTAATCATGAGTCTCTCTCTTACTCAGTATTCAGAGATAAGCAAGCTTTATAGCAGCCTTTAGACCTGGCTAATTGCAATGTATTAAAGGGGAGGGGAGATAAACTATTTTACTGTCATCTGATCAGTGAGTGTGCACTAAACACTGCATTTAGCCAGGTCTGAACTGAACTCCTATATCTTCTATATATATAAACTAAGTCAGGTTAGTTACACCATATGCAAATCAAAAAAAGCTAAACCGATTTTTATAATGTTTGATTTGTCTCCACTCTGAATAGCAGAATAACTATTAAAACATGAAAAATATGACGAAAAACAATTGTGTAGGTAAAAAATGACTTACTCATACATTTTGTATCATGATACGAAGTTCGCAGGGTCAGCTAGTAGATTAATAAAGAAAACCAGATGCATGAGACAGTTATAAACTTTACTTCTTATAATATAAAACTCTTGAGACTACCCAGTCCCAATTCTTCTCGGAATGGTGTATTACAATAACTTACAAATTAAAACGCATCGAGTTTATTATACATAGATCCCAACCCACAACAACAGAAATAGAATCCCGAAACCAGAGAATAAGGCCGCTACAAGAGACAGCAGGAGCTCCTTGAACAAGTCCCGGTTGTTTTTGGAGCTGGTGACTTCGTACACGAAGAACCACGCCGTGAAGAAGATGCCGATGCCCAACAGTAGCATCGTCAGGTGCGGGAATATCGCCGGGTTGATGGGCGATGCATAGCGCACCATGGACTCGATTTCCAACTGTGAACAAACATTAATGCTAAGTTTTATACTTTCATTCTGATAACTTATCCGAAAAGCTGAGAGAAGATACACTTACAGTCATTTTAATTTGGATTTCAGATAAAATAAAATACACGAAGCACGAACGTAAATTGACAATCGCCGGCCAAAGGAAACGTCAGCGTTTACAGTACGTTCCATTACTTGCAGCATGTCGTAAATTGAAAATAAGTAAAGATATTCACATAATTACTGTCCCTGTTATTGTATCCACCGGAATAGCGAAAACCATTTTTCAATCATGGTTTTGTATATTACCCTTGTTTTGGTATTATCAGAAAGTTGTATGCGCGTTAGGTAATATCAATTTAATACAATGATGCGTAGAACTAAACGGTACATGTATGAAGTGCGTTCATAAACGGCAGTAAATTTCTTACTATTTTAGAGCAGTTAACGAATAATTTATGTAGTAGTACTTTTCTATTCCAACTTGTTTTTCTAAAGAAGAAATAGCCCCTAGCAAAATAGGAACTTATCACTTTATGCTAGAGTGAAAAATATTTTTCAGAGCTTTCCTGAAAACCGAACGTATCCTATGACCTATTTGACAGTTATTGACTGACTGACACTACTGACAGCAGTGACAGCTGATTTCGCTGTTTATCTCCTTCATGTTTCTATTGTATTTTTTACAATAACTTATTCAACCATCAAAATGATAACTTAATTCAATGCGCTTAACAATGTCGTCTCAATGTTTCATCATGAACGTGGACCAGGGGGCGCAGGCCCACACGAGTGATGCCAAGCCAGCAGTGAAGGACAAGCTTATGTCGTATGAAGAGAAATCTGTGGGCTCCACAGCCTTCTTCAAATGCGAGGCGTGTCCGTACATGGCACTTGCTGAGGACGATATCAAGTTCCACCTGTTCACGGCTCACCCAGAGCTTGCTAAGAGCAATGGTCTCGCAGATAACATCCAGATCAACTGCCCAGGCTGTACGAGCATATTCGACGCGGAAGAGACTTTAAGGAACCACCTGCGCAACCACCACAAAATGGGGATCAAAGACGTGAAGAAAATGGTCAAGAGTTTGATCCAACTAGCTCTCAAAAATGCCAAATTAAAGAAAGAAGGCAACACAACCCCTCCTGTGCCTCAAGCTGACATTAAAATCCCGCAGGTTATTGAAATAGTCCCTGATATTGTTAATGCGAATAATGAATCTCTGCCTAAAGGTGTTGCTTTTATATCTGTGGATGAGTTACAGAAGATGAGTACTCCGAATTTCGAAAAGGTTGATCCAAAGGAGATTATTCAGGAGGCTAGCATTAATATTGTGTATACAAATCCGGTCACAACTCAATATGTGAATGTGACGAATGCAGTCACACCAGTGACAACCTGCAATGTATTGCAAGTGTCTAGCGTCACCCCAGACCTAATCTCATCCATTCAGCATAGAAAAAACATAGACAACCCTATTACTTCCATAGACAACATGAAGCTTCCGGTAAACAGGCTCGGCAGACCTGCAAAAAGAAACTACAAACCTCATAATACATCACAAACTGAACATACAAATGATAACATGGAGGACAAAAAAGATCCAGAATCTAGAATTGATTTGGAAAAGCGAATGTGTATGGTTAACAATTGCAGATTTCAATTGAAAAGTGAGGAAAAGTTGGCATATCATAGGAAATGCCATCTTAAAAATAAATTTCAATGTCCGGAATGTGCGATGGTGTTTGTGGATATTGAGGCGGTGCACTCACACTTGTGGAAGATGCATGAGATTGACATGGAGATGCCCACTTGTCAGATTTGCGGGTTTAAGACTTACAAGCGGAGCAGGTATAATCAGCATATGAAGTGCCATGGGGATGTGAAGGCTTACGCATGTAAGTTTCGTATAAGTTTATTTATTGAATATATTAGTGTGTCATGCATCTATACTATATTATAAAGTGGAACAGTCTGTGAGGTGTCTGATGGGAGTTTATGTGAGCAAAAGCTAGTAAAGATTCAAGTAGGGTTGGGTTCCTAAGTTCCCATACCAAAGTCTTTACTAATTTAGTGTTCTTGTATATTGTCTCTGAGGATCCAAAATGTAATAATCAAAGAAAGTCTGGGTGCAACCTCCTCCCCTGGTCTACAGAGGGCAGGCTATAGTGGGTTTGAATACCAAAATAGCAGTTTCAATAGAGGGCATAAAAACCCTTTATACATTATGTATCCCATAGATTTAGTCATGCCAAAATGAAAGAGTTACTAAAATTTGATCTGACATCAGTTCTTTATTTTTTTTTTATTTATTTATATATATAATTATTTCACAATACAGACAAAACCCAGCAGGGTTTAACTGCCACTGCATTCACTCAATTAATATTTAGTTTATACATAGGATAACAAGCTTATAAAAATAAAGCGCAAATGGCGATTGCCTACACAAAATGCGACATTATGACGTGATCTCTACAAAATGGGGAATGGATGAAAATTTTAGAAGTGGCTGATTTTTTTTTGGTGTTAGGAATAACCTTCCTAAACACCAGAAAAAATTGCATACTTTTCAGGTGCGTCAAAATTTTTTGAAAAATACAAACAGTTTCCTTACTTACATTTTGGATTTAGGACGGCGAAAGAGACATTTTCCTTGATTTGTCTCATATTACAAAAAATATCTTAAAAATCCGTGGTAAACTGACACTGGCAATGATATTGACAGCTGCAGCAGCTATATTTGTCATTGCCAGGGTCAGATATTCAAAATATTTTTTGTAATATGAGATGAAATAAAGAAAGTTTCTCATTCGCCGTCTTATACCCAAAACTTAAGTGAGGAAACTGTTTATATTTTTCAAAAAAATTTGACGCACCTGAAAAGTCTGCAATTTTTTTCTGGTGTTTAGGAAGGTTATTCCTAACACCAAAAAAAAAATCAGGCACTTCTAAAATTTTCATCCATTCCCCATTGTGCCCTAGTGAAACTACTATATATTTTGACAGCAATTTTTGTCCATTGATATACTTCTTTTTAACCCCCGACGGAAAAAGAGGGATGTTATAAGTTTGACGTGTCTGTGTGTCTGTCTGTGCGTGTCTGTGTGTGTGTGTGTGTGTGTCTGTCTGTGGCATCGTAGCTCCTAAACGAATGGACCGATTTGAATGCGGTTTTTTTGTCCGAAAGCTGACGTGATCGAGATGGTTCTTAGCTACGTTTCAACAAAATCCGTTTTTGCGATATTGAACTTTGAAATGAAATACAAAGATAGCAACACTCTCTGGAACGACTTCCACATGTTTTGCCTAAAAACCGCCAAAACAACTTTAGGCGTCACCAAAGGAAAATTAAGGATTAATAAGGATCCGTCCTGGTGGGATGAGAATGTAAAGTCTCATTTAAAGGAAAAGAAAAAATCTTTCAAGAAATGGCAAGAAACTAAAATGGATAACGATCGTCTACAATATAACGTAATTAAAAAGAGCGCTAAGAAATGTGTCGCAGTAACAAGAGCTCTATCGAACGATCACTTTTACAAACAATTAGAGGACGCAAAAACTGACGAAGATATTTTTAAACTGGCAAAATGTAGACATAACCAAACAAAAGATATTAAACATAACAAATACATTAAAGATTCATCCGGCAAATTATTAACCACAGATAAAGAAATCTCCAAAAGGTGGCAAGAATACTATCAAACACTTCTTAACGAGGAGTTTCCGCAGGAGCCGATAACGATGTTGCCATGCACGGAAGGACCGGCTGACGCAATTCTACCACAGGAAGTTAAAGCGGCCATTCAAAAAAATTAAAAATAAGAAAGCAGCCGGACCTGATGAGCTTACAGCTGAGTTGTGGAAAAGTTTAGGTGATACCGGAGTAGCATGGCTCACAAAACTGTTTAACGTAATCCTCAAAAGCACAAAAATACCAGATATGTGGAGATTAAGCAATATGACACCTTTCTACAAAAATAAAGGTGATGTCGCGGACTGCGGAAACTATAGAGGAATAAAACTAACATCCCATACCCTTAAAATCTGGGAATGTGTCCTCGTAAAGAGATTAACAAAAATAACTAAAATCACACCGAACCAGTGCGGGTTCACCAGCGGCGTAAGTACTACGGACGCTATTCACTCAGTAAAAATACTAATGGAAAAGTACAAGTCTCGCAAACATGACCTCCATCTAATATTCATCGACCTTGAAAAGGCGTTCGACCGCGTCCCGAGAGAGCTTATCTGGCAAGCATTGAGAGCACATCTGGTACAAGAGCAATATATAGAGCTACTCAAAGATCTATACCACGATGTAACCACAAGAGTGGTGAGCCCAGCAGGAACAAGTGAACCATTCGAGGTCAAAGTAGGTGTTCATCAGGGCTCAACTCTGAGCCCTCTTCTGTTCAATCTGGTAATGGACTTTATTACTGCAGACATACAAAAACCAGCTCCGTGGTCAATACTGTACGCCGATGACGTGGTTCTTATAGCCGAATCGTTGGCAGAAGTGCAATCAGACTTGACATCATGGCAGGAGTCACTGGAGCGAAGAGGGTTAAGAATCAACAGACAAAAGACCGAGTACATGTATTGTAATTTTTCCGGAAGCAACCTGGACGTCATCCATTGAAAACAGATGTCTTAACAGAGTTGAAGAGTTTAAGTACCTTGGATCCATCGTAGCGCCTAGGGCCTGTGTAGAGAAAGACATACAAAACCGAATCCAAACAGCTTGGTTGAAATGGAGATCTCTGTCTGGCATCCTATGTGATTCTCGCATGCCGGTCAAAATCAAAGGCAATGTGTATAAAAGAGCAGTAAGACCAGCTCTACTTTACGGCTCAGAGTGCTGGCCCATGAGAAAAGCAGATACACAGAAGATGCACGTCACAGAGATGAAGATGCTACGGTGGTCGGGCGGAGTAACTAGAATGGATAAAATAAGAAATGAATATATCCGTGGCACTCTTAAAGTTGCCCCGATACACGAAAAACTGCGAGAGAATCGCCTACGCTGGTACGGACACGTAATGAGACGAGACGATGACCATATGACCAAAAGAGTTCTAAATATAGAAGAAAAGAAGAGGGGCCGCGGACGACCACAAATGACCTGGCTACAAACAATAGACAATGACATGAGAGATACTGACACACACAAAGAGACAACCTACAATCGCACGATGTGGCGCAAGAATACTAGGAGGGCTGACCCCAAGGTTATAGGTTGTACGCGGGCTGGGTTTCCGCAACTCGACGTCATAAATGCGCCTATTTTGCGTAGGGGTTTTGGCACTACTGTTATTCGTGCCAACCCAGTTCCACCAGGAAGCCTAGCAGACCCTTTACGTTGCCGACGGCCTCCGGTAGTGACCCCGGTGTTCCGAGGTACTTTGCCCTGTAGTCCGCCACTCCAGGACATGTCAGGATGACGTGGGCGGCTGTCTCGTCCTCTTCCATGCAGGCTCTGCAGAGAGGACTGTCTGTAACACCTAAAGTAAAAAGGTGTTTGTTTAGTAGTGCATGACCAGTTATAGCTCCTGTCAGAAGACGGAGTGCCGGCCTCTTTAGCTGCTTTAGCTTCCTTGACAATCCGGGGTTGATTGTCGGGAGGGCCTCCCTGGTTTGCCTGCAGGTTCCTAGGGTGTTCCAATGTTTTTGGTGTTCTACCTTGGTGTTTAGTCGCAGTGTGCTCCGCAGCCATGCAGAGGGTAGAGGAATTGTGGGTTCCGGTCCTACAGCTCTTGACTCTGAACCCTCTCTAGCCAGTGCATCCGCTGCATCGTTACCGCGTGAATTACTGTGCCCTTTGATCCATTGCAGGGTTATGTCGCTGTTATTACATACCTCTGATAGGATTTTGTGGCACTCGTGTATCAGCCCAGAAGTTGTTGCGTGACCTTGCAGGGCTTGCAGTACGGATCGACTATCGGAAAGTATGCGGATGGGATATCCCCTTACCTCCCTGGAGGCGATTGCGTGAGCAGCCATTATTATGCCCATACACTCTGCCTGGAAGACGGTGTTGTGGGTCCCTAATGGTGTCGAAATGCGTATGTTTAGGTCCTCCGAGAATACTCCTGATCCGGTGCCTGACCTTGTCTTGGACCCGTCCGTGAAGATTCTTAGCTCTCTGGGGTTAAGTCCTTCCTGGGGGGTTTCGTATAGTTCAACTTTGTACTTTTTGTCAAAGACTAACTGTCTGGGAATGATGTCTGAAGTTGCCTCTATAAGGGGCTCCCTACCTACAGCCTCGTAGAGTATTTCGGTGTGTGGAACCCTGGGCGGTCTCCAGAGATGTTGTCTTTTGAGCCTTATGGCTGCTGCCAGAGCCTCTTGCCTGATGAAAATGTGAAGCGGCGGAATGTCCATGATGGCTTCCAGGGCTGCAGTCGGTGTAGTCCTCATGCAGCCACTAGCCGCCATGCAGGCCAGTCTCTGGAGGCGTTGTAGTTTAGCTTCGATCGTGGTTAGCGTGGTACGAGGCCACCACACTATGGCACCGTAGCTTACTATTGGTCGGATTACTGTCTGGTACAGCCATATAGAGTGATCTTGGGGTTTAGTCCCCAGGTCCTACCTATCATTCTACGGCACTGCCAGAAGACGACTGTAGCTTTTTGGATTTTATTGTCTAGATGACTGCTCCAATTAAGTTTGGCATCGAGTATTACACCTAAGTACTTTACCTCTGTTGACAATTGGAGTTCTGTATTGAACAGTCTGGGCAGGCGGTAGGTCCCCAGATTCCGTTTGTTGGTGAACATTACCAGCTCGGTCTTCCTTGGGTTGACTGTTAGTTCATTGTCAGGGCTGACCCCAAATAAATTGGGACAATAGCCAGGAGAAAGAAGAAGAAGAGAAAGAACTTTGAAATGAAAATGTCGGGGGTTTTCAACTTTTCTAAGTCGTAGTTATTTTGTATAACGCCTTGCTATATCTGTGCAAGAAACAATTGTGCGCGCCATACTATTTAGTATGGGCGGCAGCAAATTATATTAAAAAAATCACTACATAGTAAAAAACAAAGTCGCTTCCCGCTGTCTGTCTGTCCCTATGTATGCTTAGATCTTGAAAACTACGCAACGGATCTTGATTGTAAATAGATAGAGTGATTCAAGAGGAAGGTTTATATGTATATAATACATGCATGTATTATACACACAAACCTGTGCCAAGCCAGGGCGGGTCGCTAGTATAGTATAAAGATTTACTACCAATAACGTGTTCCATCATCAATTTCAGGCAAACTCTGCCCAAAAACCTTCAAGAACGCCAACCAGCTCTCCAAGCACCGGATCTATCACAGGGAAGACCTGGCGCACCAGTGCTCCATCTGCCCACAGCGGTTCCTCACCAAGCGGAAGCTAAACCTCCATGTCTCCGGTGTGCATGAGAAGCTGAGGCCGTTCAAGTGCTGTCACTGTGATTATGCTGCTTCCAGGAAGGTCGAGATGAAGGTTCATTTGAGGTCTCATACTGGTAAGTTTACTTTTTATGATAAATCATACTTATATTTATTTAAACTTTCAGAATTTTGACACATTATTTTTAACCCCCGACGCAAAAAGAGGGGTGTTATAAGTTTGACGTGTCTGTCTGTCTATGTGTCTGTCTGTGGCATAGTAGCTCCTAAATGAATGGACCGATTTAAATGCGTTTTTTAATCCGAAAGCTGACGTGATCGAGAGGGTTCTTAGCTACGTTTGAACAAAATCGGTTCAGCTGTTTTTGAGATTTTGTGACTAAACGGGATTTATTCGTTTATACGAGTAATTAAAATTTTCAATTAAAGGTTACTCGACGTTTCGAATGTATCATAACATCCTTGGTCGCCAGCAGACAAAGAGTTAAACAAATTTTATTTTACGCAATTAAGTCCCGTTTAGTAATAAAAATAACATTACCTTTAATGATGTTGGTTAAATATATTTTTATATTTTTTGCACATAGGAAGGACGTATAGTCCAAAAGGCGGACTTAAAGCTCTACCATTCAGGTGTTGGGGCAAAACAGACCAAATTTTTCATGAGAATCTAACTACTTTTTCAAGTTTTTGTTAATTGAAATGGTTTGAAAGCAAAAGTACTCCAACTGTCATGAGTCATGTCATGACAGTTTAAAATGACTAGGTATCTCAATTAATTTCAATGTATTCAAATGGAGACTTTTATGGAAGCCAGAAGGATCATAGCCTGCTATATGATCCTTCTGGCTTCCATAAAAGTCTCCATTTGAATGGATATTTTGTTGATACTTTCTTTCATTCTGTATATATTCCAAAATAGGACAAATAAGCCGTCCTTTTTTTCATGCGGTCGTTACAAACACATATAGGAACATGCTCGTTCGTATAGCTATGTAATAAAAGCCAAATTTGCATATCTTTTAACCACCTGTTCAATGCCAGGTGACAAGCCCTACGCGTGCAATAAATGCAGCCACCGCGCCGCTGACCACAACGCGATGCGCCGCCACAAGAAACTACACACCAAGGAGGCCGTCTACAACTGCAAACACTGCCCCTACAGCTGCATACAATCCAACAGCTTCGCTAGTCACATGATCTCCCAACATCCCAACGTCACGTCCACAGACGTCCATCGCTGCCCATACTGCGCCTTCAAAACTGTCAGTAAAGATAAATACCTCACGCATCTAACCACTCACACAGACAAGGAAGGTGTTCAGTTGCTGATAGAAATGACGAATAAGTCCAAGAAACTCGTTTGGACCGTCCCTAGTGAAGGTAAAGAGAAGGTAGAAGAGACTGCTAAAGCAAATGAGGAAGGTAAGGAGCAGAGCCCTAAAACAGTCAACGATATTCCTATTGAAGTGTATGACTGTGATAGTTTATCAGAAACCCTATCTCAGAACTTCTCCAAAAATTACTGCACGACGTCAAATGAGCAGCAACAGACTGATTTTGATGCGCAGGTCATTGTGACTGATAAAGACGACAATAACTCTGACTGCCTTATTTCCGAGAGCTCAAACGATACCCTAATGGACAGGCAGTATACGACGCAACAGCTTCAGAATTTGACATATGACGCGACGCAAGTGAACCTACACTATATGAGCGCTCCAGTGCCAATGGAACAAACTCTCTGTCCAGACAGCACTGTAAGCTCTCTCGTGTCCAACCACTCTGTCATGGGTAACAGTATGAGCAACAATATCATGGCGAATTTCCCCATCAGACTTCCCCCCGCCTCACAACTGTCCATGCATAATATAACTCTTAACCCTCTTCACAAAATATCCCTGCCAATGACGAAAGTGTCGGGTCCTATAATAAAACCAACCCAGATACTGCCAGTCCCGTCTTCAAGCAACTCTCCAGTGAACTTTATTGAGTCTGACGGAATGCCGAGGAAGAAGCCTAAGATATCAGTGAAAAGTAATCTGATTCTAAAAGGTCCTGATCAGGAAAACATGTTCCATTCTCAGCAGAAGATGGCATTTAAAAGATTGGAGGATCATGAGAGATTTGGACTGGGGGCGGTCACTTTTAACAATTTAATAACGACACAGTTTATGCAGTTAGCACCAGAACCTGAGCTTAGCGAGTCTCCTAACAACATCATGCCATACCCACAGGAGACGCTACTGCACAATGCCTCCACACCGCCGGTCGACAATGTAAACAACTCGCAAATGTTCACATTCAGTAATCAGATGAACGTCAACTCAATCATCCTTCCGCCGCCTCAGAAAATACAGAACAACGATCCTAGCTACATTAAAATCGAAGCCACAATAAAACAAAACACTCAATCACCAAGTTTAGAGCGCATGTGTAACGCCAACATTATGAACAATCAGTCTTTAAGTCGGGAGTACAAGGCATCCCCGCCATTAGAAGACATACACAAGAACTTCAAAGAGATAAAGAACGAGGTGAAGTCTGACACGTTTTTCAACATGGCCCTGAACAATACGACTACGAATCCTTCCATAATAGATCAGTACTTGATCGACAATATTATCGGTGACCAATATACTGGGCATTTAGACTTATCGGCATCAGCGCTGGCTGATGTATCAGACCCCCAAAACGACGTTATAGAAATAGACGATAATTCCGACGACAACAAGCTACTATCCCGTTATGAAATGAATTTCCCACTAGAATCCTTATATTTAATGCACAATGATTTTCATTTTCTAGAAAGCGACGTACCTAGCAACAGTTTACCTAATGAGGTAAATGAAATAAATAGGATAGTAACTGAGGTTCCTATTATAAATCAGAAGGACACTATGGCACCCCCTGACGTCACGAGCAATGATTATCCTAATTTTATTCAAGGGAAGAAAGATCCCATGATGAACACATCCGTCAGGCAGTCTGTAAATAAGATTAATGTCAAGAATATTGAATTGATGAAAGATAAATGTAAGGAATATTGAGTTAACACGTTCTCTGTCCCCGTACAAAATGATCTGACATTGTCACGCGTCCAAGTTTGCTTCCAGTTCAAAGCTGTGAATCCATTGTGGAAGTACGGACTCCTGAAAAGCAGGTGCATGACGCATCATTGGGGGCTCTCGGACAGGCAACGCTTTCATGGAAAATTGATGGATAGGAAATTGAAGTGATGAATGAATGTTGATCTGATGAAATATAAATGTAAATTGGTTATTGTACGAGGATGTACCTATGTTTAAGGAAATGTTAATACGTTTTAAAAGACTGCTATTATTATAATATACTGGGTAATATTTACTCTTTCTATTTGTTTTAATATACCTACCTATTGATACTTTTATTAGGGATGGAGTTCCATCATTTTGGTTTGATCCTGGTTTGGGCTAAACAACTTTTGGACTGTCCCTGATTTACTTTTAGCTTATTTACTCATTTACTTACCAACAATGTGGTCGTGGCTGTCGCTCCCATATCGGCCTTACAAGTCACGTACCTACATACTTAAGTGCCGCACTTCTAATATGGGCGCTGATTAAATCATATTTTACAAGCTTTGCAACTTGCAATGTATGTACCTAAATAACTATGTATTTATGTACTAGGTAACTATATTTGCTCGGGTGGAATCTTGCAAATCAATTTTGAAGCAGCAGCTATCTTCAACCGATTGAGTTGAAATTTTGGGTGACAATTCAATATTATGGTACCAACGAGCTGATCTGATGATGGAGACAGAAGGTGGCCATGGGAATTCAGTACCTACTTAACTGAACACCGTTGAGTTTGGGTTCGTTAGAATTGTCTCAATGAGTAGTTGATGACGGTATACAGAAAAGTACAGTTGGCAATAAAAGCCTGTACCAAAAATGCAATTTTTGACAGAACCTTATTCATCGATCATATCATATCATATCATTTATTTGCATTGATCATACATCGTCATAAAATACACGTGTCAAATATAATATCTACAGCCAAGCCAAAGGCCAATAATTAAGCCAATAAGGACTATCATAAGGCCAATGCCGATGGTGATTTACTCTAGTGTATTTGTGAAACGTATCCATTCGATATTGGCGGCTGAAACTCGCAATGACAGCTCTCGTTTGATATGATAGAGTATACTTTTCAAATTGGTTTTCAATCAACTTTGATTGTTTTGTCTACCGTGTCATCGTAGAAAATAGAGTCTAAAAGTTGATATTACACCCATCTATACTATACGGAATGTCATCTCGTTCATATTTGCAGCAGCCCAACTGTTAAAGTACCTCCCCTCCACCTTACACAAAACGTAACGTAAATTCTTGACACTGCACCCTGGCAGCCGGCGGTCATTTCCGTCTACGTATGCCCGCCAGAACCAAGCCATACAAAGCCTTGGCTTCCCTCGAATGAGGGACAGCCAACACCCTGTTACTGACATCCAGCTGCTTAAGAAGGCGTAGTGGCGTGGTCTTATCTCCCTCTCATTGAGCATACGCGTGAGCGAGATGGAAGTGCGTGCTAAAAGCGCGGATATCATGTTTTTTAATTATATTTTTTTGTGCGTAGGTTACAACATTTATAAGCAAAATCCTTTTACCAGATTTGAAAACTTATCATTGTACAACTATTAAACCAAAAATCATTCTTAAAGATGGGAGGATCTTAAAGATCCAACCAAAAACATACAAAAGAAGGGTTTGGTTTGAAAAATAAAAGTAAGTACCTATTGAGAAAATTATTGCCAATCGTGTTTTCACTTTTAACAGACTGAAGAAAAACAGTTTAAGATTCATATATTGTAAGGACAGATATGTACTTAATCACTATGGATGTTGAGATCTAGGTCGATAAACATTGGCAAATTGGCATATGGGGGCTCTTAAGGTCGATGCCTTGAGACAAGAGTTCAACTTTCTTATCTTCGTTACGCACACTTATATTATATTTTTATGTTTACTCGTTATTGAGTAAATTTGTTGACATTGTATTAATTCAATATTATATCTTTACTTTTTCTTTGTTTTTGACGATCGTGATAAATAATCTTATATTTTTGACATGAAAGCAAATTTGTAATGTAATTTTTTATTATGAAAAAAATAATCTAAAATCTAAAGCACACACTCCACCATGATATGATATGCATCCTCGAATTTACCATATTCTGAGCATTCTGGTGATTGTACTTTCTTTGCTCTGTAAGTAGGTAGGTGCAGGTAGGTAGGTGTGGTGTTGTGTTCCTGGTGCTGAGCTAGATCGCTGGAGCTTCAGAGTATGCGATCTGTAATATACTATTCTGTGGCTGTGTTGAGAGTGAGACATCTGTATTTTTGATCTCTACCTACACAACAAATCTATTAATCAATAATGAGTCGGCAACGCGCTTGTGAATCTTCTGATGTTGTACCTGAGCGTCCATAGTCTACGGAGTTTACTTACCATCAGACCGGCCGTGTGCTAGTTTGCTACCGACATATAGTACTTAGGTTTAACAAAAAAAAAAATACCTCATTTACTTACGTCGTGTGAGGAAAGCGAAAGCGTGGCCGTCCCAAACAAACCTGGCGTCGTACTGTTGTACACGAGGCAAAGAAGATCGGGAAGTCTTGGAGCGAAATGAAGCGAGAAGCTCAAGACCGCTATGTTGTACACGAGGCAAAGAAGATCGGGAAGTCTTGGAGCAAAATAAAGCGAGAAGCTCAAGACCGCTATGTTGTACACGAGGCAAAGAAGATCGGGAAGTCTTGGAGCAAAATAAAGCGAGAAGCTCAAGACCGCTATGTTGTACACGAGGCAAAGAAGATCGGGAAGTCTTGGAGCGAAATGAAGCGAGAAGCTCAAGACCGCTATGTTGTACACGAGGCAAAGAAGATCGGGAAGTCTTGGAGCGAAATAAAGCGAGAAGCTCAAGACCGCTATGTTGTACCTACACGAGGCAAAGAAGATCGGGAAGTCTTGGAGCGAAATGAAGCGAGAAGCTCAAGACCGCTATGTTGTACACGAGGCAAAGAAGATCGGGAAGTCTTGGAGCGAAATAAAGCGAGAAGCTCAAGACCGCTATGTTGTACACGAGGCAAAGAAGATCGGGAAGTCTTGGAGCGAAATAAAGCGAGAAGCTCAAGACCGCTATGTTGTACACGAGGCAAAGAAGATCGGGAAGTCTTGGAGCGAAATAAAGCGAGAAGCTCAAGACCGCTATGTTGTACCTACACGAGGCAAAGAAGATCGGGAAGTCTTGGAGCGAAATGAAGCGAGAAGCTCAAGACCGCTATGTTGTACACGAGGCAAAGAAGATCGGGAAGTCTTGGAGCGAAATGAAGCGAGAAGCTCAAGACCGCTCTGCGTGGAGACCCTCTGTGGACGCCCTCTGTCCCATCTAGGGGACATAGGATCTTAAATTAAGTCACGTCGTGTGACTCAAACTCGCGCTTCACCGATTCCTATTTTTCTAAGGGTGGTACTGGTATTCCTGTTCACCCTTGAAAATTACGCAATCCCTTGGATACAGAATTTAAAGAATAATATTAGATTATTGTGCAAGAATGTAAAAACGCCATTCTAATAAATAAATGACTGGTATTCCACTTGTCCTTGTTGTATAAATCTTTGTCCAATGAGTATTTGTTAAAAAAAATGTGAAACGCAATGCACATTGGGCAAAGATCTTGGACAAGTGAAATACCAGCCTAACTTCGTACGAAAAGGGCCTGATTAGCATTTCTTGATAGGGTCAGCCGTTTCACCCACAAAACTAAATGAACCAAACAATAGAACAATGGAATGTTCTTAGTCATCGCTGGCATTTGTATCAACAAGTTACTTAAATTAATACTAATTGTTTCAAACTTAATGAAAATGCTTTCTATTTTGAGCAAATTCGAGATCCGGGGCTGAGCTGCAAGTAACGGGGCCACAGGTGGTGGTTACTGGTTAGTGACACGGCCACCAGATGAGATCCGGAGCTGAGCTGCAAGTAAAGGGGCCACAAGTGGTGGTTACTGGTTAGTGACACGGCCACCAGATGAGATCCGGGGCTGAGCTGCAAGTAAAGGGGCCACAAGTGGTGGTTACTGGTTAGTGACACGGCCACCAGATGAGATCCGGGGCTGAGCTGCAAGTTGTGGGGCCACAGGTGGTGGTTACTGGTTAGTGACACGGCCACCAGATGAGATCCGGGGCTGAGCTGCAAGTAACGGGGCCACAGGTGGTGGTTACTGGTTAGTGACACGGCCACCAGATGAGATCCGGGGCTGAGCTGCAAGTAACGGGGCCACAGTACAGTATTTATAACACCCCTCTTTTTGAGTCGGGGGTTAATAAAGACGTGTACTGAAATATATCTATGGCTGCTTTGAGTGCTACTAACATTATGAGGTTGACTGAACCTATTATCTCGTTCCATTCGTTGTTCTTATTTTCGTCTCTTTCTGTCACTTATTCTTTATTCGTCTTGTTCGCTATCCGTCCTATATTCGCTGGTCTTATTCTGTATCTTGTGTCTCTCTTTCTATACCTTATAAGTCTTCGTTTTCCATCACGGTCTCGATTTGTAACCACCGGCCAAACTAATTAAAATTGAAACCAAGCATCACAAATTCACAATCATCATTAAAAGTATTGAAGTGCATGCTTATCTCCACTTATAATATCTCCACTTATAATAAATCTCTAAATTAAAAAAAGAATCAGCCAGTTTGAAACTAAGCTTTGCGCGGTTCGAATGTTCTCAGCATCCCATGAACGGAAAAATATGAAACATTTTATATAGGTACATTATTATTCTAGCTGCAACTTAGGATAGTTTTTATCCGACTGCGACAGTTAATTAATTTTCCGAAATATACGACTTCATTTAATTTTTCATTTATTTTTATTGAAATCAAACGCTGCTCCAACTGTCAGCTATAAGAACCGTCAAATTTTCGTCAAAATGGCGGAATTGCTTTGCCTTTCACTTATTAATAATTTGAATCCCGTCTACAATAGACCTTTACGAGACAAATGCTAAAATATAAACCATAAAAAAATATTCGATTCTGATATGAGAACTTATATGCGCAAATGTCGTTTTATGTCGTAATTTCAATAAATGAAATCAACAAATTTGAACAATATAATTAACACGAATTTGTTTTTTTTGAATGACAATGGCACGCGCTCGGCGCATTCAGCCAAAGTACCTGCAGCGCTACCACGAAAACCGATACTCAATGTTCATATATTTGCATCCCTGTCACTCGAGTATGGTTAGTGCGATAGAGATAGAGATACCCGAATATTTTCGAATTCCGAAGTTCGTGGTTATAGCTCAGGAATCGAAAATATGGTAAATAATCATAATGTATTTTCTCGAAAAAGAATTTAAAATAAATATAGTCAAATGGAGAAAAAAACAAAGTAAGAGGTTATATAGGTAATGATTAAGTTATAAGAGTCCAAAGTTTTAAGAGGGGGTATGTTCTGTCCCTTTTCCGCAAAACGCACCTTCATATGAAACGATTGTTTTTTACTATGACGCTCGAGTATATTGACGTCACAGTCCCTCATCGTTTTCTCACTCTAACAAGCGACATTAAAACGGATGTAGCTTCATAATTTTTTGAGATATTTGAATGGGAGTTTCATTATCTTCTATCTATTTATCTCCATCTCCACTTATAATAAATCTCTAAATTAAAAAAAGAATCAGCCAGTTTGAAACTAAGCTTTGCGCGGTTCGAATGTTCTCAGCATCCCATGAACGGAAAAATATGAAACATTTTATATAGGTACATTATTATTCTAGCTGCAACTTAGGATAGTTTTTATCCGACTGCGACAGTTAATTAATTTTCCGAAATATACGACTTCATTTAATTTTTCATTTATTTTTATTGAAATCAATCGCTGCTCCAACTGTCAGCTATAAGAACCGTCAAATTTTCGTCAAAATGGCGGAATTGCTTTGCCTTTCACTTATTAATAATTTAAATCCCGTCTACGATAGACCTTTACGAGACAAATGCTAAAATATAAACCATAAAAAAATATTCGATTCTGATATGAGAACTTATATGCGCAAATGTCGTTTTATGTCGTAATTTCAATAAATGAAATCAACAAATTTGAACAATATAATTAACACGAATTTGTTTTCTTTGAATGACAATGGCACGCGCTCGGCGCATTCAGCCAAAGTACCTGCGGCGCTACCACGAAAACCGATACTCAATGTTCATATATTTGCATCCCTGTCACTCGAGTATGGTTAGTGCGATAGAGATAGAGATACCCGAATATTTTCGAATTCCGAAGTTCGTGGTTATAGCTCAGGAATCGAAAATATGGTAAATAATCATAATGTATTTTCTCGAAAAAGAATTTAAAATAAATATAGTCAGATGGAGAAAAAAACAAAGCAAGAGGTTATATAGGTAATGATTAAGTTATAAGAGTCCAAAGTTTTAAGAGGGGGTATGTTCTGTCCCTTTTCCGCAAAACGCACCTTCATATGAAACGATTGTTTTTTACTATGACGCTCGAGTATATTGACGTCACAGTCCCTCATCGTTTTCTCACTCTAACAAGCGACATTAAAACGGATGTAGCTTCATAATTTTTTGAGATATTTGAATGGGAGTTTCATTATCTTCTATTTATTTATACATAATACATAATAAATGCCTATGTCCTGACTGACTTATTCACTCAATCACTCACTCACTCACTCATCAACGCACAGCCGAAACTACTAATCTTAGAGAGTTGATTTTTGCACAGTATGTTGCTTTTATAACGTGGGCTAGGGATAAAAAGGGATTTTTGAAAATTCTACCCCTAAGGGGGTAAAATGGGGGTGCAAAGTTTGTATGGGAGAACCTTTTTTTTTTGAGCTATAGACTTAAACTTTGTAGAAAAATTAGTTATTAGAATACAAATGAAACACTTTCAGCGTTTTGGAAAATTCCACCCCTACGGGGGTAAAATAGGGGTGCAAGGTTTGTATGGGGGAAACATTTTTTTTTTAAATAGAGACTTAAAACTTTGTAGAAAGATCAGTCATTAGAATACAAATAAAGAACTTTCAGGGTTTTAGAAAATTCTACCCCTAAAGGGGTAAAATAGAGTGCAAAGTTTGTATGGGAAAAACTACTTTTTTTTAAATAGAGACTTAAAACTTTGTAGAGAAATTATTCATTAGAATACAAATAAAGTACCTAGATTCAGTGTTTTAAAAAAATCTACCCCTAAGGGGGTAAAATAGGGGTGCAAATTTTGTATGGGGGAAACAATATTTTTTTTAAATAGAGACTTAAAACTTTGTAGAAAGATTAGTCATCAGAATACAAATTAAGTACTTTCAGCGTTTTAGAAAATTCTACCCCTAAAAATAGGGGGCTAAAATAGGGGTGCAAAGTTTGTATGTGGGAAACTATTTTTTTTAGCTAGAGTCCTAAAACTTTGTAGAAAGATTATTTAAATACAAAGAAAGTACTTTCAGCGTTTTGGATAAAATAGGGTGCAAAGTTTGTATGGGAAAAACATATTTTTTTTTAATAGAGACTTAAAATTTTGACAAAATATTACTTATTAGAACATGAAAAATACTACATTCGGCGTTTTACAAAAATCATTCCCTAAGGGGGTTAAAAAAGGGTGCAAGGTTTGTATGGGGAACACTTTTTCTGAGCTAGACACTTAAAACTTTGTAGAAAGATTACTTATAAAAATACAAAAAAAAGACTTTCAGCGTTTTGAAAAAATCTATCCCTAAGGGGGATAAAAAGGGGTGCAAAGTTTTTATCAGGGAAAGTTTATGTTTTTGAGTTAGAGACTTGAAACTTTGTAGAAAGATTACTTATTAAAATACAAAAAAAGAACACAAATCGTTTTAGAAAATTCCACCCCTAATAGGGTTAAAAAGGAGAGCAAGCTTTGCATGGGCAACACTTTTTTTTGAGTTAGACTTAAACCTTTGCAAAAAGATTACTTATTAGAATACTAAAAAAGAACTTTCAGCGTTTTAGAAAACTCCATCCCTAAGGGGGTTAAGAAAGCTTTGTATGGGCAACACTTTTTTTGAGCTAGAGACTTAAAAGTTTACGAAAAAAGTTCTTTCAGCGATTAGAAAAATTCAACCTCTAAGGGGGTTTAAAAGGGGGTTCAAATTTTAAATGGCGAGCAATAAAATTTTAAAGTGTGAGTAAGAGATTTTTAACTTCGGTCTTATTCTGTACGTTAAAAGACTACAAAACTGATTTCAGAGTTTTTCCAAATTCATCCCCTAAGAGTGTTAAAATTGGTTCAAAGTTTGAGTATTTCAAGGCATTTTTAAAGTATGAGATTTTTAACTTTGGTTTTAGACTGTTTGTTCACAAACTGGAAAATGAACATCAACTTTTTTTTTAATTATCCCCTAAAAGAGGGTTCAAATTTTGTATTGAGAGAAATCATTTTCTAAGACGATAAAAAGTCCTACGCGGACGAAGTCGCGGGCAACAGCTAGTACATAATAAATGCCTATGTCCTGACTGACTTATTCACTCAATCACTCACTCACTCACTCATCAACGCACAGCCGAAACTACTAATCTTAGAGAGTTGATTTTTGCACAGTATGTTGCTTTTATAACGTGGGCTAGGGATAAAAAGGGATTTTTGAAAATTCTACCCCTAAGGGGGTAAAATGGGGGTGCAAAGTTTGTATGGGAGAACCTTTTTTTTTTGAGCTATAGACTTAAACTTTGTAGAAAAATTAGTTATTAGAATACAAATGAAACACTTTCAGCGTTTTGGAAAATTCCACCCCTACGGGGGTAAAATAGGGGTGCAAGGTTTGTATGGGGGAAACATTTTTTTTTTTAAATAGAGACTTAAAACTTTGTAGAAAGATCAGTCATTAGAATACAAATAAAGAACTTTCAGGGTTTTAGAAAATTCTACCCCTAAAGGGGTAAAATAGAGTGCAAAGTTTGTATGGGAAAAACTACTTTTTTTTAAATAGAGACTTAAAACTTTGTAGAGAAATTATTCATTAGAATACAAATAAAGTACCTAGATTCAGTGTTTTAAAAAAATCTACCCCTAAGGGGGTACAATAGGGGTGCAAATTTTGTATGGGGGAAACAATATTTTTTTTAAATAGAGACTTAAAACTTTGTAGAAAGATTAGTCATCAGAATACAAATTAAGTACTTTCAGCGTTTTAGAAAATTCTACCCCTAAAAATAGGGGGCTAAAATAGGGGTGCAAAGTTTGTATGTGGGAAACTATTTTTTTTAGCTAGAGTCCTAAAACTTTGTAGAAAGATTATTTAAATACAAAGAAAGTACTTTCAGCGTTTTGGAAAATTTCACCCCTAAGGGGGTAAAATAGGGTGCAAAGTTTGTATGGGAAAAACATATTTTTTTTTAATAGAGACTTAAAATTTTGACGAAAAATTACTTATTAGAACATGAAAAATACTACATTCGGCGTTTTACAAAAATCATTCCCTAAGGGGGTTAAAAAAGGGTGCAAGGTTTGTATGGGGAACACTTTTTCTGAGCTAGACACTTAAAACTTTGTAGAAAGATTACTTATAAAAATACAAAAAAAAAGACTTTCAGCGTTTTGAAAAAATCTATCCCTAAGGGGGATAAAAAGGGGTGCAAAGTTTTTATCAGGGAAAGTTTATGTTTTTGAGTTAGAGACTTGAAACTTTGTAGAAAGATTACTTATTAAAATACAAAAAAGAACACAAATCGTTTTAGAAAATTCCACCCCTAATAGGGTTAAAAAGGAGAGCACAAGCTTTGCATGGGCAACACTTTTTTTTGAGTTAGACTTAAAACTTTGCAAAAAGATTACCTACTTATTAGAATACTAAAAAAGAACTTTCAGCGTTTTAGAAAACTCCATCCCTAAGGGGATCCTTAAGATCCTTAAGAAGGGTAGCCAGTGTTGTGTGGGAAAAACTTTTTTTTTTACTAGACTTAAAACTATTCAAAATGTTACTTATTAAAATTAATAATAACGTACTTTCAGAGTTTTAGAAAATTCCACCCCTAAGGGGGTTAAGAAAGCTTTGTATGGGCAACACTTTTTTTGAGCTAGAGATTTAAAAGTTTACGAAAAAAGTTCTTTCAGCGATTAGAAAAATTCAACCTCTAAGGGGGTTTAAAAGGGGGTTCAAATTTTAAATGGCGAGCAATAAAATTTTAAAGTGTGAGTAAGAGATTTTTAACTTCGGTCTTATTCTGTACGTTAAAAGACTACAAAACTGATTTCAGAGTTTTTCCAAATTCATCCCCTAAGAGTGTTAAAATTGGTTCAAAGTTTGAGTATTTCAAGGCATTTTTAAAGTATGAGATTTTTAACTTTGGTTTTAGACTGTTTGTTCACAAACTAGAAAATGAACATCAACTTTTTTTTTAATTATCCCCTAAAAGAGGGTTCAAATTTTGTATTGAGAGAAATCATTTTCTAAGACGATAAAAAGTTCTACGCGGACGAAGTCGCGGGCAACAGCTAGTCCAAAATAGTCCGTTAAATAATTTAGAACGCAGCAAAAACCAACAAACATATTCGTGCGTTCGGCAAAGTCGTCACTAACACTTTCCCATAGGAATTCCTGGACATCAGTCGACCGGAGCGCTACTGCCGCCCGCACGGATAACTTTGTCACATTCCACATACCTAGTTCTCAGTGCATGTGAGAATGCACCTGTCCCGCTAGCATGATCGCGTTTATGTCGGGAATAAAACGGGTGCAGTGCACGACCTTTTATATAATTTCACTTAATCTATTTTGGTTTGATATATCATTGCTTTGTATAATGTAACGGATGGTATAATAGGTATTGTTTCAGATAATTTTCAAATGATCTAATGTACCTAACAAGTGATATATGTATACCTAATGATTTAAGGCTATAATTGCATTTAGTATAATATGCATTTACTATATTTATTACTTGGTATAAATCAACTGCCTTGGTATACTCGACGGATTGGTTTTATTTTACAGAAAATTATAATAAAATAATATCTATCGTGTTTTGTACGAAAAAAAATGTATAGAATCAAAAATACCTCTAGACGTCTCGCTGAAAGGACACCACCACACCTAGCCTACTTATGAAAATAAGCTAGGTGAATTTTCATCAAAATAGGTAATCTATTTTACGCTCATATTCAAACTTTTATATAATAATAGTGAATGGGAAAAATGTTATACAGGGTGGAATTTCATAAACTGTACAAAATAAAAGGAGAAAAATTTCAGCCAATTTCATCGGTGAAACGGTGTTTTTTTTTTTTTTCTAGTCATTAGTTTTTTTTTTACAGAATTTTGAAAATTTTTGTAAAAACTCGGGTAATACACCTAATTCAGACGGTATAACTTTTGATCCAATGGACCTAAAATGAAAATAAAAAATGCAGAGTATTACCAAGGGACAGGTTAATAATTCTTAATAACAATAAAAAACCAACTAGAAGAGAAAATCCGCAAAAAAAAATATTGTTTTTGAAAAATGGCTACAAAAATTACGAATTTTAAAAGAAAAACACAATTTTCTGAAAAAAACGCATATTTAGTTACCATTTTTTTTGCTTAGTATTAAACCTCACTTAATGCCAATTCTAAAACCGTTTTTAAACTGTCTCAGACTTTGAAAAATACCACGCTAATGGGTACGTAAATCAAACCATAATTTTATTAATTTTAATCCTCTTAAAATCCTTAATGACCGCTTGTTCCCAGGTAGTTGAAGGGTATTTTTGGGTTGAAGGTGGAGATAACATGAGGGGTATAAAGGCATTGGGCAATAGGTCAACTATTCAGTCGCTCGCAAATCGCAATTGCTTGTCTTTGCTCGCCACTTCTTTGATTACTCCAGTACTTGTTCAGTTTGAATCATCATGCCCCGCTTACGAGAGTTTTCGCCGTTACAAATAGCCAACATGCACTATTATTATGGATTGTGCCATGGATCTGCAAGAGCTGCGTGTATCGCCTATTTGGAGCAGTATCCTAATGACGTTCCAAGACCTGCTGCTCGCCACTTTCAAGAAGTTCATCGCCGGTTGTGCAATATTGGCCTGGGATACGGTGGCCGAGATCGCCGAGAGCCAGGAAACATAATTGATGTTGCCATAGAAGAAGCAGTTCTCAGAGACTTGTACGCGGACCCAACCACGAGTCTAAGACGCTTGGCATTGAGGCACGGAATCTCAAAATTCTCTGTCTGGAAAATTTTGAAGAAGGAAGGACTGCATCCATTTGCCAGCTTGAATTTGTTGCGTAGCCCGTCGAATCATTCCCGGATTATTTTTTATTTCTTGTGCTGCATTTAAAATTCTGTCGTGCAATTCTGCTTCGGTATTGACGATTCTGTGATATACCCGTTGCTTCATATCACCCCAAAGAAAATAATCCAACGGCGTCATATCAGGCGATCTTGCAGGCCATCCAACGGGGCCGTCTCGGCCGATCCACCTATTGGGATATTGCTCATTTAAAAAATGTCGAACTCTTAATGCCCAATGAGCTGGGCATCCATCCATTTGGAGAAACAGGCGTTGTCTCACATCTAACATCACATCTTCCAAAAGCTCTGGGAGCTCGTCTCTCAGTAACAGTAAAAATCTGTCGGCGTTCAAAGTATTCGGTAAGAAGACTGGTCCAATCAATTGATCGTCGAGTACCGCTGCCCAAACGTTTATGGAGAATTGGTCTTGAAAATTAGATGGTCTTACTAGGTTTGGATTATCGTGAGCCCATGTGTGTAAATTTCTGAAGTTAGTTATTCCCGTATGAGTAAATCTTGCTTCGTCCATCCATAAAATTCTTCTAGTAAATTCCGGATCCCTCCTGATATTGCCAAGTATCCAAGTCGACATAACACACCTAACGCGGGCATCGCCAATTTGCAAATTTTGTACCCGTTGATAATGAAATGGATGCAGTCCTTCCTTCTTCAAAATTTTCCAGACAGAGAATTTTGAGATTCCGTGCCTCAATGCCAAGCGTCTTAGACTCGTGGTTGGGTCCGCGTACAAGTCTCTGAGAACTGCTTCTTCTATGGCAACATCAATTATGTTTCCTGGCTCTCGGCGATCTCGGCCACCGTATCCCAGGCCAATATTGCACAACCGGCGATGAACTTCTTGAAAGTGGCGAGCAGCAGGTCTTGGAACGTCATTAGGATACTGCTCCAAATAGGCGATACACGCAGCTCTTGCAGATCCATGGCACAATCCATAATAATAGTGCATGTTGGCTATTTGTAACGGCGAAAACTCTCGTAAGCGGGGCATGATGATTCAAACTGAACAAGTACTGGAGTAATCAAAGAAGTGGCGAGCAAAGACAAGCAATTGCGATTTGCGAGCGACTGAATAGTTGACCTATTGCCCAATGCCTTTATACCCCTCATGTTATCTCCACCTTCAACCCAAAAACACCCTTCAACTACCTGGGAACAAGCGGTCATTAAGGATTTTAAGAGGATTAAAATTAATAAAATTATGGTTTGATTTACGTACCCATTAGCGTGGTATTTTTCAAAGTCTGAGACAGTTTAAAAACGGTTTTAGAATCGGCATTAAGTGAGGTTTAATACTAAGCAAAAAAAATGGTAACTAAACCTGCGTTTTATTCAGAAAATTGTGTTTTTCTTTTAAAATTCGTAATTTTTGTAGCCATTTTTCAAAAACAATAATTTTTTTTGCGGATTTTCTCTTCTAGTTGGTTTTCTATTGTTATTAAGAATTATTAACCTGTCCCTTGGTAATACTCTGCATTTTTTATTTTCATTTTAGGACCATTGGATCAAAAGTTATACCGTCTGAATTAGGTGTATTATCCGAGTTTTTACAAAAATTTTCAAAATTCTGTAAAAAAAAAACTAATGACAGGAAAAAAAAAAAAACCACCGTTTCACCGATGAAATTGGCTGAAATTTTTCTCCTTTTATTTTGTACAGTTTATGAAATTCCACCCTGTATAATTGTGAATTGACAAAATGTATGGGGCAAAAAATAAGTACCTATGTATTTAAACAACTTTTTTTAAGAACGTTACCCAAAAAAATAAATATTTGAATTTTAATTTTTTTGAATTTGAAAAAAAAAATAATTTCTAAGTTATGCCACAAATCTGTTTAGTGGTTATGCCATTCCGAAATATAAAGCAAGCCCTGACTGAAGTCAAGTGTAAAAATATGGGCGCATACAACTGACTCATAACTATGTCACATCGCTCAGCGGATTAAGGTGTCGGTACATATTTATAAGAAGATAAATATTTTCGCACTTGACTGTAGGTCTGTACCTAATAAAAAACTAAAAAAGACCGGCCATGTGCGAGTTGGACTCGCGCACGAAGGGTTCCGTACCATTATCTATAAAAACGGCAAAAAATCACGTTTGTTGTATGGGAGCCCCCCTTTCAAAAATATTTTATTTTGTTTTTAGTATTTGTTATTATAGCGGCAACAGAAATACATAATCTGTGAAAGTTTCAACTCTCTAGCTATCACGGTTCTTGAGATACAGCCTGGTGACAGACAGTCGGACGGACAGCGAAGTCTTAGTAGGGTCCCGTTTTACTCTTTGAGTACGGAACCCTAAAAAGTGTTTCAGAAACAGGTAGATTTTGTTTCGAAAACTGTAAACTGTTTATAAACAAATTGTTTAGGTACAGTGAATACGTGACTAAGTATGCTGACGTGTCCATTTATCGGCAGGCGGCCCCGTACGCTCGTTAGCCACAGTCGGTGGTATAAAGTATAAACACAAAGCGAGAGTAAATCAATAGTCCACATTCAGGGTCCCGAGCCAATGAATTAATGACATTAAATTAATTGCCGGAACATTTTTTTTTATAATAAATAAAAAAAAAAAAAAAATGTTCCGGCATTTAATTTAATTTCATTAATTCATTGGCTCGGGACCCTGAATGTGGACTATTGATATATATGTGTTTGGGTGGGTAGTTTTTAGGGTTCCGTAGCCAAATAGCAAAAAACGGAACCCTTATAGATTCGTCATGTCCGTCCGTCTGTCTGTCTGTCCGTCCGTATGTCACAGCCACTTTTTTCCGAAAATATATGAGCTATACTGTTGAAATTTGGTACGTAGATGTATTCTGTGAACCGCATTAAGATTTTCACACAAAAATTGAAAAAAAACATTAAGTTTTAGGGGTCCCCATACTCAGAACTGAAACTCAAAAAAAAATTTTTCATGAAACCCATACGTGTGGGGTATCTATGGATAGGTCTTCAAAAATGATATTGAGGTTTCTAATATCATTTTTTTCTAAACTGAAGAGTTTGCGCGAGAGACACTTCCAAAGTGGTAAAATGTGTGTCCCCCCCCCCCTGTAACTTCTAAAATAAGAGAATGATAAAACTAAAAAAAATATATGATGTACATTACCATGTAAACTTCCACCGAAAATTGGTTTGAACGAGATCTAGTAAGTAGTTTTTTTTTAATACGTCATTAATCGTAAACCGCAATTTATTTCACGGAACCCTTCATGTGCGAGTCCGACTCGCACTTGTCCGCTTTTATTATAATAATAAAATCAGTCCTAACCTAGCGCGCCTTTCATTCACAACATGGTGACAGCGGTGGCGAATTTAATTTGAAATAGTGGCAATGTCGCGTATAAGTACAGATTGTGGATTAGTGTAAACATTGGTGGATCTTAAGTGTGCATCAGCAATATGGAACACGCTCGTCCGCCACCAGAACTGTGCTTAGAGGGCGGTTCCGCTCGGCGCGCCGACGCATGGCGCCGATGGTATACGCAGTTTGAGGTACCTATTCCTGAAGGCTTCTGGTGTTTGTAAGGAAAGCGACGACGTGCAAGCCGGCTTGTTAGTGAACTTAATAGGGTCGGAAGGTTACAACGTGTACATGACCTTCAAGTTCACGAAGGACGAAAAGCGTGATGATTTAAAAACATTAGTGAAGAAGTTTAATGAACACTTCAGAACAAAGCAAAATGCTACGATGGCACGTGGATGGCACGTTTCAAGTTTTTCTCAAGGAACCAGGAAGATGGAGAATCTATAGACGAGTACGTCACCGCAATAAAGATACTTGCTCAGCCATGCGAGTTCAACGACCTCGAAGAGAGCCTGATACGTGATCGTATCGTATGCGGAGTGGTCGACAGCAAGGTACGCGATCGCTTACTCAGGGCCGAGGATCTCACTCTTGAAAGGGCTGTGAAAATATGTCAAGCGAACGAAATGTCGAATGAAGAGAAGCGCCAGATCGAAGGGACCAAGGCCGAAGGGGCGTCGTCGTCGGCGGTGGACGTTGTATACGGACCGCTAGGGTGGTAACCCCGGGGAGGCATGGCCGGGCGCTCCCAGCGCCGGCGCGGCCGGGGTGGAGGCGCGTGGCGCGGCGGCAGCGCGCCTCGCGACGCCCAGCCGAGCCCGAGTGCTCCCGCGCGCACCTGTCACGCCTGCGCCGGGATCCACTGCGACGGAGGGTACCGATGCCCGGCTAAGGGTGCAAAGTGATTGTTGTGTAGTGGCATAGGTCATTTTAAAGCGAGGTGCCCGTTCAAATCGCAAAACAAAGTGTATCATATAGAAGAAGAGGATAATGACGTGGTCGACGACGAGTTGTTTTCATAGATGGGATCGACGGTGACCGCGATGACAGTAAGGACTATAAAAAATGGTATGAAACTTTATTGTTATGTTTAAACCGTAAGAGAGAAACTTTTAAGCTTGACACGGGCTCGGATTTAAACGTTCTTTCTCTTAATAGATTCAAGAAATTGGGCCTGGACATTGATCTAATAAAACAAGAAAATGTAAGAGCCCAATCCTTTTGTGGCAATTACTTACCAATTATGGGTAGGTACCTACATGCGTCATAAACTGGTTATATAAAGAACGTTTATTTCCGTTGCGTTTCGTTATATCTGATCACGATTGTAAAAGTGTTTTAAGTAGGTAAAAATGCTTGCGAGGATTTAGGCCTCATTAAGCGGATATTTTCACTTGACATAGATCAATATGAGGATCTCTTTCATGGATTAGGAAAATTACCAGGCAGTTATACGATTGTAATCGAGGAAGGTGCACAGCCGTCGGTCTGTCCAGTGCGTAAAATACCCCTGGGTGTGCGTGACAAGTTGCAGGGTGAGTTGGAACGCATGGAAAGAATAGGTGTCATTAGAAAGGTATCGCACCCTACACAGTGCGTAAATGCAATTGTAGTGGCTGCCAAAAAGGACGGCAGTATACGCGTGTGCCTTGACCCGCGGCCGCTCAACCGCGTAGTTCGACGCGCGCGCTTCCCGCGCTCGGCGAGATCGCGACGCGGCTGCAGGGCGCGAGGTATTTCAGCAAGCTCGACGCTCGCTCCGGGTTGTGGATGGTACAGATAGACGACGCAAGTGTAGATTTATGCACCTTTGGAACACCATTTGGTAGGTACCAGTTCTTACGTCTTCCGTATGGTATATAATTGTGCGTCAGAGGTATTTTATTCAAAGGTTCGTCAGATCCTAGAGGATTCCTAGAAGGTGTCGAGTCTTTCGTTGACGATATCATATGCTGGGGTCGAACCCTGGCTGAACACGACGCTAGGCTGAAATTATTGTTAGACAGGGCACGACAGGGCGCGCAATGTAGGCATAAAGTTTAACAAACAAAAATGCAAGTTCCGCGTAGAAAAAAATACTTATCTTGGTCACACCTTTAGTAAAGAGGGAATGTGTATCGACAAGGAAAAATTAAAAGCTGTCGAAATGATGCCTTCACCGCAAGATCGGTCGTCGCTCGAAAGGTTTTTAGGTATGGTAAATTACCTATCAAAGTTTATACCGAACTATCCGGAGGTGGCGTGACCGTTACGGTGTCTGCTGAAAAAAGACTGATCACTTCAAAATAAGGAGGAGGTTGTCAAACAGGTTATAAGTTTTTAAAATGTTTGTTACCTCAGAACTCTGTCATTTATGAACCGATTCGTACATTTTTTTTTTAATTTTAAAGTGTATACTTCCAGATTGGTCTTATTGTTTTCAAAAAGCTAGTTGGATGGTGGGATCAATGAGGTATTGAACCAAACATTTGGTGAAGTGGAACTGTTGATGAATACCACTTATGGAACTCCTCAATGATGTAAATTACGAGTACGTCACATATATTCTGCTATGATTTCGTTTAAATAGCAACTAATGTAGTGACAAAGGTGATTCTGAGATCCTTGAGGAATTGACGGAGCTTCTATTATCAGCCAACATACAGTGATTTGGGGTTATTCTGTAACTGGGGACTGGCAATTTCGGTTCTCTGTTTCCGTCACCCCAAACCATGTTCGCGATTATTTCTCCATCAAGGAGAGCTTCCACCTTCTCTCCGACTTTTCTCTTCCATGAGAGTCATCCCAACCGTCTATTGTTCTGTCTCTTATTCAAATAATACCCGTTATAGCCCTCTGTTAGCGCACGGCGGAACTAATGAGATCCCGAGTTTGCCCAGAAAAATATGTCCTCGTTACCTGACATTATAGTAAAAGCACATTACAACCGAAGTCACAATGAAAGTAATAGGGGGCGCTGAAGGCAATATTCTTATCTCCGACTAATATTTAAATTTACAAATAAACCTGTTTTAAATTTAAATTGCACAATTTGGTCATAAAAAAATATAAAGTAGTTTTCTGAGGAAATCGAAAATCGTTGTTGGTATCATTCCAACGATTATAGGCATTATATTGCAAACCTTTGGTTAAAGATTTAGTGTGTGTGATGTTCCATTAACTTACTCTAACTTAAAAATACTGTAGGTACTACAGTATTCCCAAATAAGAGATACCTAATACAACGTTAAATCCATATACCGTGGGCCTAGGTTGATTTGTGTAAGATTGTCTCATAATATTTATTTATTTATTTACATAATAACAAAAGTAAGCGATAAATACCAAAGATTTGTGTGTTCTTGTATTCTTAAGACTCGGCAATTATATGTATATGAAATCAAATAATCCCCAAATATCCGCCTTGCTACGCGGCATTTTCATAGCGTTCTCCTTGACTTTTCGCTTTTCAAATACACACACGTCAAGTCAAATGAAGTAAAATTTGGTCACCTTGGTTTTTAAGTTTTTTTGACCTGAATTTTTTTCTGCAATTTTGCCACAATGCCTCGTGCCTTGTAAACATGTTCTCGAGCTTTAAACGTTCTGTAATACATTTGCCGTAAATCAAGAGTTTTGCCGCCAAAAATAGTTACGTCAGAAAAAAAACTCATACCTACTTGCCCACGCTATAGTTCTTACTTCCACGCGATCATCAGGAAGAGGTGTTGCTCGCTACTGAGACGGTGGCGCGCCAGCTCGAATACCATCCTGTGCACGCTGGCCGACCGGTGGGACTCACCGTGGCTGAGGCACTGGGTGCAGCTGCATGTCCGTCTATGTATGTACACCTAGACCTATATTAATATTAATACTAACCCTAGAATTAAGTAATATGTTACTAACAATTTATGGACTTTGTCCGAAATAAAATTGAATTGAATTGAATTGAATATAGTACTTGGAAGCTTTTAGGTATCGTTTTTCATTCGAAGAAATCTTTAACCATTGTACTTTTCACCACTTAGTAATTTCTGAATTAAATAAATGTTCATTCATGCATGCAACTTTATCTGTAATATTAACGCAATGATTACTAATTTACATCGTAAAAAAATATTTGCGATTCCTGTAACGTCCAATTTTGTCAGCTGTCGCTAACTTTTTTTTAGAACCTTCATGATTCACTGCGTTTTTGAAAATCTATCACTATCTATCACTAAAAAAATAAAAACTATTCTTACTTAAATACAAAAACTGCATGCCGGTCGCTGGGTTTGAACTTGGGAACACCGAGTTCGTAGTCTATTCTATAGGCGAAACCACCGGACTACGTATCAATTGTTAGAACATGATGAATATTCAAATACCGTGACGTGTTATTTATAGGGAATGCAAACTGGTTAACCGGTTAACCGCTAAATTGACTAAATATAAGGCCGGTAAATTACCGGTAAATTAAAGTCAAAACCGGTAATGTACCGGAGCACAAATGAATAGTAAAATACTACATTTTATCGATTGTTAATGCTTCATCGTCATGATTATACCTCAATAACCCTCCTTTTATCATGTAAAAATGTCAGTTGAATAAACTTGTTTGCGTTATCTTACCTCATGTAGGATCAAATTAAAGCAATCGTTTGTAGAAGCTTCTTAAAATATAAACACGTTCCCGGTTCCGTTCTATAAAATATGAGTAATGATCAGTTTGAATAAGTACAATAGAGACGCCTTATTTATCATACTTTATACCTCTAAAGTATATTAAATAAGGCGTCTCTATTCGCTATGATGAGTATACCTATATACTAATCATTACAATCCAAAGAAATACCTCTCTTCGTCCTACTGGGAGGGAGAAAGCTAAAGAAAAGGAACAGAGGTGAGGTAGTGCTTTTCTTCAAAAAGGGTGACAACACCCTGCTGAAGAACTACCAACCCATCTGACTTCTGAGCCATGTCTATAAACTGTTTTCGAGAGTCATTACACATCGTCTTGTACGCAGGCTAGATGTCTTCAAGCCTCCCGGACAAGCCGGTTCCCGGAGAGGCTTTAGCACCGTAGACCACATCGAAACGCTCCGTCGGGTTATACAGAAGACTGTGGAGTATAACCTGCCCCTCTGCTTAGCGTTCGCGAACCACGAGAAAGCCTTCGATTTGATCGAAACCTGGGCTGTACTTGTCTCTCCAGGCAGTGCCAAGTTGACTACCGCTATATCGAAGTATTGAAGTGTTTGTACGAAAACGCCACTGTGTCAGTCCGACTCCAGGATTTGAATGCGAAACCTATTCTGCTGCAACGGGGAGTCAGTCAAGGAGATGTAATTTCCCCAAAATACTGTTCACCGCTGCACTGGAGGATTTTTTTAATCCTGATTTGGATCTGTTTGGATTTTTCCTGTCGGCTCGGTTTGACCAGTGTGTGTTGCCAGTGAAATGAAGTCGCTCATTGTTACTATTACTACCCTTTTCTCTACCCAACTCTTTTCGATCTAAGTATGGATGGTTATATATACGTCTCTTGAAGCCCGTAGAAACAGCTATTTAGTGAAATATTATTTAAGACTACTAAGTAGGCTTTTAGTTTAGTTTCTGTAGAACTGGGGACAATTCCTACCCACCTGCTAATCCCCAAGGAACGTTTTCAGTTGCTTTTTGCCCTCCTACCACTGAGCAAGTTTTAAATATTAAAGAACCGCTTGACGACCGCTTTAGCCTAGTTGGTAGTGACCCTGCCTACGAAGCAAGAGGTCCTGGATTCGAATCCCGGTAAGGGCATTTATTTGTGTGATGAGCTCGAATATTTGTTCCTGAGTCATGGATGTTTTCTATGTATTTAAGTATTTATTTCTCTATATAAGTATCCATATAGTCGTCTAGTACCCATAGTACAAGCTTTGCTTAGTTTGGGACTAGGTTGATTTGTGTAAGATTGTCCGCAAATATTATTATTTTAATCTGTTTATTACGGCATTTACGCGTACATGATAAACCTTTATACTATATCATAGCTTATTTTTACGATAAATAAACGTCAAATAACGCTACTTATTAGCCAAATTGAATTTACCGGTAATTTACCGGTTAACCGGTTTTGCCTCACTCAAGTCGGTAATTTACCGGTAGTGAAATTTGTCCGGTAATTGCATTCCCTAGTTATTTATTACCAAGGTGACGAAACCTGTTATTCCTTGCCGTCGTATCATTATAATCTGTAATCGCCTCACCACACATTTTCATCCCATATTTTTCACGTTTTATCCCTACATTTCACAAATGTTGAATAAGGTTATTTTTACTTTCCAGTCAAGTATATGCTTGCCAACTTTCAAGTCTTTAGCTCATGGATTCAAGGAGTTCCCATACAACGATTAACCCCATTTTTTACCCCCTTTGAACCCTAATCTTCATGATTTTTATAGCCTATAGCCTGGCTGAAGATCCATTTAACGTTTTAGTAAAAGTCTCACATTAATCCATTCGCTCGTTTTCACGTGATGCCGTTACATATAAACAGACAGACAAACCGAAAAACAGACAAAAATTCTAAAAACTGTTGAAGTGTGTTCTGTTATCGATTCTAAGACCCCTCAACTGATTTTTTTGCCAATATCTTCAATGTACAGAATTTCGACCCTCTACAGCTTTATTATATGTATAGATAGATAGATGGGTCGTTTCGCCGGTTAGCGACCACTTAGCCGAGTTGCTCACTTTAGATTAGTCAATATATACTTATTAAATTTACAATCAGAATAGATGGCATTCGTATAGGCCCACAGTATAGTCAAGTTTTGAAACCAACAATAAAATATAGCACTTTCACCCATAGATTAGTCAAAAATTTAGTAAAGGTTCCAAAATAGCGAATTCGCTAGATAGCGACGACCGCTTTTGTGGGTTTGCGACCACCTCTTAACTGGTTTGCGACCAACTTTGAAAATAGTGTATAAGTAGCTAACAAAATGATTACAATCATGTACCTATAGTGCTTTTCTCAAAAATAAATACATTTTGTGACCAACTTGTAGTTTGATGTTCAGCTTTCCACTTTTTCAAAATTGTGCAATTATCTCTCCTCGGACATAGGTAGTTGAAAGTAAATTATTCATCACCAATTTCGCCGCGGCTTTTAAATAGAAATCTGTTTTCATGCAATCTGATTCATGATTACTCATTTTTAACAATTTTATTTCAATGAAGTCAATCCCGCTAAAACACCCGTCCGACTTTTTTTTATTGCTCTATGTTGTTTAAGATACTGATATTCTGCCACAACCCCAAAAGAATAAATACATAAGTTTAGTATTAGTTTTATGTTTGTGAATATTTTATTTTATTCTTCTTTTTCTACTGTTAGTATCGAATTCCTAATTAGTCTAAAATAGTAAAAAACACGATTAACCTGAATTTTCCGCCATTTTACATCGTGCAATACAAGTGCAATTCGGACACGTCAACGTCTATGGTCCGTCCTTTTTATTAAAGGCCCTTAACTGCCAACAACCTCCTTAGCTTATCTTTGATAAAAAAAATAGTTTTATGTTTAAATATTATGATATTTAATGGGATTTCATACTTACTTACTGGACACTTTTGCGTTTTCCTGGACACTTCTAGAAATTGTCCAGGATGAGTCACTTTCGGATACTATCTTCACAGATGTTATGGGAACATTTCATACTATTTTTGAGAAAAGGTATGTTAATGTTACCAATTACCATCGTCAGTTGTATATCATTCATCATCTTCCTAACAATTTTTCCAGTTCGATCATAAAGGAGCTCGACGTCCGCTTTATTACCTTAAGTAACCCAAGATATGGTGTAGGTACTTGTTTTATAAAAGCGACTGCCATATGACTTGTGTACTCAGAGACAAAACTATTGTTCGGATTTTTAAAGCGCTACCTATGCTGTGAGACATTATTCTGCAATATTCCACCAAACCAGTCACCACCAACCAAAACAGGCAGGCCGTAAGCTTGTTTGCCACCGTCGTAGAAAAATAAAAAATTGACCGAAGCTGAAGGGGAAGTTGCTGAATCTGTCTCTATACACGCATTCAACACGCTTCCAGCGAGAGAGTATGTTTACATTGCCGTCTGATATCGATGTAGGATCCGATATGACGTGCATCTTGGACTGCATGCAGTTCGCTGCGTGAATTCGGCTCGTCTGGATAAGTGAGTGAGTGAAATCATGGTGCCCGACAAAACCAAGATCACTCCGTACTGGACTTTTGTACGCGGATTAAATCGCTGGATGCCTGTATATATTAGTCGTTTCGTAGCAACATGAGAAATTTGAAGTTAGGGTATCCCGTCTCTATCGCACTTATTGAACTCGTGTGACAGAGATGTAGATAGATTACGGGTACCTTCGTGTTTAAATTTTCATGGTAGCGCTGTTGATGAATGCGTATAGTGCTTTATAAAGCAGTGTACGCACTATCCATCCACGCAATGTCAACATTAATAAGGTCTCAAATATAATAATAGCAATCATATATATATATATATATTTTTATTGTATCTTATTACAATATTAATAATACTGTTCAATTCTTCAACAGGTTCACAAAATAACTATTAAGTGTTTATCTAACATTTTAAAGGAATCACATTAACATTTTATATCATATATAGTCTGGACTCTTTATTACGCGCAAATCACGATATTTCCTATACTATTCATATGGAAAAATCGGTGGTACCTATTTAGTTAATTTAGTCTTGGTCAGCAATACACACATTACATATAAATGGTCTGTTCACCACCTCGGTATATGACAATCCAACAAAAATTGTACACTTTAGATGATACCATCTTTGACAAAAATCACACCCAACATTTTTTTCTTCCTCATCTTCAGCATCACTAATCAAAATATTATCACATTCTGTACAAATTTCTTTTAAAGTATCGTTTTTATTGTTTTTCTTATTTTTGCTTCTTCGACTCCTAGGTTTCGGCTTTAGATCTTTCTTTATTTTCTTTTGTTTAGCTATTTCTAATCTTTCTTGTTTTCTTTTTAGTGTTGCCGCCTGTTTTTCTGCTTTAAATTTTTCTTTGTCCTCGTAAAACTTTCGCCATGCGCTAGATGATATTGCAGCTGGTGTTTTTATTTGCTTTGGGTTTTCTCGTGGTAGCCGTTCAGGAATAAATAAATGTCTGCTGAACGCATCAACTCCTGATACTTTTGCTTTTTGGGTAGGTATGACGATCACATCATCCCGGGAAATTAAACAACTATCATCGTCTAGAGTAATCAAAGCACTATCATCATTCAAATAAATAAATGAACCGATTTCTGTACCCACACCAGTACTTGTTATAGGGACCGTCGATAAACTGTTGTCATCATCATCAGTTATCAGTTCATAAGCAATGACTGCCACTTCGGGATGAGTCATCTCGTGAGAAATTGATTCAATATTCGCTGTGACACTAACTGTGTAGGATCCAGCTATGGAAATTTCATGCTCAGAATTCTTTTTCTCAATCTTGTTGTTATCATTAGGACATAAATGATCAGTTACGGTTACACCACGACGAGAAATGGACTGAGGAACAGGATGAATTTCTGCAGTGACATTAATTGTATGAGATTTTGCTGTAGAAACTTCGTTGCCAGATGTTACTTCTTCGGCCCTGTTTTCGTTGTTTGGATATGATGAATCGTCACTGATATCTATTAAAATTGGCGAAGATGAGTCTATTACTGATACACCATGTGTGGAGCATTCCATTTGGAAGGATGTCGATTGGTTAAATGAGATATCTGTTGTATCTTCTTCGGAACACATATCACAGTCACCCGTGGGCTTTTTTAATTTACGTAGCTCCTTTAAAATTATCCCGACATTGATATTTTTTTGTTTTAGTGTAGGTCGCAGATGTTTCAGTACTTTTCTGGTGCCAACTAGATCATCGTTAGTAATTTGGTTTGTGTTTATCGCGGGCCCGTTACGAAAATTTTGTAGATTATTTTGGACACATTTGGTGTTATCTACAGCATCGGGATTAAAAGGATACAGCCCACATTTTTTTAAACCCGCTTTTGATATTTTGGGTCATATTCGACTCTTCAAGCGTGTCCTTGAACAATTGGCAAAAGTTGGTTTTGCTGACGGACGCGTTCACATTTTCTGGTTTCGATAGAAATTTTCTAATGACTGTCACCCAAGAGGACTTTAATGGCCCAAAAACACTTACATCTGCTGGCTGAAGCATATGAGTGGTGTTCGGAGGGAGTGCATATAGAATGATACCAATTTTTTCGCACATTGTACTCAATGCTAGTGACATGTGCGATCTGTGGCCGTCAACCAGCAGTAGTATTGGTTTTTTTATACAGTTGCGGTCTAGCCAATTGTTAAAATCATTCGTGATATATTCGAAAAATACATCCGACCGCATCCATCCACTTTCAGACTTCCCGAGACACCATTCTTCGGGCATGCTTTCAACAACCGCACGTGGTGGGCGTAGGTACGGAAAAACAACCAGCGGTGGACTTATTTCGGCATTAGCGTTAAAAGTAACCAAAACAGTTAAGGTGTCCTTTTCGTTACCCGAATTAACCTGGAACAAGTTCCGATATCCTTTTGGCGCTAAAACTTTGCCTGTCTTCGGGCACATTGAAAATCCACTTTCGTCGCCGTTAAAGATACGGTCTGGGCATTCTAGTATGTCCTCGTAATGATAATCTGTTAAGAATGTCTTCAGTTCTTGAAACCAGGTTCTTATTGATTCTTCACTTACCCTGGCTTTGGCTCTATTAATGCTTTCCGCAGTCCGAACCGACAACTCGGTATGACGCTTTAAGAAATGTGAGTACCAGGTTTGTCCAGGACGATCGTCCTTGAAGGGATTTGGCGTCCCTTGGTCCTGAACAATTTTTTGTACCATATCTAGAAGCTCCTGCTTCTTGATCGGGAATCCACATTTTGCAATATTCAAAAGCCAGTCTTTGATCTGCTTTTCACCTTCTAGGCCTAGTACAGGATCTGGGCCTCTCGTTTCAACAGCGTCCTTCCTTTTTCCACTAAGTCGATCCTGTATAGTAGTTCGAGGTATTCCATAGAGCCGACAAGTGTCCCTTACTCCTTTTCCGTATTCTCTAATATCGTAAAGAGCTTTTTTTATGTCTTCGTCGGAGTATTGGGGAATATTTTTCTTCTTTTTGGATGTTATTGCTATATTGGAGGGAGCCATCTGAAAAAAAAATGGTCTTGTGGAGTATATATAAACAAACAAAAGAAGAGCGATTTGGAACAGGCAAGCACACAGACAATAATTACCTGTTCATCCAATCCCTAGCCACGCCTCGGCAGTCGTTGCCGCCTGCCTCACACACCGACTCCCGTGTTTACGAAAAAACACTGAAGGGTTAGATAATATTTTGTTACCTGTGTAGGTACAGTAAACCAGACAATTCATCCTTTTTATTTCTTAATACTTTTAATTATCATAGGCGCCATCCACACCCACAGCCACAGTTCACAAGGTAAAATTTTAAATGCCCCGAAGGTTAGGTTAATAGAATGCCTGGTTTTTATATATAGAATAGAATAGAAAAACTTTATTCAACATGTATTTTTGAATCTATACTTCAAACATAACCCTCCTCTCCTTCGGCAGTCGGGTAAAAATGAAAGAGACATCAATCAAATGCGATATTCTAGGGATGCCCTTTTCTGTCAAATAAGACAAATGGAATCGTGGCCCTGTTTTCCGCTCTTCTAGTTGAAGTGAGACAGCGATAGATACCTTTCGTTCCGACCACAGCAAGTTGGTGTGACAAATTGCATCGATTGTAGCGTGCCTAAAGATTTTCCACATATTCTTAAGACCTGTCACAGACTGGCGCGGCCTGAGGGCCTACCGCGAAAGGCATTCGAAGTTTTCCCTCTCTGTCGCACTTATTTACGAACTCGTAAGTATGACAGAGAGAGGAAACTTCGAATGCCTTTCGCGGTAGACCCTCTGGCTGCGGCGGACAATAGAAAACTTGTCATTAGCTGTTAAATTTACTATGATCCGCCACCGCAGGCCGCGCCAGTGTGATGCAGGCTTTATTTTTTTAATTGCTATAGACTTTAGTCGTCACTTACACAAGTCGCAGAATTGGCGTATTTAAAAATGTCTCAAATAGTCTCAAATAGAAAAAAAAACAATACTTACAAAACTAAATTCAAAATGAATTGAAAGGTGTTTAAAAAGAAATCTGATTAAAAATCTATTCATTTTAAATATCTACATGATCAGTAATCACCCATTTCAATCAATCAAGATCGATTTTGATGTTTTTTGTATTTAAAAAATAATTTCGATAGAAATTGGCATTATGAGTCAAGCCGTGTACCTACCTACTTTTAAAAAATAATTAGGGAGGGAAGAAAATTATTGTTTTGATAATTTAAGGTTATAAATAGGTTATATTGAAAATATTTATTGATTTTCTCGCCTTTTTTGGAGAAAAGCACTAACTTTATATGCCTTGGCGGGAATGGCAATTCATGGATTCGTAGAAAACTATGTGGTCGCCATCTAACCTCATACGCAATTATTTATTTGGGTTACCGACCACCCCATTTTACTGAAATATATTTTTATAATATGCCGAAAATTAACGAAATCCTTACCGTAACTAAATTATTTAAGCCATGGAATTGCAAAATTCAGATAAATAATAAAGATTTGTGACATAACTTACCTTTACGAGCCAAGTGTCGCGTTATTTTTTTTACAGTTTCACTGCACATCAACACGCTAAGGAGGTCATGTGAAACTGAAGTTTTTTTTTCTCGTTGTGGGTTAAGGTGTCGGTTTTAAAGTATCAATATTCTTAAACAGGAACTATTCAAAAATAGTTTATATCTAAAACTTCATCTTATGGGTTCGTAGAAATGATAATATTTTTAGTTAAAGAAGCCTAGTCAGTCAAGTGGTCGCCAACCGAAGGTGGTCGCGTAACCGGCGAAACGACCCTAGAAGATGGTAAAATATCGAGCCAAAGCGAATGTTTAGTATGTAGCAACCACAAGCTCCTTCCCTCAGCATTCTACTCATAGGATGTCATGCATGACATGGCAGCCATATTCTATTCTGTCATATCGATTGAATGAACTAATTATTTAAACACCATCTTAAATTGTACCCACAACCTAACATGATCTGTCGTCATTTTGTCGTGACCTACTTACCTATTGTAAACGGTTTTTACATCGAGGTATAATTATTTTAATTTTAGTTAGAAGTGTAAGTTAATATGCGAACTGTTTAAGAACGGTATGGTAATTAATGTACCTATGTAATGTATGTTGGGTATAAATGTTCTGCAGCGAGCTTAATACCTACGTGACCTACGTCTCAAAAGTGCGATAAACTTGGAGATGGACGTTTTTGTGCATTTATTTACAGAAATAATAGCAAAATAAAAAGTCAAGGCCATCAGCTGCATCCCAAAGCCCGCCAACGAACATCGGGCTATCTGACATTTACACCCACTCGTAATCATTGTAACACTTATCAGCGCCGCGCAAGGCTCAAAATAGAATGCCTTTAGTTTTACTAGACGCAAATACCGTGGCAAATAAAATAAATAATCGAAACAAATTCTAGTTAGCCGGTTGTGTTCGTTCGCGTCGCTTGTGCCGGTAGATAATTAAATTGTACAAAAATGAACCTTATTTCTTCGGTGATATGGACGTTGGAGAACCACTGCTTCATTGTTTATACGGTGCTGTTGGCTTCGTTTGTGGTGTTCACTTTGTTTCATACGGAGAGGATAGAGGCTCAGGCGATGCGACAAAATGCCAAGGCGGAGAAATTGGCGCCAAATGGAACGGGTACTGGGAGAGGTTAGTTTACTTTTAAATTTTATTACTTTTGTTAGGCTAAAGATACTAACGGCCAACAGCCATGTTTATTGATAAAATTAAAACGTTAAATTAACTATAAAGCGGAAGGAAAATTAAACAATAATGTAGCCGGTACGTGCTCTATTGGAATGTTTAACATTTTAAACTTAATTCAACCTATTGTTAAGGTGTACCTACCGGACTGCAATCTTAGCAACTTGATTGTATATTCTGTCCGATAAGCTAATTAGTCCACTATTGTAAAAAGAGCGCAAGTGATTTCTTACGTAGAGAAAAAGCTAACTCAAGTAATAGTTTTTGTACTAAGGTTCAATGTCGAATGACATTAGTCATTACTCAAATTGCAAATTTAATAACAAAAAAGCGGCCAAGTGCGAGTCGGACTCGCACATGAATGGTTCCGTAAAATAAATTGCGGTTTACGATTTTTGACGTATTAAAAAAACCTACTTACTAGATCTCGTTCAAACCAATGTTCGGTGGAAGTTTGCATGGTAATGTACATCATATTTTTTTTTTAGTTTTATCATTCTCTTATTTTAGAAGTTACAGGGGGGGAGACACACATTTTACTACTTTGGAAGTGTCTCTCGCGCAAACTATTCAGTTTATAAAAAAATTATATTAGAAACTTCAATATCATTTTTGAAGACCTATCCATAGATGGGTTTAATGAAAAAAATCAGTTCAAAATCAAAATCAAAAAATCTTTATAGTGACTACAGGTGCATGAAAAGGTGTTACATTGTTATAGTGACCACGACCATAGTCTACCATATTTATGGTATACAATATTTTTACATAAAAAGTCAAAAATACCCAGTGAATTATAAATTAAAATGTCATTATTTATTACATTATTATTAATAACAGTGATCATATAAATAATGAGTTAACATTTAAGAATAATTAGAAATTATAATTATAATAAATAATTACACTTGAACATTAACATATATTATACCTTGCCTTTATTATTTAAAAAATCATTATAAGTAAGATTTATCCGTGATTGCGCTTTTACATCTCATACATGCTACTTTACTTTGCTGTGACATATTTGACGACTTGCAATTTGATGACATATTTGTTTTGTTTTGGAACGTTCTGAGTATACACGTATGGGTTTAATGAAAAAAATCAGTTCTGAGTATATGGGGAATGTTTTTAATGTTTTTTTTCTATTTTTGTGTAAAAATCTTAATGCGGTTCACAGAATACATCTTCTTACCAAGTTTCAACTATAGTTTCGGAAAAAAGTGGCTGTGACATACGGACGGACATACAGACATACAGACATGACGAATCTATAAGGGTTCCGCTTTTTGCCATTTGACTCATTTAAATAGCGGGAGTAAGCATTTAGTGAAAAATGTGTTCGATTCAACTGACTTTTTAGAGAAATTGGACCCATAGCATTAAGGAATAGTGCTGAACTTACCCAGGTGCCATAAGTACGCAACAGTGAACGAAATCATACATAGCGTTACAAGTGATGGAGATACCTACTATTAAAAATCGAAAAGCAGTAGTAAAAAAGTTCCCTAAAATTTATAATTTCACAGAAGATATTTTAAGTCGAATAAATTTTAAATACTTTTTAGGGTTCCGTACTCAAATAGTAAAACGGGACCCTATTACTAATTTTTTTCAATTTCATTTATTTAAAAACCAACTGGGATCATGTGTGTTACAACTAAGACTCCGCTGTCCGTCAACAGGCTGTATCTCACTGATACCGTGATAGTTCCAGTTGATTTTTTTTCAGATGATGTATTTCTGTTGCCGCTATAACAACAAATACTAAAAACAAAATAAAATAAATATTTTTAGTGATAATGTTACCGAACCCTTCGTGCGCGAGTCCGACTCGCACTTGGCCGGTTTTTTAGACTTGCAATCTCATATTATTGTCATGAATAAGTAAGTAGGTACTATCGCCCAAGGGTACGGGTTCACACTTTCTCAACAAAATCGTCTGCACACACAATACCTACAGTTCATTCGAAAAATGACCGTAGAGGGGTGTACCCGTACCCTTGGCCGATAGTACGCAAAGATCCAAGGCCCACGGATTTGGATTGGATTAATGCTATATTATGTTACCAATGACTTGGTGATGTGTAAACAATGCCTGTCCATACAAAATGTTGAAGAAATCTTCACAGAGTGGAACAATAAATTGGGGGTCGGTAAGTACTTTTTGTGGTTCACGATTAAGAGTGTTCCAGATTCGGAGTAAAAAAATCCAAACTTTCCAAATTCGGAGAAAAAAACTTTTACACTTTTGAGATTTAAATTAAAATACTTCTAAGTATAAGTAGCTTTACGTCTGAAATCACGATATAGGGTTTCGTTAGGCTATCACTGAGGTATACTCTGTATAAATACATACTTACCTATAGGTACTTATAGGATTACAATTCCAATTTATGTAGAGATTTTAGGCGTGACTGTCACCCTGTCACTAATAAATGCTAATAATGCTTGCGCACTTTTTATGCGGTCTTATCATGACTTACCTATTTTATTTGTTCAGCATTTAATCATCCATGAAAAACATGTTATTATTATTACCTATCACATACATACCTACTTAAAAACTAATTTCGTTGCCTGTGTAAAGTAAACTAATATTTTACATGGCATCCTATCGGATAGATTAGATCAGCGGTTCCCAAATTCTTTTGGCTACGGAACCTTTTTTGTTATCTAATCATTAGATAACTAAATGTTATTTCCCAATGCATCGTTTGTCCGATATTTCATTTCGCCAAAACCCAGTCTTCTCGAAGAGCTCAAAGTTTTCGTTTCTTCTTTCATACGTACCGATCATATTGGGTTTGTTTACAATTGACATGGTTTCAGAGAAAACCGACTTTTTGCCGAAATGAAAATTCGGAGAAACGGTAGGTACCTTATACATAGGCAACCATTTTACATGCTAAAGTAAACCTTGTCTGTCTTACGCCTTGGCCACGACCTGTGGCAGCGGTTTTTCTAATTCATTGCGCGTGATCCCAACTAACCACAGTGCGTCGCGCGTCTCGACCACGCAATGCACAAATAAAACGCTGCCGCAGGTCGCTTAAGACCAAAGTCGTGGCCAAGGCGTTAGGTCACCCCCACCAAGACCGTTGCTTGCTACGGTCGATAGTCACGAAGATGAGCCGGGAAATGCACGGAACGACCACTGCGCGTTCTTATGGCTCCGACAGGCTCAGGTTGAATCGGCGTATTGGTGGGAGCAGCTACTTGGAGCTCAGACTCTAAAGGAAAACTCGATGTAGCGTCGGAATCAGTCCGGTCGTCATCGATGGCTATATATGCTGGCTTGAGTCTGTCTACTGTAACAGTGTTTGTCTTCCCTGTGATGTCAATCTTGAATGTTTTGCTTGCTCTGGCAACAACCTTATACGACCCAGAGTACGGTGATTCTAATGATCCCTTTGCAGGCCCCTGTCGCAGGAACACATATTCTGCAGAACTGAGACTTTTTTGGAAGTAGAAAGCTCTCTGAGTATGACGTGAGCCTGGTACTGGATTGATTTTGGCTATATGATTGCGCAGTCTGGCTACAAAGCTTGAGTAGTCCACTGGAGTGTTCTCTGGAGCCTTGAAGAAATCACCCGGTAAACGTAATGGCTCGCCATAGACAAGCTCCGCTGCCGAAGATTGGATGTCTTCTTTCCACGCGCTGCGAATCCCGAGCAGCACCAGTGGCAAGGCTTGCACCCAGTTAGTATTCGTGTGGCACATTATGGCTGCTTTTAACTGACGATGCTGACGCTCAACCATTCCATTACAAGCCGGATTGTATGAAGTGGTTGGCCGGTGTTCATAGCCGAGGATGGCGGATAGACTCCGGAAAAGTTCGCACTCAAATTGTCTGCCTCTGTGTGTAGTGATTCTGGTGGGACAGCCAAAACGAGCTATCCAGCCGGTTACGAAGGCTAACGCGCAGGTTTCTACAGTGATGTCTGGCAATGGATATGCCTCAGGCCAACGCGTGAAACGGTCGATGATCGTGAGGCAGTATCTGAAACCAAAAGAAAAGGGTAATGGCCCTACTATGTCCATATGAACATGTGAAAATCGATGGGATGGAGTCGAAAATGATGCGATGGGAGAGGAAGTGTGGTGTGTGATTTTATTCCGTTGGCAATCTGTGCATACTCTCGCCCACAAACGGCAATCCTTTTTTATACCTGGCCACACGAATCTTTGTGATACCAGACGGACTGTTCCTCTCACGCTCGGGTGACTAAGTCTGTGCACTGCGTCAAACGCTTTTCGCCGAAAAAACTCAGTGATGTATGGCCTCGGATTAGTAGTTGAAACGTCGCAGTAAACCTGAACGTTAGAGTCAGGTACATTCAACCTTTTCAGGCTTAGTCCTGTGCCATTAAGCAACAATTGATGAAGCTCACTGTCTTCGTTTTGGGCATGTGCCAGGGCTTTGTAGTCGATCGTGCAGTTTCCAATCTCTTCTACCCTCGACAGGCAGTCGGCGACAACATTCTGTTTCCCTGCCACAAATTGTATATCTGTTGTAAACTGTGAAATATAGTCTAAATAGCGAAATTGTCTGGGTGAACATCTCTTACTGTGGTGAATGCGTAAGTCAGGGGTTTATGATCGGTATAAATGGTGAATGGTCTGGCCTCGACCATGTGACGAAAATGACGAATGGCGTCATAAATGGCCAGCAGCTCCCGGTCGTAAGGACTATATTTTTTGCGATGGTTTTAGGCGTCGAGAAAAGAATGCCAGTGGTTCCCATGCTCCAGGTGCTACTCGCTGTTGCAGTACAGCTCCGATCGAAGAATCTGATGCGTCTGTATGGATGGCTAATTCAGCATTTGTTTGAGGGTGAGCTAGAGTAGCCGCGCGGGAAAGACCTTTCTTGCAAGACTCGAACGCTTCCATCATTTCTTGTGAAAACTCGATCTCCTGGGAGGCCTTCTTTTTCGGCCCCGATAACACGACGTTCAAAGGTGCCTGCAGAGCTGACGCTCCCGGTACAAACCTCCGGTAAAAATTTAACATTCCAAGAAACCTGCGCAGTTCCTTGACAGTTTTGGGTGCAGGGTAATCTAACATTGCTTGAACCTTAGACTGAAGAGGTTGGATTCCTTCAGCGGATACTTCGTGTCCCAGAAAGGTGATTCTAGCCGACCCAAATTCGCATTTTGCGGTATTAATTAGAACGCCGTAGTCTTTCAGTCGCTGGAATAGGGTATGTAGATGCTGCTGGTGCTCTTCTTCATTGGATGAGGAAATCAGGATATCGTCCAAATACCCGTAGTAGAAGTCCAAACCTCTTAGCACTTCGTCCATGAATCGCTGGAACGTTTGCGCCGCGTTTTGGAGACCAAACGTCATATACGGGAACTGGAACAGGCCAGGCAGGATCCGGGGGAAGGCGTCGTGGTCTGCTTGCAACTGGTGGTCCGGGTGTTGTGCGTATGTGGTGTACTGTATTATGCTTAGGCTTGGACTGTATGCCAGCGGGACGAGTGATGTCTGGGTACTGACGCAGGATATCGTGATAAACGGATTCTCCTGACATAACTTTGACCGAAGCTATATCTTCCGCTGACGGGTGCGCTGGCACCGTGACGAAGGACGTGGTGCAGTTATCTATCAGGCGCTGGTTTCTACAGTCAACTAAAATGTTGTAGGATGACAGAAAGTCAACACCGATAATTGGCTTGGACACGTCGGCAACGACGAACTTCCAGCTGTAGGTACGACGAATTCCCAGGTCTAGTTGTAAATATACCGAGCCATATGTAGGTATATTCGAGCCATTAGCAGCGAAAAGTTCATAATTCAATTTTGTTCGGGTCCCTTTAATCATTGTGCGCGGATACACGCACAAATCTGATCCTGTGTCTACTAGGAAGAGAGCTTTAGAGGTGTGGTCCGTCACAAACAGGCGGCCCGGCGTAATATGGCAGACGCTGGCCGCTAATTTCGGCTGCCGCGGAAGTTTTCCGCTCCTGGGTGGCTGCAAGGCCTGGTGCATCTAGTAGCTCTATCGCCAAATCTGTTATGGTACCAGCATATTGACGTGTCCCTCGGTCTTGATGCGGAGCGTTCTCGATGGGCGTTTACAAATGGCGCTTGACCTCTACCACGGGAATTGAATCTCGATCCGTGTGCTTGGTTACCATACTGCGCCTTTAGGGAAGCCACCTCTTTAGTAAGCTCCGCCAAGTGTCTTGCAATCTCTGACATCTCTGTGACATGTTCACCGCTTTTCATGGCATGGACGTGCAGCGGCTGAGGGACAATATCATTTACTCTGTCCGCTGATACGGCCAACTCGTCCAATGATGCCTTGGTTTGAGACGCGATAAGAGCCTGTAAGTTGCCGGGCAAACAGCTGGACCACACGGTTTTCAAGAAATCCTCGGGTATTTGTATTCCAGCCAGCGTGCGGAGGTGTCGCAAAAATTGGGGTAGCTTTCTATCACCCAGTTCTTCGTATCTCAATAATTGAAGGAACCATTGCTCTTTTGACACCGACAGCCTTGATATAAGTGCCGACTTAATTTGATTAATGATGTGATTAAATTTCGTGGCGTCTGCGGTTATTCCGGACAGATCAAACTGAGCTTCCATTTGTGCGAACCATAATGCAGGTTCCTCAGGCCAGAAAGGCGGCGCTCGTACCGTTACCTTGCACACCATACTTGGGTCTTCCTTTACGTTTTCTAGTGGCATTTCGGTTTTTGTATTTATAATATATTATGTTTGCGAATTAGTTCAAAAACGGGGTCACCAATATAGGAGTCTTCGGGCGGAGGATAATTAAACACAACTATTAACAGGTCTCCTATAATTCAATGAATATACTGAATTAATTATGTGACAACTAAATTACATAAAAACAACATTCACATGACATCCATGACAACGCTCCAACTCCATGGCCATAGACAGGTGGCTGGACGCCACAATTAATTACTTTTCACGCTTAAACTACTTCCCTGATTTAGGTGAAATGTCTTCTAAAATCTATATGGAAACGGACGAAGTCGAGGTCAAGGGCAAAAAACTAATCAAAACAAAAGGGTACTAGGTTTCAAAAACTCGTCGCGGTAGAAAAACAAACCAAACGCGTGGTTCCTGCTTAGGTATTACCCAACTGCAAACTAGCTTTGCCGGCCACATGAAGCTAGTAAACCAGCCAGGCTAGTAAAATGAGTGGTAGGGGGACGCTACTAGCCTGAAAATGGAACTCCATCCTATTAAAAACTGTCCTGGCTTGTAACCTAGCTTACTATCTTACTAGCTTAGAAATGAAGCTAGTTTTGTCTACGCGAAGCCACTACCTTACTAACACTAGCTTGCTATCCTAACTTGAAAAAACTAGCCTCGTGTAGCCCGAGCATTTTAGGGTCGAAAGATAGGACGGGCGAGTTGCTTTCACAAAAGTGCATACGCCAGATAAGATTATTAGCTGTCAAAGCGCACTCCGGGCTACTTTAGGATACCTACAACCGGCAAAAAGGCTAGGAGGATGATGATGCAATGACTATAGATAATTTATAAATAGGTAATTGTTACAAGCGTTTAAACTTTCGAAGATAAGAGTGACTCGACATGCCGTTTTTGTATGGACGAAATGACCGTTTCCTGTCCTCTCAAAGTTATCATGACAACCGCCACTGACCTTATACTTAAGGACATAACCTTTTACTCTTCAATAGGGAACATTACGCAAAACACTTCGTAGTTGGCGACACTAGCAGCGTTGACATTGTATCTCGTTCCCACATGCGGTATTGTCTATGCAAGCATCCTTGTCACTCATTTGACAATAATTGTGCATGTGTGTGTGAATCCCTATATTCCTATACTGGTTTACTATTAGTGGTAGTGCTGCCTCTGGCGGCAGAACATTGCAGTAATGTTCCCTATTGGGTAAAAGCATCAACACAAATGACACACGCACACGACCTCCATATTGCTACGAATTAGTGTTGCAATTGTTTATAGGTTATAGGTTGTACGCGGGCTGGGTTTCCGCAACTCGACGTCATAAATGCGCCTATTTTGCGTAGGGGTTTTGGCACTACTGTTATTCGTGCCAACCCAGTTCCACCAGGAAGCCTAGCAGACCCTTTACGTTGCCGACGGCCTCCGGTAGTGACCCCGGTGTTCCGAGGTACTTTGCCCTGTAGTCCGCCACTCCAGGACATGTCAGGATGACGTGGGCGGCTGTCTCGTCCTCTTCCATGCAGGCTCTGCAGAGAGGACTGTCTGTAACACCTAAAGTAAAAAGGTGTTTGTTTAGTAGTGCATGACCAGTTATAGCTCCTGTCAGAAGACGGAGTGCCGGCCTCTTTAGCTGCTTTAGCTTCCTTGACAATCCGGGGTTGATTGTCGGGAGGGCCTCCCTGGTTTGCCTGCAGGTTCCTAGGGTGTTCCAATGTTTTTGGTGTTCTACCTTGGTGTTTAGTCGCAGTGTGCTCCGCAGCCATGCAGAGGGTAGAGGAATTGTGGGTTCCGGTCCTACAGCTCTTGACTCTGAACCCTCTCTAGCCAGTGCATCCGCTGCATCGTTACCGCGTGAATTACTGTGCCCTTTGATCCATTGCAGGGTTATGTCGCTGTTATTACATACCTCTGATAGGATTTTGTGGCACTCGTGTATCAGCCCAGAAGTTGTTGCGTGACCTTGCAGGGCTTGCAGTACGGATCGACTATCGGAAAGTATGCGAATGGGATATCCCCTTACCTCCCTGGAGGCGATTGCGTGAGCAGCCATTATTATGCCCATACACTCTGCCTGGAAGACGGTGTTGTGGGTCCCTAATGGTGTCGAAATGCGTATGTTTAGGTCCTCCGAGAATACTCCTGATCCGGTGCCTGACCTTGTCTTGGACCCGTCCGTGAAGATTCTTAGCTCTCTGGGGTTAAGTCCTTCCTGGGGGGTTTCGTATAGTTCAACTTTGTACTTTTTGTCAAAGACGAACTGTCTGGGAATGATGTCTGAAGTTGCCTCTATAAGGGGCTCCCTACCTACAGCCTCGTAGAGTATTTCGGTGTGTGGAACCCTGGGCGGTCTCCAGAGATGTTGTCTTTTGAGCCTTATGGCTGCTGCCAGAGCCTCTTGCCTGATGCAATTGTTTATTGATTACACTGATTGATATCATCATACTGGCGGATGCGCGATTATGCCGATTGTAGCTGAATTAGGTATACTTATATAGAACCGTCAAGTGCGAGTTGGACTCGTGCATGAAGGTTCCGTATCGTACCCGCATGCATGATTTGTAGCTAATAAAAATAATATATAAATTAGGGGGACAATCTCACACAAATCGAACTAGCCTCATAATAAGCTCTAAGACTTGTGTTATGGGTACGACGATTTATTTCATAGATAACACTTAAATAGAAAACATCCAAGACCCAAAAACAAATATTCATGCTTATCACACAAATATTTGCCCTTACCGGAATTCGAACCCAGGACATTCAGCTGCATAGGCAGCTAATGAAACCTTATTCTGGAGCATATCAAGTGTAATGTGAGCTCTCGTCACAAAGAGATTACCGCCGGCGGCGGCGGCGGCGTCTGGTGGCCCCTTTATGTTGGTTCAGACAATACCGACCTATTATTCCGTTACTTGTAATTCATTCATTCAATCAATTTTATTTCGGACAAAGTCCATAAATTGTTAGTAACATATTACTTAATTCTAGGGTTGGTATTAATATTAATATTGGTCTAGGTGTAAAGACATAGGGGGACATGCAGCTGCACCCAGTGCCTCAGCCACGGTGAGTCCTACCGGTCGGCCAGCGTGCACAGGATGGTATTCGAGCTGGCGCGCCACCGTCTCAGTAGCGAGCAACACCGCTTCCTGATGATCGCGTAATGTCTTGCTTCTTGCCAAATTTCACGATTCTCGGTCAACGGGAACTGCTCTATAGATATATAGGTTTGCACTCAACAATATATAGGACATAAACGGCGGATCTTTTGATTCAGTTAACTCGGAATTTTGTTTTTTTCAGCTCCAAGGCAGACCTGGGTTTGACATTAATTTATAATATAATATAATCTTGACCCCCGCGCGTTCTCGATAAAAGGGATCGTGACAGATAGATGGGAAACGAAGTCATCCCATAAATGTTTCTTTTTTCCTTTTGAGGTAAGGAACCCTAAAAAGATTTGTTTTCGTTGAAAATCGTCACTCACGCGAGTTACTGGATGAAATTGTTGGGCATATTTAGAACCTTGTCACTCTGCTCCCTGACGACCCTGCCGCTTGATTAGGGACTGTTTATTCGATATATTCACAGCTAACCTCCATATCTGATGGCCGTCCACTATCCGTCATCTGTGACCCTGTTGGAAACCTGCCTTGACAAAAAGGTATATCGAGGTCTACGCAAAATAAGTTAATTTTTAGACGTGACATATTATAATTATGCAAATAGGAAGCTGTTTTTAACGTTGCCAATATTACAATAATCCTTGACTTTGGAATATAAAGAGTTCTGACGCATTTAGCACGACATTAAATAAAGTTGAACCTGTTATTAATTAGATACATTCAATTCAATTTTTAGTTTATATGGCTCCATCAAAGCCTTGATGATTCCGCCAATGTCGAGTTTGGATAAGACACGGTCAGTATTTTAATCTTGACGGTGGACTATAGGTAGTGTTCGGTATTATATCCAACCGGTCGAATCACCAATCTACAACAAAACACAGACTACAACAAACACAATCTACCGGATGACAACTTTTTTTTTCCCCTTTAGTTTTATGATATGGGTTATAAATCTACAAACTACTTATACTTATATTAATAAAAACACATACATATAAGGTTATTTTGAGGATGATCACAACTTTATGTTATTTTTCGACAAGAACTTATTTAATATTCCACAATATGGCGAGAAAACTAAGGTTAAGAGGAAGTTAATATTAATTGGGCGACTTATACATCATGGGAGTAAATTATACAATGGGAAAGAAATTTTAGGGCAATCCAACAATATGTGTTCCACAGTACCCTCGGCAAGTCCACATTCGCAGACTGAGCCGTCCCGTATTCTCAGTTTGGCCAAAAAAACTGGCGAACAAATATGACCAAGGCGCAACCTTATAATTGTGGATGTGTTCAACTTACTGAATTCCTTGTTCTTAAAGAACCAAGGTTTAATAGGGATGTTAGGCTGCAGGCTTCCATAATGCTTGCCCTTTGTTTGCCGTGAGAATTGCCACAAGTCATTCCATTTATGGTGTAGTAAAAGTTTAACTTCAGATCTTAGATCTCGGGAGTGACAATTGGTGGATGATTCAATTCCCTGCTGAATGGCATTTTTTGCGCACTGATCAACCACTTCGTTGCCCGTGATACCACAATGGCTAGGAATCCACGCCAAAATAACCTGTATATTAGAATTCTGGCATTCCCGGAGTTTATCCTTAATTTTTAAAGTTAAATAAAAGTTATTTCTAGAGTGAAATGGTAGTCCTATCAAATCCTGTAAACAGCTCAGGGAATCAGTGAGTATAATGGACTTGTTGAGGTTATGAGAACTAACATAAGAAACCGCTTCATAGAGAGCCAGAGCTTCTCCAGTAAATATAGAAGATCGTGGCGGACTTTTAAAATTTAAGATTATTTTATACTTAGGGATCCATACGGCCGAACCGACACTATCTAAAGGGGTTATTTTCGAAGCATCAGTAAAAATTTGCAACCATCCACTGAAACGTTTATCAATGATCTGATTAAATTCAGAATTCGCGTTTACAGACTTTTTGTTGATACCTAGATTCAAAATTACTGGAGGTTGAAATATTAAAGTTTCATATTCAAAGCAGAAAATTGGGTTATTAACAAATTGATGTAAGGGAATGGACGAATATTTTTTAAAGGATTTAACCAAAGGGGGAGCTTCTTTATTTCTCCAATATCCAGATGAGGAAGAATAATCTGATAGAGTTTTACATTTGGCTAAAAGAGGGTGAAAAAGATACTGAGCTATGTTAAGAAAAAATCTATCTGCTAAATATTGTCTGCGAAATATAAGAGGGGATTCCACACATTCCACTTGTAACGCATTTGTTGGTGAAGACTTCATAGCACCAGTAATAATCCGCAGACACTTAGCTTGAATTCTGTCTAGTTTCGCTAGAGCTATCTTGCTGCACGGTTCTAAGATAAAACTAGCGTAATCAAAATGGCTACGAACTATAGCATTGTATAGTATTTTTTGCATGTAAGGATGAGCCCCCCAACGTACACCCGACAGGGACCTCATCACGTTGACGCTCTTTTCACATTTATTAGCAATATAGTTTAGATGGGTGATGCCATTCAACTTAGAGTCAAGAAAAACCCCCAAAAATTTTACAGATTCTACAACTTCTATAACCTGGTCATCCAGGGATAAGTCTAAATGGGGAATGTTTCTTTTACGAGAAAATGCCAAGGCTTTGCACTTAGATATTGAAAGAGAGAGATCATGAAGGTCTAGCCAATCGTTTAAATAAAACAGAGCCGAGTTCAGTCTAGTTACGCAGTCTTCGAATGAAGCAGAATTTACGTATAAAACTATATCGTCTGCATATTGTAATATACTACAAAAAGAGTCCACCGTAGATTCCAAATCATACGTATACAGGCTATATAGTATTGGGCTCAGAACCGAGCCTTGTGGCAGTCCTTTCCATACTGGTCTGGGGGGAAGTAGAGAGCCGTTAGTACGAACGCGTATAAACCGAGCCATAAAAAGGTTGCATATGACATTAGTCATCCTCGAGGGTATACTCAGCTGTTGCATTTTTTGCCTGAGTACCGCGAGATTAACATTATCATATGCAGCAGCTATATCTAAGAATACTGCTACTACATTTTCATTGTTGCTGAAGGCTATGCGAATGTCTGTTGTTAAGATGCTGAGGCTGTCCATAGTGCCCATTCCTCTACGAAACCCAAATTGAGACCTAGCCAAAATGTTTCGGTTCTCTAGTATCCATTCAAGACGATTTTTGATCAAATGCTCCAGAATCTTAGCTAGGACTGATGATAATGCTATCGGGCGATATGATGAAGAATCGTTTGGGTTTTTCCCGGGCTTTAGGATTGGGACAACAATTTGAATTTTCCATGAATCGGGCACTATTCCAGTGAAGAAAACATGATTTATGATATTTAAAAAATAATGTTTAGTGGTATTGGATGCGCGCGTTATAAATGAGTATGGGATTCCATCAACACCAGGAGAAGTGTCTCTAAGATGATCAAGCGCACATAGAAGTTCAGGAAAGGAAAACGGTTCGTTCATTCTGTCGGAATTATGGGAAGATGAGGATGTTGATGGTAAAGGGAAAAGATCTTCAGAGGGAACAAAAGGTGGAGATAATTTATCCACAAAATCAGGTAGCCACATGTCAGTGTTATTAGACAGGGGGTTATTACAATTTAGACTGCGACGAAACGCCTTCACCTTTCTCCAAACCAGAGCGGAAGGGGAGCGAGGAGACAAAGACTTACAGAAATTCAACCACCCATCAGTCTTCTTCTTAGCCAGCAATCTTTTGGATCGTGCCAAGGTTTTTTGGAAATGAAGATAATTTTCCAAGGTAAGATTCTTCGAGTAGGTATTTTCCGATGTATTCCGCTCTCGTATAATATTGGTGCATTCTGGGTCCCACCAGGGAGGAGAGGGGATCTTATTACGCGCAGTATTTTTAATCGGAATTGAAGCATCCGCCGATTGGATAATACAATCTATGAACTTCGAGTATGTTTCTAGAAAATTGTCGTTATTTATCTCGCATAAAGATTTAATTTTATCTTCCAGAATGCAGGAGTAATTACTCCAGTCAGCCTGAGCAGTTTTATATTTTAGAAGGGGGTTAATTACAGGGGGTGGGGGACAAGCCTTATGGATAGTAGAAAGAATGGGAAAGTGATCACTGCCATATGCGCGGCTCAATACTCTCCAAGAGATTGCAGAAGCCAGAGTGGCAGAGGATAACGTCAAATCCAAGGCACTAGCTTGTTGAAGAGGGGATACCCTTCTAGTGGCAGTCCCATCATTCATTATACACAGGTTTAGGCTGTCAAGCATGTCTAAAAGAGCATAAGAATTTGAGTCACATGAAGGAGATCCCCACAAAGTATTTTTACAATTAAAATCCCCCAATATTATATATGGACCAGTAACGCTAGAGATGATAGTGTTTAGCTCTTGTAATAGACCTATACTTGGATGAGGAATATATACTGATATAAAAGTAGTGTTGAGTATTTTGGCAGCAATAATATTTATACCTGGACTATGATTTGGGACGGGTAGTACAGAGTATGAGTAAGATCTGTCAATAAGCAGGGCACAGCCTGCGTAACCGTCATCTCTGTCGTCTCTGAAGCATGAATAGCCTGGAACCCTAAATCGGGAGCCTGGCTTAAGCCATGTTTCAGCGATGGCAAAAACAATTGGTTTATATTTGTTAATTAGAAAAATTAATTCGGCTTTTTTATTTCTAATGCTCTGTGAATTCCACTGCAGGACTCTGGGATCCATTGGTTGGAATGAAGGGAAGTATAGTTTGAAGTTGAGTTACGACATTGTTCGGTAGTGCTTCACTATATTTTTGGACAAAATTGACCACAAGTGCTACGAGGTGTTCCATGAAAGTATCATTTGGAGTATTAATCATTGAATTATTAATTAATGCGTTACCATTGGGGAGGCATGATTTGGGTTCATTTACAATTTGCTTATGAGCGCGAACGTCATAAGACTTGCTTAAAAGGTGATGTGGCTTTTGTTCCTTATAAAAAGTCTTTTTGTATGATGTCTGTGAAGGGGGGGTAGGTTCTTCCGTATAATTAGGTATTGGGGGACAGTACTCTGCAGGAGCCCTGGAGGCTTGGGGAACAGGAGCAAACAATTTTTGAGACATTTCAGCATATGTGGTCCTAACAGAGCGGAAGCGTTGGGAAGCTTCAAGATATCCTATATTTTCATCGGCCATCACAATTTTGATAGATTTTTGCCGGCTATGCTCTGGGCATTTTGGGTCAGTGGCTTTATGGGAACCTGTGCATAAGACGCAACTGACTCTATCTTCACTAACCTGACATGTGTCACCAGTATGGGGCTGAGCACAAGAATAGCAACAAGGTTTGGACCTACACTTTGCCGCAATATGTCCAAACTTACAACAACTTCTACACTGAATGGTTGGAAGCTCGTAAACTTTTACTGGCATAGCCATATTGAACAAATAAACTTTGTCTGGGAGAATTTGGGAGTGGAATGTCAAAACTACAGTTTTAGATGGTACCCACTCTGGGGGCTGACCCTCCCTGCGTATTTTTCTGGACAATCTGCGTGCTTTAATTATTTTGACATGGCTAAAACCTACAGGGTATTCTATGCCCTCAACTACTTCTTCAAGGGTCCAGTCAGTAGGAATATCTTGCACAACTCCCATCCGGGATAGGAGAAATTTTGGAATATCTGCGACCAATTTATTTCTATTTAGTAGGTCAGATTGGCAAAAATCATTGGCAACTTGAGCAGATTTAAAGCTTACGGAGACTTTGTTGCGGCCCATTGACTTAATATAACCTTCCACCACACCTTGAACTTTATTTTTGTGGAGTAGCTGAGCTAATCTTAACGCCTGCAGGGTTAACCCAGCTGACGGATCTGGCTCCTTTCTGCTAATGTGGATCACAAAGGGTCCTTTGTCCTTGTCAGTATATTTCAAAGCTGGGTCATCCTCAGTAAATCCTGGACTAACATACACATTTTGCGAGGAATCGCCTGGGGAAGTTACTTTTTTTGCTTGTGTGGGTACATCAACACCGAGACGCTTCCGCGAGTTCTTATCCGTATGTATATCCATGACCGTGGTTTGATTAGCATCATTCGCCTGAGGAAGCGATGATGACAATCCTACCATGGGATCAGACTCATCTAACAATGTTTCGTTTGATGCCAGACCCCCCTTGTCGGGGGGGTCTTTGTCGCCCATTTTAAAGCTAATCTACTTACCCAGTTCCAACTATTCTACTAAAATTAGTAAACCTTCACCAAATAATTGCCAACGGTTAGTAAATTCCGAGGTTATTCAGCCGAAACACTTTTGCCTTCCCTGTATTTCAACTCGGACACGTGTGTTTACCAACGCAGCGACGAGCAGAATCAATTAGATACATTATTAGTGGGTACAGCGAAATGTCATACCTAAAGTTTTAACAGCGAAATGTCATACTTTAGTTGAAACTAAAGCCAAGTGTTGGTCCTTCACTCTCGACAGCATCCTCGGAGGCTCTGGCGACCTGACACACCTTCCAGAAGACTGCAACCGTTTGGACACTAGGTACGGTCAACCAATTTGATTCCTAGGCCACCGTAGAACCCTGTCATTTTAACTGCTAATTAGCGACGCAATAATCCTAGTAACACCCGTATTGACATAGCATTAACAACGGCAAGGTTCTATGATGGCCTAGGCATCAAATTGGTTGACTGTACCTACTTACCTAATATGTGCATATTATCTAAAAAAAAAAAAAAAGTAAAAAAAAGTCATTTATTTAAACAGAATGAGTTTTACATAGTTACCAGGGGTCCCCACACTAGGCTACGCCTGTATCGTGGAGAACCAGTAAATTTTTAAACATCAGAAATAAGTTACCACAGATATTTATTACATTTGGAGGAGTAAGAAAAAATATTTTACATTGAAAAGTTTATACTTAGAGACTTTGATATTAAAGATAGCTTCAGTTTCAGCATAATTTAACGAATGAAAAAATTTAAAAATAAGTGATTTGGCTTCATTTTTTGTGCTGCCCGCTTACAATATTTCAGTAAAGTGTTATATATTGCTACCCTAATATAATCGCCAAAACGTTTACCAAAGCTGGAAAGAACTCTAGTAACTGGTAACCTAAAGACGCGTTTTTTTAAGTAGTGTGTATAAGGTGTGTGTGTGCAAGGTATATATTTAGTGGTTTTGTGTGTACCTACATAATGAAATTTTAAGGATATAAAGTTGACGTACGGTTAAAACGTGTGATTCGGCATACAAGGTCGCAGTTGGATATCGAAAGGGCCTCTTTAACATGACTTTCAGCACCGAACGTTGCGCTCTTTCGATTTCCAACATGGTCGTCTTTGCTGCGCTGCCCCATGCTGTGATACAGTAACTGATCACTGACTGGCACAGCGCAGTGTAGACTAGTAGTAACAAAGAGCTATCTGCAGACTGCCGAAGTTTTTGAAAATATAAATAGATTTTCTTATTCTTGCGGAGAGTTTGTTTATGTGGTGCTTGAAATTTAGTTGTTCGTCGACAAATAGACCCAGGTACTTAATAACGTCAGTGCGCTGGATGGAATCGCAGTTACAGGAGATGGCAGGGAAGTCTTTACAAGAATGAATTTTTATAACGGGATTGAGGAACGGTTTCGATGAGGCGCTTTTGTGAAAGCAAATAAATTTTGTTTTATTATTGTTAAGGGTCAAAAGGTTGGCACGAAACCAGCAATTTTCATGCCTTTTTCTGCAGCAGCAACTGCTTTTTCCCAGCTAATATCATTAAACAGAATTACCGTGTCGTCAGCGTAGCAAATTATTTCAGAACCTGGAATTTGCAGGTTTAGGATGTCCTTGATGTAAATAAGGAATCTGGTACCTATAAGTAGATAGCTATACAATACAAATAGATACACTTTGTGGCACACCTCAAAAAAATAACACAGTATCTACAGACCATACGGTTTACAGTAGACGTAGAAAACAGGCGGTCTTATCGCAAAATAGTGATCTCTTTAAGACAACCTTTGGTTTGCGGAGATAATGCAATTTGGGTGGATTGCAAAAAAAATGTACATAATTAAGGGCCTTAATCTAATCTATGCTTTAACTTTTTTCCGTTGTGTACCTAACGAAAGTTACCCATATAAAATGTATGGGTAATTGCCGTTACACAATGGAAAAAAGCGTAGATTAGATTAAGGCTCTTAACTATATATGTACAATTTTTTTGCAATTCACCCATATACTTATTCTTCAATTTGAGTACCTAGTGGTAGTGGCAAACCAAAAAACAATTAATAAACATACACATATAAAAATAAATACTAATATAAGTACAAACATGAACTTCTACATAAATATAATACCTGCCAAAGAGTCACAGGGAGCAAATAGTACCCAAGTCCATATAGTCCGGTACGTAAACAGAATGCACCTTCGATAATTCACAAGAGCGCGATTTTTTGTTAATATTTAGAATATAATGAGTACTACTAGTAGTAAAAAGAGAAAGTGAATTCTAACGTGGATTTAGGTATGACACAGCATTTTCTTAGTGACCCTTGTAAATCCAGGGAAAGATTATACAAGTGGTATTTTTCTTCAATAGAGTGTCGCATTTAACTGTTACAACCTTCCCTATAATTTACTAAAACTTTCGTCAATGGATAACGTCAGTATAATCCAAAACGAATAAATAAAAATACTTCCTCTAAAAGATTATTCAAGTGAGTTTTGGTAACTGAATTGTGTAAAAAACTATCAAAGATAACGACAGTTTGAATTAATAATATATTCATCAATAGTTTCAATTTATATGAATTAAATTAATTTTGAAAGCCTTCCACTAGTCACTTAATAATTTTTTTAGGAGATTTATAATTTTTTAAATCGTATTCGGTTTTGCTGACGTAATCTATTAACAAAATTATTAGAAAACGATAGGTCAGATTTTGAATAATCAAATGCGTTGCATTATTGGAGAAAACAATGACTTGTATAATCTTTTTGAAGTTTTACACGTGTTCCTAACAAAAAAAAAATTATAAGTTAATCTACGTTAGAAAATCTTTAAAAATATTTTTCGCTGTTAGTATTTAATGTACTCTAGCTGATAACAAAAAAAATCTGACTTGTGAATTATGTTAGTTTGACGACCATTTACAGTGTTCGCGTACTGGACTACATAAGAATTCAGGGAGAAAAACGAAAAAATCGCTTCATATTATGACTGAGTGAAGTGAAGTGTGTTTATTTAACTTCATGAAATGAATAAGTAATAATAATATAAGATGAAGACGGTCAAAGGAAGGTAATTAAATAAAAGAAACCGTAATATATAGCCAATATAGGTACATAATCCGTGAAATGGGGCTTCGGACAGTAAGTAAATAACCCAGAGTCACTGAGTGTGCGCCGTGTTTACGGTTTTTTGAGTTCCGTACTCAAAGAGTAAAACGGGACCCTAATATTACTAAGACTCCGCTGTCCGTCTGTCACCAGGCTGTATCTCAACAACAGTGATAGTTTGACAGCAGATTTTTTTACAGATGATGTATTTCTGTTGCCGCTATAACAACAAATACTAAAAACACAGAATAAAATAGTTTTTTTACAGATAATGGTACGGAACCCTTCGTGCGCGAGTCCGATTCGCACTTGGCCGGTTTTTTAATCCACTGTGGCGTTGGTCTTTCGTCGAGGATACGGTCAGCGGTGAACGCCTTGCTTCTTCAGCGGAGCTTCTGTCGTTGGTTGCGTTATTGACGACTGACCAAACTACCGAACAACGTCGCTTTATAAGTAAACTTAAAGTACCGAACAACGTCGCTTTATAAGTAAACTTAAACTACCGAACAACGTCGCTTTATAAGTAAACTTAAAGTACCGAACAACGTCGCTTTATAAGTAAACTTAAAGTACCGAACAACGTCGCTTTATAAGTAAACTTAAACTACCGAACAACGTCGCTTTATAAGTAAACTTAAAGTACCGAACAACGTCGCTTTATAAGTAAACTTAAACTACCGAACAACGTCGCTTTATAAGTAAACTTAAAGTACGAACAACGTCGCTTTATAAGTAAACTTAAAGTACGAACAACGTCGCTTTACAAGTAAACTTAAAGTACCGAACAACGTCGCTTTATAAGTAAACTTAAAGTACCGAACAACGTCGCTTTATAAGTAAACTTAAAGTAGCGAACAACGTCGCTTTACAAGTAAACTTAAAGTACCGAACAACGTCGCTTTATAAGTAAACTTAAAGTACCGAACAACGTCGCTTTATAAGTAAACTTAAACTACCGAACAACGTCGCTTTATAAGTAAACTTAAAGTACGAACAACGTCGCTTTATAAGTAAACTTAAAGTACGAACAACGTCGCTTTACAAGTAAACTTAAAGTACCGAACAACGTCGCTTTATAAGTAAACTTAAAGTACCGAACAACGTCGCTTTATAAGTAAACTTAAAGTAGCGAACAACGTCGCTTTACAAGTAAACTTAAAGTACCGAACAACGTCGCTTTATAAGTAAACTTAAAGTACCGAACAACGTCGCTTTATAAGTAAACTTAAACTACCGAACAACGTCGCTTTATAAGTAAACTTAAAGTACGAACAACGTCGCTTTATAAGTAAACTTAAACTACCGAACAACGTCTCTTTATAAGTAAACTTAAAGTACCGAACAACGTCGCTTTATAAGTAAACTTAAACTACCGAACAACGTCGCTTTATAAGTAAACTTAAAGTACCGAACAACGTCGCTTTATAAGTAAACTTAAACTACCGAACAACGTCGCTTTATAAGTAAACTTAAAGTACCGAACAACGTCGCTTTATAATAGACCGAGAGCTGAGCCAAAACTGCAACAGTTTTATAAAGGCTGATATTTTAATATTAGGTCATAAATAGCTCGTATAGTCAGTCAGTTTTTGGGACAACTGGCCCCAGGGGGTGGTTCCGAAAACGCCTTCGTCGCAACTGTTTTATAAAATCTGAAAATTTGTCTGTGGATAGTAAGACAACTAACAAACTATGCGGACATAGTCAGTGTGCAGAATATTGGAACAGTACGCGTCAGCAGCCCGCTAAACCCGTCAAAAAATTTGGTTGCAAAAAAAGTGTTTTATAAAATCTAAAAAAAATCGTTCAAGTAGTTCATAGTACCACGAAATCATCTTAAATTAGATGGAAGACATTTGTTAAAAGAAGAAGTCTTCTTATTAAAACCATTAACCATCGGAGTTCATGGTGGAAGCATGGGACAATCACCCATACAACCACGCTAGCGGTTATAACATGAATACCTACTCTTCGAGTTGGTGCTGCAGGGAGGGGTTGTGAGGCAGTTTCAATAGCTATAATGTATCTAGACTTTTATAAAAGTAATTTTAAAACACTTATACTAAACGGGGGAAAACCTTTGATATCTTGTAAACATTCTAATTTTATCAGAATCGGCGTGAAACAATCTGAACGCCGATAAAGCAAACAATAATCGATAAAATGTATAATCGGCATGTTCTAAAGGTTGGAAAGAAACCATTCTATGAAATTAACACGTTCCATTACTATCCTGCTGTGAATTAAAATCATCATAATAATCATATTTGCAGTATAATAGTAGTACCTATTGATAAGTCGGACAGGCGACACGGAGGGCATGTACTGTCAGCGACTGATAAACGTGTCCCCTCTGCACGGAAATTTGTATGCAGCTGCAGCTTCTCTGCAGTTGGTTGTACTTAAGGTGCTATAGTATCATGGTCTTCTCTCTGCGTGTTTGGAAGCGCGGATATCATGTTTGTTAATTTTAATTTTTTGTGCGTTTAAATAAATAAAAAAGTAATCACTAAGTTCCCTCAAACATGCATGATATTGCCGATTTTTAGAACCAATGTTAATATTTTTAGCTATTGTGCATAATTTGCTACGAATGTTTTAAGTGAATTTTAATATGTTTTAGACCTATGTTCGTGATTTTTTTCTATCGAGCGAAAATTGCTTAATCGTGTTTCGAATTACTGATTTCCCTGCAGAAAAGCCTCAAGATTACTATTCGTATTTTTTTGAAACCATATTATAATAAACAGACGCATTACATTGTTTCAAAAACTATGTTCGCTTCACTTCGCTGAACCTATAGCGCCTTAAATAAACACTCGTTATGTGTTTGGGTAACTCCCGACGCACGTCCCGAAACGATGATCGCCCCGCTTATTCAAAACCGCGCCGTAAGTATAGCCATAAGTAACTAAACCTTATAACACGTAGAACCAATGACCGTTGGGGCGGAAAGGTTCTCGAGTGGCAACCACATACAGGAAGGCGCAGTGTGGGTAGCCCCCCCCCCCAAGGTGGACTGATGACCTGGCAAAGGTCGCGAGAGTCGACGCGGGTGGCGCAGGACCGGTCATTGTGGCACTCTTTGGAGGAGGCCTATGTCCAGCAGTGGACGTCTTTCGGCTGACATGATGATGAAACCTTATAATGTTATTATTGCTGCAGATCTGTTTATTTGAATTCACAATAGGTAAGTAGGTACTTATTGATAATAGTGATGTGACCTGGTGACCTAGTCTGGCCTGTTGAATATAACAGCTGAGATCAAGGGCTTGAAATAATAATAGTGTGGTAATTAGCTGATTTCCACAACGAGAATAATCTGAGCTATTATTTATTCTGTGGCTTGAGTAAGTTAACACAATTGCCCCATGATTGTGGCGCGTGTGGATTAGACTTTTTTGAATACCTATACCACGTCGGTGGCAAACAAGCTTAAGGCCTGATGGTAAGCGGCCACTGTAGCCTATGGACGCTTGCAACTCCAGGGGTGTCGCATGCGCGTTGCCGACCCTTAAAGGATTTATGTATTTATTTATAATTTTCCAAACATGTGGAACAACACGTAGTTATAGTTATAGTTATTTATTCAGTCAACAATATACATTGCATTTGAAATATAGTTATAGTACCTAATGTCCAAATAATACAAGTAACAATCCTACTAATCCTTCCTACTAATATTATAAATGCGAAAGTTTGGATGGATGGATGTAAGTACGTTCCGATAAATCTCAAAAACTACTGGACGAATCATTATAAAAATTTCCAGTTATGTACCTTATATATCAGAATAGGACATAAGCTATAATTTATGTCAAGTTTCATCCCATTTAGGGACGAAAAAGGGAATGAAACTTTGTATAGATACCAGATATTTTTGCTTCATAGCACGCCATTTTCGGGTTTAAGTGTCAAACAATAAGCAGTAGGTAGAGTCTGGCCATCGAAACGTGATACTGAGTTTTTTTTTTTTTATTTCAAATATGTAGATATGGCAAACCTTTATGAACTAGGAATACGCAATCTTGATATTTGCCAGCAGCTGTCAAAGCACTTGACTTTTGGCTTAAGTAGATTGAGAGGTTTTCTAAATCACTATACAAGTACTATGTTCTTGTAAGATGGGCACGCCATTTAAAACCTGTTTTAGGGTCAGAGACCTTAGTACTAGAAAGCTGTAATTTGGCATGAATGAAATGAAAATTTGGTAAATTAAAAAACTTAAAATTAAATTTGTTCCTCGTGTACTCGTACTTAAGGGCCCCCCACACTACCGGCGTCGTGTGAGCGTTCTTATACAATATTGTGCGTTGCGCCGACGCCGCGTCGACAAAACGTACAATTTACCGTACCCTTAAGTGGGGATGATTTTTTTTTGCTTCCTCCTTCTATTGTGGGGTATCGTGAGATAGATATTATAAAAATAATAAGGGTTTGCAAAAAGAAACAACACTTCAATTTTCCCCATCGTTTATTTCTAAGAAGTTACTAGATAATCATTCTCTGAACTAATCTAGAACTATTCTACCTATACCTAACTAACTATCATACTCAAAATCAGATTCTAAAAACTCAATTTGCTCCTCTGAGTCACTGCTCGAGTCCCTGTCACTGGTTACATTTATAATGAATGGTTCTAATGTTGTGACGATTCCATCTCGTTCTATATATTTTTGTTCCACATGCAGTACATGATCAGTGCATTTTTTCCAGTCCTCTGGCGTAACAGTCCCAAATTCCGTTGAAATCGCTTTTTCTACTTCTTTTACAGTAAGACCCATATTTTTGCTGCCAACTTTCCTTTTAGCTAAACTCCATATTTGTTCAATGGCGTTAAGGTCGCAATGGTATGGGGGCAACCGTAGAACTTCATGACCATTTTCTTTTAAAATTTCCTCAACCTCATATTTTGGGTCGGTTTTATATCTGTCCACCAGACACATCAGCTCTTCCTTCGACATGTAATTTTCATAAGTGATTCCATTGGTAGTGAGCCAATCTTGAATGTCTGCTTTTCTCTGATGCATTGTGGGTGGTTTATTTACCCGAGTTGAATGATAACTTGCGTTATCCATTATTATTACACTTTGTTCCCTTAAATTAGGGATTAATTTCTCTTGCAGCCATTTTAAAAAGTTCTGTCGGTTCATGTCATGATGATAATCAGCTGACAAAGATTTTGTGCTAAAAACCAACAGGGCATTGGGCACAAATCCTTTTTCGGACCCGGCATGTACAATAATGAACCGTTTCCCTGGGGAAAGTTTTTCAACCACACCGCTAGTAGATGGACCTTGCCAAGATTTTTTTGGTCTATAATTTTGATGAATATATGTTTCATCCATATAAATTAACGGCTTTTCTTGCTGGCGGTATTTACTAATGGCTCTCAAAAATCTATGCCTCCATGCTGCAATGTCATATCTCTCCATGATTATACTACGCTCGTTTATATTTTTCTTGAACTCAAAGCCATTGGATAATAAAATTTTGCGCAACGTTTCACGACATCCGGTAAATCCAATGCTCTCTCTTAAATCTGTCAACAAGGTACGTAAAGTAGGTATCTGTTTTTTAACTGTATAGAATTGATTGATCTTCTGCCTGATTGCGTTAATGTCAAAACTATCCACATCGGCAACTGTTGGTTTATGTGGACGCTTTTTCCCGGGAGTATTCCAAACACCTGCATTTGCCTGTCCTTCTTTTTTTATTCTTTTGATAGTAGCAGTACCAACATCTGAAAATAAGAAAAAAAATACATTATATTGTTTAAATAACGGTATAGCTTATGGCTTTGGAACTCTTTGGGGGAGGCCTATGTCCAGCAGTGGATGTCTTTCGGCTGATATAATGATGATGATAGCTTATGGTTATTGGAAGCATCAATCACTATATAACCTATTATTATATTGTAAGTGATCTAACTACTTAATCATCCCTATGTAGTAAAGTGTTACGTTCCTAACCCCCAGCCCTAACGAATAGCAGGTGGTGTGGTTAATAAATTGTTTTGGCCAACTGATCAGAATCCAATGTGAGAGTCATCTAGTGTCCACCCATTATACATTTCATTTATCTATACTGTTTAACATAATTAAAGATCTTTTCCCTCATCCTGGCACTATCCAAGTTGCATCTTTGTAGCCCCACATCCGCTAAAGATATTATTTTGACGAAATGTGATTTCCTTGCTCATAAATATATAATAATACCTATATAATATAAATTTGAATTTTCATACACTTAGTATATTAATTTACTGTCAGAATAAGCATACCTGTCATTGCAGAAATTTCTTGGACAAATTGAATTTCTGTTTTGAGCCGACTATTTTCCTCTAGTTGTTGTACACTCTTCACAGCATTAGTAATATCATTTAACTCATTTAAGCTGCTGTCATCGGCTTTATCTCTCATCCTCTCTGAAATAAAAAAACATGCAATAAATACCTTTCCAATTACAATCGGAACATAACCTCTAAATGTAGGAGAAACTACCATTTCAAACTGTAACCAACAACAAAAGCATAATTAAACGAATGATATTTTAGTCCAACGAAATATATCTTGAAAACTATTCAACAAATATCAAAATCATTGCAGTGCACTAACCTGTGGCAGCCATTATTTCATGGAAGTATCGTTCTTTCTCTCGAAAAGCAGAGGCTCGCTCTTCTTGTTTTGCTTTGAATTTACACATCATTGTATAAATTAACTTCCTAGCTGAACTTTTTATAGGTTTCGACATAATAACGCAAGATAACCGTTTGTTATTCCGAAAATTGACACGACTTGACAACCAACGTACTGGGGTTTGACAAGTATTGAGTATTGCCATATAAAGATTTCTGTTTCAAGGTCAATATCAAGTTTCGATGGCCAGACTCTATAATAGCGTAAGCAATTCGACTTATATGCAGAACTTGACGTATGAAAGATAAGTTAACGTTTCAATATCTTAAAGCCAAAATGACTCAAGTCCATGTGAATGTTTACGCCATTCCATGAAATAATGGTCTAGCGATTAGGTAGATAATTGTGTAAGAAAAAAATAGAGGGCGCTTGCGGCAATATACCAAAATATTCTGTCCTCTCAGCCCGTAATAGTTGTTTGAAGAAGCAGATGAAATAGGTTGGATAGTTCAGAAGTTGTCAACATTGACTGACCAGCATAACAACATCGACAGATATCAATAGTTTTTATGCATTAAGGGGTCAACTAAACTGGATGCATGTCGAACACATCAGGAATACTGTCACGCCATGAATCAACGATTTATCATGTTTGAAAATTGGTAGTTGTATTATATGTGGGACATAAATTTAAACAGTATAACGCGCTTGGAAACTTCATGATAGAAAGGTTCAGTTGTCTGTGAAAACATTGGTTTGGTAGTGAGCGAATAAATAAGAGTCAGTTTCTTTCTGAAGCAAGAGGCAACGCAACTGTTTGAAATTGAAAATTAACTAACAATGTATGCTAGACTAGAATGTAGCTGATTAGCTCACATGTCCAATAACATACAAGATAATTTACTAATGCAAAGTTTTAACCAACTTCAATTCTGTATTGCGCCAAGCCACATAAATGAACATTTCCACATTTCCTTTCCACTATACCACATGAATTGCTTTCCGAGAAAAATACGTTGATTAACTATCAACGAAAAAACCCAAATCGCTATATGTAGGCTGATGATAATATTTGAAGAATCCCGTCGATTCCTCGATGATCTCGGAATCAGCTTTTTCACTACATTAGTTGCTACTTAAACGGAATCATATCAGAATATGTGACACGCACTGTACATCAATGAGGAGTTCCATAAGTCATCTATGGTCTTCATCATCAGTTCCACTTAATCATTACACGCATGCCCAATAAAATTGAGGAGATCTCTCAATTCCTCATGGATCACATTATTCAACGGGCTTTTTGAAAACAATGGGACCAATTATCTGGGTAACAAATATTAAAAAAAAATACTTTTAACCTATTTGAGAACGTCTTCCTTATTTTGCAGTCGATTAAAAAGCTAAAATAGTTTCTGGGTACAATAAGTGTCATTAAGGCGCTGTATGCAGCTGCGCATCGAAAAAGTGCCTTTTCCAAACCGATTATTAGTATACTTGTACTATTGCTAGAGATCCAAATTTTTGATATGTATATCTTCAGTTCATTGGCTATGTTCGTACTTCGTAAAATCACGATTGCTTACAAAAACCTCGATAGATTTTGCCTTTCAAAACAGTGCTTTTTTACCACCAAACTCGAAATATCTCAAAAGTTATTTGGAATATTACAATGAAATTTGTTGTGATAGGTAGCTTTTTGGTAGATCTATCTACCGGCTTCTTAGAATTTCAATATGTTTGATAATTCAATACATTTGGTCATTTGTCTGAAAAACCGGGTGTCCGCGTCATGCATGCGCGGTGGCGAGTACAATTTAGTACGCCCGTGGCCACTGCCGACGACGGACCTGTGAATGTTTACCTGGCACGCAAATACGCCTTTTTGCAGCAATTATTTCGAGTTATCAAGGTAAATAAAAATATATAAAGGAATAGGAAACGCTAATACATGCTGGAGAACACATTCGAAATGATAGAATAACAAATATAAGGTATGCGATATTTACTACATTAAAGCGTTTCTACATCCGCACCTAAAACGTATTAATAGGTAGCTGGAGCATATTGACAAGATGTCAATAAAAATCTTCAGTTATCCTGAATACGTATTTAGAACTGTTAGGTAGTAAGTAGTCGGGTGTAAATCGGATTCGGACACGAGCACATGGTTGGGGGGGTAATGGTACCAATTATGGACTGTACGAATAATAGATTTATTTATTCATACAGAAATATATCAAAAGCATTTAGCGCTATTGCGCCGGATAGCGACTACCTAGACTAAAGTCCTAAACGAGTTGGTGAACTGAAGTATATTTACTTGCTGTTTAGTAGATTCTATTAAAAACGAGTGCGGAAAAAGACCCTGCCACTCCACCAGCAGCAGGCCACGGCCCTTCCTCATCTTCGTTATAGACATACATGCATACATACGCTACGGCACATCTTTTCGTCCAATATTCCGCAGTGTCTCAAGACGAGAGTCTTTGACCAGTGTGTGTTGCCAGTGATGACATATGGAACGGAAACGTGGTCGCTTACTATAGGCCTCATAAGAAGGCTCACAGTCACTCAAAGGGCGATGGAGATGGCTATGCTGGGAGTTTCTCTGTGCGATCGCATCAGAAATGAGGCTATCCGCAGCAGAACCACGGTAACCGATATAGCCCTCCGAATCGCTAAACTTAAGTATCAGTGGGCGGGGTACATTGCACGTAGAACCGATGGCCGTTGGGGCGGAAAGGTTCTCGAGTGGCAACCACGTACCGGAAGGCGCGGCGTGGTTAGGCCCCCCACAAGGTGGACTAATGACCTGGTAAAGGTCGCGGGAGTCCGCTGGATGCGGGTGGCGCAGGACTGGCTATTGTGGCACTCTTTGGGGGAGGCCTATGTCCAGCAGTGGACGTCTTTCGGCTGATATGATGATACATACGCTCGAAAAACATAAACTTCCTTCTGAGGCAGTCGGGTACAAAGTACTACAGGGTGTTCCCCTATACAGCTGCAAAACTTTGCCAGCTGTTTGTGCACATGATACCCATCACAAAACACTAAAGTATACCGTTTCACATCTCGCACTCACTCTGCCACCGCTGTTTCTCCAAATAACAACCAAGAAAGCCTCCCCCGCCACGCCCCTTTAAAAATAAGCCCACTTAAGCAAATAAATGTGACGTTATCTAAGTGAACATACCTTTTGTCGGTATGGAGTTATTGATATGACTCACTCACTCACTCACTCATCAACGCACAGCCGAAACTACTAAGACTAGACAGTTGAAATTTACACCAGAACTACCTTTTACAACGTAGGCAACGCTAAGAAGGATTTTTATAGAAGGTAAATAGGGGTGCAAAGTTTGTATGGGGGAAACTTTATTTTTAGAGCTAGAGACTTAAATTTTTGCATAAAGATTACTTATTAGAATACAAATTAAGTACTTTCAATTCAATTAAATTTATTTTGTTAAACATAGGTAACAACTTTTACAAGTATTGTTGGTATACAAAATATAAGACTTCTGTGCATTACCCACAATGTAGGTTTACAAAATATTTCAGCCAGCTAATATATTTATAAAAATTAAAAAAAAAATGTCAATACAGTGATTGGTGTTAAATACTTCAAATACATGTCAAAAACTCTCAAAAAATACTATAACTAAAGAATATTATAACTAAGGAATGTCTTGAATGGAATCATGTTATGTCGTAGGGTCGTTTAAGTAATATTTAATGGTATAATAACACTTTTCAATCAAATATTGATCTATTGATTGAAATGATTGATCCAATAATGTCATGGAAAGATCACATAGATACATTATACAGTAAGTTAGCAAGAGGGATCTATGCTCTAAGACAGTTAAGACCACTTGTGTCAGAAAGTTGCTTAAAAGAGCTGTATTATGCGTACATATACTCTCAACTTTCATACGGGATAATGCTTTGGGGCAACAGTACGGATTATGAGCGCATCCTAAAGATCTAGAAACGTGCAATTAGAGTACTTCCCTATGCAAAGGACAGATACACGTGTCGCGAACATTTAAGAAAACTTAGTATCTTAACATCAGTTTCAACTTATATATTGGAAGTTTTGATGTATGTTAAACGTTATCCAAATGAATTTCAAAGGAGAGGTGAAAATAGTTCGAGATCAATGAGAAATGCGAATAACTTAAAAAGAAGCGGGTTGTGTCCGAGATACAACCGTTAATTAAGTTTAAGTGGATACTTATTTGTTGGTTGTCCCCGTAAAATATATATCTGCATTAATTCACTAAAATCTGTATAAGCACAGATAAATCGGTATATATAGCAACATTGACTGACGTAGCTCGTTTGACTCGCGAGGCATTGAAAATGGCGGTCATTTCAGCATAGTTTTCATGCCCGTCACATAAACTAAATAACATTTTGTGATTAACAACTAATAGCAAATAAAGAAGGATTAAAACATGTAACAAACAATTATTTGAAATCAGATTAGGCTTCTCTACAAAAAGTTAATCCGGAAGTTACGTGATACATTTTGAACTGTACCCCTATACAAGAACGCGAGCAAAGAAGTATCCACTTCAAAACAACCTCGCCCAGACTTAAAATAGGCACAAAACTTCCGAAGTTTATAGGACAAATACTTTTTAACCGGCTACCTTCAAACCTTAAAACCATAACGAACGACAACTCTTTTCGCTTCCATGTAAAACAACTATTGCTTGAAAAAACACTGTATAGTTTACAAGAATTTCTTTCAAATGACTAAATAACAAGATCTTAAAAGCTTGACGTTAATATTTGTATTATGTTTTCTTTCTTTATTTTATGTAATAGCATTATGCTATGAGTATAAGTATTATTAAACCATTTACAAATAATAACAATTCTGTACACAACTGTACACATCTATTGTATTTTATTGTAACTGACAAGTTATAATTTTAACACATTTTTAACTGTATATTCATTGTACTATGATTTCAATTGTAAAATTATGATAATAAACAAATCTGAATCTGAAGTCAATTGTCTTTTAAATTTATTAATATCCAGTGTTTAATTCGGTCTGGAATTTTATTGAAAATGGTTGGTGCCATTCCTAAGATTCCGCCTCTGATTAGCGCTGTGTTGTTGCTACCCTGCAAAGTTTTCAATTTTTGTTTGTATTGTTTACGTGTCGGAAATCTGCGGCCTTCTGAAACGTTACTGAACATGCTTGGATTGGTCTTGACAAAAATACCTACTTCTAGGATATACAGTTCTTCTAGTTTGTATGGAGAGCAAGACATTTTTAAAGTAAGGGATTTGTAACTTCGGTTTTTTAATTATTAATCACTTAAGAAGGTTAAAAGGGGGTTCGAATTATGTATAGAGAGCAAGACATTTTTAAAGTTAGAAATTTGTAACTTCGGTTTCAGACTATTTACTATGAGAGTTCAAAGAGGGTTCTAAGTTTGTATAGAGAGCAAGACATTTTGAAATAAAGAGAGATTTGTTTCTTCGGTTTTAGACTGTTTACTTAAAGACTAGGTACAGTCAGCGTCATATAGTTAGTAGCAGTCAAAGTAGACAAATATATCGTAACACATTCTTACACCTATAGTAACAAAGACGTGTTGCGATCTTGCGATATATTTGGTTACCAAGGCTGCTACTAACTATCTGATGCTGACTGTACAAAACTAATTTCAATGTTTTTTTTTATTAAACAAACATTTAAATTTCTTAAACAAACATTTAGACGATAACATGTTATACGTGGACGAAGTCGCGGGCAACAGCTAGTTTATATATATATATATATTTAAGCTTTATTTATTCCATATTGTTTGTGTTAGTACATATTTACTAAATCTAAAAGATTTATGCCATTTTTTCTTTCTTATATGGACCCTATTCGGGTAAAAGCCATATATCGCCAGATATTAGGAGAAAAGAAGGGCACTGGAAGCAACAAACTGTCGTCAGGTGGTCAGGGCCGAAAGACAAAAGAAGGAGACTCTAAGGTAGACGACGAAGACGTTGGACCACTGACATAACTGAGGTCGCCGGACCTAGCTGGATGCAGTTGGCTAATGACCGAAAAAAATGGCATGAGATCGAGGAGGCTTTTACCTAAATTTACATTTGCTTTAAAAAATTCAATATAAATCAAACAAAAAAAGAAAATTAAAGTTTAATTTATATTTATATAATTACTTCCGGTTGGAAAATTTGTTGGATTCTTGTGTAAAGCATCTTATAATAACGATTAAAAATGAAATATACAAAAAAACGCTATTATAAATTAATGATTTTCGAAACCGTATTTTGCCTGGAGTATATAGCCAAGTATAAGTCCAATCTTGTTGGCTTGTTGAGAGTATCAAGGTCCATCGCGGTGTGGCCGCTGGTCGAGGTAGCATGGTAGGCAGCACGCGCCGCGCGAGCGCAGTGACATAACACTTTTAGGTATTTAAGAGACAAATTGAATTTGTTATTTTTATATGATGTTTGGTCAAATTACATTTTTTAATAGACATAGTCATGTACTGAAGAACTTGCTGGTCTTAAAATAACCATTCTGTATAATAAAATGCTCTTCTGACTAACAGTGGTCTAATTATCCAGTTTTTGATCAGTCAGTCATACTTATGTAACAAAGGTAATAATTATGGTAATAATACTCCTTGCATTTCATTAAATTGTCAAAAGGGCCTCTACGTGTTGGCTCCGTTGGTACTTTGTAGGTACCTAGCCCCACGCATGCCTCCCAAAGGTCCGGGACATCATTGTCCCGTGAGCGGGAAAGACATACATGGTAATAATATAATTTGCCAGGAGATAAATAGATGAACATAGCTATTTGTTTATTATTTTTGATGGTTTCTTAAGCGGGTGTTAACCGGCGCTGTAACTTTACCTAGAAGTAATCGATTTTATTTCGGTTTAAAAAACCTGTAATATATTAGTACAATCCATAATTGGTGACGTTCACCCTTAGGAAGTGAAGATGTACTATTATTTTATCAGTTCTACGTATTTGGAAAACGGAAGCACCCACATAGGAACTGGGAAAACGATAGGTGGATTGATGATGAAGAAATATGTACTAACATATCTTTGGAAAGTAAGTGTCCATAATTGATGTCATCATACTACGATGTACTTAAGAACTGTAACTACCTATTATTCCTTATTTTCTTTAAAAAAATAGATTTAAATAAATAAATAAACAATAAATAATTGGGGACAATCTTACACAAATCAACCAAGATTTGAAAAATAAAACAATTATTCAAGAAGACAAACATTTGATCGTATGATCCGCAAAAACGAGCCGAATACGGATGCCAACAGAATAAGGCCGTTAGCGGGGTGCGCGGGACGCGCGTCTCCCGCTCCGTCTGCCTCACCTCCGCAAATACCTAAATATCGTCTAATAAGAGCGCCTTAACAATATACCTACGGAGGCAAAAAGGACATAAAATTATAATGCAATTGATCCATTCGTACAAGCTGAAGGACTTTAGGTAAGTGAAATTTACAACAGGATTTTGAGTGGACCTCTGAAGTTCGCTTTCGGTCTGAAATCAAATTTCTGGGATGGAGGTGATGAGGTTCGACTTCTGAGCCTTTTTGACCTTCAGAAGAGGTTCCACTTTCAGGCCGCTGCCAGGGTTCGGTCTTGGAGGGCCAATGGCGTTCTGTGGTTCCTTAATTTATCCCTTGAGGCCACTGAAGTTATGCAGTCTTTTGAAATTTAAGGTCTAAGGCTGACTGTTTAAGGCTGCTTTTCTTTTTATTATTGGAATTAGGAGGTGCGGGCGTGCGAGAGATATGGAACGATATTGCATCGATCTTACTCCCTCTTTGGTCATCTACCGGGACTCAAGGCTCTGTTGAAAAGAAAAGCCTTCCGCCTAGCTTCAAATTGTTACAAGGTGGCTACTTGGAAGGAGGAAAGTAGCTCTAGGCTTCTACATTCTGCCGGGGCTCCAATTTCGAGTTCACAACAATCGCTTTTACGACTAATAAGAGGGAGCGCAGCGGTACGAATTCACAATTCAGTAAGTGCATGTTTCATAAAAAAAAACCGGGCTTCATGGGTGTGGTTACTTGGTTAGGAAGTAGTGATTCAGCCCTCAAAGTGATACATGTAAACTGAACTAAATTGAATGGTGTATAAGAATAGTAATAAATTGTACATGACTCTTATTTACAAGAGCAACATTCACACAAGTATTGAAAACCATAATTGGGTATAGTTTTTCACTCTCTACTCATAATCATAATATAATTGCAAACGTCTGTAATTTTGGATGATTTTTACCTACTCAGACACCTTAAAACGGCAGAACAGTTATAGGTGACTCTTGCCCTACAGGTAAATTATCTATATTTTGCAGACATTGAATGCTATCTTAGGAATTATTACCTATATAACGGTAGTTGATGAAATAAGAAATGGAAGTTAATACTAAAGTTCACGCGGACGAAGTCGCGGGCAAAAGGTAGTTCCATAATAAATAAAAACGAATGCAGAAGCAGAAAATAACAATATAGAATAATAATAAAAAAAACTAAAATAATGGAAAATCAATATAATAATGGAAAATAATGTTTTTGCTCTTAAACAAATAAGGAGGGTTACAGATATAAAAACCGCGCTCTCCTGCTATCATGCATATGTGGATTCTGTCATACGCTATGGCTTGATAATATGGGGGAACAGCACTGACATAAATCGCGTGTTCGTTGCACAAAAAAAATGCATCAGAGCAATGCATGGTATGCGACCAGATGAATCGTGCAGACCAATTTTTAAAGAGCGTTATATATTACCACTTCCTGCCTTGTATATTTATGAGATATGCATGTTTGTTCATAAAAATAAAAGTGTTTTTAAAAAAGCATGTGATAGTCATCCACGAACATGTCGAAATCCGGATAGAATTCTACCTGACGAGCACCCTACTTTGTCAAAGTACAGGACAAGTTGTATAATATTTTCGATTAAGATCTATAATAAAATACCAATAGAGAGTAAGAAATTAAATATTAGATTATTTAAACAAAAATACAAATATTTTAATTAATTAATAACAAACTTAAACGTATTACTAAGTAACCTAAACCTATTCCTAATCCTAAAACTAAACATCAAACAACCCTCCCCGAGCCACTCCAGGTGCAAAGGTTCCCATCACACTGGCCGCATTGCCGCGCTGAACAGCTATGGCTAACCTTTGCACCAGAAATGACCCAGAGCGGGGATCAAGTCCTCTTTCATGTAAGCGACGCCCTACTTCCCTAAAAAAGATTTTGGCCTCTGCGCACCAACACCCAGTCGTCTCCACCGCAAGCGGAACAAATAAATAATTGGAAAGACACGCGTACTTGTCCCTCTTCCGCACTGCCGCCAGCTCAGCAGCGGCTCCAGGCGCCCGCATGGTGCGACTTATGTGCGAAGCAGCAAAAGTACTAACACATGTGGCGTCCCAGAGCAGACACTTGCCTTTTTGCCAGGGCACCAAAGTCAAACCGTCCGGCCTTTTACCATCAGATCGGTTAAGACCTGGAGGCTCCAGCACACACGGCACATTCGCCGACACAAGGGCTCTCCAAACAATGTCATTTAGGGCATGGTGACGTGGGAACCTTCCTGCGCACCGACAACAACTCAGTGCATGATGACCGCTACTCTCCACCATAGCGCCGCAGATGCATACATGTGGTTCACAAACATCACAGCCCAGGCGAAGAGCCACGGCCACCCGCAACGAGTCATCATCCAGAAGGGTACCCAAATGTGGAGAAGGGAGAGCGTGTAGCCACGCTCCAGACTCTGGCCTTGATACCGCCATGAGTCTTGCCTTATCCACACCCACCGCGCCCTTCACCAGACTGTCTAGCGTCCGCTTTCCCCCCACGTCATCCCACAACCGTTGGCGGTCCTGTTCCTCAGGCACAGGCGCACCCGAGTTGAGAGTCGTCCAGGCCATTAAAGCATCGGCCGCATAAGGTATGGTTGCCTTGCCACCATCTATGGAAAGTATCTGAGTGACAAGGTCCAAAACCCCCTCCGCCGATGCCAAAAAAGCTGGCACATCCCGCGCGCGTCTTACGCCCAACCCACCGTACCGAATGGGTAAAGATGCCAGGTCCCATTGGCCCGAATTGAGGGAGACATTCAACAGCAACTCCACTGACTCCTTCAACAGACAACAACAACAACTGAAGCCAAGTAGGTACCGTGCGTAAAAAATAGGTGAGCTTGGGAACAGCGAAACAGACCCGCAACAAAATAAGAGCCACGTGTGCTGACAGCAGCTTCAACCTCTCCCTAGCGGACAAAAATTGCACCAATGGCTAAATAATAATAATTTTTATTCTTTAAATGATTTTTTTTCTTTGACATGAAATAATGATTTTATAGTTCTGTAAATATTTTAATGTGTAATCTTGTATATTTTGCATACCAGTCATGGTTAAGCATGGAAACCTACCTGTAATTTTGTTTGTAACACCTGTTTGGTAATGTTTAACGCAAATAAATATTCTTATTCTTATTCTTTAATTTCCTAATAAAGCATTTATATCATGTCAACTGTGTTTATTCAAATAATTCATTAAATGTCAATCTAATACATATACATAATTATATCACAGTTTTTTTTACAATAATCAGACATACTCAGACGTAAACTACAGGATAAAAAAAAAATAATAAAAAAAATACAGGATAAAAAAATAAATGAAGAACATGTAAAGAAATTAATAATAAGGCATGTTTTTATAATGATCAAATAATTTACTGAATGTCAATCAACTATCTAATTTTTTTTTAAACAATAAGAATTCCTCAACTATATAACACTCCCGCAGCAAAAATGCTTTCAGCTTATCTCCACTTATAATAAATCTCTAAATTAAAAAAAGAATCAGCCAGTTTGAAACGTGGTACTTTCTGTGGTACGAATGTTCTCAGCATCCCATGGACGGAAAAATATGAAACATTTTATATAGGTACATTATTATTCCAGCTGCAACTTAGGATAGTTTTTATCCGACTGCGACAATTAATTAATTTTCCGTAATATACGACTTCATTTAATTTTTCATTTATTATTCTTAAAGTATATCGCCGCCACATCTGTCAGCTAAAAGAAACGTCAAAATCACAGACTAATAAGAAATACTACGGACAAAATGGCGGAATTGCTTTGCCTTTCTTTCGCCTATTAATAATTTTAATCCCGTCTATGATATACCTTGACGAGACACATAGGTATCAAAAGCAAATATAAAATTAATCGATTTTGATATGCGAACTTATATGCGCAAATGTCGAATTAAGGCGTAATTTCCACAAATGTAACAACAAATTCGAACAATATAAACTTGGTTTTTTTGAATGGCACGCGCGCGCTCTTTGCGTATTCAGCCAAACAGCGAAAACCGAAACTCGAAGTTCGTATATCTGCATTCCTGTCATTTGTTAGTGCGATAGAGATAGAAATACCCGAATATTTTCTAATTCCGAAGTTCGTGGTTTAAAAGAAAATACGGATGTCGGATGGATCTATATTAATATTTTATGTGTAAATATGGTTAATTTTTTTTGGAAATACTATATTGTTGTTATTGTTTTAGTATATTTGACTAGCTTTAAGTTTAATATTGTACGTCCGAAATGGGCAAGCTGTTGGACTTTATTTTACCCAAAACAACTAAATGTACACAGTTCTGACAATAAAGAATTCTTATTTTATCTTATCTTATCGAAAATAGGGATGTAGACACTAAACAAAATAATCATAATGTTGTATTATCTCGAAAAACAACGCAAGAGGTAATCACTAAGTTATAAGTGTATAAAGTTTTAAAAGAGGGTTTGTTGCGTCTCTTTTCCGCAAAACGCATTTTTATAATGAAACGATTGTTTTTTACTATGACGCTCGAGGATCGTGACGTCACGGTCCCTGATCGTTTTCTCACTCTAACAAGCGACATTAAAACGGTTGTAGCATCGTATTTTTTTGAGATATTTGAATGAGTTTTTCGTTTCTTCTTTCTTTTGAAGTGAGTCTACAGCTACACCTCTATTTGGAAGACTAGCGGAAAGAATCCATACTATCCATACTAATAATTCATACTTCCATACTAATATTATAAATGCGAAAGTGTGTCTGTCTGTCTGTCTGTTACCTCTTCACGCCTAAACCGCTGAACCGATTTAAATGAAATTTGGTATACAGATAGTTTGAGCCCCGGGGAAGGACAAAGGGTAGTTTTTATATCTGAGGGGCTGAAATTGGGGGTGGAAATTTGTATGGAGCTACTTAAACCGCTGCACCGATTTAGATGAAATTTGGTATATAAATAGTTTGAGTCCCGGGGAAGGACATATAATAGGTTTTATCCCGAAAATCATCCCCTAACGGGGTGAAAAAGGGGGGGGGGGATTTGGATGTAATCTATTTTGATTAAATTTGGTGTAGATATAGGTTAAGTCCTGGGAAAGGACATGGGATAGTTTTTACCCCAGAAATCATCCCCTAAGGGGGTGAAATTAGGGGTGAAAATTCAGATGGAACCCATTTTAATACAATTTGGTATAGAGATAGCTTGAGTCCTGGGAAAGGACATATGATAGTTTTGATTCCGGAAATCACTCCCTAAGGGGGTGAAATGGGGGGTGAATATTTGGATGAATTCCGTTTAGATTAAATTTGGTATAAAGGTCGTTTGAGTCCCGAAGAATGACATTAGATAGTTTTTATCCCGAAAATCATTCCCTAAGGGTATGAAATAGGGGGTGAAAGTTTGGATAAAATCCATGTACCTAGATGAAATTTGGTATAGAGATAATTTGAAACCCTTCGAAGGATAAATAATAGTTTTTGCCTCGGAAATCATCCCTTATGATGGTAGAAGTTTGTTTGCATTATATTTTCTAAGTATAAGTTCTACGCGGACGAAGTCGCGGGCAACAGCTAGTTTTTGAATAAGTTTGTGCTTGAAAGTAACTTCAACTCAACTCCATCGGTAACTTATTAAAGAGGTTGACTGCTTGGTAACCGGCAGTGTGTCTAACCACATTAAGTTTAGCCTGGGTACCCTGAGGCAAGTCCTTCCTTCTAGTGGCCAGACGCGTTTGTCTTTCACCGGGTGTGTCTATGTATGTGAGGTGCTTAATTAAATCCGTGAGGACTACAATAATGTATTTACAGGCAGGGAGCAGTCAGAATCTCAAACTCTAAGAAATAGCTCCTACAAGATACAGTTTGTGATATTCTAGCCATGATTCTAATAGCCCTTTTCTGGGAAACAAAAGCAGACTGTATGTTATATTTATAACTATTTCCCCAGAACTTTACCCTGTAACGGATTCGTGATTCAACGCATAATACACCATTTTGAGTTGAACCAGTTTTGCTTCATCTCTGAGATTTCTGAGAGCATAGCAGGCCGAACTAACAGAGTTAGCGATAGCCTTTAGTTCGTGTTTCCAGTTTAGCCATGAATCTATATGTACGCCAAGAAATTTCACTTGACAAATACTAGCTCTGTCAGAAGAAACATGAAGCGCATCCTTATTACTAGCAGTTGTTCTGAAAAGTAATGCGTATGTTTTGTCACAATTTAACATTAGTTTATTTTCATTGAACCATGTTTGAAAGGCAATCAACGCATCCCTTACTTTGTTGTTCAGTTGCAGAATGTTTTCAGCAGATATGATGGCATTTATATCGTCTGCAAAACCCACGAGTTGAGTAATACTCCTTTCTCGAAGAACCCCATACTGTAGTCCCTCAGGAAAACCTCGGCACTGAGGGTTTCCTTCGGCAGGGAGCTCATTCCACAACCGGAGCGTTCGAGGGAAGAAATTTCTCTGAAACTTCTGCGACCATTTAGGTTCGGCACTACGCAAACTTTGGAATTACAGATGTACCTACCTACCTACTCCCGTAGGTATGCAAATGATAAAATTTCACAAACCTCTAAACTAAACTAAGATTTATTTCGATACGTTCTCACAAAAAAGAGACTATAAATATTATTAGGTAGGTACAAAATAGAGACCAAAGTTTAAAAAATATATTCACTTTGCGATAGAAAGTATTCTTTGTAACATTTATTTCATGATTCCCCGCTCGAAACTAAATATGTCAACCAGATAAGTGCGTGGCTCTTTGTATCGTGGGTCAGTGTACTAGATACGTATAGGTACCTACTTACATTAGGTACTTCACATATAATATCTGACCTTAATATTAGGTAGGTACTGAAACTATAGTCCAATCGCGTTTTGTTGCGTGAGTTTTTGGCCACCAATCGATAGCCTTCAGTAGCAGATAAACTGATAACATAGGTACACTGTATTGTATGTACACTCTTTATTTTTATTTTTTACGTATGTTCGCCGATTTCTCCATCAATTGTGGACCCATTTCCAATTTTTTTTTGAATCGAAACAGTATACTCCTGAGGTGGTCCCATTGTCACCACGTCAGTATCTGATGATGTAATCCCAGGGAAATTGACGGCAACCCTCAAATTGTGTAGGCACGCGTCTAGTAATTTCGGTATTTTCTATTAGAACTCGTGTATTTACCTTCGGAAATCGCAATTTTGGTGAAGTGGAACTGATGATGAAGACCACAGATGACTTATGGAACTCCTCAAAGATGTAAAGTACGTCAAAGATTCTGACGTGATTCCGTTGAAGTAGCAACTAATGAAGTGTTAATTCTGAGATCCTTGAGGAATCGACGGAACTCCTCAAATATTATCAGCCCTCAGATAAAGACTTTCGGAGAGAGGCTCTCTGAGAGCAGTTCATGTAGTAAATTGGAAAGGAAATTTTCACGTAGGAACCTATGTGGCTTGGCGCAGTACTGAATTGAAGTCGGTTTTAACTTTGCCTTTGTTATCTGTCCTACGAATCAATGTTTCTTCTGTATATCTCAATATCTTTGGATCTTTAACAAACCAAATGTTTCCTCAGCACGGGAGCGCGACTTCCCCGACGACGGTGACCCGGATCCAGTCCTGACTCCAGCCATCCCCGAAGACACTCCTCACGTCCCGCACCAGCCACCCCGCAGGTCTGATGAGGAGTTACTCCAACGCTCGCGGGAGTACTACGAGCTGATGGCGCGCCGCCGCTCCGTGAGGATGTTCAGCTCGGAAGCTGTCCCGCAGGAGGTGCTCGATAACATCATAAAGACTGCAGGTCAGTAGAGAAACCAATAAAGTACAAGTAGGCGGTAACAAATTAAGTACCAATCGAGGACTACCCACTCTTTAATCGGACCGTGGAGTCGACATTACACGTTGGTCGGTGGTCAACATACTGTGTCGTGTCGTGACCTGAATGACTCCAAAATCTCACATTGAACGCTCTGGAATACTCCATGCGCTTTGTTGTGACACCGTCATCGCAAAATATAGGCTCATCAGCCAAGTGCTGTGGCCACCTTGGCTCCAGCCATTTCCAACACTCCATACTAGTCACACTTTCACTTTTAATTATTTATTATTATAAATTAAATAATTGAAAATGGGTATCCTGTCCCCCACATGTATTGTGTTCCAAATAGTGTTAATACTCTACAACTGGGCAGTAAAATCCAAAATGCTGTTCAGGAGGCTGTTGTCACTGTCCCTCACTCGCCGCATTAGTGATCAAAATAAATAAATAAATATTTGCGGACAATCTTACACAAATCGACCTAGTCCCAAACTAAGCAAAGCTTGTACAGTCGACGCCAAAAATATGTTTACAGTTTTCGCCTTATTAAAATGGAATAAGGTGCAAAAGTGTAAACATATTTTTGGCGTCGACTGTACATACTATGGGTGTGTCAGTGATGTTAATCGCTTTTAAATAAGAGGTCACGTTCTCTGTTTCAGGTACCTCACCATCAGGGGCCCACACAGAGCCCTGGACGTTCGTCGTCGTCCAAGACGCAAAAATGAAGGAAGCCATCAGGGAAATCGTAGAAGAGGAAGAAGACTTAAACTACACTCAGAGGATGTCCAAGCAATGGACCACAGACCTAAAACCCTTTAAGACGAAGCCTCTAAAGCCGTATCTATCGGATGCACCAGCGTTGTTGCTGGTGTTCAGGCAGGCGCACTCCTGGAAAGCAGATAACACTAAGAGGATGCACTATTACAGTGAGATCAGTGTGGCCATTGCTGCTGGAATTCTGCTGGCGGCTATCCAGGTAAATATCTGCACACTTTTACTACCTACTTCTTTAATTGCATATTGTACATATGTTTGTATGAATCCATGCTCATATTTCCACAAAAGAAAATGAGTGGAGCACACCAAAACATCTGCCTTCTAGTCAGTTCAACAGTAATATGAGTAACAGTTCAACAAATGTGATATTCCAGTGATACGATGCTACGGCTACCACATTGTCGTCAATTATAGTTATTTGTGTCTTAGGATAGCCAAGGTCATCAACATCATGATCAGTCGTTCCCTCAATGTTGAGGATCGTGACATCGTATCCTATTCTTGCTGACCAGACTCCTCCGTAGGCTCCTACCATCCCCCTTATGCACGGCCTCGTGTAGATGTAGTTGCAAAGGTGCAGTGATTTGTGTGCTCCATCTAGCGGTTGGTTTGCCACGGACACGGGACCCCTGGCCCTCATCTTTGCAAATTGTATCTGGTGGTGAATAAGATCGCCAGATCTGCTGAATATCCGATCTATAGAACGTCTTACATTTCTTACTACTTCATTTATCTTCCAAGCAGTGCCAGAGATATTGTTCTCATTCTTATTTATTTATTTAAACCTTATTGCACAAACAAAAAGTACAAAAGGCGGACTTAATGCCTTAAGGCGTTCTCTACCAGTCAACCGCAAGGCTAAACAGAAAAGCTTATAGGTCCAGGCAGTTGTCAAAAAAAACGAATAAAAAGGATTCTTAAAATTTGGTTTCCAGTACTGTGGACTGGTGGCCCTGACTTCCACTCCCTTAAACTGCAACGCTCGCCTCCGAGCCCTGCTGTCCAGGCCAAGCAACGAACGGCTGGAGCTGTTGCTGCCAGTGGGCCGGCCTCATCAAGACGCCACCGTACCGGACTTGCAGCGGAAGCCTTTGGAACAAATCTTGGTCAAGATCTGACAATACTTCTAGAAATGTCTATATGGATAAGTTAAGGAGTGTGCATGAGTGGGTGTTACTTAAGACTTTATGGATAGCTGATAGTTGGAAGCTGCTTCTTAAACAGTGGGCATATTTGATAGAAATGATGAAAGAGCAAGTGAGAGACAAATATAATCCACTAGTAGGTATAGTCACCATCACATATTTTTTATATTTATACCGATATTTTTGAACACCTATAGTGTACCTATGCACTATAGGTGTTCAAAAATATCGGCACATGCACCCTAATGCCTTGAAAATAGAGGTGTGTTCCGATGTTTGTGAGCTGCTTGTTTGCTCCGATGTATGTGATGGCGACTGTACTTAGCAGGAATATGGTTATAAGATCTCGGACTGAAAATGCACAGCCGAGACGTCATTCATATGAATACCGTAGAACGGTTTTTCATGAATTAAATTATAGTATTAATAAATGTCCTGCAAGTAGAAATCAAAGCAATCATAGCAAGGACACTTTCATGTAAAATGTCCTTGCTTGTGTTTGTGTTTCAGAAAGTACGACTTCTGAGGAGAACAGGTGGCGTTTTGCAGACAGAACACATTCTACAAAAACTAGGAACGCGTTCCTTCGTTTCAATATTTACACAACCACCAATATAACTTTTTGTCATTTTACTTTTCTTGCTTGGTAATAATGCCTAAGGCCATGCAGATTGATGTCATCATCGCTATACATCCTTTTGAAATAAATACTCAGCAGCTTCTTCCATCACCTCGATAGATGATAGGGTGGTCAGTGCTCCGAACTCTTGTGGCTTTGAGGAGCCATTTGACTCCTATATTTTTAATCTAGTCAGGGCGTGTTTTCTGGGTTATATTTGTAATGTCTTTTGTTACGAATTGTTGTCTTGTGTGTACAGCCTGTATGCCATATATTACGGATAAATGTGAAGTAACAGAAAGCAATATCACTTAACTATTTTCAGAGTGTATCTATATTATTGTGCTATCCGCTATCCTATATTGAGTTGAATGTAGTAACTTAATATGTTTAGGTCTAGCTATACCTAAGAATTTGCTCAAAAAATGTGATTTAGATACAAGTTAAATAAATTATACGGAAGAAATTAACTACTTACGGTTGATTGATTATGATTCGACGGTAAGAAATTGTACGGTTGTCATAGTTTGAATTTAATTTAATGAATAAATCATATTTTGTACGTGTCGTCAATGTTATTCTTATCCGTCTTGAATCACAAGCATAGTACTTGATAAGATTTTTTTACGATGCTATTCGAACCAGTCTTTGGAGAGGCACAAATGTTTGTATGGGAGTAGCAACAATTAAAGAACATATAAACAACCGAAAATTTTGAGACACAAATCGACCGCCCAAACTGCTTCATACTAGTTGACATAAAAGTATGACGTCACAGTCCGCTTTCTGTACTAGGTACTTTATCGTTGTATGAAAAATCTATCAGTTGCGAAATAATGCGTTTAGGTCCATACTCGTATTAGTTAATTTTGTTTCTATAAAGGCGTAAGGATTCTAGTAGCTTTAAATTTACACTAAGACAATAAAAAAAATCTAAACTTTCAAGGTTCTTACGATTAAAAATCTAAACTTTCAAGGTTCTTTGATCTTTTTATGTTTTTTTTTAAATGTATAATTTACAATATCTTGATCTGTTTACTATCCATCTAGCAACACTACGTTATCAATTTTAACATGAGCCTACACCAGGGACCGGAACCGGTTTTCCTTATTAGGGTTTTCCATAGGGTTATTTTAGAAGTTGTTTTTCAAGCCCTATCTATAATGGTAACCTTATGATAAGGTAACCTTACTGATAGGGTAACCCTATCGTTATGGTAAGCATATCTGATGTGGTAACCATAAGTAACCCTAAACAAAACCCTATCACAATGGGTATCAGTAAGGTTACTTTATGATAAGGTTACCAAAAACTAAACCAAAATTGATCAGGTTACCAAATCGATAAGCTTAAGCCTGAAAAGGGGTTTTCCGGTCTTTGGTCTACACCCCTATTGATCGAAAAATAAATAATTACAATAAAGTAATAAAACTGATCATCAAGCTATGTGTGCTCGCTTGTCGCCATGACGCAGCACAAGCATTATTTATAGTGTACAATTTTGTGTGTGACGCATTTTATTTAGTGAAAACTGACGTCCCCTTCAATAATACACGCGTCTGCCGTTACTAGCGATAAACATGCACATCTCTTTGTCTCTCGCATCGTCCCATCCTCCCGTTTCTTCTATCATATCAATATTATTTACACCATCCATGGCATCAAATCCTAATTTAAATGTATAAGGGAACAACCCGCCTGCGGTTGTACGAATGAACTTCACAATATCCTTGTACGTCGAGGCGACGTCACACTGTGTCCCGTTCCCAAGTAGCGTGCAATCATTCGTCGGGAATATCCGCGAACCTTCAGTAGATAGCATATAAAATTGTTTCTGATGAGTCTTCGAAGCTAAATATTTCAATGAATTCTCCCAAGTGGAATCGTCGAAGTAACAAAACGCTTCCTTCAAACGTTTGATTTCGTTCCACGTAGTTCTGTTAAAGCCGATGCCCGAGTTGATGTATTTAGACTTAGACCATCCCCAGACACTGACAATTAGACTGCTGTTTTCGCGGCGGTACTGTTCGGCCCGAGGCGGGCGAGAAGCCAGGGATAAAATGCGACACTCTGGACAGTAGCTTGGTTGCATTTGTTCTAATTTAGTTGCCATTATCAGGATATCGTTTGTCAGGTACTGCTCAACTTCCAAAAAATATATATAACCATCGTAGTGCTTAAGGACCTCAACGTGATCAAAGACTTGGTTGATTATCCACCACCAGAACAGCTTAGTTTGAGCTTGGATTGGATCCCTTTCATTGGAGGACACACATTGAAACAATTTCTCGCAGAATTTGAGGTCTTCGCCCGGGTACCTGTATGGATGAAGCTGGATGCTGTACGGGTAAAACAGCTGCATCACTCTCGCAAAATGTACCTCACCTATAGCGTTATAAACTTGAGGATCATAGTAGTCATGTACAAATATAAGTAGACATTCAGATATTCCCACAACTCTACGTAATGACTCTACGAATACTCTCAGATACCTGTAGTTACCGTGCACTTGTATAACTAGAACTGTTTCTAACTTCAAGGATGTGATGTTTTGTAACCTTTCTATGGCTTTCAAGAGAGATGTGGAATTTAGCTTTCTAACATAACCAACATGTTGTTGCTCATTAATGGCAGTAATTACTCCCTTTATAAACTTTGTTTTGTATTTGTTGCGAGAAATTTTATTGATTTTGTTGATCAAGTATTCTGTGTCATCATCAATATCTCGGAAACGATTTTCTTCTTCCAATTCCAGTTTCAAGTAGTATGCTTTTAATTTGTATTTAATAATGCAAATTCTGAGTATAATGCAGAACGAAATGATACTCAAGATCATTATCGCCCCTTTTGTAATCTTCATTGTAAACGATGATCTACGCGTGCGGTTGCGTGTGCATGCGCGTGTGCGTGTGTGTTTTGCTAATAACTCGATAGACATTCGTTTTGGGTAAGTAGTTTAGAGTTATTAAGAACATAAATAAAACAATAAAAATATATCAAAATATTTGTTGACATAGGTGACTGACTCATGTGAGTCAAGAGTGTCATAAGTTGTGGTCATAAGATTAGAAACCTGTCGTTAAAGGCTGTGCTTGAAATTTAAAAAGAGGATTAATTCTAACATTTTAATACAGATGTCTTTGAATGATAGCGGTGCGGTGTGTGTGTGTGTGTAGTCAGCATCATATAGTATAGTTTAACAGCCAAAGTAGCCAAATATATCGTAACACATCCATACTAACTATACACTAACAAAGACGTGTAGGTTAGGTACCGAAATATTAGGCTTTTTTCATCATCACCATCGTATCAGCCGAAAGACGTCCACTGCTGGACATAGGCCTCCCCCAAAGAGTGCCAAAGTGACTGGGCCTGCGCCACCCGCATCATGCGCTTACTGTGGCTGCTACTAACTATAAGGTGCTGGCTGCACCTACGTGTGGCAATGCCACTACGGCCATACAACAAAATTTGGCTCAGCAACCTGTGTCGTTAGGATTAACCGCAGCTTTTAAAAAAAATACTAAATATGTGGTTTATGAAGGATTTATTTTTATACTTATGACATATTTTTGAGCCTACCTATTCTTATTTAATTATATAATCCTAATAAAATTATATCTATAACTTGTGGCTCTGTGAGCTGTAGAACTCGCGAGCTTGTATAAAAAACTGCGGCGACCGGGATGTGCCCAACAAAGCTTTACTTTTTAGCCAAGATGTAGAATTTTAGAGCGTGGCTGGTAGTGGTAGGTTACGCCGTGTGGAGTAGGAAGCTTGGCGCTCCGTATGATCTGATATCTTTTTAACGCTAAATTTTTTCGCTAGTTACATGTCTGACCGCCTGCAGTATGTCAGGGTGGGTGGTTATGAGTCAAACCATTATACTCCACGCTATCAGGAGTGAGTCAGGGCAGTACTCTAGGGCCTACGCTGTTTCTCCTGATGATTAACGACTTGGCTGATGTGACTCGCACCGCCGAGAGTTTGCTTTTTGCGGATGATCTGAAGCTGTTCCGAGGCATCGGTAGTACGGCCGACATTGCAGCGTTACAGGCTGACATTGACGCGGCAGCTGAGTGGAGTATTTTAAATCAGCTGCCTTTTAACGTGAATAAATGTAAGGTGATCATTTTTTCAAGCGCTCTCCACTCCAAACTAAGTACCTACCATTTAGCTGACGATACCAAAAAAATAATTATAAAGATATAAAGAGTTAGTGAAATTCGTGACCTAGGTTTGCTATTAGATGATAAGTTTGACTTCCATAAGCACGTAACTAGTATTTGTAAGCAGGCTAGCAGGACCTTGGGATTTGTGATGAGGATTGCAAAACAATTTCATTTCGGAGTGGCTAAGATTCTCTTTGGCGCATTTGTAAGGAGCAAGTTGGAATACGGTGCTGTTGTTTGGAATCCGTACGAGAGCAAATACTCTCTCATGATTGAGAAATTACAGCGCAAATTTGCTCGCTGGCTGTATAAAAAAGCTTACGGTTACTACCCGTACCTCTATCCCTTCATCTTTGTGGCGGGCATGGTCGGACTAGATACGCTGGCACTGAGAAGAAGGTTATTGCTGCTAGTCCACTATCTATCAGTTGTCCATCACCGAGTGGATAGTGCCTCGGTGTGGCTCAGATCGGGTTGATAGTTCCGACGCGGATACCCAGTGACGCGGACGGGGCGGTGGCTCCGCGCCGCCGGCCGCGCCTGCTGCAGCGGCCGTCCGCTCGCACGCGCTACGCGAGCCACGCGCCTACCGCCCGTGCTTTAGCATGGCTGCATCTAATGCTCACTCAGCACGAAGACGCTGACATGTTCGCTGATCGTTTGACATACTTGTACCACATTGCTAGGATATTTTTTAATTGGCACTTCATTAATGGAATTACATTATAATTATGATTCTTGACATTTTTACTTGTGCATGTTTATCTTTTTTGTTTATTTTAGCGTGTAAGCGATTTAGTGTAAACTGTAAGCTTGCATTGTATTATTGTGTGAATAAATAAATAAACGCTGAAAGCTATATGAGCTAGGGAGGTCTTGGCAGTCACTTTACATGTAATGTTTTTGGTGGGATATCATCATCATATCAGCCGAAAAACGTCCACTGCTGGGATATGCATACCCCAAAGAGTGCCAAAATGACCGGTCCTGCGCCACCCGCATCCAGCGGACTCCCGCGACCTTTACCAGGTCATCAGTCCGCCTTGTGGGGGGCCTACCCGCCCACTGCCACTTAAGTTTAGCGATTCGGAGGGCTATATCGGTTACCTTGGTCCAATATTCCGCAGTGTCTCAAGACGAGAGTCTTTGACCAGTGTGTGTTGCCAGTGATGACATATGGCACTGACACATGGTCTCTTACAATGGGCCTCATAAGAAGTGTATATATATATTATTATATTATATTATTTTAAAGTATTACAGTTGTATTACATAAATTTCGTGTATAAAGTTGGTGCACCCAAAATTTATCTGCTTTGCCTTAAGGTTGACTGCTAGAGAATGCTTCATAGCATTAAGTTCGCCTTTTCTACTATAAGTTCTCTTTTTGTGCAATAAACTTTAAATAAATAAATGACATCATCCCATACTTCATTACAGTGTTGAAATTCTGCAGAGCACTTTAAATGGACGAAACATCTAAAGTTACGTCGAACGCTATCCTGTGGCTTTCTCGCACTGTTTTAGATTAGGAAGCCTGCTGTCTCTATCTGTCAACACAGCGAATCCTCAAGTGAATAAAGGGTCGGCAACGCGCTTGTGATTCTTCTGGGGTCACAAGTGTCCATAGACGACGGTACCTGCTTAACATCAGACAGGCCGTAAGCTTGTTTGCCACCGTCGTTGTATAAAAAGGAAGAAGAGGCCTGCAAAAGGTTGCGCGTTATACATCCCTCATGACAAACAACTTAAAAAGTAGGTAGTAAATAAAAAAAATATACAATTGTATTAGTATTGTATGTGTCTCTCTATATTTGATAAAAACATACACAAGTTGATGTCCCTCGCGTCTCCCCAATGCCCGCGTGCTTCCACGATGCTGGTGTTTGGTGTGCTCCAACCATTAAACTTTAGTTTGAATAAGTGAGAATACCGTCCATGCATAATTTTGGGAAGGAATTTCAAGATGTCATGGTAGTTCGAATTCAAATCACAACCTGCTTTGTTCCTAAACGCTCCGCAGCCAGTCATTGGAAAAAATCTTGGACCTTCAGAAGAAAGCATGTAGAGTTTTCTATGTTGCGTCTTTAAAGCCAGATATTTAAATGAGTATTCCCAGCTGGAGTCTTTAAAGTTGCAAAAGTATTTTCCCAGACCTCTAATCTCATTCCAGGTCGTTCTGTTAAATCCTATGACTGAATTGCTGTAGTTGGACAATCCCCAGATAGAGACTATTAGATAACTGTTTTCGGGATAGTACATTTCTGGTCGAGGCCATTGAGCCCCCAGGGACAAAATCTGACAATCCGGACAGAACGATGGCCGAAGCTGGTCCAACATTTTTGCCATATGGATGAAATCACTGGTTAAGTAATGCTCCGAGTCCAAAAAATAGACAATACCAGTGTAGTTCCTAAGGACTCTTAGATAGTCGAACACTTCGTTGTTCACCCACCACCAAAACAGCTTAGATTGAACTAGGACAGGGAGCCTTCTCTTCGAATCAATACACTGGTTTAGCTCTTGACAGAATGATGAGTCCTCTCCAGGGTATTTGTTTGGAAACACCTGAGTGCTGTAAGGGTAGAAGATTTGCATGAGTTTAGCACACTTCAAAGATGTTATTGCAGAATTAATTTCGTCATCGAAGTAGTCGTGGGCGAAAATCAAGAGACTTCCATTGACTCCCGAAACTTGTTGCATCGACTCCAGGAATATGTTTAAATAATTTATATTATTATGTACACGGATTACTAGTATAGTGGTGTCTAATTTTAGACAACTGTAGTTTTTGTAGTTGTATATAGCTTGGCGTTCGTTGACTTTGGTGATAATACTCTTTAACTTCCGTATTCTGTTTACAACTTCAGCGCTTTCTTGAAATTTGTATAAAATATCATTCAAGTTCTCAAGTTCTCGTTCATCTTCCATTTTAACCCCTCCTGATTTAATCCTCATATATGCAAGAGTAATTATCAAACCAATCAAGATGAAAAATAGCAAACAACAGCAACATGTTACCCAATTTTTGGCTTTCATGGTGGATGGTTATGTACGAGTATTTGCTCTCTTTGTAATAAATGATCGCAGAACACTTTTGTGTGATATATTTTGTTCAAATTATGCTTATATCAAATGTTTACTTACATGACATGGTACTTTCTGATTTTGACAGCCATCATAATGCACCCAATGCACCCCACAGATGTTACCGAAGCATTTCGCCTGAAAGGTCTATGGTCATAATTTAAAATGTCATAATTTAAATATTTATTAACCGAGTAGAAGCATTTTTGCACTAGCCATCTTTTGAGTTGCCTTCTAAACATATTAAGGGGCATTTTTTTTAAATCTTCTGGTAACTTATTGTAGATGGTAATGGCCCTACAGAATGCACTTCTGCTATAAAGTGTAGTCTTCCTAAATGACACTACATTGGGCACTACAAGATGATCTGGATACCTTGTACGAAAGTTACATGCAACCTTACATGTTTTAAAGAAGTCTGGATGATTCTTAACGAACAAGGATACTTCATGTTTTTTTGTTCCAGGCTTCATTGTGATTCACACCTAAGGTGTTTCATCTCTTTTGTTTTCCTATACTAAGGTAAGAGTTGCAGCTTGCAGCACACGGATATTTCATTAAGCCCGTAAATAGAGGATGTAATAGATGACGTCCTAGCGTATACCCATAAGGAACGATTGTTATTAAAGCTATTTCAGGTATAACTATACAGATGTCAAGGTTAAGAAAATGATAATTAAAATACTAATGTAGAAGGTCAGTTAAAAGGTAATTAAATTTAAGTCAAAATTAAAGTCATACAGATTGTTATTTTACAATGTATTGTCATTTAAATAATCATCAATGGAATAATAACTCTTCTCAATAAGATGTAATGTGCTTTTAAATAATTTGTCGCTGGTTATCTGAATTAATTCACTAAAATCTGTATAAGTACAGATAAATCGGTATATATGGCAACATTGACTGACGTAGCTTATTTGACTCGCGATACATTGAAAATGGCGGTCATGGCAGCATTATTTTCATGTCCGCCACATAAACTAATAACATTTTGTGATTAACAACGAATGGCAAATAATGAAGGATTAAAACATCTAACAAACAATTATTTGAAATCGGATTAGGCTTCTCTACAAAAAGTTATTCCGGAAGTCACGAGATACATTTTGAACTATACAAGAACGCGAGCAAAGAAGTATCCACTTCAAAAAGGCGACATTTTTATAAAGACATGTTCGACGTTATTACAGTTATATTAGAAAAGAAGACAAAATTGCACGTAGCTTTATACAAAAAGAATATCCAAAACTTAAAGATGACTCAAACAACATAGCCGACAAAGCTTATGTACAATAAGTAACAATATTAATTACTTATTTACTTTATAATAAAACTAGTAAATAACTCATTTGCTCTCTTTGTCGACCTAGGCGGAGATGGCGGGACGACCTGGATGTATTCCTCAGCAACTGGGCGGAAGAGGCATCTAGTAGGGACGCATGGAGATCACAGGGAGAGGCCTTTGCCCAGCAGTGGAACACACAATAGGCTCATAAAAAAAAAACTCATTTAGGGACTGACAAAGTGACTGATTCAACTACACTTTTCATGCCCTAGGCGCCAACCACACTAACAACAAACCGACCGACATGGAACGACTTATAGTATCAGCGGCTACCTTCATGCCAATACTTTTCAATTTGTATGTTTAAAGCTGGCTGGAGTGCCGCTTATTTTAGTTAGAGTTTCGTACATGGCCTACTAGGGCCTGATCAAATACTACAATATACATACTGAGATAGACAGGCAACTCGACCAAATTGAGAAGGCATTTAATGCTTGCGTACAGGAGCCATCTCTTCTGCCGATGCTTAAAACTTTTCTTTGAATGTTAAAACATACAAAAAGTGCGTCGGTCGCAGGGTTTGAACCCCGGCTCATCGACTCGAAATACCGCCGTCTGTACCCTTAGGCTACTGATGTCTTGTGACAATACGGCGAATTTCGAAATACCTTGACAGCCTAGCCTAGCAATCGCTACAGCTTCAGAGAGTTCGCCAGCTATCTAGTAGGTGACACTATTTTCAATAAGAAACTGGATTTGCATTAAGTCCTAAGTTCGCATAGCATGGGCCTGATCTTATTTATCGATTACACTTTTTGACTTTAAATAATGTGTGTGTGTGTGTGTTGAGTCAAATCATTATATTTTAGAATAAGATTATAGTGAAACGTTAACTAATAATTTGGGAGATGCTTCTATGTCCCTCGCGTCCCCCCAATGTCCGCGTCCTTCTACCACATTTTTCGTCATCGAACTATCCAATTTCACACTAAAAGTTTGAGTCCCTTCCCAGTACCTAATACTAGGTATAAATGTTATTATATCACGGTATAATGTATTCAAATCACAATCAGCTCCACTTCTAAACGCTCCGCAACCAGTGAGGGGGAAAAATCTGGGCGCTTCAATGTATAGCATGTAAAAAAGATTTGCAGGCGTCTTTGTAGCTAAGTGTTTCATAGAATTCTCCCAACTAGAGTCCTTGAAATAGCAGTACTGTTGTTGTAGACGTTTAATCTCATTCCAAGTGGTTCTATTGAAACCAAACCCAGAATTGCTGTAGTTTGACCAGCCCCAGACGCTTATTACTAGTGTATTGCTTCGTGGACGATACAACTGCTTTCGAGGAGGGCTGGAACCTAGGGATAAAAATCGACATTCCGAACAAAACATCTTCTGCACTCGCTCCAACAGTTTTGCCATAACGATGAAGTCTTTAGTCATATATTGCTCGGTTTCCAAAAAATAGATGTAGCCCTCATAATTCTTTAGGATGCCTATATGGTCGAACACTTGGTTGACGACCCACCACCAGAACAGTTTTGCTTGCGAAAGGATTGGGTCTCTCTTCTTCGAATCAAAACAGTGATTTAGCACACAAAACCTGACATCTCCACCAGGGTACACGTTTGGATGCAGCTGAATGCTGTACGGGTAAAATATTTGTATAGCTCTCGCGAACTGCATGGTTGTTATAGCTTTATTTATTTCCTCGTCGAAGTGGTCGTGAGCAAATATTAGTAGACTTTTGCGAATTCCCACAATGCGTCGTATCGAGTCGAAGAACAAAGCTAAATAGGTTGAGTTACGTTGAACACGTACTACTAAAACGGTGTGGTCGAACTGCAGGCCCCTTATGTTTTTGTTGTTGATGAGATGTTGGCGTTCGTTTGCTTCCTGGATCATTTTCTTCATCTCCTCTAATTGTCGTACAACACCAGGTTCTTCAAAATGCAGATATTTTATGTCATGTTCTCTGCTTACATTTACATTTTCTTACGCTGGCACTGAGAAGAAGGTTATTGCTGCTAGTCCACTATCTATCAGTTGTCCATCACCGAGTGGATAGTGCCTCGGTGTGGCTCAGATCGGGTTGATAGTTCCGACGCGGATACCCAGTGACGCGGACGGGGCGGTGGCTCCGCGCCGCCGGCCGCGCCTGCTGCAGCGGCCGTCCGCTCGCACGCGCTACGCGAGCCACGCGCCTACCGCCCGTGCTTTAGCATGGCTGCATCTAATGCTCACTCAGCACGAAGACGCTGACATGTTCGCTGATCGTTTGACATACTTGTACCACATTGCTAGGATATTTTTTAATTGGCACTTCATTAATGGAATTACATTATAATTATGATTCTTGACATTTTTACTTGTGCATGTTTATCTTTTTTGTTTATTTTAGCGTGTAAGCGATTTAGTGTAAACTGTAAGCTTGCATTGTATTATTGTGTGAATAAATAAATAAACGCTGAAAGCTATATGAGCTAGGGAGGTCTTGGCAGTCACTTTACATGTAATGTTTTTGGTGGGATATCATCATCATATCAGCCGAAAAACGTCCACTGCTGGGATATGCCTACCCCAAAGAGTGCCAAAATGACCGGTCCTGCGCCACCCGCATCCAGCGGACTCCCGCGACCTTTACCAGGTCATCAGTCCGCCTTGTGGGGGGCCTACCCGCCCACTGCCACTTAAGTTTAGCGATTCGGAGGGCTATATCGGTTACCTTGGTCCAATATTCCGCAGTGTCTCAAGACGAGAGTCTTTGACCAGTGTGTGTTGCCAGTGATGACATATGGTACTGACACATGGTCTCTTACAATGGGCCTCATAAGAAGTGTATATATATATTATTATATTATATTATTTTAAAGTATTACAGTTGTTTTACATAAATTTCGTGTATAAAGTTGGTGCACCCAAAATTTATCTGCTTTGCCTTAAGGTTGACTGCTAGAGAATGCTTCATAGCATTAAGTTCGCCTTTTCTACTATAAGTTCTCTTTTTGTGCAATAAACTTTAAATAAATAAATGACATCATCCCATACTTCATTACAGTGTTGAAATTCTGCAGAGCACTTTAAATGGACGAAACATCTAAAGTTACGTCGAACGCTATCCTGTGGCTTTCTAGCAATGTTTTAGATTAGGAAGCCTGCTGTCTCTATCTGTCAACACAGCGAATCCTCAAGTGAATAAAGGGTCGGCAACGCGCTTGTGATTCTTCTGGGGTCACAAGTGTCCATAGGCGACGGTACCTGCTTAACATCAGGCAGGCCGTAAGCTTGTTTGCCACCGTCGTTGTATAAAAAGGAAGAAGAGGCCTGCAAAGGGTTGCGCGGTATACATCCCTCATGACAAACAACTTAAAAAGTAGGTAGTAAATAAAAAAATATACAATTGTATTAGTATTGTATGTGTCTCTCTATATTTGATAAAAACATACACAAGTTGGTGTCCCTCGCGTCTCCCCAATGCCCGCGTGCTTCCACGATGCTGGTGTTTGGTGTGCTCCAACCATTAAACTTTAGTTTGAATAAGTGAGAATACCGTCCATGCATAATTTTGGGAAGGAATTTCAAGATGTCATGGTAGTTCGAATTCAAATCACAACCTGCTTTGTTCCTAAACGCTCCGCAGCCAGTCATTGGAAAAAATCTTGGACCTTCAGAAGAAAGCATGTAGAGTTTTCTATGTTGCGTCTTTAAAGCCAGATATTTAAATGAGTATTCCCAGCTGGAGTCTTTAAAGTTGCAAAAGTATTTTCCCAGACCTCTAATCTCATTCCAGGTCGTTCTGTTAAATCCTATGACTGAATTGCTGTAGTTGGACAATCCCCAGATAGAGACTATTAGATAACTGTTTTCGGGATAGTACATTTCTGGTCGAGGCCATTGAGCCCCCAGGGACAAAATCTGACAATCCGGACAGAACGATGGCCGAAGCTGGTCCAACATTTTTGCCATATGGATGAAATCACTGGTTAAGTAATGCTCCGAGTCCAAAAAATAGACAATACCAGTGTAGTTCCTAAGGACTCTTAGATAGTCGAACACTTCGTTGTTCACCCACCACCAAAACAGCTTAGATTGAACTAGGACAGGGAGCCTTCTCTTCGAATCAATACACTGGTTTAGCTCTTGACAGAATGATGAGTCCTCTCCAGGGTATTTGTTTGGAAACACCTGAGTGCTGTAAGGGTAGAAGATTTGCATGAGTTTAGCACACTTCAAAGATGTTATTGCAGAATTAATTTCGTCATCGAAGTAGTCGTGGGCGAAAATCAAGAGACTTCCATTGACTCCCGAAACTTGTTGCATCGACTCCAGGAATATGTTTAAATAATTTATATTATTATGTACACGGATTACTAGTATAGTGGTGTCTAATTTTAGACAACTGTAGTTTTTGTAGTTGTATATAGCTTGGCGTTCGTTGACTTTGGTGATAATACTCTTTAACTTCCGTATTCTGTTTACAACTTCAGCGCTTTCTTGAAATTTGTATAAAATATCATTCAAGTTCTCAAGTTCTCGTTCATCTTCCATTTTAACCCCTCCTGATTTAATCCTCATATATGCAAGAGTAATTATCAAACCAATCAAGATGAAAAATAGCAAACAACAGCAACATGTTACCCAATTTTTGGCTTTCATGGTGGATGGTTATGTACGAGTATTTGCTCTCTTTGTAATAAATGATCGCAGAACACTTTTGTGTGATATATTTTGTTCAAATTATGCTTATATCAAATGTTTACTTACATGACATGGTACTTTCTGATTTTGACAGCCATCATAATGCACCCAATGCACCCCACAGATGTTACCGAAGCATTTCGCCTGAAAGGTCTATGGTCATAATTTAAAATGTCATAATTTAAATATTTATTAACCGAGTAGAAGCATTTTTGCACTAGCCATCTTTTGAGTTGCCTTCTAAACATATTAAGGGGCATTTTTTTTAAATCTTCTGGTAACTTATTGTAGATGGTAATGGCCCTACAGAATGCACTTCTGCTATAAAGTGTAGTCTTCCTAAATGACACTACATTGGGCACTACAAGATGATCTGGATACCTTGTACGAAAGTTACATGCAACCTTACATGTTTTAAAGAAGTCTGGATGATTCTTAACGAACAAGGATACTTCATGTTTTTTTGTTCCAGGCTTCATTGTGATTCACACCTAAGGTGTTTCATCTCTTTTGTTTTCCTATACTAAGGTAAGAGTTGCAGCTTGCAGCACACGGATATTTCATTAAGCCCGTAAATAGAGGATGTAATAGATGACGTCCTAGCGTATACCCATAAGGAACGATTGTTATTAAAGCTATTTCAGGTATAACTATACAGATGTCAAGGTTAAGAAAATGATAATTAAAATACTAATGTAGAAGGTCAGTTAAAAGGTAATTAAATTTAAGTCAAAATTAAAGTCATACAGATTGTCATTTTACAATGTATTGTCATTATTTAAATAATCATCAATGGAATAATAACTCTTCTCAATAAGATGTAATGTGCTTTTAAATAATTTGTCGCTGGTTATCTGAATTAATTCACTAAAATCTGTATAAGTACAGATAAATCGGTATATATGGCAACATTGACTGACGTAGCTTATTTGACTCGCGATACATTGAAAATGGCGGTCATGGCAGCATTATTTTCATGTCCGCCACATAAACTAATAACATTTTGTGATTAACAACGAATGGCAAATAATGAAGGATTAAAACATCTAACAAACAATTATTTGAAATCGGATTAGGCTTCTCTACAAAAAGTTATTCCGGAAGTCACGAGATACATTTTGAACTATACAAGAACGCGAGCAAAGAAGTATCCACTTCAAAAAGGCGACATTTTTATAAAGACATGTTCGACGTTATTACAGTTATATTAGAAAAGAAGACAAAATTGCACGTAGCTTTATACAAAAAGAATATCCAAAACTTAAAGATGACTCAAACAACATAGCCGACAAAGCTTATGTACAATAAGTAACAATATTAATTACTTATTTACTTTATAATAAAACTAGTAAATAACTCATTTGCTCTCTTTGTCGACCTAGGCGGAGATGGCGGGACGACCTGGATGTATTCCTCAGCAACTGGGCGGAAGAGGCATCTAGTAGGGACGCATGGAGATCACAGGGAGAGGCCTTTGCCCAGCAGTGGAACACACAATAGGCTCATAAAAAAAAAACTCATTTAGGGACTGACAAAGTGACTGATTCAACTACACTTTTCATGCCCTAGGCGCCAACCACACTAACAACAAACCGACCGACATGGAACGACTTATAGTATCAGCGGCTACCTTCATGCCAATACTTTTCAATTTGTATGTTTAAAGCTGGCTGGAGTGCCGCTTATTTTAGTTAGAGTTTCGTACATGGCCTACTAGGGCCTGATCAAATACTACAATATACATACTGAGATAGACAGGCAACTCGACCAAATTGAGAAGGCATTTAATGCTTGCGTACAGGCGCCATCTCTTCTGCCGATGCTTAAAACTTTTCTTTGAATGTTAAAACATACAAAAAGTGCGTCGGTCGCAGGGTTTGAACCCCGGCTCATCGACTCGAAATACCGCCGTCTGTACCCTTAGGCTACTGATGTCTTGTGACAATACGGCGAATTTCGAAATACCTTGACAGCCTAGCCTAGCAATCGCTACAGCTTCAGAGAGTTCGCCAGCTATCTAGTAGGTGACACTATTTTCAATAAGAAACTGGATTTGCATTAAGTCCTAAGTTCGCATAGCATGGGCCTGATCTTATTTATCGATTACACTTTTTGACTTTAAATAATGTGTGTGTGTGTGTGTTGAGTCAAATCATTATATTTTAGAATAAGATTATAGTGAAACGTTAACTAATAATTTGGGAGATGCTTCATGGCTAGGGCCAGATATTTGGGGTACAAGGTACAGGGCGAATTAAGAAATGAAAAATTAATGCTATGTACCTACACCAAAGTGATGATTATTTATTGTAAATGTGTGAATTTTGCTGCTACTTCCAAGTTAACCAAATTTAAGAGAGCCACCCATACATAATGTAATATTAGTAAAATATGCGACTCCCTCCACTTGAGAAGAACATACACAAGTCTATGTCCCTCGCGTCCCCCCAATGTCCGCGTCCTTCTACCACATTTTTCGTCATCGAACTATCCAATTTCACACTAAAAGTTTGAGTCCCTTCCCAGTACCTAATACTAGGTATAAATGTTATTATATCACGGTATAATGTATTCAAATCACAATCAGCTCCACTTCTAAACGCTCCGCAACCAGTGAGGGGGAAAAATCTGGGCGCTTCAATGTATAGCATGTAAAAAAGATTTGCAGGCGTCTTTGTAGCTAAGTGTTTCATAGAATTCTCCCAACTAGAGTCCTTGAAATAGCAGTACTGTTGTTGTAGACGTTTAATCTCATTCCAAGTGGTTCTATTGAAACCAAACCCAGAATTGCTGTAGTTTGATCAGCCCCAGACGCTTATTACTAGTGTATTGCTTCGTGGACGATACAACTGCTTTCGAGGAGGGCTGGAACCTAGGGATAAAAATCGACATTCCGAACAAAACATCTTCTGCACTCGCTCCAACAGTTTTGCCATAACGATGAAGTCTTTAGTCATATATTGCTCGGTTTCCAAAAAATAGATGTAGCCCTCATAATTCTTTAGGATGCCTATATGGTCGAACACTTGGTTGACGACCCACCACCAGAACAGTTTTGCTTGCGAAAGGATTGGGTCTCTCTTCTTCGAATCAAAACAGTGATTTAGCACACAAAACCTGACATCTCCACCAGGGTACACGTTTGGATGCAGCTGAATGCTGTACGGGTAAAATATTTGTATAGCTCTCGCGAACTGCATGGTTGTTATAGCTTTATTTATTTCCTCGTCGAAGTGGTCGTGAGCAAATATTAGTAGACTTTTGCGAATTCCCACAATGCGTCGTATCGAGTCGAAGAACAAAGCTAAATAGGTTGAGTTACGTTGAACACGTACTACTAAAACGGTGTGGTCGAACTGCAGGCCCCTTATGTTTTTGTTGTTGATGAGATGTTGGCGTTCGTTTGCTTCCTGGATCATTTTCTTCATCTCCTCTAATTGTCGTACAACACCAGGTTCTTCAAAATGCAGATATTTTATGTCATGTTCTCTGCTTACATTTACATTTTCTTTTATTGCGTAGTCCTTTTGTTTTAATGCGAAATCATACGCTTTTACTTTTTTCTGAAATGCAGTTAAGTTAAGTGGTTGCGATCGCATCTCAATCCTCTGATACAACAAAAAAATCATTAATAATAATATGAATACGAAAGTAAAAGTCAAGATTATTGTTAATGTCCTTTTGACTCTCATCTTCATTTGCATATTGTAGATTGTTTTCCGGGAGTAACCGGCTTCATGTATGATATCTTTTATAAAATATACTTAAAAAATGCAGTAATGCGTCATAACAATTATTAATCGAGTGACCTGCAACCACCTGCAACCGCCAAAACGTGAAAAAAGTTGACAGTTGTCAGTATCGCAGACAGCTGTTACGTAAGGCGCATCATTCACTGCCGCTGCATCCCGCTGTGGCGTGCGGCGATGCGTACAAATTTCGCCGGACGGAGGTGCGGTGTAGTCGGTGCAGTGTGCGGTGCCGTGCGGATTTTGTATACAAACTGAGGTATTGGCATACACGTTGCGAACCGTCGCTCCGCATGCCTCAGCGGGATGCGGCAGCTGTGTGATGACCGCCTTACGGGAAAATCTGCTGCCTTCTGTAAATAACTTTAGCAATTAATATATAAACTCTCCTGACCAGTTTCGGCCTCGGCGACTGCCTCAACTCCGGCGTTGATGTCGTTCATGTGGTCTGGTGTGGCTCACGTAGCCGATCTTATTTACGAAGACGGGCACAACACCATTTACAAAGTTATAGCTGACAGCCGCCGCAGCAATGAATATCCAAGAATCGTAGAATAGTAAGTTTTTAATTACTTCATTTAATAATAGTTAATTTATTATGTTTTAAGTTCATCTTATTAATTATATATATTTGAGTAAAGAATAATAGTAGGTAATCATTTTGAATTCAACCTCTGAAACTTAGTCCCACTGTGAAGCAAAATTACAGTAGTCTATGACCACTGTCAAAAGTATTCAGTAAAAAATAAAATATATATGAAGTGCATAAATCTCTTTAAAAAAATAATCATGTTTTATTTCGGTTATTTAATTAGTCACACAATTAAATTAATAATATTTACATTAAATGACATTAAAACTAAACTAATAAAATTAAGTAAGCCTAAAATATGGATAAACACAACTAGTAAGTAAAAAAATAAGTAGAAACATAATGCACACAGGAAAAATTAAAATTAAACAAATAACGATAAGATTATAAATAAAAAACTTGTCCAAGATCGGCGCCAGGCGGCAAGGTGCCCAGGAGGCTGGCGGTATTGCCACGTTGTATGGCAATACTTATGCGTTGGGCTAGGTAAGCGCCAGCCTTCTGGTCACCAGAAGCGTCGACAAGGCGCTTAGAAAGCACTTTAAATAGATTTAATGCGCTGGTGCCCCATGGCCCTAAGGTCTCGACGCCAAAAGGCTCAAACATGAAGCCACTGTCAATGCCAGCATATTTGAGCCTTTTGTGTGACTCGGCTGAGTCAGCAGCAGCACCAGCCCTAGTTGAGGTTCCAGGAAGGTGGGACGGCGCAAGGGTATCGACGCAGGTAGCGTCCCATACCAGTGGCCGTCCCAAGCTCCAGGGCACAAGCGTCATGCCGTCCGGCCTCTTGCCGTCGTCCCGGGCAAGACCAGTAGGCTCTAAGACGGCCGGAGCTCCGGCACTAGCGAGAGCCCGACGGATGAGGTCGTTCAGGCTGGCGTGACGCGGGATGCGGCCTGTGCTCCTGTGGCAGGAGAGGCCATGGTGCCCAAATTTGTCGACAGTGCAACCGCAGTGACACCGATGTGGAACGACGCATGTCACTCCAAGACGCAGTGACACGGCAACCCTAAAAGTTTTGTTGTCTAATATTGTACCTAAGTTGTGTGAAGGGAGTGCCTGTAGCCAACCGCCGGATTCCCATCTAGCAGTGGCAAGGAGACGCGCGCGATCTGCGGAGCTGGAAGACGTTTCATAAAGGTTATCCCGTACCAGCTCACACAGCGGCCCATCCCATTGCCTCTGCGAATGGGGTTTGTTTGGTAGGTCTGCAGTTGGACATAGCTCTTTCCAACGGTACTCGGCTTCAGCGAGAAAAGGGATTACAAAATTATTGTGAGGAGGCTTTAGTATTTGACTGATTAATTTTTGGGAGCCGTGTGCTGACGAGAGAAAAGCTGGGAGAGAAACGCTTGAAATTTTACGAATCCCAATGCCGCCATGCCGAATTGGCAAAGAAGCTTGGGTCCATTGGATTTCATTCAGATCGATGTTAGTGACTGATGAGATGGTTTTTTTAATGATATCGTCAAGAGGTGCCAGAAGGTGAGGGAATTTCCAAAAATGACTACAACGAAGCATATAGGTGAACTGTGGAACAAATAAGCAAAATTTTATAATGGTATACGCCATATGCGTGTTAATTTGGAGCAGGCGATCTGACACTGAATGAAATTTTTGAATTTTTTGTTCTACAAAATCAGGGAATGAATCATCCAAAATCGGCGACCCAAGGAGGTGGAGTGAGCTTTTATCCAGTAATTTGATATTGGGTGCTAAGGTTCGGAATTGCGAAAGTGCAGTATCTTTTTGCTGGTATGTGTCTGAGAAGAAAATTTCGCATTTGGAAAAATTAAGCTCTAGGCCTATAGCGTGGAATTCTAAGTTTAGTTGACGAAGATCTTCTAAAACTTCATTCACATCACCTCCGAGAGTACCGTCGTCTAAATACCAAACATTAAATTTGGAATTTAGTTTACTAATAATGGGGTGTATGGCGAGGCTGAATAGGGCTGGGCCTAAGGGGTCGCCTTGCTGACAACCTACTTCAGAGGATAAAATATTGTTTTTAAAAAGTAGTTTTGAGGGGGTACTATAGCACTGCCATATGAAAGAGTAAATTTGAGGTATTTTTTCCTTCACTTGGGTCAGCAGGGCGCCCCTATCTACGGAGTTAAAAGCATTTTTCACATCCACCTTTACGAGGACTTCGCCAGGTTGCTGAGAAATAAAAGTCCGTAAAGCGTGAACAGCTGCCTCGCAACCGCTCTTAGAGCCAAAACCTAACTGAGTTGGCTGAAAGTAGGGACTTAGTGTCTCTGACGCAATGCTGCAGCAGCATTTGGCAGCCAAGCGGCGATAGGTAGTACCTACCGCGATCGGTCTGATGCCACCGTCCCTTTTTATAAGAGCGCAGAGGTTTGCGCCGTATAACGTATCTGTCACATCCGTAGTTACCCTGCCTGCAAGCATGAAATTTATCAAGGATATTAATGAGCTTAGTAGGGACTCACAAGTATCCGTGGAGCAGTTGCCGATTAGGTCCTTTAGGTGTTGCGGCGTCAGGCCATCTAGGCCGCCTGCAGAGCCACTTGGGAATGACAACACTGCTCTTAGAGCTACTTCGGGAGATACTTGCAGGCAAGGTAAGGACGGGTCTGGTGGATCAGGGAGTATGTGGTTAGCTGGGGCAGGTGGATGCTTACTCCGTAGCGCGGTTAATGTTTCAGGTGAGTTTGGGGCAACAGTGTCACTGGAGAACAAAAGTCGGGCTGCACTTTTTATGTTGCCTTCGCCTATTTTGGACTCTATTAAACGAGTTAAGGAGGCATTGTATCTAGGTTTGGATATCGATAGATTTTGGATGTCGTGAGGATGAATGCAATTCTGCTTTATGCGCGTTGTGAGCGAAGTTCCTTTCTGCGGTGGGTCTTTTACGTGAAGGACCCTGTAGGGGAACGTTAAGAGCTGCTCCCAGGCTTCAGACGTATTTTGGGAAATGGCGTTTTTTATTTCGTCGTTCAGTTTTTGAGCAACTTGTACCCGAGCTCCTCGAGGGATTCTTTTTATAATAGAAGTAGATTTTTTCAGGTTTGATAAGGTTTCTGGAAGTGATGGCCTAATAGGTGTGGTATTGAGGTTTGGCGTGGATGCTGGGGAAGGATCTGGGTTGGTAGTTATGCTTCGGTGAGAATGAATGCGGCTGTTGTGGATATTTAGGCCTCTTTGACCCTTGAAGAATCGAGCCTGGGGGCAGTGCGGGCATTTTATAAGGTTTTCCAATGACCCTGAAGGTGATTGTTGAGGTTGTGACTGTTGAGATCCTAAGATTGGAAGTGACATGCGAAAATAAAAACTTAAAACAGTTAACAGAAAGAAAGAGAACAAAATTAAAGCTAAGGTAAAAAAGCACATAAAAAATCACAAATAATATTCACCGCGTAAACTTCACTAATACAGATTTCACATTGTTTGTAGACTATAAATAAAATAATGATCACGTATAACAAATATTGTTATTTTTGTCATCATGTCACAAGTCGACATTTGGCAACTGGTCGCAGTGGTCGCGCGCAGGCGCGGGTGGACTCGGCGCCATGGTGACAAGCCTCGGATTGGCTCAAGGGGTCTCTCTGACGCAAGTTGCTTAGGCAACCGCTACAACAACAAAAATGTCGTTGATTGAAAACAAATTTCACTATTGACAGAAAACATATGATTTCTGACGGCGAACATGATAGCCCATACACAGAAAAAAAACAGCACTGTGAACGCAGGAACAGCTAAGAAACCGACTTTTGTCGGCGAGAGCGTTGGTATTCCGCTAAAAGTATTTAAAATGAATTATTTTATGGGAGCCGTAGTAGACGGTTCTGACAGGTGAAACAAAATCAATTTAAAAAAATGTAAATTTACTTAAAATTTCCAATAACATTGTAAAAATCTCACCGTTACCGTATTTTTGGTCTGTGAAATAAATTTAGAGTAGGTACTTAAGTTTAATCACTGGCGCTATGAATATCTTGGCAAGGGCAATAATATTCTTAACTATAATTTGCCTATGCTTAGTAGCACTAATTAGCCACATTCTTTATGACAAACTACAGAAGTATAATCTAGAAAGGCGCCAAAACTTTTTGAAAAAAATGGACGAAATCGAAGCGGACGATATGGACGAAGATGTAATGTTACGAAAATTCCAAAAGACTTACTCTATGGAAGACAGAATCGTTGATATGAGTAAGATGATGAAGTTCATCAATGAGAAGCAACGTATCCGCAACGCAAGAAAGCTTAGTTTAGAAAGCAACAAATTTGAAACGGTTTTAGTAATTAAAGTCCATGATGACATCAAACAATTGGCTGTATTTTTAGATTCTGTGCGTCGAGTGAGGTTTGTAACCAAAAGTCTACTGATTTTCGCGCATGATTTCTACGATACCAACATTAATTTGCTACTAAAACGTACGCCGTTTGTTAAGATAATGCAGATTTTCTACCCTTACGCCACTCAGGTATACCCTAACATATATCCCGGCAAGGACGCGAGGTTCTGTACAGAAATTAATGACTGTGTCTCGTCGACTCAAAGGAACACGACGCTTGCGCAGTCCAAACATTTCTGGTGGTGGGTCACCGGCCAGGTCTTCGATCATATCGACGTATTAAAGAAACACGACGGTTACATTTACTTCTTGGACGTGGAGCAGTACTTGACGAGTGATTTCATCCACATGGCTATGATGTTGGAAAAGCTACAGTTGCTATTCTGTCCGGAATGTCGCATCTTGTCTCTCGCACCCCGTCCGCCACGACCAGAACTGTACAGTCTCAAAAACAACACGCTTGTAGTTGATGTCTGGAGCTCAAACTTCAGCAATTCGGCGATTGGTTTCAATAGAAGAACTTGGTATGAGATTAAGTATAAAAAGCAAGACTTTTGCTTTTTCAACGATTTCGGTTGGGATCATTCTTTGCAACACCTCGTTTCAACGACGGGGCAAAAAGAATATCTCATGCTGTCTCCAGAGGGGCCCAGAACGTTTGCCACTACGGAATGTGGTGCATTTCGGAACGAAACGGATTGTTATTTGGATAGGGTCTTCTCGGATATTCAAGAATTCTTGCACAAGATCCGAGGAGGGCTTTTCCCGGAGACATTTAAACTAAAAGTCGGTTCTACAGAAACAAATTCTGAAATCGTAGAAGCACGGGGGGCGTGGGAGGACGCGAGGGACGGAGAATTTTGTATGTTCCTCGCCAGTAGAACCAACCGGGTGTAAAGGAGCACGTACTTGAGTTGTGATGATCATGTGCAATATACTTAAAAATATGAAATCGTGTTTTCACATAGATTTTTCTTGTATTTGTTTATGTTAAGAACACTGTAAATTGTTGTTCAGCAGTCGTTGTTTGTGTATTATAAAAATAAAGGGCTCATCATGCAAATGTGTTGGCTTGTAGTTGTAGTTCTTTCTAGTTAAAAACCAGGGGTATGTTTAAATATTAGGTACATCATAAGTGCGTCATCATCATCACCTAAAAATTTGAAGGTAAGTATCTAAAAACATGCTACATAATATTAAATAATATTATGCATTAACCATGGTTTGCGTCCTTATTGAAATTAAATGAATGAAATTAAATGAACTTTGCCTTGCTAATTGCTAACTGGGAACTAACGTTTTATATCCGACTTGAACCTGATAATGTTAGGCAGAGGTGAAGTGCTCAAAATGTTCTGCACCTGACGATATCGACATAACAATTTGTATACTTCCACTACTGTACGACTATGTAAAACGTGGTAAGGTCAATGTCCTAGAGCTCCAATAAATGGGTACACTACGCAATTACGAAGAATCGTTTGTCCGAAAGCATATTTGTTCCGAATTTCATGATTCCGAAATCTACTGAAAGAAGTTATGATCTATAATATAATCCGGATATAGTACTAGCGTACTACTAGTACCTACTTATTGTTTAGGTATTCTATTAAATCATCTGCGTCCAAATTTTCGCTTAGCGGTGAAATTCGGAGAAATTACTCTTTGATTTTTTTGTACGTTTTCGCAATAAATTCTAAGAAACAGCAAAGTGACTCAATTAAGTTTAATTCAAGTCTGAAACAGTAAACTTTTATACTCCATTTTCAGCAAATATGGGTTAATGTGTTCCGTGTACTTTAATGTATTAGCATAAGAAAGCATATTCAATACGTAAATACTAATGACAACAAAGAACTATAATCTCTTTACAACAAGTTTCATATTCCCTTAACACAACTATAATATTGTGTTAACACATTAAGAAAACACAAAAGATGAATGCAGTCTTGTAAAACCGTAACGACTTTGGGATACGGTTCATATTCGTTTGGTAGAAGTGAGAGAAAGTGTGGTAAAGTTAAAAATACAATGTCGGTGGTTTTCGGAAGTGATCGTGAAAGCTCGGCAGTGCGCGGCCGCCCGCCTAACGAAGCGCTTGCGCAGGCTTGGGCGGAACGAGTGCTATCGATATGTTTCAATTATATTTTATTGTAAAATAACTAGAATAGTAAAAAGTGGGAACAAAGCTCTAATACGAAACAAAACAGGAACTGAAAAATCATACTTAAACGTGCAATTAGTGATGAAAGTGAAAAGGGTGTGAAGTGTTAATAATATTAGAAAGTGCACAAGCAAAAGTAATTTTGTAAGCTGAAAATATTTAGTCAAGCCTAAGCAAACTTAAAAATGGTTGTTACAGTGCAGTGTAGAGTACGAAATGGATGAAAACCAATCACTAGTAAGAAATGAAGAAATGCATTCCGTAACATTCTGTCGCGCCCCGGCATCGCACTGCACGTGCGTTTATTTTCATTTATAAATAGGCCAGACACCGCAGCTGCAGGATGACGTCATTGAAAGAAAGCAGAGACGTCACCGACGACCACGAAAAAGAGGAGTTAGCAGACCTGCCTCCGAGTGGAACCTCCCTGCACAAGCGGCGGAGAGGCGAGCCTCCCGCCTCACTTTCAGTCAAACCCCAGACTCCGTCAGATGAAGGATCCTCGCCTTGCACTGCTGGACCTAGCTTAGAGTACTCCTGGTCTATGCCTGATGGAGAAATCCTAGATCCTGAAACGCTATGTGAAAGCATGATTCAAAGACTCAAAGATCGTGATGACTTAGCATCAAGGCGTGGTAAAGATATCGCTGTAAAGACGAAAGACACGGTCGAGGCGCTTGAGCAATTGGAGAAGTTAGTTCAGCTGTTAGATCAATTCGTAACATTGAAAGAGCATAATGCTCGACTGTTAAAAAAGTTACGAGACGTTAACCATTTGAAGCGTCTGCATGAAATGTATAGGAAAATAGAACAGGAGAACGCCCTGTTGAAGAGTGAGAGTAAAGAGATGCAGATGATTAATGAGGCATTTGATGCAGAGTTAGAGAGTGAGTATGGGCAGGTGTTGTTTGACAGTATCATGGCGGGAGGGAGGAGCATGAAGCGGTCAGGGTCCAAGTGGAAAGGTCACGCGAGGTTCGGGGGTTCGTTACTCAGGAGACAGAGGGCCAGGTCAGCTGGCGGGGATGACAGTGATGCAACACCTGGTACGCCGCTCAGGAGACGGTCGGAGGGCATTTTCTCGAAGGAAGTTGAAAAATCTAAAGTTTCTAAGTGGACTAAAGTAAAAGCAGCTTTTAGGTGAGTGTTAACTTTCGACAACCTTCTTTCTATATATACAGATTGCGTCTGTGCAACGGGGAGCGGCAACAGTATCTTGCAGATGGTCACCGAGAGGCTGGACTCTGGCGTCCTGTCGCGCCACAGATCTGCACGTCAGGGGGCAGGGGGATAGATGAAGCGCGGGAGGAGCCCTAGTAGTTAGTTTTAGTGTTTTATTTATTTTTTATCTATTTCATGTGTCTAACATAGTAGTTTAAGGCATTATTTACTAACAAATTATGGAACCAGTTTTCTGAATTAAATGATTTTTATTTTATTTTTATAACGAAACTCTAATTATTCCAACACATGACCAATACTGGTAAATAGCAATAAGACTTCTGATTGACTGAATATGGGCCGAAGAATAGTTAAAAAAATATAGGCCACTTCGCCATTGTTAAAAGTTTCGATAGCACTTAAACATGAAATACCTCTATAAAACTGGCTTACTGCTATGCATATAAATAAAAGACGGTGTAAATGCCTGAAATGTTTGCGGTCGCGGTCGCATCACGTGCGAATGTTATCTATTCTATATGTATATGAGAATCCTACTAATAACTATTATAAATGCGAAAGTTTGGATGGATGGATGTACGTTCCGATAAATCTCAAAAACTACTGGACGAATCTTTATAAAATTTTCCAGTTATGTACCTTATATCAGAATAGGACATAAGCTATAATTTATGTCAAATTTCATCCCATTTAGGGACGAAAAAGGGAATGAAACTTTGTATAGAGACCAAATATTTTTGCTTCAAGGCACGCCATTTTCGGTTTTAAGTGTCAAACAATAAGCAGTATAATAGCGTAAGCAATAAAATTCGACTTATATGCAGAACTTGACATATGAAAGACAAGTCAACGTTTCAATATATTAAAGCCAAAATGACTCAAGTCCATCTGAATGTTTACGCCATTCCATGAAATAATGGTCTAGCGATTAGGTAGATAATTGTGTGAGAAAAAAATAGAGGGCTTGTGGCAATATACCAAAATATTCTGACCTCTCAGCCCTTAATAGTTGTTTGAAGAAGCAGTTGAAATAGGTTGGATAGTTCAGAAGTTGTCAACATTGACTGACCGGCATAACAACGTCGACAGATATCAATATAGTTGTTATGAATTAAGGGGTCAACTAAACTGGATTTTTGTCGAACACATCAGGAATACTGTCACGCCATGAATCAACGATTTCTCAAGTTTGAAAATTGGTAGTTGTATTATATGTGGGACATAAATTTAAACAGTATAACGCGCTTTCAGACTTCATGATAGAAAGGTTCAGTTGTCTGTGAAAACATTGGTTTGGTAGCGAGCGAATAAATAAGAGTCAGTTTCATTCTGAAGCAAGAGGCAACGCAACTGTTTGAAATTGTATTTTATTAACTAACAATGTATGCTAGACTAGAATGTAGCTGATTAGCTCACATGCCCAATAACATACATAACAACATCTTTTAGTTTAGGTAGCCGTTTTATGAACTGCGTTAGACCAAATGACTGATAAAATTTTAGTATTTTATTGATATTAGATTAGGTAACAATTTACTGACATAAGTGTCGCTTAACTTTAAATTCAGATGGATCCACTCTAACCACTTCCGAGATAATTGAAATAAAGTGATAATAACGTTAATATGGTGATATGAAAGGCAGTATTTCTTTTATTATGGCTAAACCATTAAATAAAGCCAAATGTTCGGCAAATTCAACATTAAAACCATCCATTCTTTACAAAAAATCAAATTTAGATTGGATGTACCTTCATTTGATATAATCAATTGTAATTTATCTATCTTTGAAAAAACTCAGTGTGGATTTGTATAATTTTGATTTAAAAGACCTGGATTTATCTAGATTTGAAAAAAATACGATTAGAAATTGTCAGCCATGTTGAACAAACTTCTTTCGCTGATTGGCTTGGATGGACTTACCTACATTTGAAAAAAACTGTCATATGGATATATCTGAATTTGATAAAATATTATGATTTTAACCGTTTTTTTCTCAAAAACCAGACAAAATTATACTAAACCGATTAAATTATAACAAAACTAGTTTTGTACCCTTATATTTCATACCAAAATCTTAAAAAATGTCAGAATTGGATTTACCCGAGTTTGAAGTTAAGCGACTCATAAGATCTAACGGATCTTTATAATACAGGGGGTAAATAAATAAACCCTTAATCCCATTCTTGCCAAAACTATACTCACTTAGTTACAATCTATCTATCTCTATCGGGTTATCACAGGCCCTGACACAAACAGGAGTCGGCTGCTCCATCAACGGCACTATGACTAACCACTTGTCCTATGCGGACGACATGGTTCTGCTTGCTCCATCGGCGGCGGCTATGCGACAGTTACTCGCAGAATGCGAGAGATACGCGGGTGAGCACAATATGTCGTACAATCCTGACAAATCGGAATTCATGCTCATGAAGGCTGCGAACATGCCGACACACGTACCTCCGCTGCTGCTTAACGGTGTGCAGCTACGTCAAGTGCACGAGGTCAAATATCTTGGCCACATTCTACTGTCAAATATGAAAGATCACGCTGACATACAGAGGCAAAGACGAGCTATTGCAGTGCGAGCGAATATGCTAGCCAGGAGATTCGCTAAATGTAGCAAGGGCGTGAAGAGGCAGCTATTTCTGAGCTTCTGTACCAGTGTGTACACAGTAGAATTGTGGTCAGATTTTACATGCGCTGCCGCTCGAGACATGCGCGTGCAATATAATGACGCGTGGCGCGCCTTGTTTCGGCTGCCACGCTGGTGCAGCGCGAGCGCGATGTTCGCGGAGGGGCGCGCGCCGGTCTGGCCCGCGCTGCTGCGCGCGAGGACCGCCACCGCTAGGAAGGCAATCTACGCATCCTCCAACACACTGCTCTCGGCGGTGAGGGAATGGGACGCCAGCCCTCTACATGAACGCTGGAGGGAATACCACAGGCCCGTCGTCGCGGGATCGGGGTGACCCGCGACGTTGAATAATCCCGGCCCATATATTTTTATAGTTTATAATTTGTAATTTGTATTAATGTATTCGTGTATCATCTAATTTATTTTGTGTATTCTAATGTACTCGCCAATATGGACTTGTTCTGGATTAAATTATTTTCATTTCATTTCATTTCATTTCTAATCTCTATACAATGATAATATACAAATTAAATAAGAGATGACAAAATATAAATTAGCAATGTGAGCTTGTCTAAAGTACTTATGATGCCAGATGATTCCTAAACTCTTTTACAAGCTTTCTAAAATAGCCCTAACCTAACCTAACCTAACCTAACTAAAATAGGTATGTACGTACTAAAAATGCATTATGTTTACATTGTTTTGTGATGTCGGGTTAGAATAACACCACCCCCTTCCTTCCCGTGAGGATCGCAAGATTCGTAAGAAAATGTGCGCTACAAGAATATGTGTGGCGACGATGAGCTAGCAATCACTCCGATTTCCAATATCAGATGGGCCATTTTACGGGAAGTTGTACAGTCGACTTTTTTTTTAATTTTGATAAAGTCGGGTTTTTTCTACTCAGAATCGAAAGCACTTTCGAATGTAGGAGAAAAAAGCGGCCAAGTGCGAGTCGGACTCTATTTTAGAAGTTACAGGGGGGGGAACACATTTTACCACTTTGGAAGTGTCTCTCGCGCAAACTATTCAGTTTAGAAAAAAAATATGTTAAAAACCTCAATGTAATTTTTGAAGACCTATCCGGGGTATACCCCACACGTATGGGTTTGATGAAAAAACTTTTTTTGAGTTTCAGTTCTAAGTATGGGGAACCCCAAAAATTTATTGTTTTTTTTTCTATTTTTGTGTGAAAATCTTAATGCGGTTTACAGGATACATCTACTTACCAAGTTTCAACAGTATAGCTCTTATAGTTTCGGAAAAAAGTGGCTGTGACATACGGACGGACAGACAGACAGACAGACAGACGGACGGACAGACATGACGAATCTATAAGGGTTCCGTTTTTTGCCATTTGGCTACGGAACCCTAAAAAGTGTCCCAAGATTTTTTATTCCATTCCGTTACTGTTTGCATACTTAGCTCGTATGGTGGTAATGGAACGAAAAACCGAAAATTGTATGTAACATTTTGGACACTTTTTTTCTACTATTAGGTTCGAATGTGCTTTCGATACTGAGTAGAAAAAAAAAAGTTGAGTGTACACTAACTTACCGTAAAATGGCCCAGATATTCTTCATTCTTCATTTCATACAATTGTTAGAAGTGGAAACAAGTGCTTTGCCTACTCCTTTTCGGCATACATACTCCTATTTCATTCGACAATTCGACGTACATTACTGGGTCAACAAGTAAAAGGGTTTGCTGGACAGCTCCGTTACTTATCGACACCGCAATGTACGTTGAATTATCATTTAACCGAAATAGGTAAAATACGGGCCAGGGCTGTTATTCGGAACGTACTTTATGCGCTTCACCAAACCCGTAACGCCTAACGAAACTAGACCTCCACCAACGTTTAGTTAGGTACTACGAACCGCCGCGTCAAGATATACTTGTGGGTGAACGTTGAGGTGAGCTTAAAACAAGTTACAGAATAGCGGGGCAGGTGTGAGTGTTAGTATGTATTTTACATCGAATCGGATCGGACTGTACTAAGAGCGTAGGTACGTCGTATGAAATAACGCGGTATTCTAATTTCAAACAAATCAACTCAACTGATTATTGCACTCCTGCGCCGTATTGCGGCTATTCCGGGCTTTACGAGGGCCGCTACAATGTCAGCCGTCTTCACAATATTGACGCAAGTTGTATAGCAAGTAGCTATAGCAACGGACTCAACCAGGCAGGAGAAACATTAGTGGTAATTGTTCCATACAAATTTTCTCGACCGTTTCCTCCCACAGGTTTTTTACCCTAGATCAATGTTTTTTTAGGGTTCCGTACTCAAAGAGTAAAACGGGACCCTATTACTAAGACTCCGCTGTCCGTCCGTCCGTCTGTCTGTCACCAGGCTGTATCTCACTGATACCGTGATAGTTCCAGCTGAAATTTTCACAGATGATGTATTTTTTTTTAAATTTATTTCTTACTCAACAAAAATTACGATAAACTTAATCTAAATCTTCGCTAAACTGCATAACAGTTTGTTGGCGAATATACACTCTTTATACTTAACTCTTTATTTCTGTTGCCGCTATAACAACAAATACTAAAAACACAGAATAAAATAGTTTTTTATAGATAATGGTACGGAACCCTTCGTGCGTGAGTCCGACTCGCACTTGGCTGGTTTTTTATAGATAAGGTACGGAACCCTTCGTGCGCGAGTCCAACTCGCACTTGGCCGGTTTTTTTAGGTTACCGTACCTCAAAAGGAAAAAAACGTAATACTTAATATAGGATCACTTTGTTGTCCGTCTGTATGTCTGTCTGTCTGTCCGTATGTCAAGACCCTTTATCTCGGGAACGCGTAGAGCTATCGAGTTGAAATTAAAACCATATACTCAAGTCTACAGTCCCTTGAAGCTGTGAAAAAATCAAACTTCAAAGTAGCTAGCTACATATTAGTAATCTGTGCTTCAAAGTTAACGTAAAAAAAAATACGGCCATTTATGGCGCAAAATAGTATTTTTCACAATTGTGTTATAATAGAGAGCTTTTTAGTCGAGTATGCTGAGTGGCCTAAGTAAAGTACGAGATAAAAAGCTTGATTATAACACTATTGTGAACAATACTCTTTGTACGAGTCAACTGAACTAATTAAACAAACTCGATACTGTTGAAACGAAGTGCAGCCTATCGCTCGTACGCTCGTTGATATCTTCTACTACTATTCATATACTCGTTGATATCTACTATCGTAGACATCAACGAGCGTACGACATTAACGAGTAAACTCAATAATCAAAGCGATTCTATTGGTCCAATTCATTACAGTTCGGTAAAGCAGCCACGTGATTGGTTGAATTTATTTTAGTACTATTTTCAATTTTTTTTCGGTTGTCTAGAGCGTATCGAAACAGTTATTTCGGTTGTTTCGGAAGTAACAGACTATTCAACGATGAAAAGAGTGACGTTGCAGTATTCTCTATGAAATCTTAATACACATATTTTAATCGTCGAGTACAAAATAGTATTTTTCACAATCGTGTTATAATAGAGAGCTTTTTAGTCGAGTACCGTGTTTAGGCCACGAAGCTTGCTGAGTGGCCTAAGTAAGGTACGAGATTAAAAAGCTTGATTATAACACTATTGTGAACAATACTTTTTGTACGAGTTCATTAAAATTAATTTTCTACGAGTCAACTGAACTAATTAAACAAACTCGATACTGTTGAAACGAAGTGCAGCTCATCGCTCGTACGCTTGTTGATATCTTAAAAGACATCAACGAGCGTACGACATCAAAGCGATTCTATTGGTCCAATTCATTACAGTTCAGTAAAGCAGCCACGTGATTGGTCGAATTTATTTTAGTTGTCTGGAGCGTATCGAAAAGTAGTTATTTCGATTGTTTCGACAGTAGCATAGACTACAACTATGAAAAGAGTGACGTTGCAGTATTCTCTATGAAATCTTAATACACATATTTTAATCGTCGAGTACAAAAAGTAGTTATTTCGATTGTTTCGACAGTAACATGGACTACAACTATGAAAAGAGTGACGTTGCAGTATTCTCTATGAAATCTTAATACACAGATTTTAATCGTCGAGTACAAAAACGTATATTTCGACACTCTCAAGGGAATCAAAGTGTATAGGTTACTTTCCGTTGACTATGAAACTACGAACTATGAAATTTGACAAGTAATATCGTCTTACTACAACTACAAGTACGGGCAAAATCTGAATAAATATTATTATTATTACTATACATTTTAGTTTTGTACGGAACCCTCGGTGGGCGAGTCCGACTCGCACTTGTCCGGTTTTTAGGGTCCCGTAGCCAAATGGCAAAAATCGGAACCCTTATAGATTCGTCATGTCTGTCTGTTTGTCTGTCCGTCCGTATGTCACAGCCTCTTTTTTCCGAAACTATAAGTACTATACTGTTGAAACTTGGTAAGTAGATGTATCCTGTAAACCGCATTTAGATTTTCACACAAAAATAGAAAAAAAACAATAATTTTTTGGGGTTCCCCATACTTAGAACTGAAACTCAAAAAAAGTTTTTTCATCAAACCCATACGTGTGGGCAAAGATAATTAAGACAATTATCTTTGGTGTGGGGTATCCATGGATAGGTCTTCAAAAATGACATTGAGGTTTTTAACATATTTTTTTTCTAAACTGAATAGTTTGCGCGAGAGACACTTCCAAAGTGGTAAAATGTGTGTCCCCCCCCCCTGTAACTTCCAAAATAAGAGAATGATAAAACTAAAAAATATATTTGATGTACATTACCATGCAAACTTCCACCGAAAATTGGTTTGAACGAGATCTAGTAAGTAGTTTTTTTTTAATACGCCATAAATCGTAAACCGCAATTTATTTAATGGAACCCTTCATGTGCGAGTTCGACTCGCACTTGGCCGCTTTTTTAAATAAGATATAATCAACATTTGTATCTCTGTATTTGTATTTCGATCGGATCTACGGTAACTCTTGACGGAATAATACGATATCACGGGCCATTTTGCAAGTGAAATAGTAAACTACAGTCGCGACGGTATTCTTCGATTCGAAATGTCTCACACTACCGATTGGTAGTACGAATCGAACGTTAAATTACGCATCGAAAACTAAACGCAAAGTGCCTAACGCTTTGCAGTTTGACGGGTCGAATCGAAGAATACCGTAGCGAGATCGAAATCTATTCGAAGCGCGTTTATTCGATCTCGTATTAGTTACGTAACGTTAGGTTACGATTGTATCTCACAATAAGGGTACAGTAGTCAAGCCGAGTTATTGATGCCTTCAGTCGCGTTGTAAACTTTTAACCGTAAAGTCAGGTTACCCACTCATTTGACGAATCCCAACAAGGTTTGGTTTCCTCTTATGTTGGAAGGTTTATTGGGATTAGCTAGCAAGTGGGGCTCTTTTATGATGAGCAACTGCCACTGAGATAACGCTAGGATAAGTAGGAAAGCGCTCAGATATAGGGACCCTTATTTCACGTACTCTCGGACCATCTTGTTAAATTTTGCTGCTATCCTAAGGCACCATAAAAGCTCACGCCAGGCCTTCCTATCCTAGGCGTCGTCTTCGGCCTCGCTCCAGCTCAGTCCAACTGCCCCCTCACTCTCAACTGTTCACCGCCATGTGTGCACCATATATTGAAACCACTATTGTTCCTCAGATGGGAGAAGGCCCAATGGCCTCTGACAACGGGTAGTGCAGTAGCAGCTGGGGCCATGGTGGGTGTGGTTGCGCTCGCTGGCTCTTCGCCAGGGCACGCGCTGGTACACCCTGAACGGGACTCTGCAAGCTTGACGCCCGGGAGTGCGTTGTCTCTCACGCCAAACTCTTCATGTGAGGAGCTGAGAATGGAACCAGGTTAGAAACAAAAGAAAGGACTCATTGTTTGCAGCCAGTTTCAACGTATGATACCAATATCCTCATTCTCTACCTTGACTCATTAACTCGTCAGCCCTAATTTCTTACTCCATCTTTCCTTCTCTACCTTTTATTCTCGCGATCCCTGTCTTTTCCTCAGAACGGTATCGCATGTATGTATGTAAGCACTTTATTGTACAGGTTAAATCATAAACAACCGTACGTATCGTATATCATCGAATAGTGAATAATAATGGGAGCTGAGGAAATTGTCATTCAGTTACTGACCACCAATTTTGTATGCACGTACCATTACTAAAATACTTTGAAGACACTGTTGATATCAGCTCTGAATCCAGTTATTTGGATTTAATTATAGAAGTTCCGATAAATTATCTGCCTTGTGTACATTTTAGCGAAGTGGCTAGTTTTTCGAGGGTAGCCAGTAATAGGTAACTTATCTACTCCTCTGCCTTGCTCTGTATACCGAGTACTTTTCATGTGAGGGGGTGAGGATGGAACCAAAAGTTTGTTACGAAAGCCGAAGACCGGCTGATGATGCTGCCTGATAACGTCACTGACCTCTTCTCCCTCTCACTTTCTCCCTCCCTCGGTGTCTCTCTCTTCCTTCGGGTCAGTACCTAAACGGTGCCTTCTCGTAGATTTGATATAATACTGGTAGAGTACAATGTATGATGAACTTTAATTGTATTCATCATTATTTATTCACACTGAGATGGTAACATGGTTTACCTAGTTTAGTAGTCAAATACTCAGTATTAACGAAACAAAAACATTGGAATGAATACCATTTTAAGACAACAAAATATTATAGTTTATGGCCGTACTTGTCACGAAAAAGGCGAGTTATTGCCTTAGAGCTGTGAACGATTTCAATGGAAATCGATACAATACGAGTATGCATAGAGTCTTTGGTCAAAACACACACTTTATTTGGAGTTCTGTTACACAGAGCTAATGTCTTTTATCCCATACAATGGCCTACGGTTGTTAAATGTTTATTCCAGACAGAGGACTATGCTGCACGCCAATCTGTGTTGCACATGTTGGTAACTATTAGAACAATAGCGTCGTCTGAAGGAGAGAGCGGCGCCGGCGTCTGCAGAGATGCACCAAGGATGACCATGCAGTTCGAGAACCCTTACGTCACTATAATTAGAGTTGGAACTTAATATTTATAAGTTATAGTAATGTTTGTAATAATGATGGAACGGTTGGCCGTCTCAAGATGTCAACCGATGGGGAGGACTTCACTTGATAATTGACGGGAGAAGCGTGTACATCTGATTGTGTTGATGGTGTTTACATATACGAGTATTATATCAATGATAATTGTATAAGATTGTCAAAGAAGAGTGTTCGACAAGTCTATACTATGTGAAACCTATTAATTAGATTGTAACATCAGTGGTCGGCAGTCTACGCAATAATTGAAAGCTAAGTACCTACAGCAGTGGTTTTTGGGATTCGTGTTTATTCGGAGTTAATTACTAAAGATCACAGTAATTGCACTGCCCAGTTAATAAAGGATAATTATTATAGAAATCTCTGTACTTGACGGAATAAGCCAAATAAACACGACCAGATTGTATTGTGGGTTTTATAACTGTGGGTGTATACGAGGATAATATTGTGGTTGTAAACACTCCTATTGTGACCAGTTAAGGTGGTCTATTGTATCAGTAAAAGAAATAAATAAAGAACTCTGTTCAAAAGTAATAAAGTTATGATACTGAATAAGAGTAATGAGATACGAGTTCGACCCTCGTATCTAAAGTAATAGAGAACCTTATCAAGTAATGCAACAAGGGTTCGATTCCTTTGTGGTGTCAAGGAGTATTCAACCTTCAGTACTGGTGTATTATTGATAGTACCTACTTTTTATCGTGTGTGTGTGTGTAATTGTTTTCCTAAGGAACAATGTCTTGTGAATTGTATTCGATTAAACATGTTTAACTCGAGAAACTATATGCACAAAGTACATCCTTGTAAAATACTATCGTTTTAAGAAGTTTTATAAGAAACTAATTAAGTTGTGTACCTTAATTAGTTAGAATGATGTGTCACTAAAGGCGTGGAGGTTTTTCCGGAAGCTCGACTGACTTTTCCCAACCACATTATGCCCAGGAAGCGAGTCGAGCATCAAATAAGGGTTTAACTAGCCTTATTTGATATAATAATAAAAGTTTCGATTTTGCTTTTATATGAAAGATTATCAATTACTCATTATTTGATTTAAAATACCAACCAAATGCTAATAATACTATTTATCAAATAAATACTACAGTTTAATATCTAGACCAACAAATAAATATCAAATATTAGTAATACTAACTATTAAATAAATACTTTGTTTAAAATATTTAAACAAACAAACAAATAGCAAATCATTCAAATATTAATCCAATCGAATATCAAACAACAAATCAAATAAACCAATAAATCAATAAATGATCTTAAATTTTAAAACTAATACTTTGTTTTCTTTATAACACCCTTCCTGGTAACGCAGACCTTTCCTTTATTCGACTACCTATTTACATTTACATTCTTAGGCTTCAACTTATCTAGACAGGCTATATCTAGGCTAGGCTATCTAGGCGCACCCTTAGGGGCCTGGTGCCACTTCAACACTGTTTCGTCATCATAACTCTAACTATAACTTTTGTTTTAGGCTAAAATATGACTTTCCAGCCTTTAAAAAGTATAGAGAGTAACACGTGAAACGACATAAACTTTATCTGAAGATCGGAATCTTCCTTACAAATTTATCCTGTTTATTATAGTTGCATGCGTTCTAAGAACATTGCATCGCCGATGTGTTTACAAGTAACATCTAAAATTTTACGAGAATACCGATAGATAGTAGTAATATTGTATTATTATGAGACCCGGATCCGCGCTGATTCAAAACACTTACTTACCTATTGACCATTCTGTTTTTGTCTGCGAGTCACACCGAATCTAAAATACTGCAGTAGCAGGAGAATACGTAATGTCATCCGCGTGTAAGTGAAAAGAGGGAAGAAAGAAAGAAAATATATTTATTAATGTCTACCTACTCGTACACATTAAAATTGGAAAGGTATACAAAACTACAAACGACGCTTAAATGGCTGCTCAGCATAATGCTGCAGCGTAAGGGCGCTGGTTTTCAGCGGGGGCTTGGCTTAATACTAATGTGTAAATGACGCAGACTTGAACAACATGAAAGAAATCTAAACTAAAATGAATGGGTCAAGTCGCGTCGCATGCGACTTAGCGACTCCTGTCTCACTCTCACTCTGCAAATTAGAAAGAGGAGGGTACACTTTCTCTCTCTCTCTCTCTCTCTCTCTCTCTCTCTCTTTCAAGCTACGGCGGCCTGCAGCTGTAAAACGGCGGTCGTGGGTTGGAATCCTGGCTCGTACTCGTACAGTCAGCATCAGATAGTTAGTACTGTTAGTAGCAGCCAAGGTAGCCAAATATATCGCAAAACGTCTCTATTTCTATAGGAGTAAATATAATAGAATATAGAATAGAATAGATTTATTTATTTCAGACTTTTTTTGTACATCCATATATTGTTAGTATAATCTTCATCATCATCATTACTTAAGAGCCTTGCTCTTGTCGGTGGAGTAACCGCCACTTTTCTCTGTCCATTGCCAGCCTCTTGATCTTGACTTCCTCATATGACTCGACATCAGCTTTATCTTTTATTTGTCTAAAATATGTTAGCCTAGGCCTTCCTCTGCCTCTCTTGCCTTCAATTTTACCCTCCAGGATGTTTAGGACGAAACTGTCGGGCCGTATCAGGTGGCCCACCATCTTGCCTCTCCTTCCTAGCAAACATCTTTTCCATCCTTAAAACTTAGTATAATCTTAACCTAGGTATATTAGTATTAGCCTCTGAGGATACAATCTATAAATAAATAAATAATAAATAAATATTACGGGACAATCTTACACAAATCAACCTAGGCCCACCGTAAGCTCAATAAGGCTTGTGTTGTGGGTACTAGACGATGATATATATAATAGATACATACATATAGATACTTATATACATATATAACATCCATAACCCAGGAACAAATATTCGTGATAAACACACAAATAAATGCCCTGACCGGGATTCGAACCCGGGACCTCCAGCTTCGTAGGCAGAGTCACTACCCACTGGGCTACGGAGGCCGTTAAATCTATATTTACTTAGATCTAAATTTTGCGACCGCTTTGATTTGACCGATCCAATGCGCCAACATAGGGCAGTCGTATCTGTCGGCAATGACACTCAGAATGTTGTTGGAACTTTCCCTTAACCGGCTCATATATTTGGCTACGCTGGCTGCTACTAACTATATGACGCTGACTGTACTCGAAAAACAATCGAAAAACATCGTGAGGAAACCTGCATACATCTGAGAAGAAATTCAAAGATGGGCTGGACCAGAGTGGGGAAATGTGAGCAGTGAACCAACGGCGCCAAAATATCTGTAAAATCCGATCTAACTCACAATAAGTCCTCATAAAAGTTATTTCACGCTATTATTAGCGTATCTATGCGCCACTATGCTACCCATGTATTCTGGTGGCGCCGAAATAGATCGAATCGCATTCTCAGCTCCACATCCGTCGACTGCCCGTTTTATAAAAGGACGTAAGTCACGGAGACATCGGTATACATAGGCTGTTTTATGAAAGGGTGTTATTTCTGTAATCGCCGTTTGCTTCCGCGACTGCGGAGAGTTTTGGTGAAAGTTACAAGTTGAGTTGACTGTTGGAAAATTATTATGTAATTAGGAACATTGTAATGTGGGGTGCCATTGGGTGCCAATCCTAATCCGTGTACACTGTACACTTTGTTTTCGCAAAATGTGACCAAAAGCAGAACCTGTAGAATTTCGTAAGAAATATCGATCGTAAGCTAATGGTAAACGGGTTAGTAATGGACTATTATTCTTCTGCATATCAACAATCAGATTGAGAGATTCTAATGGACGAGCAGATTGATGCATTTATTTATACCATAGGTATCTAGGTATAATCGATTTAAAGTGCCTTGTGTCTGTTTCTAAATTCAGTAACTTCACTTAGTGTTATTCTTAACCCCCGACGCAAAAAGGTATGTGTGTCTGTGTATAGGTGTATCTGTGTCGTCATCATCATATCAGCCGAAAGACGTCCACTGCTGGACATATACCTCCCCCAAATAGTGCCACAATGACCGGTCCTGCGCCACCCGCATTCAGCGGACTTCCGCGACCTTTTCCAGGTCATCAGTCCACCTAGTGGGGGGCCCAATACCCTACCCACACTGCGCTTTCCGGTACGTGGTCGCCACTCAAGAACCTTTCCGCCGCAATGGCCATCGGTTCTACTTGCGATGTGCCCCGCCCACTGCCACTTAAGTTAAGCGATTCGGAGGGCTATGTCGGTTATATGGTTCTGCTGCGGATAGCTTCATTTCTGATGCGATCGCGCAGAGAAACTCCCAACATAGCCATCTCCATTGCCCTTTGGGTGACTTATGAGGCCCATAGTAAGCGACCACGTGTCCGTGCCATACGTCATCACTGGCAACACTCACTGGTTACCTAAAGACTCTCGTCTTGAGACACTGTCTGTGTGTGTGCGATTTTATTGCGTTTTTTTATCCGAAAGCTGACGTAATCGAGATGGTTCTTAGCTACGTTTTAACAAAATCGGTCAAGGCGTTCTTGGGATATTGAACTTTGAAATGAAAATGTCGGGGGGTTTTTCAACTTTCCTAAGTTGTTAATTATTAACCGTCTTCAACAGGAGAAGGAGACTTGAATAAGAAAATTCTCAACCCGTCTTTATCTACATAAATATAAATTCTATTATTCCCTTCCCAATAAAAAAAAAACCTTTTATACTATTATACATTTTAAGTTACATTGTCCTTTCTCGCTTCTCGAGTGGTTCTCTGGTTCGTAATAGTTTAACTCCTCAAGAAGTATTTGAACTCAGATTTTAGATTTAGATTTTAGATTTATTTATTTCGAGATAAAAATTACAATATAGGTTTGCATACAATGTCAAAATTATAAGAATCCTTATCACGATCGTCAATAATAAGAAATAAAATTTAAAAATATTCAAAATGTAAATACACAAAGTGGAAATCGTAGCTCCAATTACGGATTGTCATTTAAAAACTAATAGACACATACTATTAAACAAATAAACAATGTCAATTTATTCATAATTGCGTGTAAACGTATGTTTTATGTGTTGCGTCTAACGGCGTTTTTATTTTAGTCACGGTTTATACTTCACAAGTCGGATACGTTAGCACCCGCACGTTTATACTGGGATTACTGGGTCACTGCGGATGATCAAGGATGTGTTTACTGCCGAGTGATGCCTCACAAATACGGACCAAGAATGTCCATCACATATGTATTTTCACAGTTAAGACGTCGACTCCAAAAAGAACAAGATGTTTACACATATCTGAACTAGATTTTATTGACAAGGCATTTTAATTTAGATACAATTAAGTTGGAACCCGACCGCAGACAGCACCAGCACACGACATGTCGCGTCGACACGACTGGTTTGTAGGTATGTATTTCTATGACAGCGACATGTCGCTACCAAAGTTATTTCACAGAAATACATAGAAAGCAGTCGTATCGCCGGTCTCTAACGCGATATTTGTTTATCTTTATTTTTGACGTTTTTTCGACACGGGTTGCACTGGCTGTGATTGCCGTGGTCTCATATGGCACAAACCCATCACCACCACGCGTGCAAAGATGAGTTGAACCACGGTAAATTATATTAGCTAAAGTGCTATCTCAACTAGCTAGTTGAGTTAGTATAATGAAACCTAACAACAGTTCAATGAGGTGCACGCGTGGCACGCGGAGGCTGCGGTACATGTCTTTACTTTAAAAACTAAGTTTAAACCGACTTAAATTTAGTACTTCGCTAAGCCACAAAGGTACATAAAAATTTCCACATTTCCTTTCCAATTTACCTCATGAACTGCTTACCGAGAGCAAATGTTTTGATTATTACAGAAAAAACCCAACTCGCTATTTCCGTCGATTCCTCAAGGATCTCAGAATTAACACTTCATTAGGTGCTGCTTCAACGGAATCAAGTCAGAATCGTTGACGTACTTTACATCTTTGAGGAGTTCCATAAGTCATCTGTGGTCATCATCATGCTTTTCCAAAAGCATGTTAAGTTAGCAAACACGAGTTATAATAGAAAATACCGAAATCACTACACGCGTGCCTATAAAATTTCTGGGTTGCCCTCAGTTTCCCTGGGATCCCATCATCAGATCCTGACTTGGTGACAACGAGACCACCTCAGGAGTACACTCTTTCGAATAAAAAAGAATTTTGGAAATCGGTCCACAATTGACGGAGAAATCGGTGAACATACATAAATAATGTACTGGAACACATAACCTCCTCCTTTGACTGTTAAAAATGTCAACCAGGCTACGCCCGCTGTACGTAGCTACGAAGGTACCTACTATTATTCATTCTGTATCGAGGGGTCAAATTATACTAGACAAATGCTGGCTGTAATACCTACGTTAGTAAACGCTGGTATGTCCCGATGATAGATTGAGCTTTATCCTATTCACAAATAGCCGAACATAAACACGGAGTGATTGACGCAAAGATGGTATCGGGTCTATTACAACTGTAATGTAAACGTGGGAATTATAAAAATAACGCACAAAGTAACGCGAGTGTTTAAACAAACTGACAATTTACCTTGAAGTACACGCATGTTCTTTAATGCCATTTTGGACGGAACCGTATGAGTTCTTGCCAGATGTCATACACGTTAAAGAGCCATCAAAGGGCTCCTTCGGTTACCGTGTAGACCTGGCTTGACAAGTTGGCATAGGCATTCAATGTGGCTAGCCTTATGGGCACCTTGCCCAGTAGTAGCGATTTAGGAGACGTTTTCTCTTTTTTTTATACGAACAGTTAGCGGCAGAAGTAGCTACGCGTTCCAATAGATGAAAATGATTGACACAAGTCTTTATTTGAAGGCAATAAGAGCTTGCGTAGATAATTTTGAGCACTTTAAAAAAAAAGTTTTTATTATCAGACCAAATTGATCCATATTATTATATTAGATACAGTATCTTAATAACTATATGTTAAACTTACCTAACTAACTACTGTTAACTAAACTTCAAATTAAAGGAAAAATTGAAAAATTTAGGCTCCGAGCCGGATTCGAAACCGGCGATCACAGGCATACATGGCCCGTCGCTACTAACCAACTGAGCTATCGGAACAATCTGTCTCAGCCCCTAAATCTATAATAAATACTGTATATGTATATATATAAATAATATATAAATACTGTATAAATATATATATTATATATACTAGTTAAGTTAACTTTACCCGCGTAGTACTTTTTACGATTTTCAGCCATTTGTGATCATATCAGACATTTGGGAAAAAACGTAATATTCTCTTCGATCAGCACGCGTGCACAGTATGGCAGAGTATGCCCATTGAGCTAACAGCTGCGACACGGCCGCCGGCGGCTTGTCCTCTCTCTAGTATTCTATGCTCTGAGATGTAACCTCTCCTTACTGCTTCGTTGTTACAGGTCTCTGTCGCAAGAGCATCCTGCGATGTGATGAGAACGACAACACGTTCCTACATGCGCCCATTCAGGTGAGCAATTCTTGCTTAGCTGGAATACCCATGCTTGCTTGCCTTGTGAATATTTTCAATAACATTTAAAATATTATTTTTCCCCACAATAACTCCAACCTAAAGATCGTCAACCCACGAGGACGTATACTCCTCATCGCGTAGAATTGTTCTGATCATAGCATTGGCAGGAGTAGGATCTGTTTTTTGTGGATTGGACGATCTATAACACCGACATCTCTCCAATGATAAGAGATAATGATGATTTCCCCTCAGGATGACAGCTCCACCTCCCCATCCCCGAACAAACTCCACAAAGGCCCGTGGGGCAAGATGCGTGACATCATCCAGACGGGACGGGAGTCCGTCAGGAAGAAGACTAGAGCCTCCAAGAGTTCTCCGGACGTGGTGCCGATGAGGAGACGGTCTTTAAGTGACGGAGGGGACAGCGACGCTCCCCCGGCGCTGACGCTGACGATACCCTCGTCCGAGGAGCTGGGCAAGTCTTTCGGATAAACTGAGATGAGCCAAAAATAGCCAAACTCTTATTTTAGACCAAAAAACATTTATTTCAGACCATACTGTATCAGTTACCTAGTATTGGAAACAAAAAAACATATATAGCGTAGAGTTGATGAAGTAACTATTTGTATTGTATTATATTATCGGTAGATGAGGTACTTCCACAGTGGTCCTTCAATCTCCTCCTGCTGTTCTTGCCAGCCTGTGGCAACGCACCTGGCGTTGAAAAAGTTAAACCGCCCCTATTTCACCAATTTGACAATTGTCACCAGACAATGACAATTGGGCGTACCGTGCTGGGCCGATAAGTAAACATGCTGTCCGGCCACCACTTGTACTCGTCGAGCCAGCATTGTACATCAGATTGTAATTGTTTTTACCTGACAAATGTCAAGTTAGTTGCTTAGACATAGAAATTGTCGTCAGTTACGCTTGTATTTCACATGAATAAGCCATAACTGTACATCTATGACTGTATTTCCGGTCATCTTGTGGCTCATTTAATATTAAACTGTCGGACAATATGATGAAAACCATATGGTGTGCTGTGCAGTTTAGTGCCAGAGAGTGTACATAGAGAGATTATTTTAATGTATTTATTGCCACTTATCTACCTTAATGAAGAAGTTTAGTGTTGTCGTAACTGACTGGATTTGTTGTTGCGAATTTTGTTTTGTTAGTACCTAAATTTTTAATTTAACTTAAGTTTAGCGATTCGGAGGGCTATATCGGTTACCTTGGTTCTGCTGCGGATCATCATCATCATATCAGCTGAAAGACGACCACTGCTGGATATAGGCCTCCACCAAAGAGTGCCACAATGGCCGGTCCTGCGCCACCCGCATCCAGCGGACTCCCGCGACCTTTACCAGGTCATCAGTCCACCTTGCGGGGGGCCTACCCACGCCGCGCCTTCCGGTACGTGGTCGCCACTCGAGAACCTTTCCACCCCAACGGCCATCGGTTCTACGTGCAATGTGCCCCGCCCACTGCCACTTAAGTTTAGCAATTCGGAGGGCTATATCGGTTACCTTGGTTCTGCTGCGGATAGCCTCATTTCTGATGCGATCGCGCAGAGAAACTCCCAGCATAGCCCTCTCCATTGCCCTTTGAGTGACTTTGAGCCTTCTTATGAGGCCCATAGTAAGCGACCACGTTTCCGTGCCATATGTCATCACACATAGGCAACACACACTGGTCAAAGACTCGTCTTGAGACACTGCGGAATATTGGACTAAAAGATGTGCCGTAGCTTCCTGAACGCTGCCCATCCGATTCTGATTCAACGAGTGAGCTCTTTCTCGAAGTTGGACCTACCTAACTGGACAGTCTGTCCTAGGTATACATAATCGTTAACAACTTCGAGCGTAAAGTGTCCGATTGTAATGGGAGTTGGTGCTACATGGGCATTTGACATGATCTTCGTCTTATCCATATTCATTCTTAGACCAACTCTCTCGGAAGCTTTACTGAGGTCATCGAGCATCGTACTTAAGAACTCCATGGTCTTAGCCAAAACTAGTATATCGTCAGCAAACCAAAGGTGAGTGATGTACTCGCCGTTGATGTTGATGCCTAGCCTTCTCCAGTCTAGAGTCTTGAAAACATCCTCCAGTGCAGCGGTGAACAGTTTGGAATCGCTAAACTTAAGTGGCACTGGCAGTGGGCGGGGCACATTGCACGTAGCGGCCGTTGGGCGGAAAGGTTCTCGAGTGGCGACCACGTACCGGAAGGCGCGGCGTGGGTAGCTTCCCCCACAAGGTGGACTGATGACCTCGTAAAGGTCGCGAGAGTCCGCTGGATGCGGGTGGCCCAGGACCGGTCATTAAGGCACTCTTTGGGGGAGGCCTATGTCCAGCAGTGGACGTCTTTCGGCTGATATGATGCATTTTTAATTTAGCTCAAAACGCCTTTTCCCGAAATACTCGTAATTAGTATTATTTATTCGTTCCGAAGATTATAGGTTTATTTTATTTTCATTACTATTTTAGGTCTAATGAAATATTTCGGAAATAAGCGCTCTAAATACTTTAGAAGTTCAATGAAGGAATCACTTAACAAACCAAGTGCTCACAAATATCTGCATTGTATATTGTCACATTTGTTTATAACGATGTACATAAGTTTATCTATATTTATCTGAATATTTTTTTTACTTATTCCGCACAGAATCCGAGCCATGCCACCCCGTGCTCCGCAAGCAACGGTCCCTCGAGCTCGGGGCGAGGCCGCCGCAGCACCGGCCTCCGCGGGCTTCGAAGTGGACCAAAGTGAAGCGAGCCTTCCTCACGTCGGCCTCGGCCTCAGTGCCCTCCAGCCCTAACCGGCATTCGGCCTTCTTCACTGATGTTGGTAAGTGCTAGCCGTAGAAATGACAGTGTAGAGATTAACCGTAAATATATGAGAGCCGTATGTACTCGTATGTTCGTGTTGAACTTTTTCACACTTTTTTGGTTGTCGTAATACTCAAAAACTGCGAAACTAGAAAGTAGCAAACTGGAACAATGACAGGCCTTATGTAAATCTCCAAAAAAGTTACTTTTAGCCATTTACCGCCACGCTACGCTCGTAGCGCTACACTGTAGTCCGTAGACGCGTATAATGTCCATATGTAGCGTAAAGCGCCCTCAGCGTTCTGACTCTGACGCATGTGTATCGTGACTACTTACTGACGGGGTAACAGCCTGCATATTAGAGGCTTACTAATAGCTGTAGCGAATATTTGACTTAAATACATTTGACGTCGTTGTGTAAAAGTAAACGTTGCGTCGTAGATGAATTAGTATTAACATTAAACCTCTTATTATATTATTATATCGAGCCCATTATGTCCCACTGCTGAGCCCTCTTTTTCCATTCATTGCGGTATTGAGCAATGTCTGGCCCGTCTTTTAAAAAGGAGTCCAAGATATTAGGCCCGTAAAATCTTACAGGAAAAAAAATTAAAACTTTTAACGTCTTAGCGTAAGCGTAGCTTAAACGTAGCTTCACACTCCCTGACGGGGTCCAAATAACATACCAAAAAAGCAGCTTTACAATACAAAATACAAATACAAATTATTTATTTACCATAACAACGTTACATGCGATTAAATTAAACTATTCTGTTAACATACACATTTTTAACAAACAGAGAAAGATATCCGTCACATCGCATTATACGATTCTAATGTAGAATGTGACTGGCTCAGATTCCGCCATCAACGTCGAGGTCTACCGCGTCTCCGTTTTGAGTGGCTTACGTGGCGTAACTTTTTGGAACACGTATTCTAAAGTGCTGGTGAATAGATTCGACGATAGCGGATCTCCTTGTTACATACACCTCTGACCGAAACAAACTATTTTACTATTATTTTGTTAATGTCTGGGTAGCGCTGTCCCGGCAATGCAGAGGGCACAAGCTCGAGTCTTGTCCTGGGCTTCAGACGATTATGGTTTATTTTTCCATTATATTTGTTCTCTGTATCATATCGTTTAGTATTCACATTTCAATCGAATTGATGAAAACCTTAAGCGGTTCTCACCATGACACCATACTCTCTCATCAAGTCATCCCTACTTAGGTAATTTCATACCTATTACGATATTGTAATAGTTTGTGCCATTCTCATTAATATCAGTTCGTCATTAAAAAAAAACAATATTCACCGTTCCCTTCCTAACAAACCAATTCTATGCCTAACTAATACATAAACAAAACAGTAAAATCTGTTCCAAATATTTCAGCATGTCATTGTGGGGCCGACAATTGGACTCTAGCCCAGCAATTTTCGGGCAATTGACCACTAAAGTAATAAAATCCACAATAAATCGCACCGTAAACCCCTGTGAGACCAAAGCGGCCATTATGGGCCTCTATAAAACACAGTTCGTTCTATTTCGTCGGTACCCGTTCCGCACGTCATTGGGGGCCTTGACACGAATGCGGTAATCCAGTTTGTTTTACTTTAACTTTTAATTGACGTATTTGAAAACTGTTCTATTTGCGCGGCGTTTAAAGATGCTGGATTGATGGAAGCCTCAATCTTCGCGGACTGGCGATGTTTTGCTAATAGGTACTCAACAACTAGAGATCATACCATGGTTGCGTTTGTCGCTTAATAATTAAGTTACGAGCATAATATTCCTTTGCTATTCCGCTAAAAAACGTGCAGGTCTATTAGCGATGATGAGAGGCACCTATTTAGGTATGTTTGCATGCTGTTGATGCGCCCACCCTCCCTCCTCCGCAAATTCGGAATAGCAAAGGAATATTGTCCTCGAAATTTATCATGGACTTCGGCAAAATAACGCCAGCTATTCTATCAATTACATAATGACAAGATAAAACGTCCGCCTCTTTCTATAACTTTCCATCAAGGGGTGTCAGAAGAAACAAATGCTAGTGGAAGCCTTAATCTGTACGAATCTAGCAATGTTTTGTGATTTGGTTACTCTACGACTAGGTCACATCCACACCGAGGTTGCGTTTCTCACATTAGACTGGGGTAATCACTTAACGTTCCGAACGCGCGTCGGTACAATTTAACTGTCAATTTTCCACATAAAAAGTGACATTTAGACCTACCCGACGTTCGTACAATGCGTTACTTGCTGATAAGTAAAACGTCTCTTTGTATCAAGGAATGTCAGAAGAAGAAATATTTATGTAGAAAACAACGGCGATAAACGACACCGCCATAAGCACGCCGGCCGGTACACTCAGTATTTATCAAATTTTTGCGAAAGTGGCCAAATATATTGCAACGCATATTTGTTTCTATTGGGATAAGGATATTACGATATATTTATCTAATTGATACTGCCAACAACAACCGACTTTTTGTATATCTATGACAATGTAAATACGTACTCGCACCTAATGATCTTTTCACCAATCTGCAATTCTAATATTTTGGGAGGCAGTTGCAAATTGTTGATTGTAGTGGTCTTGTCTACAAATATAATTATACTGATGGCTAAAAACGGAAAGCGACGAAAAATTGCTGTGTATTTTGTAAATTTCTGTAGTCTTATAATTATTTATGTTCAACCCTGTTGACTCATTCAATTACATCGTAGTCACATTGTAATTTGTCCGTGCTTTTGTGCAGAAATATTTTGCCCAGAAATTCCGTGAAGCTGTACTACAGGATGTTCATAATGCAGCTTCCTCGCACGCGCCCAATATTTACTAAACATTGTTGGGTTATTATTGGATGTTAAAAGCTTGTTTTAGATGTGATTAGTCATGTGCCTACTTAGTACTTGCGTACTGCTTGGACTAACCTTGTTAAGTATATTAATACTTAACAAGTTTAAACCGGCAACTTTGTTTAAAATGCCAGTTCTTATTGGTCCAGCGTCTCAGTGTTGCCATTTTACATTTAACGTTAATGGGCCTATGGGCGGAACACGTCTCACGCTTTGGACCACATAAGTAGATTTTTTTCTGTCACAGAACCGATTTAGATAAAATTCTAAAAGAGTCCTAGTGAAGGTCATCGGATACCTTCTTTTAGCCAAGGATAACTCTGAAGGTAAAATGGCGAGTACAAGTTTGTAAAATACTTACTGCAATTAATAGGCTAGGCTTGGCCGACGAAGTGAGAGAATGAGAATGAGATATTTATTGATAAACTTAAGTAGGTATACATAATTTTACATGTCATACATTTTACATGAATTATATTAAACTATAGGTTAGGTTAGGTTAGGTAATGGTTAGTTCATTTTAATAAAATTACTACAACTCTTATTTTTTTTTTGTATAACGCAGTTACGCTGCTAACGATATTTATAAACTACAAAGTAAAGGAAAAATTTAAAAATTTAGCCACGACGGGCCATGTATGCCTGTGGTCGCCGGTTCAAATCCGGCTCGGAACCTAAATTTTTCAATTTTTCCTTTAATTTGTAACTCTTATTTCATCATTTAACTATTTTAACATTCGAATTAGGTACATAATATTATTGTTTTATTAATCAGTCTTCCTCAACATAAATTCATTTATATCGTAACATGCTAGGTCAATTAACATTTCTTTGAGTTTAGAAAATATAGCGTCACTTTCGGTGTTAATGACATCATACGGAAGGGTGTTGTAAATCTTTACACCAATGACACCGAGTCACGGACTTTTGTCTGGAGAATTACTGAAGAAGATGACCTACATGAATACGCTTCTTGGAAAATATGGCTCATCGCCTATCAACTAGACCAGTTGACAACCGCTTTCCAGTCTGTCCATAAAATTGGGTGTCATAAATGACAGATTGAGACTAGATGGGCCTAGTGATTGGACTCGACTAGTAGTGGGCGACGCAGCTGTGGAGTGTTACTCTTCAGAACTTGAGACTACATGGGATGGGATGGCACGCACAGTCTTGATGATAGAAAGTATAAAGGAAAATAGAAAGAAAATACAGTCCGTGAGTCTTTGGAATCCGGTGAATTCGATGATTTTGGTATAAGAACCTATTAAATATACCTACGAGTAACAAGCGCGGAAGCAATGCAGACCCAAAAATTGTTTTGAATGCTCACGGATTGTAACTATGTAAGGTTTCAGAAATATAAATTAATAGTATGATTCTCTTAGATTCAAAGACAGGTTTATAAAATAATGGGCGTCGTCGATTATTATCTCCAAAATAAACCGAGTAATATTGCAGGATAAGTAGCGACAGGCAAGATAGTCGTGCCACTGTCATCTTTCTCACGATGCATTAAATGGAGAATGCATTTCATATTCATATATTCATATTCATATATTTTATTGGTAAAAGTATAAGTAACATTTTACAAGTCAATTTGTTACAATTTGTTAGCTACAATAATTATATAATATTTGTTATTTTCTTAAAATAAATTCTTCAATGCTATAGCATGCTTGGTCAACTACTAGAGATTTTATCTTATTTATAAATATTGCATCGCTTGCCGAGTTAACTAAGTATTTCAGTTGGGAGAGTGTTGTATATTTTCGCACCAATGACACCGAGTGACTTTCGTGTTTTTTCGAGTCGACGAAACGGGACGTTCAGGAGGTTTTGCCCGCGTGTGTTTCTGCCGTGACTTTGTCCACGGGTTGTGTATCGGTCCATATTAGCTCTTACGTATTTGCAGGCCTCCAATATGAAGACGCACGGTAGTGTTAGTATTTTATGTTCTTTGAACAAGTCCTTAGCCGGGTGGTCATATGGTTTGCCCGACATAATACGCAAGGCTCGTTTTTGTATTTTGAAGGGCCTATCGCGGTCTGCTGCTGTTCTCAAAAAAACCTATACCCTGAGTTAGGATGGAATGAGTTAGGTTTGATGTGCATTTCACAAAAAATCGCAGGGCATTAGATGACATAAAATAAAACGATTCGATTCACATAGTTAATAAATACATTTTTAGAATACTTATAAATTGAGACACTGACAAATGGAACAGGAGGAAAAACCGTGTCTACCGTACCGAGTCATAATATAATATCTGTATTAAAAATTAGCACAAAAAAATAATTCAAACAAATGAGCGGACAGTGGTAAGGTAAATAAAAAGTTAATCCCATGTAGGCAGAAGCTAAATCTATCTAAAACTGAATGAGAGAAACACTTTGCCGGCAACTGTCTGTGTGTACGTCCATTAAATGTTGGCGGCGTTCCAGGGAAAAAAATAATTAGAGGAAATGTAGGTGACGAGGTCATTCACCTCCGTTACATGATACGGTTACGGGCTAGTGCAAGGATGGCGAAGGATTTGGTCATTACCCTTTTTGGGACATTGACAAGGAACTTTGGATGAACGAAGGATATTTAGGGATGTATTTGTTTAAGTTGACTCTCCTTAGGTTTATTTGCAGGCGCGTTATTTTTTGGCTATGAACCTCTGAATAGATGAAGGCTTTGGAGTTGAACTTACGATTATGATTATTTTATGTTAAAATGATATTATTATGATGAAATTAATTTGAATGACATTCTGAAATTTACGCCGACACAGATTAAACATGGCGTTCAAGAATGAAAGAGAAAATATATCTATTTACGACACTTTGATAGTTTCGCGATTCATTTCCTTCCATTTTGGTGGCTGGTGGTGCTGAGACCTGGCTCTTTTAATAACTTTTAATAACCACGCCACAAGATTTTTTAGAAATCAGAACCAAATTACCTCCATCGAAAGCTATCCCCAATATTCCTAACCAATCAGTATTAGATAAACAAGAAAATATATACATGCGCCGGCCGGAGTTTACGCGATGCCGCAACATCTTTCTATAACGTAAATACTGTCGATGAAAATCGAACGATTCGGGAACTGTAAGTCAATACATTAAAAGCTAAATTCCAACTGTATAGTCATGTTTCTTTCGATACTGTAATTAGTAAGCTTGGCTTAACCCCGATGTGAGTCTTAAAACTGGATTTCGTTGGAAATTATAATCCTAGCATACCGGAAAAGTAATAATCCCTTTAGTAATCATGATCTATGTGATCCTGCGACACCACATACTTATTCGAATCTTAGATTTGATATCTTAAATCCTAAAAACCCTCATGAACTGTCAAGAAATGAAAACAAATATTATATTTGGTGTAAGAAATCTGTTCAAATTGTTTGTAGGTAAATATTTAGGTGATCAGTCAGATCAATTAGAAGGTGTTAGTTGTTTAGGTGATCGATCACGAAAGTAACGAAGTTTTACGATGTGACTCATAACGACAAAAGTGACAATGGTGTTCTTTCTCTAAAAATTGCCCTCAACTTCAACCAAGAGTGTAGATTATGACTTCAGAACATACTCGTAAAATATTACTTCTTCGTGTGTGGTACGGTTACCATAGTGTTTTTCACTGTTTGTACGTTATTGCCGTGAAATATTAGTGCTCCCGAATTTATGGTGAACCATTTATCAAGTTTTCTCCATTATAATATAAGTATACCGATTTATTAACACAAACCACATTGAATAGTAAAGCAATATATTATTTATAACTTTATGTTTTGAAATACAACGTGTACAACAATTTGAAATCAAATAATGACGAGTTGATAAGTAATTTTAAATATGATTTGAAATTACATTCGAAATATTTGTAGTAGCATTTATATCTATGTTAGCCTTTGTAACCAAATTCCCAGCATTTGTCGTAGCATTCGTTTCAGCAGAAACCAGATCTTGCTGCAGTTTCTTCAACTTCTTCTTAAACCGTTTGTCTAAGTCGTTACTGTTTTCATCATTCAACATTCGTCTGATCAGCTCCTTCATCTCCACCACTTCTTTCTTACTCGTGTCTATTTTCAATTTATGACTCTTCTTCGTGGGTACATCGAGGACTGTTGCGTTATTTTCTGTTAAATATTTGGCGGCGTCTTCAGTGATATTTCCGAACGCGCAGTTCCTGACTTGGTTGACAATTTCGAAGGCTTCGTCTTCGACTGTCTTGATGACTTCTATGAGGCAGGCCTCGTGCATGGCTCCGTGCGCTAGGACCTTGGTCAGGTCGATAACACCCTGAAGCAGCTGGTTTGTGACGTCCATCATGGCGGATTTTACTATGGGTGACTGAAACGTAAACAATGTCATCAGTAAAAATAACGTCGACCAATCTTTTGTTAATGCCAAAGTGAAAACATATTGGGTGAGTGTTTTTTAGGCCTGGCATGACATGTAGTGGCGGTCAATAGTTAACTTGACAATAACTGCCAAGTTTACTATTGACCGCCACCGCAGGCCGCGTTAGTGTGTTTCAGGCCTTAAAAATGGGTTTATATACCTTGCCAGTGGAAAATATAGTCAAGGTTGCTTGACGTAATTTTTACCTGACTGCCGCAAAGAGGAAGGTTATATTTTTTGCGTTTTTTGACCTATTAGTATTCATTAGATTCAGCGAATAATTTTTTTTAAATAATACCACTAGTTCTCAATCAATCTTCGCATTCACCAATCTTATACGAATATTTTCTTGTTTTAACATGAAATAAAGCTGAATAAAAGTAGAACATTAAAATAAACTTCACCGCGCATGCACATGCTGTTTCAATACAGTAAACGGATGTTAGCATGATCCGTGACAGATCTATCCGTGTGACCCGGATTAGTTTCGGGCGTTCCCGTAACTATGTGCTATCTTTAAAAACCATGTTCTAATAAAAAACATATTGAATTCGATTGTAAGTTTCACTGGGATTTGTTGCACTCTTAGATTTGATTTATCAAACTGCAAAGAAGACGTCTTAGGTTAAAAGATTTAAATTAGATTAGACTTTAATTTCATTATGGACTCATCTTGGAACAAATAAAGAATACAATACCTAGGAGACAATATCCAAAACAACATACCTAATCTAGTTCTAGAGCAAGTATTTTTGCAAAAATAATTTCACGGCCATCTCGTAACATGGTTACAGTTTACAGTCTCAACAGCACGCGGTTGTAACATGGTTACAGTTTACAGTCTCAACAGCATGCGGTTGTAACATGGTTACAGTTTACAGTCTCAACAGCACGCGGTTGTAACATGGTTACAGTTTACAGTCTCAACAGCATGCGGTTGTAACATGGTTACAGTTTACAGTCTCAACAGCACGCGGTTGTAACATGGTTACAGTTTACAGTCTCAACAACACGCGGTTATAAAGAAATCTTCAAATAAGTCCATCACTCGAAATGTCCGTCAGCGACGAAATAAACACATTTTCAAAATATACTCGCTGCTCATGGCACATAAATTACAAATCAAAGACCCGAAAAATACACGAACGCTTGTTTGTCGAAATTCGTAAGACTATATCGCCATTGCGAAAGAACCCGTGCGTTATTTATAATAAAGTTGTCATTGCAAAATCACAAAACATGCAGTTAAGAGGTTGAAAGAAGCGGTTGAAGCTACATACTCAAATGGTTTTTATCTTTACCTTGTTTTCAGGGAAAGACCATGCATAAATTTTTTTTCTTGGAAGTTTAAATATAGCTTTTTAATAATAAAATTCTAAGTTAGTAATCGTCTACCAATGAACCGTACTTGAATTATGAGTTCAAGAAAAGCAGTAAAAAGCAAAGTTGATGAATGTATCGTTTCTAAGAGCTCAATCAATTTTGCTGATCTGTGCAATGATAAATTGCTTTCCGAGTTACAAATTTACAAGTCTAAACCCACACGTCAAATGGCCAGTCGTTATTGGACAAGCGCCTGCTTAGAATTGTAAAATTTTAATTTGTAGCTTCGCGATACGGCTCCCAGGGTTTCTCAAGAGGAGACCACAAATATGAAATATCTAGGACTTCCTAAACTAGAGGTTGTCCTAAAATAATCATATGGGTACCTTGGCAATGACGCACTTGATGACCTTCTTGAGCGAGACGTGCTCGTGCCCACACAGCTTCAGCAGCTCGTCCAGTTCCTTCTTCTGTGTGCGGATCTGAATGCAGGAATGGGTAGTAAGTAGTAAGGAGTCAACTTGGGTACGACGGTGTTGAAACTATATTCAGAACCTACTTCGAAATTCTATTAAATAGTTGTTTAGGATAGGAGAGTGGTTTAAATCGTCGAATGATAACCCCATTTTTGCAACTTTATTTAACTTGAACGGTTCGTGTGTAATTATGGCACCACCGAGCTGATCTAATGATGGAGACTGAAGGTGGCCATAGCAATTCCTTATATTTTAACCCTCTCGACGAGTAGATAGTTTATGACTGTGTAAAAAAATTAAGTCGGCAATCAAAGCTTGTACCAAAAAATAAGGAGTGAAGTTTCAACAAAGAGACTCACAGGTTGCAAGCGACTCTTGATCATGCTCTTCATATCAACTACGGCGCCGACGGCCTGCGTGGGGTTGTGGCCGATCAGGGCGTACCCGCACACCACCATCTGATGCATCGCCTTCTCGGCCAGCTGCGCTGTCTCGTTCTCGCGGGCCTTGAGGCAGTTGTCCAGCTATAAACAGTACGAGTACTGGGTTGTGTAGTTTTGTACTATTATTGTTTACTTAATAGTAAAAGCAACAGTGTATTTTTTCCCATTTTCACGCGGCAGCTGAGCCAGAAGTGGACTGATAATTTGCACCTGTAGCAATCGGTTACCTGACACCACGAAGTTGCGCAACACGTTGCAGTGATAGCGTGTTTTTGTAGTTATTAATAAGTTTATAATGATATGTATGTTAGTCATTAAAGTATTTGTAATATGGGCCTTGTTGCATGATTTAAATAAATAATAATAATCTACGGGTTAGATGACCACATTTAAGACGAGGAAACAATGTTCCTTGGATAAACAATAATTCACTAACTTCGTTTGCAGGTAAATTCTGATATTAAGACATTCTTCACCAAAGACTGTTTTGTCTTCCTTTGTTCTCACGTGCGAATAGTGTTTTCCGCAAGAAGACTTTTACGATATTAGTATTTATGTTCGTGGACTGGATAACGTCCAAATGGGCTTGCAAGGCTGGTCCACAGAAAGTGGTAGTTCTTTGAAACAAAGGAACACGAAGGTCTAAAGGGCTGGAACCTCTGTGCCGGTGGACTTCCTGATGTCCTCCAGTTGCACTTGCAGGTCAGACAGCCGCTCCAGGATGTGCGTGGTGCCGTTCTGCAGGAGCATCTGGATCTTCAGCAGCACCATGTTCACTGACCTGGATAAACATGCTTAGTCAATATTCTCAATCTATTTGCAGTTGCAAAATGTGCAGCTTTGCTTTTTACGCGGCCTTGTCTAAACAGCGATTTGTCTAAATTTAGCATGTCAAATGAGGGAAGGGAGTATTACTATATCACTCTAACTAGTGAGGTGATTCAACTCCCTTCCCGAATGGTAAATTTAGACAGATCTAAAGTGGTATTTCTTTCACCTGTCCCGAAATCTATCTATTTATGCTGAATCCATCTTCCATGTTTCATTGAGAGGAGACTTTGCATACAAATCTAAACAATAGGATAAATAATTATGTAGGCCCATGCATGTTATGACATAGATCAGATCTGACGATGTTCGATATTTGGTAAAGGAACTCCTAACTTCCTAAGACCCCGCGTACAAAATTTTGTATAAATTTCAAAATTGACTTTGAACTTTTACAGAATGTCAAAAAGTTCCTAATTCAAAAGCACTCAAGCGTACCCTTTATGATAAACCCTACAGTCGATGAACAAAACTTATGGATGGTTCAATTAACCCTTTGAACGCCATGATTCACGTACTACAGTGTAATTGACACGCCAAGCTTTTTTCCATAAGAGAGTGACTATATGAACCTTATATGAAATATTGAAGGTTGTTTTGACAGCGGACGTCTCTATATAGGTTCTTGGTGTGGTGTGCACGACGACACACGACCACTTACTAGGTTCTTGGCGTTCAAAGGGTTAAAAAAGAAGCAACCGAATACTGGAAGCATTATTTAAGCTATATGTAGTCTCTGTTAAGCTATTTTCTTAACGCCGTGGAAGTTACTTCTCAAGGTCGACGTGGAACTTCTTCTCGATGCTCTGCGCCAGGTCCCTGCTTAGCTTACTGGTGATTTCGTCCTCGATGACCTTGTCCACCTCTTGGTGCACGTCCTCCGTCGCAGGCGCATCTTCGCTGTATGCCGCTGATATCTGATTGATAAAATTTATGAAATATCTTTCGCTGATTTTACTTGTTTACATGTCAATGTTTTTTTTTGGCTGTTTATTGCAAAGATATTAAATAGTGATGATTGCATCGACGGCCTCAATGAGTGAATTAAAAGGGTTATGTGATGGATCCGTTATTTGGAAAAAAAATACAATTTGTTCAACAACATAATTAGCTACTATCACCACTCTACAACATAATCTCTTACTACTACTTCACAAACACCAGAGGGCGTAATTCTGTTCTTTCTGGCTCAATTTCCGTTACGCATTAAAATATTTTTATATATTTTTTTTTTATATTTTTTTTTTCCAAAAATAATAAGTTAAATTTTTATTACTTATAAGTTCGCCAAACATAATGTTTATTGGCGAGGATTGCCCTCACTTGGTTTAACCGAAACCCCCAGAAAAGTCATTCTTAAAGCATGATAAATCGATAATATTACTTAAGGGGACGTAGGTTCGTGGTCTTCTCTCCCTCTCACTGATCATAAGCGTGAGCGAGATGGAAGTGCGTGTTTGGAAGCGCGGATATCATGTTTTTTAATTTTAATTATTTGTGCGTTTCAATAAATAAAAAAGTAATAGCTGATTTCCCTCAAACATGACATTGTCGATTTTTAGAACCAATTTTAATATGTTTAGCTGTTGTGGATAATTTGTTATGATTTTTTTAAGTGTATTTTAGACCTATGTTCGTGATTTTTTTCTATCGAGCGAAAGTCAAAAACTCAGGATTCGAATAGCTGATTTCCCTCGAAAAAGGCCTCAAGATTGCTAATTAAATTTAAGGCAGCCGTATTATAATCCAAACAAGAGCTACGAATTTTTAAAAATCAGTTTTTGGAGCTCACGTCGCCTTAACTGGCAGGGGCATCAAAGTATGCTACTTACCGGATAGAATCATATCATCATATCAGCCGAAAGACGTCCACTGCTGGACATAGGCCTCCCCCAAAGAGTGCCACAATGGCCGGTCCTGCGCCACCCGCATCATATATATACCTTTAATTGTATATAACATTACATAACTTTTTTGATGTGCATCACACGATCTAAGATTATCTTTAAAACAAATGTAACATCTTAATGTTAAAAAGTAATCCTCACCACCAAAATCAGCGCACTCAGCCTCAAACATGTTATGACAACCGCCATGCCACTCCCGATCGGCGCAAAAATAGCTCTAGCCATATACAACGATTGCGAAACGAAATCGAACGCACTTTACGACGTGTTTTACACCCGTTTCATTGCTATCCAAGTGAGGGATTGCAAGAAATCACTAATAATAATATTCGTAAAGGTAGATTTGTCCGGAACATCTTCACTGATTCATCGGGAGTGCCAGTAAAAAAAGATCATAGATATTTATTTATACTCGCTAATCTTATGTGAAATCAATACCTTTACAATAAGCTGATCTGGGCACATAACGCAAGGTCATTGGAGGTCAGATCCGCTAGGTATCTGCAACTTGTTTGTCCTGGACACCAGTCGGCGGCATTTCGTGGTACCTAGCTTTCGTTACGCTGCCACGAAGTGCTGGAACAATCTGCCTCCTCCGATACGTGCTGTTAAAACAATTTCGTCCTTCAAATCAAAATGTCATGCATATTATTTGCAAACGCAATATAATACATAAACACATTTTAATAATAGTACATTACTTACCTAGGGCGGTTAAACAAAGAATGTCTCAGATCGCAGGTATTTGACGCCCGAGCCGAAGGCAAGGGCGATAAATATGCGCTCTGAGGCTTTCTTTATTACCGCCCGTGGTGAGTACAAAATTTTACGTCACTATCTGGCCAGGAAGTGGGGTTTTCCGCACGCATAGCGTGCGGTAATTCCTACTTTATGGCCAGGTATGACGTAAAACCGCCCTTGCCTTCGGCTCGGGCGTCAAATACCTGCTATCTGAGACATTCTTTTTTTAACCGCCCTAGGTAAGTAATGTACTATTATAACATTTTATAATCTATTTTGTTTCTTACCTTCTGCATTATTATACTTATGCGTAAGCTGGTGCACTTCACATTATACCTACTATCATATCTTCATTTCTTTACATCACGAGCACAACTGTAATTTAATTGTATTATTTATATTAAATTTCCTGTGATGACTATCCCGTTGCGTTTTGTTAACAATGTTATATTATGAGTATACCCCCACACCTATATATTTGTTTTTCTTTGCAGTTTATTTTATCTTTTTTGTTGTTTCCGCTTGTTAACTGTTTAGGTTTATTTATTTAGTTATTTACTTTCATAGTTGATACCGGTTGTCGGCGTTTGTGTCGGCACTTATGTTAGTTTTTAACCCTTTATAAGACATAAGCATCTAGATGTGATAAAATAAAACTAATTATGTTTCTAGATTGGTTTTTTTTTCTTATTTCAGAAAAAAAAAAAAAAAAACAAAAAAAAAAAAAAAACACGGTGGTAAAAATGTTCCCTCTGCCTGTCTGGATCTACTTTGCCTCAGTACGTCATATTATTATCTGTAAAAAAGCAATGAAGTAAGGTGCTATACACGTGGAAATGCACATTTCTCGAAAATTATTTTAGACCTTTTGTCATTTCACATCCGTGTAGCACTAAAAAAAAATACAAAAGGTGCAGGATTGCAACGTTTATATGCGGGCGTTTCTGTGGGCATGTGGTGGTGTGCCACGTTAGTGATCTCTTGTGCGACAACCTGTAAAACCTTTTGACGGTTCTCTGATGTGACAGATTTATTTTCGTAAACGTGCTAATCAGTCCCCTTTTCAGAAAAAACCGTCAAAATATAAGGTGGGAAAAATATTCCCTCTGCCCTATAAAGGGTTTAAAGTTATAAACAGCCTAACATTTTTTTATCATTATAAAAATACCAATGATTACCATAGAGGCCAAAAACCTCTTCTAATCCTTTTATACTCCCTAAATCGTTGAGTATTCGTCTACTCCAACTCATTTTCAACATAATCTGTAACACGCAAAAAAAAACATGCACATCATGCTCACTCCACAGGCAGAGGGAATATTTTTACCACCATCCAAAATGCTCCACACAGGCAGAGGGAATATATTTACCACCACAAAAAAATCATATATTAAAAAAAGTTCAAATGCTAAATTAAAAATATGACTGACTTGAAGTACCTTGTATCTTACATAATAAGAATAACATCAACTTACATTTTTCCCGTCCTGTAAATTTGAGATTAACAAAGATTTGTCAACAGGTGCCGAAATTCACTGATTCCCAAACTGACAGCTGTCATAGACTAAAAAAGTGATGTCGACCGTTCATAAGTCCTTAATGAATATTGTTAAGGGGGTTTCCACAAATAATATTGCCATAGATAAAAATCAATCATGGATTCGTTACAGAAAAAAAACGTCAAAATATATGGTGGGAAAAATATTCCCTCTGCCTTATAAAGGGTTAAGTTAGGTCCCCACTGAAAATCAGCGCCTCAGCTTGCTGTGCCTTGCTGTGGCTTCATGCTGAGTGGGGTGCTATTTAACGTCCTAGTATTCTTCTTTGTTCGTCTTTTATTTTGCTTGTTCTTTTTATTGTGTATTTAGTGACGTTAAATAAAAGTAGTTTCTTTCTTTCTTTTCTTCTTTCTTCTTCTTTTTAAATATCGTTATAACTTTGTTATTTAATTTATAAGACAAAAACATAATACATATTTGGAAATCCCTATAGTCGCACGATGTAAAAAGTACCAATATAATTTATCGATTTGAGTAAATTAATGTGCATGTAATAGTACATTACTTACTTAGGGCGGTTAAACAAAGAATGTCTCAGATCGCAGGTATTTGACGCCCGAGCCGAAGGCAAGGGCGATAAATATGCGCTCTGAGGCTTTCTTTATTACCGCCCGTGGTGAGTACAACATTTTACGTCTCTATCTGGCCAGGAAGTGGGGTTTTACGCACGCGTAATTCCTACTTTATGGCCAGGTATGACGTAAAAAGAATTACTTGCAAGCGAACCAAGATCACAATAAAAGCAAATATGCCTTGCGTTCAACCACAATCTCAGGTGACGGGAAGCTACGATGTGGTCTACATTTAAGCATGCTTGCTCACAAAATACTAAAATGAATTTTCCTTTTTACGAGCTTTATATTCACTTGACCTGTTCGTATGTAATGTATGTAATAGGTATATATTTATAAGTATGTAAGTTGTCCGTCAAAATTTGCAATCCATTTTTCAGTCACATGCCGTTATCCGATTGAGCTGAAATTTTGGGTATTAGTATAGTTTGGATGACAATTAAATATTATGGTACCAACGAGCTAATCTGATGATGGAGACAGAAGGTGGCCATGGGAATTCAGTATTTGACCGACGAAACCCCTTTGAGTTTGGGCTCGTTAGAATCGTCTCAATGAGTAGTTGATGGTGGTATACAGAAAAGTACAGTCGGCAATAAAAGCTTGTAATTTTTTGACAGAAACTTATTTTCTTTTATCTCAATTTTTTAATATAAATATATAAAAGTAATGTATTTATCTCCACATAATAAAATAAAATAATAACAATAAACTTAAGACTACCTTAAGCCTTGTCAAATAGTCCCCCTCGAGTCCCCCTTACTACCCCTTACTAGGTACTCCCCCTTATTCGTCGTCCCACTTCCCTTAAATATAAAATGGTGTAAATATTATTCCATAAGGGTGGATTGAAAAAAAAAATGTACATAGGTAAGAGCCTGAATCTAATCTACGCTTTAACTTTATTCCATTGTTTAACGGCAATTACCCATACATTTTATACGGGTAACTTTCGTTACACAATGGAAAAAAGTTAAAGCATAGATTAGATTAGGGCCCTCAATTATGAACACAATTTTTTTTGCAATCCACCCATAAATTAACGTGTTATCTTTCGTTTATTCGAAACCGACACCAAGTTTATTGCAATAACCTAAACACGAGCTGTTATAAAATTAACACATTATTGATAACGGACCCCCCCCCCCCCCCCCCCTCTTCCTGCATCAAAAATCAAGATAAAGCCCCTTCTTAAAACGGTCTGGGGATTCAGGGAATTCACTCTGCCAAAGGACACCTTTTAATCATCAAACGACGTATATTGCACTTTTATGTCGTGTATAGATGCCACTATTAATAAAGGTATCACAATGAAAAACACAAATTGACTTTGTAACATGGAAGTGTTTATTCTCTATTATTCGCATAACTATCGGGGCTTACTAAAACAACAATACCTAAACAGATTATTTACGACGATGAAGCAAACCAGATGACATTTTTGGTAATAGATCTTGTCACAGTTTGACAGTTTGAGTTTGACAGCATTTCTATTTAATGATGCAAGACCGCTATCTGAAAAATTTAAAATATTTGATTATTTTTGCATCATGATTATTGATTACCTCCTTACCAGTCCTCAGCTCGAAAAAATAATGCAATAATATTTATAACATTTATTTTACTGGTGCAGTCACCGGCTTAAATATATGATGGAACAAAGGCCGCAAAAATATCTGATGACAACTCTATTCCTAGAGCCGTACGAGCGTGTTAGATATTTTTGCGGTATTTGATTCATCATGTATTGATGCCGGTGACTGTACCAACTGGTAGCCATATTTGTTACCACTTTATACCAACGTTCATTACATTACCTAAGGAAATGTTACGTGAACGAAGCTAACAATACTACTAGGTATATCTGAACTCAAGTAGGTATGTAGGCATATGTTAGTGTATGACAGACAAAAGTTACACTTTTGGACCTTATTCGACTGTAATATGCCTACAAATATATCTTTGACGTCAACTGTAGGCATTATTTGCGTCTGACGGACCAGACTTAATTATGTTTTTTTTTTATTTGTATAAGTGTTCGTTATTTTTGAAAAATATCAGCATGAGTGTTAAGAAATTCCATTACCAAGTCCTGGTGACGCTTTGGTAAGATGGAACACTGCAACCACTTTCACCCTTCCGCATCAAGCGAACAATCTGAAACATGAGTGTTAAGAAATTCCATTACCAAGTCCTGGTGACGCTTTGGTAAGATGGAACACTGCAACCACTTTCACCCTTCCGCATCAAGCGAACAATCTGAAACATGAGTGTTAAGAAATTCCATTACCAAGTCCTGGTGACGCTTTGGTAAGATGGAACACTGCAACCACTTTCACCCTTCCGCATCAAGCGAACAATCTGAAACATGAGTGTTAAGAAATTCCATTACCAAGTCCTGGTGACGCTTTGGTAAGATGGAACACTGCAACCACTTTCACCCTTCCGCATCAAGCGAACAATCTGAAACATGAGTGTTAAGAAATTCCATTACCAAGTCCTGGTGACGCTTTGGTAAGATGGAACACTGCAACCACTTTCACCCTTCCGCATCAAGCGAACAATCTGAAACATGAGTGTTAAGAAATTCCATTACCAAGTCCTGGTGACGCTTTGGTAAGATGGAACACTGCAACCACTTTCACCCTTCCGCATCAAGCGAACAATCTGAAACATGAGTGTTAAGAAATTCCATTACCAAGTCCTGGTGACGCTTTGGTAAGATGGAACACTGCAACCACTTTCACCCTTCCGCATCAAGCGAACAATCTGAAACATGAGTGTTAAGAAATTCCATTACCAAGTCCTGGTGACGCTTTGGTAAGATGGAACACTGCAACCACTTTCACCCTTCCGCATCAAGCGAACAATCTGAAACATGAGTGTTAAGAAATTCCATTACCAAGTCCTGGTGACGCTTTGGTAAGATGGAACACTGCAACCACTTTCACCCTTCCGCATCAAGCGAACAACCTGAAACATAATATGAAATGTGACTAAATCATTAATATTATAAATGCGAAAGTAAGTAACTCTGTATGTCTGTCTGTTACTTTTTTATGCTTAAATAGCTGAACCTATTTAGATGAAATTTGCTGTGGAGATAGTTTGAATTCCGGGGAAGGACATAAAATAGTTTTTAACCCGAATTTCATCCCCTAAGGGAAATGGGGGAATGGTGGGCGAAACTGTCGCAAGTTTGAATGGAAGTACGATATAAACGAGTTCCACCGGGACAAAGTCGTTGGCAAAAGCTAGTACCTACATTAAATAAAGACCAAAAGCTAGTATTACCTACATTAAATAAAGACCAAAAGCTAGTACCTACATTAAATAAAGACCAAAAGCTAGTACCGACATTAAATAAAGACCAAAAATATGCCAAACAGCGAAAAAGATTTTAAAAATCTTGACATTTTTGAGGTGTTGATTTTAGCACTGTGGAAAGAACATTCCGTAATTTTCAGTTATATAATTATCTGTCTGAAACTGAAGTCAAGTCAATGGTCAAATTTGACGATTCTATGAGAAGGTTAATTTTAGCTATTTGGACATAACGTTAATAACAGCATTACAGTAGTTAGGACGTATAAGATTGGTGCTAAAAATAATACCTCAATATTAACTATGTTGAATGTTTTCAGTAAAAAGGAACAGAGCATCTCCCCGATTGTTGACAGCCAGAGTATACCACTGAAAAATAAAATAATTGCTGCAGTAGGTGTAATTCAAATATTTTTACAATGCCAAGTGCACTGAAAGTGTGCCTTTATATGGCTCAACATACACACGGGAAGTCCTTTTTATGACCGCACGGCGGCGGGGCGGGCCCGGGCCGTGCGGGAATGCAATTTCGGCGAATGTTCCTCCACACGTGCGGGAATGAAATTTGGAATACGTAATAATTGATATAATTTTTTTTATTTCCTCGCATGATGCATTGTAAAATGTTGTATGACACACGTGCGGATAAATAATTCGCAACTCGTGCCGGTCAAAAACCACCGCCACTAGGAGTTACCTATTTCCTGCACTTGTATCATAAATGACTGTATTATCTTCGTTAAGATGAATGAAGGGTAAAAATACTCACTGTAGCATGAACACGTATATATTACACAGGATACAGTGGTAATCGGGGTCACATTGCACTTGCTCGAGGCAGTCCAAACGCTGGCCCAGGGGGATAGCCTAGAATATTGATAAGTACATAGAAGTGCATAGAAGTTTGTATACGTACTGTCACATTTCTCTACAACAAGCTTTACGCATTACAGTGACAGCCGGCTTAGCCTAGCGGGTAGTGACTCTGTCTGCAAACCTGACGGTCCTGTGTTCAAATCCCGGTAAGGGCAAATATTTTTGCGAGACTCATCATATCTGTTTCAGAGTCCTTAGCTTGTACTTAACCTAATTAAAATAAGTAAACCCGAATATAAATACGAAGAAAAAAATAACAAAGCATTATGTATTTCTTTCTACAAGAAACATGTAAGAATGTCCCCATATATTTATTTATTTAATGCAATGTGGATAAGTAGGTACTGGTCGAATTGGAACGGCGTGAATGGTACTTACAAAAACAATCACAAAAATTAACGCAAGTGTGAAAACTTTAAGCCATCGGTAAATAAAACAACCGCTTCTCTTAGGTTGGCATTCTGCAAAAAACCGTTACGTTATAATTAAGTCTCTTTGGACACATGGACTCAATCGGATAACATGAAATTTTTGCTTACCTGTCCATTGCTTTTCTACGGAGTCCCGAGGAGCGAGCGGGGCCCTTCTGTCTGAAATATTACAAACAGGAACTTCACTCTATTTTAGCCATAGATTTATAAAGTAAAGATACGCCCGTCCGAACAATTCTCTTGACATCTGTCCTTATTAAAAACTAGCTGTTGCCCGCGACTTCGTCCGCGTAGAACTTATACTTAGAAAATATAATGCAAACAAACTTTTACTTACCATCTTAAGGGATGATTTCCGAGGCAAAAACTATTCTATATCCTTCGAAGGGTCTCAAATTATCTCTATACCAAATTTCATCTAGGTACATGGATTTTATCCAAACTTTCACCCCCTATTTCATACCCATAGGGAATGATTTTCGGGATAAAAAACTATCTAATGTCATTCTTCGGGACTCAAACGACCTTTATACCAAATTTCATCTAAACGGGATTCATCCAAATTTTCACCCCCCATTTCACCCCCTTAGGGAGTGATTTCCGGAATTAAAACTATCCTATGTCCTTTCCCAGGACTCAAGCTATCTCTATACCAAATTGTATTAAAATGGGTTCCATCCGAATTTTTACCCCTTATTTCAAGTAAGTTTTTACTTTTGTATCATAATTTTTGCACTCTTTTACGGCGCAAATGGGCATTTTGAGACAGTCGGCTCTGACACACTCTGACAGCTGAACGGTACGGCGTCCTGTCACAGACTAAGGCACGGTGGCCCTCCATTGCTAGTTTAGGGCCACCGCATTGGACGAATTACTCGTGCGGGTTGGGCCTATCTTTACTTTATATATCTATGATTTTAGCAGTAGGCGAACAAAATGCGATTTTCTTACAAATGGAGTAAATTTTCCAAGATGGCGGCGATTCCGCAAGATCCTTAGCGCAGGGACTTTTGGGAGATGAAAGGGTCCCTCCAATAAACATGATTGATGATGATTTCGAGGTTTTACAACATCGATTGTATTATAAAATATGATCACAAAGCAAACTTACGCCTAGGCATTTTGTCTACATTTATCAGGTTGTTCCACAAGTTAACAGTCAGACGGCTGCGGTGGTCGAGCCGGCGATGTAGCATCAATGTTGCTGATTCACATTTTATACGAATTTTGTAGGTTTGGGGAACAGGAGTTTATTTTATTAGAATTTTCATCAAGTATATTGATAATGGTTTGATAGATGTCATCTGCCAATCTTGTAATTTTTTTTCCCGTTTTGTGGCTTTTAATCTTGTAATTCACAATCAAAGAGTATCATAAGTACCTAGTATGTATTCACAAGCAGGTTGTTTACCCGTCATTTTAAAATGAAAAAGTTTCGAATTTTATATTTTCCAAGTGCGTAGCTAGGATTTGGTTCTGAAAAAGACAGGTAAACAAGAAACTTTCCGATGAAGGGTCGCTCTTCGGATTATGAGATCAACTCTGTCCTGGCTACACCTATGGTATCTTCATGGTATTTATTTTTCACCGCATAAAGCCCGCCACAAAAGTCTGGTTCTCTGATCCAGTTCTCCGAGTTAGATCTGATTCGAACCCGAGTTAGACTTGCTATGCCCTTAGTAAGACGATCGCCTGACACACAGTTTAAAATTAAAAAAAACCGGCTAAGTGCGAGTCGGACTCGCGCACGAAGGGTTCCGTACCATTACTTATCTGTAAAAAATATTTTGTTCTGTGTTTTTAGTATTTGTTGTTATAGCGGCAACAGAAATACATCATAGATCTGTGAAAATTTCAGCTGGAACTATCACGGTATCAGTGAGATACAGCCTGGTGACAGACAGACGGACGGACGGACAGCGGAGTCTTAGTAATAGGGTCCCGTTTTACTCTTTGAGTACGGAACCCTAAAAATGCATTTATTTCGGACAATTTTGATCCATAGGTAGATTGTTAGTTAGTACCTACTGTAGTTGTTGTATGTTAGGACTTAAACTTAGATGTAGGGAGAACCAGTGCCTCAGTAAGCTACCGGGCCATCTGACGGCTTTAAAAAGATCCCTTAGACTTTGTCGGTCAGTAATCTCAAAAAGTGTAAGTAATTTACTAACATTTTATCAGATCTGATATTTGAGCTAAAGCATAATATAAATTCATAGATCATTGCTTTTCAACCCCCGACCGACGCAAAAAGAGGGGAGTTAAAGTTTGACGTGTTTGTTCTATCTGTGTGTCTGTGTAGCTGCTAAACGAATGCACGAATGGACCGATTTAGATGCGGTGTTTTTTTGTCCGAAAGTTACGTTTTCGAGATTGTTCTTAGCTACGTTTCAACAAAATCAGTATAGCCGTTTTAGAGATTTACTACTTTGAAATGAAAATATCGGGGGATTTTCAACTTTCTAAGTTGTTAATTATCCAAGGGATCGAATTGTTTAAGATTGCCATTTGATATGTATTTATTTGTTTATACAATTTAGCGCCTTTTTATGGGTCGTGTTAACACCACAGCACACGCTTGAGATTCATTTCAACAACGTATAAGATTGGAATCGCTTTTGGATTTCTTGCGCGTGCTCGCTTCCATATTTAAGTAGGCGCGCGTATCAGAAAGATCGCACGCGACTGATTCCAGCATTTCCAGTTCAATAATATCATGGCTCTATGTTGAAGGACGGAATATTGAGAATGATAAGTATGTCAATTGGAGACATAGGATAGTTAAGTAGGTAGGTACGTATGCAGTTTGGTTTTGGGAAGAGTTGGTACCTACTATGCTCTGACACAAATAAAACAATATAATGCAATTCAACAAAACGCACAATACGTGTTTATTATTAGTCTCCTTTATTCAAGAACCTGGCCTAAATTATCAGCGCCTCTTCATGTATTCCTGATCCTTAGGCTTCTCGATGCGTTTAAGTCAGTAGGGACTGCTAAGCCTAGATTTAATTTTGAAAATAAGCCATATGATTGTCGAGAGCTGGTCAGATATATTTCACAGTAAATAATGCCATTAAGGTTTAATCTTGGGAAACTTGCTTTTATTGTATTATCCAGGTCTCTCTCATTTTGCGTTGTTACGAATTTCTGCAGTTCCTGTATAGCAAGGCATTAGGTATACTTTTCTGTATCACATAAGGCCGTATTCATGGACAAACGGACCTACTGGCAAGTGAATATGACAACGCTCACTCCCAGTGGCGGGTCCAGGATTTTGATTTGGAGGGGAGCTTGAATCCGTTTCGGGGGCTTGACCTAGCTGCGGCTCGGTTTTAGTAAGGACTCTGAGGAGTGGGCGAGAGCCCCCTAGCCCACAAGGGTCCGCTTGTGCTCACGCCTGTACTGAAACACCCCAAAAAAACGCCACGTCTATGTTTGCGTCGATCTTTTGCTTTTCCATAAGCAAGGCCTTTCCTTAGCCGAAGAAATGGCTCCTTGAGGTACGAAACAGTCGATTGCTCCCTTGACGGTAAGTCTCCTCGAGTTATAATCCTGTACCCTTAGGGTCTGTATTGATTGCCTCGTTCCTCGGTTTTGCCTTAGGGCACGATCTCATGCAAGTCAAGCCCTTCGCTTTGCACTTGTTGCACATTTCAGATTTTTTTCCGGTGTGTTGGTCAATGGTGTTGACGCTCGCATGTCTTAGCTTGCTTGATGAAGCTGTAAAAAAACAATGTATAAGATGTGTACCAAAGGCACGACAACGTTGTCGTATTTTAGATTTTTGACAAAGTTGCGTTCGGCGCTCGAGGTCACAAACTTGGATTATTCATTGGGCCAACATAATAAACAAGTCTGCAAAAAATCAGAGCTACTGGATTTGACGCAAGCTCTGGATGTATAGAGTTACTGGAGTATATTCGGTTCTCATTTAAACGACATGCTTAACATGATACTTTGTATACTCAATGGAATCCGCCAACTTACTAACTAACTACTTAACTAGTTTATATGTTGCTAGAAATTAAAATCGAACAAAAATAAAGTGAGTAGAACGTTCTTCATACAGTCTCTAATCGCTTCATTTATTTTTCTAATTGTGTATAAAATTTCATGTTTATTATTTTTTTTAATTCTCAAATAAAACAAGAATGGTAGGTAAGTACATCCCTTCCTGCTTCGCCAAACTGAGGACAATTTGTCGGCGAATGTGCGCTCCTTTCTACAAGTTAAACATACACAAGTTATTCCAGTGTGTCGTTTTAAAACGAGAAACAAACTATGTTTGTATGGGGAGCCGACTTGAGTCGACCGTGCTGGGGACTCTTAATAAGTTGAAGCAAATTGAAAACTAAGTACACGGCGTATAAAGGCTAGGCAACCTACGCATAGGGTCACTGCGGCCTTCTGGCACCTGGGTTAAAGGACTGAAGTTAGGGTCCGACGCCCTTAGATTGGGTTCTATGACCCTGAACGTTGGCTCCGAAGTAGGACTCAAGCGCCCGAGAGACCCGGTCTGTTCGATCACTATGGGCGAATGGAATCCGTCCGGGTCGGAATACTAGGAACAGAAAAATATATGAATTAATATTCTCCTAGCCTTATTACGAAGTCTCAGCTAATTATTTTCAAATTACTGACAATTTACAACCGAGTGCCATCTAACCCTGTAACTAGGGGAAACTAACTAAAGTGCCTACCGTTTTAACTGAGATGGCGGTTTTTCTCGATACATGACCAAAAGCAATACAGCCAAAAATACAAGGACATTAGTAACTTATACGCCAGATATCTAATCCGAATAGTCAGTAAGTTCGTATTACAAGAACCAACATAATTTATTTGTTGCGTCTTACTTGCGTGTTTTGCTGGTCTGACCTTTCGTATCTTGGAGTGACCTGAAAAAATAACAATACTTTGGCAACTACAACAAATCAAGTAGGTATAACTTGTACCTACATGATGGGTCGTCTGGGACAAGCCCCTAAGGTTAAAATAGGTAGCAGATACGTATACCTTTCCCCTACTTTCGTACGACGTACTAACGCGTCAGAAAGAGATGTATATGCATTTGTTATTCCTTAATTTGGAAGGTTGTCACAAGTTTGTTCCTGCGCTGGGGATGTACAGTGTCGACTGTTTATATCGATAAATTAGTCAACCAAATTATACATTTAGATTTTAATAATTCACATTCACTGTGTGAAAAAAATATGTTTATGGAGAAGGCAAAAAGAAAAGTAGAGTCTAACTAACCCGGCATTATTAAAAACTAGAAAATCCCGGAATTTTGGAATGTTTGGATTAGTGGATTGAATAGAAATGTCATAACTAATAAAAAGAGAGCAAGCGTCTAGCTAGAGAAAGAGAAGTAAAGGCCGGTGAAGGAGGTGCGGGTGGAGTGTGCCGGATTAATCGACATAGCCGGCTATTGGAGTGACGGACTGATGAGACTCTACTGTAGTAGCAAAAACCAAAGTAGCTTTTGTCAACCTGGATGCGTGGCGTCCTGCAAAACCAAGGTCATTCATATCCCTGTCACAATCTATCTTATAATATCGCACTCATTTGCAGTACGTCATGCAGGACTGCCTGGACGCTACTACTTATGGGAAATGAAAGAATAATTTTATATTAAGACCATTTTTTATTTAGTCAAACTTAATCCGCCTTCAATAAAATAGTTATGGCTAAAACTTCTTATTTTTCTTAAGGCACACGTTTCTATTCAATTTTGTGAAAGATCTGTCTGCTTCCAGTCGCTTCCATTTAAATTTACATTTGGTACAAATAATCTGGTGACGTGTTTGAAATAAAAATGACTGCTTTTCCATGTCAGATTCTCCTTCTTACACGTGTGGTATCCATTCCTTTTAACATATTCGTCCTGTGGAAATCTAAAATCAAAAAGTTGAGTTATTATTATTATGTCGATAAGTTATTGTGCCGAGGTCGATAAAAAAAACTACATCACTATGGGAAAAACATAACCTCTTCTATTTATCCGAAAAAGTCTTATTTTCATGCACAATCTGGTTTTAATTGAACAGATAATGATATTTACATAAATAACCAATTACTATTATTAATTTTAGGTGAGCTCCTTCCATAAATAAAATCAAAATCTATAGAAACTTACCAATACAAGCAAACTGCTCCATGGTTTATTTATGTCCTTCTTGTATGGGATTTACAGCCTTCAATGGCACAATACATTTTATCACAGGAAACAATCAAGTCTCGCAAACATGAACAATACATTTTTTCACACATTCTCGGTGGAATAACACCAAAATAAATTATTTTCACACACAGGAGCCGCGATGTTTTGGAAGTAATATGATACGACCAAGTCAAGTTGTAAGGTAATGACACCTTCTACCAAACAATGATGACATATTGCATTTTGCTGGATTAAATTACATCCAATTACATCCATTTGACATTTGCCCGAGTTGATTTTAGTGACAACCTACGAAAATGTGAAACTGAATAGGGATTGTAGTCTCATTCCCTCTTAGGCCAACTATAGATTTACGCAAGTGAATAAGATAGCTGTTACCAAGCTCTTATTTTAACGTGGTTCCTATGCTTTAGTACAAATTCTTTGGTCTGGGATACTTTGCATGATTTGACAGTGATTATCCTGTAATGACTGCTGTCATATTGATTGGACACATTAAGCCTCTCACAGACTGGCGCGGCCTGGCCGCGTCGGTCAATTGTAAACTTGTTATTAGCTGTCAAATTTACTATTGACCGCCACCGCAGGCCGCGCGGGTGTGTTGCAGGCCTTATCTGGTTAATTAACCACTGAAAGTGACAGTCACGTTATGACAGGCTTATATCACTATCACTGTGTGCAATGCAATACCCACGTCACCCATCAAAAACATGTAAATTAAAAGCTGATCCAAGACAGCCAGATATCGTATTATTTCAGTATCTTACCCACTCTATCATCTTGTTTTGATATATCTCGAACGTTCCTGGGACAATATCAAATGCCCTGAAAAATGATTCTGGATAAAACATTACGACATAATTTAATTCCATGGAAGAGTTCGTACCAAATGTTTGGTCATCAGTTAATAACAAAATTCTGCTCAAATACCTGTAACCATATTTTGGTGCACTCAAATACAACACTAGCTACGGTCCTAAAGGTACTGTCAGCCTGACAAGGGGCTTGACACCTTTGTACCGTGTCGCATTAAACCTCATGTTAAACTGCCATATGAAGTTGTCAAACTAGTGAAAACGACAAGGTACTTAGGTGTTCAGCAACGTATGAGACTGACTGTACAACAAGAAGGCGGTTGCACAAAGAACCTCAGAGAACCGGGAGCACTCTATTGTCTAAGCCTGTAAAGTGTTGCTATTCAAACGCCTCCCTTGACTTCCGCTCGTCCCGGTTTGGAGAAATTTCTGGTCAGTCGTTAAGAAAAGCGTCCAGGGCATCCCACCACCTCCGTCTCGGCCTGTCACGTGTCGTCGCCGCCTACTTGTGGTACCCACTCCGTAGCTAATTTAACCCACCTTTGTCGATGCGAATTAAAAATGCTGGAAAGCCCACCCCGGGTTACGATGCACCGGTATTGAGATTGACTAGAGGGATATATTTTTGTTTTTTTTAATTCATTTGTCAGGTCTTACTGTAAAACGCTCTCTAGCGGCGAGCAGGGACACGTTGCGCACACGCACGTGCACTCAACGCTCACGCCCCTCTGATCCAGAGATCCCGCTGGCCCTCTTGGGCACGCGACGCCGCAGCCATGGTGTCGCACCTGCGTTTATCATTTACAAAGGCTTACCAAGTTTTTCACGCACTACTGTTCTGCGGGGCCAGCACAATTGTCGCCGTGACGAGAAAGTTCCTCATTGTTTGCGCCGTAAGCTTACGGCGCATTGCCGATTCTTTAAGAAATCTAATTTGACCAGAGCGAACGAGACAGGAATCGCTTATAGTCGCGCGCGACTTAACTTGGCAGCAGGTTGAGCTGGCCCGCTTGAGCGGCTCTCTCTCCGTCGATCAAATTTGTTACAAGGTGGACTGATGACCTGGTAAAGATCGCGGGAGTCCGCAAGATGCGGGTGGCGCAGGACCTGTCATTGTGGCACTCTTCGTGGGAGGCCTATGTCCAGCAGTGAACGTCTTTCGGCTGATGTGATGATGATGATGTGATGTGTTAGTGCGAGAAGGACGAATGCTTTATGTGCGACATAAATCCGCTCATGCTAGGCATAGTTGTGGATATTAGTATTAGGTGCAGTGGATAAGAGAAGTAAATTAATTCCTACAAATATAATGTGCCAAGTGAAATTGGATATGAATTAAAATACTTATACTCACGTATTTAAATAGTATTCCAAGCACGATAATCGAGAGAAGGACTTTGAGAAGCATTGGATTGTGTTATTGGATACCTGCGGAATATACGAGTACATAGCCTAAAACATAATTTTTGACGTCATCATTATAAGTTAAGAGCATGGCTCTTTTTGGTGAATAAAACGCAACTCCTTCATCAGCCGACATGATGATACTCCCTATTTGGGGACATTAGTACAGTGGTTACCCCATTTCCCTTCCGTGCCACAGTAAAATGGCCGGTTTCTCGTCCACTGCTAGCCCTACGGGAATGCCTATTTGATGGCGGCGACCCTGTCGCTTCTAATTTGAGGACTGTTTATTCACTATGTTCGCAGCTGGCCTCCATAGTTGATGGCCGTTCACTATCCAACGCCTGTGACTGCGTTGGTTGCTGGCAGCTCAGCCCAAAATTTTGACACCCAGATTATTTACTTGTTTCGATCTCATACACTTGGCGTTGGCGTGGATTTTTCTTCAATGCCACTCTGGTTACCCTTCTTCTTTTCGTCCACTCTCTTCCTATTCAAGAGGTCTCTCACAGAATCCATTCACGGATTCCTCGTTTACCTCTTCTCCAGTCTATCCCTTTATAATCACATTGATATCTAACACTCGTCTTGTCACACGGCATAGGTACGAGTACATGCCCCAGCATCACACGCTAGGCGAATATCTCTTAACGTAACCTATTCTACCTTGGGTTAAAGTTACACATTAATTTATCTGAAACATAGTATAGTTGACTTACATTGTTTTATAAAGGTGATATTTTAAACTTAGGTTTTAGTCCATTCTCGTTTTGTGAATGATGTTTTTTTTTATGGATATAGTCATTTTGATAACATGTTTTGTGTTAATATTTTACTTTTACATGATTGTTTATTTGTTTTGACATCGTTTTCAATCACTTTGGCCATGACATTCCATTTACCACGGAGTAAAAATTATTTTTTTAATAATCAGAATAACAAACGAAAAGGATTTCTGTAAAGTATAACCACTACGTTCAGCTCTTCTGCATCCCATTTCATTATATGAGAAACTTCGTATGCATGTTTATTATTTGTAAATGGATTGTCGAAACTGGCCCTGAGAACGTCGATGAGTTTTGTTTTAAACAATGCAGGGGTATACGGACGCATTAAGATCCATCAAAGTAGGTTCCGTTAATGAAATAATACGTTTTACTTCTAAATTGTTAGTACTGCGCACTGTATGGATACTTCGCGTAAAGAAAGATATGTATGCACAACATATCAAAAAGAATATTAGCACTACGTTCTACAAAGTCCATCTTTAATCATGGGCAACTAAATAGACACACAAACTCCAAGAAGAATTCGTGCCGTCAACATTATTCATAACCAATCCATAACATAATATCAGCTGACGCTTGGATGACGCTGACACGTCACGTATTTGGCATATACTTTTATTTTTGTATATTGTAGTCTTTGTGATTTTGTACTATTCGAATTGCCAAACATTAGCACCTGGCTGTGGAAATAAACTTAGTTTCAAACACGAAATGTATGGCGGTTGTTTTAGAAACAGAAGGCGTGAGCAGCGGTTGTGAAGCCAGCGGGTTCCGCGACGAGATAGCCCGTGACTACGCCGCGCTGCAGACTCGGCTGGGCCGGGAGTTCTCCGACCGCCGGGGGAAACTGCACAGCGGTAGGCATTATATCTTTTATCGGACCAGCTTTACGCGGCCAGTGTCGTTCTAACCAACTGAGCCATCGAACCCGTGCTTTGTTCAACGAATTGTCAACCAGTTCCCTCTCATTTGGCCTTAAGGAAGCATGTAGCGAAATCTACGTTGAACAATAAGGCTTCAAAAAATCGCCAGCAACGATGCGCCACTCCATACTAGTTACATAACATTCTGTACTAAACAGTTTATTTCTTACTTACAGAAGCTTGTTGGTTCGAATCAGGCTCAGAGAAACACAATAATCTTCTATTCTTCCCTCTAATTTTAAGTTTATACTCGCGATTTTCTTCAGCAGACGTTACTGCTTAATACTTACAAGATACAAAAAGCAAAGTTATTTAATGGAACCGTTGTCAAAAGGTCCAGCCCGGCCAGTGCCGACCAGGGAGCAATTGTCAGCAGACTTCCAGAAGAAGCTGGACGAATGGCAGATGTTAAAGGGCATGCAGCCGCCGCCCTTCGTGCCCGAGCGCAAGGACCTGAGCGAGGACTTCTTGAAGAAGTGGGGTAGGTGACAACGACTACTCGTGGATTTTTCTTTTTCTCGTTTGCATAAGAAAAGGTAACAGGCGACTACGAGAGGCGCTGGCGGAGGCGAGAAACGCTATATTCACCTGACAGCTCGCGCGGCGTGTGTGAAGCAATACGCCTGTGCGTAAACGCGGCCTTACTCATCGCCGAAATGACTAATAATGATACTTGATTTTTAAGTCAGATTTTGGACAACGTCAGATAGGGTTACTTTATACAAAGAACCCATTGTTACATACCGCTTCGGTGGAAAACCAGGGTAGGTACCTACGGTGCGCCTGATTATAAGCGGCTGCCGTAGCCTATGGAAGCTCCCAACTCTAGGAGCCCCGTACGCGCATTAGCCCTTTGACAATTACCTTTTGACAATGTGTAACGAATTTTCTTCATTTCAGATGCATGGAACCGCATGAAAGACACGAACTCTGTGCCTTCGTGGGGAGAGCATAGCAAGCCGGACCAGGTGCTGGTGCAGACGTCTACTGGTCTATTCAAGTTCCAAGGTATACCGGCGATACTTTCAAGTTAAAGTTTATACCAACGTCAGATTATTTTCAGATCATTTCAACTGTAGAAGTCGTCGTCCAATCAGATGGTCAGACTAAGTTCGCTCGTCGCTGACACTTCACGATGCAAAAGATAAACGAGAAAAGGAAAGTATTTGCTTTCGCTACAGGGGATCACGACCCACATCAATTAGGAATGGCTTAAGGAGGAGCTTGAGGATATTTGCAGAGAGTACAAGCAGGTGACGTGTACAAGATGTGTTTTAATTCAAGCTTTTAATAACATTAAGATTGTAGTGGCAATCTAGTAAATGTTTTCTCGCCTAAAAAATACCTTTATGACGGATGAAAGAAAACAGTGAGGAAACCTGCATATACATCTGCAAAGTCTCCAACCCACACTGAGCCAGCGTGGGTACGTCTAGCGCGAATGGTTAGCACAAGACTGTGGAGTTTGACTATCTCTTATGCTAGATATATTAAGTAGAACACCCAAAAAGAGACGGATAGTTTATCTCGCTTAGACAAATCGCGCGCGATCATGCATGGGCTAGCCGTGCTGTCTGACTTTTACACGGCTTTGAATAGGTAAAACTGCTTCTCAACCCTAACTAATATCAACCCCGTTCGTTCCAGGTATCTCTCGCTCGTTCACCCGCAAGCTCCACGAGTGGGAGAAGTCCCGCGGCATCGCTCCCGAGGCGTCCACCTCCGCGCTGCTCCGCGCCGCACGCGCACGCAGCAAGGCGGCAAGGGTATATATTTTTTAATACTAGGACTAGCCTGTTTGAGTGGTTACTATAAATGAGCGCTTCCGTGCTTCGGAAGGCACGCTAAGCAGTTGGTCCCGGCTGCTGTCTTAAGTTCTTAAGCCGCCCGAAGGTCTCTAAGTCGGCTTAACGACTACTGTCAGTAGTCGTTAAGCCGAGAAAGAGCCCTTCGGGCGGCTTAAGAACCTCTAACAGTTGAGTTGCCCACTCACTTGACAAAGGGGGGACAACTGTCACTTGCGTCCGCAGGAGCTACCTACCACAACCCTGCACGTGTCCCCTGGGTGGTACTAAAAAGTGACAAACTCAAAGGCCAAATAATGTATGCCATACGATTAAATAAAAATACTGACGTTGGCAATCAATCATAACGCTTGCTTAGTTGTAAGCAAACCCCGCGAATCACAAGCGCATGGCCGAGCCTTTCTTGATTTGAGGATTATCTCTAACTGTCAACAACGATAAATATGTAGATCCTTCACTTTCAACACAGCGCGCCACCTCAATCACCACCAAGAACACAACGCAAGATAAAATCCTCCACGGGTATTACATGACTGCTCTAGAAGACAGACTGCTATACGAAAGGCTGTTGAACATTTCTCTTGTCCCGTTTACACTGCCGGCTCCAGTTAGGATGAAGAAGCTATACTACCTAATGTCTAATGCAGCAGGCAGACAGAGTAGTTTATTTTTTCTTTACCCGACCGTGAATGCTAGGTGTAGGTAATCCCTATTATACATATACAGCTCTGAGCTGCTCAATAGGACTACTTCGTTAGGAGTTCCTTGTATGATGCTTGATAATTATACATAAGTAGTGAAATTTATGAGCACTTCAAAGACTCATACATACACTTTGATTGGAAGGTGGCGCCCGCGCAGCTGACACGGACGCAGTCTGACGGCAGCGTGGCGCCCTCTATGACGTCGGGGCATCTCCACGCCTCCAGTCTGAGCGTCAACGACGCCGATGACTTTGAATCCGAGTATGAGAGGGAGCACTCGGTAAGTAATGGACAATAGCTGATTGCATAAGATCATGTGATTGTAAGGTATGTAAAATATAAACGTCCAGGACATTTCACTCCTTTGCTGAACCTATCATGTTCGCACGTGTCTCGTTGATAAAAAAAAACAAAGCTTCCAAGCTTATCTTCTAACCCAGTGGTGACATAAGGAGACATTTATTATAATGAATTATTTTAATGTTTTTCCCGCAAGAAACGCCCTTTATCAAGAGAAGCTAAAATATTTCAAAAAAACATGATCAAAGAGAGATGGTTTAATAAATTGTAGCTTGAATGATATCTAAAACTGTAGCTTCTTCCAATTTGTTACTTTATTATAGCTTGTGGACGACGAGGAGCCCTCGACCCGCGGCGCCGTTCTAGTGGAGGTGGAGGCAGAAGAAGTGTGCACAGCGGCGCCCCTGGTGGCGGTCTCGCCGCGCCCCGCGCCGCAGCAGCCGGTGTACAGCTACGGGCTGGCTGAGGCGCGCCTGCTGTGCGAGACTAGCAGCGCTGCCGTCACGCAGCTTAATGAAGGTATGTTCTTGAGGAGTTTGAAGGTAAGGGCCCTAATTCAGGTTAAGAAAGCCCGAAGGAACATTAGTAACCTGCGGGGTTCAAAACAAGAGCTTCGTATTAATAAGTTTTCGGAATACACCAAGAAGACTACATCTATCATGATGATGTTAACAATGGTAGGGTCGAGGTGTAGCAAAGGGGACGCAGGACTTTTCGATGGTGGGGTGTTATTATGACACATGTAGGAGCATATTTTTGGAATGATGGGCGTATACTTACATATTTTAGGAATACATATTTTTTTAATATTCGGAAAATTATAAATTAAAAAAAGTCGGTTCTGGCGCTTCGCCGGCCGCTACCGCGGCACGCTCGCTTCGCTCGCTCGGCTCGCGCGCTGTAGGGTCGCGGTTCAACCTAACACTCCTCCTCGCTTCGCTCGTCGTCGTACCTAAGAAGTCGTCGTCGTTTAAGAGTAGCATAGGTTTCGCGTGGCTTCAGCAGTTTCGATGATTATTATTATATTATTATTAGAATAGCCCTTTATTCAGATCCACTTAAACCTTATAACAATATTTAAATTAAAACTTAAACTTCTATTCTAGTATTTGCTGCTTGCTTATTTTCTGTAGATCTGTTTGCCGATCGGCAAAGGCCTCCTCCAACCTTTTCCATTCCATTTGTTTTTTTTTAAGGCGTATTTTAGTTCTGTTAGATTTTCTTCATTTTTTTAACGTCCGTACATTGAGGGCTGCTACATACATTTTTGGGTTTTGATGTTTGTGATGTTTTGTATTTGTTGTTGGAGGGTTGTGGTCTCTATCCTCCACGAGGACCAATCGGCTTGGGGGAGGGTTTCGATGATACGGGCATTATAATGATTTCGTATTACACTTTTAAATTTTGAGGTCCAATATATCGGCCATTTTTTGTTTTAGATTTTTTTTTTCATGTAAAGTATGCTTATTTTGGCCTAGTCTAAACGATAGAAACATATAAAATATGTGTCATAATGATGACCCACCGATGAAAAAATTTCTAAGTCCTGCGTACCCTTTGCTACACCCCAACCCATTCGGTCTTCTTTTCAGGATCTCGCATAGTGAAAGCAAACGGACAATCTGGTGCCAAGCCCAAGACTTCGCGCGAACAGGTGACAAATTACATCTTACTTATTAATGCTTCATTTAACTTTAATTCATTAAACGATTTAAATTTAACGCATTACAGTCAAAACCCTCAGAAAAGAGCAGTAGAAGAAAAATGACCAGACAACCAAGCATAGAAGAAGATGCAAAGTTTATCAGAAAAACCATAGAAGAAATAGAAAGGGGCAGTTCAAGCCGGTTTAAAGAAGAAAAAGAAGGTGAAACAGAACCTGAAACACAATATCTTGAGACAGCCTCGGTAAGAGAAGAACCAACAGTCTTTAGGGCTCCTCAGAAAAATCACAAGCAAACAGAAGCTGCCAGGGAAAAAACTAAAAGTAAAGAAGATATAGAGGATGCAAAAGAAGATAAACGAAAAGATGAAGCTAAAAGCAATGGCAAAAAGAAATCTAAGTCACGGGCAAGATTAGAAAGAGAGCAATCTAAACCTTCTGAAAGTGATACAGAGCAAGATGTGGACACGGTCACTGTGGAGATTCCCCGGAGAAGAAAACGGCCTCGTCGCGCTTCGGAAAGGCCGAGAACACCACCTACGTCGCTGCATTCGGATTCTGAGGGGGAGGTAATCTCTCTTACTTTTATATTTTCTTAGGCGTTTTCTTACTGTTGGGGATTGGAATTCTCTTTCAAGTGTAGTGGATTCTCTTGAACGCGCTAATAAGTTAATTAAATAATTTTTATTGGGTGATAACTTCTATTGAAGGCACAGGTCAAATTTAATTATTTTTAACTTTTTTAACTTAATTAGAAATACCCGTGGTTTTTTAGGTCTTTGTGCTCAAACTCCAAGCTCCTGGACCACGAGACGGCTCTCCAGAAGTGATTGTGAAAACCACCCGCAAAATATTCTCCCCTGTCGTCCGAAGTGGGGAATCAGTACCCACAGCAGTCATACCAGTCAACGTTGAAGACCTAGACGATGTGAGACCCTCGGAACAAGTCAGCCATAGAATCAAACATAAGGCAGAAGGCAGAAAGGCTAATCAAGAAATGTATGCTAGGTCGAAAAGTTCTGGAGATCTTCAGGAGAGTGAGGAGCAGAGGCCAACGTCGAGGCCGCCTCTGCCTACTTCACCATTGTCACAAAGAAAGCCACAGCCTAAAGAAACTGCCCCCTCGATCCGGATCATGATTCAGCGGTACAACATGAAGATCAATGAAGAAGGTAACAATATATTTTGTAGGCTCTCGTACTAAATATTACATACATACAATTAAAACAAGCCGTAAAAAGTGTTATTAGTCAATACCAATGTTTTTCAATCAGATCTGATAGGAATTTTAACACAGAAATGGTTACCAGGTCATACGTCCCCGGTTAGCAGTGGCGCTTCCTCGCCAGCTTGGCGGTCTCCTGCACTAGAGCGACGTCGCCCTCCCGACATGCCAGTTGGGGTTAATATCAGGTAAGAAAAAATAAGAAGCCACTTAAATAATACCAAGAGATAATTCATACTAAATCCGTCATTTGGTTAACAGAAATAACCCGTTCCTCGAGAGGGAAGTCCAAAAGTCAGCGAGCGCCTGCCAACTGTCGAGAAGAGACCAAACGTCAGTAGAAAAACGCCTCACCCCTGTCGAGCCCGCAGGCTTGGACGGAGTCCTTAAATCTCGGAGCGCGAACGCTCTGCACCCAGAACTACCTATACCCGAAAGCCCTCCGTTGCAGAAAGAAATGGAAGACAGTCAAGAAACAATCAAATGTACTACTGCGAGTACGGACACAATTGTCCCTGATCTGACGAGAAATTTGCCAGAAACCAAATCCAATCCGATAGTAGAGACAACGCCTATTTTACGACAGATGTCAGATATAGTTGTCCCCAGCATTACGAAGATCGTGAAAGAGAATCCTGCGCTCTTTGCGAGGTCCATATCAACTGTGGAGCCAGTGTGTACTATAATGGAAGTGGAGGCTGCTCAGTTGTCGGAAAGGACAGCGAGGATTCGAGCGGCGAGAGAGAGATTCCTTTCGTCTACCGTTCCTATGAGGAGAGAAGGAACTAGTTCGGCCAGTGATCTCCGACCTGGAGATAGGTAAGATTCCTTTGTTGCATGACAATAAATTGTGCGATAAATTAAAAATAAAGAAAGCAAATCAAATTAAGGGGGTTCGATTGCCATACAAAACGTTATTTGACATTCGTAGGCTAACGGCGTGATATTTTAAGAAACTTATGTAACAAACTTTCATAAATTGGCTTCCCATTTGCGCCTAATTCCCCCTTTCCTAGAATAAACCTACATAAACTAGATTAATTTGAGAAATTGGTTTGTCACGTGATATTTTGGGAAAATTATTTTTCTCAAATTAATCTAGTTTATACAAGTTTATTCTAGGAAAGGGGGAATTTGGCGCAAATGGGAAGCCAATTGATGAAAGTTTGTTACATAAGTTTCTTAAAATATCACGCCGTTAGCCTGCGAATGTCAAATAACGCTTTGTATGGCAATCGAACTACCTTAATGTTTGCTTTCTAGATCAAGCCGTATCAGCTGCGAGAGTGACGTCACGGAATCCCAGTCCTCTGGCGCGCAGGAGTCGATTTTGGGCCGAAGTGCTTCCACCGGTATGGTCAACGTCGACCAAGAGTCCTGGCAGCGGGTTGCTGAAGGTGAGAACTGACTCGATAGTCGCAAGGTCGCAACTTAAGCCAATCATGGCTCATCATCATCATGGACATGGTATGAAATAAATTAAATAATTTAAATTTTAATTAATTATTTTAAATCACTTTCTTATGAGGATATAAAGACGATTATGGAAATAGTCAAGTCAAGTTTATTTATTTAAATTTATATTTAAAAATCCTATCCAATTTTATTTGAAAAAGTTATCTATGGAATGTTAAAATGTAATTTGGTCTCCTGCGATACAGGCAAAGCATGCACTGGTACTTATAATACTTACTACCTACGTGTTATCGATTTTGCTAAATAAATGTCTTAGGTATAATGTGAGTGCCGTATTGCTTCGGGGCAGTCTATCGTTCTACACTACCAAAACGTAATATCTAGAATATCAGTGACATTAAATTTGAGCCTTAATACTATGACGATACCGTTTGTTTTTCAACATGAATGTTGTAGTGGCACGTGCTTACTCGGTAGCTAGCGGCTATGCGATAATAGAGACAATGGCCTTTGTTTGAAAGATTAGGGCTCGGAGCGAAAAGTTCACCTGAAAAGAGCCGTATTATATGTAGGTACGTATGACGACAATAAAATTTGACAAAGATATTGTTACGTGATATAGGTAAAAAACTTTTACCACACACCACACTAGGTACTGGTACACATGCTCTTTAGTAGCATGCTCAATTATTTTGTATGCAAATAGCATACAATGCATACCTACTATCAACTTTCCAGATACACATGCTATCTTCTCGAAATCAGTATGCTTTCGTGCCACTAAAGAGCCTGTGTAACAGTAGGTACCTTAAGTAAAGCCCTTCTTGTATGTAGTGGTGACGTATTCTCAAACTCAAACTCAAAAATTTATTGCACACATAATATTACAAGTAATAAAACGGACCCCGTAAGACCCCGTAGATTTAAGCAAAGAAGCTTAAATCTACTTAGGTTACATTTATCTTTTCACGCACACTTCATCAAAAAAATCTTGTAGTGTGTAATAACTTTTGTGTACTAAAAAATTAAAAAATGTTTTTTTTAATAGGTTAATTGGTTCTATGGATTTTATTGCTTGTGGTATTTTATTTTATATTTTTATACACATCATATGTGGACCGGAGTGGTATATTTTTAAGCTGGATGTAGGGAAAAAATCATTAAGTATGTGTTTTGACAAATGTACAGGCTTCTAGGATGTATAAAGAAGTAAGTGTTAGAATGCAGAGTGTTTTGAAATATGGCCTGCAACTCTGTGTCCGTTTTATATTAACTAGGATTCTGATGCATTTTTTTTGTAATATTCAAATAGACATTAAGTACCTATATATTTAAATTGTCTAACACAACATAACAAATGCCTATTCGAACACGTTAAGCCGCGTCCGCTGCGCCATGTTTTCGTGTTTTTTAAACATCAAACATGTTTTTTACCAATCAAAACAATACCCTATTTGTTTGCCGAACCTGACGGAAAACATGTTAGATGTTTAAAAACATGGAAAACATAGTGCAGCGGACCCGGCTTTACTCGTACCTACATGCAAGAGGGGGTTTACTTAAGTTTTGTCATCATCATCATCATCATATCAGCCGAAAGACGTCCACTGCTGGTCATAGGCCTCCCCCAAAGAGTGCCACAATGGCCGGTCCTGCGCCACCCGCATCCAGCGGACTCCCGCGACCTTTACCAGGTCATTACATTACCACCTTGTGGGGGGCCTACCCACGCCGCGCCTTTCGACACGTGGTCGCCACTCGAGTTTTTTACCTACACTTATTTCCTGCTATTGATAGCTATTTGTGGATTTAGGTGGTCCCACGAGCCGTCCCCGCTCCCGCTTCAGCCTGGCGCGGTTGGCGGCGCGCTGGCGGCGCAAGGAGGGCGCCGTGTCCCGGCTCTGTCGGCAGAGCCTGCTCGTACACCTACCCAATAAGCACTGAATACACTTCTATTTATTACCAACTTGTTTCATTTGTTGATTACGTGGATTACCAGGATAACATCCTAATGCCAATGAAGATGATGCTTTTTTTTTTTATATATATATATAAAATTTAACAGCATTACAGAATATGCCAAGGCGTTGGTAAACTTAAACTATTTAACATACATAATTACACAATAAGAAACAATTAATAGTACCTACCTAACAAACAATATTTAAAAATGAATCTCACAGAATCTTTCAAAAATAGGGAGAAGTTTACTCCACTTGTAGGCAAACAAATCGCAATCCGGTGCATACAAAACTACTTTGTTGAGTAGCGCCTGCGCGCTGACAACTGGCTCGTGCTCGTGCGCCGCCGTGCGAGCCGCCTCTTCCGCCAGGAGGCGGTGGCTGCGGCCACGGAGGTACGCGTCAGGAACGAACAGAGAGCATATTCTTGTGATCAAGTCGGAACAATCTGACTCGCCTCTCAAAATTATTATGAAAGTGATAACGATGACTATCGGTCAAATTGTTCTATTTATCATCTACCTTTCACATTTATGATGATGATCAACAATCAAGTTGCGAGTTATTCATATACATTTGATCACGCATTCTTGCTCTCAAATACTATGACGATGATGATGGTAGCGAACTTGACACTAATCATAATGATTATAAATATGCCAATATTGATGCAGCAGCAGGTTTTTTTGTTTACTACCTGTATACTCGTAGAGATAAATTATGAATGCAATTGTAGTGTACAAAGATCGTTCCAGCCAGATCTCTTCTAAGTAAGTATAGCGACACCGACTCTATCAGGTATTTTATTTTGACGAAACGTGACTTTTTACATTGTAAAGATATTGCCAGTCTGCTTTTATTCGTCCATACATACGTGCCTATTACAGTACTGTAGTGTACTGACGTGAATATTGTAATAATTACTACTACTACAACAATTACAATATTCACGTCTGGTATATGGAATGCAAGAGTCCTAGATTCTCAATAAACTATTTCAGGTACCTAGGGTATGAAATAAAAAGACAAATGCTTTATTTAAAATTTAATTTCGTTTCAATCATGACAACACACTGTAACACTCCATCAACCATTCAATACTTCGGTAACAATAATTACCGTATCAAAAGGGAAGGAAATAATATCGTTATCAATTGAAACGATCCAAGTGAAAAACACTACAATTAATTAGTAATAAGACTCAAAAGAACACTTACAAACAACATTAATGGGTAATTTGGTTGAGGTAGATTTAATTATAATTTTAATTTACAAAACTATATTTTTTGTATTGTGGGGACTCCGGTATCCGACAGATTTAGCTAGAGGCTTTCAATACATTTGAAACAATCGAATGACGAGTATCTGCTTAGGTTCTTCGTTACAGAAATTTAAAAAGTATGAATGATTGTGATGAATGATTATGATTACACAACAATTGATATTTCATTCAGATTAGTCGAAGATATCCTCAAGTTGATAGTTAATCGTATACGTTTGATCACGCATTCTTGCTCCCAAAACATCATTAAAGTTAATTAGAAAATAATTTTGACGTGTATTGGGATTGCTGATATTGAATAGAAATGATAAATTAGAAATAAATGTTACAAGGTGAAGTTCACCTACGTTACACAAACGTAGAGTAAAAAGCTGGACTAGTGAACTGATCTGTACTGTGTACTGTTTACCCAACCAACCATTAAGAATTAGGTAGTAGTTGCGTTGGCTGCCAAAACAACCCAGCTGATTGTATCCCAGATTCTCAGAGTCCTCCACAAAACGAACTTCCCTAACATTAATTCGAGATGAATATTGCAACATACATTATTTATAACATCAATGCAATATAGGTTTTTCGTTACAAACACTTTAAACCATGAAACATTAGTTCAACAGTCGTGGTGGAAACAGACTTAACATTACGTTATTTAACAAAATTATTAAAGTAGTAGTACTGTTTACACTTATATCATTTTAATTTACTTTATAAACGATTTCAATGTGGTTAAATAAAATGTAGTGGTACTCTAGTCAAAGATTTTAACAGCATTTGCGACTATTTTAGTAATATCAAATGGGTAACTTCTGAAGTTATACGTTCAAAATGAAATGTAATTTATAAGCGAGGGACCTAAACTTACAGTTGAGCGACCACTTCGTTATATTGTATATAATTATAATAATTTACTTAATATACACAACAATTTAAATTACTTGCTCCTGAAATGTTTCGGTTTTGCAATGATTTACATATACCAATATTAGAAACCATGTTCCTTGAAAAGGATTTCCATAAATAAAATTAAAATTACCACAAGTAACAATGGTAACTTGAGGAATCGATGATATTAATATATCGGAACAAAAATACGGGAAGCAAAAAACATCTTTATACCACTGCAAAACCTTCAACAACTCTCCGTTTCGAAGCCAAATAAAACAAAGTAAAATATGAATTACAGTTCAAATATCAAATTCAAAACGCCGTACAGGTTCCGCGCTAAAGTTACAATAGTGGACGCTGTAGTCTAAGTACATGAATACCAAAACACGAGTGGTGTTTGACGGTAGTTGCGTGCAAAGAAGCCATTTGAAGCCTTCGCGATTCAACAATTTTCTAGGTTACGACTCGGCAACGTAACAATATCCTCACTCGATTCTTCTAGAATTACTTAGGGCCTTAGTTTTCTTATAAAAGTAACTTTTGAATCAACCAGCCAAGTACCTACTCATTTATTAAAATGTAAAGTAGTTAATGTTGACATTGTTGAAAATCATGTTACAGAGCCAAGCCGTTACCCGAAAGATATAGAAGTGACAATACAACCGCAAAAACATACAATTAACGTCAATATTCATACTTACCTAATTGTACGTACAAGATACTGAGTATCTCTACAATATTGCTCTGCGATTTCTTAAAATATATGAAGGCAAACATATTTAAACTGTTAACAAAACAATAAATTACTGTATTTACAATAAAATATGCATGGGGAAACTATTGCAGATAATGGAATGTGGAATAAAGTAGTGCACCTAACATAGGTTTAAATCAGCAGAGCCCTCTATCGATATTCGCTCGTTATTCATAAAATAAATGGTAAATAAAATACGTGGAATGATTTGTAAAATAAATACCCGTTTTTGTTGTGGTTTATTGTATAAAAATCTAAAATTATTTAGTTTTCAAGATTAAAACCATGTGAAACAAGATGCAGAATCGTCTGAGGCACAAATTCAGGCTTATTTTTATATTATTTTCAAAGGGACGGACAAGCCAATGTTGAAAATAATCAGCTTTAGAATTTGATAAGCACTGGCTGAAAACATCTAAACTTGTTTCAAAAGGGATTATAACATAATGGTTAAATAGGAATACAAAATGATATACTTAAATAATATTTAAATTGTATACTTTCATGGTAAAATACGTTGGCAAAAGTGTATGACCTTGCCTGATGCGCGTCAAGGTCATATAGCAAAGGCATGGTTATAATAATTGTTCGGGAAAGCCTCAATGATCAATTGGGAAATATCATTGATCAAAAACCACTCTACGGATTTGGCTGTTTTTCTTTTTTTGTAAAATTATTACAATTGTCGTTATATTCTGCTTCTAACTGCAACACCCATGAAAGTAGTCTTCTGGGTACTCATCAATAGTTTAGCTTGATTAGATCTACTGCTATGCGTGTAAACATTATACATTGTTACTTAAATACCTACCTTACCAAAAATTATTTGCAATAAACCTCTATACTGGTGACAGTGGCAGCCAGCAGCCAGCAGCCGACAACCATACCATTTGATTTTCCAGTAATCCAACATATATAAAAAGTTCCGTGTTGGAAAAACAATGCCACCTTACTAACGTTTTATACAATCGTCGTTCTATCTCAATTACTTTCCTTAGCCGTACTTATCAATAAATGAAAAATGTAAAAGTATATCTTAATAAACTATCGGAATACTAAAAACGTTGTACAGTACTCAGGTATCCGTAATACAATAAGAAATTCATTTTGGTTCCTGGGTGATATAATACAAATAAAAACTTAACATTGATAAGTTCATAAATATTAAAAACAAAAAAATGGTCAGAAATAAATATTTAACACAACCTAGAGTGAACTTGCGTAATTGCTACAAATGTATATGAGCTTAAAACGAATTACTAACACTCTATTTTACAAATTATTACGTAGAAATAAGGTATAAGGTAATAGCGCTCAGTGAACTATTTGCAAACATTCAAACATTTTCTGGTTATCTATCCATTCTCCAGTTTAGAGTTAAAGATGTTACTAATCAGCGTCGAGAAAGATATGTTTAAGTTTAACAGGTCTTTCACAAGCCACAGGTCAAGCCACATTGGTGTCCACTCAGACTCCTAGAACATCAAATCATGGACCGTTTTCTGTCACCACTGCAAATCTATATGACATAGGTTCAGCGTCCATGCATATAGAGTGGAGGTCATCTCCAAAGAAATATGGGAAAATAAAAAAATAAATTTTTTAAATGTATGACATAGGTTTTTAAATAATCAAGAATTGATTAAGTCTTTTTAAAGAGTCATATGAGTGACATCAGTGTTAACTTAGTGCTTTATTCTAGCCAGCTACGTTACAAGATGGTTCTTAGCACATTAGTAAAATGTTAAACGTAAAGACAACAGCAAAATTCTCGCACGCCAAAAGCAATACTGTGTTAAAATCCCAGCTTAACCCGTCGAGCCTTATCCAGAATCTAAATTTAGACCCTGTTAAAAAACCTAGCGTCGAAGATAAAATTCTAGATTTTTAAAAGACCTAACTCTACGCCTAAGCCTAGTTAACTTAGAGTAATTGAATTTTCAGGTACATAGTCGGCGTTTTTTTTTTATTTAAACTGAGTTTTATGTTTTATTTTTAATATATTTACATGGCTGTTTGGGCTTTAAAAAGTTTAAGAATTCAGGTTCTTATTTAAATGTTTAAAGATTGCAATGGATTGTCTACGCTATATAAGACAGAGGCGGTCGCTTTAATAGGTACCTACCTACCACCAATACTTCATATCTGTTACTTAGACAGACCTACCTTAGGTACTACCTAGTTTTTGCATTTACTCCATATCTGTTATTTTGTACCAGTTTGTACTAAAAGCCTTTTTTATGATCTATGTTAATACTAAATAAATTCGCTTTTTAAAACACAAACAGCTTACTATTACAATTAATACAATTGTACCTAGGTGCTTTTATTAAACCATACGTTACCCAAACGTGAATCAATAACTATAGACCTGTTTAAATCATTATACTTAAAATAAACTTGGATGCAAACAATAAGAAAAGCAATCTCAATATTTAAAAAAAACCTTCCAAAACAAATAGGATAATCAAGAAATTGAAGTTCAAAATAGTTGTTATAGTTTTAGGTGAAATTAAAATCTCATAAGCGTACTTAACTACTTACTGTTGGGTTGCTAAATAAACTTCAAATGGTTTTAGTTATGGTCATACGAGGTTAAAAAAATGCTTGTTGGCAAAATCATAAGAAAACTTCCTAGTTAATAAATAAATAAACTAACTAATCAGTAAATGCTTTATAGCATGTCTAAGCGGGTCGATGGGTATTTATAGAAAACTTAATTCAACATTACATTTTTAACTTTTAAAACAATCTTACAACGAGGAAAATGAGGTAGATATAATTGTGATATGGAATAAACAACGAACTTCGGTGTCTTCGAGCAAGCGCCGGGAGCCAGAAATATTCTTACTTACTACTAGACGGAGCGATAAAATGAAATAACAGCATACTCGTACATACTTACCACCATTCAAAGATTAAAGTATGTGGCTTGATCTTTTATTACAATAAACAATGCTTGTACTTAGTAACACGAGGAAAATCGCTGAAGGTGATAACTTTAATGCAAGCTTCGTTAGTACCTACCCAAGATTATCTCATGTATGTATGAGTGGATATTATGAATTTTCTTAACAAGATGAAGTAAAAACTCCGCAAGGAATATTAGATAGAATACTTCTGTATACCTAAGACATCTTCGTTTCAACAGAGCGAACATAAATCTTGAATTGCGAATATTAAGAAAAGCAGTAAAAAACTGGGTCTAACTTTAACTTTGAATTCAATAACGTGTGTAACTAGAATGTAATAGCATTTTATATCAGTTAGTTCGTTGTCATACATTATTATTATACATTTTTACAAATTACTTTTATACTAGTTATTTACTTGTTTTTCTTAGGTTTTTAAGTATCTAGATTTAATAACTTTGCATTGTAAAGTAACAGGACTCTCCGTTACACGCGCCACATTACAAGTAAAGCATAGAATCATTATCAAATGTTAATGTTTAAATGTCATTTAACTCAAAAGATGACCTTCACATACTGGTCAATGTTGTCGCTATATTTGTCAAGGTCATACTTTAACTTGCACTATATATGTATAAGGCAAGAAATACTTAGTAGTACTCACTCTTTTGTCAATCCTAGTATTCAGTTTTATTCAAATTAAATATGTCTATACGTTAATTGAATACATAGGGTACTTAATGTGTTAAAAGTAAATTTAATTGGTTGATCAAAGCTCTGGATATATATGGGAATGTAGGCACATGTAACGAAAAGTTAAAACGATTATATAACAGGATGATATTATAAAAAATGTGCGTTTAAAATAGACGTGCTATACAGTTGCCCGACTGCCTACAAGAGGTCAGGGTGACGGATGACTGATCAGTCGCCCGACTGCCTACAAGAAGTCAGGGTGTCGGATGACTGATCAGTCGCCCGACTGCCTACAAGAGGTCAGGGTGACGGATGACTGATCAGTCGCCCGACTGCCTACAAGAGGTCAGGGTGTCGGATGACTGATCAGTCGCCCGACTGCCTACAAGAGGTCAGGGTGACGGATGACTGATCAGTCGCCCGACTGCCTACAAGAGGTCAGGGTGACGGATGACTGATCAGTCGCCCGACTGCCTACAAGAGGTCAGGGTGTCGGATGACTGATCAGTCGCCCGAATGCCTACAAGAGGTCAGGGTGTCGGATGACTGATCAGTCGCCCGACTGCCTACAAAAGGTCAGGGTGTCGGATGACTGATCAGTCGCCCGAATGCCTACAAGAGGTTAGGGTGTCGGATGACTGATCAGTCGCCCGACTGCCTACAAGAGGTCAGGGTGTCGGATGACTGATCAGTCGCCCGACTGCCTACAAGAGGTCAGTGTGTCGGACCGAAGTAGGTTCGTCCATAAAAGGTACTAGTAGGTATACAGCAGTGAGGCGTCATACAAAAACTTCAATACACGAAACTGGAATGCAAAATGTGAAGGTAACTCATAGCTTCTCAGGCTTTGTCTAAAAACTGAATGAAAGAACTCAGAACACAATAATTTGTTTTTTAACATCGATAAATACTTTTTAATGTTATATACAGGTGAATTTAGGTACTATAATGGGTGTTTGGATTTCATTTTGGTCTATATTTTGTACGATTATGTTGCACTAACGGTGAAACTAGGCTATTAGACTGGAAGTCTGGTGTCAGAGGCACTATTTCTAGACATTAACGCGTCGCGGTCAACCCACGGCCATATTATTGTCTTGACGCTGTTTCTGAATAATCTCAGGCCGATTTAATAACTTTATACACGGCCCAATACGGGCCAGCTATACTATGCGTAACAACAGTTCGAGCGCAAGGATGGCTCCGCGCGCGAGCGTTAAATTATACTTTGTACTCGTATTTGTTATCAAAAATCAGCCTTACGTCGTTTAAAATAAAGTCTATTAGGAACAAAACACGCCAAGCTATCCTCGCGCCGAGTCCTAAACAGTCTCCAGCTTAACTAACAGGCCGGGGCCTGGAGGGATCGCCTATCCCTGTGTAATGGGGGGTCCGGGCGAGGGGGGGGGATCTCAACCGTTGGGTTGGAGCGTGGGTTGAATTTTGCTGTTGTCGAGGGTGTATTCTGAACTCCTGGTGATTTCGGAGTTCATGTTATCGTCGGGCAGTTTGTTGAAGGAGTTGTTGGTGCTGAGACAGACGCGCGACATGTCCAGCTCGGGGCGGGACGTGTCCAGCAAGTAGGAGACGGACGAGTCGGCGTCCAGCACGGTCTCCAGCGTCGCGTCCGCCTCGAGGCGGGACACGTCGAACGGCGAGTAGCGAGCTTTCTGCATCTTGCCGTTCGGGGTTTTGGACTGTTGGCAGAAAATTGACTAAGTTTTTAACTTGCATTGTGAAGCCGACTTTATGCACCATGTAAGACGGTTAAATGTCAAATGGCATCATGTTACAAGTACTGTACCGACCGTGGGGTTTTCAGTGATGTGTACGTGTCCGTTGAGAAGCGGTTCCCCGGCTGCGCCTCCGTTGGCCAGTCGCCCGCCAATGTTCTGCGGAGAACACTATATCATCATCTTATCCAATTTAACGAAAGGCACTGCGGATTGTCTGAGGTCTAATACGAATTTGCAAAGTCCAGCTGGTACCTCCACCACCTCTCTACTTTACAGAAAACTGAAGATAAATCACACTAGGTACATATTCTGTTAAGGCTGAACTGCAGGCTACCAACGGGGTCACAGATGACATAGTGAACGGTCCTCAGACATTATGATGGTCAGCTAAATAGTCCCCGATCAAGAAGCGTCAAACCATTTAACCCTCTACGCCCTGATGACCCCATCAGGGCGTAGAGGGTTAAACGGTGGGACGGGCTTCTCAATAAGGCTAAATTAGCCTGATGATAACTCTGTGACATGGCGATTAAGGCCGCCATCAAAATGGGCATTCAGCTGTTTTAATAGTATGGGAAGAAGGCCGACAAAGCTGGTTTCGGTAGGACGGATAGCGACTCATAGACAGAAATATCGCAGCATAATGGCCTGGTTTATGTACTGGGAAAATCATCACATCAATTTTTCCCAATATGGAATATCATCAGGACTAGGAAAATTCCTAGCGTTGTTCCCGGTTGTGCCCTAAAGAAGCCAGAGGTCCGCTTTGACACCTAATCCCAAGATTTGGCATAGGCACTAGTTTAACGAAAGCGACTGCCATCTGACCTTCCAACCCAGAGGGAAAACTAAACCTTATTGGGATTAGACCGGTGTCCTCCCATGTTTTCCTTCACCGAAAAGCTAACGGTAAATATTCCGTACATAAGTGCCCCAATATGGAGTAATAAACATCGGCAGAGGAGCGAACAGAAGCGATTATTCCACCGACAAGAGTGAGGCTCTTAAATATATGATGGTGATATATTCTGCATGTTTTATAGTATTTCTGAGGATGCGCTGTTGATGGTAAAGGTTTGATTTTTATATTAATCACACCCAAATAATCAATACAATGTTAAATACGATCCAGATATTTTTTATCATCAAATAAATAATCTAAACTAATCTAATAACGTACCTTCATTTCCGAGCTTTCTCCCTGGTGACCCTCAGTAGGGGACATGGTCCTTCGACGAGCCCTGCAATTAAAAGTAACCCCATGAATGTAAAGAAAAATCAATAATACTGATTTGTTTGAACGCTTTAAGTTTTAGAAATAGAAATGTTTATCTACACTCATATCATAAACCATCTAGAATGTGTTCGGGAACCATATATAATGACCAACATAATGGGGAACTTGCATGGGACTTCAATTTCGAATAAATTGCACTCAATCGATACGGATATACGTAGAGATATCATACCTAACGTTAAAATGACGAAAATTTATTTTTTATTTTTTCGATAAAATAACGTATCAGTTACATAGAATATTAAATTAGAAAGAAGTTTAGCATAAATTTTGTTTTAGTTTTAGTGTACATATTTTTTAATTTATATTGTATCTAACTTTACATTTTTGTCAATAAATGTTTAAAATTAGAAATGATATTTTGTATGACAAGTGTTCCCACGAGGAACAGATGTAGGATTTAATTTTACTTATTTTATTTTTCTTGATAAAGTAATAGGTATTTTTTCATGCATACAAGACAACACAATTAGTAAAGAATTATTTTCCTTGTATTTTGGGGCTAGTTTTTCGGAACTGGCAACTTTCTGGTGAATTCCAAAGCCTTTTCCGGCGCTTGCAGCGCCACCTGGAGATTAGAAAAAAACTCTTGCTACCGTTGCGACAAGAAACGCACGCTCCGCGCCGATCGCGAATTAAAATTACTTTTTACCAACATAGACTGTTGCATCTTGCTCGACAATCAACCTGGACATCCATAAAACCAGTGCCTATGAGTGAAGTGTGTGGGTCCCAGCTGGGGTGGCTATAATCCCGAAATCCAGACCAGAAACGACGAGGAGAAAGCGCAGCTGGATTCACGTGAGTAGCTACTCTGATAAACTGCCCCTACATAATTTTTTGATCCGTTCGATCCGGATATTTCTTTATCAGGTTGTGTTGTCTTGTTTTCTTAGTTTTTTGCGGTATTACGTACCCATTTCTAACACGTTCGTAATTCAATTTCACGTTGTCATTGCCGCCATCTTTGTATTCGCAAAATGGTACCTAATCCTAACGAAGACAATGTCGAACCCGATGATACGTCGTGTATAATTACGCAAGACATATTTGAACGTGATTTAATTCTCGACGGATTAAAGAGAACGTTACAATTCGCAGCGACAAACATCGACCAATTTCGGTCTAGAACAATAGACTTAAATGCACAACAGCGAAAGTTTAACAAAATTCAAACCAAAATCGAAAAGGAATTAATTAAACTGCAAAAGTTCAATAAAGAAGCAAATATTAAGATTCGTAACGATTTCGATGAGTTGTACTACGCGATAGTTACTCATTTAAATAACATGAAGGAGGTAGAAACAGAAAAGCGTCGCGCGAGCCGCGTTCCTGCCCCGTACGACACGTTTATAAATGATCGTCGTACTCTGCCGAAATTATCGTTACCCGAATATAACGGCGACCCGACGGGTTGGCCTGCCTTTTTCGATTTATTTCAATCGCTGGTACACAACAACAATGCCTACACGGGCGCGGAGAAGTTTAGGTACCTACTTCTATCACTTAAAAACGAGCCACACAATTTAATCAAATCCATTCCCATAACGGAAGATAATTATTCAGTTGCGCTAGATATTCTAAAATCCCGATATGACAATAAACGCATAATTGCATCGCAACATCTTGATCGACTGTTTGACATTGAAACCTGCACCGGCCGATCAGCTGTTGCCATCCGGAATCTATTAAATGTTTATCACGAAAATACCAAAGCGCTCGAAGTTATGGATTTTCCGGTTAGGCAATGGGACTTCGTACTCTTAAATTTATTACTACGTAAGATTCCCGTAAACACGAGAAAAGATTACGAACGATCTTTGACTAACCCGAGAGAAATACCTAATGTAAATTCACTGATTAAGTTCTTAGAACGCGAACTTTCGGCTGATCTGATGATTAACGTTTCAAATACACAGTCCACAAAATATCAATCCTTAAGTAATCATTGTAATAAAAGTAACGTAAATATAGGCCAAGGTCAAACAAATACGAAACGCATTTTTGCAGCGAGTGTGGCTCCAGACCAAAATCGACCTTATGACTACACAGATAAGGTTCGATCTTGCTTGAAATGCCAAGGTGGGCATCATTTAACGAGGTGCTTAGAATTTCTAGATCTATCGGTACATGATAGACATTCATTCGTAAAAACTAAAAACGTGTGTTACAACTGCCTTTGTCCCGGACACGACGTAAGGAGTTGTAAATCGAATTTTTCGTGTAGAAAATGCAATAAAAAGCACCATACATTAATCCACTTAACAACCGCGAGTGCCTTACCGGTTATAAGTGACACTGCGAAACCTGATGCTGTCTCGCTCGCTCCTACGGAGCAGCCTGGGACTTGCGCGGTGATTCAAAATTCTTATGCAGCAGCTAGTCAGCGAAATGCAGATAAACAGGATAGCATGGTGTTATTGTCAACTGTTTTAGTTGACATACGTTTAGAGGGCAATAAAATTGCTACAATTAGATGTCTAGCGGATAGCGGTTCTCAAGCGTCAATAATATCGGAATCGTGTGCGCAACGTCTTAATTTGCCGCGACGACAGAGTAGCATTCCGATATTAGGTATTGGCGATGAGAAACCAGTAATACCTAAAGGTACAGTTTCGTGTTTAATTACGCCGAACGGCAAACAACAGCCGATTATTCCTGTAGAAGCATTGATTTTGCCTAAATTAATGCCAAAAATGCCTAGGGTACCACTAGCACCGGCCGAATGGCCTCATTTACAGGGACTTGCGTTGGCGGACCCTGAATTTCATACACCTCAACCTGTTGAAATGTTATTAGGTGCGGATATTCTATCCCAAATTTTACGTGATGGCGTTATCACGGGTAAACCTGGAACGCCCATCGCAATGAACAGCGTGTTTGGTTATTTACTATTAGGTAAATTGTCATTGAATGCTAGTGTTTCGGCTCCACTCCATTCATGTTTTAGCTCGTTTGACAACGACAATCTTCAAAGATTTTGGGAGCTGGAGTCAGTTCCAGAGATGCGAGGTTACACCTCCGATGAAAAACTATGCGAATCCTTTTTTCAAAAGACGCATACGCGTGATGACACAGGGCGATACGTGGTCGCTCTGCCGTTCAAGCCCGACGCACCGCCCCTCGGCGAGTCGCGGCAAATTGCCCTAGCACGATTCCATAAGATGGAATATCGTCTAGAACGTAACCCCCAGTTGAAACAGGATTACCACGCGTGCCTCCAGGAGTACGTGGATCTCAACCACATGGAGCTCGCGTGCGATAACCCTCCCACTGGCGCGAGTTACTATATTCCGCACCACTCCGTGGTCAAAAATTCGAGTGAGACAACCAAGACCAGAATTGTATATGATGCTGGTTGCCGGACAACCAGTGGTTACGCGTTGAATGATACCTTATTGACGGGTCCTAAGTTACACTTAGACATCGTTGATGTTCTTCTGAAATTCAGAATACACAATATTGCATTCTGTTCCGACATCAAACAAATGTATCGCAACATTCTGGTTCGTGAAGAAGATAGGGATTTTCAGCGTATCCTTTGGCGTCAATCGCCCGAAGAACCTATACGCGACTATACACTTCGAACTGTCACATTCGGCGTTTCCTGTTCCCCTTACTTGGCGTTAAGGACTATTAAACAGCTCGCTCATGACGAAGCTGAGCATTTCCCGCTCGCAGCACCCGTGCTGCTAAATGACGTCTTTGTCGACGACATTGTCACCGGTGCAGATACCGTATATGGAGCCCTCGCTCTGCAGCAGGAGTTGGTAGGTATATGCGCCACTGCCGGGTTTGAGTTACGCAAATGGCACAGCAATTCGCAAGCGATCCTCGCTGCTGCGCGACCGCCGGACTTTCATGGTGAGCGGCGCGAAAGTGTCCACTTTGCTGACATGGAGAGTGATAAAGGGGTCAAGGTCCTTGGACTTCAATGGAATTCAGGGTCTGACTCATTGAGTTTCCAAGTACAACGTACTTCTACGGTTTGTACGAAGCGGGCTATCCTGTCGGAAATCGCCAAAATTTACGACCCGCTCGGGTTATTATCTCCGGTAACATTGTTTGCCAAACATTTGATTCAACTGCTGTGGTTGGCTAAGGTTGCGTGGGATGCAGAACCACCGATCGATATAGTTAATTCATGGACAAGTTTCGTTAACGAGCTGCCGCTCTTATCACAAGTGTCGTTTCCGCGTCACATTTTGAACACCAATGACTTCGATTCAATCGAAATTCACGGATTTGCAGACGCAAGCCAGATTGCGTATGCGGGATGTGTTTACATACGTCTTACAGACAAAAACGGTAAGGTTCAAACCTATTTGGTTATGGCAAAAACGCGCGTCGCGCCCTTACGTGTGTGTCTTACCATCCCGAAATTAGAACTTATGGCATGTGTGACACTTTCAAAATTGATCGAAAAGGTGATGCAAATTTACAATGATCGTATTCGCTCCGACCAAGTTTACGCATGGTCCGATAGCTCCGTCGCGCTGGCATGGCTCCGATCATCCCCGCACGAATGGAAGACTTTCGTCTCTAACCGCGTCAGTGATATTTTGTCCCGCGTTCCGGCGAGCTGCTGGCGTCACGTCCCATCGGCCGATAACAGTGCCGACCCCGCATCACGTGGCCTTCTGCCCGCCGCGCTGGTACGAAACGACTTGTGGTACCATGGTCCCGCATGGCTCCAACACAGTCAAGAATCCTGGCCTTTGCAAAAACCGGTCTTAAATACAGTCGAAGAGAAACGTAATAAAAGCGAATCGGTAAATAATAATTGCGCATGTGTGTCCACATCGCCTCCTTCCCCGGACGATACCCTAATTACGCGATTTTCGTCGCTAGGTAAATTAGTTCGCGTCACCGCGCTCATATTTCGTTTCTATAACAAGTGTAGAAAACATAAACAATCGTTCCCTGAGTACATCACCGTACCAGAGTATAACTTTGCATTGAATCGACTGATATTGATGACGCAACAAATAGTTTTTAATGATGACATTAAAAATATTTCAGCAAACAAATCACCTTCCTTAGGTTTACGGCGTCTCTCGCCCATTTTAGATAGTGGCGGATTATTACGCGTCGGCGGACGCATTCATAAATCTTTTTTACAGTATGAAGCCAAACATCAATTGATTTTACCTAAACGACATCCGTTAACAAATCTCATTATTGACGATACTCATATCACTGAGCTTCATGCCGGTCCGCAGTGCGTGCAAAACTCGCTCTTACAGCGATATTGGATTATATCAGGTCGTGATATTGTGCGTCTGCGAGTCCATCGCTGCATCCCATGTTTCCGCACACGCCCGACGCGCGTGCAACCGAGGATGGGAGCACTTCCCGCAGTTCGTTTGCGACCCGCTCGAATATTTCTAAAAACTTCATGCGATTTCTGTGGGCCATTCTACGTTCGCGCAAATAAGGTGCGCAACGCAAAAATCGTAAAATGTTACGTTGCAGTTTTCGTATGTATGTCTGTCAAAGCCGTACATCTCGAACTCGTGTCTGAACTGTCGACAGAAGGTTTTTTAGCGGCATTACGACGTTTCACGTCCCGACGAGGATATTGTACGGATATATATACAGATTGTGGACGGAATTTTCTGGGCTGTAATAATTATCTTAAAGACTTATACGCGTTTCTGCGCAGCGATTCTGTAATGAGCGCGCTCAATCAACAGACTTTAAGACAAGGATTAACTTGGCATTTTCAGCCACCTTATGCGAGTCATTTCGGTGGACTCTTTGAGGCAGCCGTTAAAAGTTTCAAAACACATTTGCACCGCGTAATAGGTACTCGGACTCAAACATACGACGAAATGCACACTCTAACTTGTCAAATAGAGGCCGTGTTAAACTCGCGCCCCCTTTGCGTGTTAAGTTCGGACTCGTCAGATCCGCTTCCTCTGACACCGTCTCATTTTCTTATTGGCGAACCCTTAACGGCTTTGCCTGATGTTTCATTAACGGACGAGAACCCTAATCGTCTGACTCGTTGGCGCTGGATACAGCAAGCTGTCCAGCATTTCTGGTCTAGATGGAGTAGAGAGTATCTCCACCATATACAACAAAGTACAAAGTGGCTTCAAGATCGCGGTCCCGCCCTCCGTGAAGGCACTGTTGTTGTGGTATGCGATGACCATTTGCCACCGTTGCAATGGAAACTCGCGCGCATTCACGCGCTTCATTCGGGGTCTGACCAAGTCACTCGCGTAGTGACATTGAAAAGTGGGAATACATTATATAAACGACCGGTGGTCAAAGTATGTCCCTTACCGCTAGAATAACTGTATGAAATCGTTACGACCCCTAATATATATTAGTAATTAAGTTTAGGTATAGTTCTAGTTAACTTTGTTAAACATTCGTGTTTCTTTAAAAGACACTACGTGCTTTTAAGGTGAGCGGCATGTTCCGACGAGGAACAGATGTAGGATTTAATTTTACTTATTTTATTTTTCTTGATAAAGTAATAGGTATTTTTTCATGCATACAAGACAACACAATTAGTAAAGAATTATTTTCCTTGTATTTTGGGGCTAGTTTTTCGGAACTGGCAACTTTCTGGTGAATTCCAAAGCCTTTTCCGGCGCTTGCAGCGCCACCTGGAGATTAGAAAAAAACTCTTGCTACCGTTGCGACAAGAAACGCACGCTCCGCGCCGATCGCGAATTAAAATTACTTTTTACCAACATAGACTGTTGCATCTTGCTCGACAATCAACCTGGACATCCATAAAACCAGTGCCTATGAGTGAAGTGTGTGGGTCCCAGCTGGGGTGGCTATAATCCCGAAATCCAGACCAGAAACGACGAGGAGAAAGCGCAGCTGGATTCACGTGAGTAGCTACTCTGATAAACTGCCCCTACATATATATAGACTTAAACGTAAATTTTGTGGAGATAATCGCAAATTAATGACTTACTCCATAGTAAAGGCTATGCTGTGACGTCATAGCATAAGCCCGTTTAGTATAGAGCGTTTTCGGGGGGTGCCGGCGCGCGCAGATTTCAAATGCATATAACATCAGAAAAATAAATCATAACAAAGTTTTAATGCTACAGTTGTTTTAATGCTGGATTATACTTTTGTTTTTCGTAATAAAATATTAAGATGCAAGTTCCCTATTGCAACCAGGAACGTAACATCAGCGTTTTATCTGTGCCAGTGTTATTATAATGTATGTGTTATCATAATATGTTATTATGGAAATCAGGTCCGGTGTTGGGGTCATGCAGCATGATGTAGTTGGTCATGATTTGAAATCTAGTCGGCCATGGCGGTGCAATGGCGGGTATTCTAATGGTTCCCGAACACATCATTGAGGATTTATAACATGTGGGTAGATAAATTAGTGTATGTAGCTGTACATAATTAGGCATTAAAATACTCATGTGATCCTATTAAGTGGGCATTACCTGAAACGCGAGGCGGCCATCTTGCGGCGCCGCCACACCAGCAGCGCGGCCACCGCCAGCAGGAGAAGCAGGCACGCCGCGCACCCAAGCCCGACACCTGTGAAGAAAGCTATTACATTACTTAAGACACGGGCACACTAACGTTATAGAACAGTCGATTAATACAAGCTACGCACAACAATAAATTGAAAATGGATGAAAATTTTGGAAGTTACTTTTTTGGTGATTGACCAGAAAAAAGTTGCAGACTTTTCAGCTGCGTCAATGATTTTTAACCGTTTTCAAAAAAAAGGAATTTATGTACTGTGTGTTTGTATGTTTGTCCGCGATTATCTCGCGTTTGGCTGAACCGATTTTGATGCGTTTTTCAGAAAACTATTTGTCACATTCAGGAGAAGGTTTTGGTATACAACAATAGTACATTGTTGTAGAGGCTAGAAAGTAAGCAATAGATGGACGAGTTAGTTCGAGGTCCGACGCACAGCGGAGGCCCTCGAAAGTACGAGTCCAGCTATTGCACTTTCGGCCGAGGCTTAACACAGTGCTTTTCAGGTCTTCTGCGAGGAAATTGCATATAATTATAATTTTAAATCAAAAATAAAGTACCTAATTAAAGATCATGTTACTAAAAAAAACACAAGCTCGCGCGGCCCCGCTCGCCGGCGCGGCGGAGAGGAGCGGCGTCCGCCGGCGCCGCTCCTCCCGCTCGACGCCCTGTGATTGGTCGGAATCGCTCAAACTGTCTAACAACACAGTTGGACAGTTTGAATTCATAGATGGCCTGTTCGTGCGACGTCCACCCCAGCTTTGAAGCCTGAATTTTGACCATCTTTTGCCACATTTCCGAGCAGTGGCGTGAAAAGTAAATATTCCGCCGTCACCGTCACGTATGTGGGCAGCCTGCGGAGCAGCCCCGCCAACTGACGCAATAAGCGGGCGCTCTTACTTAAATGCCAGCTTTGGAATAGGTACACCAGGCACTCGTTCAACGCGCTAAGGGTGCAGTATAATAATGCCTTTCGTATTTTGCTGAAATTGCCACGTTTCTGCAGTGCGAAGGGCATGTTCGCCGATGCGAGAGTTCCTGATTTCTTCGCCATCTTGAGAAACAGATCTGCTGCCTTTAGGGCGAGAATACTAGCTACCAAAAATGAAATCTTATCGTTGGTGGCTCGTGATTTCAGTGACGTATTCAACACATACTGGCGCAAACTGCACCGGTCTGAGAACGGCCAAGTGTGAGTGTTTTATTTCAGTGTGATAGTACGTAGGTTTTTTAATCATTTTTTCCTGTATTTTATTTCATTTATATTGTTTGCTTTTATTGTGTATTTTATGGGTGTCTTGCCTGTCCAATAAAGAATTATTATTATTATTATTATTATTATTATTAAAGCGGTGTGTGGAGCCTCACCTACGGCGACGGAGGGCGCGGGCGGCGCGGGCGGGATGGTGAGCACCTGCCCCGTGCCCGCCGCCGTCACTGTCACGTACGTGGGCAGCTCACGGAGCAGCCCCGCCAACTGACGCAATAAGCGGGCGCTCTTACTTAAAGCGGTGTGTGGAGCCTCACCTACGGTGACGGAGGGCGCGGGCGGCGCGGGCGGGATGGTGAGCACCTGCCCCGTGCCCGCCGCCGTCACTGTCACGTACGTGGGCAGCTCACGGAGCAGCCCCGCCAACTGACGCAATAAGCGGGCGCTCTTACTTAAAGCGGTGTGTGGAGCCTCACCTACGGCGACGGAGGGCGCGGGCGGCGCGGGCGGGATGGTGAGCACCTGCCCCGTGCCCGCCGCCGTCACTGTCACGTACGTGGGCAGCTCACGGAGCAGCCCCGCCAACTGACGCAATAAGCGGGCGCTCTTACTTAAAGCGGTGTGTGGAGCCTCACCTACGGCGACGGAGGGCGCGGGCGGCGCGGGCGGGATGGTGAGCACCTGCCCCGTGCCCGCCGCCGTCACTGTCACGTACGTGGGCAGCTCACGGAGCAGCCCCGCCAACTGACGCAATAAGCGGGCGCTCTTACTTAAAGCGGTGTGTGGAGCCTCACCTACGGCGACGGAGGGCGCGGGCGGCGCGGGCGGGATGGTGAGCACCTGCCCCGTGCCCGCCGCCGTCACTGTCACGTACGTGGGCAGCTCACGGAGCAGCCCCGCCAACTGACGCAATAAGCGGGCGCTCTTACTTAAAGCGGTGTGTGGAGCCTCACCTACGGCGACGGAGGGCGCGGGCGGCGCGGGCGGGATGGTGAGCACCTGCCCCGTGCCCGCCGCCGTCACTGTCACGTACGTGGGCAGCTCACGGAGCAGCCCCGCCAACTGACGCAATAAGCGGGCGCTCTTACTTAAAGCGGTGTGTGGAGCCTCACCTACGGCGACGGAGGGCGCGGGCGGCGCGGGCGGGATGGTGAGCACCTGCCCCGTGCCCGCCGCCGTCACTGTCACGTACGTGGGCAGCTCACGGAGCAGCCCCGCCAACTGACGCAATAAGCGGGCGCTCTTACTTAAAGCGGTGTGTGGAGCCTCACCTACGGCGACGGAGGGCGCGGGCGGCGCGGGCGGGATGGTGAGCACCTGCCCCGTGCCCGCCGCCGTCACTGTCACGTACGTGGGCAGATCACGGAGCAGCCCCGCCAACCGACGCAATAAGCGGGCGCTCTTACTTAAAGCGGTGTGTGGAGCCTCACCTACGGCGACGGAGGGCGCGGGCGGCGCGGGCGGGATGGTGAGCACCTGCCCCGTGCCCGCCACCGTCACTGTCACGTACGTGGGCAGCTCACGGAGCAGCCCCGCCAACTGACGCAATAAGCGGGCGCTCTTACTTAAAGCGGTGTGTGGAGCCTCACCTACGGCGACGGAGGGCGCGGGCGGCGCGGGCGGGATGGTGAGCACCTGCCCCGTGCCCGCCGCCGTCACTGTCACGTACGTGGGCAGCTCACGGAGCAGCCCCGCCAACTGACGCAATAAGCGGGCGCTCTTACTTAAAGCGGTGTGTGGAGCCTCACCTACGGCGACGGAGGGCGCGGGCGGCGCGGGCGGGATGGTGAGCACCTGCCCCGTGCCCGCCGCCGTCACTGTCACGTACGTGGGCAGCTCACGGAGCAGCCCCGCCAACTGACGCAATAAGCGGGCGCTCTTACTTAAAGCGGTGTGTGGAGCCTCACCTACGGCGACGGAGGGCGCGGGCGGCGCGGGCGGGATGGTGAGCACCTGCCCCGTGCCCGCCGCCGTCACTGTCACGTACGTGGGCAGCTCACGGTGCAGCCCCGTCAACTGGAGACAAATGCTAAATTAGGGTGAGTATTCACAAAACATGTGTTAACAGATGTATTGTATTGAACAGATTATCTATCGACATTCACCAATAAAGAATATTGCCCAAAGGGAGAGAGGTTGCGGCTTTTTTGCGATCGGTTACCTGAGCCCTTAAAGAGGCAATAACCGACATCATTCCCGGACATCATACCCGACCCCAAGTCGATGTAGCCGACCCCAAGGTTATGGAGCCGCCCCCAAGTAGATGTTACCGACCTCAAGTAGATGTTACCGACCTCAAGTAGATGGAGCCAACCTCAAAAAAATGGAACCGACCCCAAGTAGATGTAGCCGACCACAAGTAGATGGAGCCAACCTCAAAAAAATGGAACCGACCCCAAGTAGATGTAGCCGACCACAAGTAGATGGAGCCAACCTCAAAAAAATGGAACCGACCCCAAGTAGATGTAGCCGACTTCAAGTAGATGTACCCAACGCCAAGTAGATGGAGCCGACCCCAAGTAGATGGAGCCGACCCCAAGTAGATGTAGCCGACCCCCAAGTAGATGGAGCCGACCCCAAGTAGATGTAGCCGACCACAAGTAGATGTAGCCGACCACAAGTAGATGTAGCTGACCTCAAGTAGATGTAGCCGACCACAAGTAGATGTAGCCGACCCCAAGTAGATGGAGCCAACCCCAAGTAGATGTAGCCGACCCCCAAGTAGATGGAGCCGACCCCAAGTAGATGTAGCCGACCCCAAGTAGATGTAGCCGACCACAAGTAGATGTAGCTGACCTCAAGTAGATGTAGCCGACCACAAGTAGATGTAGCCGACCCCAAGTAGATGGAGCCAACCCCAATTAGATGTAGCCGACTTCAAGTAGATGTACCCAACCCCAAGTAGATGGAACCGACCCCAAGTAGATGTACCCGACCCCCAGTAGATGGAGCCGACCCCAAGTAGATGTAACCGACCCCAAGTAGATGTAGCCGACCCCCAAGTAGATGTAGCCGACCCCAAGTAGATGTAGCCGACCCCAAGTAGATGTAGCCGACCACAAGTAGATGTAGCCGACCCCAAGTAGATGTAGCCGACCGCAAGTAGATGAAGCCGACCTCAAGTAGATGTAGCCGACCACAAGTAGATGTAGCCGACCCCAAGTAGATGTAGCCGACCCCAAGTAGATGTACCCGACCCCAAGTAGATGGAGCCGACCCCAAGTAGATGTACCCGACCCTAAGTAGATGTAGCCGACCACAAGTAGATGTAGCCGACCCCAAGTAGATGTAGCCGACCCCAAGTAGATGTAGCCGACCCCAAGTAGATGTACCCGACCCCAAGTAGATGGAGCCGACCCCAAGTAGATGTGTCCGACCCCAAGTAGATGTAGCCGACCCCAAGTAGATGGAGCCGACCCCAAGTAGATGTAGCCAACCCCAAGTAAATGGCGCCGACCCCAAGTAGATGGAGCCGACCCCAAGTAGATGTAGCCAACCCCAAGTAGATGGAGCCGACCCCAAGTAGATGTAGCTGACCTCAAGTAGATGTAGCCGACCACAAGTAGATGGAGCCAACCCCAAGTAGATGGAGCCGACCCCAAGTAGATGTAGCTGACCTCAAGTAGATGTAGCCGACCACAAGTAGATGGAGCCGACCCCAAGTAGATGTTACCGACCTCAAGTAGATGTAGCCGACCACAAGTAGATGTAGCCGACCCCAAGTAGATGTACCCGACCCCAAGTAGATGTAGCTGACCTCAAGTAGATGTAGCCGACCACAAGTAGATGGAGCCGACCCCAAGTAGATGTTACCGACCTCAAGTAGATGTAGCCGACCACAAGTAGATGGAGCCAACTTTAAAAAAAATGGAGCCGACCCCAAGTAGATGTAGCCGACCGCAATTAGATGTAGCCGACCCCAAGGTTATGGAGCCGACCCCAAGTAGATGTTACCGACCTCAAGTAGATGTAGCCGACCACAAGTAGATGCAGCCGACCCCAAGTAGATGTACCCGACCCCCAGTAGATGGAGCCGGCCCCAAATAGTACATTCTAATGTTATTATGCTACTTATTCTAATATTAGTTAAGGTATATTTGGTTGTTATTATAATGTTAGTATGGTTAGTAAATAGTTTTAATTTCATGCTTGAAATATGGATCCCTTTTGGGTAAAGGCCTCCTCCAGCTTTTTCCACTGTTCCCTGTCTGTGCCTGCTTTCGTCCAGTTTCTTCCTGCTATCTCAATGATATCATCAGTCCACCGTTTTTTTGGTCTACCGGTTTTCCTTCTTCCCTGTGGACCTTTCCATTTTGTTGTTTCTAAGGTCCACCTGTTGTCAGTATAACGCGAGATATGTCCAGCCCACTTCCATTTTAACTGGAGCGCATGTTTTAGCGCGTCACAGATTTTTGTTTGTTGCCGGATGTGTTCGCTTTTTATTTTTTGTATTTTTCTAACTTTTAGCATGCTAGATACGTTAGGGCCGTCTAGGGGACTATTAGTTGAAACCAACACTTAATGTTCGAAGTGCGTTTAATTGGTTAAAAGTTACAACGGTGCAGACGTGAGATTACAAATTAACTTAATTATTAGAACTAAATTAATTGATCGAGGTCGATCACGACCTTACGCGACCGCGATGGAAGGATAAGACACTTGGTTCACCACACTTTTCACATGACGTTGGCTCGGTCCTTGTATTGGCTAATTGCCCACTAAGCAAAAGAGCAATCGATTTTCGAGAACCGGGGATGACTGATGGCGACCCGTGAGAGCTGGCCGTGGGAATCTCGTGTCGTAACACCTCCCTTCCTTGAAGAGCAACTATTTTCCAATGCCTAGTGAAAATGTTGCGGATCGACGATCTTGCAGGGTTTGAGTACTGGTGCTCAACGTAGGAATTTCAATTTCGCTTATGATTTCTTTGTTGGATTGTAGTCGCTTGTAGTAGTAGAAGACGATCAACACGATAGCTCCTAGTAGGATGATCCCATATGTGGGTATTGTTGTATGAAATAGACTGGAAAATGCTTCTGTTTCCGCTATAACTGGAGCTGGTGGTTCTAAAAGTACCTGGTGCTGAATATCGTGCAAGGTGTCCAAATTGATAGTAGTCAAGTTATAGTGCATAGTCTGTTGCCGCAAGGTGGGTGTCAATGCTGATTTCGGTAGAGTCATGATTTCTATTGCGTGTCCTCGCACCTTGTCGTCCATATTGACAATTGTGAACTCCTGTGTTCGTAAGCGACAGTTTCTTGGAATCGTAGCTAAGAAACTACCTTTCAGTATACGATGTTCTTCTTGTTGGCATGATATGAATACCTTCGTGTCCGTCGGGAATGAAATTATATAATGCATGCTATCGAGTTCTAGGAGAGCCTCCCTGGTGAGTGTAACAGGTGTGGATCGGCATAGTTCATCCATTTCTTGCTCATGTATGAGCCGAGTGATGCAGTCTTGTTGAGTACGAGTTTGGTGAATGGTATGTTGCTTGCAGATGTACCACGTGTCGATCTTAGGGCATTCTGCCTCCATGTATACGAATTCCTTGGAGTTGGTTGCCAGAAATGGATAAGGGGGTATGATAATTTGGGAATATCTATTGGGTACGGGGCACAGTCTGTACAGGTCATACGTTGTTGGGGACATAATGGGAAATTTCATAACAATTACGATCTTTTTCTCAGTAAAGTATGATCCTAAGCTAATCATATCATAATAATACCTAATATCTATATCTAATAAGGATACAGGTCCATAAATGGCCTTTATCTTGCCTATCATATTACTTAAGTCATTAATTGATAGAAGTGAATGGTGCATTGAATTAGTGCGACTAAAAGCTAATATATTTTCTATTCTAATCAGCTCAGACAAAAAATCGTCTACATTTTCGCTGAAAATGTTAAAGATTTGAATTAGGTGCGCATGTTGGGCAAAAATATCTTTATCGGTATTCGTAATGTTAATAAAATTGGCGAAAGCTTTTTCTAATTTCCTTTGACTGAACGTTAAATTATTTAATATATGAGCTTGTTGGAGAGTCAAATCTTTGTATATGCTTATATGTTTGTTCAAACTAGTAGAAAGTGCTTGGTTTTCCTTCTGAAGAATAGTCAAAGCGTTTTGTATGTGTAATGCGTCGTCATTATCAAGATTGCCAGTTATGCTTTTGATGATTGTTCCGAAGGGATTAAGTAGGCCACGCTTTAAACGTTTTGGCTCAAAGGACTGTAATTTAGACATAGTTTTATCTAGTTTAGAAAATAAGTGCAATATTTGTTCTTTGAATAAAGGAAATTTCTGGTTCGGGATTTTATTCGCCACATCTGTTAATTGGGATTGTATGTTCTCGATTTGTTCTTGAATCGTGGCCAGATTTATTTCTAGAAGAAAAATGTGTTCATGTGAGATGATTTTTGTCAATCCTAGGTTGAACGGTAAGAGGCCGGGTCCGTCGGAGAGGTTGTCAAGTCTGATATTGTCATGTGTCGTTGGTAGGACGTCGGCTTGGGCCCGGAACAGGGTCATCACGAGGATTATTGTCCTGTAACAATTTAAAGTGTTTTTTAGTACGTTTCAGCAAATTTTTCGCGACGATTCCCCGCTTCCTGGACGTATATATGTGAATAGGTGAATTAGATACGACTTTATCGTGAGTGTAACGCGGTGCTAATTTCTGTCTGGGGGCCGTCGGGTTTCTTATGTATACTTGTTGGTTATGGTCATAGTTCGTTTCAGGTTCTCGGTTCTGATTTCGTCTTGTCATCATTTCTATGCGGTTTGAATATGATTCATCATGTACAATTTTGTACACGACTTCCATTTTTCCTTTATGGTCCTGCATGTATTGTTGTAAAAGTCTTTCGGTCAGATTAAGATTAGTCGGGTTTCTGGGATCAAAGTGTCCAGATAACAGTTCATGAGGTCGGCATTTTGTTAGGCTATGTATAGAATTGTTGTAAGCTATTAATGCGTATGGCACTAAATTGTGTGCGGACTCGTTCTTTTGCTGAATTTTGAGTAATCTTAAATGTTCTATGAGGGTGTTGTGGAAACGTTCTATAGCACCATTTTCATTTGGTGCGTTAGGCGCCGTAAGGTGGTGCTGTATGTTATGAAATTTAAGGAATTCAGCGACTAATCTGTTTGTGAATTCGGTGCCTCTATCTGTTGTTAGGGATAAGGGAAAACCATGGTGGGTTCCCAGTATCAGTAGTGATTTTACTATATTCGGGGCTGTGCAATCGGATAAGAGGTATGCTTGAGCGTACTTACTAAATGTATCTATGAAAGTTAAATATTTTTCATTTTCAATTGTAACAACATCGGCGTGCATGTGTTGAAATGGTTTAGAGGGTGGGGGGACAATTTGAAATTCGGGTCTCACTGGATCACGGTCATATTTTGCGCAGCCACATATAGAACATTGATTTATAACTTTCGTGATACTCTCCTTAAGTTTAGGCCAATAGTAATGCTGGGATAGTGCAAGATATGTTTCATTTATGCCTCTATGATTGGTCTTTCCTATGTGGTATTTAGAAATTATGTCGTCTTGCATTGAGAGTTCGTCGACATCTTTAACTTCACGTTTAACCATAATCAAATTCATACATGAATTTTTAAATGTGCGTTGAAGAATAGGTACGATAGAGTACATTTTTGTAAGTGGTTGAACTAGAATCGCAGTGCGTATTTTAGGATTGACATAGTTTTTAATAGCGGTTATTAAATGCTGTTGCAAGTTTTCTTCGTGTATATGAATGACGGTTCTGTGGAAGTTCTGAAATGGGGTGGATTCTTTAGGTTTTAGATTTGTAGGAGAGTCTGTGATTTTTATAACAATCTGTCGCTTAAATTTATTTAAAGCATCGTCGGATATGGGTACTTCTAAAGTTGGGTGTTCTACACTTGTGTGTACTGTCTCCACGGGCGAATCGTTTTGACTGTAATCAAAGATTGGTGTATCCGTAAAGAATAATGGACTATTCAAGGGTCTTTGGCTTGGTGCAGTGTCAGTTTGGGACTGGCTGGACAGTGGTCTTAAGCTTGGCGCGGTGTCCGTTGAGGACTGACTAATTATTGGCCTCTCATCGGGTGCAGTGAGAGTTGATATAGATGATTGCCGAGACGGGGACCTTGAACCGGGGTTAGCTATAATTGAAGATACTTCCTCGTTGTGGATTTCGATTCGAGATAGAGCATCAGCATTTGTATTGTTTTTACCTTTTTTATAGATTATCGTGTTATTGTCGTGTATATACTCCGATAGTTTAAGTCTCCACCTTGTAAGACGAGAATTGGGTTCTTTAAGGTTTAATAACCACTGAAGGGGTTTGTGGTCTGTGATAATTTTAAATTTCCGGCCAAAGAGGTAAGGTCTAAAGTATTTGGTAGCCCAGACTATTGCGAGCAGCTCCTTTTCAATAGTCGAATAGTTAATTTCGCTGTCGTTGAGTGTTCGTGATGCGTAAGCTATCGGTCTGTCTGAACCTATCGGACCTTGTGAGAGAATAGCGCCGAGGGCTACGTTAGACGCGTCTGTCGTCAGTAAAAATTCTTTAGAGAAGACGGGATATTGTAGTATGGGGTCATTGATTAGCAGTGTCTTGCAGTGTTCAAAGCATTTAACGTATTCAGGGGATAGAGTAATTTTTGCTCCTTTTTTTAAACATGCAGTTAATGGTTTACTGATGCGTGCGAAATTCGGTATAAAACGTCTATAATATCCTAAAAGTCCTAGAAATCCTTTAATCTGCTTTGGTGTTTTAGGAATAGGATATTTTAAAATTGCAGAAATCTTTTCTGGATTAGGCTTAACGCCGTCGGGAGTAATAATATGACCCAGGTATGGAGTTTCATGTTTCAGAAATTCTGATTTGTCCAATTGAATTTAAAAATTAGATTCTCTAAGTCGGTCAAGAATTTTCCTTAAATTTACCATGTGTTCTTGGAGTGATGTCGAGAACACAAGAATGTCATCAAGGTAGACTGTGCAAATTACATTTTGAAGACCACGAAGTACGTTGTCCATCACTCTCTGGAATGTGGAGGGTGAATTCTTTAAGCCCATTGGCATTCGGAGGAATTCAAAATGTCCGACCCCATCACAAACACTGAAACCAGTCTTGTGAATGGTCCTCCTCATGCATCTCTACTTGATAAAATCCGCTCGCTAAGTCCAATGTGGTGAAATACTGACACTTTCCGAGTTTATCTAGGATGTCTGAAATATTTGGGATTGGGTATCTATCGTCTATTGTTTTTTCATTTAATTTTCGAAAGTCCACCACTAATCGCCATTTAATTTTTCCAGATGCATCGTGTTTTTTGGGCACGATCCATATGGGTGCATTCCAGGCTGAAGAAGAAGGTCTAATAATGCCTTGGTCGAGCATTTTTTGTATTTGATTCTGAACTTCATCCCTATGTATGTATGGATATCTATAAGTTTTACTATGCACGGGGACTTCGTCTTGTGTCCTAATTCTGTGTTTAATTTTACTTGTAAAAGTTAAAGGTTCGTCATCTAAATGAAATACATCAGAATATTCTTTACATAAACACAGCAAGTTTGCTTTCTCTTCGTCGTTCATATGGTCCGTGCGTAATCGCGATAACACTTCTTGGAAGCGTCCGGGCTTGCCTTTGCAGTCTGCAAGTGTGGCGTTTGGTATCAATGTACTCTGTTCACTAAAGATATGTGCGTGCAATGGTTTTATAAAATTTAAATTGATTTCATTTTCGGATGGATTAAATATTTCTATTAAGGCGTGGTTTTTGTCGGCCGTAGTTACACAATCTAGGATGTAGCATCCGCATATAGTTTGGTAGTCTATATAAACGTCACCATGAGAAATATTAATGGGCACTCTTATCATTCGACTGGATTTAGCGGGAATCGCTACCGATGCAGGGTTGCGTGACTCATACATATGTATTGGATTGTTCGCGAATTCAGTTCTGAGTACACAGGAGTCAAGGTCGATTTTAGATCGCCATTGTTTTAGTAAGTCTAGTCCAATCAGTCCGTCAAAGTATTCGTGAAATCGGTAAATATATAATTTGATAGGTTTCTGGTCGTTCATTTCTGTGAAGCAAGGAAGAGTTATTGAATAGTCGTTTTGGGTAGTGGCATGGATGTTTGTGACGACAAAAGGATCATAGTTAAGCGGAATATTTGGAAAGAAATGTTTGGCAGCTTTCGGGCTAATAAAAGATTTATTTGCTCCCGTATCAAGAAGTAGTTTTAATGGTGGATTTGAAATTTGAATGAATGGAAGCTGTCGCTTGTCCTGTAGGTTTAGCTCTATTTGGGGGATGTTGACTGAGGCTTCTGGGAAAAATCCGACTGATCATTTTCATTACAGTTTTGGTCTTGGTTAAGATTGTCACTGTCACAGGTCTCGTATTGGCAGTCTTGTTCAGTATAGTAATAGTCGAAAGGATCATTTTCAAAGTATTCGGTTTGATAGTCAAGGTCATACATTTCATTCATATTTACTTGGTAATGTCCGTTTTGGTCAGTGGGGGGTAAAATTCTGGCTACTGGGTGGCTTATTCCACTCATTGGTACAGAATGATTATGCTGATAATTTTGACGGGGCGGGATCCTAAAACCGGTAGTCATATTTGATCGCGGCAGGGCACGCATACGTTGTTGCGTCATAGAAGGTCCTTGTCCGTAAGGGGCTGACATTGGTGGTTGTTGCGGGGAGTTTATGTTAAACGCATTAGGCATACGATTGTTAAAATTATTTATAGGCCGTGCTTGATTCATAAACGGGTTTGGTCTTGGAATGAGTTGGTTGTGTTGTATTAATTGCGGATTAAATGGTATGTAGTTTAAATTTTTTTGAAATTGTTGTTGGTCCTTGAAAGTTTTATGTTGGGCGTTTTTATTTTTCAGGTACAATATGTTTAATTCTTCTTGCGCGAATTCTAGGGCTTTTTCTAAAGAGTCTGGTCGCATACAGCGAATGCGTGAACCAAGGGGTTCGTGTAGGCCTCTGAGATACGTTTGCAGGGCTAGCTTTTGATAAAGACTGCGTTTGGCCTCAATTGTAGTTTGCACGGTCTCGTGTAGCTGGACATAGGTCATTATTGTGGTTAGTAAATTTTGAACTCGTTCAAAAAATACGTGCGGTGTATCGGCACCCTGTGTAAGCATGGATAAATCAGTATATAGGGCTGTTTCATCCCTGTGATCTGAGAAGGAATTTATTAATGTGTTTCTGATTCCATTCCAGTCCGTTGGAATGCCATTGGCTGCCAAAGTAGTGGCAGCTCTGCCGGTTATTTTGTTTAAAATACCATTTATTAGGGCTGAATTGTTAAGGTCATTCCCAGGGGCCGGATTCATATAGTGTAATATTAATTGGTCACAAATGTCTAAAAATCTTATGAGCACATTTGAATTTCCATCAAACTCAGGTACTAGTCGCAAAGCTTTCCATATTTGTTCAGTAACATCAGACGCATTTTGCGTCGCCGCGGAAGCGCCTTCACCTGGGGGCGACATTTCAAGGCCTATTGCTTCCTCTAGAATGTCTTCTAAATTTCTATGAAATCGCGATAATTGCGAAGGATCGGGCTGAAAAACCCGGTTACCACGTGGGTGAAAAATTTTGGTAGGTTCTACTAATGAACTTGCCTATTACTACTAATTATACTATACCTAAGAGTTGCAAATGGGGTTGGCAACAATAATTAACCTAACTAACAAATTAATATATGTATGTAATATAATAGTCTAGGAGTTGCAAATGGGATTGGCAACTAATTATGCCTAGGATAAGGGCTGCAGATTGGATTGGCAACCAATAGGAATCGTATAATAAGCTCTTAATTCTAAACTCACAGTATCTGCATAGCAAAACGGGCTGGATAACTCATTGGTTCGAGTATGTAGGTAATGCCGCTCCACTGCTGATCCGCTGTCTCTTGTGCACTGTAGTCACCGCCGATGGCCACTCGTAGATTCGAAGTAGTCGGTAAAGTCCATGAAACGACTATCAGGCGACTCTCGAAGTTAGATCGCGCACTGATTCGACTACTCCCCGACTGCGCCAGATACGTTAGGGCCGTCCGTTTTCCTTCTTCCCTGTGGACCTTTCCATTTTGTTGTTTCTAAGGTCCACCTGTTGTCAGTATAACGCGAGATATGTCCAGCCCACTTCCATTTTAACTGGAGCGCATGTTTTAGCGCGTCACAGATTTTTGTTTGTTGCCGGATGTGTTCGCTTTTTATTTTTTGTATTTTTCTAACTTTTAGCATGCTAGATACGTTAGGGCCGTCTAGGGGACTATTAGTTGAAACCAACACTTAATGTTCGAAGTGCGTTTAATTGGTTAAAAGTTACAACGGTGCAGACGTGAGATTACAAATTAACTTAATTATTAGAACTAAATTAATTGATCGAGGTCGATCACGACCTTACGCGACCGCGATGGAAGGATAAGACACTTGGTTCACCACACTTTTCACATGACGTTGGCTCGGTCCTTGTATTGGCTAATTGCCCACTAAGCAAAAGAGCAATCGATTTTCGAGAACCGGGGATGACTGATGGCGACCCGTGAGAGCTGGCCGTGGGAATCTCGTGTCGTAACATGCTTCTCTCCATTGCCCTTTGTGTACATTGAATCGTTTGCTTGATTTTGTTGGTGAAAACCCAGGTTTGACAACTATACAAAAGACAAGCCAAGAGGCATGTGTCAAACACTATTCTTTTCATTTTCAGGTCGTAATTGCCTTTCAGTATTTCCTTCAAAGACCAGAATTTGTTCCAAGTGACATTCGTTCTTCGTGTTACTTCTTCTTCGGTACTGGACTGCTTAAAGGATATTTCTTTTCCCAGATATTTATTAACATTCACAAATTCTATGTCTTTACCGTCGATTGTGATTGGTCTTCTCTGGCTGTTTGTCATTATTTTAGTTTTTTCTGCGTTCATTTCCAAACCAACTTTTAAACTTGCTGTATCTAGTGATGTCATCATTTCTTCAAGGTCTTTGGGGGTTTCAGCTATTATGACAATGTCGTCCGCGAATCTGAGGTGAGTTAAATATCGTCCGTTTACGAGAATGCCTTTCCCTGTCCAGTCTAGGTTTTGCAATACATCTTCGAGCACTGCGATAAAGAGTTTGGGCGACAAAGGGTCGCCCTGCCTTATCCCTCTCTTTACCTTTATTTCTTCTTCTCTGGTTTCTAGTTTAACCCTGCTTGTAGTATTTTCATATATATGTTTTAATATATTTATGTACTTTTGGTCGACATTTGATCGTTTTAGTGCTTTCCAAATCGAATGGTGACTAATGCTGTCGAAAGCTTTACAGTAGTCTATGAAAGCCACAAGATACAAGATATTTATTCATAAAAGTCAATGTTTTACAAGTCAGGTATGTACATAATATGTAGTATTATTTATTAATTACATCGGATGTCAAATAAGGTCGCATATAGCTTTATGTGTCTGAGTGATATCACATACAGAGGTCTGTTGAATTCTCGGTATTTTTCTATTATTTGTTCCATTGCGTGTATGTGGTCCATTGTGTTAAAACCCGATCGGAAGCCAGCTTGTTCTAAATAGATGTAACCAACCCCAAGTAGATGTAGCCGACCCCCAAGTAGATGGAGCCGACCCCAAGTAGATGTAGCTGACCTCAAGTAGATGTAGCCGACCACAAGTAGATGTAGCCGACCCCAAGTAGATGTAGCAGACCCCAAGTAGATGGAGCCAAACTCAAAAAAATGGAGCCGACCCCAAGTAGATGTAGCCGACCCCAAGTAGATGTAGCCGACCCCCAAGTAGATGGAGCCGACCCCAAGTAGATGTAGCCGACCCCAAGTAGATGTAGCTGACCTCAAGTAGATGTAGCGGACCCAAGTAGATGTACCCGACCCCAAGTAGATGGAGCCGACCCCAAGTAGATGTACCCGACCCCAAGTAGATGTAGCCGACCACAAGTAGATGTACCCGACCCCAAGTAGATGGAGCCGACCCCAAGTAGATGTACCCGACCCCAAGTAGATGTAGCCGACCCCAAGTAGATGGAGCCGACCCCAAGTAGATGTAGCCGACCCCAAGTAGATGGAGCCAACTTTAAAAAAAATGGAGCCGACCCCAAGTAGATGTAGCCGACCGCAATTAGATGTAGCCGACCCCAAGGTTATGGAGCCGCCCCCAAGTAGATGTTACTGACCTCAAGTAGATGTAGCCGACCACAAGTAGATGCAGCCGACCCCAAGTAGATGTACCCGACCCCCAGTAGATGGAGCCGGCCCCAAATAGATGTATAATAATAATAATAATTAAGCCGTTTATTCCATATTTCGTATGTTTACATTCTAATGTTATTATGCTACTTATTCTAATATTAGTTAAGGTATATTTGGTTGTTTATTATAATGTTAGTATGGTTAGTAAATAGTTTTAATGTCATGCTTGAAATATGGATCCCTTTTGGGTAAAGGCCTCCTCCAGCTTTTTCCACTGTTCCCTGTCTGTGCCTGCTTTCGTCCAGTTTCTTCCTGCTATCTCAATGATATCATCAGTCCACCGTTTTTTTGGTCTACCGGTTTTCCTTCTTCCCTGTGGACCTTTCCATTTTGTTGTTTCTAAGGTCCACCTGTTGTCAGTATAACGCGAGATATGTCCAGCCCACTTCCATTTTAACTGGAGCGCATGTTTTAGCGCGTCACAGATTTTTGTTTGTTGCCGGATGTGTTCGCTTTTTATTTTTTGTATTTTTCTAACTTTTAGCATGCTTCTCTCCATTGCCCTTTGTGTACATTGAATCGTTTGCTTGATTTTGTTGGTGAAAACCCAGGTTTGACAACTATACAAAAGACAAGGCAAGAGGCATGTGTCAAACACTATTCTTTTCATTTTCAGGTCGTAATTGCCTTTCAGTATATCCTTCAAAGACCAGAATTTGTTCCAAGTGACATTCGTTCTTCGTGTTACTTCTTCTTCGTTACTGGACTGCTTAAAGGATATTTCTTTTCCCAGATATTTATTAACATTCACAAATTCTATGTCTTTACCGTCGATTGTGATTGGTCTTCTGTAGCTGTTTGTCATTATTTTAGTTTTTTCTGCGTTCATTTCCAAATCAACTTTTAAACTTGCTGCATCTAGTGAAATCATCATTTCTTCAAGGTCTTTGGGGGTTTCAGCTATTATGACAATGTCGTCCGCGAATCTGAGGTGAGTTAAATATCGGCCGTTTACGAGAATGCCTTTCCCTGTCCAGTCTAGGTTTTGGAATACATCTTCGAGCACTGCGATAAAGAGTTTGGGCGACAAAGGGTCGCCCTGCCTTACCCCTCTCTTTACCTTTATTTCTTCGCCTCTGGTTTCTAGTTTAACCCTGCTTGTAGTATTTTCATATATATGTTTTAATATATTTATGTACTTTTGGTCGACATTTGATCGTTTTAGTGCTTTCCAAATCGAATGGTGACTAATGCTGTCGAAAGCTTTACAGTAGTCTATAAAAGCCACATACAGAGGTCTGTTGAATTCTCGGTATTTTTCTATTATTTGTTCCATTGCGTGTATGTGGTCCATTGTGTTAAAACCCGATCGGAAGCCAGCTTGTTCTAAATAGATGTAACCGACCCCAAGTAGATGTAGCCGACCCCCAAGTAGATGGAGCCGACCCCAAGTAGATGTAGCCGACCCCAAGTAGATGTAGCTGACCTCAAGTAGATGTAGCCGACCACAAGTAGATGTAGCCGACCCCAAGTAGATGTAGCCGACCCCAAGTAGATGGAGCCAAACTCAAAAAAATGGAGCCGACCCCAAGTAGATGTAGCCGACCCCAAGTAGATGTAGCCGACCCCCAAGTAGATGGAGCCGACCCCAAGTAGATGTAGCCGACCCCAAGTAGATGTAGCTGACCTCAAGTAGATGTAGCCGACCACAAGTAGATGTAGCCGACCCCAAGTAGATGTAGCCGACCCCAAGTAGATGTACCCGACCCCAAGTAGATGGAGCCGACCCCAAGTAGATGTACCCGACCCCAAGTAGATGTAGCCGACCCCAAGTAGATGGAGCCGACCCCAAGTAGATGTAGCCGACCCCAAGTAGATGTACCCGACCCCAAGTAGATGTAGCCGACCCCAAGTAGATGGAGCCGACCCCAAGTAGATGTAGCCGACCCCAAGTAGATGGAGCCGACCCCAAGTAGATGTAGCCGACCCCAAGTAGATGGAACCGACCCCAAGTAGATGTAGCCGACCCAAATTAGATGGAGCCGACCCCAATTAGATGTAGCCGACCCCAAGTACATGTAGCTGACCTCAAGTAGATGTAGCCGACCCCAAGTAGATGGAGCCGACCCCAAGTAGATGGAGCCGACCCCAATTAGATGTAGCCGACCCCAAGTAGATGGAGCCGACCCCAATTAGATGTAGCCGACCCCAAGTAGATGTAGCTGACCTCAAGTAGATGTAGCCGACCCCAAGTAGATGGAGCCGACCCCAATTAGATGTAGCCGACCCCAAGTAGATGGAGCCGACCCCAATTAGATGTAGCCGACCCCAAGTAGATGTAGCCGACCCCAAGTAGATGGAGCCGACCCCAATTAGATGTAGCCGACCCCAAGTAGATGTAGCTGACCTCAAGTAGATGTAGCCGACCCCAAGTAGATGGAGCCGACCCCAATTAGATGTAGCCGACCCCAAGTAGATGGAGCCGACCCCAATTAGATGTAGCCGACCCCAAGTAGATGTAGCTGACCTCAAGTAGATGTAGCCGAACGCCGCGGCCTCGCAGATACCGGTCGGTCGGCATGGTTATGACTTATGACTATTATACTATTATACTGCCGTCATTCTTAAACAGGCAGTCAAAAATGTATATTATATGAAATTGTATGAAAATCCCTGCCTTTTACAAAAGCACGGCAGTTTATTGCGATAGTCTTATTGAATTAAACATTATTAGTTTAGTTTAAGCAACTACGAAGAAACCATATTTTCAATTTTGAAATAAACAATTTTTTTTTTGTAAATGTGTTCGGGACTGCAAAAAACTTCCAGGCTAAGGTGAGGCCGACCATGACATACGTTAACAGGTTTAATATGCGTGCGTCCTATCCCCAGTATTCAACTCCGCCTCCGTCGCCGCATTCTATTTGCTGTCCCGGCGGCACGAACTCGTGCTCCATCTCACTCTCCACTGCACCATGCCTTGACTCTTCTCAATGGTATACTGGACAGCGATAACAAACTGGATATGTTCCACAGCACGGAATCTCAATTTCTCTCGACTAGCAGCCGATATTTGGAGTCTATAACGGCTTCGAGTTCCATACATTTTTGATACTGACTCTATTCCCAATGCTCTAGACTAGACCTAAGTACCTTATTGTATAATATCCTCCTGTATAATTAACATGCATAGCATCTCTGTTAGTGTTAATTTAAGGAATGAATAAATAAAATAAAATAAATAAAACAAAATAAAATAAAATCTCTTATCTAACGGTGCTGGCTGAAAATTAGCGCTGTAGGTGTCTGACTGACACCTCAGCATAATGCTGAGCCAGTGTCTGGTTCACTGCTGCAGAGACACACTTGTTACATGTTTTTTACATCATCAATATTAAGAGGGCCTGGTCCTCTGTCGTTGAAGCATTCTCCATTCGAGTCTATCTTGGGCTCTCGTCTTTACTTCTTGGTATGTGTGGCTACAGTACCATTCCTTCATCTGTGTCATGTATGGTATTCTGGGCCTTCCTCTCCCTCTCGTTCCATCTATTTTGCCTTCCAGGATAATAACGTTCAACCCTTCATGTCTCAGTATGTGGCCGATGCATTTAGCTCTGCGTTTTTCTATAGCGGATATTATCTGTCTTCTTTCTTTTGCCTTTTCCAACACTTCTTCATTGTTTTTTACAGTTATTTTTATTTATTTTTGCTTAATATGTGTGTCCTGTGTGTTAGTGAATAAATGTATCTTTCTTTCTTTCTTTCTTATCTGAGGAACCTCGACACGAAGAAGAAGAAGTTTTGTTAGTGAAGTACCTGCACATGGTCGCTCGTGACGTTGACCGCGCGCCACTTCTCGAGCGGCTGCGTGATGTTCTGCGCGAACTTCACGACCCGCGGCCCCGCGCCCTTCCACGACACCGTGATGCCGCTACTCGTGTACACGTAGCTCAGCTCCTTGGCGTCTGGAAACAAACACACTATATTATATAGGAATTTGATCATCGAAAATATTAAATAAGGTATCAGGGAAATTTATAATAAACATTCACATATAATAAAATGAGGGGGACCAGTGAAAAATGACATTTTATTAAATTAGATTAGAAGTAGATGCTATATACACCGATCTTAGTAAAGCGTTCGACAGGGTAAACCATGGCGTATTGCTCGGTAAACTTTCCGGATGTGGCATTGGGGGTCCCTTGTTGAGCTGGTTCAGGTCCTACCTGTCGAATCGTAAGTTGTCTGTGGCTGTTAATGGCGAGAAGTCAAATGCGTATATTGCTTCTTCTGGCGTCCCTCAGGGATCACATTTGGGTCCATTACTATTCCTAATTTTTATCAATGACATAGTCAAATGCTGCCTATATTCCGAGCCCTTTCTCTTCGCTGACGACCTAAAGTTTATTAGACCTGTCAAGGATGATAATGATCGCTCAAAGCTCCAGTATGACGCTGATAGGCTGGCTGACTGGTGTGAAAGTAATAAAATGGCGCTGAATTCTGACAAATGCTATCACATAACGTTTACGCGCAACAAAACTCCAGTACGCACTCAATACGCTATAAACGGTATAATCCTGCGAAAAGTTCCAGTTGTACGCGATTTGGGTGTAATGTTGGATGACCAGCTGACCTTTAACGTTCATTTAGACCTAATAATAAAAAAAGCTTCTGCGATGGTGGGTTTTGTGGCAAGGAATACCAAGCACTTCAAGCAGACTCGTACAAAGGTACTGCTATTCAGCACCCTGGTAAGAAGCAATCTTGAATACTGCTCCCAGGTTTGGTCGCCTTTCTACGAAGTGCACAAAAATCGTATTGAAAGGGTACAAAAACGATTTCTAGCGATTTTGGGCTATTCGTCCCCTAAAACACGGTCATTAACGTCATATCAAAAGCGTCTGAAGTATTTTAACCTTTCATCTCTTAGTAGCAGAAGAAAAGTGCTTGACCTAATGTTTTTGTATAAGGTAGTCAACAGCAGTGGTATAAACTGCCCGGAATCGTTAAGAAATATTCAAATAGCAATTCCAAACAGGCTACCTCGCAAAGGTACCTACAAGCTGTTTAGAGATAAATTCAGAAGAACCAATTTGGGTTGTAACTCGCCAATCTCAAGAATGATACGGCTATACAACCATATTCCGGACTCCAGAGGTATAGATATCTTCCATGATACTAAAAGTAATTTCAAAAAATCTGTTGTCTCATATCTTATATCACTGGAGTCTGGTGGGTGATTGCCACTTGCTTGCTACTTGATTCGATCTACATATGTAATCTATATAATATATTTAACTTGTCTTATTTAAGTACATTCAGATTAATTTTTATAGGGAAAATTTAAATGTACATATTTGTAACTTTTCACCCACAATCAATCCACTAATCTAATAGTAAGCGTAAATATTTATTTATTAATTAATGTAATTTTATATGATAGTTTTTTTTGTTACTCTAGATGTTACACTTGTGTGAGCTGTGGTCACCTATAAGTGGCTAAGCATCTTAATTGTTTTTTTTTTATTTAAGCCAAATGTATTGTTTAGATGTATTAGCCGTAAACAAAAAAAAATTAAATCAACTAATACTAAACAAGAAATAAAAAAATTAAAAACCAATTACAAAAAAAATAGCCCGCCCAAAAGTTCTGCCTGCGGCAAGGACCCCATGACGCTGGCGGCATTTCCTCTTTGGACCGCGAGAGCGATCCTTTGGGAAAGGTACGCGCCAGCTCTGGGGTCGCCTGAGGCGTGGACCAGCCGTGACGACAGGGTCCTCATTAAGGCATTCATGTCGGCTGACCAGGGTCCCAATGAAATAAGTTTCTAACTGTCAAACATTGAAATCACTTTTTAGTGTTCCGTACCAAAATTGGTCCAACGCAACACTTATTTTACGTGAATTCTCAAGAGCAGTCATGAGTTTCATGAGCACATTCATACAATAATACCGCATACGCATGTGCACTATGCGTCTAATGGAGATCGGGAATGCAATCTTGTATGAGTTTCAATTTTGCATAATCTTCCAAAATTATAAATTGGTCAAAACATACATACATACATATATTCACGCCTTTATTCCCAAAAGGGGTAGGCAGGGCAAATGAAACTTATGTTCCAGCGCCACTTTTAGCATAAATGTGGGTATAAAAGATCGACTAAATGTGATGTAAGGCACGAAACCCCATCTTACCTTTTCAATAAACTGGTATGGTCAAAGAGTGCGCGCAGATTCAAGGCAATGGCCATAACTCCTATGCACCGAACCGCTGCTTTCCGAGGTAGCTTCAAGTTCGCGCCGTCTAAGTGCTGGAATGATATCCCTCCCCCTATCCAAGGGGCGCTTAGCAGATACACCTTTAAGCGTAAGCTTAAAGGCTATTTGTTGACGCTCCAAAAATCCTAATCCTAATCCTGCACTTTTGACAGCAAAAATATGCCAATTGCACATTTTTATCTAGTTTTTGTTTTTAGTTTAATAGTAAAATTTACTTTAATGTGTAACGTAGTTATTATTTTATTAAAGCTGCATGTAGGTAGTGCTGTATGTATTATCTCACTATGTATTTATGTTTATTTCTCTCTCGCCTTTCACAATTAATTATATGTATAGTTGTGTAATTATAATTGTATGACGTTTCCGTGAGTCACCAACGGTGCTGGCTGAAAATCAGCGCTGTAGGTGTCTGACTGACACCTCAGCATAATGCTGAGCCAGTGTCCGGTTCACGGCCGCAGAGACACACTTGTTACATGTTTTTTACTGTTATTTTTATTTGTTTTTGCTTAATATATGTGTCATGTGTGTTAGTGAATAAATGTATCTTTCTTTCTTTCTTTCATGTCGCAGTGATAGGTTGCTAGCCCATCGCCCACAACACACTTCAACCCTGTTCCCTTAGTCGACTCTTACGACACCCACGGGAAGAAAGGGGGTGGTGCTATTCTAACCCGACACCACACGGGTAAAACATGGACATTCAATCAATTGCTCCCTAAGTTTTCCCTGAATCCGAGCCCTGTTTGTAAAATGGCATCAGAAAACCAGGTCGTCCTCGCACCACGTTAGGCACACTTCGGAAGAGGGATAAGAAGATACTAAATGCCATGCTGAGTCGGGGCCTTTTCGTGGACCCTGCTATTTTTACGTTCTGTGTTTTGTTTTTTACACCCATTGTTTTGTCCACGAATAAATGTTTTCTTTCTTTCTTTATTTCTTTAAATATCATCATCATCAAAGTGGTATGCTTACCAATGACCGAGAGTTGCGGCGGTATAGTGATCTCCTGCGGCGCGGCGTGCTCCGGGCTGATCACCTCCACGTAGGTCTCCGCGGCCGGGTCGATCCCGGTCAACTGTCGACAGGAAACAAGAGGACTCAACGGGAGGGCTAGAGAACACTGGATTATCGTGGACTGAACAACTTTGAAGCGATTCAAAAACATGTACTAGAGGTGAACGAGTTTCTAGTGATTCTATTTTCGGCGTTTTGTCATAAACGACGAATTTACGAAGGAATTGCCATATATTTTTCGATACCAACATCGTCCAGTATCCTTAAGGCGAGCCCGGTTCTCTGACGAAAAGATTGATTTATGAGCTTCCAGTGTGAAGAAATAATGAAGAATTCTACTACAGAAAAATTACTGTAGACTGAAAAGAAACAATGAAACACAATAACCGAACATATTATAAAAAAATGGCTTGGTAACTCTGTAAAAGTATCTAAATATCACCATAAAAATAAACTTTAATGTTCGAGATCTCGTAATTTTCAACGACAATAGTAGATTGTACAACAAGTGCATAAAACGCACCATTTTACTCGAGACGTTTATCCATCCGAGCGAGCTTGCGAGCGAGGATAGATATAAAGTCGAGTGTAAAATGGGTTTTATGGACGAGTTGTACACTCTACTTTTCACTTCGATTGCGAGGAAATGAAACAGCAACACGTAAATATGAAGTTTTATTGTGTACTTTGGCTGTTGGTATCTTTGCCTTGGTCTTAGAATACGAACGAAACGAAATAAAATAAAGAGGTTGTTGTATGAAGTTAAAGATGTTCGTGTGGCTGTTGCAGCGATTGCCTTGGTCTTCGACGAAGATTTTACTTTATGCTCTAGAGCATAAAAAGCGACTTTATGTCGCCTACGCACGACATAAAGACGAACTTTTAGAGCATGAGAAGTGAAAACTATGTTTTTTTTTTAAATAAAAAGTTTAGCTTTTTTTATTGTTCTAACACAATAACCGGATAGAGTTGTAATAAATTATCCAGTATTCCAAAAATCTATTAATATGTACTAAAAAGTGATATTACACACTTCCGAACACGCACTTCCATCTCGCTCACGCTTATGCTCAGTGAGAGGGAGAGAAGATCGTGAACCGGCCTCGCCTTAACTAGGGGATCAGAAGTTTTTGGGTCTGGGTAATGACCAAAATTTATGAGTCCGAAACTTATAATCCTGGAGAATAAGATGCACTGCCTCTGCTTGTAATGTCACTGATTTATCCAACCGAATCTTTTCATGATAGCCAAAAGTAGTAACACCAGGTCCCGTAGCATGGATGGCCTTATCACGCGATAAGTGACAGGATAGAGCATCGGTCCCTGGCTGACACCGTTCGATAGAACGAGACGACGCGCTTATCCTATCACTTATCGCGTGATAACGCCATCCATGCTACGGGGCCAGGAGCGCATATATCTAGAGAGACAAAATAGATCATTCACTCATGAGTACACACACTGCCTCGTGAGGTACTTAATGATCACTGGTTACTATCCAACCGCACCGCTCCATGACAGTCAAGTACCTCTGTACTGTTGTGTACCAGGAGCGCATATTTCTGAAGAGACCGTTCACTCACGAGTACGGTGTTCCCATCAGTTTCGACGGTGGCCCAGTCACCCATGGGCGGCGGCAGCTGCTGCCTGTGTCGCACGGTGTACCGGCCCGGCCCCTTCCATGAAACGCGCACTGTTGTCGCGTTGAAGTACTTGTAGTTGATGGCGGTCGCTGGAAACAATTGTTTCAATTGAGAGTTATGACGCTGACAGGACCCAAATCGGCTTTACGTATTTTCAGTATTTTCACAAAAACAATTTAATTTGGTAAAACGAAAAAATTGTTATTTGTTGGGGAAAGTTGAATTTTACCTGCGAGTGTTCATTTGAAACACGAGCTAGCGAAAGGAATCCATGATTGACCACGAGCGAAGCGAGTGGTTCAAAAATAGAATACTGAGCGTAGCGAGTGTTTCAACACACGAGACGTAAAATACCTTTTCACCCGTGTATAACACAAAAGTTTTCACCTCACTACAGCGAGGAAAATAAGAAAAAAGTCAAAAAAAAAGGTAGGTAAAAAAAAATATGTCACATAAAGTATGTCAGGAAAATAAACATTTAACGTTCTACGTCTACTTTCTTCACATGTGGATAAAAAGCGATTTTCTCAATAGCGAAAAGACAAAAATCACGAACATAGGTCTAAAATACACTTTAAAATATCCTAACAAATTATGCACAACAGCTACACATATTAAAAAGCGAGTGGTTCAAAAATAGAATCCTGAGCGTAGCGAGTGTTTCAACACAGAAGACGTAAAATACCTTTTCACCCGTGTATAACACAAAAGTTTTCACCTCACTACAGCGAGGAAAATAAAAAAAATTGTAAAAAAAAAGTCAAAAAAAAAGGTAGGTAAAAGGTTAAAAAAAATAATGTCACATAAAATATGTCAGGAAAATGAACATTTAACGTTATACGTCTACTTTCTTCACATGTGGATAAAAAGCGATTTTCTCAATAGATATCAAACATACAAAAAGGGCTTTCCGAGCTAGTGAGGTGAAAATATGTTTTATTGTAATTGTTAAAATAGTTATAGGTACATATATATAGTTAAGTTAATTGTATCGTAATGGACCCGGAGATTCTGTATACCTTTCGGAAAATGTGTGCCCCATATTTCTCTAATGTGTCAATGTTGGTATATAGCACTTATTACACTATCTACGCGATTTCTCTAAATCAGGGTGGTGTATTGAGAGAAAAGGGCCCTAATTATCTGCAAAGGGCACCGGGTCCTTAGATATCCAGCCCTACAGTGTGTAATAAGTGCCTATGTCACTTAATTATAAAATTGAACATGTCATTCTATAACTGTGACGTGTCATAGAGCCCCTGAAATCTACTTGCCTTTTGACCTTTAAAGCCCTCCTCTCATGGGTACATTCGACACTGGTTTTAACACGTTCGCTGCGTCGTAGGGTAAGCAGCCCGATCAATGTATGGTTAATTACAGTTAAATATTTTCCCGCTGCGATGGTGACCATCTACAACATCTATAAGTAGTAAAGTAGAAGTAAAACGCTGGTTTGCTGGCTTACCTTCCTCAGGCAGCGTGAAGACGTGATCAGCCAGCACCGCCTCTGCAGGCTCCAGGTCCTGGATGCGAGTCTCCACCCGCACCTCGTACTCGCTTCCTGGCAGGAGGTTCTCTATCGTCGCTGCATGCACATCACTGGAACATTCAATCCATACCGAAACTTTTATAATACCGGTATTATAAAGGTTATCTAGAAAAGTAAGCAAGCTGGAACTCTACAGAGGAAGCATTGGCTACTAAACATTTAAAGACATTTAAAGGCAGTGCCTTTGCCGGCGGTTTGGCAACAACGCCAGGCCAAAGTAGATATATCGGTACCTGAATACCGGTATTTTTCGGTTATGCAGTCCCTGGTCTTGAAATGGCCGGAAGTATTTGGCAGACGGTGTCAAAGGTGGCCAACTTTGACACCGTCCGCCAGTGTTGTCATGAGACGCAGGCGTATTGGGATTGGTCTTATGCACTAATTCGGGAATTCATTCCCGTCATCTATTTTCCCTGACGATTATAATCTAGGTACCTTCGAAGCAAGAGACTACCTAGGTTATTAATATTATATACTGTACCAGTGAGCTTCATCTTATTCGTCACTTTACCGTCACATTTTGTCACACAGCATTCGCTGAACTAGGGTCAATCACTGGACAGCCTTTTTAGGGTTCCGTAGCCAAATGGCAAAAAACAGAACCCTTATAAATTCGTCATGTCTGTATGTCTGTCTGTCCGTCCGTATGTCACAGCCACTTTTTTACGAAACTATAAGAGATATACTGTTGAAACTTGGTAAGTAGATGTATTCAGGGAACCGCATTAAGATTTTCACACAAAAATAGCAAAAAAAAAAAATAATTTATTGGGGTTCCCCATACATCGAACTAAAACTCAAATTTTTTTTTTCATAAAACCAATACGTGTGGGTTCAAAAATGACATTGAGGTTTCTAACATCATTTTTTTCTAAACTAAATAGTAGTTTGTGCGAGAGACACTTCCAAAGTGGTAAAATGTGTCCCCCCCCCCTGTAACTTCTAAAATAAGAGAATGATAAAACTAAAAAAAAAATATGATGTACGAAAATTGGTTTGAACGAGATCTGGTAAGTAGTTTTTTTTAATACGTCATAAATCGTAAGCTGCAATTTAACGGATTACAAGCTTTATATTAACTTGCACTGTTCGTATGTATGTAAATATGTAAGTATGTAAATATGTTAGTATGTAAATATGCAAGTATGTAAGTATGTAAGTAGTCCGTTAAAAGGGTCTAGCAGGCTAAGCTAACAAGAGTGGCCCCCGCAAGGGATTTGGTTGTAATTTGAGGTGCAGTTAGTGGCAGGACCTAAGAACACTGTATGTAGCTTAGCCTGCTAGACCCTTTGCAATCCATTTTTCAGTCACTTCCCGTTATCCAATTGAGCTGAAATTTTGCAAGCATAAATGTATATCGCATGACAATGCAATATTATGATGACTTGGAGCTCATCTGATGCTGGAGCTGGAAGGTGGCCATAGGAACTCCGCAATAAAACGACACAACCCCATCGAGTTTGAGCTCGTTAGAATCGTCTCAATGAGTAGTTGATGATAGTATGCAGAAAACTACAGTCGGCAGTAAAAGCTTGTACCAAAAATGACATTTTTGACAGAAACTTATCAGGCTTATTTAGGCCTATCGATTTGGTAACCCTATCAATTTGGTAACCATATGGTGGGGTAACCTTACTGATAGGGTAACCCTGTTGTTATGGTAAGCATATCGGATGTGGTAACCACAAGTTAACCCAATTATTGAGATAGCGTATTGTTTAAGGTTATCTTATGGATACTCATCATAAGGTTACCATAATGGATAGGCTTATAAAAACAACTTCTTAAATTTGCCTATGGAAAACCCTGATTAGGGTCCCTTAAACTAGCCAACATACACAGTAAAACCTTCAAAGGGGCTTCGATATGTCTCTAACTAACAAGTACCATCAGGCATCGGGTGTCCCTTTACCAGGAGGGCCGTGCATAATAGGGTATTTTCATCTATCAAAATTAAATTGGTTATCAAAGTTTTTTTTTTATATAGTTTTTACCACAAATACGAACATAACACCATTTTGTTGTATAAATATAAGATTTCTTTTTAATTTGATAATTAAAATCGTAGTTTTATTATCTGTATGTTACGTGACCGAAAACGCCGACCGCCATTTTGTTCTGTGAGTGACGTCAGAACAGCAAATCCAAAATAGTATTTTTCACAATCGTGTTATAATAGAGAGGTTTTTAGTCGAGTACCGTGTTTAGGCCACGAAGCTTGCTGAGTGGCCTAAGTAAGGTACGAGATTAAAAAGCTTGATTATGACACTATTGTGAACAATACTTTTTGTACGAGTTCATTAAAATTAATAATTTAAGTTATTAATACGAGTATATAAGAAAACTAAAAATCGTAACTACTATATCGCACCACGCACCGGCGTCCGTAATGTTGCAGTAGGTACTGTGCTGTGTTTGGCATACTATGATACTAGCCCATCACAAAGAGTAATATTTTTATTTTTTTATTCCCTGGATACAGCAGCAAGTTTAAGTAGATTTTTGCCAGATGACGCGACGCTGCTACGTTCCGAAACGCCATAGATTGGCAATTTTGTATCGGATCGAGTCTCCTTAAACAAGGACACATATTATTGAAATAAAAAGTTCTATTTTCAATTTTTTTTCGGTTGTCTGGAGCGTATCGAAACAGTTATTTCGATTGTTTCGACAGTAGCATAGACTACAACTATGAAAAGAGTGACGTTGCAGTATTCTCTATGAAATCTTAATACACAGATTTTAATCGACGAGTACAAAAACAAGTTTTCATTATTTGACGTTTCTGTTTCTGCACATAGTATATTCTTACTAGTCTGTGGTTTGGTGCATGCAGTTATGACGTCACCATAATGGCGGCTGCCTTTTTGGCGCGAATATATTACGTAAAAATTTCAAACATTATTTATTTGCATAAAGCGATATTATTTTGAGGAAATAAAAATACCAGTCGACTATCGAATCTATACGAACATTTCAAAATATATTTAAAAAATTGTAGATTAGATTAGATTCATTTATTTCATAGTGCATTCATTCATATTGCAAATTAAATTAGTATGTCAATTTACATGAAGTTATTATTATGATCGTCAAAAACCAAATAGATACATATGTTAAAAAAAATGAATAATCAAGAACAGATACATTTAAAATTGAATAGCAATACTCGTATACTCATGTCAGAAATATTATCTCCGTCAGTGGATCGTCAAATAGGTACTAATATCACAAAGTTTTAATTACTAAATTCCAGGTTTGTGGTCCATAAATTCGCTTACAGAGTAGAATGGCTTATTCAACAAAATGTTTCTCAATCGGCGTTTGAATGTTTGGTCACATAGATCATTTCGTATTTCGGCAGGAAGACGTTCATAAAACGTGGGGCCTATGACGCGTGGGTTTTTTCTGCTAGGGCCATTCGACAGGGAACTGTTAGTAGCCGTCCCGTTGAGCGAATGTGTATGCCCGTAACATTTACCCGACTGAACTGCGAAAGATTACTTCTAACAAACATTATCACTTCGTTATAGAGGAAACATAGTGGGAATGGGCTTGTGACCTTAAATTTGTTTACGATGCCATTCGAACCAGTTTTTGTAGATGAACAAATATTTGTATGGAAGCAACTACATTTAAAGGACATTAATAGCCAAAAAATCGAGTTAAAGACGGACCTGGCTGACAGCAGCCGAAACGCTTCATACTGATTGGCGTTAAAGTATGATGTCACACCGTGCAATTTGTACTAACCGTTGGATGGAAAATGAAGTAAATTTGTTTCAGTCGCGAAATACTGCGTTTAGGTCCATCGATGGTGTACAAATTTGTTTCTATAAAAGCGTAGGGATTATATTGGTACATTTAAATTTACTCTTGGACAATAAATAAAAAAACTTTTTTTCTAAACTTTCAAGGTTCCTCTGACTCACCTCTTCTGACAAATGTCCTCGCTAGTGGCGGGGTCGTCTACCTTCACCGCGCACACCAGGAACTTGTACTTCCTCGGAGACAGGTCTATACACGAGTGTAGACAAGCGTATTGCCCCCACCATGGTATCTCTGACTCACCTCTTCTGACAAATGTCCTCGCTAGTGGCGGGGTCGTCTACCTTCACCGCGCACACCAGGAACTTGTACTTCCTCGGAGACAGGTCTATACACGAGTGTAGACAAGCGTATTGCCCCCACCATGGTATCTCTGACTCACCTCTTCTGACAAATGTCCTCGCTAGTGGCGGGGTCGTCTACCTTCACCGCGCACACCAGGAACTTGTACTTCCTCGGACACAGGTCTATACACGAGTGTAGACAAGCGTATTGCCCCCACCATGGTATCTCTGACTCACCTCTTCTGACAAATGTCCTCGCTAGTGGCGGGGTCGTCTACCTTCACCGCGCACACCAGGAACTTGTACTTCCTCGGAGACAGGTCTATACACGAGTGTAGACAAGCGTATTGCCCCCACCATGGTATCTCTGACTCACCTCTTCTGACAAATGTCCTCGCTAGTGGCGGGGTCGTCTACCTTCACCGCGCACACCAGGAACTTGTACTTCCTCGGAGACAGGTCTATACACGAGTGTAGACAAGCGTATTGCCCCCACCATGGTATCTCTGACTCACCTCTTCTGACAAATGTCCTCGCTAGTGGCGGGGTCGTCTACCTTCACCGCGCACACCAGGAACTTGTACTTCCTCGGAGACAGGTCTATACACGAGTGTAGACAAGCGTATTGCCCCCACCATGGTATCTCTGACTCACCTCTTCTGACAAATGTCCTCGCTAGTGGCGGGGTCGTCTACCTTCACCGCGCACACCAGGAACTTGTACTTCCTCGGAGACAGGTCTATACACGAGTGTAGACAAGCATATTGCCCCCACCATGGTATCTCTGACTCACCTCTTCTGACAAATGTCCTCGCTAGTGGCGGGGTCGTCTACCTTCACCGCGCACACCAGGAACTTGTACTTCCTCGGAGACAGGTCTATACACGAGTGTAGACAAGCGTATTGCCCCCACCATGGTATCTCTGACTCACCTCTTCTGACAAATGTCCTCGCTAGTGGCGGGGTCGTCTACCTTCACCGCGCACACCAGGAACTTGTACTTCCTCGGAGACAGGTCTATACACGAGTGTAGACAAGCGTATTGCCCCCACCATGGTATCTCTGACTCACCTCTTCTGACAAATGTCCTCGCTAGTGGCGGGGTCGTCTACCTTCACCGCGCACACCAGGAACTTGTACTTCCTCGGAGACAGGTCTATACACGAGTGTAGACAAGCGTATTGCCCCCACCATGGTATCTCTGACTCACCTCTTCTGACAAATGTCCTCGCTAGTGGCGGGGTCGTCTACCTTCACCGCGCACACCAGGAACTTGTACTTCCTCGGAGACAGGTCTATACACGAGTGTAGACAAGCGTATTGCCCCCACCATGGTATCTCTGACTCACCTCTTCTGACAAATGTCCTCGCTAGTGGCGGGGTCGTCTACCTTCACCGCGCACACCAGGAACTTGTACTTCCTCGGAGACAGGTCTATACACGAGTGTAGACAAGCGTATTGCCCCCACCATGGTATCTCTGACTCACCTCTTCTGACAAATGTCCTCGCTAGTGGCGGGGTCGTCTACCTTCACCGCGCACACCAGGAACTTGTACTTCCTCGGAGACAGGTCTATACACGAGTGTAGACAAGCGTATTGCCCCCACCATGGTATCTCTGACTCACCTCTTCTGACAAATGTCCTCGCTAGTGGCGGGGTCGTCTACCTTCACCGCGCACACCAGGAACTTGTACTTCCTCGGAGACAGGTCTATACACGAGTGTAGACAAGCGTATTGCCCCCACCATGGTATCTCTGACTCACCTCTTCTGACAAATGTCCTCGCTAGTGGCGGGGTCGTCTACCTTCACCGCGCACACCAGGAACTTGTACTTCCTCGGAGACAGGTCGTCCGTCTCCCAGCGCACGCTGAAGCCGCGGAGACCGACCTCCGTCACCTGGACTTTGCGAGGAGTCGCTCGCAACAAGCTGTAACAAGGGAAACTGTTAGGACGCCGTAGGTTCAGCGAAGTTAAGCGAACAGACTTTTTAAAAGAATATAATGCGTCCGTTTATAATAATATGGTTTCAAAAAATACGAATAGTAATTTTGAGGCTATTCTGCAGTAAGATCAGTGATTTGAAACATGACTAAGCAATTTTCGCTCGATAGAAAAAAATCACGAACATAGGTCTAAAATACACTTTAAAAAATCCTAACTAATTATGCACAACAGCTACACATATTAAAATTGTTTCTAAAAATCGGCAATATCATGTTTGAGCTATTACTTGCATATTTATTAAAACGCCCAAAAATAAAAATAAAAAAATATAAAATCCGTGCTTCCGAACACGCACTTCCATCTCGCTCACGCGTATGCTCAGTGGGAGGGAGCGAAGACCACGAGCCTACGTCGCTTTAAGGTCGGTGAGTTCGGTAGCGTGGGCGGACTGATGAGTGAGGACCTGGTAAAGGTCGTGGGAGTCCGCTGGATGCGGGTGGCGCAGGACCGATCATTATGGCTCTCTTTAGGGGAGGCATATTGTCCAGCAGTAGATATGTCTTTCGGCTGATATAATGGTGATGATGATGAAGAATAACGAGCTTTAGATTTTGATTGTAGAATAGAATATAATATAGTAGAATAGAAAACGTTTATTTCTTCGAATATGGTACATTCGTTGGTAGGTTTTACACGTTGCTTGTCATGTCACACGGAGTTTTATTTACACCGCCGACATCGGTGTAGAAATATTATTTACAAGTAAAAAGGCCATAAACATTCTAAAAACATTAACAAGAATAAGTTGGTGATTAGGTATTCATATATAATTAATAACCATTAATTAAAACACACAATTAGAGGAATCAATGATTAAAGCAATAATATAAACAAGATTAATCTATCGATGAAAAAAATATAATGTCAAGCAGCCAGTTTTACCCCAATAAAAAAAGTTCTCTGTCAAAGTGAATCTTATGAAATTTTGAAGCACGACTTATTTGCTTTCGCTAAAAAGTGACGTTTAATTTAAAAGTGAAGTAAGTAATTAACAGTTGGTGATAAGAGCCTTTGGAGAAGTCTGTATCTCTTGTATAAGTTTTATCGATACATATACGTTTTCGAACACGTTTGCGTTTAGTTTCAATTTGTATGTCAACGCGTAGTTCCTAATAGTTACCACCAGGGGCGCTGTTCGCGTTGCCATACAAACTGAAACTAAACGCAAACGCTTTCGAAAACGTATATTTATTGATAATACTAGAGCTACTGGTCAATAATAATAGGACATGATGTCAGCATTGACGGAACGACTGACGATGATGAATAAAAGTTGGTACAATAATGTCCCCGCTTGGTGATCATAACCTCACCCAGTGCTAAGGTCCAGGGATCGCCACGGCACGGCGGTGAGGTTCTGCGGCTGCCAGGGCCGGCTGCGGCTGCCCAGCACTCGGACTTGGAGGTCGCCGTCTTTGGGTACTGGGGGTCAACATATTACACTCAACATTAACAACATTTGGCCCGACGGTATAATTATTTGAAAAAAAAAACAGATCCTAAGTTAATAAGTTTCTGTCAAAAATTTCCTTTTTGGTACAAGCTTTTACTGCTGACTGTACTTTTCTGCATACCATCATCAAGTACTCATTGAGACGATTCTAACGAGCCCAAACTCGATGGGGTTGTGTCGTTTTATTGCGGAGTTCCTATGGCCACCTTCCAGCTCCAGCATCAGATCAGCCTCCAAGTCATCATAATATTGCATTGTCATGCGATATACATATGCTTGCAAAATTTCAGCTCAATTGGATAACGGAAAGTGACTGAATGCAAATTTTGACGGACAACTTACATACTTACATATTTACATACATACGAACAGTGCAAGTTAATATAAAGCTTGTAAAAAGATATTCTAAGGTGAAACCATAAAGCATGTGATACACGGCTTACAACCACAGTTTCCACCACGTGACCTTGGTAGAAAAACAGCCGTTGTAAGCCATGTAACCAGTGGTTGCAAGCCACATTTCGCATGACCTGGTTAGGCAGGCGCGCTCGTCAAACCATTTGGTAGAAACGGTGGTTTACAGCCATGTAGCCGCTGGTTTTAAACACGCGAACGACAGTCGCACGCCGCACGCACCGAGTGTAGACGTGTCGGGCAGATTTAGGTTCAAAATCGCGCCGGCGAACGAACGAGAGGTGGTTACCGAACTAATTGAACTGTACGAGTATAGAGACCTTCCGTGTCTGTGGGACTTTACTAAATTTCGACAAGGAAGGTGCCATGGCGTCTCAGTCGGTGTTCCGCGCACGTTTGCCCCGCGTTTTAAACACACTGAAGTTTAGGGCCGTTGTACACCGTGTAGACAGCAGAGCTTCTACTTCGCTTCTACCAAGGTTACGTGGTGGAAACTGTGGTTGTAAGCCGTGTAGCACATGCTTAACTGTTCCGCCGTGTGAAGAGGTCTCGCGTTTTAAATACACCGTCACAGAAAAGACGTTGGGCGCTCAGTCTAAACTTAGTTTTGAAACACGCGAACGTTGCAAAACGCCACGTGTGTTCTGCGCCATAATCGGAATGAAAAAGACCGCAATAACCGATGATCACTGTTGTAATCAGGCGTTGGGTTGCGACATTCCATGGTATATTTCTTAGTCATTATATTGTAACGGGTATCTACCTAATAGGATTCTAAAAGGGTAACAGATGGTCACTTACGGTCGAGCGTGTAGTTGGTGACCGGGCCGTCCAAGGTCACGTTGGTGACCACGGACTGCTCGGCCATCCTGCTCTGCACGACCCACTCCACCACCCCGGGGGCCTGCCGCGTGAAGTTCTGTCACGACACCAGCACTGTCACTTACGGTCGAGCGTGTAGTTGGTGACCGGGCCGTCCAAGGTCACGTTGGTGACCGCGGACTGCTCGGCCATCCTGCTCTGCACGACCCACTCCACCACCCCGGGGGCCTGCCGCGTGAAGTTCTGTCACGACACCAGCACTGTCACTTACGGTCGAGCGTGTAGTTGGTGACCGGGCCGTCCAAGGTCACGTTGGTGACCGCGGACTGCTCGGCCATCCTGCTCTGCACGACCCACTCCACCACCCCGGGGGCCTGCCGCGTGAAGTTCTGTCACGACACCAGCACTGTCACTTACGGTCGAGCGTGTAGTTGGTGACCGGGCCGTCCAAGGTCACGTTGGTGACCGCGGACTGCTCGGCCATCCTGCTCTGCACGACCCACTCCACCACCCCGGGGGCCTGCCGCGTGAAGTTCTGTCACGACACCAGCACTGTCACTTACGGTCGAGCGTGTAGTTGGTGACCGGGCCGTCCAAGGTCACGTTGGTGACCGCGGACTGCTCGGCCATCCTGCTCTGCACGACCCACTCACCACCCCGGGGGCCTGCCGCGTGAAGTTCTGTCACGACACCAGCACTGTCACTTACGGTCGAGCGTGTAGTTGGTGACCGGGCCGTCCAAGGTCACGTTGGTGACCGCGGACTGCTCGGCCATCCTGCTCTGCACGACCCACTCACCACCCCGGGGGCCTGCCGCGTGAAGTTCTGTCACGACACCAGCACTGTCACTTACGGTCGAGCGTGTAGTTGGTGACCGGGCCGTCCAAGGTCACGTTGGTGACCGCGTACTGCTCGGCCATCCTGCTCTGCACGACCCACTCACCACCCCGGGGGCCTGCCGCGTGAAGTTCTGTCACGACACCAGCACTGTCACTTACGGTCGAGCGTGTAGTTGGTGACCGGGCCGTCCAAGGTCACGTTGGTGACCGCGGACTGCTCGGCCATCCTGCTCTGCACGACCCACTCCACCACCCCGGGGGCCTGCCGCGTGAAGTTCTGTCACGACACCAGCACTGTCACTTACGGTCGAGCGTGTAGTTGGTGACCGGGCCGTCCAAGGTCACGTTGGTGACCGCGGACTGCTCGGCCATCCTGCTCTGCACGACCCACTCCACCACCCCGGGGGCCTGCCGCGTGAAGTTCTGTCACGACACCAGCACTGTCACTTACGGTCGAGCGTGTAGTTGGTGACCGGGCCGTCCAAGGTCACGTTGGTGACCGCGGACTGCTCGGCCATCCTGCTCTGCACGACCCACTCACCACCCCGGGGGCCTGCCGCGTGAAGTTCTGTCACGACACCAGCACTGTCACTTACGGTCGAGCGTGTAGTTGGTGACCGGGCCGTCCAAGGTCACGTTGGTGACCGCGGACTGCTCGGCCATCCTGCTTTGCACGACCCACTCACCACCCCGGGGGCCTGCCGCGTGAAGTTCTGTCACGACACCAGCACTGTCACTTACGGTCGAGCGTGTAGTTGGTGACCGGGCCGTCCAAGGTCACGTTGGTGACCGCGGACTGATCGGCCATCCTGCTCTGCACGACCCACTCACCACCCCGGGGGCCTGCCGCGTGAAGTTCTGTCACGACACCAGCACTGTCACTTACGGTCGAGCGTGTAGTTGGTGACCGGGCCGTCCAAGGTCACGTTGGTGACCGCGGACTGCTCGGCCATCCTGCTTTGCACGACCCACTCCACCACCCCGGGGGCCTGCCGCGTGAAGTTCTGTCACGACACCAGCACTGTCACTTACGGTCGAGCGTGTAGTTGGTGACCGGGCCGTCCAAGGTCACGTTGGTGACCGCGGACTGCTCGGCCATCCTGCTTTGCACGACCCACTCCACCACCCCGGGGGCCTGCCGCGTGAAGTTCTGTCACGACACCAGCACTGTCACTTACGGTCGAGCGTGTAGTTGGTGACCGGGCCGTCCAAGGTCACGTTGGTGACCGCGGACTGCTCGGCCATCCTGCTTTGCACGACCCACTCCACCACCCCGGGGGCCTGCCGCGTGAAGTTCTGTCACGACACCAGCACTGTCACTTACGGTCGAGCGTGTAGTTGGTGACCGGGCCGTCCAAGGTCACGTTGGTGACCGCGGACTGCTCGGCCATCCTGCTTTGCACGACCCACTCCACCACCCCGGGGGCCTGCCGCGTGAAGTTCTGTCACGACACCAGCACTGTCACTTACGGTCGAGCGTGTAGTTGGTGACCGGGCCGTCCAAGGTCACGTTGGTGACCGCGGACTGCTCGGCCATCCTGCTTTGCACGACCCACTCCACCACCCCGGGGGCCTGTCGCGTGAAGTTCTGTCACGACACCAGCACTGTCACTTACGGTCGAGCGTGTAGTTGGTGACCGGGCCGTCCAAGGTCACGTTGGTGACCGCGGACTGCTCGGCCATCCTGCTTTGCACGACCCACTCCACCACCCCGGGGGCCTGCCGCGCGAACTTCTGCCAGGAGACCAGCACTGTCGTGTTCAGTTTCGACAGGATTATGGGAACTGGAAGGGAAAAATAGTACATTGTGATACAAGTGAGCTATGTTGATCATTACATCAGAGGCGGAATTGTCACGCAAACCGCAGGTGAGCGTGATAATAGAGCCGAGGATGTAATTATCAAAGCTCACGCGTGTCATACGACGTTTTTCAACACATTTGCGAGGAAAAAATCCTTTTCATAAAATGAAAATGTTACAGGCTCCTAAGTTGTTTCCTTTTTGTTGTTTTTACTCACATACATTTGTACATCTCCAAGAATGTACAGTGGCGTCAATTCTATTTATCACTTTTCTATTCACCACGAGTCAAAAAATTTAATAATAACCAAACACGCATCATCAATGTTTACAAATATTTGTGAAATTACTTATAATGGCGCGCAACTGTTTTTTTTTGCGTGAAGTTCGCGCAGTGCGCCCGCAGCGAGGCTTAGATGAAATCTCTAAACAGCCAATACAAAATAAATTAAACATTTTCTTATTCAATATAAATTCATGTAAAATGTTATTAAAAGTAAATAGTTTTACTAAATGAAACGTTTCTATATCATATCCAAGAAGAAATAATCAATGAATTCACAAGAAGGATTTAATTTGTTTAGTCGAGTAAGAATCCATTTGCCGAAAATTAAAAACAAACCTGTATAACCCGGTCAATTTAAGAATGCGCCGAGTCCATACATACACCTGGCTGCAAGGTGCCAATGTGTCTTAATCGGGATATAAACATAACTACACGAGTGTCGTAATGTTATAAAACACGTGTGTTTAATACCCAGGATTATGAGCCTAAAAGCGGCACAATAAGAGGCACGTTACGAGCAAATGTGTTGAAAAAACTCTTATGGGGACACTTTCACTTTGGAAAAATATTAAGCATAGGTACTTTTAAGACAGTTTTATGGTTCCATCAATGAGTAATTTATCTCTAACCTCCTTGTCCTTGGCACACAACGAAATCCGAGATGTCAGTGGCCGCGGCTTTAGCTGATTGTATGTAGGCACGAACCTGAAAATAGGAACATATAAAATGAGTTTTTTTATTTTCAGTCAGTCTTTATACCATGGCCATAAGATTCAATTTCGCCTGGCCTGTGGTCACCTTGGGTTTTCAAGAAACGTATGTACTTACGAAATATCGTTTGATATTTAACAGAAGCTTTTCGGTGAAGGAAAACAATGTGCGGAAACTGGTTGAATCCAAACACGGTTACATTTTTCACTCTGGGTTCGAAAAAAGTAGTGCCAACACCAAATCTTGGGTTTAGGTGCCGAAACAGACCCCATTCTCCTTTAGGATACAACCCGAAAAAACGCTAAGAGGTGGATGAAGCCTTATCTAGATGAGGGCCCATTCGGTTGCACTTCGACCTAGTGGGATCTTTTGTGCATTTGTCCTCTCCTTTATGCCTGCTCCCAAGCTCGCTCCATCATTTCCACAAAACGGATGATGCAGTTCACCGGGAGCTCCTTGAATTCCTTTGGTTGCGGATAGCCGTTACCAAAGTAATCCATTCTTTGTCTGGCAAGGGCATGAAATTCATACAATAGGTGTTCCATGATGAAGCCTTACTTGAAAACGGTACGGAGCCAGCGGAATGGGGACGGTGATCACAGTGTGTGTGTCCCGCACAGGCTGCCCCAGCGGTGTGTCCGGAACACCCGGCTCTGGAAATACATGCTAACGTGAATACGAGTAGGTACTTTGCATTTCTCCTTGCTTTTAGACATTAAAATCCGTCTTGCGGCGCGGGCGCCACGTGCCCCGTCACCGTCATACTGACCTTGGGCCGTGGTGTGCACAGTATAACCCAGCACTTCGGTGGGCACAGGCGCCCAACGCACGGAAACCTCCTTGGCGCCCACGGGCGCGCAAGAGATGTCTTGCGGCGCGGGCGCCACGTGCCCCGTCACCGTCATACTGACCTTGGGCCGTGGTGTGCACAGTATAAGCCAGCACTTCGGTGGGCACAGGCGCCCAACGCACGGAAACCTCCTTGGCGCCCACGGGCGCGCAAGAGATGTCTTGCGGCGCGGGCGCCACGGGCCCCGTCACCGTCATACTGACCTTGGGCCGTGGTGTGCACAGTATAAGCCAGCACTTCGGTGGGCACAGGCGCTCAACGCACGGAAACCTCCTTGGCGCCCACGGGCACGCAAGAGATGTCTTGCGGCGCGGGCGCCACGGGCCCCGTCACCGTCATACTGACCTTGGGCCGTGGTGTGCACAGTATAAGCCAGCACTTCGGTGGGCACAGGCGCCCAACGCACGGAAACCTCCTTGGCGCCCACGGGCGCGCAAGAGATGTCTTGCGGCGCGGGCGCCACGGGCCCCGTCACCGTCATACTGACCTTGGGCCGTGGTGTGCACAGTATAAGCCAGAACTTCGGTGGGCACAGGCGCCCAACGCACGGAAACCTCCTTGGCGCCCACGGGCGCGCAAGAGATGTCTTGCGGCGCGGGCGCCACGGGCCCCGTCACCGTCATACTGACCTTGGGCCGTGGTGAGCACAGTATAAGCCAGCACTTCGGTGGGCACAGGCGCCCAACGCACGGAAACCTCCTTGGCGCCCACGGGCGCGCAAGAGATGTCTTGCGGCGCGGGCGCCACGGGCCCCGTCACCGTCATACTGACCTTGGGCCGTGGTGTGCACAGTATAAGCCAGCACTTCGGTGGGCACAGGCGCCCAACGCACGGAAACCTCCTTGGCGCCCACGGGCGCGCAAGAGATGTCTTGCGGCGCGGGCGCCACGGGCCCCGTCACCGTCATACTGACCTTGGGCCGTGGTGTGCACAGTATAACCCAGCACTTCGGTGGGCACAGGCGCCCAACGCACGGAAACCTCCTTGGCGCCCACGGGCGCGCAAGAGATGTCTTGCGGCGCGGGCGCCACGGGCCCCGTCACCGTCATACTGACCTTGGGCCGTGGTGTGCACAGTATAAGCCAGCACTTCGGTGGGCACAGGCGCCCAACGCACGGAAACCTCCTTGGCGCCCACGGGCGCGCAAGAGATGTCTTGCGGCGCGGGCGCCACGGGCCCCGTCACCGTCATACTGACCTTGGGCCGTGGTGTGCACAGTATAAGCCAGCACTTCGGTGGGCACAGGCGCCCAACGCACGGAAACCTCCTTGGCGCCCACGAGCGCGCAAGAGATGTCTTGCGGCGCGGGCGCCATGGGCCCCGTCACCGTCATACTGACCTTGGGCCGTGGTGTGCACAGTATAAGCCAGCACTTCGGTGGGCACAGGCGCCCAACGCACGGAAACCTCCTTGGCGCCCACGGGCGCGCAAGAGATGTCTTGCGGCGCGGGCGCCATGGGCCCCGTCACCGTCATACTGACCTTGGGCCGTGGTGTGCACAGTATAAGCCAGCACTTCGGTGGGCACAGGCGCCCAACGCACGGAAACCTCCTTGGCGCCCACGGGCGCGCAAGAGATGTCTTGCGGCGCGGGCGCCACGGGCCCCGTCACCGTCATACTGACCTTGGGCCGTGGTGTGCACAGTATAAGCCAGCACTTCGGTGGGCACAGGCGCCCAACGCACGGAAACCTCCTTGGCGCCCACGGGCGCGCAAGAGATGTCTTGCGGCGCGGGCGCCACGGGCCCCGTCACCGTCATACTGACCTTGGGCCGTGGTGTGCACAGTATAAGCCAGCACTTCGGTGGGCACAGGCGCCCAACGCACGGAAACCTCCTTGGCGCCCACGGGCGCGCAAGAGATGTCTTGCGGCGCGGGCGCCACGGGCCCCGTCACCGTCATACTGACCTTGGGCCGTGGTGTGCACAGTATAAGCCAGCACTTCGGTGGGCACAGGCGCCCAACGCACGGAAACCTCCTTGGCGCCCACGGGCGCGCAAGAGATGTCTTGCGGCGCGGGCGCCACGGGCCCCGTCACCGTCATACTGACCTTGGGCCGTGGTGTGCACAGTATAAGCCAGCACTTCGGTGGGCACAGGCGCCCAACGCACGGAAACCTCCTTGGCGCCCACGGGCGCGCAAGAGATGTCTTGCGGCGCGGGCGCCACGGGCCCCGTCACCGTCATACTGACCTTGGGCCGTGGTGTGCACAGTATAACCCAGCACTTCGGTGGGCACAGGCGCCCAACGCACGGAAACCTCCTTGGCGCCCACGGGCGCGCAAGAGATGTCTTGCGGCGCGGGCGCCACGGGCCCCGTCACCGTCATACTGACCTTGGGCCGTGGTGTGCACAGTATAAGCCAGCACTTCGGTGGGCACAGGCGCCCAACGCACGGAAACCTCCTTGGCGCCCACGGGCGCGCAAGAGATGTCTTGCGGCGCGGGCGCCACGGGCCCCGTCACCGACAGCACCGCCCACGCTGACGCGACCGACACGTTGTTGCTGGCGAAGCACTGGTACACCCCTGATGGATAGATGAACTTTAAACACAACAACAGACAATAGTTATGTGTTTATTATGTGTCTTATGTTGTGTTGCGTTCCGTGGGTCACAAACCATGTATTTACTTATTAGTACGTTCATCTATATGTGACCCTTTCAAATTTGTAAGAAAGAGACTAAATGTGTGGTAACCAACGTAGGCTTGTTATTACCCGACTGCTGAAGGAGATGAGGGTTATTTTATAAGGGAATTAATGATTACCTGCGTCTTTAGATGTGATGCTGTTGATGACCAGCTCGATGCGATCCTCTTTGGAAAACGCCTTCAACAGCCCAATCTGAAATAACATTAGAAACATTATCAAACGTACATTTTGACGAAATGAACAATGTGATAGGGCAGCGATCTTCAGGGGGGCTGTTGTTGGAATCCTTCGACAGAATAGCCAAGTTAGTACTCGTTCTTGCGGTCGATAGGGGCGCTCCGTCCTTGTACCAAGTGACGTTAGACTTTGGCCGAACCGTAGCTGTACAGTTGAACAGTTAAGTACACGTCCCTAATCACCGATATCAAGAGAACAGTCTACTCACTGTCCTCCCGATCGCCAGGAGCGCTCCGTCCTTGTACCAAGTGACGTGCTTTGGCCAACCCGTAGCGGTACAGTTGAACAGTTAATTACACGTCCCTAATCACCGACATCAAGAGAACAGTCTACTCACCGTCCCCCCAATCGCCAGGGGCGCTCCGTCTTTGTACCAAGTGACGTTAGGCTTTGGCCGACCCGTAGCGGTACAGTTGAACAGTTAATTACACGTCCCTAATCACCGACATCAAGAGAACAGTCTACTCACCTTCCCTTGATCGCCAGGGGCGCTCCGTATTTGTACCAAGTGACGTTAGGCTTTGGCCGACCCGTAGCGGTACAGTTGAACAGTTAATTACACGTCCCTAATCACCGACATCAAGAGAACAGTCTACTCACCGTCCCCCCGATCGCCAGGGGCGCTCCGTCTTTGTACCAAGTGACGTTAGGCTTTGGCCGACCCGTAGCGGTACAGTTGAACAGTTAATTACACGTCCCTAATCACCGACATCAAGAGAACAGTCTACTCACCTTCCCTTGATCGCCAAGGGCGCTCCGTATTTGTACCAAGTGACGTTAGGCTTTGGCCGACCCGTAGCGGTACAGTTGAACAGTTAATTACACGTCCCTAATCACCGACATCAAGAGAACAGTCTACTCACCGTCCCCCCGATCGCCAGGGGCGCTCCGTCCTTGTACCAAGTGACGTTAGGCTTTGGCCGACCCGTAGCGGTACAGTTGAACAGTTAAGTATACGTCCCTAATCACCGACATCAAGAGAACAGTCTACTCACCGTCCCCCCGATCGCCAGGGGCGCTCCGTCTTTGTACCAAGTGACGTTAGGCTTTGGCCGACCCGTAGCGGTACAGTTGAACAGTTAAGTATACGTCCCTAATCACCGACATCAAGAGAACAGTCTATTCACCGTCCCCCCGATCGCCAGGGGCGCTCCGTCTTTGTACCAAGTGACGTTAGGCTTTGGCCGACCCGTAGCGGTACAGTTGAACAGTTAATTACACGTCCCTAATCACCGACATCAAGAGAACAGTCTACTCACCTTCCCTTGATCGCCAGGGGCGCTCCGTATTTGTACCAAGTGACGTTAGGCTTTGGCCGACCCGTAGCGGTACAGTTGAACAGTTAATTACACGTCCCTAATCACCGACATCAAGAGAACAGTCTACTCACCGTCCCCCCGATCGCCAGGGGCGCTCCGTCTTTGTACCAAGTGACGTTAGGCTTTGGCCGACCCGTAGCGGTACAGTTGAACCGGATGGTGCCGGCTCTCATCACCTCCTTAGATACAGGCGGCAGCGTGATGTTCACAGGTCGGGTCACTGTCACGTTGTATATCTGGGGGACAAGTAGTCGATGTTAATTAAGAATACTAACTTTATCATAAGCGATAACGTACCATTTGGTAAAAATAATAATAGGCTTGTTGCGTGGTGTTAAAATTGATAACGTCGTGTTGCTAAATGGATAGTAAACCATCAAATGATTGTAATAAAGTATAAATTACTAAATATAATTCAAATCATAAAAAGATATGAACCTTGAAAGTTTAGAAAAAAAAGTTTTTTTACTTATTGTCCAAGAGTAAATTTAAAGGTACCAATAGAATCCTTACGCTTTTATAGAAACAAATTTGTATAACAACTATGGACCTAAACGCAGTATTTCGCGACCGAAACAGCGATTTACTTCATTTTCCATGCAACGGTTAGTACAAATTGCACGGTGTGACGTCATACTTTAAAGCCAATCAGTATGAAGCGTTTCGGCTGCTGTCAGCGAGGTCCGTCTTCAACTCGATTTTTTGGGTATTAATGTCCTTTAAATGTAGTTGCTTCCATACAAACATTTGTTCATCTACAAAAACTGGTTCGAATGGCATCGTAAACAAATTTAAGGTCTCAAGCCCATTATGATCCTGGTGGTTATGACCCTGAGCCTTGAGGAACCGTCGGAGAAGAGGAGGATTGTCAATTTTTTTTTTGTTTTAGAAACAAACGGTCTTAAAATATACAAATTAATTCGCTGGAAGCTATACATTAACAATATTAATAGACCTATAGTTTCCTTATTATTATTAAAATTAACATAACTATTTAAATCACTAGGTATAACCGATATCAATTACATACAGTATTACTCGTACAACAACGTAAAATAAATATGTAAAGAAAATACATATATATATATATATATATTAACTTTTACCATTATCTAATGTTTTATATATATTACACACTATATTAACATTATTTTAAAAAGGAATAACTTTGTTTTTTAAATGTTACTAGCGAACTGCCAAATAAATCTGCATTCATACACTTTTTATTGTAAAGCTGGCATGCGCGTTTAATATATGAATTTTGTGCGTGGTTCGTTCTGCTATATGCAATGCTGAACAATGCTTTACTGCGGCAACTACGTTCTGTTCTACGAGGCACACGAAAGTCTATATTGTATAACAATTCAGGGGCATCTATAAAGTTGTTGATTATTTTATACAGGAAAAGTAAATCAGCACACGAGCGTCTGATTGAAAGCCCTTGAAAATTGTATCTTTTAGCTGAGGAAGCATAATCAACGTAATTTCCGCCTACTCGGAATTCAAGTGCCCTAATAAACTTTTTTTCACTTCTCATGCTCTAAAAGTTCGTCTTTATGTCGTGCGTAGGCGACATAAAGTCGCTTTTTATGCTCTAGAGCATAAAGTAAAATCTTCGTCGAAGACCAAGGCAATCGCTGCAACAGCCACACGAACATCTTTAACTTCATACAACAACCTCTTTATTTTATTTCGTTTCGTTCGTATTCTAAGACCAAGGCAAAGATACCAACAGCCAAAGTACACAATAAAACTTCATATTTACGTGTTGCTGTTTCATTTCCTCGCAATCGAAGTGAAAAGTAGAGTGTACAACTCGTCCATAAAACCCATTTTACACTCGACTTTATATCTATCCTCGCTCGCAAGCTCGCTCGGATGGATAAACGTCTCGAGTAAAATGGTGCGTTTTATGCACTTGTTGTACAATCTACTATTGCAGCCTTTCGATCCTAGTTTTATGTACATCATAACAGGGGTTCCAGACTACCGACGCGAATTCTAAACGGCTACGGACATAGCTGTTATACAGTAACTTATATGTTAAAGGCCGACGAAAAGGTTTTGCAACGCGAAGTATGAATCCTAATTGTTTGTACGCCTTATTTAAAACGTTATCGATGTGAGCGTTAAAAGTAAATGTTGTGTCCATTGTAACACCTAGATCACGTATGTTGTCCTGTCGTGCTAGAACTACTCCACATAAATTGTAATGATACAAAATGGGTTGCTTTTTACGTGTAAATGTTATTACTGAGCATTTGTCAAATGTGGTCGGATCGCGCGATTTTGAAGTCATCATTGGATATTCATAAGCAAATATGATTATAATTGCCGAGATTATTTTTCCAAATGGCTAAACCAAATTTTACAAATACTCATCGGCTGTTACATACTAGTAGGTATCGAAGATATTAATGTTCTATTTTAGCTGGTTTTACCGTCCCCTTTTATCTCGCCGAGATCTATGAACACATTCCCTGCCAAGAATTGCTACGCACTACGCACGTATCCGATCCCGTGGTTTTCCCCGTATGTAGCGGAAAGCAACTACGGGGAAGGCGCCCACTAGGCGGGTTCCTGGCAGTGAAAGTGCCCATTCAGCACCAATCACAACATATCTGCACTCGTGCTACGGGCGATTTTTGCTACATATGGAGTTTAACCTAACTACGGACTGTGTTGAGCTAAGAGCGTGCCGTGACGGCGAACGAGTTAATTGACGACATTTCAAAAGATGCCTAATTCGAAAACCATTTCGGTAATTATGTTACCTGAACGTAATAAAGTAGTTTCTAGATTTCATTTCTCACCCGCGAAATTGTATAAATGTGGTTTAAGCCGTGTCAATACTGCGATTGTCATATGAAAGGTGTGCAAACTGCCATACAGACAGAGCCGTAACGTTGACGACACAATTTAGTTACGACCTTCTGGAATTCGCTAGGTACTTTTTAATTTGATATTTCTGAATGAAAATTACGATTCAGGGAGGAATAAAAAAACACGTGCCGCTTAAAAAAAACCATAAAATGGCCCACTTGAAAATATGAAATGTTGCCAATTCAGCATCTCCGAATCGTTATTGGCGGTTGATCTTAGTAGTTCCAATGACAACAATATAATTAAGTATCGTCGTAATTGAAGTCATAAAAATTACTCAAAATAACTCGTAGAATCATTTGGCTTGTTAACTAAAAGACCACCTTGAAGGTACTAAAGTTTTATTTTGTCAATTTACTTACATAAAATTAACATAATGTAAAGCCTGAGGCAGAACGTAAACGTTTAATATCCAGGATCTTCATTTTTTAACGGCGGTTTTTATTAAAATGGGTAAAATATAATAAAGCGAGGAAATTAAAACTGTTACGACACCGCGGGAATGCTTTTGATGCCCGGAGTTATTAATTGTACAATTTTATTCGATTAAAGGCCGGTGGGGAAAAAAGGCTTAAATTATATAAAGCTTCATTAATATAATCTAGTTAGGCCTGGTTTTTATAATGATGCGTTAGACAAAATAGACAATAAATAAATATATTATTAAGGATAGCTAACTATATATATGTAATAGTTAATAGTATGTACACCACGATACCTATAGTTATTTGTTATACAAGGGGGGAAAGTTGTATTTTACCTGCGAGTGTTCATTTGAAACACGAGCTAGCGAAAGGACTCTATGATTGACCACGAGCGAAGCGAGTGGTTCAAAAATAGAATCCTGAGCGTAGCGAGTGGCGAGAAGTAAAATAACTTTTCACCCGTGTATAACACAAAACTTTTCACCTCACTACAGCGAGGGAAATAAGAAAAATGGAAAAAAAAAGTAATTTTTTTGTTTTAAAACGTAAAAAAAAGTATATTTTTTTAATTTAAAACAGGTAAAAAAAAATAAAAAAATATGACATAAACTATGTCAGGAAAATAAACATTTAACGTTCTACGTCTACTTTCTTCACATGTGGATAAAAAGCGATTTTCTCAATAGATACAAAAAGAGGGCTTTCCGAGCTAGTGAGGTGAAAAATACAACGTAGCAATATCATGCAAGGCAAAGTTCATTTATGAAATACATAATATTGAATACAGTCTAAACCGAATTAAAGACAAGTTAAACATTTACACGTAAGGTGCCAAATACTTAATAGCTGTAGTCACCTAGGCTTTTCGTTGATTTTATTCGTAGTCTTGGGGTCCCTGGCCCTCATTTTGATGTGCTTTGGCTTGAGCACGTTTTTGTGGTTAAGCGCTCGGCGGCCGCACGCCGAAAAACTGCTTGTTGCTCGCAATACTCTTGCTACTCAGGCCCCACACACGAGCACAGGAGCACAGGTGGTGCTATCTATTATAACCCGATGCTACACGAGGTGTCTGGTTATAATAATTGTGCCATAAATCTGTCAAACATTGTGCGTTGAAATAATCACAACATTTTAAGGCACTTGTCGAAAATAATGTTGGCTTTAAAATAGTACATTACTGCAGAGGCCGTGAAATAAGGGATTGCCGGACGAGTTTGGGGTAGAGGCCGGATACAACGAGTCCAGCAATCCCTGTTCCGGCCGAGGATTGTATAGTGCTTTTCTCAAACGATGTGAGGAAATATTCAAATTAAATTTGTTGAAATTACAATCGGAACGAACAATCACAAAACAATTGCGTAATTTGCCGCCTTTTTAGGGTTCAGTAGCCAAATGGCAAAAAACGGAACCCTTATAGATTCGTCATGTCTGTCTGTCTGTCCGTCCGTATGTCACAGCCACTTTTTTCCGAAACTATAAGAGCTATACTGTGGAAACTTGGTAAGTAGATGTATTCTGTGAACCGCATTAAGATTTTCACACAAAAATAGAAAAAAAAACATTAAGTTTTGGGGGTTCCCCATACTCGGAACTGAATTTTTTTTTTTCATCAAACCCATACGTGTGGGGTCTAGGTCTAGGTCTTCAAAAATGATATTGAGGTTTATAATACCATTTTTTTCTAAACTGAATAGTTTGCGCAAGAGACACTTTCAAAGTGGTCAAATGTGTCCCCCCCCCTGTAACTTCTAAAATAAGAAAATGATAAAACTAAAAAAAATATATGGTGTACATTACCATAAAAACTTCCACCGAAAGTTGGTTTGAACGAGATCTAGTAAGTTTTTTTTAATACGTCATAAATCGTAAACCGCAATTTATTTTACGGAACCCTTCATGTGCGAGTCCGACTCGCACTTGGCCGCTTTTTTTATTTTTCAAACATGGCTTTTAAGCACACATAAGTATAGATTTTTTCTTTATGTCGCAAGTCAGCTTACAGAGTCTAGTGGTGGTTGGCAGTATGTAATGTTTCCTTTGTCAGTTTAATATTAGTAAGCAAATTTAAAAAGTTAGAGTACGTAGTGGACAATAATGTTTTTAATTAGGGTTTTCATACATTACTTCTTGGCGTAAGGCCAAGAAGTAATGTAGGGAGGCTTCAACAAGAAACTTCATGTCTTCATTTCGTGATAATACCGCATACATTTCCGAGCATGTTTGAGAAAACAAACTTTGAACCGACTTTAATTCAGTACTTCGCCTTATTTGAAGAGTTCCCTCGATTTCTCCAGGATCCCACATAAGATACTAACCTGATGACCATGGGACCACCTGAGGCCCTAGCACACTAGTTTTACGTGACGTTTCAGTACATTTCCGCCGACATAAACGGACCTCTGGGAAGGATAGGATCAAACACAAAAATGATTTTCCAAAGGCGCCTTCGAGTAATCGGGGAAGATACATAAAAAATAAAAGATTCCGACGAATTGAGAACCCTGTCTTTTATTGAAGTCGGTTAAAATTAAACATGTAACCAAACCTCACATCCAAAATTGGACTAAACTGTTGATAGTTTAGATCGCAAATTATGTCATAGAAATGAAAATACTGGCAAATATACAGTATCGAACAACATTGCCGAAGTCGGGTACAATTAAATAGAGTATTTATCCTCAAACCTTCCCTAGATCCTTCCCGAGTTACTTGTGCGCAATAATTTATGTTAAGAGGCCTACCTCGGCTGGAAAGCAAAATATTCACAGACTTAGAACAAATGGACAACGCAAGTTTCAAGCTAGCAGTGATTTCTTACACAGCTGGCCACTTTATTACAGTGGGACGAAGAAATAGCTACGGTAATAAATTAATGTACAAAGCGTTCTATACACATATCAATTTGTCACAACAACCGCGTTCAAAGTAAATGAATTGAATGTTTGCTGTATCTTTCCACCCAGCTGCGTCTCTCTAGGTTTTTTTTATTTCTTGGCTCCGCCTGGGTTCTTTGCAATATGCGAGCGGAGCCCCGCGGGTAGTTAAGTGGCGGAGCGCCCATACAAGCCAATTCCCACCGGCTTGCCTAAAATGTCTTTTTAGACAAGCCTATAGTTATATACGCTAAACACTTTCATAACTTTCTGTGTTTCGGGTTGCCCATCAAAAATCTTCACGCGCCGCCACTGGTACGAGTATAGTTAGTGTATTATACATTATTTACATATTATTATATGAATATCCATCCACAAATAATTAATCACAGTGATCATGCGTCGTGTATATCCCTCTAAGCAACTACCTGCTTTCAAGTCAGAACCGTGTGTGACACACGCCGTACCTATTCGGTGCAACATCTATGCCAGTTCCAAATAAATCGAGTATGTATTCATCGGGCGTGTTTACCCAGGCCTCATGTTAACAGTATCGTGATGGGAGACATGTTTTAACAAGTCAAATGGATCACCACATATTTTGGGAAATAATGTTATTAGTCAGGTTACATTATTAACACTTTTGAGTTCCAAGAATGCGCTAGATGGGCGGTTTGCTCGTAGTAGACCGTAAGCCTACTCCCAAAACGCCTACGTCTCATGACAACACGATAAAATGCATGGCACCAGGTCGAGAAAGTTGTGCTGAGCAACAATCAGAAGATTATCGCACCTAAAATTGGCCGAAAGTTTGGAAAATCCTTCACTTCCGGTCAAAATATTTACGTCATGTGACAAACAGTACGAGACATGTGGCATCATTTAGCCCTTTGGTGGTAGAGAGAGTAAACCTAAGCCTGTCAGTCCTGAAATGGCCGGAAGTACTTGGCAGATGGCGCCAATGGTGGCCAACTTTGGCGTAATGGGCTGACGGACTATAGGCGCTTAACAGCGCGGTCACGAATTGCGCGAATTGCGGCGCGGCAAGCGTTTTATCTGTCCACTGCGCGGTCGAGACGCGCAACGCACTGTGGTTAGTTGGGATCACACGCAATTAATACCTCTAGGGAAATTGCATCTTTTTATTTTATTACGAAAATCAAAAGTATAATCCAGCATTAAAACAATTGTAGCACTAAAACTTTCTTATGATTTATTTTTCAGATGTTATATGCATTTGAAATTTTTAACGGCCACCGTAGCCCAGTGGGTAGTGACTCTGCCTACGAAGCTGGAGGTCCCGGGTTCGAATCCCGGTCAGGGCATTTATTTGTGTGTTTATCACGAATATTTGTTCCCGAGTTATGGATGTTATATATGTATATAAGTATCTATATGTATTTATCTATTATATATATCATCGCCAAGTACTAGTACCCACAACACAAGCCATACTGAGCTTACCGTGGGCCTAGGTTGATTTATGTAAGATTGTCCCGTAATATTAATTTATTTATTATTTATTTAATTAGCACGCGTCAGCATCCCCCGAAAACGCTCTATATTAAACTGGCTTATGGCTATGACGTTAGAACATATATTCTCGGCGCGTTTACTATAGTATCGTTTTCATGACGCATTGGTTTTAGGACTGTAATGTTGTGTTAACATGTTTTTAATAATAAATAAATAAATTAATTAATTAATTAATTTGCAATTATCTCCACAACATTTGCATTTAAGTCTATACTTGTCTTATAAAATATCATTTCTAATTCAATATTCTGTGTAACTGTTTCGTTATTTTATCGGAAAAATAATATTTTTATTTTGTCATTTTAACGGGAGATAAAACTAATACAATAGTTGTTTTTCTTCTTTTTTTCTTCTGTATGATATTTCTACGTCATATCAATTGAGTGCAATTTATTCGAAATTGAAGTTCAAAGCAAGTTCCCCATTGTAAAAACCGCCGCCGATGCCGCCGCGCAGTGTCGTGGCGGGGCCGTAAAAGCTCGCTAGGACGCTGGATTCTTCATACAAACGTAGTTTGGTCTACATTTCAAAACGACATGCTATAATAGCACAAAACTTTGTACACACAAAGGTGGGAAACTAGTTTCGGTAGCTAAAAATTGAAACGGAAAAAAAATGAAGCGAGAAGAACGTTTTTCATACCAAGTCTCTTTTCGCTTAATTTTATTCTATTCTCTAGAGCTGGGCGTCCAGGCGACCCTTAATTTCCTCTACAAACGGTTATTCACATGTTATAAGTGTTGTTTGGCAGTGAATGTTTTAACCCAATCAATGCCAATGACTCATTTATATTTACTTCAGAGCGGAAAAGCCCGCTACGGCTAGCTATTCGTGGCCTCGAATTGGTTAACGCTTCACTGACAAGAATTGTTACGGGCTACGCTCGTAGTCGATCCCGCGATTTTCCCCGTATGGAGCGGAAAGCGCCCGCTAGGCTGGTTCCTAGCAGTGAACGTGTTAACACATTCAGTGTAGAGAAGAGCGTACGAGCAGAGCGTTATTGAGTGTTAAGAGGATCCATTGCGCTCCTAATCTAGTAATGACTCTTCTCAGATTTTGGATATTAAATTACCTCAATGTCTAACACAGTCAATGCCAGGAAACCTAGCGTGAATGTTTTAAGCAACACGAAACAAATTAGAACCGAAAACAAGGAGTTTCTCGCGTTCTAAAAGCATTGTTCTTATATTTAATAAGACAGTCAGCATCAATTACTTCTTAACACGCACGAGTTGCCAGATACGGCCTTCTAGAAAGGTTTGATGGAACGATATTCATTGCTCATTACTTACGCATTATTCTGTATTGGCAGTATTTAATTGGAATGCGATGTATGTTAGTCGAAAACGGATCATATTGTAAATGAGTTCCGACCTCGACCAAGCTTACCTGGTTATTAATTATTATGTCAATATTAGAATTCTAGTCCTGTGTAACTTGCCTTCATATAAGCATACATATCGCATAGTGCATCGTACAACCACCTCTGGTTTCTATTTAGAAATGTGTAAGTGCGAAGTTTGTACAAGGTTGTTTGACATAGATAATTTATAGACCATTTTATCAGTATATCTGGTTGACCACGTGCGCTGTAGAGGGCTCGAAAGATCAGGATGTATTGATAACATTACATAGTATGTATGTACGCGATAAAAACCGCGTAAAAATCATGTTAAATATACTAACTCAATTAACTCACACAACACTTAAATGTGATAATCTAATAAAGTAAAATATTATGTACCTGCAAATAAATAGGTATAAGACAACATTACGTAATCACAACAATTCAATTTTCCCGAAAGTACTTCAATATTAGTCCAGCCCACGCAAACAAAGTATTTATAGTTACCTAAATTAGAACGCTTTAAGGGGATCCCATACGCCAATGACCTTCGATCTGAATCCCTTAGTTTTCTAATGTTTTTGTAGCTTATCCCATATTTACTCCAAACATCACTGTCTTCGAGATATTTGGCATCAAAGTTGAACAATTTTAGACCAAAAAACTGGCTTTCTGGCCATAACTTTTGTGTTAATTAGTTTAAAATCAAAACCACACGTTTATAGAGACATCAGAGACGAACCCAAATATGTAGATTTCGTATATGTTAGATTTTACACAGCAATCTTATAACGAAAAAGGTGTTTTTTAGACAATGTACAAAATCATAAAAAAAAACTATTAATTTCTTTCAAAATATGGCAGACAAAAATGGAGATTAAAGATTGAAAAATCGATAGCCGTTTGCCTTATAATTCTATCTGTAGTGCAAAAGTATTCGTATCGACTCAAAACTAGTCAAAAATAGATGAAAACCCCGGGTAGCCCCTTAAGTGTTTTGTTCTGATTTTATTTACCATCTTCTCTATTGAGGTAATTTGATCAATTACCGCCCACGTCATTAGGTATGTAGTTTTCGATATGTCGAAATCTACATACCTAATATTGTAAGGTATGTTCGTAGGATTTTGTCATAGAAAAGTGTAAACATAACTTCAGCCATCCCCTGTGCATAGAATGTACTTTCCGGATAGGCAATTGGTCATAGGCTATATTTTACAAGCTTTCTATTAACTTGCAATGTATGTACCTAATTATAATTAACTATGTATGTCTATTTTATGTACTATGTTAGTTCGGGTGGAATCTTGGAACTAAATTTTGAAGCAGATACCTTCATCCGATTGAGCTGAAATTTAGGGTAAAGGTAAAGTTTAGATGACAATTCAATATAATGGTATCATCGAGCTGATCTGATGATAGAGATCTCTATACCATGACCATGGGAATTCAGTACCTACTTAACCGACGTAGCCCGCTTGAGTTTGGGCTCATTAGAATCGCCTCAATGAGCAGTTGATGACGGTATACAGAAAAGTACAGTCAGCAATAAAACTTGTACCAAAAATGAAATTTTGACAGAAACTTACTATCCTACGGATTCTCTCGCGTTCTTTGCAATAATTACGCGGACGAAGCCACACGGGCAGCAAGTCTTTAATAAATAACAAGAACATAATTTACAAATGGAGAGGGTATCAAACAAGGTCATTCACCTATTCTTCATTATTCGTGATATATAATTTAGTAGAAATCAGTAAACTGTAGGCAAGGAAAGTCTTTGATCACCCCGCGCTCAAAGGGGGTTGAAAACGTTTACCAAATGACGGGTTTGCTAATATTTGATTGCTACTGACAACCCTGAAACCCTTTACAGAGTCAGTCATGGATTAAGGTTAACGCATACTTATCGCCTCGTCAACGGATCAACACCGCGTTTGTGCTACGCTACGCCGTAGCACATCGTAGCAAGTTGCATAAGTAGACAAAACTCTTCGTAGCAGCTTGGTAATTCACTCATTGCAAGAATTTCGTTTAAGGTGACGGACGTGAGCTCATGAACGGATTTTTAAAAATTCGTAGCTCTTGTTTGGATTATAATACGGCTGCCTTAAATTTAATTAGCAATGTTTCAAGACCTTTCTCGAGGGACAACAGCTATTCGAATCCTGAGTTTTTGACTTTCGCTTGATAGGAAAAAATCACGAACATAGGTCTAAAATACACTTAAAAAATTCGTAACAAATTATGCACAACAGTTAAACATATTACAATTGGTTCTAAAAATTGGCAATGTCATCTTTGAGGGAAATCAGCTATTACTTTTTATTTTTTAAAACGCACAAAGAAATAAATTTAAAAAAACATGATATCGGCGCTTCCAAACACGCACTTCCATCTCGCTCACGCTTATGCTCAGTGAGAGGGAGAGAAGACCACGAACCTACGTCCCCTTAAGGTGACGGACTTGAAACGGATTTTTAAAAAATCGTAGCTCTTGTTTGGATTATAATACGGCTGCCCTAAATTTAATTAGCAATGTTTCAAGACCTTTCTCGAGGGACAACAGCTATTCGAATCCTGAGTTTTTGACTTTAGCTCGATAGAAAAAAATCACGAACATAGGTCTAAAATACACTTAAAAATTTCGTAACAAATTATGCACAACAGCTAAACATATTAGAATTGGTTCTAAAAATCGGCTATATCATGTTTGAGGGAACTTAGCTATTACTTTCTTATTTATTAAAACGCACAAAAAATTTAAGTTAAAAAACATGATATCCGCGCTTCCGAACACGCACTAACATCTCGCTCACGCTTATGCTCAGTGAGAGGGAGAGAAGATCACGAGCCGACGTCGCCTTAAACATCATGGTGGTATAAACATTCATGTTAAATAGTTTCTGCTTTATTAAGCGTGCAAGAAAATCGAACCACATTTACAATAGTAACGTCTGGTAACGAAAATTTATAAAACTTCTAATCTTTTATGTATACCTATCTGTATAATATGTTTTTCTCAAGGAAAGGGTAACCTTATTGTATTTGGCGTTGTTGCCATTATTACGCCGTGAATCGTGGATCGTGGCATAAGGTTAGTAATAGCATAAGCAGCAACGATAATAAGGTGCCTTTTGCCACATATAGGAAGAATACTCCTCTCTTCAATTCGAAAACGATTTTTTTTTATTTTATTTATTTCAGTACAGCAACTATTTTAACAGGTTGACCTAATGCAATAGCGCCTTAAAATTCGTTTAACCTAATAATTATACTTGCACAAGACACACAGACATACTTTAACAAATTCGGACATTGGACAATAAAAAAGATCACTGTGGTCAGCCACTAGATTTAGTGTGTGTACGTATTTAAGTTACATATGGAGGTAGGTAAGTTTTTTTATGGCATGCAAAATACGCAAATAGTTGCATCTCATCTCCGCCGATGGACCAGCACATTTTTAGCGAAATAGCAAAGGATATTATTCTCGTAAGTATTTTTACGTCGTACCTGGCCATAAAGTGATTGTGAGACCTGTCGTCATGTATGGATCGGAATGTTGGGCATTAAAGGTGACGGATGAAAAGAGATTGCATGTAACGGAGATGAGGATGTTAAGATGGATGTGTGGTGTGACGAGGATGGACCGAATAAGAAATGTGTATGTAAGGGGAAGCCTAAAAGTAGCACCTATCGCGGATAAATTGAGGGCCAATCGCCTTGCGTGGTATGGGCACGTAATGCGGAGGGATGAAAGTCATGTGACCAAAAGAGTATTAGGTATGAATGTGGATGGATGTAAAAGACGAGGTAGGCCAAGGAAAAGGTGGATGGACTGTGTGAGAGACGATATGAAGAGAAAAGAAGTGAATGATGATATGACGGCTGACAGAGAAGTATGGAAGAAAAAGACATGCTGCGCCGACCCCAAGTAAATGGGATAAGGGCAAGGAAATGATGATGATGATGACCTTGCCATAAAGTAGGAATTACCGCACGCTACGCTTGCGGAAAAGTCCCACTTCCTGGCCAGATGTAAAATTTTGTACTCACCACGAGCGGTAATAAAAAAAGCGTTAGATTTAAATCGCCTTTGCGTTCGGCTTGGGCGTCAAATACCTGCGATCTGAGACATTATTTGTTTTACCGCCCTAGGTAAGTAATGTATAGATACTATTCTATAGATTGAAGTATATGTTAGGAAAAATATGTGCTTGAGAGTTGTTAATTAATACGATTGTCGATCATAAAAAGCATTCCAATACCCCACGCTTCCAAAAGTGTTTCCATTTGATTCCGATGTAAAATCTCACCTTCTGTAACTCCGGGTGCCCTGGTACGCGGCAGGTGTAGCCGCCGTCCTGCGCCGCGTCTATATCCGTCAGGACGAGCACCGGACCGCCGGACAGCGCCTGGACTTGTCCGCCGGACGAATGCTCCCAGGTTACCTGTAAGTCAACATAATGTTTATATCTGAACTTCAATTAACCTAATAATACTAATATAGAATTTGAAGGATGGTACATGTTTCCTAATTTTATTGCCATCGCATAAGACAAATTAGTTTGATTTCGATATAAAATATCAACAACTTTATTATCAAAATTTATAACAAGTTTAAGCCAAAAAGATTTTTTTGGTTCCAAGAATAAACCTTGAAATAGGCTTACTATGTGTAAAGAATTACCGCAGGTTCATGTCTAAGCCACCCCGCAACAAGGCAAGGCACCACCACATCACTCACTCTAGACTTAAACTACCAAGCATGGAAAGTAGCAAGTAAACTGCTCTCACCTCAGGTGACCTAGGCCACCCCGCCACGGGGCAAGGCACCACCACATCACTCACTCTAGACTTAAACTACCAAGCATGGAAAGTAGCAAGTAAACTGCTCTCACCTCAGGTGACCTAGGCCACCCCGCCACGGGGCAAGGCACCACCACATCACTCACTCTAGACTTAAACTACCAAGCATGGAAAGTAGCAAGTAAACTGCTCTCACCTCAGGTGACCTAGGCCACCCCGCCACGGGGCAAGGCACCACCACATCACCCCCCTCAGCCACCATGAGCTCCTGGTCCTCAAACGTGGGCAGCAGCTCCAGCTCTCGAGGCTCAGGGGCCGCCACGTGGAGCCGCCCGCCGTGGCTGGTGCGGCTCTTGTTCAGAAACGTGTTTGTTGCTATGCATCTGGAAAGAGACATGTACGTACAGTCCAAGAACTGGTCTACCAGTTTTCAACTCGATTATTTGCGGGTTTTGGGTGACTGTACAGTACATTCCTTAGTTATATTCATATTATTCTGATGCGCTCTTACGTCCTGTTGTACAGACGACGCCAAAAATATGTTTACAGTTTTCGCCTGATTACAATGGAATAAGGTGCAAAAGTGTAAACATATTTTTGGCGTCGACTGTACCAGGCCCCAGAGGGTCATATAGAAGTCCAGCTTAAATTAACACATTCACTGCCAAGAATAGATGCGTAGCCAATCAAGTGGTTTCCCGCTAAGTAGTGTTAAGCGAGTACTGCGTAGGCGCCCGCTAAGCGGGTTCCGGCGTCTTAGATCGAAGGTCTAAGTTCGAATGCAATTACTAGCTTATGCCCGCGATTTCGTTCGCGTTGACTTCCTTTTGTTGGACTTCACTGGGTAAAGTATTCTATATTTTAATCCAGGTTTTACTCTATTTGTATACTAAAATTCATTTTAATCCGTTCAGCCGATTTTGCCTGATTTAGTAACAAACATCGAAACTCTCGCATGTATAATATTAGTAGGATTATATTATATTTTGTTTTTTGTTCTACTTCGCCCCGCACTAGCAGTCAAAACGGTATGAGTGATAGATACTAGACTACAACTTAGAAATGTTGAAAACCCCCGACATTTTCATTTCAAAGTTCAATATCTCAAAAACGGCTGAACAGGATTTTTTTGAAACGTAGCTAAGGACCATCTAGATCATGTCAGCTTTCGGATAAAAAAACCGCATTTAAATTGGTCCATTCGTTTAGGAGCTACGATGCCACAGACAGACACACACACACACACACACATAAACACAGACAGACAGACACACAGACACGTCAAACTTCCAGCGCTGTGTAGCTGCAATAACTGTCTCAGCACATTTTGAGTTCACACAAAGAGTCTTGTTTTTTTTTTATTCTTTGTATTTTGTTTTTATGTTATTTTATAAACATTTTCTTTCTTTATTTCAAGTGTTAAAGTAAATTTCTAAAGCCTGCTACAGTTCCCGGCAAACAACTTGAACATGCGGGACGAAGTGGGGGGCAGCTCGCACGTACAATTCGCCTTTGCGCAGGCAAGGTCATTTGCGCACGAAGTTTGCCGTCTACTGTATTTTAAGTTTACTGTTGACCGCCACCGCAAGCCGCGCCAGTCTATGATAGGCTTTATGTATTTGATGCTACAAATTATAACGACCTTAATTGAATAAAATATCGTTGGAGTAATTACCTGTAGACGCCAGCGTCGTTGTCTCTTACTTCAGTAATAAGCAGCTGATATTTCAGCAAATAATATCTGAAATAAAATAAGTTGACTTAATGGAATACGAGTATATTACTCGCCCAGGGCAGGGCAGGTAAACAAAAAATGTATCAGTTCGCAGGTATTTGACGCACGAGCCGAAAGCAGTGGCGATAAATATGCGATCTAAGGTTTTCTTTAGTACCGCCCCTCATGATCATGGTTATTACCAATTTACGGTCAGGTGTGGCGTAAAAATGTATAACGCCTCGTTTATAAGGCAGGTGCAGAGCCGAACGAAGAGTTGACTTGACTATTTCTAAGACTGCATAAGCTCGATAGCATAATCTTTTGAAGACTAAAAACAGTGTTGAAGAGAGAACGTCTCTTGTACATTTAATAGACACCGTCGGCCTGAGGAATATATTTCGGAAGACCGAAATATTTTAACCACGCATTCCTAAGGTCATTTAGGAGGTAACAAATGTTATATAACTTATTGGAATATACTCAACTCAAAAATTTTCTTTCTTGGTCTGTCGGTTTTTGTAAATAAAAATTGGATGACTATCGCTTCTCTATGAAAAAAAAAATCCCTTTTAATAAAACGGTAACGATAATTTGTTCAAAAAGGATGAATCTAGTGAGTTGTAGCTGTCACTTTGATGTCTGTCAATAGCTACGCGAAATTGGGCAAACTCGGTAGCAATGTCGCAATCAAAAGAGCTTAATCCACTTTAGTAATCACAATAAATAGTTTACATGAAAATTGATAATATCTTTAAAACTAAGCCAGATCTAACTGGGGTTCACATAAAATTTTTGGCTCCTAATGACCTGAGGAATGCGTGATTAAAATCTTTCGGGTTCCTCGGGCCCTCGGTGTATTTACTAACTAAAGCCTGACAGTTTAGTAACAAATTAGGGACAATTTGTAGTACATACCTGTCATCTGCAGGCAGATCCTGGTCATCCTTCAGCCAGGAGACAGTTGCCGGGGGTTCGGAGCTGATGACGCAGGGCACGGCGACCGGCTGCCCGCGCCGCGCCGTCGTGTCCGCTGGATACTTGGAGAATTTATCCAAGTCTGTGGAGAGAGGAATGTTTGAATGTTTGCGTCACATTTGGCCATAAAGAGGCAACTGCCGATCGCTTGTCTCTCTCTCTGCCCTGGAGGAGACGTACAATTTTATTTGCCACGGGCTTTATTGAAGAAAGCCTCAGATTGCATATTTGTCGCCCTTGCTCGGGCGTCAAATACCTGTGATCGGAGACATTCTTCGTTCGAGCGCCCCGGGTGAGTATTGTACTATTACAGAACTGCCACTCATGTACCTAAACAGGCACATACACAGAAATGAAACTAAAATAAAATATCTTTATTTCAGACATTTAGTCGATCGACTCGAGTCGAGGACAATAATGATAATAAATTAATGATAAATTACTTAACAACTTCATTATCATCATCATATCACCCGAAAGACGTCCACTGCTGGACATAGGCCTCCCCCAAAGAGTGCCAAAATGACCAGTCCTGCGCCACCCGCATCCAGTGGACTCCCGCAACAACTTAAATAAATAAAACAAATAAATAAATATTGGGGGACAATCTTACACAAGCCGACCTAGTCCCAAACTAAGCAAAGCTTGTACTATGGGTACTAGACGATGATATACATACTTGTATATAAATAAATAAATACTTAAATACATAGAAAACATCCATGACTCAGGAACAAATATTCGTGCTCATCACACGTGTTAACAACTTAATCAAAATAAATGGTTCAGGCTTATTGGGCCCTCCCGATAGCCACCTGAACCCAGCATTTTGAGAGTGAACAGTTTCGAGGCGCTCCGCCAACACCCTCAGAAGACTATTGCTGCTGCCTCTCAGCCGTCTCAGTAGCGACGCTACTCGTTTCCGCCTGATGGCAAAGAAATCATCAGTGCGTGCCTCGGCGAACATACCCGAGGCGCTACAATGCCTTGGCAGCCTCAATAGCATTTTAAGTATGTTGTTATAATACCACTGCCACAACATACGATGTTTGGTTCGGCTACCAGGTAACATCATAGGTGAGAAAAAAGCGCATCTTCTTCGCTGGTTTGGCCACCTCGAGAGGATGGGAAAAGATCGACAGGTGAAGAAAGCATTACTTGGGCCGACCGGCTAGTCGACGACCTGTCGGTCGTCCCAAATATCGCTGGAAGGATATGGAGACGAGGGGCGAAATAGCTCGGCTCGTCAAAAAGTTCGAAGGCAATTAACTGTCGTTTCGCTAGATTGCTTTGTGAACTTTTACCTGTAATCTTAACATTGGCCAGAATACCTACTCCTTACAAATCTATCAACACCTTTAAGGCTCGCATCTTTCCTCTGGACGTAGTCAAAGTTAAGAGCTACGAAAGTGTATTTAGGTGGGACTCACTAATCCACATAAACACCACGCACACTAAATTAAATGTGTGTTATTAAAACACAACTTACACGCACATGACCTGTTAACTATTAGCCACAAGAGAGATGGCTTCTGTTTATTCAACCTTGCACTTTATATCTTTCGTGTGCCTAGTTCCGAATCCCTCTAGAGCTGTATTATGAAACTTAGGTACGTTTGAGAGTTACATGCGGCGACTCTTTGCAACGCTACAGCTAGTTAAGCGCGGCAGTTCGCGCGTTCGTGAAACGCACATTTGTATCGCCGCAAGAAGTTACCGTGCTTAACCGATCTAAAAGGTTCTGATTTAAGTCACACATTTATGAAATCGACATCCCAATGCTTAAATGATCTAAGTCTCTCCCACAACCGAGGTTGGAAATTAGGAATGCCACTGCTAACTAGTGAATAATTTCTAATTACAATTACTATTTCCGAGTCTCGTTAAATGTTACCAATCAATGTTAAATATGACAAGCACCTCGAAGGACGCTTGCTAAATTACCAGGACCTCGCCCAGACGCCACAATGACCTCACCCTTCTTCGCACAATACATCATACCCCGACAAAAGATTCTCCAAACCTCACATAGCATTCCTGTTTTTTTGTACAAGCTTTATATATACTTGCACTGTTCGTATGTAAGTATGTAAATATGTAAGTAAATAAGTATGTAAGTTGTCCGTCAAAATTTGCAATCCATTTTTCAGTCACTTCCTGTTATCCAATTGAGCTGAAATTTTGCAAGCATATGTATATTGCGTGACAATGCAATATTATGATGACTTGAAGCTGATCTGATGCTGGAGCTGGAAGGAGGCCATAGGAACTCCGCAATAAAACGACACAACCCCATCGAGTTTGGGCTCGTTAGAATCGTCTCAATGAGTACTTGATGATGGTATGCAGAAAAGTACAGTCGGCAGTAAACGCTTGTACCAAAAATGAAATTTTTGACAGAAACTTATTGACCTTCTCGTAGTGCCGTCTGCGTAGTGCATACAAAGTAAATTCAGATATGATATACCTAGTAGCAGGTATCGAAGTTCATTCCATTAACACGCTTTTCCAACAGAACCTCGTAGCAGCGCTACGCCGTACCGTCACGTACGGTTCCCATGATGTGGTGAATAAGATGGAGCTATCCTTTTCAGTTTTATATAAATATAACTGTTTTCTGTTACCAAAGTAAATACTGACAAGTGGTTCATTGTCATAAATGGGCGTTTTCAAGAAAAGTTGTTAAATTTCGTATAATTTTATATCGGGATAAAAATCATTTTATTCTACTCAGAATTTGAAGCCCTTTCGATTTTAATAAGAGAAAAAAAATGTGTCCCGCGTTTTATTCATACAATTTGTTGTGTCCATTACGCTACCGTCCTACAAACTTCTATGAAGTCGGTAACGTAACGGAACGAAAAAACTTAGGACACTTTTTTTCAGCTACTAAAATCGAAAGGGCTTCAAATGCTGAGTAGAATAAAACGATTTTTATCCAGATATAAAATCATACGAAATTGAACAACTTTTCTTGAAAACGCCCAAATACTCGTAGTGCCTCTGTTTACATTGTTTGAATTGTTGTAACATTTATTGTAATTTTCGGAAGGCGGGTTTCCGTGTTAAGTTTACCTAGGTAAAAATCATTTACTTACTTACTATTTCGGTCCGAAAAAAATATTTGCGTACCTTCTCATAGATATTTTTTAACCACCATATCCCTATTCATTGGTTTTCGTTGGCGCGGTGTGTACGCAGAATAACGGCACTGAAAGGGTTCGTTAAGAATTTCAAATAAAAATATTCTTTAAAAATACTCGCCATGTCAATGACAGTCGTTGTGAATTTCTAAAAATGTCATTGAATGTTACAAAAGGAAACAATGTAATAATCAACTAGTCACCGCCCAGTTTAAAGGCCTAATATAAGGTCTCATCTAGTCTCCTCATGCAGTATCTCCGGGAGCAGTCATCATGCCGCTGTGTCTTTCTATGGCTGCCATTGTGACTGTCATGAATCATGGTATAAAAATATTTCCGCACTACACCCACTATCAGGACTCATGGTATTGGGTGTCGTGCGGAAATATTTTCCTGCAATGGTAATTATCGAATACAAATACAAATACTTTATTCGTCGATCATAGGTACACATAACATAATATTGCAGACGGTGGTAAAAGCGGTATTGTTTCACTATGTCGTACCCGGAGGCATACGAAATTGTACATGCTTTCACTGAGTGATAAGAGTAGGCATGCATTAAATTTCAATTCATTTACGGTAGTCACAATTTAAAATGTCAAGTTTCAAAAAAGAAAAAAAAATAATAATAATAATTTATGAAGATTCTAATACAAATAAATAATTTTGTTATAATTAATGTCAAAAAAAGGCGTATTACTAGTACAATAAAATATGATACATTTATTCGATGTCTGACAGGAATTCGTTACAGGAGTAGTAAGCCTTTTTAATCAAGTATTCTTTCACATGAACTTTAAATTTAACAATGTCACATATTATCCTCAGCCGCTCAGGTAACTTATTGTAGATTCTGGGAGCCATACCCATAACACTTTTGGATAAATTCTGATAATATTACGTAGGTAATTATAATTTTGCAATTGAAGATAGATCATGAAGTAGTTGACAACACAACAATCTAGTCTTTACCAATATTATAAAGAGGTAAAGTTTGTGAGTATGAAAATTTGTAGGTTTGCGTGGTAATCTCCGTAATTAGTCATATATTTTCAAAAATTATTTGTTATCGAATGGTGCGTCAGGATAGACATATGCTACGAGTATCGTAAGAAAGCTGCGCTGGCAACTATTTAGTGAACAATAAAGAAGGCAATAGGTGTATTTGTATAAAAAAATGTCTCAGTTCCATATATTTTAAACCGCATTAAGGATGCCGACCACTATGGAGCACCTTTGCTACACTCTGACCTCCACTACCCATTGCGTACAAATGTGTATTTCATAGATTGAGCAAATTACGTGACCCAGATTGATTGGTCCGTTGCACCCTGGGTACTTACCTAGATACTAGTATAATATAATGCGAGCTAGTTATCCTCACAAAATACGGCTACATAATCTTACTTAATATCAATTTTCACAGCAAGAGTCAGAACTGTGGTATGACAAGAAGCGCCACATGTTTAGGCCGAGGAAAGACTCGCCCATCTTCGTAGACGGGAAGAAGATTGGAAATAAGCCCCGTTCATAAATTCACCACCTGGCCGGACTTTATACCATGATACAATTTTATGACTCCATTGCGTTGATTAATCCTCATTCCCGATATCTACTGTCAAGTTGTGCAAAATAAACGAACTATTTAAATTATTCAATTGGCTTTTATTGTGATTATATTGTCATTCTAAAACTATCTCATCAAGAATCAGTTTTGATCAGCACAGAGAACTGCAATCTCGCTCGTATTTGTAGCAGCCCAAGTTGGGATGTACCTCGGCCTTACTGAAGAACACTACATTTTCTGTAGGAAGGAGATACTAGATAACAACACCACATAGGTATGTGATGTTGTGTCCCAGGCGGCGAGTATCCTTGGTTGCCACTTTCCGCCGTTGTAGTATTCGGGTCATTGTCAATCACAAAAACAAAAATCATCTTTCCGGTGGTCAATAGTTAAGGGCTTACGCTCACATATAATATGTTTTTATCACATATAATTATAGAAGGGGTAACGCCGTTTATGCGGATTCAGTGATCAACCAAAAATTAGGCTTTATAGCCCTTAACTTTGGCAATGTCCACCGAAGAGACGCGAACCTAAATCTGACAATGACCCATTCAATAAATAAGCTGAAAGTAAATTCTCTGTCAATAGACCCTGGGCCGAGGTAAAATTTCGTCAGTCATTTACCAACTTCCTGTAGACAAATTTGAAAAATGTTTCAGAGAGTTGTATCATGTAGCCCCGTGGACGGTGTAAGTCAGCTAGATCACCGTTGCGTTGGCGGGTAAGCAACGGGAGCTTCCCAAACAGTGCCAGTGTGCCAGTACAATTGTGACCAGCTGACGTATTTCCCACCCCGTTATAGTCAGCTGACGTTTTTATTTCTTCAAGATATAAGGTTAGCTGTAACGTGATGATATTATTAAAAGGGAGAAAATGACAAAAAAACAATCTCGACTTGTTTGGGATGCCCCTTTCCTAAACCCATCAACGGTGCCCTAGCTGACGGCCACGCCACGTACATGATACACCTATCTGAAACATCATACAATAAGTTATCGTCGGGGAGGTACTTAAGTCATGAAAATCTTTGCTTTGCTACCTAGCTCGCGGACCAGAAGAGGTCTTCTGGAATATGTCGTATTAAGCTATTAGGCAAATCATAACCAACTTTAATCTATTGGTATCAGTGCCTCCTGAACCTCGCAGCGCACACTGGAACTCTATCAGCGACATCGATACGAATACATATATGTACCAGTGTGTAACCGGCCTCACAACATAAACAATTTCATTATCCCCCGATCCTGTTCTTAATGGTACCTAAGCACCTTCAACTAAACACATTGTGTATCAACAAAGTGGGAAATTACCTACATCATTTACCTTCGTACTAGAAACAAAGGCATTTCTTGGAAACTGAGACGATATTGTTTTTTGCCACGTTTTCAGCTTTCATTTGGGAAATTGTGTGATGTTTAATTAAGTACAGTGGATACTCGTGTAAAGCTGGTTATACACCTATAGGTGTCGCGCCGCGCCGTTTATCTCGGCTCCAAATGGATGCATCCAAATCGATGACCGGTTTAGCCTAGTTAGTAGTGGCCCTGCCTACGAAGCTAGAGGTCCTGGGTTCGAATATCGGTAAGGGCATGTAACTATTTGTGTGATGATCACGAATATTACTCGTACAATTTGTTCCTGAGTCATGGATGTTTTCTATGTATGTATTTATCTATATAAGTATGTTTATCGGCGCCCAGTACCAATAGTACAAGCTTTGCTTAGTTTGGGACTTGGTCGATTTGTCTGCAAATATTTATATTTATTTATTTATAAATGGATGCATGTAATATGTTCAGTACATTCACGGGCGAGCGTAGCGGTCGTTTATTCGTCGTGTGTTGTTTCGACATTCACTTAGCGCGCCATTAGTCTCCGCGCCAAAGAGATGCACCCAGATGGATGGACGTTATAATAACAATCCATATTTCTTACAATTTATCCTAAGTTATTTCTTTGGGGGAGGTTTATGTCTATGTCTTTCAGCTGCTATGATGATGATGATGATGAATGGACGTTGACGTTGATGTTCAAACGTAGAATTTTGTCATTCACGTCCGTTCCCTTCCGATGGCGCGTTGGTGCGTCGTGCTCCGTTTGGATATCCAACTAGCTGCGACAATATTAGGGGTGTTGACACCAAATATATATTTCGGACAATCTTACACAAATCAACCTAGTCCCAAACTAAGCAAAGCTTGTACTATGGGTACTAGACGACGATATACATACGTATATAGAGAAATAAATACTTAAATACATAGAAAACATCCATGACTCAGTAACAAATATTCGTGCTCATCACACAAATAAATGCCCTTACCGGGATTCGAACCCAGGACCCCTTGCTTCGTAGGCAGAGTCACTACCAACTAGGCTAAAGCGGTCGTCGAGAAATATAATAACCAATAATGATGAATTTTCGAAAGAGGATAAAAAATATTGTCAAATGGAGAAAACAGTACAGCTAAAATTCAATAATCACAAAGTTATAAGTGTCCAAAGTTTAAAGAGAGGGTATATTATGTCTCTTATCCGCAAAACGCACCTTCATATGAAACGATTGTCATTTACTATGACGCTAGGGTATCGTGACGTCACGATCCACGTTTTCTCATTCTAACAAGCAATATTAAAACGGTTGTAGCATCGTAATTTTTTGAGATATCTGAATGGTATTTTTGTCAAACTACATATTTTTTTACCTTCTTTCTTTTGGAGTAATAGTAACCTACATTTTGAGTCTAGACCCTATTATCAAATTCATGGACAGATTTCGGCGCGGCCGCGGAACTGCTCGGGCTGTTGACGCGGTCGTGACTGGCCAGCTTTATTTAGCCTACCTACGGTTTTGTATTTAACGCGTGCGCTCTAGTAGGGCAGTTTCAGGTGATAATGTGGACACGCTGCCCAAAAGCACCATTTTTTTTTCAGGTACTAGTTAGGTTAGCACCGTGGGGTTTTAGACGGTAGTCCGGGTGGTTCCCGGGAGTCCGTCATACCCGCCCTGGTTCCCCAGCCAGGCGGGATGTGTAACTGCATTTCCCCACGAAAAAAAAAAAAAAAATAAAATAAAATAAAAAAAAAAAAGTTAGGTTAGTTTGTGATTCTAAGTGATTTAGAACCCGAGATATTAATGATATACCTCGAGATATTAAAAAAAGATAGCCGTCGGAGGAGCTGGTTCCTATCAAAAACTTAAACCTATGTACCTAACTAGTACCTGAACAAAATTTGGTGTTTTTTTCCGGTGTATCCATATTTACGACAATTTGTTCCGGCAGTCTGCCCCACTCGCTAAGCCCGACCCATTAAATTTTTTTTACTGAAAAAGTGTATGTTTGGGTGTGTGTAGTGATTGATATATTTTACAGGAATCTTTTCCATGTTCCAACCCATCCTTTCCCAAGGTTGTTTTTATAATAGGAGATGACCGCATAGGAAACACACTAAAATGGGAAACCTTGGCGGTGACTAAACTCGTAAGTTTGAAGTTTAAATGACTTTTTACGACGAAAAACATACAAAAGACATTAAATACCGTGTAACCTTCATTACGGTTAGAGGTTTGACCTTTCACACTGCGCATCGCGTAACATTTCGAAGTTCTAGAAACTGCTTTAAAATCACTACCTCAAAGCAATCATCCAAAAGCCTCAAATTGCGTATTAAATAGGTAACAATCTTAGGTACACAAATTGATTTAGACCCCCGAACGGAAACCTTTTGTTATGAGTACTAGAAGACGATTTATCTACATGATAAAATAGATGTATATAATTAAATCCAACTCCGAAACAAATACGCTTACCAAAGGGTAATATAATCAACTATTATTTTCCCACACAATAAATGACATTTAGATCAACCTGACGTGAGTACGAAGCGTTACGCAATCGACCAGAGTAGGAAACACGTAACGTTTCGAACGAGCATTAGGACAATGGGGAATGGATGAAAATTTTAGAAACGCCTGATTTTTTTTTGTTGATAGGAATAATCTTCCTTAGCACCAGAAAAAAATTGCAGACTTTTCAGATGCATCAATTATTTTTGAAAAATATAAACAGTTTCCTCACTTACGTTTTGTGGTTAGGACGGCGATTGAGACAATTTCCTTGATCCGTCAAATATTACATAAAAATATCATAAAAATCCGTGGTAAACTGACACTGGCAATGATATTGCCAGCTGCAGCAGCTATATTGGTCTATGCCAGGGTCAGATATTTAAAATATTTTTTGTAATATGAGACGGGTCAAGGAAAGTGTCTCATTCGCCGTCCTAACCACAAAACGTAAGTGAGGAAACTGTTTATATTTTTCAAAAATAATTGACGCAGCTGATAAGTCTGCAATTTTTTTCTGGTGCTAAGGAAGGTTATTCCTATCACCAAAAAAAGAATCAGGCATTTCTAAAATTTTCATTCATTCCCCATTCAACTGTCATTTTCCCATACATAAATTTACTATTTAGATCTACATGACGTACGTACGAAGCGTAAGGCTGGGTTCACACGGCATCGTCCTGCTCGTTTTATGCACGTATTCGTTTGTATTCGGTTTGCTTGACAAGTCCGGTGAGTATTCGTTTAAACGTATAAACAACATTTTGTATATATGCCACTATGTATACGTTAAGATGTATACGCGTCAGAGAGTTGAGTGTTACGAGTACGAGCGCTTTTTGCTACACATGGACTCACTTTCATTGTATTTCTAATGTAACACCGTAACCGATATCATGAGCAAAACCGTACGTAAAGGGAAGCGCCAGAGCAAGGCCACCTGGCAGGTTCCTAGCCCTGAAAGTGCAGGGACTAGGTAAGTGCTAGTGCGGCGTAGTACTTCAAGCGCAGCGTGGCGGTTAATGAGCGAAGCGTCAATAATAACCGGAAAGAAGGCTTTGCACTGGAAGTTTCTAAAATGAAAACAACACAATAAACTTGTTTATATACAAGATTGGGAAACTGTGCCACGCCGAGACAGTATACATAAATTATAGAAATTATTGAGAAAAACACGACCGACCCCGTTTTTAGACGTAACGAGTTCACTCGGCACGGGACAAGCAAAAATAAACGTATACGGCGATTGTGAACAAGGTGTGTCTTACTCAACACACACATTTAGGCTTTTGTGTGCGTGGCGTTACGCGGCGCGTTGAGCGGTGTGTCACAAAAAAAGTGGCGTTCAGTACCGTGAACATGCTAGATGGGCTCTGCTCGGGGGCGCTTTCCTCTTCATGCGATTTTTCTCCTTACGAGTGTAGTACTTACGTACTTACTTGCTAGGGAAAACATTGCAGAGCAAAGCGCAACTAGCGGGTTAACAGGGTTAGTTATCAAAAATTTAAATCATCATCATCATCATATCAGCCGAAAGTCGTCCACTGCTGGACATAGGCCTCCACCAAAGAGTTCCAAAGTGACCGGTCCTGCGCCACCCGCATCCAGCGGACTCCCGCGACCTTTACCAGGTCATCAGTCCAACTTGTGGGGGGCCTAATACCCACGGCACGCCTTCCGGTACGTGGTCGCCACTTGAGAACCTTTCCGCCCCAACGGCCATACCCCCATGGAAAGTACAAAATTCTAATATTAAAGTGCAATTGGTTTCATTATGATATCAGTTTTCCTGCTACTGACACTGTTGTGGCATTGATATAAAATTGAATACAGCCTTTTATGGTTGCAATATGAAGACCCTAGCTAGACCGTCGTGACTACGAGGCGCTATACGACAAACAATGAATTCGTAGAGCAGAGGGGTAATCAGTTAATCACGTAACGTTCCGAACTAGCGTCGGTACAATTTAACTGTCAATTTTCCATATAAAAAGTGACGTTTAGACCTACCCGACGTTCGTACAATGCGTTACGTGATCGACCTAGAGTTGTAGCAGTGCTACGGCTACGGCGTAGACGCTGCAAGTACTACGACCACTGTTTATATGTAGTAGATAGTAGCCGACAAGGTAGAATAAAATATCCAACTTTTTATTCCATTCTTTTTGAAGTGGATACTTCTTTGCTCGCGTTCTTGTATAGGGGTACAGTTCAAAATGTATCACGTGACTTCCGGAATAACTTGTTGTAGAGAAGCCTAATCTGATTTCAAATAAGTGTTTGTTACATGTTTTAATCCTTCTTTATTTGCCATTAGTTGTTAATCACAAAATTTTATTTAGTTTATGAGGCGGACATTAAAATAATGCTGAAATTACTGAAATGACCGCCATTTGGAAGAGAGGTAGGGCACAGCGGAATGTCATCTTGCTCGTATGTGGAGCAGCCCAACTGGGGAAGTACCTCCACCTTACAGAAGACCGCAGCCATAATAGCACCACTGCTTTGTAGTGTTGCTATATTATTACATGCTATGAAGTATGTGGTGTTGTGTACCTGGTGGTGAGTAAGGTCGCATGTGGAGCAGCCCAACTGGGGAAGTACCTCCACCTTACAGAAGACCGCAGCCATAATAGCACCACTGCTTTGTAGTGTTGCTATATTATTGCATGCTATGAAGTATGTGGTGTTGTGTTCCTGGTGGTGAGTAAGGTCGTCAGAGCTCCCTAGGGTGAGGGACCTGCATGTCTCTATCTGCCAACACAGCGAATCCTCAAGTGAATAAAAGGTCGGCAACGCGCTTGTGATTCTTCTGAAGTCACAAGTGTCCATAGGCGACGGTAACAGCTTAACATCAGGCAGGCCGTAAGCTTGTTTGCCACCGTAGTTGTATAAAAAAAACAATGTATATCGAGTCAAATGAGCTACGTCAGTCAATGTTGCCATACATACTGATTTATCTGTACTTATAGGTAGAGATTGTAGTGGATTAATTCAGATATATTAGGGTCCCATAGCCAACAAAGAAGTATCCACTTAAGCTTAATTAACGGTTGTATCTCCGACACAACACAACCCGCTTCTTTTTGGAGACCGTCACGGTCTGTAGAAAAATAGTAAACTAAAGAGTTTGCGGAACTTTCTTCCAATTACTAGAAACTGGAAATACAAGTAAATTGTTGTTTAGGTCGTGAGGTACCTACCTAACGTTGTGTTTAGGTACACAATTATCACACATTTCCTTTTTTATTGAAACACAACGACATCGACACTATGTAGTTTCATATCTTTTCATGGTTTATATTTTGTAATTTAAACTGTAGTTTTAGTCTGATGGTTTACGATTCATATAGTGACACTATGTTATAAATTTTAACACGAGAAACAAGCAATCATACCTACTAAACTTTTTGATTAAGTATACTTAAACTTGCGCGGCCGAGGCAGCGTTGCTGGCGGCGAGACGACATTGCGCGTTGTTCAAAATGGCGGCAACACAATGACAGCTGAATGATTTCGGGTCCCACAACACCTTTTGATTTTCATGTATTTGTATCAATAACTGTTCCAAATTTACTAACAAACGATTAAACACGCACGGCTCAGCCACTTGCTCAAATATATTCATACGCGCCTCACGCACAAACAAGTTCGATCTTGTCGCTCTGTCCGCGGCATGCTCAGATACACGTACAAATTACGCGAGGCACGCACACTGAGGCGCCTTTGAGCACGGTCAAAAGACCGACTCTGGGCGGCTCGCCGCGCGCCGCTCGCACGCTGCTCGCGCACAGCGCGTGAGCGCGTACGAATTAGAGCAAAATAGGTGAGCCGTGCGTGCCTCAACCCGAGGCTGCTCTAATTTGTACGCAGCTTAAGGCGCCGTAGGTTCATGGTCTTCTTTCCCTCTCACTGAGCATAAGCGTGAGCAAGATGGCAGTGCGTGCTCAGAAGCGCGGATATAAAAAAAAAAAAAATTGTTTATTAAAAGAAAACCTTTTTACAGTACAGCTTATCCTGCGGCCCCACACTAGGCTATGCCTGACACGTGGTGGCCAGATTCGGTTTCAACATGACTTTACTACAAAAGTTACTTAAAATTATTTTTAAATCAAGTTTTTTAATTTAAAATTTTTGTACGTTTAAGTTTAAGACTGTATCGTGCGTAAGACGCGGGCGCTGTTTAGGGTTTTCGCTAGATGTGTGCGTGAATGCACACAACGGCGAGTGTATCTACCTTGACCGGCCGGCCGAACGCAGAAGAACGTAACTAATATTTTTGTTTGATTAGGTGTTAGGGTAGGTAAACACAATTATTATTTATCTTGTAATAAACGGAGATACTTACTTGTAAAATGTCTTTTGAATGCGTACTCGAATTATTGAACTTTATAAATACTGGACTCCAAATTATGAATCTTAATTATACATGAAGTAATTTTGTAAGTAGTTTCTTTTCAGTATTTAGGTGTGTAATGTATACACATCTACATACTCAAAACAAATAACACATGTAAGTATGTATGCTTGTATGTAGGTACTAGGCTACTAGGGATGTGATACATGATTTTGCCGATACGATACCGATACCGATTTTTGAAGTCAATAATCGGCGATACCGATACCTACCGATATCGGTGGCTTAGTAGTTAATAAACCCAGTAAATAAATAATGATGTATTTCATATGCATAAAACTTACTTTTGTTAAATAGACACTCGATTTTGTAAAATGTGACTTTTTTTTTTTTATTAAAAATAACAAAGAATGACAAATCAAAATCAAAGAAAACATTCATCGTTCATTTCGCGCGCTTTTCAAACTGTTATATCGGCTGTATTTAAATCGGTCTATATATAAATATACATGTCTCTCTGTGGCACTTGCAGCAAGTTGCGTATTCGAGCGACAGAGAGCGAGATACTTCGTTTTCGGTTCGTGGTAGGCGACTACTATAATCCATAACTCCCGGGAGGTAACTCGGCTATAACTGCTCTGTACGCCTGCGTACAATAAGAGACTTTACGAGCAAGTGTGATGAAAAGATATTTGTTACGATTTGTACATTGATGGGACTTTATTGACGGGAGAGAGAAAATACTATAGAATACAATATTCTTTATTGCACACAAAAAAAAACAGAGTGTAAGAAACTCAAATCTAAAAAAGCATGTTAAATGGTAATTTTGGTTAAAGCTCTCTTCCAGGCAACCAGACAGAATACTTGTCGTTACTTCTTTTTTTTTGCTTTTTCATTTGCTTCTCTGGTAGTTTCATCTAATTTCCGCTTGTTTCCTTTTGTATTTCTTCTTTCGATTGCTTCCAGAATATAGTCGGGTTCCTTAATTTCCATCTGTCTATCTAATCTTGAATCTATTAATTCTGGAAGAAGACAATCAAAATAAAACTTTTTTAATTTATTTGCCATGTCATTCCAAAATGTTTTATCTTCATCTATCACCTCTATCTTCATATTCACATTTGTCCAAACAGCAAATATGCATGTTTTTCTTTGTGTTATATGAAGTTGTCCTTGGGCTTGAAAGAACCAATCGTGTTTTTTATTTAAAATCGTATTTCCATCTTTAGTTTTTTTCCAAAATTTAATTTTTTTCGCCTCGATAGCGTCGTCGACACTTTGATCCCGAGCCGCATACGGGCATTTTAATTCGACAATTGTTTCATCTCCTACAAGTCCATCCGGACTTGCACCTAAGAATGGCAAATCTTTGTCAATGAATAAACCGCATATTTTGATAGGCTGTTTTAGGTGGGATTCTAGTTGTTCGCGTGCAAGATGTTCATGATTTCGACCATGATTAATTGACTTAACATGGTCTAAATTTTTTTCAGTCACCAAATTTTTTACCAATGGCCCGCATTTGATCAGTCCTCGTTTGCACACTTTGCTAAATACAGATGCCGTAAGCCGTAGTTTTCTCTCCTGACGCCATTCCATCGATTCGGCCTGCAGAACGGTCCTTTTTTCGAGAGCATGGCGATCGTCTTCGGATAACGTTATGCTTTTTAAGTGCTCTGTTTTAGCAAAGTCAAAATCAGCCTTGCTTAGGTCAGGTTTTTGACAACATTCGCCGTAGTTCTCGTCATTGTATGTATTGATTGACTTTTGGCTTGCGGATCTGCGAGATTTAAAAATTCTACGACTTGCTGAAGCTACTCTTCTTACATTCCTTTTCCATTCCAGGCGTTTAATTAGTTTGTTTGGGCTTCGCAATAAAACTTTTTTACTCAGGTAAGTCTGCGGCTGTTTTGAATTAAACGAAACAACCGATGCTGCACATCTTCCTGAATACGATTGTCTGCTTGAATAGTTTATTCGTTTGCCGCCAATAAACTTCGCAATCACGCTATTGAAAATTTCTGCAATATTACTATTTACACAGTGCATCAGACTTTTTGCGTTATTTACCAGCCTAGAAAGAATTTTCTGTATGGCCAGAAAAATAAAACCACCGTTTTTACCTTTCATTGCTGGTACTAAATTTTCTTCTGGTTTTTCATTTTCAGCTAGGTTCCTACAATAATAGGATTTGCACGAATCATGGTTGCCAAAGACGTGATGCGGCGCATTCAATAAATCCTTTTTGAGCTCCAGAACTTTTTCTCCAAAAGTTAAATCTTTGGCATCTATATGTTTTACTGCCCCAGTTACTGAACGCCTCAGACGCAATATGTTATTTTGTACAGCTTTTCGATATTTTATTGGATAATTCGTATTTCTGGCCAAATCATCTAATTTCGTGCAATAATTTCTCAACAAATGATTGGTGCACTCAATTTTCTCTACTAATAAGTTCCCGTAAGGTTTAGCTTTTTGGATACTGCTATACGTACTTGAATCACCATCAGCAATCAGCCTAGAGTATATCAGTTTGTGCGTTTCCTTGGAAGTTTTAAATCCTTCAACCAAAGCTGTTGCTTCCATACCACTTGAGGAGCCCGTATAGTTTTTGAAACATATATGGTCTGGTGTAGCCGTTTTTTTATTTTCTGCTCGCGCACAAACCATACAATATTTATTCTTCACCGCCATAAATAAAACTTGTTTTGTTCTGTAGCCTATAATCACAGCGGCACCTGATAATGCATTATAATTTTTTCTGTTGGATCTTTTTGACCAGCAAGCATCTGCAACCACTGTTATCATTGGTATTCCATTTGAATCAACTTCTCCATTTAAAACAGCTAAATCGTACTCTTCTTTGGCTGCATCTGTCATGCTTTTTTCTTTGGCTAGTTCCCATAACTCACATACCTTAGTATGGCACTTTGCATATAGTTTATCGGACATACATGGTATGTTGAGACTGGCTGAGACAAGTTCCACACCCGAAAACCCCGCACCTATAGACATAAAACTGCTTACCATATTGTCGTTGAGGTTGAGATCCGTGGAGTTACCAGAATCTGGACAGTGTTTTAATTCCAATTTCAGATGACACATTTTGCAGACAAAATGAAATTTTGAAAGAAATCCTTTTTTTATTTCTTTAATAAGTTTTATACAACTAAGATTACAGCCCAATCCCGAGTTATGTCTTGAAATTTCTTGTAGCTGTTCAAAAACGTAGGCAAAATCTATAATTCTGTTTCCGTTTATTGTAAATTCTTCTTGCTCTTCATTTTCATTTTCTATAATTAATTCAATATCTGATCCATTTTCCAGTGATTTCTGAAATAAAAAAACAGGTGTTACTTTATATTTCAATCAGGTGTTACTTTAAAAAATATAGACCTAAGACGTATGAATTAAATATTTATTTGTTATAATTAGAATAACTGACCTGATCTTCATCTCGTTCCGACATGTTTGAGACTGAAGTTTGTGCTGATTCATCATCTTTATTTTGGTTTGTAATCCTAAAACATACATTTATGTAATAAAGGGTAGTTATTACTAAGTTTTTATTGATGTAGCAGTAGTAGGTTTGTTCAATCCTTCTGAAATTTGGCTGCAAAAGGGTAGTTTTTGCAACCAGTTGTTATCAGTATATGCTGTGCTTCATTAAAAGTGAATGCCTAGGGGTGGATATTGATGGAGGACTTTGTTTGTATGAGAATCCATGCGCTCGAATAACCTTTATAACAATGCTTATTATGTTATCTTTATATGAGCCAGGCATATTATTCTGACACTAACTGTACAACCGTGGAAGTATAACTTGATTCAAGCCTTCATATTTAGGTTTCTTTAATTTCTTATTCGGGGTAAACACGTATTTAGATAATAAACGAAAAAAAAACGTACGCAGCTGGAGTTCTCACTCATTTTGGCAATTTAGAAAGTACTGCTTAATAATTAAACTTTACGGCCTATGCCATAAAACCTAATTTGGCTTGGTCTATTGAGTGTGTATGTTCGCAGGTGCGAACTTCATTGTTCTAAAGCAGGTAATAATCCTTATCTGTTATCTTCGCCGACCTATGGTATTTTACCGCTGAACGGAAACTATAATTGATTCCAATTTGTGTAAGTAAACTTTCATTAAACATTACATGATAAAACACATTTTTATACAGATTACATTTTATAGCTATCCCTACCTACAATATCGATATGAAAAGTTGATGCATACTACAGCTTCCCAACTCTCGTATTACAGCATTTTACAATCCCTCCGTGGCTAGCGACTGCTGGGGGCGCGAACGCGTGACGTCATCACCTTAGAATAATACAAGTAGTGTTGTTACCCAACCATTATTCTAAAATGCATTATGTGGGAATTTTTCGATATTTTCATACTTTAATGTTGTTTTATAATGTTAATAATCAATGAAAACATAATAACATCACATTGTATGTATGTTTCTAACAGGTTTTCTACATCTTGATTATTCTTGATATGATTACCGGAATAAAAATTGTCCAATGTCTTTCCCTAGGACTCTAACTATCTCTATACCAAATTTTATCTAAATCGGTTCAGCGGTTTATGCGTGTAGAGGTAACAGTCAGACAGACAGACACACACTTTCGCATTTATAATATTAGTATGGATATATGGAAGTATGGATTTATCAGTTCATCAAATAATAAATACAAAATTAAATATCCTCAAATAACCACCTTCAAATGAAGCTATTATGTTCACAAATGCACGATATACTATCTAGATACCAAAACCACCACGACACAAACAATAAAACAACTTATGAGTTCTTCCAGCCATCTTCAAGTAGGTAGGTAGGTACTCAGAAAATATTCATAAAATATCCTTCTTTTTTAGAAGTATAGTCGGTTCAACAATAGATTTAATTGCAATAAATTTAACTACTTAATAATTTAATTTAAACTTACTTTTGATTTATTACTTTTTTCTGGAATCTAGCGCAGTTTTTTTTTGATATATAATATTTTGCTTTCCGTTTTCCCATTTTACTGAAACAAATCAGTTATGTTTTAATTTAAACTCAAGTAAATACAAGCAATAAATTTAAAACACAAAAAATATACTTACACCGTATTGCCGGTGTGCGTACGAGTGACGATGACGCGATCGGTAGGTCGTTCTGCCAAGTGACGTGGACTCGCTCTGAACACTCGCGGGCGACTGAACCACAGAGCGCGAGGAACGCGTATTTAGATGGGCGCGCGGCCGCCATAGTGAAAATGTATGGCAAATTTGAAGCGCCTTTTGATAAATCTGGACCTTAATTACAAGACAATAATTTAAATATTTAATGCGCTCAAATTGTAATATAAACATTCATGTTTCGTTTGAACTGAAAATCAGGATAGATTTCCACTGTTAAAGTATAAAAAACACTTGAATGCCTGCTTATGATTTTACAGTTTTCGTCCAACTTTACTTTGTTTTGTAGGGTAAAATACTAATAATCTTAAGTTTTTTCCACGCTGAGATTTTGAACACATTCTTCGAAGTGCTAAATGTACAGTTTATTAATGGATTAAACAAACACTGTTGACGTTATCTTTATAACGGCCACTACCTTTTTGGCATATTTCGCACGACTCAGTCTTAAGTAAATAAAAAAGTAATCACTAAATTCCCTCAAACATGATATTGCCGGTTTTTAGAACCAATTTTGATATGTTTACGTTTAGTGTATTTTAAACCTATGTTCGTGATTTTTTTCCATAGAGCGAAAATGCTTCCTGCAGAAACGCCTCAAGATTACTATTCGTATTTTTTGTAACCATATTATTATAAATAGACGCATTAAGTATATTGTTTCAAAAACTCTGTTCGTTTAACTTCGCTGAACCTACGGCGCCTTAACATTCGCTAGAATGCTCATTTACAACCTTTATGACAGCTTGTGACAGCAATGAGCCCAAACACAAGGGGTGTAATTTGGAGTTGCAATGGCCATCTCAAACCGTTACGTTTATGTTTTGTAGGTATTGCGAAAACAGAGACATTTAATTGATAATTCAGCCAAAGCTAATTCGGCTTGCCCACTATTCTATTGTATATAAAATACAATAAGCCCTTAATCTAGCACGTCAGACTCAGAAGTCAGTTACTTAGAATTACTGGGTCGACAATTACTTAGCTAATCAATATGAAGTAATCTGTCTGTCCGTAGACCGCCTTAATCATGCTGCCTCGAGGAATCTCAATCTAAACTAATGAATAACTCGTTCATTTAAGTCTGGGGCACAACAAAGCAGAATACCTAAATTTCTGATGATGTGAAAAATTACTAACTAATAATCCTAGGTAGATAAAACTATGTGACAGATAAAAGGCATAAAATTATGGTATGGTTTCGTGTCAAGCAAGCGGGTTTGATGCCATTTCCGAGACAGTGATTCTTATGTACTTTTGTACGGTTACCTTCAAAGATATGTATACCTATCTTATCTACATTCTTCGCCTTATTATAACTGAATAAAGTGCAATAGTTTAAGCATATCTTTAACGGTGACAACACACTATACATATTAAGTCCTTACCTATGAAATTGGCGGTTTTTTCACAGATATTATTTTGTACGTAATTTATTCATTTCTATTGCAACTTCCAAATTATTTTTAATTTCATTATAAGACTATCTAACAAAGGTTTTAAATACAAAAAATAGGTATGAATTTTATTTAGTGTTTCAAATTAAAGCTTGGGAACCGCCCTTTTCATGTGCTGCCGGTTAAAGTGTTTCAATTACGTATAGTTTTATGATGCGAACAATTTTTAAGGAATGAAGATATGTGTAAAGTAGCTTAAAAGTTTTCTATATTCCTACCAAAATTTAGTTTGCTTTGAATTTGACATTGCTGAATAATCCGCAAAATTCAATGTATGAAAATCACAGTTTTCATAAAATTCTCCATACACACCGCCAATTTCATAGGTAATATAACACGCACAAATTTATGATGAATCGTGGCTTTGAAATGCTTTTGGAGCGATAATACCTTGTCATAACGTGCCACATCGTCACACGTCGCCGTCGCGGCAACAAGTTCATTAGCCGGATCAGGAAGGTTTAATACTATGTTAAATCACGAGTATTCCAGGGTATTCACGAAGCTACCAGTTATAATTTTATAAGTCAAGTCTACAACAACAACAACAAACAACAACAACAACAACAACATTGAATTTATTGACCAATAGCGACTGGCCTTTTGACGAGTGTTGGCGGTTGATGACAAACATCGTCATCGCGGGAGCAAAAACGATTTGACAGTATCCAAAGATTATGACAAATAGTCAATAACAGAACTGACACTCAAATCGAGAAACGTTTAGGTACCTACGAGTTCAACATTTATAAATTTTCTTTCTAATATCTCGGGCGAGGTGTAGCAAAGGGTACGCAGGACTTTTCGATGGTGGGATGTTATTATGACACAGGTAGGAGTTGTATACATATTTTTTGGAATGATGGGCTGGATGGGATTTTAGGAATACATTTTTTTTTTTATATTCGGAAAACTATAAATTATAAATTCCCCGTGTGGTGTCGGGTTAGAATAGCACCACCCCCTGTCTTCCCGTGGGTGTCGTAAGAGTCGACTAAGGGAACAGGTTTGAAGTGTGTTGTGGGCGATGGGCTAGCAACCTATCACTGCAACATCACATTTTGTCGATCTTTTATACCCACATTCATGCTAAAAGTAGCACTGGAACACAAGTTTCATGTGCTCTGCCTACCCCTTTTAGGGATAAAGGCGTGATGATATGTATGTATGTATGTATGTATAAATTCAAAAAAAAAATCGGTTCTGGCGATTCTTCGGCCGCTACCGCGGCACGCTCGCTTCGCTCGCTCGGCTCGCGCGCTGTAGGGTCGCGGTTCAACCTAACACTCCTCCTCGCTTCGCTCGTCGTCGTACCTACACCGACCTGCCTTAAAGTTAAGAGTAGAATAGGTTTCGCGTGGCTTCAGCAGTTTCGATGATACGGGTATTAGACACTTTTCAATTTTGAGGTCCAATATCTCGGCCATTTTTTATTTTAGAGATTGTTTTTTTATATAAAGTATGCTTATTTTGGCGTAGTCTACACGATAGAAATATACAAGGTGACTGGTAATTCGACCTATTCCTTGAAAGGGGTTATACTAGAGCTAATTTGCAACAATTTATGTCCAGTCAATCAGGGGTCAAAACACGATTTTTTTAATTTTTCGAGATTTTAGTTTGTTTATTTAAAAAAAAAGTTTTTTTATTTATTGTCCAAGAGTAAAAAAGGTACCAATAGAATCCTTACGCTTTTATAGAAACAAATTTGTACGACAACTATGGACCTAAGCGCAGTATTTCGCGACCGAAACAGCGATTTACTTAATTTTCCATGCAACGGTTAGTACAAATTGCACGGTGTGACGTCATACATTAAAGCCAATCAGTATGAAGCGTTTCGGCTGCTGTCAGCGAGGTCAATCTTTAACTCGATTTTTTGGGTATTACTTAATGTCCTTTAAATGTAGTTGCTTCCATACAAACATTTGTTCATCTACAAAAACTGGTTCGAATGGCATCGTAAACAAATTTAAGATCACAAGCCCATTTAAAAAGCGGACTAATATTTGTTACATGGTTGATCATTTGGGACATTCTTTGCAAATCAAGCCTGATTTCATCTATACCTACTAATATTATAAACAGGAAAAGTCTGTGAGATTTGTAAGTTTGTGTATAATGAGTAATCTCCGGAACCGTTGGAACGATTTCAAAAATCATTTCACATGCGTATAGAATGAACTTACTGAAACAACATAGGCTATGTTTTATCCCGCGGGTTTGCCCGCGTTCTTTGCAATACGCGGGTGAAGCCGTGCGGGCAGCTAGTGTTTAATAGATTCAATCTTGTATGCTGATTTGCTGATCAAATAATTTGACGAAAAGCTTATTGTTGTTGCGAGCCAATTATAATAACAGCAAAGTTTCAAAAGAGTTAAAAAAAATCTCACTAAGGCAAGTTTTCTTATAACGTTTAAAATTATTTAAGCTCTCTAGACTTCAGTTTGTAATTCGCCAGGCCACATAGATGGCACCACCTTTCCACGTCACCACATGAACTACGGTCCGCACTTGACTTTTCCATACAAACATTTATACCTTTTTTAAACCCACTTAAAGGATAAATTTTGTAAAACCCTAACTTACTGCTTGCCTACCTTGAATAAGTAACCTACCTTACTCATTTCAAGACTCTTGGTTCAGTAGTTTCAGCTTAGTGTTGATAAGCAAACTCGAAATAATTTCGTGGTATCATATGCAGCTAAGGGTTGATTTACTCAAGATGCTTGATTAATGAAGATTACTTAGATGTCATTAAAACTTTGTAATCAAAATCGTGGACAGCTTCCAAGTCCAAAAATAACTAAACTTGCATATAAACTTTCACCCCCTATTTCACCCCTTTAAATTACGAATTTCTAAAAAAGCTTCAAGGTAACCTTTTTTTAATTGTGACCATAAAGCTAAATCCCAAATTGCATAGATCTACCTTCAAAAATAACGAAACTTTCATATAAACGTTCACCCTCCATTTCACCCCTTTAAAGCACGAATACCCGATAATACTCGAAGGAATCCTATTTTAATTTCTGATCGAAACGCCAAATCTCGAATTTCATAGATCTACCTTCAAAAATAACGGATTTGCATACAACGGTTTATCCCCAATTTCACCCCTTTAGGGATTGAATTTCAAAAAATCCTTCCTTAGTGCGCCTCTACGTCACTTGAAGAATATGTGTTCCAAATTTCATGCTTGTATCTTTAGCGGTTTAGGCTGTGCGTTGTCTGTCACTCTATAAGTAACGGTCCAATTTTATGCATGTAATAATAATAATAAAATAGATAATAGATTACTCAAGTTGACACGTTGACTTAAAGGTAGTCGTACAGTGTAAGACAAGGTTGCTTGACCTTTTCCAGCAAAATTTCGTTTCTTAAACTTAATTTTTTTTAGAATGCGTAGCCAGAATATACTGTTTTTACTAAATAGACATTCTGTTGTATATGTTCTTTAACATATTTGATTTTATTTGATTGATTATTTTTTTATTTGATGTAAAATTGTAATAGTAGCTTCATGAAATGAATTCCAAAGCCACGCGTCATCATATTATATTGTGCAAGTTATGAGGATTATCTATACTGTTTACGTTTAGTTTGATTTCAATGTTCGTTACCAGTGAGACCCAAGCCTTTCGTATGATGATTCTGTGAAAAGTTATGGGCCAATTACTTAGTATCCTAATCAATACGGGATTGTTTCGCTCAGTCTATAGTGGCAGTGTCTATCAATTTATCTTAGCGTAAGGGCTTTTGTGCGCTAGTTCGTGAATTTCCTGAGAAATTTGTCTGAATTGATAGGAATACGAAACAGTAAGTAAATCGATTAGGGAGATCGGAGGTATACAGACAGGAAGGAGAGTTGCTATTAAACTATTTTTTCAAATGATTGTTCAATGCAGATATTCTGACGTCAAGCAGAGACTACAATGTTACGGAAAACCTATAAAAGGAATCATGTTACTTATGGAGCTGTCACCAAATTATATCACTGGCACATGGCCAGGCAAGTTCTTTTTTTTCTGAAGCTGTTTCGTGTAATATATACCAGTACGAAAGGCATTGAGGTTACTAATGTTGGGAATACAGCCATCTCATATGAATTGTGATGCCTAGGCATAGTGTTAATTTCCAATTTGTGTTATGAGTGCGAAGCTTTGTTTTTTTAGTTTTGACACCTCGCATGCTTGCACATCTCTAGTGAATATTCACCCTTATAATTGTTTTAACAGTAGGCGTTCCGTGCTCAATGAGCTTCTCAGAACGAGTTGCGAATTAGGTCAAATTGAGATTCCTGGACCAGCCACACTGCAGGCATGCACATGCGACAGCAATATGGCTACTGCAATGGACAACGTCATTTACGTTCCTCGCACACCGACCTGATTATGTTTTTGTACTGATTTCTTTCACGGCGAACGCATGTTGTGGATTAGGTATCTATTAATTAATGCATTGGACAAGTATACTTTGTGCATGACACATTTACCGCCAAGAATCGCTATACGCTCGTGGCCGATCCCGTGGTTTTTCCCGTATGTAGCGGAAAGCGACTACGGCAAAGGCGCCCGCTAGGCGGGTTCCTGGCAGTGAAAATGTAAATAGCCCGCCGCATACATTAAAAAGCGGCCAAGTGCGAGTCGGACTCGCACATGAAGGGTTCCGTTAAATGAATTGCGGTTTACGATTTATGACGTATTAAAAAAAACTACTTACTAGATCTCGTTCAAACCAATTTTCGGTGGAAGTTTGCATGGTAATGTACATCATATAATTTTTTTTAAGTTTTATTATTCTCTTATTTTAGAAGTTACTGGGGGGGGGGACACATTTTACCACTTTGGAAGTGTCTCTCGCGCAAACTATTCAGTTTAGAAAAAAAATATTTTAGAAACCTCATGGTCATTTTTGAACAACTATCCATTGATACCCCACACGTATGGGTTTGATGAAAAAAAAATTTGAGTTTCAGTTCTATGTATGTTTTAACGGCCTCCGTAGCCCAGTGGGTAGTGACTCTGCCTACGAAGCTGGAGGTCCCGGGTTCGAATCCCGGTCAGGGCATTTATTTGTGTGTTTATCACGAATATTTGTTCCTGAGTTATGGATGTTATATATGTATATAAGTATCTATATGTATGTATCTATTATATATAGTCTCCTTCCAAATCGATCAGCCGAGAGTAGTCGTATTTTGTCAACTTGTGAGGTGGATCGCGATAAGATTAGTATGAGTCATACAGTAACCGACCGGTCGCCTGCGCCGGCCGTTATGACGTCTTCACCGGCCCGCGCGCATGCGCCGGTCGCCTTAGCCCCGCCGCCGGTCCCCGCGCATGTACCGACTGTCACTGCGCAGCAGCTACTGCCGGCCGTTGCGCATGCGCAGGAGGCGAAAACAGCTGACCTAACTGTCGCCTCAGAGATAAACAACAGAGCTCGTACATTAAAATCGAACGGAATGTCAATGGCAGATATTGTGCGCGGAGGTGAATTTAAGCAGAAAAGTTGCACGATTGAGTGGATATCCGCTCAAAGAATGAGATTGAGAAACCGCTTTGTAGGCAATAGAGGGAATGCAATTTTGAGTGCTGAAGAGAAATTTAAAGCCGCTGATATCAAAACACCCATATATATATATGAAGTGGCAAAAGATGTTTCTACAAAAGACATATCGGATTATATCAAAAATAAATCTAGTTTAAATGTAGTTGTGGTTCCAATAAAAATGAAAGTACAAAAGAAATACAATGCATTTAAAATCTTTGTTCCTAAGCATAAACTGAGCATATTTCTAAGTGATAACTTTTGGCCTGAAAATATTGCTTATCGTCGTTTTATTGATTTTGGCCACACTACGCCAAATACTGTGAATACTATGAACAGTTCCATGATGAGGCCGCCTAATACTTCGAATGGATAGTTCCACAATGGATAGTTCCACAAAGTTAATTACTTTTAACTGTAAAAATGTTGTGAGGTCGATCGAATGTGTGAGAAGACTGTGTAACGTAGCGGATGTGATCGCGCTACAGGAGACCTGGTTGCTTCCGCATGATCTAGCGTTCCTGGGAAACATAGACGACCGCTTCGCAGCAACAGGTACTTCTGCGGTTGACACGTCTGCCGGCGTGCTGCGTGGGCGTCCCCATGGAGGAGTCGGCCTGCTATGGAGAAGGGACCGGTTTCCCATTGTATCGGTCATATCGTGCAAAAGTGTGCGTCTGGCCGCTATCAAGGTACTGTCAAACAATCGTTCTATCTTAATATTTTCAGTGTACATGCCCACCGCTTGTAACGATAATTTAATAGAATTCATAGAATGCCTAAGTGAAATAAGTGCTATAATCGAAAGTCAAAGTGTAGAATCTGTGTTTATGTTAGGCGACTATAACGCGCATCCTGGAGAACTATTTGCTACAGAACTTATGAATTTTTGTGAAGAACAGTCTTGGTCATGTGTAGATTTTGAAAGGCTGGCGCCTAGTACATACACTTTCGTGAGTGACGCGCACGGTTGTCAGCGGTGGCTAGACCATTGTCTAGCCACCAGCGCTGCGCGTCAGTCAGTGCATAGCGTGTCAGTGTTATTCGATACATATTGGTCGGACCATTACCCTCTGCTTGTCGAATGTAATCTTACCAGAATAAAACCTAAGCTTGTAAATGATACTCCTGCTATTAACAAGGTTGCGTGGGGGGAGCGGGATGAGGCTCAAATTACACAGTTCAACGAAATATGTAATTGTAAACTGCGGGAAATCGATTTTCCTACAGAGTTAAGTAGTTGTGCAAATAGGGTGTGCATGGACAGTAATCATAGGATGATTTTGAAAAATATGTACGGAAAGATCATAGCCACATTGATTGAGGCATCAGAGAGCAGTTACAATACTAAAGTCGTAAGACGGGGTAGGTATATTACGGGCTGGAACAAGCATGTCCGGGGTGCTCACGGGAGGGCTAGGCTTTGCTTTCAGAACTGGGTGTTGTACGGAAAGCCTGCGGCGGGACGTATTTATGAGGAGATGTGTGATTCCCGGCGACTTTTCAAATCAAAATTAAAATGGTGTCAAAATAATGAACAACAGATTAAAATGGATATCATCGCTCAACACCATTTTGATAAGAAGTTTGGAAGGTTTTGGAAATCTACCAATAAACTCAACCTTAAGTCCGGGCTTCCCGTGAGCGTAGACGGTGTGAATGATCCGTCTGAAATAGCTAATTTATTTAAGAGTAATTTCAAGGTCGAATCGCCGCTGGGTCCAGCGTCGCAGGTGTTTAATGTTGAGGACTTCCCCCCCGAGCTGAGCGTCACATTCACCGCAAAACAAGTGTCATCAGTTATTAATAAAATGGTCAGGGGTAAATCACCGGGACATGATGGACTCAGCATTGAGCACCTGAAATACGCTGGAAAACATCTGCCTAGAGTACTAGCTATGTTTTTTACACTTTGTTTGGGCCATTGTTATCTGCCCGATGAACTAATGCAGACTGTTGTAGTTCCAATCGTTAAAAATAAAACTGGCGATACCTCAGACTTGTCTAATTATAGGCCGATATCCCTGGCTACCACCATTGCCAAGGTACTGGACGGTCTGCTTGATGCCAGCTTGGATCAGCATATCAAAGTGAATGACGCCCAATTTGGCTTCCGGCGGGGGCTGTCCACAGAGAGTGCTATCCTGGCCCTCAAGAATACCGTCCAGTACTATACCAGTAGGAACACACCGGTTTATGGTGTGTTCCTGGATCTATCGAAGGCATTCGACCTTGTATCATATGACATCTTATGGGACAAGCTACGTAATGAGACAAGTGTATGTGGGCGGCGGACCTTTAAGTTCGTTTTATTTATCTAAATTCATGTTTTATTTTCATGAGCTAACCTCATGAAAATAATAATGGAAATAATTGATAATTTTAATAGCTAATTGTTTAAAAATAATAAAATTACATGTGTTATATGAATTATAAACTTAGAATTATATTTAAATATCATTTAATGTAATTTACCAGTAATATTAGTATAAAATTATTTTGTTAGAAACTAAATTCACTTTGAGTGACGTCACTTGTTTTGCTCGAACAACGGGTGGTGTGATGGAAGGAGTGGGGTGGTTTGTAACTTGGTATTTAAGAGCGCAGCGCACCAGAACTGGATTCATTTTGCAATATAAATTTGTGAACGTTGTTACTCTGCCCTAATTATTAATAAAAGTGATTTGTGTGTAAATATCGTTTACATTATACCTCTCAAATGGATTCCCATGATAGTGGTGGTGACACAACGCCGACAGCAGCGGTGGGATCGCAATCCCCTATACTCGGTGCCTCTAGAAAGACCGAACATCGGCCCGAGCCTACTTTTTCCATGGAGCAAGTTATGAATCTGTTAATGAGCGTAACAAAAGAAGCAGCTTCAAGTGCAGTTACGGCCGCAATCAGTGCCAATCCTATGCCTCGTGATCGCAGCAGCTGACTGATTTTAAAGAAGTTTGTGTTAATGAAAATTTGAGTGCAAAGAAAACGAATGCCCCTCGGCATACACAGCAAGATTAATGGCTTCGCTTATGTCGAGATGGTCTGAGCTGTCTACAAAACAACTAGCCATAGTGACTCTGGCTATTATGTCACATGCTGCCAAATCCACGTGCTCATAAATTCGGTGAGATCAAACCATTTTTTTATTGTTTTTGCTATGATGAAACTAGATTCATCATCTTTTCGTTAACAATAGTGTTTTTCCTACATTATCTTTAAAAAATATCGTAAAATCCTGGTAACTTAATGGTGGTACGTTAGTGTAGTCATTTGGTTTTGATAGCTTTGTGAAAATCTAACTACTTGCGCATGATTTAGAACGGTGTTAAATTGGGTATATTTCATCCTTTTCCTTAACAATTTTATGACAAGTAGGTACTTTGAAAACGTATAGGGGTTGACAATATTTTCTACGCGTTTAAAATTAATGTTTCAGTGCGGGCTACAGTACTCTTGACAGCGAACGCCTCGTCCAGTCAGCATTGCAGACTCGAGAACGTGCAGCATCGGCGGTTCTCGGATGTCGGACTATCAGAGGACAAGTTTAGTGCTGACGCTAGCTGCGGATACTGCTGGCAACTACTGTATTGGAGCAACGGAAATAAAAGGACAGGTTTCGTTCCAATTGATTTTATGCAAAATAGGAACCAACAAACGATAATTAGTGTTTCAATCATTATTGACGAGAAGCTTATTGCTTTTTTTTTCATGTTGTAGTTAGACCACGGCATTGGTGTAATTTACTAAATAAACATCAACTTTAATTTCAAATTGAATTCAAGACAAATTAGTTTACTCTTGAAGAATATCTTGATGTAATTGTAGAAGTCATGGTCTGTATGATAAAACTTTTTACAGGATGAAATCTGGTACCTACTTCGTCGCAGTGGAGATTTCGTGCTATTCGTGGTCAACATCAGCGAGCAGGCTGGCGGCTTGGCAGTGGGCGAGAAAGTGACAGAATACCCTCTCCCTGGCTACAATGTGCATCGTGGCAACGCACTATGCGTACATTCTATCCGGTGAGTAGTTCTCATTTCATTGGAATTATTGATCAGAGCGCTCACATGCTATAGCAGCTATGTAGTAAAAGGTAGTAAGACTAGTAAGGTTATCAAAGGAAATTCAACAAACGTTTTAATGTAAATAATCAAGTCACCAGTGTAGTTGTGGGTGTCTTTGGCTCAGACTGCAATGTCATTCGTAGACGCAGAAAATACCGGGCATAGATTTCCTGTTGCTGTGTGGCCACAACTGTGAGTGGCGTGCGTTTGGTTTGAAGGTGTGAGTAGTCGCCGAAATCGCTGGATAGAAGCGATATGATGTTTTGTGATATGGATACCGGAAGCAAGTAGTCCACACGTTGTTGAAAATTGTTCGGTAGTGACAACAAAATAAAAACCGGCCAAGTGCGAGTCGGACTCGCGCACGAAGGGTTCCGTACCATTATCAATAAAAATATTTATTTTATTTTGTTTTTAGTATTTGTTGATATAGCGGCAACAGAAATACATAATCTGTGAAAATTTCAGCTGGAACTATCACGGTATCAGTGAGATACAGCCTGGTGACAGACAGACGGACGGACGGACGGATGGACAGCGAAGTCTTAGTAATAGGGTCCCGTTTTACTCTTTGAGTACGGAACCCTATAAAAAAGCATTGCATAGCCAAGCTACTACTGTGTTATCACTGTGTTGCGAATACATTTTTGATTATTGATTCCAAGTAAATGATACTGTGTTAAGTTACGTGAACCCTTGAGTTTCCTTTGAAATGAAAGAACTTTATAAAATCAGAGTTTAATTTAAGAAGAGTTTAGATCGATCTCTCAATGGCCCACTATCCATAAATGTAAGCTCGTGATTTTATTAAACGGTTTGATTTAACCGAAGTACTTACATCAAGTTGAATGGAATTTGGAGTAACAGAAGTACTAAGTAGCCATAGATAGATACACTTTTTAGAAAGTTTGAACTCGAAGCGTACTTATAAATAGGCGCATGACAGATTGAGGAAAATGCCAGAAAGTCAAGTACCATTTAAAGTAGATGAAGAAGAAAATGAGTAAGAATCAGAAATAGAGGTTCTCAGTTCGGCTGGTCAGACTATACCAGAGGCTTTACCGTAGCCTTAGCCCGTTAGAAGTCGGCATCTGCTCTGAGCAGTCCGTGGGTGCGCGGTTCGCGATAAGGCTCTGACGGAGGTCAGGGGGCCTACCGCGAACGGCGTTCGGAGTTTTCCCTCTCTGTCGCACTTACGTATGGACTCGTAACTATGACGGGGACGGGAGGCTTCGGGTGCCTTTCGCGGTGGGCCCTCAGGTCTTATGGAGACCGTAGAGTCACGGGGCCGACTCGGCGATCCCGTGGGGATGCGCGTAGTGTGGCCATGTGATAGCCGTAGGCCACGAATGAGATGCCTATTTGATGATTTTGATAATTAATGTGTTGTCATATTGTTGTGAGGCCACAGAAGGCTTTTAAATGATGGTACTTGATTGCTCTTGCATTTAGCTAACTTAAGCTTTGAAACTGAATGTAAAGTAATGCAATGATCCCAATTTAGTCACATACCTGTCATTTGTCACAAAGTATAGTACGTTTTATTTGAATTAAATGATGATTTTGAAGAATGACGTTTCACTTAGGGTAACATCAGGAGTGACCGAACGATGTACTGTGCTGTTTTCTCATTGTTCCAGGGTATACACACGAGGACGTGTGCGCGCAGGGTACCTGGCATAGGGGTTCCCCCAGGGCGAGACTCTCCCATTGCACTCCGGTTGGGTTGACCCTTACGATTATCCCTAATGTGGATAACTCAGATGCGTACATAGATTTGTTGGTTGGTGTTATTGGCCACCAGATTAATAATAGATCAAAGTAAAAACATGACTTCTTTAGATTTCAAAAAGTTTTGTCAAGATTTCGGTATAGAACATCACGTTGTAGCAAAAGGCGTTAGCAGGGCTAATGGTCAGGTAGAGCGTATTATGAAAATAATTAAGGACAATATGTCAGTGGTGGAGCTTGATAAGCCGTGGCATTCTCCCATGCAAGAATTACAATTGGCAATTAATTGCAGTGTCTCGAAAAGCACTGGTAAAAGTCCATTAGAACTGTTACTGGGTAAAAAATGCTCACCACCCGCTATCAGGCTCCTCCAAGTTGACGATGATGAGCCTGTAGAGGATCTTATTTCTGTAAGGAACGCATGTAAAAAAAAGGATGGACAAGCGATCTTTTCAAGATAAAATAAGATTTGATGTGGTTAAAGCACTGATCAAACCTTTCAAAGTGGGTGATTTTGTTTTGATACGGCGTCATGAAAGACATACGACTAAATTGGGTGCTAAATTTGAAGGTCCAATGGAAATATTAGAAATATTACCCAATGACCGTTATAAGTTAAAACATGTAAACTTTCGAGGGAGTTCTGAAAAGATCGCAAGTCATGATTTTTTAAGACCTGCCCCTGCTGGACAGCTTGATCCATTCCAAAGCTATGATGATGATCCAACCGTGTGGGCGGACAGTGAGATGATAAACAGTTCTCAAAATGAGGACTGTTCAGAGTCTGAGACACGATAGCAAAATAACATAAGTTATAAATCCTGACTGTGATTAGCATGCAAATTACATGTCGTAACTTAAGACTATATTTATATGTAACTTTGTTTCACCCATCCACAACTCCTTCCTTACAACGCTGGCTGGCCACCACGCGTTTCCTTTTCCCGGTCTTGAAGGCTAGATCTCTGTGTAGTAGAGTGATGCCTGTGTTGGCTAGATCCCAGGATGGGTGATGCCTGTGTTGGCTAGATCCCAGGATGGGTGATGCCTGATGTCGGTTAGCTAGATCCCAAGGTGGGTGATGCTGATTTGAGGTTATGTTGTAATTTACAGTTTGTAGTAATAGTAGTTAATATTTGGTGTACTTTAGTAGTATGTATTTAAACCTGTAGTGAAATTGTATGTGAATCAGCGCAGAGAGCGCGCTGGAACAGAATGGCCGTGTGGGCGGCGGACCTTTAAGTTCGTTTTATTTATCTAAATTCATGTTTTATTTTCATGAGCTAACCTCATGAAAATAATAATGGAAATAATTGATAATTTTAATAGCTAATTGTTTAAAAATAATAAAATTACATGTGTTATATGAATTATAAACTTAGAATTATATTTAAATATCATTTAATGTAATTTACCAGTAATATTAGTATAAAATTATTTTGTTAGAAACTAAATTCACTTTGAGTGACGTCACTTGTTTTGCTCGAACAACGGGTGGTGTGATGGAAGGAGTGGGGTGGTTTGTAACTTGGTATTTAAGAGCGCAGCGCACCAGAACTGGATTCATTTTGCAATATAAATTTGTGAACGTTGTTACTCTGCCCTAATTATTAATAAAAGTGATTTGTGTGTAAATATCGTTTACATTATACCTCTCAAATGGATTCCCATGATAGTGGTGGTGACACAACGCCGACATGTACCTCGGGAAGTGATAGCCTTGTTCAAATATTGGTATTGCCATCAAAATAATTTTGTAAGGTGGGGCAATTCAATATCCAGCGACTATAAATTGGTATGCGGGGTACGACAGGGTGGGCTGTCTTCCCCCAAACTGTTTAACTTGTATGTCGACCAACTCATCGAGGAGCTGAGCAGTACCTATACCGGATGTCACATTGACGGAGTCGCCGTCAACAATTTAAGTTATGCTGACGACATGGTGCTGCTTGGCCCTTCGATCGACGCAATGAGGAGGTTGACAAAAATATGCGAGTCGTATGCTGCGGCCCATGGACTCAGGTACAACGTGAAGAAGAGCGAAGTGATGATTTTTAAAGCTGGCAGGAAAACTTATCCGACTGTACCGTTAGTGACACTCTACGACGTCCCTTTAAAATTTGTCACTAAGTTCAAGTACCTGGGTCACTGGGTGACGGATGACCTAAGTGATAACTTAGACATTGAGCGGGAGCGTAGGTCGTTGGCTGTCCGATGCAACATGTTGGCCCGCAGGTTTGCGAGATGTACTGTAAAAGTAAAGACTACACTTTTTAAAGCGTACTGTCAGTCGTTTTACACTTGCAGCCTGTGGACCAACTTTACGCAAAAGGCATACAACGGCCTACGTGTTCAATACAATAACGCATTCCGGGTGTTGATGGGGTTGCCGCGATTTTGTAGTGCCTCTGGTATGTTTGCGGAGGCACAAACTGACGGCTTTGCGGCGATAATGCGCAAGAGGTGCGCCTCCATGATGCGTCGCCTGCGCGGCAGCCCCAACAGCATTCTGAGCGTGTTTACGGAGCGTGAAAATGGCCCCATGCTCACCCGCTGGCAGAGACTGCATGCAGTCATTGTTTAATTATGTTATGTCCCTCTTTTTATGTCATACTAACACTAGCAATAAGATTTCATTGTTTACTAACCATATATGGACTCTAGTCTGAAATAAATGATTTTTATTTATTTTATTATATATCATCGCCTAGTACCCACAACACAAGCCTTATTGAGCTTACCGTGGGCCTAGGTTGATTTGTGTAAGATTGTCCCGTAATATTTATTTATTATTTATTTATGGGGAACCCCAAAAATGTATAGCTTTTTTTCTATTTTTGTGTGAAAATCTTAATGCGGTTTACAGAATACATCTACCTACTAACCAAGTTTCAACAGTATAGCTCTTATAGTTTCGGAAAAAAGTGGATGTGACATACGGACGGACAGACAGACAGACAGCGAATCTATAAGGGTTTTTTGCCATTTGGCTACGGAACCCTAAAAAGACGTATCTACTTCTAAAAAATATGCCAAACTAACCTAGTGCGGTTACACACGCCGACTTTTTACAGCGATGGAAATGCGATACAGTATAGGTACATCTGCATCGAGAATCGAGATGAATATCGTGAGATATTACGCGTGAGCGTTCGTGAAACGAGCATTTGTATGCAAAGGGTGGCCATCTAGTTGCATAACAACTATTGTCATAATATCGATTGTCATAACACTTTACGCATTTATAAAGTTGATACTCATATTTATTTTGGCATAAATTGTTTTATGGCATAATTTTTCCCTGTCATAATTATATGGAGTCATAATTGGTTTAACCATAATGTAGAATGGCATACATTTATTTAGTCATAATATTGATGTTATAGGTTTTTTTTTAAAAGCAACGAAAAATTATATTAAGTAAGTATTTTTAATATACAAATAAACTTTTCTTAGAGATCAACCAATGCCAAGATATAGTGGTGTATAAAGTTCAAGTTTTCATGTCGTAGCACAGAATAAGTAATAGTACTACGTACAGAAGGTTCTCTGTTTACAAATTCCCTGTGTAGGTACGCCAAACGTGCCTAAATGTGGCCATCCCTTTCTATCGCATGAAACGCGCTGCGACCCGTGCGAGCGTCCCGTCCCAACGCGCGACAGCTACTGAATAGAGCCCTTCGAAGGGGCGACCGGCATGTACTTGTAGCGATAAACACAAATCGCGAGTGAGCCGCGCCTGGTCGTAGGCTGTAGGGAACAGGGACTTAGTGGCAAAACCGACTCGGATCGCGGATAGGTTAGAAGACGAAAGCGGGAGCAAATTTATTAAAACTTGTTTGTAAACTTTTATATTGACTGCCGTTTGCTATACTCTGACCTAGAACTGTGACCCAACATGAAAGAGAACTTACTTGCTGTGACCCAACATAAAAGAGATCATTAGGCTTATGCGTATTGCAGTTATGCGTTTCTAAATACAGTATGGTTAAATAGTTTTATGAGCAACCAATCTATGTCCATTATAATATAAAGTATGCTTAAATAATTTTATGCGCCACAAATTTATGCGCAATACACATTATGTTCTGAAACATTATGGTTCAAAACGTTATGCATAAATGTATGACTATTTACAATTATGCGTAATGATGAGTATGACGAATCCACGTATGCCTATCAACAATATGACTTTTAAACTTTATGAAACCCGTCCCCTACCCCACTGCAAAATGTCGCCGTGTATAACCACTCTAAGTTTCCCTATATCTACGTACTTAAATAGTCCCTTGTGGAAAAATCCACGAACAAAAGTTGGTTGCGCAATCTTCGCTGACATCGCATCGATAACACAACACCAATATTTGAATCCCAACTTTATATACAGGCGTGATCCGAAGCACCGGCCAAGTTTTTAACGAGTTGCCAAGATCCTAACTCGTGTAGGGTTACCAGGAGGTCGATCACGTAACGCATTGTACGAACGTCGGGTAGGTCTAAATGTCACTTTTTATATGGAAAATTGACAGTTAAATTGTACCGACGCGGGTTTGGAACGTTATTACGTGATTACCCCTCTTCTATGCGATACTGTCGCCACTCATCACTAGTCTTGACCTAGAGATTTTTAAAACTTAGCTGAAGATCACTTTCCTATAAGAGTGACCCTTCTACTAAATACTTTGCCTAAAGTCGTTTCCGCACACGGCGCAACGCAACTGAGACGATTTTTTATCATTTCCAGTACGGCTCTCCGCTCAATTGGTGCGGAAATGTCGAGTGACAGTAGCGACGAATACAATGTTCTTCTCTAGGTATTATATAGAAATAAACGGAAATGTAAATGAAGATTCTGGGTGCATCCGTACATTGGAAAAAAAAATTAATAATAATAATTTATAAATAATATATTCTGGCAGCTTATAATTATACAAACATGGATAATTTTCCACCTCCTGGACAAATCGAATGTTAAATCTTTGATCCGCGGCCATTTTCGTCTGCAACGCGTGCGACTCGAGTAGCGTGCGACCGGCAAGACAGTCGCGTGCGACTGGTAACAAACGCGTCTCGTCGTGTGCGGAACGAAGTGAATTTGTATGCAGGCTACTCGCGAGCGACGCGTAGCATACGCGTATGAGACGCAAGTCGCTTGAGGGTAGCCTCGTGAGCGGAGGGCCTAAGGCACGTGGCTGGAAGCATGAAGCATAGTTGTTGAGGTTCAGACACTCTAGTAAGGTTCTGCATACATCTCTCTCTGACACAAATCATCTGTTAAGGTATTTTTTTTTACAACGCCCTAGGTCAGCTTGGTACCTCATACTAAAAAACGTTTTTCTTTTAGTTAAGACCGATTTATAAATTTCAAATTAAAGGAGAAAATGTTTTTTTTTTATCCTACGACGGTGGCAAATAAGCTTACGGCCTGCCTGATGTTAAGCTGGTACCGTCACCTATGGACACTTGTGACTCCAGAAGAATCACAAGCGCGTTGCCGACCCTTTATTCACTTGAGGAATCGCTGTGTTGGCAGATAGAGACATGCATGTCCCTCACTCCCAACACAGCGCACCCTAGGGAGCTCTGGCGACCTTACTCACCACCAGGAAGACAACACCACATACGTCATAGCATGCAATAATATAGCAACACTACAAAGCAGTGGTGCTATTATGGCTGCGGTGTTCTGTAAGGTGGAGGTACTTCCCTAGTTGGGCTGCTCCACATACTTACTAGCGAGATGACATTCCGCTGTGCCCTACCTCTCTTATACCTTCTTAGCAGCGTTACTGCTTAAATAAAAAATTAAGATCGATTATACGTACAGTATAAAATTACACCCTTTTAAAATACCTTTGTTATTATACTGAGTAAAATCAATAAATATAGCAAAGCTATATGTCATATGTGCTATACCTATTCATCAGCACTTTTAATAGCCTTATATTAATTATCCATGTAACTAAATAAGTACTAGTACGAGTGTGTAATATATTCCCGATTTCGTTTTTTCCTAAAGAAAGATGTAACAATTCTAAGTTGAAAGATGTTTTGTAATTGCATGCGTATTTCCGGAGATAACCCCCAACATCAAAAATTACAAAGCTAGAATCTCACAGAATATTATTTATTTATTTTAACTTGATTGCACAAAAAAAGTACAATAGTTGGACTTAATGCCTTAAGGAATTCTCTACCAGTCAACCGCAGGGTTAAACCGAAAAGCTTATAGGTGCAGGCAGTTGCCAAAAAATACAAAAAAGAGGATAGGTAGGTTGCCAAAAAAAATACAAAAAAGAGGTACCTAGATCTAAAAAATGAAATTACATCTCCTAATAACTATAATACAATAAAACATAATATACATACATGCATATTAATTTTCGTTTTCCTTTTCATAATATTAGTATAAGTATAGATTTAAACTTAACACATCTGTTTTCAGGCAGCAGTCCACACAAGCGACCAATAATCCTGACAAGTCAAGAAAAAACCAAATCCGTGGTAACCCTACTCGGGACACATATTACGCGTAAACTTTGTTTTCTGAAATAGCGACAATGGTAACGACTTTATAGGGGATTGGCAGCGTGCTAAAACTTGCTAACTGTGTATTTTGGTAAAACTAGTCACGCGCCTAATTGTGTAATAGCTTTAACGTGCCTTTCGGATGGTCAGTGAAGGTTATCGTGGGTTGGAATAGAGAGTACCTACTCCCATATTTTAACAAATGTTATATCCAATGATTTCAAAAAATAACCATTCGGAGCGGTTATCGGACAACTTGACATCTAAATCACAAGTTGCCGTGATAAATTGTAGAGTTGGGAGCTTGTCGGTTTTGCTCCCTCCGTCTCACTCTATCTATGGCCAGGGCCACCTCCTTGATTTCCTTAGAACGTGTTCTTAGTTTGTTTCATGTAGCTTATACTCGATGTTTTCCTTCCTCCAGGCCACCGTACAACAACCCTGTAATTTTAACTGCTACATAGCGACGCAATAATCCTAGTAACCCGTATTGACATATCATTTACAACGGCAAGGTTCTATGATGGCCTAGGAATCAAATTGGTTGACAGTACATGTGCTAAAATACAGTTAAATCACAGCACTTAAAGACTAAATTCGGGATATAACCATAACTACACGAGTGCCGTAATGTTATAAAACACGCGTGTTTAATACCCAGGATTAAGTATAAGCCTAAAAGCGGCACAATAAGAGGCACGTTACAAATGTGTTGAAAAATGCCATACGACATACTATACATAAATAATAAAACCTACACCGTTAACTTATGTCAGACAGCAGGGAACGTGGCCCACAAATGGTCTCGCCGGAAGACCAGCGCTGGCTCATGAGCCAGCATTACATAATTTAAGATAAGATAATTTATTGATAAAACATAATATATCTTTTACTTTCGAGGGCCATATCGTGAGCGGGCAAGACGCGGCGGACGCCTTCGCTAAAGAATTCAGCTCGGTGTTCCAACAGGACAGGCCGCGCTTGGATGCTGAAGCTGCGGCGCGCGTGGCCCACTCCTCAGGTGACTCTCGGTCGGTCTCGATCCCCTCCATTACTGATGTTGATTTTAGAGTGGCAATACGCAGGCTCAAACCGCGGTCTTCTGGAGGGCCTGATGGTATCCCGGTGTTTTTGGCCAAGGATTGTGCGTCCGCCTTGGTGACTCCCTTGTTGTACGTCTTTAACCTCTCGCTCAAACAATCCATCTATCCAAGTCTTTGGAAAAAATCTAGAGTTACGTCACCTCATTTAGACCCATAGCAGTTTTATCAGTATTCGGTAAAGTATTTGAGATGAACCTTAACCGACACATAAGTCAGCAGGTTTCTAATCGTTTGCACCCCAGTCAGCACGGTTTTCGTAAAGCCCGATCTACCACCACTAATTTAGTTGCCCTCACTGACTACGTGTGCAAGGAGATGGACGCTAGACGCCATTTTGACCACGCCACGCTGCGTATTTTGACTTTAGGAAAGCATTCGACCTGGTGGACAACGACATCTTGCTGGGAAAGCTTGCATTACTGGGCTTCACGCCAAAGCTTTTAAGTTTCCTTTCCAGTTACTTGTGTGAACGGCAGCAGTACGTCAGGGTAGGCGGCTTCGAGTCAAATGATTAGAAATAATGGGGCCTACATTATTTCTTTTAATGATAAACGATTTGCCTGGTAAAATTCGTTCAGCTGAGTGTCTGCTTTTTGCGGACGACCTAAAGTTGTTTCTCGGTGTCAGTAGTGAGGCAACCGTCTGTCTTTTAATGCAGCAAAATGCAAGGTCATAACCTTCTCACGTAAGCGCTTTCCACTTTTAACCGACTAGGGCCTGGGGAACGCTTGTTTGGAAAGAGTCTACGAAATCAGCGACCTGGGTTTAGTATTAGATACAAAACTGGATTTCCGTAAACACGTATCTAATATTTGCAAACGGGCTAGCAGAACCCTAGGTTTCGTCATGAGAGCGTCGAAACAATGTCGGAGTCGCCATGGTTTTGTACGGTGCCTATGTCCGTAGTAGGTTGGAGTATGGGGCTGTTATTTGGGATCCCTACGAGGATAAATACTCTCTGTTGGCGGAAAGAGTACAGCGTAAATTCGCCCGCTGGTTGTACCGCAAATCCTACGGGTATAACCCATTAAAAAAAAAAAAATTTTTTTTTAATTTGAACTGTTTATTTCAATTGATAGACAACAAAAAAAATATTATTCAGGTAAAAAAAATATTATTCAGGTAAAAAAATAGTATTCAGGTAAAAAATATTATTCAGGTAAAAAAAATATTATTCAGGTAGATATACCATACATGTACCCTTCATTGTTTGTCTCCGGGATGGTCGGGCTAGACACGCTTCGGATGAGGCGGAAGTTGTTGTTGTTAGTCCACTATCTGTCTGTTGTCCATCACAGAGTGGACAGCCCGGCTGTGCTCGAGAGGATCGGGTTGGTGGTTCCGAGGATCCTCCAGAGTTTGGATGCCGTGGCGGTAGCGCCTCGCCGCCGGCCGCGCCTGCTACAGCATGTGTCCGCTCGCACGTGCTACGCTCGACACGCTCCTACCGCGCGCGCAATATCCTTGTTACACCAAATGCTCACTCAGCACGAGGAGGCTGACATGTTTGCTGATCGCTTTTCTAAATTATGCCGTATTGCTAAGCAGTTTCTTGACAATTTAAATTTTAATGAATAATTATTTATTATTTGAATGTATCTATCATTTTTAATGTACCTATTTCATAATTTCGAATGTTCTATATAATTGACGACTTTTCTTTTTGACATTGTGTATTGTGTTCTGTTATATGTAATAATTTATCGTGTAAGTGTTTTGGTGTTACTATATGCAGGGGTGCATGGAAGGAGCCTCCCCGTACGACGCAATCTGAGCAACTGATTAAATATCTAAGCGTCTGGCGCACCCTGGGCAACGGTCTACACTTGTGCTGACCGGCTAATCCTTCCACCACGATGGTTCCACCGAATTCCGATGCGAAAAATACATGCGATCAAAAACGGCACTTTTCAGCGCCAGCCCTGACTGTCATCTCTATTAACATAGAGGGCTTCTCGGAAGACAAAGCACAACTCCTTTCCGAAATGTGCCGCGAGACGCATTGCGACGTGACTCTGTCCGTCTTGCTGAAGCGCTCCCCGCTGGACACAAACAGCCGTGGCCTATCTGGAGATCTTTAAACAGACTGCGCTCCCAGGTCGGCCGCAGTAGGGACAACTTATTGAAATGGGGTATCCTGAGCGGCTCAGACGCCCGGTGTATGTGCGGGACGACCCCTCAAACCATGACACATATGCTGTCTTGTCCGGCGTGCCCGTACACATGCTCCACACAAGACCTCCGGGACGCGTCAGATAGGGCTTTAGCAGTCGCTAGTTTCTGGTCCCGCACAATCTAAACCCAGGAAATAGGGAACCATCGACACGAGAAGAAGAAGAATATGCTGTAAACTTACATTGTATTTAAATGAATAAAAATGAAGAAATAATGTACATCAGTATTTACTATAGGCTAGCCGCTAGGAGCTTAATATTAGAGGCAAATAACACGTGCCTGGACTAGGATACCCTATGTTTCAGGCAAAAAAGAACTAGCAATTGAATATGTTATTCACATGCAAAACGAGTGCTAATATCGCAAAAACAATGCCATCAGAGCTATTTACAACTTGGATATTCTCACATCCTGCAAACCGTTATTTAGAGAATTAAAAATATTAACTGTGCCTAGTATGTATATATATGAAATTTGTATATTTGTTAAACTTCATCCAGAATTTTTCAATAAAAAAAGTGACGTATGCAAATCTAATACGAGGTACCCAAATCGTCTTGCTATTCCGCCTATAAAGACTCAATTGTACGGCAAGAACGCATTTTGTATGGCGATTGGAATCTATAATAGGTTACATGATGACATTAAAGAATTACCATTTAACATATTCAAATCAAGACTGAGAATTTTTTTAATACAGGAATCGTTTTATACTGTAAATGAGTACTTTGACTATTATAAAAACTTGAATTTGTATTAAGACTTAACTAATTTAATTTGAATTTTAATTGACATTATATTTATTGTGTAAATCCATTATGATTAATTTCTATTTCGTTAGGTATATTCAAATTTTTGCATGCCAGTTGCTGGTGAAATGTGTGTTTCTCTGTGATATATGTATACCATCTTCTGTACCACGTTTTACGCAAAATAAATTACTTTACTTTACTTTACTTTATACAATATCATTATTTTTGACTAGGTAGTACAAAATAATTAGTAAGTTAATAACCTATATATATAAAAAAGCGGCCAAGTGCGAGTCGGACTCGCACATAAAGGGTTCCGTTAAATAAATTGCGGTTAACGATTTATGACGTATTAAAAAAAACTACTTACAAGATCTCGTTCAAACCAATTTTCGGTGGAAGTTTGCATGGTAATGTACATCATATATTTTTTTTTAGTTTTATCATTTTCTTATTTTAGAAGTTACAGGGGGGGGGGACACACATTTTACCACTTTGGAAATGTCTCTCGCGCAAACTATTCAGTTTAGAAAAAAATTATGTAAGAAACCTCAATGTCATTTTTAAAGACCTATCCATAGATACCCCACACGTATAGGTTTGATGAAAAAAATTTTTTTGAGTTTCAGTTCTAAGTATGGGGAACCCCAAAAATTTATTGTTTTTTTTCTATTTTTGTGTGAAAATCTGAATGCGGTTTACAGAATACATCTACTTACTAAGTTTCAACAGTATAGCTCTTATAGTTTCGGAAAAAAGTGGCTGTGACATACGGACGGACAGACAGACAGACAGACATGACGAATCTATAAGGGTTCCGTTTTGTGCCATTTGGCTTCGGAACCCTAAAAATGTATAAAAAGATAGAAGATAAAACAAAATTATTTTAAAACGATAAATAACTTCTCAGTATCGTCGTAGGGCTTCTCATAGCGTTGATTTACATTTCATGTAGTTTAGGGGATATAAATCTAGCCGTGCATTAAGTCTATTGTAAAGAAGTGGACCTAGGAAAAGAAAAAATCTAGAAGAGAAAGCGTGTCGTGTTTGAGTATAATTAGGACAAACAAAATCTTTACGCCTTTTACTGGCATGATCAGTGTTGTAAAGGGTTTCAGCGTGCTGTTTTAAAATTGTGTGCAATATAAATAATTGTCGGACTGTTAAAACTTCACATGATTTATAAAGCAGGCTAGTGGGGAATTGATAGGGGCGGAATGTAGAAACCTTAAGGATTGCTCTGGGCCCTTTCTAGGTTTAGTAATGTGGTTTTAGCCAAGCCACCCCATGAAGAGATGCAGTAAGTTAATACAGATTGACATAACGCAAAGTAAACTTGTTTGATTATGTGCGAGTCTGCGATCGTACGTATTTTTTTGAAAATAAATATTAACTTACGAACTCTTACAACGCACATTATGCTGAGGCGAGACCACTTCGTGACAATTATTATTATATATTTTTTTTTTAAGTTTTTGTCACGAATAAATTATTTCATTTCATTTCAAATTATTTCATTTATTGTACCGTCTATTAGGAAATACGCCTAGTTTTTGTTCACGATTTTGACCCACCAAGGAATTCAGTTATTCAGTTGCCTAATTTACCTGCCTAATAAGTTTTTGATTACTACATTTACAAATGAAATCTCGCTGTTCGTTCCCCGAAGACACCTCGTCTTGACCGCAACAAACAGAGTTGGACAATAAAGGAATTACAATAAGGCCCGCGGGGAATGCAGGGTGGCAAACTTAGATGAACAGTGTTTCAGTTAACACTTCAATCTTGTGTGACGGTTACTGAGTTTGTGATGGGCGCGGATATTATGAGATTTCATGATTACACGTATTAGCAGACATGTTAATTGTTCAGTGTTATTACGACACATGTACAGTACACTATAGGTGTTCAAAAATATCGGCACATGCACCCTAATGCCTTGAAAATAGAGATGTGTTCCGATGTATGTGACGTGCTTGTTTGCTCCAATGTATGTGATGGCGACTGTACGTCGGAGCGCTACGCACATATCGGACTACGGCGTAGCGCTGCGAGTGAAACGTGGCGGCGAATGGGTTAAGGGGCTACCCGAGGTTTTCATCGATTTTTGACTAGTTTTGAATCGATACAAATACTTTTGCACTACAGATAGAATTATAAGGCAAACGGCTATCGATTTTTCAATCTTTAATCTCCACTTTGGTCTACCATATTTTGAAAGAGATGGATAGTTATTTTTTTATGATTTTTTTAATCATTGTCTAAAAATACACCTTTTTTGTTATAAGATTGCTGTGAAAGATCTAAAATATACAAAATCTACATATTTGGGTTCGTCTCTGATGTCTCTATAAACGTGTGTACGGTTTTCGTTTTAAACTAATTAACACAAAAGTTATGGCCAGAAAACCTGTTTTTTGTCTAAAATTGTTCAACTTTGATGCCGAATATCTCAAAGACAGTGATTTTTGAAGTAAGTATGGGATACTATATTGCTTAAAGCTGTTGTTGTTAATATGATAAGCTACGAAAAACATTAGAAAACTAAGGGATTCAGATCGAAGGTCATTGGCGTATGGGATCCCCTTAAGGCGATTCCTCGACTCTTTGTAAACCACGCTCCCAACGTAAGAAACACATGAACGTTTTTTTTCATAATGCATTTTAGTACTCTTGAGTCGGTGATGAAGAAAAATTTGGAATCAATTATTTTGCATTCATTACATAATAATTTACTTTCAAAACAAAGTTTTAACCGACTTCAATTCAGTACTCCGCCAAGCCACATGAACATTTCCACATTTTTTTTTCCAATTTACCACATGAACTGATTTCCGAGAGCAAATGCGTTGATTTTTAGACCAATAAACCAAATCGCTGTGGGCCGATAATATTTGAGGACTTCCGTCAATTCCTCAAGGATCTCAAAATTACCTTTGGCACTTCATTGTTTGCTATTTCAACGGAATCATATCAGAATCTGTGACGTACTTATACAGTTTGATGTACATCATTGAGAAGTTCCACAAGTCTTCTGTGGTCTTCATCATCACTTCTACCATCACCAAATTTATGATTTCCGGGTGTAAATACACGAGTTATAATAGAAAATACCGAAATTACTACACGCGTGCCTAATATATTTGAGGAGTTCCCTCAATTCCTCATGGTTCTCATCATCCAACTGGGGTTTTGAAAACAATAGGACCAATCTGGAAGCATATACTTTCAATTAAAAAAAGAATTGTACGAATAGGTTCATAAATGACGGAGTTCTGAGGTAACAAACATTAAAAAAATAAAATATATATATATATAGATCCGAATTGACAACCTCCTCCTTTTTTTTGAAGTCGGTTAAAAAGAGATGTGAAGTCACAAGATATACATTCGATTATTTTTCTGTTTTCTAATTCAGGCAGTATACCTTTGAAAAATCTCATAACTTGCATCCCCTAATAACCCGTTCCAGACCGCCGGAACGCTACGTGTGCTACGTCGTAGCGCGTAGCAGCATTTCTCCGCTTGTTCGCGAAAATCCCACATGTGAGTCATTGGACTTGAATCGGTTAAGCGTTCGGTTACGGTGTCTGCTTAACATCAGCACTAAGTAAGTATGCATATTTTTTGTCACCACCATGCACCGTAGTATTAATAAAACGTTGTTAGTGTTGAAAGATAGAAATCATTGAATAGGAACGGTAATGTAAAATGTACAGCTAACTGTTCAATTTTATAATTAAAACATTACATCCTTTGAGCGATCAATAGCCGCCACCTGTAACTTCCCCTGATAATTTCTTTACGCGTTGGAACAAAAGATTCCAAGATGGCGAACGGACATCGCTTTGATCATTCCACGATCCTTCAAACGAAACACCTGTCTAGTTCCTTTTGAAGTCGCTGGCAGCTAACGCTTCCAATTAATTGAATAAGGAGTTAAGATAGGCTTATTTGCGCTGGAAATGTTGGAATCGATAGGGCAGTATTTTAAAATCGATAGTCTAAGGCCGATTGTCCACCACCGGCGTCAACGAGAACGTGATGACGGCGTTGAGGTACCGACACATATATTTACTATAGGCGTCCATCGAAAGCCCGTCACATCATCTTGATCGATCACGGCCTGAAAAAATCTAGTTCTCTCGTTCCCGTTGAAGGCGGCGGTAGACATAAGGGCGCGCGACACGTGGCGTGGGTTGTCAGGCGACTATCAATCAATTCATTTATTCAGGGACCAACATGGATCATAAGGCGGCCTTTACACCTGTAAGTTAGCGCCGCTTCCCGCCTCCGCCGCCGCTGGCCATGGTTTTATAGTTACTAATATTAAGCTAAGTATTATTTACTAACAAGGCGGCCCGTACACTTGTAAGTTCTTACGTAAGTTCAGTACAAATATTGAAAGAAAGAAAGACAGAAAAAAAAACATTTATTCGTGGACAAAACAATGGGTGTAAAAAACAAAACACAGAACGTAAAACTAGCAGGGTCCACGAAAAGGCCCCGACTTGGCATGGTGCTAACCTAGAAGGCCAGCGCTGGTCTTCCGTCGGAACATGAGTTATCTCCTGGAAGGCAACACAAAACAAATACCTACGCTAAACATAATATATCTTAAAACTATTCCAAATCTGACGCCAGAGTGGCACGGCAGATTGCATCGTGTGAACGCGTCGCCAAACTGTGTGTCAGTGTCACTGTCAACTTGACAGACCGAACGCAACTTTTATTTCAGATAGTGAATATACGTAAATACAGAAACTGAATACTAAGTTAAAAGTACATTTGTGATACAGGAAGAAAACTAAGAACGAATACAGTTTGGTGCAAAATTAAATATTGAACGTCACAAGCTCAACTGTATGTACATACATAAAACGACTGCTTTCTGTACCAGGTACACGGTTTAGGTAGGTTTGTGAACGGCAGTGCCAAGAATTCACACAATCTAAACATGATAGATAACACAATTATTATGCGAACCAGATGCTGTGCGGATTTATTTATATGCAGATGGGACATATCCCGACAGTAAGTAACTGACTGCAATCCTAAATCATAATCTAAAATTATATTAGGCATGGTTATGGTAGGCAAGTTACAAAAGAGGCAGCTAATAAATACACAAGGATTTGAGGAACAAAGATACAAAGACAAAGACAAGGCACTTAAAGGCAGCTAGTTTCAAGACATAAGGTTTCCTGACTAAATTGATTCTCTAGCAAATACTTTTTCAGCTTGATTCTAAAACTATATATGCTTCCCAGGGCCCTGGCTAAAGGCGGTGGAAGACAGTTCCAGCATCTATAAGCAGCATCTATAATCTATAAGTACCGAGCATCATAACATCAGCTGACGGGTGAAAGTCAGTGAGTCGCCGCCTGGTACCAAAGACAAGGTACTTAAGGTATTGCTTACAGCGACTTACGTGAGTAGTATTTGTACTGAACTTACGTAAGAACTTACAAGTGTACGGGCCGCCTTGTTAGTAATAAATTACTAATTATACTTAGCTTAATATTAGTAACTATAAAACTATGGCCAGCGGCGGCGGAGGCGGGAAACGCCATAGTCACCTGACATTACGCCTGTGCGAAAAACCGGCGTAATAGTAAATTCTGTCAAGTAAGCAAAAAATTGCAGAATTAATTGTTACAGTTTCGTACCAACTATACACCGTTGGGTAACATAGATACCAGGGACTGATTTCGGTTACGGTTATACCGGTATGAAACCGGTATTCCATTACGGTACCGTTATGTCATAAAGGTTATGCGCGCCGCGCGAACATAACGGTACCGTAACCGTTTTGAAACGGTTAGCGGTATTAGTTTTAAACGATACCGTAACCTTTATAATACCGGTATTATAAAGGTTATCGAGAAAAGTAAGCAAGCTGGCACTCTACAGAGGAAGCATTGGCTACTAAACATTTAAAGACAAAAATACAAAGTGGCAGAGCCTTTGCCGGAGGTTTGGCAATAACACCAGGCCAAAGTCGATATATCGGTACCTTTAAATAGCGGTTACGGTACCGGAAAAAATAAAGGTACCGTTATATTTCGGTAGCGAAATATAAAGGTTCCACTACCGAAGCCGCTATTTGACAACCGATATGACGTCATACCGTTAAAATAGAATACCGGTATTTTTCGGTTATGCAGTCCCTGATAGATACCAAAGTAGTTAACTATGTGTTAAATTGGAATCGATCACTAGGGGACAAATGTTATCGTCTTCGTCGTGTCGCCAGCGACGTCGGGACAAGTAAGTATCGTTCGCTTAATGTGTTGATACGAAAAAGCGACAATTATATATTTCTAGAACTTTCTAATAACTAATCCGCTAAAGAACATGCAGGTCTATTATATAGTGATAATCTAATAATGTGATGTATTGCATATATCTTTTCCATCGTATTTTCTCGGAAACGTTCGTATTTGTCATACTACTTCAGTCAACCTCAGTACCTACTCTTTGTACTGTGACCGACTGAAATAGCAACACGTTCGTACGTTTCCGTAAAAATACGATGGAAAATAATTATCTACAACATCTGTACTCGCATGTGTACATATTTGCTTGCAGCCAATGTTCCCAGCCTCCCTCCGCACGCGCAAACATACAAATAAATACAACATACCACCACTGCTGGTAATGAAAAAACCTCGACACGTGTTTCGCCTTTCTACGAGGCAACATCAGGTAATGCTGACCCAAGTCCACTGAGCAAACCATTTTTGCATGAATTGATTCCAATTCAATATGGTTTACCTAATGTCTAATAGAGCCCTGTCCTGTCTGCAATGTCACCTAAATTATAGTCAATCCGTGAATACCAGCATGTTAAAAGTATCGACGACCGGCGGTTGGGTTCATAAGAAGTATAAGGAAACGGACGCCCATTTCGAATAGTTTGTAATTACCCTCCTTTATCCATTCGAATACAAACAAACAGGGCTTAACACGTCACTTCACGGGAATGCGACCAAAAACGACGCAGTTTAATCCGTCTTACCTTTATAAACCGCACGCATGTCAAGATACCCAGTAAACAAATAAAATGTACCTACAATACAATAACGTGACACAAAGTGACACAAATTGAAACAAAACAGAGGCCGAATCGTATCCATTTATAAGACAAACTGGGAACAAATAGAAAAACTTGTTTACGATTCGGAAATATCCCGGAATCATTTATGTTTGAGGACATCAAAGTATTCGGTAAGTAGGTATATGTTCCGCCTGGGGCAGCACTCCGATTGCAAATATCTGTAGCCTCTAATAAATAAACAATTATTTCCGATAAATAGCGGCATGACGTTTATGAAAAACTTCGGTCGGTGAAAACCCGTGTAATTTTTGTCTTTGACTTTTTTCACGTTTATTAACGTAACGCAAGTTACTCCCAGTCACTCCCTATTTCACCAAATTACTAATTGCCATATGGCAATATCACCTAGATTGCTGGGTTGATAATAGTTAAAACCACACAAGTGCGCTTTCCGTTCCGCTTTCATTTCTGTCACCAACATTGGTGTAATATAAAATAGGTAGATATGTTATAAACGGTCCTAAAGTGGCACACTAAATTTTGGTCAAGTCACACAGCTTGCCATACTTTTGCGTCGTCAATGGAAACGAATGCTGTCAGAATTTGGTGGCCATTTTTAAACACGGAATTTCGTATAGACAACATATCTACCTATTTTTATATTACATCATTGCGGCTTGCCATAGTTTCGCGTCGTCAATGGAACCGAATGCTGTCAGAATTTGGTGGCCATTTATAAACACGGAATTTCGTATAGACAACGTACCTACCTCTTTTTAGGGTTCCGTACTCAAAGAGTAAAACGGGACCCTATTACTAAGACTTCGCTGTCCGTCCGTCTGTCTGTCGTCAGGCTGTATCTCAAAAACCGTGATAGTTAGAGAGTTGAAATTTTCACAGATTATGTATTTTTGTTGCCGCTATAACAATAAATACTAAAAACAAAATAGAATATTTATTTAAGGGGGGCTCCCATACAACCAACGCGATTTTTTTGCCGTTTTTTATAGATAATAGTACCGAACCCTTCGTACTTGGCCGGTTTTTTTTATATTACATCATTGGCTGTCACGCTTATTTCTTACTTAGACCGAGTGTGACAGCTCTGTGACGCATGCCCTTGTTGAACGGAAAGCGCACTGGAGTGGACTTAGCTTACCGATGCTGGTGCAGAAACCACTTTTACCTGTCGAATTCGCATTGTTAGGTAACAATTGTCAAGTTGGTGAGATTGGGGCCTGGTGGAATACAATCAAATGTCCATGTCATAAAAACTTTGACAGGGAAAAACTGTTCTCTCTCAATATGTAGGTATCTATCTATCTGCAGGTATATTTTCATTTCATTTCATTTATATTTACTCTTTTTACTTCAAAAAAAAAATGTTTTTTTTTTTTAATTACATTTTAGATCATACCGATGAGGCTTAATCTCATTCTTTTGAGATCTTCGATCTATATGTATCAGTGGCGGAGCGCCCATACAAGCCGATTCCCGCCGGCTTGCCTAACACTAATTTTTAGGCAAGCCTATAGTTACATACTCTAAACTCTTTGAAACCATTTTATGTTCCGGGTTTCCCATCAAAAATTTTCACGCGCCGCCACTGATATTGTGCAGGACAACCATCTACGTAAATACTGATAAAATAGATTGCCTGTAACCTAGCTTATAACCCTCTTACAACGTAAGCATTGTATTACAGTCGCCTTATATAATTTGTAGTCGAAATAAATAATAATAGGTCTCACACTTAATTCCTACCTAGTTAAGAGGTAATATACTGTTGGTTTTATAAGTAAAGAGTGGCTAAACACTAAGTTTCCACTAGAAATATAGATAGATTAAGAGGAATCCTTTAGATCCTATCCGCGCGCTGGCCAAGCATAGACTGATGGGCGAGCGAGGGGGGAAGCTCGGTATTTATACCCCAGGTGGGGGCCGAGGTACGTATATAGACAGCGACACGAAAAACCCGCGCTTTAGATGCGATTGGCCGGCAAACGGAGAGGATCTCGGGTGATAATGCATTACGAATGTCATAGAAATAAGTATAAAACACTGTAAATAACGTATTAGCCTAAGATTATTGTCATAAATAAATGAGATGTCGTTTCGCGCCAAAAATTTCCCGCCAATACTTTCCCGCCCATATTTCCCGCCAAAAGCACGGGCGGGCGGGTTGCGGGGCAAGGAATTTCATGGTATAAATATGGCGTCCGGGCCTCATGAAATTCAGTTCTACAAATACCTACGAAACGGCATCAACTCGGAAAAGAAAACAAGTCTTTCACTCAGCTGCTCCCTCATCGGAATCCCGTCAAATTCAGTTGCACAACCAGTGCATAGGTGCATCAGGCACATAATGGTCCTTCAGTAAGCCGGATATTCAAGAAAGAAATTGCAGTTTAAGCACAGCTACAGCCTCAAGAAAAAAAGAAGATTCCAGTGAAAGTGAAAGAACATTGCCGAGAAATTATCGTCGAAAATGGGTCCAGTCACAAGGTCATCGGCGCCGGGGCAGTCGTTAGCCCAGCTCATCTTCAGGACAGAGCAACCGCCGAGGACCTCAAGAGAAGAAACAAGTAGAGACTCAACATACACGCCACCGACGGCGTCGGACAACGCGACGACGACGGACAACGCGACGAGCACGGACACGATCACTGAGACGCCGCCGTTATCTCAGGAATCGTCACAGACGGGGACGACGCCACGTCCCCCCGCGCCGCCACCGTCGTCGAAGTCACGCGCAACGACCACGAGCCGCCGTGCGCAACGCTTAGCCAAAGCAAAAGAAGAGATGTTACGCATCAAGCTTGAACTCGCCCAAGCACACATCGCCACACTAGAAGCCGAACAAAGCGACGAAGACGAAGGAACTGTGGTTTCCGCCACTCAAGTGAACGAGCAAATCGACGCCTGGTTCGAGAAAAACCACGAGATGCCCGCCATCACTCAAGAACCACACCTTCCAGAAGAAAAGGGGAACAATCCTGACGAAGAAAAAGCTACGGTCCAGCAGCCACTGCCGCGCGCCGAGACCCAGCTCCCCCCGCCGCCCAGCGCACCAGTCGCCGCTGCCGTCGCGACGCCTGCGCAAGCGGGGAACGCCCCCTTCAGCGACCCCTCCCCCGTCTTCACGCCCGCGCTGCCCTGCGCGAATCGCTACAAACAAAGCGGCACCACCCACGCAGTGCCACAAACATCACAACAAGCAACCACGTCCACGTCGGGAACTGCTACGACGCAAGAAGGTTCGAGGCCCTCGCAGGAGACTTCGCGAACAAGCACTCCTACGACGCCGGCGCCTCGGCCAGACCTACAGCCAAGGTCACCCATAGGGCAGCGAACTCATGATGCCGCGCAGTGGAGAACACTGCCTCATGAAACCCCACGGTCAACGCTGCCACCCATAGTGCCGTCAAGAACTACGTGTCAAGACGGCTCGAGGCCCTCGCAGGAAACCCCACAGACACGCACTCCTGCGACGCCGGCGCCTCGTCCAGACCTACAGCCAAGGTCACCCATAGGGCAGCGAACTCATGATGCCGCGCAGTGGAGAACACTGCCTCATGAAACCCCACAGTCAACGCTGCCACCCATAGTCCCGCCGCTGCAGGAGAGCCTACACCCTGCAGCAACACCGCGGCGGGAAACCCCACAGTACGCCGAGCAGGCCCAAGAGAGGAGCACCGCCGAGAGCGCGGGACAGGGCGCCGCCGCCGTGCGCCCCGCCGTCCCCGCCCCTCCCCCCGCCGGGGGAACCCACGCTCCCATTTTCGGGCCTACAACGCCGCTACGCATAGAGGCAATCACCTGTGAAAAAATAAACGCCAGAAAATCCCGCCGAGTCCCGCTCCTCATACGCGGACAAGGCGAAGAGATGCGCATACACGCCCGCACAATTCCCGACCTACGCTTATCACCCCAAACGATAAGCGAAGACGATATCAGTACGTGCGCACACCTACGAGACATAGAGCACCTACTGAGATACGACACGGCCGAACCGGGAATACTGCTCGGGCAAGACAACTGGCATCTATTAATACCAGAAGAAATCCGACGCGGCGACAGAAATCAACCCGTCGCCAGCCGACTACCGCTCGGATGGGTATTACACGGCGCACACACCCGCGCCCCCCTACAAGGCGAGGTCATCCACCATATCGTCAGCCATATCTCCAACCAGCCAGCCGAAGAAAGGGAATCGCTAACAAGCGAAGAAGACATCGACCGGCAGTTGAAAGAATACTTCGCAATCGAAGTTACGATGATAGAGCCGAAGCGACCTAAATCCGACCCGGAGGAACGCGCCCTCGCTCAGCTCGCGCAATTAACCACGCTCACGGCCGACGGTCACTGTCAAGTGCCTTTACTATGGAAAAACGAAGACGACAAACCGCCGGACAGCTACGAGAACGCGCTCAAACGCCTACATAGCATCAAGAAGAAACTGGATCGAGATAAAGACTTCCTGTACAATGACTACACAACATGGCCCGCCGAACCACAACAACAAAATAATGCACCGACCGGCGAAGAAAATAAAATAGCAACCGAAATTTGTAACAAAATCACGCACACACCGTGGTTACCGCCGGCGGAAAGGTTCTCGCGCTGGGAGCGCCTACTACGCACACTAGCGCGAGTACTACAGTTCATAGAACTATGTCGTCCTAACAAAGGCCGAACTCACTACAAAAGAACACTCAAGAACAAAGAAAAGGACCCCGAGTGGAACAGAAAACACAAGCGACCCGCACCCGCCGCACCGCGACAGGCCCGGCCCGCATCAAAAAACTACTTATCAATTGACGCGCGGTACCTAATAGAAGCGGAACGCCTAATAGTACGAGAGAGTCAACGAGACAGCTTCAGCGACGAAATTCAGAGACTAATGCAGGGCAAGCCGCCGGCCATGAATAGTCGCTTACGCCCCTTAGCGATCGAACTCATCGACGGCGTGATAACGCTAAAAACGCGCATCAACGAAGCAAACGACATAACCACAACGCAAAAACGGCCGTCCGTATTAGACGGAAATCACGCGGCCATCCGACTGTACATCGACTGCGTGCACCGACAAATGAACCATCACGGAGTTGAAGCGACAGTGAACGAATGCAAACAACACTACGCCATACTACGACTACGTACAGTCGCCCGAATGATTATCCATCGATGTCTGCCATGCCGGCGACGAAAATCGAAGCCGACTGTACCTCCGACGGGAAATCTGCCGCGCTGCCGCCTCGCACATCACGAGAGAGCCTTCACATACACGGGCGTCGATCTGTGGGGCCCCGCGACTATTACAGTAGGCCGAGGGACACAGAAGAGATATGTAGCGCTATTTACATGCCTTACAACGCGCGCTATACATATGGAAATAGTGCCCAGTCTAAGCGGCGAATCCGCCATAATGGCTCTACGAAGAATGATCGCGCGTCGAGGCACACCTACGGAGATTTGGTCGGACAACGGGACGAACTTCCACTCTGCGGATAAGATGCTGCGGGCGGCCGCCGAAGACGCGATGCGAGAGGAGGCGGGACGACGACAAATAATATGGCGCTTCATCCCCCCTTCGGCGCCATTTATGGGCGGGGCGTGGGAGCGAATGGTGCGAGCGGTAAAAGACACTCTTTACACTGTCCTGAAAGAGCGTCACCCCTCGGAGGAGGTCTTCGCCACGACCCTGGCTGAAGCAGAATACATCGTGAACAGCCGCCCCCTCACACACGTGTCCGTGGAGCCCGATGACCCCGAAGCCCTATCACCGAATCACTTCCTACTCGGCGGATCCGGCAGAGTGCAGTCGCCCGGTACCTTCAACGACAAGGACCTAGTCGGCCGAGCAACGTGGAGGACGAGCCAACGACTCGCGGACCACTTCTGGAGTCGATGGGTCCGCGAGTACCTACCTACACTTCAAGACCGGCGGGAGCCGTATAGGCGCGGCCGGCCCATAGAAATCGACGACATCGTACTCATCGGCGACGGGACCCTCCCACGCAATACTTGGCCCATGGGTAGAGTGATCGCCAAGTACCCGGGACCCGACGGCGAGACAAGAGTGGTGGACGTCAGAACAAAGGGCGGAGTGCTACGGCGACCGACCAAGAAGCTCGCGATTTTACCTACCAAGGATGACGACCTGCACGCCAGCGAGCTGGAACACCGGCCGGGTGTTCCACGGCGGGAGAAATGTGCAGGACAACCATCTACGTAAATACTGATAAAATAGATTGCCTGTAACCTAGCTTATAACCCTCTTACAACGTAAGCATTGTATTACAGTCGCCTTATATAATTTGTAGTCGAAATAAATAATAATAGGTCTCACACTTAATTCCTACCTAGTTAAGAGGTAATATACTGTTGGTTTTATAAGTAAAGAGTGGCTAAACACTAAGTTTCCACTAGAAATATAGATAGATTAAGAGGAAGCCTTTAGATCCTATCCGCGCGCTGGCCAAGCATAGACTGATGGGCGAGCGAGGGGGGAAGCTCGGTATTTATACCCCAGGTGGGGGCCGAGGTACGTATATAGACAGCGACACGAAAAACCCGCGCTTTAGATGCGATTGGCCGGCAAACGGAGAGGATCTCGGGTGATAATGCATTACGAATGTCATAGAAATAAGTATAAAACACTGTAAATAACGTATTAGCCTAAGATTATTGTCATAAATAAATGAGATGTCGTTTCGCGCCAAAAATTTCCCGCCAATACTTTCCCGCCCACATTTCCCGCCAAAAGCACGGGCGGGCGGGTTGCGGGGCAAGGAATTTCATGGTATAAATATGGCGTCCGGGCCTCATGAAATTCAGTTCTACAAATACCTACGAAACGGCATCAACTCGGAAAAGAAAACAAGTCTTTCACTCAGCTGCTCCCTCATCGGAATCCCGTCAAATTCAGTTGCACAACCAGTGCATAGGTGCATCAGGCACAGATATGTATCCCCTTAAATGATGTAAAACGTACAGTAGAACAGGTCTTGTGGCGCCTGGGAAAGGCTCATAAGTATTCAGGGCACTTCCGTGACGTAAATACTGCCGTTTTTTGACGACGCTGATGATTGCACAACGCGAAAGTGTAGCCAATCACATTGCTACCTGCGGTAGGTACGGGCTAACTCGGGAAATGCGAGACAGTTTCAAAATAACGAACCGAACTGAGGTCCAGTTGTCAGAGTGTAGATCTAGATGGTACTCACGGGCAGCCTTCAGTCGCACGGGGTAGCCCAGCAACACGCCGCGGCGCAGCGCCGCCGCGCACTGGTACACGCCATCGCGATCGACGCCTTCACGCTTGCGCAGTTCAAGCGTGCCGTTGCCCAGAATTCTGAAGATAAAATATTTCAAAAATTAATACGACGCATTTAAGATTTTTCTTTACAGTGTGTTATTAGACAAAGACGAATGCTTTTAGTATTTACGCGATAAATGCGAACATGATAGAAAGCATAGAGTTCCGCTAAGGGCCCTTCTCTTATGTGTCATCTCGCTCGTATGTGGAGCAGCCCAACTGGGGAAGTACCTCCACCTTACAGAAGTCCGCAGCCATAATAGCACCACTGCTTTGTAGTGTTGCTATATTATTGCATGCTATGAAGTATGTGGTATTGTGTTCCTGGTGGTGAGTAAGGTCGCCTGAGCTCCCTAGGGTGCGTTGTGTTGGGAGTGAGGGACCTGCATGTCTCTATCTGCCAACACAGCGAATCTTCAAGTGAATAAAGGGTCGGCAACGTGCTTGTGATTCTTCTGGAGTCACAAGTGTCAATAGGTGACGGTACCAGCTTAACATCAGGCAGGCCGTAAGCATGTTTGCCACCGACACTTTTTTTTATACTACATAAAAAAAAGTGTCGGTTGACTTTCCCTTTTCTTAAATTATTTCCTATTCTTCTGTCCCGAACGTCGTGACACTTACTTTTCAGTTTAATTGACGTCTTCACAACGTCATGAGTACAGCGGCGCGTTGCCCAACCGCGCCTTGCATCGTTCCTAAAGAAGCTCAAACGACACAAGTGTTGGAGAAGGAGACCCGCTGAGCGGATCTCCTACTCCTGGTTTAGCCCCGCCAAGCGGGAAGTAAGTAGCATGGCACGTTGGCTAATTTTCAGACTTTCCTTTGTTTTTTCCCAAATGTCTTTGACTCATGACACTTACTTGTGAGTGTAGTTAACTCCGTCGCGCCGCCACGAGAACGGTGGCGCGTCGTCCGAGCCGTGCAGCGGCAGCGGCCGGCGGTGCTGCGCACGCGCTGCGTCCGGCAGCACGCACGGCACGAGCGTGCGCGACGACCCGTACCATGTCAGCGGGACATCTGCAAAGAAACAAGGGTTAAGTTAAAAGTGTTTGATAAATACGCACATACTAGAGCCTGATCAGCGAGACGTGTCACAAGAAAAAGGCGGTTAATTGAAAAAAACGCATCCTGGTAATACGAAATGTACAGCGGCGTAATGGGGAACTTGCATGGGACTTCAATTTCGAATAAATTTCACTCAATATACTATACAATATACACGATAAGGATATACGTAGAGATATCATACAAAAAAAGATTGTATTGGTTTTATCTCACGTTAAAATTACGAAAAAAAATTTTTTTTGGATAAAATAACAACAGTTACACAGAATATTAAATTAGAAATGATATTGTGGAGATAATTGCAAATTAATGACTTACTCCATAGTAAACACGCCGAGAATATATGCTGTGACGTCATAGCATAAGCCCGTTTAATATAGAGCGTTTTCGGGGGGTGCCGGCGTGTGCAGATTGCAAATGCATATAACATCAGAAAAATAAATAATAAGAAAGTTTTAATGCTACAGTTGTTTTAATGCTGGATTATATTTTTGATTTTCGTAATAAAATAAAAAGATGCAAGTTCCCTTAAGGTACTTATAACTGACAGCTTATTTTATAGGTAAAGTTATTGCCAACATATAAATTAAATAGAAATGTTTTGGCACGAATCGCTAGCCAGAGTCTACAGTCGCATGACAAAGAAAATGTATACATTTTTTGCCTTATCACAAGGTAATAAGATCCAAAAGTATAATCATATCTTTGACTTCGATTGTACCAGCCAACCAAGACAAATAAATAATTGGTTGGTAGGCTAATATCATTTTAAACTCGTATAAGTTAGACAAATATAGTAATTTTTTCAAACCTCAATTCGAAGGCTCCAGAATTCTGCCGAAGTCACCGACAGCGTTTGCTTACCATAAAATTGATGGGTGACAGTCACAGTCAGTATTCCTTCACCTAGGCTGACCCAAGGACGAGATGTACAAAGCGTCTGTAAAAAATGGAGGTAGGAAGAACTCTGTAGGACCTATGCATTGGATAGCCTTCTAAAAATCGTGTGAACGCCTCTTGTTAGGGAAATACACGATTTTTTTACGTCGTCGTCAAAAAAGCATGCTGTCTGCTTAATGGTAATTCGCGACTCTAGATGAATCATAAACGCGTTGCCGACCTTTTATTGATTGGAGGATTCATCGTGTTGATAGCTAGACGCGAATGCGGGTCCCTCACTATCAACACACCGTATCCCCGGGAGGGCGTTAAAGACATGACATCCTATATTACCTATGTTACTAGCAAAACAAAACGCCGATGACAAAACAGCGACCAACACAAACCACCTTAAACAGAGACACATCTTATGTAATTGGAACTCCTAAACAACATCACGCAGGAAACCATGTCCAAATTACAGTCAAGTCAGGGTTCCGTCGTAATATGTGGATTTATTCGGCGTCCGCCTGTCAGCGGCGAAATATCGTTGTGTTAAGGGGGTGCCTCGAATCTTGAAAACCACGCCTCCAGAGTGACACATTTATGTCTTCCACGCATGAGTAAACGAGATGCAACTCTTCGGGAATAGCATTTTTGGACAAATGTCGATAAATATCTAAATTTTAAAGTATTATTCGTTAGTTTCTTTGAAAATTTAGACTAGGTAAAATACTTTAATGTTAACTCGATTTGATAATGTATTGTTTAAGTTGGCTGAGGTAAAAAAGTAAAATAAAGATTCAAGTTTAGAATTCTTAAAGCAATAGTGTTACGGCTTTTGACAAACCACACATCATATAGTTAATCGCATACATCTAAAAAAATCATTATATTTCATAGTTCCAAGGAAGTATATTGTTCAATGCATGCCCTTAACATAGCATCTGATGGATAGCTCCAAATATTGTAAGTATTCGCCAGTCACGCCACGAAACCTATGAAGATATTTTCTTATTCATGTCTGAGATAAATCAACCCTAATTGAAAATATATTGCTTGTAGCCAAGTACGAAATAGCAATATATATCACGGAATATTCCTAAGTCATAATCTTAATAAATAAATAAAAAATAAATAAATATTACGGGACAATCTTACACAAATCAACCTAGGCCCACGGTAAGCTCAGTAAGGCTTGTGTTGTGGGTACTAGGCGATGATATATATAATAGATACATACATATAGATACTTATATACATAAATAACATCCATAACTCAGGAACAAGTATTCGTGATAAATACACAAATAAATGCCCTGACCGGGATTCGAACCCGGGACCTCCAGCTTCGTAGGCAGAGTCACTACCCACTGGGCTACGGAGGCCGTTAATATTACTGTTATGTTCCAGTGACAGGATACAATAGGGAACATTACGCAAAACTCTTCGTAGGCGGTATTGTCTATGCAAGCATCCTTGTCACTCATTTGACGATCAATTGTGCATGTGTGTGTGAATCCCTATATTTCTACTGGTTTACTATTAGTGGTAGTGCTGCCTCTGGCGGCAGAACATTGCAGTAATGTTCCCTATTCAAATAAACCATGAAACTATAAAACATAACGTCTGCAAGAGCTCCCGAGGGATCTGTATTTGTCTCTTGGTGTCAGCACACCGAATCGTGGCTCTTTGGGCCTCCATTGGCTGCTGTGTCTATACTTTTATCATCAGACAAAACGTACCTATTAAGGCCGAAACGCACTGAAAGCGGTGGCGGTGCGGCGCGGTGCGTGGCGGAGGCGGTACCGGTTGTAATGTTCGAACTAATACGAAAGAGTCCGCACAGAATACCGCGGCGGGACGCGGCGCGGTATTCTGTGCGGTCCCTTTCATATTAGCTCGAACATTACAACCGGTTCCGCCTCTGTACCGCATCGCACCGCGCCGCCACCGCTGTCTGTGCGTTTCGACCTTTAAGCTCGTTTGCCACCGTCGTTCCTATTATAAAAAATACCGATTACAACGTGTAAACAAGCATTAAAAGTTCAAAACATGCATCACGACGATGGAAAAAGGACTAAAAACTATCACTACCTGTACTAAACTATCTGTATCATATCGTTTAAAATCTGATCGTTATAACTTCCACGTTAAATGAACACAAGAGAGGTGTAAAAAAAAAGTTTATTTTTCATCATGCAAAAGATCAAAAGATAGACCTTTTGATCTTTTGCATGCTTAATGTCGCCCGAGCGTAATTTCGAATCGATTGGCATTCATCAAAATCGGTCCAGTATCTTCGGTACGGTGGTGCAAGTAAATAACTAGGTTTTTTTTTTATTTTTTATTGCGACCATAGATTGCTAAAAACATAGCCCTTCCTTTCGACTCTGCCGTAGTCGGGAAAAAAACAAGAATATCTCTTTCGTACGCCTTGATTTCAAGAGACATGGCATGACATGCTTCCGGTTTCCGGGGATTGAAACACGAGCCTAAACAACAACAGTAATCTAGAACAAACACGCAATGCCGTGTAATGTTTCATGGTTCGCTTCACAACAAGTCAGTTACACGTGGCCTCGCAATATGGCGCCCGACTATTGTTAACAGAATATTTATTGCGAGAACTTTCTTCTCGAGGAAATTTCGTATGAAAGGAACACATCTGCATATAAACTCACAAGATACTGTAGCATTAAAGGCCGAAACACACGGACAACGGTGGCGGTGCGGCGCGGTGCGGTGCGGTCAAAAATCGGTCCCCTTGTTGTAATGTTCGAGCTAATATGAAAAGGTCCGCACAGAATACCGCGCCGCGCCGCGTCCCGCCGTGGTACTCTGTGCGGACCCTTTCATATTAGTTCGAACATTACAACAAGGGGACCGATTTTTGACTTTCGAGCGCTCGACTTTTTCACTCGAAAACGGTCAAAAATTACGAAATGCTATTTTGAAATAGCGATAGAAAATTGGAAAACGAGTGGTATTGACCACTCGTATTCAATTCTATCGGTAGAAAGTAAGTGCCTGCAATTTTGACCTACAATCGTATTTACTTTTATTTAATTTTCGAGCGCTCGAAAGTTAAAAATCGGCCCCCTGTACCGCCTCCGCGCCGCACCGCGCCGCACCGCCACCGCTGTCCGTGCGTTTCGACCTTCAAGGCGAGGTCCAGGATTATTGGTGGAATTAAATTCAATTTTTTATCGAGTTAACGTTATGTGAACATTTAACTAAACTAGTGACATTAACAAATGGTTATATGATTATACCTAAGTACTAACAGCTCTACATACTTCAAGTTCGCTTATAGAAAATGTAACCACTAACGAGCCTGGGCATTATGGGACGTTATTGATGACTAGCTTTTGCCCGTGACTCCGTCCGCGTGGAACTCGTTTATATATCGTAGCTCCATACAAACTTTCACCCCCCATTTCACCCCCTCAGGGGGTGATTTCCGGGATAAAAACTATCCTATCGCTTCCCCGGGACTCAAACTATCTCTATAACAAATTTCATCTAAATCAGTTCAGCAATTTAAGCGTGAAGAGGTAACAGACAGATAGGAGACAGACACGCTTTCGCATTTATAATATTAGTATGGATTTGATCTTGATACCTTGCTGCGTTCGTTTTCTCGCGACTAAGACTCTTGCAAAGGATCCAAAACTACTGTGTAAATAATTATAAAACGTGTTTGAATCTTTGTTAGACGATGTATATTATATTGTTCCTTTATTTATTTAGAAAACTAACATCATATACTTACTCATAAAATTGTAGAATAATAATTAATTACTTATTATCTTTATCATAATTCTTAAGATGGTATCGAGGTGGTAATGAAACTGCTCTTTTATACTCTTCACAGAATCTTAACAAAGTTTTCAAGAACCTTTCAAATTTAATTGGATCACGTATAAAGCGCTCATTTCGGCGAGGTATCGCGGCGATAATTATGATTATAAACCGGGATAAAAGGATGGACGGTAATTATCCGGGGATTAAATATGAATTACCGCCAGTTGTACCTTTTTGCCTAATTCTACCGATTTTAAACGATCAGCCGGCAAAGTTACCTGTATATTCATCATGAATAAACTCATAGTAACTTTTTACGGATTAGTAAAAGCGAAAATGTCGTTCTTGGGAAATCGTCTACATTTCTAAAACACATTACCGAACTTACTGACATTAAATTCAAAACAGAAGATAAAGAAGAAAAATCACAACTTAACAAAATCTAAGTAAATTTTGGAAAAAATACTCCAAATCACAGTCCGATCTTTCTACGCCGCAGAGCGACTGCTGCCGTGCCGATGCGTTCCAAAGCCCGGAAGCGCTTAGTTGGTTTCGCATCCGGGGACTGACTTCAATCAATATAGAGTGCAAATAACAACTCTTGTGAGATTTTACCTTTTTAATATACCGAGAAAATTCACCTGAGAACCATTTTCACGAAGTTGTAACTTATAATCTTAGTAAAACTGATTGGCCAATGACAACTCGACATTTGCCTGTGTTGCGTTTTTGACGTCTGGTTTGATTGATCTTCATTTTCCCTAATAAGAATAAGTACTCATAGCGACAGTAAGCAATATATCTTTATGTGTACGCAGAGGCACCGTCAGATATTAAATAAAATGCGGGTGGTGAATAATGTTTCCCCAGGCAACCGGCGGATAGGTATTGAAATACATTTGTTTACGAGCGCGCAATATAGGTAAATAGCACGCAGTACGATAACTTCATACAAATAATTTATTGTCTGAAACTGAGTATAAAGATGACATTGGTCACATGGTTCGTCACAATCAGCCATTATTATGGCGTAAACATTTTATGATCCTTTCAGCATGTCATTGAAATGTAATGTTCTAGGAATAAAATTCAAATTACACATGACTACATGAAAGCATGTCCTGTTAACACGTGTAGCAAGACTGTAGGTGTTAGCCTAAGGAATAAAAAAAAAAAGAAACATGTGTTGTATACCTCTCCGCCACCACTGCGGTACTTTTGCTGTTGAATTGAATCGATCTTTGTATGTGTCCTATATTTGACAGGTTTATTGCCTTCAACTGAACTCTTTTCCATACACTCACGCATTTTGTCTTTGCATAAAAGAAACCATTTATGTATGTATTTCTATTTCCATGGAATAAAGCAACATTTCTTGTTAGACTATGTATTTCCATTTCAATAGAATAAAGCAACATTTCTTGTTAGACTTTATCCCAACTGATATTCCAGAATTACTAATTCTCGTTTCATCATCATCGTCAACATTTAAGAGCTTGGCTCTTGTCGGTAGAGTAGGCGCCAGTTCTCTCGGTTCTCGGCTAATTTCTTTAGGTCCCGGAAATACAAGAACGTTTACGTCTCGTTTACTTTAATTCTCGTTTACATAGTTAAAATAAGTTACTGTCAAAAAATATATTATTGGTACAAGTCTATATTGCCGACTGTACTTTTTTGCACAATCGTCAACTAACATTGTAAAGGATTCTAATGCGCCCAAACACGGGTTATCTTGTATAATTAAGGCGTTCCTGTGGCCGCCTTCTGTCGCCATCATCAGACCAGCTTTATGGTACCTACCATAACATTGTATGTATTGACCCGACTTACACAAATAAAGTACAAATTTTCAACTTGATTCTCGATTTAACTTATTTAAAAATCTTGTTAAGAAAATGCTTTTGTATAATAGTAGTTTACGTCATACCTGGCCATAAAGTAGGAATTGCCGCACGCTTAACGTGCGGAAAACCCCACTTCCTGGCCAGATAGAGACGTAAAATTTTGTACTCACCACGGGCGGTAATAAAGAAAGCCTCAGAGCGCATATTTATCGCCCTTGCCTTCGGCTCGGGCGTCAAATACCTGCGATCTGAGACATTCTTTGTTTAACCGCCCTAGGTAAGTAATGTACTATTATGCAATCGTTATATAATGGATGCTTTTTAAGTCGAGTACCACGTTTAGGCCACGAAGCTTGCTGAGTGGCCTAATTAAGGTACGAGACTTAAAAAGCTAATTATATAACTATTGTATACAATACTTTTTTTACGAGTCAACGGAAATAATAATTTATTAAACAAACTTGGTATCTATTGAAAATCGCCCTGCTGAAATGAAGCGCAGCAGCTTAGTAATTTTGCGCGTTGATGTCTTCACAGTTATCTTATACAGCTCCTGGATTCATAAGATGACTGCTGGCGGTTATCTTATGAAACCATACGAGTTCCGTTCCGTGACGAGCTCGTGGAGTATGTGATCTTAGTTTCGTGTACGAAATCTTAATTCAAAGATTAAAGTCGACGAGTAGAAAAATGTTATTATAATATCAATGACTTTTTGAATGATTCCTTTTAATTGTATTATTAACTATTTCTTGACATTTCATTTATTTTGAGATGTGTAATTACATTAGATGTATGTACACCTGAAAAGGTGTGGTGAGCCCACCAGATCTACTGCAACTGTAACTGCAAATTGTACCCATTTCCCACGTACATAATAAAATTTCATTTCATTTCATTTCATTAACGCCGCGCCGGGAAGTTAGTCAAATTAGACTTGCAAGATTTGACCCGAACAATCAAATATTGCCAGTTAAATAAAACTGGTTAAACCCATATTAAAATTATATTGAGCCAAAATTTTTTGACGTCAATAAACTGTTTATTTACTGAAACTGGTGCCCATGGGACTTCCGCGAAAAGTTAAGTAGGCACGTGGAACGCAAATGGCCTTTTTCACATTTTATCTAAAAAGTAATTACAAATTAATTACGTTTTTAGATAAAATGCCATAATGGCGTTTGAAGACAAGGCGAAGCTTGATATTATTTATAAAGCGTCTGTAAGTGCTTATTTTATGTTAATTAGTTAATTACACATCCAGGTATCATTTGCCCGCTGCCAGTAATTAGTAATTTGAAACTGAATTTCATCCATGGATTTTTCTCTATGCAAGTGGAACTTCCGTCATCATCATATCAGCAGAAACACGTCCACTGCTGGACAAAGGCCTCCCCCAAAGAATGTCAAAGTGACCGGTCCTGCGCCAACCGCGTCCAGCAGACTCCCGCAACCTTTACCAGGTCATCAGTCCGCGCCTACCCACGCCGCGCCTTTTCCGGACATCGGTTCTACGTGCAATGTGCCCCGCCCACTGCCACTTAAATTTAGCGATTCGGATTAGCTGGTTATCTATACTAATATTGTAAGCAGAGGCAAAATTTGTGAATTTGTAGCCTTGTATGTTTGTATGTAGAGGCGATCTCCGAAAGAATTCATCCTATTCCAAAAATCCTCCCATCAGTACAAATAAAAATGGAAATGGATGTTGTCCAATGTTTTATTCCGCTGCATCACCAGCATTCTTTGTAGATAATACGCGAGTGGAGCTGCGCGGAAAGCTAGTATTTAAAACATTCAGCGCTAGTCACGACACATGGTACTACGAGCGTAGCTTCGCAGCGAATGGAAATGACTCACATATGAGTCATGCCTCCACGAGTGACTTGCGCTACAAATAAAAAAAATGCTGCTACGCGCTACAAGTGCTACAACGTAGCACACGCAGCACGCAGTGTTGCTTTGTCCTCGAAAGGGTTAGTAAAATGATTCTTCAAACAACCGTTGCTTTGCCTACCCAAAAACAGATGCCTCGCCGGTTACCCGCAAGTAAATTTATTGCCTCGGAGGACAGTTCCCAAATGGAAATCTCATTAACGCGGCAATCTTACAACGACAACAAAACAATTCTCATTTCAACTGTGAAATTACAACAGGCATTCCATCTTAACACATTCACTGCCAAGAAGCTCTACGCGCTACGCTCGTAGCCGGTCTCGTGGCCTTCCTCGTATGTAGCGGAGAGCGACTACGGCGTAGGCGCCCGCTAGGCGGGTTCCTGGCAGAGAAAGTGTAACACATTCACTGCCAAGAAGCTCTACGCGCTACGCTCGTAGCCGGTCTCGTGGCCTTCCTCGTATGTAGCGGAGAGCGACTACGGCGTAGGCGCCCGCTAGGCGGGTTCCTGGCAGAGAAAGTGTAACACATTCACTGCCAAGAAGCTCTACGCGCTACGCTCGTAGCCGGTCTCGTGGCCTTCCTCGTATGTAGCGGAGAGCGACTACGGCGTAGGCGCCCGCTAGGCGGGTTCCTGGCAGAGAAAGTGTAACACATTCACTGCCAAGAAGCTCTACGCGCTACGCTCGTAGCCGGTCTCGTGGCCTTCCTCGTATGTAGCGGAGAGCGACTACGGCGTAGGCGCCCGCTAGGCGGGTTCCTGGCAGAGAAAGTGTAATACATTCACTGCCAAGAAGCTCTACGCGCTACGCTCGTAGCCGGTCTCGTGGCCTTCCTCGTATGTAGCGGAGAGCGACTACGGCGTAGGCGCCCGCTAGGCGGGTTCCTGGCAGAAAAAGTGTAACACATTCACTGCCAAGAAGCTCTACGCGCTACGCTCGTAGCCGGTCTCGTGGCCTTCCTCGTATGTAGCGGAAAGCGACTACGGCGTAGGCGCCCGCTAGGCGGGTTCCTGGCAGAGAAAGTGTAACACATTCACTGCCAAGAAGCTCTACGCGCTACGCTCGTAGCCGGTCCTGTGGTCTTCCTCGTATGTAGCGGAAAGCGACTACGGCGTAGGCGCCCGCTAGGCGGGTTCCTGGCAGAGAAAGTGTAACACATTCACTGCCAAGAAGCTCTACGCGCTACGCTCGTAGCCGGTCCTGTGGTCTTCCTCGTATGTAGCGGAAAGCGACTACGGCGTAGGCGCCCGCTAGGCGGGTTCCTGGCAGAGAAAGTGTAACACATTCACTGCCAAGAAGCTCTACGCGCTACGCTCGTAGCCGGTCCCGTGGTCTTCCTCGTATGTAGCGGAAAGCGACTACGGCGTAGGCGCCCGCTAGGCGGGTTCCTGGCAGAGAAAGTGTAACACATTCACTGCCAAGAAGCTCTACGCGCTACGCTCGTAGCCGGTCCCGTGGTCTTCCTCGTATGTAGCGGAAAGCGACTACGGCGTAGGCGCCCGCTAGGCGGGTTCCCGGCACCACAGAATAAGTAATAGTACTACGTACAGAAGGTTCTCTGTTAACAAATTCCCTGTTTAGGTACGCCAAACGTGCCTAAATGTGGCCATCCCTTTCTATCGCATGCAACGCGCTACGACCCGTGCGAGCGTCTCGTACCAACGCGCGGCAACTACTAATGGGCCGCCAAATTGGCGGCCGGCCTGCATGTAAGTAAATACTTGTAGCGGCGCGACGGAATCACAGAGTGAACCGCCCCTGCCGGCAGTGAAAGTGTAGGAGTAATAGGGTTTTAAATTTTCATGTATCGAAACATGACTTTTCAGTCGTTATTTTCACCAAACGGGACTTAATCGCGTATAATTAACTTATTTATTTACCTGTTTGAAGGTTAAATAAGTAAATGGGTCATTGTCAGACACAAAAACAAAAATCATCTTTCCGGTGGTCAATAGTTAAGGGCTTACGCTTACATATAATATGTTTTTATCACATAGAATTATAGAAGGGGCAACGCCGTTTATGCGGATTCAGAGTACAACCAAAAATTAGGCTTTATAGTCCTTAACTTTGGCAATGTCCACCGAAGAGACGCGAACCTAAATCTGACAATGACCCAAATTAGTCCCGTTTAGTCAAAAGAATGTGCGAGAATCGTGAAAATTTTAAAAACGTAGGTATTGCAATTGCAACCCGAAGGTTTATAGATTTTATTTGAAAACTACGTACTTTACGGAATTATGACCGAGGACACATGATGAAGTTAATTCAATTTTACAACAAAAAACAAAGTATTACCATGTTTTACAAAATTATAGTTCAAAGTTATATCGCGAAAGTGAAGGTTTCGATGGTTCGCGTAATATACAATAAGGGCTTCCAACCACGACACACATGCTATTCGCTACATATCGACACAACGCTGCGTAGTAGTTACGCTGTAGCGCTTTCGCTATAAGCGTACCGTGGCGGTAAATGGGTTAATGTTTATTATAAATTTGATAAGGATATCATCCCAGAAGTTCTCAGAAATATACTGGAGAGATAATAAATAGAAACAAACATATTCCATAAACTATTTTCATGTACCGCGGAACCTAACCTCTCCAACACGAGCTTACCCATGTTTTTGCTTCCTCATTCCTACTGCGCATGTCCCACTGTCTCACTCCCTCTCACCTGACAGCCCCATCCTCCTGCTCGCTCACACGAACTGTTTTCAACTATAAATTATTAGGTTAGATTAGTTAGAACAAGTTAGCCGCCTCATTTCTCTTATCGCGGTGTTTTTGAACTCTAGACTTTATCAGTGCTCGTTAAGGTTACTTTTCCAATTACCGTGTTTATTGAGTTAGGAGGGCGTGTAAGTTAGACGTATTAGTTGGCGTTGTCAAGTTGGCAACTTTTTGTTTTGCTTGTTCGGGATCGCAACTTTGTTTCGACGCTCTTTTGTTTGTTTTACCCTATAATTTATAGATGAACTGCATAATTTTGGTTTACTCTACCTAGGAATTATTATTATTTGTACGGACATAGATAATTAAATCCACGAGGGAATTTGCCTAGTAGGTAGTTTGTAATTTATCTTGTAAGGTAGTCGGTGCGGTATCCGTACCGAGTCAGTACACATTCTTTACTGGGCCCGCGGAAAGCGTGGGAGCGAGACAGTACAGTCACCGGCATCGCAGTCGGTGTTCGACGCTGTACTAGTATATGGCATGGGTACTCTATGTCAAAGTGACATGGCTTAAATTCGAATGAAGAAAAACCCTCTTAGGTGGAATTTAACCCATATTGCTTTGACATCAAGTGCCCATGCCATCGTGCATTGTACAGGGTCGAGCACTCGGACGTTTACCTTATAAGCCACGCAACCAGCTAGTCTTATAAGCCTTGTAAAGCCTCATTCATCCACAACTTTCAAACATAACTCCCATTTCCCCGACACCTGTTTACCTAACGTCTTATTAGATTAGTTCAGCTCTCACGAGACTTGAAACTTAATTGAATTTAGCCGGTGGGATTCGTAATTTCATACCTGTCTGAAATGTTTCGTATTGTGCGAAATCTAACACCGAATACGTATATAATCTTGATGCGTTTGGTTTAGTTAAATTAAACGAAACATTTTTCGAAAAATACGAGTGCTGTTTTACAAATATCGTAGCCCAATGTCACTCCCACGATTAAGAGGAATCAAACGGCACCTCATAGGTATGTTAAAATCCATCAAGAATTCAAGATGTTTGGAATATATAGCCCGTGAAATAGAATTTACTTGCCCACATAGATACGTACCTATATGCATACGCTCGAAAAATATTACCCTCCTGAGGCAGTCGTGTAAAAATATAACTTTTTTCAATTTGGGAAAACCTAGGTTTACATACATATATTGACAAATTAATTTGTCTGCTCGTCAGCGCTAGCGTTTTCCTGCGGCGCTACCACGAAAATCGAATCTCGAAGTTCGTATACCTGCATCCCTGTCACTCGAGTATGGTAAGTGCGATAGAGATAGAGATACCCCAACTTCGAATTTCGAAGTTCGTGGTTATAGCTCAGGGTCAGGATCTGCTTGCAAAAAAGATCTGAAACTAATTTGTCTACTGTTTCTGCAATTGAAATTTATATTTTTTTACTTATAACATCAACGGCAAGTCTGTGGGCTCTTAATTTTGTGAATTTGGATGCTTATCCAATATCAAGCCAATCTGACCGGATGAAAATTGAATTACCTGATGCAGTAAAGAATTTAGGGGAAGGTAAAAACATATTGTTTCTCAAGAAAAAATAAACTGGTCTATGTTTAACTCAAAGCAGGTAAGCGTAGCATCGTATTACAAAATATCGTTGGACAAAACGCCTCGCAGGCATTTTCCGAAACAGGGAGTCACTTCACAGAGTCCTCTGCCCTGACAAATTTGACCTCTGGCCACGCTTATTTGTTACTAATGTACGAGTCAGGATATACTAGGAACTCAAAGACAACGTTCAATAAATTGAGCAGATTCCGGAACAAAGGTAGGTTTGCCTGCGGGCACTGTTACCGTTCACGAGCTATTTCGTCGACAACCCGTTCCTAGTAACGAACATTTTTTTTATGACCGTGGCAATCAAGCATTGTGCCTGCCTGATGCTGGCAAGGGGACACTTGCGACTCCAGATAAATCATAGTTAGTATAGTCAACCTTTTAGGATTCAATTTATTCCCCGGCAAGCTCGGCCGAATTTCACCTTCCCATACAAACGGAGTTTCGTTCTCATTATAAAACTACGTGTTGGATTGTAACGAAACTTTGCATATACAATGCCATGAGGTATATCTAGGTTTTAAATTACACTCAAGAGCAATAGTTTCGGTTCGATGAAATACCGTCATATTTCCTAAAATGTTGTACAGTTTTTTAATCCTTTCAAGATCTTTATTAAATTTTACATCTAAACTGCAGAAATAACAGTAAAAAAGAAACACGTTACCAGGTTTAAATCGGACTCGTAAAAACCCATGAAAAAAACAACGTTAACGGCGCGAGATATCGCAAAAATCGTCATTTTTGGATGTTGATATCATTATGATAGGATCCCGGAAATTGCTAATACATTTAGGTATTACGAAGACTAGTATGTTATGTAAATAAGACTAGTGAAACATATTTAAAAAAGCGGCCAAGTGCGAGTCGGAGTCGCACATGAAGGGTTCCGTTAAATAAATAGCTTTTTACGATTTATGACCTATTAAAAAAAACTACTTACTAGATCTCGTTCAAACCAATTTTCGTTGAAAGTTTGCATGGTAATGTACATCATATATTTTTTTTAGATTTATCATTCTCTTATTTTAGAAGTTAAAGGGGGGGGCCACACATTTTACCACTTTGGAAGTGTCTCTCGCGCAAACTATTCAGTTTAGAAAAAAATGATGTTAGAAACCTCAATATCATTTTTGAAGACCTATCCATAGATAACCCCACACGTCTGGGTTTAATAAAAAATAAAATTTTGAGTTTCAGTTCTTAGTATGGGGAACCCCAAAATTTATTGTTTTTTTATATATTTGTGTGAAAATCTTAATGCGGTTTACAGAATACATCTACTTACCAAGTTTCAACAGTATAGCTCTTATAGTTTCGGAAAAAAGTGGCTGTGACATACGGACGGACAGACAGACAGACAGACAGACAGACAGACGGACAGACATGACGAATCTATAAGGGTTCCGTTTTTTGCCATTTGGCTACGGAACCCTAAAAAACCTATTGCGGTTATTTAATTTAGGGTGACCCGAAACTTTTGCTCTTGAGTGTAGTTTATATGGCTGCACTTTATAAAGCAAACGAAATACAGCTAAAACAAGTTTTGTATGAAATACTTAAATTCGCTGTATTTTCTTTACTATGGTAAGTATGTGAAGCTACATAAATAAACTAATTACAGACCTGGATATACTTTAACTTATTCTAAGTACAATGTTTCAGAGCAAATTAGCTATTCGTTTTAAAATGAGAGCGTAACAACGTTTGTATGGAGAACCGAGCTTGCCGGGGACTCTTAACAGCAGAGGCAAAGGTCCTTCGCTCTCAAGACAACGCATACTTGTGAGCTACGACAACCTTACCACCAACGGGGTAATAGCGTAACTTTACAAACGAACGTTAGGACATTACAAAATGAAAATTATGTCCTAACGCGCGTTCGAATGTTGTGCTTTTAGTGTTCTACGTTTAACTGTAGAGCAAGTATATACTAAAAACGTAAAAAGTTCTGCGTAACATCACATTATGCTAAAAGGTGTACCGTAATGTGACGTCACACGGAACTTTAACGGGCTATCTATCTTCATAATTTTTTGGTTGATTGACAAAAAATACATGTCCAATATTTTTTCAGAATCACAATTAGCAGAATCAGCAAAAGTACCTATTTTGATAATCTAACTGACGGACTAACTATAATTATTTAGAAAAGTAGCCAGTTCCCCACGTTTAAACCTGTAGCCGCCCAAAGTCTTGCCGCAATGTAAGTTATCTTAAGGTCATCCATGAGAATAATATTTACTTACCTAAGATAAATTTTACTATGCACATCACCTGAAAGTCTAAATCCAAAATGTCTTCATTAATCTCATATACCTACTTATTACCTACCTTTAACTTGTGCATGCATACTGCGTCGACGACCGGTAGGTATTGTATTATATTAAAGAATTTATTAAGTTCAAATTTTTTAAATCTTTTCAGCTTTTTTTCTTTATGATTACCTATTTTGTTATGTTAACATAGTTTTTGTATTAATGAACCTCCAGGTCTTTTGATTTATGTCTATTGGTACTCTTTGGTGTGCCCTTTATATTTTTGTTTATGCGACTGTTTGTGTTCTAAATAAATTAAAAAAAAAAGTCTTGTCAAGACTCCTCATCAATAACATCCAGTCCATCCTCACAGTTGATTCAAATTTCATTAACTAACATGTTTCATCGGAGGCCAGGTTTTGTTGGTTCGAATGTGACAACCTCGATAAGCCTCGCGAATGTTCTAGCCTATTCTGACAATTTCCCTGAGGGAAGGAATGTTTGTGTTCAGTTGTTTATAACTTTATTGTCTTATTGATTCCTGGGTCGGAGGAATAATATTTTCTTTTTAGATAAAAATACATTATCTTTTTTTTCATATCTGTTTACCTACGGGTGCGGTATTTCACCTGGATGGTAAATATATTTCAATCTGTCTAAACAATATAAGTAATATATGTATAGTGTGTTTATAAAGGCTGGCTGTTTTAAATGGGTGTATATTTTCAACCGCATACAAACTTTATTGGAGAATTTGGAAGTGAGATTTAGATTTACTTCACAAAGACGCGGGATGTTAAGAGTCCCCAGGAAGCTAGACTCTCCATACAAACTTAGTTTGGTTCTCATAAAATGGCATGCTGGAATAACATAGAACTTTGTAAACACAACGGAATCCGCCATTTCTAGACCGGAAACTAGTTTATAAAAAATAAATAAAAATAAAAATAAATAAAGTTTTATTTTCAGGCATTGACCACCCATATCAAAATCACAATATTTTTATGTTGCTAGAAATTTGAATAGAAAAAAATTGAGACAGAAGAAGTTTTCCATACAAAATTTCTTTTCTATCAATATTTTTCTGTTTATATTGTATGTTTGTATGGGGAGCTGACTTGTTTCAAGCTTCCCGGAGACTCTTAATTATCCCACATTATAATATTATTTATAAACGAATATTTTTTTTTGTTTTATAGTCATGAGACTCACGAGATACAGCTGATCATTTCATGTTTATTCATCATTACTCTGTAGGTACCATAAAAACGGAAAGACTAGTTTGTTGTATTACTTTTACATTTTTCATCCGGAATGCGTCGTAAATTTTGTAAAGCGAAACGGAACACTCGATGCACGAGTCCGATTCGCGCTTAACCAAATATTTGCCCGAGCAAACTACCCAGTTAAATATAACACAAGTGCCCTGAGAGTCGGCTATTGAAATTATCTCATAAAACCATTACGTCACTCTAGTTGCAACCAATTTAAACTGCATCCACCATCTATGCGCATTCCGTTGCAACATTCTAGCCAGCATTGATGTAGGTCATGGCTGTCTCTGTCGCACTAATGGGGCGCGGAGGCTGTCCTTTTCGCGCGAGTTGTGGAATTTATCGAACCTCTTGGTCGGTTATGCTTGCCTGGTAGCTATAGGCATCTTCTATATGCGAAATTGCTCGAGTTTGTTGTTTCCTGTATTATTTATTGTTAAGGTGGTTTTCAATTGCCATACAATAGTATTTTTCACAATCGTGTTATAATAGAGAGCTTTTTAGTCGAGTACCGTGTTTAGGCCACGAAGCTTGCTGAGTGGCCTAAGTAAGGTACGAGATTAAAAAGCTTGATTATAACACTATTGTGAACAATACTTTTTGTACGAGTTCATTAAAATTATTTTTCTACGAGTCAACTGAACTAATTAAACAAACTCGATACTGTTGAAACGAAGTGCAGCTCATCGCTCGTACGCTTGTTGATATCTTAAAAGACATCAACGAGCGTACGACATCAAAGCGATTCTATTGGTCCAATTCATTACAGTTCAGTAAAGCAGCCACGTGATTGGTCGAATTTATTTTAGTTGTCTGGAGCGTATCGAAAAGTAGTTATTTCGATTGTTTCGACAGTAACATGGACTACAACTATGAAAAGAGTGACGTTGCAGTATTCTCTATGAAATCTTAATACACATATTTTAATCGTCGAGTACAAAAAACATTATTTGACATTCGCAGGCTTACGGCGTGATATTTTAAGAAACTTTTGTTACAAACATTCATAAATTGGCTTTCCATTTGCGCGAATTTCCCCCTTTCCTAAAATTTAAACTTGTTGTATTTTTATAATTTTGTTGTATTTTTATAATTTGAGAAAAATTGTTTTCCGCAAATATCTCGTCCCAAACCAATTTCTCAAATTATTCTAGTTTATACATGTTTATATTGTTTATTCTAGGAAAGGGGGAATTTTGCGTAAATGGAAAGCCAATTTATGAAACTTTGTTACAAGTTTCATAAAATATCACGCCGTTAGCCTGCGAATGTCAAATCGCTGCCCCAATATTATAGGGTTCTATGTTACATTGTCGGGGTACTTCAATTTATACCTAGTGTCACTATGACAAAGTTCAAATTTCAAGTTGATAAAAGTGCAACATAGAACCCTATAATATTGGGGCAGCGAAATAACGTTTTGTATGGCAATCGAACCACCGTAACACTAGATATTTGGGCCAAGTTTGGAATGTATGAAATTGGTGTTTTCAAATTCATATTAGTTTCTAGATATTTTTCCGTACCTATTCAAAAATATAACTACTTAGGTATTGCCGCTGAACTATTAGATGAGTCGGTTAGAATTTAGAATACAAAAATATGAAACAATAAACGAGATACGGAATAATTCCGTTATTTTTCTATAAATTGAATATCGTTAGGTATAATACGGTCCCTAATTCTATTTACCGTCAAATTTAAGTAAATATCGATGTAGTTCGAGAAATCGGAATACAAGTAGGTACATCAGTCGAAATCGTAGCTGTTTGCAAGGAATGCGATATACGGATAGGATAGGTCGCTAAGTACCCCCGGTTGTAATGTAACGTAGCGAGCGTTGTGCGAGGTTAGGGCGACTCCCCACAACTTCGGAGTTCGGATATGTGTCATCGTGTTAGTTAAACTCACTTCAATTAGCCGCACGCCATTATTAATTTTACATACAATGTACTTGAAAGCACGCATAAGTACATTTGTTATATATAAAGTTATAATCTAAACTCTGAGGAAAAATATTTTCGGTAGAGTCACCAGCATTAATATCTGTCATATCAAAGCGTGTGAAATATCTGACACGCCTCTATTGCTATGGCCGTTGGGAGTTGTCAGATACTTCTGCCCGCTGACTGTACAAGCTTTTATTGCCGACTGTACTTCTTTACACCATTTACCAACTAGGTACTTCTTGTCGGTGGAGCTGAGCTACCAGGCTACCAACAGAGTCAGGGTTGACGGATAGTGAACGGTCGGTGTGTTGAGCTGTGAATACTAGTATATCTTAGAATAATAACGCCTAGAAACGCCGTTCACGCGCAACGGTGAGGCCACCAAAATTCAGCCATAAATTGCGTAGTACGCCGATCGGTGGTACACTATTAGTGCGTTTGTGTGCGTATTGGCGCGTGTGAATACGAGTTGATCACAACTACATGAATCCATTTTATGCCTCACGCTTGGCGCGTCGGTCGGCCGTATGAAACTATCACTCTAGGCGTTATTATTCTAAGTAGTATATCGAATATTAGGTAGCACACCTGCACAACTACGACTACTCTGCCGAGTGTGCCCTAGCACAGAATAAGTAATAGTACTACGTGCCCTACTAAGTAGAGAGATATCGAATAGTTGCAACTTTATTTTCATCACTAAATCACTGTCATTAATTCCAAATGAATTTGAGAAGAGTTAACCCATTCATGGCCAGTGACGACACATATGCGTCAGACCGCTACGAGCGCTTTCCTCTACATATACGAGGTTTAACCTGCTACGGACTACGGCGTAGCGCTACGAGATTAGCGTGGCCGTAAATGTGTTAAGATCTATATATCTACTACTACCTCTATCAGGGACTGCATAACCGAAAAATACCGGTATTCTATTTTAACGGTATGACGTCATATCGGTTGTCAAATAGCGGTTTCGGTAGCGGAACCTTTATATTTCGCTACCGAAATATAACGGTACCTTTATTTTTTCCGGTACCGTAACCGCTATTTAAAGGTACTCTCAGAGCTGTGTAATCTCAGAGCATAGAATACTAGACAGAGGACAAGCCGCCGGCGGCCGTGTCGCAGCTGTTAGCTCAATGAGCATACTCTGCCATACTGTGCACGCGTGCGGATCGCAGAGAATATTACGTTTTTTCCCAAAATGCCTGATATGATGCGCGTTTATTGTCAAATAAGCGTGTAGGTATACAAGTGTGTGTGTTTTAGATGTGTGCGTGCTTTGTCTTGTTAATTACTTGGGAGTTGTGTGGGTCAATGTACTTGCGACAGGTGTACTCTATACAAATCGGCCGGCATGTCCGATCTCCTTATATTCATACATCTGTGGTACCGATATATCGACTTTGGCCTGGTGTTATTGCCAAACCACCGGCAAAGGCTCTGCCGCTTTGTATTTTTGTCTTTAAATGTTTAGTAGCCAATGCTTCCTCTGTAGAGTGCCAGCTTGCATACTTTTCTCGATAATCTTTATAATACCGGTATTATAAAGGTTACGGTATCGTTTAATACTGATACCGCTAACCGTTATTTCAAAACGGTTACGGTACCGTTATGTTCGCGCGGCGCGCATTACCTTTATGACATAACGGTACCGTAATGGAATACCGGTTTTATACCGGTATAACCGTAACCGGTTGAAATAACGGTTAGCGGTATCAGTTTTAAACGATACCGTAACCTTTATAATACCGGTATTATAAAGGTTATCGAGAAAAGTAAGCAAGCTGGCACTCTACAGAAGAAGCATTGGCTACTAAACATTTAAAGACAAAAATACAAAACGGCTGTTTGGCAATAACACCAGGCCAAAGTCGATATATCGGTACCTTTAAATAGCGGTTACCGGAAAAAATAAAGGTACCGTTATATTTCGGTAGCGAAATATAAAGGTTCCGCTATCGAAACCGCTATTTGACAACCGATATGATGTCATACCGTTATTAAAGTACAGTCGGCATCGGCAATATAAGCTTGTACCAAAAATTAAATTTTTGACAGATACTTATTACTTCAAAATACATACATAAATATTCCGTTTTAGCGTCACATGCGCGCAAAAGTAGATGGTCAAATGCCTACTACCTGTCTAAACAAAAGCGGCGAAGTGCGAGTCGGACTCGCACATGAAGGGTTCCGTAAAATAAATTGCGGTTTACGATTTATGACGTATTAAAAAAAACTACTTCCTAGATCTCGTTCAAACCAATTTTCGGTGGAAGTTTGCATAGTAATGTACATCATATATTTTTTTTAGTTTGATGATCCTCTTATTTTAGAAGTTTGGAAATGCCTCTCGCGCAAACTATTCAGTTTAGAAAAAAAATATATTAGAAACCTCAATATAATTTTTAAAGACCTTCCATACATACCCAACACGTATGGGTTTGATAAAACAAATATTTTTGAGTTTCAGTTCTGAGTTTGGGGACCCCAAAAAAATTTTCTGTTTTTTTTTTCGATTTTTGTGTGAAAATCCTTATGCGGTTCACAGAATACATCTACTTACCAAGTTTCAACAGTATAGCTCTTATAGTTTCGGAAAAAAGTGGCTGTGACATACGGACGGACAGACAGACAGACAGACAGACATGACGAATCTATAATTCCGCTATTCGGGTGCAGTATAACAACATACTCAGAATGCTATTGAGGCTGCCAAGGCATTGCAGCGCCTCGGGTATGTTCGCCGAGGCGCGCACCGACGATTTCTATGCCATCAGGCGAAAACGAGTAGCGTCGCTACTGAGACGGCTGAGAGGCAGCAGCAATAGTCTTCTGAGGGTGTTGGCGGAGCGCCTCGACTGTCCACTCTCAAGATACTGGGTTCAGGTGGCTATCGGGAGGGCCAAATAAGCCTGAACCAGTTATTCTTCACTACATATACTTCGTTTTTTTTAAGATTAGAATTATCTGTCAAACGGGTAAACAAAGAAGCAGTGGTCGTAAACCTTCCTTCTTCGATTTCGACCGATACCACTGAATTTCTCGGAACTTATGTACATACGAGTACATATCATTTGATATTTACCGATAGCTGAACGCATATATTTTCTTTTAAAATGTTGTATACCGTAGCCAACGATATGCCAGCAGTCTCGGCAGTCTTTTTCACACGGTCCGATTTAGTGGGATACTCCTTTCTATGGCACATTTCTGACACTCATTTGTAAATATTCACCACCCGTTTCCGCTTTTCACTGGCAGTCAGAGGATTCTGCTTTTGCCTTTTCTTCTTTGGAGATGAAAAAACATTAGCCGGAACCGGCTGCGACTTCTGTAGCCCACTCGGGCCAGCCTCGGCTTCATACATTGTAAATGTGCACCAACAAACAAAATATCTAAATAGAATCTATTTAGATAGATCAACAACTAATAACAAAATTCAACAAAAACGATAACAACAATCTTTAAGTAAGCTTACAGCTATAGAAATCACAACCTACTCAACCGACAACAATATGAACTCGAATGAAAAACCCACATGAGTGAATTACAGATAGTGACAGTGACGTTTAAAAATTGTGTGAGAACTCTGCCTCTTTAGGTTTTTTAATGTACAACCTTTCCATGAAAAATTGCAAACGCAATTTATTAAAATTCTTATCTTTTCATCTTAGAATATAAATTAACTAATATTATGTTTCTTATCTGTTCACAACACTGAGTAATATATGTATTACTAAAACATGATAATAAATACGTGATATTTATTGACTCGTATTCACTGTTCGATCCGCAGAGTGTGCCCGATAAAAAACCTTATATCTCGTTCTGCAAAGGTCTCTCTAATGCTAAAAAAAACGAAGTATAGTATAACACAAAGTCGCTTCCCGCTGTCTGTCTGTCCCTATGTATGCTTAGATCTTTAAAACTACGCAACAGATTTTGATGCGGGTTTTAATGTATAGAGTGATTCAAGAGGAAGGTTTATATGTATAATACATGCATATAAACCCGTGCAAAGCCGGGGCGTTAAGTCATTTGTCTAACCATTTAAGTATCATTAATTTATTGTCATTATTGTCACTAACGTAGTTCATAAGTCTCCACTGTTACTAACATCATATGGATCAACTAAAGATCTGAAATAAAGATATTTTATTTATTTATTATAAGGGTTCCGGTTTTTGCCATTTGGCTACGGAACCCTAAAAAACACTATTCAGATTCAACACAAATAAATATTCATGTAAATGTCTGAAGAAGTAAAAAAATGCCATTACCGATGCGCAGTTTCAATAAATAAATAAATTATTCAAATCGACAGCTAATAATAGAACTATGACCGCCGACTAAGACGACTGCTTTAGCCTAGTTGGTAGTGACTAGTGACCCTGCCTACGAAGCAAGAGGTCCTGGGTTCGAATCCCGGTAAGGGCATCTATTTGTGTGATGAGCACGAATATTTGTTCCTGAGTCATTAGTTTGGGACTAGGTCGACTTGTGTAAGATTGTCCGCAAATATTTATTTATTTTATTTTATTTATGGGTTTGATAAAGGCATATAAAAGTCCATATACCAGTACAACCACCAGCATATACCAGTGTAACAGCTACCCTTTTTGCATGGAAGAGGTTAATTTATTGTAGGTATCTACTATAGATAATAGAAAGCATTCGATGTTGTGTATGACTTACGCTCAATATCACCTTATCTTTATCCATACAATTAGCGACCACAGGCTACAGCATTCGACTCAATGGCTTGCTAAGTGACGCTAGGTATACCCCAAAATGTTGTCTCTTTCGCTCACTTAAGTTCCCACGGTACTCTGTGCCCTGCGCCCGCGCGCGGACCAAATTAGCCAAATGTTTATTAAAATTAATGTTGCCAAAACAATTAATTATTTCAGATAAATTAATTACCCAAGTTTTTTCGAAGAACCGTAAAATTAGAAATTAACATTTATGGTTTAGAATCAGTAGAAAATGTAAGTTGAAAATGTATTGACATAGTAGGTATTTAACTTTCTACAAGGTATACGATCAGATTATTAATGATATATCATAGGATATCATAGTATATCATAGTATATTTTTTGAGATTTGTTCACTAGCCCATTTAAGAGCTTTAGTGTTTCAAAACGATCTCGCTAGTCGTCTTAAGTGACCACTTTTGAACCTTATTCACAACGACACAAGGTCCACAATGACAAACCTTCACCTGTATAAAAACGTCAGGCCTCAGACAACTGGCCCACATGACGTAACCCCAAGGAAAAGCGCGAAAACAACTACTTCTGATGCGCGAGCGCCAACGAACCCGCCCAAGGCTGCCTGACACTGCGCCTAAACTATTAGACAATTCACTAGGCCTGCCGCCAAATACATTCGAATGCCTACTCTATAGTCTAAGCTAGAAGACCCAAATTGGAATGGCGGTTGTTATCGTACCGGACTCCTTCAAATATCATCTAGTTTAAATCTATGCAATTTTGAACTTCGCTGGATACGTAAAAACGTATGTGTGCATACAGCCAAGCCAAAATACCTTAAATATGAAACTAGGACCCATGTTCTAAACGCACCTTTTTAGGGTTCCGTACCCAAAGGATAAAACGGGACCCTATTACTAAGACTCCTCTGTCCGTCCGTCTGTCTGTATGCCTGCCTGTCTGTCCATCTGTCACCAGGCTGTATCTCATGTCATGAACCGTGATAGTTAGACAGTTGAAATTTTCACAGATGATGTATTTATGTTGCCTCTATAATGGGGCTTCTAAACGGGCCATATTTTTACTGCAATAGGTGGCCGGCAACTATTGGTGTCTTTCTCTAACATGTGAGTAGAGAGGGACGCGGGATGCCAATAGTTGCCGGCCACATATTGCAGTGAAAATATGGCCCGTTTAGAAGCCGCATAACAACAATACTAAAAAACAATAAAATAAATATTTAAGGGGGCTCCCATACAACAAAAGTGATTTTTTTGCCATTTTTACAGATACTGGTACGGAACCCTTCGTGCGCGAGTCCGACCCGCACTTGGCCGGTGTTTTTTAATATACATTTCGTCAATTGGGTGGAAAAATGGTAGGTAATATCATAAATAAAAAGCGGCCAAGTGCGAGTCGGACTCGCACATGAAGGGTTCCGTGAAATAAATTGCGGTTTACGATTTATGACGTATTAAAAAAAAAACTACTTATTAGATCTCGTTCAAACCAATTTTCGGTGGAAGTTTACATGGTAATGTACATTATATATTTTTTTTAGTTTTATCATTCTCTTATTTTAGAAGTTACAGGGGGGGGGGGGGGGGGGGACACACATTTTACCACTTTGGAAGTGTCTCTCGCGCAAACTATTCAGTTTAGAAAAAAATTATGTTAGAAACCTCAATATCATTTTTGAAGACCTATCCATAGATACCCCACACGTATGGGTTTGATGAAAAAAAATTTTTGAGTTTCAGTTCTGAGTATGGGGACCCCTAAAACTTAATGTTTTTTTTCGATTTTTGTGTGAAAATCTTAATGCGGTTCACAGAATACTTCTACTTACCAAGTTTCAACAGTATAGCTCTTATAGTTTCGGAAAAAAGTGGCTGTGACATACGGACGGACAGACAGACAGACAGACAGACGGACGGACATGACGAATCTATAAGTGTTCCGTTTTTTGCCATTTGGCTACGGAACCCTAAAAAGGGAGAATTGGCAAGGGAAATATTTAATGAAGTTACTTCAGTTCGACCCGAAACGAGCCTCGGCCTCCCACATAATATATATGAATAATTAAATATATGTACAATTAATTAATATAACAGAAACGTATTTTTACAATGGCTATTGCGATTTTAACCGTAAGTATTGATCCATACAATAAAAGACACTCAGGAAATCACAGTCATATGGCAAGGCTTAATTCGGAATGGATGAAAATTTTAGAAGTGCCTGATTATTTTTTTGGTGAGAGGAATAACCTTCCTTAACATCAGAAAAAAGTTGCAGACTTTTCAGCTGCGTCAATTTGTTTTGAAAAATAAAAACAGTTTACTCATTTAGGTTTTCGGTTTAGGACGGCGAATGAGACACTTTGCTTGATCCGTCTCATATTACGAGAAAATATCTTAAATATCAGTGGTAAGCTGACACTGGCAGTGATATTGACAGCTGCCGTAGTTATATTTGTCATTGCCAGGGTCAAATATTTAAAATATTTTTTTTGCAAAATGAGACGGATCAAGGAAAATAGACATTCGCCGTCCTAAACCCAAAACGTAAGTGAGGAAACTGTTTATATTTTTCAAAAATTATTGATGCAGCTGAAAAGTCCGCAACTTTTTTCTGCTGCTAAGGAAGTCCTATCACAAAAAAAAAAAATCAGGTACTTCTAAAATTTTCATCCATTCCCAATTATTGAACGAGCGGGCGGGCGACGCGTACGAAGTTCTCCGTTACAGCTCGAACATCGAAATTCGAAGTTCGGGTATATCTCCATCTCTATCGCACTTACCATACTCGAGTGACAGGGATGCATTTATCTACACGAAGTTCGAGTTTCGATTTTCATGGTGGCGCCGCAGTGGGGTAAACACGTAGCGTTTCGAACGAGTGTTATGTTAATAGGACAATTTAACTGTTTCCCATACAAAAAGTGACATTTAGATATATGTACCTGACCGACGTACAATGTCTTACGTGGTCGACTAACCTGCAGGTAACCTATCAAATTTTCAAAGTACTATTAACCTGAATATTTGTGTCAATTTATGCATATATTTGAACCCCCCCTAAAATTTCTTGAAAAACCGCGATTTCTACACAGAGGCACTAGTATTTATTAGTAGGTATTGATAAACACCTTTGATATCATTATTTGTGCGGGGTAATTGCGAAACGTTTCGAACGAGCGTTAGTGCAACTCATCTGTCATTTTCCCATACAAAAAAAAAATATTAAGATCTAACTAACGTACGTACGAAACGTACCAGCAGGAAAGCATAAAACACGACGTTTGATAAACAAGCGACGCCGCGGGACATACTAATCGTGCTCATAGGAAATGCAGGGTCGTTCGCAGAACAGACCTAGGCAGCGCGTCGCAGAATATCAATGTCTAGGACATTTCTTTAGGGCCTCGGCACACCAAATGCGCCGGGCGTACTCTGCAAAATGTTGCGGATATAGACAAAATAGATTTTTTTTACCAAGTGCACTCAGAATCTAGTGTAATTACCAGGCCTCGGAGTATTTGTAGCGCGGTAAGACTAAAGTATGCTATGGAGTCGTTGTAAGCATTAAAATTAAATTTATACTCATACTCATCCTCATTTATTTAATTCATTAAATAAATAATACCTATAAAAATACACACGAAAAAAAATAATATGAGGGTCCACGGAAAGAACATGTCTAGTCACTTTTTTTTTCAAAATGAGATTTTGATGTCAAAATGTTGCGCTCGTTACGAATTATTGCGTGACATTAAAATCTCATTTTGAAAAAAAAAGTGACTTGACATGTTCTTTCCGTGGACCCTCATATTATTTTTATTCGTCAATGAAGATACAGATCTAATAGGTATTATTTATTTAATGAATTAAATAAATGAGGATGAGTATGAGTATAAATTTAATTTTAATGCTTACAACGACTCCATAGCATAGTTTAGTCTTACCGCGCTACAAATACTCCGAGGCCTGGTAATTACTCATAGTTGGGAGTACACAAGCACCGACAGTGCCAGACAAACATCCGTTTTCTCATCAAAACGGAACCCTAGGAAGTGTTACCTAGGAGGGACTTCCTCTTCGAACAATGGCTCGCCCGTGACTTGAATCCGCGATCCTGTTTACACCAATCTCTTGCTACTATTTCATCTTGATTGGTACACAATTTAGGATTGGCTCAAAATTTCAGTGACACAATTGGCTGTGACTATGAGCTTATTTATGTACTTACGTGATTCACATGTAACACAACATCGAGCATTCGCCGTTTTTTCTCCCGGCGCCATGCATATAGTTATATAGTAGAGTTCATCTCCAAAAAGATATGGGAATATAAAAAAAAAGAAAACAAAATTCGCTGTTTTTATTAAATCTGTCGAACGGAACAACGAACAGAGCCAAACATCGCTAGATCGCTACGAACATTTCGGCAATCGAGTTCTAGCGAACGTTCTAGTAAATGCTCGACAAAAAATGTATTCATCACGAAGATGTCAGACTTGACGGTCGCGTAACATTGCTCGGCTCGCCAAAAAACTCAAAGCAAACTTACTGTCGTTTCGTGAATGCTCGTCTGAATGCTCGCTAAAACTATCCTGTTTATTTTGTGAGCTTTTAAATACCTGCTGTAACGTACCATTCGCTAGAATGCTCATTACAAGTTAATGCTCGGATGTATCAGCACCTTTAGGCACTTGCCCCACCATCGATCGGCGAGGAAAATATTAGCTATCGACTATTTTCTCGCTCAAGAAACGAACAAAAGATATAGATCCTGCGTCAGTAAAAGAGACACATATATTTAAAGTTGCCGGTGAGAACTCTCTCTTCACTAGTTAATCGCAGCGACAAGAGCTATCAAAGATAAAACTCGCCCATCAGCGATGCTCGCTTGGCGCTGGCGGCGCTACCGCCCCGTTCGAGCAAGTGAGCGAGTAATCGCCAGTCGCAACCGAACACTCGCTTAAGGCCGAAAGGCACTGACAGCGGTGGCGGAGCGGCGCGGCACGGCGCGGAGGCGGTACCGGTTGTAATGTTCGAGCTAGTATGAAAGGATCCGCACAGAGCAGCGCGGTACAGCGCGGCGCGGCTAGGTATTCTGTGCGGACCCTTATTCGTATTAGCTCGAACATTATAACTGGGGGGTGATCAGGTAACGTTTCGAACGAGCGTTAGGACAATTTACTTATATCATTTTTCCATGTAAAAAGTGACATTAAGATCTACCTGACGCGCGTATAATGCGGCGTGATCGACCTCCTGGTACCGCTTCCGCGCCGCGCCGCCCCGCCACCGCTGTCAGTGCATTTCGGCCTTTATAGCCCAGCGACAAACCTATCGGAACTACACATTCGCTTCTCGCTGCTCGCCAACTCGTTACTAGTTTCTAGCTCTAATCGCTTCTCGCTCATCGTCGGCGGTGGGGCAAGAGCCTTAAATGCACTAAGGTGAATATCCACTAGGGATGTGCGAAGTTGAGTTTACATAATATGCGCCTGGCTGTCAAGCATAGGGAGGTGTCTAATATGTAAGTAGGTACACATCTTCACACATCTCTGGTTGACATGCACCATGCACCCTAATCCTAGAGTGCACCATGACCTGGGTGTGCTAGGCTACGGTCATTGCCCCCGGCACTCAAGCACGTCACGCAAATGTCACGCTACCCTCACCTCAGAGGAGACATCTAAATTAAAACTAGTGGCTATGTGGAACACGCAAGACAGTTTTTATTTTCTTTATTGTTCACCTCATTATTTCCAATAACATCGACAAAAAATACTATTTCATTTAATCTAATCGTATGGTATTGCAAACAGAAACAGCGGGAAAGCGCGACATACGGACATACGAAAGATTTTTTGCCCAAGCTGTAACGGAGAACTACGAGTACGTTCGTCTCGCTCGCTCGTTCAAAGAAAAATATACCACAAGGGCACTTTCAAACTCAAAAGGTAATACCTATTAACTGGGAATCAAAGAAAATGAATGAGTTCGCCTTTTTATAAACACCAATCCCGCTATTCTGTAACTTGTTTTAACCTGGCCTCATCTTTCACCCACAAATATATCTTGACGCCGTGATTCGTAGCAAATAAGCGTAATCAGAGGTCTAGTTTCGTTAGGCGTGACGGGTGAGGTGAGGCACATTAGCGCGTTCCGAATAACACCCCAGTACATTATCAAGCGGGGCATGAAGATCCTACTCACCGACAAAACACTGAAATATCCCCAATAAAATATGTCTAACCTTCGAAACACCGCTTACCGGCGCAGTCCGAGTTCCTTTCATCCTTTATTAGGTACTTCGTAACTCGAAAAACATATTACTTTGGTACTAAAATATTACCCCTTAAGGGTTCTTGAGATTATGAAATATTCAAACCGGAAACAGACGCTGCAGGGTGTGGGAGGGGGGTATTTCCGGTGTTTCGCTTAAATGTGTTACTCGCCGTAAAACAAGATTATTCTTACGTTTTATCGCTATGCTTTATTGTTTTTCTTTATGTTCGTTTTATAGGGCAGTTTTCTATCGATTAGGAGATTTTATTGAGATGGTACGAGTATTCAGTAGTGTAGGTAGGTCGGAAAAATATTTATTGTAAGTAATATTATCAGCTGTAGGTAATAAACGAACTCATTTCTTTTGTAATAGTGCTCTCTAAACTACAGTAATTATCTTGTATTTACGTTTTTGACTACTTTTTAAACAGTCTGATTTACATTCTGTTACATCTTTTCGTAATATTCTCTCCCTCGAATGAAATTCTTAACATAACAGTGCTTTAATGCGTAGCGCAATTAGCAATGTAATGACACTAATGACACACAACTTACAGCTGCCACAGCCTGCATAAAAAACATGCAAAATGTAGCTAAAACAATATTTTATGCTTTCTCCTCGGCCCCCACATCACGACGCCCCACTACGGGGCAACGGCAACATACGCATAGTAGCGGGCGATGAACTCTGGAAGGCTCTGTTTTTGCAGCAGGTGGGCGGCGAGTTGAAAGGATAAAGAGGGGTGGCACGCGACACTTTTACTCACGCCTGTTTAACTCACGGGTAGTTGGAACATACAGGGTGACTGGTAATTCGACCTATTCCTTGAAAGGGGTTATACTAGAGTTAATTTGCAACAATTTATGTCCAGTCAACCAGGGGTCAAAACACGATTTTTATTTAATTTTTTGAGTTTTTAGTTTGTTTGAAAAAAAATCGCCTTGCAGCTTTAAAGTGTTGATTGTGACAAAAATGTTTTTTTACCATCCAAATGGAAGTACTTTTGTCACAATCACAAGCTTCAGGCTGCAAGGAGAAATTTTTTCATACAAACCAAAAAACTCGAATATCTCGGAAACCAGCGAGTTTCGACCCCTGGTTGATTGGACATAAATTGTTGCAAATTAGCTCTAGTATAACCCCTTTCAAGGAATAGGTCGAATCACCAGTCACCCTGTATAGTTAGGTGCTCGCGACCCCGCACTTCGCGCGGTTACATAAACATACACTATTTACATTATGCACCAACCCCCTATACATAAAACATGTTGTTCAACATGTATTTTCTTTTTTGTACTCGACGATTAAAATATGTGTATTAAGATTTCATAGAGAATACTGCAACGTCACTCTTTTCATAGTTGTAGTCCATGTTACTGTCGAAACAATCGAAATAACTACTTTTCGATACGCTCCAGACAACTAAAATAAATTCGACCAATCACGTGGCTGCTTTACTGAACTGTAATGAATTGGACCAATAGAATCGCTTTGATGTCGTACGCTCGTTGATGTCTTTTAAGATATCAACAAGCGTACGAGCGATGAGCTGCACTTCGTTTCAACAGTATCGAGTTTGTTTAATTAGTTCAGTTGACTCGTAGAAAATTAATTTTAATGAACTCGTACAAAAAGTATTGTTCACAATAGTGTTATAATCAAGCTTTTTAATCTCGTACCTTACTTAGGCCACTCAGCAAGCTTCGTGGCCTAAACACGGTACTCGACTAAAAAGCTCTGTATTATAACACGATTGTGAAAAATACTATTTCCTACAAACATAAATCTCAATATGGCTAACTAAAACCATGTTTCCAACCATATTATTGAAGACCGGTTAGCTTAGTGGGTATATGTATAGTGACGCTGCCTACGAAGCTGAAGGTCCTGGGTTCGAATCCCGGTAAGGACAGCAAATATTTGTGTGATGAGCAAGAATATCTGTTACTGAGTCTTGGATGTTTTCTATGTATTTAAGTATTTATATCTATTAAATATGTATATCGTCGTCTAGGACCACAGATGTATGAATATAAGGAGATCGGACATGCCGGCCGATTTGTATTGAGTAGGTACGCCTGTCGCAAGTACATTAACCCACATAACGCCCAAGTAATTGACAAGACAAAGCACGCACACATCTTAAACACACACTTGTATACCTACGCTCTTATTGGATAATACACGCGCATCATATCAGGCATTTTGGGAAAAAACGTAATATTCTCTGCGATCAGCACGCGTGCACAGTATGGCAGAGTATGCCCATTGAGCATACAGCTGCGACACGGCTGCCGGCGGCTTGTCCTCTCTCTCTAGTATTCTATGCTTTGAGTCTAGGACCCATAACACAAGCCTTTCTGAGCTTACTATGAGGCCAGTTCGATTTGTGTAAGATTGTCCCCTAAATTTATTTATTTGTAATAAGGATCCTGAACGTTTTAGGATACAAGCTAAGCTTAAATGTAATGTACAGTCAGCTGCAGAGAAATGTGACTCCATCTCCACGTAAACTTTTATGCTGGGATGCTAACTGCATACCTAACACCTTTGCTGACTGTTTTTAGGGTTCCGTAGCCAAATGGCAAAAAACGGAACCCTTATAGATTCGTCATGTCTGTCTGTCTGTCTGTCTGTCTGTCTGTCCGTCCGTATGTCACAGCCACTTTTTTCCGAAATTATAAAAGCTATACTGTTGAAACTTGCTAAGTAGATGTATTATGTGAACCGCATTAAGATTTTCACACAAAAATCGAAAAAAACATTAAGTTTTAGGGGTCCCCATACTCAGAACTGAAACTCAAAAAAATTTTTTTTAATCAAACCCATACGGATAGGTCTTCAAAAATGATATTGAGGTTTCTAATATCATTTTTTTCTTAACTGAATAGTTTCCGCGAGAGACACTTCCAAATTGGTAAAATGTGTGTCCCCCCCCCTGTAACTTCTAAAAATAAGAGAATGATAAAACTAAAAAAAATATATGATGTACATTACCATGCAAACTTCCACCGAAAATTGGTTTGAACGAGATCTAGTAAGTAGTTTTTTTTTAATACGTCATAAATCGTAAACCGCAATTTATTTCACGGAACCCGTCATGTGCGAGTCCGACTCGCACTTGGCCGCTTTTTTTTTAATACCACGTCGGAGGCAAACAAGCTTACGGCCCACCTGGTGGTAAGTGGTTACCGTAGCCTATGGACGTTTGTATCTCCAGGGGTGTTACATGCGCGCATTGCCGACCCGTTAATAATTTATACACTCCTTTTTTGAAGAACCCCATACTGTAGTTCCTCGGGAAAACCTCGGCAGGGGAGCTCATTCTACAACCGAAGCGCCCGAGGAAGGAAATTTCTCTGAAACCGTACGGTACGCGACCATTTAGGCTTACTTATTTAGGCTTAGTTATTTAAACTTCTTTTTCAAGCATACAAGTGGATTTTTTTCATAAGAACTCACACTCTTTGACACTGATTCTGAGGACGACACTAAGCGGTCGTAGCATGGCTAACATTTTATCATTTATTGCTGTCGATAAGACATCCGTCACGTTCTGACAAGTATGCGAGTGTGAGAGTGACAGATGTCTTATCCACCACCAAAATGGCAACCACCTTAGGCCACCTTAGGCGTTGCTTGTACCTAAGTTATTTTCTTAATTGTTTGTTTACTGAACTAGAAATCCATATTTTAAGTCGGACGGTACGAACTGTTTCACCCTCAGAGCATAGAATACTAGAGAGAGGACAAGCCGCCGGCGGCCGTGTCGCAGCTGTATGCTCAATGGGCATACTCTGCCATACTGTGCACGCGTGCTGATCGCAGAGAATATTACGTTTTTTCCCAAAATGCCTGATATGATGCGCGTGTATTGTCCAATAAGCGCGTAGGTATACAAGTGTGTGTGTTTAAGATGTGTGCGTGCTTTGTCTTGTTAATTAAGTACTTGGGCGTTATGTCGGTTAATGTACTTGCGACAGGCGTACTCAATACAAATCGGCCGGCATCTCCGATCTCCTTATATTCATACATCTGTGGTTTCACCATTAGTATCTAAAATTTAAATACAAAATTTCGATTTAAAAAGTAGTCTTGTCTAAAGTCCGTCCCCTCGGAGGGCGAAACTGTCAGTTTGACAGCTGTCAGCTGTCACGCTCGTGGGGACCCAACGTGGTGGCGGAATTTGAAATTAGCTCGTTTGAGTACTATGCAGATCTCTTTTATCTATAACTCCTGTTAGCTACAATAGCTCAACGATGTATTTTAGTTAGTTACGATACAAATACAAATATTGTTTACAAACCAATCCAAAATAGTAGACTAAAAACATAAACAATTAATTTATTATTGAAGTAGAGTCGTTGTAAAGATATTTTAAAGTAATTTAGCAGAGTATGTATTTGCAAATGAATATATCGGATAATAGAATAGGTACCTAGTAAATAAATGCCAGTTTTACTCATACCTACTTCTAATCTTTCTTTACAGCTTGACAAAATATGGACGAAAATAACGCACGAAAAAATAACTTTTAGATAGTAGTCATCTTAAAGATATATTTTTTTGATAATAATTTCATCATCATCATCATCATATCAGCCGAAAGACGTCCACTGCTGGAGATAGGCCTTCCCCAAAGAGTGCCAATGTGACCGGTCCTGCGCCATTCGCATCCAGCGGACTCCCGATAATAATTTAATCACTTACAATTTCAATCGTTGGCTACAGCGGGATTTCATCTGATTGTTACAACATATCGTACTTACAGAACTATTATAGATCTTCACTTCACTCTTACTCTATCGCTAAGTAATGACTTTCTTATTTTATTTACTCTTTGACCACTCCACATATTCGAGAAGATTGCTTTCATAAATAAATGTTTGATAAGCACCAAATCCTTTTGAACCCGAATTGATACCTAAATCGATAGTCCAAACGTGAGGGCATTTTCCCCGAAAAGTCTCGATATCGGAGATGAATCGACATTTCTGGACGTTTTTGGCCAGAGTTTGCTCAGCTAATTCAATTTCATCCGATATTTCTCGGTGTAAATACACTTAAGGCTGGCGCCAGGAAAACGGCGGGCAAACGTCCTTTAGTAGCTGAGTACACAGGTACGTGCTAAGCACAACAGTTTTATTTGCATTAATGCATGCCACATTCCTGTACTGACTACATAATTCTTGGTCCTTATTGCAATTGAACAAGGTAAAGTGTATATATACATAATAGATAATCGTTCTGGAAAAACACTAGCCGCGTAAATAAAATCATGTCTAATAGAGGTATGTCAGACTCAGCGGCGCTACCACGAACTTCGAATCTCAAACTTCGTATATCTCCGTTTCGGTCGCTCGCGTACCATAAACCATAAGTGCCATAGAGACGGAGATATACGAAGTTCGAGATTCGAAGTTCGTGGTAGCGCCGCAGAGTACTTTTTTATGACATAGAGGTGGCATATAAACGTACGGCAGGGTTTTTAATTCGGATCCAACTTGTATGGAAAGATCCGGATCCAGATCCGCGGATCCGGATCTTTTCATACAAGTCGGATCCGGATTGCAAACCCTAGTACGGCCCACTGGAAAATATGCGAACACCGTTTAGGATCGGTAACCGGTATGTGAGTTCCCTACGGCCCGCCCGCCCGATTGCATGCCCGATATGGTAACTGTTGAAACTACAGTGTAAATTGTATGATCTATAGGTAATATGTAGGTACCCCTACACAGTTTGCAATAAATATATTATTTCTTTCTTATAATTGTAGACGTCCATAGGCTACGGTAATCGCTTACCAACAGACAGTCTGTACACTGGTTTAATGCTTATTCTATTTTGGTTTGCCACCGACGTAGTATAGAAAAAAAATAACAATGTCACAATCTGTACGGCCCGCGACTCCGGAGCTGACATACATAGTAAAAAAATACAAATTCTACAAACGTACTCCTTTTATAAGCTTCGTAATAACTTCCACTGTTGGTATGTTTGTAATGTGTCCTTCAAAATTTGTAAATCATTCTTCAGCTGATTGAGCGCCGTGTTAGATCTCATATGATCACACAGGAATAATAGAAGGTTGAAATTTAAAAAAAAAGGAATTTTCAGTTTAATAAACTTTCAAAAATGTTACAGACAAAAACTTTTTTTATACAGGATACTGAATATCCGCTAAGCTTACGAGTATCTATAGCCACAGCCCGAGACCACAGCGACACCAAACTGTCAATCGCCATCGCATGTCGCCGAGACAATGTAATCGGCCCCCAATTTCACGCGAGATTAGGTCGACCCCCGAGAGAGGGAGTATTATGAATTCAAAATGACCTGAGACATATTGGAGCAATCCGATAAAAGCAGAACTGTATTTGGAAGAAAAATGAGACTTGCGAGTGCTTTATGGCGTATAGATTTGTTCAAAGATGGAATGTATATAGGAAGATTGAGCGAAATGTCTATTTTATGAGACTACGGAGGGTTGAGAAAGGCTTCTAATCACATTTTTTTATAGTTGAGATTGTAGCAGACACTTTCAAAGTCCCCGGCACGATTGACTCAAATCGACTCGCCATACAAACAAACATAGTTTGGGTCTCATTTAAAAACGGCATACTGCAATAACATGAAACTCTTTATATCGGATATCAAGAGACGGACAGAGCGGCGGGCAAAGCCAGTTGTGGTACTGAACTTATCTTCAAATGGACTTTACGCTTTTTATCACGACAAAACATCTAAATAGGTACCTACTACACACACGCCAATAGCTCGGAATTCAATGAGATAAACCATTAAATAGCATTCATTTATTTGCAATGAAAGTTCAAACTGTCAAATCCCAGGCAGGTGCAAGTGCACCTGGCGTCCAGTTGTTCGAGCAAAAATCAACTTTACAGCCGTTCATATAGTATAAATTCTACGTCGCTTTTACCGTGAACGCCGTGAAGTAATTCGACGTATTTACAAGACTGTTTCAAGCTGAGCTACTAAAATAAAGAAATTTGATTAAACCGTTCATGCTCATTCGATACTTAAATTGGCTAATTAAATAAATAATGGGACCTTCAGAGTAGTCACTACATAATTCAAGAACATCAAAGGCACTTTTTAACGATCAACCTTTAAGTTGGAAACGCACAGACATCGGTGGCGGCGCGGTGCGGTGCGGCGCGGAGGCGGTACCGGTTGTAATGTTCGAGCTAATATGAAAGGGTCCGCACAGAATACCGCGCCGCGCCGCGCCGCTCTATGCGGATCCTTTCATATTAGCTCGAACATTGCAACCGGTACCGCCTCCGCGCCGCGCCGCCACCGCTGTCTGTGTGCGTTTCGACTTTCGGTATTTAATTATAAAAAAAACGCTACAATATAGGTAACACGGTTTTAATAATGATCCTAATCCTATAACTACTATTTAAGGAGCAATATTTCTTTTATACCTATATTTATTCAACGAGTGAGTGAAACTAAATTTTTTGAGCAGGTACTTAAGTTTTTTTTTTTTTGTAGATTCTGTTTTTCATTTTTTTTAAACAGATAAGCGCTCGTCTTCCGCAGCTCCGAGACCCAATAGCTTATTTGTTTGTAAATGGGTTTTGGAACGATTCCGATGAAGTTTACCACTCGGGGGTGGCAAATATCTAGCTTAGTCTTATTGCTGGGAACATCTCTATGCCGAGCAAACTAGGTCTCCCAGAGGGCCTACTCCGCGAAAGGCATTCGAAGTTTTCCCTCTCTGTCAGACTTGCGAGATTGTACGTAAGTGAGACAGAGAGGGAAAACTTCGAATGACGTTGGCGGTAGGCCCTCAGGCCCCTATTTCACCAACTTGACCAATTGTCACCCGACACTGACAATTCTCCGTACATTGCTTGTTCTAGAAGTAGCAATGTACGGAGAATTGTCTAAGCTCCTTAAAAATAGATTAAAAAAAAAAAAATTGTCGTTGTCAGGTGACAACTTCCAGGTACCTATTTAAAAGGCTCATTGTCAGATTTAGGATCGCGGTTCTTCGGTGGACATTGCCAAAGTCAAGGTCTATAAAGCCAAATTTTTGGTTGAACTCTGTATCCGCATAAACGGCGTTGCCTCTTCTATATTTATATGTGATAAACTGGTGATAACACATATTATATATAAACATAAGCCCTTTACTATAGACTACAGGAAATATGATTTTTCAAAATTCAAATATTTATTCTGTAAGTAGGCCTCACTCAAGGGCTCTTTCACATGTCAGAGCTTACAAATACAATTAATTAACATTAAACGAATTTATGTAATAAGTAATAACAATGGAAAAACAAAGACAATACCAGGGCACACATTAGCTGAGAGATGTATAGAGTCTCCGGGTCAATTATATCACAATAATCTTATTATATAATAAAATGTCAAAATGAAACTAAAAAATAATAATAATAAGCCCGCAGGGCAGCTTGTGGCGAGCTGTTGGGGAGTAACGACCCCACGGACCCGAGTGCTCCCGAGAGTCGGTCAGGGCCTCCGCCTCCGGCGTGTCTTCGTCCCCAAGGGGGCCCGCAGGACTCTAAGCTCTGGCTTGCCTTCACCGGCCTTCCAGAGAGGAGTCGTCAGAGCTATATGTTCCAGGGGTGGAAGTGTTAAAGGGCATAACGCCGCGAGTAACTTCGGAGAAAGCGCAGCACCACCTCTTGACACCCCTGAGTCGCTCACGCCGGTGTTGCTCCTGGCCGTCTTTTCTACGGCACTTTCAGGGGCCCATCTTATAAGTGAGTGGCTAGTCACCGCCTGCCTCGATAACCTTGTAAATTACAATGTTATGGCAGGTGTCCGGACCTCTACGCAATAGCCCAATTTTATTGCCCACCCAAATCTCATCACCATAGACCCAGTTATCTATCCATTTCACCCACAATAGCCCCAACGCCTGTTGGGACTGGTTCACGGGTATCTACCGATGTACCCGTGAATGGGTTCTAGCAGGTGTACTACATCACATTAAACTTCGTCTCCATAGGGCCTCTACGTGTTGGATCTATATCCCCACGCACGCCTTCCAAATGACCGGGCTTTGTCCCGTGAATTTAAATCGGAGATACATAATAATAATGGAGATGTAAAGTCTCGAGCGTCAGATAATAGTATTTTATGCAACTGTTGTATAAGAAGGGACTTAAAAGGCGAGTGGCGTGGGTTGCGATGCGAGCCTTGGCGAGCATCGCAATAAAAGACGCCACGAGCGTTTTTAGACCAGTTATACACCGTTGCATACAATACTTTTTCTACGACAAATTTTAAATAAATAGCAGACTACAGAATAGTTAAACTTTTCAGGCAGCAAGTTTTCTATTCGTACTTTTGCTACTCACGCAATTTCTTCAGGAGTGCAGTTATTAATTACTTCGACCATTTTAAAAGAAACGTACACTTTTGTCTTCACAAACACGAATAAAATCTTAATATTTTAGGACTAATAGTTTATTATCTTTTGTCTTTTCATTTTGAACTGTATTTTGGTGGGAGATCGGAAATGTGACAGCTCTTGCTTATGGTTTGTTTTGTTTTTAATTTGTTTGCACTTGCCAATTCGAACTGTTTATTTTTATAAATAATACCAAAAATTTATAGAACATGTAATTTAACACACAAAAGATGATGATTAATTATTATTGTAGTAAATAATTTATAATATACAAATGTTAAATCGTAAATAAATACTTTTATTTCGAAATATTTGTTTATGAAGTTGGCACCACTGCAATATAGCGGCCGATTTAAAAAAAGTTAAACAGTGCTTTTATGAAAAATGTATGAACCAAAAAAGTACGCTAAACAGTGCGTTTTTGGGCCATAGAGCATAGAGTTTTTCGACGAATTATTAGTGGTGTCATTGTATTTGAGCTACAGCCTATTTAAATGACAGATAACGGTACAGGAGTAGAAAAAATAGATTAACGGAGATGTAAAGAGTCCCTGGTAAAATAATCTAATGCTACAGAACTGGAATGTAACCAACATGTCAAGATCAAAATTACAATAAAACATACAAATTAAAAATTGATAAAAATTGAGACAGCCAGTAACAGCGGCGTCCCAAGCAGCAAGCGACTCACTCCAGGACACGACAATAACAAATATAAAAATTAAAAAAAGTTACGACGGCTTTTGAGATCGAAGGATTTACCATGTATCTTTGTCTTCCATATATTCTTCGATCTTGTAGTATCCTCTCTTCAAAAGAGCATTTTTTATATATTCTTTGAATGAATTATAAGGAAGATCCCATACATCTTTGGGTACTTTGTTGGAAAACCTTATACAGTTACCCAAATACGATTTTTTGACTTTCTGCAAACGAAACATTGGGATAACTAATTTATGTCTGTTTCGTGTATTTATACTATGGCCATCAGACTGCTTCTTGAACGACTTTATATTTTTGTGTGTATACATAATCACGTCCAGTATGTACTGTGAAGCCACTGTTAGGATACCTATTTCCTTAAAGCGTGCTCTCAGAGAGTCTCGAGAGCCAAGATTATAAATCGATCGGATCGCCCTCTTTTGAAGGACAAAGATAGTTTCTATATCAGCTGCTTTCCCCCAGATCAAAAAGCCATATGACATGATACTGTGGAAATAACTGAATTAAACTAGGCGAGCAGTCTCCATGTCTGTGAATTGCCTAATTCTCCTCACTGCATACGCGGCAGAGCTGAGCCTATTTGCCAAAGCAAAAATGTGGGGGGGCCATTGTAAGTTAGAGTCCAAGGTGAGTCCCAGAAAAAGCGTTTGTGACTGACAATGACCCAAAAACATAAATGACAAAGAAACTTCCATCGTTCCAATTCGATATCCCTTTAGCGGGAATATCCATGAGAGATGTGCGAAAATATTTGACACCCCGACACCTCGCATGCTTGATAGATATTCTACCTTAGAATAACCCAAAATTCTAAAGGCATAGGTCAACATCATCTCAGCAAAGACGTCCACTGCTGGACATAGGCCTCCCCCAAACAGTGCCAAAGTGACCGGTCCTGCGCCACCCGCATCCAGCGGACTCCCGCGACCTTTAACAGGTCATCAGTCCACCTTGCTCGCATTATTTTATTACGTAGCGGCGCCGAATATGATTGAAAGATAGGTACAGTCAACCAATTTAATTCCTAGGCCACCGTAGAACCATTTACAACGGCAAGGTTCTATGATGGCCTAGGAATCAAATTGGTTGACCGTACGCTTCATCTGTCACTGTCCTCGTAGCTCAGTGGCGAGAGCACTGTACCGAAAATACAGGTTACAGGTTCGAGTCTTGTCTAGGGCTATATACGATGGTGGTTTATTTTTCTATTATATTCGTTCTCTGTATCATATCGGTTATTAATAATATTATTGTTAATGGTAAAAGAGATATTGTTCTAGTGCCGTTAGCCAACCACAATGAACAGTTAGCGGATGTCGTTTGAACCTGATCTTAGGACAAGGAGCGAATTGTTCCTAGGGCATATGTAGGTTCGAGCCCCGCTAGGTCGATATTTTTTTCACGTAATCTTTGTTTCAATAACATCATGCCTATAATTTGATTCTATAGTAAGAATCGATTAGACAAGCCATTTCCAGTGGCAGTCACCAGATCATCATATTGCCGAAAGACGTCCACTGCTAGTCATAGTCCTCCCCCAAAGAGTGCCACAATGACCGATCCAGCGGACTCCCGCTACCTTTACCAGGTCATCAGTCCACCTTGTCGGGGTCTACCCAGGCTGCACTTGCCGGTACGTGGTCACCTATCTAACAAATGGAAACGCCAACTGTGTAAGGTGGAATGCCGTTTCCCACAGGACTTCAACTGCGACTCCGTGTCGCGCGGGCGGGCCCGCGCCGCGCCGACCGTTAGTTCGTGACTCCTGCGCATTCCTGGCGATAGGATAACCGCCGCTGTACTTTCCCAACGGGTTTTATTCAAATTGCATGCAATCGGAAGAATGCCATGAATTAGAATGAAATGCCAGGTGTTGGTATCCCAATGACAAGTTAAATCGTACGCCTTACAATACAATGTTAAGAAAACTATAGAAATCTGTTGGGATTTGCTTAATAGCTCAACAAACACAAAAGGGCCAATCTCCGAGCGTTTGAACCGCTCGGTTCTAACGTCATTGTCGGCTCAAGATTATTTCAGCAGAGGTAAAACATACCGCGGAAACTTAAATCAAAAACGATTCAGCACCGGTATTGGCTTACGTCTTTATCAAAAGTGGACTCTGATATTCGTTTCTTTTAATAGTATTTGTGGGGACGACAATGACGAAAAAAAAACGCCTCAAAAACGCTGAATATGCGCCCAAAAGCTAATTTATGAGTACATTTCCAATGCCATGATAACTGTGGCGTTTGCCAAAAACGAAAATGACTTACACGTTTGACGAGGTATATAATTTCCTATGAAATGTCTCCAATTTTCTCGCAATAAGCTTTTAAAAACATTTGTGAAACAAAGCACCCATTACTCAACTGAACTTTTAAATAAACATTCCACCGCACTCTATTCATTTGCACAATATACGCAGATAGATATTAACGCAAAAACCTAATGCTAAATTCTATAGAACAAGCACATGTGAAAAGCCACTCAGTGCTCTACGGGAAAGGGTTTAAAGTCGAGTGGAACTGCGAAGGGCAATATTAGCGGCTATACCTGCGCGTGATTCATAATCCCAGCAATTTCCGACCCAACGGTCAGCGAGCGAGCGTTCACCCTGCGCCTACGGCTGACGGCAGAAGGCTGTAACTGCGAATATGAAAGATTACGAGAAAGGGCTTCCACTTCAATTTTGATTCAAGCTGTGGTAATTTTCTAGATTCATATTTAGTACTGCATAGTTTACCTGTATAATTTTAATTTTTAAAAGCGCTACTTAATTATGACGTATATTGTTGTACGTCTTACGCGGAAACTTGAAACTGGTTTCTAACATTCTTTTTTAGGAACGCTATAGTAGTTTTATTTTGAGAAACAGGTAACAGACGGTTTCTTTCGCATTTATGTTATCAGTTTGGATGTTGTAAATGTTTGATTAATTTTCTAATATACACCGTTCCCGTGAATAACCCGAAAGATTTAAGCTAACGATACTAGAGCCTAATTAGAGTAATAAATGTAATATAAGTTTAGGTCAATTCAGCAAAAAAAAAAATTGTTTTTGTTTTGTTTTTTCGATGTTTTAAATGAAAAGTAAATGTCATTGGTAAACTTGTCACTTAAAATGGACTTTTACTTTTTTTTTCATAAAACCTAGTTTTTAAAAAGTGTTATTTGTAACTTTTTGACATCTATCAATAAGTATATTTAGACTACATCCACCATCAAAAATGCGTCTTGCACAATGTAATAGTAAAAACTTTTTTTTTTGAACTCTGAAACTAGGCGAATTACAAAAAAGTTTATATGACATTTTTAACCTCAAATATCGTCAGGAATATGCTGTTAAATTCTCTCGCAATACTCACGGGCGCGGTGTATAATAGAGAAACCTTTCCTTTCAATTAATGGCAAAAGTATCACATATCTCGAGTCGGCTGCATGCACATTCGGCCGGTCAACATTAAAGATGTCATCCCACAGAGAACTGTCAAACTTCCCCATACAGATTTTAATAGACGTAACTTATTTATTACCTTATTAGTCTCATTCATTACCGAACGGTATGAAACAATCGGTCCCAAGTGTCAAAATTGTCATACGTCCTTTTGGCAGTGACCGGCGGGCTAGGCTTTGCATGTGCGCACGGGCATTTCCGGAGCGGTGGGGCGGGGTGGCGCGGGCAGGGAGGGGTGGGGGGGGGGGCGTGGGAGCCTCGCCGGAATGCGACGGCGCGACTAACCCCATTCCGATCCTAGCGCATTTGCCTGCAGGTTTAGAACGTATGGTGGAATGTGTGCTTGGTGCTTAGGTGACCTAGGTAGAGTCGGCGTAAACTTACACTTTGCTCCTTATTGCTTTGTTATTCGGCTAAAACGGACGTAGTACGTAAACGTACTATATATATATATATATATATATATATATATATATATATATGTATAAGCTATTTAAAGGTAATTATGAGTTCAGTAGATATATTGGAATTTCTGGATGCAGGGGGACAAAGAGTGTTAATAATTTAGCCTTAATCCAATCCATCCGGTTATTTTTGAAATCAGATGATTAGTTTCGGAGATTACCCTAACACCTAGAAAGCCTCTTTATACCATTCGTCACATACATTTAGGCGAACAGGGTGACTTATCAAGGTAAGGGCACAGAATAAGTAATAGTACTACGTACAGAAGGTTCTCTGTTAACAAATTCCCTGTTCAGGTACGCCAAACGTGCCTAAATGTGGCCATCCCGTTCTATCGCATGCAACGCGCTGCGACCCGTGCGAGCGTCCTGTACCAACGCGCGGCAGCTACTAATGGGCCGCCAATTTGGCGGCCGCCGGCATGTACTTGTAGCGGCGCGACGGAATCACAGAGTGAACCGCCCCTGGTAAGGGTTATTTAAGACAAGACTCTACGTGAACAGCGTCGCTCGTTAAACTAATAGGAGTGACTTTATTTCCTTTCTAAATACTATAGAACAACAAAATCCAGAATAAGCTCTCAATAGCCAGTGCAGATGAGGGATTAGATTCCTTGGGCCGGGCTTGGTAATATAGGTAAGCTGGAGATTAGGCCTAGCGGGCCCTACGCCTTGGCTCAACGAAAAGATATGGGAACGTACCTAAGGGATGAGGTTTCCCAATGAGCACAGGCTCTTCTATTTCAGAGCAGCGATCTGACCCTAAGTAGCTTAATTTAGTTACTAATAAAGAGTAAGAAAAATACGAAGCTACGGTAGCCTAGTGGTTCAGGCATGCGGCTGTCAAGCGGCGGTCGCGGGTTCGAGTCCCGGCTCGTACCAATGAGTTTTTCGAAACTTATGTACGGAATATTTACCGTTAGCTTTTCGGTGAAGGAAAACACCGGTCTAATCCCAATAAGGTCTAGTGTTCCCTCTGGGTTGGAAGGTCAGATGGCAGTCGCTTTCGTAAAACTAGTGCCTATGCCAAATCTTGGGATTAGGTGTCAAAGCGGACCACGGGCTCATTTAGGAGCACAACCGGGAATAACGCTAGGATGATGAAAGAGTAAGACAAATGATCCACTTAGGGCGGGCTGCACCAACTTACGAGTACGGACCGTTCAACGTTAAATATGGCGCCAGCAGCTGTCATTCCATATAATCTTGTCAAAATTTCCATATATTCAGATTTTAACGAACATTGTAACGATTACAGATGGTTTGGTGCAACTCACTCTTAGTATATAGTATTGTGATGTCATGAATATATCGTGCGGCCAGTATTATGCACTAAGTGCCAGTTAAAAAGAAAAAGAACACAAAAACAGATCCGAACAATCGCTCTTCTGCCAACCGCTTCTAAAGTCTTTGAAAAAGCCATGTGCAATCGCATCTACGGTTTTTGCGAAAAATATAAAATATTTAATGAATGTCAAAACGGTTTCCGGAAACAAAGGTCTACCGTTTTAGCAGTTTATAAGTATATCCAGGAGAGACTTAATATTTTAAACTTAAAACAATAAGCTATAGGTATACTCTTGGATATGACGAAACCCTACGACAAGGTCCAACACAGTATACTATTACAAAAAATGTATGGAAAAGGTATTCGCGGAAATGCCTTTAAATCAACCATCATCGTACCTAAAAGGTAGAAAACAGCTCGTGGAAATAGAACACTTCAATCATAAAACCGGAAAAATAACGCGTGCACAATCGGAAACAAAAATTATTAATGCTTCCATACCGCAAGGTAGTGTTATAGGATGTTTGTTGTTCCTTATATACATCAACGATCTCCCAAAAGTAACAAAAGAAACGTGTGTACTATTTGCCGATGATATTTCGGCTTACAGCTTAGTTACAGCTTGTCAAAATGACATAAACATCAATGAAAAGCTCAACTCCGTAATCCGTATTTAACGAAATCATAACCTTGAAATAAACTTTTCAACAATGAAAATCATTACGTTTCACCCATACCAGAAAACTCCTCTAAGTATCAACTATGAATATAATAATATCCAACTAGAAACTGTACAAAATTTTACACTACTGGCCATTGATATAGATAGACATATTACGTGGAAATTCCACATAAATAAAATTAAAGCTAAATTGTCGAAATTCGTTTACGCGCTTCGGGAAGTTAAAAAATCCACAAACCTGGAAACCGCGCTATCTAGGTACTTATTATGCTTACGCTTACGCATGTCTCATTATGCTCTGGGGAAACAGCACAGACGCGCCTTCTGTCTTCACCATCCAAAAAAAACTAATTCGAATATTGGTCAATATCAAGCAAACTGACAGCTGCAAGCCTTACTTTATAAAACATAAATTACTAACTCTTTCTAGTAAATACATATTTGAGACATGCAAGTTTGTACGGAAACATAAAGAGTTCTATGTAAAACGCGAAGACATTCCCTCTTCACGACCTATCCGTAATAAGAATAGACTCGTTCCACCGCCCGCCAAACTGAACCTGCTATCCTCAGGCCCATTAATAATGCCGATTAAGATTTATAATAATTTACCTAACTCTATAAAAGAAGAAGAAGACGATACAAAGTACATAAACAAAATAAAGCAACTACTACTAACTACATCCTATTACACACTAAATGAATACTTAGAAGATACATTATAAACGATCAGTAAGTCCTCCTCTCCCTAACATTGCAGTGCCCAACAGGGTTCACAATGATCTTGTTATCGCTGGGGGCAATAACACGCGACGTGAGCTGAATGAGATGGAGAATGGGAGTGAGAAATGGGAACTGGCTTACTTGAATATGTAGGTAAGGTTGTTCTGTGTACTGGGCCGCGACGACTTAAGCGGCTTGCCGTGCTGATATGATGGATGGGCTGAGTAGGAGTCTTCTTCTGGTTTCGAGCCGACCTTGAGCTGATGAAAGTCTTCACGCACACTGAGGGTTATAATTCACTCGCGCGCCTAGTTTTGAGCTGATGAGCCACGTAACGTCACAGTCACTACAATAAGGGTACCGGCCGGTATAATCACGACACTTTCGTAGGTTCAGGTGAGCACGGAACGCTGGGATTGAGATACACGTCAGTGCGCGACGGCGGTCAAATGGCTACTCTCGCGGCGCGTCGCTTGCGTCGGCACGTCAACGAGTGAATCGATGAATGATTGAACGAGTTACCTATATCGTCGCGCCGATGGCGCGAACATCCTGGGGGGCCCGTAGTAGAGCCTCTTCCTGAGCTGAATCCAATGGAAACCTGGCTATCTTTAGCACAGGTCTGCGCAGATGTCCACTGGCGGTGTCCAGATCCACAACTCGGATCACTCCATCCTTGCCAGGTATTGTGCGGGTAATTCGACCCAGTCTCCATTGCAGCGGTGGCAAGTTATCTTCCTTGATGAGCACGAGTTCGCCAACTTGAGGAGGCGATGAAGGGGAAAGCCATTTTGAGCGGGTTTGGAGAGTATGGAGGTAAGATCTAGTCCACAGAGTCCAAAAGCGTTGAGAGAGAGCTTGTATGAGCTGAAAGCGTTTAAGAGCAGATAACGGCCTGTCATCAAAGGACGGCTCGGGCAGAGTAGTGAGTGGACGGCCTATGATAAAATGTCCAGCGGTTAAGGGTTCAATGTCCGTAGGGTCGGATGAAAGTGGGCAGAGAGGTCTAGAGTTGAGTACAGCCTCGATTCGTGTCAGGAGTGTGGAGAATTCCTCAAAAGTAAGGTGCTGTTCACCAACTACACGATAGAACAACTGTTTCGTAGATTTGACGTTAATTTCATGTAAGGCACCGAACCAAGGCCCCTTGGGGGGGTTCAGCAACCAGGTTACCTGCTGGTTGGCGAGCTGGTGTGTGATTGCATCATTATTTTCAGCGAGGAAGTTTTGAACTTCTTTGAGATGATTTCTAGCGCCTACATAATTCGTGCCGCAATCCGATCTAATTAGAACTGGTGTACCGCGACGCGAGACAAATCTTTGCAACGCTGCAAGAAAGGCTTCCGTGGTAAGAGCGGAGACTGCCTCCAAATGAACTGCCTTCGTTGAAAGGCACACAAATATACAAAAGTACGCCTTTAACAGTTTAGCGTTCCGTAACGTGCTAGACTTAACGAGAAATGGGCCGGCAAAGTCAGTCGTGACTTGGCTAAATACAGGTTGTGGGTTAACCCTATCTGCTGGAAGGTCAGCCATAAACGGGGCTGCTGGTTGAGCGCGAGTTCGGAAACATCTAATACATTTGAACACACGGTGTCGGATCGCACGGCGAGCGGATAGTATCCAGTATTGCTGGCGGAGCATTGCGTGTAGAGTGTCAGCGCCAGGATGGCAGTGCACTCTGTGGTAATGGTCAATGATGAGGTCAACGAGCGGGCTTGAGCTGGGAAGAATGAGTGGGTGTTGAGCGTTGTACCTAAGTGACGCATGAGAGAGACGACCACCGACTCTCAAGAGCCCATCTTTCAAGAATGGGGAGAGACGCTGGAGTCGATTGCTGCAGAGTTTATTAGTGTGGAGACGATGAATGTCTTCTGCAAACTCATTCCGCTGAACAGAGCGGACCCAGAATAACAGAGCTTCTCTCCGTTCACAGGCTGTCAACGGTCCAGAGCGACGTACATCTGGGCCGTGCTTACAATTATAAATGAAGCGCTTGATACAAGCCGTCACTCCGACGAGCTTGTCAAAAGAGCTGAAGCGGGTAAGCAGATCATGATCCAGATCAGGAACTGCTATATGAGCTGGCACACTTTTTGGCTTAAGGCCTGGTAAAGCGTGATGACCCAGAGCGGCTGGCATCTGGGGCCAGGTATGAGGAGGCTCTTTGAGCCAGCTGGGAGACCACCAGAGGTCATGGGTTGATAGAGATTGGGCTGACATACCCCTGCTTGCACAGTCTGCAGGGTTGAGGTTCGTAGGGACATGCCTCCACCTAGGGCTGATCGGGCTAGACGTTATTTTAGCCACTCGGTTGGCTTCAAATGTCTGGAGTCGGTGAGGGGGCGTGTTGAGCCATGCTAACACTATTGTGCTATCTGACCAACAGGTATGTTGTTCTATAGCAATGTGAGCTGACAATTTAGCTGACAGTCGTGTCATGAGCTGTGATAAAAGAGCTGCAGCTGAGAGTTCCATTTTGGGAATTGAGAGGCGATTCTTGATAGGAGCGACCTTCGACTTGGCAATGACCAGATGCACATTGACAAGTCCATTGGCATCGAGCTCGTGCAGATAAGTGACAGCACCATAACCGGCTTCTGAGGCGTCCGCGAACCCGTGAAGTGAGTAAGTGGACGTGGGCTTGTATTTGCAGATGTGCCGAGGTAAGCGGAGATTTGAGAGTTGAGGAAGGTCTTGTGAGATGTGCTGCCATTCTGTGTGAACTTCATCGGGGGTGGGCTCGTCCCATCCCAGTTTCAGAAGCCATAACTTCTGTAAAAGTAGCTTTGCGCGGAGTATGACGGGTGTAACCCAACCATTGGGGTCGTACAGCGAAGCTACTGTGCTGAGGATTGAGCGTTTTGTGACTTGGGTCAGTGAGGGGAGAGAGATGCGATAAGTGAACTCATCCGATTGAGGAATCCATTGTATACCTAATACTTTAATGGAATTCGATTCTGGGCTGATGTCGAAGTCTTTAGGCATGTCACATTGGTCATCTGGGAACCGATTAAGGAGCTGAGAAGAGTTGGAGGTCCATTTACTGAGCTGAAAACTACCTAGGGCCAGTAAGTTAATCAACTCTGTTTGGAGCGCTTGAGCAGACTCCACAGAGTCATGACCACAGAGTATATCATCGACGAAAACTGAATTGCGTAGGACCTGAGCAGCGTGCGGGTAGTGATGACCTTCGTCATCCGCCAATTGGAGCAGAGTACGGAGGGCGTGGTACGGGCTTGAGCGTAATCCATAGGAGACGGTATTTAGTGCGTAAGTGAGCAGGGGCTGGTCCGGTGAAGACCGCCAGAGAATGAGCTGATACTGTCGTTGGTCTGGGTGGATGAGTATGTTTCTGAACATCATTCTGATGTCAGTACTGAAAACTATGGGGTGTATCCTGAAAGACATGATAATGTCAACTATATCTTGCTGGAGAGCTGGACCTGTGTGCAGGCAATCATTAAGACTGACGCCATTTGAGCTTTTACTGGACCCATCAAAGACAGTGCGTAACTTGTCGGATCCCGATTTGAAGATGCCGTGATGAGGAATGTAGAAATGAGGCTTGTTCGCGAAGGTACTTGGGTGGCATGGTGACATGTGTCCTAGGTTGAGATAGTCGCTCATAAATTCAACATATTTAGAGCGTAGGGGCGGATTTGCTTGTAGTTTCCTTTCCAGTGTAAGAAACCTGCGTAGTGCAATGGCATGAGTGTTGCCTAAGGCCGGCGCATTTGGTAGAAACGGCAGTGTTACCATATAGCGGCCTGATGGATCTCGGGTGGTTGTAGTACGGAAAATTTCCTCGCACTGCTCTTGTAATGGGCTGGTCTGTACATGAGGTTGTGGTTCTTCGGTCTCCCAGAACCTCTCAAGGTTCTTGTAAATGTCATGTGTGGGTACGTCAGATTCTGGCTGTGAGCTGGTAATATGAGCTGAGTTGGCCTGGTTTGCAGGTGTTGCACATAAGTCCTCAATGGGTCCTATCAATGCGAAGTCGAAAATCGTGCCGAAGGCTATGGGCTTCCCTCGGCCTAAGGAGACCTTAGTCCCGTCCAGAACTTGGCCGAGAACATCAGAACCTAACAAGAGATCGATTGGAGCGGGTGTGTTATATCTTTGATCTGCTAAGGGAATATTTGGCTGGCCTCTCACTTGTGCTATGTGTGGGACCTTTTGTAACGGTAGATAACCGGTAACGTGTTTTAAAATATGCGCAGTAGCCGTAATCGTGGGTGTGTTATGATGTGTAGGTCGACAGATTATTGTGATTGATGCCTTTGATTCCTGTGTGTGGTGGTTGCCCACTCCTGTGATTTTGAGTGATGTTGAGTTTTGTGGTAACTTTAAATTTCGAGCCATGCGCTGAGTGATAAGTGTGAGCATACTACCGCAATCTAGCAGGGCTCGTGCTGTGTGAAACTGGCCATTTACGTCTGCTATTTTTAGTGTGACGGTAGGCAATAATATGGGCTGATTGATTGCGTGCTCATCCTGTCGTGGGTAATCACAAGAGGAATGATTCGCTGTTGGTGGAGCTGATCGCGGTGAGCGAGCTTGAGATGTCTGGGTATGGGCTGAGTGTGTGTGGTCTGCGTTTGAGTGTGTGTGTTCTGGGTGTGAGTGTGTGTGCTGATTGTCTTCCTCTTCACAGTGTTCAGTTATTGTAGGTAGTCACGATTGACCACCTGCTCGGGACGTACTGGGCGAGCGAGGGTGGTCCTGAGACGTGGGTTTCGCCTGTGAGGCGTGTGCCGAGAACGGTTGGTACTCATTAGCTGGACGCGTCCTGGGCTGTTCTCTCAGATGTGGAGGTAGGAGATGAGCGGACGAATGAGTTGGAGAAGAAGCACCGGGGCGGTGAAGAGATGTGTGGTGTCTGTCATTCCCACACTCTTTGCAAGCCTTCGTGGACTTGCACTCATTCTCATAATGGGGGCCTAGGCAGCGTCGGCAGCGGTTGCGGGCCTGAACAAAGTCCCAACGGCCTTGTATTGGTTGGTCGTTGTACCGTGGGCAGGCGATGAGCTTGTGCCCTCTTTCTCCGCAGTATGGGCAGGGCATGGTGTTGGTGGTGTTTGCGTCTTGAGGTGACGGTTGAGCTGAGTAAGTCGGCCTGTGCTGAGCTGAATAGTCTGACCGGCTCCTAACCGGGGTCATGGGACGTGATTCATGATACGCAGGCTGTCGGGGCGGGCCTCGAGGAAAGTTTACGGGAGACTGCCTGCGGTACTGAGCTGGTTGTGGCGAATGCTGAGTGAGTTGGGAGGTGCTGGGCTTGGGTGAGCTGGACCATTCGGTCTCTACACAACGCGCGTGCTCTTCCAAGAAGGTGATCAGGTTCTTGAGGGTGGGCAGAGACTGGCGTGATCCGTACTTTCGTTCAAAAAGTGTCCGAAGTTCACCTTTAAGTTTTCGCACTACTATAGACACAAAAACATAGTCACTTTCTTGCATGGGCAGATCGAGGTTATTGAGGGCGCATTGCGCGGAAATGAGCGGAGTTAAAAAGAGCGTGCGTATATCGGAGCGCACGTGAATGTTGGGCAGTTCAATGATGATATCTACAAACCGGTCGATCAAGACCCGACGATTTTCATAGCGCCGAGTTAGGATATTCATCGCTACGGCGAAATTGTCGTTGGTGAGCTGGAGGTGGGATACCATACTGCGTGCCTCGCCTGTCAGGCACGAGAGCAGGTAGTGGAGGTTTACGGCATCCGAAATGATGGTCATGTCGTCCGTTAAGCTCCTGAAGATGGTAATGAAGGACGGCCAGTCTTCAACCTTTGAGCTGAACTTTGGGAGCGTGATTTTGTGTAGCACAGTTGTAGGCGTGGCAGACGTGGAGGGGTGAGAAGTCTCTGGGAGGGCCGCAGTCACGCTCAATTTGTCGAACGCGACTAGGATGTAATTGTAGTCCGTTACCGCGGTGTCATAATGTTTTGTGTAGACGGCTTCGGTCTCGTCAGTGAGTTCCTCGTCGTCTAGTATTTCATAATAGACGTCCTCTAGCTTGGATTTATAGAGGTCTACTTTTGTGTACCGAGCCGTGAAATCCGACAATGTATATTTTTTCGTATCCTTTGCTAGTGCTGCCTCCGCAATCTCCTTGAGCAGAGTAATTGCCTTTGTTGCCTCTCGGAAGATGGCTGCTTGCGATTTGGACGGCATGGTGTTGTTTATGTGTACTTAAATGAGTTGAGAGACAAAAAAAATAAAAAAAAAAAAAAATAATAATAATAATTTAAAAAATATGACACCCTGTATGATGACTTGTGATGAGCTGACTAACAATTGACTGTTACACCAATGTGAATTTGTCAACAAAAGATAAAAAACCAAAAAAAATTGTTGCACAAAAAAAAAAATTTCTCCCTGGACACCCTGTGTTTCACGATGTAAGTTACCTAATGAGTAGGTACTAATTTGAGTGAGGGAAATAAGAAACTATATTAACCACTAACCAATGTGGAGTGTTACCAAGTTGTGGCTTGTCTCTAATAGGTACTTGTCATCGGGCAGATATTATACGGTTATTGAATTTTGAGCCTTATCCTCTGAGCAGTAAGGTTGCTTTTTAATGTATTATTTTAGATCTGCGAGCTGTTCAATTGTTTACAAAAATTAAACGTTTATTTATGCCTAGTTATATGTATCTGTTACATGTATGAGCTGGAGAATGAATTTAGTACCTATGAGGTATTCGTAATTATGACGGCGCTTTAAAAATTTTGCTTTAGAATAATGATGCAATCAAACGTGTCTTTTTGAAATGAGCGGTTTCGTAAGTTATATCTATAGGTTATTCTACACACTGTCTGATTACGTTTCGAGAATGTTTGCTTTTAGAAAATAGCTTATAAAGGGCTGAAGACCGCTGTAAGTGATCGGTAACTCAGGGTAGCTACCTACAGAACGGACGGAATGTTCTCGAATGTGCAGAATTTCGTAGGCAAATAAATGAGATGTGGTACTTTTTGGTAATGTACCTTTGTTTGAAATGGGCTGAGTTTACATGTAATGTTATATATTACGTTATGAGTTGAATAATTTGGGCGAAAGAATTAATTTTTTTTTTTTTTTTGAAATGTGGGTGGATTTTTTACCTAACTGGGTGTGCTTTTTCGAGCAAAAGAAAGACTGCTTATCCAAAGGGCTGGTGTGGGTGGGGTTTTTCGAAGGACCAAAGAATACCGGTTCGAAGGAACAAAGAATGTTATCGCTGGGGGCAATAACACGCGACGTGAGCTGAATGAGATGGAGAATGGGAGTGAGAAATGGGAACTGGCTTACTTGAATATGTAGGTAAGGTTGTTCTGTGTACTGGGCCGCGACGACTTAAGCGGCTTGCCGTGCTGATATGATGGATGGGCTGAGTAGGAGTCTTCTTCTGGTTTCGAGCCGACCTTGAGCTGATGAAAGTCTTCACGCACACTGAGGGTTATAATTCACTCGCGCGCCTAGTTTTGAGCTGATGAGCCACGTAACGTCACAGTCACTACAATAAGGGTACCGGCCGGTATAATCACGACACTTTCGTAGGTTCAGGTGAGCACGGAACGCTGGGATTGAGATACACGTCAGTGCGCGACGGCGGTCAAATGGCTACTCTCGCGGCGCGTCGCTTGCGTCGGCACGTCAACGAGTGAATCGATGAATGATTGAACGAGTTACCTATATCGTCGCGCCGATGGCGCGAACAGATCTGTAGCTTTAAGTTAACATCTGTAGGTACCTACTTTTGTGATATTGCAATAAATGATGGAGTATTGAGTTAAATATGCCGCAGCTGTCATTCCATAGAAAATAGTCAAACTTTCACGTTCAGATTTTAACGAACACCGCTTACTATTTTAGATGGTTTGGTGGGAAACCTGAATAATAAATATATAAGATTATATAACCCATTACTCATAAAACTTAATCAGCCTGTTGACTAAAATGTGTTTTGTCTCTGGCACAAAAACAAATTAATGTGATATATCACGGGTATCACGACAAACGAATTTTAAAGTCATCTTAACTAAAATAGGGTTGATTGTTGGCGTTATTTATGTTTTTTTTTTATGGGCAATTGAAACTTTCATTATAACCATAAAATGCGTCTGTTATATCTCGGGACCACTATGATGGTCCATAATTGATAAACTTGTTTGACGTATGTCTATCTAGTACGCAGTAGTAAAAATGTTTACACCCGTTGTCTTGGCATTTGGACTTTTTGTTTGACAGCTATCTCCGACCGTAAGTATGGTTGTTATTACGTCTCATAATCAACTCGTACAGATGCGCACATTACGACAAGTAAGGGCCCGGGCACACAGACAGGGCAACGGCGGATTTAGATACCTATGTATGTCGTTTTTATTTTTGAAAAAGCGAGCGAAGCGAACTAAGTTTTCCGTTTCAGTTTGGCCTAAAATTATTTCGTATGTGCGGCTGTTCTCCTCTACAGATCGCAGTTCTCAACCGATTCTAGTGAAATCTTGTGAGCAGGTTCAATAATCATATAAAAAAATACATATCAGCTTTTGTTGATTTTTGTTTTAATGGGCCCAGAGCCGCTAGTTTTATTTAATTTATATGACGTTAGCACAACTGACGCCACGACGCGACGCGAGACGTGTTAATCACATTGTACACCTTTTAGAGTATGTCACAGCGTACTGTATTTTTTATTCTATTATATATATTATGTAACCTGTGTATCACATATCAATATTTACTTACTTACACCCATTATAGGAGTAGTTTGTACGTGTAGCATTTCAATAAATATTAGTAATGGTTGACAATGGGCAATTTTTTTTTTTAATCTCATTTATTTTACAAGCTATATCTTATGATTAAGTCGGCAATGGGCAAATATTGCAAAAAAAACAAAATATATTCAGATCCCCATTATCTTTTGAAGTCGTTTAATCACAGTCGTTACGTTCCTTTACAATACCAGTCCGTTTTCCCGTGATATTTGGATTGGACACTATTTACAAACAAACATAAATTCGTACACGCAAACGGCTCTTACAGTCGTTACAAATAACAGATCAGCCACATTAGATGATTTCGCGTGCATTAAAGAAGACTAATGAGCGACAACTTGAGCGAACTGAACTACAAAGACGAAAATGTTTACCCATGTTTGTGATGGATGAATTATGTTACTTTTTCCCAGAAAAAATCCGTAGATTAAGACGGTGTCAACACCAAAAACGCGCACACTGTCTATTTGTATCGGAGTAAACGAGAGCGAGTGTTACTTGAGCGGCCAGGTTTTAGCCGAAAATAATGAATAAATATTGAAATAAAAAAAAGTATGATTTTTGTCTACGGTTTAGGTATGAATATGTGGACTTCATGTTTTTAATTGCAGACCCATGTGTCAAAAAAATAAGGATATAGAACCGTTTAAGATGATTTTAAGACCAATCTTTGCAATTCTTTTCTATCGAGCCGATTTCATCCAATTATGTTTCGAGTCCGTCTACGGTCTTGGAAATATGATGAATATTAACATTTTTTTTTTTTGATGTGCTAGAACAAATAGTTTTTCTTAAACAACTGCTTAAATAATATCAATTTCAACAAATTTGGTCTTGTCAGCCTCTTAAATGATTCAAATTTCCTGATGATGATACATAGTGCGCTACTATACCACCTTCCAAGACAGCGCGAAGAATGATATGGAAAAATAATATTAATTCGTGAATGTTTAAATCAATATAATTTGTATTGTTATAAATAGTTAAATACTATCAATAAATATTTATATATTAGTGCATAATTAAAAGTAAGACTTTTATTGACTTTTTGTGATTGGTCGAGATATTGACAGTTATCGTGGACCAATCACAAGCGAGCAACAGCATAGTAGTGGGGATCAGAATTAAGGCTACGTGAGCTCAGGAAATTATTTTTTAAAAGGTCGTAGCTCTTGTTTGGATTATAACACGGCTGCCCTAAATTTAATTAGCAATCTTGAGGCCTTTCTCAAGGGACAACAGCTATTCGAATCCTGAGTTTTTGACTTTTGCTCGATGGAAAAAAGTCACAAATTATGCACAACAGCGAAACATATTCAAATTGGTTCTAAAAATCGGCAATATCATGTTTGAGGGAACTTAGCTATTACTTTTTTATTTATTACACGCACAAAAATTTTAAATTAAAAAACATGATACCCGCGCTTCCGAACACGCACTTTCATCTCGCTAACGCTTTTAATAAATAAAAATAAATAAACCATTTATTCTAGGTCTATTCTAGGTCTTCCTCTTCATGTAGTCTATTCGAGGAAGAGGAAGATCTAGAATAGACTACATGGAGCAACTCAAAAAGAGAGTTGATGTTGGGTCATATCGTGAGGTCAAAGAGATTGCGTGGGATCGGAGTAGATGGAGGGCCTACTTTGAGCTACACCGACAAGAGCCTAGCTCTTAAGTAAGAGAAGAAGAAGAAACTATTTATTTCAGGCATCTAAGGCCCATAGTTACAAATACCTTAAAGACTAACATACATACAATTATAAAATTAAAAACGAATTATTATTTAGGCGACGAAACAGTGTGGCTCCGTTGCGTCGTCAATTCCGGTGTAGAAGGTGTGTTGGCTTATGTTCAGTGAGATGGAGAGAAGACAGCCTACGTCGCCTATTGCAATGCCATGCCGGTCATTCGTTTAAAAAAAAAAAAAAATATTTGAATCTATTTATTTCAGATAAGGGTCATTGTCAGTCACAAAAACAAAAATCATCTTTCCGGTGGTCAATAGTTAAGGGCTTTACGCTCACATATAATATGTTTTTTGTACTCGACGATTAAAATATGTCTATTAAGATTTCATAGAGAATACTGCAACGTCACTCTTTTCATAGTTGTAGTCCATGTTACTGTCGAAACAATCGAAATAACTACTTTTCGATACGCTCCAGACAACTAAAATAAATTCGACCAATCACGTGGCTGCTTTACTGAACTGTAATGAATTGGACCAATAGAATCGCTTTGATGTCGTACGCTCGTTGATGTCTTTTAAGATATCAACAAGCGTACGAGCGATGAGCTGCACTTCGTTTCAACAGTATCGAGTTTGTTTAATTAGTTCAGTTGACTCGTAGAAAATTAATTTTAATGAACTCGTACAAAAAGTATTGTTCACAATAGTGTTATAATCAAGCTTTTTAATCTCGTACCTTACTTAGGCCACTCAGCAAGCTTCGTGGCCTAAACACGGTACTCGACTAAAAAGCTCTCTATTATAACACGATTGTGAAAAATACTATTTCACTTCTCATGCTCTAAAAGTTCGTCTTTATGTCGTGCGTAGGCGACATAAAGTCGCTTTTTATGCTCTAGAGCATAAAGTAAAATCTTCGTCGAAGACCAAGGCAATCGCTGCAACAGCCACACGAACATCTTTAACTTCATACAACAACCTCTTTATTTTATTTCGTTTCGTTCGTATTCTAAGACCAAGGCAAAGATACCAACAGCCAAAGTACACAATAAAACTTCATGAAATAAACTTATAATTTGTATTTCGTCTCATTTATTATTTTTTATATTTGTTTATTTTTCAATTTAGTAGATCAGTATAGTATTTAAGCCATAACAACAACAATTAAATTAGCATTTACTATATTTACGTGTTGCTGTTTCATTTCCTCGCAATCGAAGTGAAAAGTAGAGTGTACAACTCGTCCATAAAACCCATTTTACACTCGACTTTATATCTATCCTCGCTCGCAAGCTCGCTCGGATGGATAAACGTCTCGAGTAAAATGGTGCGTTTTATGCACTTGTTGTACAATCTACTATTTATCACATAGAATTATAGAAGGGGCAACGCCGTTTATGCGGATTCAGAGATCAACCAAAAATTAGGCTTTATAGCCCTTAACTTTGGCAATGTCCACCGAAAAGACGCGAACCTAAATCTGACAATGACCCATAAAGTACTTCACTAAATTAATTTTTTTTGTAAATCTCTATGCGAGATTATGTGTTTCTCGGCAGCGGTGATATAATCACTTGATTTTATTGCTGTTAGTTAGCTAATTTAAATAGGCTTGTTGCGTGGTGTTAAAATTGATAACGTTGTAGCACTATTATTCACAGGTAAGTTGATTGTATAGTTCGGAGAACAGAGAAACACTCAAGTCAATATATACACAGTTTACTTTGACTAAACACAATACGTACGCATTACAGTCATACACGGAAGGCACGATATAACACAAGCGTTAAGAATAAGTGGAGTAAAACATAAGAACGGAAAACACGGCAAGCTATAGCAAGAAGCGAATTAATACCGACACGTAAATAAGAAGAACGGATTTCTTTAACCAAGCGAGCGTGCGACTCGCGTCAGAGCATAGCGGACAATAGCGAGCAGCGGAGACGGCCGATGGCAGCCGAGCCACCTGCGCTCGCGCTGGTCCCGAACATTACCGACGGATGCCGGAGACTGCATTGCTAAGCGTTCGGCCAATGCATGTGCAATCTTCGCACGCTAAATAAGTGTGCGACTGTTGTCGCCACATAGGTCCCCCGCTGAGACCGTGACTACGGTCGATAGTAATCTGGGAAATGTACCGTTCTACCGCTCTTGGTGCGTCTAGATCCCAAGGCCAAGTTATCCATAGTTACAGATGCATCTGATGTCTCCATTGGCGCAGCGCTTCAACAACGCAATGGTTCATCATGGGAGCCTCTCGGTTTCTTTTCCAAAAAGTTAAAGCCATCACAAAAGAAATATAGTCCCTACGACCGGGAACTATTGGCCATATATGAAGCAATCAAGTATTTTCGTCACATGATAGAAGCAAGAAACTTCACTGTGTTTACCGATCATCGACCACTTACGTACGCTTTCGTCTCCCCTAGAGAACATACCACTTCACCACGACAATACAGATACTTCGACTATGTTTCTCAGTTTACAACTGACATCCGGTATGTACCTGGACCGGAGAATATTGTAGCGGATGCGCTATCCCGAGTAGAAGAAGTCACATCGACCGTGGATTATCAGGCACTTGCACGATCTCAGGGGGTAGACCCTGAGCTGCAAAGTCTGCTCCGCACTGGATCTTCACTCAAATTAGAGAAAATTACAGTACCAGACTCTGACCTCAAAATCTATTGCGACGTGTCCATACAACCTCCTCGACCATTCGTTACTGCGAGTTTCAGAAAACAAGTCTTTGATATGCTCCACAACTTGAGCCACCCAGGTAACTCAGCTACAGTGCGGCTGGTAACACAAAGATTTGTTTGGCCGGGGATTCGCAAGGACTGTAGAGAATGGGCTAGGCTGTGCCAGAGCTGCCAGCGTTGTAAAATTACCCGTCACACAACTGCTCCTCTCTCCTCTTTTCCTATCACTTCTTCGAGGTTCAGCCACATCCATCTGGACCTCGTGGGACCATTAACTCTGTCTTGTGATTACAGATATTGCCTTACCGTCATCGATCGTTTCACTCGGTGGCCTGAGGCTATACCACTGAAGGATATGACAGCAGAGACATGCGCGGCCGCCCTGGTGTCAGGGTGGATATCACGTCGGGGTCACCAATTGTAGCACTATTATTCACAGGTAAGTTGATTGTATAGTTCGGAGAACAGAGAAACACTCAAGTCAATATATACACAGTTTACTTTGACTAAACACAATACGTACGCATTACAGTCATACACGGAAGGCACGATATAACACAAGCGTTAAGAATAAGTGGAGTAAAACATAAGAACGGAAAACACGGCAAGCTATAGCAAGAAGCGAATTAATACCGACACGTAAATAAGAAGAACGGATTTCTTTAACCAAGCGAGCGTGCGACTCGCGTCAGAGCATAGCGGACAATAGCGAGCAGCGGAGACGGCCGATGGCAGCCGAGCCACCTGCGCTCGCGCTGGTCCCGAACATTACCGACGGATGCCGGAGACTGCATTGCTAAGCGTTCGGCCAATGCATGTGCAATCTTCGCACGCTAAATAAGTGTGCGACTGTTGTCGCCACAACGTCGTGTTGCTAAATGGATAGTAAACCATCAAATTATTGTAATAAAGTATAAATTACAAAATATAATTCAAATCATAAAAAGATATGAACCTTGAAAGTTTAGAAAGAAAGGTTTTTTATTTATTGTCCAAGAGTAAATTTAAAGGTACCAATAGAATCCTTACGCTTTTATAGAAACAAATTTGTATGACAACTATGGACCTAAACGCAGTATTTCGCGACTGAAACAGCAATTTACTTCATTTTCCATGCAACGGTTAGTACAAATTGCACGGTGTGACGTCAAACTTTAAAGCCAATCAGTATGAAGCGTTTCGGCTGCTGTCAGCGAGGTCCGTCTTTAACTCGATTTTTTGGGTATTAATGTCCTTTAAATGTAGTTGCTTCAATACAAACATTTGTTCATCAACAAAAACTGGTTCGAATGGCATCGTAAACAAATTTAAGGTCACAAGCCCATTGTACGGCTGTAACTGTAGTAATAAATCTCATCATCAAATTCATAATGTGTGTTTGCATTCATAGCCCTTACTTCTGAGTTAAACTAGTACGGTTATCACAGTATATTGCGCTTCTGCCGTGCCGCCAGTGTGCCGCAGCCTCAACAGCGCGGCAGGTGGCTCCTCCGCCAACTAATTACCTTCTTAACGACGCCATCCGTCATCCACTGCTTGTTAATGCCCACTGCAATACTGCTCAACATAACTTAAGTAACATAACGTATCTACTATAATCACAGAAAAGCTTTAACAATTGTTACGTGCGGTTCCCGGGAATATTCACGATTTTTATGGGGAATATTCGCAGCTTGGGAATTAATGGTTACCTAAACACGTTGCCATATAAATCTATACGAAGTTGTGATCGAGTATACTAATTAATATCACAACTAATAAGTCTCTGAGATTGTAATAGGTGTTGTGGCTTGGTATGTTTGTATTTAGGGGGTTAATCTCTGGAATTAGTAATCCGATTTCAAATATTCTTTCACCAGTATGTAGAATGGACCTTTAGGAAGGAAATAGGTTATAGTATACCCCTCGCTTTCACTTGCGTTTTTTAACCCCCGACGCAAAAAGAGGGGTGTTCTGTGGCATCGTAGCTCCTAAACGAATGGACCTATTTTAATGCAGTTTTATTGTCCGAAAACTGACATGATTCAGATGGTTGAACAAAATCGGTTCACCCAGTTTTGAGATATTAAACTTTGAAATAAAAATGTCGGGGATTTTCATATTTTCTAAGTTGTTAATTATTGTAATAATACGCGGACGAAGCTGCGCGGGAAACTACTCAGTAAATAAGTAAATATTATATCGATATATCACATCTATATAGGACTGGGTAGATTAGATACGCGCTGTCAGGCTCGCACAATACAGGCATTACAAGTTTCTAGCCCGATTTGCTTGGTCTGGAGTCTGCCAGTGAGCCACGAATTTCACTTGATTAACCCCGTTATATCCATCCTGGTATTCGAAAAGATTACCCACGCACCACAACCAATATAAGTCTGAATTCATTGTAGACAGTAGGTCCGAGCACAAACCTAATAAAATTTGTATATGTATATTTTTTGTTACTTATGGTAATAGTTTAGGTTTATTTTGTTTTATTTTCTTAGTAAATACCAGTTGTTGGCGTTTGTGTCGCTACTGATAGATTTAAGCTGCCGAAAGTCAGCGCCTCAGCTTGCTGTGTCTTGCCGTGGGTGGCTTTATGCTCAATGGGGATCCTGTTTAACGTCCTAGTATTTATGTCATTGTCAATCAAAAACAAAAATCATTACTTACGTTTACATATAATTTGGTTGTATCACATAGAATTATAGAAGGGGCAACGCCGTTTATGCAGATTCAGAATTCAACCAAAAATTAGGCTTTATAGCCCTTAACTTTGACAATGTCCACCGAAGAGACGCGTACCTAAATCTGACAATGACCCATTTAAGTAATTTCTTTTGGTTGTTCTTTTTTTAATTGTGTAATTTTGTGACGTTAAATAAATGAATTTTCGTTCTTTCTTTCATTGTTATTAAAAAAATAAGTGGAAGGAAACAAGCATAATACAGGGCTGGCAGAATACAGGGCAAAGCACCCCGGAACACCGGGGTCACTACCGGAGGCCGTCGGCATCATAAAGGGTCTGCTAGCTTCCTGGTGGAACTGGGCTGGCACGAATAGTAGTAGGTAGTGCCAATAACCCATACGCAAAATAGGCGCATTTATGACGTCGAGTTGCGGAAACCCAGCCCGCGTACAACCTATAACCTGTCTGCTGGGGCGGGCACCGTAACCTATGGACCTTTCAACTCCATAAGAGGCCGTAATGCGTGTTACCTAATTAAGATGAATAAAGTTTGAAGATAATATTGATTTGAGGATTCGCTGTGTTGACAACAAGAGACAATTAGAAAAGTTGAACCACCCCCGACATTTACTTTTTAAACTTCAATATCTCGAAACCAGCTAAACCGATTTTGTTGAAACGTAGCTAAGAACCATCTCGATTACGTCAGCTCTTGGAGAAAAAAAACGCATCAAAATCGGTCCAAGTTATTCAAGTTATTTATTGCATCATGTTGTTTACAAAGGTCTTAATTTCTAATACATATTTGCATTCAAAGTTTCAAACATGAACCCTGCTACGGCGTTGCATGCTTATGGCAGTACAAATATATCCCTTAAATTTACTTTCATTACTTATCTTAGGAGCTTAGACAATTCGTTTAGGAGCTACCATGCCACATACAGACACACAGACACGTCAAACTGATAAGATAACACCACTCTTTTTGCGTCGGGGGTTAATATAACAAATGAAGGCTCCACGGAAAGAACACTTTTTTTTTTAAATTAGATTTTAATGTCACTTAATAGTTCATATCGAGCTCAACATTTTGTAACGCAGCTCTCTCTGAACACAACGCATCCTCGGAAACTCTGGCGACGCGTTGCTCACCACCAAGAAACACAACACACTGCATACATAGGCATGTATAGGTATATACAGAGTATGAGTCGTGTTATCATCGGTGCGGTCTTCTGTAAGGTAAAGTACTTTTTCAGATGGGCTTATTTATTTATTTATTTAATCGTATGGCATACATGTTGTAAATAAGCAGGTAAAGAAATAGAAAGCGCCTTATTAAGTAAAACCTCATTCAAATAGAAGTTGATAAAAGAAACTTCCGATTGCGCGCGCCGCCTCGCCACTTTCACTGTTATCTAGGTGCACTAGGTTTTTGTAGTCTAGCTCTATAAGGTCACAGGAAATACAGGTTAGCAACGCTGTTGCCATACCGCTAGAATACTTTCGACCGTACCTATGCCAAGCTTATCGCTAAAATACTGCTTAAGTCTTGCACAGCCCAACGGTTGCACGGCTGGTAGAGAATGATATGATATGATTTATTTATCTCACAATATACATTGACATTAAGCTCGCCATTTGCACGTTTCTGTGTTTTGTGCAATAAGTTGAAATAAATACAAAAATAAATTCACACTGTTCCATAGCCCGATAGCCGTATGAAGTGTAGTTTTAAATTCGCAGTAGCGCTACGCCGTAGTCGGTAACTCCGTAGCAATTAACTTTATGTCTATATGTAGCGAAAAACGCCTGTAGCGCATGTGTGTCGTGGTTGGCTGAATGCTCGCTCACGCGTCATCTAAGGTTGTCAACTTTATTACTTTTTGCGCTGTAGAACTGGCTGCCACGAAAATCGAAACTCGAAGTTCGTATACCTGCATCCCTGTCACTCGACTACGGTAAGTGCGATAGAGATGGAGATACCCGAACTTCGACTTTCGAAGTTCGTGGTTCTGTAGAGGAGAACAGCTGGACAGCCGGACATACGAAAGAATTTAGGCCCAAGCTGAAGTATATAACTTCGTTCGCTTCGCTTGGAATACTTAGTTCTGGAGTAATGGAGTTCCCCACTTCCAATCTTGTTATGACAATATTCATAGCAGGTCTGAAGAGTAACGAATACCTAGTTATTAATGTATTGTCTCGCTTTTAAAAATCGTTATTATGAAGTTAATACTGTCACACGCACTTCATATAACTCCCGTGCGTGCGTTGTGTTGGGAGTGAGGGACCTGCATGTCTCTATCTGACAATACAGCGAATCATCAAGTGAATAAAGGGTCGGCAACGCGCTTGTGATTCTTCTGGAGTCACAAGTGTCCATAGGCGACGGTACCAGCTTAACATCAGGCAGGCCGTAAGCTTGTTTGCCACCGTCGTAATATAAAAAAATATATATTTATAATAATCATCAAATTTAAATATGTAACGGTCTGTATAACAACAAATAAAAACTTCATTCAACATTGTCATCGCGAACAATCAAACAATGAATGAATATTGAAACTTGTATTTATGAAACGCTAGTATTTGTTGCAAAACTAGCAGTGACTGCGGCTCCGGCCGGGTACAGAACATTCAACCTGTGGATTTATATGACTAGAGAGAGGCGCCCAAAAACATCTGAACATTGTTTTGAAACTGGCAAACAAGTAACCGACCTGACAGACGGCAAGCAAGTAGTAGCGTTGTCGACCCTTTATTGATTTGAGAATTCGTCATGTCGACAGCTACAGACGTGTAGAGACGAAAAGCAGGTCCCTCACTCAGCACAGACATCCTCGGGAGCTCTGACGTCCACTCGGAGGCTCTAGTATAAGTTTTATCGATACAATACGTTTTGGAACGCGTTTGCGTTTAGTTTCAATTTGTATGGCAACGAGAACAGCGCCTCTGGTGGTAACTATTAGGAACTACTCGTTGCCATACAAATTGAAACTAAACGCAACCTCGTTCTAAAACGTATACCTTATGTATCGGAGTGTCTCTTAAAAACAGAATCGACAAAAAGAACTATATAATCATCGAAGCAGCACACAAAAATTCAAGAGAATCGGTTGAGAAATGCGACCTGTAGAGATCAGCCGGAGATACGAAATAATTTTCGCCCCGAGCTGAAAGCCAAGCTGGCATCCAAAAAGCTCGGTGTGCTTAACCAGAGCAAAGCGGTACTTCTCCCCGGGACAAAGACTTTTATTATATAAGTCAAGTCCGTCCCCACATGGAGTATTGCTGTCATCTCTGGGCGGGAGCGCCTGGATACCAGCTTGGGCCTTTCGACTCGTTTCAAAGACGTGCTTTGCGAATCGTGGACGATCCCAAACTTACAAGCGATATCGAACAGTTGAGTCTAAGGAGAGACTTCGCCTCCTTGTGCGTGTTCTATCGCTTGTATAACGGGTTGTGCTCCGAAGAACTGTTCGACATGATGCCTACGGCTGCTTTTCACCACCGCACCGCTCGCCATCGGCAGGGTATTCATCCTCACACCCTGGAACCTAAATGGTCGCGTACCGTACGGTTTCAGAGAAATTTCCTCCCTCGGACGCTCAGGTTGTGGAATGAGCTCCCTGCCGAGGTTTTCCCAAGGGACTACAGTATGGGGTTCTTCAAAAAAGGAGTGTATAAATTCTTAAAGGGTCGGCAACGCGCATGTAACACCCCTGGAGTTACAAACGTCCATAGGCTACGGTAATCACTTACCATCAGGTGGGGGCCGTAAGCTTGTTTGCCACCGACGTGGTATAAAAAAAAACGGAAGACTCCGTTCGCTTTGCTCTCTCAATCAATTACAAGTAAGTAAATGTATAACTCGTTGTTTTCAAACTCAACTGTTTATTATATAAGTGTAAGTAGATGCGACGCCCTCTTTTACAGTGCGGAAAAACTTCTAACGCTTCGGAAAATCTTAACTCCGCAGAACAAGCACCTCCGCATTTACAATGATATTGTAAAGTGATACAAATGAATATACTCATTAATCGCTATTCCACACAAACTTCCATTCCATATCACCCCACTAAAGAATGAAACGCGGGTGTAAAACCATATTAAACAGTCCTTTCCCGTAAAGTATATCCTACTAAACAATGCATTAGATCGAATCTGGGGGCACGGTAGTGCCCCCGCCAATTAAAACTTTCTTGAGACATATTTCAAGTGACACTGCCGCAAAAACACTCATCCTGAAGAAGAACTACGTAAGTTCGAAAGATGGCGAGCTTAGCAAGTGACATTTAATACGCGAGTTTAGTTGTGTAATTGTTACTTTTATTTTAATCCATTGTATACCAAGTTTAAAGTTAACAACAAAAAGGGATGGACATAGTTATATTATAGTTAGTGACGTCACAATTTCCTATAAAGAAGCAGCGTTCATTATTCGCTCTTTATGTATTTCAAAATCATTAAAAGATCTAAGATAGCAAAAATATGTTGTATATTTATTTTAACTGTTGTCAAATACCGTATTATTCATTAGTACGAAATACATAGTACGAATACGAATTAGCCGGCAAAGGCATGAATGGGCAAGGCCTGCAGCGGGGTCGACGACCTTTTGACGCATCGTCAACATGGCGGCCCAACTCCCAAGAGCACTTATTTCGATTGCCTCTTCAGTTTTTATAAAAAGATTGCGGTTTCACAAACTTTGTCGCATTTGCGGAAAACTATTCGGTAGATTTTTAGCCTTTTTTGAAGCGGAAACTATTGAAACCACTTATGTTAAGTACCTACATATAACATTGTATTATAATGCATAAAATATAAATTGTCAATGTTAATTTTGTTTTAAGTCTGGCGACGTCACTTCTATGCACATTGCTTACTTTATGCACTAGAGCCGTTATCGCCGAGCTTTTGCGAGTGGCCCGCCATCCACCATGCGATCCTAGTAGCTATGTATTTGCGGCCCTGGTAGGAAAAAGGTTAGTATGGCTGCACTAGAGCATTAAGCAAGCCATTTTATGCAGGCTACATATGTACAACGTAAAGACGAACTTTACAAGCATGATAGTCCCATAGTAAGCTCAATAAGGCTTGTGTTATGTTATGGGTACTAGACAACGATATCTATATTTAATTGATATAAATACTTAAATACAGAAAACATCCAAAACTCAGAAACCAATATTCACGCTCATCCATCACACAAATATTTGCCCTTACCGGGATTCGAACCCAGGACCTCCAGCTTCGTAGGCAGGGTCACTCACTACCCACTAACTAGGCTTACCGCCGGTCGTCGAAAAGCGTCTAAAAGGTCGTCCAAGCATGAGAAGTGAAAAATAACTTTGCTCTCATTGCACAAATAACTAAAGTTCTTTTGCGACGTAATTGGGTCATTGTCAGTCACAAAACAAAAATCATCTTTACGGTGGTCAATAGTTAAGGGCTTACGTTTACACATAATATGTCTTTATCACATAGAATTATAGAAGGGGCAACGCCGTTTATGCGGATTCAGAGTACAACCAAAAATTAGGTTTTATAGTCCTTAACTTTGGCAATGTCCACCGAAGAGACGCGAACCTAAATCTGACAATGACCCAATTACGTTATTGCTCCGTTTCATCTTACAAACGAAACCGAAATATAACGAATCTGATGGAGATCCGGAAAGCGTCCCTTAATGACGATACAGTCATGTCTCTGATGTTTGACCCTTATTTTCTGGTTTGATGAACTAAAACTTATCGCGGAGGTACATAAATCGAACCTGGACATAGAGCGGCAATATTTATGGACAAGCATTTTGTATACACAACAGCAGCACTGATAACTGAAAAGTAAATAGCAAGATTTTATCGAGAACTGTACTTTTATTCGCATCGAAACTAATTGAAAGAGCGAGCGAAGCGAACGAAATTCTCAGTTTCAGCTTGGGCCAAAACTCTTTCGTATCTATGTCTGATGTTGACATACGAAAGAATGTCCCGCTGTCCGGCTGTTCTCCTCTACAGGTCGCATTTCTCAACTGATTCTAGTGAAATCTTGTGAGCAGGTTCAATAATTAAATTAGAAATAAATAAATAAAATAAATAAAAAAAGATTTATTGTCGCAAAAAAAAACAAAATCACAAAATCGAACACTGATGTAGATACTTATATAAAACAACACAATGCAGAAAATAAATGATGCGACAACAGGCTCGGTTATATAGTATTATTTTGCCGATTTAGATTTACAAAATAAAAAAAATTCAAAAGTGAAAATATTAAGACATAATCACCATCACCATATCAGCCAAAAGACGTCCACTGCTGGACATCATGAGTGAGAGAAAAGAGTCCTTCGCCACCCGCATCCAGTGAACTCCTTACATGTATTATGCGTGTGTGGGTTGGATTCACTGTAAAATGTCATGTTAATCATATCGTTTATTGCTTTATATGGTTACAAAAAGGTCGTACAATATTTTACGTAATATAAACCCTGTAAGGGCACTGCAAAAGTAATGATAACACTATTGACAATAATACTAACGTTAAAATTAACGTGATCTTGATCAATCTTTCAACTTCTTAAAGAACACCTTAGCACTATTGTACACTTTTACCGCCATGTGGTGTGTGCCCGATCTTACAATTTGGAGTTTCGTAAATGTACTACATCATTTATTTCTGTTTCTGAGGTGTTAATGTTTATTTCTTTATTTTTGGCTCGGTCTACAGGCTAAACGCCTGCGGTTGTTGCCTGGGATGTTATTCCAAACGCGCTAATGCGCCTCACCTCACCCGTCACGCGTAACAAAAGTAAGACCTCTTATGCTTAGTTACTTACGCATCGCGGCGTCAAGATATATTGATGGGCAAATACTACAATATACATACTGAGATAGACAGGCAACTCGACCAAATTGAGAAGGCATTTAATGCTTGCGTACAGGCGCCATCTCTTCTGCCGATACTTGAAACTTATCTTTGAATGTTAAAACATACAAAAAGTGCGTCGGTCGCAGGGTTTGAACCCCGGCTCATCGACTCGAAATACCGCCGTCTGTACCCCTAGGCTACTGATGTCTTATGACAATACGGCGAATTTCGAAATACCTTGACAATCGCTACAGCTTCAGAGAGTTCGCCAGCTATCAAGTAGGTGACACTATTTTCAATAAGAAACTGGATTTGCATTAAGTTCTAAGTTCCCATAGCATGTTGGTGGGTGAACATAAAACAAATTACATAATAGCGGGGCTGCGGTCGTTAAGGTCGAAACGCACAGACAGCGGTGGCGGTGCGGTACGGTGCGGCGCGGAGGCGGTACCGGTTGTAATGTTCGAGCTAATATTAAAAGGTCCGCAGAGAATACCGCGGCGGGACGCGGCGCGGCGCGGTATTCTGTGCGGACCTTTTCATATAAACTCGAACATTACAACCGGTACCGCCTCCGCGCCGCACCGCCGCCGCTGTCTCTGCGTTTCGACCTTTAATCACAAACTATTCAATAGCTAAATACTGAATATCTAGTCTGCACATTGACGTCTTTGCTCCAACTAGGAGAAACAGCGAGATGAGTTCCCTGATTCCGCGTGTTATTTCAAAGTTAGTAGACATCAACAATAACTAGCAGTCCCGGGCAGGGATCCATCTCTAATTATTATAATTATTATTTATTTATTTAATAAACATAGGTACACCAACCTGTCACCGGTTCGGCTCGGGCAAATTACACCTGCCAGGCTTACGGCCGTGTAGGTATGCCACTCCCGCATTGGCTTACACAGTACACACCCATGAAAGAAGTTGTCTACCTTCTTGCTTGACACTGCTTGTATAGTTTGTAATAGACTTAAAGGCCATTGATGTTGAATAAACAGAGTATATATAATATATAATCTTGATAATTAACTGGGTCTCACAAAACCCTCATCATCATCCTCCTAGCTATTCCCGGTTGTGCCCTAAAAGAGCCCGGGGTCCGTTTTGACGCCTAATCCCAAGATTTGGCATAGGCACTAGTTTTACGAAAGCGACTGCCATCTGACCTTCTAACCCAGAGGGAAAACTAGACCTTATTGGGATTAGACCGGTTTCCTCACGATGTTTTCCTTCACCGAAAAGCTAACGGTAAATATTCCTTTTCCGTCTCTAATGTACCGTTCTTTTATGGATGGTTTGTTTATACACTAAATTGGGAAATTGAGAGCCTCTTAAATATATTTGGAGGTACCAAGTATTTGAAAAACCAAGATTTTCTAAAATAGGTAAGTACTTACTCATTAACAATTCGGGATTAGTAAACTCCTAAAGGCTGGACATACTGCATGGAAGGACTTACTCGTATTATCTTAAAAGAATTTACACCATTTTCGACTGGAATAGAGTTACAAGTTTTTTTTGTTTCGATAGTTATTTGAAACTAACGAAATTCAACTCTACATCTTACATTAGTTAATTGAAATTTGAATGTCATTATGTATCGTATTGTGGACCTTAGGAGTATAAAGGAAAAATGCAAGAAAATAATGATTCAGAGTACTGCAAAAACCTAAAGAAATTAATACTATTTGCGGTGAAAATATCCAAAATCACCTCTACCTACCCTGAAAGCTTGTCTAAGTCCCTCGTGGAAATCTTCAGTATTTCATGTATCCTCGTAAAGCCTATCAGCCTAATTTTAGGACAAAAGATGTCAGGCTTAGATTTTTTAATAAAAAGTTCACTCTATTTAGGGACTCGTTATTTACGACCTATTTTCAGGACATGGGCCGTTATTACCTACATCAGTCCTAAAAATAGCCTTACGAGGGTGGGTACATATATACTCTTAACAAAACGGTAATTCTCCAGATTTGTGACTAATAGGGAACTTGCATGGGATTTCAATTTTGAATAAATTGCACTCTGTCGATGCGGATATACGTAGAGATATCAAATGATATCATACAAAAGAAAAATAAGAAAAAAATAACAATTGTATCAATTTTATCTCACGTTAAAATTACGAAAAAAATTGTTTATTTTTCGATAAAATAACACAACAGTTACACATAATATTGAATTAGAAATGATATTTTGTACGACAAATTTTGTGGAGATAATTGCAAATTCATTACTTACTCCATAGTAAACGCGCCAAAATATATGTTGTGACGTCATAGCATAAGCCAATATAGCGCGTTTTCGGGGGGTGGCGACGCGTGCAGATGTCAAATGCATACCTATAACATCAGAAAAATAAATCATAAGAAAGTTTTAATGCTACAGTTGTTTTAATGCTGGATTATACTTTTGATTTTCGTAATCAAATAAAAAGATGCAAGTTCCCTATTGACGCGACACCATATAAAATGTTCGTAAAGCGTCGCGTTAATTAGACACGACCGCCGTCACGTCACATTGGAGAATGACCGGAAAACGTTGCTTCCTCTCAAAACTGACAAATTCACAAAATATGAGGAGGAAAGGATCAGGAATATGTCAGGAAAGATCCTGACGCGTTGTAACCCTCGGAAACTAACGTCAATACGTCGGAGCGTCGGCCCGTAACAAAATAATTGGCCGTGCCCGTTAGCGATATTACTCGTATATACGGAAGGGTTTAATTAGGCTGCGTTTCCACTAGAGACGAGTTAACACTTACACTGCCAGGAACCCGCCTAGCGGGAAAACCACGCGATCGGCTACGAGCGTAGCGCGTAGCGATTCTTGGCAGTGAATCTGACTGCTAGAGCTGCGGCGTAGCGCGTATCGATTCTTAGCAGTGAATATGACTGCTAGAGCTGCGGCGTAGCGCGTATCGATTCTTAGCAGTGAATATGACTGCTAGAGCTGCGGCGTAGCGCGTAGCTATTCTTGGCAGTGAATCTGACTGCTAGAGCTGCGGCGTAGCACGTAGCGATTCTTGGCAGTGAATCTGACTGCTAGAGCTGCGGCGTAGCGCGTTGCAATTCTTGGCAGTGAATATGACTGCTAGAGCTGCGGCGTAGCGCGTAGCGATTCTTGGCAGTGAATATGACTGCTAGAGCTGCGGCGTAGCGCGTTGCGATTCTTGGCAGTGACAGTGAGCTAAGCTCTACAGTCAGGGATATTAATACACGTATGCGATTCTTGGCAGTGACAGTGAGCTAAGCTCTACAGTCAGGGATATTAATACACGTACATACCTAAGGATATCAATATACCTATGTTCCCCGATTACTCGAAAACGCCTGGACCGATTAGGAAAATTCATATTCTGCTTGAAAGGGTATGCTCCCCAGGTCCGGTGTCCATAGGCTACGGTACCAGCTTAACATCAGGCAGACCGTAAGCTTGTTTGCCACCGTCTTGGTATTAAAAAAACCGGCCAAGTGCGAGTCGGACTCGCGCACGAAGGGTTCCGTACCATTATCAATATAAATATTTATTTTATTTTGTTTTTAGTATTTGTTGTTATAGCGGCAACAGAAATACATAATCTGTGAAAATTTCAACTCTCTAGCTATCACGGTTCTTGAGATACAGCCTGGTGACAGACAGACGGACGGACGGACGGACAGCGAAGTCTTAGTAATAGGGTCCCGTTATACTCTTTGAGTACGGAACCCTAAAAAGGTCATCAGGTCAGGATATGATCCCATCATCATATCCTGACCTGATGACCTTTTTTTCCTCTTTCACGTCCTGGTGAAATCGAGAGGACTATTCATATTTTATAGGTACACTTGAAGAGATTTGGGTATTTTTTTTTGGCGGAGTAGGTAAGGTACTTACTGAATTTAAGTCGGTTAAAACTTTGTTTTTAAAGTAAATTATATACCAGGAAATTTATGCACATTGTAATTTAATAACAAAACTAGTTCCTGCACGCAACTTTATCAGCGTGGAACTCGTTTAAATCGTACCTCCACCTCCATACATACTTTCATCCCCCATTTCTCCTTAGAGGATTACTTCCGGGATAAAAACCACCCTATGTTCTGCCCCGGGATACAAACTACGTCATCTCAATCGGTCCAGTGGTGTAAGCGTGAAAAAGTAACAAACAAACAGACAGACGACTTACTTTCGCATTTATAATATTCGTTTGGATAAACCTAAATTATATGCAAGCAAAAGTAAAATAATACATAAATCCATGACAGACATTTTCTTTCCAGGAACAATATTGTATAAAAAAACTAGTTTTATTATTTACGCACAAGAGCTTGAATATTGCCTCATATTAGATACGTTATCAAGCGGTAATAGTGTAATTAGTGGCAACTCTGTCCTAACCACCGCACGGCCGCTGGCGAGCCTCTGTAATCGATACTCAACTCACGATCGTAACACTTAAGATTCAATCTGGCTTGCACATTAAGTCCGCAATAGGGTTGCGCTAAACCAATGTTAGATAGAGACTTTATTTCAGCAAAGCTAAGGAATATTTTCGTTGTTAAGGGTTATGATAAAGATTTATAATCATCATCGTATCACCCGAAAGACATCATCTGCTGGACACAGGCCTACCCCAAAGAGTGCCAAAGTGATCGGTCCTGTGCCACAGGCATCCAGCGAACTCCCGTGAGCTTTACCAGCTCATCAGTCCACCTTATCTCTCTAACCACGATGCGCCTGCTGGTTCTACGTGCAATGTGGCCCGCCCGCCCACTGCCACTTATAAGTTTACCGATTCGAAGGGCTATATCGGTTACCTTGCCTTGTTTCTGCTGCGGATAGCTTCACTTCTGACGCGATCACGCAGATAAACTCCCAGCATAGCCCGCTCCATAGCCCTTTGGGTGACTTTGTGCCTTCGTATTGTGGCCCATTAGACCAATCAAATTAGGTAAACCCGGACATAATTCGATAACTGTAATTTTCTTTTTCTATGATGTAAAGTATGGTTAGTTATAGTTAAAATAAAAAGAATTAAACATTTTAGGGTTCCGCGTCATTGAAAAAAAAACAAAAATCTAAATTTTTAACAAATTTTGATTTCTAAAGTGCAGCATAATATGTAACTTTGTAAAAGTGCCTCTATTATGATATGACGCTTGCATTCCAGTTAAAGAAATCATAATTAAACTAATTAATCAACCGGGACTATCATTAATTAAAAAAATTCAGTAAGTTACACATTTTCTGGCTTATCTTACCAGAAATTATAGATAACTGCAATTTAAAAATGTATTCCGCATAGTATATTATATGTGTTGATAAATTATTAAAAATTAAACAGATTCTCATTGCGGATTTCTAAAATCACAAATATTGGTAGTTTTTGGAAAACCAAAATACATAACTACTTGTAAATTGTTTGATTTATGCTGTCAACGTATTATTAGTACTATAAGAAACAAATTAAACAAAAAATATCAACGATTATTAATTAATTCATATTTTTTCTTACTTAATTTTTAATATGAACGTTATCTCTTGCAGAATAAGGTCGTAATTGCGTAGTGTCTCAACTACTGACCGTGCTGTAGCGAGTCGCAGGCATTCAAGGCCGAAACGCACTGACAGCGGTGGCGAAGCAGCGCGGGGCGGCGCGGAGGCGGTACTTGTAATGTTCAAGCTAATATGAAAGGATCCGAACGCTTTTTTTCCCGGCCGGTATTCTGTGCGGACCCTTTTAAATTAGATCGAACATTACAGCCGGTACTACCTCCACGCTGCGCAGTGCGGCTTCGCTACCGCTGTCAATGCGTTTCGGCATTAATTTATTATGGGTAGGTCAATTATTGTCAAACATTTATAAACACGAACGTGGCGTGCACCACGGTTCGGCTAGGATGGAGATGTATTGAAATATTGTGTTCATTAGATCGATAATAACTAAATTGTTCAGCATGAGACATAATTGTCGTGGAATCTCGATTACCTATTTATAAGCGCTCAGTCTTCTGTACAGAATTATTTAAATAAAATATGTTACTTATGTGGGTGCAGAAAGGGGCATTATTCGAATGATTCTTTATTCGAATAATTATTCGAATAAACATTTATTCGTCACTTATTTATTCGCGAATAATTTATTTGTCTACACTTTCGAATGACGAATGATTGATTCTCATTTCATTCGAATAAATTCTCAACAATCCTCGAATAATATTTAAGGATGCGGATGCTCGTTACAACTCGTACACGAATTTAACACGATCACTACAAGTGTACCTTTTTTCAAGTATTATTACCCTTTTCTACTAATTAGCAATATTTTCGTTAGTTAAATGAGTCGCTTCACGGGGTATTTAACAGGTTTGTTTCATTTTGTCATGTGTGTGGGCTTGTCCATATATAACGTCATCGTTTTTAGGGTTCCGTACTCAATGAGTAAAACGGGACCCTATTACTAAGATTCCGCTGTCCGTCTGTCACCAGGCTGTATCTCACGAACCGTGATAGTTAGACAGTTGAAATTTTCAACAAATACTAAAAAACAGATTTATTTTTTATTTTTTATTATTTTACGATCTTACACAAATCGATCTAGTCCCAAACTAAGCAAAGCTTGTACTATGGGTACTAGACAACGATAAACATAGTTATATAGATAAATAAATACATAGAAAACATCTATGACTCAGGAACAAATATTTGTGCTCATCACACAAATAAAAGCCCTAACCGGGATTCGAACCTACGTAAGGCAGGGTCACTACTGGGGTCAAACTGAAAGTTTCGGGAATAGAATAAAATATGCAGAATATATTTTATGCACTTTTCCATGCGTTCAAACCAGTCGTTGAAACACTAATTAAACGCTGAAAAAGGGTCGACAAAATGGCCATTTTAAAAGCCTCCACTGCTTCTGCCGGTGTCTGAAACCACTGACCACGCAACTTATCTTTGATGTTAGGGAATGTGAAAAAATTTTTGGGGCTGTATGGAGGATGGTCCAGTAGTTCGACTTTTTCACCTTCCAGGTACTCATTTGTTTTACGAGCGGTGTGAGGGCTGGCATTGTCGTGGTGAAGGATGATGCGGCGACTAGGGATTTTTTTCCTTAGGTCAGCAAAGACACTCGGCAAACAAATACTTGTATACCAATCGGCTTTGACGTTTTCTTGCTTAACTACCGATTTTGGTCGACCTTCACGCGCGTCGTCCGTGAGGGATACTCGGCCACGTTGAAATTCTGAATACCACCTGTATATTGTCATCTTTGAAGGCTTCATTACTAAAAGCAGCAACCATCCGGTCTTCACATTGTTCTTGTGTTAATCCATTTTTAAAGTCGTAATAAATCATAGCTCTTAAATTTTCAAGGAACAATTCCATCTTCAGCGGCGGCTCAACAACTCGAAAAAAGAATTGAAACTGAACCATTGTTCTTTTTTTCTATGTGGCCAGTGTGTTATTATGATGAAACTTCAGAAATTATAAAAAGGTATAATATGTGTCAAAATAAGTTCGTAAGTATTCATAAGTCCGATACTTTCAGTGCAGCCTGCAGCCCTCAAACCAACTAGGCTACAGGGGGGCTCCCATACAACAAACCGCACTTGGCCGGTTGGTTTTTGTCAATTCTTGACCCCCCCCCCCCCCCTCCTATCATAATTTCATAATCCTGTTAATTCCTTAAATGGACCCTCCCTACCTCATAAAATGACTACCTACATCCAATAGACCCCCCCCCCCCCTGTTTTGAAATGACGTAATATATGGACAGCCACTGTCTGTAATTGCATCAATGTTATATTATTAGAGACGATTACGCATGTAAGATTGTTCAATTATAAACCTTTAATTGTACATTGTATATAATTAATCATGTTATATTATATCTGTGTGTTTTTAGGGTTTCGTGCCTCGAAAGGAAAAAACGGAACCCTCATAGGATCACTTTGTTGTCCGTCCGTCCGTCTGTCAATAGCCTTTTTCTCAGGAACGCGTGGAGGAATCAATCATTTGAAGTTTGCATAAATATTTTAAATATTTGCGGACAATCTTACACAAAATCAACCTAGTCCGAAACTAAGCAAAGCTTGTACTATGGATACTAGACGACGATATAGATACTCATACAGAGAAATAAATACTTGAATACATAGAAAACATCCATGACTCAGGAACAAATATTCGTGCTCATCACACAAATTAATGCCCTTACCGGGATTCGAACCCATGACCTCTTGCTTCGTACCAACTAGGCTAATAAAGCGGTCGTCGTCATAGTGCGTTGCATGCATTATTTTAGAATTAATATGTTTTATATTAATGTTGCTGTGCAGTGTGCAATAACAGGGTTATGTTGGAACTGTATTTATATGTAACATCTTGTAAGACCCATACTGCAACAAATAAATGAATAAAGATGAAATTTATATCAAATACTCAAATTTACTGTCTCTTGGTGCTGTGAAAAAATCAAACTTCTAAGCCAACGCTATCAAAAGATACAGCAGTTTATGTCGCAAATTTCCGCAAGTTTTCGAAACCCGCAAGGGAATCAAAACCTACAGGGTACTTCCCGTGAACTCAGAAACTTGAAATTTAGTGCGAAGCAACGCCTTACGAGTATAGCACAGATAAAGGAAAAATTGCGAAAACCGTAAATTATTAGTCACATCACTGAAAATTTTATGTCCAGTATAAACTAACACGCACTAAGTATGTGAATACATCTATTACAATAGAAACAGTCCACTATAAACTGTACACAAGGTGGTCCGGAAACCTCGGTGCGCGAGTCTGACTCGCACTTGACCCGTTTTTTTTGTCACCCGTGGTAAAGCCGGATTAGAAAAAAATAAAACAGGTGAAGTAAATACAATTAACATCCGTTTCACCTTGCACGGCGATATTAATTGGTATCCTTGATGAAGCGGTCACCTCTTTCTAACAAATTTCACTGTTCTGTCTGTAGAAAAATATTACGTTTTTGAGATATATTCCATTCAAAAGCATTCCTACAATATTCGTTCAAGATATTATTTCCGAAAAGCAATACGAATGATTATAATGAAGAAGTTATTCGCGAATAAATATTAGCGAATAATTATTCGAAATATTTATTCGTCATTCGCGAATAATCCTATTTATTCTTAAACGTTATTCGTATTCGAATAAATTTTGCCCATCTTTGGGTGTGTGACAATAAACATATCGACTACCGTAGGCTCAAAGGGCGTAAGGGACAAATACTCAGTTCTCTCTATCGGTTGGTATAGATAACGTCGCGATAGCTTGAAAAAAATGTCCGTTACAACCACAGACCACTTAACCTATAGACGCCGCTTACCAAGGCGCCCGCGTGAGCCAAGCTTAAGCTCAAAAAACACCAAGCAGCTGCCACGCCCCCAAACATTATTTTAGTACGCGGTCGACCGTTCACGAAGTAACATGTAATATTCGACTGCTTTCTTGGCTATAAAGTGTACAAAATATGCCTTATTGTATGGTTAAACTGTGTGGAAATTGTAGCAAGACATCAAGTCTTCAAAAGGATGGGATTTTATTTCACAGGTAAGCAATTTTTAACTGTTTACAACGCAAAAACAATCATAACCTAGCATTTAAATTTATAAAGTAAAGGTTGCTTAGCGTTGATGTCTTTCAACGGCTGTCTTTTTCTTTCGCTTACATTTTCTTGGCATTCCGTCTTTGTCGCACTATTGCAGTGTCTTACTTAGTGATGTGACTGGTCAATAACTTACGTCACCGATATCCGGAAAACAATATGAACAGTGGTGTAATACAACAAACTTGTATTATTGAAGTAAATACTACTAATACTGTATTTATTTATGAGAGGTGTATTGTATTTGTAAATAATGTTTTATTTTGTTTTACAAACTTTTATTTACTTTCACATTCAATCTTGCAAGTTAAATTTGACCCACTTTCCAGTGACCGATTGAGCTGAAATTTTGGGTATAAGTATAGTTTGGATGACAATTCATTATTATAGTACCATCGAGCTGATCTGATGATGTAGACAGAACGTGGCCATGGGAATTCAGTACTTAACCGACGTAACCCCGTTGAGTTTGCGCTCGTTAGAATCGTCTTAATAAGTAGTTGATGACGGGATACAGAAAACTTCAGTCGGCAATAAAAGCTTGTACCAAAAAAATGTTTTGATAAAAACTTATTTAGTAAGTATATATATTGTTTTACAAAACTCTAATAGTTAGTGGAATTTATTTTTGTTTATGCATTGAAGATGTGTAAAAGAGAATAGAAAAGTCGCGGCTGTAGACAAAAGCCAATTTTGAACCATCCATTTTATCCATCCATATTTCATACTTATTCCATACTATTCCATATTATTTACGATGACAATTATTAAACAAACGATGACATGTAATATTTATACTATTATAAATAAATGACTTATGACTTATTCCATTCCAAACTATTCTATACTAGGTATAATATATATACTATATTTTACTATATAATATTATAAATGTACGTACTTAGCAAAAAAACACAACCGCACAGCGCTATTAGACGCATATACACGAAACTAATACGTTTTAAAAACCAATAAAATATGATATTCGCTTTAATGTTGACGTTGGTTCCGAATTAAAATATTTACACTTATATTCTGTAGTATATTTTTCGAGTGTGTCCCATCACTACCCAAGATGGCGCGCGGCACCGTGCCCTTGAGCCAGCCAATCACAGTGCACTTGTCGCCCCCCGCGCCCCGCCAATTTGGCATAATGAAATACTAGACAAAGTTTTATGAAGTGGCGTCTATAGGTTAAGTGGTCTGTGGTTACAACCATGAAAAATATTGCGTTGATACTCAATTTTACCGAGCATTTTTGTCGTATCCAATCAAATAAGAAACGTCTCTGATACATTTTGTCGTAACTCTCAGTTCATTGCCATTTTGCAGAACTGTGAACTTTTACACAAGTGTGTCTGTTACGCCAAAATACTCTTGTTTTAAATATTAAATAAGTCTGATACGCTAATTTTTTAATTTCATAAATCGAATAATTCTTAGCTTTTACTTATTTGGGTTCCGTACCTCGAAAGGAAAAAACGGAACCCTTATAGGATCAAATTGTTGTCCGTCCGTCCGTTTATAGTGGACTTGTTTCTATTGTATGGGGTGGTCCGGAACCCTCGGTGCGCGAGTCTGACTCGCACTTGACCGGTTTTTTTAAGCTTACTACGATTATGGGCGTAAGTGACTAACTGTGATTTTTTTATTAGAGCTATAAATCCTACAATTAGGATATTCAATTATATTAGTTTTATTTGTACACGGTGCAAAACACGTAATTGAAATAAACTCGTTGTGACGGGTTCACCGTGCGCTCGCCCGCTGGCGCCCCACTCTCTCCCCGCCTCGCACCCACCGCATGCATCTGGCTCCACGACAAGGTCGCAAGTATTTTCAATTAAAATTTCAATTTCTTAAGCGTGAAATTAACATGCTTTATTTTGATGAAAACATGATTATCGTACACAAAATGCTATTAGTAAACAAAAATTTCATAGTTACTATTTATAACTACTGAGAAATACATTATTATTAAAACGTTAAAAATAAATGTTTAATTTTTGTCTTAAATGTCTAAAAAGACGCAAGATAGCTTAATCAGACAAAAACATCATAGTTACCATTTTGGCTTATCTAGATAATGAGATCAGAGGAAAACTGTAAAAAAAAACGTATATGCGAATTTGATTTCAGTTTAATTTTGCTATTAAGAGATCGCATTTGAATGCACCTCAAAGTTATACTAACAAGGTATTTGGTTACCTTTTTTACTTTTAGAAAAAAGTTAGGTAGTGTACGTTAACTCGTGTTTTTTTTAAATACGGTTACGATCGCGGATTTTTTACTTAATATATTTCATTAATATTTGATACTGAATAGTAAAATCCGATAAAACCATAAAAACAACGAGTTTACGAATTATGTCCAGGGTAAGCTAATTTGATTGGTCTACATAGTGAGCGACCACGTTTCAGTGCCATATGTGTTCACTAACAACACACACTGGTCAATAACACTCTCGTCTTGAGACACTGCGGAATATAAGACGAAAAGATGTGCCGTGGCTTCCCGAACGCCGCCCAGCCGACTCGAACTAGACCATATCGCCAGATTATTACAAAATTTACCAGATACCTATTTTGGAAACCACACGAAACATTATTAAAACGACGGGCGGGTAGGGCTGTCCATAAATATTTTACAGGTCCGAGAGGAAGGGATAAGTGCTAACGGCTAACGTTTAAACCTACGATTACATTAAGGCTAACGGCTACTCTATGCCCCCCCCTCCCAACACACGACTAGTCGGAAAAGTGAATACAGATACAGCTACCAAATTAACTCTACATAGATATTTGTCCTGGTAAAGTTCGCGGGAGCCCGCTGGATGCGGGTGGCGCAGGACCGGTCATTGTGACCTTTGGGGGAGGCCTATGTCCAGCAGCGGACGTCTTTCGGATGATGATGAGGTATTTGGCGATAAACTTTTGATAAAACCCATTTTACTTAAAAAGCTGTAAATTATCTTTGTCTATAACATTAATATTCGCCTTTTACAAAAAGCAAAGCCGTTTTATTAAACATTTAATAGAAGGCATTCTCCTTTTTCGTCCACTTTTCGACGACATCCCAAGAAGGGGGTTTTGCTCTGAAATAGGTGGTTCTAACCGATGTCGACCACACGGGTTCCAAGTGTTAATCTAGTCGTCCATAGGCGACGGTGACTGCTTACCACCAGGCAGGCCGTATGCTTGTTTGCCCCCAACGTAGTGCAAAAAAATAATTCAAGATATTCCGGTAGATATGAAAAAAATACTACACTCATTCAATTCTCATCCAGTTCCCACAGTTACTAATTGTACACAAGAAATGGGATGAATTATTAGCTTATTAGCATATACCTGCCACTTAGCGAAATTCTTATTAGGTACATCCCCATTGTTTGAAGCAAAAAGGTTTCCGATTAAAATGCCTTGAAACGGGTTTCTTCAGTGATTAAGGATCTATTGTGCGATTTCAGCGGTTAAGGCTTTTGTCGGCGGGAAATAAACTTTTTCATTCTGTTTCACAGCTGCGGAATCCGACAAACAGTCTTTTCAGACGTCTCTGCTGAGGTAAAAATATCAGGGGGAAGAATGGCGTAATGTTAGGCGACAAAGGCAGCGGTGGCGGAGGCGGGGAACGCCATAGTCGCCTGGCAGTTAAATTCTCGCGTCTATAATAAACGCGGCCTAAGTCTTTCTTGACGCCTTCAGTATTATGATTTTTCTCTAACTACGTTATTGTACAGATGCATCGCTCAAAAAAAGTATGATACCAACAATGGTGCGATACTCTCAAAATTAAGGAAATTGAAACCAAACCCATATACAAGACAAGTTAAACGATCTATTGTAAGCGGACCTGTAATATGGCGGTTATAAATTCTTGGATTCATTTTACGGGAAGGAGGCACAGCGTGGCTAGACCCCCCCCACAACGTGGACTGATGACCGGGTAAAGGTGGATCACTCTTTGGGGGAGGCCTATGCCCAGCAGTGGACGTCTTTCGGCTGATATGATGATGAGAAGGGACGCAGAAACGGCGGAAATGCTTCAAATCCCTGTCCTAAATTCAACATGGTGTAATGATTTTGTCACTTCATCATCCTCCTAGCATTTTTCCCGCTTGTACCCTAGAAGAGCCTAGGGTCCGCTTTAGCATCTAACCCCAAGATTTAGGCTTAGGCACTAGTTTTACGAAAGCGACTGCGTGCCAGAGGGAAACTAGACTTTGTTGTTATTACACCGGTTTCCTCCTCATGTTTTCCTTCACCGAAAAGCTAGTATGAGAAATGAGTCAATAAGCGCTTATATTTAAACTCTGAATACTCTGCCTAGGATGAGCCAAGAGGTAGCACATTTTGGGATGGGTGGGCCTCAATGATGCTTCTTTTATATTCATCAGTGTACCAAAATTTGTATATAAAGCAAACTTTTCAAATAATTGCCCTACTGAGACAGTAAAAGATAAATTGGAAAAAGTGTCAAGATTTTGAAACACACATTTCTGTAGAATTGTAGATACATGCTCTATGGATATTACAAACTAGGAGTTTCAAGATGTTCTTATTTTTTTGAAGTGGATACTCCTTTGCTCGCGTTCTTGTATGTAACCCTATACATTCAAAATGTATCACGTGACTTCCGGAATAACTTTTTGTAGAGAACCCTAATCTGATTTCAAATAATTGTTTGTTACATGTTTTAATCCTTCTTTATTTGCTTATTAGTTGTTAAGCACAAAATGTTATTTAGTTTATTGGCGGACATGAAAATAATGATGAAATGACCGCCATTGTCAATGTATCGCGAGTCAAATGAGCAACGTCAGTCAATGTTGCAATACATAATGATTTATCTGTACTTATACAGATTTAAGTGTATTAACCCGGCGAACATGACGTGAAAAAATTTACATCAAGCATGAGGCAGGGTATGACATACCCGAAATTTAATGTACCATATTATAGTTTTTATTAATTTTATTTTATTTCGTGCAGTGTATATTGTTTAATAATGAATTTTTAAATTTATTTAAATCAAAGACAAGTTTTAATTATTCAAGTATTTTTATTTATTCGTGTTTTCCTTATACTATGTAATTATAGGAACAAAAGTTTCGAGGTTTACAAAAATGAACAATTAAACAAAAACATACTTTCTTTGGAATATAAATCAACTTTTTACTAAAAGATAATGAGATCCTCTTCTCAAAAAAACATAACAATATTTCTTTTTAATTGAAAATATGGTTAATTACTGCCATCGAAATTAACATGCTTCATTCATATGGGCTTGCTGCAACTTTTACAGGAATATTTGGTTTTTCTGTCCTTCTTGTATGGAAAATAAAAATAAACAACTAATATAAATAAAGTCATCTCAAGCCTGTACACTGAAACCTTAAAAACACTAAGAATAATAAAAAAATAATTTATAAATCATACATAAAAAAATACGTCTAAAGTGACATACCCGAAACAGGTTTGTGCACGAATATTCCGGCCGACGCCTCACGTCGCACTGCGATCACGCCACCATTCCCTCCCGCACTCCCCTGCCTCCAGCTACTGAGCGAGCTAGTGTTGCCGGACGAAGATTTTAAAAATACCAAAAGTTTTTAATACTGTCAGGGTATGACATACCCTGGGTCATGCTCGCCGGGTTAAGGACACGTTATTCGAAATCGAACTATTTTACATTCAATAATAAACAATGAAATACTGAGTTTTTTGATGAGATATTGAGATATGTTATATTTTAATAACCGCCGTAGCATAAAATCTCGAAAAATATATATTTTAGAGTATATCTACCCTATACGGAAAGTGGGGATGTATTTTTTTTCTCTCTAAACCCATGTTATGTTTGAACAAGCTATCTTTGGATAGCTTCTTCAAACATATTATGGGTTTCTAAATACCACTTTCCAACTCAGCTGTTTGCGTGATAGGTATTGGGCTTTTTAAAGCCCTAATTTTGTTCGAGTCAATGTAGTTAGCATGGGACCAGATTCATAAAATACAATGGGTCAGTTTTATTTATGCACACACGTGGTGATGATGATGATGGCGATGATATGATGAAGCAATTATTTTATAAGACCGTGGATAGTCGGGTTGTAAAAGAAAGCGCACATTTGTTCAAGGTATGTTTATTCTTAAGTCATAAGTGGAAATTTTGTTCGCGGCATGCGAATCTCCTCGCTACGACGTGATTTCTTTTCTTGAAATCACTTTAATTTTTCATGGATTCTCTTAAAACTTATACTGGAAGATCGATATTTTTTGGGTAAAATAATAGCAAATTGTAATCAATGTTCTTCTGATTATTTTCATGCGATTTTGCACCTTAGTGGAAACCACGTAGAGTACTATAACATTGTCAATCTAACGTAGGTACAACGTAGGTAGCAATTAGCATTGACTTTTCAATTTTACGTCACCCACCGAAATATATCTAATAGACCGTAAGCCCACTCCCAATACGCCTACGTCTCATGACAACACGATAAAATTCCATTCACATTTGACACCGTCTGCCAAGTAAGTACTTCCAGCCATTTCAGGAAATTCAGGACTGACGGACTAATTTTTACTCTCTCTACGATTAAAGTGCTAAATGATGCCACTTGTCTCGTACTGTTTTCACATGACGTTAACATACCTACCCTTATAATTTAAGTTAAGGATTTTTCAAACTTTCGGCCAATTTTAGCTGCGATAATCTTCTGATTCTGGCTCAGCATAACTTTCTTGAGCTGCTGCCATGCATTTGATGGTGTTGTCATGAGACGTAGGCGTATTTGGAGTGGGCTTACGGTCTATAAGAAGCATACTTAAAATAAAATACGAAAATGTAAATAAGTCTCTGGTCATTTTCCAGTAAGATGTTTTGATGGTTTTGACAATTTTAGTTTTTCTAAGGAGGTTGGTGACTGGTTCAAATTCTTAATGTCACTAAAAAGAAATTAAATGTTAGGTCAGTGACCTGTCACAATAAAGTGAGATACTGTGCGTGAAATGTAGTGGTGTGCGTTACTGGGGAGAATAGGGAACATTACGCAAAACTCTTCGTAGGTGGCGACACTAGTAGCGTTGACATTGTATCTCGTTCCCACTTGCGGTATTGTCTATGCAAGCATCCTTGTCACTAATTTGACAATCAATTGTGCATGTGTGTGTGAATCCCTATATTCCTATACTGGTTTACTATTAGTGGTAGTGCTGCCTCTGGCGGCAGAACATTGCAGTAATGTTCCCTATTACGATAACGTTTCGCCGCCTTCATTTTTTGTATCGCGTATGTAGTTTCATTCGAATAAGAAAGCCTTAATTCAGATATATATTTTACGGGTACAGCCAACAAAGAAGTATCCACTTAAACTTAATTAACGGTTGTATCTCCGACACAACCCGCTTCTTTTTTATAATTGGCTCATAATGTTCTATAAACATGGTGTGGCAGGAGACGTTTTTATTTATAATTTAATTTACTTTTGGTATTAATTAAATGAATGAGTATGTATGTGTAAAGTTTTAATGTTAGAATCGACTCCATAGTTTTCTTTTGTCTTACCGTGCGATGAAAAATCCGAGCCCTGTTGTATGAGCCACTGTAATCGGTAGTTATATTGTGAACTTGATACGAATACGAAACCTTCCTTGTACCTTATTCAATGCCGTGCGTTTGAAACCAACATCTTGTTCTATTAGTACAGCCACGACATTTCATCGCATGTCAATCGATGGGATTTAACCGCTGAGGTCAAGGCGAATCGACCCGCCCCAGCCTTCCTTCTGAAACGGTATTTATAGTACATCAAATACGGACGAGTTTTGGTAGAATATGTTATGCTTTCGTTAGATTGTGGTTTTTGTTGTACATGTAGTTTTAAAAGGCGGCTGTTTTTTTCAAATATCTTATCTAGTATACTTTACGACATTTATTGGTCAGATGATCTGTATTATGTAGATATGGATAAAATCAGACGCTAAACTAAGGTAGCAGTTAGTATCAGGTAGTCTTAAAAGGCCTGTTAGGTATTAAGTTAAAAAAAATTGGTAAGTTAAGTGCAATCTTACTTTTGGAAAATACCTCGAAAGACCGCAGTATTTTTTGGATGAGCGCTCTTAACAGTTGAACCCGTATAACCAGGGATCGGATAGATAAATGCCTTAAGTTGGCATACGCATACTCATTTATTTATAAATATTAAATGTCACATATGTAGTATTCACATATTCCCGAGAAATGTTAAGCAAGTATGGAATCAGCTTCTTAAAAAATGTTTTTAATTATATTACTTAAGCCGCGTCCGCTGCGCCGTGTTTTCGGTGTTTGCAAACATCTAACATGTCTTCCGTCAGTTTCGGCAAACAAATAGGGTATTGTTTTGATTGGCAAAACATTTTTGACGTTTAAAAGACCCCGAAAACATGGCGCAGCGGACGCGGCTTTAATTCCGGGATTGCACAAAATTTACGAAAATGTTGAACCTCAAAAAAACTACCTGCGCTATCGTTATCTCACTCTTTCGCTCTTATCTATAGCCATATTTTTATACTAACTAGTTAATTTAGATATCCCGGGAAATTATTAATAAATTTAATTGAATCCGCCTCCATACCACTCAACATCAATGCCTCCGCCAAAGTATAGTTATTTATGTATCCGATTATCCGATCTCTGGTCATAACAAAAAACCTTTAAAAACCAGGCCTGGGATGCCCGTATTTTAGGGTCACAAAACTACAAACTTTTTCCAACTCAAAATATTCCCAGTAAGAATATCGTATACAATGGTCCAAATTAATTCGATGTTAAATGATGACGTATGACTATAATAGAAGATGAACTATTTAAGAGGCAATTAAAAAATAGCAAATAAGAACTAGAAAACAACTAAAAATGTCCTTAGTTTTAGAAGGAATTAGTTAGTCTTTTTAGGTTAGGCATTGCATTCAAATGTTGTATGCCAGACACAGAAAAGACCAGCTATATGTATAAATAATATAAAAAATCATATGTTATACCTACCACTGCACTCTCACTACCTTTAAAACCTTCCCTTGTTGTTAAATGTTATTTAATAATTTAAAAGGCAGACTAATCGCCAAGCCCGGCCCAGTGTTTGGGGTGTTAATGTACACTAGAAGGGTTGAGTTAGGGTTACATTTACCTAAGATAGGTCTAGATATGTTTAATCGGAGTCATGGCTCCCATCCCATGTCAACTCCGCCCTATAAGCCGTAAGCCCGCTCGCAATGCATGACAACACTATACAATGGATGGCACACGGTCGAGAAAGATGTGATGTGCAAGAATCAGAATATTATCGCACGTAAAATTCCGGTCAAAATTGTAAGGGTAAGTATATTTGACAGGGAGGACAGGAGGGGGGCGGGGGGCAGGAAGACATGCCAGCTGTAAAATAAATTTACGTTAGCCTAGTAGTGGGTGCTGAAGGTCCTGGGTTCGAATCCCGGTAAAGAAAATATTTTGTGTGATGAGCATGAATATTTGTTTCCGAGCCTTAGATATTTTCTATGTATTTAAGTAATCATATCTATTCAGTTTACTATGTGGCTATAAAATTTGGCCCCCAGTATGTTCAGAGCAGAACAAAATATAGAGTTGAGAGAGAGAGTTAGGTATATTTGTAAAAAGTTTTTAATGTCCTGGCTGCCTGTAATACCTACGCAGCTTAGAAGAATATGTTTGTCTATGGTATAAAGGGGAAGAAGATTGAAGTTTCAGTTGTATAGTTGTATGGGAGTTGTGTTAATAGAAATAAATAATTTAATACGTTAAGGTGGTTCGATTGCCATACAAAACGTTATTTGACATTCGCAGGCTAACGGCGTGATATTTTAAGAAACTTATGTAACAAACTTTCATAAATTGGCTTCCAATTTGCGCCAAATTCCCCCTTTCCTAGAATAAACTTGTATAAACTAGAATAATTTGAAAAATTGGTTTAAGACGTGAAATTTAGGGAAAACTATTTTTCTCAAATTAATCTAGTTTATACAAGTTTATTCTAGGAAAGGGGGAATTTGGCGCAAATGGGAAGCCAATTGATGATAGTTTGTTACATAAGTTTCTTAAATTATCACGCCGTTAGCCTGCGAATGTCAAATAACGCTTTGTATGGCAATCGAACCACCTTAATAGCGAGTTGTTTTCTATTTTTGAATACCGAAGAAGGCGGGAATATTATTTGGAACAGAAAAATGGTAGTAGTTCGATTCGTGTAAAAGTGTCTCCGAATATTTATAAATTTTTAAAGGTTCCGCAATGCGCATGTTGTGCCACCTCTATAGTTACAAGCGCCCAAAGGCGACAGTGTCCGTTTACCACCAGGCGGGTCGTACGGTGGTTTGCCACCGACGTGGTATCCAAAAAAAAGTTACAAACATTTTTTTTCTAATTTATGTGCGCTCATGGAAGTGGAAAATAGTAAACAAAATGTCATCTATATGCCACGAATCTGGATATACTCGTACTTATTAGCCACCATATTAGGAGCTTTTAAAACGTGAATACTGCCACCGGCAGAATCTGACCTCTTGGGCATCGTTTTTCCCCAAAAAAAATACATCACGGCTAATGTAGCGGTTGTCATCAACTTTGTTTTTTTTTTGTAGGGGCTGAGGAGACATAGATATAGGCTAGTCGAGAGTTATTTTGTAGTAGGTACTTACCTCAACTTCAAATTTTACTTCGCTGTAAGTAAAACTTTAAAAAAAGCGGCCAAGTGCGAGTCGGACTCGCACATGAAGGGTTCCGTTAAATAAATTGCTTTTTACGATTTTTGACGTATTAAAAAAAACTACTCACTAGATCTCGTTCAAACCAATTTTCGTTGGTAGTTTGCATGGTAATGTACATCATATATTTTTTTAGTTTTATCATTCTCGTATTTTAGAAGTTACAGGGGGGGGGGGGGAGGGGGCACACATTTTACCACTTTGGAAGTGTCTCTCGCGCAAACTATTCAGTTTAGAAAAAATATATGTTAGAAACCTTAATATCATTTTTTAAGACCTATCCATAGATGGCACATGGGTTTGATGAAAAAAAATTTTTTGAGTATCAGTTCTTAGTGTGGGGAACCCCAAAATTTATTGTTTTTTTTCTATTTTTGTGTGAAAATCTTAATGCGGTTTACAGAATACATCTACTTGTACCAAGTTTCAACAGTATAGCTCTTATAGTTTCGGAAAAAGTGGCTGTGACATACGGACGGACAGACAGGCAGAGATGAAGAATCTATAAGGGTTCCGTTTTTTGCCATTTGGCTACGGAACCCTAAAAACACTAGTTCTTAGGTATTACTTTTCTATTTTCTTTTTACACCGCATATCAGATATGTCAATAAACAAATCTAAGCTCTCTATCGGGCTCTTAACTACTCTAAGTGCCTTTTCCCGACCTCTGCAATAATTTATAAAACTCGCACAATTTATGGGCGGTTTGGAACACTTTGGGAGATCTAAAAGATGACGCGAAAATGAATGAAAGTAAATACACTGTTCAAACAACTACTATGATGATTTATGACCTAGGTGTAGCAAGATAAACATCAAAATATAGCAAACACAAATCAAACGTAAGCAGTAAGTAGTTGAGAGCTCTCCGTAATTACGTAAGCAGAGAATAATAATTTTTTCTCAAACATGCTCGGAAATGTATGCGTTAATGTCACGAAATGAAGACATGAAGTTCCTTGTTTATGGCTGCCTACATTACTTCTTGGCCTAGGCCAAGAAGTAATGTATGAAAACCCTAACTAAAAACATTATTGGTCGCTACTCTAACTTTTTAAATTTGCTTACTGATATTAAACAGACAAAGGAAAAAATACATACTGCCAACCACCAATACTTTTTTTTAATTGTTTTAGTTTTTTGTAAAAAAAAAATGTCAGTTTTTTTAATTTTTTTTGTTATTTTTCGTTTATTTTTTAGTGTTGTTTATCGTTTTTAATGATTAAAAAAAAAATATTTTCTTTTCTTGATGTTTGTCTATTTTTTAATGTTAAAATTTTTGTAGGGTCTTTTATGTTATTTATAAGTTTTTTTTTTATCTATTTTTCCTTTTTTTAATGTTTTTTGTTTTTTTTGTCGTTTTTTTTAATTTTTTCAAGTTTTCCTTTTTGTTTTACTTTTTTTAATGTATTTTTTTTTTCATTTTTTTTTGTTTTTTTTTAATGTTTTTTGTTTGTTTTTCTTCTTTTTCGTTTTTTTGTTTTTTTTCATGTTTTTTTTCCTTTTTTTTGTTTTTTTTAATGGTTTTGTTTGTTTTTTTTTGTTTTTTTTCCCTTTTTTGTTTTTTAAATGTTTTTTTTTTGTTTTTTTGTTTGTTTTTTTGTTTTTTGTTTTTTTCCTTTTTTTTTGTTTTTTGTCATTTTTTTTGTTTTTTTAGTTGTTTTGTTTTGTTTTTTTAGTTGTTTTTTTTTAAATATTTTTTTTTGTTTTACTCTTTTGTAATGTTTTTTTAATATTATTCTTTTTTAATGTTTTTTTTTTCTTTTTTAGATTTTTTTATCTAGAATCTTTCTCACTTTAGTGAGGTGAAAAGGATTCTATTTTTAAACCACTCACATTCGCTAGCTCGTGTTTCAATTCCACACTCGCGGTTAAATTATAACTGCACCCTTGTATAACAAATAACTATTTATTATTTCCTCACATCGTTTGAGAAAAGCACTATACAAGCCTCGGCCGGAACAGGGATTGCTGGACTCGTTGTATCCGGCCTCGTCTACGACTCGGCCGTCTAGCCCAAACTCGTCCATCAATCCCTTACTTCACGGCCTTTGCAGTAATGTACTATTGCAGTTAGTCGTTTCTTCAAAAATCCTATCATCCCACCCCACCTCGTCGATACAAAACTCTAAAAGTGAGACATAAAGTTGACAGTTTATTATATTACGCATTATTTAACTGATGCACCGCTGTGTTCAATAATTCCACAAACCGTCCATCTTCTAGTCACGTGGTCATCGTCAATTAGATAGCTTCCGTGAGAATTGCCAAAACGTTATCACGCGTGCCCTTTTGCGAGCCTCAATACCCGACCGAGTCAAAATACACCGTCTTACATAATCTTCCTACACTACTATAAACTTCCACAATCACCCGGTTAACACAGCTACTAATCTCCGAAAAAACACATCCGTCGACGCTTCGACGCTTACGCCGCTTCTTTTCGCACGCACGATGAAACTTGTGCGTGGGAACGGGAGAGATGATCGAGCAGTGACGTAGGGTTAGAATAGCTCGCAGCACAAGGTCACTCTGCCTAGCACAGTGCGTAAGATGCCAGAAAAAATACTTCCCAACGTTTACGGCGCGGCGTGACGTTTCGGCAGAGACGGGTTGCGCAGACGCGACATTAGGCACTAATGATCAGATACAGTGTAGTGTATCTGATACACATTGTTATTCAACGTAGGTAGTCTCTAGTATAGTCAAATACAAAACGTTTTCCATTATCTCAATAACAATACGCACGGTACACGGTGTCGCATTTGTATTAAAACAAGGCAAATCCGAAACACACACATTTCGTACCTACATCTCACATACATAAAAAAATAGAAAATCAGGGGAAAATAAAATTCATCCTCGTTGTCTGTTCGATAAAAAAAAATCTTTGGATTTTAATGTATAATTTCTGCTATAATAAGACATATCATGAAAGTCATTACCGAAAGGATCCCATCAAAGGCACGGACGTAGGAAGTCCTTTGACGACGATGCCGTGAACGCCATTGGATGCATTTTAAACCGACTTCAAAAAAGGAGGAGGTTCACAATTCGTCTGTATGGTTTTTTTTTGTGTGTGTGTAACGCGATAACTCCGTCATTTTTGAAACGATTTGAAAAATTATTTCTTTGTTTGAAAGCTTATACTTCCAGATTGGTCCCGTTGTCATCAAAATCCAGTTCTGATGATGGGATCCTGGAGAAATCGAGGGAACTCTTCAAATTTTATAGGCAAATTTAAAGCAATTTGGCTACTGATTTGAAGTCGGTTAAAACTTTGTTTTTAAAGTAAATTATTATTAAGGTTCTCTACCTACTGACAGGGTGCACGGGTGGGCATATTAAGCCAAATCCGTTCGTCTGACTGTCTGGTCTTTATAGGTTCATATGTTTAACACTGTATAATGACTGGGCCTGAAATACGGAAATGCCGCATTTATTTATTTATATGCAAGTAGTAGGCAGGTTGTGTAGGTTCAGGCCGATATAAGAATTTTTGGTTCCAATTTCTACTTATCGAGCAAACTTAATGGAACAGTGCAAGTGTAACCGTTGTGTATTAGTTTCATAGTTTTGAACCTCAACTAGCGGAACTACCTAATAGCGATAGTAAATAGAATCGAAATTTTCACAGATCAGAGTCGGACCCCTATTGCCTTATGGGTCGCCAGCCCCCCTATTCTGGGCTGTTATTCGCTACGCGTTAATGCGGCTCACCCCGCCGGTCACTTATTACGAAACTAGACCTCTACCTTCGCTCAATTACTACGCATCGCGGTGTCAAGGTATATTTGTGGGTGATCGTTGAGGTGAGCTTAAAACAAGTTTACCCTGAGAAAATTACGGTTTTTTTGGAAATAATTCAATATCAGGCTAATTATTTGTATACGGCTTTTATATGTTATTTTAAACAACTTTTACTATTGAAGTCAATAATTCTATGGACCGGAAGTTAGGAAAAAAAATTAACCCGCAAGCAAAAATGCTATCAGTATTTTTATAATGAAAACATGTTTGAGTACACAAATTTGGAGACTTACTACCTGAATCCAAAAATATATGCATCAGGAAATAACGGCATTTTAATTAAATATTTTACGACCTTGAGATAATATTGAATTTCATATGGCCTATAGAAAGGTTTATTCATTAACAAAAATAAGTGGATTTTGCGCGTATCCCAAAGAACGTATATAGACGTAATAGTCAATTATAAAGTAAAGAAAGTTTATACCATTTTCGCCTGATTTTTACGGAATTTATGAAGATTACTTTTCATTATTTTTTACCGTATCGGTTTTTACACCAAAAAATTTTGGTGTAAAAATATGGCTGATATCGATATATTGTTGTGTTTTCATAGAGCGAAACCGTAAAGTTCTCAGGGTTGTTACAGAATAGGGGGGCAGGACGATCGACTCTACTCTCAATCCAAATGTAGTTTGGTTCTCATTTTAAACGACATGCTAGAATAACATGAAAGTTTGTATACATAATGGGATCTACCATATCTCGGTAGGAAACAAGTTTCTGTTGCTAGAAAATAAAATTTTTCCTCGTGGGGTGTCGGGTTAAAATTCCACCATCTCCATTCTTTCCGTGGGTGTCGTGAAAGCCGGCTATTAGGGATAAGATTTGAAGTGTGTTGTGAACTTGTGAACGATAGGCTACCATGTCACAGGCTAGCAACATGTAACGTTTTCTCCGTTTTCAATACCTAAATGTGCAGATATAGCAGAACATCGAGCATTCGCCGTTTCAAAATTTGTCGAGCAGGTCTATCACGTAACGCATTGTACGCGCGTCAGGTAGTGTGGGCGACAGAATGTAGTTTGTGAAATGTAGGACCTACGGGTCACGAAGAAAAAGGGTGTTGTATAGTATGTGAACGATAAGGCCTACGGGTCACGAAGGGAAAGGACGTGTAACTATAATTCCTTCACATAAGGACGGCAATTGTGCCCAGATTAAGCTCCTAAAGCAAACGGCTCATATAAGAAGCGCGTGATTTATTTAGGACCTAAGTACAATAGGTACAGACGAAGAAAATAGCTTAAAGTAAAGATAAAGGTACCAGGTACCTCCAGTAATTATTTCATAAAGATCGATAGGGGGAGAGCCCCTGATAAATGAGGGAGAGATAGCCAAATTAATTGTAAAGAAACCAACTTGAGACTATATCCAGATCTAGTCCGTCAACAAGGGACATCGGTAACTAGAGGTACATAAAATGTGAAATAAAAATGTACACAACGTATGCATAGAGATTATTGCTTATTATGGTGCAATAATGGTCAAGGTTCAGGTTGATTTCTCTGATTGGCTAAAAAGACGGGAGCAAAGTCAAACTTATGCTACCACGTTAATGTAAATGTGAAAATTGACGGTCTCACCCGGCCATAGCTTCGTAACCAGATGAGGTACGAAAGCAATTGAGGTATCGTTAGGAAGGTACGATAAATGCCCTTACGTATGTATAATCACTTTTGATAATTAATGTTAATTAAAGCCACTAGGGCCTGGCAAAGCCATTTCATGTTACCAAAGTTGGTAATTTTACGTAAATATCGACTTTCCCAATTTAAACGGGAAAAGCAGGAAAACTAGTAGATATTGTAATGTATAGCTCAGAAATAGTTCTTTTGAAGGAAAATATGTAAAAACCCTTAAGGTTTCCCTGAAAACCAGGAAAACGTAAAAACTAGCTTTTCCATAGTAAAAGTGGGCGAGGTCTTCAAAATTATATCCCCACCACTTTTAATGCCTTAGGGGTATAAAAGAGGCTATAATCGCCGGATAGAATTGTGTTCGCTCGACTCCAGTTAGAAGCTCCTACTAGTCTCAACAGTGCCTCAAGAAGTCTGCAAGTAGTTCAAAGTGCTTAGAAAGTTTAAATTCAGTTTTTTTAAAAGTATATAGAATCAGTTTTTTTTTTTTTTAAAGTTTAAATTCGTTAGTTGCAAGTCCGCCTCCACAAAAAGGCAACGTCAGGTCATTGACGGTCGATAGGGTTCTTCGATCCGGATTTAATCCGAGAGGCGCGTACGTCGCTGACGGAACGTTAGCCGAATTTACGGTACCTTGTCAGTTGAGGGTTGGGAAAGACAGGTTTAGCTGCAGGTACGCGACATGGAGTCGCATTTTTGGAAATCGCAGGTCGCTGGTCGGGGTGCCAGGCTCGACCGCGATTCCACTCGGTCTGAAAAGAGGACCCGCAGGGGGAAGAACTCTAAGCGAGGACGCCTAGAGGCCGCTGGTTGCAGCGTCCCACCATCAGGGCTCCGTCATCACGAAGCCCTAGCCAAGCAGAGCGACAGCAACTCATCGAACAAAACGACCTTCAGATCCCTCAACATCTTCGGAGCCCACTGCCGGGCCCCGACACCAGAGCGAGCACCACTGAGGGATCTAGAGGAAGACACGGCGGAACAGCTCCAGAAGGAGATAGAAGAAATCTCTAGTCAGAGAGAGAAGTTGGAACAGGAGGTAGAAAAATTGAAAGCCAGTTGGCGTAGAAGGTTGAAAGTTATAAAGAAGAAATTAATGGAGAACTTCGAGAAAGTTCTAGAAGAAGAAAGGTTCGTAGACCCGCGAGGTCTAAAACCAGCAGATGTACCGTGTGTCCCGTTTCAAGGGCCGGTACCGAGGTACGCAGCACGCGCAGCGACAGCGAGTGAGTCTGCACCTACAAAACCGTCAAGAAATTCAGAATCCGCCGTGTCATCAACCACGGCTATGGAAGAAGCCGTGGCCTACCATGTTACAACAGTTACATCACCGAGAGGCGCCAATGTCGCAGCCGCCTCCAATGTATCGACCGTCGAAGCAAAGAGGTCAGGTGTAGTCCCGGAGCCCGGGAGCACCACGGTCACCACAGAGATGACCCCCAATTCTTCTAGCAGAAGAGTAGAGTGGGCGGAATGGCGCAGGAGTCGCCTCACCCACCCGCCGGCCGCAACGGCCACCACTACACCAGCAGGACCGAGCACTGCTGCGTTTCAAGACCACAAGCACGAGACAGCGAGGAAACTGGTCATTGCACACCCGCCCGTCGCTTTGGTAGAAGCAGCTTGCAGAAAAGCAAGAGAACAAAGAAAGGAGAGGATGAGAGTGAAAGTATCTATTCCGATACGAGGGGCAGGCAGCGATAAGGAAAATGCGCCCCCCCAACCCGTACGGAATCCATCACCAGACCGCAGCGGCGGCTGGTGGAAGTAAAAGTGAGTAATTAACGATAAAGACAGTGAATGAACATGATAGTGAAAGTGATTGAAAGTGTATTTGATGACGAATCATGTCGTAAGACTTTAATGTAGTCTGTCGCTTACCCTTGCAACCCAGTATGTATCTGCGATACATACCGGCGGGGGCATTGTGGGCGACAGAATGTAGTTTGTGAAATGTAGGACCTACGGGTCACGAAGAAAAAGGGTGTTGTATAGTATGTGAACGATAAGGCCTACGGGTCACGAAGGGAAAGGACGTGTAACTATAATTCCTTCACATAAGGACGGCAATTGTGCCCAGATTAAGCTCCTAAAGCAAACGGCTCATATAAGAAGCGCGTGATTTATTTAGGACCTAAGTACAATAGGTACAGACGAAGAAAATAGCTTAAAGTAAAGATAAAGGTACCAGGTACCTCCAGTAATTATTTCATAAAGATCGATAGGGGGAGAGCCCCTGATAAATGAGGGAGAGATAGCCAAATTAATTGTAAAGAAACCAACTTGAGACTATATCCAGATCTAGTCCGTCAACAAGGGACATCGGTAACTAGAGGTACATAAAATGTGAAATAAAAATGTACACAACGTATGCATAGAGATTATTGCTTATTATGGTGCAATAATGGTCAAGGTTCAGGTTGATTTCTCTGATTGGCTAAAAAGACGGGAGCAAAGTCAAACTTATGCTACCACGTTAATGTAAATGTGAAAATTGACGGTCTCACCCGGCCATAGCTTCGTAACCAGATGAGGTACGAAAGCAATTGAGGTATCGTTAGGAAGGTACGATAAATGCCCTTACGTATGTATAATCACTTTTGATAATTAATGTTAATTAAAGCCACTAGGGCCTGGCAAAGCCATTTCATGTTACCAAAGTTGGTAATTTTACGTAAATATCGACTTTCCCAATTTAAACGGGAAAAGCAGGAAAACTAGTAGATATTGTAATGTATAGCTCAGAAATAGTTCTTTTGAAGGAAAATATGTAAAAACCCTTAAGGTTTCCCTGAAAACCAGGAAAACGTAAAAACTAGCTTTTCCATAGTAAAAGTGGGCGAGGTCTTCAAAATTATATCCCCACCACTTTTAATGCCTTAGGGGTATAAAAGAGGCTATAATCGCCGGATAGAATTGTGTTCGCTCAGCCCCACCAGTGGGAGCTCCCAGGAAGAAGAAGAAAGGAAGAAGTAGGGAAATTGTGATAGGAAGTAGGAAATTGTGATAGGGAAAGTTTAATCAGTAGTTTGTGTCTCATTATTTTATTATACCGTTTCATTTATTTTTCGCCAAGTATTATTTTATCGTCACCCACACCCCATCCTTCAACAGTGCAGCTCAGTCTGCGGGATTAGTGCTCCCCTAGAGCACCTGCGCTATCAGAGCGCGTTACGGCCGTTTAAAAACACGCTGAGCGGTTCAACCGCCGCGGTTCACCCGCCGCGGTTGAAACGCGCGGTTCGCCCGCCGCGGTTTTTAAACGCCCCTTGTTAGGTGACTGTGAGGTCGCGAAGGTCAAACCCAGGCCTGTCGCACATCGACCACGTCGGCGCCACGCGTCGTCCACAGGTAGATCTAAATGTCACTTTTTATATCGAAAAATGTCAGTTAAGTAAAGTTGCCCTAACGCTCGTACGGAACGTTACGTGATTACCCCCTGAACAACGAACGGAGCCAAGCATAGAGCCAAACATCGCTACGAACATTTTCACGATCATTTTGGCGAACGCTCTAGTAGGTAAATGCTCGTCAAAAGAAATATTGTTCACGAAGATGTCGGACTTGACGGTAGCGTAACAAAATTGCTCGGCTCGGCAAAAAGCTCGCTAAAATGCTGTAATGTACCATTCGCTTGAATGCTCATTACAAGTGAAAGCTCAATTGTATCAGCACTTTGATTGTAAGAAGTGGCACCGAACATTAAATTGCATGTGCTCTGCCCGCCCCTTTCGGAAACACAGGCGTGAATGTTAATATATTGTGAGGATAGTTTAGGACTCACATGGACGTATTTATTCAGTTACGGTGCTAAACATGACAATGGCATTGTTATATAAGTACATAGATTCAGGCGTAGAAATCGCGCGTCGTATAAAAGTAATAAAGATGGCTGCGTTATTGCGTTATAAATGTGGATGCGAAATCAATAAGTTTAAGGGAGACGTCTTCGGGAGGGTTATTGAATTAATTACGACACGATGATTTTTAAATAGAAAATACAACCCCCTCGAGAAATATCATTGCCATTAATTGCCTTCGGCGAGACGTCTTTTATAAGGTCGCCAGCAAATCAGTCCATACTTCTTTTGTTTTCTGAGGGGATAAATATCTATACAGTACTGTTCTTTTTCTGTAACATCAATTTGTGTTTAAAGGTATTTTTTTACATTGAGATTTTTTCGATACAGAGACCTAAAAACTTACGTTTGCGTATTATTTCCAAACGACATTACTTATGGAACGTACTTTGTTCAAACATTTACTTAACTGAATAAAAACATTTAGGTAAGCTACTTGAAAAACAACATGAATGGAAAAGTTAGAGTTCTTGTTCTAAAGAACGCTACTGACCGTACCTATTGGTGTTATAAATGTATTGGCACAGAATAAGTAATATTATGTAGTAGTACGTACAGAAGGTTCTCTGTTAACAAATTCCCTGTTTAGGTACGCCAAACGTGCCTAAATGTGGCCATCCCGTTCTATCGCATGCAACGCGCTGCGACCCGTGCGAGCGTCCTGTACCAACGCGCGGCAGCTACTAATGGGCCGCCAATTTGGCGGCCGCCGGCATGTACTTTTAACGGCGCGACGGAATTGTGTGTGAAAGAGTGAACCGCCCCTGGTATTGGTTGGAGCTCTATCGTTAGCACTTGTGTGTTGCCAAATGCAGGGCGGGCGGGGCGCGTAATGATAGAATAATGTAATTCGAGAGTACCTTCGGCTTGTTTTGTATATTATCTATGTAATGAATTAAACTTATTACGTTTTAATTTCTATATCATCATAGCATAAGTCATGCTTAAAGTACATTATTTATTTTTCAATGCGATAAAGTCGTAAATGTATTTCAATACCATATTTCTTTATAAATTTTAGTTATCTACTTGGGTTAATTTTAGAGCCCTAAAAATCGGACATTTCGCCTGACCACAACGTGACATTAAGCCATAAAATAAATTGACCATATGACCATCGGCTGTATATAGTACCACACTCACTCCTACCTTGTGTAAAACAGGCTGACAAGACCAAATTTGTTGAAATTGATAATATTTTAGCAGTTTTTTAAGAAAAACTGTTTGTTCTAGCACATCAAAAAAATATACTCGAAACATAATTGGATGAAATCGGCTCGATAGAAAATAATGGCAAAGATTTGTCTTAAAATCATCTTAAACGGTTCTATGTCCTTATTTTTTTGACGTATGGGTCTGCAATTAAAAAAACATGAGGTCCACATATTCATACCTAAAACGCTGACGAGCCATATTTCACAAATAGTCCACACTTTTTTTTAATTCAATTTTTATTCATTATTTTCGTCTAAAACCTGGACGCCCAAGTAACACTCGCTCTCGTTTACTCCGATACAAATAGACAGTGTGCGCGTTTTTGGTGTTGACAGTGCCTTGAAAATAAAACCGACCAAGGGCGAGTCGGACTCGCGCACGAAGGGTTTTCCGTACCATTATCAATAAGAATATTTATTTTATTCTGTTTTTAGTATTTGTTGTTATAGCAGCAACAGAAATACATCATCTGTGAAAATTATAACTGTAACTATCACATTATTAGTGAGATACAGCCTGGTGACAGACAAACAGACAGACAGACAGACGGACAGCGGAGTCTTAGTAAGTAATAGGGTCCCGTTTTACTCTTTGAGTACGGAACCCTAAAAAGCACTGTATTATAGAGTTCGCGAATCGGTCTAATTTGTATCATTTCATTTCATTTCATATAATTTATTGCATAACATGTGTTTACATTGGTGTTAAAATACAGTTGGTTTCAACATGTACCCTTTCGGGCATAGCAATCTACTACAATACAACGTTACAATACATCTAACTATAAATTACATTATATAAATTATGTGAGCATGCTAAACGTTAAAAATTAACTAAATTCAATTTATATACACACATGTTCATTATTCTTAAGTGCATATTGATAACATTCCATTATTCTTATATATTTCTATTAATTTCTATTTCAAATGCACAATCTATTATTAATAATATGTTTGTTATGAATAAATTTACAATAAATAAATAGCTTGATTAAAATTATTTAATGTCTCTAAGATTGTCAGCCCAAAATTCATCCAAGCAATAATAGCATTTATGTAGTAAAAATGACTTTATTTTCTTATAGAAAATATCATATTTGTCCAATGTTTTAAAGCTGTTAGGTAGTTTATTATATACCTTGACTGCAGTGTATTGTGGGCTATTGGAAAGCATTTTTATTTTAGCAGGTGGGAGAACAAGCTGATATTTATATCTGGCACTTTGGGGTTGCTCAAATAAGTGCTTGTTTTTCCATGTGTAAATGGCTAACGTCAAAATGTACTGGCACGGTAGTGGTAGGATTCCGAGGTTTTTGAAGTAAGGTTTGCAGCTTTCTGGGCATTGAATGCGAACCATGATCCGTACACACCTTTTCTGCATCACAAACAGTTCGTGGGAATTCGTGCTGTTTCCCCAAATCATGATGCCGTAACTGAGCCGCGAGTGTGCAAACGCGTGGTAGGCCGATAGTGTAGTTTTTAGGTCTGTTGTTTTGCGGAGATTGTAAAGTGCGTATAGAAAGCTAGAAATTTTTGTTTTAGTTATTTCTATGTGTTTCTTCCAATTTATATTATTGTCTAAATTAATTCCTAGTAGGTTAAAATGGTCTACCTCTTCTATATCGGTATTATTCGTAACAATGTCCAAATTTAATGGGTTGTTCTGTGTATGGTAGAATTGTATTAATTTAGTTTTATTAAGATTTATTTGTAAATTTTGTATGTTTAGCCAGTTATTAATTTTACAGAGAGTGCTTTTTATAATTTCATTTTGGTTTTCACCTTTATTAATTTCAAATAATAATGAAATATCATCTGCAAATAAAATGTTGTATATGTCGACCGTTTTTGGAAGATCGTTGATATAGATCAAAAACAGCACGCAACCTAGAACACTACCCTGAGGTATTGAACCTTTCAAATCTCGTCCTTCTGAGCATTTTTGCACGATCTCGTTTGTGGTTGGGTTGTGATAGGTGATCTGAACATGTTGGGTACGGTTTTGTAGGTAAGACTTAAACCAGTCATGTACGATACCCCTAACCCCTGAGTAGTACATCTTATTTAGTAGGATTTTGTGACACACCCTATCGTATGCTTTAGTTAAATCTAGTAGGAGCCCAACTGCATGTTTTTTCTTATTTAAAATGGTTAAGACTGTCTGAATATAATTTGTTACAGCTAGTGTCGTAGAGCGGCCTTTTCTAAAGCCGTACTGGTTTGTATGGAGTACTTTATTTTTTTCAAGGAATTGATAGAGCCGGTCACACATCGCTTTTTCGTATATTTTTGATATGGACGGTAGCAAAGCAATTGGTCGGTAATTACAAGGGTCCATGTCATCACCCTTTTTGAACACTGGTTTAATTAACGATATTTTTAAATCATCTGGAAATCGTCCCTGAACAAACGATTGATTTATAAGTCTAGTGATTGGTGGGGTTAATTCCGTTACGCATGTTTTTAATAAAATAGACGGGATTTCGTCGATCCCCGAACTTCGTTTACTTTTTGATTTCTTAATTATTTTGTAAATTTCTCTCTCGCTGACAGGATATAGAAACATTGAGCTATCCACTACATCGTAGGTGTTTGGGCAATGATCTTGTGTAGTAGTTGTATGAAGGGTAGACAGGATAGTACTTTTGTTATTTGTTGCTTCTTCAAAGACATTTGCAAAATAGTCATTTAGGACGTTTGCGACGTCTTCTGGCAAATCTAAGGCTATATTTTGTTTTGGGCTTTTAATTTTTATATTTTTTGTTATGAGTTTATTAGATGGCTTCCCATTTGCCTCATTAATGACTCGCCACATAGTTTTAATTTTATTTGTGGATTTTTGCATCTGTTTTATATAATTATCTTTTTTAGAATAACTTATACATTTTTTCAAAGTTCTGTTGTAAGATTTATAGTATGTTTTAAGTACGCAATTTCCTTCTATTTTATTGTTGCTAGTGTGTATCCGGAGATACCTTTTATTTTTACACGATCTTCGTAAGCCCTTTGTCAACCATGTTTTATTCCCTGTTGTTTTGATTTTTATACGTTTTAGGGGAATTGTTTTATTTAATATATTTTTCAACATATTTTGGAATGCTTTGAAGTTATTATTAGCATCATCATGCACTAGGACGTTGTTCCAATTTACGCCTTTTACACCCTTTTTAAATGCTAACTGGTTTGATTGGTTGTGGACCCTCTTCATGGTTGTCCAGATCCTATTTTTGACTATTTTAATTCTTGGCTGAATTTTAAAATTATAAACAATACCTCTATGGTCTGACAGTCCAAACTCCGACACTTCAAGTTCGAATAATTTAGATTTATTGTTTGTAAATAATAAATCTATGCATGTTTGAGACTGTGCGGCTATTCGAGTGGGCTCTTTTACAATTTGGACTAGGTTTAGTGCTAGCATAATGTCCGTGAGACGTCTGCTGAACTTATTTTTATGCAGCATATCTATATTAAAATCTCCTCCAATTATAATATGTCGATTTTGTGCCTTTAATCTGATTTTATCTAAAACTTTTTCCAAGTGATTATAAAAAGTTTCTATTTCTCGATTTGGTCTGTAAACACAGATTAAAATAACATTTAATTCAGGTATTTCTATAGAACTAAATTCGATTATATATTCTAATGATAATGCTACAATGTCTTTTCTTTCTCTGTACTCAATGCCATCCTTAAGCAGGATGGACACTCCTCCGCCGTTGTGTTCCTGCCGATTGAAGGCTGATGCCAGAGTATATCCAGGAATATGCAGAAAATCTGCTTGCGATTTATGTATCCAGGTCTCAGTCAAGCATAGAGCCTCAAAAGTGTTTTCAGCCAAAAAGCTTTCTAGTTGATCGATCTTATTTTTGAGGCTTTGCATATTTTGGAAAAGGATGGAGAAGTTGCTAGCGAAATGTATTATTACTAGCCTCGCTGTGTGGGCTTTCCTCTATTCTGGCTGTATTGCAAGTCCTTTGATCAGCCCGTATAGTCGTTTGTCCAGACTTTTCGATCAAGTTCGGTGGGGGTACCTGTATGCTAGAGTTTGGAACTCCGCTTAGAGTTTCAATACTTTGGTTGCAATTTGGTTCTCTAATTTGTGGTTGTTCTTGGTTTGGCTGGGTTACAGGTGGTAATATGTATTGCCTTCCATTTACATATACCTCGTCCTTTTTAACTATTGGATTAAGACCTTTTCTGCGGGCATCTCTTAGAGTTTCTTTTAAAGTGTATCTTTTTTTGAGTTCCAGTTGATCCATGAACTTCGTAACTGCGAGCCCTGTATTTCTGAACTTATGGTGGTTGTTGAGGATGTATTTCGTCATTCTCTTGTTTATTAACCCAATCTCAATAGGTCTTCGGTTTCCGCGTCTGCCTATTCGTGCTATACTGTCAATGAATCCATTAGCATCTATTCCAAGAATCTCGTAGAGTATATGGCTGATGCGCTCTATCAGGTCATATTCATTTTCTCCTCTATACTCATTTATCCCATACATAACTATAGAATTTTGGTTATGATGGGTGTCGTGTGTATCAACTATTCTTTGACGAGGTCGTTGCCCGGGGCCTCGCGGGTTCCACAGTGAATTAAACCACACTCTCGCGAACACCAAACCCACCAAAACACACCCACCACACACCTTAACCCAACCGGGCAAGATCCATAATCGCTTGCGCGGAGTTTTCTGGTTTTTCCATGGTATATGTTACGCGGGGTTACGGCAGACAGCCGCTACTTTTGTTTTGAGTTCTTGATTACAAATTTGTATTTTGTTTTGAGACGCTCTTAGCGTCTGAGGACTAGAGGCTATTTTTGGCCGTTCGGATATGTAAATAGTAACGTCGCTACATTACTAACATTCAAAGCTGATTGGGTTCTTCTACTATATAGTAATAACGGGCGGACCAAGTGGGACACTCATTCTTTAATATAGCGGTGTCCTTTCATCGATCGGATCGTTCGGTTGTATGTTTATACTTTAAGAGTAACCCTATCGGCCCCTTCACCGACCAACAAAACATAGCTCCGTATTTACATGATGACTCTCTCTATCAATTATTGACATGACAGGCTCAATTTCAAGATAGCGAAACTCACCTTTTTAAATTAGCCAAGGCCATAAGGCCGCGTTTAAGTCAAGAAGGCAAGGTTACCAAAAAAGAGATAGCGGGACGATTTGGACGCGTTCTGCTTGAGTTGGCGCGAAACACTAGGGTCGAGTGGAGGAAAAGAGGGGAGGGCGGAGACCTACGCCCAGCAGTGGGACACATAAAAAACTATTTAAAAAAAACTTTTCAATGAGCTTTTACTTCCACTATCTACTAACCACTAACAACTATTACATCCATCTATTGTGATCTGACAATTATGTGATATAGCCAATTTGTTCACATTAGAAATTGGTGCATAAATTGTGAAGATAAATGATACGTAAGTTTTTTATTGTTTGATGACCACAGAATATAATAAAAGTCTTTCTAGTATACGGTCAGCCTTACAAGGGGCTTAACATCTTTGTACCGTGTCGCATTAAACGTCATGTTAAACTGCCATATGAAGTTGTCATACGAATGGAAACGACAAGGTGCTTAGGTGTGCAGCAACTTGGCTACCTTACATTGATAAGTTTATTTTAACGTTATGAAATTTTATATGATTTGGATTTATATATTATTTTAAATTAAGATCGGTTATGATCCGATTTGACTGATTGACTGACTGGCTTACAGGAATAAATAATTTAGAGATTAAACGTCACAGTATACTCGTACCTATGGACTGATGCATTGGAGACACGTATAAATAAAGATTGTAAATATGATTTATATCTCATTGTAAAACATTTTCACCTTGCATCGAATGATTGCTTAAATGGGCGAAGTGCACTCATAAAATATGTAAGATTTTAATCTCAAAATGTAGAGCTCGTAATGAAATGCGAACTACTTGATGAAATTAAGATATAATTTCAAAAAAATTAGACTACAGACTGAGCTTTAGCGAAAGCGTACAACTTAGAAAATCACGGCACATTGCAAACTGAGACAAGAAACCGTACCATTAAAGTCGAAAAAGAACTGTAGACCTCATTTAGTTGATATCTTTTCCTTCTGCACCTTACATAACCTCTAAAGATGTCTCCGAACGAAATCAGTCAATTAGCTTCAGAATAACAAAGCCTCATGTGGTTTCGTTTTGTTGGTCGGTACCACGTTTTTCCAGGGCCGAGTGAAAGTAAAGCCTCTCCGCGCAGAAAAACTTGAATGATGGATCAGCCAACACCACAAGGACGAAGGCACTATTTTTCATCCCGAGAACATCGTATCACGATCTGGGGACCGATTTTTGACTTTCGAGCGCTCGACTTTTTCACTCGAAAATGGACTAAAATTCTGAAATACTATTTTGAAATAGCGATAGAAAATTTAATAACGAGTTTTATAGACCAGTCGTATTCAATTCTATCGGTAGAAAGTAAATGCCTGCAATTTTGACACTAAAATCGTATGTACTTTTATTTAATTTTCGAGCGCTCGAAATTCAAAAATCGGTCCCCTGGCCGCTAGGCAAAAGGGATTTTAATCTTCTTATACCTATTCCTGAGTTTTGGTGCGGAAATAATTAAACGCGTCCCGCCGCGGTATTCTGTGCTGACCCTTTCATATTAGCTCGAACATTACAACCGATACCGCCTCCGCACCGCACCGCGCCGCCACCGCTGTCTGTGCGTTTGCAGCTTCAATCAAGTTTTAGCTATTTTTTTAGTTATTTTTAGCTGCCCGCACGCCTACGCCTACAAAGAACCAAGGCACAGCCGCAGTATAAAATCCATGTCCAACCAGAAATTTAAACCTATGATTACACTGATAATTTACCTAATTGCAATCAAGTTTAAAAGCGAACACAGTTGGGTTTCACGCCATAATGCGGGCGCGGGTCGCGTCTCACGTCCCTGATGAGGCGCCTGCGCGGCAGCCCGAACAGCCTCCTGTAGAAGGTGGCGGCGCGCCTAGATGGTCCCTTCCTATTCCATTGGGATAGGTTGCATAGGCCATCCAACTGCTAATTGTAATTGTGATAAAATACCTACTAACATAGTTTTAAGATCACTGTTACTAACAAATTATGGAAATAATACTTCCGAATTAAATTATTAAATAAAAAAAATTAAAACCTACACAGTCCGATTCACCGACTGAATATCAATTGAGGGAATCTGAATGGCGATTGCAGGGGCATTTTTTGCCGCAGTACAAAGGGTCTTTTTCACATCCTCGCGAATTCGCGTTTAACCAGTTTCTAATAAGCTAAGCAAGAAAGGTCGAAGTACAGGTCTGACTAGGGCCAACCCATCTGCCCGTCTAGCGAGGCGACACTATCGATAATAAGTATTGATATCGATAATAAATAATAAGTTTCTGTCAAAAATTTCATTTTTGTTACAAGCTTTTATTGCCGACTGTACTTTTCTGTATACTATCATAATCATAATCATTTATTTTGCTAAAACATACACAAAGATCGTACAATTGACATGTCAGTGGTAATAAAATTACATGTTACTTACACTAAATTTATAATATTAGATTACATTCAATTTAATATTTATAACAAAAAAAACTACGAATGAAAATATTATTAATAATACACAACTTGATAAATTAAAATCACCTAACTACTAGTATATACATATATAAACATTCACATTAGTCATAAATCTTCTCGAAATATTCCTGCAAAGAGTAATAGGGTCTATCTAGTAAATAACATTTAAGCTTCTTTGAGAACTCATTAAAATTATTAGGTACATTGTTTTATGTCATTACTTAATAAATTATAGATTTTAATTCCATTATATTCAATGCTTCTTCTAAAAAGTATATAATTATTTGAATGTGGTAAAATAATGTTCCTGTTTTTCCTTAAAGCATGCAGTCTGCTATTATTATTACACTGATATTTAGATTTGTTCTTATGGACAAATATGCTAACGAAGAAGATATATAATGATATGACAGTCATTATCTTATGTTTAACAAACATTGGACGACAGTGTTCCTGGGGTTTAGCTTTATCAATACATCTTATGGCTTTCTTTTGCAATATTAATATAGTATTTATGAGAACACTGTTTCCCCACACCTCTAGACCATATCTTAGAATGCTCTTAAAATATGCAAAATATACTATCATCATCATCACCTACTCATTGAGACGATTCTAACGAGCCCTAACTCCACAAGGTTACGTCGGCTAAATACTCAATTCCCATGGCCACCTTCTGTCTCCATCATCTGATCAGCTCGATGGTACCATAATATTGAATTGTCATCCAAACTACATATACTAATACCAAAAAAATCAGTTCAATAACGGCAAGTTACTGAAAAATTTATTGCAAATTTTGACGGACAACTTAACTTACATACTTTTATGTATAAGTATGTAAGAATATAAGTCTGAATAAGGTTAGGTGTAGCGCTAGAGCTGTCACGCCAAGAATACATCAATGAGGGCAAAAAATGTTTTGAGTAGGTATAGTTCGTCCGGCGGCGTAAGAGCCAAAAGCCATAAAGATAAGCTAATTAGTCATCTATTGTTAAAAGTCTGGAGGGTAGGGCTGCAACAAACGGGAAAAGTCCATCTAGTATTCCGTTGGAACTGATTTAGTGATAACGTGTTTATACTATTTAAGTTGTTTTGGTAAAAATGTTTCGTCCGTAGGTAGATAAAAAGAAAACTAGTACAAGTGCTCGAACTCATTTATTTACTCAGAGAACTCAGTTATTTACGTGACAGAGAGCTCAGATAGTGAATAATTACATTATTTTTAATAAAGTAATATATGAGTAAATAATTTATGTTGTATTATTTTTACTCCATTCCAATGTTAGGTACATTTTTGACAACCCTATGCAAAAGTGATGATGCCTTTTGTTAAATAAACATAAAGTGCATTATAAGCTGTAATAGAAGTGGTTTGGGTCGAATCTCACTTTGTCGTATTGCGACTTCAGACCTTTTGAAATAAAAATGCCATTGTAACAAGTTTTATGGTTTTTAGCTCTTAAACCGTCGGACAGCCTATACATGTGCGAACGGAAAGTCAATTTAACTCTTGAAATTTAAATTCGTAAGTTAATTCATAAGTAAGTTCACAAAGAACGTATGCTTTATTAAGATACTCTTTTTAGGGTTCCGTAGCTACTTTTGTAGAAAGCGGCGGCGGCGGCGGATCACAGCACGACGCACATGTGCTCGTTCGCGCGGCGCCGGCCCTCGACTGACTGGCGGCCTTAGGCCTCGCGAGCGATAGGTATATAACGCGACGCGCTCCACCCATTGCAAGCCCCCTGTCAAAAGTCCATTTTATTCACTTGTAAAATATTTTTTTAAATCAGACGTGTAGTTCCGCACCAAAAATCATTAACATCCAATAATCCAAACTTACAGTCTTAAAGCTCTCAATTTTTATCTTAGTATAAGTAATATTAGAATATTTGACTTTGAGAATAGATGAAAGATCTATACGGTACAAGTATACGGTACATGATCGATAGATCGTGTATCCGTCGCGTCGCACGCGCAGGCCGGGGCGTGTCCTTCAGCACGAAGGCCCTATTGCGACCGAGCTAGTCTTTTTTCCTAATCACAAACGAGTCCGAATAATACCGTCATAGACTATTGTCTGCTTGTGTGATTGACAGGACATTTTTGGCATTCACTCTGATGCCATATATTCCGAGTTAAGTATATACGTCCCCTTTTTATGAAAACTAGAATAGTTATACAATATAAGTATACGTAAATAAAAAAATAAAAAAAAGAAGTTACAGCTTATCCATATCGATTTAAAAAAAAATAAGTCATTCTAAGATGGTATGGTATCGATAAAGCTAAACTTAGTGTGTATTTACTATGTGAAGACTACGCACTCGACAATCGAACAAGGTTAAACTAGGTAGGTACGTACCTGAGGGCAATGCTTTCCTTCTGTGAGGAAGTAGTGGCACAGAAGGAACGGGCGGAACGGGCCAGAGAGGATGCCGTAGAAGCGCCCCAGCAGCGCCGCCGGAGAGTTGGCCGCAGGAGGCTGGCGCACGACCGCCGACTGCCACCATAAGGAGGACCTCCAGGTATAGAACACGGGGACGTTCGTCGTCCGAAGGAGTAGGGTCCTCGGGTTGGGTGGTGTGCCAAGTGTTCCGGGCACACTACTTTTTTGATGGAAGGGGGATGGGTGGTCCCCCAGTGTTGGGTCCGACTGCGGACGACCACCGGCCGGGACGCGGAAGAATAATGGTCCCCGTATCCCGGTCAAAAAGTGGGTCCGAGGAACACCCGGGGGTTTTTAGTCAGTCGAAGTCTGACATAACCACTGCTCCTCCCCGTGGCGCGGTGGTATCCATGAGGATTTTCCCCCGGACAAAAAAAAAAGGTAGGTACGTACCTATTCCCATTCCGCAATATACACACGCCAAGTAAATTCCAATTGAAGTTACAAAATTTCATCCCCAATTCCACTCACTTAGGCAGGGAAGTAGTTTCGAGAGGTCCTTTTCTAGGTGCATCTCTCTGCATTGTGTTGTGAACTCTAGAAACACCAGTTTAAATAATGGTATGCATCTATCAAGATATAAAAGAACCCAAAAATCTCACATTTAATAAAGACTCAAGAAAAAGAGAAGTATAGGAACAAAAAGCCAATGTATTTACGAGTACTGCGTATAAGCTATTATCCGAGTAAATTCTATGCCGACCTACTGTCTGTTCCCATAATTTGCAATCTCCGTCCGGATTCGCTTCCATGAAACATCATTTAGAAATAACCAGATACGAATCTTTTAAATTCGCTTCAAGCGTATGAGCTCAAATTAATTCTCAACGTGAGCGTGAGGGTCATGTTTATTGTATTTTTGTAGACTTCGAATCCATTCAGATTTAATCGAGTTCACTAAATTCGTATTGGAACAAACAAATGTATGAAAGATATGTCGAATGTGGCCATTTTTTTCTTATAAGAACAGCGTCATCGACTACTTAAATCTTACTTAGATTTTTGAATAGACTTAATGTACGTTTAGATGTAATCTTGGCTCTGCCTTCGTCCTATTGACAGAGTTTAAGTCTAAGCCCTTATCTGATGGCCTTAGATGTGTCAATATTTGGCGAATCCCTTCTTTTGAGTTTGGACTTGTTAGATTACTTTCTCCTCGCAATTACGGCATTTTTCTTAATTAAAGGGCTAATACCTAAGAACCCTTTTTGCTTTACTTCCTAAGCATCGACTTGGACTGAGTTTGACAGGTTTAGGTTGATTTTGTTTCATAATCACTCCGTTGCATGTTATAGGTAGTCAATTATAGCATAATAATTAATTATTTAGTTGATTATACCTACCATTATTTTTGATGTATAAAATCTTCAGATTATACTACACTAACTCAAGCTGTGCAACTTAGTTCTCTCTTACTCATTCTGCCAAATGACCGTTTGTGACCCAATTTTAAATTTCTCCCATTAAGAACCGGTCAGAAATGTACATGTTCCACACTCCCTAACCGTGGCATACGACTCGATACTTCAATAGACAACTCGAACTAAACACGAACTAACAAATGCAAGGAAACACTGACAATAACCCTTGCCAGGGGTTGCTTGTCCCCCGTCTAGATCTTTGTCATTTCTGAAGGGATGTTGCGGAAGGTCAGGCCTTTTTATTGCGAAGGGTGAGTTCAGTGCAAGTAAATGTATACCTAGGTAATGTACCAAACGATAACGTTATTGCGTTGTTTTGAGGGGCTTGCCCATACTTTGGTTCTTTTAGAAACCATTTTTTGCCTCTTTGTGTGTAGTTGTATCCCACCACAAACATAAATGTAAAAAAGAAGAGCCAAGTTCAATGCAAAAATTATGCTTGGCTGTGGGCTTAGCCGCAAAAAGAATGGATATCTAAATGAGTGCTAAGTTCTATGCAAAATCCAAATATGTATTTATAGGAACAAAATAACATTATGAACAAGTATTAAACTCTTGTCTTGGCTTTATTGAATACCTATAACAATTGCTGTTATTTAAAAATGTGAGATCATAAAGTAGGTTAGATTTGACTTGGCCAGTTTTTATTACATCAGTAATTTTATAAAGCTATTCAACATACATATATATATATATATATATATTTTAATTCTGATAAAAGTTATAGAAGGGTCAAAAGTGGTACCAAGTAGTTCGTGTAATATTACACTTGGCGCTGGCTAGCCAGTTTTTTTGCTTGAACTTGGCTTGACACGCTGAATTTGAGGTAAAGATAAACATTGATTGACGGACAGAAAAGCCACTGGTCGTAATTCTATTGTGTCTGGTTTAACCGTAAATATATATTTATTATACCGGTCGTAAATATATTTTTTACGCAATATTCTATTTATGTGATTATTTCATTACATATACATATAATCTTGCCATATTGTGACACTGGGTACATCAGGTCAGGAGCCAGGACTACTTTGACGTATGACAAGTAGTTTTATGGTGTAAAGTAGCTGCTGGTAGTACTAACATAGTTTTAAGGGAAATTGTAACTAACAATATACCAGTACGGTCTGAAATAAAACATTTGAATTTGACATATAGACTGTATTTCCAAAAGCGGTAGTCATCATTACTACTTCTAGTAATTGTAGATCTCAAGGTAGAGAAAATGTAAAGCTCTTAACAGTAAACTAGTATACTTCACAGTTCACAGCGACTGCTTCTTAAATCAGGAGGACTACTGAAGTTACCTTTCTTGTAATAAACTAAAAAAAAACCGGCCAAGAGCGTATCGGGCCACGCTCAGTGTAGGGTTCCGTAGTTTTTCGTCCGTCACAGTAAGTGTGTGAAATTATTTTGTAATTTTTTTCAAAAACTATTCAACCTATCAAGTTCAAAATAATTTTCCTAGAAAGTTTTTATAAAGATCTACATTTGAGATTTTTTTCATATTTTTAAAACTTATGGTTCAAAAGTTAGAGGAGGGGGAAACATTTTTTTTTACTTCTTGAGCGATTATCTCCGAAAATATTAACATTATCAAAAAAATATTTTAGCAACCCGTATTCATTTTTAAATACCTATACAACAATATATCACACGTTAGGGTTGAAATGAAAAAACTTAAGTAAAAAAAAAAGGAAGTAATAAAGTTCAGGAGCTAAGGACGCGGAACCAAGTTGATACGCATATGTTAGCCCTTTTTCGTTTATGAAAATAACCCTAACATGTCTTCATGATTTTTAATCCGCCGTATTCGAAGGGTTTTAACGTTACACAAGAATGGCTGCTTTAATTAGCAATTAATAATTAGTGTTAAGTACATTTTTTTACAGAGGAAAGCCAAGACGTGCGTTTATGGACCAAGCTAAAGAGAAAGTTAATGTAATGTCGTATCAGGAGCTCAAAACAGTGGCAGAAAGAAGAACAGAATGGCGATTACTCCACCGACAAGAGCCTGGCTCTTAAATTTATGATGATGACATTTTTTTATTTTATGTAGGCTTCATTCGACTTAATTTAATGTTTAAACGCGTTTTCGTGCATCGTCATCGTTCTTCCTATCTCGGAACAAACCCTGGATATTTTATCTACATATCAATTCAACCCCCGTATGTATATTGCCCACTGCTGACCTCTTTTGTATTACGCCACTTTCCCCGGTCCGGTGTCAATCTTATTCTTACTCGTTATTCGGCAAATATTCCAATTTAGCGGAATTGACACTTCGGCAACAAAAGAGGCTCACATCACACGCAATGCATTCCGTGTTCCACATCACTATTTCAATCCTACGTTTAAATTATCCAAATTACAGGTATTCTCAAGGGCATTAAAAAAGGGTACTTATTAATTATTTTAATCGTATGGCATACATTATTTCGCCTTTAAAGTTTGTCACTCTTTAGCACCACCCAGGGGACACGTGCAGGGTTGTGGTAGGTAGCTCCTGCGGACTCGAGTAACAGTTAGACACAATAAGTATAAGACTATTTTCATCGCTCTTTACGATACGGTCATTCATTCCGCAGCAAATCGCAGCATGTATGCGAAAATAATGTATTGCATTCAGGATCATTTAGAATTTATCCGAGAACAATTGAATCAACTGTCCTTTCATTCCTTCTAACTCCGGAGACCTCCTTTTCTATTTCTGTGAAAGAAATTTCACCTATCTTGTTCCACTGAGAATGACCCAAGTACCGAACCAACCCGATAAAATACTCCATACGTACCACGTGGCCATTGTTTGGCTTCGACGTTCATTTGTTATTCCACAGGGCGTGGCCGGTGAGCGGTGAGTCAACCGCCTGGGCCCGTTAGACATACCTACCTATTAATATGTGTCGAACCTCTATTACTACTGTTTACGCCGAAGCCAAGAGGCAACGCCTAGTAATTCCTAATTTGTTGACATTGGTGCAAAATTTAACACGAAGGGAAACCTGAATGAACTAATTAGACATCGGTGCAAAATGTAACCCGAAGGGAAACCTGAATGAAGGGAATTCGCAATGCAAGCGAAATAATTTTTTTTGTGATATATTTGGTCCTTGGTTCAATGTTGTGCACTTTGTACAGTCAAGTCAAACGGCACTGCCTCGTTGGTCTCTTGATATGTGCTGCGTTTGCTGTTTGGCATCATGTTGTATGCTGTATTCTGTACATTTCTACACAATATACGGCGTCAACGAGAGAACAACATTTTAACGGTCTCACGAACTCAAGAAAATATAGTTTACTTAGAGAAAATAACATCTAGAACAAAATAGTAACAAAGCCATACATAAAAAATAACATTAAATCATATTAAAGGCCTCCACACACCGGTCGCGGACGCGGGTCGGGCGCGCGGCGGGGCCGCGTTCGATGTGTGTTTGAAGTGTAGTTTCAATGTTTTACAACTTGCGCGGGCCCGCGCCCGACCCGCGCCCGCGACCGGTGTGTGGAGGCCTTTACTCTACGCTTCCGGCCCTGAGTTCCACGTGTAGGATCTTCATTATGTGACAAACGTCTTCATTCATATTCAATCTAAAAGCGCCACAATTAGCTACACGTGCGCGACAGCGTTGTTGTCACTAAAACAATTAATTTTCAACTTCAATTTAATTTTGTGCTAGAATAGAGCCTCAGGCTTCTAAACAAAAATAATTTGTTCGACATCCCACGTCGCCATCGGGAGCTCAGCAAAACCACATCCTGTTTTCGTTAAGACTTAATTGAGCTGGGAATAATACTGTAATTTCCGTTGTTGTCAAACAAGCAGAAAACAAACAATCGCAGTTAATAAAGGCAGTGTAAGCCTGAGGGCAAAAACAAACCAACTTTTTATTACATTTACGTGGTATTTATTGTAAAGGCGGTAAACTCGCAGATTCGTAGTTAAAAAGTTCTAAAATGAGCTTGTAATTCTCTTCGCAACTAATTAAAGTAACGACAGATGAAGGTTGTATGTATAAACCAGTGCGGGTATGCCTCTAACTTTGTCATATTAAATAGGCAAAAGCAGTTGATCACAATTTTACTGGTGGTAAATAAGAAACCATGATGGTGAGGTGAGGTCGAAGATGTTGCCGGCGTTGTTAACTTGATTCGAGGAATAGATATGCTTGAATACAGAAATTACCTAATTAGGAAGATGTAAAATTACTTGTAGAATGCGAAAAAACATTGAACTAAGATTATTTCTCTTGGTGGAGATGATAACTGTGTCATTCAAGATATTAGCTGATTTATTTCTTTTTTTCTGCTTAGGCACTCTCAATAGGGAACATTACTGCAATGTTCTGCCGCCAGAGGCAGCACTACCACTAATAGTAAACCAGTATAGGAATATAGGGATTCACACACACATGCACAATTGATTGTCAAATGAGTGACAAGGATGCTTGCATAGACAATACCGCAACTGGGAACGAGATACAATGTGAACGCTGCTAGTGTCGCCACCTACTAAGAGTTGTGCGTAATGTTCCCTATTTAAAAAAGTCCGAGGTCAAGCTTTCTGGCCAAACAGTACCTATCTGGAAGAGAGTTCCACTCCTTATGTAAGATTCATGAGGAAACTGAACGCAAAGCGGTGGTAAATGAAGTACCGTGTTTTGTCCTAAGGTGGCAGAAAGCAGAGGGAATCAAATCAACAAATACAATCTCATTGAAGTCTGCATCGGATCCTGTGTAACGCCGATAAGCAGGAAACTTAAATGGGAATAAAAAGGTAACCACGTGGCGAGTAAGAGTCATTCGGCCAATGGCATAAATGGCATAATACCACAGAAACAAACGATCACTTTGATTATATTAATTTAAATCAGGGACCGGAACCGGTTACCCTAATCGGGGTTTTCCATATGCTTATTTTAAAGGTTGTTTTAAAAACCCCAATCAATAAGGTTACCTTATCATAAGGTAACCTTATTGAAAGGGTAACCCCAACGATCCAGTTAACTCAGTTAACCTAGGTTAACACTAACCGAAATGAAAACCCCATCCAATACGGTTACCGTATCATGAGGTTTTGAACCAGTTTAAAGGAATATGATTTTAACGCACACTTAAATACGACTTATTATTGAATAACCGCAGTGGCTGGCATCGGTTTTACCAAGCTTGCTAGGATACCGCAAGGCGCTCGGCGGCACTGTTGCGACGCCGCGAGGCAAAAGTCGCAAGCGCCGTCTGCAAGCCGAAGCACTTAATGCGTTTCACTCAACCATGTTGATCTCTATGCAAACTGGTTTCGTTTGCCGAAAACGCGGCTTCTTATTCAAACAGTGTGTCAAATGGTACATTGCTTATTTATTATGAAAAAAAAAACAGTTTGAATAAGAACCCGATTCGCGCACCGAGGATTCCGTACAAACTTAACTTATAAAGGATTTATGATGATTAATAATTAAGTAATTAGGACCATTTTTTGGTTGATCTTGTTAGGTACTGTTTTCAAATCCAGTTTTCGGAGCTGTACGATTTTACCCAGTTTAGTGCATTTTATTATATACGTTTCTAATGAACTCGTCGATCTCATTGATTGGCTCTAGCTAGCCAAATACACAATATCAGAATGTAAGAATCTGTTGTCAATATGACAACGATACATCGGCACCTCCGCACGTATAACAACATAGAGTTATTATCCCGGGACTACAAAAGAATATGAATAAATTGTGTTTTTAGAAATCCGGGATTTAAGTATGAACCCTTCTTGGTCCTAATTTATGCAAATATTATAAAGAGGAAAAATCTTTGAAGCTGTAGCTTCGTAAGTTTCATAGTGTGTGTGTATGTGTGGGCAGTGATCAGAATTTATGGTGCAACACGGTGGGATATCGAGTAGAAATATTAATATGGAAATCACCAAATTACAATATCTTGTATAAAAAAAAATGTTTTTTTATAATTGTAGTTAAGCCGCTTAGATCAATGGCAGATCAGTTATTTAGAATGTTTTTGTATGTAGTGATATTATTTTATATCAATTGTTAAAATGTTATTAAATTTTGTTCTCCAAAAATAAAAGTAAGTCTCGGAATCATTTACTCCGTTTCGCATCGGGAAATCGGATCGTTGGTAATAGGTAATAACTGGAACCACTGGGCCAATTAATTTTTATTTCATCAATGTACTGTAGAATGGACTTTCTGGTTGGTCTTAGGCCATAGTTAATGCCACGGTTTGCCTGCGTTTTTTGCAATTAAGAGATAGTACTCATATAAAGAGATTTATTACCTTGTTATTATTATTTTATTTTTCTATTGATATGAATAGTCATATTGTTATCGCACGGCGAGGTAAAAGCGGGCCAAAAACGAATGTGTTTTGGTATTTTCTAATGTTTTAGGATTAACCAGATTACGGCGGCGGTCGTAGTGACAGCAATAAATGCCTCATTCATTATTATAAATACGTTCTTGCCAACGTTGTTATCTTTAAGCGACTTAAGCTTTTAACTTTGCGGCTGATTTTAACTGGGGTGTGATATTTCTCATTATTTTCAGAATAAGATTTTTCGCAAACATTAATATGGTCACGTATTTTAGTTATAACACTATAGTATGACCATATCTCTCAAATGGTCGTTTTGTTTTGCTGAGCTGTGTTAATTTTGCTAAACGGAAAGGTAACAGGAAAAGTATCATGATCATTTGAAGCACCGCCGGCCGGTGTTTAGCAAGTGTTTGCAAAAAATGGGCTCGCCGCGACTTAAGCCTATTGTTATTGCTAATGACGGTCTCAAGTGGAATCACGCCAGATAATATTGAATCCACATAAGCACTCCGATAGCAAATACTGTAACAAATATAAAATGAATCGCACTAAAACGCTTTTAAAGAGTAATTTTTATGATCCCGGGATTAGGTGGTTTAACAACTCTATATTAGGTGCACACACGCCGCCGCCTCAAAGATTATCCTATCGACTAATCCGTGACGCGACGCGACGTGGAAATAGTTATTTGTTATACAAGGGGGGAAAGTTGTATTTTACCTGCGAGTGTTCATTTTGGGTATATACTCGCTACGCTCAGGATTCTATTTTTGAACCACTCGCTTCGCTCGTGGTCAATCATAGAATCCTTTCGCTAGCTCGTGTTTCAACACACGAGAAGTAAAATAAGTTTTCACCCGTGTATAACACTAATCTTTTCACCTCACTACAGCGAGGAAAATAAGAAATAGGGTAAAAAAAAAAGTTAAAAAAAGTTGTAAAAAAAGTAAAAAAAAAAGTAAAAAAAAAAGTTAAAAAAAAGTTAAAAAAGTTGAAAAAACTTTCAAAAAATTAAAAAAAAAAGTTTAAAAAAGTTTAAAAAAAAGTAAAAAAAAAATATGTTATAAAATATACAAAAAACCATAAATAAACATTTAACGTTCTACGTCATAGTACTTATAACGCAATAAAAAAGCAATTTTCTCAATAGATATCAAACATACAAAAAGACCTTTCCGAGCAAGTGAGGTGAAAATATTTTGTTCGTATAGTAGGTACATTTGCATACAATTTTTTTATTTTGAAAAAGAAATGAAAAATAAATATTTATTTCCGTAACACAGTGATATGCAGATTACAAGGTAGGGGCTTCCTATTAAGTATATTTTAATATATCTAACTATATATTTATTTCATTCGTTACTTAAGAGCCCTTAATTTACCTTTACTGCCACTGAACTTTTAAATCTTAATGTTTTTTTCTATAGAAAGTTAGATTGTGTGTGTCATGTCATGATATAAAACTAATTAAATTGTATAACTACCCACCGGGAGTCTGATCCCATGAAACAGCAACGCGAGTACGATACGCGATACTCTATAACATGTTTAAACATAATGCGCAAATCACAATAAGCAGCTGATGATAAGGTTACCATAACCCAATGAAAACCCCAATTAAAAACCCCATCCCAATAGGGTTTGAGGTTAACTCAATTAGTAGTTACGGTTAACACTTCCGATAAGGTTACCGTAACAATCGGTTAACCGTATCATACGGTTAACCCCATAACAGGTAACCGAATTGATTCGGTTACCGGATCGATACGGTTAACCTTAAAGAGGTGTTTTCCGGTCCCTGATTTAAATATTCACGATTGTCACACATTACTTTTACCAAGTGGGACTACATCCTTGGTCCCGAGCAGACTAACTCGTATCCAAAGTTAAATTATACGCTATTCAATCCCAGTCCCTGTACGACCGAGCTCTGCTCGGGTGAAAATGGAGAAAATACGGAGAAAACTAATTTTCCCGGACATAAATAAATAAATATTTGGGGACAATCTTACACAAATCGACCTAGTCCCAAACTAAGCAAAGCTTGTACTATGGGTAGGTACCAGACGACGATATAGATACTTATATAGATAAATAAATACTTAAATACATAGAAAACAACCATGACTCAGGAACAAATATTCGTGCTCATCACACAAATAAATGCCCTTACCGGGATTCGAACCCGGGACCTCCGGCTTCGTAGGCAGGGTAACTACCAACTAGGCTACAGAAATCGTCAAAGATAAGATCTATCTAGATCGATTTCTCACCCCCGTAAACCCCAGTATTCCAAATTTCATCGAAATCGTTACAGCCGTTTCCGAGAACGTGATTGCAAATATATATATATATATATACATATATTTATATACAAATATTGCTTGTTTAATAGTATAGGAATATATAATATATGATTTAGTATTGCTATTGTTTCCGCAGGTCGATCACGTAACGCATTGTGCGAAAACGTCGGGTAGGTCTAAATGTCACTTTTTATATGGAAAATTGACAGTTAAATTGTACCGACACGCGTTCAGATCGATACGTGATTACCCCTCTGGACCGATAACAATAAATTGTTTATTGATCCATTAAACATAAATGAGCATAAATCAGACCGTGTCTATGATTTCAACCACAAAACGTTTTCCTTATATTTAGGTAGCACTAGGATTACTGGCATGTTTGTTGGCTTCCTAGAATCCTCCTCGACCACGTCACGTTGCACTGTCGCATATTTCCCTAACCAGATAACGCTGAAAACTGCGTATTTTCAAATAACTGCGTGCTAAATAGGACGAATAATCATTTTAATCAGGCGTAATCAATAACTTACATTACATTGAATATGTATCCAAAGAGGATGTGAGCCCTCACATGTGTTGTATTTGGGTCATTTATAGACTTACAAACATTTTACGTCATAACAATGTCTTTTGTTTCCGGAACCTACTGGGCCCGGCTTTTCAGTATCAGACCTTGTCCTGTGTGACTACAATAGAGAATATAAGTATTAACATTATACATAAATCCACGTGAAAGGTTGAAAGGTAACACGAATGTGTAATTTTTCGAACAAATACATTATTCCCACGTAAGTGCGTGGCCCATTTGGTTCTGAAACTTCTGTTTATTTTTCGAACAAATACATTATTCCCACGTAAGTGCGTGGCCCATTTGGTTCTGAAACTTCTGTTTATTTTTCGAACAAATACATTATTCCCACGTAAGTGCGTGGCCCATTTGGTTCTGAAACTTCTGTTTATTTTTCGAACAAATACATTATTCCCACGTAAGTGCGTGGCCCATTTGGTTCTGAAACTTCTGTTTATTTTTCGAACAAATACATTATTCCCACGTAAGTGCGTGGCCCATTTGGTTCTGAAACTTCTGTTTATTTTTCCGATCAATCTTTCAGGATCATGTTTCAGATAAAAAGTCACGTTAGCAATTCCTGATCAAATCACGTTCAGATACCGAAATGAAAGGGAGAAACGCACAGCTTTCTGAATTTTAGAATACCTTACGTTATATTTATAGACATCGTCGCTACTCTTAAAAAATCTCGTATCTGAAAATCATCAAGTTTCTAGGAGGAACAATAAACATCCTGTAAATTATTGAGATTGATCAAATAATTTCTTGTTAGTTTCATGAGATACTTTGATAGCCAGTCATTAATTTTACAAATATGCGAATATCTCGCGCAAACACTTTTTATTAAATTTATAGTTATTTGTAAGATACAAGATTTTTGTTCTAGTATTGACTGAAAGTTGTTGAGTTACGATAATTTTGCTTTACATTTTATGGTACAAAATGTAACAAAATGTATGTTTTATGTTTATTAAATTAACTAAGTAGACTCTCGTAGAGTAAGTAGGTAACTATAGACAAACTTAAATATTAACGTGTCTCCGTAATAAAAAAAAGATCGGCTCGAATTATTTTTTCTCAACTGTGCATGCAATAAATAAACTATCTTAAAATGAATGGAAGTCTTGATTGCAAATCATCAAATTATCGTTTTTTAATAGGGACGGGTCCAGAATATAGCTGAGGAATCACTTGATGTTCGGAACTATAAGCGAAATTAAAACTCAATCGGACTGTGAGGTGTATATTTTAAAGCCCTCAAATCTACCACACATGGGTCACCTGCTTTCTTTCCAGGTCTAATAGATGTATACTTAGCACTTAAGTGTCGCATGGTTTTTGAAAAAATACCAGTGTACATATTTTACATTGTACTTTTTAGTCAAAGATGCCTCTTTTTAGGGTTCCGTACTCAAAGAGTAAAACGGAACCCTATTACTAAGACTCCGCTGTCCGTCCGTCCGTCTGTCTGTCACCAGGGGACCGATTTTTGACTTTCGAGCGCTCGACTCTTTCACTCGAAAACGGTCTTAAAAGATGGAATTCTATTTTAAAATAGACATAGAAAATTTAAAAACGAGTGTTATCCACCACTAGTAATTAATTCGATCGGTAGAAAGTAAGTGCCTGCAATTTTGACACTAGAATCGTATTTACTTTTATTAAATTTTCGAGCGCTTGAAAGTCAAAAATCGGTCCCCAGTCTGTATATCACTGATACCGTGATAGTTCCAGCTCAAATTCTCACAGATGATGTATTTCTGTTGCCGCTATAACAGCAAATACTAAAAACACAGTATATTTTTTTTTATAGATAATGGTACGGAACCCTTCGTGCGCGAGTCCAACTCGCACTTGGCCAGTTTTTTTGTAATTACTTTTACAAAATCGGCAGGCACATGAAGTTCTCTGTTTTTTTTTACTTTATGTAAATTTTAAAGATGATAAACATGTTAAAAAAAACTTTATCTTTATGGGTAACAAGTAAATAAAAGCATTAGGTATAAAACCTGGCCTACGAGAAAGTAATCGAAATAAACTCAATACAATTATTATAGGTACCGTCGATTTATCGACGTTGAAGTTTGTGCACGTGTGTAGTTATATTAGTTTAATGAATTATTAAACGAAAAAATGAAAAATAAAACAGTTACGAGTTTTTTTCAAAGTCGTGACGATATTTTGTTTAGATACGATATTTTTGAACTAAAGATTACTTATTATATCGTCAATTTATCGACGTTGGAGTTTGTGCAGCATACGAGATGTATTTTTATTAGTTTAATGCGTAAATAAACAAAAAATTGGAAAAAATCAGATACGAGAATTTTTAAGAGTAGCGACGACATATCGGTTCGAGTTCAGTCGAGAAGATATCTAAATAATGATGGGTTAATTATATGGGGTACAAAAATTATAATTCATCAACTCTTACGTATTTTAACAGCATCCCTCTGTGAAGTTTGTAATCTTATTAACGTTCTTCGTGTTGAGAAAATGTTGTAAGTAAGTAAGTAAGAGAAGTCCCGTTCAGTTTTCAAAGACCGTGCTGCGAGTCCCCACATCGCAGCATCACATTCCAATACAAAATCATCTAAATCTAAATAATTGCCTATTCCGAGAACAGTCAACGTCCGATACGCCAGAGCGAGACGGGAGACGAACTCGTTTTGCAATTATTAATTGCTTAAACCTTAGAAAATTAGTTATATATTTCTCACGCCGCATACATGGCATCCACAGTTTTTGCGCCATTTTTTCTCAAACGTAAGTAGACGCTTTGGAACCAGCTAGGCTTATTCGGTGGTTTTTACTGCTAGCAGGTGTCGCGTACGAACAATATAGGCTCAACACTCGACGAATAAGCCTTAGCTCTAGGCTGAACTACTTATTCGACGTAGACACAGCGCGTATTAAGCCAAAAACAAAGGCGTGCTAAGTCTGCCCACAATACCACTTTTGGTCAATAGACGCTTGCGCGTAGTACGAAGGTTTGCGACCAAGTGCGCGCCCAGGGGCCCCTGACCTTGTGCGCACGCGGCGCGCCCCCCTGCCTCCCGCCCCGCACTACGCTACTCTGATTTCCACCAGGTTTATTTAGTATCGATTTGGTTATCGAGCGAAAGAATTTGCCCATGAGAATTCGGTAACAATAAACGTTAAATATTGAGCCATTACAGCATTCAACGACCCGTATTCTTACGTTTCTGCGATGAAAACGGAGGTAAAGAAACGCTGCGCTGCTGTGATGAATACACCGCGTCGGAGCCAATTTCACAGACATAGATCACAGTGTCCTAACTAATGAATCGAGATGCCCAAGCAGTTTCTGTCCATGAAAGACGCCTCTCGATCATTTGTAACCACACTTACATCCAATTTCCTCCATCCATCAATTTGGTAGGCCTCCTCCCTCCCCTAAATATTGGTAACGTTGGCTCGGTGCCACGTATTTAAATAAGTCAGGCTTACGCCACAAGGTTTTCTCCTACTCGGGAGCCTTACATAAGTCCATTGTAGCATCATAGCATGTACCATGTATCATGCATGAGATGGTGTGCGTTCTTTCTTTTTTTCTATCGATAAAATTCTGTCAATACCCGTAAAATGTTTGTAAATAGGTACATTAAGGGAAATGTATGCACTTACCTTTTTAGCTCTTGTTACTATAACAATTAAGGCATAAAAAGGTACGTGCATGTCGTGATCATACATTTCCTTTACTGTACATCCGGCAACAATGAATCATCATCAGTGGTGTTTAAAATTAGGTGATTTCCGGTACATTTACTTGCTCAGTAAAGTATTATTTCGTTAAGTAGTTTTGTTTTCCATGTGCACCCTTTGACGCACATTCTCTATCTTTTAGGAGATAAATTTTTGATCGATTTATTTGGCTATGTTATGCGTATGAATATTAATTAATGCTACTTTTCATGGTGACATAGATACTCGTATGTCTATTTCTACAAAAAGTTTGTAAACATTGAGGAAGTAACCAAGGTTCTGTTAAACACATAAACCTATGTATTTTCTTAATTCTGAAGAATCTCTCAAAGCATTGTATTAGAAATTACTAAATTTGGTATCAAAATGGGAAATTAACAGTACTTATGCCTTAGTTTTTACTAACTTTATTAGAAATGCTCAGATACACTTATTCACCCTCTTGATCTACCATTACGATTATAATTTATGAATGAAAGATTTCATGGCTGTATTAAAAAAACACACTCAATAGATTGTATTGATAAAATAATCGTGTTCGATGATAATAATACTTTGCACCTGTGACTATGCGTCCGGTTTTCCTTCCAACGCTTAATATTTCCCTCTTTAATTACATCACAGATTGATGAATTAACCACAATGACCACAACAAATAATAAGGAAATGAATTAGTTGTTGGAGCGCTCATGAATGCGTTGCCGATTTTACAACTTGTTTCCACACCTACCCAAAAAGAATAAACACAATAACCTCCCCCTTTTTTGAAGTCGGTTAAAAAAAACCAGGCCAGGCCCTAAACCTGAACAATAGACCTTCCTCTATAGTCTGCCCAGCGCGGCTGTGCGCTCTACTAGCTATTAGCAAACCGTTCCATTTGACCTTGATTACATAGTCTATAACTATAGTCACACACTTTTTTAACGGAAACAAGAAAAAAATAAGTGTGGCCTCTTTTGGGAAACGCTGCAAATCGTCGTAAGTGATGACGAGTGAGCGATTACCACTACTTCAATTGGTCGTAGAACGCTTTGTTTTCGACGTTTCATTGAATTATCAACAATGTTGTTAATGAAAGAAACTGGTTTAGGCGTGTGGTAACATCAATGATTTATTAATATACACTCGCGGACAATGAATACGGGTCGGTAAAATACTGTCATATTTCTAAAACAGTGCAAGGTTGTACAGTTTTTTAATCCTGTCAAGTTCTTTATTTAATTATACATGTAAACTGCAAAAATAACAGTAAAAAAAGAGCGTTTACCAGGTTTAAATCGGACTCGTAAAAACCCATGAAAAAAACAACGTAAACGGAGCGAGATATCGCCAAAATCGTCATTTTTGGATGTTGATATTTTAATGATAGGATCCCGGAAATTGCTAATACAGTTGGGTACTAAAAAGAATAATATGTTATGTAAATATAACTCATCATCATTTCCTTGCCCTTATCCCATTTACTTGGGGTCGGCGCAGCATGTCTTTTTCTTCCATACTTCTCTGTCAGCCGTCATATCATCATTCACTTCTTTTCTCTTCATATCGTCTCTCACACAGTCCATCCACCTTTTCCTTGGCCTACCTCGTCTTTTACATCCATCCACATTCATACCTAATACTCTTTTGGTCACATGACTTTCATCCCTCCGTATTACGTGCCCATACCACGCAAGGCGATTGGCCCTCAATTTATCCATGATAGGTGCTACTTTTAGGCTTCCCCTTACATACACATTTCTTATTCGGTCCATCCTCGTCACACCACACATCCATCTTAACATCCTCATCTCCGTTACATGCAATCTCTTTTCATCCGTCACCTTTAAGGCCCAACATTCCGATCCATACATGACGACAGGTCTCACAATGGTCTTAAAGATTTTGCCCTTTAACCTAGGAGGCATTCTGCCATCGCATATTGTTCCGGAGACCTGTCGCCATTTCATCCACCCAGCGCTAATGCGGTTTTTGACATCACGGTCGATATCACCATCACACTGTACAAGCGAACCGAGGTACTTAAATCTTATATAACTAGTGTTAAATATATAAAAAAACCTATTGCAGTTATTTAATGTATAGGGTGACCCGAATTTATTGACCGCGAGTGTATTCAAGATGGCCGGTTTCTACTCAGATTGTTTGTTTAGTACCTTCTGATTGTTTTTTCGCAATGAAGATTTTGTCACATTTCCATTTTTACATACCTACTCTGTGTTTTCTTTTAATTTAACGAGTTTTCACTGTCATGCAGTTGGTAAATTTTTATAAAAAGGGATATTTCTCATAATATGTTCGAATTAAAATGTTATACTTAGTAACAGTTTACATAATTTCGATCTATCGAACACATCCAAAAGGCAAAAGTTTTCATATATCAAGTTAGATGATTTGTATACGGCACATGACTTACCACGAAGCATAATTAATTAAAGATTGCTATTAATGAAACATGAACCGGTGTGGACGCGAGTTTGTTCTGGACCTAATTGAGGTTGGCAGTTGCGATTAAAATGCCTTTGTCTCCTTTATTGCTGACTCGATTTTTGTTACGCCATTTGATTACATTATTGCTTTACTGTTATACGTTCATGCAAATCAACAATTGTTTTATCATCATTCAGCAATAATAGTACATTTCGATGCTAGTGCGGAAAGTATGTAATTAATTACTCCACGAGTGGCGAGATATCTTGCCACGAGCCGTAGGCGAGTGGTAAGACTCGGGACGAGTGAAGAATGACATTTCCAAACGTGTATCGAACGACTTTTTAATACAGTGGCGAAAAAATAAAAAAAACAATAAGTAAGGACAGTATTAAAAAAAATATTTTTCAACACACCTGCTCGTAAAGTAGGTCTTATTACAGCGTATTTACACTGATAATGCAGAATATTACCCATGCCGTGCCTTTTACATTACATTATCGCACTAGTGCCTTTTCATTACATATCTTTTTAAATATTAGCAAAATAATGCAGAATATTACCCATGCCGTGACTTTTACATTACATTATCGCACTAGTGCCTTTTCATTACATATCTTTTAACATTTTCATTTTTTATTTTTATTTTTTTTCCTCGCAAATGTGTTGAAAAACGTCGTATGAAACACGTGAGCATTGGTCATTACACTTCTCGTCTCCATTAAGCCTTCGCCTTCGGCTCAGGCTTAAAAACCGACTCGGGTGTAATGACCAACTTAGCACACTTGTATCATAATGTACTATTTTGAACAACTTCATTATTTTTCAACTGTTGTAATACAGTGATGATGTTACAGAATTAATAATATAAAAGTTTCAAATTCCTGACTTGTTGTTTTTCTTATTTTTTCGCACAAAAAAGCACTAGTGCGCAAAATGCAACTTTGCGCACGATTTGCAGCTACAAAAAGTACCACTTTTTGAGCAACTGTATTAAAAACATATTTGTAACACTGCTCTGATTCAGAATCAAAATATTTGTCTATTTACATGAAGTTTTTGTAATACAGTTCTCTGTAATCTTCTTCAATAACCTTAGTAATGCAGAATCGTGTACATACTCAATTCACACTTTAAATCGTGTCCTTTGCTCTAAAGTATGATAGACAGCAACAATTCATAACTCTATATTTATCACCTACAAATCCTTTTCTCTCTAAATCTATAGTTCTCGCTATTTCTTTTCATCCAGTAACATTTCTACTTGTCCTCAATCGTCAATTACAAGTCGTCATGAATTGCTTCCCACGTCCAATGAAGTATTTTCGCCTATATTAAGATAAGATGCCGTAGATAGCGCACATTTCCCGCGTATTTCCCAAGTAGAACAACAATGGATCACTTAGCTGACACGGATCGCATTACCGCCGGTTATTGGAGAATGTCCTCTCATCAATTTCGTACAACAGCGAAACTAGAATAAACTAAATAAGTGAGGTGAATGTCAAGGATATCCATTTGCGCCTGAACTACGGTTCGCATTATCTGTCGCAGCGATATTTTATTTGTCACTTGACCTGCATTTATGTTTTAGCTACATTAGCTTTCTTTAAAATCGGAATGGTATTATAATTACTATGGTAGGATTATATTCTTATACACCATTTTAACAAAGGACCATAATATGATGTTTAGTGAAAAGGAAAACAGGAACTGTTTCCAAATCAATTTGAAGTACAGCACGGCTATCACAAGACGGCCGCGACATGCTCTCGAGCTCTCTCGCGCTATCCGTCTCTTTCTTAGTGGTCTAATAACAGAGACGGAGATAGTGCGAGGGAGCTCGAGAGTATGTCGCAGCCGTGAAAGAGACGTATAAGTCATAAGACGCGACGAAGACCATGTCGTGAAGAAAGCCCTCGCACTACCGGACAACACGAGAGGCAGAAGTCGCCCGCTTGCTACATGGTGGTCCACCATATCCAACGACTTGAGAAAGGCCCAGTTGAACAAAGAGACAACCCTGGCACAAGAGAACGAGCAGGGCCGACCCCAAGTAATGGGCCTCTTCCCACCGAAAGAAAACCACCAAGAGAAAGGTATAGTGCGAGAAAAATCGAGAGCTCGACGAAATAAACTTTAACAAATTATTGTTAATTGACTTGTACAAATATTGTTCGCAGAGATATTTGTTCTGTGTAAGATTCACGAGTCATCTGAAAGTGCCCAATCAAATAGAAATGAGAATAAATAAAAGTTTTGCTCAAATGTTACTGAAAAGGTTGACTAACTAATATAATACACATTTCGTTACATTAGGGGATATTCGGAAGACTACCCACTTAAATGCTAATTTTCGTACAAATTTGAGATTTCAGGTCCTAGGTACATACGACTACCTCTCAAACGAGTTATATTAACCTAATAATTCTTGTTTGTGATTCACTTAATGAGATTTAACGACGTAAATATCGTTAAAGGTTAGTTCTAGGTGCCCTTGATATGGCCCGGGAATTAGACTACGAGGCTAAGAATATTTGGCGAATACAAATAGATCCTATATATTTGGATATAGGAATTATTTGATTAACTATTATGATTCGTCACGGACAAGGTTAAGGGATAGGTAGTAAAATGTCTCTAATTAGGTATGCCTTATGCTGGTTACCAAAGAGAAACAACCGGCAGAGCCCTGGTGTGGGATGTAACTTGCGTTGACACCTTCGCCCAGTCCCACATCCAGGGCGCCCGTTCACAGGCCGGCGCTGCTGCCGACCAGGGGACCAATTTTTGACTTTAGAGCGCTCGAAAAATAAAGAAAAGTAAATACGATTGTAGTGTCAAAATTGCAGGCACTTACTTTCTACCGATATAATTGAATACGAGTGGTCAATATCACTCGTTTTTCAATGTTCTACCGCTATTTTAAAATAGCATTTCATAATTTTTGTCAGTTTTCGAGTGAAAGAGTCGAGCGCTCGAAAGTCAAAAATCGGTCCCCAGGCCCAAGTGAACAAGCGCCTCAAATACTCCACCTTGTTAAAGGATTACAATTCAATTCAATTATTTTCTCAAACATGCAATGAAATGTCGTAATTCCGTGCGTCATAACAGGCTTCAAAGTATCACGTTTCGGGCGGAACAATTTGAGGGAACTGTAAAGGAATCTCATACGAAATTGAAAGCCTAGGCCGGGAAGTAACTTTTTTTTAATTTTCGTTCCATTATTTGTGGCACAGCATCATGGCATTCAGCCATGAAACTTAGTTTGATTTGAGGAGTTTTTATTTATTTATTTCATTGCATGTTTGAGAAAAGCACTATACATGCCTGATGGCCGTGAAAAGGGCTTGCCGGGTGAGTAGGTATAGACGGCCGACCGTAGAGAGGCCGGATAGTGATACGAAGCTTTTCTTTCCCGGCGTCTGCAGTAATGTACTATTATTTCGGATTACGATTTTGCGGCGCTTGCTGTGGAAACCCTGGGTCCCTGGTCGTCAGATGTGAGACATTTCTTCAAGGCCTTGTCTTCGCGGCGGGTCCAAGCAACTGGAGACCCCCGAGCTGGCGCTTACCTCTCGCAACGTATTTCCATTGCGATTCAGAGAGGTAATGCTGCCAGCGTAAGGCACTTGTCCCACCGCCGGCGAGTAGCGAGTACTCTCATAGTAATTCTTACTCGCGCGAGTAAAAGCGAGTAAGAATTACTATGAGAGTACTCGCTACTCGCCGGCGGTGGGACAAGTGCCTAATGGGGTCCATGCCGCAGTCAGACCTCCTAGAGGCGGTATTCTTTTTATAACTTCTCTTTTTAGGGTTCCGTACTCAAAGAGTAAAATGGGGACCTATTACTAAGACTTCGTTGTCCGTCTGTCTGTCACCAGGCTGTATCTCAAGAACCGTGATAGCTAGAGAGTTGAAATTTTCACAGATTATGTATTTCTGTTGCCGATGATGTTGCTGATTTTTTTTAATTTATCGAGTTTTTAGTTTGTTTGAAAAAAAATCGCCTTGCAGCCTTAAAGTGCTGATTGTGACAAAAATGTTTTTTTACCATCCAAATGGAAGTACTTTTGTCACAATCACCAGCTTAAGGCTGCAAAGAGATTTTTTTTCATACAAACTAAAAACTCGAATATCTCGGAAACCAGCGAGTTTCGACCCCTGGTTGACTGGACATAAATTGTTGCAAATTAGCTCTAGTATAACCCCTTTCAAGGAATAGGTCGAATTACCAGTCACCCTGTATATAAATACAGGGTGACTGGTAATTCGACCTATTCCTTGAAATAATACCCTTCACTAATATTTTATAATTATATGTCATAGTACTCTTTTATATTACGAAAAACATCAGGTTATCCATCGGGTTTTCTGCTTCTTCTTCTTCGGGTCGAGGTTCCTCAAATAAGAGATGCGGTGTGGATCGGGTTTTTACAAGCTTTGATTTAACTTGCAATGTCCATTCCGTATGTAGTTATACTACGTTTCAAATACCAAGGCCCGATTGCACTTGAGACGGTCAATGGGCGTTAACAATAAGATTAGTGATAACAAAAGATACTAAAAGGCAAACATTATTGTTAAGTTTCATTCAAGTGCATAGGGCCTTCGTATTTGAAATGGACTATATGTGAGTATGTCTATGTAGTTAAGTTGTCCGCCAAAATTTTCAATCCATTTTTCAGTCACTTGCCGTTATCCCATTGAGCTAAAATTTTGGGTAAAGGTATAGTTTGGATTACAAATTAATATTATGGTACTATCGAGTTGATCTGATGATGGAGACAGAAGGAGTCATGGGAATTCAATACTTAACCGACGTAACCCCGTTGAGTTTGGGTTCGTTAGAATCGTCTCAATGAGTTTGGGCTCGTTAGAATCGTCAAAATAAGTAGTTGATGACGGTGTACAGAAAACTACAGTCGACACTAAAAATTAAACTTTTGACAGAAACTTAATTATTTATTACAGATAATAATACCTATTTATTTGTTTTTTGCCATTTTTAGTTCCGAATCTTATAATTTTATTTTATTATTTAGTCATCAAGACATAAAAACACAGGAGGTAACGAATTATTCATTAGTTTCGGTGTGTTCGTTATTTAATCACACTGAATAATTTCTAGAGGATACCAATTTTCAGTAAAAACCTCAAACTAAACTAAAGTAAACTTTTTTTACCTCGTCATTCGGAGAATGCAGCTCTCATTTTATATTCACACCTAACCTAACTGTAAAAAAAAAACTAACAATCTTCGTGAAACTAAGCATCACTGGACAAGGAATCGTATTCAAGCTCTTGTAAAGGTAGTTTCAGCTAAAACTAGTCAAGACTGGAAAAAATGCACCTTTTGCAGAAGCAAAAGAAAACTAGTCAAACTGGTAAAAAAGGAACTTTTGCAGAAGCAAAAGTCCCTGGTCTGTGTGATCGTACCTATCTCCAATTTAAAGATAACTGAATACGCCTTTATATAGCGACGCACGTATAGTCGCCATCACATACATAGGTACACTATAGGTGTTCAAAAATATCGGCACATGCACCCTATTGCCTTGAAAATAGAGGTGTGTTCCGATGTTTGTGACGTGCTTGTTTGATCCGATGTATGTGATACCGACTATTCCAACCAATTTTCTGGTTACGGAAGTCAATAAGAGGACCAAGACGGGATATTCTGGACAAATAACTTACCCATTCGATAGTTTACAATACTTACAGCAGACTCATCCTTAATAATAGACAAGTAGGTATTTAATAGTCACCATTAGTATAGGTAAGGTATGAGTAATTACTAATTAGATACAGGTATTTCGCCGGTTTTTGGTTTCGCCGTTGAGAGTAAACAATTAAAAGTTGCATGTTTAAAAGTTGCAGAGCAAATTTTCGGCTTGGGAATGTATACCCAATAATTAAAGAAGTTTAGATTACTCCGAACATTTGATTACCTGAAAGTAACTTTATGTTTACCCATAAACTCGTAAATATTAAGTAGGTATCTGTTTCATATGACGATTATCATACAACAGTCCACAATTTCCATAAAGAACCGGTAGTGAACAGATTATTTTAAAACATATAAGCAGATAATGAATAGACCAGTGTTTTGAACACCTTGCCAACGAGTTTGTAAAGAAAGCATAGGTAACATAGAGAACTGGGTGTTCCAATCAAACGGTCATCTTCTTGGAATCGTGGAGCGCTGCCGATAAAAAACCAAGGTCTCTACCTTGAACGCATGACATGCCCGAGCAACAACCGCGGAATGCAGGCTGAGGACATGCCGTATTATCTAATAACGATTCCCATTCGCAAACGGACCTCCCATTACACAAACAAACAGGACAGGGTAAGACGAAGGAGTAAGGATTGCAGCACGCTTCCACGACGATAATTCAGTCCTCGAGCCGCCTGCCCCCTATAACCAGACTTACTTGGCAGCCTCTAACATTATAGGCTTTGTAGGTTAGGTGTTTGACCCGCGGACGACGCAAACAATCCAGGCGCATGCGTCGGCCGCCGTAAACACATCCCGGGGCCAGCACGTGGGCAAGAGAACACATTACACTAACCACCGGCCGCTGCCGCGAACACACCCAACACGAGCACTTGTAGTAACATGAGCGCCATATAAACAAAAGCATTTGCACTGCACTCGGAATACCGGCGTAGCGGGCTGCGCGGAACGTATATCGCAGCCCGCGTCCTGTGGCGCACTGGCGAGTGGCGAGCCGAGCGAGCGCGAGCGACGCGGCGCCCCGCCCGCCGCCCCCGCGCGCGCCTTTCATTCAACGCATTTTCTGTCATAGCAATCGATAATCGCATTATACTTCCGCTTCTAAGCACGCGCGGTGCATCCGCGACGTGAGATGCAAGTCGATGATATCGACTCGGATGTTGATAGGATCGAATCACAACTCTGTTCGAGCTACCGGCGTTAATGTCACATAATGTTTACTCACACAAATCGCCGGCAATTTTTGCCTATTATATTATAACCATTGAGGTATAATGTAGGTACTAAGTACGTTAGTCAATTATACCTCAATGATTATACTCGTAACCTACTATCGCCATATTTAAAAGTTTACATCTTGGGGAGTTGTTGTGTTGCGCGGTAAAACGCGGTGCCGGCAGCCGGCCTGGCGGGACGGCCCACTTCTTGACATTCCTATAAGTAGATAAGTAAATCGGCGTTTTCTGCATGCCGTAGGTCGCAATTTCAAGATATCCAAAGCGAAATTAAATTAGACAGTAAAATAGACCTGACCTAGTGTAGGTACCTAAGCCTTGCGGAACTGACTACGCACCTAACTATGAGTGGACGCAGAACGGGGGATGTTTTCTTTCAATTGATGACGTAATTTCAATGTGTGTAATGGGATCAAAGAGTTTGAATCGTCGTGTTTAAGGCGGTACCTATATAAAGGATTGTTTTTTTGCCAATTCTTGAGTTTGACAATAAGGTGTTTTGAATTAATTTTTCAACTCTTCTATTCTAAATTCTTGAGTTTACAGTACCTAGGAAGATACCTACTTAATCATGAAGTTTACCACCAGGTATAGGGCTGTCATATTATGAACGTTATTTGGAACCCTTAAAGAATAGTACATTACTTACCTAGGGCGGTTAAACAAAGAATGTCTCAGATCGCAGGTATTTGACGCCCGAGCCGAAGGCAAGGGCGATAAATGTGCGCTCTGAGGCTTTCTTTATTAGGGTCATTTCGCCGGTTAGCGACCACTTAGCCGAGTTGCTCACTTTAGATTAGTAAATGTATACCTATTCAATGTACACACATAATAGATGGTATTCGTATAGGTTCTGAGTATAGTCAAGTTTTGAAACCTACAATAAAATATAGCACTTTCATCCATAGATTAGGAAAAAATATGGAAAAGGTTTCAAAATAGCGAATTCGCTGGATAGCGACCGCTTTAGTCGGTTTGCGACCACCTGTTAGCTAGTTGGCGACCACTCTTGCAAATTGTGTTTAAGTAGTTAATAAAACGATGCATCATCATCATCATCATATCAGTCGAAAGACGTCCATTGCTGGACATAGGCCTCCCCCAAAGAGTGCCATAATGACCGTTTCTGCGCCACCCGCATCCATCGGATTCCTGATGCGATCGTTACCAGGCCATCAGTCAACTTGTGGGGGGCCTACATACGCCGCGCCTTCCGGTACGTGGTCGCCACTCGAGAACCTTTCCGCCTCAACGGCCATCGGTTCTACGTGCAATGTGCCCCGCCCACTGCCAATTAACTTTAGCGGCTTAGGGCTATATCGATTACCTTGTTTATGCTGCGGATAGCCTCATTTCTGATGCGATCACGCAGAGAAACTCCGAGCATAGCCCTCTCTCCATTGCCCTTTGGGTGACTTTGAGCCTTTTTATGATGCTTCTTATGATTTCTGAAGCGACCACGTTTCGGTGCCACACGTGATCACTGGCAACACGCACTGGTCAAAGACTCTCGTCTTCAGACACTGCGGAATATTAGACGAAAAGATGTGCCATAGCGTAGCTTCCCGAACGCTGCCCAGCCGAGTCGGATTCGACGATTGACCTCTTTCTCAAAGTTGGACCTACCTGACCTGACTGCCCTTATACTACTACAAATTGTTACTCTTCTAAATCTACTTTACATTGCTTGTCAATGCAAAATAGAATCGAAAACGGCGCGCCATCTCGCTCACACCATAGTGCTATTATATATATTGCTATTACAGTCACACATGTCGTTCATAGTAGGTATCTAAATGCCACCATTTTACAAGCTTTTATGTAACTTTTAGATTAAATTCTACTTACCTACACTAGCTTCTGCCCACGACTCCGTCCGTGTGTCTCGTTTATATCGTAGCTCCATACAAAATTTCAACCCCTATACAGCCTCTTAGGGGATTATTTCGGGGATAAAAACTATCCTACGTCTTTTCCCGGGACTCAAACTATCTCCATACCAAATTTCATCAAAATCGGTCCATCGGTTTAAGCGTGAAGACGTAACAGACAGACAGACACACTTTCGCATTTGTAATATAACCATATCATATAATCATATGAATTATTAATTTTATAATTATATATTATTATTATATTACATATACCTACTATAGACATAGCATGGATTGGCGCGGCTTAAATACCTACCGACACAATTGGCTTGCCAAGCTAAATATCGCGGGTGCCGCAAGAATCCATAAGGAAAGAAAAAGAAAAACGATGTGGTCGCTATCCGACTTCTTTGGTAATATTTTTTTTGGGTACGCGACCACCCCATTTTATTTAAATCTATTTTTATAATATGCCGAATTTCAACGAAATTATTACAATAGCTAAATCATTTAAGCAATCAAGTAACTCATTTCAGCATAATAATAAAATTAAGTGACGTAACTAAAGTTTTCGCGCCAACTGTCGCGTTATTTTTTTTACAGATTCACTGCACGTCAACACTTTTCGGAAGCAATGTGTGAAATGTGTGAATTGAGGTTATTTTTTCTTGCTTTGGATTAAGCTTTGGGTTTTAAAGTGTATTTATTCTTATTCTGACACTATTCAAGAATAGTTAATAACTAATTAGTTTTCTGTTGGGTTTGTAGAAATGTTAATATCTTTAGTTGAAGCAGCCTAGTCCGTCAAGTGGTCGCCAACCGAAGGTGGTCGCGTTACCGGCGAAACGACCCTACCGCCCGTGGTGAGTACAAAATTTTACGTCTCTATCTGGCCAGGAAGCGGGGTTTTCCGCACGCATAGCGTGCGGTAATTCCTACTTTATGGCCAGGTGTGACGTAAAAGCTTTTATTATCAGACCAAATACTTATATGGTTTAATACAATCTTAATAACTAAATACGTAGTATACCCACGCTTTTGGCCAGGGATTGTATATCTGTTTTAGACGAGTCTCCTCTTTATTTATTTATAATGTATCCCTACAGCACGCCGTGTATCCATCGTACTGGAAGTTATCAAGAGTAACCCCCGTACCTAATAGCAGTGCAGGGTCCGACGTGACTGGATTTCGTCCTATTACTGTGCTCTCTATGTTAGGGAAATTGTTCGAATCAATCGTGGACCATCTTATCACTCAGCAGATCACAGTCAAAATGGACGATGCTCAGCATGGTTTCCGTCGAGGTCGCTCAACAACAACTAATCACATAGTCTTGGTCGATTACATAACCGAAGCTATGGATGCCCGAATGCAGGTAGATGCTGCATACTTTGACTTTCGTAAAGCTTTCGATCTTGTAGATAACGGTATCCTCTTGCGTAAATTCGCAGACATCGGATTTACCACTTTTACACTTCTTTGCCAGTTATCTACAGGATCGGAGACAATATGTCAAACTTGCTGGATTCGAGTCTCAACAATACTACACTCGTTCTGGTGTAAGTCAAGGCAGCACGCTAGGACCTACACAATTTCTTGTCATGATTAATGATCTCCCAAGGGTCGTCAGCACGTCTAAGTGCCTAATGTTTGCAGACGACATAAAACTATTCCACAGTGTTAGGGATGACAATGACAGAGTACAATTACAGAACGACATGGAGTGAGAATAATCGGCTGGAGTTTAACGCCTCGAAATGTGTGCACATTTCTTTCGCTAGACTCCGCTCACCTATCGCTACCGAATACAGCCTTCGCGGAATGCCACTTCATCGGACCGACGAAGAACGTGACTTAGGACTGACTTTGGATAATCAACTCGACTTCAGACACCATATAACGACGACCTGCAAAAAGGTATCTAAAACGCTGGGATTCATAATGAGGATGGCTTCCCAATTCTCTACCATCAAGATAGCAGTCATGCTATAAGCATACATTCGTAGTAGGCTCGAATGCGGTGCGCTAGTGTAGGCTCCGGACGAGTATAAAATAAATACATCACAATGCTGGAAAAAATCCAAAAGAAATTTGCCAGGTTATAGGTACATATAAAAAGCGACAGTACGGATACTACCCGTATATGTATCCGTCCCTCTCCGTTTCAGGAATGGTTGGGCTTCACACTTTTGAGACACGGCGCAAACTGCTGCATGTAGTGCACTATTACCAACTGCTCAATACTAAAGTTGACAATGCGTCCGTGCTGGCATGCATGGTTGCATGTACCGCGTGCGAGTGGGCCGGCGGTCGGTGCGGCGTCTGTTCGCGGTGCCCGGCGTGCGCACCAGGCGCGGAGCGAACGCTCCCACTGCTAGAGCGCGAGCCGTCCTAAACAAGACCATCACAAACCGACCACATAGCCCCCTTAAACAAAAAAAGAAAAAAAAGGTGGACTACGGAAATTTGTTTTCCCCGCTGTCCACCAGAAAGTTCATAATATGTTTATATCGTAGTATTCGTAGTAATACGAAAGAAAATAAATGATATTCAATTGTAAAGCCAGTTTAAAAATGTAGATATTATTGTGTACCTATTTAAAATGAAATGAATAGTCGACGCGAATTGGGGAAACAAAGTTTATTGGTATTATTGTTATTGTATTGGAGTCTAATGAACACTAGCTGGAAAACAACGACAAAACACTGCAGTTTACTCTATCTTTAAACATGGAAAACTGTAATACCCCGGCTATTGGCTCAGTCTGAAGTAGGTAACTAATAAGTATAACAAATTAATAGTTAAAACGTATGCACGTCGATACAAGCTCAGTAGTGGACTGACTTGCGGAAGATGGCCGCCGCGCGAATTTGGGCGCTTGCCGCGCGAATGTGGACCTTATGGCTCTAGGGCGCGAAGTTTGAATAACGGCCGATTGGCCGGTTGGCGCGCGTGGGTCGTAGTGTAGGAGAACTAGGAGAAGTATTTACGATATACTCCCCCTCTAGTATAGGATAACGACCTCGTTCCTGGACTAGCTTGTTGTATTTCTCCCTCAAGCGTCCACGACGGGAAAAATCAAATTCCCGTAGTCCACCTGGGTGAACTAGGCAGGTGGACCAAGGGCAATAGAGGACACCTTGATGATGAATATGAGGGGGGTTAAACATTCAAAGTCTAGTTAATCAATTGGGGTATCATATGAAAAGGCTTGATTTGCGCTTTCTAAAAAATTTTGATTTAATAAGGAATATGTTGAAAAAAATACCACACCCCCCTTTATCTCCGAAGTTTACCAAGCGAAAATTCTGAAAATATTACATATGACTAAGAGTAACCTAAATAATACAGGAAAAATAAAACGATACCTCCTATCTAGCGTATTTTTTTGACACCTAATCCCTAGATTTGGCATAGGCACTTTTTTTTTGTTGTTTTATTTATTTCCAAATACAAGTTACATGATATATTACAAATATATACTCGCCAAACTATTAAGTTTGATGGCGATGGCTAGTTTTACGAAAGTGACTGCCATCTGACCTTCCAACCCAGAGGGAAAATTAGACCTTATTGGGATTAGACCGGTTTGCTCACGATGTTTTTTCTTCACCGAAAAGCTAACGGTAAATATTCCGTACATAAGTTCCGAAAAACTCATATGTAATACGAGCCGGGATTCGAACCCAAGACCGCCACTTGACAGCCGTATGCCTGAACCACTAGGCTACCGTAGCTCTATCCACTATGCTACCGTAGCTCTATCCACTAGGCTACCGTAGCTCTATCCTTTATGCTACCGTAGCTCTATCCAATAGGCTACCGTAGCTCTATCCACTAGGCTACCGTAGCTCTATCCACTAGGCTACCGTAGCTCTATCCACTAGGCTACCGTAGCTCTATCCACTAGGCTACCGTAGCTCTATCCACTAGGCTACCGTAGCTCTATCCACTTGGCTACCGTAGCTCTATCCACTAGGCTACCGTAGCTCTATTCTAGAACAGTAGTCTAGAATGTTTCTAGAAAAAATACGAATATCAAAAGGAAATAAACAACATTAATACTTGAATTAAAAACTCAAATACCTTGTCTGCTCAGTGCCCATTTGGATCAGCATTTAAAGTTACACGGCAACCAGTTTCGTTTCAGAGCGGGGCTTTCTACTGAAAGTGCCATTTTGGATCTGAAGTGGACTGTCAAGTACCTACCCCGACCGAAGATCACCCGTTTTTGCTTGTTTTCTTGACCTTTCCAAGGCGTTTGACCTGGTGTGCTACGACTTATTGTGGAAGAAATTGAAAGAGAGCAATGTACCTAAGGAGACCAGGAACATCTACAAATTCTGGTATCACAACCAGGTCAATGTCGTGAAATGAGCAGGGTCTTTTTCGGAACCATATACGTTGGACTGCGGGGTGAGGCAGGGTGGCCTGTCCTCTCCCAAGCTTTCCAACCTATATGTCAATACCCTTTTACAACCTATATGCGGCCAAGCACGGCTTAGCTTACAACGCGATCAAAAGTGAATGCATGGTCTTTCCTCTTTAGGGTCAAAAACAAATGTCTACCGGTAGTTGCACCTATTAAACTAAACGGCACCCCACTAAGAGTATTGGCTACCTGTATTATTTAATAGCCATTCCACTATCCAGGCCCCGTAGCATGGATCATCACGCGATAAGTGACAAGATAAGAATGTCGTATTGTTCTATCGAACTGTGTCAGCTAGGGACGGATGCTCTATCATGTCACTTATCGCGTGATAAGGCCATCCATGCTACGGGGCCTGCACCCGGCCCGTATTTCATCAACTTAATAATTGTCACCTGACAATGACAATTCGAAGGGCCTGGGGGTCGCCGGTATGCTGCAGCTCAAGTAGCTTAACACCAGTGTAATCTGGCAGAGACTGTAAATTCCAAAACGTGTTCTGTTTACGTAGATAAATAGATAAATCATTTATTCGGCATTTTGCAACATAAAACAAACAAAAAAAAGTAGGTACCTACCTACACAAAAAAATTTCAATATCAAAGAGAGAAAATGAAAATAAAAGAACAAGTATGAACAATACTGTGCGTTGCAACCATTGGTTGCAACACATGCAACAATACTGAAAAGGTATTAAAATACACTCAAGAGCAAAAGTTTCGGGTCACCCTAAATTAAATAACCGCAATAGGTTTTTTTAACGGCCTCCGTAGCCTAGTTGGTAGTGACTCTGCCTACGAAGCTGGAGGTCCCGGGTTCGAATCCCGGTCAGGGCATTTATTTGTGTGTTTATCACGAATATTTGTTCCTGAGTTATGGATGTTATATATGTATATAAGTATCTATATGTATTTATCTATTATATATATCGTCGCCTAGTACCCACAACACAAGCCTTATTGAGCTTACCGTGGGCCTAGGTTGATTTGTGTAAGATTGTCTCATAACATAACATAACATAACATAACATAAATATGTTTCACTAGTCTTATTTACATTACACACTAGTCTTCGTAATACCCAAATGTATTAGCAATTTCCGGGATCCTATCATAAAGATATCAACATCCAAAAATGACGATTTTTGCGATATCTCGCGCCGTTAACGTTGTTTTTTTCATGGGTTTTTACGAGTCCGATTTAAACCTGGTAACGTGTTTCTTTTTTACTGTTATTTCTGCAGTTTAGATGTAAAATTTAATAAAGATCATGAAATGATTAAAAAACTGTACAACATTTGGACTATTTTAGGAAATATGACGTTATTTCATCGACCCGAAACTTTTGCTCTTGAGTGTAGCTGAGTTTTGCTTTCGCTTGAGCAAGCACTGATATTCTGCTAGTACACCTCAGATCACGCACGATGCACTATGCAGCTGAAATTAAAGAAACATTAAAATAATAATAAATAAATAACGCTTGCAAATAATATTTAATAAATAAAATAGGTCTGTGTGATAGGTTAGTAGAAATGACAAAGTTCTACCGTAAAAACGTGTAGTGAGACGTGTGATGTCTGATGTCCTTTAGAAGCACGCCTATATTACAAAATCTGCAACCGAATAGTCATGCGGAATTCCTATCACTTGCTTGTCCGAAAGAAATCTTTAAAATTTTAATTTAAAAGATCTCTTGGATGAACGAACTTGAATGACGTAGGCAGGTAACGCAGTTACTTTGGCACTGCGAAGCCTCAAAATCTCAGACAAGTTGGATAATCGAGTTTACAACTAAGTACCGGCTATGTATGTAATAACTAACTAACTTTTTCGACAAAGGCGAACTCTGAACAACCTCGCGTTTGTTGGCGTAGGTCAGTGCGTGGGCTTGACATATTTTCTCCTGAGTCGCGATACTGAAAGGGTGGGTGTAATTCAATTAAGAAGGGCTTTTAGGCCAGTCCGTAGACGTTCAAAGCACCCCGGGATACGTTGCAAGTGGTAGTGTAGAAGATTTTTTTTTAAATATTGTTGACATCGATACAACGGATCAAATATCAAAAATGGTTACACGAGATATCTTGGGACAACGTTTGGCAGCCACAAATCCTCAAAATTTTGGGACTTTTTTTGGTTTCTCACTCGTAGCTTCTATACGGGGCATCCTAGCGAAAAGCTAAAGAACATAAAATTATGCGTCGAATGACTACCAATCCATAACAATTCGGTTCAGCGACATAGTAGAAAACCATGGTCGAAAACGAGGCTTTCTTCAACTTTGTAAGTTATTTCAAGATAGTGGTTTTTAAGCTTCTGCGTTTCAATTTTGAATATAGGTTTTAGCTCCTCAATTACAGAATCGAGAGTTATTTCAGCATTAGTATCATCATAACTGGTAATCGAAGAGCTGGCGGTTTTCTCGTGCAACGCATCAGCATTGCAGTTCAATGAGGAAATACCGCCAGCATACTCGGTACAATGCGTAGAGGGCCTTTTAGGGTTCCGTAGCCAAAATCGCAAAAACGGAACCCTTATAGTTTCGTCATGTCTGCCCGTCTATCTATTTGTCCGTATGTCACAGGCATTTTTCCTCGAAAAGTATAAGGTGTATTTGAATAAAACTTGGAGGGTAGGTGTATTTTGTTAGCCGCTACATAGTTATGTAATGAAGTTACTAAAAAAATATTATTTTAGAGGTGCACCCCATACATATTATGTAACTGCAAGTCAAAAAAAAATTTAATATTGTAAGTCCACGTGTGGCACATCAATCGATAGGCCTTTTTAAATAAATATAAGGTTTCTCAGCAAGTTTTTCGATTAAATAAGTGAAAATAGTCGGAGATAATCGAAGGTTGCCACATTCACACACGGACGCAACCCGGAGGTTGTTTATCGTGGTATAATTTAACCCCGCCATTCATAATAACCACTGCGTGATCAAGGGTTAGATTTACATTTGTTCAACTATGGCAATACGTACCATCCTGGAGGTATATCTTTTTTCGTCACTTCACACTCAAATCGATTTTAACCTTTTAATTCGTAACCGGTTATTTTTTGTATGGGAACTGTAACCGGTTTTTTTCGTTCTTTGTTATTAATTTAATTTTCTAATTGGGCAATCTAATAATACGCACTCGTTACCTCAAAACACAACTGAGTCCTACATATGAAGTATAAGTCTCTGTCAAAAATTTCATTTTTACAATGAAATTTTTGACAAAGGTACCATCATCAAGTACTCATTGAGACGTTTCTAACGAGCCAAAACTCGATGGGGTTATGTCATTTTATTGCGGAGTTCCTATGGCCACCTTCCAGTTCCAGCATCAGATCAGCTCCAAGTCATCATAATATTGCATTGTCATGCGATATACATATGAATGAATGATTTTTTTATTTCGTGTAACCATGGACACATGTTGTTAGTAGAATTTACAAAACTAGATGGTTAGTAGTTACAGCTAAACTTACATTTAAAACAAAACAACACTGACAGGGGAGTGTAGTCCCTCGCAGTGTGACATGTAGGGACAGTCAACCCTGTCCGCTATCATGCGCAGAATGCTGTTGGGACTGCGGCGCACCCTGCGCACCAGGGATGCTGCGCGCGTACTCATGCTTGTATAAAATAAGTCCACACGCGCCGCCGCGAACATCCCTGATGCGCTACAGAAACGACGCAGTCCCATCAACACCCGGAACGCATTATTATACTGGACCCTAAGGACCCCATATGCCCGTTGCGTATACTGCTCCCACAGATTGCAGGTATAGAGGGAGGTGCAAAATGCCCTAAACAGTGTTTCTTTCACCTCTTTAGAGCTTGCAAACATATGCTTGCAAAATTTCAGCGCAATTGGATAACGAAAAGTGACTGAAAAATGGATTGCAAATTTTGACGGACTACTTACATACTTACATATTTACATACATACGAACAGTGCAAGTTAATATAAAGCTTGTAATAAAATAGTTCGAGATATGTTGTTATTTAGAGGCTTTTGAAAAAAACCGGTTACAATCCTTGGTGCCATGAGCATGACGAACGCTTGTAACTTACTCATTACTCGTACTACATGGGCATTTGACATTTTCACATGATCATCGTCTTATCTATGTTCATGCTTAAACGCGTGGTTGTTCTAATGCGTCAAACGCTGCGTTACCATTCATACAGGTTGCGGCAAAAGCTGTGGTAAGCGCAGGTATCTATGGGAATGGGAACGCAGCGTTTGACGCATAAAACGGTAGGATAAATACTATATTAGCTACTCCGACCTCTGAAGAAGCGGAATCAGTGTACAACTTAGTTAAGATCATATTAACATTAAGAAGTAATTATAATAAAGAGCCACTATGATGGTGGCATTTGTAAACTCTCGTTAAATAAATGAAGATTAAAAATAAAAATAAAAACCGCGCGCTTAGTCCCAACTCGCTCGGAGGTTTTACTGTATCATCGTACCTACTCAAGTCCTCCATGGTCTCAGTCAAGAGACAGAATAGAATGAGTACCTATACTTACATGTAAAATCGATACTAGGCATTTTTATTTACCTACCTCTCTTTAGTTGTCTTAGCTAAGTATTATGAACTAGGTATTCAGTAATGAAAACATATTACGCAACTAGCAAAAGAGTCTCAGAATGCGCACTTTATGAGAGTGGTAGGCTTATAGCGCTCTTATAATTGTTTTGGAACATCTCATCGCCCTCATATTAGTCTTAGATAAGCTAGTACGAACTTAACAATGTTCAGTCTTATTACTTAGTCTTAAAAAAAATCCTCCACTTGGAGGATTTTAAAACTTTAACCAAAGACGCGGTAGCGTCCTTGAAAACCGTAAATCTTTGAAGTAGAGATATAAAAACAAGCCATACGATAAATAAATAACTTAGTCTTACAAATGTATATTAGAGCATTTTATAAAACTATTATAAGCCTCTTACTCCTACAATAACATTTACGAAGACTCATTGGACTTGACAAAATTTGTGCTTATAACAGTCTCAGAATACGCACTTTATAAGAGCGGTAGACTTATAGCGCTCTTATAATTGTTTTGGAAGATGTCAACGCTCTTATATTAGTCTAAGACTAGAGTACGGACCCAAGAACGCTCAGTCTTATTGCCTAGTCTTATATATAAGAGCATTTTATAATACTATTTTAAGCCTCTTGCTCCTACAATAACATTTAAGAAGACTTATTGCACTTGAGAAAACCTATTCTTATAGCCCCATTCTCTAAGCTCATTTCATTTTGTAATAGACTTGCTAAATGCTATTGTAAGAATGTCAGACTAATACCAGCATAGCATAAGAGCACTGTAAGTAGTTACTTACTTCTCTGATCTTATTTAAAGCTGTACTAAGATACACAGTGTACAGCAGTGCTTTAGTAAGATATTAGAGTGATATTGGATCAACATACTTACAACACAAAAGACAAGATCAATATAAGGTGGTTTGATCTTAAATCGATTTAAGGTTTTATGTAGGTAAATCAAGGAACCCTAAATAATTCAACATGGCCATGCCATTGGTATCCAGAAGACTAATGTGAGTGTAAACGATCTTACAATAGTCTAACAGTGCGCTGGTAAAATGCAGCTATATCAATGACGACACTGAAGTGTTGTGGATAACGCTCATTTCGAGGCTTATAGACTCGAACCTTTAAGACTCCCGAGGCTTAAAGACTCGATGATGTTTAAGAACAGTGTTGGTTTATTTTACGCATATGAATCCAAAATATTGACTTTTCATCACTTGAGTCTTTAAGCCTCGGGAGTCTTTAGGGTTCGAGTCTTTAAGCCTCAAAATGAGCGTTATCCACAACACTATGACAGACACTGTCAATACTAATAAAGAAATAAAATAAAAAAGAGGATACGAAATACCATAATTGATTAGGCGCATGAATTTTAAAGCGTAAAATAGGGTCTACTTTACAGTAAAAAATATATTCCCGTGCGAATTACATACCATAAAACAAACACTGATCGACTCGACTCTCAGGCTGTTTCAAATCCCGAGTTATCCTACAAAAAATCATATTAAGCTTCTTTAGGCTCACAATATTCTAACGTTAGACCAATATAAGCCGATGCAGGTTTACAAGATCCAAAAAAAAATCATAATAAGCTTGTTTAGGCTCACAATATTCTAACGTTAGACCAAATATAAGCCCATGCAGGCTTACAAGATACTTACGTAAATGCGATATTAGCCTAAGGCACTCAAATTCGTTTTGGCAAGATTACTGTTAAAGCAAACAGCATCTAATAAGACTGATATTAGAACGATATTAAAATAAATACGCTTATAATAGGTGCCCAAATCCAATTGTAGTCTTGAGACTGTTGTAGGCCTGGTTTTTGCTAGTTCGGTAATCACAAGTATACAAATGCGATTTGTAAAAGGCTTGTAATAAAAATAAAAGCAGTAAGCTATATCTATGTGGTCTCTACAATGTTTTACGAAGAAGAACATTATAATTTCGGTAAAACAACAGCGTCCGTTATCTTTGCCGATTTCTAAAGATGTGGAACGGGTAAGAAAATAGACTGAAAACATTACACTCCTTTTCGTTGGGCAGTCGTGTAAAAACACATTCTTACCCCTTTGTAGCTGTTTTAGGAAAAAGTAAAAAGTACTTAAGTTATTGTAAGGGTATTTTGTATCTTGGGAGTTTAGGGTTCCATTTCAATTACTCAATTAGTAACGTTATTAATGTCAACGCCAAAAAGACACGGTCAAGGAAATTGCATTTCTAACGTGGTGACTTTTTGTAGAGATATAAACGCCCGACTGTAGCGTGATACTAGCCATAATTACAGTTCATAAGCCCACTTCCAATACGCCTAACGTCTCATGACAACACGATTAAATGCATGGCATGGCAGCAGGTCAAAAATATGTGCTGAGCAAGAATCAAAAGATTATCGCACCTAAAATTGGCTGAAAGTTTGAAAAAGTGAAGGATTTTTCGAACTTTCGGCCAATTTTAGGTCCGCTGTCAAAGCAACCCAGTCTTTCATATACCTTAAGTAATAGGCCCTCTGAGTAAATCTCGCCCACAGGCTACACGTGTAAAATGTTTGACAATAAGCTTTAAAAAGGGTCAACTTGACTTGTTTGTTACAGCGTGCAAACCTGCGGGCGAGCATATTGCCTCGTACTGCCAACGCTCTCCTCTCCCTCTCCATATCTAGGCTATAAAGGCCTGCGCAAACAGGCGGAGCACAGCGCAGATCACCTAGGAGGATTTACTCCGCGCAGCGCACACCGACGAGGGAAAATCCCCCGCGATACCGCGAGCGCCCGCCAGCGCAGCGCCGGCGGCCGGCGCACCTGGGAGCACTTCTTTGCATACCAGGGGATGCCGCGGCGGTATCTTCTCCCCGCGGCGTTGAATAGCGCCGACGATACTGCGGCGGCATCCACCGGTATGCGCCGAAGTGCGCCGGGCCTAGGAATCACCGATCATGGCATGCCGTGGGATGTCGTGGGATATCGCGGCATTGCGGTATCAAAATTCGTGTTCTCCCCCGTCGTCCGCCGAATTGCGGCAAGCCTTCCCCTCCCGCAGCCCTGCTACCCCGGAGCACTCGGGAGGCCTCGGCGCATAGCGGGGGATGCCGCCGCCTACCGCCGTGGCATCCTCTAACCTTAGAATAATAACGCCTAGAAACGCAGTTCACGCGCAACGGTGAGGCCACCAAAACTCAGCCATACTTGGCCATACGTAGGAAAGTAGTACGCCGATCGGTGGAACAAAATTGGTGCGTTTGTGTGCGTATTGGCGCGTGTGAATAAGAGTTGATCACAACTATATGAATCCGTTTTATGCCTCACGCTTGGCGCGTCAGCCGTATGAAACTATCATTCTAGGCGTTATTATTCTAAGCCTCTAACATGCTCGGTGCTCCTCGATGCCGCAAAGTAGAAATCCCCCGTGATGCTCCAAGGTCGGTCTCAGAGCATTCAAATTTATACCTTAATGTAATATTAAAATAGAAAAGAATATACATTGATAAATTTAAAGTGATCTGCGCTGCGCTCCGCCGGTTTGCGCAGGCCTTAAGGTGCCATTCATTTATTACGATTTTTGCCAGTTTTTGACCCCCTCCTCCCTGTTTCATATTGATTACTGACGTAAGAATCCAAAGGAAAAATTAACACACGTTTGATTTGTATTATTAATTACTAGTTTCCACCCGCGACTTCGTCTGCGTAAACCCGGGACAAAAACTATCCTATGTTTTAATCCGGGCTATAAACTATCTTCTAATCCATGTTTTAATCCAGGCTATAAACTATCTTATGTGAATAACATATTCAATTGTTAGTTCTTTTTTGCCTGAAACACAGGGTATCCTAGTTCAGGCACGTGTTATTTGCCTCTAATATTAAGCTCCTAGTCTATAGTAAATACTGATGTACATTATGTTTTATCAATAAATTATTATTATTATGTATCTCCGATTTAAATTCATGGGGCGAACCCCGGTCATTTGGAAGGCGTGCGAAGGGATATAGATCCAACACGTAGAGGCCCTTTGGAGGCGAATTTTAATGTCATGTAGTACATCTGCTAGAATTATTATTATTATGTATCTCCTGTTTAAATTCACGGGACAAAGCCCGGTCCTTTGGTAGGCGTGCGTGGGGATATAGATCCAACACGTAGAGGCCCTTTGGAGACGAAGTTTAATGTGATGTAATACACCTGCTAGAACCCATTCACGGGTACATCGGTAGATACCCGTGAACCGGTTCCAACAGGCGTTGGGGCTATTGTGGGTTATATGGATAGAGAACGGGTTCTATGGTGATGAGATTTGGGTGGATTATGAAACTGGGCTATTGCAAAAAGGTCCGGACACCTGCCATAACATTGTTGTACACAAAGTTATCGAGGCAGGCGGTGACTCATTAGATGGGCCCCTGAAAGCGTCGTCGTACAGACGGCCAGGAGCAACACCGGGTGAGCGGCTCAGGGGTGTCGAGAGGTGGTGCTGCGCTTTCTCCGAAGTTACTCGCGGCGTTATGCCCTTTAACACTTCCACCCCTGGAGCATATAGCTCTGACGACTCCTCTCTGGACGGCCAATGAAGGCAAGCCAGAGCTTAGAGTCCTGCGGGCCCCCTTGGGGTTCCACTCCGACCGACGAAGACACGCCTTTATTATTATTATTATTATATCTTCGTGCAAAATTTCATCGAAATCGGTTTAGCCGTTTAAGCGTGATTGAGTAACAAACATCCAGACATCCAAACTTTCACATTTATAATAGTATATAGGATTTTGAAAATTTGTAAGAAAAAATAAACTTATTTCTGATCTTAGCTCATAATGATTGCGTGGGTACCTATTTACTTAGTGTCGGCTGTGCCGAAAGAAATAGCGTAGGTAGGCGTATCATCTTCCTCAAAAGCCTCTGTTATTCGACTGAATATATGAATACATAAAAAATTGCTGTAGTCATATTTTGACAACGTTCATAAGGAATAATAACATCTACCCGTAGACCCGTAGGTACTTATCAAAAAAAACATGGAGTAAATTATTGTTCGCCTGTTTTTACTTTCAATAGGTAAGTACAGTTAGCCAAGAAAGTGGTCTACCACTTAACACGAATATTACTTAGAGTCAAAAACATTGAATGGAATAGGTACCTACTGTACTATTTCGTATAAATACTTATACCCCAATTAAAATACCTAAACAAATTATACCACAGATTATATTAATAGTTCTAACGCCAATACCGCACAATCTTAACTTAAGAAGTAAGAAACTGAGAACTAGGTAGATTCTTGTGAAACTAAGACATTTTGAATAGGCACAATACCTAAACAACTTAACCATACTTAGAGTTAGTTGAATAGGAAGGTGTACCTACAGTCCCCCGCGGCTATGAAGTCAATCCTGACACATTGCGCAACTATGAAGTTTCTGAATAATGATAATGTCAACCATAGGTAGGACGGCGTTTCGAGGTAGTTTTAGGTTCGCGGCGTCCAAGTGTTGGTCAGAATGATCTCCCTCGACCTATTCAAGGAGCGTCTAGCAAGTATACCTTTAATGAAATGAAATGAAATGAAATGAATGAATGAAATGAAATTTTTATTTCGTGTAACCATGGACACATGTTGTTAGTAGAATTTACAAAACTAGGGGGTTAGTAGTTACAGCTAAACTTACATTTAAAACAAAACAACACTGACAGGGGAGTGTAGTCTCTCGCAGTGCGACATGTAGGGACAGTCAACCCTGTCCGCTATCATGCGCAGAATGCTGTTGGGACTGCGGCGCACCCTGCGCACCAGGGATGCTGCGCGCGTACGCATGCTCGTATAAAAACAGTCCACACGCGCCGCCGCGAACATCCCTGATGCGCTACAGAAAAGAGGCAGTCCCATCAACACCCGGAACGCATTATTATACTGGACCCTAAGGGCCCCATATGCCCGTTGCGTATACTGCTCCCACAGATTGCAGGTATAGAGGGAGGTGCAAAACGCCCTAAACAGAGTTTCTTTCACCTCTTTAGAGCACCTTGCAAATCTGCGGGCGATCATATTCGCCCGGACCGACAGGGCCCTTCGTTCCCTTTCCATGTCCAGGTCGTCTTTGAGGTCGGTCGCGATCACATGGCCTAAGTACTTGAAATGGTCCACTCTATCCATAGGGGTACCATTGAGGCAAATGGTAGGAACTTCCACTGTTTTCTTGCGATCGCACTCAAATATCATGAACTGGCTCTTAGCAACATTATATTTAAGGCCATGATTTGTTGCATACGTTTCACAAATTTTCAGCAGCTTACGCAGCCCACACACCGACGCGCTCAGCAGCACCATGTCGTCCGCGTAACTTATGTTGTTAACACAAACTCCACCTACATGGCAGCCAACATGGGTTCTGCTGAGCGCCTCGATTAGCCCGTTTACATACAGGTTAAATAGCGTAGGTGAGGTCAGCCCTCCCTGTCTCACCCCACACTCCAACCTGTACTCATCAGACTGCGCGTTAGCCCATCTAACACTGTTGACCTGGTTTCCATACCAGTACTTAAATATGCGAATGGTTTCCTGCGGTAAACTGGTATTTTCCAGCTTCTTCCATAGTAGGTCATAGGAAACCAGGTCAAAAGCCTTAGATAGATCGAGGAAACAGGCTACCACCGGGGTTTTACTTTTGGTATAATACCTGACAGTGTGCTTAAGACACAGAATCGCAGATTCTGTAGATAACTGTGGTCGGAAACCTAATTGGTTATCATGCAGTTTTACATGACTCTTTAACTGTGAATTAAGCACACTATCAAGTATTTTTGCCATGATTGTTGCTAACGAGATGGGTCTGTAGTTATTCCTATCTGCCAGGTCCCCCGTCCTGTTTTTGACGATAGGTACAACGATCGTTCGCATTAGGTTATCTGGCAGATAAGAATGCCTAATACACAGGGTATAAAACATGGCCAACACTCGCGATATGTGGGGACCTGCATGCTGGAGATGCTCGATAGAGAGACCGTCGTACCCGGGTGATTTACCTCTAGACATTGATTTAATAATTTGAGCAATGTCCTTGGCGGTAAGGCTGGGACCCACGCTCTCAATATCGGTCTCACTATTGAGCCTCCCCAACTTCATTGAGCCTAAAGCCGATTTGATAACAAAATTGTCTTTAAAGAGGTTGGCTATGATTTTTGGATCGCTAACGCCCTCTACGCTAGCCGGGTGGCCACCCAAAGGTTTCAATTTGTTAGTGGCCTTCCAAAAGGAACGGAAATCCTTTTTTGAGTGATGAGAGCTGATAATGTCCAGCTTTATTTGGTGTTCATGATCTTGACACCATTTCAAGCGCGATTTAAAGATCTTTCGACTCTCACGCATCTCATTGAACATAATACCACTATCAGGCCGTCCGACCATTATCCAATCATGAAACCTTTGTCTAGCCACCCCGTGAGCGGCACTGACATGTTTGTTCCAACCTACAATCGGTTTCTTAGTCCTCGGCTTAAGTGTCAGCTTAAGGGCTATTTGTTGACGCTCCAGAAACCCCAAACCCAATCCTAACCCATCCAGCACTTTCCTATCCCAACCGTGTCGCGTTTTGTGCTTTGTGTTTTTCTTTCTATCCCATTTGGCTACTGGTACATATTTTACAAATTTATTACATTTATTATTTATTATGTGTGTACAATAATTATGTGTTTATCAATGGTCTTATGTTGTGTTGCGTTCCGTGGGTCACGTACGGTGCTGTCTGAAAATCAGCGCTGTAGGTGTCTGTCTGACACCTCGGCATAATGAGACAGCGACCTATTCACTGCCGCGAAGACACACACAATATGTGTTAAATTGTAATGTATGCCTACTCCCTTTGTCTCTGTGTGTCTTTTGTGTAGTAAATAAATGTCTTCTTTCTTTCTTTTTCTTTCTTTATAGGAAAAAATTACATATTCAACCGTAAAGGCATGTCTCAGGATTGACTTCATAGCCGCGGGGAACTATAGGTACCTTAAGTACGGTCAGCTTCAAAAGCAGTATCTACTATCTACTTACCTAGGCTAATAGTTCCCTCTACCATAAATTTTGTCATCGACTCTCCTCATAGTCAAGACATTTTTGATTGCACTCTTGGCGGAGATATTTTTGCTTTCACTCGGCAAAAGCCTAAATCCCAATAGCCCAAATAGCTAACCCAAAAACTTTAAGTGTAAGTAGGTAGTTGATAGCAGTTGGTCCCGCAGAAACTATTTCCCTAGTCCCTAATAAAAGAGCACTTACCCTAACTTGTAGGTATTTAGGTAGGTACTCAGCATGGCTAGCACAAGACCGCGCGCGAGATAATCCGCATTCAGGACACGTAGCTTGGTTGCCATTTTCTCACTTATCGTTGTCGATAAGACATCCGTCACTCTCGCTCTCGCATACTTGTCAAAACGTGACGGATGTCTTATCGACAGCGATAAGTAAGAAAATGGCAACCACGCTACGCCCGTACGCCCCCAGAAAGAGACGTTACCTAGACTACTTACCGAGACTATACAATCCTATATTATTAAACGAGCAATATTTGTATATATATAATATGTATATTATATATATTTGCAATCACGTTTTCGGAAACGGCTCTAACGATTTCGATGAAATTTGGAGTGCAGGGGTTTACGGGGGCGAGAAATCGATCTAGATAGGTCTTATGTCCGGGAAAATTAGTTTTTTCCGTATTTTCTCCATTTTCATCCGAGCAGAGCTCGGTCGCCCAGGGACTACTTAATAATATCGCCAATAAATAACACTGAAATATTATCAAAATCCCGGAAATCGGGATTTCAAAAAATTTTTTATCTCCGGAAGTCCGTGATATAGGTATGCAATCGGATTTTTTTGTGTTAGTAGTCCATTATTGTGGCTACGTTTTTAAGGCAAAATAAATTACGAATACTAGACATTAATCACAAAAAATAAACACGATTTTGACATTTTCGCGATTATCTTGAAACCTGAAGAGTGCAAAATCAACATTTATATAAGTTGGTTTCATTAAAAAAAAAGATTAAGATTATTTCTAAGATTCCGGGACTTAAAGTTTAGAATGCATTCGTTTCAAAATTATGATAGTGAGCCACGCGGGAGTATTTGTCCTTCATTCGTGACATCTTTCTCTATTCGATCATCAAATAAAGTAAGACTGTCTCAAAATGAGGTTCAAGGGAACACTGTTTCTTGTGCTATAGGTACTCGCCCTCAACCCAAAAGACGATTGAGGCCATAAATCAGCTCCGTGCAATACAATGGGAAACTGATAACGCGAGCTCAAGGGTTTTATTGACCTAGTCGTCTTTTGGGTTGAGGGCGAGTATAGCCGTACTGTTTTGCATTTCCCTCGCATGCATCCTCTCTCGCTTCCATGCTCGCCGAGCTAACGTAGCTAGCACATAATCTTAGCTAGCACATAATCTTAGCTAGCACTTACCTTTAAAATACTGCTAGTTGCTCTGGCTGGTTCCACGGATTTTGCCCTTGTTTTCTTTAAACTATTGATATTCTCACCCCGTTTCAGCCACATCTTAATATGACAGCGGTCTTTGCATAACTGATGGATGACATAATACACTTCTCGTACAGATCTCGTCGTATGAATTTGTGAAAAAAGGTTGATGTCAAGTTCGATATGTAGGTATAGCAAAGAGAATGTAAACACTACGTTAAGGGGGTATAGGTAAGATCAAAGAGAATATAACCAAGTGTGTAATGAGTAACGTGTTTCCATTCCACGCGCGCCAAGCCTTACCTAAGCCGCGTCCGCTGCGTCGTGTTTTCGGTGTTTGCAAACATCTAACATGTTTTCTAACAGACAAGGGGAGTGGCCAACATGTTTTTTGTTTACAAACATAGAAACATGTTATCCGTCACGAATGGAAAACATTCCCCGCGTTCGTTTGCGGGGGAGGGGGTCATGTTTTGTCATGGAAATAATTGTACTGGGATGACAGATGTAAGATGTCAAAAGAAAAGTGACAAACAATACATAGTTCACTCCAACCAAAGTTGCAATGGACGTGCAACTGTACCTAAACATGTTTACCAAACCAAAGTTAGCGACGCCTTTTGAAATACCTACCTAAGTTATAGTCCCCCGCGGCTATGGAGTCAATCCTGAGACACGCCTCTAGGGTTTAATATGTAATTTTTTCCTATGGTTGACATTGTCATTATTCAGAAACTTCATAGTCACAGACTACTAAGAGATACTAACTTATCACTCTTATCAGACGCACAACTGTCATACAGCCATTTTAGCCAATTGGGTTCCACTGAAATTGACGAGACTTGGCATGAGAACTGAAACGAACAGCCAGTGTATGGCACAGAGTACCTATTTTTAATGTATTGTAATAGAGATCTATGTCGGCGGCCCAAATGGGTAGGTGTGTGTGTAGTGTCAGGATTGACTTCATAGCCTCGGGGGACTGTAGTAGGTACAGCCGCCATATGAAATCATCGTACCGAACACGGTGCTCACAACTCGGTGATGAATCGGCCGCCTGATGGTTAACTTAAGTGGTGTGGACGCTTGCAACTACAAGGGCGCCACGTGCTCGTGTCGATCGCTATCTGCGATAGAGATGACACCAACGAACGAAGTTGGCGTTCGGCTGTAGCCGCTCTGCATGTTACTCTATTCGAAACTGTAAAGAGTAGGTAAAGTCTGTCAAGAAAAAAAAACCGATTAAGTGCGAGTCGGACTCGCGCACAAAGGGTTCCGTACCATTATCTATAAAAACGGCAAAAAAAATAGCCTAGTAGTTAGCCTAATAGTTGGTAGTGACCCTGCCTACCGGGCTCGGGCCCGGCTTCGAATCCTGGTAAGGCGTAGATAGAGGATATATAGATGACGTCTTAGCGTATACCCAAAAGGGACGACGGTAAATTAACCATACTAAATTAAGAAGTATCAGATGCTAATACATTCTTGACGTCTAATGTCATTTATAATTTAGTCGTATTATATCGGTGACGTCATGGTGGTGTCAGTTTCAGTACAAATTTTGTCAGGTGTGATTATTTATTATTTTATTTTTATTATTTATTTATTAATCATACACTAGTTTACAGTTTATAACCAAAACACTTATGAGGTAGGTACACATTCATAGGAGGTAGCATCACTATAAAAAATACAACAATTTAGGTAGGAACAATTCAAAAAGAAGCAATCATAAAAATAAACTAAATATACCTAAATTACTTAATCAATCAAAGATTTTACGACCGCTTTAGCCTAGTTGGTAGTGACCCTGCCTACGAAGCAAGAGGTCCTGGGTTCGAATCCCGGTAAGGGCATTTATTTGTGTGATGAGCATGAATATTTGTTCCTGAGTCATGGAAGTTTTCTGTGTATTTAAGTATGTATTTCTCTATACAAGTATCTATATCGTCGTCTAGTACCCATAGTACAAGCTTTGCTTAGTTTGGGACTAGGTTGATTTGTGTAAGATTGTCCGCAAATATTTATTTATTTATTTATTTTATTGAGCTGAGCAAGCATTGTACAGACTCGTGAAACTAGGAAAGTATGGCTAAAACTTTTCTACAAAATACGCCAATACTGTCGGCAAATATATCAATGTCGTCGGTTTCCTGCATGATCTTGTTTAGGATGGTTCGCGCTCTAGCAGTGGGAGCGTTCGCTCCGCGCCTGGTGCGCACGCCGGGCACCGCGAACAGACGCCGCGGGCGCCGCGCCGTCACCGCGCCGCCCGCGCCGCCCGCCGCACCGACCGCCGGCCCACTCGCACGCGGTACATGCAAGCCCGTTCGCTCCGCGCCTGGTGCGCACGCCGGGCACCGCGAACAGACGCCGCGGGCGCCGCGCCGTCACCGCGCCGCCCGCGCCGCCCGCCGCACCGACCGCCGGCCCACTCGCACGCGGTACATGCAAGCCCGTTCGCTCCGCGCCTGGTGCGCACGCCGGGCACCGCGAACAGACGCCGCGGGCGCCGCGCCGTCACCGCGCCGCCCGCGCCGCCCGCCGCACCGACCGCCGGCCCACTCGCACGCGGTACATGCAAGCCCGTTCGCTCCGCGCCTGGTGCGCACGCCGGGCACCGCGAACAGACGCCGCGGGCGCCGCGCCGTCACCGCGCCGCCCGCGCCGCCCGCCGCACCGACCGCCGGCCCACTCGCACGCGGTACATGCAAGCCCGTTCGCTCCGCGCCTGGTGCGCACGCCGGGCACCGCGAACAGACGCCGCGGGCGCCGCGCCGTCACCGCGCCGCCCGCCGCACCGACCGCCGGCCCACTCGCACGCGGTACATGCAAGCCCGTTCGCTCCGCGCCTGGTGCGCACGCCGGGCACCGCGAACAGACGCCGCGGGCGCCGCGCCGTCACCGTCACTGATGATGGCAAACATAAATCCGTATACGCGATGAGGGACAGAAAATATGACACTGTATCTCGTTCCCACTTGCGGTATTGCCTATGCATACATCTTTGTCACTCATGTGTGTATGTGTGGGTGACTCCCTCTATCTATTTCTAGTTCTACCTCTATGTGGTAAGGGCATTTACTATTGTGATGACTGATGAGCACAAATATTTGTTCCTGAGCAATGGATGTTTTCTATGTATTTATTTATCTATATAAGTATGTTTATCGTCGTCTAGTACCCCCCATAGTACAAGCTTTGCTTAGTTTGGGACTACCTAAGCCGATTTGTGTACGATTGTAACAGAAAAAATATTTATTTATTCTGTTTTTTAGTATTTGTTGTTATAGCGGCAACAGAAATACAACATCTGTGAAAATTTCTTACTATCACGGTTCTTGAGATTCAGCCTGGTGTCAGACGGACGGACAGACAGACGGACAGCGGAGTCTTAGTAGTCTTAGGTCCCGTTTTACTCTTTGAGTACGGAACCCTAAAAACTATTTTATGCTTTGACTATTAAGTGTACCTATGAAGTAGTTTCTTGTTTACGTTTTTATGACTGGATAACTTTTACAGTTTCGGATGTTATTACCTAGTCTTATTTCAAAGAATAGGATAGGTATAATAAATGTCACAGTCTCCGAATAAAATTAAGGTAAATATTTTTCGCCTCCAGCCTCAGCGCCTCCGGGAAGTAGGTACACTCAGCGTCAAATAAAAGCGTTGTTACTGACCAATCAGATTTCTGGTTGCTTGGACCGTGGCAATAAGTGTATTGGTATATTTTTAGACTTGGCCAAGGCTTTTGACACGGTCTCGGTGACAATACTACTAAAGAAGTTAGAATACATGGGCATTCGAGGCATTGCTTTAGGTTGGTTTGAGAGTTACCTAAACGACCGTAGCCAGATGGTAAAAATAGGTCAGCACGTAAGTGACCGGCTTCCAGTAGGCTTTGGAGTCCCCCAGGGGAGCGTACTCGGTCCGACTCTTTTTACATTGTATATAAATGATGTTCTAAACATTAACATCCCTAATGTCAAGCTGATCTGCTACGCAGACGATACTGTACTAATTGTAAGCGGGAAATCATGGGAGGAAACATATTGTCGGGCTGAGGGCGCGCTTGCCGGAGTAGCCTCGTGGCTGAAGAGTAATCTACTCACACTTAATATTGGTAAGACGAATTTCGTAGCCTTCTCAAAGACGATAGCCTCATCCCCGCCTGTAAACAGAACTATAAAATTCCACTCCTGTGTGTGCTACAGTTTTGCTTCATCTTTTAAGCCCGTGAGCAACTGCTCTTGTCAAGAAATTGAAAGACGCCACTACGTAAAATACTTAGGTATTCTTTTTGACCAACATCTCTCCTTCAAGCAACACCTGTCCGCGCTTGCCGCCAGAGTTAGGAAGCTGATCTACGTGATGAAGCGAATTCGTGACTGTGCTGACCTTGATGTTCTCCGCCTAGTATATCATGCCCTATGCCAATCCATCCTTCAGTACGGAGTGGCCGTCTGGGGCAGTGCTGCCAGGTGCTTCATGCTCGAGGTGGAGCGTGCTCATAGGGCGGTTATAAAGGTAATGCTGAAAAAACCGTTTCGGTACCCCACTGACACGCTCTACCTTGTAAGTAAGCTGCTGCGAGTGAGACAGCTTTACATCATGAAAGCAGTTTCCCGGACCCATACATGCCTACTGAAGTCGCCAATCTACACGGAAATTTTGAGCAAGCGTATATTCAAAGCACCTCTGCCGCCACTTAGTTCAGCGTTAGGCAGGAAAAGTCCTGCATTTTCTCATCCCCACATCTACAATAACATTTGCAATCATCTTAACATTAAAACGACACCCGTGATTAAAGCGAAATGTGTAGTGAAGAACTGGTTACTGACGCTTTCATACTCTCTGACTGAAAACCTATTATAACAAAGGTAACCAAACCGATACTGTTGTAGCCTAGTGGAACTCTCACATGCACACATCCACACACACACAGACACATACACACACATACACCCCCCCCCCCCCCCCCCACACACACGCAGTCACGTACACACACGCCCATGCACAAATAGTAATTTTAAATTGTAATGTTAATGTTAATCTTATCTCAATGTATACTTTTAATGAAACAGGAATTAGAGTTTTGTACTGCAAAATGGTAATATTTTAAGTAGTTCGTGTTAATCGCACTCGCAGGCGGCCAAGATACAGGCTCAGCCTAGTTTGGCGTCTGACGGATATAACGTTTATAATTTAAGTGTGTTTTTTGTTAAATAAATAAATTTTATTTTATTTTTTATTAAATACTCTGTAGCAGTCAAAGTGGCCAAATAGTTCGGCACACCATACTAAATATATGATATACCGAACTATTTGACTCCTTTGGTTGCTACAAAGTATTTGACGCTGAGTGTACCTACCTACACTTTGAAGATAACAATTCCAAGAAATATGATTCGTGTATACATTGGGTGTATATTACAGTATCACAATAGAAACTAGACACAGGACGGAAACAGATTCTTGGGAATGTTTTTTTTTTTCAATTCCACGAATTATTTGTCCTGCAAACCACAACACTAGTGACACACTAGATAGGTGAATCATTACGGATCACCGATTTACTGTGGACACCCAGCGTTATAAAATGAGACAAGGGGTTACTGCAGATGCTCTAAGGAAGCATTCCATTTGAATACTTGCTTCTGTTACAGGTACAGGGCCCATCCCGTATATCAGAGGGGTAATCACGTAACGTTCCGAACGCGCGTTAGTACAGTCACCAGCATAAATATATGATGGAACAAAGGCCGCAAAAATATCTGATGCCAACTCTATTCCTAGAGCCGTAAGAGCGTGCCAAATATTTATGCTGCCTTTGATTCATCATAATATTGATGCCGGTGACTGTACAATCCAACTGTCATTTCTTTCCATATAAAATTTGACATTTAGATCTGCCTAACGTGCGTACAATGCGTTACGTGATCGACCAGCAGAAGTCAGAATGCGGTGTGCTATTTTTGCAAACGAAACTCCACTGAGAGCCCGGTCTAGTGTCTGCTACACGGTCGCCAACACGCCCCTCCGACCGAGCGACCTTGGTCCGCACCGACCGTGTACAGATGTTTGCAGTAAAATGTCATACTACAGCGGTCGGTGCCGACCAAGGTCGCTCGGTCGGAGGGGCGTGTTGGCGACCGTCTATACTCTGAGAACTTTACGGTTTCGCTCTATGAAAACACAACAATATATCGATATCAGCCATATTTTACACCATAAAATAGGTTGGGTAATTTGACTAAATATTCATTAATAATCCACCTAAATTTAACCCATTGTATTCCAGCGATCCGGTGATCGAAAGCCTGGTATTCCAACGACTTACATGTATGTCGGCATGTGTGGTCCCATCGGTCCAGCAGGCAGACCTCGATAATGAACCCTGGTGTATTTTGTATATAAGGATCAAATAAAAAAAAAAATCATGACCCACATGTGGGTCATTGGGATTCCAGGGTAATAAAAATGACCCACATGTACATGGGACCTGTCGTTGGGAGACAAAGGGTACCCGCAACGGTAAAAAATAATGAAAAGTAATCTTTATAAATTCCGTAAAAATCAGGCGAAAATGGTATAAACTTTCTTTACTTTATAATTGACTACGTCTATATACGTTCTTTGGGATACGCGCATAATCCACTTATTTTTGTTAATGAATAAACCTTTCTATAGGCCAGATGAAATTCAATATTATCTCAAGGTCGTAAATATGTAATTAAAATGCTGTTATTTCCTGATGCATATATTTTTGGATTAAGATAGTAAGTCTCCAAATTTGTGTACTCAAACATGTTTTCATTGTAAAAATACTGATAGCATTTTTGCTTGCGGGTTAATTTTTTTTCCTAACATCCGGTCCATAGAATTATTGACTACAATAGTAAAAGTTTTTTTAAATAACATATAATTAGCCTGATATTGAATTATTTCCAAAAAAACCGTAATTTTCTCAGGGTACTGGTGTAACGTCGCACTCTAAAGTGTACGCGTTACTATAATTACTTATTTTATTATTATACTGAACCGCGCTAATAATACGGAACGCTAATGGTTTCGTGTACCGCGCGCTGTTATAACGTGGATGGCGCGGGCTCCTAAATCCCGAAGATGCACGAATCTGCGCGAGCGCCGGCGAGTTACGGCATTCGGTTTTCCCTCGCGCGAGACCGCTCGCAGCTTTCGAACGCGGAGCGTGTGTCGCTGCTATTAACAAATACCGTTGCAATTACACGTAGCCGGTTGCATCACCTACAATTTTAATTATTTAAAGTGCATGGTTATTCCCGCTGGGGATCAATTTTACGACAAGACAGTCGGTACAGACGACTTGCTGGTGCTGGCCATTCCTACCACTGCTGTGGCTACCTCTACGGCCTGAGACCTCTACGGCCTGAGACCACCTTGCTGATGGTGGCTGACTGGACGGAAGCTGTGGCTACCTCTACGGCCTGAGACCTTTACGGCCCGAGACCATCCTGCTGATGGTGGCTGACTGGACGGAAGCTCTTCGTTGCCGACTCCTTGTCAGGCCAGTGTTATTTTTATCAGTGCGCAATTACTCAACCTACCTGGTGCTATTTGGGAACAGACATTATATGGTTATTGTGTAAACTTGGTTTCATTGACCTGCGACCCTACTAATGTAGCGGAACTTCCGAGGGTAAACCCTAAGCGTTACAGTGGCGCCTTAATCGTGGTTGTCTTGTTCCGATGGCACTGGGTGGTATCAGATCTATCTAGTTTGGCTCAACTTGGCTGACGCAATACTGTGAACGAGGAGGTGTCTACAGCAGCAAACTGGTATGTACTATTCTACCCGCTTATTTTGTATTATGCTTTTAGGTAATAATTAGTTGTCCTGAAGCAATTATATTTTTCGATTGTTGCCTATTAGGTCTTGTACTGTAATCTAATGAATGTGAAACGTATTACTCCTAGTGCTTGGATGAATCGTTAAGTCGGTAATTATTAATATTGTAAGGGGTACTTACGTAACAGTTTGCATTTTGGAACTTGATTTTTGCATGCTTATTATTCGTTCCATAGTGTAATAGAACCACCGAATCGTAATTAGGGCCAATTTTTTTTCTCTGTACTGAGTATACAACGCAGCATCTAATATAATTTGGAACCATATGCATGGTATTTATTGATATAAAATTAGACAATAAAGTATATAGTGTAGTTAATAGTGTTAGTACTGTGTTGCTTAAATCTTGTCGCTGATCGTGTTAAAATGGAGACTCACCCTATAAAATATTTTATGCTAAATAAAAATGAATTAACCTATGAGGTACTCATTCGAGGTGATGAACCGGCACCAACCGTATTAGGCTTGCGTAAACAAATCACTAAATTGGCGCTGCTGGTGCCAAATGAGGACATTCTCGATTCTGGTGTTGAGGCTAAGGAAGATTGCGAGGGCGTTCGTGCTTCTTTGATTGATCTCGCTGCAAAAATCAGCACATTAGACGAAAAATATGAGACTAGCCTTTTTCAACGCACAAGTGCGTTACATAATCATATTTTTCATCGGTTGAGGCGCATCGATATCTCTGGTTCTACCTATGCTGCGGTTATTAAAGCCATACAAAAAGATTTTGACACACTGTCAAAGAAATTCAATACTATTACAAATAATCAACCTGCGCAAAGTGCCCCATTTGACCACAATAGCTGTGCTCAATCATCATCTTCGTTAGATAGGCCTCCTACTATCTCGGTACATTGTGATCACACACAGACTAGCGATTTTAAGATTAAGTACGATGGTAAAAGTTGCGTGCACGCATTTGTACAGAGGATGAACGAGTATAAAACGGCAAGGAATCTACCCTCCGAAAAATTGTTAATGTATGCTTCGGAAATATTCACGGGTAATGCACTACACTGGTACCGTGGTGTACGCGACACCGTCACAGGCTGGGAGGGTTTGATCGAGCAACTAGTCTCGGACTTTAGTCCCTTTGATTACGATTATAAATTGATGTCGGAAATCCGTAGCAGAACACAAGGCGAACAGGAAAATATCACAATTTATCTGGCAATCATGTCCGAATTATTTTCGCGGTTAACAAAGCCAGTTGCTGAACAAGATAAATTAGATATTTTGTTGCATAACATAAGACCTTGTTATTCAACAGTATTAGCATCTTACATTGCCGGTATAGATTCTGTTGCGACGCTCCGCAAACTTTGCTTAAATTATGAAAAAATTCAAGGCCTTTCTTCACAGTTTCGCGAACCACCTAGGTCCACCAATAGTACTCTAGCCCCGGACTTAGCCTACACTAGGTCCGAGCCAAGAACGCAATATTTTAAAAACAACTACAGTCCTGTCGACCGTAAAGGGTTCTACAACTCTTATTATCGTGATTATAGGTCCCATGGTAATAATAATATGGCAGCAACGGCAGCCATTGAGCGGAAGCCGAGCAGCTCAGCTGGAAAGGATAAGTTTTGCCCACGCTGCCGCAGTAATGATCACTCGCTGGGGGATTGTAAACAAGAACGTTTCCCGATTTGCTTTAAATGCGGTCTTAAAGACCACACATATCCAAACTGTCCTAAGTGCCAACCTGCGCAACACTCAAAAAACTAATTACAGAAGGTTGTTGCAATAGAAATGACAATATAACAAAGGGTAAACTCGATGCTCAGGATTGGCAAGAGTGGTTAAACACCATTAAAGTTTATTTCTCGAGCTACTCTATTGCAACAATCTTCGATAAAAAACCGATGGGAGATATCCGACCTTACGTGACCATAAATGTGGGAAATCTACCCGTGTGTGGGCTTTTAGATTCCGGTTCCTGTGCTACGATATTGGGAAATAATTCGCACCTAAATTTAATCGCCTCCACAGGACTTACACCCTGTGATGGCAGCGATTCTAATTCGTTTATAACTGCCAGTGGCCACAAGATGAAAACTGAGGGTTATATTAATCTACCTGTAACCTTCGAGAATCAATTCCATATTTTAAAAGCGTATGTTATACCCACAGTCACATCTGATCTGATTCTAGGGGTTGATTTTTGGAAAAAATTTAAATTGTTTCCTAAGTTCTGTAATTCTGTTTCCCTGTCATCTACTGACAGGCACATTTCGACTATTGAAAAAGACACTGTTATGCTACACTCACTAAATGAACTTAGCGATTCAGAGCGAGACACTGCTAACGACATAATTAAACAATTCGAATCCATATCAACCGAGGTAGCGGGGTTAGGCCGTACCCACTTGGTAAAGCATCAGATTGACACCGGAGACTCACCGCCAATTCGACAGCGTTACTACAGATTACCTCCTGAAAAAACGCGTATTATTTGTGAAGAACTGGACGAGATGATTAAACTTAACGTTGTTGAACCGTGTGAGAGTCCGTGGTCATCGCCTATCTTGCTCACTCCAAAAAAGGATGGGAAGTTACGATTCTGCTTAGACAGTCGGAAACTCAACTCCATTACTCGAAAGGATGCTTATAAGCTGCCGTATGTTTCAGAAATTCTAGATAATCTTAAAAATGCAAAGTACTTGAGCAGTATTGATCTATCTAAGGCCTTCTGGCAAATTCCAATTGCAGAAGAGGACCGAGATAAGACAGCATTTTATGTAAACTCTCGCGGTACCTACAGATTTGTTACTATGCCTTTCGGATTAACTAATGCCCCAGCTACACAGCAGAGACTCGTGGACCAGTTATTTTATGGCCCAGAGTTTGAAAACTCGGTATTCGTATTTTTGGATGACATTATATTGGTTTCTTCCAACTTTCAAGATCATATGTCCCTACTACATAAGGTGTTTAAGAAACTACAGTCCGCCAATCTAACAATAAATTTAGAAAAGTCTGTATTCTTCCGAAATGAATTAAAATATTTGGGATATGTAGTCAACTCTAAGGGACTTCATGTGGATCCGGGCAAAGTCGAAGCTATTCTGAATTTCCCAACTCCTACGAACAAAAAAGAGGTTAAACGATTCTTAGGCACCGCGTCTTGGTACAGAAGGTTTGTACCAAACTTTAGTTCCATTGCAGGACCATTAAATAAACTAACTTCTACTAATAAGAAAGCTCTCCCCTTTGTTTGGACAAAGGAAGCAGACGAAGCTTTCAATCAACTAAAGGAATGCCTTATATCTGCCCCAATATTATCTTGTCCAGACTACGAAAAGCCTTTTGAAGTTCACACCGATGCGAGTGACTACGGCGTTGGAGCCTTGCTCACTCAAACATTAGACGGTGTGGAACTGCCAATAGCATACATGAGCAAATCACTTTCTAGCGCGGAAAGGAACTATAGTATTACCGAGAGGGAAGCGCTAGCTGTTCTCGTTGCGATCGAGCATTGGAGGTGTTACCTGGACAATGGAAGAAAATTCACTATCTTAACAGACCATTCTGCACTTAAATGGTTTTTAAATCTGAGCAATCCTACAGGTCGCCTTGCTCGCTGGGGTGTACGGTTATCAGCTTTTCACTTCGAAATAAAGCATCGCCGTGGTATGGACAACGTTATACCAGATGCGCTGTCACGCTCGTGCCCTATTTCTGCCATTGACACCAACTTTCAAACGACTGATCAGTGGTACTTAAACATTTACAACGGTTGTCAAACTTCCCCTACATCGTTCCCTAATTACATAGTAAAAAATCACAAACTTTTTAGGCTTATGAAGAGCAAATGTTCCTTGCGTGAGGAATTTGAATGGAAAGAGGTGGTTCCGGCCGAATTTAGACAAAATACTATTGAGGAAAATCACTCACAACCAAATGCTGGCCACTTAGGCGTTTTCAAAACTTACAAGCGTCTTGCGTTAAGATACTATTGGCCAGGCATGCATTCTCATACTGTCAACTTTGTTACCTCTTGTGACACTTGTATTGCTCACAAACACCAGAACCATGCCCCTCTAGGAGAAATGGGTCGCCCTAAGGTATGCTCTCGGCCATTCCAAGCTATAAGTGTTGATTTAGTCGGACCTCTGCCAGTATCTAAAAAACAAAACTCGTTTCTGTTTGTGGTAACGTGTTGTTTTAGTAAATATTGCCTATTCTTTCCTATTAGACGAGCCACTGCAGAAATTGTTACTAAACTATTGGAGGAAAATGTGTTCTTGGTGCACGGCGTTCCTGCAACTGTAATTCTCGATAACGGGAAACAATTTACTAGCGCCACATTTAGGAGCATGCTTAGTAAATTTAAAGTACCCAACGTGCATTTTACCCCTAAATATTCCCCCCATATAAACAATGTTGAAAGATTTAATAAAATTATTATAACTTCAGTCTCGTCATTTATAGACAACGATCATCGTACCTGGGATCAGCTGATACCCCAGATCCAATTTGCGATCAACAACTCAGTCAGCGAGGTGACGGGTTATACTCCTTCATTCCTTGTGCACGGCCGAGAACTAGTTGTGTGTGGTTCGCATTACCTAGATTCAGAGTGTGATAGTGTCATCTATCAACCTCGAGATGCATATGCTGAAAATCTAGGTGCTCTTTCTGGCATATTTGATAAGGTACAGGCTTCTATACTACGTGCCCATTCTAGGAACTGCCAACATTATAATCTGCGACGAAGGCCAGCCGAATTTAATGTCGGAGAATTCGTTTGGAAGAGGACTTTTTACCAAAGTGACAAAGATAAACGGTTTAGCAAGAAATTAGCACCCAAATTTGTAAAATGCAAGATCATTGGTAAAAAGTCACCTCTTGTATACGAGTTATGCGATGAGTCAGGTCGCTCTATTGGGTACTGGCATATAAAAGATTTTAAATTAACGAATTACGCAGGATAGATAGACGGATTTCCGTTGTAGACGCAAATCCTTCTGTTTGCCGCGGAGTACTGTAACGTCGCACTCTAAAGTGTACGCGTTACTATAATTACTTATTTTATTATTATACTGAACCGCGCTAATAATACGGAACGCTAATGGTTTCGTGTACCGCGCGCTGTTATAACGTGGATGGCGCGGGCTCCTAAATCCCGAAGATGCACGAATCTGCGCGAGCGCCGGCGAGTTACGGCATTCGGTTTTCCCTCGCGCGAGACCGCTCGCAGCTTTCGAACGCGGAGCGTGTGTCGCTGCTATTAACAAATACCGTTGCAATTACACGTAGCCGGTTGCATCACCTACAATTTTAATTATTTAAAGTGCATGGTTATTCCCGCTGGGGATCAATTTTACGACAAGACAGTCGGTACAGACGACTTGCTGGTGCTGGCCATTCCTACCACTGCTGTGGCTACCTCTACGGCCTGAGACCTCTACGGCCTGAGACCACCTTGCTGATGGTGGCTGACTGGACGGAAGCTGTGGCTACCTCTACGGCCTGAGACCTTTACGGCCCGAGACCATCCTGCTGATGGTGGCTGACTGGACGGAAGCTCTTCGTTGCCGACTCCTTGTCAGGCCAGTGTTATTTTTATCAGTGCGCAATTACTCAACCTACCTGGTGCTATTTGGGAACAGACATTATATGGTTATTGTGTAAACTTGGTTTCATTGACCTGCGACCCTACTAATGTAGCGGAACTTCCGAGGGTAAACCCTAAGCGTTACACTGGCACACTGGCAGAGGCTTTATATGCGCTACGCTCGTCGCCGATCCCCTGGTATTCCCGCTAAGTAGCGGAAAGCGCCTAGAGCTCTAAGACGGTTCTTGGCAGTCAATGTGTCAGTAAAGGATTGTATGTTGCTTAGAATTATAATAAAGGAAAAAAAAACAATGAATGTGAATACATTTTATTGAAATAATTAGTCACATAATATTTATTACATCTACAGGATGCACTGTCCTCAAGCAGTCCACAAACTTTTACATAGGTATGGCTGAATTTAGTGCATTGTATATTACACATCTAGGGCGCTAAAACAAAGGTCGTAGGTATTTGATGCCCGAGCATTTAGGCGAGGGCGATAAATATGGGATTTAAGACTTTCATTATTACCACCCGGGGTGAGTGCAACGATAACTCTTAGGTGGTAGTGGAGTATTTTTAGTACAGTAAATTTAGCCATATGTAAATTTCAATTTTGTCCATTATCTAAATTGCTTAATTAATACATAGTTCAAAGACTGGTGTCTGGTTACTGTCAATTGCAAAATAATCAGTAAAGGTTGTAAGGATATTGCAAAATAAAATAACTACATTAACCAACAGGAGGAAAAGTACTGCAAACCAACTGATTATCGGCCGCAAACTGAAACCAAACCTTAGGTACATATACCTACCTAAACTTTTTGCACCACGATTGTATTCAGCATCATAGTAAGTTGCAGCCGGGGCAACTAGTCTGTATTACTGAAGAAGTAAATATGTGCTACGATATATTTGGCTACTTTGGCTGCTGCTAACTATATAAGGCTGACTGTAGCATGCGTACAACCAGTGAAAAATTAAAAAAAAAAATACAATGCAAGAAAAATACTTCCGTTTGTTAAGTCTTACTTTCTTTTAAAGGTATGTGAGGATTCACTATATGTTCATTACTGGACAAATGCAGGTTATTTGCTGTCAACACATCGCATCCCAAGCACTGCCAACCATACCACCAGCACAGGGAACACTACTCATACTGATGTCTATTGAGATAAATTGCAGTAAAAATGTTCGTATTTTCATTTATTCAATTTATATTGGACAAAAGAAGAACTTATAGTATAAAAGGCGATCTTCGAACAATTTACATGATTTCAAAAACATCCAAACTTGACTTACTTTCTATTTTGAATAGGAATAACATACATTCTAGGTGAAAGGTAAAGTAAAGCGCTACTGACGGATCCGGCAAGGATCGCACAGATCAAGGTCATTGTCTAAGTCTATCCGTAAAGGATTGTCATCTGAGGCCAACACGAAGCAATTTGTATGTTTACCCTCTAATTCATAAAACCACAAACCTCTGTTAACAAACATGGGTTTGTCCTTCTCACTAACATAATAAAGATTGACAAATTCATTTTAACGGCATTTTAGCTAAAATAGGTTTAAACATTTATGAATGTGTGTGTGTGTGTGTGTGTGTGTGTGTGTGTGTGTGTGTGTGTGTGTGTGCGTGCGTGCGTGTGTGTGTGTGTTTGTGTATGTGTGTTATCGCTCGGAAGACCGGCGGCGGCGCGGGCTGCGCGTGCGGCGGCGGCGCGGAGACTTGTCGCGGGTTCGACTGCCGACACAAGATAAATATACAAATTAGCTGAGAACTCGAAGGAAATACATAAAGCAAATTAAAAAAAAAAATCCGTGTGAAGTTAGCATACAGGTAATTTTTTTAACCTAGTCCCAAACTAAGCAAAGCTTGGACTATGGGTACTAGACAACGATATACAGATAAATAGATACATAGAAAACATCCATAACTCTGCGGGATCATACTCATCACACAAATAAATGCCCTTAGCGGGATTCGAACCCGGGACCTCCGGTTTCGTAGGCAGGGTCACTACCAACTAGGCTACAATTACCAGACTGTTGTTATTTTTAACCCCTTTTTATGGGTCATCTAAAAAAGTTAGAAATCAATCTTGTAATATTTTTTTGTAAGAAACTCTGTCATGTCTTCTTTGTAACGGGACCGATTATCAAGTAATAAGGCATTAATGTTTATAAGGCCGGTAAGGGCGTTTATTTGTGTGATGAGCACAAATATTTGTTCCTGAGTCGTGGATGTTTTCTATGTATTTAAGTATTTATTTATCTACATATAAGTATGTTGACGTGAAATAAGGACCGTATCGGAAAGAAAGTAGACAACTTTAGGCATCTCTAAAAACTGGTACGTACATAAAATCAACATATTTTTTTTTTAATAATGAACTATATCCTTTTCTTTTAACCTGAGGTTTCCCCCCATACCAGGAAAATAGGCAGTGAAATTTGAATCAAATCAAAATAAAAACTAGAGTAGACTTTCTTCTGTTTCTTAAATCGAATGATGCAAAACAAATGCAACTCTGTTCTAATTTAAAACGATATAAATTCCATTGAAGGGAGGATGCCGTGAATTCGCGGGATCGGGAGACAACAGGTTGCAACAAAAAGCAATTACTACTTTTGTCAAACTGTCAACATGGGGCGAGTTAGCTTACACGTTCGTAAAAATATTTTGGACGATTGGTGCAAAATAAAAAGGTATGACGATTAGAAAACTGGTTAAAAACTACGAGTTCTAGTCCCGCGGGCGTGCACAAGATAATAAATAAATTTGGTGACTTCTGTACTCTCCAAGATTTGCCTTAATCTGGAAGAAAACCGGGGACAACCGACTTGGCATGAGAAAAGAAAGTCGTAAGAATGTTTAAACAAAATCCGCCCTTTGCGGCAAAAAGAGCCAAAACTTCTTCGGCTATGATGCAAAGAATCAAACTAAGATGCAACCTAAAGACCTATACCATTTACCTCACCATCTTTATACGTACATAATGTTAATAGACCAATCAAATTAGCTTACCCTGGACATAATTCGTAAACTCGTTGTTTTTATTGTTTTTTCGGATTTTACTATTCAGTATCAAATATTAATGAAATATATTAAGTAAAAAATCCGCGATCGTAACCGTAGTTAAAAAAAACACGAGTTAACGTACACTACTTAACTTTTTCCTAAAAGTAAAAAAGGTAACCAAGAACCTTGTTAGTATAACTTTGAGGTGCATTCAAATTCGATCACTTAATAGCAAAATTAAACTGATATCAAATTCGCATATACGTTTTTTTTCACAGTTTTCCTCTGATCTCATTATCTAGACAAGCCAAAATGGTAACTATGATGTTTTTATCTGTTTAAGGTATATTGCGTCTTTTTAGACATTTAAGACAATAATTAAACATTTATTTTTAACGTTTTAATAATAATGTATTTCTCAGTAATTATAAATAGTAACTATGAATTTTTTGTTTACTTATAGCCTTTTGTGTACGATAATCATGTTTTCATCAAAATTAAGCATGTTAATTTCACGCTTAAGAAATTGAAAATTTAATTGAAAATACTCGCGACCTTGTCGTGGAGCCAAATGCATGCGGTGGGTGCGAGGCGGGGAGAGAGTGGGGCGCCAGCGGGCGAGCGCACGGCGAACCCGTCTTAACGAGTTTATTTCAATTACGTGTTTTGCACCGACCGCGCCGTGTACAAATAAAACAAATATAACGGAATATCCTAATTGTAGGATTTGTAGCACTAATGAAAAATCACAGTTTGTCCCTTACGCCCTTTGAAAACTCTGGTCCAAAGGGCGTAAGGAACGATTGATTTGCTTTTATCATCGAAAACATAAGTAAACTCTTAACTGTTAAGTAAATGAAAGAGATGATGCCATGATCGTGGTTAGCATAAAAAAAAAACCCGTCAAGTGCGAGTCAGACTCGCACACCGAGGGTTCCGGACCACCCCGTACAATAGAAACAGGTCCACTATAAACTGACACTCACTGAGTATGTATTTACATACTTAGTGCGTGTCAGTTTATACTGGACATCAAATTTTCAGTGATGTAACTAAAAATTTACGGTTTTCACAATTTTTCCTTTATTTGTGCTATAAATACTTCGTACCAAATTTCAAGATTCGGAGTTCACGGGATATGGGCATGGGCATTTCGTCCCTTACGCCCTTTGAGCCTACGGTAGTCGATATCCTTATTGGCAAAATTGAGCCGACGCAGTTGGCCAGAACGCCAAAAAAAAAGAGAAGATATGCTTATCCACCAAATCCACCAAATTTATTCGAATACGAATAACGTTTAAGAATAAATAGGATTATTCGCGAATGACGAATAAATATTTCGAATAATTATTCGCCAATATTTATTCGCGAATAACTTCTTAATTCGCATAATCATTCGTAATGCTTTTCGTGAATAATATTTTGAACGAATATTGTAGGAATGCTTTTTAATAGAATATATCTCAAAAACGTAATATTTTCCTACAGACAGAACAGTGATACCTAGTTTCTAAATTTGTTAGAAAAAGGTTACCGCTTCATCAAGGATACCAAGACTACCAAGTAACATCGCCGTGCATGGTGAAACGGATATTAATTGTAATTATTTCACCTGTTTTATTTTTACTATTTCGGCTTTACCACGGGTGAAAAAAAAACCGGTCAAGTGCGAGTCAGACTCGCGCACCGAGGGTTCCGGACCACCCCGTACAATAAAACAAATTCCACTACAAACTAACACTCACTAAGTATGTATTCACATACTTAGTACGTGTCAGTATATACTGGACATTAAATTTTCAGTGATGTAACTAAAAATGTACGGTTTTCGCTATCTTTCCTTTATCTGTGCTATAGGGCGTTGCTTCGCACCAAATTTCAAGTTTCTGAGTTCACGGGAAGTAGGTTTTGATTCCCTTGCGGGTTTCGAAAACTTGCAGAAATTTGCGGCATAAATGGCTGTATCTTTTGATTGTGTTGGCTTAGAAGTTTGATTTTTTCACAGCTCCAAGAGACAGTAAACTTGAGTATTTGGTATAAATTTCAGCTTAATTCATTTATTTCTTGCAGTATGGGTCTTACAAGATGTTACATATAAATACAGTTCCAGCATAACCCTGTTAGGGCACAGCAAAATTAATATAAAAATTATTAATTCTAAAATAATGCATGCACACACTATGCACAGGAATTCACACTTTAAATGATTGATACCTCCACGCGTTCCTGAGAAAAAGGGATTTGACAGACGGACGGACGGACAACAAAGTAATCCTATAAGGGTTCCGTTTTTCCATTTCGAGGCACGGAACCCTAAAAACACACAGATCAGAATATAACATGATTAAGTACATACAATGTACAATTACAGGTATATAGTTGAACAATCTTACATGCGTAATCGCCTCTAATAACATACATTGATCCAATTACAGACAGTGGCTGTCCATAAATTACGTCATTTCAAAACTGGGGGGGGGGGGGGGGGGTCTATTGGAGGACGGTATTCATTTTATGAGGCGGGTAGTGTCCATTTAGGAATTAACAGGATGATGATAGGAGGGCGGGTCAAGAATTGACAAAAAACAACCGGCCAAGTCCTGAGTAATGGATGTTTTCTGTGTATTTAAGTATTTATTTATCTATATAAGTATGTTTATCGTTCGTCTAGTACCCATAATACAAGCTTTGCTTAGTTTGGGATTAAGCCGATTTGTGTAAGATTGTAAAAGAAAAAAAAAACTGGTTTTTAGTATTTGTTGTTATAGCGGCAACAGAAATACATCATCTGTGAAAATTTCAGCTGTCAAACTATCACTGTTGTTGAGACACAGCCTGGTGACAGACAGACTGACAGACTGACAGACAGACAGACAGACGGACAGCGGAGTCTTAGTAATAGTGTCCCGTTTTACTCCTTGAGTACGGAACCCTAAAAAAACAATGGTTCAGTTTAAATTGTTTTTTCGAGTTGTTGAGTCGCCGCTGAAGATGGAATTGTCCCGTAAAAAAATATTACGACTATCAAAGTGGATTAACACAAAAACAATGTGGAGACCGGATGATTGCTGCTTTTAGTAATGAAACACCTTCAAAGACGACAATACACAGGTGGTATTCAGAATTTCAACGTGGCCGAGTATTCCTCACGGATGACGCGCGTGAAGGTCGACCAAAATCGGCAGTTACGCAAGAAAACGTCCACCTTGTGAGTCAGCTGATAAAAGAAGACAGGCATGTGACATATCGGGATTCAGGAGTCTTTGCGGATTGGAATGAGTCAGATACAAATTATGTTACAGGAAGAATTAGGCGTGCGAAAGTTGTTTTCCCGTAGGATCCCGCACTTATTGTCAGACGAGCAGAAAATGACTCGTGTCAATTGGTGCCGCAAAACATTGAATAAATTCAACGGAGGAAGCTCAAATGCAGTTTTTAGTGTCGTATCAGGTGACGAGTCGTAGATATACGCATATGAGCCTGAAACTAAAAACCAATCTCGAGTATGGGGTAACGAAGACGAGCTTCAAGCCAACAAAAGTTATTCGCTCTCGCAGCAAGGCCAAGAAGATGGTGGCTATTTGTCTCCAAATCGGGTCACGTGGCTACTATTCCACTTGAAGATCGTAGAACGGTCAAAGCCGATTGGTATACAAGTATTTGTTTGCCGATGGTCTTTGCTGAACTTAGGAAAAAAGGCCTAGTCGCCGCATCATCCTTCACCACGACAATGCCAGCCCTCACACCGCTCGTAAAACAAATGAGTACCTGGAAGGTGAAAAATTCAAATTACTGGACCATCCTCCATACAGCCCTGACCTAAGTCCCAACGACTTTTTCACATTCCCCAAAATCAAGGATAAGTTGCGTGGTGGGCGCGGTGTTTCGGCGGCCGGCAGAAGCAGTGGAGGCTTTTAAAAATTTTGACGACTGGTTTAAATGTGAATTGAAGTGCATAAAATATAAAAGAGAATACTTTGAAAAACAATAAAAATACTTAAATCAATGTAACTGCATATTTTTTTATATTCCCGAAACTTTCAGTTTGACCCTCGTAGTGACCCTGCCTGCGTAGCTGGAGGTCCTGGGTTCGAATCCCGGTAAGGGCATTTATTTGTGTGAAATATGTGCTCCTGAGTCATGGATGTTTTCTATGTATTTATGTATTTATTTATCTATATAAGTATGTTTATCGTCGTCTAGTACCCATAGTAGTTTGCTTAGTTTGGGACTAGATCGATTTTTGAAAGATTGTATAAGAAAAAAAAGAAAATAAAAAATCTGTTTTTTAGTATTTGTTGTTATAGCGGCAACAGAAATACATCACCTGTGAAAATTTCAACTGTCTACCTATCACGGTTCGTGAGATACAGCCTGGTGACAGACGGACAAACAGACAGACAGACTGACGGACAGCGGAATCTTAGTAATAGGGTCCCGTTTTACTCTTTGAGTACGGAACCCTAAAAACGATGACGTAATATATGGACACGCCCACACACATGACATATTGAAACAAACCTGTTAAATGCCCCATGAAGCGACTCATTTAACTCACAAAAATATTGTTAATTAGTAGAAAAGGGTATTAATACTTGAAAATAGGTACACTTGTAGTGATCATGTTAAATTCGTGTACGTGTTACAACGAGCAACCGCATCCTTAAATATTATTCGTGGATTTATTGGAATGAAATGAGAATAAATCATTCGTCATTCGAAAGTGTAGACGAATAAATTATTCGCGAATAAATGTTTATTCGAATAATTATTCGAATAAGAATCATTCCAACAATGCTCCTTTCTGCACCCACACAAGTAACATATTTTATTTAAGGCGCTCTTATTAGACGATATTTAGGTATATGCGGAGGTGAGGCAGACGGAGCGGGAGACGCGCGTCCCGCGCACCCCGTTAACGGCCTTATTCTGTTGGCATCCGTATTCGGCTCGTTTTTGCGGATCATACGATCAAATGTTTGATTATGTTTGTCTTCTTGAATAATTGTTTTATTTTTCAAATCTTGGTTGATTTGTGTAAGATTGTCCCCAAATATTTATTGTTTATTTATTTATTTAAATCATTTTTTTTTAAGAAAATAAGGAATAATAGGTAGTTACAGTTCTTAAGTACATCGTAGTATGATGACATCAATTATGGACACTTACTGTCCAAAGATATGTTAGTACAGATTTCTTCATCATCAATCCACCTATCGTTTTCCCAGTTCCTATGTGGGTGCTTCCGTTTCCCAAATACGTAGAACTGATAAAATATAACGCCCGCTTAAAAAACCATCAAAAATAATAAACAAATAGCTATGTTCATCTATTTATCTCCTGGCAAATTATATTATTACCATGTATGTCTTTCCCGCTCACGGGACAATGATGTCCCGGACCTTTGGGAGACATGCGTGGGGCTAGGTACCTACAAAGTACCAACTGAGCCAACACGTAGAGGCCCTTTTGACAATTTAATGAAATGCAAGGAGTATTATTACCATTATTATTACCTTTGTTACATAAGTATGACTGACTGATCAAATACTGGATAATTAGACCACTGTTAGTCAGAAGAGCATTTTATTATACAGGGTGGTTATTTTAAGACCAGCAAGTTCTTCAGTACATGACTATGTCTATTAAAAAATGTAATTTGACCAAACATCATATAAAAATAACAAATTCAATTTGTCTCTTAAATACCTAAACGTGTTATGTCACTGCGCTCGCGCGGCGCGTGCTGCCTACCATGCTACCTCGACCAGCGGCCACACCGCGATGGACCTTGATACTCTCAACAAGCCAACAAGATTGGACTTATACTTGGCTCTATACTCCAGGCAAAATACGGTTTCGAAAATCATTAATTTATAATAGCGTTTTTTTGTATATTTCATTTTTAATCGTTATTCTAAGATGCTTTACACAAGAATCCAACAAATTTTCCAACCGGAAGTAATTATATAAATTTAAATTAAGCTTTAATTGTCTTTTTTTGTTTGATTTATATTGAATTTTTTTAAAGCAAATGTAAATTTAGGTAAAAGCCTCCTCGATCTCATGCCATTTTTCTCGGTCTTTAGCCAACTGCATCCAGCTAGGTCCGGCGACCTCAGTTATGTCATTGGTCCAACGTCTTCGTCGTCTACCTTTCCTTCTTTTGCCTTTCGGCCCTGACCAGTTTGTTGCTTCCAGTGCCCATCTTTTCTCCTAATATCTGGCGATATATGGCTTTTACCCGAATAGGGTCCATATAAGAAAGAAAAAATTGCATAAATCTTTTAGATTCAGTAAATATGTACTAACACAAACAATATGGAATAAATAAAGCTTAAATACATATATATATATATATATATATATAAACTAGCTGTTGCCCGCGACTTCGTCCACGTATAACATGTTATCGTCTAAATAAATAAATAAAATAAATAAATATTATGGGACAATCTTACACAAATCAACCTAGGCCCACGGTAAGCTCAGTAAGGCTTGTGTTGTGTTTGTTTAATAAAAAAAAACATTGAAATTAGTTTTGTACAGTCAGCATCAGATAGTAGCAGCCTAGGTAACCAAATATATCGCAACACGTCTTTATTACTATAGGTGTAAGGATGTGTTACGATATATTTGGCTACTTTGGCTGCTACTAACTATATGACGCTGACTGTACCTAGTCTTTTAGTAAACAGTCTAAAACCGAAGAAACAAATCTCTCTTTATTTCAAAATGTCTTGCTCTCTATACAAACTTAGAACCCTCTTTGAACTCTCATAGTAAATAGTCTGAAACCGAAGTTACAAATTTCTAACTTTAAAAATGTCTTGCTCTCTATACATAATTCGAACCCCCTTTTAACCTTCTTAAGTGATTAATAATTAAAAAACCGAAGTTACAAATCCCTTACTTTAAAAATGTCTTGCTCTCCATACAAACTAGAAGAACTGTATATCCTAGAAGTAGGTATTTTTGTCAAGACCAATCCAAGCATGTTCAGTAACGTTTCAGAAGGCCGCAGATTTCCAACACGTAAATAATACAAACAAAAATTGAAAACTTTGCAGGGTAACAACAACACAGCGCTAATCAGAGGTGAAATCTTGGGAATGGCACCAAACATTTTCAATAAAATTCCAGACCGAATTAAACACTGGATATTAATAAATTTAAAAGTCAATTGACTTCATATTCAGATTCAGATTTGTTTATTATCATAATTTTACAATTGAAATCATAGTACAATGAATATACAGATAAAAATGTGTTAAAATTATGACTTGTCAGTTACAATAAAATACAATAGATGTGTACAGTTGTGTACAGAATTGTTATTATTTGTAAATAGTTTAATAATACTCATACTCATAGCATTATGCTATTACATAAAATAGAGAAAGAAAACATAATACAAATATTAACGTCAAGCTTTTAAGATTTTGTTATTTAGTCATTTGAACGAAATTCTTGTAAACTATACAGTGTTTTTTCAAGCAATAGTTGTTTTACATGGAAGCGAAAAGAGTTGTCGTTCGTTATGGTTTTAAGGTTTGAAGGTAGCCGGTTAAAAAGTCTTTGTCCTATTAACTTCGGAAGTTTTTTGCCTATTCTAAGTCTGGGCTAGGTTGTTTTGAAGTGGATACTTCTTTGCTCGCGTTTTTGTATAGGGGTACAGTTCAAAATGTATCACGTGACTTCCGGAATAACTTTTTGTAGAGAAGCCTAATCTGATTTCAAATAATTGTTTGTTACATGTTTTAATCCTTCTTTATTTGCCATTAGTTGTTAATCACAAAATGTTATTTAGTTTATGTGACGGGCATGAAAACTATGCTGAAATGACCACCATTTTCAATGCCTCGCGAGTCAAACGAGCTACGCCAGTCAATGTTGCTATATATACCGATTTATCTGTGCTTATACAGATTTTAGTGAATTGCTGCAGATATATATTTTACGGGGACAGCCAACAAAGAAGTATCCACTTAAACTTAATTAACGGTTGTATCTCGGACACAACCCGCTTCTTTTTAAGTTATTCGCATTTCTCATTGATCTCGAACTATTTTCACCTCTCCTTTGAAATTCATTTGGATAACGTTTAACATACATCAAAACTTCCAATATATAAGTTGAAACTGATGTTAAGATACTAAGTTTTCTTAATTGTTCGCGACACGTGTATCTGTACTTTGCATACGCAAGTACTCTAATTGCACGTTTCTGGATCTTTAGGATGCGCTCATAATCCGTACTGTTGCCCCAAAGCATTATCCCGTATGAAAGTTGAGAGTATATGTACGCATAAAACAGCTCTTTTAAGCAACTTTCTGAACAAGTGGTCTAAACTGTCTTAGAGCATAGATCCCTCTTGCTAACTTACTGCATAATGTATCTATGTGATCTTTCCATGACATTATTGGATCAATCATTTCAATCAATAGATCAATATTTGATTGAAAAGTGTTATTATACCATTAAAGATTACTTAAACGACCCTACGACATAACATGGTTCCATTCCAGACATTCCTTAGTTATAATATTCTTTAGTTATAGTATTTTTTGAGAGTTTTTGACATGTGTTTGAAGTATTTAACACCAATCACTGTATTGACATTTTTTTTTTAATTTTTATAAATATATTAGCTGGCTGAAATATTTTGTAAACCTACATTGTGGGTAATGCACAGAAGTCTTATATTTTGTATACCAACAATACTTGTAAAAGTTGTAACCTATGTTTAACAAAATAAATTTAATTGAATTGAAAGTACTTAATTTGTATTCTAATAAGTAATCTTTATGCAAAAATTTAAGTCTCAAGCTCTTTTTAAAAAAAAAAAAAATAAAAAAAAAAAAAAATTGTTTATTAAAAGAAAACCTTTTTACAATACAGTTTATCCTGCGGCCCCACACTAGGCTATGCCTGACACGTGGTGGCCAGATTCGGTTCGGACTCTAAAAATAAAGTTTCCCCCATACAAACTTTGCACCCCTATTTACCCCCTTTAGGGGTGGAATTTCCAAAAATCCTTCTTAGCGTTGCCTACGTTGTAAAAGGTAGTTCTGGTGAAAATTTTAACTCTCTAGTCTTAGTAGTTTCGGCTGTGCGTTGATGAGTGAGTGAGTGAGTGAGTCATATCAATAACTCCATACCGACAAAAGGTATGTTCACTTAGATAACGTCACATTTATTTGCTTTAGTGGGCTTATTTTTAAAGGGGCGTGGCGGGGGAGGCTTTCTTGGTAGTTATTTGGAGAAGCAGCGGTGGCAGAGTGAGTGCGAGATGTGAAACGGCATACTTTAGTGTTTTGTGATGGGTATCATGTGCACAAACAGCTGGCAAAGTTTTGCAGCTGTATAGGGGAACACCCTGTAGTACTTTGTACCCGACTGCCTCAGAAGGAAGTTTATGTTTTTCGAGCGTATGTATCATCATATCAGCCGAAAGAAGTCCACTGCTGGACATAGGCCTCCCCCAAAGAGTGCCACAATAGCCGGTCCTGCGCCACCCGCATCCAGCGGACTCCCGCGACCTTTACCAGGTCATTAGTCCACCTTGTGGGGGGCCTAACCACGCCGCGCTTTCCGGTACGTGGTTGCCACTCGAGAACCTTTCCGCCCCAACGGCCATCGGTTCTACGTGCAATGTACCCCGCCCACTGATACTTAAGTTTAGCGATTCGGAGGGCTATATCGGTTACCGTGGTTCTGCTGCGGATAGCCTCATTTCTGATGCGATCGCGCAGAGAAACTCCCAGCATAGCCCTCTCCATCGCCCTTTGAGTGACTTTGAGCCTTCTTATGAGGCCTATAGTAAGCGACCACGTTTCCGTTCCATATGTCATCACTGGCAACACACACTGGTCAAAGACTCTCGTCTTGAGACACTGCGGAATATTGGACGAAAAGATGTGCCGTAGCGTATGTATGCATGAATGTCTATGACGAAGATGAGGAAGGGCCGTGGCCTGCTGCTGGTGGAGTGGCAGAATCTTTTTCCGCACTCGTTTTTAATAGAATCTACTAAACAGCAATTAAATATACTTCAGTTCACCAACTCGTTTAGTACTTTAGACTAGGTAGTCGCTATCCGGCGCAATAGCCCTAAATGCTTTTGATATATTTCTGTATGAATAAATAAATCTATTATTCGTACAGTCCATAATTGGTACGATTACCACCCCCCCAACCATGTGCTCGTGTCCAAATCCGATTTACACCCGACTACTTACTACCTAACAGTTCTAAATACGTATTCAGGATAACTGAAGATTTTTATTGACATCTTGTCAATATGCTCCAGCTACCTATTAATACGTTTAAGGTGCGGATGTAGAAACGCTTTAATGTAGTAAATATCGCATACCTTATATTTGTTATTCTATCATTTCGAATGTGTTCTCCAGCATGTATTAGCGTTTCCTATTCCTTTAAATATTTTTATTTACCTTGATAACTCGAAATAATTGCTGCAAAAAGGCGTATTTGCGTGCCAGGTAAACATTCACAGGTCCGTCGTCGGCAGTGGCCACGGGCGTACTAAATTGTACTAGCCACCGCGCATGCACGACGCGGACACCCGGTTTTTCAGACAAATGACCAAATGTATTGAATTATCAAACATATTGAAATTCTAAGAAGCCCGTAGATAGATCTACCAAACAGCTACCTATCACAACAAATTTCATTGTAATGTTCCAAATAACTTTTGAGATATTTCGAGTTTGGTGGTAAAAAAGCACTGTTTTGAAAGGCAAAATCTATCGAGGTTTTTGTAAGCAATCGTGATTTTACGAAGCACGAACATAGCCAATAAACTGAAGATATACATATCAAAAATTTGGATCTCTAGCAATAGTACAAGTATACTAATAATCGGTTTGGAAAAGGCACTTTTTCGATGCGCAGCTGCATACAGCGCCTTAAATAATTCTATACAGAAGACTGAGCGCTTATAAATAGGTAATCGACATTCCACGACAATTATGTCTCATGCTGAACAATTTAGTTATTATCGATCTAATGAACACAATATTTCAATAAATCTCCACCCTAGCCGAACCGTGGTAAACGCCACGTTCGTCTTTATAAATGTTTGACAATCATTGACCTATCCATAATAAATGAAGGCCGAAACGCATTGACAGCGGTGGCGAAGCGGCGGCGCGGCGCAGTGTAGAGGTGGTACCTGCTGTAATGTTCGATCTAATAAAGCCGGGAAAAAGCGTTCGGATCCTTTCATATTAGCTCGAACATTACAAGTACCGCCTCCGCGCCACCCCGCGCCGCTTCGCCACCGCTGTCAGTGCGTTTCGGCCTTAAATGCCTGCGACTCGCGACAGCACGGTCGGTAGTTGAGATGCAAAGCAATGACGGCCTTATTCTGCAACAGATAAGGTTCATATTAAAACTTTAGTACGAAAAAATATGAATTAATTAATAATCGTGGATATTTTTTGTTTAATTTGTTTCTTATAGTACTAATAATATGTTGACAGCATAAATCAAACACTTTCCAAGTAGTTATGTATTTTGGTTTTCCAAAAACTAACAATATTTGTGATTTTAGAAATCCGCAAAGAGAATCTGTTTAATTTTTAATAATTTATCAACAGACATAATATACTATTCAGAATAATTTGTTAAATTGCAGTTATCTATAATTTCTGGTTAGATAATCCAGAAAATGTGTAACTTACTGAACTTTCTTTATTATTGATAGTCCCGGTTGATTAATTAGATTAATTTTGATTTCTTTAACTGGAATGCAAGCGTCATATCATAATAGAGGCACTTTTACAAATTTACATATTATGCTGCACTTATGAAATCAGAATTTGTTAAAAATTTAGATTTTTGGTTTTTTTACAATGACGCGGAACCCTAAAATGTTTAATTCTTTTTATTTTAACTATAACTAACAATACTTTACATCATAGAAAAAGAAAATTACAGTTATCGAATTATGTCCGGGTTTAGCTAATTTGATTGGTCTATAAGCAAATAAACAAATTTCATTTCATTTAATTTTTATAAAAAACTAAAACAACCAAAACGAGATGAAAATCAAACAATAGCTGTCAGAAAACTGGCAAGGAAATTATACGACCGTATATTGACCAAGAAAAATCAGTGCATTATAATGGATGACGAGACCTATTGCAAATTGGACTTTAAAGTCTTACCAGCACCTCAATTTATTACGGTGCCGGCTTATAGAAGGTTACTCGAAAACATAAGGCTATCAACATCGAGAAATTTGCCAAAAAAAGTATTTTCTCAAACATGCTCGGAAATGTATGCGTTAATGTCACGAAATGAAGACATGAAGTTCCTTGTTTATGGCTCCCTACATTACTTCTTGGCCTAGGCCAAGAAGTAATGTATGAAAACCCTAACTAAAAACATTATTGGCCGCTACTCTAACTTTTTAAATTTGCTTACAGATATTAAACAGACAAAGGAAAAAATACATACTGCCAACCGCCAATACTTTTTTTTAATTGTTTTAGTTTTTTGTAAAAAAAAAAATTGTTAGTTTTTTACATTTTTATTGTTATTTTTCGTTTATTTTTTAGTGTTGTTTATCGTTTTTAATGATTTAAAAAAAACTTTTCGTTTCTTGATGTTTGTCTATTTTTTTTTTGTTTTACTTTTTTTATTTCCTTTTTGTTTTACTTTTTTTTTTTTTTTTTTTGTTTTTTGTTTGTTTTTTTTTTTAGTTTTTTTTAGTTTTTTTTCCCTTTTTTTGTTTTTTTAATGTTTTTGTTTATTTTTTTTTTGTTTTTTTTCCTTTTTTTTGTTTTTTTTTCCTTTTTTTTTGTTTTTTTTAATGTTTTTTTTTTGTTTTTTTCCTTTTTTTGTTTTTTTTGTTTTTTGTTTTTTCCTTTTTTTTGTCCATTTTTTGTTTTTTTTCCTTTTTTTTTTTGTTTTTTGTAATTTTTTTGGGCGTTTTTTTAGTTGTTTTCTTTTGTTTTTTTAAGTTGTTTTTTTTTTTTTTAATTTTTTTTCCTTTTTGTTTTACTCTTTTGTAATGTTTTTTTAATATTATTCTTTTTTAATGTTTTTTTTTCTTTTTTAGATTTTTTTATCTAGAATCTTTCTCACTTTAGTGAGGTGAAAAGGATTCTATTTTTAAACCACTCACATTCGCTAGCTCGTGTTTCGAATCCACACTCGCGGTTAAATTATAACTGCACCCTTGTATAACAAATAACTATTTATTATTTCCTCACATCGTTTGAGAAAAGCACTATACAAGCCTCGGCCGGAACAGGGATTGCTGGACTCGTTGTATCCGGCCTCGTCTACGACTCGGCCGTCTAGCCCAAACTCGTCCATCAATCCCTTACTTCACGGCCTTTGCAGTAATGTACTATAGTGTGGCAAGCGATTTTTCAATGCGGTATGCGATCGCAATACTTCTTTACTACAGGGACTTTGAACGCTACGGTATACAGTGACGCGTGCTTACAGACAAGATTACTACCACTAATAAAGAAGCACAGGAGTAGCACTTTATTTTGGCCATACTTGGCTTCTTGTCATTACTCTAAAACAACGAAGGAATGGTACAAAGCCGATGAGGTAAAAGTAGTGGATAAGGAGATGATTCCTCCCAAGTTCACCCAATTGAGCGATATTGGTCTATCATGAAACGACACCTCTAAAAAAAAGTCAAAGCTGCCACCTTAGTTGAAAACTTAAAAAAAAGTGGAACAGGGCATCATCAAATTTGTCAAAAGTGATCGTCCAGAATTGAATGAGACACATCAAAAAGAAAGTTAGGTTGCAGGCAAAATATATAAAATACGACGAATTCATTCAAAACAGTTCTTTATAAAGACCTTATTTTTCAGTTTCTTTTTGTTTCTTTATCAGTTTTCACACAGAATAAAAATAATACCATTTTGAAGTTTTCTACTTTCTTTCCGGTACGGTCCTTATCTAGGTGTCACACTGGATAAGGAACTGAACTGGAAGAAGCATACAGATCTCACCATTACAAAGGCCCTGAGGGTATTTGGAATGTGTAGATCAGCATATGGCAAAACATGGGGACTGAACCCTAAGGTACTGAAGTGGATCTACACCATGATGGTGAGACCCATAATACTGTACGGTAGCCTGGTATGGTGGCCAAGGACTTTAATGAGCACATGCAGAGAGGCCCTGAGAAAGGTGCAGAGAACGGCATGCATGGCTATAACTGGGGCGTTTCGTACCACGCCTACATCGGCGCTAGAAGTCTTACTGGACCTACCGCCACTTCACATGGTGATTAAGTCAGAGGCGCGCAAATCGCTCTACAGATTAAAAATTCTTGGACTGTGGAGCGATAGCAAGCCGAAGACTAAGCACACAAACATGGAGACTGATGGTTTCTTAGACAGAATATTGTTATTCTGGAAGCGACAAAATGCTACCCAAGTATGTATTCCATAGGTACTACACAACAACTAAAGTTCCAACCAGGGCTGAGTGGGCCGAAGGTCTAGAACCACCAAAGTCTGGTATCGAAGACAGTATATGGTACACGGACGGATCAAAAATGGGATCCGGTACGGGAGCAGGCATTTATGCAAATGACTATAGTAGTAGTGTAAGCATGGGTAGTTTGGCAACTGTCTTCCAGGCGGAGACATACGCCATAATTGCCTGTGTACAGGAGAATATAGACAGGCAAACCAAAGGGCAGACTATCTATATACTCAGTGACTGTCAAGCGGCCCTTAAAGCGCTTACGGCGCCGAAAGTGGACTCTAGACTAATTTATAATGGCGTCCAAGCACTAAACAGACTTGGAAGGCACAATAAGGTGCAACTAGTTTGGATACCAGGGCACAAAGGCTTCATCGGCAACGAAAGAGCAGATGAGCTTGCAAGAGGGGGCTCTACAAATCACTTTGTAGGTCCAAAACCATTTGTGGGACTCTCGCAGGGGACCATAATATAGGCCTTTAAAGCCTACGCCAAAACCAAACACCAACACGAGTGGAGGAATGAGGCTGGCTTAAGGCACTCTAAGCTCTTCATAGAAGGAGTGGACTCGGGCTGGACCAGAAAACTCTGGAAATTCAGTAGGAAGCAACTCAGAATTATATCTGGGGTGTTCACAGGTCACTTCGGGGTCAAGGATCTCTTGGCCAAGATGGGACATCGTGGGATCGGATAGTTTAGACTGTAGAATGTGTGGCGAGGAGGACGAGACTATGGAACACTTATTGTGTGAATGTCATGCCCTTGCCAGACAAAGAATGAACTACTTTGGTAACGGTTACCCGCAACCAAAGGAATTCAAGGTGCTCCCGGCGAACTGCATCATCCGCTTTGTGGAAATGATGGAGAAAGCCTGGGAGCAGGTATAAAGGAGAGGGCAAATGGACAAAAGATCCCACTAGGACAAAGTGCATCCGAAAGGGCCCTCACCTAGATAAGATAAGATAAGATGTTTACGTGCAATACGCCCACTGCCACTAAGTAAGTTTAGCGATTCGGAGGGCTATATCGATTAATTTGGTCCTGCTGCGGATAGCCTCATTTCTAATGCGATCGCGCAGAGAAACTACCAGCATAACCCTCTCCATCGCCCTTTGAGTGACTTTGAGCACATTGCACGTAGAACCGATGGCCGTTGGGGCGGAAAGGTTCTCGAGTGGCGGCCACGTACCGGCGCGGCGTGGGTAGCCCCCCACACAAGGAGGACTGATGACCTGGTGAGTCCGCTGGATGCGGGTGGCGCAGGACCGGCCATTGTGGCACTCTTTGGGGGAGGCCTATGTCCAGCAGTGGACGTCTTTCGGCTGATATGATGAAGTATGTTTATCGTCGTCTAGTACCAATAGTACAAGCTTTGCTTAGTGTAGGACTAGGTCGATTTGTTTTATTTTAATTTTTTATAGTTGATAGAGCCAAGTGATATAAGGCGTGTTACCTCGGGCTGGCGCTGCGCTCGCGCGCGCGCCCCGACGAGCCCGACGAGCCGCGCTTCTTCTGAGCCTCTGCAACAACAAGTAATCATAATCATATAATATGCAATTGGAAATAATATGTGACATGTAATATTTATATAATATTATAAATAAATGAGTATGTACAATATTATAAGTTTAGCATGTGGATCTGTATGTCTGTCTCATGCCACCCCAGTCCCCCATAAGTTTAACATGTGTATCTGTGTGTCTGTCTGTGGTACCGTAGCTCCCAAACAGACGAACCAATAGGAAAGCGGTAAGCCTTGTCTGTAGAGATGGCTCTTGTGCTACCTATGTTTGATGTGTCGGGAGTGTTTTGAATATGATTCATAAAGTGACAAGCAATTTTAAATCCCAGATAGGACACGGTTGCCGAAGGAAATTACATTGCCAAAACAATTTTAATCAAAACGTGAAGTCAACCTGAATAGTAATTGTCACGATATTGGGCTTGAGATCGAATCTCTCTTAAAAATGTGCGCTCAAACTTGGCGCGCATAGACAACTCCCACTAACTCATACGTCACCGAACTTCATAAAAGAACGTTCTCCGTCATCTGCGAACTGCCAATTTCTTTGGTATTCGACTGACAAACGCCGGGCCGGCTTGCATCGGTATCAAAAAGCTGCGATTTAAAATGTGAAAGTTATATATGAAAGTGGTGCATGTTATCTGGAAGTGGAATCAGGAAGCGCAGCCAATGGAAATAACTGTAAGTGAGACCCCTTTTCTCTCGCCCAATAGGTAGTCTTATCAAACAGTAATGATGATTCACAGTTCATTTGCAGAAAACAAGCGTAAGGGAGGATATCTACCAGAGATGAGCGTGGATCTTTGGTGGATATTGACCGTTAATTATGGGAAACAGTAGAGTTACCTTGCGCCTTCGACTCACGGTTTTTCTGGCGCGACTTGATGAGCCGCACGATCTCCATCAACTCCTTCCGCGCTTCGTCGCGCTCCTCCTCCTGCAGACAACACATTTGTCAAATAAACACCTCTTAATAAATTAAATAAAATAAAAAAGCCTTGTATTTCTCACAGATTACAAAAAATTACATATTGTTTGTTAGTAGAAACTTAAACTTAAGGGGATCCCATACGCATAATGACCTTCGTTCTGAAACCCTTAGTTTTCTAATGTTTTTTGTAGCTTATCATATTAACAACAACAGCTTTAAGCAATATAGTATCCCATATTTACTTTAAACACTGATCTTTGAGACATTTGTCAGCAAAGTTGAACAATTTTAGACCAAAAACTGGTTTTCTGGCCATAACTTTTGTGTTAATTAGTTTAAAATCACACGTTTATGGGCATTTTCAATCATTCGTGTACCCAATTAGCGTCAACTGTTAAATAAAAATTAAGTCAGTGTCAGTTTTGTGACGAAAGTTAAGCATACAAATGATGTGAAAATGAACTAATTTCACATTTAAATAACGTGTATATGCATATCATTTATAAATAGAAAAGAAAAAGGTTATTTTTATACAAATTAAATACTTAATTGTCGTCACAAAACTGACACTGAGTTAATTTTTGTTTAACAACTCACGCTAATTGGGTTCACGAATGATTGAAAATGCCCTTATAGAGACATCAGAGACGAACCCAAATATGTAGATTTCGTATATGTTAGATCTTTCACAGCAATCTTATAGCAAAAAAGGTGTTCTTATAGACAATGTTTTTGTATCGATTCAAAACTAGTCAAAAATCGATGAAAACCTCGGGTAGCCCCTTAAATGACGTTGATAAAAAAATTGCTAGGTGTATTAGTAATAAGCTGGTCTGCAAGAACCCCTGGGCGGGTAAAGGCCTCCTCCAAAGGATGACCATGTGTCTCTGCCCTGTGCCACTTCGAAATTGTTCCTATTCTTCAATTTTGGTGCCTTGTGTTCTCATTTCCGATATGCCTTTATTTATATTTTATTTTATTTCGATTACAGCTTTTTCAAATTAGTTCTATTAGGTAGTCGTGAGTCGATAGGGTTCGGGCGTTATAGGTTAAACATACCAATTTTTTTTATATATTGGTTTCTTGTGCTATTATTTCCTTTGGAGGGTTGTGGTCGTGATCTTCCACGGTGACCAGCCGGCTTGGGAGATGTTTATTGTGAGTTTGCTTTTGTTATTAGTTTTGGGGGAGGCCACCCGTTCGTTGCTATTGTGTATCGTGTCTTGTTTAGGGCTGAATATTTAATTGTGATGGGCTTAAGTAAGCTGTTATATTTAATTGTGATGGGCTTAAGTAAGCTGTTATATTTAATTGTGATGGGCTTAAGTAAGCTGTTATATTTAATTGTGATGGGCTTAAGTAAGCTGTTATATTTAATTGTGATGGGCTTAAGTAAGCTGTTATATTTAATTGTGATGGGCTTAAGTAAGCTGTTATATTTAATTGTGATGGGCTTAAGTAAGCTGTTATATTTAATTGTGATGGGCTTAAGTAAGCTGTTATATTTAATTGTGATGGGCTTAAGTAAGCTGTTATATTTAATTGTGATGGGCTTAAGTAAGCTGTTATATTTAATTGTGATGGGCTTAAGTAAGCTGTTATATTTAATTGTGATGGGCTTAAGTAAGCTGTTATATTTAATTGTGATGGGCTTAAGTAAGCTGTTATATTTAATTGTGATGGGCTTAAGTAAGCTGTTATATTTAATTGTGATGGGCTTAAGTAAGCTGTTATATTTAATTGTGATGGGCTTAAGTAAGCTGTTATATTTTGCGTCTTGGTCTTCTTAGGTATTTGTTTCGATTTACACACCTCTTAACCTCAGGTATGTCAACGAGGCGTGAGGGCATTACTCTCAATCTGTCATGGCGATTGCGTGTATTAACTATTCGTGTGTCTTGGCTCAGATCTGTGCTATTGAAAATTGACTTTATGACAAACGAAAAATGTATAATCCTTCAGCAATGTCTGCGTCAAAGCATCCGAAAGGTTAAGGTTACTTGGTTACAGATCTGTGACAGGACAGATATAGTGACAAGACATACCAGAGGTTAAACATCAAGTTCGAGACCGGAGTGCGGCTCTCCCACCTATAGCGGCGATGACACTGCTTCAGTCGCCTAATGCGGTCGCCGAACTTCTTACTCGTAGTTTCAACTACTTCGGCCAACGACTTTCATCTTTACATTAGTCGGTCCGCCTACTGCGGTCACTTTAGTGATGTGAAAATAGCGGAAAGTGTCTAAAAGTTGGAGAAGTTCTCGGAAATTTCTAGAAAGTTTCACAAGGAATTAAGGAAATTTACGTACTGAGAAGCATAAAAATGTAACTCTTATACACTATGTAGAAGAGTTAAAGTTTTATGCTTCTCAGTACCTACGTACATTTCCATGTTGGAAATGGAAAGTTTCAATTCCCATACAAATGTTAAATTGCAGAAACATTTCGCAATATAGGAAACTTTCCGTCAGCACATCAGTAGGTCACATACATATTTTGGTTGTTTTTGCACTGTTGCCATCGCCGCGACATGCGACGAAAGACTTAAAGTAATAGGGGTGTAGTGTAGACTCGTGTTAAAACTGATAAATTGATAATGTACTGTTGCTAAATAGAGAATCAATTTATTGTAATATAATAAAGTATAAAAGTGTTTCTGTTAAAATGAATAAAATTACATTTAAAAGATATTGTATTGCAGCGGGTTGCAAATACAATGATAAAAAATCAAATCACGCTTTTTTTATCTCTCGGCACGCCCGAAGAATGCCGAGAGGTAAGAGAATGAACGTAATAGATAATAAGTAGTTACAGAATAATAATAAAAGAGATATTATGGGTGTATCTACTTCCATATATAACACTGTATGAATCAAGTAATAATCAGAACAATTTTTATTTGGTTTTAGTATGTAGGTAAATTTGAATTGATTGTTTGCTGATACATGTGAATTTAAATTCTAGTATAGTAAAGTATACCTACTTACTAAAACAACAACGACGTATAAAGGCATATAAAGGGTACGTCATAGTCACAGAAGTTCTTATAATGTTAGATGTCACCTTTGGAAAATTACCAGTGATGAATTTTTATTCATAACTAACGTCGTACTATCCCTATTTTTCTATTCGTTACGTTGTATGGTAACGTAACGCATTCGTTGCATTATTTTATTTTATAATACATACTTAAATGTTTTTAAAAATAAAGCAACACGATTTTGCATTACTGTGGGTTGCAGCTGCAGCAAAGCCAATACAATGTGGCCTGGCGGTCTTGGTGTATTCAATTCGTCCAAATTGTGAGATTTGTTATTTTAGAGATATATAATGTATGAAGAATTCAAGAAATAAATGGGCAATACATTATTATTTTATTTTTAGTTGACAGCCCTCGCCATCGGCAACGCGGCGAGTGAGCCGATTCATTTTGACCGTTCGTACGCAGCCTTAACGTTCCGTTTGGCTTGCGCTGGGGTCGACGACGTCAGAGGGCCATACATCATAATGTTTTTGCTAAGAAAAAAGCGCCTTTTGTAAAGATTAAAGGAGTGTGCCTTATGTCCATGTACTATTACTTATTCTGTGACGTTAGTTTGCAAATTTGACACTTGACAGATATTGAGTTTTTTTTGCATGAATGTTTAAGGTAAAAAATAGCGATGTTAGCATGTATCTGAATACAGCTGTCAATGTCAAAGTGGGACAGTTTATAACTACATCTTTATGCGGTATTGTGTATCTAGTTTAAATTAAATCAATGTATACGAAGCCAAAGATAGAAGGAAGGAGAGGCAGGGGAAGACCGAGGCGCAGTTAAATGGACCAAATAAAGGAAAAAGCTGGTGTCGTGTCGTATCAGCGAGTCAAGGAGATGGCGTACGACAGAGAGAAGTGGAAAATACTCCACCGACAAGAGGATAACTCTTAAATTTAAAGAAAAGAATACGAAGCCAGCAATGGGGAATGGATGAAAATGTTAGAAGTGCCTGATTATTTTTTTGGTGATAGGAATAACCTTCCTTAGCACTAGAAAAAAGTTGCAGACTTTTCAGCTGCGTCAATAATTTTTGAAAAATATAAATTGTTTCCTCACTTACGTTTTGGGTTTAGGACGGCGAATGAGACACTTTCCTTGATACGTCTCATATTACAAAAAATATTTTATTTATCTAACCCTGGCAATGACAAATATAGCTGCTGCAGCTGTCAATATCATTTCCAGTGTCAGTTTACCACGGATTTTTAAGATATTTTTTTGTTATATGAGGCGGATCAAGGAGTGTCTCATTCGCCGTCCTACTGCCCGTCTGCAACTTTTTTCTTGTGCTAAGGAAGGTTATTCCTAACACCAAAAAAAATATCAGGCACTTCTAAAATTTTCATCCATTCCCAATTGCCCTTCCGCCGGCTGAGACAAATATAGTGCTTTTCTGAAAATTGGTGCAAGTAAACAAAATAAGTACAATATTTTCCGAAAAAACAACTAGATATATATGAAAACTGGATATTTTTAGCATTTATAATTTTTTTAACCCTTTGTCTCCCAACGACTCACATGTATGTCGTACGGTAGGTCCCACATGTGGGTCATTTTTTTTACCCTGGAATCCCAATGACCCACATGTACCCAAATGAAAATGAATCTTATATACAAAATACACCACGGTTCATTATCCAGGTCTGACAGCTGGACCAATGGGACCACACATGCCGACATACATGTATGTCGTTGGAAGACCAGGCCTTCGTACTCCGGATTGCTGGAATACAAGGGGTAAAAAGTAGAAGTGTATTTTTTTTCCGAAAACGCCTTAAGTTATTTAAGACAGCTAAAAAGTCGCGATATGTTATAGCTACAAATCTTCCGTTTTGGCTGTTTAGGACCTATGCTTTTTTATATGGCCGTTTTAACTTTTTCTAAAGTTTGTACCTCGACAAATAAGGGAAATTGTATGTAACATTGTTGTCGAGCAAAATCGAGCCGGCAGGGTTTTTCATTTTAAAATTTTTGACTAACTATAACTATGCACTTCAAGTCCTGATTTTTTTTAGCAAAAAAGTCGACTTTGCCGAACATTTATGAGAATAGTACATTACTATAGAGGGCGGGAAACAGAGGGTTACATGCCAAGTAGATATAGACGGATAGTGATACGCGGCCGGCAACCCCGTTTCTCGCCGAGATTTGTATTGTGCTTTTCTCAAACTTGCAATGAAATAAAAAGTAGTCAATTTGTTTTATGTATGAAATTTCTTTACATGTCATCTTCACTCATCGCACCGGATACGTAGTATTTCCGGACCTAATATGAAGTAAGTCATGTCAACATTTCATTGCAAGTTTGAGAAAAAATGATTTTTATTGTCCAAGAGAACAATTAAAGAAAATATAAACAAATTTGTATGACAACTATGGATCTAAACGCACCGAAACAGCAATTTACCAATTTACTTCATATTCCATACAAAGATTAGTACGAATAACAGATTATGACATTTATGACTACATACTTTTAAGTCAATTACTATGAGGTCAACCTTTGACTCAAATTTTTGTGTATTTATGTTCTTTAATTGTAGTTGCTCCAATACAAACATTTATTCCTCTTCAAAAACTGGTTCGAATGGCATCGTAAAAAAATCTTAGGTCACATCCCTATTGCCGTTTATGACGCACTGCCGCCGCCGCTGCTCTTAAGTCATGGCGCTCGCACTTGCAGGGACCCGTCCACCCCTTCCCAGAAAAAAGCCTTTGAACGGGTTAGTCGTTCGTTCAATAGCCCATTCATTTTACTTAGCCGTATGAAGGGGTTTCCCTTACGAGGCTACCACTAAATGATAAAAAACCCTTTCGAAAGGCTTTTTTTAAGCGCTTGGAAAGGGTAGCGCTTTAAAGACCCAAATGAATGGGTATTGAGGGGCATCGGCTTTGGTAAGCAAAGCCTTACGAAAAACCCCTTCAAAAACCCTCAAAGGGGGTTCTGGCACTGCTGGGTAGGTATTTGCGACTCGCCTAAAGCGGCATAGATTAATAGTTTCACTTCAGTTCTATGGAAGCCAACGCCGTATTTTTAATATAGTTTTGTTTGAATAACTTCTACTCGTTATTTTGACTAGAAAATAATTAAAAGCCCAGGAGTGTTAAATTAAAATTAACCGAATACATAGAATCCCTCATAATTAGCTGTATTTGATAATTAATATTATTACCTCACGACAAAATAAAAATAAAAAAAATATACTTAATGTAAATATTTTCGAAATTGCTTTCTCGGGGTTAGATATGAGGAATTGAGGATATAAGGTACCATATGACGTATATATGACGTAAATGTTATGGATGTGATATATTATTAGAATCGGCCCTTCCATTTGATACCACACACGATAGGTTCCAAAACAAAAAAAATCGTATTTTATTTTACGAACGCAAGCGGTGGAGGACTGGGGAGTTTACGAGTAGACTAGTTCTTAATTATCAAATTCAGCGTCAGTATACCAATTTTCAGCTAGTTATGGAGGATTTTATGTTTAAAACCTAATACTCCTGAGCTGTATGAGTTTTTTCTTGTTCCCTGAGAGATAGATAAATGTATTTTTTACAAGCTTTTATTACAAGCTTTTATTTAGCTCACCCCGTTTGTTTTATTTTTCTTTCTTGGGTCTTTAGTAATTGAAATTCAACTGTCAACCGATTGATCTGAAATTTTGCATGCGTATGTATATCGCATGACAATGCAATATTATGATGACATGGAGCTGATCTGATGCTGGACCTGGAAGGTAGCCATAGGAACTCCGCAATAAAACGACACAACCCCATCGAGTTTGGGTTCGCTAGAATCGTCTCAATGAGTAGTTGATGATGGTATGCAGAAAAGTACAGACGGCAATAAAAGCTTGTACCAAAATAGTACATTACTGCAAAGGCCGTGAAGTAAGGGGTTGATGGACGAGTTTGGGGTAGATACCGGATACAACAAGTCCAGCAATCCCTGTTCCGGCCGAGGCTTGTATAGTGCTTTTCTCAAACGATGTGAGGAAATAATAAATACCTAGTTATTTGTTATACAAGGGTGCAGTTATAATTTAACCGCGAGTGTGGAATTGAAACACGAGCTAGCGAATGTGAGAGGTTGAAAAATAGAATCCTTTTCACCTCACTAAAGCGAGAAAAATTCTACATAAAAAAATCTAAAAATAAAAAAAACAATAAAAAAGAAAAAAAAAGTAGTAACAGTAAAAACATTTAAAACAACGAAAGGAAATAAATATTAAAAACATTAAAATAAGAGAAAACACATTTAAAAAAAGAAAACATACAAAAGGGGAAAAAACATTTAAAAAGGAAAAAAGAAAATAAACTAGAAAAATAACATAAAAGACCATACAAAACTTTAAACATTAAAAAAATACTCCATCAAAAAAAGGTTTTTCTTAAAATAAAAAAAAAAAAAAGAAAGAAACATTTTTTTTTCAAAAACATTGAAAAAAGAGAAAACATAAAAAAACAAAAAGGAAGAAAAAACGTTTAGAAATCATTAAAAAACGACAAAAGCACAAAAAAAAACATTTTAAAAAGGAAAAAAAAGCAGCTGAAACATTCAAAAAACCAAAAAAACGTTAAAAAACATTGAAAAAAGAAAAAAAGCGAAAAAAAAAGAAAAGTCAAACATACAAAAAGGGGAAAAAAGACATTTAAAAAGGGAATAAGATAAAAAAAACTAAAAAACTAACAAAAAAGACGAAACAAAAATTTAGACATTAAAAAATAGACAAAACATCAAAACAATGGAAAAAAAAACATGAAATATTATTAAAAAAACGAAAAAAACAGCTCGTTAAAAAACATTGAAAAAACAATAACATATTCGAAAAATTATTATCATTAAAAGACTAAGTAAGTTGGTTCATTCGTATCAGAGTTGGGCATTCAAGAATAAAATCATGAATAGAATAAGAATAACGCGTGAATAAAATCACGTTGATTTTATCCCCGTCAAAGTTATTCCAAATAAGTTTCGTCGGGAATAATTCTTGGGAATAAGAATAAAATGAAGATAACTTATTCTTATTCAAATAAAACTAATCCTCATTTTTTATTTTAATTAATATTCAATGAATACGAATTTAGTTCGGTTCGGATTCGGATACTCGGGGCCCTTGGGGGTAAACACAGCGCATTTGGTATCGGTATAGAGGCACTCGGTTGATGTAGAACATAACACTTGGTGACGATGGTCTGATGATGGAGTCAGGAGGTGGATAGTGGAACTCCTCAACGGTTAATTGTATATCATATGGCAATATTAACATGGCTAAATAATAGTACAATGCGTCGCACGCGCACCAACTTGTTCCGGCTCTTCGCCATACAAAAGGAAACCATGTTACAATGTGATAAGTATTTTTAGTAAGTAGGCGGCATTGTTAAAGGCGTCCGCTTTGGCCTTGGCCCCTGTGCCGACACCTCTGGACTCTAACGTCTAATTTGCAATATTGCTCTTATTGTCATTAGCAAAAGGATAAAAATTGCATGAGCGTTGAAAAGAAAACCTCTTCAAGAGCGTTGATAGAAAACCCTTTCGAAAGGGTATTTTTAAGCGCTTGGAAAGGGTATCTGATATTCGTTTAGGGAACCGCTTACCCGTATTTATAGCGCTTAAAAAGCCAAATGAATGGGTATTGCGGAGCTACGGCTTTGGTAAGCAAAGCCTTACGGAAAACCCCTTCAAAAACCCCTGAAGGGGATACCGGGCGGGTCCCTGCGCACTTGGAGGGTTTCTAGAGGTGGAAGAGCCACGTACCTTCTTCTTGTCGTGCGGCGGCGACTTGTCGCCCGAGTCGGAGCGCTTGGCGCGCCGCGGCGCCGGCGACCGGCTCCTGCAATTACACAGTCAACTTCATATCTCAGGGATACGGAGACCTAACAACATTCAATTCATTCTAAAATATGTGTCGTTTTCAGGGAAGAGGGACCTTGTCGTTGGCGCTGAAGGCATTATTATATTTTTCATCTCTCCTGTTCTGAAAGTTGACTTTTCATGGGCATATAGGCGGGTGGAAAATAGCGTTTTCTCCCCTAGGGTGGAAAGTAATTTTTTTTAATTGTCACGGTCAGCCACGGAGTCGAAGATAATTGAGTTACTTCAAATTATTCAAATAAAAGCTTTACATATATCTTAACTCAGCTATACATTAAGCGACGGGTTCATTACGACGATGTTGATAAAAATCCTTTTAGAGTTTTTTACAGTTGGTATTTTTTATCCTAATTACAGAAAATCAACATTCAAAATAATTTCTGTAAATATCGGCTGCCCGCCATAATGCTATGAAACTTTTTTTTTTCACGATTCGGCATGGCCCTCTAGATTAGTTGCGTCGCGGCCTACTCGATTACAATCGAGTAGGCCGTGGCAAGTGGCCAGTGCAAAGAGGTTGGAGGTTAGATATAGTTTTAATTATTTTATTTAGGTATATATCTAAAATCGAATAATGAATTTATTTCATACTAAGCAAATAATTCTTTACATTTATTTATAGAATTATATAAATACAAGAAATAAGATTAAAACTATTAGTATTAGATCAGATACGATTTTTAAACTTTTCTAAAGTTGGCAGTAGGTATGTGTATTTTAACTGATTACTGGGTGAATTGCAAAAAAAAAGTATATAGTTAAGAGCCTTAATCTAATCTACGCTTTATTTTTTTTCCATTGTGTAACGGCAATTACCCATACATTTTATATGGGTAACTTTCGTTACACAATGGAAAGAAGTTAAAGCATAGATTAGATTAAGGTCCTTAATTATGTAATTTTATTTTGCAATCCACCCTACTCTTAATATACCTGTTTTATAAAATGTATTTATAACATGTAAAGACTGCACGTCTTTTACTTTCCAGAGTCGAAATGAAAAGTAGAGTGTTTAACTCGGGTGAAATTACCCATTTCACCCTCGAACTCGAATAACTCGGGTGAAACGGGTCACTTTCAACCCTTGGTTAACAATCTACTATATCTACACCCATTTGCCAATATTGCAATCAAAACTAAAAACAATATTGAGAATCTATTTATTTTCTAAAGTTGGTTAGTACCTAAATAAAAGAAAATATTACTTCGACTTACCTGATGGTAAGCGGTTTCCGACGCCTAAGGGATATTAATGACTGTTAAAACTATGGCAAACTAAACAAATGAAATCGGTTACTTTTCCCTGAAAACCTATAAATGCGGTTAAAATAGACATAAAATTGTATGGAAATAATAACAGCAAACATTCCGTGGTTGGGATATTCCCACTATAATAATGTTCATCGCCATCTTTGTCTGATTTATCTGTTTTGTATCTCTTATGGTAAAACCACCTACGCTTTCTAAGTATTTAATCAGCTAACAATCTTACTGAAACTAATGCTGCTGTAATAGCTCTTCAAATATATTAGTGTGGTCAATAGTACATTACTTACGCTCTGAGGCTTTCTTTATTACCGCCCGTGGCGAGTACAAAATTTTACGTCTCTATCTGGCCAGGAAGTGGGGTTTTCCGCACGCATAGCGTGCGGTAATTCCTACTTTATGGCCAGGTATGACGTAATAGTAGTTTATATGACTGTACATAATGAAGGGCATCAAACACGAGTGTGGGTGATCATACGAGTGTTTTAATGCCAAAATATGTATAGTTACATACACTACTTTATCTACCCACATATTATAAATCCTTAATGATGTGTTCGGGAACTATTAGAATAACCGCCATTGCACCGCCATGGCCGACTAGATTTCAAATCATGGCCAACTAGATTTCCATAATAATATCGATTCGATTATGATTTTTCATACATTATAATAACACTGGCACAGATAAAACGATAAATGGTGGTCATTATATATGGTTTCCTAACACATTATAGAGGATTTATGATATGGGTGTAGATGAACTTTTTTTCTAAAGTCGAGCCGCATTGGGACTCATTAAGGGAATATTTAAATACCACATGTGCATGATTTGACTCACCTGTCTTTAGACTTGGACCTCGACCGCTTCTTCATGTCCCCCTCCCTCGTCTCACTGCGGTCCGTGTCTCTCCTCACGCGCTTGTCCCTCTCCCTCTCGTTGGACCGGCTTCGCTTCCTGTCCCCCTCCCTCGTCTCGCTGCGGTCTGTGTCCCTCCTCACGCGCTTGTCCCTCTCCCTCTCGTTGGACCGGCTTCGCTTCCTGTCCCCCTCCCTCGTCTCGCTACGTTCTGTGTCCCTCCTCACGCGCTTGTCCCTCTCCCTCTCGTTGGACCGGCTTCGCTTCCTGTCCCTCTCACTCTTCTCCCTGCGGTCCTTGTCGCGGGACCCGCTGCGGTTTCTCTTCTCGCTCTCACTGTCCTTCTTTCTGCCTCTGTCGTCGGACTTGTCTCTGTTCCTCTCACTACGGTCCCTAGTTCTGTCTCGTTCCTTAGATCGAGAGCGTCGCTCGTTTCGCTCTTCTCTCTTATCTTTGCGTTCGTTGTTTTCGCTCCTGTGTCTGTCTCGCCTGTCTTCCCTCTCTTTGGTTTTGTCATGCTCCTTCTCCCTGTCGTGTCGATCTTCCCTCTCTTTGGTCTTGTCCCGCTCCTTCTCCCGGTCATGTCGATCTTCCCTCTCTTTGGTCTTGTCCCGCTCCTTCTCTCGGTCATGTCGATGTTCCCTCTCTTTGGTCTTGTCCCGCTCCTTCTCCCGGTCATGTCGATCTTCCCTCTCTTTTGTTCGGTCTCGCTCCTTCTGTTTATTGTGTTCCCTATCTTTCTCTTGATGCCGTTCACGACGAGGCTCAGGCCTTTCTTCTTTTCTGTAGATAAGTATACGAATAATAGAGGTTATCTATTTGTTGTTGCATTTTGAATGGCTAAGTGTTTAGTTTTAATGTTGTTAGTGAGAAAACCGGTCTAATAACAAAAAAATCTAGTTTTCCTTCTGGTCAAGGTCAGATGGCAGTCGCTATCGTAAAACTAGCCAAATCTTAGGAGGATGAATTGGTGAGAATTAAGTTATTATATACTGTTTAATCCGGGTCTAACGCGATATTTATTTACCTTTATTTCTGACGTTTCGACACGGGTTGCACCGGTCATGGTCGCAGATAACTGTCGTCCCTGCCTCTGCGACCATGACCGGTGCAACCCGTGTCGAAACGTCAGAAATAAAGGTAAATAAACATCGCGTTAAACCCGGATTAAACAGTATATGAATATGTGTACAAAACGCGAGAGTTTAAAGTGTTATATGATAAGTTATTATGTTTGATACAAATGTAGTATATTTCATTTTGCATTACTCTACTAAGGACATGGTTTTAAGGCATGGTTGAAAATGGGCATTGTTGAGAGTGGGGGATCTACATTTATTTATAGCTGTCAACAAATCGAATCCTTAAATCGATAAAGGGTCGGCAAAGCGCTGAAGTTTGCTTGGCGGGTCGTGTTCTACTTTGCCAATGACGTAGTATGAAAAAAACTCAAGACAGGTTTTTAATAAGATAAAAATACTTAAGTAAGCATTCAGTCATAAATAGTCTCGGCAAAAAAAATAAGGCGGCTCTGTGGCTGCCGCTATTGAGCTTTTTAGGGATGCATTTTTGTAAAAAAGAACATGCCCCTATTTCCACAACTTTCCCGACCTACCAATTTACGTCCCCGAACTTAGCCGAAGAATTTTAAAATTGCAAATAATTCACTCCGGCCCTTATGTGTGTAAAACTGCATAATAACATTAATAACTTACCAACCGCATTTAAAAACGAAAATTACCCATATAAAGTTAAGACACAGCTAAAGACGAACTAAACAAGTGTACCTAATCAAAAGATTTTTCGAAAAACCCAACTGCTTTTTTGGAAATATGGTCACTCCCACGATTATGAGGAATCCAATGACACCTCATATGTCGAAATCCGTCAAACGGTTTAAGCTGCAGGGCGTGTCAAAGAATAAGACATACACACATACATAGATACATACATACTTAGATACATACATAGCTATACATACGCTCGAAAAACATAACACTCCTCTCCTTCGGCAGTTGGGTAATAAAAAAAATTCAACCGAATAGATACGGAATGTTAGTAATTTTTCATCTCTTCTTGACTGTAAGTTGACTTTTCATGGGCATATAGCCGGGTGGAAAATACCGTTTTCTACCCTAGGGTGGAAAGTTTTTTTTTTAATTTTTACGGTCAGCCACGGAGTCAAAGATAATTGAGTTACATCATAATATTAAAAGCTTTACATATAAAGCCACAGGCGCGGCAGCTATACATTAACGGGTTCATTACGACCATGTTGATAAAATCCTTTTACAGTTGGCAATTTTTTTTCGTAATTACAGAAAATAAACTTTTAAAATCATTCCTGTAAATTTCGGCTGCCCACTATAATGCCATGACATTTTTTTTCACGTTTCTGCATGGCCCTCTAGATTAGTTGCGTCGCGGCCTACTCGATTACAATTTAGTAGGCCGTGGCAAGTGGCCAGGCCAGTGCAAAAAGGTTGGAGGTTGGATATAGTTTTAGGTAATTATTTTATTTGGGTATATCTAAAATCATTTAATTAATTTATTTCCAATAATACAGATAATTCTGTACATTTATTTATAGAATTATACAAATACAAAAAATAAAATTGAAATTATTACATCAGATACGTTTTATAAACTTTTTTAAAGTTGGCAGTATGTGTATTTTCCCAAACATGTAATGAAATGTCGTCATTACGTGGGTTATATCAGGCTTCAAAGTATCACGTTTCGGGCGAATCAACTCGAGAGAACTGTAAAGGAATTTCATACGAAATTGAAGGCCTAGGCCGGGAAGTATTTTTTTAATTTTCATTACACTTTGTGGCACAGCATTACGGCATTCGGCCATGAAAATTAGTTTGATTTGAGGAGTTTTTAAATATTTATTTATTTCATTGCATGCACTATACATGCCTTGCCGTGAAAAGGGCTTGCCGGCTTCGTATCATTATCCCTACGGTTGGCCGTCTACGAGTATACCTACTCACCCGGCAAGCCCTTCTTTCCCGGCGTCTGCAGTAATGTACTATTTAACTGATTACCCTTAATATACCTGTTTTATAAAATGTACGTAGCCGCAGCTTATAAGAAACGAAGTTACATATAACACTTTTGTTAACTTACCTCCTTACTGAATGCCCATACTCGCTGCAGGAGTTCATGGGCCATTAAATTTTAACAATTTAATAGATGGTGAAAATGCAATCAAGTAGGTATGTTGTTATCTAATGTGCAGATTTTATATAAATATAACATGTTGATTTTTTTTAAATATATGTATGTTTAGGTTAGTTTAGTATTTAAACATGTTGCTACACCCTAGAAGGGTCCATGTCTGTACTGATTAATTTTAAGAACATCCTCTAAATACCATGGTTGCAGCAAATAAATGAATATGAATATGAATACGTGTAGTATTTTACTTTCCTCACAGTCGAAATGAAAAGTAGAGTGTGAAATTTCGTTATTTCTCTAAACATCCGCGTATGGAGAATGTAAAAAATAGACGTTATACAACCAATTATAAGGAATCGATCCCACTCATCCAGAGATTCTACTTCGACCTAGAAATGGAAATAAAAACCTAAAAAGAGAAATTCCTTTTTTGCGACGAGTCTATTCACATTTAAGAGCAAGTGAAATCGGATTAATATGCGCATTCAATTGCCACATAAAACAATGCCACGTTAAACGATGAACTGGCTATAGTTATTTTATAGGAATTAATCCACCAAATGAGGGGCTTTCTCTTCATTTTCAACCACTTTTTTCAAGATCCTTCTTTTAAGCTTGTTAGAAGACCATGTTGTAACAATTTTTCTAAGAAACTCTATCATATTGTCTCCTGGCTAACGGGGCAAAATAACAACAAGAAATAGTTGATTAACCCAGGTATCGACCCGTTTCGGTACAAAGTCTCATCTAACCTGGCGTTCTCCTTCTCCTTGTTGGCGCGGAACGTGCTCCGCAGCATGGAGAACGGGTCATACTCCCCGTCCGCCGGGCGCCGCTCGTCCGGCCGCGGCCTGTCGTCGAGGCCGGCCGGCGGTCGGCGGTCGTCTTGCCACCGGTCGTCGAAGCCGGCCGGCGGTCGGCGGTCGTCCTGCCGAGCCCTATCCTCGAAGCCGGCCGGCGGTCGGCGGTCATCCTGCCGAGCCCTATCCTCGAAGCCGGCCGGCGGTCGGCGGTCGTCCTGCCGAGCCCTATCCTCGAAGCCGGCCGGCGGTCGGCGGTCATCCTGCCAAGCCCTATCGTCGAAGCCGGTCGGCAGTCGGCGGTCATCCTGCCGAGCCCTATCGTCGAAGCCGGTCGGCGGTCGGCGGTCGTCCTGCCGCCGGTCGTCGAGGCCGGCAGGCGGCCGGCGCGGCTCAGAGGCTACGGCGGAGGACAGGCGCGGCGCGGCTACCACTGCCGAGGCCGGCCCGGGCCGGCGGCGAGAATGACGCGAGTCCATTTGTCTGGTAGTTCGACATAAATAATTCATCATCATCATCATCATACCAGCCGATATACGTCCACTGCTGGACTTGGGCCTCCCCCAAAGAGAAATATAAGGCATAAATAATTACTAGGTGCCAAATAATCTATACACTAATAATACCTAATATACTTATAGTATACCAAAGTAACACAATAAGATATATAACACCTTTTCATGCACCTGTAGTCACAATATATTTTTTTAATTATTTTGCAGACAACTTCACTGTCAATTTTAAAATTGCCAACTATTAATGAGTAATTTTCTGACCATTCTTTTCAAAATGTATTTTATACAATCGTTACACAATGAAGGCTCTCAAAGTTGAGTACCGTGGCCTAAGTAAGATGCGAGAATTTAAGAGCTAATTGTGTAAATTGTATGCAATACTTTTTTTACGAGTCAACTGAAATAATTAAAAAGCTTGGTATCTATTGAAAATCTAAGCCCTGTGAAACGAAGTGGAAAAATCGCCGGCTCAACGTTCGTTGAAGTCTTTTCTTCTGTGGCCAAGGCGACGTTCAATTTTTATGGTGTACGAAGTCTTAATTCAAACATTACGATCAACGAGTATAAAAAATACTTTTTGGTCAGTTTTTTTTACACAATAATAACGTTATGAAAAACAGCGATATATTAATTTAAACTAATGATTCGAGATGTAAAAAAGTCAACAGCAGCCAATACTGCTTAAAGTTGACGAGTATTGCGAAATACAAACCCTAATACAAATCCTAATGATATCGGCTCGAATAGTAAATTACAATAGAAAACATAATTTAATAATCACTGTTGTTATTGTTTTGTGTTGTAGAAATTTACACATAACATACAAATAATAAATGAAGAATGTATTAAGTACCTCTGATCGTGCTTGGGGTCGACGCCGAGCGCCATGGCGAGCATGTCGGCGCGCGAGTCCGGCGCACCGCGCGGCGAGCGGCGCCGGCGGGTCACGCTCTCGGCCGCCTCTACGCATACACATCGCATCAGAACACTTACCCCGACATCGGAACAATCATACAGACAGAACTCTTTTCCCCGCATCATTATACTGCCAATACTATTCGATCAAAAATCTCTCATGAAAATTATGATGGGAAATGTAAATTTCTTGGTTTTATAAACAAAAGAACAGTATTTTCAGCTACTGTTACTATTAGCGAACCGGTGGTAGTTTATCGAAATTCATAGGTGCATGTAATATGCCCAAATTGTAGAATAAATAACATTGACTTTGACTATTCACCACTCTTATATTTTTATAAAAACTAAAGAAACATAACCTCTACCCGCCTAAACTGCCCTCATAAGCCAAATGGCGCTATCTCAAAACGAAATGTCATTGGAACATGTAATTTAAAATCTACGTCAAATGACATAACCATAACTTACAATGACAAATTATTTTTCATCTCTCCTGCTCTGAAAGTTGATTTTTCATGGGCATATAGCCGGGTGGAAAATAGCTTTTTCTTCCCTAGGGTGGAAAGTATTTTTATTTTTATTGTTACGGTCAGCCACGGAGTCGAAGATAATAGAGTTACGTCAAATCATTAAAATAAAAACTTTTCACAAATCGACACTCAGCTATAGGTACCTGCATTAACGAGTTGTTTATTACGATTATAGGTTGATATCAAATTATTTTTCATCTCTCCTGCTCTGAAAGTTGATTTTTCATGGACATATAGCCGGGTGGAAAATAGCTTTTTCTCCCCTAGGGTGGAAAGTATTTTTTTTTTATTGTTACGGTCAGCCACGGAGTCGGAGTAGAGTTCCGTCAAATCATTAAAATAAAAACTTTTCACAAATCGACACTCAGCTATATGTACCTGCATTAACGAGTTGTTTATTACGATTATAGGTTGATATTAAATTATTTTTCCTCACAGTCGAAATGAAAAGTAGAGTGTTTAACTCGGGTGAAATTACCCATTTAACTCTCGAACAATTGGCGCTCTCACTTCGTTCGAGCGCCAGAAATATCTCGGGTTAAATGGGTCACTTTCAACCCTTGGTTAACAATCTACTATTTCCTCACAGTCAAAATGAAAAGTAGAGTGTTTAACTCGGGTGAAATTACCCATTTAACCCTCGAACAATTGGCGCTCTCACTTCGTTCGAGCACCAGAAATGTCTCGGGTTAAATGGGTCACTTTCAACCCTTGGTTAACAATCTACTATTTCATCTCTCCTGTTCTGAAAGTTGACTGCCGGGTTGATAGCCGGGTAGAAAATAGCGTTTTCTACCCTAGGGTGGAAAGTATTTTTTTTTATTGTTACGTTCAGTCACGGAGTCGAAGATAATTGAGTTACTTCATATTATTAAAATAAAACCTGACCTCAGCTATACATTAAGCGACGGGTTAATTACGACACAACAATGTTAATAAAATCCTTTTACAGTTGGTATTTTTTTTCCTAATCTTAGATAATCAACATTCAAAATCATTTCTGTAAATTTCGGCTGCCCGCCATGATGCCATTGCCATGTCACTTTATTTTTTCACGTTTCGGCATGGCCCTCTAGATTAGAAAAGTTGCGTCGCGGCCTACTCGATTACAATCTATAGTTATTTTTTTTTAGGATTAGAAATACGGTAAACAAAGAAGCAGTCGTCGTCAACCTTTCCTGCTTGGGACAAATATTAGATGTTACGAAGGCAGGCGATATTCCGGCAGTTTCAGCCGTAGCCGTTTTTTTTACTAAATCTACGTTACCCGGAAATTCATCCTTGCTGCAAATTTCACACACCAACTTGTAAATGTTGACCACCAAACGTTTCTCATTTGTTGTTAAATAATGGCACAGTCTAACTACATACAGTCTGCAAGCTTAGGGCCACGCGGGTTTACGAGAGGGGAGGAACGCGGGGAAGCGGGAGACGAGGAAGTTTAGCGCAAACTCATTGAGTTTGCGCTAACTATTTTGAAGGGGTGTCAAGTTTGACTTTTTATAAAACCGACTTTAAATATCGGTAAGGTTTAGGTGTTTTTTTTATGATGTCACTTAAATTGTGATCCAAATTGATATCTGAGGGCCCGAGGTCTTTTAATATAAGTCGAAGTTCTTTAAATACAGTCTCATTTCGTTCAAATTGAATTGCCGCACTGAATTCTTGAAAATCTTGAAATTCTTGAAAAACAGTCCGATTTGGTTCAGAATCGATATCTAAGGGTCAGCGGGGCCTCTTAATATGAATCCGAGCTTGGATTGTAAAAAAGTGGCCGCCATCTTGAAATTCTTGAAAAACAGTCCGATTTGGTTCAAAATCGATGTCTGAGGGTCCGCGGGGCCTCTTAATATGAATCCGAGCTTGGATTGTAAAAAAGTTGCCGCCATCTTGAAATTCTTGAAAAACAGTCCGATTTGGTTCAAAATCGATATCTGAGGGTCCGCGGGGCCTCTTAATATGAATCCGAGCTTGGATAGTAAAAAAGTGGCCGCCATCTTGAAATTCTTGAAAACCAGTCCGATTTGGTTCAAAATCGATATCTGAGGGTCCGCGGGGCCTCTTAATATGAATCCGAGCTTGGATTGTAAAAAAGTGGCCGCAATCTTGAAATTCTTGAAAAACAGTCCGATTTGGTTCAAAATCGATATCTGAGGATCCGCGGGGCCTCTTAATATGAATCCGAGCTTGGATTGTAAAAAAGTGGCCGCCATCTTGAAATTCTTGAAAAACAGTCCGATTTGGTTCAAAATCGATATCTGAGGATCCGCGGGGCCTCTTAATATGAATCCGAGCTTAAATTGTAAAAAAGTGGCCGCCATCTTGAAATTCTTGAAAAACAGTCCGATTTGGTTCAAAATCGATATCTGAGGGTCCGCGGGGCCTCTTAATATGAATCCGAGCTTGGATTGTAAAAAAGTGGCCGCCATCTTGAAATTCTTGAAAAACAGTCCGATTTGGTTCAAAATCAATATCTGAGGGTCCGCGGGGCCTCTTAATATGAATTCGAGCTTGGATTGTAAAAAAGTGGCCGCCATCTTGAAATTCTTGAAAAACAGTCCGATTTGGTTCAAAATCAATATCTGAGGGTCCGCGGGGCCTCTTAATATGAATTCGAGCTTGGATTGTAAAAAAGTGGCCGCCATCTTGAAATTCTTGAAAAACAGTCCGATTTGGTTCAAAATCGATATCTGAGGGTGACCCCGCGGACAATCCAAGCTCGGATTCATATTAAGAGGCCCCGCGGACCCTCAGATATCGATTTTAAACCAAATCGGACTATTTTTCAAGAATTTCAAGATGGCGGCCACTTTTTTACAATCCAAGCTCGGATTCATATTAAAAGGCCCCGCGGACTCTCAGATATCGATTTTGAAAAAAAAAAGTAGAGTGTTTAACTCGGGTGAAATTACCCGTTTCACCCTCGAACTATTGGCGCTCTCATTCGTTCGAGCGCCAGAAATATCTCGGGTGAAATGGGTCACTTGCCCTTGGTTAACAATCTACTATTGAGATAGCGCCATTCGTGTTAGGAGGGCAGTAAAGGTCTATTAAAAGGCATACGCTTCAAATTAATATATACCATTCTAAATTGCAACATTCGCCTTGTTACGTTAGATTTTAAAACAAAACAATTTCTACTCTATTTAGTTCAAATCGGAAGCTATTAAAAACTTGAAACCAAGAACAGCGGCTGGAAAGGATGGAGTAAAGACTGTATCGAAAAGTATAAGGACAAGTGAAATATGTAATGACTTTTTTAAATATTTATTATTTTACATACGTATGTTCTTGGCTTATGTTTGAAATACGTTTTACTTTTAACTAATGTACCTATTATGTTAGCTTTCGGGCGACTCTTCGCACTTGGCTTCGGACATTCTCATCAGATTACGGACAACGATTACGGTGACCGTTTCGATGCTTTTAGCCAGTCTTTTTCAAATCTGTCTACGGAATCCGCTGCCGAGAAGCGTTGCCGAAGTGTACTCTTCATGATTGCCCAATATTCCTCGATGGGACGTACCTAAGAGTACTTTGGCGGATTCATATTCTTATCAACATACTGCACGCCGTGGGCTTCCATCCACTCTCTGGTGCAGGCAGCATAGTGGAACCTAGCCAAATCGGGCCAAAATAAAGTAGAGCCCCTGTGGCGTCGAATCAGCGGCAAAACCCTTTTTTGCAAACACTCCTTGATGTAAAGATCGGTAGTTATCGTGGAAGTAGTGATGAAAGCCGTGGATTTCATGCCGCGTTCGTTTATGGCCTGCCACACCATTGCTTTAGACCCAAATTTTTCGGCATAGATGACGTTTGGTTCTCATTCAGGTGTTCTCCTTTGCGAACAGTATAGTACTGGGGACCGGGTAGAACAGAATAATCCAGTTTGACGTAGGTTTCGTCGTCTTGAATCATGCAATGTTCATTTTTGGTTAAAACCGTGTCGTTTAACTTTCAAAGACTAAGTTTAACATTTGCAGCCTGATTTGGAGTTCGTTTAGGCTTCCTTTGCTTTCGATAAGTTACCAAGTCGTTACGCTTCTTGGCGCTCTGAACCATTCCTACAGAAATTCTGCACTTTTTAGCCACATCTCTTATCCGAAGCACTGGGCGAGATTGGATTGTTCGCAATATTTTAGTCGATATTGAAATTATGTGAGCCAGTTATTCGACCATTTTTCAGCTTGTCATTAAAAGAGTAGTCTTCCTGGTACTTTTTAATGACGTTGTAAACCGCTGAACGACTCACCTTCTCGAGTTCTGCGATCTTTCTCATGGACATACCCTTTTCTCGTATGTATTTGTCCACAATTCGTTTTCGTTGATCGGGTGTTAGGCCTCTTGTTTTTGAAATTATAGTATAAATAATTAAGTAATTGAGTTCAATACCATATCATCTATGAAATAAAGCGACGTTCATATTTTTAAAACAAATAAAACAAGAATGGCGGCCAGCTAAAGTTGTCCTTATACTTTTCGATACAGTCTTTATACAACGAGTTCCTACACAACCTGGGCCCAAACTCTTGCCGTTGGCTGGCTGCTTTCTTCTCAGACATCTTGTCGTCAAATAGCCTTTAAGGAAACCAAAATCTTTGCTCTCCTCAAACCGGGACCCCCTAGTGACGCTTCCAACTACCGACCTATTAGCTCTCTTTAACAGTTGCTACAAACTCCTAGAAAGGCTGCTACTAAATCGCATCGGGCCCCGGATAGATAAAATTAAATGTGATTCTCATGCCATTTGATTATATAAGTTCAAATTTATCTGTTATTCTCACATGGTGCACGGCTGGAAGTTAAAATGAAAAAAGAAAATGCCGTACCCTCATGTTCGATATCCTCCTCAAAGTCCAGAGCGTTGTAATCGATCCTCTCGTGGCGGGACCGTTCTATAACAAAATACATACTAACATACAAAATCATTAAAACTGACCAAATAGTAGGTAGGATAGACGCCCGAGCCGAAGGTGTGGTGTTCACCGAAGATATTGGTAGTAAAACACAGATTAGTATTTGAGTCCACGCTGCAGCGGGTGGGACAGCGACCACTCCGTATTACCGCGTAACACTGCGCTCCCCCCCCCCCCCCCCCCCCAACATATTTTCACAAGCTTTATATTAACTTGCACTGTTATATAAAAATGTAAGTTGTTTTTCAGTCACTTCCCGTTATCCAATTGAGCTGAAATTTTGCATGCATATGTATATCGCATGACAATGCAATATTATGATGACTTGGAGCTGATTAAACTATTTACTAACCGATAGTAGTGTCACATTCGCCCTCCTCCTTCTCCTCGAAGGGTCCCTCCGGAGTGCCGCCTGAGGCTGCCCCTGAAATATATATGAACATTAGGGATATTCCGGGTGTCACCTTATTTCACCGACAAACGTTTCACCGAATGCATTGTTTCGCCGAATTTTCATTTCATAATTTTTTTAGGGTTCCGTACTCAAAGAGTAAAACGGGACCCTATTACTAAGACTCCGCTGTCTATCTGTCTGTCCGTCTGTCAACAGGCTGTATCTCATGAACCGTGATAGTTTGACAGTTGAAATTTTCACAGATGATGTATTTCCGTTGCCGCTATAACAACAAATACTAAAAAACAGAATAAAAGAAATATTTATAGATAATGGTACGGAACCCTTCGTGCGCGAGTCCGACTCGCACTTGGCCGGTTTTTTTTTTTACTCAGAAACCGTTAACTTTTTAGTTACCTACAGCTAAAAGGTCATTCTGTAGAACCCACTAGGTTAGGAACGGTTTGTTTTAATAACAATCCTGAAAAAGTTACTGATTCTGAAAAAAATGGTTTTCGGTGAAATGAAAATTCTGCGAAACATTCATTAGATGGAACATTTGTCTGTAAGCCGATATTCTATGGAAGTTTGAATGTAGAGCATAGCGATGGGTCCTTTGGTAGAATCCTGACTCTACGGAATTCAAGCGACGTTACACAAAGTTATAGAGACTGCAATCCCCACTTCTTCTCTAAATTCCTTAATCCAAACTTTACCAATCGCTAACCGATAAATTACCCAGCAGCTGTAACCTCATACAGAGCAGTCAAAGTTCCCGTAAAAAAATATTGTTTACACCTTTCATTCGGAAAAGTAAGTTTTGCTCCACGACGAGAGGGATCAAAATGCAACTTTTCTGTTCAAGCTACTTTTTAGGGTTCCGTAAGTCATAAGTCTTTTATTCATAATATTATTAATATTACATGTCATTGATTGTTTAGACTAAATTAAATTTATATACTAAGTGTGTTAACATATAACATTCTTATTCTGGTAACTCATAAAAATCTTTAATGTCATAAAAAGAGTGCGTGAGAAGCCACGATTTTAATTTTCTTAAAAAAGTTGAGTTACTACCCGCGCATTTTACATTTACTGGTAGTTTGTTAAATACTTTTGGCCCCACGTGAGAGATGATTTTACTTGACTTGATCAGTCGAGTGGTTTGTGTTGAGGAGCTGGTTCAGGGACCCCTGTCTTGTGCGAGTTATCTTTTTGCGGGGAAACGTGTCAATGTTTTCTTTGACGAATTTAGTGACGTCATATATGTACTGCGAGGGCAGGGTGAGTATATTGTTTTCTCTAAAGAGATTTTGAGCTGAAGTGCGTGGAGGGACAAATGAGATGATACGTACGGCACGCTTTTGTAGTATGAATACACGTTGCCACTCTGCAGCCGTACCCCACAATTCGAGACCATAGTTCATAACTGAGTGGAATAGTGAATAGTAGCATGATCTGAGTTGTTTTTTGGGTAAAACGTGTGCCAATCTGCTTAGAGCGAAGCATGCGCTAGACAGTACTCAAAGAGTAAGACGGGACCCTATTACTAAGACTCCGCTGTCCGTCCGTCCGTCTGTCTGTCACCAGACTGTATCTCACTGATACCGTGATAGTTCCAGCTGAAATGTTCACAGACGATGTATTTCTGTTGCCGCTATAACAACAAATACTAAAAACACAGAATAAAATAGTTTTTTATAGATAATGGTACGGAACCCTTCGTGCGCGAGTCCGACTCGCACTTGGCCGGTTTTTATTTAATTTATTCATTGGCGTAGCATTTACGCAATGTGCCAAAATTGAACACAGATCTTAATAAAATTTAAAAACGAACACATTTTTTTTCCTTATAGTCGGTGTGAAAAGTTGTGTGTCACTCAGGAGCAAAATTATTTTCGTCATGGGCGTCAACGCTTGATTCAATGTACCGCCCTCGGCGTAAATACATCATTTTGCTCCCTTCAGAAACAAATAACTATTATCGAGCCTAAGTAGAAAGTTAGTGTTTTGTCAAAGCGTAGGTAGAAATGGCACGCTAAATCGATGTACTTAGCCTCCATGCAGAAGAGTTCACTCCAGTTATTAACAACTATTACATTTATTTTATTATTTTATTACATGATTAGATCAAACGACTAAGTAATAGGATCAATATTAGTAATATTTAATGTAGTTTATTTTCATTACTAAATATAAACCCTAAAAGGTTTTTATTGTAGAAAAAAGGGCACTTAAAAACTATTGTCCAATTCAAATTTTGGTCTCCAACTGCACTTCTTGACTCATGGGCTCGAAGCAGAACCGTCAGCATATAGCTTTGCCGTGTCGCTTTCCCTAGTAATGGCCCTTTTTTAACCGTTTTCAAAAAAGATACGCGATATCTCGGTAATTTATGAACCGATTTGATTTTTTTTTTGTTTGAAAGCATATACTTCCAGATTGGTCCCGTTGTCACCAAAATCCAGTTCTGATGATGGGATCCTGGAGAAATCGAGGGAACTCTTCAAATTTTATATGCAAACTTGAAGCAATTCGGCAACTGATTTGAAGTCAGTTGGACTTTGTTTTGAAAGTACAACTATTCGCCTGTTGAATTCGTTACCAAAATAGGTTGAAAAAAAAAACGCAAAATTTCTTCTGCTCATAAAAGTGGTATCCTTATATTTGAATTGTGCTAACGTGGAATATTTTCATAAATAATGGAACTAGTATTAACCGGTATTGAAAAGGAAATAATGTTATCGATAAACTTCCCTCTGGGTTGGAAGGTCAGATGGCAGTCGCTTTAGTAAAACTGGTGCCTGCGTCAAATCTTGGGATTAGGTGTCAAAGCGGTTTGGGCACAACCGGGAATAACGCTAGGAGGATGATGAACATTATTTCCTTCCAAATGGGAGAACCTACAAAACTGCTCTGACTAGACGAAAACATATGCATCGGAGCTAGTATGAAAAAATTAAAAAAATTAAAAAAGTTTATTGGACAAGAAAAGAAACACAATATGCTAATCACGACCCTGCGTCCTGAGCTAGGAAACCCTGTGTTACAGGACTCAGTTTCGTATCAAAGTTTTTACACAAGTATAGTTAGTTTTAGGTACTTATAAAGTGGAGCATTCAGTATCTTAAGTTACTTATTTTAATATTCCTTACAATTTTGCTTAAATTTGTTTACATTGTGTGTGTGTGTGTGTGTGTGTGTGTGTGTGTGTGTGTGCGTGTGCGTGTGCGTGTGCGTGTGCGTGTGTGTGTGTGTGTGTGTGTGTGTGTGTGTGTGTGTGTGTGTGTGTGTGTGTGTGTGTGTGTGCGTGTGCGTGTGTGTGTGTGTGTGTGTGTGTGTGTGTGTGTGTGTGTGTGTGTGCGTGTGTGAGAGTGAGAGAGAGAGAGTGTGTTAAGGTGGTTATATATACATATATAATGGTGTATATTAGGACTTACGCTCGCGAGCATGCTTGGGGTCCGGCCTGGTCGGCTTGTTCCTCGCCTGGTGCTGCTCTCTGTCCAAGCGTTCTTGCTCCACGCGCTGCAACACACAATTAGGGGTCATCATCATCATCATTATATCAGTCGAAAGACGTCCACTGCTGGACATATGCCTCCCCCAAAGAGTGCCAAAGTGACCGGTCCTGCGCCACCCGCATCCAGCGGACTCCCGCGACCTTTGCCAGGTCATCTTTACAGCCTTTATCAGTCCATCTTATGGGAGGCCTACCAACACTGCGCCTTCCGGTACGTGGTCGCCACTCGAGAACCTCAAACAGGGGTGTAGACACTAAATAAAATAACCAATAATGACGAATTTTCTCGAAAATGATTAAAGATATTGTCAAATGGAGAAAAAAGTAAAGCAGGGGATTAAATAATCACAAAGTTTTAAGTGGCCAAAGTTTTAAAAGGGGGTATATATGCTGTCCCTTTTCCGCAAAACGCACCTTCATATGAAACGATTATCATTTTCTATGACGCTCGTGGATCATGACGTCACGATCCCCGAGCGTCTCTCTCTAACAAGCAATATTAAAACGGTTGTAGCTTCGTAATTTTTGTTAGACATCTGAACGGGATTTTCTTTACTAGGCATATTTTTTGCCTTCTTTGCTTTGGATTAATAATACATTTTGAGTCTACTATTACGAGACACCTACTTCTTATAAGCTTCATTTTAACTTTATAAATGTCAAAGTAACATATAAGGATTATACTGCTGATAATAGTAGATGATTAATATGATTATGCTCATGTTATTTTCCTCAGTACAACCCAACTTAGTTTCTGTTTGGCCCTAAGGTTGACTGGTAGAGAATGCCATGCGACATTAAGTTCGCCCTTTGTACTTGTTGGAAGAGCGAGCGAAGCGACCGAAGTTCCCCGTTTCAGCTTGGGCATACATTTTTTCGTGTGTCACAGAACCAATAGTAATAAAAGAACACAGTCTAACTACATACAATCTGTAAGCTTATAAAACCGACTTCAAAAAGGTAAGGTTAAAATTAGGTATGGGTTTTTTTTAGGGTTCCGTACTCAAAGAGTAAAACGGGACCCTATTACTTAGACTCCGCTGTCCGTCTGTCTGTCTGTCTGTCTTTCTGTCACCAGGCTGTATCTCAAGAACCGTGATAGCTAGAGAGTTGAAATTTTCACAAATCATGTATTACCGTTGCCGCTATAACAACAAATACTAAAAACAGAATAAAAGTATTTTTTTAAGGGCGGCTCCCATACAACAAACGTGATTTTTTTGCCGTTTTTATAGATAATGGTACGGAACCCTTCGTGCGCGAATCCAACTCGCACTTGGCCGGTTTTTAATAAATATCACTTCGATTGTGTTCAAAATTGATATCTGAGGGTCCGAAGGGCCTCTTAACACGAATCCGAGCTTGGATTAACGAAAAAGGTCGGATCTTGAAATTCTCTCGGACCCTCGGATATCGATTTTGAACGATATCGGGAGAACTTTTTTTTTTTTATGGCCGCCATTTCTAAACTTGTTTCTATTTAAAGATCTGAGTGAGTGAGAGGGTGTTTATAAAATAAAAACATACTTGTCTGATGAAATGCTTGAAAATGAAGCACGTAAAATAATTATGTATAGGAAAATGAATATCTCTCCAAACATATTTGGACAACCCTGCTCTTGAGCGGTTCCGCTAAGCGGGTGCGTAAATTCTAAAGATGAATGAAGCTTGCCTACTGGTTGTAGTTGTTATTTGTTTATACCGTGGTATTAACCCTTCTTCTTACCCCAAAGATCTTCATTGCAGTGCTCGAATCAATAATTAGCAAACTAAACTGGACTAAACTAGGGATACCTATCAACGGAAAACACCTCCACCACCTTAGATTTGCCGATGACATAGTGCTCTTTTCTGAACGCTTTTCAGAACTTGAATATATGATACGCACATTACAGACAGGTAGCAGGGAGGCAGGACTCAAATTAACTTTACCAAGACAAAAATCATGACTAATAGCATAGAAATCCCACTGAAGATTGATCACACCGAAATGGAATATGTCCACAAATACATATATTTAGGTAAACAGATCTCGTTCGACAGAAACAACAACGACCATGAAATTGAGAGAAGGATCAAGATTACTTGGAACAAATTTTGGAGCCATAAGTAGATATTAAAGAGCACATTACCTATTAAGTTCAAAAAACAAATCATGGATTCGTGCCTGCTTCCATCACTAACATATGCAGCTCAAACTTGGAAATTTACACTTAAAATGAGGAATAAAATTAAGACATGTCAAAGAAGTATGGAGCGCAGCATAACAAACATTAAAAAAATTCATAAAGTTCGCCATAGCATAATCAGAAACAAAACAAACGTGATAGATGCAGTCACATATGCGATGAAACTGAAATGGAAATGGGCAGGACACGTCGCCAGAATGCAAGATAAAAGGTGGACCAAAAATGTGACAAGTTGGGCCGGACCATCAGGCAAACGTAAGAGAGGAAGACCCTATATGCGATGGTCAGAAAATTAAAAAAAATTTCAGGCACAAATTGGACGGAAAAAGCACAAGACAGAACTAACTGGCTTACTCTGGAGGAGGCCTTCACCCGAGAAGGGGTTCTTGCGACATAAAATAATAATAATAATAATAAATAGTTAAATAATTAATAATAACGACACTAACAAACACATCTGACATTAAATATTATTATTGACATTGTACAAGTACTGGCAAGAAATAAAAGGCTTTTTTATTTTATTTTTATTTATTAACCCTTCTTTGCATGATTTTTTATTTATTTTTAAAATAAATCACGATAATGTCAGTTGACCTCCACATTTCGGTAAAAATATAAAAAAATATATATGAGGTAAGTTTTACATGATATCTTTATTTTTTGATATGATGGAAATTCCCATCATTATGCAAACTCTGACCTTAAGCATATCACAAATACGTTCCATTTCAAGCTATACTGTTCTTGAAACATAAAAGTCTTAAAATAAATATAAATCTCCTGCAAAACTACCTTTAATTAACAGGACAATGTTATGATGGAAATTCCCATCACCATGCAAAGAAGGGTTAAGGAGCGTATAGTTTAGTACTAACCTCGAAGTCGGATAGCTTGATAATGCGTCGCTGCGCCTGTCTCCAGTGCGGGGGCGTGGCCGAGCGCGAGCGGGAGCGAGACCGAGACGGCGTGCGGTAGCGCTGCACACACACACCAATCATCATTATCATCATCATCATCATCATCATCATCATCGTACTAACTATTACAGATGATCTATGTTTTATATTCCAATTGTTTCTAAATGTACGATAATATTATATACCTTTCATCAAATTGCATTAATTTGTTTCTAATTATTATCCTATACTATTAAACGAGCAATATTTGTATATATATATATATATATATATATATGCAATCACGTTCTCGGAAACGGCTCTAACGATTTCGATGAAATTTGGAATACAGGGGTTTACGGGGGCGAGAAATCGATCTATATAGGTCTCATGTCCGGATAAATTCGTTTTCTCCGTATTTAAGTGTCGCCCAGGGACTATTTGTCTAAGACACATATTAACAAAAACAGAACGCGTTTGAGTTTTGTATGGCAACGCGTAGTCCCTAATACCAGAGGCGCTGTTCGCGTTGCCATACAGTCGCCATCACATACACCGGAGCAAACAAGCACGTCACAAACATCGGAACACACCTCTATTTTCAAGGCATTAGGGTGCATGTGCCGATATTTTTGAACACCTATAGTGTACCTATGTATGTGATGGCGACTGTACAAATTGAAACTAAACGCAAACGCGTTCGTAAACGCATATGTATCGATAAAACTTATACTAGAGCTACAGAACGTTACAGAGCTCTCATTTCGACGTAACAGAATGGGTGTTTATTGCAGTAAGTACTCACGAAAACGCCTCGCCCCTTTATGATGCGGCCGCTCCGGGTGTAGTTGTTTTGGTGTTTATTGCAGTAAGTACTCACGAAAACGCCTCGCCCCTTTATGATGCGGCCGCTCCGGGTGTAGTTGTTTTGGTGTTTATTGCAGTAAGTACTCACGAAAACGCCTCGCCCCTTTATGATGCGGCCGCTCCGGGTGTAGTTGTTTTGGTGTTTATTGCAGTAAGTACTCACGAAAACGCCTCGCCCCTTTATGATGCGGCCGCTCCGGGTGTAGTTGTTTTGGTGTTTATTGCAGTAAGTACTCACGAAAACGCCTCGCCCCTTTATGATGCGGCCGCTCCGGGTGTAGTTGTTTTGGTGTTTATTGCAGTAAGTACTCACGAAAACGCCTCGCCCCTTTATGATGCGGCCGCTCCGGGTGTAGTTGTTTTGGTGTTTATTGCAGTAAGTACTCACGAAAACGCCTCGCCCCTTTATGATGCGGCCGCTCCGGGTGTAGTTGTTTTGGCGATCTCTCTCCTGATAGCGCATCCTAACAACACACATACATAAAGTCTGATGCTAAAAACATTATTTTTAAGCAGATTATATGAATGCAGAGGGCCTACCGCGAAAGGCATTCGAAGTTTTCCCTCTCTGTCGCACTTACGTACGAACTCGCAAGTCTGACAGAGAGGGGAAACTTCGAATGCCTTTCGCGGTAGGCCCTCTGACGTTAGCTATCGCCGGTCCTGTAGCTCTAGTATAACTTTTATCGATACATATACGTTTTCGAACGCGTTTGCGTTTAGTTTCAATTTGTATGGCAACGCGTAGTTCCTAATAGTTACTACCAGAGGCGCTGTTCGCGTTGCCATATAAATTGAAACTAAACGCAAACGCCTTCGAAAACGTATTGTAACGATAAAACTTATACTAGAGCCTCTGAGCTAAGGGCCTTGTCAAACTGGCTATTTTTTTTTTTTTTTTTTATTAGGATACCAAATAACCACTACAAGGGGTACTAATGATTACAATATGTGTGACCCACACCGTTTACCACATATTAGAAAACATGTGTTTGTCAATCAGAGTCATTCATAGCACCTTTAGTGAACAGTGTCAACAATAACAACATGAACAGCAATTTGCGAGAGTTAAACAAGAAATAAAACGGACTTACATTAGAAATTGGCTGAAACTGTAACAACACTCTTGAGCAATATTCGTTTTATTGTAGCACAATGACGCTATGATCATCATGACATTATAAATACCCTAATTATTGAATAAGTAATACCTGTCTCTGTCCCTCCTCGGATCAGGCCTCTCCCTCTCCCTGTCGTTGTCCCTCCCCCCCCTCATGAGGAACCTGTTAGCGGGCACCTCCGGGATCTCCCGCGGGTCTATGGAGGAGGTATGCACGAGCGGGTGCGAGGGCTCTGTGATCTCGCCTTCGTCGGCAGATGCAGAATGGTGGCTGCAAACAGATATACGGTTACTGGCACGGAGTTAACGTTCTGTCTCTTATCACGTTGGTTGCCGCGACACGCGACGTCGCGTGAAGCGGCTGTATGCGCTGTGGCCAGACACGCGACGTAGAACTTACTTTATTAAACACATGTATTTTACTCTCTGTTATGGATTTCTCGGTATAAAAGGCTTATTATTATTATTATATAAAGTTTGGATGACAATTCAATATTATGGTACCATCGAGCTGATCTGATGATGGGAGACAGAAGGTGGCCATGGGAATTCGGTATTTACCCGACGTAACCCCGTTGAGTTTGGGCTCGTTAGAATCGTCTCAATGAGTACTTGATGATGGTATACAGAAAAGTACAGTCGGCAGTAAAAGCTTGTACCAAAAATGACATTTTAGACAGAAACTTAATAAGTTTCTGTCTAAAATGTCATTTTTATTATTATCAAGACATTTAATTACAGCACGTTGCTCCAAGTCGTCCATTATAAAAAATCAGTTGACTCGTATTTTTAAATCAGACGTACAATTTATTTTAAATATTGTCTTACAATTAAAATTTCGCGGGATGACAACTGAATAATGACAGTTCAAAATAACGGCAGAAAAAAAAAATTATGGTAGGCCGCGAACTTTTTAATCGGCCGTCGTAGATGAAAGCGCCTACCTACGAGCAAAGCGCCAACCTAGTGGGTCTCTACTCTCTAGCACAAAACGTGCAAATGCTTTCCCCAAGACCACTGAAATCAGAATTCGCCAAGTATATAAAACATTAGTTGTGTGATTTTGAACAGTTTTGGAATTAAGTCATAATAATCATAAATAAGAGTCTCACCGTTTCTTTTTCTTCTCCTTCTTATCCTTCTTCTTCTTCTTTTCCTTCTTCTGCGACTTCTCCGACTCCGCTTCGCTCTCCTCGTTCTTCTTCTCCTTGCGTTTCTTGGCTGAAACAAACGATATCATAATTATATTGTTGTACAAAGACCTGTGTCCAGCACTGGGTCGTATATCGGTGAATTACAAAACAATTGTTTAAAAAATAAGTATTGAAGTAACATGTATTCCAGATATGATTTCACGTAGTCTTTTGTTCATAGTTAAGAGGGCGCTCGTTTTTTGGTCAGGAATAAGCGAGAATGACGGATTTTTGACGTTGTAATTCTAAGAAACGGAGAGCTTTTTCTAGATTCTGATTACTTATTTGCATAGGTAAACTCCTCATATTGGTCCTAGCCGCCTCTAATTTACGAAGAACTGAATACTTTAACCGAAAATACCCGATTACCGACAGTAGTTTTCTGAAGAGAGCGCAGAGTCATAAGTTTGAACCCCTAATACTCCATGATGTTATATGAGAACCTACTTGTTTTTTTCTATTTTCACTAGCGTAATATGTTGCCATTGCGCCTAGCCGCCTCGAATTTTCCTTATTCTGCACGTATATATATGTAAACTGTTCTCAATTACACCATATTTGTCAACAAAATCGTACTGAAAACTCAAGGATTTTCTCATTATTGTTGAATAATTTTTGTATTGAATCTTACACAACATTAAAGTTCATGCTTGTACCAACAAGATCCAGTCCAAAAAATATAACTTTTGTCAAAATTTATATTTATAAATAATTATTCAAAACTAGTATAAATTTACCGTCGCGCGGGAATATATCTCAGTACCGGCTGAATAGCCCTCCGAGACAGACGTGTAGTGTGTTTATTTGTGGCTATTCACGAAGCTAACCGGCCACTCTTCAGATAAAATAATATTATTTTGATCTCCGACTAGGCATAGTTGTTACTAACCTCGGGGTCAAACTATACTGGGGATACATTCGTGAGGCTAATCGATACAAGTTATGAATTGCATAGCTGCCATATATGACGTAGTGTAGCGAAAAGGCTCAAACCCACCGGATACGTAACATTTAAAATTGAACCTTCTACCTAAAACAAAAGTCATACATTTCAATGGTGATGTCTTGTGGGTTGGATCCTTTTGTCTAAACTACGCGTTCTATAGTCAATTATTATTGTACGAGTGATCGTGATACTTGATAGATTTAATTTATTTACTTGTTACTATCAGTCCACCTTGTTAGTATGTATGTATGTATGGGAGTTTGGGTGAAATCTTCAAATTAGGTACAATTGCGTATCTTCGGTGACATAATATCATAGAGCTGGTCTGATGATGGAGTCGGAAGGTGGCCATAGCAACTCCTAAACTCAACAAGATAAAGCCATCGAATTTGGGCTCATTTATTTGGTCATGGCACGGCAAGACTTTGGTGCTGGATGATTTCCAGAGTCTGATGATGGAGCTATAAGGTGGTCATGGAACTCCTAAACTAAACTAGATAAACCCATCTAGTTTGAGCTCATCTGTTTTGTCTTGGTAAACACTTTGGTGATGGATGATTTCCAGGATCTGATGATGGAAGGTGGTCATGGGAACTCATTAACTAAAATAGATAGACCTATCTTGTTTGGGTTTGTGTGATTTGTCTGTACAAGTACCCACGAACCAGCGACATAATATGCAGGGTTATTGAAAATAACAAGATGAATAAAAAACTTTTTAAAAAAACAAGCTTATATGGCGTTTGTTAAGTACAGCACGATCCTACCTTGCATTTAGTAATTATTTTCGTTTATATGTAATAATAACACACACCGGGGGTTTACACTGGAAAGGAAGATTTTTACGTGGTTTTATTACATTTCCGAGTCATCATCATCATCATCATCATATCAGCCGAAAGACGTTCACTGCAGGACATACGCCTCCCCCAAAGAGTGCCACGATGACCGGTCCTGCGCCACCCTCATCCAGCGGACTCCCGCGACCTTTACCAGGTCATCAGTCCACCTTGCGGGGGGCCTACCCACGCTGTGCCTTCCGGTACATGGTTGCCACTCGAGAACCTTTCCGCCCCAACGGCCATCGGTTCTACGTGCAATGTGCCCCGCCCACTGCTACTTAAGTTAAGCAATTCGGAGGGCTTTATCAGTTACCTTGGTTCTGCTGCGGATAGCCTCATTTCTGATGCGATCGCGCAGAGAAACTCCCAGCATAGCATAGCATAGGCTCAAAGTCACTCAAAGGGCAATAGAGAGCCATTGCCCTTTGAGTGACTTTGAGCCTTCTTATGAGGCCTTTAGTAAGCGACCACGTTTCCGTGCCATATGTCATCACTGGCAACACACACTGGTCAAAGACTCTCGTCTTGAGACACTGCGGAATATTGGACGAAAAGATGTGCCGTAGCTTCCCGAATGCTGCCCAGCCGAGTCGGATTCGACGATTGACCTTCCCTTCGACATTTCCGAGTATCACTCTTTATTTCGAAATAAATGTTTAAAAAACCGGCCAAGTGCGAGTCGGACTCGCGCACGAAGGGTACCGTACCATTATCTATATCTTTAAACGGCAAAAAATTTGTTCTATAGGAACCCCCTGTAGCCTAGTTAGTAACTTGGTAGTGACTCTGCCTACGAAGCTGGAGGTCCCGGGTTTGAATCCCGGTAAGGGCATTTATTTGTGTGATGAGCACAAATATTTGTTCCTGAGTCATGGATGTTTTCTATGTATTTAAGTATTTATTTATCTATGTAAGTATGTTTATCGTTGTCTAGTACCCATAGTACAAGCTTTGCTTAGTTTGGGGCAAGGTCGATTTGTGTAAGATTGTAAAAGAAAAAGAAACAGATAAAAACTAAAATAAAAATAAAATGATGTATTCTGTTTTTTAGTATTTTTTGTTATAAATAGCGACAACAGAAATACATCACATTTCAAATCTCTATCTATCACGGTTCATGAGATACAGCCTGGTGACAGACGGACAGACAGACGGACAGCGGAGTCTTAGTAATAGGGTCCCGTTTTACTCTTTGAGTACGGAATCCTAAAAAGTGACATAGGTTTTAGGCTCAGAACATAAAAAAGGGAGAAGTGCCGTACTGCTTAATTTCAACCAAAACCGATGTCCCCAGTTTTCTCCCACCGCAGCGCCCACAGGCACACACATTGAACCGTGTAAAAACAAAGACTCGGGCGTTGCCAGTGAGTCTACGGCAACATGCAAACAAGGGCCGTGATTGGCTTAAACGCACTACACTAGGGGGGCGACAAACGTTTAAATTATGTTTTATCGACATTGATATTAAAATTAATATTATGTTAAGATATTGATGGTACTTCAACGACATGGTAAGTTTATGTGGTGGTATTTTAACTTCTAGCTACAAGTTTAAATAACACGGGTTGTTTAACTTACCATAAATCGCAAAAGTAAAAAATATTGACGAATACCTACAGAGTAACATAAACGGCTTTTTATAAGTTCGTGTTCACATACATTTGAAACTCTGGTCACATCGATATTTTTGACCTGTAGGTACCAGGCCGATCCGACTCGCATTTTGGCGCGAAATAATATGTCCATTACTCATATTACGAGATTTAAGGCTAAGGGCGAGTATCCACCAAAGATGTGCGAAGATGTGTTACCATACATTTTACACCTAGGTTTCAAGCAAGCGAGGTGTCAAATATTCAAAAAGTGTACGGCTCTTATTAAGTGGTTGGAAACATTTTTCTTGAAAATGTTACGAACACATTAACTCTTCTCTGTACAGGAAACCAGTTAGGACCTCTGCCAGTAGCATCTATCCATTTTTTTTGTACCTACTCGGATTCTTTGGAAAACTGTAATAAGAAACCGAGATTTCTTCTTCAATTATCACATTTCAAATGAAAGTAAAAAAATACTCATTTAAAATAAATTATTGGTAATAATATCACATTTTAAGTTGTTCTGGAGCCATTTGCAACTAAATTATATACTTGTACATACAATTTTAATATGTCTATTTACCGTTCATACTGCAACTTAGTGAAAATCTTATTAGTAGGTACCGTAAACATTTTGTGCCTTTTAATCTTATTAGTATGTTATTAGTTACCTTTAAGATAGGCACCCAACCAAAACACGTAATGAAATAAAATAAAACAGCGAAAGTAGTCGAAATAAAATAACTAGTATGATATCGTACTTCTATTTTATCGATTACGCGTAAATTGTAACTGCACTTTGGCACCGCTCTAGTTTGCGACGCCAAGCAGCGGCCGTACCACTAAAAAATTCAAGCATCGTCCATATCCATAGTGGTTTAATACATTGCGCCGTGGTTTACTGTATTGAACGTTCAATGTACAACGCAAAGAACAAAAATATGCTTTTTCGTTCGATATGTTAGTTCGATCCCGAGAAATGATGCGGCGTTGCGTTTATTTGTTAAAATATTAGTTTTTACTGACTTAAGTGAAAATACTAATACTAGCATGTGGTGCGTGACTCCACCATTCATGTAGGTTTTAGTTTCATTCCTATTGTTGCATGTAACCACGCTACTTTTCGGCATTTTGAGTAAACGTGGAAGAACATTTCAGATTCACGGCGAATTGCGACTAACATGCGGTGGGCAGTGACATGCCCATTTGGCCATGTCGCACCGACACGCGCCAAGCCCCCGTTTCATATCTTTTCCTTTTTATGATCTGAGGTTTTAGGCTTTTGAATAAAGTCACGCATTAATTAATTGTATTCTAGATAAAAAGCTGTGTTTGTATAATTTATAATTTTCAGTTCCTTTGGTAAGTAACGGACATTAGCTATTTCTATGAAGGGCAGTTTTTTTTTACTGTCCATAACAAAAAAAAAATTCTTCTAGAAATGAATACGTAAGTACCCAGTAATTTCCTGGTGGTGGGTCTACTGGTATAATTTCATTACATAACTATATATAAATAAGACTCAGATAACATGCAAACTATTAATATCCGTAAAACAAATTATTATTCTTATTACTGACAACAACTTTAAAACTCGTTAGTTTATTTTATACTAATTAAACGAAACTAAATATTATACTTTGTCATATCATAGTATTTTAATACAAATAGAAAACCTGTGCTCAAAAATCAAATACTTACTTTATTCAAGTTATCTAACTTCGCTAACATGATGTTCTAGAACATCATGTTAGCGAAGTAATACTTACCATTTTTTAGTGCAAGTATCAATATCGGTCACGGAGTGAATTCCAACGGTGCGCTATACAGCTATTTGCATCGGCAAGCTCCGCCGTTAGTTCTATCCCGATCGCACTTACATATAGCTAGAAAGGGACGGCACCCGCGGCTGGTGCGATCGCGCTGTGCATGTGGGTGTTAGGTACGTTTGTGTGGGTGGTAGTAGTATTTACACACACAAACGCACTACGCGTGTCAAAATACCGAATTCTGAGCGAGCGCTTTTTTGAAGAGCACTCTTAAATAGGGTTAGTACAGTGTTATATTATAACATTGATTAAAATAATATGTAAAACGAAAAAATTGAATTTCTGCACCCATACAAATTAGTGTAGCACACAGTAAACAAAAAATCATACCTTTAATTTGAACAGCTCTGGGCTCTGGCCAAGAAATTTGTGGTCTGTTTAATACCATGTAAAACATCAAGGAAATTGTTTTTCAGGTATCTAGAACATACATCTTACATCAATATCTTATATCAAAGTTAGGCGAAAGATTTCGTTCCGTTGTGTTACGTCACAGTGCATCCGTAACATTTTTATGACTGGCAACAATTAGTCTACATACAACCAACACAAGCGCATGTGTCGATAGCATTATTCGTTATTATGTTGTGGTACGAAAATAATAAATGTATATTGTATATAAGAACAATATTGTGTTATTCATAAATGCTGTTTAACATATGTAGTTGGATGGTGAAATAAATTTGTAATCAGCTTGGCATATTCGAATACTAACATTCCTTTCGGTATTTTTTTCATTTGCTTTCCTACCAAAATTTTGTTTCCTTTGTGTTAAGTTTTGGTGTTACACAATGTTTTTTCCATACAAAATACCATCCAAGTGTATTCTTTATATATAATATATTCCTTTGCGTTACGTACAATTGTTTGCAATCCACCCAGGTATGGCCGATGATGATGAAGATACCATGATTACATGACCGATCTTATCATTATCGTGTTATACTTCCTATCTATTTATCCATTTTAGATACCAACTGTTACCCCCAAAAAACAACTGCACCCCCAGGTTCCGAACCGATTGATTAAACGTCTGCTACACGGTCGCCAACACGTCCCTTCGACCGAGCGACCTTGGTCAGCACCGACCGCTGTAGTATGAAGTTTTGCTGCAAACAACTGTCTACACGGTCGGTGCGGACCAAGGTCGCTCGGTCGGAGGGGCACTTTATATGAATAAGATAAAGTACCACGGCTATACTTGGGAAGATACAAATGTAGTATTGGTAGTTACAACGTCCTGTCACGGTCACTCACCCTTGAGCCGCACTAGTTGGCCGCAGTTGGCGACGATGGCGTCTTGCAGCGGGCGCGCGTTGCGGTCCATCGGCAGCGCCTCCAGTTGCCACTCACATCGTCACTACGTCCTGTCACGGTCACTCACCCTTGAGCCGCACTAGTTGGCCGCAGTTGGCGACGATGGCGTCTTGCAGCGGGCGCGCGTTGCGGTCCACCGGCAGCGCCTCCAGTTGCCACTCACATCGTCACTACGTCCTGTCACGGTCACTCACCCTTGAGCCGCACTAGTTGGCCGCAGTTGGCGACGATGGCGTCTTGCAGCGGGCGCGCGTTGCGGTCCACCGGCAGCGCCTCCAGTTGCCACTCACATCGTCACTACGTCCTGTCACGGTCACTCACCCTTGAGCCGCACTAGTTGGCCGCAGTTGGCGACGATGGCGTCTTGCAGCGGGCGCGCGTTGCGGTCCATCGGCAGCGCCTCCAGTTGCCACTCACATCGTCACTACGTCCTGTCACGGTCACTCACCCTTGAGCCGCACTAGTTGGCCGCAGTTGGCGACGATGGCGTCTTGCAGCGGGCGCGCGTTGCGGTCCACCGGCAGCGCCTCCAGTTGCCACTCACATCGTCACTACGTCCTGTCACGGTCACTCACCCTTGAGCCGCACTAGTTGGCCGCAGTTGGCGACGATGGCGTCTTGCAGCGGGCGCGCGTTGCGGTCCACCGGCAGCGCCTCCAGTTGCCACTCACATCGTCACTACGTCCTGTCACGGTCACTCACCCTTGAGCCGCACTAGTTGGCCGCAGTTGGCGACGATGGCGTCTTGCAGCGGGCGCGCGTTGCGGTCCACCGGCAGCGCCTCCAGTTGCCACTCACATCGTCACTACGTCCTGTCACGGTCACTCACCCTTGAGCCGCACTAGTTGGCCGCAGTTGGCGACGATGGCGTCTTGCAGCGGGCGCGCGTTGCGGTCCACCGGCAGCGCCTCCAGTTGCCACTCACATCGTCACTACGTCCTGTCACGGTCACTCACCCTTGAGCCGCACTAGTTGGCCGCAGTTGGCGACGATGGCGTCTTGCAGCGGGCGCGCGTTGCGGTCCACCGGCAGCGCCTCCAGTTGCCACTCACATCGTCACTACGTCCTGTCACGGTCACTCACCCTTGAGCCGCACTAGTTGGCCGCAGTTGGCGACGATGGCGTCTTGCAGCGGGCGCGCGTTGCGGTCCATCGGCAGCGCCTCCAGTTGCCACTCACATCGTCACTACGTCCTGTCACGGTCACTCACCCTTGAGCCGCACTAGTTGGCCGCAGTTGGCGACGATGGCGTCTTGCAGCGGGCGCGCGTTGCGGTCCACCGGCAGCGCCTCCAGTTGCCACTCACATCGTCACTACGTCCTGTCACGGTCACACACCCTTGAGCCGCACTAGTTGGCCGCAGTTGGCGACGATGGCGTCTTGCAGCGGGCGCGCGTTGCGGTCCACCGGCAGCGCCTCCAGTTGCCACTCACATCGTCACTACGTCCTGTCACGGTCACTCACCCTTGAGCCGCACTAGTTGGCCGCAGTTGGCGACGATGGCGTCTTGCAGCGGGCGCGCGTTGCGGTCCATCGGCAGCGCCTCCAGTTGCCACTCACATCGTCACTACGTCCTGTCACGGTCACTCACCCTTGAGCCGCACTAGTTGGCCGCAGTTGGCGACGATGGCGTCTTGCAGCGGGCGCGCGTTGCGGTCCACCGGCAGCGCCTCCAGTTGCCACTCACATCGTCACTACGTCCTGTCACGGTCACTCACCCTTGAGCCGCACTAGTTGGCCGCAGTTGGCGACGATGGCGTCTTGCAGCGGGCGCGCGTTGCGGTCCACCGGCAGCGCCTCCAGTTGCCACTCACATCGTCACTACGTCCTGTCACGGTCACTCACCCTTGAGCCGCACTAGTTGGCCGCAGTTGGCGACGATGGCGTCTTGCAGCGGGCGCGCGTTGCGGTCCACCGGCAGCGCCTCCAGTTGCCACTCACATCGTCACTACGTCCTGTCACGGTCACTCACCCTTGAGCCGCACTAGTTGGCCGCAGTTGGCGACGATGGCGTCTTGCAGCGGGCGCGCGTTGCGGTCCACCGGCAGCGCCTCCAGTTGCCACTCACATCGTCACTACGTCCTGTCACGGTCACTCACCCTTGAGCCGCACTAGTTGGCCGCAGTTGGCGACGATGGCGTCTTGCAGCGGGCGCGCGTTGCGGTCCACCGGCAGCGCCTCCAGTTGCCACTCACATCGTCACTACGTCCTGTCACGGTCACTCACCCTTGAGCCGCACTAGTTGGCCGCAGTTGGCGACGATGGCGTCTTGCAGCGGGCGCGCGTTGCGGTCCATCGGCAGCGCCTCCAGTTGCCACTCACATCGTCACTACGTCCTGTCACGGTCACTCACCCTTGAGCCGCACTAGTTGGCCGCAGTTGGCGACGATGGCGTCTTGCAGCGGGCGCGCGTTGCGGTCCACCGGCAGCGCCTCCAGTTGCCACTCACATCGTCACTACGTCCTGTCACGGTCACTCACCCTTGAGCCGCACTAGTTGGCCGCAGTTGGCGACGATGGCGTCTTGCAGCGGGCGCGCGTTGCGGTCCACCGGCAGCGCCTCCAGTTGCCACTCACATCGTCACTACGTCCTGTCACGGTCACTCACCCTTGAGCCGCACTAGTTGGCCGCAGTTGGCGACGATGGCGTCTTGCAGCGGGCGCGCGTTGCGGTCCACCGGCAGCGCCTCCAGTTGCCACTCACATCGTCACTACGTCCTGTCACGGTCACTCACCCTTGAGCCGCACTAGTTGGCCGCAGTTGGCGACGATGGCGTCTTGCAGCGGGCGCGCGTTGCGGTCCACCGGCAGCGCCTCCAGTTGCCACTCACATCGTCACTACGTCCTGTCACGGTCACTCACCCTTGAGCCGCACTAGTTGGCCGCAGTTGGCGACGATGGCGTCTTGCAGCGGGCGCGCGTTGCGGTCCACCGGCAGCGCCTCCAGTTGCCGCACCAGCATAGCGCCGCTCACCACAGCTCCGAATACTACGTGGACACTGGAGACAACGAGAAACAAGTTGAAACTCGTGTATGGGCTTGTGACCTTAAATTTGTTTACGATGCCATTCGAACCAGTTTTTGTAGATGAACAAATGTCTGTATGGAAGCAACTACATTTAAAGGACATTAATACCCAAAAAATCGATTTAAAGACGGACCTCGCTGACAGCAGCCGAAACGCTTCATACTGATTGGCTTTAAAGTATGACGTCACACCGTGCAATTTGTACTAACCGTTGCATGGGAAATGAAGTAAATTGCTGTTTCAGTCGCGAAATACTGCGTTTAGGTCCATAGTTGTCATACAAATTTGTTTCTATAAAAGCGTAAGGATTCTATTGGTACCTTTAAATTTACTCTTGGACAATAAATAAAAAAACTTTTTTTTCTAAACTTACAAGGTTCATATCTTTTTATGATTTGAATTATATTTTGTAATTTATACTTTATTACAATCATTTGATGGTTTAATATCCATTTAGAAACACGACGTTATCAATTTTAACACCACGCAACAAGCCTATTGTGGTACATTTAGCTACTTAACACACGTTACACTGTAAACTTTTTTATCAAAATTACATTGAAATCAATTATTTGCTTAACGGCGCTTGAACCGCGTGTAACTAAATTTCAAGATTAAACGAGCCACTGGAATTAAGACTTTATATTATCATTCCACAGTTACCCTTTAATATGTGTGCAAGAAAAGTATGAATATTTTGCACGTCATATTAATACGTCACTCAATCTGACACAGGTATCATTATAACGGGAGATCGAATATAAATTAGTGAAGATTACTTAGACAACTTACCACAAATAATAAAAATTCACTTGGTAAAACCCGAAACTGTTTGTGCTGAGGGGCGTGCCAAAGAAGACATAATCCACCCACTTACATAAATGTGTCTTTATTAGTGGCCAAAATGTAAATACACGTAGTTATATTTTTTGCGTCATAATCATCTACTATTGAAGATCGAAAACGCAACATATCCCATTTTTACGTTTAGAAATGTTGGTACCTATGCGTTAACAAAGGATAACTTCGGCGTTAGTAAAGAGATAATTCGGCTGAGTAAAAATTACGTTCAAATAACGATCTTACTATCTCGCAACAAGCATTGATTATATCAGTAGCCACTGCACATTGTCAACAAATGATACCACATAATTGTTTCAAAGACTAGTGTTCGCCATTTATATTCGGTCGATTATCTCATTCCAGAGGTGAAAATTCCTTCAAAAAGTGACACCCGTAGCAAACTCATATGCGATAACCGACTAATGCAAATGGCAACTAATACTTACACTTAGATAAATACTATAAATATACTTACTTGTCGAGATGCGGCGCCGGCTGTGTGGTTCTACAACACACAGAACAACAAGAATGAGTGCGCGGGCCCGCAGCCGCCGCCCGCTGTCCCTCTATAACACAAGCGAGCGTTACACGTCGAGCCACCGCCATACGGGGCTCTGACTAGCACTGAGGCAGAATACTTCAGCACCCTCTAGTAGGAGGCTAAGGCACCTGGAGTCACTAAATGCAATGATAGTATGGAGGGGCAGCAGTGATGACGGGCTCTGACTAGCACTGAGGCAGAATACTTCAGCACCCTCTAGTAGGAGGCTAAGGCACCTGGAGTCACTAAATGCAATGATAGTATGGAGGGGCAGCAGTGATGACGGGCTCTGACTAGCACTGAGGCAGAATACATCAGCACCCTCTAGTAGAAGGCTAAGGCCCCTGGAGTCACTAAATGCAATGATAGTATGGAGGGGCAGCAGTGATGACGGGCTCTGACTAGCACTGAGGCAGAATACTTCAGCACCCTCTAGTAGGAGGCTAAGGCACCTGGAGTCACTAAATGCAATGATAGTATGGAGGGGCAGCAGTGATGACGGGCTCTGACTAGCACTGAGGCAGAATACTTCAGCACCCTCTAGTAGGAGGCTAAGGCACCTGGAGTCACTAAATGCAATGATAGTATGGAGGGGCAGCAGTGATGACGGGCTCTGACTAGCACTGAGGCAGAATACTTCAGCACCCTCTAGTAGGAGGCTAAGGCACCTGGAGTCACTAAATGCAATGATAGTATGGAGGGGCAGCAGTGATGACGGGCTCTGACTAGCACTGAGGCAGAATACTTCAGCACCCTCTAGTAGGAGGCTAAGGCACCTGGAGTCACTAAATGCAATGATAGTATGGAGGGGCAGCAGTGATGACGGGCTCTGACTAGCACTGAGGCAGAATACTTCAGCACCCTCTAGTAGGAGGCTAAGGCACCTGGAGTCACTAAATGCAATGATAGTATGGAGGGGCAGCAGTGATGACGGGCTCTGACTAGCACTGAGGCAGAATACATCAGCACCCTCTAGTAGAAGGCTAAGGCCCCTGGAGACACTAAATGCAATGATAGTATGGAGGGGCAGCAGTGATGACGGGCTCTGACTAGCACTGAGGCAGAATACATCAGCACCCTCTAGTAGAAGGCTAAGGCCCCTGGAGTCACTAAATGCAATGATAGTATGGAGGGGCAGCAGTGATGACGGGCTCTGACTAGCACTGAGGCAGAATACATCAGCACCCTCTAGTAGGAGGCTAAGGCCCCTGGAGACACTAAATGCAATGATAGTATGGAGGGGCAGCAGTGATGACGGGCTCTGACTAGCACTGAGGCAGAATACATCAGCACCCTCTAGTAGAAGGCTAAGGCCCCTGGAGACACTAAATGCAATGATAGTATGGAGGGGCAGCAGTGATGACGGGCTCTGACTAGCACTGAGGCAGAATACATCAGCACCCTCTAGTAGGAGGCTAAGGCCCCTGGAGACACTAAATGCAATGATAGTATGGAGGGGCAGCAGTGATGACGGGCTCTGACTAGCACTGAGGCAGAATACATCAGCACCCTCTAGTAGAAGGCTAAGGCCCCTGGAGACACTAAATGCAATGATAGTATGGAGGGGCAGCAGTGATGACGGGCTCTGACTAGCACTGAGGCAGAATACTTCAGCACCCTCTAGTAGAAGGCTAAGGCCCCTGGAGACACTAAATGCAATGATAGTATGGAGGGGCAGCAGTGATGACGGGCTCTGACTAGCACTGAGGCAGAATACTTCAGCACCCTCTAGTAGAAGGCTAAGGCCCCTGGAGACACTAAATGCAATGATAGTATGGAGGGGCAGCAGTGATGACGGGCTCTGACTAGCACTGAGGCAGAATACTTCAGCACCCTCTAGTAGAAGGCTAAGGCCCCTGGAGACACTAAATGCAATGATAGTATGGAGGGGCAGCAGTGATGACGGGCTCTGACTAGCACTGAGGCAGAATAATTCAGCACCCTCTAGTAGAAGGCTAAGGCCCCTGGAGACACTAAATGCAATGATAGTATGGAGGGGCAGCAGTGATGACGGGCTCTGATAGCACTGAGGCAGAATACTTCAGCACCCTCTAGTAGAAGGCTAAGGCCCCTGGAGACACTAAATGCAATGATAGTATGGAGGGGCAGCAGTGATGACGGGCTCTGACTAGCACTGAGGCAGAATACATCAGCACCCTCTAGTAGAAGGCTAAGGCCCCTGGAGACACTAAATGCAATGATAGTATGGAGGGGCAGCAGTGATGACGGGCTCTGACTAGCACTGAGGCAGAATACTTCAGCACCCTCTAGTAGAAGGCTAAGGCACCTGGAGACACTAAATGCAATGATAGTATGGAGGGGCAGCAGTGATGACGGGCTCTGACTAGCACTGAGGCAGAATACATCAGCACCCTCTAGTAGAAGGCTAAGGCCCCTGGAGACACTAAATGCAATGATAGTATGGAGGGGCAGCAGTGATGACGGGCTCTGACTAGCACTGAGGCAGAATACTTCAGCACCCTCTAGTAGAAGGCTAAGGCCCCTGGAGACACTAAATGCAATGATAGTATGGAGGGGCAGCAGTGATGACGGGCTCTGACTAGCACTGAGGCAGAATACTTCAGCACCCTCTAGTAGAAGGCTAAGGCCCCTGGAGACACTAAATGCAATGATAGTATGGAGGGGCAGCAGTGATGACGGGCTCTGACTAGCACTGAGGCAGAATACATCAGCACCCTCTAGTAGAAGGCTAAGGCACCTGGAATCACTAAATGCAATGATACTATGGAGGGGCAGCAGTGATGACGGGGCCGAATACATGAGATCTCTGTGTGCTGTGTTGTCATTGGACATGGACTATGCATACAAATGAGGGACCAATCTGAAAACCAGCGCTGGGCACTTAAGCCTAGCACATGCCGAAATTCGCTCCCATTGTCACACCAATGTTTACTAGATATAAGTTATGTAATTGTACTTTTTCGTTTGTTTTTACTTTTTGGTTGTTTGTGTGTACCTGTTTTATATTTTGATTTTTTTTATTTTTTATTTCTATTATTATATTAAACGAACCTGATCGCAACATTTGACGAGAATCGGTTGAAATGCGACCTGTAGAGGAGAACAGCTGGACAGCGTGACAGGGTGAGATTGTGACAGACACCAGACATGCGAACGAATTTCGACCGAAGCCGAAGCATAGAACTTTGTTCGCTTCACTCTCTCGTTCGATAAATTATAATGACATGTAACTAGAATGACTTTGAAATTATTATAATTGCAAATGACTACAAACATTTAAAAGGTTTTCTAAAATATTCTCCAAAAGTAACAATTCCTAAAGTACAATTTCATAACAGAAATCTGCAATGAAAACAATTGCTAGAAGTGCCCTGCCTACTTCTTTTTGCAATACAGGTGGAGTTCAAGTATGTATAGAAGAAATTTATCTACATACTGATGTTGTAACATTACCCTCAAGGAAACCAATGATGAGTTTGAACATCCTTACCGTTTGCCGCAGAACTTACATGAAGAATTGTGAGCCATTGGTGTCCTTGCCACGGTTAGCCATAGACAACAAGTATGGCTGGTCGTGAACCAGCTCAAATGACTCATCTGAAATTCAAAATTAACATTCCAGACTGACTCAAAACATTCAGAATAATCCAAGAAATAACCAATAACACTGTGACATCTCCGTTTCAAAAACATTAGTTGCTGCATAGACATTAATGTATGGTTTTAAAAATCAACAATATACAATGTGGCATCAGTGGCATGAGTTTCTGACATCTTGATATGCCACCTGTGGTAGACAAAGAGCATAATATCTTCTTCTTAGTCATAAAAGTAATTGATATGTAATAATTTAGGTAGTATTAAGTTGTTGATGACCACTACTGTATTTGCTGTGATTGTGTTGTCCGTTTGTTCGCAGGGCATGAGCAGCTCTTGTTCTACTTGATACTGGCAAATTTGAGCCATGACGATGGCCAGAACGCCAAATAAAAAAGAAGAAGAAGCGAACCTACCTTCAAAGGTGCCACCATAAATAGATTCACCTCCTGTTCCATTGGAATTGGTAAAGTCTCCACCTTGGATCATGAAATCCTTAACCACTCGATGGAAGAGCATGCCCTATAAAAGGAATTGGCAATTTAAGTAAAAAGATTTCAGTTCAGGTTAATTTAGCTTGCCTGCTACCCCATTACATGATACAACGACGATGAGTATATGGGTAGTCTACCCATCATACATAAAGCAATATTAAGGATGTGAAGTTAACATATTGTATTAAACAGCATGTTCGCTGAACTCTGTTGACCAAACAAAAACCAAGTTTATAGCCAGTTTTATGACCATAACTAACAGCTAAAGTGCATCACATACGAGTAATGTACAAATAGTAGATTCAGGGTAACCTCCGCTTAGGAATATAATTACAAACCTTATAGGTGAGCGGTTTCCCTGTAACCTTCCCGATTCCGGCGTCCCCAGCACACAGGGCGCGGAAATTCTCTGCGGTTTTAGGTGCAACATCGTTGTAAAGCTCGAAAACAATCCGGCCGGACGGTAGGCCTCCAAGAGTTATGTCCATGAAGACGCGATCGCGCTCCGGTTTCTCATCGCCGTCCACCGTCATTTTGTATGGTTTAACACTCGTAATTAAGGATTACAGAGTAGTTTTTGAATTGTAAGCCCTTTTCATGAAGAAAATTGCTGAACTGCAGAAAAGAGCCAGCCAGCCAGCATTAGCTGTCATAGACAATTTGGGTTTGGTTTCTTTTTTCTTCGTCTTCGAGAGAGGCCAAGGCATGGACATGAAAAATGACAGTCATAAACATAATAATATTTTATAAGTTTTTGCTGCCCCTTTTATCCTTGACCTGAGTTAGATATTTAATCAAACCCATCAGAGCAAAACATTTTCGATATAAATAACTGTTTATTGAATCTTTTTCTTTGTTTTATTTTACCTTATGGTCCATGGTAGTGTTGTAATAGTCGAAGGAATAGCCGATATCGATAAACATTAAGAAACAAATAATAATAAATACATAACAAATATAACAATACTCCTGGGTAAAAAATATATTCTATTCAGTCCGTCAGTAAGATTATCAAATAATATTGGACACGTATTTTTTTTTGTTTGATTGACAAACAGAAACATACGTGTCCATTTTTTATGATAATTTAACTGACGGACTAACTTGTGCAACACACACACACATACAATGCAACTGATCAAGCAGAAGGAATTAAAAGTAATCGAAATAAAACTCCTTAACCCCTTGTCGCATCGCATACAAAACCAAATTTGACTTCCTGACTTTAATATATTTTTTAAAGACTACGGGTTCCTTAGTTTGAGAAACTGTGATATTATTTTTCATAAGAATCATTTCGTGTCACAGAACGTGTTTTTTTTAAATATTTTATTTAAAATATTGAGGGTAAGTGAGACCTGTCACATCGGTGGAGTGCGGATAATATAGTTCAAGTTTAATGTTTAAAAACAAATAGAAAAAGGTAAGTTAGAAAAATAATTTAAATATAAATATATAGTTTAAAGTTTGCTTATTACATATGGTGTATATTTTTTTATAAATATGGTGTATTGATTGTGCATTTGATCCTTCTTTTGGAAACGTTTGGCTTCGGTATGTATTCAAGTATAAAGTACTGTCGATCATATTTGACTTCGTATGCAATCAGTATTATTTATTGTTTTCAGAAATGAATCCTGTACGGTTTTATAGATCTCCAAACCACGTGAATGTAATACCATTCACGTGGTTTGGAGTTCCAGGAATACCTGGCGATGGTGACTAGAGCAATGATGATATTGCTTCCGAATAAGACGATGACGGGCGGCTATGAAAATCTTTTTAAAATCAGACCAGCAGGTCGGTCACGTAACGTATTGTATGTACGTTAGGAGGGAGATGTAAATGTCAATTTTTATATGAAAAAATTACAGTTTAATTGTCCTATGGAGTATTTTACTCTGTAGGTGCGTAAATTAAACACTAACTCCACAAATATAAAACGATGGTAATATAGTTTCTTCAAAGTATTAGGTATGCAATTAACAGCTAATATGCGCGGTAATGTAAGGCAAAAGCGTAAGCGTAAGCGGCGGGGCAGAGTAATGGAATTAACTATTAAAAGCCCCATAAATAAGTCTATATCGTTTATTTTAGTACTTAGCACTTCTAAGCACATCATCCGCCATTACAGGTTCGGTAAGAAGGGAATGGTATACAGAGTCAACTTGACAGCTAAGTTGAACGTCATTTTGACAGCTCCATAGATTAAGTAAACGAATGGATGTTTATTTCCAATACCCCGGCTCAAGATCAAGTCTTATGACAAATTAACTTGAACTTGCAAATGATAATAACATTTCGAAAGTAGCAACACTCATGAGCTGTCACAATGACTGACATTTGACATTGACAAGTGTCTTACTTAACCTAAATTTAGAGGTTAACTTTTACATATACATAAAACAGGTCTGAAATTCCTCAAAGTTTGAGATTAATCATAAACATAACAATAGTAACAACTTAGTACAATTCAAATCTAAAGCGATATCTAATACAATCCAAGAGATTCACAGAAATAGTTATGTTTAACATGACACAATGATTTGGTAAGTATATCTGCTTTATTTTCATTAGTACACACATATTTCAATGTTATTAAACCTTTGTTCACTATATCCTTGATAAAATGAGCTTTAATGTCAATGTGTTTAGACCTTTTACTATTTTCGTAACTCTCAATCATTTTAATTGTGCTTTGATTGTCAATGAGCAATGAACAAATTAAGTTCTTATCACAATTCAAATCTTTTAACACTTCTCTAATGAACACTGTTTCACTTACAGATAAAGCTGCTGCATAGTACTCCGACTCTGCTGTAGACAGTGATACTGATGACTGCTTCTTGGAGCTCCAGCTGACCAAGTTGCCTTGATGGAATATTGCAGTACCGCTGACACTCTTCCTGTCAATTTGTTCACTTCCCCAGTCTGAATCTGAAAAGACTAGTAAATTATTATTATCTTCTCTTCTGTACACTAATCCTTTTTCTTTTGTCTGTTTCAGGTATCTTAGGATTCTCTTCGCAGCTGTCCATAAAATTGGTGTTGGGCGAATCATGTATCTACTTAAAAATCCCGTAGCATAGGCTATGTCTGGTCTGCTTATTGTAGCTAGATACATAAGTGCACCTATAAGTTGTCTGTAAGGGATGTCGTTCATCACTTTTTCATTTTCATTTATTTTTAATCCGACTTCCATTGGTGTATTGCATCCCTTGCAATCTTGCATGTTGAACTTCAATAAAATTTTCTCTATAATTTGTGTTTGTTTAATTTCCATCCCATCTTTGGATTGAGATATTTCCATTCCTAAAAATTTGCTTATTTTTCCCATGTTTTTTGCTTGAAATTCTTCTTTTAATTTTTGTATTATGTTCTGTCCATTTCCAATTACTAGTATGTCATCTACAAATATAAGTATGTACACATTTGTACCTGTGTATAGGCAGAAGTCACTTTGTGATTGTTTAAGTCCATTTTCTGTTAGGAATCGGTTGAGCTTTTCATTCCAGCACCTCGGAGCTTCTTTTAGTCTATATAAAGCTTTACAAAGCTTTAAGACTCTTCCTTCTTGTTTCATTTGTACTCCTTCGGGATATTTAATGTAAATATCAGTTTTTAACTCCCCGTTTAGGAAAGCTGTAGGTATATCTAGCTGATTAATATGTAAGTTTTCTTGAAAAGCTTTATTCAAAAATAGTCTCACAGTTGTCATCCTTGCTACAGGTGCATAAACATTCTGAGTTGTTTGTTCCTGAAAGCCCTTAGCCACTAGCCTGGCTTTCTTTGTGTTGTCAGCTTTCGTGCGGAATACCCATTTTGTATCGATAGCCTTGTGACCTTTAGGTAATTCACACTCCTCCCATGTTCTTAGCTTCTTGTGAGCTTGTAGTTCTTTCTTTATGGCTTCCGACCATCCTTCTTTTTGTATAGCTTCCTTGTAGCTTATAGGATCTTCAGATAGCAGTGCGTATGCTATGGTTATCATATCATAGTCGTCATATTTCTTGGGTAACTTTATTTCTCTTCTTTCACGTTGTTGAGGTTGTTGTTCCTGGTTTTCTTCTGTACCTTGTTCTGGTTCTTCTGTGCCTTGAACTGGTTCTTTTGTATTCTGCATGTTTGTCATTTCCGGTGTAGTGTAGTTAGATTTCGAAGGTTCTTCTTCTTCATCATAGATAATAGTTTGTACAACCTTTTCACTGTCTTCATATCTGTAGTTTGACTCATCAAATCTTACATCTCGCGATTCTATTATCTCATTGGTCTTTGGATCCCATAGTCTGTATCCTGATCCACAGTATCCTATCATTCTCATGGGCTTCGCTCTAGGCTCTAGTTTGTTGGGCCTTGGAAAAATCATGCTCCAAGCTTTCGCACCAAAAACTCTCACTTTATTTAAATTATTTTTACCATACCATATCTTTGCTGGCGTGTCTCCTTGTAGTGCTTTTGTAGGTGATCTGTTTATAGTGTAGGCAGCACATCTCATCGCCTCGCCCCATAGGTACTTAGGAAGGTTTGTTTCTAGTAACATAGCTCTGACTTTATTTCCCAGAGTGAGATTCATCCTCTCGGAAATAGAGTTTTGCTGGGCGGTGTAGGCACATGTAGTCTCTTGTATAATTCCGTGCTCTGCATAGAATGAAGCAAGATCCTCGTTGAGGAATTCTCCACCTCGATCTGTTCGAATTCGTCTCACATTATTTCCATTATTTTTCATAATTTTTATATATTTCATGATGTAGTTCTTCGCTTCACTCTTTGAGTGTAGTAGGTGTATTTCCATAAAATGCGAATAGTCGTCAATTATCGTTAGATAATATTTCTCTTCTTCATGAGTAATAGGCGTAACTGGCCCTCCTATATCGCAGTACACCAACTGGCCTATTCTTTTGGTTCTAGGTACCGGGTTTTCACTGAATGGACATCTGCTTGCTTTAGCTTCCATGCATATTGTGCATTTGATTGTAGATAAAGGTAGACCTAAGATTTTCATTCCTCCATAATTAAGGTGTCCCATTCTTCTATGCCAAAGGTTGTCTTCTTCTTTTGATACCAATGCATGTGTTCTATTAAGGTCAAGTTTCATAGTAAATAATTTTCCATTGCAGTCGCCTTGTATTTTGATGTTACCTTTCTGTATAAGTACTATTTCCTTGTCAAATATTACTTGAAGACCCTTTTCGTTTAGTTTAAGTACTGATAAAAGATTATGTGACAAGTTGTCTATTATTAGACAATCTTCTATTGTAACTTCGTATCCTTCTTCAGACATTCCTGTTAAATTCCCTTTGCATGTAGCTTTAATGATGCCACCGTTGGCCGCTCTTATATTAATTTGTGGAATTTGTTTTATGTTGGTCATATACTTTTCATATCTTTTGTTTATCAGATGGTATGTTGACCCTGAATCGATCACGAGTTGGATTTCTTCTTTGTACTGGGGCTTATTATCAGCTGATACAGCTTGAGCTGCTACAAACGTTATGGCATTTGAATTGGTGTGCCTCTCTCCGACATTTGCAGCTCCTCTGGCCCCTCTAGCTCTGAAGTTGCCACGGCCCCTGTAGTTATTGGTTTTCTTTGGGCAATTTCGGGCATAGTGATTTAGACCTCCACAACTATAGCACTTCACTGAATAGCTTTGAAACACATATTCGCCTTTAGTTTTGTTTATTTCTTTGTGATTTCCTTTCTCTTTCATTTCTGCATCCAGCAATTTTCCTTTTATGAACTCGATTGTGAGTTCAACATTGGACATTTCTAAAGCTGTTACCAAAGGTTGATAAGCCTTTTCTACACTAAGCAATAGCTGGCAAACCTTCTCTTTCTCGTCTATTTTGGTTCCACTTGCTTCTATGTCCTGTCTCAACTTTTCGAATTTATTAAGAAATTCTTGTACACTTTCTTCTTTTCTGCATTTTAAGTTGATAAACTCTCGCCTGAGACATAAGGTACTTAGCGTACTTTTCCTTTGAAATACAGCCTTCAGTTTGTCGATCATTTCAAATGCTGTGGTTGCGCCCTTCACGTACTCTAGATATTTGTCTGGCAGTCCTTGAATTATTACATTTCGTGCTCTAGCATCGCTTTTGTTAGCTTTGTCCTCAGTTTTACTTTTAACTGTTTCTTTAATACCTTTTTCATCCAGCGCCATCTCAATTCTGAACAACCAATTTTCGAAGTTTCCACTTTCTAGCTGTGGAATATGGTTCGCGGACGTCGCCATTCTTAATATTTTGCTTATTTAGGCTGAAAGCTGAAAGTAAGAAGCCTACCCCTTATTGAAACACATGTGACCTTTTTTTATGGCCGTTTACCACGTTTGGGATTTCTTCACTTTTCTACGCTATCCTTTGTCGATCTGACTTACTCATGGGCGCTGGGCCCATAACCTAATGGAATTAACTATTAAAAGCCCCATAAATAAGTCTATATCGTTTATTTTAGTACTTAGCACTTCTAAGCACATCATCCGCCATTACAGGTTCGGTAAGAAGGGAATGGTATACAGAGTCAACTTGACAGCTAAGTTGAACGTCATTTTGACAGCTCCATAGATTAAGTAAACGAATGGATGTTTATTTCCAATACAGAGTGACATAGGTTCGGCGTTGAAGGCGATCGGATGCGATCTGGCGCTGCGTGCTGCGGTCTGGGAGCAGGTTTGCGTCGAGCCCCCATGCGCGCGCAACACGCGCCGCTGTCGCCTGGACGTGTTTCGTTTAGTGATGGGGGCGCGCTGAGCTAGTCATGCGCCACAGCACCCCTTCGGGATAATTAAGGTCCATCTGAAGACAAAAATTTGGTAAAATTAACTATCCAACCAGAACGTGTCTTTTTGACAGTCTCCTGATTAGAAACAGGAGCAGGATCAGCAGGTGGCTGACGAGTGACCTCCTGATCTGACAAAGTGAAAGCAGGTTTTACCCTATCTATTGAGACGGCCACAGGTTCTCTATTTGATTCTATTGTGACCGTCTTATCAGTTTGTGATAGAACTTTGTGTGGCCCCGTATATGGCCTTTCTAAGGAGCGGCGTATAGCATCCTTGCGAACGAAAACATATTGTGATGTTCTGAGGTCCTCATGTATGAATACTGTTTTCGATGAGTGTCGGGATGCCGGCTGGGGTCTGAGGTGAGTCATGTGCTCTCTGAGCCGTGACACGAAGTCAGATGGCTACACCATGAGGGGGTTTATTAATACGGAAAAACTCACCCGGGGTCCCCAAAGGCTCACAAAAGACCATCTTTGCAGCCGAGCCCCGTAAATCCGCCTTTTACTCCGTCCGCAGTCCCAGCAGCACGACGGGGAGCACGTCAGTCCAACTCTTCTCGTCGTGGGCCATGATGGCGGCCTTGAGTATGCGGTGGAACCGCTCCACCATTCTGTTAGCTGCTGGATGGTAAGCAGTTATGTGGCGCAGGTGCACGCCGCAGAGACGTGCCAATGCTTGGAAAAGTTGGGAAGTAAACTGGCGACCCTGATCAGTTGTGACTACCTCTGGACATCCAAATCGCGAGATCCAGGTATCGCATAGCGCCTTCGCGACTGACTCAGCAATTATGTCATGGAGTGGTTGTACTTCGAACCAGCGTGAAACAGTACCTAAACTCACGTGAAGGTGGGAGAGGTCCTATCAAATTGATGTGGACGTGACCACATCTCTCGCTGGGTAGCTGGAAATGACTGAGCGGTTAAGAAATGTGGCGCTGCACCTTGGAAGATTGGCACGCGATACAGGCCTGGGTTCGGCAGTCTTTCCGTGTGTTTGGCCAAATGTACCTCTCAGTGACCAATTTGGTTGTGGTCTTGACACCTGGGTGGCTTAGACAATGTATGGAATCAAAAATCTGCCATCGCAGCTCTTGTGGTGCGTAAGGACGAGGTCTGGGCTGTGAAATAGTGTGAGAAGAGTCCCTGGTACTTGCACTTCCTTCAGCACAATAGAGGAGTTATTAGTGTCCAGTAGGTGTTGCATCTCACGGTCTGCCTTCTGCATACGAGCCAGCGCTTCCAAGTCTGATGGCTGAGATATGGCTTCGATACGTGAGAGAGCATCTGCTGTGGCCTGTGATATTTTCCTTACCAGATATGTATCTAATATCCGTGGTGAATTGCGAGATGAAATTCAGCTGATTCAACTGACGAGGTGAGCAGTGGCGATCTTTCTGAAGGAAAACAAATGTGATTGTTTTATGGTTGGTGTAGATCACAAAATGCCCGCGTTCAACCATAAACCGGAAATGCTTGACGCTCTCGTATATCGCGAGCAGCTCCCTGTCGTAGGCACTGTATCGACTCTGCGCGTTATTCATTTTCTTAGAGAAAAATGTGAGTGGCTGCCATTCCTCATCAACCAGCTGTTGAAGCACCGCGCTCAAGGCCGAGTTTGAAGCATTGGTCGCGAAAGCGAGTGGTGCGTTCATCACAGGATGAGCTAGAAGGGTACAACGAACAATACTTGCTTTGCAGCATGCGAAGACTTGGAGGAGCTCAGGATTCCAGCTGATAGGTTGTGTTCCCTTCACTTTTAGTCCAGCTAGTAAGTCGTGAAGAGGTGCCTGCTCCTCTGCAGTGTGAGGGATGAACCGCCTGTAGAAGTTTAATATCCCTAAAAACCTACGGAGGCCGCTTATAGTCTTCGGAAGGGGGAAATCTCGAATAGCCTCGATTTTCGTATCCAGAAGGCGTGTGCCTTGTTGGGAAATGTGGAATCCCAGGAAAGTTACCTCGCACTGTCCGAACACGCATTTCCCCTCGTTGATAAGCAGCGTTGAAAAACCCTTTCGAAGTGCTGCAAGTGTTCGCTGTGGCTTCTGGAATGGAACCAAAATGTCATCGATGTAGGAATACCAGCAATCCATGTCCCGTAACACTTCATCAAGGAAGCGTTGGAAGGTTTGCGCAGCGTTCCTAAGACCGAAAGACATATATGGGAATTCGAATAGACCGAAGGGCGTGGTCATCGCAGTCTTAAGGATATCCTCTTTGAAAACTGGAATTTGTTTGTACGCTTTGACTAAGTCTATCTTTGAGAAGATGCTACATCCAGCAAGTCTATGGGCATAAACTTGCTAGATGTAGCATCCTCAATGAGCCTAATGGGATTGTTAAAAAAAAAAAAAAAAATTTTTAAATTTGAACTGTTTATTTTCAGATCTGTGATTAAATTATGTATATCAGTTACATTTAGTACAATCTTTAATATTTAAGATTATTTACTAAACTTTTTATCTTAATAACTAGTTATATTTATCTATGTTACTACTGGGGGCCATAATGAACATTTTCTTAATTATATTTTTAGTTTTTGTAGGTTTACTTTCTATATTTTCTACAGTAGTTTTGGGAAAGCTGTTTAATACAAAGGGTAGGTAGTTAGACCACACTCTTTGCCCATATGTGTTGTTATATTTGTTAATTATGTATACATTCTTACTGGTCAGGGTTCGTAGGTTGCCTTTCCTTGTGTACTTAACAAGATCTCCCAATTTATGTTTATATTGCATTACAATTGCCATTTTAACTTTATCGAATACATTCATGACTCTGCAGTATTTAAATAGTTTATGATAATTATCTCTATATTTATATTTAATTTTTAGCGGGACTATTGTTTTCAGTAGTCTAATTTGTAGGTTATATATACGCTGTAAATATGTTTTGTATGTTCTACCATAGCTAGAGATTCCATAGCTTATGATTGAGTCAGCCATGGCCATGTACAGTAGTCGCAGAGTAGTGTACGGCATTTTATGTTTAAGTATGTTAATGTTACATAGGATGGCTCTTAGTTTTTTACATACTATTTCTATGTGAGTATTCCAGTTAAATTTATTATCTATTGTAAGGCCAAGGTAAGTGTGATCTGTTACAACTTCTAGGGTATCACAATTACATGAAGTGTGAGTGGTATGCATGCATGAGTGTGTATGGGCCACAATCCTGGGTATCATATTAGTTTTGATGTAAGGAGAGTGTATATGCATTAGTTTAGTTTTTTGATAATTAATAGATAGTCCAGCATCATGGGCCCATTCACATAGTATGTTGAACTCACTCTGCATCTTACTTTGTGCAATTTTTTCGTCCTTTTCTGCAGTTATTAAACAGGTGTCATCGGCAAACTGGTATACTGAGGCCTCTCTAAATATGTTACACATGTCATTAACATAGATTATGTATTCAGTAGGGCCGATTATTGAGCCTTGGGCTGTGCCTTGTAGCGATTGAGCCATCTCACTCTGCTCATTTGCTATACTGACCATGTTATACCTGTTTGTATGATAGTTTTTAATAAGTTCTAAGAGTGGCCCCTGTATACCAGCTTGCTCGAGTTTTGTATACAGTTTATTTAAGTTTAGTGTATCAAAGGCTTTGCTAAAATCAATCATGGTAACAATTACATGCGCGGTAGTCCCCGCAGTGTCTCCAACTATCTTTTTTTGGAGCGAGGTGTAGCGCAGACGCCCGGGGTGAGTCGAGACGTGTTTCATTTAGTGATGGGGGCGCGCTGAGCTAGTGATGTGCCACAGTCCTAACGCGCGTTCAAAACGTTAGGTACGTGAATACTCCTCAGTTCTCGACCTCGATTCGACAGTGTCTGTTGTTAGTCTCCAAGAAGGAGTTTTTAGCATTGGATGAGCAAATTATGTCCACTAAGTGCCGTTAGGCATTAAAGCGTTATAATCCAGCAAAACCGTATAAGTGGGGTTATAAAAATCAAGTTTTGAGTGGAGTATCATGCTTTAGCTGTGACAACTGTAACTGTGTGAAATTTTTGGTGGATTCCGAAGCAACTTATTTCCTGACGATGCACCTAGGCCACGATCTAGGCGTTAGTTCAGATGTTAAATTCACGTTACCCGCCACACCTCCAGAGTTCCGCGGCATCTCAATTATAAGGTGTGTGTGATGACAGCTGGTTTTATTTTATTTTTTTATATATGAGCTTTTTCGCTATTGCAAATATATCGCTCGATAAGTGCCTCTTAATTAACAAATCTGTACACTTATACTAATTATCTTACAATGTAAACAAATTGATCTGTCCTACATGCCATTTTTTACAAGCTCTAATATCTTTCCGACCGACAACTGGTTTAATAGCCCAAAGCATCAAGTACATTTACTTATTTCAAAATGGATTATTACCTTTGGGCACTGTCAGGTTTAACCGTGTGCCTAACTCAAATATGCCTCCTGAAAGAGACGAAGAAACGAGGACAGGGAAGTATTGAGAAGAAGACAGCGGTCGTGAATGATATGAAGCTAAGTTTAGTTTCTTGGTTCACTAACAAGACTTTGTAATTGCAGCTCTCAACGCTTACGAAGCCATATATGGTTATATTTTCTAAATTCTTAAATATAAAGACTAAAAAAAATGTGTTATTATTTCAAACAGCAAATAAAGTAATAAATCGTTGAAAAAAAAAATCTAAATTCATGCGGCAAGGGGTTAACTTCACTCTACTTAATATTTAAGAAGAATAATAGAAATCAATCTCCAAAATTTAAATCTGGACGAGACATAATAATTTAACTTTTTTATGATATTCTTCAAATACGAAGCTACGGTAGCCTAGTGGTTCAGGCATGCGGCTGTCAAGCAGCGGTCGTGGGTTTGAATCCCGGCTCGTATGTACATACCAATGAGTTTTTCGGAACTTATGTACTAACGAAATATTTACCGTTAGCTTTTCGGTGAAGGAAAACATCGCGAGGAATCCGGTCTTATCCCAAAAAGGTCTAGTTTTCCCTCTGGGTTGGAAGGTAAGATGGCAGTCGCTTTCGTAAAACTAGTGCTTATGCGAAATCTTGGGATTAGGTGTCAAAGCGGACCCTGGGCTCCTTTAGGGGCACAACCGGGAATAACGCTAGGAGGATGATGATGCTTATCTTCAAATATTATGACGGCACGACTGGTTCAGCCTAGTGGGTACCTGCCTACGCCTACGAAGCTGACTATCCTACCTGGGTTTAAATCCCCGTAAGAGCAAATATTTGTATGATGAGCATGAATATTTGTTTTAGTGTCTTGGCTGTTTTCTATGTACTCATACTCATGTTCATAATTTATTAATAATAAAAATTTCATAACATGTATTTATGTATTACTGGGTACCTAGTAATACCGCCGCATATACAAAGAATCTAGGCGGAGCGAAGATATAAAATATAGCACAAACTTAATCATGTAGGGCCATTCTACATATCCCTTATATACCCCCCGAAATCCCTTATAGGGATAAGTTCGCCTTTGTACCTACTTTAATCTTACATAAGTATCATGTTTATGTTTTAACCTGTTTTGTGTACAATAAAGTGCTTACATACATACATATAACCTACCTACTGAACAAAGGGTTTTTAGAATGGGATAGGTATAGTTTCTGAGATTACCCCCAACATACAAACGTACATTTTACAGACATTACACCTGTTTATTATTAGTATCGGCACATATGCTATTTATAGGTACCGTGAATTGGGGTTACTTTAATTCCTGGGTTTACATTGATCAAAACTTCTCTTCATGTTTAAACTCTAATTTATACGATTTCTGAACGCATCGTTTGGTTTTTTTATTTACGATTGGAAGCATTGAACGTCTTTTTCAGTGTGTCTTTACCAGTCGTGGGATCGGGCACGCCAATCGATGAAAAAAAATTTAAAATACGTGCGTACTCATTTTACGGACTTTTAATAGCTTGTATAACTTCTAAGGTAAAACTTTCAGTATAGTAAATACATAAGTTTTATCTAGTTCACTAAATCAGGCATGTATCTGACTATAACATCAAATACTGTTGCAAATCACAACCTTGACGGCCATTTGCTTTATTAGATAATTGTAGCATGGGGTGTCGTTGATCACTTCTGAGGGTTTACTTTGATCACTGATACCCTCATCATCATCATCATCATATCAGCCGAAATACGTGCATTGCTGTCAGGATCGTCTTCGAGGATCAGCTTCGAAAAAGTCTCGTGACTACAAGGAATGATGTTTTTTTCAAGAAAATATAAATAATTCTTAGACGTTTGTATTTATTTAATTACGACTACCTACATAATGTAATTTGTATTTTTTTAATTCAGTGTGAACAATGAGCTTGTTTCATTTTAACTAATTTATCAAAACGTAGTTACGCGACAATTCATTTTCCAAATTAAATCTATTCCTCTTCTTTGTTTTGATATCGACCATTGAAGAAAATAACAGCTCACACAAATAAGAAGTTGCGAATGGTATCAAAATACTAAGGGCTTCCTTTGCTAGATCGGGATATTCAGCCATTCTCTTCACCCAAAACGCACCGATTGATACGGATAAAAACTCTAATATTAGCATCCTATATAAGTATCAGCTGCAAGTTCTAGAAGAGCTTCTTTCACAGTGTGGTTGAGATCGGCCAGCACCACGAATCTATTCAGAAAGGGATTTAATATCCAACATTTTCCGTCAGCCGTCTGTGTTTCATTAAAAAAATAACTCAATATTTTTTTTTTTTAATTTTGCAAACTCTCCAACATAATGGGAATATGAATTTCTACGTTCATTAAATTATCCGATGAAAATTCTTAAATAATTTGAAACATGCAAGGAAAAGATTCAAACTTCAAATTTTGCAATGATGTTGTCCATAATTTAGATTTCGCTATAAATCCATGAATTTCATCTTTTGCTGCAATCATGTTTTCGTTCCTTCCTTGTAGATTTTTGTTCAATCCATTCAAATGGTCGAAAATATCTGCAAGATATGCTACTTTCAACTTTCTTTGTACTGTTCGTGCTTAGAAGTAAGATGCCGCAGCAATTTGGATGGCTTCAGACATTCACGAGATAACAACAAATAACACACGGTGGTTTGTCGTCCATAACAGTAAATGATCCGTAATTTAAATAGTTTTCGTCATATTTTCTATTTTTCTTCGTTTTAGGCTCACTTCCAGATGTTAATCCAGACGTTGAATGTTCTTTTTAGAAACTTATCCATTTTGTTGTGAAATAATCTCCAAAACTACAGTCGCACAGCTTAAGGCCTCTCACAGATTGGCGCGGTCTGGCCGCGGCAGACAATAAAAAACTTGACATTAGCTGTCAAATTTACTTTGGTCCGCCACCGCAGGCCGCGCCAGTGTGTGACAAATGTATCAGAGACGTTTCTTATTTGATTGGATACGACAAAAATGCTCGGTAAAATTGAGTATCAACGCAATATTTTTCATGGTTGTAACGGACATTTTTTTCAAGCTATCGCGACGTTATCTATACCAGGGCAGTCGTGATCCCCATACACAAAAATGGCAAAAAAGATACACCTGAAAACTACAGGCCAATATCGCTCCTACCAATTTTTTCTAAATTGCTGGAAAGAATTGTCAACGATCGCTTATGCAACTACCTGGAACGGTTCGCGCTGCTCTCAGACTTCCAGTACGGGTTTAGACGTCGGAAATCAACAGAAGACGCAGTTGACTATCTAACCAGAAGGGCTACTACTGCACTCGACAATGGCCAGAGATGTGTAGGAGTATTTTTTAGATCTCGCTAAGGCCTTCGATACCGTTTCAGTACCCTTGCTTTTGAAAAAGTTGGAACACTACGGTATTCGAGGGCGTCCGCTTCAGTGGTTTAGGAGCTACCTCACTGAAAGGTTTCAAAATGTTAGAATCTGTGACTGCACCAGCAAAGAAAGTCCAACTCTTTTCGGGGTGCCGCAAGGAAGCGTCTTAGGTCCAACGCTGTTTACTCTGTACATGAATGATGTATTCAGTGCTGGTGCCTCTGAGTCAGATCTTATATGTTACGCAGATGACACTGCTGCCCTCTTCTACGGTAAGACCTGGTCGGATGCTATGGAAAAAGCTGAAGCAGGCATGAATAAAATCAAGCACTGGCTCGATAACAATCTTCTCTCCCTCAACCTACAGAAAACAAAATACATTTGTTTCCATAAAACAAAGGCTTCTGCACCGGATATAGCCACAAAACTAGGTATCAATTGTAATGCAAACCCATCGGACTTATGGACTCCGATTGATCGTACAGAGTCTATACGATATTTAGGAGTAGAAATCGATCAAAACTTCTCTTTTAAACCGCACATTATTTCCCTATCACATCGCGTAAGGAAACTTATCTTTGTTATGCGCCTGCTCCGCAACTCTGCTGACAGCCGGGTCCTTCAGCTAGTCTACAACGCACTGTGCAAGTCTATATTGGAATACTGCATTTCGGTTTGGGGTGGAGCTGGCATCACGACGTTGCTGGCATTAGAAAGAGCACAAAGATCTGGTTCTAAAAACAATGACACGGAAACCCTTTCAATATCCAACCGCTCAACTTCTGTCTGAAACCCAGACACTTTCTGTTCGCCAGTTATTTATTTACAGAATAGCTGTTAAAATGCACCGCTACACTTTACAATCCTCAAACCTGGCAGCTCTGCAAAGCAAGAGAATTTTCCGTATTCCGCAAGGCAGGCCAAAAACTTCCTTTGCCCGACGCTTCCCTCAAAATTCGCACCAATTCATATACAACCGAATAGCAAAAGCTCTGGATGTTAAAGTATTGAGTCTTCGAGAATTACAGACTAAAGTAAAGAAATGGCTACTCACGCTCTCTTACAAGGCCACAGAAAATATTTTAATACCCTTGCGTTAACTGGTAATATCACCATTTGCCGCACACATTCACACGTTTACGCACTCACGCACGCTCGCACGCACATATTCACACACATACACACACACGCATGCGCCCACACGCACGCGCCCACACGCAAGTGCCCACACACACACACACACACACACAAACACTCACACACAGGTACACCTAAACACTCGCTCAAACATACACACACAGTCACACATAGATAGATAGATATGTGCAGTTAAAAGTAGTCTTTTTATTTTCCATATTTTTTGTTTAGAGGTAAATATTTAATTCTTTATAAATGTTATCTGTACACGCATCTTCATATTGTATAAAATCCCTAACTGTTTTCTTTCGGTCCTCACGACACAGGCTAAACCTAGTGTGAGGGCCACTGATAATGTATTTATTGTTTTGCTGTTTTGGTAAATAAATAATTTTGTATTGTATTTTTGTATTTGTATACCAACCGATAGAGAGAACTGAGTATTTGTCCCTTACGCCCTTTGAGCCTACGGTAGTCGATATGTTTATTGTCACACACCCAAAGATGGGCAAAATTTATTCGAATACGAATAACGTTTAAGAATAAATAGGATTATTCGCGAATGACGAATAAATATTTCGAATAATTATTCGCTAATATTTATTCGCGAATAACTTCTTCATTATAATCATTCGTATTGCTTTTCGGAAATAATATCTTGAACGAATATTGTAGGAATGCTTTTGAATGGAATATATCTCAAAAACGTAATATTTTTCTACAGACAGAACAGTGAAATTTGTTAGAAAGAGGTGACCGCTTCATCAAGGGTACCAATTAATATCGCTGTGCAAGGTGAAACGGATATTAATTGTATTTATTTCACCTGTTTTATTTTTTTCTAATCCGGCTTTACCACGGGTGACAAAAAAAACGGGTCAAGTGCGAGTCAGACTCGCGCACCGAGGTTTCCGGGCCACCTTGTGTACAGTTTATAGTGGACTGTTTCTATTATATTATATATATATTATATCTATATAATAGAAACAGTCCGCTATAAACTGACACTCACTATGTATGTATTCACATACTAAGTGCGTGTCAGTTTATACTGGACATAAAATTTTCAGTTATGTGACTAATAATTTACGGTTTTCGCAATTTTTCCTTTATCTGTGCTATACTCGTAAGGCGTTGCTTTGCACCAAATTTCAAGTTTCTGAGTTCACGGAAAGTACCCTGTAGGTTTTGATTCCCTTGCGGGTTTCGAAAACTTGCGGAAATTTGCGACATAAACTGCTGTATCTTTTGATTGCGTTGGATTAGAAGTTTGATTTTTTCACAGCACCAAGAGACAGTAAATTTGAGTATTTGATATACATTTCAGCTTAATTCATTAATTTGTTGCAGTATGGGTCTTACAAGATGTTACATATAAATACAGTTCCAGCATAACCCTGTTATTGCACACTGCACAGCAACATTAATATAAAACATATTAATTCTAAAATAATGCATTTAACGCACTATGACGACGACCGCTTTATTAGCCTAGTTGGTACGAAGCAAGAGGTCATGGGTTCGAATCCCGGTAAGGGCATTAATTTGTGTGATGAGCACGAATATTTATTCCTGAGTCATGGATGTTTTCTATGTATTCAAGTATTTATTTCTCTGTATAAGTATCTATATCGTCGTCTAGTATCCATAGTACAAGCTTTGCTTAGTTTCGGACTGGGTTGATTTTGTGTAAGATTGTCCGCAAATATTTAAAATATTTATGCAAACTTCAAATGATTGATTCCTCCACGCGTTCCTGAGAAAAAGGGTATTGACAGACGGACGGACGGACAACAAAGTGATCCTATGAGGGTTCCGTTTTTTCCTTTCGAGGCACGAAACCCTAAAAACACACAGATATAATATAACATGATTAATTATATACAATGTACAATTAAAGGTTTATAATTGAACAATCTTACATGCGTAATCGTCTCTAATAATATAACATTAATGCAATTACAGACAGTGGCTGTCCATATATTACGTCATTTCAAAATAGGGGGGGGGGGGGGTCTATTGGATGTAGGTAGTCATTTTATGAGGTAGGGAGGGTCCATTTAAGGAATTAACAGGATTATGATAGGAGGGGGGGGGGTCAAGAATTAACAAAAACCAACCGGCCAAGTGCGGTTTATTGTATGGGAGCCCTGTAGCCTAGTTGGTTTGAGGATTGCAGGCTGCACTGAAAGTATCGGACTTATGAATACTTACGAACTTATTTTGACACATATTATACCTTTTTTATAATTTCTGAAGTTTCATCATAATAACACACTGGCCACATAGAAAAAAAGAACAATGGTTCAGTTTCAATTCTTTTTTCGAGTTGTTGAGTCGCCGCTGAAGATGGAATTGTTCCTTGAAAATTTAAGAGCTATGATTTATTACGACTTTAAAAATGGATTAACACAAGAACAATGTGAAGATCGGATGGTTGCTGCTTTTAGTAATGAAGCCTTCAAAGATGACAATATACAGGTGGTATTCAGAATTTCAACGTGGCCGAGTATCCCTCACGGACGACGCGCGTGAAGGTCGACCAAAATCGGTAGTTAAGCAAGAAAACGTCAAAGCCGATTGGTATACAAGTATTTGTTTGCCGAGTGTCTTTGCTGACCTAAGGAAAAAAATCCCTAGTCGCCGCATCATCCTTCACCACGACAATGCCAGCCCTCACACCGCTCGTAAAACAAATGAGTACCTGGAAGGTGAAAAAGTCGAACTACTGGACCATCCTCCATACAGCTCCAACAACTTTTTCACATCCCCTAACATCAAAGATAAGTTGCGTGGTCAGTGGTTTCAGACACCGGCAGAAGCAGTGGAGGCTTTTATAATGGCCATTTTGTCGACCCTTTTTCAGCGTTCAATAAGTGTTTCAACGACTGGTTTGAACGCATGGAAAAGTGCATAAAATATATACTGCATATTTTATTATATTCCCGAAACTTTCAGTTTGACCCCAGTAGTGACCCTGCCTTACGTAGGTTCGAATCCCGGTAAGGGCTTTCATTTGTGTGATGAGCACAAATATTTGTTCCTGAGTCATAGATGTTTTCTATGTATTTATTTATCTATATAAGTATGTTTATCGTTGTCTAGTACCCATAGTACAAGCTTTGCTTAGTTTGGGACTAGATCGATTTGTGTAAGATTGTAAAATAATAAAAAATAAATCTGTTTTTTAGTATTTGTTGAAAATTTCAACTGTCTAACTATCACGGTTCATGAGATACAGCCTGGTGACAGACGGACAGCGGAATCTTAGTAATAGGGTCCCGTTTTACTCTTTGAGTACGGAACCCTAAAAACGATGACGTTATATATGGACAAGCCCACACACATGACAAAATGAAACAAACCTGTTAAATACCCCGTGAAGCGACTCATTTAACTAACGAAAATATTGTTAATTAGTAGAAAAGGGTAATAATACTTGAAAAAAGGTACACTTGTAGTGAACGTGTTAAATTCGTGTACGACTTGTAACGAGCCACCGCATCCTTAAATATTATTCGAGGGTTGTTCGAGGATTTATTCGAATGAAATGAGAATCAATCATTCGTCATTCGAAAGTGTAGACAAATAAATTATTCGCGAATAAATAAGTGACGAATAAATGTTTATTCGAATAATTATTCGAATAAAGAATCATTCGAATAATGCCCCTTTCTGCACCCAAATAAGTAACATATTTTATTTAAATAATTCTGTACAGAAGACTGAGCGCTTATAAATAGGTAATCGAGATTCCACGACAATTGTGTCTCATGCTGAACAATTTAGTTATTATCGATCTAATGAACACAATATTTCAATACATCTCCATCCTAGCCGAACCGTGGTGCACGCCACGTTCGTGTTTATAAATGTTTGACAATAATTGACCTACCCATAATAAATTAATGCCGAAACGCATTGACAGCGGTAGCGAAGCCGCACTGCGCAGCGTGGAGGTAGTACCGGCTGTAATGTTCGATCTAATTTGAAAGGGTCTGCACAGAATACCGGCCGGGAAAAAAAACGTTCGGATCCTTTCATATTAGCTTGAACATTACAAGTACCGCCTCCGCGCCGCCCCGCGCTGCTTCGCCACCGCTGTCAGTGCGTTTCGGCCTTGAATGCCTGCGACTCGCTACAGCACGGTCAGTAGTTGAGGCACTACGCAATTACGGCCTTATTCTGCAAGAGATAACGTTCATATTAAAAATTAAGTAAGAAAAAATATGAATTAATTAATAATCGTTGATATTTTTTGTTTAATTTGTTTCTTATAGTACTAATAATATGTTGACAGCATAAATCAAACAATTTACAAGTAGTTATGTATTTTGGTTTTCCAAAAACTACCAATATTTGTGATTTTAGAAATCCGCAATGAGAATCTGTTTAATTTTTAATAATTTATCAACACATATAATATACTATGCAGAATACATTTTTAAATTGCAGTTATCTATAATTTCTGGTAAGATAAGCCAGAAAATGTGTAACTTACTGAATTTTTTTAATTAATGATGGTTCCGGTTGATTAATTAGTTTAATATTGATTTCTTTAACTGGAATGCAAGCGTCATATCATAATAGAGGCACTTTTACAAATTTACATATTATGCTGCACTTATGAAATCAAAATTTGTTAAAAATTTAGATTTTTGTTTTTTTTTCAATGACGCGGAACCCTAAAATGTTTAATTCTTTTTATTTTAACTATAATTAACAATACTTTACATCATAGAAAAAGAAAATTACAGTTATCGAATTATGTCCGGGTTTACCTAATTTGATTGGTCTATTTATATATCCTAAGCCTCTGAACGGATTATTTTTTATGTTCTAGTGTTTTTAGGGTTCCGTAGTCAAAGAGTAAAATGGGACCCTATTACTAAGACTCCGCTGTCCGTCCGTCCGTCCGTCTATCCGTCTGTCTGTCACCAGGCTGTATCTCACTGATACCGTTATAGTTCCAGCTGAAATTTTCACAGATGATGTATTTCTGTTGCCGCTATAACAACAAATACTAAAAACACATATTTTTATAGATAATGGTACGGAACCCTTCGTGCGCGAGTCCGACTCGCACTTGGCCGGTTTTTTTACTTATTGCTGTCACTATAATAATCCGTTAAAAATAAGGGGGGTTTTAAAGTAACCCTGATGTGAGTATAAAGTTGATCACAGACTTAATATTTTTTTTCTAAGAGATACATTAATATTCTTTTTTTTTGTCGGTGTAATTGATAGAGGACCAAAAACAGATATTGCATTTTTTTCCTTATTTTTTTAGATTAACGTTTAGGGAGGTACCTACAGACGTTTAATTCTGAAATTGATCAAATTAACCCCATTTCACGGTACCGCTAAATAGTTTAATATCTACTAATTTATGTTTTCCATTATTTAGTCATATCGTTTTGACAAATTACAATTTAGTCCCTGGGCGAAAATACGGAGAAAACGAATTTTCCCGGACATGAGACCTATCTAGATCGATATCTCGCCCCCGTAAACCCCTGGTATCCAAATTTAATCGAAATCGTTAGAGCCGTTTCCGAGAACGTGATTGCAAATATATATAAGTACAGTCGACGCCAAAAATATGTTTACACTTTTGCACCTTATTCCATTGTAATAAGGCGAAAACTGTTAACATATTTATGGCGTCGACTGTACAAGTATTGCTCGTTTAATTACAAAAATTATATAACCAACCTCCTACCTGTAATCAAAATATAATTATCTGAACCTGAAATAATTTAGATGGTATTCAAGTTAGGTCAACAAAGTCACCAATGGGAGTCCCCGGCCATCCGAAAAGAAAATTTTGTAATCGAGTTTCGTTTTCTACATCTTTCCTAACGGCGCCTATACGGCATTGTACTAAGTAAGGTTAACAAAGCAGTCTATGAGGTCCACGACAATGAATGGATTTAAATAACCCTCATTCTTCTCCCAACATCTCGAAACTTTTCTAAAGTAAAAAAGAACATGGCAAGTAATACTGACGTCTCTGTCAATAAAAAAAACCACATTTGACACAATACGTCTGTCAGTTTATGTAAATAAACAATATTTACAAAAGGCCGTTTACATTCTATTTTTCTTACTTTTCTTAGTGTATGTGGCCGACTCAACATTTATAATTTTTCATGCTGAAGAACTTAGTACAGGTTTGAGTTTAATTCCTGTTTATAATTTTACATTGTCATCTCGAGTTAAAACAGAAGTTACGGACGTCAGGCCGCCAAAGTCACGTGGTCAACGCACATTAGTTACTTTTAATTTATATTTTAGTAACTTACCGATTAAAAATTAAAAAACGAAGACCTTATTGCAAATCTGCAGCATGAGACGAATCCAGTGACATATCATCTATCAAAATCGGACCATAACTGTAGATCTGATGGCATGTACAAAAATCGGGCTCGCGTAATAATAATATAGATTATATATATCATCATATCGTCAACTAGTGAAAGATTTGGGGGGAAATTAAAAAAGTCTTGTGGTGGTCACACTTGTGTAGTAGGAATTTTAGTTTTGATACTAGAAAATATTTTTGATTTTCTATGCACACGTAAGGTATTAACCTAAAAAAATAAGTTTAATATAGGTATAGAGGTAGAGTAATGCTGCACCGGCACGATGGGCCAAGTGCAGGATTCCATCAACACGCTCGTCGCTCATATATACCTAAACATTTTCGGCCAAGATATTTTTAAATGTTTAATATTTTTGTATCAAGTTACTACTGACCAGTCACTTCACAGATTTCTTCTAAATATTGGTTTTCTGTAAGTAACTCCTCAGGTACGTTTCAACGTTGTGATTTTATTTATATTTTGCAGAACTTCTAGTTTATCCGTTTCTTTACACATTCCTGTTTATGAGATTCAGGTATTAATATATCCACCTTCCTAATCAAAGTTATAGGCAAATGTTAGAACTAGTAGCTAGTAAGTTGTTTACGACTTGTAAACATTGCAGTTTTTCGTTATACAACGATTCACGTCGGGTTCTCACATTGTCGTAATTATTTAAGAGCTTAAACATTAGTTTGCGGACCTCACTTGATAGTCATGTACTCGGTACTCATTGTTAATACTATTTAAAATAAAACATAAACCGCAAACCATTTTAATGAATGACATAGATCGATAACTGATTTAGCCTTTTTAGGGTTCCGCACCTCGAAAGGAAATGGCGGAACCCTTATAGGATCACTTTGCTGTCCGTCCGTCCGTCCGTCCGTCCGTCTGTCAAGACCTTTATTCTCAGGATCGTGTGAATGTATCAAGCTAATTTTTTTATTAAATACTCAAATCTACTATCCCTTGAAGCTGTGAAAAAATCAAACTTCTAAGCCAAGGCGGCAATCAAAAGATACAGCCGTTAATGCAAATTTTCGAATTTCTTAAGGGAATCAAAACCTACAGGGTACTTCCCGTGAACTCAGAATCTTGAAATTTTGAAATAAGCAACGTCTTGTAGCACAGATAAAGGAAAAGTGGCGAGAACAGTAACATTTTAATTACATCACTGAAAATTAAATTTCCAGTATAAACTGACACGCACTAAGTATGTGAATACATACTTTGTGAGGGTCAGTTTATAGTGGATTCGATTCTATTGTACGGGGTGGTCCGGAACCCTCGATGCGTGAGTCTGACTCGCACTTGACCGGTTTTTTTTAAACCATATACAATTGGTGATTATTGTTATTATATCGAGCCCGCTATGTCCCACTGCTGAGCAAAGGCCTCCCCCCTCCCCTTCCATTCATCGCGGACTTGAGCAATAACTGGCCAGTCTTTTAAAAAGGAGTCCAAGTTATCCCGCCATCGCCGACGAGGTCTACCGCGTCTCCGTTTTGAGTGTTGAGGCTTCCATTCCATGGTCCCTTTGGCCCACAGCTCATTCGGCATGCAGTAGACGTGACCAACTTTAACTTGGCTGCCTTCCGAGCTACATCTTCTATTTGGGTCTTGGAGGGCAGCGTGGTGTTCCGGATGTGGTACATTAGCTTTACACCTAATATGCTGCGCTCCATAGCTCGCTGGCAAACCCCGAGTTTGGACTTCTGCACTTCCGGCAAAGACCAAGTCTGTGCACCGTAGGTGAGAACTAGAAGTATGAACATGTCCATGAGCCTACGTTTAAGTGGCAGAGGTAGGTCGCACTTCATTAGGTGTTTCACGGACCAATAGCTCCTCCAGGCGTTTTTGGTCCGTCTTTCGACCTCTTTCTCTTGTCGCGCCTCGAAAGAGACTAATTGGCCCAAATAAAGATACTCATGGACATATGCTATATGTTCTCCGTTTATCTCTACCCTATGTTCTGTGCTACCTTGGTCTTTGACATGTTCATCTTTAGGCCAACCTCGAGGCTTGCGGTGCTGAGATCGTCAAGCATATGACAAAGCTTGGAAGCGGTTGAAGAAAACAAGACGATGTCGTCGGCGAAACGAAGATTGGTCAACCTTGTTTCCCCGACGACTAACCCCTTCTCTTCCCAACGAGGCGTAAGTTTGTGGAACACGTATTCTAAAGTGCTAGTGAATAGCTTCGGCGAGAGCGGATCTTCTTGTTTGACTCCTCTTTCTACTTCGAAAGACTGACCAGAAGATTGAAGTTTTTGTAAATAGTTGTACTGTTTTTGTAAATAGTTTTTATGAGTTGAATGTAGTTTGGTGCTATTTCATGCTGTTGTAGAGCTGCAAAGATGGACTGGTGCGATATACTGTCGAAAGTTTTCGAGTAATCGACAAAGGCCAGGTAAATGGGGATATTATGTTCCTGACATTTTTCAATCACTTGGTTCAGAGCATGTAGGTGGTCGGTGGTGGACAGGCCAGGGCGGAATCCTGCTTGTTCGGGTGGCTGGTGGAGATCAAGTTGGCCCGAAATGTGACTTTCTATAATTTTAATAAATAGTTTGTACAAATGAGATACAAGGCTGATAGGGCGATAGTTTCCTATATCAGCCTTGTCCCCTTTTTTGTGTAGCAGTATTATGTTTGAATGACACATTTTATCAGGGAAGGGATAAGTCTCTATGATTTTATTAAATAGTCTGCTTATGTGGGGAATTAGTGAAGGCCCTCGTTACAACTGAAGCTTTAAGAGTGCTTAAAGCTTCAGTTGTAACGTCATCCTCACCAGAACTCTTGTTGTACTTAATTTTTTGAAGTGCTAGGTACAGTTCGTGTTCTGGTATTGGTGGGATGGCGCTGAAACTCTCGTCTCCGGTTAGTTGATCATGACTCTGGAGAGGGTAAGAGTAAAGAGCGCGATAATACTCTGTAGCTACGTTCAGTGTTTTATTTCTATCTCCCTTTTTGGCTTCATTACTGTCTCTTAAGCTTGTTATCCAGCTTCGCCCTATTGATGCACCTTTTTTGGCGGTTCTAAGGGATTTGTTTTTTGTTAATGCTATTTCGAATAATTTCGTTTTATAATTTCTAATGTCTGCTCGAATGCTCCGTTTTACCTGTCTATCTATTGTTCTTTATTCTGCACTACCCTTTGCTAAGTTTAATGCGTGTCTGTCTTCTAGCAGTTTTATTGTGTTTTCGCTTAATTTCTTATATTTTCGTTTTATTGATTTTAGTTTACTGCTGGCTTTTTTAATACTACTGATAATGTCCATGTTGGTCATCTACATTATATTCATTGTAATGGTCCAACGCATCAAAGAAGTTATTTATTTCTATATTAAATGTTTCTGAACTCTAATTGTCTCTTTGTTATGTTTTTGTATTTTGCTTTTTGAAATGAATTGTTGGCGATAAATTTGGTTACTGAACACTAGTTTCGCACGGAGTGATCTGTGATCGGAGCTTAATTTAACATTGTTAATGGTTTCGACATTTTTGATGATTTGGCTATTGGATGTAATAACATAGTCTATTTCGTTTCTAGTTTGGGAATATGGGGACATCCATGTCCATCTCCGGTGGAGTTTTTTGAATAAATAACTGTTCGCAATTTAAATATGTCCAAAAGCAAACTGGATGAGGCGTGATCCAATTGCGTTCCGGTCTCCATGACCGTAGGGCCCAACAATTTTAGAATCATCGAAGTTTTGCCTTTTCCCTATCTTGGCGTTGAAGTCGCCGAGAATCAGATTGTATGTAGCACGGTGCTCATCGCAAGATTTATTTAATAGGTCATAGAAATCTTCGACTTCTTCGTCTTGCTTGTGACGGGAAGGTGCGGGGTGTTTGTGTGCAATTGGTGATACCACAAGGAAATATCTGTCAACAAAATTTGGTTAGCCAGACTTTAGCCTTAATGAACTTACTACGGTGGTAGGTTAATTTGTGTAAAATTCCCCTAATAATATGATTTTTTTAAAGGGTTAAGTAATTCGCAGGCTTATTTTTCATTACTCAGACTCTAGGTACAGCCGTACTGTAGCATTATAATTTTTGTTGGTGTCGTAGTTCTCATTTTTTTTTTAAAAGCTATATAACGCAAAATTTCTCGAGAATCGGTTGAGAAATGCGACCTGTAGAGGAGAATAGCCAGACAGCGCAGCGGGACACAGGACATCGTGACAGACCCCACTCGCTCTTTAAATTTACATACAGTACTTTTTTGGTGAACGAGGTTTTTGGGGTGGTCAATTTTATTTTTATTCAAAAACATTATGCCCATGAAAATTGTTTCCCCTAATTTTCTATGTAGAATAGAAACAAAATTAAACTTAGGGCATCATGCAGCAAACTTATGCAAAACTCAGTTTTATTAAATCTCGATTTTGTCAGCTACTGTTGAGCATTACTGTTACATGAATACATTTATCGATGTCAATTTCTCTAGCTTCTTCACCTCACTGTCCCAGTGACGTTCACGTACGTTCACCACGCATACGCGCTGTGATGGCCGACGACGCCAAAATTTTCTAAAATTAAATTTCAATCACGTCTTCTTTAGCGATCGTGTACTTGAGTACATATTGCTCGTAGTGTTTAACATTAAACTGTTGGTACAGTTTTAGTGATAATGTTGGGGTCTGGCGACGGCGGCAATATCGTGAAGCTGAGGGGCTTGCCTTTCTCCACGACCGTTGAAGATGTCCTAGACTTTCTCGGCGGCGTCAATGTCTTGAATGGAAACGAAGGTAAGAAGAGACCAATCAATATTGAAAACGACTATATAATCCAGCAGACTGTTTATTTTATTTACGTCATGATGAAGCCACCGGCGAATAATTTATTATTGATCCGTCATTGTACTGATGTCACCCTTGCTGGCAGGGATTGTAACCGGTTTTTTTTGTATGGGAATTTTTCTAATTGGGCAATCTAATAATACGCACTCGTTACCTCAAAACACAACTGAGTCCTACATAGGTATGAAGTATAAAATAGTTCGAGATATGTAGGTATTTCGAGGTTTTTGCAAAAAACCGGTTACAATCCCTGCTTGCTGGTCCCTATACCACGGGCCGGCAGGGTGCGGCGTTTTGAAAAGGCATTTATGCAAATGCTCCTAAATGTCAATTGTATTAATATTAGTATCCTAAACGCGAACCTTTGTGAGTATTTTTCGATGTCTCTTACACTTTCATGAAAAATTACTGAATGGATTTGGATGAGACATTCCAATACCTGTCAATATATCAATCATCAGTTTTAACATCATCATCATCCTAGCGTTATTCCCGGTTGTGCCCTAAAGGAGTTTGGGGTCCGCTTTGACACCTAAATCATCAGTTTTATAACAATCATAAAATAAAAAGAACTTGGAGAAATAAATATGTCAGGAAAGAAAATTTCTATTAACCATATACTTACTCCTAGGAAGAAAATAATTTGGCATTAAGTCTGCCATTTGTACTTCATTTTGTTTTGTATAATAAAGTTTAACACCTTCACAGCAGGTAAATAGTTAACTTGAAGTTAACCTTACACCTTATGGGGTTGTTCACCCCTGTACTGCAATGAGTGTGGTAATAAATTGATAAATAATTAATTAAGGTAACCCATGGTTAAATTGTTTGACAGGTGTACATCTCACTGAAGTGAGACCTGGCAGGCCTTCAGGAGAGTGTTTTGTGGAAGTGGAGACTCCTGAGGATGTGGATGAAGCCCTCAAGAAGGACAAGGAGAACATGGGCAAGCGGTATATTGAAGGTAAAGCTATCTGTACGATATGAACTCTTGCTTGGCAGTTTTTTATTTGTTCTTGTACATTAGGATAATAGGTATATGGGTTTAATGCAGGTTGGATGTTGGCACACCTATTTTGCGTACTACATAATTATAACGTTGTTCCCCCAAGACTGAGGATTCTGACCAAAAGCCATGTCTACACTGGATGCATGCGGACACCTCGCCCGAGGAATGTGTATGCTAGGGCGAGGTGTGGCTTGCTGAGGCACGTCTACACTGAGCGCGCACGCTGGGGCGAGGCATGCGTGTTGACACTGCTAATTACTATGTCCTTTCATCCAATGCAGTCAAGGCTCATGTCAGCTGCTTTATGTATGGAACCACAAGCCTATTTCGAAAATAGGCACTTTTGAGCTTAGACATACACACAAGTGAAATCAACCCACATTCTTGACATAAAACATCTACAAAGCAACTAAAATAACCTTATCTCTTTCAGTGTTCTCCACTGACCGCCAAGACATGGAATGGGCCCTAAACGCCATGCGTCAAAGTGAAAACGGGTTCAGTAGCCTCCCACACGTCACCGACGACATGGGCATTGTGAAGCTACGGGGCCTGCCCTTCGGCTGCTCCAAGGAGGAAATTGTCCAGTTCTTTGATGGTATGTTGGTTGTATGAGGATGGTTTCCATATTGGCTCAACGAAAACTCATTTCGCAAATGTCTATGACATTTTTTTCTAAAGCTATTTTCGGTCAAGTCAAATTCTGTTTTGATAAAAATATCTTACCTAATTCCTATATCACTAACTTATTTTTTGATTCATCTACAAAGTTCTCCTTAAGCAGAAAATTATTTTTGAAGTAAAGATTTTTGGAGGAATAACTTTTGAAAAATGAGTTTTCTGTGGAACCACTTCTAAGTTGTGTAGTAAAATTCTTGGATTTAAATTCTGGGGGTAACTCCTGTACAATGTGGTAGGGGTGAAAAGGTTTAAACACATTTTTACACATTAGTAGGCAAACTATTGGGCTGCCATAATTGAGTCAGCTTCCTCACAATTTTATATTAGTTTCATATAGAAACATCATTCCATTTATATCGAAATGAAATATTGGCTAATTCAGAGGATCTTAAAAACTGACTCAAACAAGATTTTACAAAAATAACTCTTTTTTGAAATGAAATGAAATGAAATCGTTTATTTCGCTAGAGATATGGTCACATAAGGTGGTAGAATAATTTGACAATATAACGGCCCATAATATCTCGCCAACAATGTAGACATGCAAAATTATTCAAGTTACTGGAACTACGCATGCAAATTTATTCATTAAATAATTAAATAGGTACATTGGTTTAACAATTACACAGTTTACTAAAATTAATTCTTAATATCTGCTTTGAACAAACATTCTATTTAGCAAAGTCTGTTTCTTCTTATCCTATGTATTTTAACAACATTCATCAAAGAGTAAGTTTGAATACTGAAATGTTGAGCCATTCTGAATTTGACCGAGCGTATGAAATACGCCACGCCACATTACGCGCATTTCCGCTGTTTGTCATAAATAGTTGTTAGTTGAATAATGGTGTTAGGAAAGCTCAAAGCTACTGGGAACCGGTTTCTTAACACTACTCGCGTCGCCAGACTGTTACAGTTCTCTTACTGGTCCAAAATGCGCTCTTCATACGTACATTCGACGTCAACACTCTTGCATCTTTGATTTCGCCTGTACATAGAGACGCGCGGATGAAAAGTACACATACAACATGAATTTAAACGCGCTTTACGCTCATATGATAACATAACGAAACCTTTTCACCCCTTACAGTTAACAGACATACCACTTAATATAAGTTACAACGACGATCGCGCAGATTTTTATTGATTGGCGCGAAAGTCAATCATATTTACGGGTGAAAGCATCGGCAATCTACCCAACCACTATCACCACACATGATACAACTATACCCGAAATCAATTCATACTCTTTTTTTTTGCGTATGCACGCATTATACCTTAAAGGCTACGGTAGCCTAGTGGTTCAGGCATGCGGCTGTCAAGCGGCGGTCGTGGGTTCGAATCCCGGCTCGTACCAATGAGTTTTTCGGAACTTATGTACGGAATTACCGTTAGCTTTTCGGTGAAGGAAAACATCGTGAGGAAACCGGTCTAATTCCAATAAGGTCTAGTTTTCCCTCTGGGTTGGAAGGTCAGATGGCAGTCGCTTTCTTAAAACTAGTGCCTATGCCAAATCTTGGGGTTAGGTGTCAAAGCGGACCCCGGGCCCCTTTAGGGGCACAACCGGGAATAATAACGCTAGGAGGATGATGATGCATGCATTATACCATAATCGCTCTCAAGTACATTTTTATCAGAAAAAATCATACATGTGTAATTATCGCTCAACCTTGGTGAGCACCTTGTTTGCTCACGTTTATTTGATACAGAACACAAAAGTTAATATTGCTGGTTTACATAAGGCAGTCAGGCAAATTCGACTGCCGACAGCGCCAGGCTTTTGGTGGCGTTCTCGACTGTTGAATTCATTCACCTGACCCCACAGTCAATGAGCGTAACCAGGCACGGGCAGAGGGGGCAGTAGCAACAATATTACAGGATAAGCTTGAGAAAGTGCCCGGTTGGAGCGATTCCCAATACGAGTGTAGACTCAACATTTATTATTATACTTCAAAATAAAGAAGGCAAAAAAATATGCCTAATGACGAAAATCCCATTCAAATATCTCAAAAATTACGAAGATACAACCGTTTTAATGTTGCTTGTTAGAGAGAGAAAACGTTCCAGGATCGTGACGTCACGATCGTCTAGCGTCATAAAGCTTGAACACAGTAAAACATGGGCACATAAAGTAACAAAAATAAAAATGTTATGGAACATATTTCAAGGAAATTTTTATTGCATTTATTTACTAGACTAATAACCATTTTTACAAATATATACAATTATTTAATTTGCTTTCTATATGCCATACTGCGTGCTTTGCGTCGAATCCGGCTCATTAAGTCTTGTACAGCACTGTCAGGATATCTTTTGCAAGCCCATTTCCATTTGTTTTGCAATTCAGCTGCCGATTTAACTTCTCCGCCTCATTTTTTTAGAATCCCTTTCATAATTGCCCAATATTCTTCAATCGGCCTCAGTTCAGGACAATTTGGAGGATTGCACTCTTTAGGTACCACTGCGACATCGTTATGTTTATACCACTCAACTACTGCTTTAGACTAGTGACAGCTCGCAAGGTCTGGCCAAAATAATGGCTGTGAGCTATGACTGCGTAAAAAGGGCAGTAGACGCTTTTGCAAACATTATTTTTTGTAGATTTCACCGTTTACTGTGCCTGTTGTTACGAATGAACGACTTCTTTTACCACAACTACAAATAGCTTGCCATAAAAGGATTTTTTTTGGAAACTTCGATCTCTTTTTTATCTTGCAATCTTCTGGGGCATCCTTACAATTCTTAGAAGTATAAAATTCTTGCCCCGGTATCTGCTTGAAGTCTGCTTTGATGTATGTTTCATCATCCAATACAACGCATCCAAATTTTGTCAAGTAATTGTCGTACAACTTTCGTGATCTCTGTTTTGCAGACAGATTTTGCTTAGCGTCGCGATTGGGTGCAGCTTGTGCTTTGAACGACTTTAATCCAGCTCTAGATTTAGTTTTCTGTACATATGACTGCAACATTTTGACCTTTTTTGCGACATCACGGGACGATAACTTCGGATTCGCTGTAAAAAGCCGCAAGACATGGGCTTCTTTTTTTTTATCCTTTGCGCCTTGCTTACCTGCACTTCCCGGCTTGCGATCTACTGTCAATCTTTCTCGGAACCTTTTTAAAACTAAACATACGGAAGATTGCGGTAATTTTAAAAGTTTTGCTAGTGCCCTATAACTTAAATGGGGATTTAAGGACGCTTATAACTTTGTGATTATTGCGTTAACCTCTTGCGTTACTTTTTTCTGCATTTGAGTACATTTGTAATCCTTTTTCGGGAAAATGCAACATAATTTATTATTTTATTTAGTGTCTACACCCCTATTGAAGAGTTTCTTATTGCCTTGTGTCCCCCTCTAAACAAAACCCTGGCTACGTCCTACTGCGCTTTGAAACGATCGTCGATGTAACTTGTACAAGTGTAAGACTTCATATAACCTGATTTCCACGTGGGTGCTCAGGGTTGAACGTCGCTACTGACGGGGTGCATTTGCTATCGGACTGCACGGGGCGGGCCTCCGGCGAGGCCTTCGTACACTTCGTAGACAAGGAGAGCGCGGATCAGGCGCTGGCAAGGGACAGGGAGAAAATAGGACACAGGTGGGGGGAATGTTGTTTGACACGCTGTCGGGTTTGTGGCGCGGGAGATGTCACGGGGGGACTTTATATTGGACCTAGCATGTTGCAAGTCGTTACAAACGGTTAATCGACATTTCTGCAGGCGACAGTGAAGCTTACGCCTTGGCCACGACTTTGGTCTTAAGCAACCTGCGACCAGCGTTTTATCTGTTCATTGCGCGGTCGAGACGCGCAACGCACTGTGGTTAGTTGGGATCACGCGCAATGAACAGATATAACGCTGGTCGCAGGCCGCTTAAGACCAAAGTCGTGTCCAGGGGGTTATAATATAATAACTTCACTAAATTAATGCCTTTGACGCAACATTAATGATGACTATGTTTAGTGACACGAGACATACATTAAAACACCATAAAATATGTACTCGTTTATGTCATTCAGATATCAGTTAGTCAAGAAAATCTCTTTTGCAGTGATACATTTGTTACAAAATGGATAAATTTAGAATGCATGTTAAAATAATAATGTAAAAAAAACTTGGCAATGATATAGCAGGCATCTGCCAAATGTAAGCTCATTCAAATGCTTTCTAACATAATTTAGTTATTATAATAACAAATTTTATCCATCAACAATGGTTTCAATGGTTTTTCAAAGACTGAGGTATGTTTTTAGTAAGAGCCACTAGGCAATAAAATCGTCGTTTATGATTGACGTGAATAAGTCTTTAATTTAGACTGAAATGTAACATTGTTCACTGTTAACTTGGGTTTTGACACTCCCGCCGCGAGCAAATACAAACCACGACAGTAATACAGTATTGGTGTAGTGGGTTATTCATGGGACCCTCTTTGGCTCCTTGCTTCACAGAATGTATCACACATTTTTATTTATTTAAAACATGAACACACACTAGATATTGGGAGTCGAGCATCATTCACAAACATAAAGAAAATTCTGTGAAGCAAGGCCAGCATCAATAAATTGGAGATTGAATTAGTAAACCTATGGGATATGATATTACATAAATTGGTTTAAATTACTGCACCGGTAATGCTGCCTATGACGGACATTTTGTGGTGGTTTTACTATAATTCAATTGGTCACATCAGCAACCTTATTTTTTTTAGAATAAGATCACCAGTAGAATTTAACTGGTGTTGAAATTTTAGATAGTAAGATTAAAAAAAAAAACGAATTTGTAACTTTATAACTCCACAGTATATGTGAGTCACATTTACTAATGCAAATATTTTGCCGTCGTAAGCAAAAAGGGTGCATCTGACTATGAGTGTCATTCAAAAAGGATGCATCTGACTATGAGTCTCATTTTAAAAAGGACGCACCTGACTATGAGTGTCATTCAAAGAGGACGGACCTGACTATGAGTGTCATTCAAAAAGGACGCATCTGACTATGAGGCTCATTTTAAAAAGGACTCACCTGACAATGCATGTCATTAAAAAAGGACGCATCTGACTATGAGTCTCATTTAAAAAGGACGCATCTGTCTATGAGTTATTAACACTCGGCGTCAAAAGTATCGCACCTTTCCTAAAATTCGTTTCCAGCGATTATTACTCCTAAGATACTTACTGTACCCTGCCGATATTAGTATCATTTGAAAGTATTGAATGCTAAAGCCTAGGGGGTTTTATTACCTTTCAAGTGATACTAATATCGACAGGGTACAGTAAGTATCTTAGGAGTAATAATCGCTTGAAACGAATTCTAGGAAAGGTGCGATACTTTTGACGCCGAGTGTAGTCAGATGCGTCCTTTTTGAATGACACTCATAGTCAGATGCGCCCTTTTTGCTTACAACTGCAGTATTATTTTAAATAGTTTATTTTAAATGCAATCGAATAGTGATGATATACGGAAATATCTGTCTTTTTATCCGATATGTTAATATTGCATCAACTCCGACACTACTAACGGAAAACCACTAAATTAATTTAGTTTTTTGGTAGATTTTTTATCCTTATTTCCTGAATATCCGTATCTCTACAAAAGTATGTAAATCGTAAAGTATTGATAAAAACTCTTCAACTGAACATCAAGGCTGAAGGTCAATTTTTTTTTCTAGTCATTTTCCATGTTTCCTGTGACCTCGGACCAGTGGCATTATAAATCTTAAAACCACCACAATGTCCTCTCCAAATAGGTAGCATCTGTGTGCACAAGTGATTGGTTGTTGAGTTGTCGAAGGTGGGCGGAGCGGGGCGCGGGCGCGGCGGGCGGAGGGGAAGACGGACCGGCGGGTGTTGTTGTCTGTGGTACCAGATGACACTTGTCTATGACTACGTTTACTTTTAAATAAAGCTGGCTATACACCTTCAGTTTTCAGTCAACAGTTGAAATTGTTCTCCCGTTTCTCGAAGTCCGATCAAGTAACATCGGTCAAAATGGCCACCAATTTAGATTAAAAGCTTAGTGAAACGGGGACCAGTAGGTCTGGTGTAGGATGAAAATGATACCTAGTTTTCGTCCTGCTCTAAATTTTTAACTGTTCTGTGAAAACTGAGCGTGAATAGTATTTTTTGGATTGTATAAAACTAAACATGTATAAGTTGTAATTTTGCATTGTATAGTATAAATACAATAAAACATGGACAGGTAGTGGCACGGATTTCGGGCGCTGATCTTGAAGCTTTACGTAATGCCCACTGCAGCGTACGCCACACATGAGCTAGCGGTGTGAAAGGACGCGAAACCGTGTTCTTCAAATTGAGGGGATCTCCGATTAGGCATCCATCTTATTCTAATACGACGATGGACTTTAAGAAACACATGTAATATAACCGAACGCCACTTTACTGTAAATCTGCAGTTGATATCATCGTTTGTTTAGATTAGTTTCTCAACAAATTTTTAAGGTCACTCTTATAGCGGGATATGTAGGAAAATAATGAATGCGTTGCAATGGACCCTACAAATGAAAGCTTTGTAAAGAACCCTTCAAGGATGCCCGGGATTCGTGCTGCTAGTCTTACCTATATTAGTAAAATTGTAAGGTGGTCGAGACGCAACGGAGACCGATGTTCAACCGGTTAGCAATCGCGTTCGGAGTCTTTATACACTCTTAACTCCTACACAAGCGCAAGGCAAGCGAAAGTTAGCAGACTAAAAAAAATTACAAAAGAAACAATCTTATTTTATTACACAAACATTGCTTCGAATGCAAAATGCAAGTCATAAACATGTATTTGACAACGTCGTCTTTAGCCCTGTGTAACTAAGAGTGTACAGCTTCCGAACGCAACCCACCAACAACGCCACAGTATCTGACGCCTCCCTTCCTCCACAGGTATATAGAAGTGTTCATGAGCTCAGCGGACGAGGTGCGAGCGTACGGCGCCCGCATGGAGGGCGGCTTCAGGTCGACTCGGGGCTACCGGCCCGCGCCCTACGACCGCAACGACCGCTTCGGCGGCCGCCCGGGCCGTGGCCGCGGTGGCTTCTCTAGAGGTTAGTAGGAGCCATGAGGGCTTCAGGTCGACTCGGGGCTACCGGCCCGCGCCCTACGACCGCAACGACCGCTTCGGCGGCCGCCCGGGCCGTGGCCGCGGTGGCTTCTCTAGAGGTTAGTAGGAGCCATGAGGGCTTCAGGTCGACTCGGGGCTACCGGTCCGCGCCCTACGACCGCAACGAACGCTTCGGCGGCCGCCCGGGCCGTGGCCGCGGTGGCTTCTCTAGAGGTTAGTAGGAGCCATGAGGGCTTCAGGTCGACTCGGGGCTACCGGCCCGCGCCCTACGACCGCAACGACCGCTTCGGCGGCCGCCCGGGCCGTGGCCGCGGTGGCTTCTCTAGAGGTTAGTAGGAGCCATGAGGGCTTCAGGTCGACTCGGGGCTACCGGCCCGCGCCCTACGACCGCAACGACCGCTTCGGCGGCCGCCCGGGCCGTGGCCGCGGTGGCTTCTCTAGAGGTTAGTAGGAGCCATGAGGGCTTCAGGTCGACTCGGGGCTACCGGCCCGCGCCCTACGACCGCAACGACCGCTTCGGCGGCCGCCCGGGCCGTGGCCGCGGTGGCTTCTCTAGAGGTTAGTAGGAGCCATGAGGGCTTCAGGTCGACTCGGGGCTACCGACCCGCGCCCTACGACCGCAACGACCGCTTCGGCGGCCGCCCGGGCCGTGGCCGCGGTGGCTTCTCTAGAGGTTAGTAGGAGCCATGAGGGCTTCAGGTCGACTCGGGGCTACCGGCCCGCGCCCTACGACCGCAACGACCGCTTCGGCGGCCGCCCGAGCCGTGGCCGCGGTGGCTTCTCTAGAGGTTAGTAGGAGCCATGCGGGCTTCAGGTCGACTCGGGGCTACCGGCCCGCGCCCTACGACCGCTTTGGCGGCCGCCCGAGGTGGCTTTTCTTGTGGTTAGTAAATGTTAGGAGCCATGAGGGCTGTCGGCTCGCGCCATATGACCATAACGACCGCTTTGCTGGTCGTTGGGGCCACGGTGGCTTCTTTTGAGGCCAATAGATACATGATACCTCCGAAGAAAGAGACTTAACTAAAGTAACGACTCCAGGAAAAGCGGTGAATACCCGAGTCGTCCTAGGAGCAAGTAGTAGGTGAGGTTTCCAAATAACTACTTAATTTTGCAAATTTGAAATTCTCACGAACTGCTCAAGGACAGTATAGGCCCGGATTCCAGCCCTTGTTAATATTATGTTTCTGTTTTGTACAGGCGACAACTTCTCGGGAGGCGGCGGTTTTGGCGGCGGTCGCGGCGGCGGCGGCGGCTTCAGGCGCGGCGGCGGCGGCGGCGGCGGTGGCGGTGGCGGTGGTGGCCACAGTGTGCACATGCGTGGTCTACCTTTCAAAGCATCACCGCAGGACGTTGCCTATGTTAGTATCATGCCATCACCTGTACCTCTGATTATGAATTACAATTTTTAATATTTGTTCTTAGATAAGATAGACAAGATTCATTTATCAAAAACGTAGACTTAGCGATATCTTAGACGAAAACCTCGTTGACGCAGCGTGACTCGTGCGGTGAATGAGTCAAACGATATGATACCTGTCTCTCATCGCAAGTTCATGGTTATCTTGTGAAGGCTACTTTCGTTGTACGTGATAAAAAATAAAAAATACTTAGGTGCAAAGTAAACCACTCTCTTTCCACTTTATTTCTTATAATGCAACCTTCTCTTCCCAGTGAAATGGTGATAATACTGATAATACTAGATTGAGTCTTAAGGGAGCAAAATGATATATTTGCGGAGAGGGTGGTATATTGAATCCTGAAAAATGCGAAAGATTCTACAATAGATTTCTGAGCATAGAGAGGGATTCTAAAGTAGAACCTTGTGCGTTACGAGGGATTTAAGTGTGAAACCTCAAAGTTCACGATTTGCAAATGAATGCCATATTTGGTGTTACAGTTCTTCAAACCCATCCGGCCCATGAACATCGATATCCTGTTCGACAACAGCGGCCGGCCCTCCGGCGAGGCCGACGTCGAGTTCGAGTGCCACGAGGATGCCATGCGGGTGCGGTAACTTGCATTATCTATTAAATACCCTGCCATACACCTCCCTTCAACTGAACAACCCCAAAGGACAATGATGAGGGCTATGTTGGGAGTTTCTCTGCGTAATCGCATCAGAAATGAGGCTATCCGCAGCAGAACCAAGGTAACCGATATAGCCCTCCGAATCGCTGAACTATTGCACGTAGAACCGATGCCCGTTGGGTCGGAAAGGTTCTCGAGTGGCGACCACGTACCGGAAGACGCGGCGTGGGTACTAGCCATTGAGGAGTTCCACTATCCACCTCCTGACTCCATCATCAAACCATCGTCACCAAGTATAATGTATATAACTCATCAAAACAAACCAAATGAACCCTTATTCGAAGGGTATACAAGTAGCCGTTGAAGAGTTCCACTATCCACCTCCTGACTCCATCATCAGACCATCGTCACCAAGTTTAATGCATAGAACTTGTCAAAACAAACCAAATGAACCCTAACTCGAGGGGTATACAAGTAGCCGTTGAGGAGTTCCACTATCCACCTCCTGACTCCATCATCAGACCATCGTCACCAAGTATAATGTATAGAACTCATCAAAACCAACCAAATGAACCCTTATTCGAAGGGTATACAAGTAGCCGTTGAAGAGTTCCACTATCCACCTCCTGACTCCATCATCAGACCATCGTCACCAAGTTTAATGTATAGAACTTGTCAAAACAAACCAGATGAGCCCACACTCGAGGGTATACAAGTAGCCGTTGAGGAGTTCCACTATCCACCTCCTGACTCCATCATCAGACCATCGTCACCAAGTATAATGTATAGAACTCGTCAACACAAACCAAATGAGCCCACACTCGAGGGTATACAAGTAGCCGTTGAGGAGTTCCACTATCCACCTCCTGACTCCATCATCAGACCATCGTCAGACCATCGTCACCAAGTATAATGTATAGAACTCGTCAAAACAAACCAAACGAACCCAAACTCGAGGGGTATTCAAGTAGCCATTGAGGAGTTCCACTACCCACCTCCTGACTCCATCATCAGACCATCGTCACCAAGTATAATGTATAGAACTCATGAAAACAAACCAAATGAACCCTTATTCGAAGGGTATACAAGTAGCCGTTGAAGAGTTCCACTATCCACCTCCTGACTCCATCATCAGACCATCGTCACCAAATATAATTTATAGAACACGTCAAAAGAAACCAAATGAACCCAAACTTGTCATAAAATCCCTTGCGTGAAAAAAACCTTACAAAGGGTCTAGCAGGCTAAGCTAACAAGAGTGGCCCCCGCAAGGGATTTGGTTGTAATTTGAGGTGCAGTAGTGGCAGGACCTAAGAACACTGTATGCGTTATATCAGCCTTCGATCTTCTTTTGTTTCAGACTTATTCACGAAAATGTAAAAAAAACAAGGTAATTTTTAAACTGAAGCAAGCGAGAGTAACCAACTAAATTCAGAATGAAGGAGCATAAAATGGGGTTCATAATGCATATTTTTACAGACGTTCATATCCTTGAACTTACATGAAAAAAAAAATTAGTTTTATTTTTCGCTTAATTTTTTTGCCACTTCTCGCGGAGACACAACTATCAAAAAAAATTCTTAATGAGCCACAATTGTCACCTACGTATCCATTGAAAAACATTTTGGAAGACCATGGTGCGTCATGTCAAAAAAAAACATTTACGAACGTATGTTTACTATATCATATCATATCAATACCATCATATTGATCAATGTCAATCGTCGAGCAAAACAAAGAGACACGGCCGTAGGTACTATCCTTTTCTCGAAGCCATTCAGGCCATTTTCAACATCTTGTAATTTCGTGCTGGCTAAAGCCAGAACCCTGAATTTTCAGTAACATATAGGGCATAATATGGCTTCCATATATTCTCAATAACATTCAATTTGAACTTTTAGTTTAGGAACTATTGCCCGTCAAAAATCCTTAGTTTTGTCACTGACATACTCACTGACTCACTTATAATGATCATCGTAATTCTAAGGTACTTCTAGCAGACCTACAAGCTACAAATTTTTAACATAACTAGTTTTTAGCCTATACACTCATAAAAAAACCTAAAAATATTTCAGTTTCCGTCACGATTCAGATATAAGTATACACACTGCATAAGTAAGTTTGTAATCATATACAAATACATGCGATTACATTGCGGTTGGTAAAATAACATTGTCATACAAAGTTACCTACAAAAAGAAATGAGATCCCATTAAAAACATTCCATGTAAAAAATAGGCCAAGTCTCGGAACTCTTCCACAGTAAAAAGTGGTGAGATATTTCGTAGAGCCAAGTCAGGCATTCGTATTTATCTTTATTTGCTTGCTAAATGAAGTTTTGTGACTTTGCAATCACACTTACATAGTTTAAGGTATGCAACAATTTGTAAATGCAGTAAGGTTGTGTGATTCCCAAGTTGCAGAATTTTATTTAGCAAGCAAATAAAAATTAATAAGTATGCCTGACTTGGCTCTACGAAATATCTCACCACTTTTTACTGTGGAAGAGTTCCGAGACTTGGCCTATTTTTTACATGGAATGTTTTTTATGGGATTAATTATTTCATAATGAAAGAAAGAGGATGTTATACCTACTACAGACTGATTTGCCACTACTACACTCTATTAATATGATATGATATAGTAAACATACGTTCGTAAATGTTTTTTTTTGACATGACGCACCATGATTTTTCAATATATTTTTAAATAAATACGTAGTTGACATCTGTGGCTTATTTAGTATTTTTTTTGGTAGTTGTGTCTCCGCGAGAAGTGGCAAAAAAATTAAGCGAAAAATAAAACTATTTTTTTTTTCATATAAGTTCAAGGATATGAATATATGTAAAAATATGCATTATGAACCCCATTTCATGCTCCTTAATTCTGAATTTATTTGGTGACTCTCGCTTCCTTGGTTTAGCTAAAATAACAGTTTAAAAATTACCTTGTTTTTTTTACATTTTCGTGAATAAGTCTGAAACAAAAGAAGATCGAAGGCTGATATTACGCATACAGTGTTCTTAGGTCCTGCCAGTACTGCACCTCAAATTACAACCAAATCCCTTGCGGGGGCCACTCTTGTTAGCTTAGCCTGCTAGACCCTTTTTACCGATGATACCACAAAGTTATCTTTATTTAAATAACGTTTTATTTAAATAAAAAGTTGCTTAGAATAACCCCATTTGTGGAATAATTATTCCGTATTTCATTTTTTTATTTAAGATAAAAGTAGCGTTAAATTTTCCCGTTAAATTTATTCCGGAATAACGAGCGCATGAATTTATTCTTATTACCATCGATTTGAATAAGAATAAAAATTCTGTTCTTATTCTTATTCAAGATAACTTTTGCCCAACTCTGGTCGCAGCCAACCCAACATTCACAAATCACAACTACGTCCAATTTGCAAATGATTGAGGTTTGAGGTAAACAAACATTAGAAGCTAGAACAACATAATGACAACGTCGCACGTCGCGCGCGGCCCGCCCGCCTCGCATATTTGCACAGAGCGGCAACAGCGCAGCCGAAGCGCGCGGCTCTCATTTTAAAGCGCTATTATAACGTTATTCGACCGTATTTTATTTCGTTATGATATTCATTCTGTTACGATATTTATATCGTTATGGAGAATACCGCTTTTTTTTATAACGCAATTTTTCAACATAACGAAATATATCGCTGTAATATCGCTATTTTTTATAACGTTTTAAAGGCCTGATCGTGACGTCACGATCCTCTAGCGACATAGTAAATGACAATCGTTTCATATGAAGGTGCGTTTTGCGGAAAAGGGACAGAACATACCCCCCTATAACTTTGTGATTATTTAACTTCTTGCGTTGTTTTTTCTCCATTTGACTACATTTTTAATACTTTTTCGAGAAAATGCAACATTATTGATTATTTTATACCCGTCTACTGTCGTCCCAGCAAGTTGTCATATCACTACATAGTATAAAACAAAGTCGCTTCCCGCTGTCTGTCCCTATGTATGATTAGATCTTTAAAACTACGCAACGGATTTCGATGCGGTTTTTTTAATAGATATAGTGATTTAATACGAAGTTTATATGTATAATAGATACCCGTGCGAAGCCGGGGCAGGTCGCTAGTATATAATAGATAAATAAAGGTAAATAACGCAAAACTCTTCGTAGGTGGCGACACTAGCAGCGTTGACATTGTATCTCATTCCCACTTGCGGTATTGTCTATGCAAACATCCTTGTCACTCGTTTGACAATCAATTGTGCGTTTGTGTGTGAATCCCTATATTCCTATACTGGTTTACTGTTAGTGGTAGTGCTGCCTCTGGCGGCAGAACATTGCAGTAATGTTCCCTATTGTAAGCTGATGCATCCCATCCTTAGTCGTCTTGCCATGACATTATTCATTGTTTTTCAACACACCTGCTCGTAAAGTAGGTCTTATTACAGCGTATTTACACTGATAATGCAGAATATTACCCATGCCGTGCCTTTTACATTACATTATCGCACTAGTGCCTTTTCATTACATATCTTTTTAAATATTAGCAAAATAATGCAGAATATTACCCATGCCGTGACTTTTACATTACATTATCGCACTAGTGCCTTTTCATTACATATCTTTTAACATTTTCATTTTTTATTTTTATTTTTTTTCCTCGCAAATGTGTTGAAAAACGTCGTATGAAACACGTGAGCATTGGTCATTACACTTCTCGTCTCCATTAAGCCTTCGCCTTCGGCTCAGGCTTAAAAACCGACTCGGGTGTAATGACCAACTTAGCACACTTGTATCATAATGTACTATTATTTAATTTGACGACTACATTATTGTTTATTTTAGGCCATGCGTCGCGACAAGAACAACATGGACCACCGCTACATCGAGCTGTTCCTCAAGTCCGCGCCGGGCGGCGGGGGCGGGGGTGGCGGGGGCGGCTTCAAGCCCAACCGCAGCTTCCGGAATTGAACCCTATTACCACCTAATACAGTCCAAATTGCCGCCTTTACCGACTTACCTTACTCCTCTGATATAAGGAAATCAACCTATTGTTAAAACATTGGCACTCATTTTAATATCTCTGTACGAGGTGTTAAGTAATTTGCCTCTGCGAGTAATGCTACTAAATTGAAGACAAATCTCATGTAGCAAAATTAGTACCATAGTCTTGATGAAACTGGATAACCAGGCTTAGACATGCGGCCCATCAAATCGTACTGTAAATCGTACGGGTAAGACTAACAATCGATTCTCTTTTATGAAGTGACTGTCTGATTAAGGGTTAAGACGTTTTCAGTATAAGAGTGTCATCTTACTAAATTACAAAACTAAAATGAAATAATCTACAGCCATAATAATTGAGGTGGTATATGTTTTTCGTTTCCCCCTTATCCATAAGACGAGGCCTGCGTCGAGCAGGGTAACGTATGGCTGATGATGTATTTCTATAAGAAACAATATAATATTGTCATATGAATTACAACATAGGTCGAATTAGTAGTAGTACAGATAGTTTAGCTCATATTTGCGCACGGCTGCATGTGTGCGTGCCCGTGTGTCAGCCGCTGTGTGTGTGCGTGCTTGGAACCACGACTGTACTGTGTGTGTGTTACTTTAAAACACGGTTTTAACCGACTTCAAATCAGTAGCCGAATTGCTTCAAGTTTGCCTATAAAATTTGAAGAGTTCCCTCGATTTCTCCAAGATCCCACCATCAGAACTGGATTTTGGTGATAACGGTACCAATCTGGAAGTATATGCTTTCAAGCAAATATTTTTTTTTTAATAATATAGGCTTAATTTAAGATACAATTTTTGTGTAGTCATCATAACAATGTTAACTTAAGTACTTTAATTCTCATGTAAGTGAATTGTATTTTTTTTTATGAGAAATACATTTCTATAAACCGAAATTGGTTCATAAATTACCGAGTGATCGCGTAACAAACACACAAAAAAAAACATGCGAATTGAGAACCTCCTTTTTTGAAGTCGGTAAAAAAATCAAACTTGCATAGTTACAAGCGCACACACATGCACTACAGCCGCGTGCAAACATGTTTGAACTATATATATCATACGGCGGCACATACGACTCCTTAGCAGATTACACGAACCTTCCAAATCGAGCTATATTTTGTACGGGTTAAGGTTTATATTTGGAACTAGGTTAATAACTTTAGATAGTGATTTCTTACTCTTTTTGTACGTAGTTGCCACGAGCTATCTTCCAAGGGAGATAACTTCTTTGTAATATGTGGTGTTATGGATAACTTGACTCAATATACACGTGTAAATGACAAAGCCCACTACAGTTGGCGACAGGAATATGTGCACGTTTTTCAACTAATCTCATTAGTGTGCAAATGTTACACATATTTATACAGTATTGAAGAGTAAAGGGGGAACAGTAACCTGGGCATATTATTATGTATTAATATTGATAGACGAGTTGTCCATTACACCCAAGATAAGTATTTTATGTCATCTAGCTTTAACTCTTATTATATTACATATGTTTTATAATATTCCGTCTTATTTTATTTGTCGAACTTTCACTATATTAACCTTTTTTAGGGTTCCGTAGCCAAATGGCAAAAAACGGAACCCTTATAGATTCGTCATGTCAGTCCGTCTGTCTGTCTGTCTGTCCGTCCGTATGTCACAGCCATTTTTTTCCGAAACCATAAGAGCTATACTGTTGAAACTTGGTATGTAGATGTATTTTGTGAACCGCATTAAGATTTTTACACAAAAATCGAAAAAATACATTAAGTTTTAGGGGTCTCCATACACAAAACTGAAACTCAATTTTTTTTTTTCATCAAACTGTAACTTCTAAAATAACAGAATGATAAAACTCAAAAAAAAATATATGATGTACATTACCATGCACACTTCCACCGAAAATTGGTTTGAACGAGATCTAGTAAGTAGTTTTTTTTAATAAGTCATAAATCGTAAACTGCAATTTATTTAACGGAATCCTTCATGTGCGAGTCCGACTCGCACTTGGCCGCTTTTTTCACTATTGTATGGAAACTTACAGTGCGCACGTACGTTCACCGTTCGCGTCTCTGATGTTAGCTACTATAGTAGCACATACTGTGCTACAATAGTAGGCAAGCTTCATTCATCTTTTCAATGTACGCAGCCGTTTAGCGTAACCGCTCAAGAGTCAGGGTTGTCAAAATATGTTTGGGGGCCAATCTCCGAGCGTTTGAACCGCTCGGTTCTAACGTCATTGTTGGGTCAAGATTATTTCAGCAGAGGTAAAACATACCGCGGAAAGTTAATTCAAAAATGACTCAGCACCGGTATTGGCTTACGTTTTCATTAAAAGTGGACTCTGATATTCGTTAATTTTGATAGTATTTCTTCGAGACGACAATGACGAAAAAAAAACGCCCTAAAAACGCTGAATATTTGCCCTTGGAGTGATTCATTTTCTTATACATAATTACTTGTTTAATTTTCAAGCATTTCATAAGTATGTTGTTATTTTATAAACAGCCTCTCATTCACTGAGATCTTTAAATAGATATAAATCTTTAAATAGATATAAGTTAAGAAATGGCGGCCATAAAAAAAATGTTTCTGTTCCGATATCGTTCGAAATCATGTCATGCTCCCTGGCAACCCCACTTTAAAATAATTTACTCTCGAAAGTATTGAGGTACAAATGTTTTCAGTAAGCACTAATTCAGTACAATTTTGGTACATTTTTTTCACATACTCAGAAATCCCGAAATTGAAAGTGGAGCATGACATTCAAAATCGATATCTGAGCTAGGATTTTTAAAAACGTACCGCCATCTTGATATTATTTAAATACGGTCCGATTTCGTTCAAAATCGGTCCGTATTTAAAGAACTCCAAGATGGCGGCCTTTTTTTACATACCCTCGGATTCATATTAAAATACCTCTCGAGCCCTTAGATATAAATTATGAACACAATTAAAGTGACATTATAAAAAAAAAAACACCCAAACCTAATTTGTACGTTACCATTTTGAAGTCGGTTTTGTAATGGCAAACTTGACACCCCTTCAGAATAGCGTTTAATTTGCCTCGCCTCCCGCTTCCCCGCGTGCCCCCCACCGCTGGCCCGCGCAGCGCCGAGCTTGCAGACTGCATGTAGTGTAGTTAGACTGTGCTAGTAATACAGTCGGCATCAAAAGTAACCACGAATAAATGTTTTCTTTCTTTCAAAAGTAACTACGCAATCGAATACGCCCCCCTATTCTGTAACTCGTTTTAAGTTCACCTCAACGCTCACCCACAATTATACCTTGACACTGCGATGCGTAGTAATTAAGCAAGGCAGAGGTCTAGTTTCGTAACTGGTGACCGGCGGGGTGAGCCCATCAACGCGTAGCGAATAACAGCCCTGGAGACAACGGGCCTTAACGGTGAACTGGTGAACTCTAAAGAAAGGGCTGCCACAATAGATCACTTGCTGGTCGAAGCGGCATATTAAGGCCCACAAAACAAACAATAATATTAATACTCACCTCAAACGCAACCAGTGTTAACCAGACCTCTGGGGTGTTATTCCAAACGCGCTAATGCGCCTCACCTCACCCGTCACGAGTAACAAAACCAGACCTCTACCTAGGTAGGTCCTACGCTTACCTAGTTACTATAAGTACAAATCGCGGCGTCAAGATATATATTTGTGGGTGAACGGTGAGGTGAGGTTAAAACAAGTATTAACATAATAGCATAACAGTAATGACAACATTCTAGTGGACGTAGCTTGTGATTTTTATTCCCTACTGGTATCTTTGCTACTGGTAATGATTAAGGGTAGCTTTATAGCGGGAGTACGTGTCTACAAGATACCTAATGATCTTTGGCTTTGTTGTTCACTTTCGATCAGGTGAGACCAGGGCTCATTTCTGACCAGAGGCGTGCACACTAGGTTTTATGTCGGCGAAAATGTACTTAAGCGTCACGTAAAACGCGACATAAAACCTAGTGTGCTGGGGCCTCAGTTGGTCACAAAAAGAGAACATAAGAAACATTTTATGTTTTTCAGAATCGACTGTTTCGACTGAATATCTGGAAATCAGATTGGCTCCATTGTAGATTAGTCTGGTATGTAGGTACAATCGAATTCATAAGTAGCTGCCCCCCTATTCTGTAACTTGTTTTAAGCTCACCTCAACGCTAACCCACAATTATACCTTGACACCGCGATGTGTAGTAATTAAGCGAAGGTAGAGGTCTAAGTTTCGTAACGGGTGACCGGCGTGGTGACCCGCATTAACGCGTAGCGAATAACACCCCAGATCACTTCGGTACTTTGTCACTTTCACCCGTTTGACAAGACAACTGGGCTGTTATTCGCTACGCGTTAATGCGGCTCACCCCGCCGGTCACCCGTTACGAAACTAGACCTCTACCTTCGCTTAATTACTACGCATCGCGGTGCCAATGTATAACTGTGGGTGAGCGTTGAGGTGAGCTTAAAACAAGTTACAGAATAGGGGGCTGTGTATGTCAGTAGGTATATACCTCAGCGCATAGAATACTAGAGAGAGGACAAGCCGCCGGCGGCCGTGTCGCAGCTGTATGCTCAATGGGCATACACTGCCATACTGTGCACTGATCGCAGAGAATATTACGTTTTTTCGCAAAATGCCTGATATGATGCGCGTTTATTGTCAAATAAGCGTGTAGGTATACAAGAGTGTGTGTTTTAGATGTGTGCGTGCTTTGTCTTGTCAATTACTTGGGCGTTGTGTGGGTTAATGTACTTGCGACAGGCTCACTCTATACAAATCGGCCGCCATGTCCGATCTCCTTATATTCATACATCTGTGGTATATACAATAAACATGACGTTAATGCGACACGGTAGGGTACCTACAGTCGCCATCACATACATCGGAGCAAACAAGCAGCTCAGAAACATCGGAACACACCTCTATTTTCAAAGCAATAGAGTGCATGTGCCGATATTTTTGAACACCTATAGTGTACCTAATGTGATGGCGACTGTACAAAGGTGTTCAGCCCCTGTGACCTTGTGAGGCCGACCGTAGCTGAAGGTAAGTATAGGTAGGATAGGTACCTATCCTGTTTTAAAAATATGGCGATGTGAGGTGCACGCACGTTATCTGGCATCAAGTCTAGGTAGACTAGAGACAGTATGTTGGCGCCCGGTTATTTGCCCGCGGCGACGACGCGCGGCGCGCCGGGCCGCCGCCGGCGCCCCGCGGCCCGGCGCCGGCCACGGGCGCCGGCGGGGGTACCTGCGACTGGGGCTGCCAATACGTGATTATGCCAGAAGACAATAAGACGTAGCTAGGTTTACGCCGCGTTGTGCACTTAATTGTCATAAGTGATAGGATAGAGCTGCCGCCCCCGGCTGACACCGTTCGATAGAATGAGACGACGCGATTATCCTATCACTTATCGCGTGATAACGCCATCCATGCTACGGGGCCAGGTGAATTTTTCGCTCCGAGCCCTAATCTTTCAAACAAAGCCCATTGTCACTATTATCGCATAGCCGCCAGCTACCGAGTAAGCACGAGCTACTACAACTTTTTTTTTTTAATGTAAACCACATTTATCGAGTAAGGTAAATGTCCGAGTGGTTGACGCTGTACTTGTACCTATATATATAGGCATAGGTAGGTACTTCATGTCAAAGCAATACGAGTCAAATTCGAACTAAGAGGATTTTTCTTCATTCGAATTTAAGCCATGTATGTCACTTTGACATAGAGTGCCCATGCCATATTCGAGTACCTAAAGCGTCGAGCACTCGGACGTTTGCCTTAAAGTCGCCGTCAATGGACTTTGCTAACTATGTACCTAAACAATTAACAAACCGCCATACTGAAATTTACATTAAATTTCAATTTCAATACATTGTTTGTTTATATAGTTTAGCAAAGTCCATTGACGGCGACTTTACACTGATGAGGTTAACTTCTTGTCCGATTGCTCGGTAGATGTATTAGTCCGCGAGCTAGGAGCATTTTTTTGTCAGTCACTTTCTCCCGTGCGATAACTTGTGAGAAGATTAAGCAGCATCCCAAACACGTAAAAAAAAAGTTTTTACTTATCTAGGGCGGTAAAACAAAGAATGTCTCAGATCGCAGGTATTCGACGCCCGAGCTGAAGACAAGGGCAATAAATGTACGATCGGAGGCTTTCTTTATCGCCCGTGGTGAGTTCAACATTTTACGTGTCCTGGCCAAGAAGTGGGATTTTCCGCACGCGTACTTATCGTGCGCTAATTCATCATCATCATCATCATCATCATTTTATTCAATATATACCTAAACAAATTCAGAATATATTATTAGAAACACAGTAAATAGGATTGTAAATAGTTTTACATACGAAATTCAAAATAAATACATTGATATTATACCTTACATTAAATATGTCATAACTTAAAAATAAAACAACAATTGCTACTTTATGGCCAGGTATGAAGATTTTTTAAATTAAGAATTTAGTTAAGACATTGTCCCCGCCGCCGTCGATGTCTCGGGCCCCCGCCGCAGCCCCACTAATGATTGTTCATGATTTATTTGGGAGCTCATTTTTATAGCCGGCCGATTTCGGGTCCCGGCGGTGCACGCTTATAGCCCACTATTGTTTTTGTGTAAATATGGGTGGTAAGGGTGACTAAATAAAGGTTACAGTTATCTGTATGTTGTGTTTTTGCGATGTCCTTGCGTGTTGTATAATTTACTACGAAATGGGAGATTTAGGATGAATTTTGATTTTACTACGAAATGTGAGATTTAGGATGAATTTTGATTTAAATAGGGGGACAATCAAATGCGAATTTATCTAGACCCAGCTAGGCTTTAAGTATGGCCCCTAGGCGAAGATGTTTATCATAGATGGATTCGAAATATCAAAGGGATTCTAAACCCAGAGGGCTGCTAAGCTAACGTCTATTTGAGTTAGTCATTTTGGTGTACCTACCTATTGTATTGGTGTAGATTTTTGATATTTAATTTCATGTAGGTACTGACTGTTTTACACCGAATACATTTACATTTCTTTCTGAGTAGGGAGAGGGCACTGTGAAGTGGTTTGGTTTCGATTGTCGAGTTGTTAGAGCCTGGCCAGGGAAAGATGAGCCTAGAAAAGAGTAACAAATTTAAAAAAAAAACAGCGTGTTGCAACACTTCCTTGAACGCGATAAAATAATAATGATACTTGAACAATTATTATTTTTCTTCAATTCACACAATGCTACTGATCAAGCAGAAGGCAGGAAGGAAGTAAAACGAGCGGTTATATTTAAGGAGAATAATCAAAACCTCTCTCGAAAAATTTAATTCTGACGAGACATAATAATTGAACCTTTTATGATATTCTTCAATGTGAATAATATTAGCAGCAGGGTGGCTACCCTTTAATTCTCTTTAAAAAGCAAAAAAACAGCCCAATTTATTATGAAATAGTTAATTTCTTAGTTACCATATCAAGTTAATCAACTATCAAGATTAGGACATCATACTAATTTAAGACATTTGACACATTTGACAATGATATTACTGTTGCCATATAAAAAAAGGGCTCTTCATTCACTGGACAGATTCTAGGAACGTTTTAGACAGGTACAGTCGTCATAAATTCAGTGCTTTCCTTGTTCTGCTTTCATAGATAGGTACTTATTTTTAATATTTTTATGAATGTTTCTAAGTAAATGATGCGCACAAGCGCCGAGTTAGCATTTCAGAACCAGTGCGAATCATAATAAAATGCGAAACGTGACTCTCAGATTCACCCCACGATGTTTGTGCTGAGACTTTCGGGGATGGAAGAGAAGGTCATTTTAGTCCTCACTTGTGCAAAGTTGTGTAGTGGAAATACCATTTTTGAAACTTATTGAGGATTTGGTTAAAAATTACCAAAATTACCTCTACTTATACAGTCTCTGTAAATAGTCTATAAATGGTCGGCGGTATACTTACATGTAGATGTAACTACGCAAACTAAAGAGATCAAAATAAATGATCTACACACTACACATCAGACGTCACCATAGAGTCGTTTGTAAGCCTACTATAACTTAATAGTCCTACTACACTAAATGGTCCGCGAAGCTACTTTAGCTACTGACTGTCCTACCTTTAGACTTTAATTCTCTACCATCCCGAAAAGTCGGCATCCCCGCTTACAAACACCGCATAGAATGATTGACATTAGTTAGGAAAATATATACAAACTTAATTGAAAATGCTAAAATTGCTCTGGAGTCAGTTACGAAAATATTAGTCATGAAACACACAATGTATCAATGTCTCAACATTGTATTATTTCGCTGACAGTTGTCCCTCAATCATTATTATTTAGTTACGTCTATTAACGAATGCAGCAGCGGAGGCCTAAACAGTAAACAGTGAATTGGGGCTCGTGGGGACAAGTAGGGGACAATCAGATCTGCAGCGGCCGGCGCCCGCCGCGGCGGCGCTTACCTACGCTCCGGCGCCGGCCGGCCGCCCGGTGTTGCCAGACTTAATTGTTACATATACGAACAAAGCTAAAAAAAATACGGGACGGACCGCATAAAGCTAACGAGATAAACTAATGATAAGAGAAGATAAACAAAATCTGTGTTTAGTCGTTATTAACCCTAAAATTGACACAGTACTTATCTAAAAATGCACACTTTTTTCGGTCACCTTTTTTGCTTTTTTTTCTAGAACGATTTTTTGCGGTCTATACAGCGTAAACGAGACTTGAACGCATGTTTTTGTTTTATTTTGCCAAGTTTATAGCTCTCTGGATTGAGCCGCGTGGACCCCCAGTGTTGCCAGACGACTCACTCTTAGGTACATGAATAAATGCATAAAACTCTCGGAAACACGTTGACAAATCGAGACACAAGTACTTATCATAAGGAAAGATACACAGACCCTGTATTTAAAATGTAACTAACACCTCTTATATGGGTCGGCGAAGACCTGAAATAAAATATATTCATTCATTCATTTAATAAGTCGTAATTTTGGGCATTATTGAGGGACCTAAACAGCGAGTTGACGTGGGGACAGTCAGGTCTGCAGCGGCCGGCGCCCGCCGTGGCGGCGCGCTCCGCGCTCCGGCGCCGCCGTCCGGTGTTGCCAGATTGCCTATCCAGACATTTGGATAAAATTAAAATAAGACTAGTTGCTGACAAACAAATGAGACGAGCCTTAATTATCAACAGAGGTTATCGATACAGTTCTTACAAATGGTAAGGTTCGTAATCGTGGGGTTGCGTTATTTTATTTTATTACGTAGAGAGACGTACTTACTTAGGTATCGTAAATCGCTATAGCATGTGTGGCGCCCGGTGCGGAAATTGTGTGGGAGTAAGTATAATACAGTAAAGTTATGCAATACTCATTAAGTAAGTGATTACCTGATTACCTACCTTACTTACTTACATAAAAAAATGAAGTTAATCGCAATTGTTTTTGGAATTTTTGTAGTCCCCGTCTGGCAGCACTAGAAGTTTGTTTTGGTCATCGCGGGCGCGCAACTCGCAAGGCCAAATGGGGCGGGAAATAGGAATTAACTCTTCGCAAACAATCCACGGCCCGGAGCGGCCAATGAGGCACATTACCTTTTTATAAGGGCAATATTGTTTTTGTTTTCACTTGTTTTGTTGCTTACAAACAACTTCGCGTCAGTTTTCTTCTAGTTCAGTCTTCGTTTCAGTATTAATTGTTAGGTAGGTCCAGGCCGCTGGCCGATTATTAGAATTATGGATCAACGTGCAACGCCCGCCCCAAACGGCCATCGGTTCTACGTGCAATGTGCCCCGCCCTCTGCCACTTAAGTTTAGCGACTATTCGTCAGACAAAAATATGCCCCATTACTCATTAGGCAGTTTATACTTAGTAATAGGTAGTTGAAGTTACAAGTGGTCTCTCAATGGAAAATGGAATCCATAATTCCATAAATCAGCCTGGGCCCCGGAAGTGTTGGACCCTATTTAAAGCCACCCTTTCTTTAACTTTTTGTACCTATTACGCTTTGTAAGTTTTGCCTACTTTGATAGAATGCGTTGTGTACAGTGCTTAAATTATTATTGAGATGCATTTTCCTTTCAAATCAGCTTTGGCTCGGGGTACTTTGAGTAAGCCTTTCTGTACTTAGATAAAAAACATATAATTAGAAGTTACTAGCAAGACATTACTTTTGCAATTAATTTCGCTAAAGAACCTGCAAGTCTAATAGCGATGATGCGATGCACCTTATTTTCGTAATTTTTAAATGCCGTTAATGCGCCCACCATCCCTCGGCACGTGCAAAAAGGTGCAAACATGCAAATGAATACGACAAACCACAACACAACCAACCATGATAAAACCTCGACACGTGTTTCGCCCTCTTTCTCTACGAGGCATCGTCGTAACTCTGACTGAACTAGTAGAGGTCTCGATGGGTGTACCGCAGGGATCAATATTGGGACCTTTCCTGTTCCTTATCTACATAAATGACTTGCCATACCTCGTAAAGACCCACAATGATATTGTATTGTTTGCAGATGACACCTCACTTATTTTCAAACTCATACGACAGCAACAAGCTTGTAATGATGTAAACAATGCTATTTCTAAAGTTGTAGATTGGTTTAATGTTAAAAATTTATTGTTAAATGAGATAAATACTAAATGTATTAAGTTTGTTACGAATCACGTGAAGCACGAGCAAGCAAGTGTCATTGTGAAAGGTGAGGAATTGGAACTAGTTGATAGTACTGTTTTTCTTGGTATAATGTAAGGTTCCAACCTTCAATGGGGTCCCTATATTGCTAATCTCTCGAATAGACTGAGTTCTTCATATGGTATTTTATTGTGGGGCAGTGCTTCGGAGATTCATACGATTTTTGTTCTGCAGAAGAGGGCTATTCGGGCGATATATAAGTTGAACCATAGATACTCACTTAGAGATAAGCTTAAAAAAATTAATATAATGACATTACATTGTCAATACATCTATGACAATATTGTATATAAAAACATTATAAATTTTAGGAAAAACTGTGATGACATAATATTAATACTAGAAATAAGCATAAGCTTGTGGTGCCCACCACTAGGCTCCAAAAAATAAAGAAATCATTCATGGGTAATTGTGTAAGGTTCTAAAACAAACTTCCAGGAAACGTTACTGAAATGTCTATTAATAAATTCAAGAACCATGTGAAGCGTAAACTTATTTCGAAAGCTTATTATGGCACACAAGACTACATGAATGATAAAACAGCGTGGGATTAATTGTAACAGATTTTTATTCTTTATTTGGAATTGGTTATGACATTTGAGTTTTTAATTTAAGTATTAATTTGGTTGTATTTCGTTTTGACATTCGTTTTTTTTTCCTAGAAACATTCTAAACTAGTATTTTATATAATTTCTTTTTTACATTGTGACGATCTTATTGTGAAATTATTATTAATTATTTTGACACCTACACTGTGCATATCAATTGAAAATATTTGACGCAATACAATCAATAGCTCAGATTATGTTTCAAAAATTGGACGATTCGAAAGTGCTTGTACTAGGCCTACCTGAATAAAGAATATTTAGACTTTGACTTTAGAGGTACCAGTGGCGGAGCGCCCATACAAGCCGATTCCCACCGGCTTGCCTAAAATTTCTTGCTATATATTACCAAAATCGTAAATCATCATAAAACAGCCCTTTTTTGCTCCGGGTTGTCTCAGGCGCCGCCACTGAGAGGTAGAGATAACTGTACGAGTTCTATCGCTAGATCACCCATGCACTGTCAATGTAACGTCTTCTTCTTGAATTAAAATCAAATCAAGCCAAAAGAAAACAATCTTGGCCAAAGTAATTTAGCTTTATTCCAGATAATCTAACATCTTTCTAATTAAAATCGTGGTTCAAGAATACTTAATTTTTGTTCGGTCCGATTACTGATTTATAGTTAGGTATAAAGATTAAAGACGTGGATCGATCGACGAAAGTCAGTTGTTAATTTTTAGGGTTCCGTACTCAAAGAGTAAAACGGGACCCTATTACTAAGACTCCGCTGTCCGTCCGTCTGTCTGTCAGGCTGTATCTCACTGATACCGTGATAGTTCCAGTTGAAATTTTCACAGATGATGTATTTCTGTTGCCGCTCTAACAACAAATACTAAAAACAAAATAAAATATTTATTTTTATTGATAATGGTACGGAACCCTTCGTGCGCGAGTCCGACTCACACTTGGCCGGTTATTTTTAATTTAGAAGTTATCGCATTCATTATATAAAGTTGACTCTCATCTTACTGACTCAGAATTAAGGACATCAGGACCGAAGCTCAGACAGGAGTAATATCCATAGCAGTCTTGTTTACTAGTCAAATGTCTCCCTACTGAAACTGCCCGGACTTAATACAAGAGAATCAATAAAGCTCCCCTAAACAGTGTCACTATTGCTATGCAATCCAAACACTCAAAAACTATTGGGCAGCGCTGTCGGGCCAGATAAATAGCGGAGTGGGAAGGATCTACGACGCCTGCATCCTACATAGCAAGAAGTTGTACGAAATAGTATTTTTCACAATCGTGTTATAATAGAGAGCTTTTTAGTCGAGTACCGTGTTTAGGCCACGAAGCTTGCTGAGTGGCCTAAGTAAGGTACGAGATTAAAAAGCTTGATTATAACACTATTGTGAACAATACTTTTACAACAACTAATTAAACAAACTCGATACTGTTGAAACGAAGTGCAGCCTATCGCTCGTACGCTCGTTGATATCTTAAAAGACATGAACGAGCGTACGACATCAACGAGTAAACTCATTAATCAAAGCGATTCTATTGGTCCAATTCATTACAGTTCGGTAAAGCAGCCACGTGATTGGTCGAATTTATTTTAGTTCTATTTTCAAATTTTTTTCGGTTGTCTGGAGCGTATCGAAACAGTTATTTCGATTGTTTCGACAGTAACATGGACTACAACTATGAAAAGAGTGACGTTGCAGTATTCTCTATGAAATCTTAATACACAGATTTTAATCGACGAGTACAAAAACAGTTGTTGTTGACCCATCCTTTGTCACTAGGTGGCAGTTGGCACAGATCAGGATAGTAGTAAGGTACTTGTACTATCATTTATTCTGTGGTAAGTTATATAAAATAGCCGTGATCTGTGTCACACCGTGTTTGGAATTTGGAACGTTTTTATTAAATTTTTATTTCATTAAGGTGTAACTAACCTAACATAGATATAAGTTACTAATGTAACTAACCCGATATGACTATTTAAAGAAATCCGAAATAAAGTATTTGAATTGAATTGAATGGTTTTTGACAGTACCATGAGGCAGGTCTGTCGATTATGTAACGTTTCGTACGTACGTTGGGTAGCTCAAAATATTTTTTTAAAATGGGTAACTGGCAGTTGAGTCACATCGGTCAAAATTTGCTTTGTTATAAACAAACATACCTAATAAAAATAAAAATTAATATTAAATAAATATTCCGAGACAATCTTACACGAATCAACCTAGGCCCACGGTACGAGTAAGCTCAATAAGGCTTGTGTTGTGGGTACTAGGCGACGATTTATATAATAATAGATAAATACATATAGATCCTTATATATATACATACATATATAACATCCATAACTCAGGAACAAATATATCCGTGATAAACACACAAATAAAAGCCCTGACCGGGATTCGAACCCGGCACCTCCAGCTTCGTAGGCAGAGTCACTACCAACTGGGCTACGGAGGCGGTTAATAGGTATATGTAAAGTAAACTCACAAAATTACAAATATAAACCTCGGAAATTGTATATACTTGTAGTTAAATAGATTTACGTGTCTAGACTCTTAGACACGTAAATCTACTACTACTACTAATCTACGTAAAACTTAATACTACTTAAGCATTAAGTTTTTTATTCATATGTTGCTATCTTGTTATTAGTTTCTGAAATAAATATCCGTAGCGGGAACATAAAATAAATAAATTTAAATACTTTATATTTGTAATTTTGTAACTCTCGAGGTCTGCTGGCTATAGATGCTAGCTAGTAATACCTTAATTCTATATTTTATTAAATACCACAGGCAGGGCGAGAGGGCACCAGCACCACTGGGTGGTCGCCAGTTGCACTGGCCTCTGATTCCGCAGGACTAAACTGTTAAGTGTAAGGCCTGAGTGGACGCTCTAGTCGGGATCGTCGTCGTCGGGGCGTGCGGCGTGCATGTTAAACAAATGAAACTCATACTGGTGTCCCGAGTAGACGCTGCGCTGCACAAAGCGAATGCACGCTCGCCCGCCCCGCTGCACGCTCCGCTCCGAGCGTCCACTCAGGCCTGTTCCCTGGCCCGGTCGCGCTCGCTGCCCGCTCCGCCCAGCTCCCCGCCTGTTCCCTGGCCCGGTCGCAAGGCGGCCGCCGCACCGGCGCGCCCGCCGTCGCCGGCGCCGCCGCGGCGTACGCTTTATTATAAACACGCGTTACGACAGATAACATCTTAAATACCTACCTACTCAGTGTCAACTTACAATGTGGGTGCAATACCGTGAAGGGAGACTTTTAAATAACAGGAGACGGAAATATTAATTAGTTTAGTCATTATCTGACTGAAGTGTGCAGCCACTGAAATACAATACAATACAAATACATAGTCTTCATTGCACATCTCATACAGATAAAGCAGGTAAAAACGCAGAGAATACCTACAGGAAAACAGAGGTAAAATAACAGGTGGTCTTATCCCTAAATATTCCAGAAAACCGTAGGGCAGTGAAGAAATCCTACTATCCTACTAATATTATAAACGCGAAAGTTTGGATGTTTGGATGCTTAGATGTTCAGATGTTTGGATGATTGTTACTCAATCACGCTTAAACGGCTCAACCGATTTGGATGAAATTATGCACGAAGATAGTTTACTTATGCTTAGCTTGGATTAAAATATAGGATAGATTAGAAGTCGCGGGCGGAAGCTAGTGAATAATAAAACTGAGTAGTAGGTGGTGCGCAAAACGCGTTGATGAAAGATCACATAATTATCAATATAAATACCTACACCTAAGGTACGTATCATTTAAAAACTTTTGACTTCTTAGCGTTATCCCAGTTCACCTTAGCATTATCAACATCCTTGCAGACAAGTTAGCCTTTTGCATTATTGTTTGTAGTTATAGGTGGTCGCTAACCGGCGAAATGACCCTACCAGTACAAGTTGTTTCTTGTGGTTGTGGAGGTGTCACAAGCAACTACAAGCGTTCATAAGGTACGGTGTCTGCTTGACATTACTTAACCCATTCATGGCCAGTGACGACACATATGCGTCAGAGCGCTACGAGCGCTTTCCTCTACATACGAGGTTTAACCTGCTACGGACTACGGCGTAGCGCTACGAGATTAGCCCGGCCGTGAATGTGTTAATAAACATACCTGGATATATTTCGAAAACATGTACTTACTTACTTATATATATTTAAGAACAATTCATCAAGACTTTCATTGATCCCATTTCGTCGTGTAAACAAAAAGCAATAACAACGCCGTATCATTTTAGCGCATTACGAATACAGACCATCTAAAGATTTGGCGCAATCAATCATACACTAGAATATTTCCAATCGTGACCCACTTTACCCTAAGGTGTTATCCTGTTTGTTCTTATTCAAATCGCGCTTCCTAATGTCCCTCATAAATATGTGATCGTTGAATACCGCTGATGCATAGTACATAATGTAGTTTAAAGCAGTAAAACAATCCGTATAGCTACAAACGTCTATTGTGAAGGGTCATCACCCAGACATGTGTCCATACAATAAACTTTAGCGCATGTCGGAATAGTCGGTGGTACATCAGTCCGCGTGTATCATTTTCCCATACAAAAAAGTTTCTGTCAAAATTTTCATTTTTGTTACAATCTTTTATGACCGACTGTACTTTTCAGCATACCATCATCAACGAACCCAAACTCGATGGGGTTGTGTCGTTTTATTGCGGAGTTCATATGGCCACCTTCCAGCTCCAGCATCAGATCAGCTCCATGTCATCATAATATTGCATTGTCATGCGATATACATTTGCATACAAAATTTCAGCTCAATCGGAAACCGGGAAGTGGGTCAAATTTAACTTGCAAGATTTGATTACAGACAAAGGGACAGGTGAAAATAAATAAAAGCTTGTAAAAATGACATTTAGATCCGCCCAACGGTGCGGCCCTGTACGACCGAACTGTCAAAATGTAAATATGTATGACAGAGTATGCAGGATACGATGAGAAATGTCATGAGTAATGTCATACTAACACACGTTTGGTGTTAATGAGCTTCTTTAATGCACTAAAATGTAATACAATAAGTCAATCATAATATGTAATGTAAGGTAATGCATACGTAACCTATTACGTATGTTATCATATAAATCATGCAGGAAACCGACGACATTGATATATTTGCCGACAGTATTGGCGTATTTTGTAGAAAAGTTTTAGCCATACTTTCCTAGTTTCACGAGTCTGTACAATGCTTGCTCAGCTCAATCTTTGATTGATTAGGTAATTTAGGTATATTTAGTGGACAGTTGCGCGCGCGCATTCGTACGTACGGACGTGTCGCTGTTTGCTAGCCGCCGTGAACTCGCATCATGGCCGCTACTTTGAAGTGCAATAGTTGTAATATTGTTGTAAACGAGCTTTTAGCTTTCGTGGTTAATAAGTTGCATGTTATGGACGACGAGAGCATGGGTAGAATCTGCTTGGCATTCTTTTCAGCGGAGGATATTAAAAAAGCTAAGGATTTGCTGTTTCTATCCGTCCCACCTCGAAAACGAAAAATTACCAGAAGAAACGATGGAAAACAACGACGTGATATCGACGACTTAATCGAATTAGCGCGGGTTACGGAACCCGAGAAGTTTCCAGTATTTGTGGCCCGGGATTTGCACAAATTACCACCGATAGACTTCGACTCCGTGGACGTAACGTCACTTTTAAAGGATATTGTAGTACTTAAAAATGAGTTGCAAATCATAAAGTCTAGGTATGTTACGATTGAGCAGCTTGAAAACCTAGAAAAAAGCTATAAGGAGTGCTGCAGGATTCCCGCCATCAGTGATCCTTATTATCGAAACGTTAACCAGTCAATTTCGAATGTAAACGTTAGACGTGGTGCATATTTAAATAGTGGGCCGATGGGGCTAACTAATGCGGACATATTGACCCGAAGCAATGAATTTGCCGACGAATATGACAAGACACTACTGTCTCACTCGAGCCCGCATGAACATCGTAACTCGCTATCCTGCTCGCCGGCACGACAGCAGGTCGAAGAGCCGAACTGCACCAACGCTGACGAAAGCAATGCGCATACGAGCGTCTCTGCACAGCCGCCATCCCCGTCGCCTGCACCCCCGCCGTCGCCCGTCATTTCAACAGAACAGTTGCCGAGCGAGCAAGTGCCGCGCGCTGGTAGTCGGCCGGACGGGTTATCGACAACAATGAAGCAGCCAGCTATTGAACCTGACCTGAATGGCAATAACCAACGGCCAAGTGAATCCAAGTCGAGTGAAGATAAGACTTATGCGGATGTGGCGAAGAAAGGAGAATGGAAGAAAAACGAAAAGCGATCGAAACCTCCCTCTAAGAACCGGATTACTCATACCGGCAGAATATATATAAAAAATAAAGCTCACATACTCGAAACTCTCCTCAGCTCAAAAAACATATCAGCCGTTTGTCTATCAGAGACCTGGATATCTGAAATACAGAAAGATTTAATTCCCATAAATGGCTATATATTTGCCTCGGCGTTCTATCGGAAATGCCACTCGGGTGGCGGAGTGGCGATTCTGCTAAAACAAGGTATGGACTTCATAAATCGGGAAGATATTACTCAATTATCTGCAGAACTTACTTTTGAATGTTGCGCCGTAGAAATACCAACGGAGCGCATATTATTAGCTTGTGTCTACAGGCCTGACCGCGATATCGATGTATTTTACGAGAAATTGAATATTCTCCTTAAAAGGATAAGCTTAAAGGAACAAAAAATGCAGATAATTTTATGCGGTGATTTTAATATCAATATGGCAATAAAATCACGACAATCTGAAAAGCTTTTAAATACTTTGTTACCTTTTAATTTGCACCAAATAGTAAAAGCACCAACTCGAGAAATAAAGAAATCATCCACGTGTATTGACCTTATATTTACTAACATGCAGGACAAAAACAGTATTTTGGTTGAGGACTTCGGTATATCAGATCATAAAAGCGTTATCTATGAACTCCCAAAACAACATGTTCGTAATAAAAACCAGATTAAGAAAATATATACATACAAAAGAAATTATAATGATAACAACATGGCCACGTTCAAAACCGAATTATCTTGTTCAGACTGGTCTAAAATCATCGCTCACGAAAATGTAAATCAAAATTATAATGCGTTTAGCGACCACCTACAACTAATTTTGAATACATGTATACCAAAGCGTAAAACAAATCTGCATACACCCAAAACAAATTCATGGGTAACAACAGGTCTTCGAATCGCTTGTAAACACAAACGAGCACTAAGACGGTTCATAAATCAATCCAAAAACACCGTCCTAGAAAGATACTGTAAATTGTACGGGAAAACTCTTAAAAAATGTGTAAAGACGTCAAGAAAATTGAATTTTGTAAGAAAAATGAATGCGTCGAAAAATAAGACAAAAACGATGTGGAATATTATTAAGGACGTAACAGCACATAAAAAAAATTACCAACAAATCTATACTAAAAACATATCGCTCCAAATTAATAGAACCATTTTAGAATCGCCCGAATCAATTGCAAATGTTCTTAACGAGTATTTCGCGTCAGTAGGTGAGTCGCCGCCGACCGGGAGTGGCGGGTCGAGCGCGTCGGCGCAGCCGGCCGGTAGACCTGTTATTTCACCGCTTACGAACTCACTTTTTATCAGCGAGGTAACTGAACAGGAAATTCTCACAATAATGCGTCAAATGAAAAATAAAAAGAGTTTTGGCATAGACGAGATACCTCCAATACTAATAAAATTGTGTGCAGTGGAATTGGTCACACCGTTGCACATACTTATCAACCAATCGTTAAATGAAGGTGTATTTCCGGACCGGTTAAAAATCGCCAAAATTAAGCCCCTTTTAAAAGCAGGAGGTGACAGCAAAGACCCAAACCATTATAGACCTATCGCTCTTTTACCGGCCGCCTCAAAAATCTTTGAAAAAGTAATGATAAATAGAGTATATAGTTTCTTTGAAAAATTTAACGTATTGGACAAAAATCAATTTGGCTTCAGAAAACGCCACTCAACTACACTTGCGGTCTACAATTACGTCCAAGAAATACTTGATAGTATAGACCAGAAGCAGTATGGCGTAGGTTTACTGCTTGATATGACAAAGGCTTACGATCGAGTTTCCCATAAAATCCTGTTGTCAAAGTTAAACGGCATGGGTATTCGCGGGAACGCATATCTATGGTTTAGGTCGTACCTTGAAAACCGCAGCCAATACGTACAAATTAACCACTTTTACAAAGACTCTAGGGAAATTAAGGACATAGTATCAGAAACGCGATACACTTCGTGCTCAATACCACAAGGAAGTGTGGCCGGATGTATATTGTTCTTAGCATATGTGAATGATTTGCCTAAAATATTAGACACAACATGTATAATGTTTGCGGATGACGTTTCTTTATTATTTAATTGTACGAGTAATGAATATTGCAGTAAACAATTACAAGAAATATTTACAAAAACTCAAAGATGGCTCGATGACCATAATCTCGAAATAAATATGAAGAAAACTAAAATTATCCAGTTCAAACCGGTACAGAAGCAATCCCTCCAAATGACACTAAAAATTGAAGATACGTCAATAGAGGAAGTAACGGAATTTAACTTATTAGGAATAAATATAGACTCAAATCTAAATTGGAAATCCCATGTCAAAAAAATTAACACAAAGCTATCCCGATTTATATACGCTCTTAGCGTGCTTAAAATAAATACAAACTTTAAAACGGCTTTGTCAGCATATTACGCGTATGCGAATTCCTGGCTTAAATACGGTATAATACTATGGGGTGACAGCACAGAGGTACACCAACTTTTTGTCCTACAGAAAAAATGTATACGCATCCTTACAAACACGAGAATACCTAATAGTTGCCGTCCTCACTTTAAAAAGCATAAAATTCTAACGTTAGCATGTATGTATATTATGGAAGCGGCGATGTTTGTCAGAAATAACACAAACTTATTCCCCTTACAAAAAATTACCTCAAATAGACGGAACAAAATTCAGTTCCAGTTACCAATTTCAAAACTAGCTATACACAGAAACGGCCCCTATTGTAAATGCGTTAAAATAGCTAACAAGCTACCCCAACAACTTTTACGTGAAACGAACGACAAAGTATTTAAAAGAAATTAAATAACCTACTTAAAGAGAAAGTATACTATACTATCGAAGAATATTTAAATGACGACGCTTTGCCAAATTGGTATCAATAGAACATTTAAATTGTGATTTCATTTTGTTATTGTTTATTGATTATTTCGCTTTTTAATGATGAATTGAATGTAAAATGCCACATAAATCCCATTTAATTAAGATTTATATTATTTATTTATTATAATTATTCTGCAAAGTATTTCTCAAATTATTTTAGATCACATTTAATATTATTTGTAATTTGAATTTAGTTAATTTGTATTTAGTTTGTTACTTTGTAGTTTAAGATTGTTGCCATGCCCTAACAGGGTACCATGTACCTACTTAATGTTTTAATACCATCCTATGTAAAAATGAACATGGACGCAATAAAGAATATGAATATGAATATGGGTAGGGCCGAAATCAATTGTAACTTTAAAGCAGCAGACCCGAAGGTACCAATATTGATCACAAACGTGCACAAGGATACCTTGAAAGCTGATATCATCGAGTACATACGCGAGAAGACCAGTGATACTATTACGCTAGAACAAATAGTGATGAGGGACCAGAGCAAAAATCACAACGCGTATAAGTTTCACGTAAACAAAAATAAAGTTTTTAATACAGTTGCTCAAAAAGTGGTACTTTTTGTGGCTGCGTAGCGTGCGAGAAGCTCAATTTCTCGCACTAGTGCTTTTTACTTTTTAGTTCCAAACTATACTTTCGAAACGCAGTAATTTTATATTAGATTTTTTACTTGGAAATTATGAAATTAAAAACGCTTACGAATACTAGGAGTATTTATTTTTGATCGCGTTAGTATGAAAGTCATTTTTGAAGCTGAAAATGTACGCATCTGTAGGTAGACCGCTTAACTCATTCCTCGCTTGCGCAGCGCGCGGGTGCAGGGGTATGACGATAACGGGGTGCGGGCGCCGGGGTTTGCCTTCCGCACGTCGCCCGCAGCCCGTTATAGTCATACCCCTGCACCCGCGCGCCGCGCAGGCGAGGACCGAGTTAAACGGTCCACCTATAGGTACCAGGAGCGCATACGCAAGCAGAAGTTTCGATGCAGCCACTAACAGTTGAGATCGAGGTACAATAATATAAATTTATTTAAAGAATTCATTAATATATAAATGACGAATATTAATTTATTATTTTTTCGCAATTGTATTAAAAAACGTCGTTTACAACACGTGTGAAATGTCTTTTACCACTCGTACCGAGTCTTGCCACTCGCTTTCAGCTCGTGGCAAGATACCTCGGTACTAGTGGTAAAAAGACATTCTTTTCACACTAGTTGTAAAATGTACTATAACATGTTTTTGGATGAGTCACTGTGACCGAGCGGAATTATATTTCGCCGTTTTATAAAATCTTGGACTCAATATGTAAACAGCGAGAACGCGTCTAGTACTACAACGGCTACGAGTGCTACGACGGACGCTACGAGCGCTACGTGTGCTACGACGCTATCGAACAACAAGGTAAACAATGGGAGTAAATGAAGTGAGCCTTTGTTCTTTTAACTGTCGCAATATTAAACGATCAATAGACGACGTTAGGCGATTGTGCATCTCAGCTGATATAATAGCCTTACAAGAGACGTGGATTTTATCACACGATCTGGCGTATCTAAACACGATAAGTGATGAGTTTGCCTGCACTGGGACCTCAGCAGTGGACACTTCGGCGGGAATGCTGCGCGGCAGGCCGTACGGCGGGACGGCGCTTCTGTGGCGTAAGAAGATGTTTCCATCTGCCTCGGTTATACAGTGTGACAATGTTAGGATTAGTGCGATCAAGATAGCGTCTGGTGATAAGCATGTTATAATATTTTCTGTATACATGCCCGTCAACAGTGTTGATAACCTGCCGGATTTTGTACAATGTATGAGTGCTATGAGCGCTATAGTGAAGGAAAATTGCGTGGAAACTGTTTATATATTAGGTGACTTCAATGCGCATCCGGGCGAATTGTTTTGTGACGAATTGTTAGTTTTTGTACGGAACAGGACTGGATTTGTGTTGATACCGTTAAACTAGGCATAGGCTCAGACACACACACCTACTTAAGTGAAGCACACGGATCCAAGCGATGGCTGGATCATTGCGTCACCACATCAGCCGGGTGGGAAACGGTTGTTGATGTTTGTATTGACTATGACGTGTACTGTTCCGATCATTACCTCCTTTTAATAGAATGTAACTTTAACTTGGTAAGACCTAAGCTTATATGTAATAGTAATAATAATAATGAAGTCTCAAGTGGGAAACATTTTGTTTGGGGGGAAAGGACATCTCAGGAAATCGAAAAATATACTAATAAATGCAACGAGCTGTTGAAAACCATTGATTTTCCTTCCGATTTCCAGAACTGCTGTGACGGTTGCTGTATAAATAACGCTGCTCATTGTAAGTTACTTGACGACCTGTACCTCAAAATAATGACGTCGTTATGTGAAGCTTCTTTATACAGCAAGGCTGTCACCGCTGGTCGCCGCATTGCTAATAATAGAGTGATAGGATGGAATAAGCATGTAAGTGGCGCACACGGGGAGGCCAGGGCTAGATTCCAGGACTGGATCATGTACGGTAAACCTACTGGTGGACCTATTTATGATGCTATGTGTAATAGTCGCAAAGTATTTAAGTCGCGTCTTAGGTGGGTTCAACAACACCAAGAGCAAATAAAGATGGATTTGCTTGCCACGCATCATAAAACCAATGATTTCCGAAACTTTTGGAAAATAACAAAAAAGATGGAGTCTAGGCCTGGACTTTCTGTTAGTGTGGACGGTATCTCGGATCCGAAGTGCGTTGCTAACGTGTTTATGGAGCATTTTAATGTGAAGCCTTCCCACACATCCGCCGGTGGGGCTCCGCGGCAGCAGGTGCTCGATGCTGACATGGCAGTGAGTGACATTCAGACCCGACTCAGTGTTAGTGACGTAACTAAGGTCCTAAAGGAAATGAAAAGGGGCAAATCTCCTGGACACGACCATCTTAGTATTGAGCACTTGCAGTTTGCTGGTCGTCACCTACCCCGAGTGCTAGCGATGTTTTTCAATCTTTGTATATGTCACTCGTACCTACCGCCGATCATGACAAAAACAATTGTGATTCCTATTGTCAAAAACAGGACGGGTGACATATCAAACAAAGCCAACTATCGACCTATTTCGCTGGCAACAATTGTAGCCAGGGTATTCGATGGCCTGCTTAACTTACAGTTGGATAGGTATATGAAACTAAATGACGCGCAGTTCGGTTTTCGCGCCGGATTATCTACCGAAAGTGCAATTGTTTGTTTGAAGCAGGCCGTTGAATACTACACCCGCAGGAAGACGCCTATATATGCGTGCTTTTTAGATCTTTCCAAAGCCTTCGATCTTGTAAATTACGACCTACTTTGGAAAAAACTAGACGAAGTGCAATTTCCTAAGGAACTCACACGCATATTTAGGTGTTGGTACGCGAGCCAGCGAAATAGTGTTCGTTGGGGTAACGAGCTGTCGGACGAATATGGCTTGGAGTGCGGGGTCAGGCAGGGGGGGCTTACCTCTCCCAAGCTCTTCAATCTGTACATGGATGCCCTTATCGGTGGGCTTAGCAGTATGCATGTTGGTTGTCACATAGACAGGGTTTGTTTTAATAACATAAGCTATGCTGATGACATGGTACTGCTGAGCCCCTCGGTTGGTGGTATGCGTGTACTGATTGAGAAATGCGAATCCTATGCTCTAAGTCACGGCCTGAAGTACAATGTGCTCAAGAGCGAGTACATGGTATTTAAGGCGGGGAACAAGTGCCCATCTCATGTCCCACCCATTCGTTTGAATGGCGAGCTACTTAAAAGGGTTTATTCATTTAAATATCTTGGGCACTTGGTCACCGATGATCTGCGTGACGATGCGGATATCGAACGCGAGCGTAGGGCATTGGCCGTCAGGGCCAACATGATAGCCCGGAGGTTCAGCAGGTGTACAGCGCAAGTTAAAGTAACACTCTTTCGAGCGTACTGTACTTCGCTGTACGCCTGCAGCCTGTGGACGAGGTACACGCAGCGTGCTATTAATGCCATGCGTGTACAATATAACGACGCCTTCAGGGTATTGTTGCGGCTGCCGCGATACTGTAGCGCGTCGGGCATGTTCGCCGACGCGCATGTGGATGGATTCCACGCCACGCTGCGCAAGCGCTGCGCCGCGACGCTCCGCAGAGTGCGCACCAGCCGCCACGGTCTCCTGGCTGTCGTGGCAGAGAGATGGGACAGCGCCCTAATCAGGCACTGGACCTCTCAGCACTTAAGTTTAGGTACTAACATAGTTATTTAAGTTTATTGTAATACTAACATCTATGGATTATTTTGGCCGAAATAAATGCTTTTTTTTTTTATTTTTTTTTTTTTTTATTTTTTTTAGTTTATTTTTATGATTGCTTCATTTTGAATTGTTCCTACCTAAATTGTTGTATTTTTTATAGTGATGCTACCTCCTATGAATGTGTACCTACCTCATAAGTGTTTTGGTTATAAACTGTAAACTTGTGTGTGATTAATTAATAAATAAAATTGTTAAATTGAAATTGTTTACTGTAACAGCAATAAGTACTCTACTCAAGGCGATACGTTGCACGATAGCTAGCTCGTGCAGAAGCGCAGGGGTATAAAAGGTCTTGAGAGACTCTAGTTGAGTTACTGCTTTAGCTAATAGGTATATTTACTGTGGCTGATGTGTGCGTATGCGCGTGTGTTTGCGCTTGTGGCTCGTAAATCAGCGCTGGTCGTTGATAAATCTTGGCTAACGTTTTCATTTGTTTCACATTATTATTATGTAAAGGTTGTTATGGCGTTCCCACTCTTTATCTCTCCAAATGCTATACGAATCGCGGCGAATCTTGAAATTTATGACCTAAAAACGTATTATTGTACTGAGATACGTATGACATTAAAATGAAATGAAAAATGAAATGAAAATGATTTATTTCATAAAAAAACGCGTACAAAATGACAACAGGGTTGGGTCTTCCTAGTAGGTAAAAATACCTGTGTCACGAATACCCGCTCCTCCATAATAAAAAAAAAAACAAACAGACACATACGCACATACACATTTGCCACGAAATGGTCACAACTCAGCGTAAATGCTGGCGGCGCCAGCGCTGGTCTTCCATTGTGACCATTTAGGTGAAAACACGGAACAAAGACGCCACAACGCACACAAGGAAAAAAAATTAAAAAATCATAAGAATAAGAAAAAATCATAAAAAAATACAGAGCAACAGTGCAGAACAATTAATAACGAATGAAATAAAAAAAAATAACTTAAAAACTTAAAAAGTCACCTTATAAATGCTTGCTTGGTCGTGTGGTATCCACTTAAATAAAAAAAATAAAAAAACTATGACTTATTATGGTCAACGGGGTCGCCAGTGATTTTTTGTGGCGGGGGCCACAGCACTCGGCCACCCCAGAGAAGGCGGCGAAGATGCCCAGAACGAGCCAGCAGGGGCAAAGCGCGAGGAGGGCTCTAGTGCGTTCAACCTGAGATCCTAGAGTCCTCCGAATTACTTAGCGCAGATGGCGGTTGACGTGGAGTTTTTAGTGGGTAGAAATACCACACAACCCAGACCTCCCCCGAGAGCTGGGTACCTAGTTCGCAGGTTTTCTCCACGAAAAAAAAAAAAAAAAGGTATGTAGGTATCTACTTATAAATAATAAATGGTATATAAAATCTATACTTCTGAATTTCATGTGAGTGTAAACGTTGTAAAGTTGTATTATTATTATTTTTATTTTATTTTATTTACCGTTAACACCGGGGGGGGGGGGGGTGGGCTACTTTAACCCTGGAGAGTAACTTTGGCTTTTGCGAATTACTCGGACCACCGCTTTTTTAGGGTTCCGTAGCCAAATGGAAAAAAATGGAACCCTTATAGATTCGTCATGTCTGTCTGTCTGTATGTCTGTCTGTCCATCCGTATGTCACAGCCACTTTTTTCCGAAACTATAAAACAGTATATAGGGTCATTTCGCCGGTTGGCGACCACCTAATTTCATGTGCCGGTTAGCGACCACTTAGCTGACTTGGTGAACTGAAAGTATATTTTCTCGTTTTTTTTGTAAATTCCTTTTCCATAACTACAAACAATAAGGCATACGGCTGACTGTTTCAATAGGCTCTGTAGAATTGATGTAATCTTCAATTGAAAAAACCATGTTCTTCAAGTGGTCGCTAACCGAAGGTTTAGTATTTGTTGTTATAGCGGCAACAGAAATACATCATCTGTGAAAATTTCAGCTGGAACTATCACGGTATCAGTGAGATACAGCCTGGTGACAGACAGACGGACGGACGGACGGACGGACGGAAGGACAGCGGAGTCTTAGTAATAGGGTCCCGTTTTACTCTTTGAGTACGGAACCCTAAAAACAATAAATTTTTGGAGTTCCCTATACTTAGAACTGAAAATCAAAAAAAAAATCATCAAATCCATACGCGGGGTATCTATATGGATTGGTCTTCAAAATGATATTGAGGTTTCTAATATAATTTTTTTGTAAACTGAATAGTTTGCGCAAGAGACACTTCCAAAGTGGTAGAATGTGTGTGGGGGGGGGGACCCCCTGTAACTTCTAAAATAAGAGAATGATAAAATAAAAAAAAATATATGATGTACATTACCATGCAAACTTCCACCGAAAATTGGTTTGAACGAGATCTAGTAAGTAGTTTTTTGAATACGTCATAAATCGTAAACCGCAATTTATTTTACGGAACCCTTCATGGGCGAGTCCGACTCGCACTTGGCCGCTTTTTATGAATTTGAACAGGGTCAAATCAGCTTAGTTCTAGTTTCATTCAGCTTACCTATTCTCTCTCTCACGTTGTTACTTTTTAACCAACTTCAAAAAAAATGAGGAGGTTCCACTGTATGTTTAAAAAAAATATGTGAGAGATGAAACTTTTGTCATGCTGTGTCATGTCATCATGTGTGTGTGTGTGTTGTCATGGAAAGTTCAATTCGCTATCGCGCGAGAAGGAGATTGCATTCCTTAGTTGGCACCCTCAATTTTAAATGATAATAATAATAAAGGTGACAATAAGGTGTATATCATTGGACGCTCGGAAATTTCTTAATGATAGTTTATTCTTAACCTTACCTTAAGGTACCTGCAGGAAAATGCATCTACGAAACTCGCGTAGCGGCCGTGTCGTAGAACTCGTAGACCTGCTAGGCGTAGAGATATGTGTTTTTCTATTACAAGTTAGGTTACTAATGCTATCCATAATTAAGTCTGTCATAAGCAAAGCCCGGATTTTCCACGGCAAAACAAAACACTATCGTAATCTAGCCAGTGGTAGAAACATTATTTTATCGATATCGATAATTGTGTAGTAGAAGAAAAAACGTCACCAAATAAAATAAATATTTAATAAAAAAAATACGTGAAGCTTGTATGAGATTATATATTAGAAACCGACGCAATTTCTTCTTCGTAATCCACGTCAGAATACACAGCAGCACATGGCCTTTTATTTGTGTAATAGTGATAGGAGTAGATATTCATTAGTTTTTCAACATTCTCTGGGAGTAAACAGTTACGATTATCACTAATAAAACCATTTATGTATACTAAATGTACGTTCAACTTCACTTGACGTCAAGGGAGCAAAATTAATAAAATTCTTTTTTAGTTTGGGTAATATTTTCAAATTTTCATAATCAGGATTTCGTTCGAGCACAGCTTCAAATTTGCGTATCACTGGTAAAAGTTTACTCCAATTTACGTAGCAACGAACAGTAACCAGAATGAGGAAGGATTCCGCAATGGACAAAGTCGAACATTGCAATTGTTCTATTGAAGAGGCTATTACTTCGTAGTTATCGCGAATTAAATTTAACTTCTGTCGTAATTTGCTCCTTTGAAAACATTTTTTTGCAGTTCTTATAACTGCCGATTCATTAGCAAGTATGGATGGAGACGACATCATGTATTTGCTCATAGTATTGAGCGTCAATACCTTATGACGTTTCGTAAGAAAAATACACTTCTAGTTTTTTTATAAAAATATATAAAAAGGTTGTTTTGCACACTGTAAATTGTCGTTAATGTAAAAATAAATCGGAATGTTACTTTTATACCTATACACCTAATATTGAATACTCGATATCGATGAAATAATGTTTACGTCATACCTGGCCATAAAGTAGGAATTACCGCACGCTATGCGTGCGGAAAACCCCACTTCCTGGCCAGATAGAGACGTAAAATTTTGTACTCACCACGGGCGGTAATAAAGAAAGCATCAGAGCGCATATTTATCGCCCTTGCCTTCGGCTCGGGCGTCAAATACCTGCGATCTGATACATTCTTTGTTTAACCGCCCTAGGTAAGTAATGTACTATTCTTTCACTGGTTAGATTACGATAGTGTTTTGTTTTGCCGTGAAAAATCCTGGCTCTGGTCATAAGACATTGATTACACGCTAATTCTGGCGCCAGTTCAGTCCATCAGTATCATGAGAGAATGAATGATCGTGTAACCGGTTGTGAATGACTGACGCCAGAATTAGCGTGTATCCGATGTCTAAGTGTCATAACAGTAACGTTAATTTACATCGATTTTCGCTGAAACAGTATTTTATTATAATAAAACAAACCTATTAACCTAACCTACAGGGCTATGTACCACGAGTATTTAAATTCTCTTAAAACAATTACGGTTCCAGAGAAAATCGTTTTAAGCCCAATGATACTTATGCATTATGGCAAATATTAGGTACTGCTATGGCAAATTAAATAACGGATAACGAAAGGATTCTATCCTAAAGTACCTTCTGCGGAGAGATTTGAGACTTTTGCTAATGCTATATACTTTTTTTTTCGTTTTTGTTGAGTTGTGTAAATGACGAGCTTAACTGTACCACTAATAATAAGGATATATTATGCTCGATTGCTCGTGTTGCAAACGTTACTTGGGTTTTTGACTCGCTCCTGCGGCGAACGGCTACAGTCTTTTCATTAATGTGAAAGATTCATTATTTAAATATTTGAATTTTTTAACTGACTTAAAAAAAGGAGGATAACTCCGTTATTTATGAACCGATTTGAAAAATTCTTTGTTTGTTTGAAAGCATATACTTCCAGATTGGTCCCGTTGTCACCAAAATCCAGTTCTGATGATGGGACCCTGGGGAAATCGAGGGAACTCTTCAAATTTCATAGGAAAACTTTGTTTTTAAAGTAAATTATTTCAATAAAGACACGAGGAAAGTTTTTTTAGGTAATTTAGCGAAAACGTGTTGTAAAACCTAAGAGAAATAAATTTAATTTAGTTCAAAATCAATTGAGCCACGATAAATAAAAAAGCGGCCAAGTGCGAGTCGGACTCGCACATGAAGGGTTCCTTGAAATAAATTGCGGTTTACGATTTATGACGTATTAAAAAAAAACTACATACTAGATCTCGTTCAAACCAATTTTCGGTGGAAGTTTGCATGGTAATGTACATCATATATTTTTTTAGTTTTATTATTCTCTTATTTTAGAAGTTACAGGGGGGGGGGGGGGGACACACATTTTACCACTTTGGAAGTGTCTCTCGCGCAAACTATTCAGTTTAGAAAAAAAATGATATTAGAAACCTCAATATCATTTTTGAAGACCTATCCATAGATACCCCAAACATATGGGTTTGATGAAAAAAATATTTTTGAGATTCATTTCTGAGTATGGGGACCCCTAAAACTTATTTTTTTTTTCGATTTTTGTGTGAAAATCTTAATGCGGTTCACAGAATACATCTACTTACCAAGTTTCAACAGTATAGCTCTTATAGTTTCGGAAAAAAGTGACTGTGACATACGGACGGACAGACAGACAGACAGACAGACAGACATGACGACTCTATAAGGGTTCCGTTTTTTGCCATTTGGCTACGGAACCCTAAAAACTGAATACCAAATTGATTGTTAAGAAACTTTTTACAGTAATTTTATTGTGGGGTGGTGTAATGGACACCAACCGGTGTAATGGCGTGTTTACACTACACCGTGACGCCAGCCGGGAACCGGTCCGGCCCGGAGATGATCATTTTTCATGCGCGCGGCATCGGCACCGACGCGGCGGATGCAACCGGCGCGTTCGGATACTCCAGAGACTACTATTAAACACTTTCGCCGTTTTTATTGACGCCGCTTCTGACGACTGCTGTATTTAGAAGATGATTAAATGTAGCTGGATTGCAAATGTCACTAAACGATGTTCTCACATTGACAGTTCAGCTAAAGATTTGTATTTTTACAAGCTTTATATTAACTTGACCTGTTCGTATTTAAGTAAGATGTCCGTCAAAATTTGCAATCCATTTTTCAGTCACTTGCTGTTATCCGTTTGAGCTGAAATTTTGGGTAAAGGTATAATTTGGATGACAATTCAATATTATGGTACCATCGAGCTGATCTGATGATGGAGACAGAAGGTGGCCATGGGATTTTTTTTTCTGGCTTTACTAAGATTATTAGCCAAACTTCATCCTTGCTAGCATGCATGTTAGCTTAGGCAGGTAACATGACAATGGCACCGGAAGCAAGGTCCCTCCCTATTCAGGCAACTATCTGGTTTTGTTAGCCGCTAAGTTGTTACTATAATCTGTTGCCTACTTTGTTTTAAGTTTGAAGTGACGTATCGTAGTTAATTCGATCGCTAAGCCTGGAAGCCTCGTGAACCGAATTGAAATGAGTGCGCCCTGTGTGTCTAGTGTACAGAAAAAAATGTATACTTGATTCGAGGTTACTATTCTTGAACCAAAAAATTAATTAGGAATATCTCGGTTGAAGTGAAATTGACTATATTCATAGAAAAAAAAATAGTCCGCCAGTTAGATTATCAAAAAATATTGGACACGTATTTTTTATTTTGTCGATCAAACATAAAAATATGAAGATATAACCCGTTAAAGTTCCGCGTGACGTCACAAAGTGTACCATAATGTGACGTCCCACGGAACTTTAACGGGTTACTCGTATATCTTCATAATTTTTGTTTGACAAAAAAAAATCGTGTGCAATATTTTTGATAATCTAACTGATGGACTAAATACAATTGTATTTTTTTTAACCAAGCAAGTACCCGGGACCGGTCATTTTGGCACTCTTTGGGGGAGGCCTATGTACAGCAGTGGACGTCTTTCGGCTGATATGATGATGATGAGTAAGTACCCAATTACCTTGAGCCTAGACTTTTTACTCTTGGTTCGAGGTTTCATTCAAGATATTGGCAGAACCTATTACTAATTTATTTCTTGATTCAAGTTTTGTTCCGTGTGCGGTGGAATCCGAACGCGCCGCCTTTCCTCAGGGCGGCAGGCGCCACGGCTCCGGTCGGCCGCGCCGCACGGTCACCGCTCGCTATTTGCGTCTTCAGCCTCACCCGCTGACACACTATCGATCATAAACACCTTCTGCGTGCACCACCTGACTGTGACTGTCACAGACGTATGAATATAAGGAGATCGGACATGCCGGCCGATTTGTATTGAGTACGCCTGTCGCAAGTACATTACCCACACAAAGTCCAAGTAATTGACAAGACAAAGCACGCACACATCTAAAACACACACAATTGTATACCTACCTACGCTCTTATTGGACTATACACGCGCATTATAACAGGCATTTTGGGAAGAAACGTAATATTCTCTGCGATCAGCACGCGTGCACAGTATGGCAGAGTATTCCCATTGAGCTAACAACTGCGACGCGGCCGCCGGCGGCTTGTCCTCTCTCTAGTATTCTATGCTCTGAGGTGACTGTGATGCGCCAACACAAACCGTCCTACACATTGTTGAGGAATGCCCCAGAAGACTATTCACGGGAGGTATGGAAGACCTATTGGCGCTGGCCCCTGCAGCAAGGGACTGGCTTTAACTTAGATATTAAATTGTAATCTTTTAAACTTGTACTCTTTGTAAAATTTGTATTAATTTCAACTGTAAAAAAAGCCATACGATATAATAATAATAACCTTCTGCGTTACCACCAACACACCAGCTAAGGTACATAACTGCACCTATTACCAAGGTACTTACTATACTAAGGTACATAACTGCACCTATTAACAAGGTACTTACTATACTAAGGTACATAACTGCACCTATTAACAAGGTACTTACTATACTAAGGTACATAACTGCACCTATTAACAAGGTACTTACTATACTAAGGTACATAACTGCACCTATTAACAAGGTACTTACTATACTAAGGTACATAACTGCACCTATTAACAAGGTACTTACTATACTAAGGTACATAACTGCACCTATTAACAAGGTACTTACTATACTAAGGTACATAACTGCACCTATTAACAAGGTACTGACTATACTAAGGTACATAACTGCACCTATTAACAAGGTACTTACTATACTAAGGTACATAACTGCACCTATTCATAAGGTACTTACTATACTAAGGTACATAACTGCACCTATTAACGAGGTACTTACTATACTAAGGTACATAACTGCACCTATTAACAAGGTACTTACTATACTAAGGTACATAACTGCACCTATTAACAAGGTACTTACTATACTAAGGTACATAACTGCACCTATTAACAAGGTACTTACTATACTAAGGTACATAACTGCACCTATTACCAAGGTACTTACTATACTAAGGTACATAACTGCACCTATTAACAAGGTACTTACTATACTAAGGTACATAACTGCACCTATTCATAAGGTACTGACTATACTAAGGTACATAACTGCACCTATTAACAAGGTTTTTACTATACTAAGGTACATAACTGCACCTATTCATAAGGTACTTACTATACTAAGGTACATAACTGCACCTATTAACAAGGTACTTACTATACTAAGGTACATAACTGCACCTATTAACAAGGTACTTACTATACTAAGGTACATAACTGCACCTATTACCAAGGTACTTACTATACTAAGGTACATAACTGCACCTATTAATAAGGTACTTACTATACTAAGGTACATAACTGCACCTATTACCAAGGTACTGACTATACTAAGGTACATAACTGCACCTATTAACAAGGTACTTACTATACTAAGGTACATAACTGCACCTATTAACAAGGTACTGACTATACTAAGGTACATAACTGCACCTATTAACAAGGTACTTACTATACTAAGGTACATAACTGCACCTATTCATAAGGTACTTACTATACTAAGGTACATAACTGCACCTATTAACAAGGTACTTACTATACTAAGGTACATAACTGCACCTATTAACAAGGTACTTACTATACTAAGGTACATAACTGCACCTATTACCAAGGTACTTACTATACTAAGGTACATAACTGCACCTATTAACAAGGTACTTACTATACTAAGGTACATAACTGCACCTATTAATAAGGTACTTACTATACTAAGGTACATAACTGCACCTATTAACAAGGTACTTACTATACTAAGGTACATAACTGCACCTATTAACAAGGTACTTACTATACTAGGTAGGTAGGTAGGTGTAATTTTTTATCATGAAATAAATACTCGATCTAACCTAAAGTAATTTTTTGTATAAGAACCCATTATTGAGTATTTCCAATAAAAATATATAGACTCACGTATTTTATGTAGTTCCAATTACCCCAGAAACCAAGACGTATTTTTTTATGACACATTATAAGTTTATTTAGGTATTATATTTTCCGAGTTTATTTGAAGTTCTATACAGTAAAATCTATTTATTAAAACAAAAAAGTCGAATTCCCCTATTCCCCTACCTATTATTTTTTTCCGATTTACTACGTCAACTGCTCTCAGAGAGCAAATGCGTTGATTAGGTAGGTACTACAGAAAAAACCCAAGTCGCCATCTGTGGGCTGACAATATTTGAGGAGCTCAGTCGATTCCTCAAGGATCTCAGAATTAACACTTCATTAGTTGCTATACTTCAACGAACTATATATCAGAATCTTTGAAGTACTTTACATCTTTGAGGAGTTCCATAAGTCATCTGTGGTCTTCATCATCACTATCATCAGTCACCAAAATTGCGATTTCCGAGGGTAAATTAAATACACGAGTTATAATAGAAAATACCGAAATTACTACACGCGTGCATATAAAATTTGAGGGTTGCCCTCAATTTCCCTGGGATCCCATCATCAGATCATGACTTGTTGACAATGGTTCCATCCTCTTCACCTCAGACGTATAATCCGTTAAAAAAAAATCGGTTTACAATAGACGGAGAAATCGGCGAACATATATAAAAAAAATATGTATATACATATATATATATATATACAGGATGTGGCCTGTAATAGGAGCAAATATTCAAAAGGACGATTCCTTAGAGCATTTACAGTAACCCCTTCCTTGTGTCCCATAATATTATTATTTTTTTTGATTCGGAGATATTTTGATCAAGTTATGACCTCCAGGTATTGTATCTTGGCACCACGACATCGTAGCACATCAGTCAATGCGGATTTTCAGGTAACATCATGTAACGAGTCATAATAGTTTTTGCATTATTGTTTTCAAAAGATATTTTTGTGATTTTTTTAATTTTTATTTAACTGGTTTTAGTGTCTTTAAAATAAAAAGTTACTTATAGCACTCCAAAAGAGTAAAAAATAGAAACATAACCCATTTTGAAAAAAAAAAATTTTACAAATATAACCATGTGGAAATAATTGTTCACAAGCTTAATAATCTACCGTTTATTTTTTTGCTCCTATTACAGGCCACACCCTGTATATACCTACATGCAGTGGAACATACCTCCTCCTTTTTAGAAGTCGGTTTAAAATACAATTAATTTAAAATGTTATCCTATACTATTAAACGAGCAATATTTGTATATACGAGAAATCGATCTAGATAGGTCTCATGTCCGGGAAAATTCGTTTACTCCGTATTTTCACCATTTTCACCCGAGCGGAGCTCGGTCGCCCAGGGACTTTTGATAATAAACCACATTTTGCTGAAGGTACCCTAAATATGTAGTCAAATTATTTTATCACTCGCAAATAGGTATTATAAGACCTTAATTCCGAGCCACTAAATACTCAACGGGTCGATAATAGGTTCTCATACTTCTCATAAATGTCCAACAGGACCGAGTATTACTTTTATTTTAAAATTTACCAAATATCATGGAAAGCCAAAGAAATGCACCTCAATAAACACTATCTCAAGTTTATCTTAATTTTTTTTTTTTTGTAGCCTATAGCATATTGTGTCCCACTGCTGGGCAAAGGCCTCCCCTTTTTTCCGCCACTTGAATCGGTTCAGTGCTAGTGTTCGCCAATCTGTACAAAATGTTTATCTTAATTTATAAATAAGTTTCTATGAAAACCACCTTTTTAGTATTCAATATTGGTGTAAAAATTAAGTACGAGTAATGTAGAATACTTTTCATACCATAAAAATTGCTTTTTAGCTGCCTAGATAGTTGATGATTTGAATATTTATAAGAATGAATATTGGTTTGTATATTCAAAGATAAAGCTTTCTTTCTTGGAATTAGGTACATAAAGTACCGCCATACCTATTACCGAGGTATCCCCCGGAATTAGGAGCTAACTACCACAAAAATTTGAACCTATTTCCGTGGTATTTGATTTACATTTTTAACGTATTTCCAAGCAAATAATAAGATAAATATGATTTTTAAGGCACAATGAACATTATAATAAACCAACAAAAAGATCTAGCACATAAATAATTGATACAATTAATGCGCAATTCGCTAAATAAAGCTTGAGTCCACTTACGTCAGGCGTCGCGTTCTTGTATGGGACGAGCTCTTTCGTTGCCGGCACGGACACTGACAGTAACTACTGACACTTTTGGAAATGAAATTAAATGAAATGGTTTATTTCGCTAGAGATATGGTATCATAAGATGGTAGAATGATGAAAATTTAATTACTTATCCTAAAAATTTACAATAAATTAAGCTACCATTCAGTTATATAATAATTTCAAAATATTACCCTTAAATGTCAAAATATTCTTTAATTGAATAAAAACAATTCCGTATTAGCCATTGCTGGAGCTTTCTCAAAAATAAGTTGAAGGATAACTCTCGAATATTGCAACTCTGGACTGGACTCGTTTATGTCAGATGTTCTCACTAATGCTACACACATTCAATAGTCAAGAAACTATAGACTTTAAAGGTGTGAGCTTTAACTAGGTCCCATTTTTCGGTTTTACGCTTATATCTCGGAAACTACGCGTCCTAAGAACATGACTACGTGTATAAAATGAAAGCTGATTAAATTTGCTACAAGTTTTATTCGATCAAGTTTTCTAAGTCTGTAATTTTGGAAAACAAAAATTACCTTCTTCGTCTTTGACGGCTATTCCTCATCAACCTCAAGCACGAAAGTGGCAGAGCATCAAAGGCGCTATCGACTACGACTCAGCAAGTCTGTTGACATACATTTCACCGAAGACACCGAGATAAACGTCAAACAAGAAGATTTTGTTTGACGTTTAGTTAAATAAGCTGTCAGTTATAAGTACCTATTACGCCTCCATACATTTCGTGTTACTGTCTGTCTGTCTGTCAAGACCCTTTATCTCGTGAACGCGTGGAGGTAACGAGTTGAAATTAAAACCATATACTCAGGTCTACAGTCCCTTGAAGCTGTGAAAAAATCAAACTTCTAAGTGTGCAAGAAACGTATGTTTCGACACTCTCAAGGGAATCAAAATTGAAAGGGTACTTTCCGTTTACCTAGAAATCCTAGAACTATGAAATTTGACAAGTTATATCGTCGACAAGTACAGGGAAAATTTTTAAAACTATACATTTGTAATTTTGTACGGAACCCTCAGTGGGTGAATCCAATATTCAATATATTCAGTATCATTTATTGCATCCATAGTTGTACAGATCTTATAATAGGTACATGAGTTCCATATGGGCCCTGATAGGGCGTAGCAATTTATATTTAGTTTTATTTAATTACATGCCATTTATATGCTTAACATTCCTTAAAATATATTTTTTCCTTAGGCAGTTATTTTATTAATCATGCACATGCATTTCAATCTTCCTCTAATTACTAGCTAGGTCACATACTATATCTAAACATATCTACTTATTTACATCTATTAACTAAGACATTATTTGATAATTGTATATACCTATGTAATTCTAATATCAATTTATTATTTTGAGCGGTAAATTGTAAATGTACTATTAAACTATTTAAGGGTGTCTGTAATAAATTCTTGATCCGACTCGCACTTGTCTGGGTTTTTTTTCTTGTGACTTGATTCGCTGGTCAGACTCTACCATTAAGTTTTCATAATTCATATGCACTGGAAACTTACTACTAGCTTGATGAAGGAGGACGTTTGGGAGGAAACCTGTACTGCAAAGAAATGTCCTTTGTATTTGTGAAGTCCCCAATCGACACTGGGGCAGCGTGGGTACAGCTACTGCGTATTTTCCAAGAAACCTGTGCCCGTCGGTAGGAGTATATTGGCTGTTGATGATGACTTGGGTTTGTTAAATGATCTGGACAATCGGACCCACGCCAGGCGCGGCTCACTCGCGATTTGTGTTTATCGCTACAAGTACATGCCGGTCGCCCCTTCGAAGGGCTCTATTCAGTGGCTGCCACGTGTTGGTACAGGACGCTCGCACGGGTCGCAGCGCGTTGCATGCGATAGAACGGGATGGCCACATTTAGGCACGTTTGGCGTACCTAAACAGGGAATTTGTTAACAGAGAACCTTCTGTACGTAGTATTACTATTACTTATTCTGTGCCCACGCACGCCTAGGAACCTATCTTTAATTAAGGTGTTTTTCAATTGATTTCATGTCAATCAAACATTTTATAAATATATACACAATCACTATCATTATCATCCTAGCGTTATTCCCGGTTGTGCCCCTAACGGAGCCCGAGGTCCGCTTTGACACCTAATAAATTTGGCATAGGCACTAGTTTACGAAAGCGACTGCCATCTGACCTTCCAACCCAGAGGGAAAACTAGACCTTATTGGGATTAGACCGGTGTCCTCACGATGTTTTCCTTCACCGAAAAGCTAACGGTAAATATTCCGTACATAAGTTCCGATAAACTCATTGGTACTAGCCGGGATTCGAACCCACGACCGCCGCTTGACAACCGCATGCCTGAACCACTAGGCTACCGTAGCTTACACACTCACTATATTTACATACACAATCACTATATTTACCTAATTTAACTTCATCAGTCATAGCAGTTTGTAAGCTGTTAGTTTTCTGTAAGATATTCAGCGTTTAAAATCCTATAGTTTTTTCTTGTAATGTGTGGTCCTGATTCTAGGCAACTCAATTTTAATTAAATAATATTTTTATGTTAGTTTTATGTTAGTTTTAGTTTTAATTTTAAATCTAGTTTTAATTGTATATTATATTGTGTTTTTGTAGTAATTTAATATAATGTCCTTTTATGATGTTACAGAATTAAAATTATTTAGCCACAAATTACTGATATTCTCCAATTACTCCAGGCAAAATACGGTTTTGGAAAACATAAATTTATAATAGCGGTTTTTTTCTTTATTTAATTTTAAAACATTATTCTAAGATGCTTTATTCGGGTCATTGTCAGTCACAAAAACAAAAATCATCTTTCCGGTGGTCAATAGTTAAGGGCTTACGCTCACATATAATATGTTTTTATCACATAGGATTATAGAAGGGGCAACGCCGTTTATGCGGATTCAGAGATCAACCAAAAATTAGGCTTTATAGCCCTTAACTTTGGCAATGTCCACCGAAGAGACGCGAACTTAAATCTGACAATGACCCATTCAGGACCCAACAAACTTTCCATCCGGAAGTATTTATATAGATTTAAATAAAGGATGAATTGTTTTTTTTTAATTATTTATCTTGAATATTATAGAGCAAATGTAAATGAACCAAAATAAAGATATAACTATTTATTAATATTTTTACTGAGTTTTCTGAAGCTAGTTATCTTTTTTTTGATGTCTTAAATTTTGTTGGATTTTGTTGCTAGGTATACAATTAAATAGTTATAACTATTTAATTGATAATATATCCAATGCAAAGAAAAAATCTGCTATTATAAATTATTTCCAAATTTGACATTTTCCATACAAGTTGTCATTTCATTGCCTGGACTAAATATGTTGAAGATGCGGCCGACGCCGCGGCGGCGGCACCTGCTCTGTGTTTGCATTACAATTTATTATGCAAAAACAATTACACCCCATTCATCCCAGTGGTGCCAACTACCCCTTCTAATATAGTTGTTTAATTATTAGTCGATATTTGTATGGATTTATTCGGATCGGCGCCGCCCGCGCGCCGCCGGGCGCCTCCGCGCCGCGCCATGCTGTCACCTTCGGCTTGTTTGTTGTCTTGCAACTTACTATTATGTCTACTTACTTTAATACTTAATTATGGGGAACATTTGTTACTAAAATGCATGTTTATTGCGTTTTTGTGCCATTCCGTTTTTCTGTTATGAAGACGCCTAGTGATATCTAGAGACAACTTGTCTGTAACTGAATGTTTTGCTATCTCTAGACTTGATTCAATTGAACCGAGCATTTTGCACAAATCGGCCGTCATAATAAATGGCTGATAATAGTAAAAAAATAGTTTCATGGATATCGTTGAACGCTGCAAAAGAGAACAAAGAAAAATATTTAAGTTATTGTATTTAATAAATTACCGGTCTCTATTCTGTGAGTGTTGTGACATTAAATTATCTGTAATGTTAAATGTAATATCCCCCAAAGAGTTTGATTGACCATATTAGGGTAATTAATTCCTTTAAAATAAGGTCTAGTTTTCCCTCTGGGTTGGAAGGTCAGATGGCAGTCGCTTTCGTAAAACTAGTGCCTATGCCTAATCTTGGGATTAGGTGTCAAAGCGGACCCCGGGCTCCTTTAGGGGCACAACCGGGAATAACGCTAGGAGGATGATGATTAAAGTAATTAATTCACAAGGCTATGACGAAAACAGACCGAAAACTCGAGAAAGTTGGTACACAAAAGATGGAGCACAGTTAACGAACCAATAACTATAAACATTAAACAGGATGGGGTCAGGCAGTCTAAAGCTCATCAACGACCACGGACAACTTCAGGATTGTTTAATGCGCAAACTTTACAGCCTCTGAAGGCTTCATTCACAACCGGAGCCATAAATACGGCCGCGTCCGCGTTTCCCGCCATTTCCCCCGTAGTCTCGCTCAGGAGCGCACGCATTTTTCCATTTTACTCTACGAATTTCCCGCGACAATATTTAGAAAAAGTAAGATTTAGATGTTCATATGCCAAGTTATTACTAGATAAGTCTATTAGGAAGTTTCGTGTTAATAAATGACGTTTCTAAAACTATTGGACGTTAATAAACTTTCGAGGATTTTCGACTGTGATGTTGTTTGTGATGTTCTTTCTGACTTGTATAGACTATTATGCGGAGTGAAACCAGGTAGGTACTGTGTTTTAATTTTTGATATGATCGGTCGGAATCTAAGATTTTAAGCTAAAGTGAGCGCCTAATCGGAGAACTTTCCCGGCAATTTTCACGAGTTTCTTTGAGATATTTTCTTTTTAATTTCCGTTATTAGAATTCTTTAAAAATGAAGTTTGTGATTATTAATTTATTTGTGTTACTTTTTCTATATGAAAGTAAAGGAAATTATAATTTCAAATAACATTAAAATAGGTTATAACTATAAACAAAAAACATAAAAAAAGGAAGTTATAAAAAGAATACCGCCTCTGGCAGCATTACCTCACTGAATCGCAATGGAAGGGACCAAGGAACCAAGGACCCAAAATTAATTACTTTATAGTGGCTTCACAAAGTTTTTTCAGTATTTAGAAAAAAGGTTATTATAATACTGGTTAAAAATAAGCCCCAAGTTGGGCGCCAACATGCGAACGAACATTTTAAATTTTAAATGACGGAATTACCAACTTTGATTGTACGATATTTAATCAGATACCTAGTATACGATATTTAAGCGAAGAGGTTTTCAGTAAAAATTAATGAATGAATCTGAAACACAAAGAATGCCCCAAGTTGGGCACCTATGTATTATTCCTAGTAAATTTTTGGTGCATAATTCATTCAATCAATGTTTATTTGTAGAACATAGGCAAATGAAATTAAATGAATTATTTATTTGCGGAATACGGGTCACATTATGTTGGTATACACGGTACATACAGTCCGCCGTACTATATTTAAATAAGCATGCAAAATAATAGCCTTTATTTACACTAAGAAGCTAAGAACAGGCAAAATGGAGGGATTACTCATTACTAGTTTTTATATTTAGAAATTCATTAACAGAGTATACAGTACATAGTTCGCATAGCCATAGGTATATAGGTCTAAGCTCCAGTATGCCTTGACAATGGGTGTACAAAACATGAATTAACATAGTTAGTTAATTGAACTGGTAAGTTACATGGAAATGCACAAAAATTTTGAATGATAAATTAAATGAAAAATTGTTGCGCACTTATCTGAACTTCTTTAACATGAAATTATTTTTGGTTATTCTATTCGTATTTCTCATTTTGACATACATTTATATACAATGACATGCAATGGAAATCAAATTTACAAGAGTGATTTCATATTATGGCTGATCATAAAATCATTCTTGTAACCATTTCTAACCTTCATACAATACAAAATGAAATGAAATGAAATTTATTACGTATAAGGAATTCAGGTTCAGTTGTCCTAAGGGCGGTGAAACAAAGAATGTCTTAGATCGCAGTTATTTGACGCCTGAGCCGAAGGCAAGGGCGATAAATATGCTCAGATGCTTTCTTTATTACCGCCCGTGGTGAGTACAAAGTTTTACGTCTCACCCTGCCAGGAAGTGGGATTATCCGTACGCGTAGTGTGTGGTTATTGCTACTTTATGGCCAGGTATGACGTAACGAAACTTTCACTACAAAACGATTTGTGTTTGAACAATCAGGTAACGTCTAATAATGCAAAAAATAAGCTGTTAGATTACCAAGCAAGATAATAAACATTATGCAACTTCCACTTACTTTACATAACCTAAACATCGTAAAAATACAGAGAACTTATCAGTACCTACGTAATAAATGCCTATGATGAAAACAAAAATCACTCCCTTCATTTATAAAAAATATAAACAAGAAGAGGAGCGGCTCTCACACTATAAACTTGAAACTGAATACATTATTAACTTATGAGTAGATAGATTTAAGTGGCCAAAACTCCCTACAAGTCAGCAAACTTACGGACCGAAATCCGGAGCTTATTCGCTAACGCGAAAGCTCGCCGTCGCTCCGTTTACCGCGTAGACCGAGAGGCGATACCTTAATATAAAAACTAATTTAGTAAGTAAGTAAGTGTTTTATTTGTAAACATAGGTAATTACAGTGGTTGTCTTTTTTTTACAGTCTCACTATGTTTTGCCAATAGGCGTACAAAAACTTTGAGCTTAATATTAAATAAGTACCTTATACCTACTATCATGCATACAAAATTCAGGTGCCTTTGTACAAATTATAATTATATAGTAAGGTCAGCAATGGAAGTTAAACAATCTGTGATAAAAAAAGTTATATAGGTAGATGAATGTATTAGTGCATGTCCGATCTTAAGAATGTCAATTAAATATGTCAAGTATAATTATAAGAAAAAAAGAAATATTATTAAAAGAGTCAAAGAAATGTCAATCTAATTTATCTATATATATAAAAGAAGAAGTCCTGACTGACTGACTCATCAACGCACAGCCGAAACTACTGGGACTAGAAACTTGAAATTTACACCAGAACTTCCTTTTATGACGTAGGCAAGGGATAAGACGGGATTTTTCGAAATTCCACCCCTAAGGGGGTTAAATAGGGGTGCAAAGTTAGTATGGAGTGAACATTATTTTTTGAGCTAGAAACTTGAAACTTTGTAGAAAGATTACTTATGAGAATACATAAAAAGTACTTTCTGCGTTTTAGAAAATTCCACCCCTAAGGGGGTTAAATAGGGGTGCAAAGTTTGTATGAGGGAAACTTTTCCTTTTGAGCTAGAAACTTGAAACTTTGTACAGATTACTTATCTTAAAATAAAAATAAAAACAGCGATTTAGAAAATTCTACCCCTACAAAATAAGGGTTGATTATACGTTTCGCTATTCGTCAGCAGATGGCGTTAGTGTAGCAAATGAATTTAATTATTCCTTAAGGCATTTGCCACACTGGACGCGTTCTGCGGTCTGCGGTCTGCGGTCAGGTCTTCCCTACAATTTTGTATGGGAGACCTGACCGCAGACCGCAGAACGCGTCCAGTGTGGCAAAGGCTTAAATTCATGTCTTGGCCTCATTTTAAAAAGGTACATTTAATAAATTACCAAAAGATAATATGTTTCTGGTATCATTTGATGTAGGTACATCTGCATAACAGAACATAATAATAAAATTCAAATGCTTTACGAATAGTAGTAGGGTTATCAACAGGTGGCGTTAGTGTACGGATTGAATGGTTTTTTCAAGTTATATTCTTAATTCTTACTTAAGTACCTATTTTCACGTTATTTTGTGTTCATTTGATAAATGACAAAGAATAATAGCTTATGTTATTATTTGATTTAGATCTGCTAAATAAAAACAAAACAAAAAACAAGTTCAAAGTTAAAAACCAGTAGTAAAGCTATTTGTCGATAGATGGCGTTAGTAGTACCAGTATTTGTTTTCAATTATTTTTTTGGCTCACGTACATGTTTTAAAATAAATTGGTTTACTTTTGATAAATGACAAAACATATCTCATATTCTTATGACATCATTTGATGTACATACATATTGCTCTAAGCCCTCTAAGGAAAGAAACACAGTAGTAAAGCTGTCCGCAATAGATGGCGTTAGTAGTACCAATGTAATCTTATTTTTTTAACAATTCATTTTTCTTTTGTCTCACCTACATGTTTTAAAACTTGGTTTACATTTGATAAATGACATAACGTGATATTCTTATATTTTGTATGTTATCTGCTAAATAGCTGAACGAAATAATAACACTTCAACGTTTAACAGATCGTAATAAGGTTCGTCGTCAATAGATGGCGTAAGTTGTAGGAACTAATATTAGTTTTTTTTTTCAATTGCAGTTTTTAGTATTAGGTACATGCGTTAAAATAATTTGATGAACATTTGATAAACGAAAAAATATTCTACTGAAATATATTTTCCCTTGCCCGTATATTTACTCTTCTCCCTCTAGAATACTTGGTTTAGTAACAGTATAGCCTAATAGATGGCGTACGGATGTGCTTGGATCAAATTTTACTTCGCGCTGTTAAGATTTTTCCTGGGTTGATGAAGTAATATAGTTTGTGAATGTGGGCTAATGTAGCTAATTGTCTTTCGTTGTAATTCGTTTGGTTGTTGTTGTCGTTTGGTTACATTGGTTGACGTTGAGTTGTGGATTGGTCGTGGTCGTAGCGGGTGCTCGAATTTAATTAAGGATTCGCTCATCGAATCAACCGTCGCGTTTGGTTAAATATAATTGAGGTTTTATTGAATTGTGGGTGGTCGAATAAAGGTCTAGGTTCTAATTTCTGAAACTGAGCGTATAAATAAAGTAACCTAGATAATTATAATAATAGTTCAGAATAAAGCTTTCAACTTGAATAGTTTAACGATCAGTTGTCTCTTGATACTTTAAATTTGTGTGCTAAAAGTCGTTGTCGAAATTAAGTTTTTAAAATAAATTTCAATCATGACTACCATTGAATTAATAAACGTGCGTGGTGTAATGATGCCACACACCATTATTTCCATTGTAGGGGATGGTGCCTGTCTGTTTCGCGGACTCGCTTACCTGTTGTACGACACTCAGGTGATGGCTAGAGAGATCCGCGAAGAAATTGTAGAGCACGTCGTACGAAATTGGGACGAATTTTCCGTAATGACTCATGACGAAAATGGAGATAATTACTCAAGCGCTGACGTTTATTATATCGAAATGATTCGCCCTCATACGTACGGTGGTTTAAGCGAGTTGTTTGCTGCTGCACAAATTTACGATCATGTTTTCGAAGTCTATCGGAATGGTGAGCTATATGCAAGTACTGGTCAAGAAGGTCATCCTATCGGCCGGCTTCGCTTCACGAGCAATTTATCATTTTAATTAATTAAAGCCTTAATTTGTCTTGAAAATACGGTGCTATCATTGGGAGGTAATTGTCTACAACATTATGGCCTGCCTCCACCATTAACCAATGAACGAGTCTTACTTAATAGGGACTACCTACGCGAGATCAGCTACGACACTAACATTTTAGCACAAGTGGTGACCAATAACGAAATTATGTTAAACGATGAACAGTCCCACATTTATGACAAAATATTAGAAAGTATTGAAAAATGCACTGGTCAAATATTTTTTCTTGATGCTCCTGGGGGAACCGGTAAAACATTCCTCATCAATCTTTTATTGGCAAAAATACGAAAAGATTGTGGTATTGCCTTAGCCGTAGCCACTTCAGGTATTGCTGCAACATTACTGGAAGGCGGCAAAACGGCTCACTCCACTTTCAAACTGCCCATAAACTTAATGCAACATGAGACACCAACGTGTAACATCTCCAAACAAAGCAATATAGCACAAGTTTTAAAAGAGTGTAAGCTTATTATTTGGGATGAATGCACAATGGCCCATAAGGGAGGGTTTGAGGCCCTAAATCGGACGTTAAAAGATATAAGAGGAAGCAGTTGTTTAATGGGTGGAGTGACTGTACTATTAGCTGGAGATTTTCGACAGACATTGCCCGTTATTCCAAGGGGTACTCGAGCAGATGAAGTGAAAGCTTGCTTGAAGTCATCATATTTATGGCCACTACTAGACAAAATCTCACTACACACAAATATGCGAGTTCATTTAAGAGGCGATGAATCTGCTGGAGTTTTCGCCGATATGTTACTCAAAATAGGTAATGGAAGTTACCCATCACTTGATGGTAAAATTACGCTTCCGCCAAATTTATGTACAATAGTTACACTATTACCTGAACTAACTGCTACAATATATCCGGACATACAAAATATACATGATAAATCCATAGAATGGTTGTGCGAACGTGCTATCCTAACCCCGAAAAATGACAATGCTGCCGCTATTAATCAGTTATTACTAAACGCTTTTGATGCTGAGATCGTTCAATACAAATCATTCGATTCCGTACTACAAAGTGATGACGCCGTACACTATCCCGTAGAGTTTTTAAACAGTTTAAACCCTTCTAGCCTTCCACCTCACATACTTAATCTTAAAGTTGGAGCACCTATTATGTTAGTTAGGAATCTTAGACCGCCTAAATTATGTAATGGAACTAGACTACAAATAAAAGCTCTCCATAAAAACGTTGTCGAAGCTACAGTAATTACAGGTTGCGCTCGAAGTGAAGTAGTTTATATTCCTAGAATACCCTTAATCCCATCTGACTACCCGTTCGAGTTCAAAAGAATACAGTTCCCTCTTAAGTTATGCTTCGCAATGACTATTAATAAATCCCAAGGACAATCACTGAAATTGGCAGGCATTGATTTAAGAGAGGACTGTTTCTCTCACGGTCAATTTTACGTCGCATGTTCTAGGGTGAGTTCTGCCAATAGTCTGGTCATCTTAGCCCCCAAAGGAAACACCGCTAATGTTGTTTATAAAGAAGTGTTACGCTAAGGTGATCAGTTTTTTTTTATTTCCTGTCTTCTGCCCAGTGACTACGTCCCTTTTTTAAAACGAACTTGCACCCCCTTTTGCCCTATGGTTGACTGTCAACAATATTTTCTTAGTGCTGTCTCTTATTAATTGTGTTCCAAACTTTATGTGTTCCTATATTTAGCGAGTTGTATATCAGCACATGAAAAATCAATACTTTATTTACCTATTCTTACTTTATATAGCTTCTTGAGAAATATAGAGAACCAGAATATATTGAATCACTCTTCAAACAATACTACTAGCCTGTAGACCAAAATAGTAATCGCATCATTAAATTCGCTTATGTGCATTTAGTTTTTAATGGTCACATTTCAGGTTTTGGTTTTTTTTTGGTTATGCCTTTAAACACTCATCATTGGCCTTACACATCTATGAAAAGATGATTTAAACAGCGTCCATATTAGAGGTGCGGCACTTTCGTACATGGTTTGTAAGGCCGATACGGGAGCGACAGCAATCGGTAACTACACTCTCCGTGTTGTTTTCCACTCAGCATTCATTCCTTAAGGAGGTCAAAAGTGGTTGGAAGTATGAAAGGGGAACAAGTAATTTTAGAAGTAAGGGAATTCCTCGGTCACATACTATAACTTCGGTCATAAAAGAAGGTAATGTAAGATCAAGACTGCGGATCATTTTTTAATTAAAGAAGTTTATTTTGGCTAATCAAAATGATTTATTCTCTAAAACCGTTAAATGGGGACTGGGGATAAAGATGGAAAGTTCTACGTTTCTTGGTATAAGCTCATTTTGCTTTCAAACGTGTGTAAAACTACTGAATGAATTTAGACAAAAACTTACAGTATTGTAGTTAAGAAGACATCAAAAAACAAAATTATGCTTATACATTATACATGACTTATACATTACTTTAAAAAACAACAATTTAAGCAGAAACGTATTGGTGAACTCACCGCACTCTTAAACGGATTTTGATGAAATTTGACGTAGAGATAATTTGAGACCCTTGGTAGGATATAGAATAGTTTTTCTCTCGGATCCCTTAAGATGGTAGAATTTTGCTAGCAATATTTTTTCTAAGGCGATAACAAATTCTACGCGGACGAAGTCGCGGGCAACAGCTAGTCATTTATATAATCTGAAATGGAATAATAACATTTATGTATTAATAATGTCATTAATTTCTTTCTTAATTCTAACATATTTAATGACTTCATGTTATAAGGTAAGTGGTTATAAATTTTGCTGGCTAGACAATACATACTTTTTTGCATCAATGCTGTCTTTGCAGGAACTATGCAAAGATTTAAAGTATTTTTCTTTCTCAAGTTTCTATTAGTAACATCACTGTGCTTTTTGAATAAGGTCGTATTGTTTTTGACAAACATGATTATTTCATGGATGTATAGAGAGGGCATTGTCAAAATTCTTGAATCCTTGAAATAAGGTACACAACTGTCAGTCGGTTTGAGACCATACATGGCTCTTACACACCTTTTTTGTGCCTTGAAAACGTCTTCTCTACTTGTGGAGTTACCCCAAAACATAATGCCATACCGTAGTTTTGACGCTACAAAACCATGATATGCCATTAGTACTGCGTGAGGGCTTGCTTGCTTGGCAAGTTCATGTAAAGCGTATGCATATTGGTTAAGCTTTTTGCACGTATCATCCGCATGAATTTTCCAAGATAAATGTTCATCTATGTACACTCCCAAAAACTTTGTAACAGCCACAGAATCTATACTTTTCTCTTCATAATTGCAATTGATTTGGAGAGCTGATTTACGTTGACAGAATTGTATTATCTTGGTCTTGTCCAGGTTTATCAATACATTATTAATATTAAGCCATTTAATTATGTCCAAAATAGTTTCGTTAATTACAGATTCATATTTACATTTTTCATTACATTCAATAATTACGGTACTATCGTTGGCAAATAGCACCATGGGGGCTTTTATATAACTTCACCTGTACCCCTGGCTCTTTTGAAACCGATTTGACTGCCTTTGCGCGTTTTAGCCGTGTTTAAAATTTGCTCCTAATGCAAGATGAGCTGGTTTGATGACATGATGTAGGGGTCGGTACCGGTTTTTTCAAAAATCCCCGAAGTAGTCTATTACTTATTTTGAATTATTTTAGGCTCATTTAGAACTCTATCATGTACCTATTTAGGTAACATTTTCGTATTATTACATTGCCCGATCAAAAATGATATCATAAACCAAAGAACGAAATAGAACGTATGAATACCGGTATTTTTGTATGGTGAAAATACCGGTATCCGATCTCTGACATGATGTAGTACGTGATGTAAAGTCGAAGATAAAAATGAAAACTTGATAGTATAAAATGTTTTACCAACTTTTGATGGCAACTTTACCCTACGAAGCCGGCGCGCTCCTGGGTTCGAATCCCGGGTGACCTTAGGGCATTTATTTGTATGACGAACAAAATGTTTTTTCTTAATTCATGGACGTTTTCTACGTATTTAAGTATAAGTTTGGCTAATGCCCATAGAACAACAAGCTTTGAGTTTTTTTTTTGGAGACAAAAAATAAAATTTTATTAACTTAATCTAAAGATTAGCCAAAAAAGTTTGTTGGCGATTGAGACTTTGGGACTAAGTAAATTTCTGTAAGATGGTCCTCAAATATAATTAGATCTATAAAGGTTAAGTCTTACTTAATCGACGTTGTTACTACCTAAAATAACATACCTATGTAACACAAAAACTCAAAAAAAATACTAACAAAAAAAAAAGTACTAAACCAGAGCACAATGAAGGCACAACGCGTCGTTTCATTCCATTGCGCTAAACATCCTAACTACGGTAATTTCAAACAGTTTAAGCCCTATTGTTAAGGCATTAAGGCTCTAAACCCGCAGTATGATTGTTATAATATTTAGAGTTCAGTATCACTCGTACGTCAAGGGCACCAATACACCACATACAACCGTATTGTTGCAGAAATAAGGTCTGTGTACATATTTTTGAGACTTTGTGGTGTATACATATTGGTGCTCTTGACTGTTTGTACCTACGTAACAGGTAAACTTGGTGTAGACGGTGTAGTTCATAATATTGCTCTACCGGTAGAGAAATAGTACATTGTGCAGTAATCCCCTTACTGCCCGTGATACACACAATGTTTTTCATCACATTTGCGAGGAAACAAAAGACAGAAAAATCTAAGTTTCATACAACCGCACCACTCAAAAATTTACGAAATTGACAACTTCACTTACAGATTTGATGAGGGCGAGGGGGCGTTTTTTTCAACCAATCACAGAGAAGTATTCTTGTGAGGCGCGGCCAACTAGATTTGTCAACCAATTTGTTTGATTGGTTTTTAATTAATCAGATCACACACACGCTCATAACTCCCTAGAGGGTTATACATCCATAACTCCCGCGGGAGGTAAATCGGGTATAGCTGCTCTATAAACTTGCCTATAATACACCCTTTACGAGCAAGTGTGATGAAAATGTATGAACGCTACCGCTTGACTCCTCTAATATATTCTGCCCTAACGAATAAAATACAAACTACTTACCGTATGTCAAAAGGAGGAGGTTCTTAATTCAAATTAAGTATTACGGTTTTTCTATATAACTACGAAAAAAATCGGAATCTTAAACCTATGTAACATATTTTTTAATATTATTCTTGGGACATTTGTAAGCCAGTATTTGTGGTTTTAATTTTAATTTACTTATAAGTTATAATGTACCCAATTGACAGTGTATGATTAATACCAAATAAATAAATATATATAAATATATATATATATATATATACAGTTTAACAGTTTATTGTCGCATTTTCGTCAGAAATCTAAATTGATAATGGGATCCACCTTAAGGTGGTTCGATTGCTATACAAAGCGTTATTTGACATTCTCAGGCTAACAGCGTGATATTTTAAGAAACTTATGTAACAAACTTTTATAAATTGGCTTCCCATTTGCGCCAAATTCCCCCTTTCCTAGAATAAACTTGTATAAACTAGATTAATTTGAGAAATTGGTTTGGGACGTGATATTTTGAGAAAACTATTTTTCTCAAATCAATCTAGTTTACACAAGTTTATTCTAGGAAAGGGGGAATTTGGCGCAAATGGGAAGCCAATTGAAGAAAGTTTGTTACATAAGTTTCTTAAAATATCACGCCGTTAGCCTGCGAATGTCAAATAACGCTTTGTATGGCAATCGAACCACCTTAAGGTGGTTCGATTGCCATACAAAGCGTTAATCGACGATGGAAATATTTCAGGCACGTAGTTCAAGAGTTTTTTTTACAAGTGACCTTTAACTTTCGAGCGCTCGAACTCGAAATACGATTGTAGTGTCAAAATTGTAGGCACTTACTTTCTACCGATAGAATTATTGAATGGTATCACTCGTTTTTATTTTCGCCCCCCAGGAAGTCACGTCAGATCGGAGTTGTAGTTTCATAGTACATAATGGCTTTTGAGTAAGTATCCAAGCTTGAGTTATCAATAGATAAAAATCACAAATTCGAATGAATGAGTAGGTAACGATGTCCTCGCCCCACTCACGCATAACCACACGTGTAAGAGCGCACTTTTTAAGATTGCCTATTATTTAAGGCCTCCACGCGACCGGTGTGTGGAGGCCTTAATAATGGCCTAGATTTTTCCGCCCAATAGCGGCAAAAATTGAAGCTCTACAGGCCCCGTAGCATGGATGGCCTTATCACGCGATAACAGCGTCGTCTCGTTCTATCGAACGGTGTCAGCCAGGGATGGATGCTCTATCATGTCACTTATCGCGTGATAAGGCCATCCACGCTACGGGGCCTGAACATAGCGGTGCGACATCGACATTGGGTTAAAATGTCAAATTGCCTAATTGCAAGCGCGGGGACCGAACCCGCGACCGCCGCTATCTCGCAGGAGCGGCGGTATTTATTAACTTGATGTGTCTTTAGCCGCGCATTCCGGACGACGGACGCGGCAAAGAGTAATATTGCAGATAGTACCGGTTGGCGACCACCTAACTTCATGTGCCGGTTAGCGACCACTTAGCTGACTTGGAGAACTGAAAGCATATTTTCTCGTTTTTTTTGTAAATTCCTATTCCATAACTACAAACAATAAGGCATACGACTGACTGTTTCAATAGGCTCTGTAGAATTGATGTTATCTTCAATTGAAAAAACCATGTTCTTCAAGTGGTCGCTAACCGAAGGTGGTCGCGTAACCGGCGAAATGACCCTAACAGAGGCGAATGAGGAAGTTATGTTTATGTGGCTACGTTGCGCTGCCGTAGCTTGCACTTATAAGCAATTGTTTCGTTTTTTTTTGTAAAAAAAAACTTCGTGACTATGCTTTTATTAACTTAACTAGCCAATACTGCCGTCGTAAATACGATAAATATGTTTACTAGTTAAGTCAATTTACATGGAATGGAAGCGCTCCTAATTGCGACTCTACATTAATGTTCACTCATGAACACCTAGACGTTTTCAAGCGCAAGGGAACGAATTCCAATTACAACTTGCGAAGTAATAAGACCGCGAACAGGCTGGTGGCAGATTTACATAAACTTGCCAAGTCGAAGCGATCAGTATACTTTCTGGGACCCTCCGTCTATAACCGTTTGCCTGACGCAGTAAGAAGTACATTATCCGTCCTTAGCTTCAAAACAAAATTGAAAAAATGGCTCCATGAAAGCAAATTTTATAATTATGAAGATTCTTTTAACTTACCTCTTGTGCTGTAATGAGAATATTACCTATACGTATATAGTTATTTTATAATGATTTTTTTACGTACCTACATTTAAATCACTATACTTATGATGTCCATATACCACATAACTGTTTGACGTATAACATATGTTACGAAATAAATTTCATTTCATTTCATTTCATTACTGTCAGAAAGTGTAATTTCTTAAACGATTCAGTCTAGCTAATAGGTAACATACATTTTCAATCTGGACATATCCAAACTACAAATCAGCTATTAAAAATTCGTTGTTCAAAGCGAAATTATCTAGAACCAACATTTTTTAAACTCTTTGTTTGATAAAATCATCATAATTCAGTGATTTCAGTTTCATACACGATAATTCCTACTAAACTTCTTGATTCATGTTTTTTTTCTGTGTACTGACGGCTACTAAAATACGGCTTAAATGCCCATCGCCTTAAACACTTTGACGTGGAATATTGTTGCCAATTTTACGAAACTAGACGTTAATATAACTTGCACTAAAACGGTAAATTGTAGTTAGGGTCGCAAAATGAGTTGTGATCGTTGTGATTCCAAGTTATTATATTCCACTTCCACTAGAAAACGTCCCCTGCCTCTCAAGAAATAAATGCAACCTATTTATTGTTCTGCGACTTTACTTACATTCTCTTATGCTATGGAAATATGTATATTCTGCTTACAAATACAAATTATTTATTGTTCGAATATGAGTGGTTATAAAAATGGTGTTAGGGTTAGTATTTTGGTTACATCACAATCAGCCAGAGTTTGGCGTACAATATTTTGATTCTCAATATGCATGTCATTGAAATTATGTCATTATTATTTATGGTTATATTAATATCGAATTAAATTAGTAAAAAAAGTAAAAAAATAAATAAAAATAGAAGTCAAAGTGTAGCAATGTCAATATATTAATAATAAATCAATGTCATGCAAAAAGGAAAGTGGTCAGAGAAAATAATAAAATTCATTAGGCATTTGTGGTTACAAAGTGTTCATTAACAGTATAGAACATTCTTTGTAGACACCACTTAAATAATTTCGTTTTGAAACCTTGACAATCCAAGGATTTCAGGTCATTAGGCAAATGGTTGAAAATTTTGACAGACATGAAAATAATACTTTTTCCGAAATGAGAAAAGACATGATTTGGATAACAGATATTGAGTCCATGGTGTTTGTAAGTTGGCCTAGGGTTAGATTTCATAATTTTGTATTGGCTAATATGAGCTTTCACAAAAAGACACATTTCGTAAATGTACAATGTGGGTAACGGTAGGATTTTGAATTTTTTGAACAACGGTCTACATGAATCTGTCGTTTTGGCGCCACAGATCGCTCTAACGCATTTTTTTTTGCAATAGGAACGCTCGTTGGGCAAGTGTGGAGTTTCCCCATAAGATAAGACCGTAACGAAGGTTTGACATAATGTGGCCATGAAACGCCAATAGAGCAGAATCTTGGGATACCACCTGTGATATCCGGCGCAGAGCAAACACAAATCTGTTCAGCTTACCGACCAGGTACTCAACATGAGCTTGCCAGTCACAATGGCAATCCAACATCACTCCGAGAAATTTAATGGTTTGAACGCTTTCGATGGCTTCTTGATTATGTTCTATTACCATGATTTTTAGCGTTGCTTTGAGCAGCGTAAAATTCCATGTACTTGGTTTTGCTAATGTTGACTTTCAGTTTGTTTCTCAGCAACCAGGTGTTGATGTTATGCTTATATCAAAGACGCCGCTCCCTCCCTTTGGGTTCTCATAAGGCGGTCAACCAACAGACGGCCACTTTATCGCTTGCGCGATGCACACAAGCAAGAGTAAGCACCTGGCTACCCGCCTTTTATTCTGCTTCTATCAAAGACAACCCACTCTACCTACATATCGTTCTCAGTCCACCCTCTCAGAGGCTCTCAAAACACGGTGCATCAACCGTCGCCCACCCTATCGCGTCTGCCAGTCCACTCTGTCGCGCCGCTGGCGCCGCACGCACACAAGAGTAAGCACCTGACGCCGCCGGTGGCGCCAGCCCCCCCCGCGCGGCGCCCGGCGCGCCTACACCCGCAGCGGGGTGGCCAGCCGTACGGGGATTGGGGGAAATGTTAGGATTTTTACAGTGTTGTCGGATTTGGTCCGGATTTTCATGAGTCTTGCAAAACTAATGCATACATTATTGAGCGCGAAAAAATCTTTCATTTATCCTGATTTTTTTCTTTTATTAATCCCGATCGGAATTTGCAGCAATAAACTCGTTGTTTGATAGTATGATGGTTCCGAAAAAGTGACCGTTTTATCAGTATTCTCTGAATATGAATACCATCTAATCTTTTTTTTTTGTTTAAATTGACGACCGCTTTAGCCTAGTTGGTAGTGACCCTGCCTACGAAGCAAGAGGTCCTGGGTTCGAATCCCGGTAAGGGCATTTATTTGTGTGATGAGCACGAATATTTGTTCCTGAGTCATGGATGTTTTTCTATCTATTTAAGTATTTATTTCTCTATATAAGTATATATATCGTCGTCTAGTACCCATAGTACAAGCTTTGCTTAGTTTGGGACTAGGTTGATGTGTGTAAGATTGTCCGCAAAAATATTTATTTATTTAATCAACGACGGTGGCAAACAAGCTTACGGCCTGCTTGATGTTAAGTAAGCTATGGACACTTGTGAGTCCAGAAGCCTCAGAATCTAGTGCTTGACTGCTTGTATAGGTAAAGCAATTAAGATATTGATAGTTAGGGAGGCTTTTTTAAAAGTGTATCTTTAACCTTTTCTTCAAAATATGTTTTTTTGTGCTTAAGATGCGGTACCTACCATAAAATGGGCTTTCTGACAAAGAAAATGATCCACAATTTCTTGTTTCCACTAGTGAATTTTAGTGTGTACATTTGTATATAGTCACTATAGCCAATTATGGCAATTTAGCCTGACTCTTTTTTAAGGCACTTTTACCACTGGTCTGTCAACTGTCTTGACTTTACATTTTGTATATATCTATTGGTACATATAATAAAGCTGAAGAGGGTCGAAAGTCTGTACATGGAAGATACATGAAAAAAGTTGGCTGGGAACACTTAGAAATCTTAGAATCGATAACAGAACACGTTCCAACAGTTTTTAGAATTTTTGTCTGTTTATCTGTTTGTCTGTTTATGTGACCGCGCATCACATGAAAACGGCTGAACGGATTTTGATGCAAACTTTACTAATCTGTCGAGAAAATTTCCGGCCAGGTTATTTTTAGGCAATAAAAATCTTAAAGATTAGGGTTCAAAGGGGGTAAAAAATGGGATTGAACTTTGTATAGGAACTCCTTGAATTCATGAGCTAAACACTTGAAAATCGGTAACCATAAACATAAACTTGACTGGAAAGTTAAAACAACCCCATTCAAAGTTTTAGCAATGTATAGATTAAATGTGAAAAATATGGGATGAAAATAGGTGCTGAGGTGACTAAGAGACTATACTGTTGCAAGGGCGGGGTTATAACAGTATCGTTACCATGGTAACACGTCGTCAAGATATTAAAAAATATCGTGTTCTTTCTTACAACTGTTACATTATGTAGTTTAATTTTTATTTGTGATACATTTTCAAGAACGCAGAGAAGCTTAGTGAATTGAAGATTCGATGCCTAAGGAAATTTATTAACATAAAGAATATTCGAGAAAAAAAGTTAATAAGTGTGTAATAATGAGTATTTGTATTGTAAAGTAAGACATCGTGTAAAATAATGATTCTCAACTTTTCCTAATAAAGCGCGAAACCAAAAAGAAACCCTTACATGTAGCGGAGATCGCGGGCCTTCGGCCTCCCGTCCCTCGCCTGTCGCCGCTCACCATCGAACCTTCGGCCCTCGGGTTTCGCTAAAACAGCATTCGAGGATAGTGAGTGCCCACGTAGGCTTGCCCTCGGGCTCGCATAGTGAGCTTACTCTTAAAGGGCGTTTCTGCCTTCGGTTCTACGAAAAACTCGGTCTTCAGCTTCGCTTGCCTCGCCGCTCATCTTCAGGACTTCGACCCTCAGGTTATGTGAGTGTCCGTGAGGGCTCGCATAGTGAGCACGCTCTAAAAGGGACGCTCTAGGCCTTTCAATCCTACGAGAAAATCGACCTCTGGCCTTGCTTGCCTCGACGATCATGTTCTCGACTTTGGCCCACAGGTTTCGCTTGTATGACACCACGGGATAGTTTGCAGTCGGGTTACCTTCTGTTTAGGTATTGTATGTAGGTAATAGGTACTCCATTTTTTAGCCTTAAATCTTCGTAAATAGACTCTATGTAAATATACAAGGAAACTGTTTTCAGCGATTTCAAAACTGAGACTCACAGTCATGAATCGTCTGTACTCCATGTTAGAACAAGTAAACTTATTTCAGGGTGTTTATAAAACCCTAAAACACGACTTCATATCAATACTTTGTTGTAATACCACATGCGTGCACTTCCTGTCTAATTTACCTTAAAGACTTTCCAAAAGTAAATGCTTGGGTTTTTATAGAAAATACACAACTGAAGTTATAGGGTCGTAATGCCAATGTTATCTACAGAATTTCAGGAAAAAAATATATGAGTAGGTATCAGATAGTAAAATCCTACTTCCCACCAAATATTATCTGCTTTGACTTAAGGTTATTTATTTATCGTATGGCGGTTACACACTTGTACATATATGTATGCGAATCAATGTCGCTGATAGAGTTCCAGTGTGCGCTGCGAGGTTCAGAAGGAGCAGTGCAGCTGCCGAGTTTGTTGTTCTTTTAGCACCACCCGGAGGTCACGTGTAGGGTTTCTAGGGTTATTCCTACGGACGTAGAACGACAACGACCTCCAACTTAAGGACTTAAGGTTGACTGACAGATAATGCTTTTTGTCATTAAGTCCAACTTTTGTACTAGATGTAGATAGATAGGTACTTCGTTTGTAATATAGATTAAATAACTAAAATGAAATATTATTGACGACGACGACGTTTGTTAGGGTGTTTAGATTGAAAGAGAATGAACCGATACACGCATAAACTATGGAGTTGCAAGCGTCTATAGGCTACGATAACCACTTAAATACCATAAGGTGTTTGCCACCGACGTGGTGTAAAAAAATGATATATCGTTATTTACTAAATTTCCAGTATTATTGCTTTATACGTAAAAATAACATGTAAGCTACTAATTAATAAATATAATGTAAAATACTAATACGCGTGCGAAGTCGCGGGCAGAAGCTAGTAAACCATAATTGCACAAAGTTTTCCGGTGAAATATAAATGGTCCTTCGAGACATTTCAACGGCATCACTTCAATGCAAGAGTAATAGACCGTCTCTCATTGCTGCTGGACATAGGCCTCCCCCAAAGAGTGCCAAAATGACAGGTCCTGCGCCACCCGCATCCAGCGGACCGTCTCTAACGCTATCAAACTCGTATTTCCGGGGCTATTAAATGTTTAGCAATGGCAACACTTGGCCGCCGCGTCAGTGGCCGCGGCGGCGAGTGGCAGTCGACCGGCCGCACGCGGCGGACAATGTCGTGCGCGAGTGATGCGTGGCGTCGCCGCGCCTCGTAACGCCGGCGCCGGCATGTGATGTTCCGGAGACGCGCGCTGCGGCGGCGGCTGGTGGCCGCCGGCGCACCTACAATACCCGACGACACGCTCAGAACGCTTTCGAGGGCATTAGACACGGGGGCCGCCTCAGAATGCGTCCCTGCGGAGCTGCCAGCGCTGAGGCTCGCGGTGATTCGGCTGTTCCGGTTCCCCGACCTGAAGGAGCTGAGTGAGTTGAGGAGGCTGCCGCTGTGCCGCGAGCAGCACTGCTGCAACCCGCACCACTGGAGCCGCCTGTCCGAGCCCGGTACGTGACGGCCGTTGACCCGCGCAACAAGTGAAGTAAACACTAAACAGTGTTGGATCCCGGATTGTGTAGTGTTTCAGTGATGTGCTATGTTCTGCGTTGCTGGTAGCTTCTTAGGCCTTTCATGTATTGTGGTTGGTGTCTTCACGTGCTCCGTTCCGTTTGCATCGGTATCAGTGCAAATCGTTATCACCACTTATCACTACTGTTTGTCTCTCTATCAGTGTCGTTACGTTAATATGACGTCACGGTTTCAAGCATTGCTTTCTTCAGTTTGGTTATTTCGAGTGTTGCCATCTTCAACGTAAGTTTTAATGATTTCAAAGGGAAATATCTAAATGAGGAATACTTAAAACTTAGCAGCATCAAAAACTACGTTGATTTTCAAAGTTGAGATTTCTATAAACAAAATGGTTTAGTGTGAAATTATGCTGCAAAAAAAATCACAATTGGTGTTTTAAGTATGTGCACCATTGATTTCCAGTAGTTAGTTACACTCGTTGTATCTACGAGGGATAGTAAACATTTCCGTCGGCGTCTATTTTTAGCGGCTTACATCAGCAGCGTCTAAACGTGTTCTAAAACTTCTAAACAAAATCCAAAGGGTCCAGTTTTTATGATAACGTCGTTTTCAATGCCATGTGGTTTAATTCACTTTAGACCAGGAGTTTACTTGATGAAGGATTTACAGATACCATTTAATGATTGTTGAGAAACTGATCAACTAATCCCGCTTCTGAAAGTAACGGATTTTGCTAAGTTCTTCCAACTTTCAAGTACTTACCTTTTCTAACTGATCATCACGGTTTATAGAATAGAGATGGAATAATGCTTATTTCTTGCTTATTATACAAGTGACACTAAACATGATACCTGCATAAACTATCAAAATTGCACTCGGCAATCAATTTATTTAATGATCTGACTGATTAATAGCATAGCTGGCAAAGTTATGACTTTCTTATTAGACTTCACTAAGATGTCCAGCATAGAAACCCACGAGGATTCTATTTACCATGACTGGTATATAAGGCCATTTTTGCCAGATTTTCGAGGACATCTTGACATTTGACCATTTTTGCTTTGAGTTATTTTGCCTAGTAATGATCACTGGCCAACGTGTCTACTGTACACTACAAAATGGATAACGTTCTTACGTCATAATTCCCATTAATAGTTTTATTAGCTTCATTCATTGTTTTCTGTAATTCCTTTACTCGTATCATCAAATTGTTACGTCTCACATTTCCCTAAGTCATCAAATATCAACTCATTCATTCGAATACATGCATACAAACAGTTTCACTGCAAATTCATTATGCTGTAGTCACATATTTAAAATGTATTTCTGATAGGAAACACAGATAATATGTTCAAGAGATGGACTTACGAGTATAGTGAAAAAAGTTAACCATGACTGCCCTAGTCTATAGACTTTGAGAGGAGGCTAAAGTTACTTCCATTAGAAAAGTCCTACTAATTGCAAAGAAGGATTTAATAAGAACTCTTGAAAAGTTACTGTGTGCATAATAGATTCATAAACGAATATGCAAACGCTTCGAAAATATCATAGGGTTGAGTACCTAGGTTGGAATGACGAACACTGTAGGAATTCTTGTCTCAGCAGATGCTTTCAAAGCATCCGCTTGAAAACGATCTGACTACCACTTCTTCATATTTACTTGGTTTGCTTATTAGAATAACTCTATTTCATCTATGTATGTATTTCGTGCACTAATCAATTTTCTTCTATGTGCTTGCTTTCATCTTTTTAATGACAAAAACAACGTAGTTCACCGATCGACATCTATCTTCATTGAATCTTTATAGTGGTCTTGTGTCATTCTCTATTGAAAACTCGCAGGTTTTAATGTGTCCAGAATTAATTATGTAGCTGTCTTCATTTCAATGTCTGTAAAATTAATCATTATGTCTAGAATTATCGTCTCCTAAACTGCGCAAGAGTTTGACAGTCATTAAGATAAAGTCACGGCTCCTCAGCCTAATTTAAGTAAGGAAGCTATGATATGGATTTTATGTGATCAGGCGGCATTTTCACTTAGCAATTAGGATAGTATAAAACTTGCTCATCCTTCATCTTTGGGCTCCAGATGACCTCTATCTTCAAGCCTGTGTGCTTATTTCCGGGATATATCGTTTATTTTCTCTCTCATAGACCCTGGCTCAAAATGTAAAATTTTCCATAAATATATTCCCCCATGAACGATCACCCCATGTAGATGACATGGCAACCCTGCAGTATCAGCTAATCGGCGCACGAGGGTCACTCGGCGATAGCAGGCAAGGTCGCGCCGGCGCCGCCGTGACGCGCCGCGCGCGCAGATCCAGCTGTATGGCGAAAACATAAAAGTTCGTGTGAGCAATCTCAATTTTAATGCTAGTTGACGATACTTATGTTGGGTTTTAGGTCAGGATTGAACCATGAAAAGCTATAACGAATTATTTTGACCGGTACCCATAACTGAATTCTGGGATCTTGGTAAAATGTGAATTCATTGTAAATTTTATAGATCCTATCCACGTGGCGCCACTCCCAATAATCACTTAATTAATCTTTATTCACTTAATACAATTAGTAGGACAACATAAATATTGATAATTAAATAAAAATCCGCAACAGGCTTTGTCAACAATACGTACTAATACTAACCTAAACTAACAAAAAGCGGCCAAGTGCGAGTCGGACTCGCACATGCAGGGTTCCGTAAAATAAATTGCGGTTTACGATTTATGACGTATTAAAAAAAAACTACTTACTAGATCTCGTTCAAACCAACTTTCGGTGGAAGTTTGCATAGTAATGTACATCATGTATTTTTTTTAGTTTTATCATTCTCTTATTTTAGAAGTTACAGGGGGGGAGACACACATTTTACCACTTTGGAAGTGTCTCTCGCGCAAACTGTTCAGTTTAGAAAAAAATTATATTAGAAACCTCAATATAATTTTTGAAGACCTATGCATAGATACCCCACATGCAGGGTTTGATGAAAAAAAATAATTCTAGTTTCAGTTCTGAGTATGGGGAACCCCCAAAACTTAATGTTTTTTTCTATTTTTGTGTGAAAATCTTAATACGGTTCACAGAATACATCTACTTACCAGTTTCAACAGTATAGCTCTTATAGTTTCGTAAAAAAGGGGCTGTGACATACGCACGGACAGACAGACAGACAGACATGACGAATCTATAAGAGTTCCGTTTTTTGCTACGGAACCCTAAAAAGGACCGCCCCGGATCGTTGGTGGCCCGAAAGTTCCCATGACACTGGCGGCGTTGCCACGCTGGATGGCCAACGAAATCTGTTGAGCCAGGAACGATCCGGAACGACGATCGCAGCCTCTATCCCTAAGCCGCCGACCCAAATCCCGTATGAAGTCTTTGGCCTCCGCACCCTAAGGTCCCGCAGTCTCCACGGCCACTGGCACAAAGTCGTACATTGGCTCCAAGGCAGAGTACTTGGCATGTTTCATCCGAGCCGCCGACTCGGCAGCCGACGCCGCGGATCTGATGGTGTGGCTCAAATGGGACGGGGCAAACGTGCTGACGCATATAGCGTCCCACAAGAGGCACCCATGGAACCAATGTTAATTAATTGATTTGGTAAACTCTAAAAACAACAATATTGTCTCGGCAGGCACAGAATGTACATCTGCAATATCAAGCATCGCAAAAAAGGTTTCAATGTCTCCTTTTTTAATTCAGTTTCTTGAAATCTAGTGGACAGTTAAACTAATGGAAGTAATGGAAGGAATGCCAATTGAAAACGATGGCCAACAAAATGAAAAGGAGCCGAGAACTTGTCCTTAGACCAATCAAATTAGCTTACCCTGGACATAATTCGTAAACTCGTTGTTTTTATTGTTTTATCGGATTTTACTATTCAGTAACAAATATTAATGAAATATATTAAGTAAAAAATCCGCGATCGTAACCGTAGTTAAAAAAAACACGAGTTAACGTACACTACCTAACTTTTTCCTAAAAGTAAAAAAGGTAACCAAGTACCTTGTTAGTATAACTTTGAGGTGCATTCAAATTCGATCACTTAATAGCAAAATTAAACTGAAATCAAATTCGCATATACGTTTTTTTTCACAGTTTTCCTCTGATCTCATTATCTAGACAAGCCAAAATGGTAACTATGATGTTTTTATCTGTTTAAGCTATATTGCGTCTTTTTAGACATTTAAGACAATATTTAAACATTTATTTGTAACGTTTTAATAATAATGTATTTCTCAGTAATTATAAATAGTAACTATGATTTTTTTGTTTACTAATAGCCTTTTGTGAACGATAATCATGATTTCATCAAAATCAAGCATGTTAATTTCACGCTTAAGAAATTGAAAATTTAATTGAAAATACTCGCGACCTTGTCGTGGAGCCAGATGCATGCGGTGGGTGCGAGGCGGGGAGAGAGTGGGGCGCCAGCGGGAGAGCGCACGGCGAACCCGTCTTAACGAGTTTATTTCAATTACGTGTTTTGCACCGACCGCGCCGTGTACAAATAAAACAAATATAACGGAATATCCTAATTGTAGGATTTTTAGCTCTAATGAAAAAATCACAGTTTGTCCCTTACGCCCTTTGAAAACTCTGGTCCAAAGGGCGTAAGGAACGATTGATTTGCTTTTATCATCGAAAACATAAGTAAACTCTTAACTGTTAAGTAAATGAAAGAGATGATGTCATGATCGTGGTTAGCATAAAAAAAACCGGTCAAGTGTTCCGGACCACCCCGTACAATAGAAACAGGTCCACTATAAACTAACACTCACTTAGTATGTATTTATATACTTAGTGCGTGTCAGTTTATACTGGACATCAAATTTTCAGTGATGTAACTAAAAATTTACGGTTTTCGCAATTTTTCCTTTATTTGTGCTATAAATACTTCGTACCAAATTTCAAGATTGAGAGTTCACGGGATATGGGCATGGGCATTTCGTCCCTTACGCCCTTTGAGCCTACGGTAGTCGATATCCTTATTGGCAAAATTGAGCCGACAACAGGCCAGAACGCCAAAAAAAAGAGAAGATATGCTTATTGTCACCCACCCAGAGATGGGATAAATTTATTCGAATACGAATAACGTTTAAGAATAAATAGGATTATTTGCGAATGACGAATAAATATTTCGAATAATTATTCGCGAATAACTTCTTCATTCGCATAATCATTCGTAATGCTTTTCGGGAATAATATTTTGAACGAATATTGTAGGAATGCTTTTTAAAGGAATATATCTCAAAAACGTAATAATTTCCTACAGACAGAACAGAGATACCAAGTTTCTAAATTTGTTAGAAAAAGGTTACCGCTTCATTAAGGGTACCAATTAACATCGCCGTGCATGGTGAAACGGATATTAATTGTAATTATTTCACCTGTTTTATTTTTACTATTTCGGCTTTACCACGGGTGAAAAAAAAAAACCGGTCAAGTGCGAGTCAGACTCGCGCACCGAGGGTTCCGGACCACCCCGTACAATAAAACCAAGTCCACTATAAACTGACACTCACTAAGTATGTATTCACATACTTAGTACGTGTCAGTATATACTGGACATACAATTTTCAGTGATGTAACTAAAAATTTACGGTTTTTGCTATTTTTCCTTTATATGTGCTATAGGGCGTTGCTTCGCACCAAATTTCAAGTTTCTGAGTGCACGGGAAGTAGGTTTTGATTCCCTTGCGGGTTTCGAAAACTTGCGGAAATTTGCGGCATAAACGGCTGTATCTTTTGATTGCGTTGGCTTAGAAGTATGATTTTTTCACAGCTCCAAAAGACAGTAAACCTGAGTATTTGATATAAATTTCAGCTTAATTCATTTATTTGTTGCAGTATGGGTCTTACAAGATGTTACATATAAATACAGTTCCAGCATAACCCTGTTAGGGCACAGCAACATTAATATAAAAAATATTAATTCTAAAATAATGTATGCACACACTATGCACAGGAATTCAAACTTTTAATGATTGATACCTCCAAGCGTTCCTGAGAAAAAGGGTATTGACAGACGGACGGACGGACAACAAAGTGATCCTATAAGGGTTCCGTTTTTCTATTTCGAGGCACGGAACCCTAAAAACACACAGATCAGAATATAACATGATTAAGTACATACAATGTACAATTACAGGTATATAGTTGAACAATCTTACATGCGTAATCGCCTCTAATAACATAACATTGATCCAATTACAGACAGTGGCTGTCCATAAATTACGTCATTTCAAAACAGGGGGGGGGTCTATTGGATGACGGTAGTCATTTTATGAGGCGGGTAGTGTCCATTTAGGAATTAACAGGATGATGATAGGAGGGGGGGTCAAGAATTGACAAAAAACAACCGGCCAAGTCCTGAGTCATGGATGTTTTCTGTGTATTTAGGTATTTATTTATCTATATAAGTATGTTTATCGTTCGTCTAGTACCCATAATACAAGCTTTGCTTAGTTTGGGACTAAGCCGATTTGTGTGAGATTGTAAAAGAAAAAAAAACTGGTTTTTAGTATTTGTTGTTATAGCGGCAACAGAAACACATCATCTGTGAAAATTTCAGCTGTCAAACTATCACTGTTGTTGAGACACAGCCTGGTGACAGACGGACAGACAGACAGACTGACAGACTGACAGACAGACAGACAGACGGACAGCGGAGTCTTAGTAATAGTGTCCCGTTTTACTCCTTGAGTACGGAACCCTAACAAAACAATGGTTCAGTTTCAATTGTTTTCTCGAGTTGTTGAGTTGCCGCTGAAGATGGAATTGTCCCGTAAAAATTTATTACGACTTTCAAAGTGGATGAACACAAAAACAATGTGGAGACCGGATGATTGCTGCTTTTAGTAATGAAACACCTTCAAAGACGACAATATACAGGTGGTATTCAGAATTTCAACGTGGCCGAGTATCCCTCACGGACGACGCGCGTGAAGGTCGACCAAAATCGGCAGTTACGCAAGAAAACGTCCACATTGTGAGTCAGCTGATAAAAGAAGACAGGTATGTGACATATCGGGAAATTCAGGAGTCTTTGGGGATTGGAATGAGTCAGATACAAGTTATTTTACAGGAAGAACTAGGCGTGCGAAAGTTGTTTTCCCGTTGGATCCCGCACTTATTGTCTGACGAGCAGAAAACGACTCGTGTCAATTGGTGCCGCAAAACATTGAATAAATTCAACGGAGGAAGCTCAAATGCAGTTTTTAGGGTCGTATCAGGTGACGAGTCGTGGATATACGCATATGAGCCTGAAACTAAAAACCAATCTCGAGTATGGGGTAACGAAGACGAGCTTCAAGCCAACAAAAGTTATTCGCTCTCGCAGCAAGGCCAAGAAGATGGTGGCTATGTTTGTCTCCGAATCGGGTCACGTAGCTACTGTTCCACTTGAAGATCGTAGAACGGTCAAAGCCGATTGGTATACAAGTATTGGTTTGCCGAGTGTCTTTGCTGAACTTAGGAAAAAAGGCCTAGTCGCCGCATCATCCTTCACCACGACAATGCCAGCCCTCACACTGCTCGTAAAACAAATGAGTACCTGGAAGGTGAAAAAGTCAAACTACTGGACCATCCTCCATACAGCCCTGACCTAAGTCCCAACGATTTTTTCACATTCCCCAAAATCAAGGATAAGTTGCGTGGTGGGCGCGGTGTTTCAGACACCGGCAGAAGCAGTGGAGGCTTTTAAAATGGCCATTTTGTCGACTCTTTTTCAGCGTTCAATAAGTGTTTTAACGACTGGTTTGAACGCATGGAAAAGTGCATGAAATATAAAAGAGAATACTTTGAAAAACAATAAAAATACTTAAATCAATGTTACTGCATATTTTTTTTTATTCCCGAAACTTTCAGTTTGACCCTCGTAGTGACCCTGCCTGCGTAGCCGGAGGTCCCGGGTTCGAATCCCGGTAAGGGCATTTATTTGTGTGATGAGCACAAATATGTGCTCCTGAGTCATGGATGTTTTCTATGTATTAATGTATTTATTTATCTATATAAGTATGTTTATCGTCGTCTAGTACCCATAGTACTTTGCTTAGTTTGGGACTAGATCGATTTGTGTAAGATTGTATAAGAAAAAAAAAGAAAATAAAAAATCTGTTTTTTAGTATTTTTTGTTATAGCCGCAACAGAAATACATCACCTGTGAAAATTTCAACTGTCTACCTATCACGGTTCGTGAGATACAGCCTGGTGACAGACGGACAGACAGACAGACGGACAGCGGAATCTTAGTAATAGGGTCCCGTTTTACTCTTTGAGTACGGAACCCTAAAAACGACGACGTAATATATGGACAAGCCCACACACATGACATATTGAAACAAACCTGTTAAATGCCCCATGAAGTGACTCATTTAACTCACAAAAATATTGTTAATTAGTAGAAAAGGGTATTAATACTTGAAAATAGGTACACTTGTAGTGATCGTGTTAAATTCGTGTACGTGTTACAACGAGCAACCGCATCCTTAAATATTATTCGTGGATTTATTGGAATGAAATGAGAATAAATCATTCGTCATTCGAAAGTGTAGACGAATAAATTATTCGCGAATAAATGTTTATTCGAATAAGAATCATTCCAATAATGCCCCTTTCTGCACCCACATAAGTAACATATTTTATTTAAATAATTCTATACAGAAGACTGAGTGCTTATAAATAGGTAATCGACATTCCACGACAATTATGTTTCATGCTGAACAACTTAGTTATTATCGATCTAATGAACACAATATTTCAATAAATCTCCACCCTAGCCGAACCGTGGTAAACGCCACGTTCGTGTTTATAAATGTTTGACAATCATTGACCTATCCATAATAAATGAAGGCCGAAACGCATTGACAGCGTTGGCGAAGCGGCGGCGCGGCGCAGTGTGGAGGTGGTACCGGCTGTAATGTTCGATCTAATACGAATGGGTCCGCACAGAATACCGGCCGGGAAAAAAGCGTTCGGATCCTTTCATATTAGCTCGAACATTACAAGTACCGCCTCCGCGCCACCCCGCGCCGCTTCGCCACCGCACCGCTGTCAGTGCGTTTCGGCCTTGAATGCCTGCGACTCGCGACAGCACGGTCGGTAGTTGAGGCGCAAAGCAATGACGGCCTTATTCTGCAAGAGATAAGGTTCATATTAAAACTTAAGTACGAAAAAATATGAATTAATTAATAATCGTGGATATTTTTTGTTTAATTTGTTTCTTATAGTACTAATAATATGTTGACCGCATAAATCAAACACTTTCCAAGTAGTTATGTATTTTGGTTTTCCAAAAACTACCAATATTTGTGATTTTAGAAATCCGCAAAGAGAATCTGTTTAATTTTTAATAATTTATCAACACACATAATATACTATTCAGAATAATTTGTTAAATTGCAGTTATCTATAATTTCTGGTAAGATAAGCCAGAAAATGTGTAACTTACTGAACTTTCTTTATTATTGATAGTCCCGGTTGATTAATTAGATTAATTTTGATTTCTTTAACTGGAATGCAAGCGTTATATCATAATAGAGGCACTTTTACAAAGTTACATATTATGCTGCACTTATGAAATCAGAATTTGTTAAAAATTTAGATTTTTGGTTTTTTTACAATGACGCGGAACCCTAAAATGTTTAATTCTTTTTATTTTAACTATAACTAACAATACTTTACATCATAGAAAAAGAAAATTACAGTTATCGAATTATGTCCGGGTTTAGCTAATTTGATTGGTCTACTCTACAATGCCGGGCATGATTCAAGTTTTTAATTCGCCATCCAAGAAAATGCGGCCAGTCTTTGTACAATCATGACTTTTTTGTTTTAAAAATGCTACAATGTCGAGACAGGCGTGTACCTTATTGCTGGTCCTTTTTTGTTTCAAGTATACAATGAGCTTTCTTTTTCGAACATTCTACGTAACTATTGCAATCCCACTCATCTCAGAGCATAAACTGCAACTAGAACTGCTTAATTAAATATTTTATCATGGATTTGATTAACTAGATATATTGTTTTTCGTTTTTACCTTATATAATATATAGTATATATAGTTGTTATTTTCTGCGTACATATCTTAAGGTGGTTCGATTGCCATACAAAACGTTATTTGACATTCGCAGGCCAACGGCGTGATATTTTAAGAGACTTATGTAACAAACATTCATAAATTGGCTTCCCATTTGCGCCAAATTCCCCCTTTCCTAGAATAAACTTGTATAAACTAGATTAATTTGAGAAATTGGTTTGTCACTTGATATTTGGGAAAACTAGTTTTCTCAAATTAATCTAGTTTATACAAGTTTATTCTAGGAAAGGGGGAATTTGGCGCAAATGGGAAGCCAATTGATAAAAGTCTGATACATTAGTTTCTTAAAATATCACGCCGTTAGCCTGCGAATGTCAAATAACGCTTTGTATGGCAATCGAACCACCTTAATTATCAACTGACTATCAAATCTTGTGTAAAATATCTAAATGTGTCTTTGACAAATAGACACGATAAGGCCATGTAAAAAGAATAACACATTAATAGGCAAAACAAATAAGCTTTGAATAATCAGTATACGGAATAGTAAGTTTATGTAAATAGGAATAGTTAGTGCCACAAGTCTTCTAAGTCAATATTCCTTGGGTTTACTCGTAATACATATAAATTCTATGAAATTTCGCAATTCAGTAATCGTTGATCTACAAATACGGGGTAAGCAATAATTTCAGTAATAAATATACCTACTAAATAGGTGAACTAGGTCCTTTCGAAGTATCGATTACTTTCTGTGACTGTTAGAAACATTGTCAATAGGTATGCCGACTCGTAAATATGTGACAATAATCGTTTGACATCTTAACATATTTCATTGGTTTCTCATTGCCCCGGAATGCGGCATGCTCATGAACCAAATTCTATTCAATATAATCACTTTGGTTGCTCGGTAATTCTAGTTGTTTACATACCATTTCATGTTTGATTTCCTCTTCGTTCCTATTATTGTGTTGAAAACAATCATAGTAATTAATGTTTTTGAAATCCTAATAATACTTAATATTCCGTAAATAATCGTCCGTCCTGTTGCCGAAATTGAAGAACACTAAAGCATCTTTTTTAGCTTTGAGGTACGAGTATATCTGCCTAGCGTTCTAACCTTGGGATGTATCTAAACTTGAACACCCAAAGTTTAGATACATCCCAAGATTAGAACGCTAGGCAGATATACTCGTAAATACCTCAAAGCTGAAAAAGATGCTTTAGTGTTCTTCAATTTCGGCAACAGGACGTACGATTATTTACGGAATATTAAGTATTATTAGGATTTCGAAAACATTGTACGTATAGGAATGGAAAACATCTAGTAATAGATGATATAGCTACATCTGAGCCTGAGAGTTCTGTTCCTAGAAGTTTGACACCTCTCAAAGAATTCGTCTGACCAGAAATTCGACTCCAAACTTATCCGTCGTGTCAAAAATGTCGACAGTAACAGTTTGTATGTAATGAGTGGCCATGACATGAACGCGCACGCGCCGCCCACACCACGTGCACTGGTACTTAGGAGCCACGTAGGTGTGTTGACAATGCCTGTTAGCATATTAATTAAGAAGAAAGCCGAGGAAATATACTTTATGCTTCTCTATATAGACAGTCGTCCGTGAGAATTGCTCGGATATCTGTAGGAACACGATATTCTATAAAAAATCAACTTTTTTAGCGTCGTCTATAAATGGTGATCAGTCTAGTGTCTTTACATTAATCATGAGGGATATATGTATATATGTATGAATTTCATTGAGTTATTGACGGATATGTTTGATTAATTATTGATATCGCTATGATCTAGTGGTATATCCGGTGTTTGCTTCAGGCCGGAATCTTTTTCGTAATCTCGTTTCAAATTTCCTTTATGTCTGCAGTAAGCACATCCGTCGTAATGTCGGACCTCACCTGCGCCGCTTTTTGCGGTGGTCGCGACTGTCGCCACTGTTTTTTGTCAACTTTCGCGGCGGTTCCCACAGACGCCGCTAAATATACCGTCGACGCTGTCTTAATCGTCATTCTTTCGACTTGCGTGCACTTTTTCAACTACCGTTCTTTTGTTTCTGTTTTTTTCTGTGACCACTTCGACACGCCGATCATTTGTCATCCCGGTTTTTGGCAGCGCCGTTTAAATTATTATGTCATCGTTTTTTGTGAAAACTGAAACAAACCGCTACATTTACTTGTGTGTAAAATATTCAACCGTTGATGCATCATCTTTTACAGCTGTTACGTCCGCACCTGCTGCGGCTGCTACATTCTCAGCAGTATTATAGCCGGCATAAATTCACAAATTCAAAACTCTCGCATGAATCGCTCGAACGTATCGTAAGTTTATGCTGAAGGCGTTTATTCGCGATTCGGCGCCAATCACGGCGCGCCGGCGCCTTTATTTGTAAATGTTCTCATGAGACCGGCGTCACCGCGACGCGGGATCGTTATCTTATCGGCGCCGACGCCGCGACGCTGCCGGAGCCGGCACCATCCCGTGCGCCGCTAATCCGATACCTCGGTCTCCATTACTCAAATCGGTCGGCAATTAGCCGGCGACGTTATCGTCTCGTAAGCTCGTAACTACCATTTACAAGTAATTCCGAGCCCACACGCCATTTCACCTGGCCATTACAACAGCCAAAATTTAATGATGTCGTCTAGATATAACCGTATAAGAATCCATCTGTTAGCGACGCGTCGGAGGCGGCATGGCCGATATTTATTTAGCCATAATTGCTTGTCGGCTGACTGGCGCCGGCGCCAGTCGCGCCGCGCAGCCGCCGCGCGCGGGGGTCCAGGGGCGCGGGGGCGGGGGGAGCGCGCAGACGCAGGTACGCTCACTGCGTAAGCTCAACTCGATTTTCGTGATTGGGTTTTTTTGTATTGTCCGATGTTTTTGGGTTTTGTTGGATTTGTGAATGGCTGTCTTATTATCCGAGCGTTTGAATGCGTTGTTTATGACTGTCGACGCGGAAGTCTGGCGTCCGGCGCCGTTTTAGCTTTTAGACTAGGCATCGAATCGAATCAAAACAATCTTAGATTTTCTAGACGGTTGTCGGTCAAATATTTAGATAGATCCATTGAGCGCGGCCCATTGACAGGCGTCTGCGCGGAACCGGTTGCTCCTGTAGTAGCTAAACTGGAAAAAGTATTATCGTGTTTATTAGCAAAGCGATCGAGGGGCCCTGAAAAACTGCTCGGTAAACTAACAAAACCAGTAATCTAAATTAAGGTATAATAGATCTTCCGAGGAAAAGCTTAGAGTCCTTAACGAAAGCAATATATTCGTGGTTGTAGTCGACGTGACGTTCCTGCTCAGGCGAGTGCTCACTCGCCATTGTATGATACAATCTTTTATACTTTCTCTTGTTGGCTTTTGAAGTGAGTACTGTTCCTACACGTTACTTGGTTATAGATTATGTTATCTACCTAATACAAGTAGGTACGTGTCATAATAATGAGTGTTCTTTTTGATGCTCTTCCGTTCGGTTTTGTCCTTTTTAGGGTTCCTTACTCAAAGAATAAAACGGGACCCTATTACTAAGACTTCGCTGTCCGTCCGTCCGTCCGTCTGTCTGTCACCAGGCTGTATCTCAAGAACCGTGATAGCTAATAAGTTGAAAATTTTCACAGATTATGTATTTCTGATGCCGCTATAACAACAAATAATAAAAACGAAATAAAATATTTTTTAGGGGGGCTCCCATACAACAAACGTGATATTTTTGCCGTTTTTATAGATAATGGTCCGGGACCCTTCGTGCGCGAGTCCAACTCGCACTTGGCCGGTTTTTTTATATTACCTATGTAAGCTTTACGCTATAACTAGGTAGCCAGGTATAGGTACGTATGTAGGTAAGTCAATTGAGAAATTGACAAAGCGAGATCTATCATAAATGTATATTTCTAAAATAATTACTTTAAAAACAAAGTTTCAACCGACTTCAATTCAGTACTTCGCCAAGCCACATAGGTACATGAAAATTCCCGCATTTCCTTTCCAATTTACCATATGTACTGCTTTCCGAGAGCAAATGCGTTGATTATTACAGAAAAAACCCAAGTCGCTATACCTCTACTCTATGTGGGCTGATAATATTTGAGGAGTTACGTCGATTCCTCAAGTATCTCAGAATTAACACTTCATTAGTTGCTACTTCAACGGAATCATGTCAGAATCTTTGACGTACTTTTCTTCATCATCAGTTCCACTTCACCAAAATCACTACACGCGTTCCTATAAAATTTGAGGGTTGCCCTCAATTTCTCTGGGATTCCATCACCAGATTCTGACTGGGTGACAATTAGACCACCTCAGGAGTATAATCTTTCGTATAAAAACTATTTTGGAAATCGGTTCACAATTGACAGAGAAATCGGTGATCATACATAAACAAAGAAACATACAGTGGACCATATAACCTCCTCCTTTTTTGAAGTCGGTTAATGAAATCTGCTTTCTTCATAAAACATGCAGTGGTCTATTAGGTATAGGTACTTATAGTTAAATTAAATATGCAAGAATTCGCACATTATACACAGCGTATTCGTCCAATGTTTAGTTAGTGAGATTCCACAATCAACACTTCCCACTCGCTATCATATTCACAAGAAAACAAGACTTGTGTCGAAACAAAATTTCTGCTCATTCGATGTTTTACTAATGAGTGTTAATTAATTCTTCTAAAGAACCGCCGAGACGTAAACGACCCCACTTCAGTTTAATTAGCTATAATTACTAATTCATCTCCACGTGAAGCTTGCTTAGTTTGACATTAAAATTCAATGTAGCCAAGAATTCATGTTTTGTGCAGTTAATTCCTAAGACGAAAGAGGCACATTTACTTTTTCCTCTTCGTGATGTTGCTTCTTTGCTTTTTTGTTTCTTCTTGTGAGGAGAATTTCAATTGTTTCCCTGCTCCTTTTGGCTATTAGTTTACCTCATCTGCTGAATTAATCGCATCATTGATTTCTAATTAGACTTGCTTTAGAAGGTGGTATTGCTAACATTGGTTCTAAGTGTCGAGGATACTCAACCTCATTTGTGATGCGTCCAACTGTACCTCTTGCATCATTGTTTACTTCTAAGCAGAATCAAAATAGCTTAACCTTTATCTTAACATGGCGGCGAATTCCTCTTCCGTATGACATGGCTTCCGGCCGCTACTAGCCGTCGCAAGGTCCACCGTCCACCACAGACGTCACGCATATTCTACATTCTGTCACCACCGGCTGCGCAGTGTCAACGATCGATGCGAATTTTTGGACTTGGACCAGACCAAGCTGCCTGTAATATTTCAGTTTCTGCACACGTAATAATCTGGCTGGAAATCAAGTTGCAGACATTTCTGGTTGAGCAACGAACGTAACGACATTTTTAATTTGACCTGTTTGCGACTTATTCATTAAGACTGTAGGAAATATTAAGTAGTTTATTTAAATTGAGTTTGTTCTAGCTTCGGTTATATCGTGCTTATCTTATTTCCTATAATATTTTGTGTAAGAAGTGACATCATTGCATAGATAACTTGTTTCATTAGAATCCACGGAGGTACCAAAGTACGTCTAATATCCTTAAGTTAAGTATTTTATATTAGTCAGATATCGTACAACCTAATATCTCTTCGTAGATTCAAATGCTTATTTTCTTGAATTTTCTAAAGAGGAATGTGAAATTCGTGATTTACTATTAGCTTATTATATTATCATCGTACTCGTATTTTGTTTATTTATTTTAAATTTGTTGCGAACCGTTATTTTCAGATTGTGATAAATAACCAAACATGTAGTAAAACATTATAAAGATTGAAGAAACGATAATTCAGAATTTTGAATATATTCCCTCAACTCTCTTAGTCTCTTTTTTGAGTAAAAATGCTATTACTCAAATGCCAAAGTGGACCCCAGGCTCGCTTACGGCACCACCGGGAAAATACTCGCTACGATGACGTTGATGCAGTGATTGCTATTACTCTATTGATCTACACTATATGATGGATCATGTCACATTACAGAGAGCTAATCGGGGAATCTGATCCCTGGATTCCAAATCTGGAGACATCCCAGTGTCAGCGCTTCCGTGGACATTAGCGAAGCCCTGAATCAGGCAGGCTAGACGGCGGCAGCTGTCCCCTCGCGCCGGCAGGTGGCAGCACACACCGCGTGGGCGCGCCGGCGCCAGCGCCGCTACTGGCGCCACCCGTGTTTTAATTCGGGCGGGCTATTTCGGGCGATTCACACGCGGCGCGTTCGTTTTTTGAATTTTAGAAGCTTTAGGTGGGGTTATTGTTTAATTTACCGTGATACCGCTTGCTTTTCACCTCGGTTTACTTAATGCCAGTGTTACCTACTGGTTTTATTACGCTTCCGGAACGTCAAGTCAAAGGTTGTTGTCGAAGTTTAAGTAATTCTTTATTTTATTCAATCAATATTGCAGAATACAATACAGTACACATTCAAATATACTTTCATCAAACACATCATGTGCTGTCAATAAAAGGCTTGCTACAAAATTTGATAGGGATTACCACATCAATAGATCGATCCGCAATAGTTCAGTCATTATATCCAAAAAACCGACCCTACCCGTGAATAATTAGTTCTTGGATTTTTTTTCGTAGGTCCCTCGGGGGGGTCACTGGGAGTGTAAATCAAAAAGTAGACTGAATCGGGCTCCTGCGTATATTCGAAAAACGGTTTTTCTTGAATAACTCAGCCATTTTTAGAGTTCCGTAGCCAAATTGCAAAAAACGGAACTCTTATAGTTTCGTCATGTCCGTCCGTCTGTCTGTCTGTCTGTCCGTCCGTATGTCACAGCCACTTTTTTCCGAAACTATAAGAGCTATACTGTTGAAACTTGGTAAGTAGATGTATACTGTGAACCGCATTAAGATTTTTACACAAAAATCGAAAAAAAAACATTAAGTTTTAGGGGTCCCCATACTCAGAACTGAAACTCAAAAAAACTTTTTTATCAAACCCCCATACGTGTGGAGTATCTATAGATAGGTCTTCAAAAATGATATTGAGGTTTCTAACATCATTTTTTTCTAAACTGAATAGTTTGCGCAAGAGACACTTCCAAAGTGGTAAAATGTGTGTCCCCCCCCTGTAACTTCTAAAATAAGAGAATGATAAAACTAAAAAAAATATATGATGTACATCACCATATAAACTTCCACCGAAAATTGGTTTGAACGAGATCTAATAAGTAGTTTTTTTTAATACGTCATAAATCGTCAACCGCAATTTATTTCACGGAACCCTTCATGTGCGAGTCCGACTCGCACTTGGCCGCTTTTTTTATTTTACAGTAAAACCGTGAGGACAAAAACTGCAGGAAATTTGATTCTATACAAGTTTGGTCCTCACAATTTTTCTTCTAGGATCAATAATTTGGAAAATAAATTTGAAAAAAGCGACAAAAAAGGTGGGAACCAAAATTGTTCAGAATTTGATTCTCTACAAGTTTAGTCCTTTTCATTTATGCCGTAAAGTTGAAAATAAACGAGATAATTAAAATATTTTGAATTTGTCGCTTTTTTTTCAAATTTAATTTCCAAAATATCGATTCTAGAAGAAAAATTGTAAAATTAAATTAAATTAAATTAAATAGCAATTTATTTCAGACATTCATCCATAGGTATTACACATAGGTGGGTTACATACATAAAAGCAAAAATGATAACAAAGTAAATTTTGAATTTTAAAATAATAAACATAACTAAAAGAATTAACTAAACTACTAATAACTAGGACCGTGAAGGGCCAACCACCTCTTCATCACGGGTGTGTTCCACCTGTCAGCAAACACGTTCAGGATGCTGTTTGTGGTCGTGCGCAGGCGGAGGTGCACTCCCTGCACAACGTTTCCTTATGCGTCGCGTGGAAGTCGTCGGTGCGCGCCGCGGCGAACATGCCGGACGCGCTGCAGCTCCACGGCAGCCGGAACAGCGCCCTGAACGCGTTGTTGTACTGTCCGCGCAGTGCGCTGTACGTGCGCGCTGTAAAATTGACCCATAGGCTGCACGTATAGAAAGACTGACAGTAGGCTCGAAACAAGTCAACTTAACCACGTCGCTACAACGTGCAAACCTACGAGCCAACATATTGCACCGCACGAACAGAGCTCTGCGCTCTCTCTCTATGTCCATGCCATCACTCATGTCCTCAGAGACCCAGTAACCCAAATACTTAAAATGTTTTACCTGAGTCAAGGGAGTTCCACACAAAGTCACGTAAAGATCAAACTTGTAGAGAATCAAATTTCCTACAATTTTTGTCCTCACAGTTTTACTGTAAAATAAAAAAGGCAGAGTTATTCAAGAAAAACCGTTTTTCGAATATACGCCGCAGCCTGATTCAGTCTACTTTTTGAACGTACACTCCCAGTGACCCCCCCGAGGGACCTACGAAAAAAAAATCCAAAAACTAATTATTCTCGGGTCAAAATCTATAATGTCTGGACTACAAGAGCAAAATTTGTCAGAGCAGGACGCATGTTTCCAATCATATTTACAAATTAAATGTTAGCGTAGCCAGAATAGAGGTTCGGAATATTTTGCATATTCTCCGACTGATTTATGGCTTTATAAATTTGGTTTATACTTTGTTTATTTAGCTTTGCGTACCAATTCACATTTGCGACTCGCCTGTGATAATTCGAAGACTAGGCATCGTTGTGTTAAATAATTAGTGTTTTGTTTATATCCACGTTTTGTCAAAACAGATTTTATTTTGAAATTGTGATAGACACGTTACTTCTCACTGTTTTTATTTCTTTATTTATTGCATGATCCTGAGCACTACATTTAGTGAGTTTATGATATTTTTTGTTAGTCTACAAGAGCATTGATACTCATATAAGTCAGACCCATCTAGAACTTCCGATAGGCATTGAAAAAAAAAGCAAGGATAATGCAAGCAACTAGTTTTTTTGTTCATCACCGTCAATAACTTTTAATTGAATTGAAAAAGTTCTAGGAATCGGTTCCTTAATATCACAGAGCCACGGTCGAGTATGTCCCGCGACCTTGCGCCCTTAAATAGTCACCGTATTTGGTTAACTATGGTATTTCTTGTAACATCATCTGCTGTCTAACGTCTTCACTTATTTCGTTCCATCGTATCTCCTTCTCATTGTCAGCATGGTTAAATTTGGTTTTGTATCATTATTTCTAAAGATTTATATTTAACAATGTGTTGATTCTTGTAATGAATATTGTTCCTGTCATCTTGATTCCTTCAACTATTTATTATGAAATTATGTTTTATCGCCAATAAATCTTGCACATTGCTATGCGATTGCTGCTACATAGCTGTTATAATATTTAATTTCAACAGTGTTTTTGCATAACTGTCGAGTAAAAATAGAAGTTTATCTGCACACAAGAGCATTGAAAATGAGTATATACATTCTGCAAGGTATAAATGTTTTGCTTGTTTGTATTTTAGTAATAAATGAAATAATGAACAGTGCGCCACAGCGGCAGTATAAATTGACAAAAGCTGCCTAGGTATCCTGTCGGCAACGGCCGAGCGGTCAGTTTTCCATCGATAAAGCAATTAATAAGGGAGCCGGCCAGATTGACCAGTCGCCGGTCACTTGAGCGAAGGACACACCGCCGGTATTTATTGCTATAGATTCAACGTTCAGATTAATTACACATGCCGCCATACTCGCCACCGTTCTCTCTCATCAGCCAGCATTCCTGCACCCGCCTATCTAATTTAGCCTCTATCTAAATTTAAACAGAACCTATTCTTCATTGACTGATTTCTTCAATAATTGAAACACGATATATCACATTTGTGCGTTGTATTCTGAACCTTGAAATTGATTGTGCAGAATACATTCTTCATTGCAATGCTTCGGTTTAAGCTTTAAAGCGGAATGAGCTAATGACTTGTAATTAAGACTTTAAGGAAATTGCACTTTATTGCGGTCAAACAGAGTCCGTTTTAGTTAGTCCTCTTTCGGTGGTTATGGCGTAATAGCTTGAGGAGAAATTTCAGTCACGCCACTCTGTATTTATACACATTACTATGTGTACTAGCAATCTCGTCGAAGAACGTACGATATCGCTGTGCGGGCACGACAACCTCGGCGCTGCGCCTCTCGGCTACGCTGGCCTCATTCACAGCGCTCTCCGACTCGTCAGAGGCATTCCAGTATAAGCTAGACCTCCGACCACGCACAACTCGCCTATCTCAAGTTCAAGTTATACAGGAGCACTCAGAGAAAACATCCCACGTTTCCTGAATCGGCGGTCCACTCACATAGCTGGTGCGTTAGAACTGATATTATTTATAACAGGGATGCTCGTTTAGGGTCATTTACTTCGTCTTTTTCTGCTTTCAGTGCGCTGACTCACATTGTATTTTATTGAATGCAGTCGGGTTGTATGTTTTGTCGAGAGGTACAACAGGCTGAGTTAAGGGTATGCGAGTGTTTTGTTTCTACAAATACTTGCAGATCGACTTGTTCTTGGCGATTTTCTCCTCCAATTTTAGAGTCGTGCCGCTAGAACTAGGTTGTTTTCAATTTCGTCTTCTAGATGGTAAACTCCAACAGTTGTTATGACGACTTGTCCGTGGGACATTTTCTTGAATTCACAAATATTATAAGCCATATTATTATTATTGATCGATCAACCAAGCAAGAAAACTGGCGTGTCCTTTACAGTATAAGCTCATGCATATTGTCTATATATTATCGTCGGGTTCCATGGTTATACGTATAAACGTAGAATATTGTTTTTTTAAGTTCACAAAAAATATTGTACCTACGAAAGGTTCACCCACACAAGGTACCCTAATTGTCGGCGACACGTACCCGGTGGCGCCAAATTGGAAATCGCCGATTGCGTGCTCGGAATTCAAAATCGCTAATTTCAGGCTCGTCTTTTATTTAAGCGATTTCTTTTGTATTTAGTTCCACAATGTTTCAAGTGTGCCAGAACTTTAGGTAAATAGGAACTTGGATCCGATATTGAGATACACTAGCATGTTTGAATTCAGGTATTCGCCTTTAAATTGGCATCATAAGTAAAGCGTCCAACATAACTTTACTGACGAATAAGATTAAAGTTAACAATATTAGTTTATTGGTCGTATGGCTTTTAAAATTCTCTGTTTATAATGTTATACATTCGCGATCATAAATATCGGGTCACCCTAAATGAAATAACCGCGATAGCTTTTTATAAATATTTAACACTAGTATTCTTAAAACACCAACTGTATTAGCAATAAAGCGGGATCATATCATAAAAAAATATCAACATCCAAAAAAGACGAATTTGCGATATCTCGCTCCGTTAACGTTGTTTTTTTCATGGGTTTTTACGAGTCCGATTAAAACATGGTAACGTTATTTTTTATACTGTTATTTTGCAGTTTAGATGTAGAATTAAATGAAGATCATGACGGGGTTAAAACAAACTATACAACCTTGCAAAATTTTAGGAAATATGACGGTATTTAACCGACCCGTATTCTTTGTCCACGACAACTGCATCCGTCGAAAGAATCTCAAAATCCGCCGTTTTCCCGCTAAATTTGGTGTTAGTAGGAGTGATAGGACACTCGTAGATGATGTGGTGCCCAGCCCCCCTATTCTGTAACTTGTTTTAAGCTCACCTCAACGCTCACCCACAATTATACCTTGACACAGCGATGCGTAGTAATTAAGCGAAGGTAGAGGTTTAGTTTCGTAACGGGTGACCGGCGGGGTGAGCCACATTAACGCGTAGCGAATAAAAGCCGTACCCTCTGAGCTAGGGCGTCTAGCTCAGAGGGTTTGCACTTGGCATTGCACCAAAGAGAAGCACAATTTTTTAGTAGACACCAGATCCGTTAAAACATATTTAGAATGATAAACTTTGATGATAATCATATTAGGTGCCAATAAGAAAATTATAACTTACGATTCGTAAGCATACTTCGATGGGTTTGAAGTTATTACAGGCAAATGACTGATGAAAATGAATCGTATGATTTCGTAAGATGCATGCAGTGCAACTTAGACTTAAATACAATACAACAAAAACACCACGTCTATCTAATTTCCGTCATTATCATTACGTTCCCACAACTTATTTCTGTAATTCAACTTTAACAACCGAAATTACTTTGAAAATGGCAGTTATCTGGACAATTTCCAAAATGCCCATAAAATTGTCTTTACTAGGTCAAAATATAGGTTGGGCGCTCGTTAGGGAGGATCAAGGTTCGGTTCCCGGCCGGTAATTACGGTCGGGCCCTACCTGCGCTGGCGCAGCTTGTTTGTTTAACCGTTTTTCTTTTTTTTTCGAGTAACGCAGTTGGCGATCGGACTGGTTGAGCGAGTTATCGAAATTAGAACTTTTATTGTTTTTAAAACTGATTCATTATGCTTTTCAAATATTATTTTGGCTTGGCGATCTCTTAATTGAATTCGAAAACAACCAAAACCAGTATGTATCTCATTCTGAATAGGTTCGATTGAAATGATTGAATTCTCTTTATAGTCCAGGCAATGGACTGACAACTTGTATGGAAAAAATGACAAATTTGGAAATAATTTATAATAGCAGATTTTTTCTTTGTAATGGATACATTATCAATTAAATAGTTACCTAACGACAAAATCTAACAAAATTTCAGACATCAAAAAAATGATAACTTAACTAGCTTCTGAAAAGTCGGAAAAAATATGAATAAATGGTTTTATATTTATTTTGGTTCATTTTCATTTGCTTTATAATATTCAAGATAAATAATAAAAAAAAAATTAATGATTTATTTAAATCTATATAAATACTTCCGGATGGAAAGTTTGTTGGATTCTTGAATAAAGCATCTTAGAATAATGTTTTAAAATGATGTAAAGAAAAAAAACGCTATTATAAATTAATGTTTTTCAAAACCGTATTTTGCCTGGAGTATTATAAGCTCACAACAGAGCACTGCAAGTCGATTCTACCGTTCGAAGAATGCGCATTGTGTGCATTAGTGTTAGCTGGTCGAATAAATGTCTTATTACACTCCCATTAAGGACAATTATTACTTTGTATTAGCTATAATGTGTTGGTCTTGTTTCAGAAACCCCTCCCCCGCCATACACGCCGTACGCGATGGATGACGTTAAACCTAAGGGTAAGTTTTTTACATGTATTTAGGAATATTAGGATACATGATATAGGTACAGGGTGGCCTATTTAGATCGGTCAGTATCTATGGGAAAGTCTGAAACTATAAGACATATACGAATATCTCTTCTTAGGAACCATGTCATCATGCATTTAAAAAAAAACTTGTACTCAGCTAAAAATGTTGTACTAACTTGTTGAAACAAAAAATGGTGGTCTGAGTAGAAGTTTTTTTTAAATGTATGAATGCAGTTTTTCTTGTTACTAAAATCAATGACATGGTTCCTAAGAAGAGATCTTCGTATGTCTTATATATAGTTTCAGACTTTCCCATACTGAACTTATATTTGAGCTAGGCGGGACTGGCTTGATGCGTAAGTATAGTAGGAAGGTCGATTTGCGAAGATAGTCCCACTATAAAAAAATATCGAAGTGAGTCCTGTATGAATAAATGAAGTATATCGGGAGAATCCGGCGGCTGTGTATATGAATACTGCACTGATGTAATATTTACAGTATGTTGTGGACATTGTAGTCCAGCGTTCCACTTCCTGTTCATAAGTCACAATAAGCCCCGTTCCCACGTGCCCATTGTCGAATACCCGATTGACACATCCCTAGCCAGCGAGTTGATTAAAAACAAATATATCAGGCGCAGCGTGCGGTGCGCCGGTGCGCCCGCGCCGCGCCGGCCGGGGCCTAAAAAACGCCACTTGATGTTAACCGAGGCAGTGAACATTAATAATGTAGTTTAAAGATGGCGGCGCTGGAATGCGCGCGCTAGGGATGCGCAAGAGTCGATTTCGATGCATTTAAACTGTTTAAAGCTTAAAAGCGATCGTCATTAACGGGAGCCTATAACTAAGACTCTGCTGTCCGTCTGTCTGTCTGTCTGTCCGTCTGTCACCAGGCTGTATATCTCATGAACCGTGATAGTTAGACAGTTGAAATATTCACAGATGATGTATTTCTGTTGCCGCTATGAAAACAAATACTAAAAAACCGACCAAGTGCGAGTCGGACTCGCGCACGAAGGGTTCCGTACCATTATCTATAAAAAAACTATTTTATTCTGTGTTTTTAGTATTTGTTGTTATAGCGGCAACAGAAATACATCATCTGTGAAAATTTCAGCTGTTCCAGCTGAAATTTTCACAGATGATGTATCACGGTATCAGTAAGATACAGCCTGGTGACAGACAGACGGACGGACGGACAGATGGACAGCGGAGTCTTAGTAATAGATTTATTTATTAATAGGGTCCCGTTTTACTCTTTGAGTACGGTACCCTAAAAACAAAAAAATAAAAATAGTTATGGGAGCCATACAACAAACGTGATTTTTATGGCCGTTTTTTATAGATAATGGTACGGAGCCCTTCGTGCGCTAGTCCGACTCGCACTTGGCCGTTTTTTTCAAACCACCATGGTGGCTAGCAAGCGTACGACCTGTCTGCCTAATTGTTAGCACACTAGTAACAACTTAAGACTGAGTGTCGAACTATCACTAATAGCAGTTGCAATAGATGGCGTCGTCACTGTCGCGATAGCGATAGCGCCTGTTGCATTGATTTGTATGGTGACGGGCTTTTTGAGGATGTCGTCTAGATTTCTTGAACTTTACCAATATTTATTAATCAACATTTTAGGCAGCTAGGTACTTACTCTTTGTTGATGCGTACGAATTAAAGTACCTACATGGATGTCTCAGACCGGCATTATAATGTTGCCTAGAAATATAAGTAGATCCGTATTTACCCACGTTTTTGACGACCGCTTTAGCCCAGTTGGTAGTGACCCTGCCTACGAAGCAAGAGTTCCTGGGTTCGAATCCCGGTAAGGGCATTTATTTGTGTGACGAGCACGAATATTTGTTTCTGAGTCATGGATTCTATGTATTTAAGTATTTATTTCTCTATATAAGTATCTATATCGTCGTCTAGTACCCATAGTACAAGCTTTGCTTATTTTGGGACTAGGTTGATTTGTGTAAGATTCTCCGCAAATATTGTCCGCAAATATATAGCTGTAGAGATTAGTGACGCGGTAGACTTAGAGCGGAGGGGTGATCAAGTAACTTTTCTAACTCACGTTAGGACAACTCAACTGTCACTGTAATTTTTCCACACAAAAATGACATTTAGATCTTCATGACGTATGGACGTGACGTACGTGCAATGCGTTACGTGATCGACCTGCAAGAGGGCAAGTACGTAACTTTTCGATTCCGAACGCACGTTAGATCATACATATCATCTGTCCTTCCTTGTATGGGAAGATTAATGTCAATAAATGAATAGGGACAATCCCACACAAACAGAAGTAGGTAGATAAAGGCGGGTTAGGGGGGGGGGGTAGGGGTAGACAACGATATACTTAATAAATACTTACTTACATTGAAAACATCCAACACACAGAAACCAATATTAATGCCCATCACATCTAACCAGGACCCGAACCCACGTTGGCAGCTTCGTATATTGTAGAGTCATTACCGACTAGGCTAAACCAATCGTGAAAAAGTTGATGCATTTGCACACTCGATCGAAAAGTTCGCGATTACCCCGCAGGTCTCTCAGTCATCGTCGTATTCGATGTACTTCATGCTCGTATTTAAAACGCATCTGTGGCGTCACTCCTGTCAAATCTGACGAGTTCTGCATCGCACTATCGAAGTTTCTTAAATCAGTTGCATAAATATAACATCTAAACAACTCTCATTGGACTTCGGTCCCTGAGAGATCTCTCTATTGCCGTATCTTCTACATTGGTGACCCCGACAATGGACATAAGCGCAACTCTGAATATCCTGACTGACGCCCGACTCTTCTCAGCAAGCCAGACTCTCTCTCTCTCTCTCTCTCTCTCTCTCTCTCCGCTCGCCACCCTGGCTCTGAGCACTGGCAAGCTGCACTCTCTCTTCATACATCACTGACCCCTCCGTCTCAAAGGGGGGCTGATGTGGCGTCACTCCTGTCAATTCTGACGAGTTCTGCATCGCACTATCGAAGTTTCTTAAATCAGTTGCATAAATATAACATCCAAAACAACTCTCATTGGACTTCGGTCCCTGAGAGATCTCTCTATTGTCCTATCTTCTACACATCCATCTCTTTCGCACTTCCACGTGTCAGAAAGAGTTAATAATAGACGTGCCCGTCGTAGTTTCGCAGTAGCGAATGTAGCGATCTATTACAGATAATTCAAATTTCATAACGATTTAAAGAGTTATCGCTCATCTTGACTGGTACCAACTACAGAGGACCATTTAATTTAGTTGACTAGCCTTAGAAATTGTGGATGGCCTGAGTATTTAATTAGAAGTGATAACTTAGCAAACGTTATCAGTGCGCGTGATTCACTCGTCTCAGCACGATCGGCGCTTGGGCGCAGGCGCCATGCGATACCGTGTATGTATTTATCGGGAGCTGAATATTTTGTTTTGTCGTAGTTCTGATATACCTACTTATGGATAGATATTGTAGTGAAGTGAACTGGCACTGACGCTGGCACTGGCAAGCAATTTGATTCGATCAGCTCCATGATTTAGTGCATAGCTGCAGTTTTAAAATGTGTTCACTGCTAAGGCACTCAAAGTTATCCTGACACTGACTCCATTTCAACGACCATATAGAGTTTTAATACATATAGTTTTTGTATCAGAAACTAATTGGAATTCAATATTTACATCCATCAGACTTCAAACTAGTCTGTAAAATGAGATACTCTGAAAGTGGGTAATTTATTTTACAATCATGCTCCAAACAGAATTCTAAAACACTACTTACATTAAATAACACTACTAAGTGCAATTGGAATCCGGTTAAACTTAACTGATCTGACCTGTCAGGACCGGTATTTGAGGCCTCGACCCTTCCCATTTAGGGCATTAATATTTTTTTATCGTGTCGTTTATCGACGGCGGCTATCTCTAGCGAGTGTTCCGGGAAGCGCTGCGCGGGCGCCGCCGGATTCCTCCCGCCGCCGCCGACCGGCGACTCAGCCGCTTTTGGTTATCTGCCGACCAACACGGTCTAGTTTTTTTAGTAAACAAGCATACGGCCTCCGGGATGGTAAGTACGAGGCCTATGGACGCTGGCACGCATTCCATGAGTTTTGGACCAAAGGACGCTCTGATGTAGGTAACCTCAAAATTTCTAGACTTTGTAGGAAGGATACAAGTTTTAACGAAGCTCTAGCTAAGTAATAGTAATATTTGTACCAATTTAAAAATACGGGCGGAATGTTTCACTTTGAGAGTCAGTATCCGCTGGAAATGTATTTCTATCTGTTTTTCAAACAAATCGCAAATTTAATAGGTCCTAAAAACCAGAATAACTAAGAATGTGGAAAATTGCAACACGGCAAAGTTTCGAACAGATATACATATCTATCTATATAGATAGATCTTATGCCAGTAAAATCTCTGTTAACAACTAGCTAGAGTCTAGCAAACTCAAGATGAGCCTACCAGATGCAACACTGTTGGTAAAAATGTACGCGTAGGTATGACGTTTAGAGTTGCCGCGTAGTTGAATCTATTATAGTGGGTTCACCTTGCGCTTGCCAGACTATGTGTGGCCAATGATCAGTCTGAGCCAGGATAGGGAATCCCGGGTCCGGGGAAACCAGGATTCATCATGGGGCTTCCCGCCCTTCCACCCCTCTGCACTCTATATAGGCGCCGCGATTTGCCAATTCACTAATGTTCTTGAAAAATAGGGGAATAATTTAATCAGTTTTCCACAGTTTTTACTATGAATTATAAAATACGTTTTAATTAAGTATATTTTGTTGATGAGTTTATAGTGGTGGTGTGGTTCAAAACAAGATCCAACAAGTCAGATGAACCTAAATCTCGAAAAAACACTTAGTCCATTATCGTTTTCCGAAAACTAATTGATTCAATAGATAGGAACGCCGTTTCCTCTCAATGGACCTTTAGTTTTTTTCTTCACTTCGGAATTCCTTTCGGGTCCATTATGGTGACAACTGCGTCATGCGTCCCTTGACACCTTAAGTCAAAGTATTTGAGTCGATTTTGGAAGAATCCGCACGCAATATACAAAAGAACCTGAGCTATCCGAGTGAAACAAAAGCGTTCATTAGCACCCTTAAGAATACCCATTAAAGTTCAATTTTGAAAAACCTGTATGTAAAACGGAGTCTACTACTGAATATGCTCTTATTATCACTCCTTGAGTCCTAAATCAAAGCGTTAGAGTCGATATTCAAGTTGAGTAAGTAACTGCATAACTCTGTTTGTTCTCACATGTGGTTCTTCGAATCCATTCATTTACATCTCCGTCTTTTGATAATGGAATGCTATTCGAATTTGAGCCGTTGGGCTTGCTTCGTATGGATATGCAGACTTTTGGAAGTGCAATTGGATTTTGAGTCCTATTTTGTGCAACACAAGGTTGACTTAGCTTGTTTGGGTTGTTTAGGTCCTGTTGCTAAGTGCTCTCGTATCAGTCATGATAAGAGTCCATTAATGCTATCGTGCTATCGAGGCGCCGGCTGTAGGTGTTCCTACGCCCTTCCAAATACACGATTACTGACTTTTAGTCTTTGAAATAGATGCTATATTCGAGTGACAGGCAAACCATGATACTTTTAACGCTTAATATACTGTGGGAGTATAAGAATTCCACTCTTCCATTGATAATTTCGTATAAATATAAATTGAAATGCTGCCTCTAGTATCAAACATAATGCATTAATAGTAGTTTATGTGACTGTACATAATGAAGGGCATTAAACACGAGTGTGGGTTTATGAAACGAGCCGAAGGCGAGTTTCATAATAACATGACACGAGTGTTTTAATGCCTAATTATGTACATACACTATTTTATCTATCCACATATCATAAGCCTCCATGATGCATTCAGGAGCCGCATATTATGACCGGCATCGCGGCGTTGTTTTCTGGCAGCTGTCATAGTATTTTTTTAATTCAGAGACAAACTATAAGAGTCGGATCCAACAATCATATCGTTCGATATCTTACTTACGTGCGACATTTGTCAAATTTGTTAGCAATTTGACAATTCATTTCGAACTACGTCATCTCGACTGATATTAGAATAGAGGTTAAATCAAATTTCTTTGTTTGTCAGAGACGTTCGAAATTTGAATGCAATAATTTTATCGAAATCGATGTTAAATATTATTTAGAAATAATAACATTTTCACAGATAAGAAATTTGTTCTAACAAAACAGTTTATTTTTATGGTGGTCATAATGTGCGGTTCTGGAACGCATCATGGAGGGTTTATGATATTTGGATAGATAAACATATCAATGTCCAAGATACATCAGTAGGCAATCTGACGTTGAAAGTGTGAGCGGATTTCCACAAACAATCATAATTCGTCGGTTTTTTTTACAAAATACTGATATTGATCACCGGAAAGTCGAGCTGCATCAATCACTCGTCCAATACAGGAAGAAAATTACCTTAATAATGTGCCCACTTCCTGAATATCACCCACATACGGATACATGCTTTCTTATGCCTACCATACCGTTATTCCTCTTGTAAATTGAAAATGTAGAGAAAATGAATGCGATCCGTCGTCATCCTAAATTTAGACTCTTGTTGGTGTAGTCTCCATCTGACTCTATCTAGTGCCGCTTCCTTTCATTTCCTTTTACGTAACGTATCCTGACGATCGATTGTCATGTCATGTGATAAATTGCTTACATTATACTACATTTAGTATCCACTTATTTTTATATGTTAAATAAAGTAATTGAAACAAAATTAGGACCTATGGTAAACTTCGTGCTATGACCATGCAAAAGTCTGTCGAATCGAGTCCCTTAGTGTTTAACTTTCGCGGTACAAGTTGAGGGGATCGAACCATTAAAATCCACATTAACTCGAGTATATCATACATTAGATTACGAACCTTTTTCACAATTAAGCATGTTTTATACCTTCCTGCCTTGTTTCAAACGTCTGCTAACTTACAAAGCAATCTGAGCTCTATTTACTTCAAAATAAAGGCGATATTATCCTGAAACTGTCCATTATCGGTTTAGGAAACGGTAATGCATGTGAGTATCCGTGTCGTCTTTAAGAAGGCTTTTAAGTTATGGATGGGATTTGATAAAATGTAAGTGAGTTATACAATAAAATAATAGTGCGGTATGTTTAGGTTTGGTATTAACGGTATTTTTATGAAACGACTCTAAGGATCTCAACGTTATCTGAAATTGTTTAACTGAAAGTGCCGTTTACAGTTTCAAAACCACTTATGTACACTCACCAGGATTTTAATGGTGGTACTACCACCGTGGTAGAGTAGAGACTTTATCTTTCATTTACACGTTCTACCAATGAAATTGAAATGAAATGAAATGAAATAATGTATTCGTGACAACGTGACAAGAAACTTAAAATACTATACTTATCAACAATAATACCTTTACTAAGCAGTTTGTCACGAAATGGTCTCGCGTCATCATAATGCTGGCTCATGAGCCAGCGCTGGTCTTCCGGCGAGACCATTATAAGTCATAACTCATTTATTCATAAAAGAATATAGATTGTGTTTGAATTTTGAAGTTAAATACATTTTATAATTAAAGACACATCATGCGTCCTTTTATATCTGACAGATTCGGATGTCTCTGTGTTGTACATACAGACAGCCTTAATGTTGACATTTAATTTTGACTACATGGATGTTATGTTAACTTGTCTCTACTCTATGTATTGTTAATGTGAAGCTTAGTTCCTTATTTTAAATGTAACTATCCCACAATGCATTACTTAAACAGATAAATAATGAATCTGTGGGTTTAATAAACAAAATGACGGAACCGTACGTAAGGAGCGGTGGTCTGAGGGATCGCGTGAGGAAAGGTGTGACCGCCTTCACACGTCACAGCTGATTTACGGCCGAGACCAAACCTCGTAACCGGAGATTCGTCAAAACTGTGCATTAACCAGATTACACTTAACAAACTTATCGGTCGTAAGCCGAAGCGCTGAAGTAACACATAACCCATAACCCGTTGTTTTTAATATTAAAATGGACACTTAAAACTACTTCGTTTTTTTTTGATTTGGTATTCATGGGATTTGTAATTCTTTGTTATCCTAGATTAAACTCTAAAACACGTCAAAAAACCAATTGTAATAAAAAACACACTGGTACAAATCTACAAGGGATGCATTAATGAACGAATAAGTGGATATACATATATTATGTAGGTATATGTATTTACTGGAAAACAAAAACATTACTTTCAGTACAACTACGAAAAAAATATTAGGTACCTAGTTACAATACACTTTGGTAAAAAAATTACGATTAGAAACTTAAAATAAACATTTATCTTATTATAGATCTTAGCTCTTGTCTGTGGGGTAATCGCAATTCTGTTCAATTCTTAATATTCTCAGTCAAAGTACGTAACATTAGCCGTAGTAAATTAAAACCAAACCAAACAAGACTATTATATTGATTTGAAACTGCTGAAGATGTAACGTCAATATACATACATATATGCATGTTTGTATAGATCGAGTAGGTACTTATAGCGTTTTATCAGTCGAACCTATTTTTTTTGCTATGTATACATACGGTGACTCACGTAGTCTATCCGGGCCTAGAATATGATAGGCTATCGGATTATATGCTATATTATATTTTAAATTCCAAGGCTAGGTGTCAAGTATAGGTAAATAATATTTTTTTATTAATATTGGTTGTACTTTGTGTAAACGTAATTTATTTACGATGAATAATAACAACATAGGTAAGGATCATTTGATATTTTGTCTCACGATATTGTGTCTACCTATACATGCAGTACACATTTTGTACTATGACGATGATCTCATTAAATTGTCAATATTTCTGCGTGAAACATTGAACTGATTGAACCTACCTATTAATGAGTAAATAAATGACCTATTAATGAGTAACTATAACAAGGGAATAGGAAAGGAATTTTCGCCATGATCACAATTTGGCGATAGAACACATAATATTTTAACGTTCTATCGCCAAATTGTGATCATGGCGAAAATTCCTGAGCATCGTCGACCTTAATACCTAAGCAACAAGGCTGAATAATTTTCCAGTTAAACTTCACAATTCAGGGAAAAATTGATGCGATATACGCATCATGATAAAGTGTAAAGGGGTCACTGACAGATTGCGATGTTGCCATAATAATGAGTTACGACTTCAAATATTCGATATAAAGTTGTAAAAAAAATTGTTTCAGTTACGATGATACAGTCAGATAATATGTAGGAATGCGGTATACGTTACTAAAGGAATACATAAGTACATTCTCTTTGTTTTGCAAAGATTGATTGGTACAGAATGCCCCATGGCATAACGACCGACTTTTTACAAGCTATTATTTAACTTGCAATGTAACTATGTTTGGTCAGGTGGAATCTTGCAACTCTGTTTTGAAGCAGATATCTTCAAGTTCAGCCGCTTGAGTTGAACTTTTGGGTTTATGTATTAGTTTGGATGACAATTCAATATTATGGTACCATCGAGCTGATCTGATGGAGACAGAAGGTGGTCATGGGAATTCAGGACTTAACAGACGTAACCCCGTTGAGTTTGGGCTCGTTAGAATCGTCTCAACGAGTAGTTGATGATGGTATACAGAAAAGTACAGTTGCTAAAAAAAAAATTTTTTTTGACAGAAACTTATTTTACGTTAAGATTTCGTTTTGTGCAATAAATATTATATGAATACCTAATAAATATCACTAACAAATTTTTATTCGCTCTGGCGTGTTTATGAAGTTCGCTGCCCAAAGCTAACTATATGCATTTTGTTACACTAGTTACCCGTTTATCGTAGACTTCCACGCTGCGAAGGAAATTCACACGCTACTCGCAGGGCTGTGTCCTTGTCAAGGTAGGTATTCGGGATTTTAAAGTAGGACTTTCTTGAGTTCGTCTCCATTTGTTTTCTAATCATACCTACGTAAGCAAATTTATTGACTATCATATATAGCATAATTGAGTGTTTTGTATAAAACAAAATAAATAAAATACGGTTCAGTATAACACATTGACCTAAGTCAATAAAATTTTACCTTAGAAAATATTCTTAGACGAGCCAGTATTATTTAACCTACGTCGTTGGTTTGTCGGTCTATAGTTTTTCCTGGCTGGGTTTCTTTTTATCGTATACTGTACTGATGTATCGTCAGTACTAACCTCGATCTGCCTCGATGAAAAGCCGCGGCGTATTAGTCTATCGCTGACAGCCCTACGCGGCGCGGCGCAGGCGCCGAATAGTTGAAAGCTCAATGACACCGCCGGCCCTCTGAGGAATGCTCGCGTTACCTTTTTACAGCCTTGCCCGCGAGCTCGTGGCAAACACTAGTAACATACATAACATAATACACATACGTTTTAGACATACGCTAGTTTCAACAAGTTGATATTAAAACAGTGAGCTTTTTACAGCCTGTGCCCGCTAGGGCGCTAGCTTGCGGGGGCGTACTCAGAGTAAAAGCTTTGCTTAGTTTAGGGTTGGTACTAGATCGAACTAGCCACTGTGATTAGTAACATAATATAATATTCTACGTTCTAATTTTAATATAATATCTATAATATAAAAAAGCTCGCTAGTGGCTTGGGTAGTAAATACCTATATGTATGCCGATGATCGTGCGAAATACAGGAGAAAGGAAAAAATTGCTGAGCAAATAATATCGATTGTATGTAATACTTAGGTACTATATTCAGACATAAACCTATCTGAATCTGATGCGACAGGGATTACCACTGAGATGAGAGAGATATGTTCAACAAATTGATCACCTCAAAGCAGTGAAATTCCTGCTAGATTATTATGTTTAGGTAAAAACAGTAAGAATGTGTTGTTAAACAATAGTGTCCGTGAAGCGCCCGGATTGTGCCGGTACACCGCTTACACGTGTAACTATTCCAAAACATACATTACTACAACTGAACTGATGTATTTTAAAATATATGTATATACGTTTTGCGATTATATTTAATAAAGGGGTAATCACGTAATGTTCCGAACGCGCGTCGGTACAATTTAACTGTCAATTTTCCATATAAAAAGTGACATTTAGACCTATCCGACGTTCGTACAATGCGTTTGGTTGATCTAAATATCAAAATTTATATGGAAAAATGACAGTTGGATTGTCCTAACGCGCGTTTGGAACGTTACGTGATTACCCTTCTGGTGATACTTAATAAATAAATGAAATCCTTAAAAACTTTCTTTTGAAAAAATAGGTAAGTATATCACTATTGAACGCGAATTTGTGATTGATTATAAAACTGAACAATACGTTCGTGCGTCCCTCATCGCCGTGGTGTGAAAAAAACTTACCCAGTAAAGAAATATAAATCAAAACAAAGACTGAATAATACATTGTATTATATATTCGTTAATGAAATCAAAATACAGGACATCCGCCTGTTTTATAACTTATACATACTCAATACAAGTAATAATAAATATGAGATTTTATCATTTAAAACGCAAGATTAACTTAACAATATCACCACAGCACAATAATTTGGTTACGTATGTTTCATTATGTAGCAAATTAAGATATGTATCAGTCTATATGTTTAAATCAATTATTGTTTTATGAGAAGAATAGGTGTGGTCTGGTTTAACATAATTATAATGTATATAAGCGATATGTGCTTGCTGGCGACCTTCATTTGGTCGCTTATATGCTAATATACCTGTATGCGTACGCTTGGCTATATACTGTGATATATAAGGCTATGTGTTGTCATACTTGTCATGCTACACATTTTAATGACAGAAACACATTGCTACGAATAAATATTAAGTATTTTTAGTGCTTATATGCTTTAGGTATATCTGAAGGTTGAAAAGAGATATTGTATTATATTTTCGTTCGTATTTTTCAAGGAACGTATCTACTCTTTTTAACCGACTTCAAAAAAGGGGAAGGCTATTATCTTCACTGTACTTACGTATATTATATGCACGCGTGTAGTAATTTCGGTATTTTCTATTATAACTCGTGTTTTTATTTTTTGGAAAGTGGAACTGATGATGAAGACTAACAGATGACTTATGGAACTCCTCAAAGATGTAAAGCACGTCATTGAAGATTCTGACCTGATTCCGTTGAAGTAGCAACCAATAAAGTGTTGATTCTGAGATCCTTGAGGAATCGACGGAACTCCTCAAATATTAGCAGCCCACAGAATAGCGCGTTGGGTTTTTTCTGTAATAATCAACGCATTTGCTCTCGGAAAGCAGTTATGTGGTGAATTGGAAAGGAAATGTGGAAATTTTCATGTACCTTTGTGGCTTGGCGAAGTACTGAATTAAAACGGTTTAAACTTTGTTTTTAAAGTAAAATATTTTGTTAAATTAGGTAGATATTAGGAGTAACATTATTTTCTTTCATTTAAAATACCAACACTTATTCCAGGTTTTGAATATAACATTGCTTAGCTGGGTTTAAAATAACTTTGATTAGTTTAGTACACCCTCCTTGGTTTGTTAAGTTCATTAAGTAGGTACCTAACTACTTTGATGCCAGATAGTATGGTTCTTAGAGTTGGCAACATACCTATCTGGGATTTCAAGTCTCACTTCACTCTTATAATAATATGCCCACAGGTCAATGCCCTCTTACCACCAGGTGGCCAGCATGCTCGTTTGCTTACCCATATATAATGCTTGTCATATTATAAATATATTTAGAAACTCACACGTCACCAATATCATTCATCAGTACCGAATAAACAAGTATACTATAAAGCCGTCTGCGCGTCTGCGCATGTGTGCGCATGCACACCACCACGCATGCGCGTAACCAAGAACGCCACAGCTCCAAAATTGAGCCTGTCCTAATTTCAATCTTGTCCACACCCAGTTAGGTATATATTCCTACTAGATGATAGTGACATGTGCTCTTTTGTTTCTGCGCTGCCTCCCCGCAGGTGTCCAGACGTGATGTCATCACAAGACAGGTCCTATGGCCGATATATAATGCCTCGAATGTTTTTTTGGTTAATGCTTTAAAAAAATCCTCTTGTCTTTAGGTTTTATTTAAATCATTCATTGATAGCCATAAAGAGGCCCCAATTTATACATAATCGAACAAACATATTGAAAAACATGCATGAGTCATTAAGTCAAATTATTGTTATGGTAATATTTTAAAATTGATCAAATTTCAACGACTATAGTATCCTTAATCGTTTTACAGACCGACTCTGTTAATCCAGAATCCTTATTTACTAACTTCATGGCTCCTTCGATTCTAAAAATATCCTAATCTGCCAATATATCAATTAACCGACGTGGGTGCCCTGTTTTCGCCTTTATAGTTTACACTTCCTTTAATTGATGTATATTTGGCTCGGTGGTACCCACAGGCTATTATAGTTTTACACTGAACTCATAGTGGAAATCTGACCTCATGACTAACAATCTGCGTCTTGTTGTTTTCAGACCACGGAGAGAGCACAGCAGACGCGCGGAGGACCGACCACGAGCGGCTATCCGCGGGCTCACTCGCCACTGACGGCGAAGGTAACTAACTAACTATCCCTCAACTTAACCTCACCATCAGACACTTAATAATTCCGTCCAGGAGTTGCTCAACAGTCCTTTAGGTTCAGTTCAGAAGAAAGTTCTAAAAAACGCTTCCGATAGCAAAGGCATTCTGAAAACTTGAAATATTGGCATCGGCTATCCGCGGGCTCACTCGCCACTGACGGCGAAGGTAACTAACTAACTATCCCTCAACTTAACCTCTCCATCTGACACTTAATAATCCCGTCCAAGAAATGCTTAACAGTCCTTTAGGTTCAGTTCAGAAGAAAGTTCTAAAAAACGTTTCCGATAGCAAAGGCATTTCTGAAGACTTGAAATATTGGCATCGAGAGATTTAATCCTCTTTCGCCAGTCTTCTGTACAAAGTTAAAGCTTGTGTGGCCCAGAAATCGTTAAGCAAATATTCGCTCACGTGTGGTCACAGATTTTAATTAATAAAGTGTTATATATTATGTGACTAGTAGCCCTTTATAACCTATTATAAAGCAGATAAGGGCCTTTATATCGTGGACAAACAAGAACGGTGTAAAGTTAAACCTCGGGGCAACGGCCTCGGTCAGGCATCAGCTTAGGGTCCCTGATAGGAAGATACATTTGGGCAAGTAACTCTTCTTGTCCACATGTAGACAGAACGGTAAACGTGGACAGTCTACGGGGATAACCTACAACCAGTTGAATCGTATGTACATTTAGTACTCTTAGTAGGGAGGCAAAAGTTATGATTTTGCCGATTTCACATTGAATATTTTAATATCCTGATTATGGTCTAATCAAGGTATTTTATCTAACTGCAATTTAATCTAAAACCAATGAAAACAATAACACAAACGTCAAGTCAACGCTCAAAGACGTCTTAATCTAGTTTTCCTATCATCTGTCCCATTCTGAAGAACTAGCATGTCAGGGTATTATATATATTGTAACCGCCAAAAGAAGTTTACGCGAATAAAAGTATGATTGTAGAAAACCCAGGGCCGTGGTGCCACGTGTGTAACCTTGACGATCGATCGGCGCCGGGCCGGCGCCACCACGCCACCACCATGCCACCGTAGGACTGTATTATCAAGCTGTCTGGGAAATGTGATTTCATAGGCTCTCCCTTTGGGTTTAAGATTGCTCCTTTAGGCACGAACACACATTTTGTACTTAATAGATTCTTAAGTTATACTGTCTAGTTATTCAGACCAATAAATAGTACTACTTTCGATATCCACGACGAATTTTATCACAACACGGCATGCGATGCCAAATTTCGCTAATTATACATTCGCGACGGTTTAGCCAGCAACTTGTTGTCGTTGTCATACTAAACGCCGTATCACGTGGACGAAATATTCTTTCCTAAAACACACGATGTCCTGTCCAATTTTCGCCATCGGGTATGTAGCGCCAGCGCCAGGTCAGGAACAGAGCTGAGAATGCCACGAAAACTTGTAAATAGGCGCGATACCACTACAATACCTAGACGGCGTTAAAGACGCTTTCCATATCGCGTTACACACGGTTAATTTGGACTTTCTAGCCGGCTTGGCATGGCTTGCGGCGGGCTTCTGGAACAATGAGTGATGTAACTCCTAATATTAATGCTGCTGTCATCTGGGATGCACAGCGGGGACTGACGGCCAGGAATTCCTGTAGTTTTGCAAGGTTTATAAATAAAAACTTTGAACTCACCGGTTTGCACACTTGTGCTAAGCACTTCTGAAAGTAAACTGCGTATTTAGCTCAATATTTCGCTACTTTTAAAAAGTATCCCAATATATCAATGAAGGTTTTAAAGTTAAAAGTTGTTAAATTAGATCGTAAATAAGTTTAGTTCTTTACGTCTGGAGTAGGTATTGAGGTAGTTACACTGAGATTATCGTTGCTCAAAATTTATTGTTGTTTATATCGGTTTTTGTGGAGCAATGGCAACAGTTGATCCACGCCACTGATTCTTTCGATATACTCGTAGTAATGCGTTTTTTATTCAACGTTTCCTCTTAACTCCTTAACGAGGTGACTTCATTATATCTGGATCAGCAAATACGACTAAAATAACATTTGCATACAAAGTTGATAACACAAAAAGAAATGAGATCCCATAAAAAAACATTCCATGTAAAAAATAGGCCAAGTATCTGAACTCTTCCACAATAAAAAGTGGTGTGATAAAATAACTGTATTGCTTACAAAAGAGCCCCCCCCCCCCTCCCCTATCGAACCTCGCGTGATTTGTGCACAAGCCCTTACTCAAAGAGTATATCTGAATGTCAACTTGACAGGACTGGCTTCTCACGAAGCTTGATCCTAAGAGGTCTTTTAATATGAGTCTTCTTCTTCTCTTGCGTTACACTCTTGACACAGTGGCTCGCTTCACAACCTTCGACACGTCGCGTATTCTGAAGCATTCATGGAGAGGTCCAGCCAGGATAGGAGTAGGTTGGTCGATTTTGTGTTAGATTCACCTTGATATTTATTGTATTTGTTGTGTTCCAGAGCGCGGTACCTGGGAGACGGAGTGGTGTCGGCTGGCTTACTGGGAGCTGGCGCGGCGCGTAGGCCGGCAGTTCGGAGTGCGCGTGCGCTGCGTGGATGTGTTCGGCGGCGCGGGCGCAGGCCGCGCGGGGCTCTGCCTCGACGCGCTCGAGCAACCCGACGCCACTAAAGCTGACCAGGTAATGGTCTTTAGAAGAATAAAATATTTAATATTTATTTCCAGTAACGCATCAGCCGCTGCTACAAACACACCTACCGTGTATGTAAAACACTACTTACAGTATCACATGATGATGACCAATAGTCCGAAATCCCCTAATTATGAATTCGATCGTTTCCATACAGAATACAGATATTTATTGGTAAAAGTACATTTTACAAGTCATAATTTTCAAACACAATTAAATTAAATTAAGTTATGTACACACAGTGACACATTACGGTGCTGGATCCTTCCGAGTGTGCAAAACTCGTCAATTGAGTAACATGCCTGTTCCGTAAGCAATTATTTAAGCTTGTTCTTGAATATACTGTTGCTGGTTGAGTTTTTTACGTCAGTCGGGAGCAAGTTGTATAGGGTGGGCCCCATGATGCTGAGTGACCGTCGTGACTTAGCCAGCCGGCGTCTCGGAACGATCAGCAGAGGTCGCCTACGGGACGAGAGCATAGGCGATCGTGTTCATAATTGGGTACACAATTAAGACAATTCAACACACAATTCAAGTGCAGGGGCATAGTATCGCATCACTGGAATTGTATTTTGTTCTGAAACCTGACCATTTTTGCGTTTCATAGAACTAAGAAAACTAGACCAACTAGATAACATTCATAACTCTACATCCTCCTTTTTTGTCCATGTCTATTCTAAGAAGATAGATATAGGTACACGCACGAAAAAAACAGTCATTACGGCCACTGCGTCTCCACTCTGCAGGCGGGCTAGGCGTAGGGAACATATTAACCATAAACACTCTTACTCTTCTAAAGGTGTAAATTATCTAAAGTATGAAATAATTATGCAATCAAATCACTCTGTGGCCCTTAACGGGTATTAATTGTGAACAATTATCACATCAGACTAATTGTTCGGTCCGTTTGAGCCGGTACATCGATGATTTTCTCTGCGGCAGTAATTGGAGCATATATACTAGGTAACTAGCGACCCGCCCCGGCTTCGCACGGGTTTATATGTATAATATACTATGTAGTGATAATACATGCATGTATTATACATATAAACCTTCCTCTTGAATCACTCTATCTATTTAAAAAAACCGCATCAAAATCCGTTGCGTAGTTTTAAAGATCTAAGCATACATAGGGACAGACAGACAGACACAGCGGGAAACGACTTTGTTTTATATCATGTAGTGATGTAAGTTCTGAAGCATGACGATGGAGAGTGATGAAGAGTTAGGAAAATATAATACACAAAGTTATCACGAGGTAATAAAATAACTGTATTGCTTCCTTAAAGTGAAATTAAGAACATTAAGGTTTCACGGTCTTATTTTATTTTAGTCAAAAAGGATGCAAGTTACAAAACAGATAAAGACACAATTACCGTTGTTTTTGTTAAAAACAAATGTCAGAATAGTGAATCTAGTGAAAACCCTTTTAACAATATTAGAACAATATTAAGTACAACAGTTTATCAAATACAATTAATGCACGTTGGTAAATAGTTACAGAGCATCATACAAATTGTGCGTTAAATGGTACTAAATCTTTATCAATCTAAATTTAGCACTGATTTCAATACTCCGCTCCGCTGAGTGCGGCCAGATAACCTCTTGATTGCGGGATTCGAGATTCACTAGTATGATTGCACATGTCTCAGTGCACGTATTTTATTACGTATGTTGTTCGAGCATGGATAGGAAATATCTTAAATATTTAAATTATTCTTTCAAACTAGTGCAATTAAAGTCAATAGGCAAATCTATTTGAACTACTGCCTAACAGGAGCAAATTGTTGCGACACAGGTTCTAATTTAATGAAAGTAGTAATTAACGAAATTGTATGAACATTTAGCAAAATCAGGTTTGAATATTAGATTTTTACCCGACTGCCGAATTAGTGGAAGGATATGTTTTTCGAGCGTATGTATGTATGTTTGTGTGTATGTCTTATTCTTTGACACGCCCTGCAGCCTAAACCGTTTGACGGATTTCTACATATGAGGTGTCGTTGGATTCCTCGTAATCGTGGGAGTCACATAGGCAAAAATAGTCGGGCTTTTCGAAAAATCTTTTAATTCCACTTGTTTAAAGCATACTTGAAAATGATATAACAAGCGAAACAACGCGTTGGGTGGTGAGGGCCAAGGATTCAGATGTTGGTAATGGCAAAGCTTATGTTGCCTCTCCGATGCTAGAATCATACTTAGGCCGTGTTATGGACGCGTGCTCACGTACATAAACATTCCTAACCAAAACCATTATGTTTGTGTTCGGGCAACTTCCGTCTAGGAGCCCGCGTTGCTGTACGCATCGCCTGTCCATAAACGTGGCCTTTCTTCCTGCCGTACGACACATCCCAAAGACTGCCTTTTCTGACGTGAACTATGATTGGTTCCAGGTGCGGAAGATCCGCTCCAAGATCGGTCTGGGCGTGACATTGTCCCTGGAGGCGGACGGCGTGTGGCTGTACAACCGCAGCCAACAGCCCGTGTTCTGCAGCTCGCCCGCGCTGGACGCGGCGGCGGCGCGCGCGCTGCTGGTGTGGCGCGTGCCGCCGGGGCATTGCTTGCGCGTGTTCGACCCGGCCGCGCCGCCGCCCGCCGCCTCGCTGCCGCACGTGGGCCCCGTGGACCCGCGCTCCGTGCGGATCTCGTTCGCCAAGGGCTGGGGCCCGAAGTACTCGCGGCGTGACGTCACCGCGTGCCCCTGCTGGCTCGAGGTGCTCCTCGCGCCACCAAGCTGACCCCGCTAGCGGCCTGCCAGTTTTATAGTGTTGGAACTTTTTGTACGGTGTGATTTGGACGGTTTTGAGGTTTTTAAATTTTTTATGAACGCTCTGGTGTCGAGTGATGAACTTAACCAATTATTTATGTGATGTTACAATTTAAACAGGTTTATGAACACGACAAGAGGCCTTGTACCCAGTGATTTAAATGTGATGCGGTATTTCATGAATTTATTGTGTAAATGAATGTTGAAACTCACGGGAGAGGTGGAGTGTTTCAGGGTAGTTTCTTTCATTACAGCTTTTACATTATCATTAATTACATCATAAACATGTCACGCATTCTATATGTTTCTAAAGCAACTCGCTAAGATTGGAGTAGCCAATTTTTTGTGGAGTGCGACTTATTGCCCGGCGCTGCCGCGTCTTCTGTGAGCGTTGCCCTGTATCACGTCATTTAAGACTACAAGTATGTCAGATGCCACAGCTTCAATGTTTTGGGTTAGACAATTGAACAAAATAACTTGACACGACAAATGATTCCCAAGTTCGTAATATAACTACGTCGTTTAATGTCAATAATTTAAATTGGGATCTATTTTTATAGTTGATAAACTTGCAGTGGTAAGTGGTATGATACACGGTACTTTTGAAAGTCATGATATTTATGAGGCCTTACCGTCACGCTGCGTGTGCTACGTTCGTGTGTAGTCACCTACTAATACAATTGTAAGGATTGTATTATGTATAGCACTCGACTTAAGACAACGCGAGACTGTAAATAATAAATTAATACTTACAATTATGTACTATAAATATGTAATTAAACTATTTATATTTTAAAATATGCCTTACCTTAGATTGTACAATTATTTAAGTTAGCATAGAGTTCTTTTTGTACAGTAATTGACACTTATGTATTGCGAGATAGGTTTTTGTTTAAAAATGTGAAGGCTGTGTAAGCATTTTTAAGGGGCCCCAGAGGTCCGGGCGAGCAACACCGGGCGCACACACGGCGATGTCGGCACACACATGGCGATGTCGACACACCCACGGCGATGTCGGCACACACATGGCGATGTCGACACACCCACGGCGATGTCGGCACACACATGGCGATGTCGACACACCCACGGCGATGTCGGCACACACATGGCGATTTCGAATTGTCAACACACCCACGGCGATGTCGGCACACACATGGCGATGTCGACACACATATGGTGATGTCGGCACACACATGACGATGTCGACACACACATGGCGATGTCGACAAACATATGGCGATGTCGGCATACACATGGCGACGTCGATACACACATGGCGATGTCGACACACACATGGTGACGTCAACACACATATGGCGATGTCGACAAACATATGGCGATGTCGGCATACACATGGCGACGTCGATACACACATGGCGATGTCGACACACACATGGTGACGTCAACACACACATGGCGATGTCGACAAACACATGGCGATGTCGACACACACATGGTGACGTCAACACACATATGGCGATGTCGACACACACATGGCGATGTCGACAAACATATGGCGATGTCGGCATACACATGGCGACGTCGATACACACATGGCGATGTCGACACACACATGGTGACGTCAACACACATATGGCGATGTCGACACACACACATGGTGATGTCGACACACAAAAAGCAATGTCGACACACACACAGTGCTGCCGACATTCCGTGTCGGGCCGCCGCAGGGACACTCCACGCGACTACGTATTCTTAATCTACGAAGATCTGCCAATTATGAATAAAACTTTTTAAATAGATAGGTAATGTCAAGATAAACATTGTGCCTTGCGTTGTATTCAAGTACCTATAAATCCAAAATTTACGTAGGATACTACAGTCAATTTCACTGGCCTATAAAGTTAAGTCTTTACATAGATATACACATGTTTGAATGGAAAAGCTCGAATTTAAGGGTATAGTATACATAACACGCTTTAGGACCGAGTGAGTCGATGACAATAAGGTTTATCTAGTCTTAAAGGTCTTGCTTAGTTCCGCGCGTCGGCCGGGTGCGGTCTCCAACCTCAACACCGTTTAATATTACATTTTACTATTTATATAACATTTTCACCCCGTTTTTGTACGAACTAGTAGCTGAAGGACTGTTGTTGCGGTTAGATTCAATAATATTTGTTGATATTATTTGAAACTAGTCCGAACGGCATTCTTTTGTTATGGTAATGGACTGATTAGGGGAGCGAATGCCGTTTTCTTTGATATTATGTTAACATGAATGGTGAATCACATAATGCATAATAGAATAATAACGAAACCTTCTTACCTTAATATATTACTGCATCTCGGCCGATTCGTTAAGGAGAAGTTTTTACGAACAAACTCAAAAGTAGCCGGTCGTTTAATCCTTTGCCAATATAACAACACTAATTATAGTTTAATAATGCGAAAGATGTCATCTTAGAAGAGCCAAAGCGGAATTTAGGGAAGGTTGAATAAAATCGGATTGGCAATTAATAAGTTAATAACATGTTTTGGGATCCTTTGTCTAACAGTGTGTGAAAATGGCAAGGATTAAATGTCCAACTTTTGAGGCTATTTGTTGCGAAGAATGCGAAGTCAGTGCATAACTGAAAGCACTGCTCGATGGGATCACTGTTCGCTTTAGTTTGATTCTGAGCCAATGTATGCTTTTGCGGTTAGTGATGTGTATAGTTCCACCTTTGTTCAGTGACCGATAGAATTTCGAAATAGTCACCGATTGACCAATACCTTTTTAACAAAATGTTGTAATTATTGACGTGTGTCGTAGTTACGTCCGATTTAAAGAAATTTCGCTAGATTATTTTTCTTGGTACCTTGAGTGAAAACTTGGATAAGAGTGCAAAAGCCGTCTTGATACTAGCTTTTTGTTAAAAGTATATAATTGACCAAAATAATAGTATCAGAATGTTCACATACGATTGCGATGCAACATATTTATCTTCACAATTAGAGGACAGCATCTGACATATTAAACTCAACCGGAAGTTAAATAGAAGTGGCCTAAGATGTATTCAAATTCAGAGTATTTGACACAACCTCAATTTTTTCTAGAGTAATTTTAGTTAGCATTCTAAAAGTACCTACCGTAGATTAACGTTTAATGTAAAGCATATCCGATCTATAACATATGTGACAAAACATAATACTTACATTGATGGACAATATTGCCCACTTCTGTCTAACATTAATTATTTGCGTCGTCAATTTTCAAAAATTGTGCCTATTTAGAATGCCTCTGTTTTTAAACGCGGTCACAAAATGTTTTCCAGCATAATTCTGTTTTTAAAGATTTAGGTAGGACCCAATGTTCTTATTTAAAAAATGTTTATATGCTGTTTAGTCATTGCATTAGACTGAAGTATCGCCTTAACAAATACACGTATTTTTAAACAATGTATGGTCATACCTAAGCACAAAATGCAGGGGCCTTTCACAACCAACTGATACATTACTTAAAAATATGTTGATAATAAATAAAATAATAAATTTTAAATAATGTAGATAGGTAGTAATTGTTATCCCTAAATAAGACCTAAGTTGTGAGCGCCTGAGATCAAAACGGAAATAAAATAAAAGAACAGATTATTTTTAAATACGAGACTTTATTTTTTTCCTGTCGGACCTAACCTGGACACCTTACATATGAAGATACAACCCGCAAACTATTTACAAACGGAATGTATAATAAGTTTCTGTCAAAAAAATCATTTTTGGTACAAGCTTTTACTGCCGACTGTACTTTTCTGCATATCATCATCAACTACTCATAGAGAAGATTCTAACGAGCCCAAACTCGATGGGGTTGTGTCGTTTTATTGCGGAGTTCCTATGGCCACCTTCCAGCTCCAGCATCAGATCAGCTCCAAGTCATCATAATATTGCATTGTCATGCGATATACATGCATGAAAAATTTCAGCTCAATTGGATAACGGGAAGTGACTGAAAAATGGACTGCAAATTTTGACGGACAACTTACCTACTTACCTATTTACATACATACGAACAGTGCAAGTTAATATAAAGCTTGTAAAAAGGGGAATGATAAGAAGAATTCCTAGAACTAAGACATAAATATACAAACAACAATTAACATAACACACACACACATACACACACTCCAAAAATGACAGCAAGACACAATTCAGACAAAATATTAGGCAGCACTTGGCAGTACAAAGTATACATTTTCTTCAGTCCATAGACGAAAATGCAAAAATGCAGTGGATTGTTTTGTTATTCCAACTTCTTCAACGTTGTATTCGGTAGAAGGAAACAGGTTACACCGCACACTGAAAACGAAATAAAAAGCTGAATTAATTAAAATTAGCGCCATCTAGTGTAGGTGCGCTGAACTCGCTCGGCCAATCGCACGCTTGCTCGAAGAGTCGAAGCTGCGTTGGGCAACGAACTTCAACTGAGAAGAGTTCCCTGTACTGTGACTTTAAGGTAACGCAAAGGAGTATTACTAGATGTCAATGTCATACAAGTCTTGCAAAATGGGGAATCCCCTAACTTTCTAATACAGAATCACATTAGAATTTGCCCCCTGGTAAAATATTAAATTGACTTCATTAAAACTGAGATGATGCGAGAAAGTTTTTTGAATTGGAATTCCTCACTATAAGTTGATCAGTGCAAATGATGCAAATCTACGCTCGTCTCGGAAAACCTGTACCAGTGTACTTAGTTTACCTACTTATTCGGAATATCACGTGACATTTACCACCAACTTTTCACTGCAAAACATGATATTGAACCAATGGTGTATGGGAAATCATATTGCAGTTGGACGAGTTATACTGACAAATGATGAAACAACTTTATATAGATAACTCCCGTGAGTTTCAGACATAGGAATTAAATGCGATCTTGAAGTGATGAGTCTGGTGAGTGACCCGTTCCATTATACATATTTGAATGATGGAACAGTTAACGGTGATAACAACGGCGATGGTGATGAAGGGTGGCATGTAGCCGAAGTCGATGATGAAACAGTTACCGGTGATGACAACGGCGATGGTGATGAAGGGCAGCATGCAGCCGAAGTCGATGATGGAACAGTTAACGGTGATGACAACGGCGATGGTAATGAAGGGCGGCATGCAGCCGAAGTGGATGATGGAACAGTTACCGGTGATGACAACGGCGATGGTGATGAAGGGCGGCATGCAGCCGAAGTCGATGATGGAACAGTTACCAGTGATGACAACGGCGATGGTGATGAAGGGCGGCATGCAGCCGAAGTCGATGATGGAACAGTTACCAGTGATGACAACGGCGATGGTGATGAAGGGCGGCATGCAGCCGAAGTCGATGATGGAACAGTTAACGGTGATGACAACGGCGATGGTGATGAAGGGCGGCATGCAGCCGAAGTCGATGATGGAACAGTTATCGGTGATGACAACGGCGATGGTGATGAAGGGCGGCATGCAGCCGAAGTCGATGATGGAACAGTTACCGGTGATGACAACGGCGATGGTGATGAATGGCGGCATGCAGCCGAAGTCGATGATGGAACAGTTACCGGTGATGACAACGGCGATGGTGATGAAGGGCGGCATGCAGCCGAAGTCGATGAGCGCCGGGAACGTGACGGTGCCGGTGATGGTTCCTATCCGACCGGTCATCAGGAACGTCGCCATCGCCATCACCCTGCCAACAATCGATATTATTATGTGTGGTACTTATGAAAATCAAGGTGTCAATTTCTCATATAATTGCTTGAAGAAAAGTCCAGTAAGTACATTTCGTGAACCCACGGCAGCCTTTAGAGTACTTATAGTAGTTTATGTGACTGTACATAATTAAGGGCATCAAAACGAGTGTGTTTCATAATAACATCACACGAGTGTTTTAATGCCTAATTATGTACAGTTACATACACTGCTTTATCTATCCACATATCATAAGCCTCCATGATGCATTCAGGAGCCGCATATTAAGACCGGCATGGCGGCGTTGTTTTCTGGCAGCTGTCGTAGTTTTTTTTTAATTCAGAGACAAACTAGAGTCAGAGGGTCTACCGCGAACGGCTTTCGAAGTTTTCCCTCTCTGTCGCACTTGCGCACGAACTTGCAAGTATGACAGAGAGAGAAAACTTCGAATGCCTTTCGCGGTAGGCCCTCTGCTCTAACTATCATATCATTCGATATCTTACTTACGTGCGACATTTGTCAAATTTGTTTGCAACTTGACAATTCATTTCGAACTAAACGTCATCTCGACTGATATTAGAATAGAGGTCAAATCAAATTTCTTTGTTTTTCAGAGATGTTCGAAATTTAAATGAAATAATATTATCGAAGTCGATGTTATTATTTAGCAATAATAACATTTTCACAGATAAGAAATTTGTTCTAACAAAAGTAAAGTAAAGTAAAGTAAAAAAGTCATTTATTTAAACAGAATGAGTTTTACATAGTTACCAGAGGTCCCCACACTAGGCTACGCCTGTATCGTGGAGAACCAGTTAATTTTTAAACATCAGAAATAAGTTACCACAGATATTTATTACATTTGGAGGAGTAAGAAAAAATATTTTACATTGAAAAGTTTATACTTAGAGATTAACTTAGATATTAAAGATAGCTTCAGTCTCGGCATAATTTAACGAATGAAGAAATTTAAAAATAAGTGATTTGGCTTCATTTTTTGTGCTGCCCGTTAGGTTACAATATTTCAGTAAAGTGTTATATATTGCTACCCTAATATAATCGCCAAAACGTTTACCAAAGCTGGAAAGAACTCTAGGAACTGGTAACCTAAAGACGCGTTTTTTAAGTAGTGTGTCGTAGCAAGTCATATATTTAGAGGTTTTGTGTGTACATAATGAAATTTTAAGGATATAAAGTTGACGTACGGTTAAAACGTGTGATTCGGCATACAGTCTGTTTTTATGGTGGTCATAATTTGCGGTTCTTGATATGTATTTGGATAGATAAAACTGTTAATTTATCCGTCAACATAGGCAATTTTTTTACAGAGCTTTTAACTTGATGTTTGGCTTTTAAATTTACAAAACTATACAATAATAAAAAAAAACAACTAATTGGAGGTTAACTAGTGGATACCGTAGAAGTCGTCAGGCGACTCACCTGAGCGACGTCGGGAACAGATCCACAGTGATACTTGAGAGAGACGCCCCACAGAGCGAGGTGAAGGCCATGGCCACAGTCATCATGGCCACCACAGCATCAGCGCTGTTCCCAAAGAACGGCATCAGGATCACCGTAATGGCACCGCAGACGCTGCAGACCGCGGTTACTTGCTTCTTACCACATCTGGAATTGACGGTAAGTTGACACAAAGTTTGTTATAATATGACAATGAGAACAAGAGCAGTATAAATCAGGATCGTAATAGTGTTCAACTTTTTTTAGTAGGTTATTTAATAGCATTGCTAGGATTCCTCTTGCTATTGATTTGTGTAAGATTGTCCGCAAATATTTATTATTTGATGGATTTTTCCTCGTACACCGCTACGTTACCTTACACAGCTCTGGATGATACTCACCCTAAAAATCGCAGCGCTATGATTTCTTTATAATTTTCCAGTGCTCCAAAGCAACTATTAGAACAAACCAATTGATACCAAGATCAAAGCACAGGGAAAAAATATCACGCGCACCGCGCACACCAGCGGAGCAAACCTGAATGGGACTGGAATAAGAAAACTCACCTGTTGACGAGCATTCCTCCAATCCCATAGGTCAGAGCTGACCCCGCGCCCACGATGACGCTCTGCATATACGTCATCATGTCCGTTTGTATCGGCTGGCAGCCCTGGTCGACCACCGTGACGTTGGAGGGTGCGATGGCCGAGCACAGGCTCTCGGAGGAGTCCGAGTTGATCATGGCTGCGAGTTGGGGGTACCAAAGGCGGAGGGTGTTGGACCTGTGGGTATAGAATTAATGTTAAGTAAAATGTCCGATGCCTGCAAATATTCTACTAACTAGATCTAGGCGGCTAGCGCAAGACCGTGTCACCTAAAGGAGAGGCGTCATCATCCTATAATACATTTTTCCCGGTTGTAACCTTAAAGCGCCCGGGGCCTCTTTGGCCCCTAATTCTAAGATTTGGCGTAGACACTAGTTTTACGTAAGCGACTGCCATCTGAACAATCAATCCAGAGGGAAAACTAGACGTTGGGGGTCACCGGTTTCTTCCCGATTTTTTTCACAAAAAGCTACTGTTCATGAATGAAAAAAAAAAAAACGGTACACTCTGTTCTTGATGAACATATTTCGTACCTACCTATATACCTAAGTTTGGGCTTGTGCTAGCCATGCTAAGTAACAATATATAATGTCCTTAATTTTGCCTTTTGTTGTTTATTTTACGATTGCCTTTCTGACTATACTGACCCGAACATTAGACCGATGTGGATGACGCAGATGAGAGCCAGCCACGTGACGTGCGGTGCCCTGAACAGTGGCGACAGCTGCGCCCAGCCCCCGCGCAGCGCCGCCACACCGCTCGCCTGCTCCTGTGTCTTCTCTTCCACGAGGCATTTGATCTGGGACATTGAGAATCACGTGAAAATCAAGTATGCAAATCTAAGCATCCACCTAAGCTCCGCGTCGCACCGCTTGTCTCTTCCATCTCTTCCACAAGACATTTGATCTGGGAGACAGTGATAATTAAGTAAGCAACCCTTTTGAACAAGATCTCTGCTTGTTCACCAGGGAACAAGCAACACCCTGCCTTGACAGACATAAACGGTGTCAGGAATGGAACAAGAAGGACACAATAACAACATAATTGTCCGTGCGAGCTTTTCCGGTAGTACGTCAAGTTCGTTGGCTTTTATGTTCTACTAGTATGGTGACTACTGAGGTTAAATTCGGTGAAAATTTAATGGCTACGTACGGTTGGGTGAACGCGGGTTTAATCTTTTCTTAAAAAACTACATTATAAATGGAAAATAACAATCCTTACCGGGTAGTCCTCCTTGGGTTTCCCCGTGTTGAGCGTATAAATCTTCCGGAAGACCTCCATAGCCTCGTCGTTGCGTCCGCGTGACATCAAGAACTTGGGGCTCTCCGGCAGACAGAGGAACGCCATCCCCGTCAGCAGCGGCATCAGCGCCGTTGCCAGCAGGAAGAGGTTCCAAGAGTGGATCACTGGGAGGGCAATAGATGTTGATGAGTAATATGACGGTACTGATGATAGCGATGTTTCACGAACAACTTGTTTCCATAGATACAAGTACAGAAACCAAATTACCGCGGATATCCAGCTTCTTATTCTTCTACTAATTATACGTCATCATCCCCCTAGCGTTTTACCAGCTGTACCCTAAAGGAGCCCGGGATCCACTCTGGCACCGAATCCCTTTGCACGTATCATTAAACATATCAAACTTACAAATTTGAGTATCACCCACTTTTATCAGGGAAGGGAAAGTTATCACCACTTGATTCGAAAGTTCCAGAGTAGCTAGATCAGCCAGTAATTGTAGGAGCAATCAGCGCAATGCCTCATAATTTTACATTTACACAACATTTCACTACCTCACTAAGGTCCATAAAAGATCGAGGCTAGACCCGAAAAAAGTTCATTATTTTACTAATTGCCTTACACACACTCACAGTATCCACGCACGGATCCGAATTTCAGTGAATTTGAAACCGTCGTCTCGTCCCTATTTTTGCAGGTTTATTGATTTCAATACGCGTACAAAGTGCTAGAGTTTAAAGAGGTAAATTATCTTACCAAATTTTTCGGTCACGACAAAATTCCAGTCCTTTGTGAGCACTGCCCAGGCCAACAGGGGAAGGGTGGAGTTGGCGAAGGTGTAAAAGAGGCTGGTGAGCAGGATCACGCGCGCGCGCATTTCTGTGCGATGCATCTCCGCCAGGTATGAGATCAGGACGGCAAACGGCCCGTTGAAGCTGGAGACAACGGAACTAACTTTAGCGGCATATTTTTTTAAAGGAGAGTTAAACTGCAGCCTCGGTGCGAAGTAGACGTATGAACTTAGGCTTAAAAGGCGATTAGAGAAAGTCGTCGGGGTCGGCAGTTTTGTATCAGAGGGGCGATCACGTAACGTTCCGAACGCGCGTCGGTACAATTTAACTGTCAATTTTCCATATAAAAAGTGACATTTAGACCTACCCGACGTTCGTACAATGCGTTACGTGATCGACCTACTGGTGTTACTTGGGAATTGTTGAACGAGTAGTATTTGAAATAATCCTTCTTTAAGACCCAAAACTCATTCGAGACAGAGTTAACAAATCATTAGCTACGAAAATGTATGGATTTGGGCAATTGTCTTGCCTCATTTATTGAGAAGTTGTAGTTATGAAACGAGGTGCATGCTCAATTTTGCGTTGAGGGTCATATTCATATACGTTCGCGTTAGAGGAAGTTAATTGTAAAAATTCACCGTCGTTGGATACGATAGGAAGGATGCCCAGTTTTACTTTATTCTGATTTTAGTTAATGGATATTCTTCAAAGCAAGCTGGTAGTTAAAAATATTACTCACAGGAATCCACTCATGAACCTCGTGACGAGCAGCATGGGGAAGGTCTGGCTCATGCTGGCGGCGACTTCCACCAGCCCCGAGCAGAAGAAGCCCCACACCATGATGCGCCGCCGCCCCAGCGTGTCGGACAGGAAGCCCCATATCATGGCCGATGAGATCATGCCTGCAACGACAAGTCAAATTTAGCAAACAAGCCTGTGTCCCGGTCACAGTACGTTGTCAATTCTTTGTTTTTTATGTGAGGATTCGTTGTGTTGACAAATAAGAGACAAATTCAAATTCACTTTCAACACCGCACACCCTCGCGAGCTTTGGCAACAGCCTCCCCCCCACCAGGAACACCCGCCATGGCCGCCATTATGATCATAAACTGATAATAGATTGAGACATAAAACCCATTCTGGGTCATATGTGTCCTAGACTTCAATACTCAATAATTTATTGCACATAATGGTTATACAGGTGGTCTTAAAATAAACTATGGTATCACATCATGTATATACCTTGTTGGGCGCAGCAAATAAAAAGATGGACACTTACATATATTTCAGCATATAAAAAATAGCATTAATTAATTATCTATCTTAGTTTTACTTAATTCTATTAACAAACTTATCGTCTAAATATTCCTTTAAAGAGTAGTAGGTTTTCGAAAGTAACATCTGTTTTAATTTGCGTATGAAAACTGTCTCTTTATTGTCATCTTTCAATTCTTTCGGCAATTTATTATATATTTTTATCGACATTACAAAGGGTCCTGACTCCTGACGAATGTAGGTTTAGTCGTGAGGGTGGTACCAATAATTTGCCTTTATATCGCATCGTACGGTTTTTGATAAGGTACGAGTACATTTTCCAGTTTCGTATAAAATTCCGGGTATTTACAGACAAATGTCGAGAATGTAGATACATGGGAGTGTAAGAAAATTGTATTGTTTAAAATAAGGTTTAAAACTGTCAGTCCGTTTAATATTAGCTAGGATTCGAATGAAAAAATGAACAGGCTTGGTGCGTCTGTTCACATGAAAAGTGTTACTTTTGTTTTAGAATGACAGTGGCGTCTAGTTTTTGGCGTTGAATATCGGTATATTCACAAGCTCCCGGTGTTGTTACTATTTGTTACGTTCTTCATGTTTGCATTTTTCGTAGTGAGCTGACGACATATTAGGACCTAACTAATATGCATGCTTAGAGCCGTTTTACACTTACCATACCTACATAATTTTTTGAAGCAGAATTGGTGCTCATAAATTAATCTGAAACACAGAACCCAGGAAAAATCCTGATTGGTTACGGTTGGCTGTTGTACTAAAGAACTTGTATAACTAGTAGTAGGTATTTACTTATTACTTACATAATTAAAATAACATTAGGAATCACTACAATGTTAACGAACGTACTTATTAGAGTACGGGCAATCAGTAAACATACTTTTCCAAGATAATTTCAGTTTTATTTACTTTGTGTGACTTTGCCAATTACCTTCCATTATTGGAGTGTTAGTCGTGGGTAAACAATACTGTGTTTGCTTTATGTCATCTAGGCAATTAATCTGCTAAGTACATATCTAAATGCTCCTGAAAAGTATTAGCAACAATGAATGTTTACTTTGACAGTGTTTTTTGGAAAAGTCTTTTTTGAAAACGAAATGTGCCAAGTTAATTTCTTTATAAAAACACAATCACAATGTATGCTTATTATTTTGAGTAATTTGACATTGGGTAATTATTTAAATACAAAACTATGCTGATAATTCTTCATCGAATGCTGCCGAAAGAGATGCAATGTTTTTTTGACATAGAATTAGACATAGACATCATTTGAGGAAGGACTGATATAAGTAGCCGTATTTATGTATTTAGATTTTGTTTGAATTAACGGCTAAGAGCCTTGGTCATAATAAGTCGAACGATTTCCCTAAAACATACGCAAAATGCTGTTATAATGTGGGGTGTGGTGTGGGTTATCTTGCCAGCATTCGTTTTTAGGGTTCCGTAGCCAAATGGCAAAAAACGGAACCCTTATAGATTCGTCATGTCTGTCCAACGAAAATTGGTTTGAACGAGATCTAGTAAGTAGTTTTTTTTAATACGTCATAAATCGTAGAAAGCAATTTATTTAACGGAACCCTTCATGTGCGAGTCCGACTCGCACTTGGCCGCTTTTTTTTACTAGCCCTGGTCGTTGTTTCGGTAGGCATCAACATCGATACTCGTATTTTGGGTTCTATTTAAGTAGGTATCGTGTATATCGGGTATAGTTAGTTATATTAGCGTGATTTTATTTTACTCACTACGACTATAACACTTTAAACTCTTGCGCTTTATACACATATTTAAATACTGTTTAATCCGGGTCTAACGCGATATTTATTTACCTTTATTTCTGACGTTTCGACACGGGTTGCACCGGTCATGGTCGCAGATAACTGTCGTCCCTGCCTCTGCGACCATGACCGGTGCAACCCGTGTCGAAACGTCAGAAATAAAGGTAAATAAATATCGCGTTAGACCCGGATTAAACAGTATTTAAATATCACTACGACTAGTTGACATCCTGGGTTGTAGTACTACTAGTGTCGTCACTGCGTTTGCTTAGACGTGTCGCAGCTGTTTGTTGGAGGATTTGTACGTCACTCACACGGTGGCTTCGCAAACGCAAACTTTCCGGTCGCTCAAGAGCATACAAACGCATGCTACGTATCACCTACGCGTGTTTTGTCGAACTGATATTTTATAACGGGACAGACATCTAGGGAGAGTAAGCTATGACTTTAATAACCATTGGAAGGGATAGAGAATACCTAGTAATCAAATTCCCGCACAGAATTCATAACCATCATCATCAGCCTAATATACGTCCCACAGCTAGGCACAGTTCTCTTCTAAGAAGAAAGTGAATGACACTGACAAAATCTTGGATATCTCCAATAAATAAATAAATAAAATTTGTATCGCGGTCTAATGAATTAAGGACATTACTGTACACACGAGTACAATACTGAAAATATGTTTATTTTATAAATAGGTCGAGGGTCAGGACCCTGTCTCGGTTATTTATGTACCCACATCAGTCACAACAATGCTTCATATCAATTAATAACCGTATCTGTGACGCGTGTCTCATTCGTGATGAATTTTACAATGAGCTCTTGTGATAAAAATGTGTTCCTTGATAATTTTAAGATTCACTGCGCATGGATAACTTGGAGCACGCTTTGGTGTTGACATGTAAAAATTCCCTGCTCATTTTTGATACCGAGAACAAATACAAAGAAAAAATGAACTGCGGTCACATGTAGTGGGCCTGCCGTGGGAGGTGGGAATCGAACTTGACCGTTTTTGGCGGAGCAGCACCCTTACCACCCGCCCTTTATTCTATAAAACAATTTGATTCGTTAAGAGTTCAAATCTCAGTTCAATTACATAGTTTTTCTACGAGGAGATAGATAGTTTAATTTACTTGGTGGATTTTGGCAACAGCAAGCTGTCCATAAAAATCTCGGTATCGCACTTCTTCGATTTTTATGTCGTGGAGTGTAAACGAACTCGTAACTCGCCTGGCCTTGTACCTATATGTTGCGTGAAGTAAATTGATATGGAATTAAAGTTCTACACCCTTTAATTCGATTAAGCCTCAAATACAACTAGTAGGTGCTAGGTGCCTACCAGCAGCAGAATTAACAGTGAAAAATAACACGCAATGACCACAAAATGATCTTCACAGTCCATAGTCCCTTATTGATATTAGACCTTTGTGGTAATTTTAAGAACTTGGTTCGCGTAGCTACTTTTCCTGCTGACTTTACTTCACCCTTTAAAAATTACAATTCAGAAATAAAGTTTATTAGCAGCTATACGACCAAAATGCCCAAAGTGATGCACATACAAAAACAAAACAGTAACCAGTTAAGTTAAGCGAGGACGAGAAGTGACAACTAGTATCATTGTTTTCGCTTTTTCTAGGAGGCCCTCGTGATACTGATAATGTAAGAGGTGAAACTACATGATGTTACCTCCGTAAGTGATCACGTTCAACGTGTCCATGTTAAGCAGGCTGAGCTACGTGTCGCACTAGGTCTACATGATGAGGGAAGAGATGAAGCTGGTGAGAAGCTACATGGTGGTACCTCCATAGGTGATGGCGTTCACGGTTCCCATGTCGAGCAGACTGAGATGCATATCGCACTGCGCCCTCGTGAAGATGTAAGAAGTGGAGCTGGTGACGGACACGGAGCTCCAGAAGGCGGGTAAGGTGCACAGCATCAGCGCCACGTTGAAGCGCCCGGAGCCTGTCGCGGCGATGGCTGCCTCAAAGTCTGAGGGCGGGTCTGGTACTGGAAATAAATGGGTACACTTTAATGTTTCGTTGTCATCAACATGCTGTTATAATCGCATCCAAGGAAGATATGGTTGATCTGGTATCACTTTTGTGATGCTACTTGTCCAATTTGGAAAAAAAACTCCAATACGTAATGTTATCAATTGATAACAATGTTATCAATTGAACATGATACAACGAAAGTAAAAGCTGCCTTTCTCATGAATCAAAATCGTCCTGACATCTCAGCAACTACGCTAGTCTTATCTTTAAAAAATTAACATAATACCACCTCATGATAACAGAAGCCCTTTTGCACAGATAGCCAAGAGGCAAGCCTAACTCCGGTAACCGGTTAACCAGATCAATATACTTCTTTTGCCTTTGAAGTGAAAAATCCAGTGGCAAAAATAATATTTATTGTTCAGAAGGAACGTTATCCGAATCAGAGCCCAAAAACAAAAATATTATTGTCGTGTTCTCCAAATCTGCGCGTGAGTCACCCGAAAGATTGCTCGCTACCGGGACCGGGCAGAGGAGTTCGTTTACAAACCAAGTAGTCTACGTTACCGGTAATTTGATAGTTTCAGATTGCCCGTGGTGTCGCAATGTTATTACAATTAAGAGTGACTTGAAGTTAATGTAGGAGCTTGCCGCCTGATTGTAGTCATCAGCTTACGGTTGTAGTCATCAGCTTACGGTTGTTTCCCGGGGTCCGTTTTGGCACCTAATCCCAAGATTTGACGTAGGCACTAGTTCTTACGAAAGTGACTGCTAAAACTAGACCTTATTGAGATTAGGTCCGGGATTTAGCCTGCGCGGGTTGTCTATCGCCAAAGTCGTGTTAATTGATGTAATAAATAGTGATACGCAAACGAAGACGTTACAAGTTACAACTCTTTGTTAAAAGGGAATAAGAATTTTTGACGTCTTCGATTCTGTAGCTACTTTTGATGCTGACTGTACGTTGGTAGAAATAACTCAAGTGGTACATACTTAATGCACTTTGGATTGTTATTGTTTGCCGTATCATCGGAATCACTCATAGAAGTTTATTCATGTGGTTTCTCATACCTATTTTCTTTTTTCATAACTATAAACTATGCAACTTGTTAAATCAACATTGAAATTTCATTCTACCAAGGGTCCTCATCTGATTAACCTCCACAGCAAGAGTAGTATAAATCTTTACAATACAAAATAAACAGTACTTACAGTCAAGTGTAAAAATGGAAGTAAAAGACATGGTGCGCCGACCCCAAGTAAATGGGATAAGGGCAAGGAAATGATGATGACAGTCAAGTGTAAAAATATGGGTGCATACAACTTGCTCGTAAATATGGGTGCATACAACTTGCTCGTAAATACGGGTGCATACAACTTGCTCGTAAATATGGGTGCATACAACTTGCTCGTAAATATGGGTGCATACAACTTGCTCGTAAATACGGGTGCATACAACTTGCTCGTAAATATGGGTGCATACAACTTGCTCGTAAATACGGGTGCATACAACTTGCTCGTAAATTTGGGTGCATACAACTTGCTCGTAAATGATTAACTATGTCCCACCGCTCTTATGTCAACGGATTAAGGTTCTGGTACATATTTATAAGAGGATTAAATCGATACATATTTTTGCACCTACCTATATAATTAACAAAAAGAGAAGTTAAGAACAAAGGCGAACCTTTTTCTTTGTGCGATGCCTTCCAGTTAGTTGTAGGTACAGTGAAAGTTACCATTGGTCACTTGGATATTTTTGACCGAGTGTACCACACCGTTAAACGATAACCGAATAGTTGGCGGAGGTCGGCGCCGATTCAGGTTCTTGCCCGGAACGGTGTTGAACTCTTATCGGCTTGACTTCTACTTACGTCCCTTATTGCGCTTAATGCATAATATGCTTACAAGAATTGAAGTTAAAGTGTATTGGGAAAGAAGATAGCAAGGTAAACGTCCACATGACACTTTAAACATATAGGTAGATAAACAGTTTTTGTTCTCTGCCAGCCTCTGAGGTACGACTCCACATCAACGTGTGGTGTCAAATATTAGACATTTAGGTGTCGAGCATTGGGACATTTACTTACCTTATATTTTAATAGTTACTTAGTTACACTGTGATTAAATGACTGCGTTTTAAACAGACCCGTAGCAGGTAAGGTACCTAGTTAGTGTTGTAATTTAGGGCACGAAATTTGTACCACTCATGCGGTCGTCCACTTTGATTAAAGCAATGACAAACCAATCAAGAAAAAAGCCAGTGCCGGTAAGTTTAGAAATAAGAAAGGGCACTTTTTGATCGCTGTCTAACTATAAGCGGACAGGGGCGAGTTGATACAATTATTATACCGAAGAACGTTATAGAATAAATAACATACTTACGTAAGTGTGGATGATTCATTGATTATCCTCTCAGTTAATCATTCCATACTGAGACAAAATAAATTATTGAGATAATGTAAAATAGATTTTAAAGCAGTGAATAGTTACATTAGTACAATTAACAATAACATGGCATGGACACGATTTATTTACCTACCTCCTGAACTAAATTAAAAGCGCAACTGTTTTAAAAGCTAATAAAAAGGCAACAAAGCACGAGATCATTACTCGTAAATATTGAAAATACTTTGACGTCATGTGCACAAACACGGCACTTTAGGCATTATAATTTATAAATACTTACCGTTAAATAACCATTGGACCATAAAGCGCGAGGAGTGAAATTCGCTCAGATTATAGCCTGGCAATGCGCCAGAGCACCCGCAATGAATACCACTCCTAATCTCGATCAGTCTGTCCCTATCACACCTTATAAACATCGAACTGCAGGAGGGAGACGACAAGATCGAAAAGGCAGATTAAAATAGACAAACGCGAGTTTAACCAGACCGGCTTCAGACGCATTTTGTTTTGATCGGAACGGGCTTTTTATGGGTCAATTATTTGAGGCAACCTTGTTGATAGACGTTTGACAATTTTAAAATCTGGATTGGTCAAACTACTTAAGTTTTCAAATTAACTAAGACATTGTACTACCCATTGCTGTGTAATAGGCTAGGCAGCGCAGTATTTGCATTGCGCAAATTAAAGCCGTTGGTTTCTCGTGATGCGCTGGGACAAGTATACTCTTCTTAGTTCCACTCGCTTATGACGTATGGCATAGTCATATGAGGCAACTTGACTGATGCTGGGAGCGTGATGCGCATGCAGAAACGAGCTCTGCGGACCATGCTTAGCCTCAATCAGAGGCAGTCCTGCAAGACACTGTTTGTCGAGCACCGCATCAGGATGCATTACTCGCAGTGCATCTTCGAGGTCATTATGTTCACACGGAAGCACCTGTCACACTTTGAGCGAATGGACGTGCCTGGTGTGTCTCCGCAGCACGGGAAACCTTCGGACAGTACCGCGTCGCACAGAACTGCACGCCAAAAACGCACGGGTTATTGGGCCTACATACTATGACCAGTTGACATTAAACAGGAAGCAAACGAGGCAACCTTCAAACGCAGCCTGAAGAACCTTTTGTTAGAAAAGTCACTTTACTCAGTAAATGAATATGTTAATCATCGGCAATACTGATGGGGCCATAACACAAAGATTGATTGAATATGTTAAAATTATGACATAATCGCATATTATTTTGAATTTGCATATTTTTTTTTTGACTTGTGTGTATTTTATTTATTATTGATTGCATTATTTAAAATTTATTGATATTTTTCTCGGGTACAACATCTTTATGATTAAGTATTGCATAACTTTTGATGATTTTAATTTATCTTGGTTTAATTTGATTTTAATTCTAATTTTAATTTTATGTACTGAACTACTGACACTTGACATTGCAACATTATTTGATCTAATATTCATATTTTCACTTTTTTCAATGTAACTAGCTATATATTTTGTATATAGGTATGCTGCACATTAGGTATACCTTGTTAATATCATTATTATTATGAGACGATCACTGTAGGAATATGTAGTAGTATAAGCCAAATTACTTGTATTATATGAAAATTGGTATATTGAGATATAATTAACTAAACTACACTGAACTATCCTTTATAATAATCCATAAATGAAATATTTGACAGAGTGAAGAGAAAAAGGAGAAAAAGGGCTGAGGGTATGCTGCTGGGGAAAATGAAAAATTATACGAGAGAAAAGTTAAGAAGTTAGTTAATAATTTGTAGGGATAAAACAAAAATACTATAAAACATGCGCCGAATTACATTGAAATTCCAACGTCATATTAATGTATATTTCCATCGTCGGCCGTGGTAGACCGTCGCGTCGTCGTGGTTAATTTACGGGTTCCAAACGAAGCTGGGGAAGGTCGTAACAAGGTCACTGCTGGCTATTTCCAGCTTCCAGGACCTTGTCGAAGTGTCAGGCCCCAGGTCGTTCACTTTCGGTTTATTTTTGTTATCAGTAACATTCTTGCGATGACATATTATGCGTCAAAATATAAAATTTAACCCGTAGTCTTTCATTGGCGTCATGCTTTGGTAGGTAAGGTACCTAAACGTCCGAGTTGCTCGACGCTGTATATGGCTTGGGCGCTTTAAATCAAAGCAATATGTGTTTCGAATTTAAGCCATGTCACTCAAAGTGCTCAAGCCATATACTACTAAGTATATCGTCGAGCACTCGGACGTTTACCTTAAATGTTTTCAATTCCCAAAAAACTTAGGAATATTCTGAGACTTTTTAAGAATCTTACACAATGATTTCGAAGATGAATCTTACGAATTGTTTAAAAATATAAGTGAACTATAAGTACCTATGGACATTTATTTTGCAAGTATTACGCTTCTGTATTCTTCTAGTGCTTCGGCAAAAAGAAACGTTGAATTATATAAACTGTGATAATATTATCGACGATTTTTTAATGAATTAGCTTTAATAATTGAATTAAATTGTTCAACTCTATTGTTGTTATTCTCTACAGGGATGTAACAAAAATACCCGTAAAGCGGAAAGGGGGTTTTATATGTACTCGTTATTGAGTAAATTTGTTGACATTGTATTAATTTAATATTATATCTTTATTTTTTCTTTGTTTTTGACGATCATGATAAATAATCTTATTTTTTTGGACATGACAGCAAATTTGTAATGTATTTTTTTATCATGAAATAAATAATCTAATCTAATCTAATCTAATGGTCCGTTATAAAGAGTAAATTCAGAAAATTTGAAAACCGTAGTATTGCAGTATGACTTAGACGCAGCAGGTATCAATAAAAAAAAGAACTAGAATTTTATTTACAGGGTGTTTTGTAACAAGTTGTACTTACATACATGTATAAAGAGTATTGGGCCCGTGTCAAGCACTAAGACTTTGTTACCTTAGGTATATCATCATCATCATATCTGCCGAAAGACGTCCACTGCTGGACATAGGCCTCCTCCAAAGAGTGCCACAATGGCGGCAATGGCGGCCTTAGGTATTTGCAATTATGTAAAATATGCGGTGCTACAGGAGAATGATTATTCTGTTCGAAGTGGTGACTGGTGACTAACCAAATTTCGAACGACAATAAGTAACTTTAGTCAGCAAATGAAGAATAACACGTGATAATCCATTAAGTATTACATCATTAAAAAAAACTAGATGACCAAAAAGGGTTTCGCTATAAATATAAAGCATGTTTTTGTGTTGTATTAGTATTCCGTACATACGCCGAGCGAGTTGAGTCTGAGACAAGTGTACTAAATTTTAAGAAATAAGACATATGTTTAACTCAATAGCAGCCATACATACAGGGCTATGACCAACAGAGGAGCCACATAATGATAAAGATAATTAAAAACAAGTTAAACGACTTACCATGTGCCAACTTCTCCAGATTGGTCGACGACAGCCCTGTGACCTTGAACAGATGGTCGTGAGGGATCTCCTCCTTCCTGCCGGACGCTTCCAAGTCATTTCCGGACACCATCTTGGATCGACAATCAGTATTAACTGAATTTAGTAAATCTTGAGTGGGATTGTGTGGAGAGTGAAGTGTCCAGAGGCATTCTTGATACAGGAGGCAATGAGATCACAGCTGATCGCACTGTATGTTATATCTCGGCGTTGTATCTTCGTTGTTTGCTGAAGGATTTTCGTGTGTGAACAGCTAGTTTGCCAGTATTCCTCCGTCCATAGTGAGATGAGAAAAGTAGGATTATGCTTTTAGTAAAGTTGAACTGAATTAAATTAACGAGCTCATTTTAAAATATGAGGGGACCGCTTGAAACGCTGAATAAAGCATCTTCCTGAATTTTTCGGCTCACTTTAAAAATTAATGATGTGTCATCAGCAAATAGTATGATGTCATGTTTTTTGCTTACATGATTAATATAGACTAGGAATAGGAACGGGTCGAGAATCGAGCCTTGAGGGACTCCTATCATGACGTTAGACCCAGATGATTGTACTCTGTTTACCTCCACGTGTTGCTTTCAAAACAGGTTAAAACAACAGATATAGAAATAGGAGGCCCATTATAGGTTCTCACAGATAGCAATCTAATAGAAGTTAACATCACAATAGAAGTGTCTATATTGAAGCTTCGGGTTTGTGTTAACTAACAGTTAAACTCCAACACCCTTTTCTCCCTTCACTGTGGCCGGCTATATACGGCTTCGCAAACATTTAAAACATTCGATTGTGGCGCGCACAACAGGGGAAATTATTAATACGATGAATAAATATTGACGCAAATAACGTGTTAATGTGATCTTGATTTCAAATCACATGCGTTCTATTTAGTAGGACGTCTGTTTGACTTCACCCGTCCGTCTGTCTGTAATGAATATTGATTGGTTTCAGTTATTTTACTAGAACTTCGACAAAATACCAATAAAAAAATTGTACAAGAACAGTTGTAGTTTTTGGTTTATTAAAATTGTAAACGCCTCTAAGTACCATAGGTACCATACCTATCATCATGGTGGGATCATATGAGCATAATGACATAACTAATGTAAAATAAAATTAAAACGATGTACTTAGCTCTTGTAAAGCTTGCAATTCTATTACTTATATAATTGTACTATGTACCTACTGTTTACGGTCGCATGAAATTCCACGTTTCGAAGTTTCACACAGTATCGATTTTTCTGGGCTGTGATTTTTACGTTTATTCAGGAAGTTCCAGATGCTAAAGTAATACTTTCACGAGATTGTTTATTAAAATAGTCATTTGCAATGACAGGTGTTACTCGTAAGCAAACAGCGCTAAATAAAATACATAACTAGAGTCACATCTGAGTGGTGTTTGTTTCCGTTGGGTGGCGGGGGCGTGGCTCGTTGCGGTTGTAATGTTGTGCGGGAAGCATCGGTCGTAGGTTCGAGTTTGAGAACAGAAGGAATTTTTAGGATACAGTTGCATTCATGCAGGTATCTCTTTGGAGCTCAAATTCTTAGCGTAGGTATAGAAAACACAAATGGGTACTCTTTATTGCACTCCTCTCATAAATACCTACAGCTGGTACAAAGATAAAAAAAAAAAAGTAAAAAGTCATTTATTTAAACAGAATGAGTTTCACATAGTTACCAGGGGTCCCCCACACTAGGCTACGCCTGTATCGTGGAGAACCAGTTAATTTTTAAACATCAGAAATAAGTTACCACAGATATTTATTACATTTGGAGGAGTAAGAAAAAATATTTTACATTGAAAAGTTTATACTTAGAGACTAACTTAGATAATCAAGATAGATAGCTTCAGTTTCAGCATAGTTTAACGAATGAAGAAATTTAAAAATAAGTGATTTGGCTTCATTTTTTGTGGTGCCCGTTAGGTTACAATATTTCAGTAAAGTGTTATATATTGCTACCCTAATATAATCGCCAAAACGTTTACCAAAGCTGGAAAGAACTCTAGGAACAGGTAACCTAAAGACGCGTTTTTTAAGTAGTGTGTCGTAGCAAGGTATATATTTAGTGGTTTGGTGTGTACATAATTAAATTTTAAGGATATAAAGTTGACGTACGGTTAAAAAATGTGATTCGGCATACAAGGTCGCAGTTGGATATCGAAAGGGCCTCTTTAACATGACTTTCAGCACCGAACGTTGCGCTCTTTCGATTTCCAACATGGTCGTCTTTGCTGCGCTGCCCCATGCTGTGATACAACAACTGATCACTGACTGGCACAGCGCAGTGTAGAATAGTAGTAACAAAGAGCTATCTGCAGACTGCCGAAGTTTTTTGAAAATATAAATAGATTTTCTAATATAGGAGAACCCTGTAGTTTTACCTACTAGTACTACTACTAGTAGTCCTATATCTATATCTTTGTATTCTGCTATTCAAGGCGAATCAATTAACGTGATATCTTAATATAAATACACAAACTAAAGCGTGCCATGTTTTGTAGAACTTGTTTTGGTAAATGCAGTTGACGTGTTAAGCGCATCGCTGCAGTATGTTAGAGACTGAAGTGGGCAGTCGTCCAACCTGCCGTGTAAACAAGATCATCGGACTTGGCTGCGGCCGGTCGCGGGGAAGAATGTCTTGGTTCAATACGACACAGTAGAAATAAGTATTATTTATTGCTTACCTAAATAGTCTACGAAAGAACACAAATTTAACGAAAGTCTTATTCATTAACGCGAGCGCATTCTTTAGTACGAGCAGGTAGACGTTTTACGGGCATACTTTCGGATCATAGGTACGAGGTACGAGTAACTCGTATGTGCCATTTTCCAAAATCCATTTGTTCGACGAATCACTTCCCAGAATATTCAATTATCAGAGGCGTGGCGTCAACAGCATGAGGATTGTGAAAAGAAAGAAATGATTTTCGCTCGAAACTGGACGATTCGTTTTTTAAGTGATTTTGATGAATCAATTCGAGTTTCTTAAAGGTTTTGATTTTCGTCTTGAAAGATGTTCTATGGTTGCCAAAATATGTTTCTGAATATATTTTGTAGTCGAAGCGAGACTTCACTTCATTTAGATACTTAGGTACCTATACTAGGAAACATGGTATTGGTACAAATAAAGTCACTGTACATAGTGACATTAAGTAGGCCTTACCGCATTAAAATAAGGTTGACAATCGCTTACTCTCCGTTTGTATAAATCTCAATGAAGCAAAGTCCACAGTTTGTTCATTGACGCGTATGGAATGAAACCTTGGCCATTTTATGTGATTCCGCACTGTCCATCTATCGAGAACTCTGACTAACTTATTTGCCATATAACACAAGCGATAATAGTCTTTGCTACAATGTAAAAAGGATTTGGCCAGGTCTCAAGAAAATTGGTTCCTCTGGAGGTGGACTTTCGACCCTGATCAAAGTCCAAGCAGGGTTACCAATCAATGAATTCATTCGTTTTGTAAAACAATATTATCATAAACTGTCAGTTTTACTTATCATAAGTCCATATTATTATTTCTCTGAAAGTATACATATAATACAAGTGGGGTGACGTGAGGTGTGTTACACACTTAGACTGTGTAAGTGTATACTACATACATGTACATAGATTTGTATAATTTTATTCTCTGATTTGGGGTTTGATCTTGTTTATCACTTTCGCGTTTGAATGTGTTTAGCGCACTGGACGGACGCGTCAGCTCCGCATGCAAAAAACTTTGAAATGCATACGAAGCGAGGAAATGAACTCGCAGGAGGTTATTTTAAAAAGTTGACGCTTTGGCAAGGGACATATTTGGAACAAAGAAAATTCAGTACAAAAAAGATTTAAAAAAAGCGGCCAAGTGCGAGTCGGACTCGCACATGAAGGGTTCCGTTAAATAAATTGCGGTTTACGATTTATGACGTATTAAAAAAAACTACTTACTAGATCTCGTTCAAACCAATTTTCGGTGGAAGTTTGCATAGTAATGTACATCATATATTTTTTTTAGTTTTATCATTCTCTTATTTTAGAAGTTACAGGGGGGGGACACACATTTTACCACTTTGAAAGTGTCTCTCGCGCAAACTATTCAGTTTAGAAAAAAAATATGCTAGAAACCTCAATGTCATTTTTGAAGACCTATCCATTGATACCCCTATGGATACTCGTATGGGTTTGAGGAAAAACATTTTTTTTGAGTTTCTAAGTATAGGGAACCCCAAAAATTTATTGTTTTTTTTCTATTTTTGTGTGAAAATCTTAATGCGGTTTACAGAATACATCTACATACCAAGTTTCAACAGTATAGCTCTTATAGTTTCGGAAAAAAGTGGCTGTGACATACGGACGGACAGACAGACAGACATGACGAATCTATAAGGGTTCCGTTTTTTGCCATTTGGCTACGGAACCCTAAAAAGGGGATAACTGCCTACTTACAAACGTTTCCTTCTCATTTCATCTCTCTCTCTCATCTGCGGGTAGTGATAATTTTTGTTTTGTACTGCTTACGATCTGTCTCCATCATTTTTGACCCATGCTCTCACCACTTAATTAACTGTTTGAGGAGGTGGTTTTCGTTATGACTGGTCATCTAGTTGGTGAGCGTCGTCGGACCCTTGGCACAGTATTCCAAAACTTTTATGTAGTTTATAATTTAGGTTGCCCCCGTGTCAACTCGCAACTTGCTTTTTGTCGTTGGAAAACTGTCATGTCGCTAACTCTGAGTTAGATTATGGTTCTAAATTATACAATTCTTGAAAACTCTTCGGTGGCTTGACTGCCTGCACATCATCATCATCATCACCATCTAGGTACCTCTCTTCAAGTACGCCACTTCAAGTCCCAGTTTACGTCGTCAATCGATCGAGCTGTAAGTGGCCTGGCCACCAAACCAATACCGGCTGCCCAACTCCACTTGAGTTTAATAACGATTTCTCCGTAGTCACGCACTTTAGTGCGACGACGGATCTCACAATCCTCACTAGTTCTTGTAGCTTAATGCCGAGCTAAAAGGCGTAGTGGCAGCCCTGGGCCACATTGGTGGTTAATAAGAATCTGCACAAGTGCTGATTGGAGCGGGCACGCGGCCACCGCGTGCCGCTGAGGGGATCTCCTTGTTACGTTGTGATTACGGTTAGATTCATGCCTGCCTTACGTACATAGAGTCAACCAGAGACAAATATTTCGTATTCTACTTAGATTTCAATGTTTTAACTTAACTGACCCCGCGATGTAGAGGCTAAGCTCCTTCATAGCCCGGTGAGGCACGCCAGCAGACCAGAGGGGTAATCACGTAACGTTCCGAACGCGCGTCGGTACAATTTAACTGTCAATTTTCCATATAAAAAGTGACATTTAGACCTACCCGACGTTCATACAATGCGTACGTACTGCTGTGGTTAGATAACGGAACTGCCTTTGTAGGCGCCAAGCGCCAACCCATCTTCCGGATTTTCAACCTTCAATGTTCTCGTGTTCCTTTCTAAGCGCATCGAGCTAACGTATCTGAACGAACGGGCGAAACACATTGAAACCAGATTAGAATGCGAATGTATGTTTCAGGTTAACCCCTGAATTTGATGTCAATTTGTGTTTCCTGGGACAGTAGGTACTACAAATAAATATATGTGAGACTGTGTATAATTAAGATACTTTGGTACTGACTTTGACTCTTTTTTGCTCTCAGTGTGATATTGTTTTGTTGCTTGGGAACTGCGATATTTGTAAACTAATTAGGAAAATTATCTAAATCCTCTGAATGGTTCCTATCTATACTGATGCTTACTTATAATAAGGAGGAAAAGCCTGTGAGGTCGAAAGTTTGTACCTACAGGTTTTCTAAAGTGACCTATGAGTTTGTACCTACAGGTTTTCTAAAGTGACCTATTAGTTTATACCTACAGGTTTTCTAAAGTGACCTATGAATTTGGTCAATATATCGACATCTAGGGTATCATCCTAACATTGCAGGCGTCACTAGTGACCCGTCTCAAATAACCTTTTAGATGAATGACGTCATCACAAGACAAACAGGGCACTTTGTGCTTGAAATAATCCTACTCTTAACCCGTTGTCTGCTAATGGACGACTGCAGGCATCACGCTGGGAAACGCCATTGTAAAGAAGAATTAAGTTATTTGAAGATTTTCCATTACTTTCCTTAAATGGTGTTAGTTACAAGCACTGATGTAGGTTTTATTAACCTGACATGTTTTTTTAGTTTAAAAGACTAAATATTCTGTTGTGTAGATGCGAATACGCCAACGTTTCACCCGAGTCAATTGAAAGAAGAAGAAAATATATCCTCTCTGTCATGTTTGTGTCTTTCAAGAACGACAGCCACATGCAAAGGTCACTTTCTATCAATTATCACGGAATCGTATTAGAATAAGAATAATAATCTTTATTTCAGGCATTGCCCATATTTAAATACACGATACAATTACATTATATTAAATTGAATTTACAACTTAAACACTACAATTAAATAAATTAAAAACATTACTAAATTTTTAATAATCAATTAATTAATTTAAAATACTTATCCTAAACCTTATCTAATAAATGCAGTCCTCTCGCGTGCTGCAGTATGGGGCAGTCGATCCGATCGGCAATCACGGCAAGGTTAACAAACACCGATTACGATAACAGACGATTTTGTGCAACCCGCCCTAAGTATAAACATACAGCAGAGGGCTTGTGCACAAATCACGCGAGGTTTTTTCGGCTACTTTTTGATTCCCCCCCTCCCCCACATAACCTCACGTATATCTTTTTCATTCGACCTAATTATAAGATAATTTTTTTTTATTTATTGACCAATATAACCTGAGTACATTTTGGTATACATTTTTTTCACCAGCGGAAACCTCTGGGGTTTATATGCTGATGAATAGTGTTGTCCATAGTAAATCTTGTTTATTTCCCTATCTTAGACTCGCTATTTTGAAGTGCTAAGTAAAGATTTATGTTTAACGAAACCGAGAATAAGTATCTACTCGTGTGGTAGATATTGTTTCTTGGTTTCGTTCACTGTAGAAAAATACACGTGAGGTCTCCTTATACGCACTTCTGAAACGAAATCTTAAAGCACTTCTGTAACGAAAACTTCTTTGCCTAAAGGCCCACGCCAGCGTGGGTCGAGAGGGCTTCCAGAACTTGCTGTTAACATTAGCTTTGTTATTATATAAGTGTGGGCGGAGGAAAGGTTCGTGTTACAGGTAAACAGTATGTCATTTTACAGTTTGGTACTCAGCAAATACATATACCGTAGCTATTACATTTTACCTGACTCGTGTAAGTGAGGCGTGGCGAGGCAGTCAATAAATAAATTTTTGGGGGCAATCGTACTCAAATTGAACTGGCCCCATACTGTACTGCAGAACTATGATTCATGCAATATTTGATTAAGGAGTTACGTTTCCCCTGCCTTGAGGTAGTTTTCGTGACGTCGTTAGGTTGTTCTTGGGCCTCCATTCTATGACAAATCGTTTTATTCGAATTCAATTTGTTGATACGTAGGTAAGAGCAACTTAAAAAGAGACTTACCCCCCTTATTCATAAAACTTAAAATGCCTCTGCTAAATAAAACGTGCTTTGTCTTACAAACACAAATGTCAAAGTGACAGAAAACGACAAACGAATTTTAACGCCATTTTAGTTAAAATAGGTTTGAAGGACGTTTATGAATACGGCCGTTAATGTTTAGGTCGTACCAAGACGTCAAACTGGTTGCGTGGGATCGGAGTAATGGACTTTGAGATACACCGACAAGAGCTTAGCTCTTAAATAAGAGAAGAAAAAGATGGGTGGGTACCGTTACTTAAAATTCAACTTCGATACGATTACAGCGGTGAGAATAAGGTAACGTCTCTGGGTCGATTTCGTTTTCTCTGATTATTATAATTATATTGTTAAACAACTGTTTTTTAGCATTTATCAATTCCAAATTGATATGATTGCTGTTGTCGGATGGTCAGATAGATATTTCGATTAGGGGACAGGGAAGCGTAAAGCCAAGGCCACACTGGCGAGGGGCGGCGTCGGTAAACACGCCGTATTTGCCGCCCCGTGACGCGCGCTGTGGCCCTGCCACCAATGTGTACCACGCTTAGTATATCTTTGACCTCCAATTATGAAGATTTTTTAGGATATAGGTGTCAATTATAACATAGATGAGTTCTCAGATGAGTCTAGTTTATTCAACAAAATGGGTGACTAAGTTTTAAATAACATTGAAAATTATATCTAAATAATTCAATTCAATTCAATTCAAAAATTTATTTCGGACATGTACATCCATATTTGTGGTTAGTAGCAATAAAAACACTTATTATTAAACTAATGTTAGTGGACTAAAGAACATTAAATAACGTGTGAGCGCTTGAAGTCCGCGCTGCGACCTGCAAGATCATTCCAACCTCTGAGTGCTCCCAAACATATATATCAATCATGCGCTGTGTTGACTTGACAGTGTGTGACCTGCATATATCAAACATGCGCTGTGTTGAGTTGACAGTGTGTGACCTGCATATATCAAACATGCGCTGTGTTGACTTGACAGTGTGTGACCTGCATATATCAAACATGCGCTGTGTTGAGTTGACAGTGTGTGACCTGCATATATCAAACATGCGCTGTGTTGAGTTGACAGTGTGTGACCTGCATATATCAAACATGCGCTGTGTTGACTTGACAGTGTGTGACCTGCATATATCAAACATGCGCTGTGTTGACTTGACAGTGTGTGGCCTGCATATATCAAACATGCGCTGTGTTGACTTGACAGTGTGTTACCTGCATATATCAAACATGCGCTGTTTTGACTTGACAGTGTGTGACCTGCATATATCAAACATGCGCTGTGTTGACTTGACAGTGTGTTACCTGCATATATCAAACATGCGCTGTTTTGACTTGACAGTGTGTTACCTGCATATATCAAACATGCGCTGTTTTGACTTGACAGTGTCTCAAATTAATAAAAGGCGGCAACGCACATGTGATTCTTCTGGAATCGTAAGCGTCCATAGGTGTCTTCTTACCATCTGGCAGTATTCCTGTTAGCCACCGTTGTAGTATAAAAAAACCGGCCAAGTGCGAGTCGGACTCGCGCACGAAGGGTTCCGTACCGTTATCAATAAAAATATTAATTTTATTCTGTTTTTATTATCCTAGGAAATAGCTACATGTTTGCGGCGTTTGGCGTTGAAACCTTGGGGCCATGGGGGCCAAGTGCGCGTCGGCTGTATAAAGATTTGGCGACGCGCCTAATAGAGGCCTCGGGCGACCAGAGGGCTGGCCACTATTTCGCACAGCGTATCAGTATCGCTATACAGCGAGGAAATACGGCCAGCCTTCTGGGCACCTTGCCTATTGACGGCGATTTAGGCCAAATTTTTTACCTTTAGGTTAAGTTTTATATTGTTGTTTTTATTCACTAAATAAAATTAAAGTTTTTAGTATTTGTTGTTATAGCGGCAACAGAAATACATCATCTGTGAAAATTTCAACTGGAACTATCACGGTATCAGTGAGATACAGCCTGGTGACAGACAGACGGACGGACGGACGGACAGCGAAGTCTTAGTAATAAGGGTCCCGTTTTACTCTTTGAGTACGAAAATATCGTTTCAGCGCCCGAACTCAGTGCTAAGACCTGCGAGACCCGTCCTCTTTTCCAAGAAAACTTAAATAATACCTCTCCTTTGTTTCTATTGCCTTATTGCTTATGTCCATTCTTTGCTTCTGCGGACCACTCATGCACAAAAGAAGTACCTACCTAGGGCGGCACATCGTGAACCCAGAAGAGGTACATGTCACCGCCCAAAGAATCTGGAATTTCCTGGAGGCAACGGGCCTTAACGGTGAACTTTAAAGAAAGGGCTGCCACAATAGATCACTTGCTGGTCGAAGCGGGATATTGAGGCCCACAAACTAAATAATAATAATATGTCCAGCCAGCTCATTTGCCTACTCCATCCCATGGAAATTGACGAATCAAAGACTATTATTAGCACCCGTGCCCTCATTATCTGCGCGGCTACGACTGTGGTTACACCAAATACCTGTACATTGCGTCAACGGGCTTCACTCACAGCAAGTTCACAGCAAGCTCACAGCAAGTTATAAAAAGTATTAGTCCAACTTTTAAAGGGGAAGGCTTCAATGCTTTAAGCTGTTTGATTCGGGGCTTATTTCATAAATAACGACAAATCCTACCTACTAAGTAAGTATAATGGTTAAAGGTTTTTCTAAGATCTTTGGATGTTTGCCCCTGTGTGATACTGTTGTACACGCAGGGGCTAACCAGGTTTAGGTTTAGGCAATGTAACACAGAGGTTTATAATTTGGATTCAAATGTGGGATAAATTTTATTCCAATAATCATACCCGAAAGTTTAAAATTGGGGATGGAAGTTCATGGGGGAGTTCACGCGGACGTAGCCGCATGCAGATACTAGTTGGAGTTATACTTACAGATACTTCTACTCCAGCACATACTCTAACATAAGAAATAAAATAAATAAAGATAAGAAATGTATTAGGTCTCTACATTTTTTTTACCAATAAGTATAGGTACTTATATTTGTAAAAATATACCTAGCATATGCCTAGTGCGATTTTCGTGCTGCTCAGAATAAGTAACAAAAATATCAAACATACAGCAATGTGTGATCGGCCGGAAATTAAGCCTAAGAACGGCCGCCTAAGCTACGTTGACCGCCCTACGCTTCAGCCGACCACGACCACGAGTCGACACTACGACAGTGCCCCGACACGACAATCGCCCGCACAGTCGCCCATGCCCGCTCGCGCACCACACTCGTGTGACCAATGCCGCCCAGATTCAAAATACGCCTCAAACGCCACAAATAAATAAAAACAAATGGGATAACCGGACATTTTTGAATATAAAGACGCTTTGAAATTGAAAAGACGCGAAGTGACTTTCGATTTTTTAATTATTTATTTTATAGATCTTTTAGTGTGATATTAGCTTTTAAGTTTAGTTTTTTTAGTAGTGTTGTGATTTTTTGTGTTTAGTGAACGATGGAGGAGCAAGGAGGTATGTATTAATTATTTAATTTGATAATTAAAACAACTCCACACATGTTACTAAAAAAGATGCCCACCCTATTTCAATCATGCGAGTTTGTTTAATATTATATTACGAGTCGCCAAGAAATTGTCCTGTTAATGACGCAATTTTAATTAAAGTCGCATACTCGGATCATTTTAACCGCTAAACCGCAGTAACGATCTTGAAATAACCAACGATAAAAAAGGGGGTTAATGATACTTTGTTGAATAAAAGGAAAACAATACAAGTGGAATGGATAAGATAGGACGCGGACGGCGGCACGGGTTCAAAGTCGACCTGTTGCAATTTTGTCACACTTCAGGAACAATCTAGCCGAAGAGTTGGCTGATGTCGACTCAGCTACGAGTATCGGCCGTGACAATGATATTGTATACAACTAAGATGTAAAAAAGTACAGAACACAGTAAATACAACAAAGGACTGAAGCAATGTATGTATGTATATGGTAGTGGAGAAAATCCGAAGAGTCATTGTCCGAAACCATTATTCCGAAATTTCTAAATTCCGAACGGCGCTTTCCGCTAAACGAAAATATTGATGCAGATAATTTAATGGATTATGTTAGTATTGTCTCGGTTTCTTTGTAAACTACCTATTTATACCATGTTTAAGCAAATCAATGACCATGAAATAAAAAAAATGATTTACTGATTACTGAAAAATCAAAACATCCTTCAGCGGAACATGATTGTCGAAATTCGGAAAAATATGCTTTCGGGCAAATTATTCTGCGGAATTATGTAGTGTATATATATATTTTTGAAGATTTTGTCCAAGAAATGTTGTAGAAAACTACCCTAACGTCTACGTCATTCATTTTGTTACAACTGTTCTTTAAAGACTTAATTTCAAAGTAACTTAATATATATGTAGGAGTATACATGTATATTGTTATACCTGTTATTGTGTACAAAAAAGTGCTCACATAGATACATACATACTTAATCTCGCACAAGAAGTAGTTGAAGGGTTAAACATTAATAAAAAGACGTAACAGTCGATAGATAAGGGCGTTGTTATTGCGTCTTAATGAATTTTATTGAATTTGCGGCCAATTGCTGCCGCAATGTAAATGGTGTGCAGTTTTTATTTGAGATTACAATTAGCTGTGCACACAATATTATATACTTAAACCATATTGGGTACGATGTTTACCGACATAACCCCAAAAAATTTCTGCGTAAGTAAGTTAATATGTGGTTACGTAATTATTTAAGAAAAAAATGGGAAATACATATGATGAGTAAGTGATCCTTGCATAAATTACGGCAACTTTAAGCATATTTTTATCCTGATTTGCGTGGAATTCCGCAAGTTGCTTTTATGCGACATGCAATATACAATCGTTTGTAGCCATTGAAGCTTACCTAATACAGATGATGTTTTTAACGAGCATATAATTATTTTAACTAAAAATATTGTGTTTTACTTACATAATAAATAATAAACAAATATACCTACTTTACGAGTATTTCAGATCGATTGATCCATAGTGTTTCAGTAACAACTGACTTAAGACTAAATTAGGTTAGTAACAGCAGCAAATAAACAATAAGAAAGTATAAAAATATTTTTAAATAATAAATTGGGCAGCGCCCTTAATCTGTCCAACCTTTAAGATAGGATTAAACAGTCAAACCTACACGCTATTGCCTGTAGAATGCTGTTGGCGCTTGCTCTCACCCTGCCTAATAGCGAGGCTATCTTTTTGAGCATGATCGCCTGGAACCCGCCTACACAGGCTTCGGCAAACATGCCCGAGGCACTACACCTCCTCGGCAGCCCCAGCAGCATCCTAAACGCATTATTGTGTGCCCCTCGACATTTTCATTTCAAAGTTCAATATCTCAAAATCAGCTGAATCGATTTTGTTGAAACGTAGCGAAGCACTATCTCGATCACTTCAGCTTTCGGAGAAAAAAGTCCCATACAAATCGGTCCATTCGTTTAGGAGCGACGATACCACAGACAGACACACACACACAGACACACAGACACCGCGTCCAACTTATGACACCCCTCTTTTTCCGTCGGGGGTTAAAAACAGAGAACATCCGTAACAGGAAATTAAAAATCTACTCCGTTTTGTGTCGACTGAGTAAAATAAGTTTCTGTCAAAAATTTCATTTTTGGTACAAGCTTTTACTGCCGACTGTATTTTTCTGCATACCATCATCAAGTTCTCATTGAGACGATTCTAACGAGCCCAAACTCGATGGGGTTGTGTCGTTTTATTGCGGAGTTCCTATGGCCACCTTCCAGCTCCAGCATCAGATCAGCTCCAAGTCATCATAATATTGCATTGTCATGCAATATACATATGTTTGCAAAATTTTAGCTCAATTGGATAACAGGAAGTGACTGAAAAATGAATTGCAAATTTTGACGGACAACTTACATACTTACATTCAAAAATTCAAAATTATTTATTATTTAACTTATATTTTAATACAGATTTGTGGAATCCTCCTTTTAAGTTAAAAACTTGTGTTAGGAGGTATTACATACGGTATATTACATATTTATGTACATACGAACAGTGCAAGTTAATATAAAGCTTGTAAAAATGCATTCTAAGGGACTGGGACTATAGGAATATATGAGTTTAATAGCAATAGCTCTATTTATCATCGCACAAATATCTTTGTAGCACAAAAGATGAACTTATAAGTAGTAAAAAGGTGGGCTGCTTAATGCTGCAAGCATTCTCTACCAGATAAGCCTTTCAATTACGTTAGATTTATGGGTAAGCTATATGTACATAGGTACGTCGGTTTCCAGTGCATACCATAGGTCAAAATTATAATATACTAGCTGTTGCCCGCGACTTCGTCCGCGTAGAACTTTTTATCGTCTTAGAAAATGATTTCTCTCAATACAAAATTTGAACCCTCTTTTAGGGGATAATTAAAAAAAAAGTTGATGTTCATTTTCTAGTTTGTGAACAAACAGTCTAAAACCAAAGTTAAAAATCTCATACTTTAAAAATGCCTTGAAATACTCAAACTTTGAACCAATTTTAACACTCTTAGGGGATGAATTTGGAAAAACTCTGAAATCAGTTTTGTAGTCTTTTAACGTACAGAATAAGACCGAAGTTAAAAGTCTCTTACTCACACTTTAAAATTTTATTGCTCGCCATTTAAAATTTGAACCCCCTTTTAAACCCCCTTAGAGGTTGAATTTTTCTAATCGCTGAAAGAACTATTTTCGTAAACTTTTAAGTCTCTAGCTCAAAAAAAGTGTTGCCCATACAAAGCTTTCTTAACCCCCTTAGGGGTGGAATTTTCTAAAACTCTGAAAGTACTTTATTATTAATTTTAATAAGTAACATTTTGAATAGTTTTAAGTCTAGTAAAAAAAAAAGTTTTTCCCACACAACACTGGCTACCCTTCTTTAGGATCTTAAGGATCCCCCTTAGGGATGGAGTTTTCTAAAACGCTGAAAGTTCTTTTTTAGTATTCTAATAAGTAATCTTTTTGCAAAGTTTTAAGTCTAACTCAAAAAAAAAAGCTTGCTCTCCTTTTTAACCCTATTAGAGGTGGAATTTTCTAAAACGATTTGTGTTCCTTTTTTGTATTTTAATAAGTAATCTTTCTACAAAGTTTCAAGTCTCTAACTCAAAAACATAAACTTTCCCTGATAAAAACTTTGCACCCCTTTTTATCCCCCTTAGGGATAGATTTTTTCAAAACGCTGAAAGTCTTTTTTTTTGTATTTTTATAAGTAATCTTTCTACAAAGTTTTAAGTGTCTAGCTCAGAAAAAGTGTTCCCCATACAAACCTTGCACCCTTTTTTAACCCCCTTAGGGAATGATTTTTGTAAAACACCGAATGTAGTATTTTTCATGTTCTAATAAGTAATTTTTCGTCAAAATTTTAAGTCTCTATTAAAAAAAAATATGTTTTTCCCATACAAACTTTGCACCCTATTTTACCCCCTTAGGGGTGAAATTTTCCAAAACGCTGAAAGTACTTTCTTTGTATTTAAATAATCATTCTACAAAGTTTTAGGACTCTAGCTAAAAAAAATAGTTTCCCACATACAAACTTTGCACCCCTATTTTAGCCCCCTATTTTTAGGGGTAGAATTTTCTAAAACGCTGCAAGTACTTAATTTGTATTCTGATGACTAATCTTTCTACAAAGTTTTAAGTCTCTATTTAAAAAAAATATTGTTTCCCCCATACAAAATTTGCACCCCTATTTTACCCCCTTAGGGGTAGATTTTTTTAAAACATTGAATCTAGGTACTTTATTTGTATTCTAATGAATAATTTATCTACAAAGTTTTAAGTCTCTAATTAAAAAAAAGTAGTTTTTCCCGTACAAACTTTGCACTCTATTTTACCCCTTTAGGGGTAGAATTTTCTAAAACCCTGAAAGTTCTTTATTTGTATTCTAATGACTGATCTTTCTACAAAGTTTTAAGTCTCTATTTAAAAAAAAAATGTTTCCCCCATACAAACCTTGCACCCCTATTTTACCCCCGTAGGGGTGGAATTTTCCAAAACGCTGAAAGTGTTTCATTTGTATTCTAGTAACTAATTTTTCTACAAAGTTTAAGTCTATAGCTCAAAAAAAAAAGGTTCTCCCATACAAACTTTGCACCCCCTATTTTCCCCATTAGGGGTAGAATTTTCAAAAATCCCTTTTTATCCCTAGCCCACGTTATAAAAGCAACATACTGTGCAAAAATCAACTCTCTAAGATTAGTAGTTTCGGCTGTGCGTTGATGAGTGAGTGAGTGAGTGATTGAATGAATAAGTCAGTCAGGACATAGGCATTTATTATGTATAAATAGATAGAAGATAATGAAACTCCCATTCAAATATCTCAAAAAATTATGAAGCTACATCCGTTTTAATGTCGCTTGTTAGAGTGAGAAAACGATGAGGGACTGTGACGTCAATATACTCGAGCGTCATAGTAAAAAACAATCGTTTCATATGAAGGTGCGTTTTGCGGAAAAGGGACAGAACATACCCCCTCTTAAAACTTTGGACTCTTATAACTTAATCATTACCTATATAACCTCTTGCTTTGTTTTTTTCTCCATTTGACTATATTTATTTTAAATTCTTTTTCGAGAAAATACATTATGATTATTTACCATATTTTCGATTCCTGAGCTATAACCACGAACTTCGGAATTCGAAAATATTCGGTTATCTCTATCTCTATCGCACTAACCATACTCGAGTGACAGGGATGCAAATATATGAACATTGAGTATCGGTTTTCGTGGTAGCGCCGCAGGTACTTTGGCTGAATGCGCCGAACGCGTGCCATTGTCATTCAAAAAAAACAAATTCGTGTTAATTATATTGTTCAAATTTGTTGATTTCATTTATTGAAATTACGACATAAAACGACATTTGCGCATATAAGTTCTCATATCAGAATCGAATATTTTTTATGGTTTATATTTTAGCATTTGTCTCGTAAAGGTCTATCGTAGACGGGATTTAAATTATTAATAAGTGAAAGGCAAAGCAATTCCGCCATTTTGACGAAAATTTGACGGTTCTTATAGCTGACAGTTGGAGCAGCGTTTGATTTCAATAAAAATAAATGAAAAATTAAATGAAGTCGTATATTTCGGAAAATTAATTAACTGTCGCAGTCGGATAAAAACTATCCTAAGTTGCAGCTAGAATAATAATGTACCTATATAAAATGTTTCATATTTTTCCGTTCATGGGATGCTGAGAACATTCGAACCGCGCAAAGCTTAGTTTCAAACTGGCTGATTCTTTTTTTAATTTAGACATTTACTATAAGTGGAGATAAGTGGAGATAACGTAAAGATCCCAGTGCCCGACACTGGCCTAATACATGACACTTTCAATCTTGTGGCAAAATAATAGAGGTGAACAATTGGTGCCAGCTTTGAGGCACTAAATGAGATGTCAGCATTGGGACTTTTACCTTATTTTTGTAGTAGGTAATACGTAGAATATAGTCTGGGGGAATAGTAAACAAGGTATGTTATTGTTGACATAACACCCGCCACAGGGTTGTTCACCGCGATAACACTTCGACGTCGCCCGATTCAGGGTGAAGTGATACAGTGTCCTCAGACTTGTAAAGTGCCGTTATTAAATACGAAATTGATATTATGATATGACGTAGAAGTTTCTCTGTTAGGCGATTATCACACTGCCGCCACACCCTGCTGCGGTGTGCGGAGACGCGTATAAATTCCGCCGCACGGAAGTGCGGTGCAGTGTGTGTACCGTGCGCAATTTTTATCCAAACTGAAGTAGGTACTTGCATACAACGAGAATACCGCCGCCCCGCACACCGCAGCGGCATGCGGCGGCAGTGTGATAACTTTTTGTTATTTTCATTGGATCTTTCAGGTGTTTATGTCATTTGCTTATGAAAACGGAAGAAAAAGAAAAAGTCTTTCAAACATATGTATATATAGACGGAAATCGTACATTTTGTAACATTTTCGGTGCACCTTAGTGTTGTAGTCGTAGTAGCGGAATTGGTATGAACCATTACAATCGTAATGCTTAATTAGCTAGTACTAGGAACTGTAAGGCGGTTATCACAGTGCCGTCGTATTCCGCTGCGGTTTTCTCGTTGTATGCAAGTACCTCAGTATGGGTATAAATGTACGTATGCCTAATATGAACGTTGATTAACAATTTTCATTGACATTGGCTATGTTACTAACCCCATTAACACAAACTCTCAATGTCTGCTCAGTGGTGCTCCACGCACGCAGTACAGTCGCCATCACATACATCGGAGCAAACAAGCACGTCACAAACATCGGAATCGGAACACACCTCTATTTTCAAGGCATTAGGGTGCATGTGCAACACACTCTTACGTCCAAATCGTGCGATATAAAGTTTGTGCGTCGTGAAACACATTAGTTTCACCCGAACTCGCCTACCACGGGCAAGGTGCTCTATTCTCGCAATGCCTCGGCCGCCCAGCAAATCCGGTTGACACGAGTATACAAGGGAATAGCGGTGGACGTCTAATCAGTTTCGTTTCCATCAGCGCGCTTGTTAGGCAGGCGATAATGAGCAGAGAAAACATCGCTACGAATAAAGGATCAGTTCTGTTTGTAAGTAATCGGAACCCGATGGTTCTAAGTATTAGTGTGCCCGTGTTTGGGTTATTGACTAGATCAGGGGCTGGAAATGTATGGAATTTGTGGTATTCAATTTGAACGTGAACGTCTATTAAATATGTAACTATATTTAATGTATTTATAAAGACGTCGTGACTTACCTAATAGGTACATTTATTTACAAAAGTTAGACTCAAAGTTATTTACAAAAAGTTGAATAAAACGAAACGTTTGTCTAAAAGAGATCACTTTTGAGCGTCAAGACCGCCTGTTGTTTACCTCTACTTTTATAAGTTATATGTTCATATCAGTATTGGTTTCATAGAAACAGGTGTGTAGTAAGGGTAGGTAATTACTAATTAGTTTCGAATTGAGACCTGTAAAATGAAAGGGACATTTAAATAGTAAAAAACCGGCCAAGAGCGTGTCGGGCCACGCTCAGTGTATTCGGGTTCCGTAGTTTTTCGTCCGTCACAGTAAGTGTGAGAAATTATTTTGTAATTTTTTTCAAAAATTATTCAACCTATCAAGTTCAAAATAATTTTCCTAGAAAGTTTTTATAAAGTTCTACTTTTGAGATTTTTTTCATATTTTTAAAACTTATGGTTCAAAAGTTAGAGGGGGAGGGGGACACATTTTTTTTTACTTCTGGAGTGATTATCTCCGAAAATATTAACATTATCAAAAATGATTTTAGCAAACCCCTATTTATTTTTAAATACCTATCCAACAATATATCACACGTTATGGTTGAAATGAAAAAAAAACACTCCCCACGTTACGTATAGGGGAGGTACCCTAATAAAAAAAAACACTTTTTATTTTACCAATTTGTCGGCGTGATTGATATACATATTAGTACCAAATTTCGGCTTTCTAGTACTAACGGTTACTGAGATTATCCGCGGACGGACGGACAGACAAAGCGAAACTATAAGGGTTCCTAGTCGACTACGGAACACTAAAAATGACTAATTACGAAACTTGGACTTGCATTCTATTAGGTACCTACTTAAGTACTTACATCAAATTGATTGCGGGGAATCTGCTATACAATCGATAATAGATCAACGAACTACGTCTACGCGATATGATCCCGATATGAAGTGCATTGCTATAATACAATAGACATTGAAGCATTGCTTAATGTAATCTTACTATTTGTATGGCACTTTATAGGCAATGTTCTCTGCCCTAACCCCGGCACTTACCAATTGTTAATGAAAGTGATTGACTGACTACTAAAGGATGACTCACGCTAGAACGGGCCGTGCCCGGCCCGGGCGTTTTCTAAGAGAAACGACGGCGTTTATGCGCGGCCAAGCCATACCCAAGCCCGGCCGAGCCTCGAAAGCGGCTCGGTGTCGGCACTTAAGTGTATATTTAAAATCTAAAATTAAAAACACGCCTTCTTAAATATTCAAAGATCGATTTCTTAATTATAAAAATACTAGCTTGATTTCTTTCCTAGAGCTAAATTTACCGCCAATGTTAGGCTTATTTATTTTATTTATTTATTAGACACAATGTATGTTTACAGTTCCAAACTAAATAACTTACGAGTATATATTAATTTTATAGTAGTTGACATAATGTCTGCCGAACGCCGACATTACATCGAGTGCCGAATGTTATTAAATAGATAAAGGCTCGTGTTATGCGGTGGCCGGGCCCCGTGACGTCGATAGTCTCATCACTATCATATCACCGCAATATCACCCGATAAGTGATAGCTACTCACGGGAGACGAAACTCAAGGACACTCGTTATTGCTGATTCCGCTTAAAATATATCTATCGAAAGCCTGTGAATATATTGGCTCCAAATTCAATTTCAATAATCATACGACGATCGGATTGGTCTTGTAGGTTAGTGAGTGACACTGTTTTCGAAGATGATGGTCCTGGTTTCAAATCCTTAAGGGCAAATGTTCATGTGATAAGCATGCAAATATGTTTTTGAGTCTTGGATGTCTAAGGCGCCGTAGGTTCAGCGAAGTTGAGCTAACAGCGTTTTTGAAACAATATAATGCGTCTGTTTATTATAATATGGGCTTAAAAAATACGAATAGTAATCTTGAGGCTTTTCTGCAGCGAGATCAGCGATTTCAAACATGATTAAGCCATTTTCGCTCGATATATAGAAAAAAATCACCTTAAACAGTAAGGCAGGTAGGTACCTAAACTAACCAACTTATACAAAATGGCAACTAATTTAAATTGAATAGACACGCTAAGAAGGCGTCTAAAACATGACGTATCTGGCACGAAATTCAAACATAGTAAATTATAATATTGTTAATCTTAATTTATTTTATTATTTCATACGGGTCTAACGCGATATTTATTTACCTTAATTTCTGACGTTTTGACACGGCTTGCACTTGTCATGGTCGCAGATAATTACTGTCGTTCCAGCAAGTTGTCAACGGAGATATGGGTACACAATATTTCACTACCCTACAAAAGTCGACAAAAATTTATTTTACTAATTTTCTGTTTTAATAATTGAATATTAATTGGACTAATTGTTGTAGTTATTGTATTGTCTATAAATTAAATATTTTTTTTCTCTTATATGAGAAGCGATACATAACAAGAAGCGGCAGTGTCTATTTTAAGTAACTTAAAGAACATAGATTATAGTTTGCATATGAAATATAATATGGTTAACGTCCCAATAGTCAAATCGGGTAACATGGGACACGCCGGGTTACTTGAGACACCAGATTTTCACAAGGAATCAGTTGTATTTGTATGTCGGAATATTCTATCCCTCTAGCTTGTAATAATACCTACAGACAAACACACTCGTTCTTGGTGAAAACCGGTGTCTTAATTTTTTTTATTTTTGTTTTATTTATTTTTTTCAAAAAAAGTAATTACATTTTACAACTTTTATATAAACTCGCCAAACTGTGACGTTTGATGGCGAGAAACGCTCATGTTTTATACTACCTATTTTACTTAAATCTAACAATTTTTAATGAGATTTACATTTACATTCATATTTAGTAACATGTCCCCTATAAGGATAAGTTTGTCTCTTATATAAGGTTTAAGATCATTTAATCTCATAAAGAATTGTACAATTCACTTACATGAGATAAACACATAATTAAAAACAAAAATTATTATGAGCGCACTAAGACACTAAACTATTACTTAAGTAAAAAATAAAGGGTACTTGTACAAATAATTATCGAGTGCCGCTCGTACTGCATGCAGCGAGCGACAATAACAGCAAAACATGTATAGCACGGAATCGTTATAACTAGATACGGCATGCGTACGCTGAGCGTAGTTCGGATTGACTTAAGGTGTTATCATTGTTTACGAGTTTATATAATTTGTTTAGGTATTATAACTCTTTAATATACTGTATTTTTTATATTGTATAAATATTTTACACTTTGATTGCTCTTTTAATGATATAGGATAACGGTTTATTGTACAGTGTGTATCTACATAGTTATTAAAAAGTTTATATTTTTTATTTGTTTTTATATGTGTACATTATGTTATTTTTGAAATGTTTTATACTGTGATATGATGTTATATGACATGTATACATATGGTTTTAACCTGTTTTTGTGTACAATAAAGTGCTTACTTATGAATTTTTAAATTATTAATTTTCTAATTATTACTTTTATTATTAATTTGTCGTATTGTATGTTATATTTAATTAATATTTATGTCTTGATAATTTGAATGTTTATGATTTAACTACTTAAATTCAATAATATTTCTACGCCGATATCGGCAGGATATGTGAAACTGAAATGTGTAAGACATACCAACAATTGTACCATATTCGGAGAAATAAACTTTTCTATTTCTATTTCTATTACGCCATGCATTTAACTTAACAAAAAAACAACTAAGCATGCTCGTTAGGTAACTATTTATCCTTAAAGTTTTATTTTAGCTAGCTAGTCGACGGTGATTCGTTATCAAGGAGTAGTAACGCGGCATATCCCATGTTACCCCATTTGATGGTACATACTTTGTGAGGTCCTATACCAGTTTTCTAGTCTGTCTGAAATAATTTATTTTGGCCTGAGATCGTGTAAGAGCAAGCGAGATACAAGTACAGATGGGAACGTTTAAAAAAGACACCAAGATTGAATTCCGTGAGTAAAACTTGAGTATTAGTATCAGCTATGTGTGTGATAATAACTAAGTAGTTCTCCTGGGATGTAGTTTTCATCACACATTGCTCGAGTTATGAAAAGATGATCGTTTCAAACGAGGAACTGAGTGTAATATGTTTTCACAACATACGATGCAGTAGACAGTTGAGTCTATACGAGCATCGAGAAATTACAAGGTTTAAACAATAATAGGAAACTGCTCGCCGATCTTGGGCTTTAATCTCGCACCATAATTGAATTGAAATTGAATACTGTTGTAGTGGTGTTGAGCCTTGCGCACTCCACCAAATCTGTAAGGGTAGGAAATAGTTATTTGTGTCACAAGGGAGCAAAATAGTATATTTACGGCGAGGGTGGTGTATTGAATCCTGAACGTAGCGAGGGATCCTACAATAGAATCCTGAGCGTAGCGAGGGATTCTAGTGTTAACGCCCAAGACGAAGATAATTTTGCTCCTGAGTGACACATGCAACTTTTCACACAGACTACAAGGAAAAAAAAAAAAGTGAAAAAAAAAAGAGTTAATAAAAAAAAGGTAAAAACATATACCTATGTTCGTTTTTAATCGATTACGATGACATAACAATCGATTATTTTATTAAGATCTGTGTTCAATAGGCACGTTGCGTAAATACAACATGCCAATGAATAAATGAAAAAAGGAGCTCGAATAGAAAAGTATCATTTTTCTCCCTCTCGTCGGGGACCAAAACTTATTTTTCTGAATGAAAGGTGTGAAAAGCAAATATAAAGACGGAATTTACAGTTGAATTAAAAGTGTCAGCTGACTGAGCGGGCATAATCAGCGCACACTGAGCTAACATACGCGCGCCGCGCCGCGCGCACGCAGGGCAGGTCGCGGTGCTATTTCCACTCGCGCGCATCTCGGCCAAGTGCACGGCTTTTCACTTTTAAGGGCCGGCATAGAGACCGGAAATCATCCGCCTGTCGTGGTAGGGTATTATATCTCGTACGGTCAGCATCATATGTACACATGTAAGCACTTTAAATGGTTCTATAAGGCCTTGTCTCTACTCTCTAAGCGATAAGGACCTAGAACCACCATTAGTATATACAGGGTGACTGGTAATTCGACCTATTCCTTGAAAGGAGCTACTTTGCAACAATTTATGTCCAGTCAAGCAGGGGTCAAAACACGATTTTTTTTTTAATTTTTCGAGTTTTTAGTTTGTTTGAGAAAAAATCGCCTTGCAGCCTTAAAGTGCTGATTGTGACAAAAATGTTTTTTTACCATCCAAATGGAAGTACTTTTGTCACAATCACCAGCTTAAGGCTGCAAGGAGAATTTTTTTCATACAAACTAAAAACTCGAATATCTCGGAAACCAGCGAGTTTCGACCCCTGGTTGACTGGACATAAATTGTTGCAAATTAGCTCTAGTATAACCCCTTTCAAGGAATAGGTCGAATTACCAGTCACCCTGTACATGTTAATGATGCTGATTATACGCAGTAGCTGCTGTCGGAATGAGGTCAGCGAAATTAGGCGATGGAATTTAGCATATGGGTACGAGTATGTGGCGGAGATTTTTTAATGTGGCCGAAGATATACATATGTGGGCCTGACTCATATGTCTCAATAAGTAGTCAATCGTTATTCGCACTTAACAAAGTGTCGTTTTTTATGTACTTAAGTAAATTAAATTTCATTCTTTCAATAAAGCTTTCTGTGAATATGTACGAACATAATGTTTAAGTATATTTTTATCAAATTACTTAGGTACTTTGCTACGTAAAATATGTTTTTGCAACAAAGCAAACTATCCCTTCGAACGAACATGCAAAAAAATACAGAACGCACTAAAATAAGAAATATAGATTTATGAAAACTGTAGCAAGACTTGCCACCATTCATACATACCTGATCTAGTGTACACCGCAACTGACTCCAATTATTCCAGCAAAAATCGACGTTATCTATGTAGTTAATGGTGTGAAACCATTAACGATGCGCGTTAGGTTTTAATTATTAAGGTTCGACCTTTAAAATTTTCGTAAAAATAAGTTGTTTAGTAACCAGTTTATACCTTATAACGTAACAATTTAATGTCATCAAAAATATATCATAATCTGCAAGATATGAGAAGTAACAAATTATAATTTATTTTCTATAGTAAACACATGATAATTAACATAAGCTAAATTAAATTAAAACTACGTTAAATCTAAAAAAGGCCCTCGAGGCATTGTACCGAGGATTCTGGCGGCATTTCCTCGTTGAATTGCAATGCTGATGCGTTGCGCAAGAAAGCTGCCAGCTCTTCGGTCACCAGTTACATCAACCAGACGTTTCGCGATTTCCGCAAATAACTTATGTGCACTGGGACCCCACGGACCGAGGGTCTCGACGCCAAAGGGTACAAAGTTGTACTCTCTGCCGAGGCCACTATATTTATTACATTTTAGAAGTCCGGCGTTTTTCGCCGCTGCACCCGCTTTAGAAGAAGTCCGTTGGAGGTGGGACGGTGCTAGCGTGTCTAGTAACATAGTTTTCGTAGATTTATAATCTTCTTCATAAAATAATGAACAATAACTTCATTTTCTTACTTACTTAAATTTCGTCTCGTTTTCTGAAATATTCCGAAAAGCATGATATCCGCGCTTTCGAACACGCACTTCCATCTCGCTCACGCTTATGCTCAAGTGACAGGGAGAGAAGACCATGAACGTGTGGAGCATTAAGCGTTCACGACGTTTCATATAAATAGTAGCTAATTCAGTTCATTATTCATTCCCAACAGGATTAAGGGGGTGAATAGGAAATTAAAGCGTGCTTTGAAACGCCGTTCTGACTAGATTGTTTATCTGACTTAATCGATCCATGATTGTCTAAAATTTCCTTCCAAAAAAAAACAAAGTTGGGTCTTTATTTTCCTTTTTTTACTCACCTGACTCAAACAATACCTACATTATTTTACGTCACAATCAAGTCAATACAATAGTATTTTATCTCATCTAAAATCTCACTTAATGAAAAATGGATAAAACTTCACTAAGTTAGGTATAAAATTTATCGGTCCAAAAAAGCCATTCCCGAAGAATGTTGTATCTCCTTTTCTCGTGCGCAGAAGGCATAAGCGTGTCTCTGTCAAGGGGGCGTGGTTTTCGTAAATTGACTCGAATCATAGCATCGTCTTAAGGGTGAGTATCCACTAGAGGTGTACAGTCGACGCCAAAAATATGTTTACAGTATTCGCCTTATTACAATGGAATAAGCCCACCAGCTCGATGGGTTGATGACATAAAAAAAACCGCGGGTCATTTCTGGATGAGACTAGCACGGGACCGGGATAAGTGGCGTACGCGAAGAGAGGCTTATGCTCAGCAGTGGGCGATTACAGGCTGAAAATGATGATGATGAAGGTGCAAAAGTGTAAACATATTTATGGCGTCGACTGTACGAGGTTGCGAGGAAAAATGCGTCATTAGGAAGCGATGCGCGGGCGCGCCCTTCAATGCTTTGGTGGATTTTTTTCTCCGCCGCCTTGCAAATCACACCTCTGGACCCTTATCACTTTAAAACTCTTCTCTTAAGTGGCCTCCAGCTAGACCGCGCAAAATGCTGTGTAGTTACTGTGGGAGGGGAATTAAACCATCTCAATCATGACTAATGAGTTAGTGCACTGCATTTAGTGAGGTCTGAAGCCATATATATAAGTGAGGTCTGAAGCCATAATTTCATAAAACTAAAAATACTTATGATATGATAAATAAAATGTTTTGTCTCTTTCTTACAAAGACAAAATTTCAAAGTGACAGATCAATACAATCGAAATATTAACGGCATTTGTTTACCTAAAATAGTATGTAAAACGTTTATGAATATGGCCCCATCAGTGAATAAGACCTATTACCTACTTGCGACCCGCACTCTGTACGAGATTGCTCTTTAGAGATAAGACCAGGCCCCTTACTCGTACGTATTTTTTTTTCCTGCAGGCGTATCATGGTAGCTATTTGATCAGTTTTTTTTTTTTTTTTTTTTATTAGAAGACCAACAGCTTTTAACATACAATATAGGCTTACAGCTAGAATACAATTGTCGAACCAATGACAGGTCTCCCTAACAGATACAGGAAGAAACTTACGGATTTGCTCAAAATATGTTAGGTTAATGAGTAAATATTACAATCTTTTTCAACACATTTGCTCGTATTGTGCTGCTTTTAGGCTCATAATCCTGGGTATTTTGAATGAATGTTTTCTTTATTTCAGGCAATAAACCCATTACTACATTACAATATATATGATACAAAGAAATAAAATAAAATCCTTAACTAATACAAATACGTACAATTATTTGCGATTCGGGTGCCGATGCGCAGATAACCAATGCAGGAAGATTGCATTTCGGTACAAGTTGTTACTGACTGTCTCAATTAGCACATTATTAGAAACTAGCTGTTGCCCGCGACTTCGTCCGCGTAGAACTTTTTATCGTCTTAGAAAATGATTTCTCTCAATACAAAATTTGAACCCTCTTTTAGGGGATAATTAAAAAAAAAGTTGATGTTCATTTTCTAGTTTGTGAACAAACAGTCTAAAACCAAAGTTAAAAATCTCATACTTTAAAAATGCCTTGAAATACTCAAACTTTGAACCAATTTTAACACTCTTAGGGGATGCATTTGGAAAAACTCTGAAATCAGTTTTGTAGTCTTTTAACGTACAGAATAAGACCGAAGTTAAAAATCTCTTACTCACACTTTAAAATTTTATTGCTCGCCATTTAAAATTTGAACCCCCTTTTAAACCCCCTTAGAGGTTGAATTTTTCTAATCGCTGAAAGAACTTTTTTCGTAAACTTTTAAGACTCTAGCTCAAAAAAAGTGTTGCCCATACAAAGCTTTCTTAACCCCCTTAGGGGTGGAATTTTCTAAAACTCTGAAAGTACTTTATTATTAATTTTAATAAGTAACATTTTGAATAGTTTTAAGTCTAGTAAAAAAAAAAGTTTTTCCCACACAACACTGGCTACCCTTCTTAAGGATCTTAAGGATCCCCTTAGGGATGGAGTTTTCTAAAACGCTGAAAGTTCTTTTTTAGTATTCTAATAAGTAATCTTTTTTCAAAGTTTTAAGTCTAACTCAAAAAAAAGTGTTGCCCATGCAAAGCTTGCTCTCCTTTTTAACCCTATTAGGGGTGGAATTTTCTAAAACGATTTGTGTTCTTTTTTTGTATTTTAATAAGTAATCTTTCTACAAAGTTTTAAGTGTCTAGCTCAGAAAAAGTGTTCCCCATACAAACCTTGCACCCTTTTTTAACCCCCTTAGGGAAGGATTTTTGTAAAACGCCGAATGTAGTATTTTTCATGTTCTAATAAGTAATTTTTCGTCAAAATTTTAAGTCTCTATTAAAAAAAAATATGTTTTTCCCATACAAACTTTGCACCCTATTTTACCCCCTTAGGGGTGAAATTTTCCAAAACGCTGAAAGTACTTTCTTTGTATTTAAATAATCTTTCTACAAAGTTTTAGGACTCTAGCTAAAAAAAATAGTTTCCCACATACAAACTTTGCACCCCTATTTTAGCCCCCTATTTTTAGGGGTAGAATTTTCTAAAACGCTGCAAGTACTTAATTTGTATTCTGATGACTAATCTTTCTACAAAGTTTTAAGTCTCTATTTAAAAAAAATATTGTTTCCCCCATACAAAATTTGCACCCCTATTTTACCCCCTTAGGGGTAGATTTTTTTAAAACATTGAATCTAGGTACTTTATTTGTATTCTAATGAATAATTTATCTACAAAGTTTTAAGTCTCTAATTAAAAAAAAGTAGTTTTTCCCGTACAAACTTTGAACTCTATTTTACCCCTTTAGGGGTAGAATTTTCTAAAACCCTGAAAGTTCTTTATTTGTATTCTAATGACTGATCTTTCTACAAAGTTTTAAGTCTCTATTTAAAAAAAAAATGTTTCCCCCATACAAACCTTGCACCCCTATTTTACCCCCGTAGGGGTGGAATTTTCCAAAACGCTGAAAGTGTTTCATTTGTATTCTAGTAACTAATTTTTCTACAAAGTTTAAGTCTATAGCTCAAAAAAAAAAGGTTCTCCCATACAAACTTTGCACCCCCTATTTTCCCCCTTGGGGGTAGAATTTTCAAAAATCCCTTTTTATCCCTAGCCCACGTTATAAAAGCAACATACTGTGCAAAAATCAACTCTCTAAGATTAGTAGTTTCGGCTGTGCGTTGATGAGTGAGTGAGTGAGTGATTGAATGAATAAGTCAGTCAGGACATAGGCATTTATTATGTATAAATAGATAGAAGATAATGAAACTCCCATTCAAATATCTCAAAAAATTATGAAGCTACATCCGTTTTAATGTCGCTTGTTAGAGTGAGAAAACGATGAGGGACTGTGACGTCAATATACTCGAGCGTCATAGTAAAAAACAATCGTTTCATATGAAGGTGCGTTTTGCGGAAAAGGGACAGAACATACCCCCTCTTAAAACTTTGGACTCTTATAACTTAATCATTACCTATATAACCTCTTGCTTTGTTTTTTTCTCCATTTGACTATATTTATTTTAAATTCTTTTTCGAGAAAATACATTATGATTATTTACCATATTTTCGATTCCTGAGCTATAACCACGAACTTCGGAATTCGAAAATATTCGGTTATCTCTATCTCTATCGCACTAACCATACTCGAGTGACAGGGATGCAAATATATGAACATTGAGTATCGGTTTTCGTGGTAGCGCCGCAGGTACTTTGGCTGAATGCGCCGAACGCGTGCCATTGTCATTGAAAAAAAACAAATTCGTGTTAATTATATTGTTCAAATTTGTTGATTTCATTTATTGAAATTACGACATACGTTTTATGTCGTCTATAAGTTCTCATATCAGAATCGAATATTTTTTTATGGTTTATATTTTAGCATTTGTCTCGTAAAGGTCTATCGTAGACGGGATTTAAATTATTAATAAGTGAAAGGCAAAGCAATTCCGCCATTTTGACGAAAATTTGACGGTTCTTATAGCTGACAGTTGGAGCAGCGTTTGATTTCAATAAAAATAAATGAAAAATTAAATGAAGTCGTATATTTCGGAAAATTAATTAACTGTCGCAGTCGGATAAAAACTATCCTAAGTTGCAGCTAGAATAATAATGTACTTATATAAAATGTTTCATATTTTTCCGTTCATGGGATGCTGAGAACATTCGAACCGCGCAAAGCTTAGTTTCAAACTGGCTGATTCTTTTTTTAATTTAGACATTCATTATAAGTGGAGATAAGTGGAGATAACGTAAAGATCCCAGTGCCCGACACTGGCCTAATACATGACACTTTCAATCTTGTGGCAAAATAATAGAGGTGAACAATTGGTGCCAGCTTTGAGGCACTAAATGAGATGTCAGTATTGGGACTTTTACCTTATTTTTGTAGTAGGTAATACGTAGAATATAGTCTGGGGGAATAGTAAACAAGGTATGTTATTGTTGACATAACACCCGCCACAGGGTTGTTCACCGCGATAACACTTCGACGTCACCCGATTCAGGGTGAAGTGATACAGTGTCCTCAGACTTGTAAAGTGCCGTTATTAAATACGAAATTGATATTATGATATGACGTAGAAGTTTCTCTGTTAGGCGATTATCACACTGCCGCCACACCCTGCTGCGGTGTGCGGAGACGCGTATAAATTCCGCCGCACGGAAGTGCGGTGCAGTGTGTGTACCGTGCGCAATTTTTATCCAAACTGAAGTAGGTACTTGCATACAACGAGAATACCGCCGCCCCGCACACCGCAGCGGCATGCGGCGGCAGTGTGATAACTTTTTGTTATTTTCATTGGATCTTTCAGGTGTTTATGTCATTTGCTTATGAAAACGGAAGAAAAAGAAAAAGTCTTTCAAACATATGTATATATAGACGGAAATCGTACATTTTGTAACATTTTCGGTGCACCTTAGTGTTGTAGTCGTAGTAGCGGAATTGGTATGAACCATTACAATCGTAATGCTTAATTAGCTAGTACTAGGAACTGTAAGGCGGTTATCACAGTGCCGTCGTATTCCGCTGCGGTTTTCTCGTTGTATGCAAGTACCTCAGTATGGGTATAAATGTACGTATGCCTAATATGAACGTTGATTAACAATTTTCATTGACATTGGCTATGTTACTAACCCCGTTAACACAAACTCTCAATGTCTGCTCAGTGGTGCTCCACGCACGCAGTACAGTCGCCATCACATACATCGGAGCAAACAAGCACGTCACAAACATCGGAATCGGAACACACCTCTATTTTCAAGGCATTAGGGTGCATGTGCAACACACTCTTACGTCCAAATCGTGCGATATAAAGTTTGTGCGTCGTGAAACACATTAGTTTCACCCGAACTCGCCTACCACGGGCAAGGTGCTCTATTCTCGCAATGCCACGGCCGCCCAGCAAATCCGGTTGACACGAGTATACAAGGGAATAGCGGTGGACGTCTAATCAGTTTCGTTTCCATCAGCGCGCTTGTTAGGCAGGCGATAATGAGCAGAGAAAACATCGCTACGAATAAAGGATCAGTTCTGTTTGTAAGTAATCGGAACCCGATGGTTCTAAGTATTAGTGTGCCCGTGTTTGGGTTATTGACTAGATCAGGGGCTGGAAATGTATGGAATTTGTGGTATTCAATTTGAACGTGAACGTCTATTAAATATGTAACTATATTTAATGTATTTATAAAGACGTCGTGACTTACCTAATAGGTACATTTATTTACAAAAGTTAGACTCAAAGTTATTTACAAAAAGTTTAATAAAACAAAACTTTTGTCTAAAAGAGATCACTTTTGAGCGTCAAGACCGCCTGTTGTTTACCTCTACTTTTATAAGTTATATGTTCATATCAGTATTGGTTTCATAGAAACAGGTGTGTAGTAAGGGTAGGTAATTACTAATTAGTTTCGAATTGAGACCTGTAAAATGAAAGGGACATTTAAAGAGTAAAAAACCGGCCAAGAGCGTGTCGGGCCACGCTCAGTGTATTCGGGTTCCGTAGTTTTTCGTCCGTCACAGTAAGTGTGAGAAATTATTTTGTAATTTTTTTCAAAAATTATTCAACCTATCAAGTTCAAAATAATTTTCCTAGAAAGTTTTTATAAAGTTCTACTTTTGAGATTTTTTTCATATTTTTAAAACTTATGGTTCAAAAGTTAGAGGGGGAGGGGGACACATTTTTTTTTACTTCTGGAGTGATTATCTCCGAAAATATTAACATTATCAAAAATGATTTTAGCAAACCCCTTTTTATTTTTAAATACCTATCCAACAATATATCACACGTTATGGTTGAAATGAAAAAAAAACACTCCCCACGTTACGTATAGGGGAGGTACCCTAATAAAAAAAAACACTTTTTATTTTACCACTTTGTCGGCGTGATTGATATACATATTAGTACCAAATTTCGGCTTTCTAGTACTAACGGTTACTGAGATTATCCGCGGACGGACGGACAGACAAAGCGAAACTATAAGGGTTCCTAGTCGACTACGGAACACTAAAAATGACTAATTACGAAACTTGGACTTGCATTCTATTAGGTACCTACTTAAGTACTTACATCAAATTGATTGCGGGGAATCTGCTACACAATCGATAATAGATCAACGAACTACGTCTACGCGATATGATCCCGATATGAAGTGCATTGCTATAATACAATAGACATTGAAGCATTGCGTAATGTAATCTTACTATTTGTATAATAATAAAAATAATAATAAATAAATAATATTTGCGGACAATCTTACACAAATCAACCTAGTCCCAAACTAAGCAAAGCTTGTACTATGGGTACTAGACGACGATATGGATACTTATATAGAGAAACAAATACTTAAATACATAGAAAACATCCATGACTCAGGAACAAATATTCGAGCTCATCACACAAATAAATGCCCTTACCGGGATTCGAACCCAGGACCTCTTGCTTCGTAGGCAGGGTCACTACCAACTAGGCTAAAGCGGTCGTCAAACCTTTATGGCACTTTATAGGCAATGTTCTCCGCCCTTACCCCGGCACTTACCAATTGTTAATGAAAGTGAATGACTGACTACTAAAGGATGACTCACGCTAGAACGGGCCGTGCCCGGCTCGGGCGTTTTCTAAGAAAAACGACGGCGTTTTTGCGCGGCCAAGCCATACCCAAGCCCGGCCGAGCCTCGAAAGCGGCTCGGTGTCGGCACTTAAGTGTATATTTAAAATCTAAAATTAAAAACATGCCTTCTTAAATATTCAAAGATCGATTTCTTAATTATAAAAATACTAGCTTGATTTCTTTCCTAGAGCTAAATTTACCGCCAATGTTAGGCTTATTCATTTTATTTATTTATTAGACACAATGTATGTTAACAGTTCCAAACTAAATAACTTACGAGTATATATTAATTTTATATTAGTTGACATAATGTCTGCCGAACGCCGACATTACATCGAGTGCCGAATGTTATTAAATAGATAAAGGCTCGTGTTATGCGGTGGCCGGGCCCCGTGACGTCGTTAGTCTCATCACTATCATATCACCGCAATATCACCCGATAAGTGATAGCTACTCACGGGAGACGAAACTCAAGGACACTCGTTATTGCTGATTCCGCTTAAAATATATCTATCGAAAGCCTGTGAATATATTGGCTCTAAATAAATTCAATTTCAATATTCACACGACGATCGGATTGGTCTTGTGGGTTAGTGAGTGACACTGTTTTCGAAGATGATGGTCCTGGTTTCAAATCCTTAAGGGCAAATGTTCATGTGATAAGCATGCAAATATGTTTTTGAGTCTTGGATGTTTAAGGCGCCGTAGGTTCAGCGAAGTTGAGCTAACAGCGTTTTTGAAACAATATAATGCGTCTGTTTATTATAATATGGGCTCAAAAAATACGAATAGTAATCTTGAGGCTTTTCTGCAGCGAGATCAGCGATTTCAAACATGATTAAGCCATCTTCGCTCGATATATAGAAAAAAAATCACCTTAAACAGTAAGGCAGGTAGGTACCTAAACTAACCAACTTATACAAAATGGCAACTAATTTAAATTGAATAGACACGCTAAGAAGGCGTCTAAAACATGACGTATCTGGCACGAAATTCAAACATAGTAAATTATAATATTGTTAATCTTAATTTATTTTATTATTTCATACGGGTCTAACGCGATATTTATTTACCATAATTTCTGACGTTGCACTTGTCATGGTCGCAGATAATTACTGTCGTTCCAGCAAGTTGTCAACGGAGATATGGGACACCTACAAAAGTCGACAAAAAAGTGGAGGGTAGACCCGAAAAAAGTCCACTACCCACCTTTATTTTACTAATTTTCTGTTTTAATAATTGAATATGAATTGGACTAATTGTTGTAGTTATTGTATTGTCTATAAATTAAATATTTTTTTTCTCTTATATGAGAAGCGATACATAACAAGAAGCGGCAGTGTCTATTTTTAGTAACTTAAAGAACATAGATTATAGTTTGCATATGAAATATAATATGGTTAACGTCCCAATAGTCAAATCGGGTAACATGGGACACGCCGGGTTACTTGAGACACCAGATTTTCACAAGGAATCAGTTGTATTTGTAATAATACCTACAGACAAACACACTCGTTCTTGGTGAAAACCGGTGTCTTAATTTTTTTTATTTTTGTTTTATTTATTTTTTTCAAAAAAAGTAATTACATTTTACAACTTTTATATAAACTCGCCAAACTGTGACGTTTGATGGCGAGAAACGCTCATGTTTTATACTACCTATTTTACTTATTAAATCTAACAATTTTTAATGAGATTTACATTTACATTCATATTTAGTAACATGTCCCCTATAAGGATAAGTTTGTCTCTTATATAAGGTTTAAGATCATTTAATCTCATAAAGAATTGTACAATTCACTTACATGAGATAAACACATAATTAAAAACAAAAATTATTATGAGCGCACTAAGAAACTAAACTATTACTTAAGTAAAAAATAAATAAAAAATAAAGGGTACTTGTACAAATAATTATCGAGTGTCGCTCGCACTGCATGCAGCGAGCGACAATAACAGCAAAACATGTATAGCACGGAATCGTTATAACTAGATACGGCGTGCGTACGCTGAGCGTAGTTCGGATTGACTTAAGGTGTTATCATTGTTTACGAGTTTATATCATTTGTTTAGGTATTATAACTCTTTAATATACTGTATTTTTTATATTGTATAAATATTTTACACTTTAATTGCTCTTTTAATGATATAGGATAACGGTTTATTGTACAGTGTGTATCTACATAGTTATTAAAAAGTTTATATTTTTTATTTGTTTTTATATGTGTACATTATGTTATTTTTGAAATGTTTTATACTGTGATATGATGTTATATGACATGTATACATATGGTTTTAACCTGTTTTTGTGTACAATAAAGTGCTTACGCCATGCATTTAACTTAAGGGGACGTAGGTTTGTGGTCTTCTCTCCCTCTCACTGAGCATAAGCGTGAGCGAGATGGAAGTGCGAGTTTGGAAGCGCGGATATCATGTTTTTTAATTTTATTTCTGTGTGCGTTTTAATAAATAAAAAAGTAATAGCTGATTTCCCTCAAACATGACATTGACAATTTTTAAAACCAATTGTAATATGTTTAGCTGTTGTGCATAATTTGTTACGATTTTTTTAAGTGTATTTTAGACCTATGTTTGTGATTTTTTTGTATCGAGTGAAAGTCAAAAACTCAGGATTCGAATAGCTGATTTCTCTCGAGAAAGACCTCAAAATTGCTAATTTAATTTAGGGCAGCCGTATTATAATCCAAACAAATGCTACGATTTTTTAAAAATCCGTTTTCAGAGCTCACGTCGCCTTAACAAAAAAACAACTAAGCATGCTCGTTAGGTAACTATTTATCCTTAAAGTTTTATTTTAGCTAGCTAGTCGACGGTGATTCGTTATCAAGGAGTAGTAACGCGGCATATCCCATGTTACCCCATTTGATGGTACCTACATACTTTGTGAGGTCCTATACCAGTTTTCTAGTCTGTCTGAAATCATTTATTTTGGCCTGAGATCCTGTAAGAGCAAGCGAGATACAAGTACAGATGGGAACGTTTAAAAAAGACACCAAGATTGAATTCCGTGAGTAAAACTTGAGTATTAGTATCAGCTATGTGTGACAATAACTAAGTAGTTCTCCTGGGATGTAGTTTTCATCACACATTGCTCGAGTTATGAAAAGATGATCGTTTCAAACGAGGAACTGAGTGTAATATGTTTTCACAACATACGATGCAGTAGACAGTTGAGTCTATACGAGCATCGAGAAATTACAAGGTTTAAACAATAATAGGAAACTGCTCGCTGATCTTGGGCTTTAATCTCGCACCATAATTGAATTGAAATTGAATACTATTGTAGTGGTGTTGAGCCTTGCGCACTCCACCAAATCAGTAAGGGTAAGAAATAGTTATTTGTATCACAAGGGAGCAAAATAGTATATTTACGGCGAGGGTGGTGTATTGAATCCTGAACGTAGCGAGGGATCCTACAATAGAATCCTGAGCGTAGCGAAGGATTCTAGTGTTAACGCCCAAGACGAAGATAATTTTGCTCCTGAGTGACACATGCAACTTTTCACACAGACTACAAGGAAAAAAAAAATGAAAAAAAATAAGAGTTAGTAAAAAAAAGGTAAAAAAATATACCTATGTTCGTTTTTAATCGATTACGATGACATAACAATCGATTATTTTATTAAGATCTGTGTTCAATTGGCACGTTGCGTAAATGCTACATGCCAATGAATAAATGAAAAAAGTAGCTCGAACAGAAAAGTATCATTTTTCTCCCTCTCGTCGGGGACCAAAACTTACTTTTCTGAATGAAAGGTGTGAAAAGCAAATATAAAGACGGAATTTACAGTTGAATTAAAAGTGTCAGCTGACTGAGCGGGCATAATCAGCGCACACTGAGCTAACATACGCGCGCCGCGCCGCGCGCACGCAGGGCAGGTCGCGGTGCTATTTCCACTCGCGCGCATCTCGGCCAAGTGCACGGCTTTTCACTTTTAAGGGCCGGCATACAGACCGGAAATCATCCGCCTGTCGTGGTAGGGTATTAGATCTTGTACGGTCAACATCATATGTACACATGTAAGCACTTTTGGTGGTTCTAAGGGCCTTGTCTCTACTCTCTAAGCGATAAGGACCTAAGAACCACCGGATTATTCGACGCTCATGCCATTATTGTTTCTTCCTAGTCGCGATTCTGCACAATATGGATTCCACACAGTTGCTTTTGATCACATTCCTTATTCTTCGCAGTCAGTAGTTTTATACAATCCGGTTTCTTCCTAGTCGCGATTCTGCACAATATGGATTCCACACAGTTGCTTTTGATCACATTCCTTATTCTTCGCAGTCAGTAGTTTTATACAATCCGGTTTCTTCCTAGTCGCGATTCTGCACAATATGGATTCCACACAGTTGCTTTTGATCACATTCCTTATTCTTTAATATGGTACGCATTTTTTCATTACCATTTTTTCTGGGTAACTGAATAATTATAATTAAGATTACGTTTGCTTTTGAGGAGTAAAGGTACAATTAATGAGTAATGAAAATGTATCACCATTCTCACCAAAACTGACTTTATACGAACAAAATTGCTAATTAGTCCAACTTGACTTTTAGCAACTGGACTAAGTAACAACTGGAGTAATTAGCAAAAAAGTCGGTTCTGGCGCTTCGCCGGCCGCTGCCGAGGCACGCTCGCTTCGCTCGCTCGGCTCGCGCGCTGTAGGGTCGCAGTTCTTCCTAACACTCCTCCTCGCTTCGCTCGTCGTCGTACCTACACTGACCTGCCTTAGAGTAAAATAGGTAGGATAGACGACTGGCTACTTAGTCGAGTTGCTACTACTACCTGCGAAGAATAAAGAATGTGATCAAAAGCAACTGTGTGGAATCCATATTGTGCAGAATCGCGACTAGGAAGAAACCGGATTGTATAAAACTACTGACTGCGAAGAATAAGGAATGTGATCAAAAGCAACTGTGTGGAATCCATATTGTGCAGAATCGCGACTAGGAAGAAACCGGATTGTATAAAACTACTGACTGCGAAGAATAAGGAATGTGATCAAAAGCAACTGTGTGGAATCCATATTGTGCAGAATCGCGACTAGGAAGAAACAATAATGGCATGAGCGTCGAATAATCCTGAAAACTGTAGCAAGACTTGCCACCATTCATACATACCTGATCTAGTGTACATCGCAACTGACTCCAATTATTTCAGCAAAAATCGACGTTATCTAGTTAACGGTGTGAAACCATTAACGATGCTCGTTAGGTTTTAATTATTAAGGTTCGACCTTTAAAATTTTCGTATAAATGAGTTGTTTAGTAACCAGTTTATACCTTATAACGTAACAATTTAATGTCATCAAAAATATATCATAAATATCATAATCTGCAAGATATGAGAAGTAACAAATTATAATTTATTTTCTATAGTAAACACATGATAATTAACATAAGCTAAATTAAATTAAAACTACGTTAAATCTAAAAAAGGCCCTCGAGGCATTGTACCGAGGATTCTGGCGGCATTTCCTCGTTGAATTGCAATGCTGATGCGTTGCGCAAGAAAGCTGCCAGCTCTTCGGTCACCAGTTACATCAACCGGACGTTTCGCGATTTCCGCAAATAACTTATGTGCACTGGGACCCCACGGACCGAGGGTCTCGACGCCAAAGGGTACAAAGTTGTACTCTCTGCCGAGGCCACTATATTTATTACATTTTAGAAGTCCGGCGTTTTTCGCCGCTGCACCCGCTTTAGAAGAAGTCCGTTGGAGGTGGGACGGTGCTAGCGTGTCTAGTAACATAGTTTTCGTAGATTTATAATCTTCTTCATAAAATAATGAACAATAACTTAATTTTCTTACTTACTTAAATTTCGTCTCGTTTTCTGAAATATTCCGAAAAGCATGATATCCGCGCTTTCGAACACGCACTTCCATCTCGCTCACGCTTATGCTCAGTGAGAGGGAGAGAAGACCATGAACGTGTGGAGCATTAAGCGTTCACGACGTTTCATATAAATAGTAGCTAATTCAGTCCATTATTAATTCCCAACAGGATTAAGGGGGTGAATAGGAAATTAAAGCGTGCTTTGAAACGCCGTTCTGACTAGATTGTTTATCTGACTTAATCGATCCATGATTGTCTAAAATTTCCTTCCAAAAAAAAACAAAGTTGGGTCTTTATTTTCCTTTTTTTACTCAGCCGACTCAAACAATACCTACATTATTTTACGACACGATCAAGTCAATACAATAGTATTTTATCTCATCTAAAATCTCACTTAATGAAAAATGGATAAAACTTCACTAAGTTAGGTATTTATCGGTCCAAAAAAAGCCATTCCCGAAGAATGTTGCATCTCCTTTTCTCGTGCGCGGAAGGCATAAGCGTATCTCTGTCAAGGGGGCGTGGTTTTCGTGAATTGACTCGAATCAAAGCATCGTCTTAAGGGTGAGTATCCACTAGAGGTGTACAGTCGACACCAAAAATATGTTTACAGTATTCGCCTTATTACAATGGAATAAGGTGCAAAAGTGTAAACATATTTTTGGCGTCGACTGTACGAGGTTGCGAGGAAAAATGCGTCATTAGGAAGCGATGCGCGGGCGCGCCCTTCAATGCTTTGGTGGATTTGTTTTCTCCTCCGCCTTGCAAAGCACACCTCTGGACCCTTATCACTTTAAAACTCTTCTCTTAAGTGGCCTTCAGCTAGACCGCGCTAAATGCTGTGTAGTTACTGTGGGAGGGGAGTTAAACCATCTCAATCATGACTAATGAGTTAGTGCACTGCATTTAGTGAGGTCTGAAGCCATAATTTCATAAAACTAAAAATACTTATGATATGATAAATAAAATGTTTTGTCTCTTTCTTACAAAGACAAAATTTCAAAGTGACGAAATATTAACGGCATTTGTTTACCTAAAATAGTATGTAAAATGTTTATGAATATGGCCCCATCAGTGAATAAGACCTATTACCTACTTGCGACCCGTACTCTGTACGAGATTGCTCTTTAGAGATAAGACCAGGCCCCTTACTCGTACGTATTTTTTTTTCCTGCAGGCGTATCATGGTAGCTATATGATCAGTTTTTTTTTTTATTTTTTTTATTAGAAGACCAACAGCTTTTAACATACAATATAGGCTTACAGCTAGAATACAATTGTCGAACCAATGACAGGTCTCCCTAACAGATACAGGAAGAAACTTACGGATTTGCTCAAAATATGTTAGGTTAATGAGTAAATATTACAATCTTTTTCAACACATTTGCTCGTATTGTGCTGCTTTTAGGCTCATAATCCTGGGTATTTTGAATGAATGTTTTCTTTATTTCAGGCAATAAACCCATTACTACATTACAATATATATGATACAAAGAAATAAAATAAAATAAAATCCTTAACTAAGACAAATACGTACAATTATTTGCGATTCGGGTGCCGATGCGCAGATAACCAATGCAGGAAGATTGCATTTCGGTACAAGTTGTTACTGACCGTCTCAATTAGCCAGAACGACGCTATTCGATTTCTAATAATGGCATAGAAATCGGGTACCCTGGCGTCAGCAAACATTGCCGATGCACTAGAGAATCGAGGCTGTTTGGTGATAATACGTAATGCATCATTGTATTGTACTCTAAGGGTGCTGTAAGCCTTCCGTGTATATTTTGCCCACAGTTGACAGGTATAAAAACTTTGACAATATGATCTAAACAGGACAAGCTTAACATCCTTAGAGCACTTTGCGAAACGTGTATTAAACACGCGTGTTTTATAACATTACGACACTCGTGTGCCATGTTTATATCCCGATTAAGACACGTTGGCACTTTGCAGCAAGGTGTATGTATGGATTCGGCGCATTCTTAAATTGACCGGGTTATACAGGTTTGTTTTTAATTCTCGTCAAATGGATTCTTTATCGACTAAACAAATTAAATCCTTCTTGTGAATTAATTGATTATTTCTTCTTGGATATGATATAATATGGATATGGTAAAACTATTTACTTTTGATAACATTTTACATAAATTTACATTGAATAAGAAAATATTTACTTTATTTTGTATTGGCTGTTTAGAGATTTAATCTAAGCCTCGCTGCGGGCGCACTGCGCGAACTTCACGAAAAAAAATAGTTGCGCGCCATTATAGGTAATTTCATAAATATTAGTAAACATTGATGATGTGTGTTTGGTTATTATTAAAAATGTTGACTCGTGGTGAATAGAAAAGTGATAAATAGAATTGACGCCACTGTACATAGGAGATGTACAAATATGTGAGTAAAAACCTGTTGTCATCAATAACTAAAGGAAACAACTTAGGAGCCTGTAACATTTTCATTTTTTTAAAAGGATTTTTTCCTCGCAATTGTGTTGAAAAAGTCGTATGACACGCGTGAGCTTTGATAATTACATACTCGGCTCTCTTATCACGCTCACCTGCGGTTCGCGTGACAATTACGCCTCTGATGTAATGATCAACATACCTCACTTGTATCACAATGTACTATTATCACTAACGTTGTGGTTAAGATATCCATCACGTTCTGACAAGCATGCGAGAGCGAGAGTGACGGATATCTTATCCACAACGATAAGTGATCAAATGGCTATCGTCGCCTACCATCAGGGTGCGACTGGGGTCAATCACTGGGTCAGCGAGAGGTCATGGGAAGCAATGGCCTCCTTCTGCAAGTCCGTAATGGCGCAGAAGGAGGCTGCGGAAAGAGCGCGGGAGGACGACCCTTCCGCTCCCCATATCCGCAGACGTAGAGCGGGGCGCGCACGTCGGCGTTATGCACACTTGTTGCTCCCCCCGCCGTAGTGGACCAGGTTGCAGGGTTAGGGGACCCTAGCTAACCAAAAGTCCACGGGTCTGATGCGCCTCGAAATTGTCCCGGGGCGCTCTCCCTGGCCAGGCCTGTAAAGCGGGCTAGTCGCGAGGGTCAAAGTTGCATGCGTAAGCGAACCTTTGACCCTCCTTGTAAGCGAAAATGGCTGGACAATCGTTGGGGGTTTAGTGGGTAGTCTGGACCTTCTGCCCGGGACACACCCGTCCGGTCCCCCTCCGACTGGGCGGACGGTGCATCAACGCATTCCCCCCAAAAAAAAAAAAAAAAAAAAAGGGTCAATCACTGAACAGTCGAGTCGTTTATAAATAAAAAAAGCCATGCTACACCCGCTGACGTTGTTTGTATGCAGTTATAATGTGCGTGACAAAGTCATGATGTAGCATCCATCGCTCTGCCACGTGGAGTAAGTAAGAGATGGAAGCAATTGTCTTATTTATATCCACTTCCTGATTGATCGAGATTGATCGAGGTGCTGTTTGTGGAGTCCGGTCTGCTAATGCTTGCATGGGCATACTTGTGTTATTATTATTTTGTAATGACGAGAGACATCCTGTTCTTGACTGGTTTTATTGTTATTGACCCTATACATTCTAATAATATTAGTAATGTACTTACCTATTTTTGTGTTTTGACGCTTAGAGACCATTAGAATAATAATTATTAATTGTATCTGGACGCTCAGAGACCTTATACATCTCTGGGATATAAAATGATATCACAACTTCTTGTTAATTCTGATAGAGACCTTGTATCTAACGTAATGTTTTTCAATTCTTTTTTGTAATGTTGTTTTCATTTAGTTCTGTTAAACTGCAACTTCCTAATTATTGTTGTTGTAAGATTAGTTATATATTGTTTAAATGTAAATTATTGATTGAAATGTATAAGTGCCCTTGTGGCCTATTTTCAGAATAAATGTTTGATTTTGATTTGATTTTAATTAATAGGGATTATTTTGACTACAAGAACTTACTTTACTAAAATTATCGATATTCTTTGCAGCGTTTTTAGTAAACTCAGTCTTAGGTACCTCACCCAAGTATAACCTCGAATACGGTTCATAAAAATTTGTTCCAAAAAGAACAGTGTTTTGTTTGGTCATTGGTGTGCTGTTGGCACCGTGCTGGGCTGACATTCGCGTGTGACACAGGTGAGCCAGTCTAAGCTGGCCTACCATTACACATGACAGTTACAAGTCTGCGGGTCCAGATGTGCTAGGTAGTGTGTAGAATGTTTAGTGAATGATGTACTGATCTATATTTGTCTGTTGGCAGAGAGCAAGGAGCGCTTGCGCCGGGCGCCCTTCGAGACGGCCCTGCACCACGCCGGTAAGTCAACGAAAATCATTACGTCTGGACGTTTAGGTATTTAAAAAAATGTAAACAAAAAACCCCACGTGACTTGGTCATTCAACCAATCATAGCAACTTCTTGTATCTATGGTATTATCTTATTGGCTGAAAGACCAAGTCACGTGGTGTTTTTTGTTTACATTTTTTTAAATACCTAAACGTCCAAACTATAATTGGGTATTGGACAAAAGTTAAATCAGCTTCTTTTTATGAGTCGTCAAAAACGCTCCGTTGGTATTGAATGTGTAGGGATTACTATGTATGTATGTATGTATGTATGTATGTATGTATGTATGTATGTGACGTCACAATCTAACAACGTCCTTATTGTTAGTTTTTATGAATTTAAAAATCTTAAAATAGCAAACACAAATGAAAGCTTGATAGTTTCCGAGTATTTTCGTAATGTCTATCTGTTCCTAATGAAAAAAAAAAAATTTTCACAGTTGTCAAATACCCAGTTACCTACTTTTCATCACACTTGCTCGTAAAGGGTGTATTATAGGCAAGTTTATAGAGCAGCTACACCCGATTTACCTCCCGCGGGAGTTATGGATGTGATTGGTTAAAAACAAATCAAACAAATTGGTTGGCAAATCTAGTTGGCCGCGCGTCACAAGAATTCTTCTCTGTGATTGGTTGAAAAAAATCCAGCAGGCCATGCGGCGCCACGCCCCCTCGCCCTCCTCAAATCTGTAGTGAAGTTGTCAATTTCATCAATTTTTGAGTGGTGCGGTTGTATGAAACTTAGATTTTTCTGTCTTTTGTAGTTATTTATTTCCTCGCAAATGTGATGAAAAACATTGTGTGTATCACGGGCAGTAGGTAAGGGGATTACAAACTCGACTCATTAAAAGCCCTCCGCCTTTGGCGTCGGGCTTCTAATAGACTCTCGTTAGTAATCCCCTACTTACGGCCCTTAATGCACAATGTACTAGTACGGTGCACCTGACCATAAGGTGAACATTACCGCCCGCTAAAATCCCACTTGCTGGCCAGCGAGAGACGTAAAACTCTTTTACGTCATACCTGGCCATAAAGTAGGAATTACCGCACGCTATGCGTGCGGAAAACCAACTTCCTGGCCATATAGAGACGTAAAATGTTGTACTCACCACGGGCGGTAATAAAGAATGCCTCAGAGCGCATATTTATCGCCCTTGCCTTCGGCTCGGGCGTCAAATACCTGCGATCTGAGACATTCTTTGTTTAACCGCCCTAGGTAAGTAATGTACTATTGTACTATCACGGACGGTATTAAGGAAATCATCAGATTGCATATTTATCGTCCTTGCCTTCGACTCGGGCGTCAAATTCCTGCGACATTCTTTGTTTTACCGCCCTAGGTGAGTAATGTACTGGGTATGTTTAAAGTGTCGCCAACACGCCCCTCCGACCGAGCGACCTTGGTCGGCACCGACCGTGTAGACAGTTGTTTGCAGCAAAATTTCATACTACAGAGTGTTGGCGACCATCTAGGAGACACTTAAATGTACAAACATTACGAAACGGCAATGCACTGGTACGACACAAAAATACATTAATTCACTTTTTTTATCATTGATGCAAATATCTGAATCATAAGTAGTTAAGGATGATACCTTTGATTTGGTCTAAATATCTGCTGGTCTAAAAAGCAACTGGTCTACAAATTTTTTGGAGTAGCAACCGGCCTAAGTAGCATCTGGTCTAAATAGCAACTCGCCTAAGTAGTAGGTAATTGGCCTAAGTAGCTAGTCGTCTATTTAGCGACTAGTCTCCTACCTATTCTACTCTAAGGCAGGTCGGTGTAGGTACGACGACGAGCGAAGCGAGGAGGAGTGTTAGGAAGAACTGCGACCCTACAGCGCGCGAGCCGAGCGAGCGAAGCGAGCGTGCCGCGGCAGCGGCCGGTGAAGCGCCAGAACCGACTTTATACGAACTCCTCCTTAGACCAGTTGCTTCTTAGTCCAGTTGCCACTTAGGCGAGTTGCTACTTAGACCAGATGCTACATAGGACAGTTGTTACCCGAAAAAAATTGTTGACCAGTAGCTTTTTAGACCAGCAGATTGCTTTTTAGAGACCAAATGCGACATAGACGAGTTGCTAATTAAGAACCCATGATCCTATCCCCATCTATCAATCTATCGATAAATTGTGGATGCATAAACTTTAAAGAAAAATAGGAATATCATAATTTTCTTAAAGGTTCAAATAAATACCTAGATAGATATAGTGTGTAGAACTTGACCATATGGGTGAACATGTTTGTTCAATGATTGTCTATTGGCAATGACAATGACTTTAAAGGGACTATGCTAAAAAAGGACTATCAATCATGACTACAGTCAAGGTGTGCATAGATTATAACCCGTCTAAGGTCGGATCTGACCAAACCGGAATAACATCTCGCTGCCCCAATATAGGGTTCTATGTTGCACTTTTATCAACTTGAAATTTGAAGTTTGTCAGAGTGACACTAGGTCTAAATTGAAGTACCCCGACAATGTAACCCTATAATATTGGGGCAGCGATCTGTCTGAGGCTAAATGTCAAAATTGTATGCGTATCTTGGAATAAGTTCAAATCTTATTTGGTCGAAATAACTTTTAAAAATAACTAGGTATGTTGTTAATATTATACCTATTAGGCACCATATTTTATTCTAAATTGTAGCTTCGTTATATCGATGGCGATACTCCATATACTGCAATGGGTATCGTTAAAAAAATAGTCTACATATTTATGGAGCACTGGGTTACCCGATCCAATCGTATTATTTCACGATTTAAATTCCGCGAAAACCTTGACTCCTTCGTTCGCTAGTTAATTACGGGGTTTAAAATCAACTGTAAAATCATAATTTGTTTGAAAATTTGCTCTTCATTATTTCGAATCTGCAAAAACTGTGCTTCAGTTAGCTTTAAATGGCGCATTTTAGTGCAGTTGTATTGTCCAGTTTGTCGTTTTAGTGTTTATTTCTTTCAGTAAGTATTGGCATCATCATGATCATCAGAAATCATCAACATCCTGGAATCTCACACAGCGAATCCTCAAGTGAATAAAGGGTCGGCAATGCGCTTGTAATTCTTCTGGAGTCACAAGTGTCCATAGGCCTGTATCAGCTTAACATCAGGCAGGCCGTAAGCTTATTGTTTGCCACCGACGTAGCATAAAAAAAATCTCTTCATAAAAGATCCCTTTTTTTTCAAAACAGTTTTTTTTGTAGATAAACTTAGATTAGAATATATTATGTAATTTAGCTTTGTGATTCTAGTTTTAACCAAAACCTATAATGTAATTACTTAGACGTACAAACAAATAATGATTAGCAAAGTGCCTAAATAATTATATTAATTATACTTATCTATTGTATCAAACATTATTCAAACCCGCAGGCACTTCAAATGGCAATGGATGATGTTTGGAACAAACGCCTTAACTCTTTCTTAAGTATAATTGTACTAATACATTTAAAACAGCCTTTGAAGCCTGTAGTCCGCTTGTGCCGCGTCCGTCCATTTAATTGGCCGGCAGACGGTGACAGTTTCCGGCGTCATAACTTGTGCTTAATCATCATTTGTTTCTGAGAATATGGTACAATATAGGTTAGTAAAAGTGTTAGCCGTTCAGCATATTCTACCAGCATCAATGTAGATTTCTTTACATACGACATGTTATTTGGCAAACAGTTAACACATATTATCAGTGCCGGCCGCTGCCCTAGGCTTTCCCTTATCACGGGAGACCGAATCGCACTAAGATTAATTTTCATTTCAAGGTGAAGTGCGAACTGCACCCTGCAGCTCCCACTGACGGCCGTCTGAAAATACCCCGTGGCCGGCACTCCCCGCCATGGCCACACTAATGGCCCCGTGGCCTTTGCCGACAATTAGCGGGAGTCGTTATAGCAGTTAATAAACTTTAGTGATTGCTATTAACAACAAAATGGCGATGTCACTTGGGGTGTTTTTGTTAGTTACCGGCCGCGCCTCGCCAACCATTTTGGTTTCACCTCACACGTGAATATGGTGTTGTGTTCCTGGTGATGCATAAAGGTACCTACATCTTCCGAGGATACGCTATGTACGCCCGGTGGTCATATGGAGCCGCAGGCGTCCATAGGCTGCGGTATCATCTTACCGTTTCTGTGTGATATTAGAGGTTTTTAGGGTGGAAGGTGTGGTACGATGTCAATAAGTAGACAGGTGAAGAGTGGCTTATAAAGTCCTTTATTTAATATATTACCTATCTATTTATACACGTTAGGTTGCGCTGAACAAGCAATATGCGTTTATGCAGCAGTAAACTATTGTGTTACTGCTAAACACTAAATGTGGCCAATCGCCATACTACACCTCCCCCGAAAGTTCCCTTCACCCCCGGGGTGGCAGAAAAAAAACTAAACGCATGTTACTTGCTTACAATGTTTGTTAAATTTCAAAAAAAAATGATTAGTGGAACAACTTGTATATTATAATTACTTATATTAAGTTTAAACATTTCATTAAAAATATCAAAAATAAAAAATAAAGTTGATTCCCTGTATGAAATATTTCCTAGTGTCACCGTTGCAAAATAAAAATATATTGATATTATAATTGTAACCTTGTCTTTAAAATTAAAATATTATTTGTGTTGTAATTAATTGTTAATTTATTCTTGAATTCATAGTACGCATTGTTCTATATTTTATTTATCCTTATCTTTGCGTTATACGTATAGTTTTTGTAATTGCGGTAACGGTACTTAATATTCTAATAATCTAATGCCGTTGGAGTCACAGCTCCTAATAATATAAATGTTAAGCCTTTCACGGACACCTGCGAAGGTCGACTATGATCAAGGACATAACTTGGCTATGCTTCTGCGCATGCCTCAAATCTATATAAATGGGGATGGGTACCCAAGGGCATGGTCACCCTTAAACAATATGGCATATCAGGTCTCGCTCGCCGGTCACCTGTCCTTAGAGTCACAAATACATTAAGACATTTTAAGTCTCCAAAAATTTTCACGGAGGGCACGGTAGTCCAGACACCATGATCAAATCTAAGGACTAGTGCTCTAACATAACTTCCTATCAATCAACTATTAATGTACCGTACCATACCTAAGTACTTGCTTCTACAGATATTTAAAAAAATTAAACGTGTCATTCTAAATTATCACTCACTAAGTTGTTTAATGGGTCTTAAATAATCTTAGCCTTCCTGCAGAGAAGGAAAGATACATACAAATTATCAATTAAACTCTCGCTAATCATCAGGTGATCAATCCAATAACTAGCTAAAGTATTAATTGCATCTTGGTATAAAAAAAAATTGAGTGTGAGGATCAAATTTAATTCATGGTTAATTAAAAGCTGCTATGAGTCGGCATACACGCGCGACCTATATATTATTTCGCTGACGCGCGGAATGTGTCGCGTCGGCACCGAATGCTTGCGAAATATAAAAATTATGTAAACTAATTGAATTATAGTGACACTAGAATTAGGAATTTAAAGCCTTTAAAACATGACTATTTTGGAAATTAAAAGATATGAATGCTAAATTTTCAGCGACAACCTTTACATACTAAATTATCTAAATATACGTTCAAATTATAAAGATAGAATAAAAATATGTCACTATTACGTGACCTGTCAGCGTCCTGGTGTCACCGTCCTCTTCATCGTCCTGGAGGCTGCGGTGGCGGCAGTTCGTCCGTGGTGCGCCATCGTGACGTGGCTGGGTGGGCTGCTGCTGGGCCGGGATAACCCTGGACACCTCTTGCTTTGCGAGCCGGGATACCCTGGACAACGCTCTTCTGTCTTCTATTTTTTTCTTAATTAGTTTTCTTGTTTCTTCTTAATGTTCTTGAGTCTTCTTCATTTTGGATCTTCTTTCTTCAAATGATGTAAGTAAAATCTTCAAAATTATCTTCTATTATTACTGAATATTTTTCTTGTTCTTCTTTTCTTCATTCTTCGAGTTCTTCATGAGAATTACTTTAAATTTGCCTCTTCTTTCGTTTTTTCTTCATTTGTCTTTATGTTTTTATAGGTTCAGAGGTTCGCCTTGAGATATTAGATTCGTCTTCGGTTCGCTCAGGCCAAGGTCGCCATGTGATATTAGAGGTTTTTAGGGTGGAAGGTGTGGTACGATGTCAATAAGTAGACAGGTGAAGAGTGGCTTATAGAGTCCTTTATTTAATATATTACCTATCTATTTATACACGTTAGGTTGCGCTGAACAAGCAATATGCGTTTATGTAGCAGTAAACTATTGTGTTACTGCTAAACACTAAATGTGGCCAATCGCCATACTACATCTGCATGTCTGCCGTTTGTTTGTTTCCCGCCATCATGTTATAAATAAGCAAACGTTTTAGTATGGCAATTCAAGACTGATTCCAAATAAATACGTCAGGCAAATAAAGCCCCAGGGGCCTATTTACCACTGTCGTTACATACCCGTAAATGCGAGGGGTTAGAATAGAATAGATGCTAAATTTTATTTCTTATAATTATGTATATTGCAAATGCAACGGTGGCATAGTTGATCGGGTCGCCACCTTCCCTAACATATGGTTGAGGGAGGCGATGGCTGAGATATGCGTCATACTCGTGATCGGGTGCTGTTTGTGGAGTCCGGTCTGTTCATGCTTGCAAGGGCATAGTAACTACCTAAATACTAGTGTTATTATCATTATTTTGACGAGAGACATCATTCTGTTCTTGACACGTTTTATTGTTATTGACCCTGTACATCTCTGACAATATTACATTAATAGTACTTTTTTTTTTACAATAATGAATTATTTATCAGTTATAAGTAGCTGTTAAGTTAAACCTACGGTTTATAAATATTGTGTTGTTTTTTTTTAATGTTTCCACATAGTTATTGTGTGTTGATAATTTGACATGTATTTTATATTATCAATAAATTATTATGATTATGAATACCATTTGACATGTAAAAGTGCTCTTGTGGCCTATTTGCAGAATAAATAACTGATTGATTTTGATTTTAGATTTTAGGCAAATGTTTGGTAATAATGTTATTACATCCCGTGAAATTTGAAGCCCGAAATGATGAAATTGTAAACTCCAACAGACGAAGACAGGCAATCTAAACTAGAAAATGAAATATCATTGATAATCTTGTTTCAGTAAGAAATTTAAGCAGATATTCTAGTACTTATACCAAATTACCATATTTTAATTAAATAAATACATAAATTAATTAATATTAAATCGCGAGGCCTGCACAGGGTCCTCATTAGACATGCACGGCAATCATATGCCGCTTTATGAAACACTTTCTAGCTCGTCGGGTAGCCGTCAGTATTAGTTTGAAAGTTATCGCAAAATAGCTGCGACCTCGCCAAAACAAACAGCGATCAAAGAATTGGTTTAACTGGAAGTATCCATCTTTTGTTTACTGGCGGTAATTGCTTTTGGCGCAGTTTAGTCTACGGGCTAAGATGGTTTCATCTCGTGACATTCGAATCAACACTGAAATGAATGGTTCCTGGCAAAAATATGAAAATAGCAGAAGTAAATGTTTGGGTGTTGCAGAAATGTAGGCGCTTTGTTGTCTTATCACTCTGCATTAAATACGCCCACAATTTCGATACATACCAAAACTAAATCGAAGGCAAGGTGTTGTGAGTCAGATTACTAATCAGATTGACGGCGTCGCCAATTATAGAGGAAGCCATTAAAGAGAGAGAAGAAGAGAGAAGCACTGGCGTCTCATGGATGAGGAAGAATCGGCACCAGTACCCACGCTGGCTCAAAGTGGGTTAGGGACTTTACATACTTACATACCTTTGATTTCTTTGCAGATTGAAGGTTTACTCTTGGTTTTTTACTTCACTATGTAGAAAGGTATTGAGGTAAATATCAAATGATACTCCGTAAATAAGTTCCGTAAAAAACTCATTGCTACGAGCCGGGATTCGAACCCATGGACGCAGTTTAACAGCCACAAGCTTCTACCACTACTTAGGCTACAGTAGTTCCTTAAAAATAAAGTACCTGCGTGATCAAAAACATGTGATTACAAGACGGACCGACATCGGTCGATGGCTTAGGCTAAGGCAGAGCTGACTAACTGACTACTCGCGTGATGGGCTGTCAATAATATTGACGCAGCCCTAGTCGGTCGATTGTCCAACGTCTTCATCACGTGGCGACACGACACGACGCGCCCTTTATTTGCTAATAGCCCACACAAAACAATCATAGCTAAGTACGGCACAAGGTCAAAAAGATCTACGAGGCATTTGGCAAAAATATGTGAATGTGACTTAATTTATTGTACATATCGCAGGGCGCACGCAAGAGTGGTTCACATATTTCGGTTACTTTGATAACGTGTGAGTCATGTTAGTATAAATTACTTGTACATAAAAATAAATCATATAAGTACTATTAAACGAACAATATTTCTATATTCATTTGTAATCACGTTCTGGAAAACGGCTCTAACGATTTCGATGAATTTTGCAACATATAGGGGTTTACGGGGGTGAAAAATATATCTAGCTAGGTCTCATCTCTTATCTGGGAAAATTCGTTATTTCTATTTATAACTTTAACACACATATATAATTGACTTACCTGCCATATTCATCATCAATTTTAACTACGTATTATGTGGTAGAATAATTATCTTCCATAACGTCCTGCTTTAGTAAAAATTGGGTAGTGTAAATAGGAGTGTTTTTCAAATTAAGTGAGGTAAAAAGAAACGTTAACTCTGTCAGATTAGTCACGAAAATTTGCCGTAAGTGTAAATGTATGGCTAATTTTCGTGACTAAACTGACAAAGTTAACGTTTCTTAATTTTACCTTAACTAGGGTACACTTTATTTGAAAAACGCTCAGTTATAAGTATATTCCTCGTTTGCAAACTTAATAGCCCCAATAGTGCAATGTTAGTGCTAAAGATATTCAAGCAGCAATAAAAAAAATGAAAGGGGGCAAGTCGCCTGGACATGACGGCTTAAGTATTGAGCATCTCCGACATGCTGGCGTACACCTTTCTCGAGTACTAGCCCTATTTTTCAACGTGTGCCTGATTCACTCTTATTTGCCGCCTGAGCTGATGGAGACTCTGGTAGTGCCTATTATTAAAAATCGAACAGGTGACGCTTCGGATGGGACAAATTACAGGCCTATATCATTAGCGACTATTGTAGCGAAAGTGTTTGACAGCGTGCTTAATTAACTCCTACCTAAATGCACGCATTAAACTGCACGAAGCTCAGTTCGGTTTTCGGCCTGGGTTGTCAACAGAGACGGCCATCCTCAGTTTAAAGCACACTGTCAAATACTACACAGACAGAAAAATACATAATATATGCCTGTTTTTTGGACTTGACGAAAGCCTTTGACCTCGTATCATATGATGTTCTGTGGGCTAAGTTGCAGAGGTACCGCCAGAGTTAATCCATCTGCTCAGGTACTGGTATTAAAACCAGGAGAACCGTGTGAGGTGGCCGGGTGAGTCTTCGGAACCATACAGGCTGGAGTGTGGAGTGCGCCAGGGTGGTTTGAGCTCGCCCCTACTATTTTGTCTGTATGTGGACGCGCTTGTTGAGCAGCTCAGCGGCACACATGTTGGCTGCCATGTTGATGGTGTATGCCTAAACAACATCAGTTACGCGGACGACATGGTGCTGCTGGCTCCCTCCATTAGTGCGCTACGTAGACTTATAGCCATATGTGAGGCCTACGCATCCTCGCACGGTTTGCTGTATAACTAACGGCAGAAAGAGCGAGTTTATGATCTTTAGGGCTGGAAACAAGTGTCCGAAAATTGTACCTCCAGTCCAACTAAACGGCATCGCCCTAACGAGAGACTCGCTTCAAGTATCTCGGGCACATTGTTACTGACGATCGGAAGGACGATGCTGATATGGAAAGAGAGCGAAGAGAGATGTGTGAGGGCGAACATGCTGGCCCGCAGGTTTGCTAGGTGTTCAAGTGCGGTAAAAATTACACTGTTCAAGGCCTACTGAGGGGTAATCACGTAACGTTCCGAACGCGCGTCGGTACATTTTTACTGTCAATTTTCCATATAAAAAGTGACATTTAGACCTACCCGACGTTCGTACAATGCGTTACGTGATCGACCCACTGTTCATCATTTTACACTGGCAGCCTGTGGGTCCGATATACCCAAAAGTCATATTATGCTATTAGGGTGCAGTACAACAACGCCTTTAGGATGCTGATTGGTCTGCCCAGATTCTGCAGCGCATCCACGATGTTTGCTGAGTCACGCACCTACGGGTTTACTAAAATTTTGCGAAAAAAAGCAGCGTCACTGCTGAGCAAAGTTAAGGGCAGCTAAAACAGCATCCTAAGGATGATAGATGATCATGTGTGTTGTCCTGCAATGAATAAATAATATTAAATGTCAAATCTAACTTAGTTTTTAAGTACTAACTAACATTTTTTAAGGCTTATAATAACAACAATGAGATCAATGTTATCTTAGAAATTAATTAAATGTATGTTAGCCACTCCCAATTTGCAACGAACTTTTCAAACACGCATCACGATTCTCACTCTATTAAATAAGTTTACTTAATATTTAGCGGCGCTCAATACTGAATATACTGTTTTCAAGTAGAGCTATAAGTGCAGTAGTAATAGGCGCCTGTATTTGCACCCTTATCTACGATCGCACTCCCCATTGTGTGTGGCATTCTCGTCACAGGGTTTTTCGTAATAGCGGGGGTTCCCCGGTGGCGCCGGGCTGCCAGGCTTCGACGCGCGATCCAATGTTATATATGAGCAAAAAGTGAGAGAAACTCGGCCAATCTTTTCAAATTCATAAACGAGTTAACTCGCTAATTAAAACATATTTCACTATGTTGCGGTGCCGATGAAGTTGATTCATATATAATATCAAAATCAAATCAAATCAAAAATCAAAATAATTTATTTCAGTAACTTATAAATACGTATACAAGTATCTGTGCTGGTGCCTCTTTTTAAGTATATAATATACTTGTGCTAAGAAGATCACCGCTCTTCCACATGTTGTGACTTAGGTGTAGGCATAACTTAAAATATAATGTATATAATAAGTAAACATTTTATATTATACTATGTGTGCGCGTGTGTGCGCGTGTGTGTGTGTGTGTGTGTGTGTGTGTGTGTGTGTGTGTGTGTGTGTGTGTGTGTGTGTGTGTGTGTGTGTGTGTGTGTGTGTGTGTGTGTGTGTGTGTGTGTGTGTGTGTGTGTGTGTGTGTGTGTGTGTGTGTGTTATATTATGTTATATATTATATATTAACATAGTTCTTAATTTATCAAAATACGAGTGTTTCGGTTTAATGTATTTAACTCATAGTGTATCCTCTGTTACAGTGGTTCAAAGTTAGGTACAATACAAGCACTCCCGTATCATTCGTCAAATCTACACCCAATCGATAGTTCAGCCTACAACGTTCTACACCGCCTGCGTTTTTTTTTGTTTTATGAGCCTATTGTGTGTCCCACTGCTGGGCCAATCCAATCCAATCCTCTCCCCGTGATCTTCATGCGTCCCTACTAGATGCCTCTTCCGCCCAATTGCTGCGTTTAAAAAGTGAAAAAACGTAAAATTGTAGTCGTTTCGCTTTTATCGTCGTAATGTTAATTACAGGCGCTGCGCACTGTCAGGCGAAAATAACCGTCGGTTAGTTGGAGATCCGCAGAGAACTGAAAACAAATCGAAAATAAAAAGAGTTAAATGTTTTTAGAGAGACAGCATACAGAAGATGGTAGCCATACTGATGCCACTATACCTACTTGTTTTGAAAGTGTGTTGTGTTGTATGATTGGTGGTGAGTAAGGGCTCCCGGGGGTGAACAATGTTGACAGAGAGAGACTTGCATCTGTATCTAGCTACCAACACAACGAATCCTCAAATCAATTAACGGTCGGCCACTCGCTTCTGATTCTTTTGGAATCGCAAGCATCAATAGGCTACAGCGTCTGCTTCAAGCCAGCCATATACTTGTTTAACATCGTCGTAGTATTAAAAATAGAGTTCAGTGAGTAACAAAGGACTGAAGGCGGACGGAAGGACGATCCAGTGCTAAGTGAACTCCGTCAAATCATATCTCCTTTGGGCTTGGACGGTTAATATTTCGAACATTGATATCAAATTGGAATCCGATGTGCAACGGACCGAACCCCGGGCCGTTGACCTTCCTAATAATAGCCGTAGACTTGTGCGTAGCAGTGCTACGGCGTAGCATCGCGTAGCCAAGGCTCGTAAGCGAGGCCATTTAAGAAAATCGCCAAAGTATAAATACTATTCCTCAACCAGTCAACCACGGAACCACTATTGACGATTCGCTGAAGTTTTATCGCCGCAGTTCGGAGTCGCTGGAAACCATCCGTTTAACGATGTTATGTTCCAATTGTTATTCTTTCATTTGAACGTAGTTTTTCATTGTATGCTCTTTTATTATTAGAAACTTTTATGTTCGCCTTAGCAGTTGAAATCTTGGAACCCACGCGCCACGTACAGCCATCGAAGTCATTTTGATGGAGTTGATTACAATTTATTACTACTGTCTTAAAGTACCTATGACGAAAATAATCTTGTCGAATTGTTTCGTAGGGCATTGTCCGGTGCTACATTCACGAAAATAATACAAAATTTGCGTGTCACCTCTACGTTATTTCTTTTGCTGTAAAATATCGTTATTTATGTTACGAGTACATCTGAATGTGTGAAAGTGGTAGTTGAAAATGAAAAATAAATGTCACATATCCATTGTCACTGGTGTATTTCAGTTGCGAATGTTATTTTTCAATAAGCTACTCGTTAGTAGTTTATCGTTTTTTCTTAATCTTTCATTTCACCACCCATATGCTTATGTAATGTTAACACTTTCATTGCCAGGAACCGGTCTAGCGGGCGCCTATGCTGTAGTCCCTTTCGCTACATACGGGGAAATCCACGGGATCGGCGTGTCGCGTAACGATTCTTGGCAGTCAATGTGTTATAACTACAACTTAAAAAAGTTGAAAACCCCCCCCGACATTTTAATTTCTAAGTTCAATATCTCAAAAACGGCTGAACCGATTTTATTGAAACGTAGCTAAGAACCGTCTCGATCACGTCAGCTTTTGGATAAAACAAAACCACATTGAAATCGGTCCATTCGTTTAGGAGCTACGATGCCACAGACAGACACACACTCAGACAGACAGACACACAGACAGACAGATAAAACAGAAAAACTTTCCCCATACAATTTGTATGAAAACGAATAAAGTTTTCTTTACATGTATTTTTTTATGTAAATCGAGGTCGGTGTTGTTCTACGTCCCCTAATAACCCTAGAAGCCCTACACGTGACCTCCGGGTGGTGCTAAAAGAACAACAAACTCGGCAGCTGCACTGTTCCTTCTGAACCTCGCAGCGCACACTGTAACTCTATAAGCGACATCAATACGAATACATATATGTAGCAGTGTGTAACCGCCATACGATAAATAAATAAATGTCAATCGATTCCATTTCTATCCAGTACGAGTATCAATATAGATAGTCAGAAATTAAAGAACTTTTTCACCATAGTAAATGTATGAAAACAGTTTTCTTTAATTTCTGGCTTTTTTGTACATTACCGAAAGTTGACCCCAAAGAAACTATTGATACTACTTAGAAATGGAATCGATTGACATAAAAAAATACGTGTAAAAAAACTTTTTTTCATTTTCATACAAATTGTACCTATAGGGAAAGTTTTTCTCGATTTATGGCTTTTCTAGCCGGAAATTTCTTTTTGCTCCGATACAAGCTTTTAATCCTGGACAGGAATGGGATAGATTAGGATCCAAAATTTTTTTTTTTTAAAATGACTATTTTCTCGCACACTGTATGTTTTTTCCAAAATCTGTACACGCCAATCCTCATTAATTTGAAATCGAAGGAAGGTCTCCTAAGACCATTTTCACCTAGCAACACGGGATCTGGTAGCTGCCCTCACTGACCCAAAATTTATTTCCACCCTGTATGGAAAAATTACAGTTAAATTGACCTAACGCGCGTTCGGAACGTTACGTAGATTACCCCTCTGAACGTCACGAAGCGTGGGCGCGGGCATTGACCCCGCGTTTCGGAAGCCTTTGATGATTGCGATCCTGACGATTGGCGATCTAGATATAGAGTGGAAAAATAAAACAGATTTTTGTGACATTCAATTATATATTATTGCGACCTTTTATTATACTATCTGGAAGTATATGCTTTCAAACAAAGAAAGAATATTTCAAATCGGTTCATAAATTACCGAGTTATCGCGTAACAAACACACAAAAAAAATGACAGTGTAGTTGAGAACCTCCTCCTTTTTTGAAGTCGGTTAAAAATAATAATAATTGAATTTTTGTTTATCACCAGCTTGTTTGTCATCATCACTAATGCATCTACCACCTCCCTCCGCAAACATGTAAATAAATACAACCACCACCACCACACAGAGTATTTTGTCAAAAACATTGTCAAAATGAAAGAGTTAAGAATAATAATAAGAATAATTTATTATTGGACAAGCACATGATTACAGATTATACAGACATTATCCGTGGGGCTCCAAACTAGGCTGAGCCTGTATCTTGGGACCCACTGAGTCGGTTAACAAATCTCTTCAGACACACGTCCCAAGAAGCACAACATGAAAGTAACAAACAAAGTGAAAATTAAACATTAGATATAATATGAGCGCTGTTAACTTATCAAAGGGAACACAAATTCATCATTAATAAAAACAATAGTTATGCTGTTTTTTTTAGTACAAACAGAGTTTGTGTATGAGAGTGTGTGAGTGTAGTCACTGATGACTGATGACGTTGATTACATAAAACTTTTCAAATTTCCATAAAACCTTCCACAGCCGAGTAATTACAGATATACGATGGTTTCATGGCGGTACAATTCCACGAGTTCAGCTAGTAGATATACATTCCAACATTTTATTGCCCACTCTAACTATATCTCAAACGTCTCAATACTAATGGCTGTAATGAAACTGTACCAAGACGGCCATTAATGTGATCGTAAAGCGAGGTTATGACGTGTGGCGACCAACAAACAGCGACCTTCAGGCGTCTACGAGGCACCTGTCCCACCGCCGACGAGACGAAGAAATAGATGAGATCGCTGAGTGTTCACGCTGCCGGCGAGAAGTCTCGCTCCATTAGTTTGTCGCAGCGACAAGAGCTATCATCGCTGTGCGGTGCTCGCTTGGCGGTCAGAACAGTCGCCGAGAGATCATTATTATCTCAGATCACTCGTGAGGGCAGGCTTCCGCAGGAACATGTAATTACGTATTCTTGGTAAAATAAATGTTAAATATATTGTATTCATGCATATTGTTGTGTTGACTTGTGAAAGAGCCCATATGGCCAACTTACAGAATGAACATTTGATTTTGATTTTGGGATACAAATGTGATACAATACAATTACATGATTACCCGCAGTGCCAAAAAAAGGCCAGTCCAGGAATTTCCGAGTTATTCTAATTTGTACCGTACCTATTGTTAAGATTAAATTAAAATGAATTCACAAGAGTTACTGGTTCTTGGTGGCGTAGGACCGGTCACTTTGGAACTCTTTGGGGGAGGCCTATGTCCAGCAGTGGACGTCTTTCGGCTGATATGATGATGATGATGATGATGACTGGTTCTTGGTGGATGATGTAAATAGCGAACGCTTTCAAGTGCATTCGAAAATAATCGTAGAGGTGTGAACCCGTAGCGTCGGCTTCTCGTTTCTATTTTCTGGCTTCACTCGCTTCTCGCTGATTGACGGCTGTGCCAGCTGCCTATATGTTCGCGGGGTTTTGTAGTTTATCGCTGGATAAAACACATCACTCTCTCACTTACAAACTTACTTGTCTGACGGATGGTTTTTTCTGAAAAGTAAATGTTCGGCTTGGAGATTTTATTTTATTATTACCGATTTGTACAGAGAATATTCCTAGCTCGGGAATATTCCCGAATATTCCTCCAACAAGTATAAGACCTAAGTAGGTAGTTAAGGTAGACATCCTTATTTACAAGGCCCATACAAATACCTTACAGACTAACATACATCTACAGCAAGCCTGGGAGCAGGTATAAAGGAGAGGGCAAATGCACAAAAGATCCCACTGGGTCGAAGTGCATCCGAAAGGGCCCTCACCTAGATAAGATAAGATAACATACATATCAATATACTAAACTTATATATAAGTAACACAATAACATAATACATGTCACTTTCAAGGTTTTTTATAACAGTAGAGGTGAACACTAGATGTGTCAACTAAGTATTAGGCAATAAGGTGTCAAACATTGGGACGTTTACCTTACACATACCTACTAATCATAATTGTTGAGGGTGATTTGATTACACTTGTGTGGAAGTGCGAAATAATGCAAATAGCCAATGCTCTCTGTTGGCCTCTCACAGACTGGCGCGGCCTGACCGCGGCGGTCAATAGTAAACTTGTCATTAGCCGTTCAATTTACTATGGTCCGCCATCGCAGGCCACGCCAGTGTTTTGTAAGTGAGTGAGTGTGAGTGTGCTTAATTCCTCTCACAGACTGGCGCGGCCTAGTCGCGGCGGACAATAGTAAACTTGTCATTAGCTCCGCCAGCGCCGGCCGTGCCAGTGTGTTGCAGGCCTAAACAAGTATGATCAAGGCTTTCATACGATAAAAATGTTGTTGCATCATGCTGCCTACAAAAATTCTAAATTCGAATGTTGAATCTTTCCTTTCGTTGAATGTTGAAGCCTTACCATGTCTGAACTAGCAGTCAGTATCATATGTATAGTTAGCAGCCAAAGTAGACAAATATTTCGGTACACGTCTTTATTACTGTAAGAATAAGGGTGTGTTGCGATATATTTGGCTACTCTGGCTACTATTAATAGACTGAGAGCTGAGGGACCAAAACTGCAACAGTTTTATAAAGGCTGGTATTTTAATATTAGGTCATTAATAGGTCGAACATCAATAGCCTGCCGTCAGTCAGCCAGTTTTTGGGACGTCGCAACTGTTTTATAAAATCTGAAAATTTGTCTGTGGATAGTAAGACAACTATAAAACTATGCGGACATAGTCAGTCTGCAGAATATTGGGACAACACGCGTCAGCAGCCCGCTAAACCCGTCAAAAAAATTGGTTGGTGAAAGTGTTTTATAAAATTTAAAAAAAATCATGCAAGTAGTTCATAGTTACCCAAAACAAGACTAACATAGTCAGCCCAAAGTTTTATGGAACATACGCCGTCAGCAGAACGGCGCGCCGAACGGTTAATTTATATAGCGCGCTCAACCGCAAAATGGTTTTATATTCAGAAATATTTGAAGATCAATACTTTATTTATAATAATTATTAAACAGTCTGCTATATTTTGTACACGGAGAAAAAAATCTGTTACTAACAATAATAATCTGAATATGAAACTGATGCCAGAGAGCAAGCCTGTAGAGAAGTAAAGAGCTGTGAAGTAGGCGCGGGCGGAGAGTGCCGGATAAATGGGCAGCCGGCTATCGAAATGATGGATTTATGAGACTACGCATAGTAGCAAAAAGCGAAGTAGCTTTTGCCAACCTAGATGCGTGGCGTCCTGCAAACCATCATATCCATATCAAAATCTATCTTACGACGACCACTTTAGCCTTGTTGGTAGTGACCCTGCCTTGTTGCCTGCCTGAAGCAAGAGGTCCTGTCTTCGAATCCCGGTATAAGGGCATTTATTTGTGTGATGAACACGAATATTTGTTCCTGAGTCATGGATGTTGTCTATGTATTTAAGTATTTATTTATCTATATAAGTATGTTTATCTTCGTCTAGTACCCATAGTACAAGCTTTGCTTAGTTTGGGACTAGGTCGATTTGTGTAAGATTGTCCGCAAAATATATATATATATTTATTATCTTATAACACCGTACTTTTTGCAGCGCGTCATGCAAGACTGAATTATTAACGTCCAGGTCATTAAAGTGAAATAAGGTGCACCTTATTTCACTTTAATGACCTGGCCCCGTAGCATGGATGGCGTTATCACGCGATAAGTGACAGGATAGAGCTTCCGTCCCTGGCTGACACCGTTCGATAGAACGAGACGACGCGCTTATCCTATCACTTGTCGCGTGATAACGCCATCCATGCTACGGGGCCTGGACGTTAATAATTCTTGGAAATATTCTCTAACAGTGTAGCTAATGAACGTGTATTAGAGTTTTATGGTGGCCAGACCGATTTCTGTTTAATTACGTCTTAATTAATAAAATCACATTTTTCTTTAAAATGTTCTACAAGTTTGATTGCTAATGGTGAAAAAATAATGTATGAGGACCAGAGTAGCCAACTTCCTGAAAAATAGTTTATCTAATACTGATTCTAAAATGGTATAACACATGCCATTTACATCTTTACAAATAAAGATGTTGCTATAAATGTTCACTTTTGAACACCTTGTTTTCGTACAATTCGCTCTTCGAAAAGAGCGAATATCTCGAAAACCAGGGGACTTTTACAAAACCTCAAAGTCAATTTTCTGGACCAGTCTAAGGTGCCCTCATTCGTGGTTAGAAGGTTGTTCATTATTTACCGGACACCCTGTATATTATATTTTTATCATATTTTATTACCTATTAAATATCTTTTCATTATTGTATTGTAATATTAAACAACTCAGTCCGCGCCATAAAGCACGCTTATATAAATTAAGCGTTCGGTGACTGCTGACGGCGTATGTTCCACAAAACTTTGGGCTGACTATGTTAGTCATGTTTTGGATACTATGAACTACTTGCACGATTTTTTTTAAATTTTATAAAACACTTTCACCACCAACCAGGTGTAACTTAAGTAATAAAGACGTGTTGTGATATATTTGGATACGTTGGCTGCTACTAAGTATATGACGCTGACTGTACCATACATTAAACAAAAAATTACAAAAAAATTTGAAAATAATTAATCTCCAATTAAAGCTATCACGAACAGGAACCCCATTAAGGTAGCCTTGCGGTCGCTATATGCCTATTTATATGTATATATCTGCGTGTTTATTTGTCTGTCCGCGTCACGCGCGAAAATAACCGCCGGCGACAAAGTCCAAAGTCGCGGCACGCGGGAACTGTTTGTTTGTGTGCTTATGTAACGTGATGCGTTTACGATGCTAGTAAAAAGAGAAAAAAATATATAGTACACTAAAATGAACTACAAAAATATGTTTTTTTTTCTCACATAATTGCTATGCTGGAAGGTTTATAATGTGAATATAGTCTCCTTGTAGTCGACTGTACCAAGTGCATTGATTTTTGTCCTGCAATGGGGAGGAATCTAAAAAGCTGGGGGATGCTACCGAAATAATTTTATTTTTTATTACTTATATTAATAAATCAACTGCGCACATGCTACCGCACCGCGCCGCGTCCCGCCGCGGTATTCTGTGCGGACGGACCCTTTCATATTAGCTCGAGCATTACAACCGGTACCGCCTCTGCCACGCACCGCGCCGCACCGCCACCGCTTTCAGTGCGTTTCGGCCTTTACTGGGCATCCAGGTTGTATTATTCAAACGGGGCAGTGAAGAAAAATCCGAATCTCAGAGACGCAGATTTTTTTCTCTTAGGAATCACGAGATCGATTTCAGAAAAAAAAAAGTATTCAAAGATTTAAAAAAAAAGCCATAGACGGGTGGCCGTATATGGCTTTTTCGGCCGGGACGCGAACCCGGACAAATCTATCTAAAAATCTGAGTTCTGCAAAACAATACGGTAACTCGTGCATTTGCTCTATCATTATCAGCCTATATTATCCGTCCCACTGTTGGGCATAGACCTCCTCTCATGAATGAGAGAGAATGGGCAGTAGTCCCCACGCTACAGCGTGTGTATATAAAAAAACCGGCCAAGTGCGAGTCGGACTCGCGCACGAAGGGTTCCGTACCATTATCTATAAAAAACTATTTTATTCTGTGTTTTTAGTATTTGTTGTTATAGCGGCAACAGAAATACATCATCTGTGAACATTTCAGCTGTCAAACTATCACAGTTGTCACAGAATAAGTAATAGTACTACGTACAGAAGGTTCTCTGTTAACAAATTCCCTGTTTAGGTACGCCAAATGTGTCTAAATATGGCCATCCCTTTCTATTGCATGCAACGCGCTGCGACCCGTGCGAGCGTCCCGTACCAACGCGCGGCAACTACTAATGGGCCGCCAAATAGGCGGCCGGCCGGCATGTACTTGTAACGGCGCGACGGAATCACAGAGTGAACTGCCCCTGCTGTTGTTGAGATACAGCCTGGTGACAGACGGACAGACAGACGGACAGCGGAGTCTTAGTAATAGGGTCCCGTTTTACTCTTTGAGTACGGAACCCTAAAAAGTATACCTACTTACCTAAGTATTTTATTTATAACTTAGTCAACTCAGCACCTCTCTAATTCCAGCTGTAGTGCGTAGTCAGTAACGCCAAATGCGATTTAGTCACAACACAAATCCAATTAATAGAGTAGCGGTGGCCGGCGGGGCAAGGTCGAACGACCGATGGGTTTGATTCGATCATTACCATTAGGAATTAGACACACCTAGACACTTGATCCGATCAATTTTGTTTATGTAGTCGACTAATCATTGCGGATTTGCGTCACATTCGACGTTTGTTTTGGCACCAATAGCTAAGTATTCGGAAATGGCATGCTCTTTCTTAAAGCGCTGCAAATACTATTCTGCTTAGCTTAGCCGTCTTTTACTATATAATTAAGTAAAGCTAAGCTCTGCTGGATAGGTACTAACCCGTGGATTAGCAATTGATTCTCTCCGCGCCCAGCCCACCATCACTTTCACACTTTATGAATATTTTCTTTGTGTTCGATGTTTGCATCAAGCTGTACTTAACACAATCATTTCAACAAGAAGAGATATTTTCATTCTTACAACGAGTATTAGTATCTCTCTCTTTTTCTCTATTGTACTATTTTTTATCAGGTTGGCCATGATAATGTAAACTAGTATAGTGCACACCTATAACCCAAGTTTTCACCCGCAGGTTACGGCTGCTTCCAATGGATGCTGTTACTGTCGTGCGGCGCGGTGTACGCCGTGTGCGCACTCAGCACGACCACGCTCAGTTTCGTGTTGCCGGCGGCCGAGTGCGACTTCGTACTCAAGTCCGCCGACAAGGGCAGCCTCACTGCCACGCCTCTCATAGGTGAGTCAACAAGTCTACTCGACACGACCACACTCAGCTTCTCAATAAGCATACCTGGCCAGAAACGTGAGGGTTGTCGATTACTTGTCACGTCTATTCAACCCGAATTTCATCCACTTACTAAGCCTACAAATATATGTTACATATGTGTCCTTCTCAAGCAAAAACTCTCTTTGTCGATGTGAATAAGGACGATTTCTAACTGCGTCGTTACGAAAATAGCGCCTTATTGTAACCGCCAAAGCGGGACCTATTGCTTGAGAATAACGCATACAGGATGACTCACGCTAGAACGGGCCGTAAGAAAAACGACGGCGTTTTTACGCGGCCGAGCTATACCTAAGCCCGGCCGAGCCATGGCTGGGGGTTGGGAGCTGCTCGGCGTCGGCACGGCCCGGCCGTGGCTCGGCCAAACTACGGTATGGCTTGGCCACGCAAAAACACCGTCATATTTCTTAGAACGAACGAACAAACGACCCGTTCTAGCGGAGTCATCCTTAATATGTATCACCCTGAAGACGATTAATTTCTAATCTCGTCTTGATCAAATTAAAACAAAACAAATTAAAACATCGTATCAAAACACAACAACCTTTGTCATTTTTCCAGGGATGTGCGTAGGCTCGTACTTCTGGGGCAATCTAGCGGACGCCAGGGGGCGCAAGAAAGCCATCATCGGAGCCCTACTGCTGGACGCCCTGGCCGCCTTCGTGTCCAGCGTAGTCCAGTCCTACCCAGCGTTCTTGGCGTGCAGGTACTTATTTACATTAGTCGACCACTTTACCCTACGTCTCTTCTTCGTAGAGGGTGGATTGATCTTTTAACCCAGTGTTTTTGATTACTTATTGAATGAGATATAATATTTTTTATCGCTGGTTTACAAATTTTAACGCTAATTTACTGCTATCATACCGGCTCAGGACTTGCGGCGAATACACCTGAGCTGTGCGTGTCTGGTAATGGTTTTCTCTTACTCATAAATCATATAAATGGTTTGAGAGAGACGGCAGTGACGGCACCCATCTATCGGGAGCTCTTGTTACCCTAGAGCCGCCAGGGACCGGAACGAAGCAACACACAAGCTAAGCCTACATGTCGTCAAACGTAACAAAATTTGAATGTTGAAAAAGAGCAATCTGATCTAGTCAAGTTTGCCAAAGAGTTTGTCCCGTCTCTGATCTGGCCACATTTCCTGACTATTACGACTGATTGGGCTGCCCTGAAACGTTATCTGACTCTGGTCAGGCCACGTTCCTCAGCAGCCTGTCTACCTATTGTTTGTAGACGTGGCCTCCCGCAGGTTCTTCTCCGGGTTTGGCATCATCGGCGCCACGGGGCTCATCTTCCCGTACTTCGGAGACTTCCTCTCGCTACGGCACCGGGACGTCATGCTGTGCCGGCTTGAGGTGTTCTGGACGCTTGGGTGTATTCTACTGCCTTGTAAGTTTAAGCCACTGAATTACAGCCCGTGAGCTCCCAGCAGCATTCGTGTTCGTGTGAAATCATTTATTTTGCCATAGAAACGTGTAAGAGCAAGCGAGGGAGAAATATAGGCCCGAATATTAATCCAAGTCCTAAGGGGCTGTATGTACTTTCCGCGTGGCGTAACTGACTATTTCTGGTACCAAAAAGAAGAACAAGAAACTAGGTGCAATATTTGCCTATCTTTCTATGTTTACCATTCTAGCACTAATGTCGAAATCGATTTGGAATTTGTAGACAGTAAGTAGCACATTACTTAACCAATGTAAATTTGTGAATGATTAATTGGCATACTAAGTCCTGAAGCCAAGTGCAATCTTGATCTTTGCCATACATAAGTGAATCTTTCCCAAATATGCACCACTTAAGTCTCACGGCACATGTCTTTATTCAGGCTTCATCATCACAAACGGGTTTCATTCGGGTGTCTTTCATTACACTAATATTGAAGAACGATGACTAATTACTCTGCGTCACATTCTAGGTATAGCCTGGCTGATCATCCAAGACCCTCGCTTCATCTGGGCGGATGGCCCCGACTTCAAGTTTACCCAGTGGCGCGTGTTTGTTGCCGCTTGCGGGGTCCCGAGCCTGCTAGTGGTGCTACTGCTGCTGCCCTTCCCAGAGAGTCCGCGGTTCCTGCTGCACGTCAACCAGCCCGAGCGTGCGCTGCAAGTGCTGCAGAAAATCTTCGTAGTTAATACTCGGCTGAGCGCTAAGGATTTCCCGGTTAGTAGGACTTAGATGACCTAGTTCGGCTTCACTTAATAAGTTCTCACGTCATAATTCATACCGTCAAACATGCCTACTTTGCCACCAGGGGGAGCTTTGCCTAAGAGGAACATTTTAAAATTTGCTTCTTGGGCAAAGTTCCCCCTGGTGGCAAAGTAGGCATGTTTGACGGTACTAGTACTAGACTAGCACGCAATGAGATGGAGTTGCAACATCGTCGATTTATGAAATTAGTATGTGAAATAGTACAATCAGCATAATTTAGTTAGCAGCAGTCAAAAAAGCTAAACATATCGCAGTCGTAACACGTCTTACTATAGGTAGGTAAGTACGGTCGGCCCCACAGTGGGCTGAAAACCTTTGTGCCATATTGCTTTAACGTAATGTTTAAACAGCCATGCGCACATGTCAAACGGGTGAAAGTGACAAGGTACCAAGGTGTTCAGTTACTTATGAGTTTCACTGTACTTTGGCCGCAACTATCTACTGCAAGATTCTATCTCGCTGTATCGGACATTGGAAGATCAGAATAATTTGCAAAATTGCAACAAAGCTGCTTGATACATTATTTCTCATAAATTCAGGTGGAATCCATGATAAGTGCTGGTGAGGGTGATGAGGAAGAGGAGGTGGTAGCAGCTGACAGCAACGGCAATGAGACCAAGGCAGCGCTGACCTGGAAGCAACGCTGGCAGAACTTCTGGATGCGCAAGAGGATGCTCACCACCCAACCCTTCATCGGTCTTCTCGTACTGTGCTGCTTCGTGGACTTCGGCCTCATGTTCAGGTAAGAGAAGGTCAAGGAATTATTATTATTATTATATGTTTGTGGGTCTTAATGTGCCGCTTCGACCAGCAAGTGATCTATTGTGGCAGCCCTTTCTTTAGAGTTCACTGTTAAGACCCGTTGCCTCCAGGAAATTCCAGATTCTTTGGGCGGTGATATGTTGTAGGTACTTTTTTTATGCATGAGTGGTCCGCAGGAGCAGAGAATGTGCATTACAGTCTCCTCTGTCTCCTGGCAGAACCTGAAGGTTTTGTCCTGCTCCATACCCATTTCCAAACAGGTGTTTGTTCAATTTGCAATTTCCTGTCAGGATTCTTGTCACTGCGCAGGTTTTGTGCCTTTTGAATTGTAATAACTCCTTAGACAGCTTACTATTGAACCCTTCGATCGGGGCTTTAGCTTGTTTTTGTCCTTTGGCAAACTTCCACAGCTTGATTGCCTCTGATTTTTCCGCGTTGTTTAGCAGAGAATATGCTTTCAGTTTTGTGATGCCACAGAACGGTTCTGGGCCGACCAAGGCCGTGTCTGCGCCCTGCCTTCCGAGTTCATTATGGTCAAGGAATACCAGAACATCCCAGAACGAAGATGCTCGCGATGTTGTCCACTGAACTTACTTGTTGTGTCCCCAGCTACTACACCCTGATGATGTGGTTCCCGGACCTGTTCGAGCGTTTCAGCCAGTTCAACGCGGGCAATCCCGACGTGCCGGCCGGCGTGTGTGAGGTCGCAGCCAATATCTCACACATTGAAGTAAGTGGCTGATCATGCTGATACAGTAACATCATTCATAACAGTTCAAGTTCGACAAAACTATTTTAGCAAAATTACCGTTAAAATTCGTTTATCCGTCACTTTGACATTTGTATTCGTAAGAAAAGGACGAAGCATATTTTATTTATTAGAGACATTTAAATTTTTAATAATTCTAAGCAATGCTTTTTAGGCTAAATATAAATGATTGGTGATTCGCATAAATGATGAATATTGAAGAATTACAGTACACCGTGGATGGTCCGACGCCGGAAAATGTAACCCCACTAAATAAATTATTCGTGACAGTTTCATATTTCGCCTACTTAATGGTTGACATTCTATTTCATACGCAATTTAGATGGGTGTGCGTTTTCCGGCCAGCGCTTGGGTGAATATACGAAAAATTCGATGACCAAGAGTCGGCCAGACTCGGTCGGACTCAGGACGGACACTGAACGGTATACAGTGAATTATCCTCAAAAGACCGGAGGCCCGATAATTTTCAAGATGTTAATTAGAAGTTTCTCAGCTGATGATGATGTTGGCTTCGCAGTCGTTGGACGGGCAGTGCCAACAAACCGTGGCGCCCCAGGTGTACCTGCACACGCTGGTGGTGGCGCTGAGCTGCGTGCCCGTGGCGCTGGGAGTCGGCATCTTCATCAACATGGTCGGGAAGAAGGTCATGCTTGGTGAGTGTGAGGGCCACTGCTGACAAATGTGGGAGCTATGGGTCCCAGGTATACAAGACACTCTGGCGACGGAGATTTCATCAATGGTTGCGAACGTCATGACGTGTGAGCACCGTTGGTCACTAATGGATCCATTTATAATGTAGCAAAAAAATTACTTACACGCTTGAACATCACAAACTCAGCAGAATCTTGTACCACTAAGGCCTTGTTTAAGGACATCCGATCCGACTCGTTACGCGTGCTGTCAGGCGAATGTAGAAACGCTTACATCTATATAAAATGCATGAGCATTAACACTTCAAGCACGACTTTTCAGGTAGCCTTGCAATGAAACAGCGACGAGATCATTCATACTTGCACTGCGAAATTACCTACTTGTATCGGTAGTTCCTGTTAGAGCTTATTATTTATGTTATATAATGTGATTGGCACAAACGTGAACAGGACAAGCAAAATTAAGGAGCTCTCCACACCGCACATTCAAAAGTGTGTAGTCTACCAGTCCAGCTATTCCAATGAATGATGTTTCACGTTCCAGTGCTGATGTTGATGAGCTCCGGGCTGGCGGTGCTGGGCATGAGCCTGGTCCGCTCCGCACTAGAGAACCTCGTCCTCTCGTGCGTGTTCGAGTCCATCGTCAGCTGCACCGAGGCCGTGCTGTTTTGCGTCATTTGCGAGATCTTCCCCACCAAAGTCGCGTGAGTAATTTTTTATTTTTTCACAAGTTTTTTGTTAATATTGATAGTAATACATAGTAACATCATATTGTACATTCACCGGCATTAACACCTGCCACAGTACATCTCGCAGCACACCACTGTATTTGTAGGTATTTGTACTTTTTCTACGGCCGATAGGACGTTATAATGATCCGTGTGAGTCATTTCTATCCCATTCTGACTGATCTGGCCACTAAAAGGATGACTGGATAAATAAATTGGCTACGGTAATGTTAGAGATAACGTCTTTTTAGTATTCCGTACCCAAAGGGTAAAACGGTACCCTGGAAGCATATTACTAAGATTCCGCTGTCCGTCCGACTGTCTGTCTGTTTTTTCACAGATTATATATTTCTGTTTCTTTAATACTAAAAAACCGAATAAAATAAATATTTAATCCTATACAATAAACGTGATTTTTTCCCCGTTTTTATAGATAACGGCACGGAACCCTTCGTGCGCGAGTCCGACTCGCACTTGGCCGGTGGTTTTCTTTTCATATTCTCGGGGTATTAATTAACATTAAGATGGTTCGATTGCCATACAAAACGTTATTTGACATTCGCAGGCTAACGGCGTGATATTTTAAGAAACTTACGTTACAAACTTTCATAAATTGGCTTCCCATTTGCGCCAAATTCCCCCTTTCCTAAAATAAACTTGTATAAACTAGATTAATTTGAGAAATTGGTTTGGGACGTGATATTTTGTGAAAACTATTTTTTTCGAATTAATCTAGTTTATACAAGTTTATTCTAGGAAAGGGGAAATTTGGCGCAAATGGGAAGCCAATTGATGAAAGTTTGTTACATAAGTTTCTTAAAATATCACGCCGTTAGCCTGCGAATGTCAAATAACGCTTTGTATGGCAATCGAACCACCTTAAAATAAATAATTTACTTTCAAAACAAAGTTTTAACCGACTTCAATTCAGTACTCCGCCAAGCCACATGAACATTTCCACATTTTTTTTTCCAATTTACCACATGAACTGATTTCCGAGAGCAGATGCGTTGATTTTTAGACCAATAAACCAAATCGCTGTATGTGGGCCGATAATATTTGAGGACTTCCGTCGATTCCTCAAGGATCTCAGAATTACCTTTGGCACTTCATTGTTTGCTATTTCAACGGAATCATATCAGAATCTGTGACGTACTTATATAGTTTGAAGTACATCATTGAGAAGTTCCACAAGCCATTTGTGGTCTTCATCATCACTTCCACCATCACCAAATTTATGATTTCCGGGTGTAAATACACGAGTTATAATAGAAAATACTGAAATTACTACACGCGTGCCTAATATATTTGAGGAGTTCCCTCAATTCCTCATGGTTCCCATCATCCAACTGGGGTTTTGAAAACAATGGGACCAATCTGGAAGCATATACTTTCAACTTAAAAAAAGAATTGTACGAATCGGTTCATAAATGACGGAGTTCTGAGATAACAAACATTAAAAATAAAAAATAAAAAAATTAAAAAATACATCCGAATTGAGAACCTCCTCCTTTTTTTTGAAATCGGTTAAAAAAATATAATTATAGTTGTGTACCTGTACAATTGTACATTTTATAAAATTTTGATTGCATATTAATATGTTATATAAGTAAGCGACCTGTAAACTATGCCATACGATTAAATAAATGGCGCTAGCATACTACTGCAGCCCCCTATTCTGTAACTTGTTTGAAGCTCATCTCAACGCTCGCTCACCCACAATTATACCTTGACATCGCGATGCGTAGTAATTAAGCGAAGGTCTAGTTTCGTAATCACGTAACGTTCCGAACGCGCGTCAATACAATTTAACTGTCAATTTTCCATATAAAAAGTGACATTTAGACCTACCCGACGCGCGTACAATGCGTTACGTGATCGACCCGCAGGAAACAAGTGAAATTTTCAAATAATACAACAAGAGCTGACGATCGTTTGCACTTGCAGGGCGACGGCGATGGCGGTGGCGGTGATGTGCGGCCGCGTCGGCGCCATCGTCGGGAACGTGGTGTTCGGCGCGCTCGTCGACCAGCACTGCGTCGTGCCCATATACATCTTCGGCACACTGCTCATATGTGAGTACCTACCCCAATACACATGCACACGTGAACCACGAAAGGAGCAACGCGAGAAAAGACGCGAAGAAACATCTAACGCCTTAGTGACCACGACTTTGGTCTTAAGCGACCTGCGACCAGCGTTTTATCTGTTCATTGCGCGTGATCCCAACTAAACACAGTGCGTTGCGCGTCTCGACCACGCAATGAACAGATAAAACGCTGGTCGCAGGTCGCTCAAGACCAAAGTCGTGGCCGAGTGGTAAGGGCGATCACATCGCTGCTCAAAATACGGTATTTAAACGCAGCAAAATGTAAGACGCATACGAAACGCGGGTACAGTTAATATGCAGCCCAATAACCCTACAATAACAGCATAATGTCTTTCTCTTTATGCATGGTTTAAAAAAAGTTTAATAAGTTTCTGTCTAAAATTTCATTTTTGGTACAGTTAATATGCAGCCCCATAACCCTACAATAACAGCATAATGTCTTTCTCTTTATGCATGCTTTAAAAAAAGTTTAATAAGTTTCTGTCAAAAATTTCATTTTTGGTACTAGTATTTATTGCTGACTGTATTATTCTGCATACCATCAACAACTACTCATTGAGACGATTCTAACGAGCCCAAACTCGATGGGGTTGTGTAGTTTTATTGCGGAGTTCCTATGGTCACCTTCCAGCTCTAGCATCAGATCAGCTCCATGTCATCATAATATTGCATTGTCATGCGATATACATATGCATGCAAAGTTTAGCTCATGCAATCGGATAACGGGAAGTGACTGAAAAATGGATTGCAAATTTTGACGGAAAACATACATACTTACATACGAACAGTGCAAGTTAATATAAATCTTGTAAATAAAAAACTATATCCCGACTACGGAAAAGTAACTATGAGTAATATTTTTATATATTTGAACTCGATATCTCCTCTTTCATTTGATACCCAACACGCTATGATAGCAAAAGATGTTTTTCAAAGTCAGTCACTTATTTGTAGGTGACAGCTACCATGTTTTTATTTTTCGTACAAAAGGTAGTTAATGTCACCCGGAGTACAATTTCCAATCGATTGACACCCCATTTATCAAAATCGGTTCAGTATTTTAAACGCTACAGTGGAACATACACAAATAAAAACAGTCCCTGGGCGACCGAGCTCTGCTCGGGTGAAAATACGGAGAAAACGAATTTTCCCGGACATGATACGTATCTAGATCGATTTCTCGCCCCCGTTAACCCCTGTTTTTCAAATTTCATCGAAATCGTTAGAGCCGTTTCCGAGAACGTGATTGCAAATATATATACAAATACTAGTATACAAATATTGCTCGTTTAATAGTATAGCATAGACTGCTAAAAAGGAGTTGGACAAAAAGGCACAGTAATATACCTACTGGACGCGAATTATTGCGTCGTATACTTACATTAACGAAAAGCGTTACGCACCGGTGTGGTCGCTCCCTTATCGTCGATGTGTTGCCCTTTCTTGCTTCTCACGATAGTCACGCCGGTCTTATGCTGTCATCATCAGTCATACGTCCCACTGCTGGGCACAGGCCTCCACTCACAGATGATAGGTATATATATACCTATGCTCTCCTGACCGGTTTCGGCCTCGGCGACTGCCTCAACTCCGGCGTTGATGTCGTTCATGTGGTCTGGTGTGGCTCACGTAGCCGATCTTATTTACGAAGACCCGAGTACACAACGGGCACACCATTTACAAAGTTATAGCTGACCGCTGCAGGTGGTCGGGCTTTCAGCTCGTCCCGTTTGAGATCAAGAGCCCATACATCGACGGGATTCAAATGTGGAGGTTTTTATTTTTACTAAAGATCTCCATTGATGATTGGTAAAATGGGCAGTAGTCTGGCGCTGGCCCAGTGCGGGCTTAGGTCTTCAAATATACCTTTGAAAATTCGCAGAGGTTTCCCCATTATGTTTTCCTTTACCAAAAAGTTAAAGGTAGAGCAAATTATATTCCGTGCTCACATACATTTTAAAAAGCACATGGGTACGGACCGGAATTCGAACCTACGATCGCGATTTAACAGCCGCATGCTTTAACCACTCTACCATGGGTCCAGCTCGTGAGTTCCTGCAGATCAAACGTCCCTTCGTATCGCAGTCTGATCGATGAGTATTTGTCAATGTGTTGCGCAACTAGGATTGCGATATGGAAGAATTAAATGTCCTGATAAAAAACCTGACATCACCCTAAAAATCCTGAAATTTCTTGTAACAGAGATTTGGCGTAGCTTGAACGACGCTCCGGCGGCGCGCTGCGCTTAATTTATACTAAATATCTACAACTATGTTGTTTATGATTAATACCTGTTGTATTGTGCAATTTGATTAATAATTGAAACCAAATAACAAATTTAGGTAGATTGTAACTAGAGTTTTAGGCAAAAAATTTGATTTAGATCTCTTTAGCTGTAATTTTTCCTATTTTAAATTATTTTGAAAGAAATATTATAGTTTTTGTTGATTACTTACTACTTTTATGTATTCTTTCATTCATTAAAACTGTGTAAACTTTGTAATAAATATATCACGTAAACTTTTTTTTATGAGGTCATTCCTAAAAATCCTGACACTTGCCAAGTCCGGCCGCAATCCGGACAAAGGGTCAAAAATCCTGACATGTCCGGACAAATCCTGACATGTCCGGACAAATCCTGACGTATGGCAACACTGATTGTAATCAGTATATTCTCATCTTCCTCCTAGCGTTTTCTCGGCTCTACCCTAGCTATAGCTAGGTTTAGACGAAGACGAAGCCAGTGCTGCTGCTGGCTCACTGGCTTGAAAAATAGGCCGGCGCTCTATTCCCGCCAGTGCTGGCAGTCAGTGCTACACACAATAACAAGCCAGCGCTGGCAGCCAGTGCTACATACAATAACAAGCCAGCGCTTCGTCTAAACCGGGCTTAATTTCAGATTTTATTCATAAGTGTACATCTCATTTACAAGTCACAAAGTAATAAATAAAATAAAATAACTCAATCCCAAGATTTGGCGTAGGCACTAGTTTAACGAAAGCGACTGCCCTCTGGCCTTCCAACCCATTACATCAACCAAGCACCGTCATCTTGACAAGTCTGTCCGCCTATTGCGGTGACATTAGGTGACAACAGCAGTCGGTCCCTACTCCCTGCCTTTATTTTTTTTTTTTTTTGCCTGTGACTTATCTGACTTGTACCCTTTTGTTGCAGCAAGCGGCCTGCTGTGCATAATACTACCGAAGAGCACGCGTCCCGAGCGGCCGCAGTAACAATAACAATAACCACCTGTATTTCTTAGTAAATCTATGTCTATAGTAATACTTACACCGGCTTTTATTTCTTACTAGCGACCCGCCCCTGCTTCGCACGGGTTTATGTGCATAATACATGCATCTACGGTTTGTAGTATACATATAAACCTTCCTCTTGAAACACTTTATCTGTTTAAAAAAACCGCATCAAAATCTGTTGCGTAGTTTTGAAGATCTACGCATACATAGGGACAGACAGACAAACAGACAGACATCGGGAAGCGACTTTGTTTTATACTATGTATTGATTCTCTACTTTGATAGATGTTAATTTGTAAAGTCATGTAAGGTAAACGTCTGAGTGCTCGACGCTACTAGTATATGGCATTGATACTCTATGTCAAAGTGTCATGGCTTAAATTCAAATGAAGAAAAATCCTCTTAGTTCGAATTTAACCCATATTGCTTTGACATAAAGTGCCCGAGCCATATACTAGTACAGCGTCGAGCACTCGGACGTTTACCTTATATTATGAGATCATAAGATTATACAGAAAGGCTTCCATGACACCCCTGTTAGGGCACACAAATGGTCTTATAAGTAACTTAATCCTTTATAAACATTTTGGACTGCATTCGTTTACATATTGATTTTTGGGACTGTTCATATTTTTAAGATTTGTAAAAGGTAGTTGTATAAACTCACACTGATTACAGTGATTACTAATCGAGGGGGGGGGGGGGGGGGCACACCAGCAGAGGGTAGGTTATTCAATTTCAATTTTTTCACTATGATCGAGCCAGTTTTTAGGGAGGATCAAAATTTCTTCCCTCGTCATCAAGTAAGTCAAATCACACAAGTAGACCAGCTGGTAGGAATAGACGTTTCGTGCGTAGGTACATTAGGTAGGTGTAACTGCCATAATTCATTTAATGGGAAAATTACAATTGAGTTGTCCTAACGTTCATTTGAAAAGTTACGCATAATTAATACATTACTACTTACAGATCTATGGTTGACAAAATATAATTTACATCAATTTGCCATACAAGTTGTTCGAGGAATCTGTGTAAATTATATTTCGTCAAGTAGTAGTTCGTATTTATCTTGATTTCTCTATTGGCATATACATGATCTATTATTCAAACGGGGCAGTGAGGGAAAATCTGAAACTACAAGAGATAAATAAATTAGCTCTTAGGAGTCACGAGACTGATTTTAGTAAAATTAATAATTGCATTCAAACATTTTCAAAAATGCCTCATACACGGCCGGGAGATCGAACCCGGTCAAATCTGTCTAAAATAGAAGATCGTTTTTTGCGTAAATTAATAATGCTGGATGTGAGGAACAATTGTTGCTAAAGAACCTTGTATCTACGATCGCAGGAAAATGCCGTAAGTATTAAATCAATATTTTACTACGCTTAAGTTGTCAGTTAAATGCAAGATAAACAAAATCTACTCGTTTGGCACACGCTCTGCAATGCAACCTGTATATATCATAATTATGTACAAATAGGATCAATTATTCGTTGCGAATTGAGTTAGTTCCGATGTCTGTTTACACCAGGAAGATTGCGATTTTTGAAGAACTGTTCCGATATCCCTACTAGTAAAATGCAACCCATTGCATTCATTGTCAAGGTACACTTTCAAACAAAGTGAAAACTGATTTCCAAGCTCAATACAAGTTCTTAAGCTTGTTCTGAAATAGGTAGTATGGTGTCGGTACCGCTTGGTACTGAAAATGTGTACGTTGCCATGGAAATATAACGTCATTGGTCATATTTATTTTCAGTCACTCGTTAAGAGGGGTTTAGAGCCACCTACTTGACTTAGTTGTGCCAGTTGTGTCATCCGCGTGTTCGTGTTCGTGTGTGTACAGTCAAGGACCCCAATATCAATATTGTGTTCACTCAAAGTTTCATAAATATGTATACTACAACCTTATTGTTGCAGAAATAAGGTTTGTGTACATATTTTTGAGACTTTGTGGTGTATTTGTGTACATATTGGTGCCCTTGACTGTATGTAAACATTCGTTCTTATTGTGTCATTCTTATACTTATAATTACTTACGTACAGAGAAAGTTAAATAAAAGTTTCTTAAAAAATAAATTATTGTAAAATAAACGTCATCTAGACAACACAAATGTCATCAGTCATCACTTTATAAGATCATTTCACGTTTAGTTAGAAACGATGCTGAAAACAAACGAACGCCACTGATAAAGATCTGTCTTTTAAATTATTACTACACTCAGTAATTAAGCCAGTCACGACTCGTCCGGGGTGTCACGAACAGCGTTCCATAAAATAAAATGAATGTATATTTAAATAGTTCTGATAGATCTATATAATAATGACTACGAATGAAGCGTTTACTGGAGACGATATCTGCAAGAAAGCAGACGTTGCCGGCGTGTGGACAATCACTGACAAGAAGGAGGATAAAACTTACAATTATGAAGAGGCTCTCGATTTGGCAGGTAATTATTTTTTATTATTTATTTTATTTATTTCAGACAACAACGGTCCACACATACCTACACATTAAAATAAGAACAATATTCACAATAAAATCAATTTAAAAAAATCATTAAAATAATATAAAATGTCAAAAAAGAGAATTAAAATAAATAAATTAGATTAGATAATGTATAACCAGAAGAATAATCACTATATTTAGGACTTTACTCAATTACCAGTAATGCCTGGCTAAAAATGCCAGGAAAAGAAAGGTCTAGGCAAAAATTATTAAGAGCTTTTGGATATCGCGCCATATTTACCTAAACTAGAAAATTACCATTCTACACCAGGAGTAGATGGCGATGGAGTTGGTGATAAAAATGTAGTGTTGTAAAGATCATGGAATAATAGAGTCCTGTACATATATTTATGTCCTTATTTATGTTCGTATATTATTACCCCTGATTGTACATTATTTTATTACTTTGATATTAAATCATACAAAACACAGTATTGGAGTACGTAGTCGTATTGATATAGGTACGTGCTGATCAGAAAAGTTGTGAAGACAAAACTTGTTTAAATCAATTTACCTGTTGCCAGTCACGCTCACAGCGGACTCCTTCACAAAAGGCCCTACCCTGAGCCAGATATGCAAAAATACCCCAAGAAATATCCTATTTTTGTGCGAAACGTTGATATTTGTGGACTTGCAAAAAATATATATCATTCTTGATTATATTATCTTTTCATCCACAGCTTTCAGTACACGATTCATAACACTTCGCTCGATACAATTAATTCTCAAAGTAACCTCCAATTCAAATGTTTACTCCAACTTTACTTGTTATTTTACTACGCAACACTATGAAACAAAAAAAGGAGAAAAATCAATCATAACTAAAATAGTTCATTGACAGCTCCCAAAGTTCAATAATTTGAAGCAATATTTTTAAAATAAATAAACATCGTTAAATTCTATCGTATAATGATATCGACTTACGGCCTGCAAGGTCTATCTCCGTCACTCTTTCTAAATGTGACAGTGATAGCTGAGCGCTCGTGCCAGAAGGACCTGTACTACGTTTCCCAAAAAAATTAAAGTTTTTATTTAACTTGCCTTGCAAATATGTATTGTAGTGTTAGTTGTCAAAACTGTGTTGTGTGGCTTAGTGATATACCGTGTGCTCAAAATATTTATTTTGTAACGAAGTTATTATGGGTAACAAACAATTTAATGAAAAGAAAAAATCTCAAAAAAGACAACTAATAAGATTCCAAAAAACAATGGAACAAACGTAAGTTAAAATGTATATCTACTAAACAGTGACAAAAGTGACGATGCATATACTCTAGAATTTCACCCACTAATATAATATAATATTATATAAAACTTGCCGTTATTTGTTCAATTCAAATATAAACTGTATGTACCTACCTACTTACAGAAGTTTGACTTTTTTGTTATAATTTACACTTTAAAAAAATTATCTTAAAAATTTATATTACATTTACACTTTGTTTTATTTTATTATTCCAATGCAACTTTAACGCCATCTATGAGATCCAGCATGCTTTTTTTCGGTCTTTAGTAATACGTTTTACAAATCAGTGTCCTGTTAGTTCATTAAAGTTGCCACTTCTATGTTGGCGCTGTTGTATCGTCATTGTATCGAGGGGCGGGGACGGGTGGCGTGAGAAGGGGCTCGATTTTAGATTTCATTTGGGTCTATGAGCGGCCTTAAACTGATACTGTGATAATTTTATATCAAATCGATTTACGTAAATATTGATCGCGGTGTCGTGAAGGATTAAGATGAGAAATATATAGAATCAAAACCCATAACGCCTCTAACTCTTTGTTGGTACGTAATTTTGTGTAAGATTGTCCCGTAATATTTATTATTTATCTATTTATTTTGCAGATAACTGGGTGTTATTTATTTAGTAGGTATCCCGTGCATTCGTTCGTGTTGTCGTGAAAGCTGATATAGTTTATTAAAACGGAACAAATTATGATCACTGTTGAAGCTGTTTTGCATGCACACACATGCATCTATATCTATTGTATGTTTGCGGAACCCCGTCAGTCTTCAATAAATTCTATTACAAGCAACACGTATTTCTTTAATTCCAAAACTGCAAGATCAAAATGCAACCTTATTACAATCACCATATGGTCCACATCGAACTGGATAACATAGAAGAAGTTGAATCGCTGCGAACTCCGAGAACAAAAGGACTGCATTCCTGAGCGATAAGAACCCGGCGACCAGTTTTTTCATAGCGAACATTTGTGATCTAGTTCAGTTGTTATGAGCGTATTAGCGAGTTGAAATTACAAGTTATAAAGTTATCTATTGGGAACATTAGAGTGCGACTAAACAACATTACGAAAGTGAACTTTATCGTCATCTAAATAAGAGACTAGTGTGAACTTTAGTATTACAAAATGTCAACAACGGAACAATTAGTTACAAGGTTAAAGGATACGGCAAGTATGCTACAAAGAACAGAAATAAATCAAAAAAAATGCCCTAAAGCACGGCTAACAAAAGGTTACCTTGAGACGCGATTAAACGGCATAGAACAATACTGGAATACATTACAAACCGTACATCAAGAGCTTTTAAAATGTACGCCAACGGAGAAAAGAAAGGACATACCTTATTTAGTGAATGAAGATTATTACACTTATGAAGACGTATACTTGGGTTTGAGTGGAGATATAAAAGACATGCTATCGTCGTTATCGAGTAGTCAATGCAATCATACAACAAATGCAACCGTTACAGAGGAGAAAGTGAAATTGCCGCGCATCCAGCTGATCCAGCCACCTGTTTTCAGCGGCATTTATGAGGACTGGCCAACTTTTCAAGATTTATTTGAATCACTCATACATAACAACAGCTCATTAACCGACGTGATGAATCTACATTTAAAAAAAAATAGTGTTAGTGGCGAAGCGCAAGCTTTACTAAAGAACATAAAATAAAAGTAACAGACAGTAATTACGAAGAAGCTTGGAAAACTTTGAAGAATCGTTACGGAAATAAAAGAATAATCGTTAATACAATTTTGAAAAGATTATTCTCGCAAAAAAAGATTTACACGCAAACGGCAAACCAAATTAAATCGTTATTAGACACAACTACAGAGTGTTTGAATAGTCTAACCAACCTTAAAGTGTCCGTATACTCCTGGGACCCGATGATAGTACATCTGGTTGTACTAAAACTCGACACAGAGACTCACAAGGATTGGGAACAATATTCTTTCAAGAGCACACCGGACGATCTGCCAATGTGGTCGGAGTTAAAGACATTTCTTGAAACGAAATTTAGGACTTTGGAATTTATACAAAACACAATGCCGGCCGCTTCTTCAGCTTATAGGCAGACGACGCAGAAGAGCTTCCATACAAACATCAGTACATTCTAGTGATCAGAACGGCTTCTATACAACGGCACCACCACCTTCAACAAGAACATGTATCAAATGCAACGACCACCATGCACTGAGTCACTGCAAGGAATTTGCAAATATGGATATAAATGACAGAATTGATTATGTGAGAACAAAAAACTTATGTTACAACTGCTTGCTGGGTGGTCACCCCGTGTTCAAGTGCCGATTGCCAACATCGTGCCAAATTTGTCACAAACGTCATCACTCTTTATTACATCACGTCAAGAATGACAACATGAATATTCATGTAAGTCAGGTGGATGCAGATGCTGGTGAAAACAAACACAACAAACATACAAAACGAAGAAGAAAGTTTAACTCTTGCCACTCACATCACAACCAAAAGGTCAACTGCGTTATTGGCTACTGCGCTTGTTCCGGTACGGTACAAGATGAAATGGGGCAAGTGATCACACTACGCGCTTTGATCGACCAAGGATCGCAGGCTAACTTCATCACCGAGAGAGCCGTACAGTTAATGAAGTTGCAGAAGAAACCTGCAAGAGGTTCAGTCACAGGAGTTGGATCTACCAAAACTACTATCAATAGTGTAGTACAGTGTCAGCTTTTATCAAGATGCGACACTGATTTCAATCTGAGAATTGATGCATATGTTTTAGCTACGCAACTGACCACTGAGCTTCCGTCAAGAGTGATCCACAACCCTCATCACGCTTGGCAACACATTGATGGCCTTGATCTGGCAGACCCGGGTTACTATCAACCAGGTAGAGTAGACATGCTTCTAGGCGTTGACGTTTATGCACATATTCTGAAGAATAACATAATCAAGGGTCCTCCAGGCTCTCCGTGTGCTCAAAATACAAACCTATGTAGGATGGATTCTGTTTGACGTTGCAAGCAATTCCTCAGAAGAAGTTATTGTTATGCATCATTTATCATGCAGTTATTGTAATGGAGGAGCGGGACTTCCTGACACAGGTTTTTTACCTACTAGGAAGCCCCAACCTTGTTATAATTTTGTGACGTGTTTTTTCTCAAATAAATTTTCATTTTCATCATAACCTCAGCTTAGAACTTCTGGTAAAAAATATGTGGGAACTGGAATCGACAGAGAAACCAGAACTTACAGCTGAAGAGAAACTGTGCGAAAACATTTATGCAAACACAACTACTAGAACAAAAGAAGGAAGATATGTAGTGAAACTGCCAATAAAAACAGAGAAAATAAAATCAACAGATGGAGAAACAAAGGGTATAGCACTGAGAAGATTCAAACAATTAGAACGAAAATTTGAGAAAAACGAAGAGTTCAAAACAGAATACACCAAAGTCATAGAAGAATATTCAACACTGAACCACATGGAAGAAATTCCGGATACTGAGATAGACAATCCATCAGTATACCTGCCACATCACGCGGTGGTCAGAAATGACAAGGATACATCTAGAGTAAGAATCGTTTTTGACGCTTCTTTAAAAGGCACTAATGATATCTCACTTAATGAAGAGTTACTGGTGGGTCCACAGCTCCAAGAAGACCTAAGAAACATAATCATGAGATGGCGCATGAAGAAAATCTGCTTCGTCGCGGACATACAGAAAATGTATCGCCAAATTTTGGCTACAAAAGAAGATTCAGATTCAGATCTAGGAGATCCTATTAAGGAGTACCGCCTCCTTCGCGTCACATTTGGAATAGCATGTGCACCCTTCTAAGCTGTAAAAACGTTACAGAGAGTCGCAGAAGATGAAGGAAAACATCAACCTGTTGCTATCCAAACTATCAAAGAAGATTTCTACATGGATGATCTTATGTCGGGCCAAGACAGTGTAGAAGAGGCCATAGATGTTGCTAAACAAGTGGCCGATATAGTTAAAAAAGGAGGGTTTGACTTACAGAAATAGTCTTCTAACAGTCCCTATTTTCTGAACCAGTTCACAAGCGATGAAAGAAATAGTGATGTGAACATTGCCTTTAAACTTGATGCACGTGCACTGGGTATATCTTGGAACGTGGGTCAAGACTGCTTTCAATACAGCCTCGCACTGCCTCCGGCATCAGAATCGATTACAAAGAGGAACATATTAGCTGAAACACAGAAACTATTTGATCCATTAGGATGGTTGGCACCGAGCATAGTTCAGGCAAAAATGCTGATTCATAAACTTTGGCTGCACCGATCCAGTTGGGATGAAGAAGTAGAACCTGAAATCAAAGTAGAGTGGTTAAACATACGTGACAATTTTGAACATCTAAAAAATGTGAAGATACTACACGCAACTAAAGAAAGATTAACCAAAACAACAATCCATGGATTTTCTGACGCATCAACTAAAGCCTATGCAGCTGTCGCCTACTTAAGAGTAGAAACGGAAGAAGGTGAAATCGAGACAATTATCATTGCTGCTAAGGCTCGTGTTGCTCCTGTCAAGCCGTTGTCCTTACCATGTTTAGAATTATGTGGAGCTACACTGCTGGCAAAGTTGCTAAAACAAATTAGAGAAGCCATGAGGATTCCTGAAAGTCTTGTGTTCGCATGGACTGACTCAACCATAGTTCTGTCATGGTTGAAAGGAGACCCTAATCGATGGCAAACGTTCGTGAGAAATCGCGTCGTGCCAATTCTGGATGACATCGGAGATAAGTGGTATCATGTTTCATCATCCTCGAACCCAGCTGATGTTGCATCTCGGGGGTCACCATTACCTGATCTTATTTCGCATAAATTGTGGTGGAATGGTCCGGAATGGCTTAGGTCACACGACATTGAATTTCATAAAACTGATACCACTACTGACCTAGAACTGAAACGCGATATCCAAGCTAACCTGAAGGTAAAAGAAGATGAGCTAACAATCCCAAATCAATTTGATGAATTTGACGATTTACACGATCTCATTAAAACAATCTCATACTGTAGACGATTTCTATATTTCAAGAAAGTTATCCCTAATTCTCCATTTACCACTGGAGAGTTCGATAAATCGTTGAAGATTTGCATAAAATTAGTTCAACGGCAAGCATTCAACGACGACATAATCATGTTACAGAAAAACAAACAAGTCAGACACGATAGTAAGTTGAAATCTTTGAACCCATACCTTGACGATGAAAATATACTCAGGGTGGGCGGTCGGCTTAAACATGCAAACATGAGCGAAGAAAGTAAGCAAGACTTACCTTTTACTTGTGGCTGACGCTCATCAAAGAACGCTTCATAGAGGACAGCAGTTGATGATGTGCTATATAAGGAATAAATACTGGATCCAAAGGTTGAATGAAACAGAATGTCAGGTCCTTCATCCACAAATGTCTTACATGTGTGCGACAATGTGCAACAGCTAAGAAGCAGTTAATGGGAGACCTGCCTAAAGAACGAGTTACACCAGTCCGCGCATTTCTGAATAGCGGCGTCGATTTTGCAGGTCCATATCAGACACTTATGTCAAAAGGCAGAGGAAGAAGAACCACGAAATCATACATAAGTATTTTCGTGTGTATGGTAACTAAAGCCATACACTTAGAACTAGTCGGAAATTTAACCTCTGAAGCCTTTATTGGAACCTTTAATACATTTGTTTCACGGCGAGGAAGGTGCGCGCATCTATGGAGTGACCAAGGGAGAAACTTCGTTGGTGCAAATAAAGAGTTGGCAAATGCATTTAATGAGGCCAAATTGGATTTCAATGATGAGATAGCTACCAAGCTGGCAAAAGACGGAACTCAATGGCATTTTATACCAGTTTATAGTCCGAATTTTGGCGGATTGTGGGAAAGTGGGGTGAAGTCCGTCAAGTTCCTAAAACGAATTCTGAACTCACACCTCACGTTCGAGGAGTTGACAACTCTGCTTTGCCAAATAGAAGCATGCCTGAACTCTCGACCATATATGCCCGTAGATGACGATGTAAATACAGATCCGTTAACACCAGGACATTTTTTAATAGGAGAAGCACCGATAACTGTACCATCGCCAACCTTCTCTGAAGTCAAAATAAACATTTTGTCTCGTTGGCAACTCTTGCAGAAATTGTTAAACGATTTTTGGCACAAATGGCAACAAGAATATTTATCTAGACTCCAAGAAAAAACAAAATGGACTAAGAAAGAACCAGAATTTGACGTTGGTCAAATTGTATTAATAAAAAATGTAAATTTGCCCCCTGGGAAGTGGTTGTTGGGCCGTATCTTAGAGAAACACCCTGGCGCCAACGGGTTAACACGAGTATACAGCGTAAAGAGTGGAGAAAACACTGTAAAACGTTCTGTAAGCAAGCTTTGTTCCTTCCCAATAGATATTAATCCTGAAAATAATTAAATAATCGGGTAATATTATAATATTATGTACAATGCTCTTTTAATTAAGAGTGTCGTAAAAAAATATGTGTCATTCCAGATCTCTTTCCTATTTTGACGTTAATGCAAACCAGGTTAAGAATTCTATGATACAATCCTTGATAATACTTAATCCTTGATTGTATTCCTTTTATATGTAGTTAAGTTGATCTTTGCATGTTATATAATATTGATAAAAGGATAATCAATATCCTTTTGGTGGGCGGTATGTTGAAGCTGTTTTGCATGCACACACTGCATGTGTGTCTATATCTATTGTATGTTTGCGAAACCCCGTCAGCCTTCAATAAATTCTATTACAAGCAACACATATTTCTTTAATTCCAAAACAGCAAGATCAAAAAGCAACCTTATTACAATCACCAATCACTATTTAGTTAACAGTTACCAATTGTAGAAAAAGGACATCTAGGTATTTTTCCTTTACATTCAGTGCCAATGCAGAAAACTGTTGAGTAAATGATTTCATTGATTCAGTTGTCAGGTCGCCACACACAGCTATGCAAATAAAATACGTACTTACGTTGAATAAGACAATATCACTTTCATAATACGAGAAACGAGAACACAGCCAACTTTGTTGCTGCCGAATAAAGTACCTATACCTACATATTTTGCGTAACAAAAGCAGGCTGATCAGGGTGGAGAGTTATAAACATGAACATTGACACTTTGTCTAGAATTCTAGATATTAAATACGAGCAAGCACTAGATAATATAATATTATCAGAGTACCTGATCACGATGACTCTCAGCCACAAAATTGCAAGCTATTTTGCGTTACCCTTCAACATAAACCCCTAGTTTTCCAAAATATCATGCTATGGTCCGTTTCAAAACAGTTCCAACGATTCTTAGTTATTCGAGAAATAAATAGTTAGTCATAAAGTTTGTTCACCCGGCCGGATGCTGACAAAATAAAGATTAACAGCAAAATAATGTAATATTTTTTTTTATACAACGACGGTGGCAAACAAGCTTACGGCCTGCCTGATGTTAAGCTGGTACCGTCGCTTATGGACACTTGTGACTCCAGAAGAATCACAAGCACGTTGCCGTGCCTTTATTCACTTGCGGATTCGCTGTGTTGGCAGCAAAGATAATTATGGCAGATAGAGACATGCAGGTCCCTCACTCCCAAGTCCCAACACAGCGCACCCTAGGGAGCTCTGGCGACCTTACTCACCACCAGGAACACACAGGAATTTCGTAAGGTAGTGTCACTAGAAAGAAATAAATACGATTATCCAAGTATCACAAACATTGGGAATATTAGGTTCACACAACAAGACACACAGCTACACAGTTCGCTCGAAGTTTCCTTTCATTTGTCAGGCACTGGGAGCTACACGTTCGGTCTGCTGGCGGTACTCAGCCTCTCTTTCCTGGCGATGGGCTGCGACATGTTCGGGTTCTCCGTTGTGGTGGCCGGCAGCAGCTGCGACCTCCAGCTGACGGCGGCGCAGAAGAACATACTCATGTCGATGCCTTTTCTTGGTAAGACGAAGAGGTGGCATTAGGAAATCCTGTATTCTGTAACAAACTAAAAAAATCCTTATAAGAAAAGCATCCTACTCAATCCAGGAGTTTATAAATAAAAAATAAATAAAAATAAAAATAAAAATTGTTTATTTCAGACCGAGATCCATAAAAGTGTTAGTAACAAAATGGGGCTTACAAGACTATATTAGTATTACACGATTAAGTTTAGTTTCGTTTAAATAAAATTTTAATTACATTTACAATAAGGTACTTCTTTGGTTACCATATGGCAGAAAGGTAGGACCAAGTAGTAAATATTTTATTCCCTACTTGGCCCCACCAATGACCACTTCAACCCAATATTTGGTGAGCGGGCAGTCGAGGCGCTCTGCCAACACCCTCAGCATACTGTTGCTGCTACCGCGCATCCGTTTTAGCAGTGACGCTATTCTTTTCCGCCGAATGGCAAAAAAGTCGTCCGCTTGGGCTTCGGCAAACATGCCTGATGCACTGCAGTGCTTCGGCAGCTTCAACAGCATTCTGAGGATGTTATTGTACTGAACACGCAGGATGTAATAGGCCCTCTGAGTAAATCTCGCCCACAGGCTAGCAGGCTACACGTGTAAAATGTTTGAGCTTTAAAAAGGGTCAACTTGACTTGTTTGTTACAGCGTGCAAACCTGCGGGCGAGCATATTGCCTCGTACTGCCAACGCTCTCCTCTCCCTCTCCATATCTAAGTCGAGTAATTTTAGCTCGCTGTGACAGATCGATTGGTACAAATCTACTTGTGAGGCCCGCCTTTCACCCCACATTACGCCTTCATTACGTGACGTAAACCCATCGCACATAATCTCATTTTTATCAAAGTCACACTCTATTATAAGCGGCAGGTGATCGGACCAAAACACGTCGTATTCAATCTTGACAGTCCGCACTGCTTCTCTCGCTGCTTCTGTGACAATGCAGTGATCCAACCACCTGTTACACCCATGAGCTTCACTGTATGTCTCAGAGGTAGCGCCCATCACCTCAAGATCCACACAACACCAATTTTGTGTCTCACAAAACTGCAGGAGCTCATTAAAAAAAAAGTTCATTAGGATGCGCATTAAAGTCTCCCAAAATATACACTGCCGCAACATCGGGGGTGTCCTGACTGATCGCACTAATTTCACCCATACACTCAGTAAATAACGGTAAGTTGTCTGGGCAATTTACTGGCATATAAACACTAAATATTAACGCCGCTGAGTTCGGCATTGCTATCTTAATGGCCGCTAACCGCACACTACCGCACTTCATGACTGAGGGACGTGAGGGCGACCTGTCAGTAGACCGGCCCCGCAGTCGACCGCCGTAGTCCCAGTGTATGCGAAGTCATTGTGTACAGTGCCGAGCAGTGGTAAATCGTATGTTATGACTGACATTGCATGACATAAAGTACTTAACCAGTTATATTAGTTTTAAGTAGGTAAGTCTAACTAACCTTTGACATTTTTATTTATAATAACAATTAATCAATATTTGTAATAATTTACTTAATAACAAGAATAAGCATGCCGGTTTTATAGTTTATATTTTTATGACGTTATTACATCCAAATTAAAAATGAAATGAAATGTGAATTTAGTTTGTAAAATATTTGCAATGCCCTACCGGGGTATCAGTGTCTCTTACTTTGCAACCAACATCTATGTAAATTAATGTATCTGATTACGCATGGAATAAATGAATATGAATATGAAATTTGTACCGTGGGGTGAAGCGGACAGAAATTGGGCAATCGCAGCATTTCAATAAAAGCGATGTGGAGACGCAATCGACTGTTAGTTACCGATTGTTATTCGCCTCATTTCAATAAAAGCGATATGGAACCGCGATCGACTGTTAGTTACCGATTGTTATTCGCCTCATTTCAATAAAAGCGATGCGGAGACGCGATCGACTGCTAGTTACCGATTGTTATTCGCCTCATTTCAATAAAAGCGATGTGGAAACGCGTTCGACTGTTAGTTACCGATTGTTATTCGCCTCATTTCCGAATAGTCCTACTTGTTATGGCGATTTTTTGGCCGAATGCTGCACTTTGTGAAGAAAGCAAGCCGCTTTGCACAGTGATAGTAAGGACCAAACTGAGTGATTTAACCCGCAGCAGCGGAAGTTTCACCCCTTAGGAACAGAGATGGCGCCACTTCTTTAAAAAGTATTTCAAAAAATTCTACATGCTAAATTAATGGACTAATTGTAATGTATAATACATCAAATGAAAGCTCTTTATATATACTAGTCATGAACAAATATAAAAAAAAAATATTCAGAAAATTCTTGGCAAAAAATGGCATGTCAATTTTTTTTTCTTACTTGATTGTTAGTTTTTACTTGATTTCATTAAAAAAATGTATGCAACATGAATGGTTTAATGCATATTTATATTACGGAGTAAACAACAAGTATTATAAAAAAAAAATGACACCAATACCATTCTTACTTCACGAAATATGAAAGTTTAAATGTGGGCGCCATTTCTTTAAAAAATATTTCAATAAAATTCTGCAAGCTAAACTAATAGACCAATTTTAATTTATAATACCTCAAATGAAAGGTCATTATATATTTTAGTTATAAAAAAAATTAAAAAATATATTCAGATAAGTTTTGGCAAAAACCGACATCATACGTTTTTTTTCTTACTTGATTGGTAGTTTTTACTTGATTTCATAAAAAAGAATGTATATAACATGAATGGTTTAATGTATATATAAATTACTAAGTAAATAACAAGTATTATAAAAAACAACTTCACACCAATACATTTCTTACTTCACAAAATATTAAAGTTTAAATGTGAGCGCCATTACTTAAAAAAAAGAATACAAGCTAAACTAATGAACTTATTTTAATTTGTGATATTTCAAATGAAAGCGCATTATAAAAATTGCTTATAAAAAAATTATAAAAATATATGCCAAAGTCTATTGGCATATATTTTTACTTTATATTTTTTTTTACTTTATTGGTAGCTTTTACTTGATTTCATAAAAAAAATGCATGAAATATGAAAGTTTTAACGCATATGAGTACTATTGGGTTAATAAAAAGTATTAAAAAAAATATAGACATAAATTTCTTTCATAGTTCACGAAATATTTATATTTAATTGTGCGTACAAATAAATTTAAATAAATCTTTAAGCGCAACGAGCGCGCTGATTTTAATGTTATACATATGTGTTATATTATATGGAAAGAAATTACCAAATTTATTTTAAAAATAAAAAAAATAAAAAAAACTGTATAGAGTATTTGGTGGTGCTACCTACGACAAAATATAATTACTTTAAAATTTGTAATTTAGCTTTATAATTTTACTGCCACCTTTGCAGGATTTGTGCATGGTAAGCTGACGCGACGACACCCACAGCGCATGGAGTCCTACTCTCTTTGCCTTGGTCCATCCCCAAGAAGATGGACATGGTATGAAAACTTCTGTTTTCAGAGCGTTTCCCCATATGTGGCCCGCTTGGTAAGTTGCACGCAGTGCACGTAAATCTGGAAACAAATTGTAACTGAAGCAGAACACAAAATCTAGGGTCACCGTATATTTCGTGCCACTTATATGATGCTCAAACGGAACACATTATGTGTAAATAAAGTTCGTAAAGACTTGTTTGCTTCAAAAAACAAGCTTGTGACAAGCCTGCCACCTACATCAGCTGCTCCTATAAACATGCACTGCTAGCAGCTTACCAAGCGGGCCACATATGGGGAAACGCTCTGAAAACAGAAGTTTCCATACCATGTCCATCTTCTTGCGGATGGATCAAGGCAAAAGAGAGTTGGACTTCATGTGTTGTGGGTGTCGTTGCGTCAGCTTACCATGCACTGCCCACTGTAAATCCTGCAAAGGTGGCAGAACAAATCAAAAGTAAGTTAATATCATTTTCAATGCAGAGTTATTTTGTATGCTGACCCCACTGATTTCCACTGTCTGGCACAAAAACAATTCAAAAGTACTCTATAGCATAGCACCCAGTCCATATATAAGAGATCAGTGATTTTGTAGTATTGGAATAGTACGAGTACCTATACTTCAAAACGACTTTTCCTTTTCAGTTCTACATCTACCGGTGAACCCGAAGAGAAAATTTAAATTTTAATAAAAATATTTGATAAACATGATATATGTTTAGTCTCTTATTTCAAAACGTGACCTATCTAAGTTAACATAACTTTTCAACGTGAGTAGATAGTCCTATCAGATTAAAACCTAAAAATTGTACATAAATTCGCCAACTACTAAGCAACATACATATAATATAGGAACCAACTATGCTGGCGACGATATATGTAGTTTTAATTTTTTGTGTACAAGTATAGTCACTTTAAATAAAAATAATTACCTACCTACTACCTAATTTTAAAGTAATTATATTTTTTTCGTAATTCAGCACAAGGAAAAAACTCTTTATTTAGGTTTTTTATTTTTTTTATTTATTAAAATAAATTATTTAATTTATTTTCATATGACACATTCAACATTAAAATGAGAACGCTCGTTGTGCTTGAAGATTTCTTTATAGTAGTTTATGTGACTGTACATAGTGAAGGGCATTAAACAAAAGTGCGGGTTTATGAAACGAGCCGAAGGCGAGTTTCATAATAACATCACACGAGTGTCGTAATGCCTAATTATGTACAGTTACATACACTACTTTATCTATCCACATATCATAAGTCTCCATGATGCATACAGGAGCCGCATATTATGACCGACATCGCGGCGTTGTTTTCTGGCAGCTGTCATAGTTTTTTTCTTAATTTAGAGACAAACTAGAGTCGGATTCAACTAGCATATCGTTCGATATCTTACTGACGTGCGACATTTGTCAAATTTGTATGCAAATTGACATTTCATTTCGATCTAAACGTCATCTCGACTGATATAAGAATAGAGGTCAAATCAAATTTCTTTGATTTCAGAGATGTTCGAAATTTGAATGAAATAATATTATGGAAATCGATGTTATTATTTAGCAATAATAACATTTTCATAGATAAGAAATCTGTTCTAACAAAACAGTCTATTTTATGGTGGTCGTTATGTGCGGTTCTTGAACGCATCATGGAACGTTTATGATATTTGGATAGATTACATTTATTAGTAAGTAGAGCGCGCAAAAAAAAACTTAAATATTTAGTGAATAGGGAACATTACTGCAATGTTCTGCCGCCAGAGTGCAGCACTAACACAATTAGTAAACAGTTTTTTTGACAACTTTGACAACTCCTTCAAAGCTCTGGATCAAATAGTGAAGAAAATATTTCAATGAATAAAATGCATCAGTGCCGCGTAATTGGATGCAAGAATGAATGCATCATTCATTTCCGAAGGAAACGATGATATGAAAACTATGGGAAGCGGCAATACGTCGTAAAGCAAAAAAAAGCCCTCATCCACCTTTAAATGGCTATAGGATGCCATTTTAATATCACAGTACAGGTATTTTACACACGAATGATAATAAAACGATTGTAGTTTAACGCGTTTTCATCAATTATTCGTTGTTGTTTGTTAGGTAAATAAATATTACATTGTACGTCATGGCGGTTTGTTTACGGGTTGTGTTAGTGTCGCCCCCTACGCAGAGCTTTGCGTAATGTTCCCTATTATGAAAGATATTTTTATGTTTAGTTTTTTTATACGTTTTATTAACCCAGTAGTATAGGTACATATGCATTAAAACAATCATGTTGAATGCATTTTTTAAATGAAATCAAGTAAAAACTACAAATAAAGTAAAATAAAAATATTACCATGCCGGTTTTTGCCAAAAGTTTTCATAATGTATTTTTTAAATATTTTTTATAACATATATATTTTAGGTTTATAGTTTATATATATTTATTTAAGCTTTCATTTTAGGTATTATGCATTGAAATTGGTCTATTAGTTTAGCTTGTAGAATTTTTTGAAATATTTTTTAAAGAAATGGCGCCCACATTTAAACTTTAATATTTTGTGAAGTATGATAGGTATTGGTGTCGAGTTTTTTTTGGATAATACCTATTTATTTACTTCGTAATATAAATATGCATTAAACCATTCATGTTGCATACATTTATTTTATGAAATCAAGTAAAAACTACCAATCAAGTAAGAAAAAAAACTTAACATGCTGGTTTTTGCCGAAAAAATTGTGATTTTTTTTTATATATTTTTTTATAACTTATATATATAATGAGGTATAATACATTAAAATTGGTCAATTCGTTTAGCTTGTAGCATTTTTGAAATATTTTTAAAAGAAGTTGCGCCATCTCTGTTTCTAAGGATTGAAACTTCCGCTGCTGCGGATCAAATCACTCAGTTTGGTCCCGACTATCACTGTGCAAAGCGGCTTGCTTTCTTCACAAAGTGCAGCATTTTGTTCATAACAAGTAGGACTAGAATGTTTTCTCTGTCGGTCTTTCCATTTGACAGTATCACATTGCATCTTACTATGATATATCGCTGTGCTATATTTGAGTTTTGTTATTTAACTATCATCATCAGCCGAAAGACGTCCACTGCATTTAACTATAAGCACTTAAGTTTAACTTTACTTTTTTTTTTTTTTTTTTTTTTTTTTTGTATCCTGCAAAGCTTGGCAATCTGTTTTATACAAAACAATAATCCATTTTGCTGTCTGATGTCCTTCATCAGTTATAATTTCTTTAATGGGGAAGTCATCCAATGATGCTTTCCTCATTCCTTGTCTGCGAATCTCCTCGCCAGGTCCACTACACTATTCCTCTTTAGTCGGGAGAATTGCAAGCTTCCAATTCCTTGCAGCTGCGCAGCTAATTCATTTATGTGATTATTAAGTCTGGCTTGATAATTCTTACTATATGTTGCTATTTCTTCTTTTACTGTTTGTAGATTGAGGTCTAAGTTGATATATTTGTTACTTATGTAAGGTGGTATCTTGAGCATAGTCCTCATTGCCTTGCTTTGAAAACGCTCCAATATTTCGATATTACTATGGCTCGCTGTTCCCCACAGCTGGATGCCGTACGTCCATATAGGCTTCAGTATAGTTTTATAGATGGCCATTTTACTGGTATCTGAGAGCTGTGATTTCCTGCCGGTCAGCCAATACATGTTGCGGAGCTTGCAATCTAGTTGTTTTCTTTTTGTCCATATGTGCTTTCTCCATGTGAGACGGCGATCGAGGTGCATGCCCAAGTACCTGGCGTCCTCGCTTTGCGGGACTTCTTCTTCATATAACTTAATAGGGGGGCAGGTTTTTCTCCGGAGCGTGAATGTAACATGAACTGACTTATCCTTGTTTGCTTTAATGCGCCATTTGTCAAACCATTTTTCGATTATCAGCAAGTGCGTTTGAAGGTTTTGAGAGGCTATGCTGGGATCTTCGTGAACGGAGAGCAATGCCGTGTCGTCTGCGTATGTTGCTGTCATGGTGTTATTACCGGTTGGTAAGTCGGCGGTGTAGATGAGGTAGAGCACTGGGCCCAGGAACTTTACTAACAATACTTTATCTACATAACATTTTTCTACATGTCCGAGTAACAAGTCTGTATAGATAGGATAGAGATATGGTATAAGATGTATAAACATCAACAATATTTCTACGTAACCGAAGCATATTTTACGGATGATCGCAGGTCCGGTATGCATGTCATACCCGTGGGGCTACTTCAGCGACACGCAAGGCCGACGAAAATGCCTGCTGCTGGCTATGAGCATCGGCTTCGTGGCCTCCGTCGTCAGCGCGCTGTCTCCGCACTGGATCGTCCTCGCTGTACTCAAGTTCTTGAGCACCAGTTGGTAAGTTAGCAGGATAACTAGGTACCTACATGAAATAAGCCACAGCTATTACCAATGTGAACAATTTTATCTGTGAAGATTTGCAAACATGAAGAAACGCTTTTTGTAAGTAAAGGCTAGCATAAAACCTGCTGTAGTCGTGCAAAAACTTGTTTGTAAATTATTAATTCTATCAACACAATCATTTATTGGTAAAAATGTCATGAAAATATCCAGCTGATTACTTGCTACTACTTCAGCTGGCAAACCTGTATAGGAAACAGCTTTCGATCAGCTACCCGCTAATGAGCTGCACGCTTACTGCAAACGTATTGTGTTGCAGCTGCAGCTGCGCGCAATCAGCGACGTACGCGCTGCTGGGCGAGTCGAGCGCGGCGCGCGTGCGCGGCCGCTACATGCTCGTTATGACCAGCGTGCTCATGCTCACACCGACCTTCTACTTCGGTCAGTGGCTCATTCATACTCTGCACATAAAGTGGCGATTACACTGCTTCGGTCGCCTAAGGCGTCTCACAGACTGGCGCGGCCTGGCCGCGGCGGACAATAGAAAACTTGACATTAGCTGTCAAATTTACTATGGTATGTATACTATGTATGTACTGCTGTCGCGCCAGTGTGATGCAGGCTTAATGCGATCGCCGAACTTGTTTCAAACTACTTCTGTCCGCCTACTACGGCAACGTGCATAGGTGAACAGCAGCCGTCAGTCACGTAATCCGGTCGACTACCGTCGTCGTCGTAAACAATTATGGAAACTACCTAAGATAAACAACCCACAACGTGCCTTGCACCAACTGCGGGTGTTGTGGCAGCTGCGTAAGATCGCGAACCGTCGTAAATTACGTCGCGTTGATAAAACTGTTGCGTTGTATCATCATCATCATATCAGCCGAAAGACGTCCCACAAAGAGCGCCAAAGTGATCGGTCTTGCGCCAACCGCATCCAGCGGTCTCCCGCGACCATAATATTTAAATACATGATTCCTTATCTAGATAGTAGGTAGTATATATTCGTACTAACTTACATTAAATAAAGAGAAGCTGCAATCATTGTTTAATAATATAAACGCAAATATTTGGAGTTTATGTTTGCGTAAAACCACTTTAATTACAGAATCGAAACATAAAATTGCAGGAATAAATAAATAAATTAAATAATATGATACAATTAAAATTCATTACGTTTCTAATTAGGATTTTCTAGATGGATAAATATGTCGACCTGAATATTTATTCGTCTAGAAACTTCTTCACAGAGTAAGCCTCTGTTGCGCAATGTATTGTAAATTTGTGCATAGTAAATACTTCACATTGCAGGCAAATTAAGTTGCCTGTGGAAATATTCCTGGCGTTGCTTCTGCTGCGAATATGTCAAGATTGGAGCGTTAGAAGTCAGCTGCCATAAACTCTGGATTAAAGGTCGAAATGTACATGCTTCCAGTGATGGGTTACTTGATCCTGAACATGGAGTACTCCTTCGACCTGGGCTTCATTAGCTTCGTGCCCTGGCGGCTGCTGATACTGGTGCTCTCGATACCCATGGGCATCAGCGCGCTGGCCCTGAACTGCTTCTACGAGAGTCCCAAGTTCCTCGCCAACGCCGGCAGAGAGGAAGAGGCGGTGGACGTATTGGGGAAAATGTGGAAGAGGAATGGTGGGAAGAATGAGTACCCGGTAAGTAACGCCTGTTTGCTAATATGTTTATTTTGGCCAGTTTGAATAATCTTGCCGTCATGCTCTTCACAATAATTTACTTTGAAAACAAAGTTTTAACCGACGAAAAATCAATCATCCCCTATTTTTCTACTCTTAGGTTTTTTTTTTGATATATATGATTTTATCTCCACTTATAATAAATCTCTAAATTAAAAAAAGAATCAGCCAGTTTGAAACTAAGCTTGGCGCGGTTCGAATGTTCTCAGCATCCCATGAACGGAAAAATATGAAACATTTTATATAGGTACATTATTATTCTAGCTGCAACTTAGGATAGTTTTTATCCGACTGCGACAGTTAATTAATTTTCCGAAATATACGACTTCATTTAATTTTTCATTTATTTTTATTGAAATCAAACGCTGCTCCAACTGTCAGCTATAAGAACCGTAAAATTTTCGTCAAAATGGCGGAATTGCTTTGCCTTTCACTTATTAATAATTTAAATCCCGTCTACGATATTTTATATATACCTTTACGAGACAAATGCTAAAATATAAACCATAAAAAAATATTCGATTCTGATATGAGAACTTATATGCGCAAATGTCGTTTTATGTCGTAATTTCAATAAATGAAATCAACAAATTTGAACAATATAATTAACACGAATTTGTTTTTTTGAATGACAATGGCACGCGCTCGGCGCATTCAGCCAAAGTACCTGCGGCGCTACCACGAAAACCGATACTCAATGTTCATATATTTGCATCCCTGTCACTCGAGTATGGTTAGTGCGATAGAGATAGAGATACCCGAATATTTTCGAATTCCGAAGTTCGTGGTTATAGCTCAGGAATCGAAAATATGGTAAATAATCATAATGTATTTTCTCGAAAAAGAATTTAAAATAAATATAGTCAAATGGAGAAAAAAACAAAGCAAGAGGTTATATAGGTAATGATTAAGTTATAAGAGTCCAAAGTTTTAAGAGCACCTTCATATGAAACGATTGTTTTTTACTATGACGCTCGAGTATATTGACGTCACAGTCCCTCATCGTTTTCTCACTCTAACAAGCGACATTAAAACGGATGTAGCTTCATAATTTTTTGAGATATTTGAATGGGAGTTTCATTATCTTCTATCTATTTATACATAATAAATGCCTATGTCCTGACTGACTTATTCACTCAATCACTCACTCACTCACTCATCAACGCACAGCCGAAACTACTAATCTTAGAGAGTTGATTTTTGCACAGTATGTTGCTTTTATAACGTGGGCTAGGGATAAAAAGGGATTTTTGAAAATTCTACCCCTAAGGGGGTAAAATGGGGGTGCAAAGTTTGTATGGGAGAACCTTTTTTTTTTTGAGCTATGGACTTCAACTTTGTAGAAAAATTAGTTATTAGAATACAAATGAAACACTTTCAGCGTTTTGGAAAATACCACCCCTACGGGGGTAAAATAGGGGTGCAAGGTTTGTATGGGGGAAACATTTTTTTTTTAAATAGAGACTTAAAACTTTGTAGAGAAATTATTCATTAGAATACAAATAAAGTACCTAGATTCAGTGTTTTAAAAAAATCTACCCCTAAGGGGGTAAAATAGGGTGCAAAGTTTGTATGGGAAAAACATATTTTTTTTTAATAGAGACTTAAAATTTTGACGAAAAATTACTTATTAGAACATGAAAAATACTACATTCGGCGTTTTACAAAAATCATTCCCTAAGGGGGTTAAAAAAGGGTGCAAGGTTTGTATGGGGAACACTTTTTCTGAGCTAGACACTTAAAACTTTGTAGAAAGATTACTTATAAAAATACAAAAAAAAAGACTTTCAGCGTTTTGAAAAAATCTATCCCTAAGGGGGATAAAAAGGGGTGCAAAGTTTTTATCAGGGAAAGTTTATGTTTTTGAGTTAGAGACTTGAAACTTTGTAGAAAGATTACTTATTAAAATACAAAAAAAGAACACAAATCGTTTTAGAAAATTCCACCCCTAATAGGGTTAAAAAGGAGAGCTTTGCATGGGCAACACTTTTTTTTGAGTTAGACTTAAAACTTTGCAAAAAGATTACTTATTAGAATACTAAAAAAGAACTTTCAGCGTTTTAGAAAACTCCATCCCTAAGGGGATCCTTAAGATCCTTAAGAAGGGTAGCCAGTGTTGTGTGGGAAAAACTTTTTTTTTTACTAGACTTAAAACTATTCAAAATGTTACTTATTAAAATTAATAATAAAGTACTTTCAGAGTTTTAGAAAATTCCACCCCTAAGGGGGTTAAGAAAGCTTTGTATGGGCAACACTTTTTTTGAGCTAGAGACTTAAACGTTTACGAAAAAAGTTCTTTCAGCGATTAGAAAAATTCAACCTCTAAGGGGGTTTAAAAGGGGGTTCAAATTTTAAATGGCGAGCAATAAAATTTTAAAGTGTGAGTAAGAGATTTTTAACTTCGGTCTTATTCTGTACGTTAAAAGACTACAAAACTGATTTCAGAGTTTTTCCAAATTCATCCCCTAAGAGTGTTAAAATTGGTTCAAAGTTTGAGTATTTCAAGGCATTTTTAAAGTATGAGATTTTTAACTTTGGTTTTAGACTGTTTGTTCACAAACTAGAAAATGAACATCAACTTTTTTTTTAATTATCCCCTAAAAGAGGGTTAAAATTTTGTATTGAGAGAAATAATTTTCTAAGACGATAAAAAGTTCTACGCGGACGAAGTCGCGGGCAACAGCTAGTATTTAATATATTTATAGCCATGGCTCTTTGACATCAAACGATTTTTTGTTTAGCCTCATATGTGTATTTCCAAGACTGGCTTCCGTATGTAAGTGTAGGAAGTAAACACGAATCTAGTACTTTTTTCTTTAGTTTCATCGGGATGCGATTTTTTAAGATTTCTTTCATTCTCCAGTACTTATTCCAAGTTTTTTTAACTCTTCGGTCTATTTCTTCTAAATTATTTGTCTGCTTAAATGAAAGTTGTTTGTACACAACCTCTTGTACTTTTTCAATTATTTTGTTTTCTATATATATGTCGGAGCTTTCTACGCTTGCCATAACCTTGGTTTTTTGCTAATTTATTTCTAAACCGATATTTCTACTGGCAATGTTTAGAGTGTCCAACATAAATTGTAGGCTTTTTAATTCCTCTAAAATAAGTATTATATCATCTGCAAAGCAAGTGTAAGGTTTCTATTCTGTAAATTTATGCCTCTTCCCGACCAGTCTAGGTGTTTAAGGACGTGTTGTAGGACGGTTATAAATAGAGTAGGAGACAGTGGATCTCCTTGCCTGACCCCTCTTTTTATTTTGAATTCTCTGCCAGTACTCTCGAGCTTTACTCTACTTTTACAATTTTATAAATATTCTTAATTATTGCAATGTAAGTAGGATAAACTTCTGCATCTGTTAGGGCTGTCCATATTGCTGCATGATCGATTGAGTCGAAAGCTTTTTGATTGAAACGTTTTTTGGTAATAAATTGGTTACGTACCGGAAGGCGAGGCGTGGGTAGGCTCACAAGGTGGACTGGTGACCTGGTAAGGGTCGCGGGAGTCCGCTGGATGCGGGTGGCGCAGGACCGGTCATTTTGGCACTCTTTGGGGGAGGCCTGTGTCCAGCAGTGGACGTCTTTCGGCTGATATGATGAAATTGGAAATACATCAGTTTACTACTACATACTTAAGAGTTCTAAGTTCTCGGAAATATATCCTAGACCCAACCCAACCTTTCGACTGTATTCTACAATAAGCTCATTGTTTATCAATGCCAGGAATCTGCTGGCCACGGTGGGCGCTCTGCTCGTAAGTGATGTTCGCATGTTACAGCCCACGAGCGTAGCGCTACGATATTGTTGACAATGAATGTGTTAACTTTCACAGGTGAAGAAGCTGATCTTAAACGAGGACTCGACTGCGCCCGCGCAGAAACTGCCGCTGCTGCAGTCTCTCTGGGAGCAGACCGCGCCGCTATTCCGTCCGCCGCTGCTCTGGCGCACGCTTCAGCTATACTACATCACCGCGGTGCTTTACAGCGTGTATGTTTAGTTTAACTAGAAATGAATATGCAAGCTAATACGGGAAGCATTGTCATCAGAAGTCTAAGCTCTACCGTTATACCCGAAGTACAGACTCGGTCAATTATGTATTACGTAGCTTTTCGTCACAGTCCTCAGGTAGCGTGATACGCCGCTATGGCATTTCCGCCATAGCTTCTTGACAGCACGCACGGCACGGCGTGTCGCAGTACTATACGCCCGTGCGTAAACGCGTTAGTGTTCTGTATTTCCTCTGTAAACATTTAAAGTATTAAGGCCTTATACGCATGCGTAACAGGAATATCACAGGATACCAGCCCGTCGCAAATAACAAGACAGGGCTGGCAGAATCACTTCATTAAATATTTCAAACATCTCTCAATACAAAATAATTTACTGGACAAAACTCCAATGGCGCAAATTATACTTATAATACGTTAAACTTGAGAAAAATTCAGAGAAATTTCCTCCCTCGGACGCTCAGGTTGTGGAATAAGCCGAGGTTTTCCCAAGGGACTACAGTATGATGTTCTTCAAAAAAGGAGTGTATAAATTCTTAAAGGGTCGGCAACGCGCATGTAACACCCCTGGAGTTGCAAGCGTCCATAGGCTACGGTAATCACTTACCATCAGGTGGGCCGTAAGATTGTTTGCCACCGACGTCGACGTGGTATAAAAAAAACTTGAGAACATTCATGACTGAGGAACAAATGTTCATGATTACAAATAAATGCCCTTATCGGGATTCGAACCTAGGAGTCCTAGGACCTCTTGCTTCCTAGGTAACCTTAGTCAAAAAGTATTTTAGACAAAAATCATAGGCTTTTTTAGATGGGTATACATTCAGCAGTCGATAGATACAGGGCGAATATATAGATAGATAGAAAGTTGAAGTGTAAAACCTTTGTTACAGCAACAACAGCCTGCTTATGTGGTACCCGTTCATAGCGGACGCGTTCCTGGCCGGCGCGGGGGCCGCGGCGGCGCCCGACCAGGCAGGAGGCCTCTGCAACATGATCCTTAGTTCAGAGACCAGCAAGACAGTCCAACAGGTACGACATTTACCAACTAGAGTTGCCAACTTCGCAAACCCCCAAATCGATCGTTGCAACTGTATTTAGTTGCCAAGCGAAGTACTTTTTTTAGGGTTCCGTACTCGAAGAGTAAAACGGGACCCTAGTACTAAGACTTCGCTGTCCGTCCGTCCGTCCGTCCGTCTGTCTGTCACCAGGCTGTATCTCAAGAACCGTGATAGCTAGAGAGTTGAAATTTTCACAGATTATGTATTGATGCTGCCGCTATAACAACAAATACTAAAAACAAAATAAAATATTTTTTTAAGGGGGGCTCCCATACAAAAAACGTGTTTTTTTTGCCGTTTTTATAGATAATCTGTCACCAGGCTGTATCTCAAGAACCGTGATAGCTAGAGAGTTGAAATTTTCACAGATTATGTATTTCTGTTGCCGCTATAACAACAAATACTAAAAACAAAATAAAATATTTTTTAAGGGGGGCTCCCATACAACAAAGTTTTTATAGATAATGGTACCGAACCCTTCGTGCGCGAGTCCAACTCGCACTTGGCCGGTATTTATTTAAATCTGAAATCAAGTGAGCGTTACTAGTATAACCTTAATAGAGTTGGGTACACGAATGCTCAAGGGTCAAAATGCAGGGCAACCTCTGGTGGCAAATGACTAAAAATATCATCACACTTGACCGAACTAGATAACCGGTTCAGTAAAACTGTTATTAACCCACAAATACACAATCAGAGCACAAACATTGCCAAGAATAGCTTTTCCTTTTTAGCTTTTCAGTCATCGTAAACGAAATTATTGGTAACACCAGCATGATTTTGACCACCACCATCATTATGACTACCGGTCTGTGAACGATGCCCCTGGTGCCTCGCTGCGCTGAGACGGGCAAATCGCCAGCCACCTAACAATGGGCGTTTTAAAAACGCGGCGGTCAAACCGCGCGGGTGAACCGCGGCGTTTGAACCGCTCGCCGTACGACCAACAACACTTTTGGGAGTGTCAATCCCCGTAGCTCTGCTGCGCTGATGGTGGGTGGGGTGATGTTAAAAGGCAAAAGAATTTGATAAAAGATATAATTTTCACTGATACACGAGTTTACAATTTACTAATTAGGAGCTCTACTTGTTGGAGCTTGCGGGACACGATTTGTACTGAGCCCTGGAGCCTCTTTTATACCCCTAACTCGATCTAAGTCGAGGGAGCTTAGGCACGCAACATTTTGTTGGTTTAGGCCAATTAAATAATTCCTAATTTATGGCATAAATTAAGGCCTCGCCTACTTTCATTATAAAAAACCAATTAAACATTCTACATTCCAATAAGAAAGCCTTGTTGGGACAATTTTACTTTCAGGAGGGAGCTATGGCCGTAGCCTTATATAATGCTGCTGCTTTCAGCCTCCTGACGTGTTATTTCAATTTACAGGAATTATTTTTACATATATTTTAGGCAGACCTTTCTACATATAATAGGCTCTCTTCGGCTCTAATTACTGAATTTACATATAAATTGTTATAGTACTTCTTTTAAAGTACGGCGCGTCACATGCGCTTTAATTTGACGTATCATTCACTATTCTAGCTTAAACGGTTATATAATTATGCCTGTTTAAGCCGAGCACAATAGGCGCATTTCACCATGACGACCTGTCACTTTGCAATTCTTCCATACAATAATATTAACCAATCAGGAAATCTGACTCGAACTTGACCAATACGTTAAAGGCTCACGCTATGGTAATGCCTTCCTGATATACTCGGGCTTATTAATTTACATTACATTTTTCCTCCTAAAATGAGGTTTCCTATATGCCCAGGCATGTTCTGGGGTCCTATTTATTATTAATATTCACAAATAAGCTTACACAAGCAGCGCAATTCGCGTTACGCTACTTGTGTAATCATTGCTGCCTCTATTGGCTTGAGTGAATTTAGGTATGCTAGTCACAGATGTGACTTGTTCACGGACTCGCTATAGATATAGTCTCGAGTTGCCGGTTCCTAAGCTCATTTGCCCGCGTCTCTCCCTCGGAGACGGGCGGCTCTCCGCAGAGCGATATTTATGCAATTATTACAATGGGTACTTCGTACCTTTAGCCTCCCTATGGGCTATTCAATATAAATGTACTGTCGGTACATGGTTTTAAAACAAATTACTCGCTTTCCAAATTAGCGGTAAGCTTTATGAGCTGAACTATTGCGTTATCGCATTCTAGCTTTAAATAGGGTATTCAAAATACTATTAGGTATTACTTATTTATTATTACCATAATAAATTGGGATGCTATGTCCCTCTTATTCTTAGGCATACATCTCCCTCTCACGTCGGCCACTCGCAGGTGGCATGGAAGGTGTGTTCTGTCGCGCACAATCCTCCCCCTCAGTATGAGTTGAAGACTCATACTATAGACGGTATCGCTAAGCAACAGCACACACCAATGCCTTAATCGTATTTCGCTTAATGATCGTACCGTGGTACCTTGATTCGCACTATCTAGTTCACTCACTGTCTTTGATTCGCACTTTCTAGTTCACTCACTGTCTTATTTTAATTCACTTTTGTTTTTACTTCACTTTAACTTGCTTAGTAGTGGCCATTTTTATGGCTCGCGCCACCATTCGTGTGGCGGACCGGATAACCGGCTGGGTCGGTGGAGTGCCGTTTGCGGCAAGCCGCCATCGTCGTTCCGCGGCGTGTAGTGCCGATATTGCAGGACGGGCTCGTCTTTGCAGGATTGGAGATCGCGGCGCTCTCGGGCGCCGCGGTTGAAATTGACCCCGCTGGTCCGGGAGTCGAGGTGTCGGCCGCTGCGACCAACCGCGGGCGACCGCGGGTCGGTCTTGGTGCTATTTGGCACCATGAGCGCCGCCTTGGCGCTTGTGTTGTCGAATATATTTGCACTATTCACTATTTCGCGTGCCTTGATATTGTTTTCACTTTGTTGTTCGTAATACTTGGTGCGATCGCAAGTATCCATATACCTTGGCGCGGGGCCATATATTGCCCATCCTATGGCGCACTTTACCGCCACTGGCGCGCCCTTAGGGCCCACTCTTATTTCCTCGGGTACCATTAATTCCCAGTGGTCGGCTCCGATTAATATTTGGGGTACTCCTACTTCAAAACAAGCGCTATGCGCGTCTTCTAAATGGTCATATAGTTCTATGAGTTGCCTACTTACTCTTTGACCCTTTATTTTTAATCCCGGTACCGTTCGTAGCGTCATCGGGTGTGTGTCCCCTCCTAATTTCGCTCGGATTGATACGTGTACTGTTTGGCTTTTTGCCGTATGGCATATTGCGCCAATTCCTTTTACTTCTAATGTTTCTTCCGGGCCAGTGGCCCCTATTTGGTCAGCGACACTTTCTTCTATCATGCTGACCGTAGATGCTTCGTCCAGCAGTGCGTACACCCTAACTTTCCCCTTAGGTCCGGATAACACTACTGGCATTACTTTTAAGAGTACTTGCGTTGTACTTGATGTTGATACGTAGCTATTTTCTTCGGCGTTGCTCGAAGCGCGAGGAGATTCTTCCCTCCAATTTATCTTCGGCGGATGTTCCCACCTAGGCGGATTTTCCTGCTTAGGTTCTCTGGGCGGCTCGTCGGCGTTTTGGGTGGCGTACGTAACGCGTGTGTAAGCGTTTGCAGGCTTATTTTCGTATTCTTGCCTTTCCTGGGGGCGTGGTTGCCGCCCGCCCCACTCTTGGGGTCGTTGCGGTCCGCGCGCTCTATTGGGCCATGGGTTAGAGGCGCGCGGAGGCCCCGCCCGAGCGCTGTCGCTCGGGAAATCCGCTCGTGGTCGTTGCATAGGCGCACGAGGGTGAGTGAAGGACATCTGCATCTCTGATTCCTCCATAAGGAAATCGGACAGCCTTTCTATTTCTGTCTTTCCTTCATGCTCATATCTGCGAGCGTATTCACACCACCTGCTTCTTAGGTGCGGGCTCAGTCTATCAGTGACCTCTCTAACTAACATGGGGTTTTCTGCATAACATCGCTGATTTAAATCTGTCACCGTGCTAGCGATATTTACAATTTTAATGGCGAATTGGTTGAGGTCGTGAGCACTATCGCCTACTGTAGGCATTCTCTTCAGGTCCTCTAGTGCTTTATCGACTAGGAAATCGCTCCTTCCGTATTGCTTATTCAATACCTTCATGATTAACTCCGGCCTCACTGCCGTCGACAATATGTGTTTCACACATGTTTTCGCGTCACCTCTCAACGCTGCGCGTAGTCTTGCTACGTTTTCATAGTCTCCAAATTTGAATCTGCGATTCGATTCTTCATAAACATTCATGAAGCTTCGCCATTCCGAAATATCCCCGTAGAATGGTGGTAGCTCGTAAACCTCTTTCGGCGCCGGTCTGGCTGCCATCTGCATCCGTTCAAACAACTGAACCATCACTTCGGGCGAGGTTTCGTTTGTGTACCTCGTCTGTGGCGTCTGCGGTTCGTATGGCGGCGATCTTTCTCTCCGCTCATAAGCTCGCGGCGGCGAGCGCGTTCCGAGTGGTCTAGTGGGGGGTAATCCTAGAGGTACTTCCCCTCGTCTGAGAGTGGCCTCACGTGCCTTTTCTTTGCTCTCATCTATCCATCTAGCCACGGAACCTGTAGTTGATTGCTCGTCCCGTTCCGAGCACTCTGACTCTTCCCTCGTTCGCTTTAACAGGGCGCGTCGTTTAACTGATTCGCGTTCTAAATTTATTTCTTCTCGCTGTAGCTCTATCTCCTTACGTCGTAACATATCTAATTGATCTCTCTCCTCTAATTCCAGCTCTAATAGTCTGGTTGCTGATAAACGACTTTCGTTGGACCGTATAGACGTCGGTCGATGTGGTGTAGACGTTTCTGCGAACGTTACTTCCTTTTCAGTCAAGGTTTTATCATGACGTCCCTCCCCTGCTGGGGGAACACTGATGACCCTACCGCCGGGGGCATCTAGCGGAATGTTCGTAGGCTGGCGCTGCAGCCGCTTCTCTAAGTCCTTTCGCCACAGTATTGTGGTATCCACGGACGGAGATTGGGGTTGACCCATATTTATTAGACGTGCCGGGGCTGTCCCTCCTTGGGGTCCGGCTACGATAGTATCATCTGCACCCCTTGGGGCTGGTGTCTCCGTTCCTTGTTCAGGCTCCAAGACTGGATCCTGGGCCGTTTTCTGGGTCTGCATCCTCTTGGCAACCCGAGCGTTGTGCTTAGTCTGCGTGCCGCTTCCTGACGGCTCGTTGAGCCGATCAGCTGACGCTCCGCGTGCGCGTGCTTGCGCAGCGGCTGCTCCTTGCTGAAGAAATCTCGCCCTCTTTTCCTCCTCCTGGGCGGAAGTAGTGGACCTGGTGATCCTTTTCTTTCCTTTCGGCATTTTAATAGCGGCTCCCTAGAGCGCACGTGCTTGATTTCACTAAGTGCCACTCCGTGGTGGCTCAACAAATTCCCCGTACGTATTTGTTCCAAGTTTATGTTGTCACGTCGTAGTGACACACATACATACACAATATTCCGTTTTTTTTCACTATTTACGGTCGCACTATAGCACCAAATTTCGAGATACACTGCTCGTACTCTTTACAGTTTGTGCTGTTATGCCGTACTGACATACACACATACACAATTTTTAATTAATCATCACTTTTGACCGCATTACAGCGACAAATTTTGAGATACGCTGTTCGTGTTATCACCGTTGCCTTTACAACCCCCAAGCCAGTTTATTTGAGTACCCACACTCGTATTCACTTTCACTTTTTGGATCCACAGATCCGGTTCGAAGGACCAAAACGACTGTGAACGATGCCCCTGGTGCCTCGCTGCGCTGAGACGGGCAAATCGCCAGCCACCTAACAATGGGCGTTTTAAAAACGCGGCGGTCAAACCGCGCGGGTGAACCGCGGCGTTTGAACCGCTCGCCGTACGACCAACAACACTTTTGGGAGTGTCAATCCCCGTAGCTCTGCTGCGCTGATGGTGGGTGGGGTGATGTTAAAAGGCAAAAGAATTTGATAAAAGATATAATTTTCACTGATACACGAGTTTACAATTTACTAATTAGGAGCTCTACTTGTTGGAGCTTGCGGGACACGATTTGTACTGAGCCCTGGAGCCTCTTTTATACCCCTAACTCGATCTAAGTCGAGGGAGCTTAGGCACGCAACATTTTGTTGGTTTAGGCCAATTAAATAATTCCTAATTTATGGCATAAATTAAGGCCTCGCCTACTTTCATTATAAAAAACCAATTAAACATTCTACATTCCAATAAGAAAGCCTTGTTGGGACAATTTTACTTTCAGGAGGGAGCTATGGCCGTAGCCTTATATAATGCTGCTGCTTTCAGCCTCCTGACGTGTTATTTCAATTTACAGGAATTATTTTTACATATATTTTAGGCAGACCTTTCTACATATAATAGGCTCTCTTCGGCTCTAATTACTGAATTTACATATAAATTGTTATAGTACTTCTTTTAAAGTACGGCGCGTCACATGCGCTTTAATTTGACGTATCATTCACTATTCTAGCTTAAACGGTTATATAATTATGCCTGTTTAAGCCGAGCACAATAGGCGCATTTCACCATGACGACCTGTCACTTTGCAATTCTTCCATACAATAATATTAACCAATCAGGAAATCTGACTCGAACTTGACCAATACGTTAAAGGCTCACGCTATGGTAATGCCTTCCTGATATACTCGGGCTTATTAATTTACATTACATTTTTCCTCCTAAAATGAGGTTTCCTATATGCCCAGGCATGTTCTGGGGTCCTATTTATTATTAATATTCACAAATAAGCTTACACAAGCAGCGCAATTCGCGTTACGCTACTTGTGTAATCATTGCTGCCTCTATTGGCTTGAGTGAATTTAGGTATGCTAGTCACAGATGTGACTTGTTCACGGACTCGCTATAGATATAGTCTCGAGTTGCCGGTTCCTAAGCTCATTGCCGCCCTCTGCGGCCGTAGGTCCCCACCCGGCGCCTTCTGTGCCCCACTCTCAGGCGAGCCCCCCTGCATGGGGGCCCGCCGCCAGTCAAGCAGGCCGGCCTGCTTTTGATCCCCTCGCTGCGCTTATGCAGGTAATTCAGGTACTCCCACCGCAGGTGGCGAGCGGCCTGACTGCCCGCCTATTCGCAACAACGACACAGTATCTCGCCGCACCAAGCGGCAGCCAGGTTCACGCTGCCTACTAGTATGTATAGTACATCCCTAAAGCTTAAACCTGCTTCGATCACCATTGGCATTTACAATGCCAATGGCTTTAGAGGTATGAAGGACGAGGTGACGAACTTCCTTCGCGATCACTCAGTAGATTTACTCCTGGTCCAAGAGACCTTTTATCGACCCAGCACTAGAGCTTTTCGCGTCCCTGGATACGTTCAGATTAGAGATGATAGGCAAGATGGTAGGCCATTCGGGGGCACGCTCATTTTCTATAGAAGTCACTTCCATTGCATAAGACTCGATCCCCCGCCCCTGACGAATATGGAAGTGTCGGTCTGTCGCATATCGATGGAGGGTCACCCCCCAATATCGATTGCGTCAACCTACCTTTCACCTCAACGAGACTTACTTTTGACTGACCTCAACTCTTTAGCCTCCTTAGGTCCTTCGGTCATCGTGGCCGGGGACCTAAACAGTAAGCATATCAGCTGGGGTTGCGTAGCAACCAATCCCAACGGCAATCGGCTTCATCACCTCCTAATCGAGAGCCTCCCTTTCGACCTCATCGCTCCCTTAGAACCGACTCACTTTCCCCATAACGTAGAGCACCGACCTGACATACTCGACATAGCATTACTAAAGAACGTAGCGTTATCTCTGCGTTCTATAGAAGTGATACACGAACTTGACTCGGATCATAGGCCAGTCCTTTTGAGACTAGGACCTCACCCCAATAGTACGCCACGGACCAGGACACTCGTGGACTGGGACAAGGTGCAATCAGGTCTCCTACAGACAGACCCCCCCCTGCTTAGAGACATTCCTGACAATATAACCACTACCGAACAGACTGACCAAGCGATCGATTCTTTCACCAACTATCTCAACGCTGTACGAAGCGAGGCCTCAAGGGAGGTGTCGGCGGAGGATATCCAAAACCGACCCCTACCTAGGGAATTGAGAGAGTTGGTGACAAGGAAAAATCGCGCCATCCGTACCTACTCAAATCACCCTTCTGCCGAAAATCGTCAAATCCTGAGGGACTTGTCAAACGAGTCCAAACAGAGAATTGCCGAATTTCGGGAGAACTCGTTCAGGGATCTGATGGGGGAGATAACGCCTAGTCATCTGGCTTACTGGAAACTAGCGAGATCTCTCAAATCAGATGCCTGTTGGACCATCCCTCCCTTGAATCGACCGAATCACCAAACCCCCGCGGAGGAGGATAGTGATAAAGCCGAATGCCTTGCGAGCAGCTTAGAGTCCCAATATTCGCCTAACCTCCTCAACACCGACGAAGTCCACATTAGGTGGGTCGATTCCGAGGTGGACAGGAGATCGCGTCTCCCTGTAACTTCAACCATTTCACCGGTGTCGGTTAAGGAAGTCAGTGACCTTGTCAGGCGTCTTCGTATTAGGAAAGCTCCGGGTGCGGATGGTATATCCAATCGCATTCTGAGACTTCTCCCCGAAACCCTCCTCCTCCTTTTGGTTGGCATCTTCAATGCCGCACTGACCAATGCTCACTTTCCAGCCGCGTGGAAATGTGCAACGGTCATAGGGATAGCGAAGCCCGGTAAACCCCGGACCGAGCCCGCCTCTTACAGGCCGATCAGCTTACTTAGCTCCCTTGGAAAGCTATACGAGCGGATCCTACTCACGAGAATTCTCAAATTTACGGCTGAGAATAACCTCCTCATTGACGAGCAGTTCGGCTTTAGATCCAGACACTCGTGCGTCCAACAGGTGCACCGCGTCACGGAGCACGTGCTGGACGGTTTCTCTCGCTTCCAGGGGCTCAAGACCGGTGCGATCTTTCTCGACGTAGCGAAAGCCTTCGATAAGGTCTGGCATAACGGGCTGGTATACAAGTTATACCTGCTCGGTATACCGGACAGACTCGTACTCACCATACGAGATTATCTCAAGGACCGAAGCTTTCGTTACCGACTAGAGGGAACGTACTCGATCCCACACTCCATCCGGGCCGGAGTCCCGCAAGGCTCTGTGCTCTCTCCCACTTTGTACTCGTTGTTCACGAACGACATTCCCAGGCACCCTAATGTGCAACTGGGGTTGTTTGCGGACGACACCGCGCTCTTTACGACTCATTGTAAGTACGCTACTATCCGGCGATACCTCCAAGAGGCAACCACCGACCTAGGTCGCTGGTTTCGTCTTTGGCGTATCGAAGTCAACCCGGAAAAAAGCACTGCAATAGTCTTCCACCCGTCTGACTGCATTAGCACAGAAAGACGAGTGGCTCCGATCCAGATGTTTGACCGACCCATCCCCTGGGTCAACGAGGCCAAATATCTTGGAGTAACCCTCGACAGGAAACTGACTTTCCGTAGCCACATCCGTAGGGTACGCAACCGTGCGTTGTTCGTGTTAGGAAGGCTTGGGCCGATGATCAACAAGTTTGGTAAAATGTCACTTAGAAATAAGCAGACACTCTACAAAACTTGTGTTCGTCCTATCATGACATATGCAAGTGTAGTATTTGCTCACGTGCCTATGTCATCGCTCAAACCGCTTCAGGTCATTCAGAATCGTTTCCTCCGTAGGGCGACTGGTGCCCCGTGGTACCAATCGAACCTCAGCCTGCACCACGACATGGGGATTAGCACCATGTATGGTTTCTTTAAGCAGGCTGCCAGACGTTATTTTGACAACGCTCCCCACCATAGGAATCCGTTAATTAGGAAGGCTGCTGACTACGTTCCCGTCCCTCCCCCCTCTGTCGTCACTCGGCGTTCACTGATTAGGGGCCGCACGGTCCGGCGTCCTAGGCACACACTCACGGATCCGGACGACGAAATCACAGAGTCCATCGAAAGATGGAAGGCTGCGCTTTCGGCGTCCAACTCAGCGCGTACACTACAGCGTTCCCGCCGGCGGGGACGTCCACCGCGTGATCGCGACAACACAGACACTTATAGTCCATATTCGTCCCGGTACCGCCGCATACCGGGTAGAGTCAGTCCGACAAACCCGACCGATGTCGGGCCTAGCTGAGTTTCTTGCTGGACTCTTCTCAGCTAGGGTAGGTTTTAGCGAACCAGCAATCCCAGTAGTTCATCACCACTCACACCTCAGATTCGGTTGAAACCGTTCAACCAATCTCACTGGAGCGCAAACTTTTAGAGTATTCCAGTGTTTACCCCTTCCCGCGTGGTCGTGCCGGAGGTTCCCCTTGGATTTTCCCCAAGCTACCCTCCAACCACGCAGTTCGACTGCTATATTGGGTTCGTCCTATCATAGCAACAGTCAGGTTCAAAAAAAAAAAAAAAAAAAAAAAAAAAAAAAAAAAAAAAAAAAAAAAAAAAAAAACCTAAGCTCATTTGCCCGCGTCTCTCCCTCGGAGACGGGCGGCTCTCCGCAGAGCGATATTTATGCAATTATTACAATGGGTACTTCGTACCTTTAGCCTCCCTATGGGCTATTCAATATAAATGTACTGTCGGTACATGGTTTTAAAACAAATTACTCGCTTTCCAAATTAGCGGTAAGCTTTATGAGCTGAACTATTGCGTTATCGCATTCTAGCTTTAAATAGGGTATTCAAAATACTATTAGGTATTACTTATTTATTATTACCATAATAAATTGGGATGCTCTGTCCCTCTTATTCTTAGGCATACATCTCCCTCTCACGTCGGCCACTCGCAGGTGGCATGGAAGGTGTGTTCTGTCGCGCACACGGTCGATCCTAGCCGGGAGACCATTCCTAGCTGAAGGTTCTGGGTTCAAATCCCGGTAAGGGCAAATAGTTGTGTGATGAATATTTTTGGTATGTTTTCCATCTATTTTAAGTCTTTATATCTATCTTCGTCTAGTACCCATAACACAAGCCTTATTGAGCTTACTATTGGGCTAATTGGATTTGTGCAAGATTGTCCCTTAATATTTATTAATTGTTTATTTATTTATCATGCCACGTTGTGTCCAGGTCGCCTGCTCCTCCAAAGTCGATCTCGTCACAGCCTTATTCAGCATCACGCACTCCATATCGTTCGCCCTGGTGAACGGGCTGATGTCCCGCTTCGCCACGCGCATGCGCCTCATGCTGCTGGTGCTACTCGCCGTGGCCGTGTGCTCCGGCGTGGCCATCGTCGTCTCCACCAACAACGTGGTCAGCTTCGTCTTCTTCCTCGGGATCATGGCCACTGGTTTGGGCATTGGGATCGTGTTCTCTTACTTCATTGAGCTGTATCCGACGTCTTATCGGTGAGATTTTAACAGCTTTGATTAGTAACTAGCTAGAAAGAAATAAAGATCACAAGGCCACAATGTTCCTGTGACCAAGCCACAACGTCCCTGTAAATATATGGTGACGGTCTCAGTGGCTGTTAATATATGAACGGTTGTGCAATCTGGTCGTCTTTAAGAAAGAAATGAGAGTAATTTTCAGTTCTCAATATGCCTTTCCACGACGACTGGAGCTGACAGTAACAGGGCAATCGCATGTTTCGTGTTGAACTGAAACAGACGCGAGATACACTATGATTGGTCAATTCTGATCGGCTCCGCATATCAACCTCTGTGGAAAGCTTGTCCGCAGCAGTTCCTTGATTGTTTGTGCCTTGTTCCAGGGGCATGGCGGCGTGCCTGGGGGTGATAATGGCACGCGCCAGCTCGCTGGTCGCCATCAACATCGTCGGCTCCTACATTATGACGAGCTGCTACGCCTGCTTCTACGCATTCACAGGCTACATCTTCAGTAAGCATTCTTCCCAATTATTTAATGGTTATTTTTCTACGGGTTCTGTTATTTAAACTTCGTCTATGTATATACGTATCGAAGTGTTGTTGGTGAGAATGGTCGCTAACTAGATGTCTAGCCAGCTTAAGTTCTTGTTCTCAGAAAAGTACGTTCTCAAGTACAGTAAGGTAAACGTCCTAACGCTCAACACCTTAATAGGGAACATTACGCAAAACTCTTCATAGGTGGCGACACTAGCAGCATTGACATTGTATCTCGTTCCCAATTGCGGTATTGTCTATGCAAGCATCCTTGTCACTCATTTGACAATCAATTGAGCATGTGTGTGTGAATCCCTGTATTCCAATACTGGTTTACTATTAGTGGTAGTGCTGCCTCTGGCGGCAGAACATTGCAGTAATGTTCCCTATTCCAATAGTTGACACTCCACCTGTCACCTTTATTACAATGCATCTAAAATCTAGATTGAAGGTGCCAACTATTGGGGCGGTGTTGGGTGCTAGGACAAGTACCTTAACTTTCCGAGACGTTGCAATAAGTACAGCTGTCTGAAAACCCCTCAGTTACTTACTAAAAGGGGAAACTTGATCTTAAAGGGAGGCGCGATGAGCGCCTACTATTATAGTTCTAGCAATATCATAAGTAATTTAATCGTAAACTTCGTTACAGGCGGTCTGGTGCTGTCGTACTTCCTACCAGCCGATGGGAAAAAGAAGACTTAATTCTAGTTCAACACTAACATAGACACTAACTACACAATACGCTCATGACAGACAAGAGCTCTTTGAATAATGCTCCTGAATGTTTGTCATTCACAACATATATTATGTTTCATTTATGGGGCTTCTAAACGGGCCATATTTTTACTGCATTATGTGGCCGGCAACTATTGGTGTACCTCTCTTACTCACATGTTAAAGAAATACACCAATAGTTGCCGGCCACATATTGCAGTGAAAATATGGCCCGTTTAGAAGCCCCATTACAATATAGAAGGGGAACATTCTGTGTATGATTGTTGTCGGTATTTCGCTTCTACAGGTTGTTAAGGCGACGTGAGCTCCGAAAACGGATTTTTAAAAAATCGTAGCTCTTGTTTGGATTATAAAACGGCTGCCCTAAATTTAATTAGTAATCTTGAGGCCTTTTTCGAGGGAAATCAGCTATTCGAATCCTGAGTTTTTGACTTTCGCTCGATAGAAAAAAATCACGAACATAGGTCTAAACTACACTTAAAAAAATCGTAACAAATTATGCACAACAGCTAAACATATTACAATTGGTTCTAAAAATCGGCAATGTCATGTTTGAGGGAAATCAGCTATTACTGTTTTATTTATTAAAACGCACAAAGAAATAAAATCAAAAAACATGATATCCGCGCTTCCAAACACGCACTTCCATCTCGCTCACGCTTATGCTCAGTGAGAGGGAGAGAAGACCACGAACCTACGTCCCCTTAAATTGGGCGTGATCTTGCATTTTGATCTCAGACTAGCTACCCACACACTAATTATGCCCACATACCTATAACAAGGAATGCAAGCGAAGCCGCGTGGTGAAATCCAGCCGTACAGTCACCGGCATCAATATATGATGAATCAAAGGCCGCAAAAATATCTGACACGCTCTTACAGCTCTAGGAATAGAGTTGTCATCAGATATTTTTGCGGCCTTTGTTCCATCATATATTTATGCCGTCAATCAGCTTAGTGGTTCCGGAGTTTACCGCCTACACACAAATTTACTAACTCACAAACATACCAATTTTACATATTTATAATATTAGCATAGATAGAAGACACCACTTAGTGGTCGTCAAACGAAGTAAATGACCAGTAGGCCAGCTAAGAATAAGCAATTGACTATTCGGTTTAAAGCATCTTTATTCTCATAAAAATTTACAATAAATTCACTTACATGAGAATATTCAATATATCTAAGTTAGTTTAGTTATTTTATAACTAAGTACAAATGATTTAATTAAGTCAGCGTTTAAGTTTATCATAGGTATAATTTACTTTTTAGAAATCTTACAATTATTATCTACCAACACAAAAGAGGGTTCGGCCATGTACGGTACCTAAATATAAATTAGCCAGCCGGCCGGCCGTACTGCCGCTAGATAACGACTACGGTCATACATTGATGTAAGATTAAGTGGATGCGGCATACTTATACGTAATTTGAGCTCAAGTTGTGATTATTGTTAGTTAGCTACTTATTTTATACAATTTTAGAATACATAGGTAAGTGTTTTTCTTAACTTTCTAATTTTATACATAGTTAGTTTTAATTTTAGTTTGTGCTTATACACCTATTTACTAATATACATTTTAATTTGTGGTTTAATTTTTTTTTGAACATTCGTTGGTTACTTGGTTCGTTATACTATCTGTGGATGAATTTACGATATTTCCATTGTCTGCGTCCTTGTTGTTGTTGGTAAAGGGTTTTTTGGCAGCAATTCTATTATTTTCGGTTCCCCTTTTATATATTTGATAGACATATTTAATTCTCCATTAGCTGTTCGGTTTTCTAATTCTTGTTTTAATATTTTCTATGTTTCTCTTTGATAGGGCGTTTGGTCTGAGTAAATTTTCACGTTGGGTGCTGTTACTTTATTTCTATTCTGGAGAATAAGTTTTGTTATTTTGTTGGATTGATAGCTTACTTTTATCGGACGAATTTTGTCTCGTTGGTATTTTCCTAGGTGGCTAACTGTTTCAGGTACCTGGCAATCAGATTTTATACTTTGTGTAATCTTTTTTACTTCCTCCCTGTCGTAGTCCATCCGGTCAGGGGAGTTTTCATGTGTTGGTTCTTGAATGCCAGCTATGATTAATTTTTTTGCACGGTTCGTACGTTCTTGACATTCTGTCACCAGTGAAGAGTTATGTTATGATAGTAGAACGGTTAACTAAAGGATGACTCACGCTAGAACGGACCGTGTCCGGCCCGGGCCGTTTTCTCAGAAAAACGACGGCGTTTTTTTGCGGCCGAGCCATATCTAAGCCCGGCCGAGCCACGGCCGAGGCTCGGAAGCGGCTCGGTATCGGCACGGCCCGCCCGTGGCTCGGCCGGGCTTAGGTATGCCTTTGCCGCGAAAAAACGCCGTCGTTTTTCTGAGAAAACGGCCCGGGCCGGACACGGCCCGTTCTAGCGTGAATCATCCTTAAATATGATGCTGTATGATGATTATGCCATCTTAAGTTATTAACTCGCCTCTGCTTTTAGGTACCTATGTAAAAAGGAGGTTGATTCGGGAGATGGATCGCTGCCGCGCGAGTAAGTTTTGTAAGATGTAGTTTTGTATTATTACTTATATTTAGGATTCACTACTGTAGATGTACAATTATTTTTTATAAATAATAAATATTAAAAAGTGATAAAGCGAACTTCTGCATTTAATTTCACCTCTCCCTTTCTATAAAAAATACTAATACTAATCAATTAGTATAATAATATTACAAAGAGGAAGCTATTGTTCAATGTTTTTCATTCGCTGATACAACATAAGCAGTTGACGCAACAGATTAAAGGATGACTCACGCTAGAACGGGCCGTGTCCGGGCCGGGTCGTTTAATAAGAAAAACGACGGCGTTTTTACGCGACCGAGCCATACCCAAGCCCAGCTGAGCCACGGCCGAGGCTCGGAAGCGGCTCGGTGTTGGCACGGCCCGGCCGTGGCTCGGCCGGGCTTGAGTATGGCTCGGCCATGCAAAAACGCCGTCGTTTTTCTTAGAAAACGGCCCGGGCCGGACACGGCCCGTTCTAGCGTGAGTCATCCTTAAACCGGCTCTAAGTGTGAGTATCCACTTCATATTTTGTCGGGTGACAAGCAAAAGTCACTACCAAAACTGTCACTGCTCTTCAAAACCTCGTATCTCGGTACGTAGTCCATATCGAGATACGACCTTTGATTTAAGTAGGTATTTGTTACTTAGTGAGTTTTGCTTGTCACCCGACGAATTTTGTAAAGTGGCCCACAGGCCGGCGACCACCATATTCAGCGTCCACCATCGATAGACGCGTGAGCGCAAGCCGCATTAACCAATGCGATTGTAATCTAGTTAGAGTTGTACTATTATCTATTCTGTGCTTAGAGCTGCAACTGAGCGCTTGATGTTCGTATTCATGTCAGATCCCTTGAATTACCTATGGTAGACTCGGCGTCAGACGTATCGGCTATTGATCACATTGAGCAAATGTTATCACGGCAACAGATAAAGATTTTATTACTTTTAAAGTTTATTCACTCTCAATAAACAACTGTGCTTACACAAAATAATTTAGTTTGTAAACAAAGTTTAAACCGACTTCAATTTTGTACTTCGCCATGCCACATAGGTACATGTCATTTTCCACATTTACTTTCCAATGAACATGAACTTTGCTTATTACAGAGAAAACCCAAGTCGCTATCTGTGGGCTGATAATATTTGAGGAGTTCCGTCGATTCCTCAAGGATCTCAGAATTAACACTTCATTAGTTGCGACTTCAACGGAATCATGTCAGAATCTTTGAGGTACTTTACATCTTTGAGGAATTCAAAAGTCATCTGTGGTCTTCATCATCAGTTCCACTTCACCAAAATTGCGATTTCCGAGGGTAAACACACGAGTTATAATAGAAAATACCGAAATGACCACGCGTGCATATGAAATTTGAGAGTTGCCCTCAATTTCTTTGGGATACCATCATCAGATCCTGACTTGGTGACAATGGGACCTCCTCAGAAGCATACACCTTCGATATAAAAAAGAATTTTGAAAATCGGTCTTCAATTGACGGAGAAATCGGCGAACATACATAAAAAAAATATATAATATATAATAATAATACATATTTAAATACTGTTTAATCCGGGTCTAACGCGATATAACCTAACCTTTATTTCTGACGTTTCGACACGGGTTGCACCGGTCATGGTCGCAGATAACTGTCGTCCCAGCAAGTTGTCAACAGAGATATGGGTTTACAATATTTCACTACCCTCCAAAAGTCGATAAAAACATGGAGGGTACACCCGAAATAAGTCCACTACCCATCTCTGTGCAACTCAATCCAATGATTCGATCCACTGGTTAGTAGGTGGTCCGCTATTGCGGATTTGTTTACTTGTCGATTTTTGACTGCCGCTATATGCATATATAAGGAACATGTTCCTTCACTCTCTCTTGAACGCTTCGCTTAGTCTGGCCAATATAAACACTCCCATAACTTCAACGTCAGAAATAAAGGTAAATAAATATCGCGTTAGACCCGGATTAAACAGTATTTAAATATGTGTACAAAGCGCGAGAGTTTAAAGTGTAACCGAACACTTTAAACTCTCGCGCTTTCTCTATTCGAACTCAGGCCAGGGTTTTACCTTCCCCTTAGCTACTGTGTGTACGTGTCCAGCCAGGGCCCCGCGAGTGCTGCGTTCTCCATTGGACCCCCTCGTGACTGCCAGTACATACACGGACTACACTATTCAATAGGTTCAACTGACCAATGGCTTTGCAGGCTACCAAGCACGTATGCTCGATACCTAGCATAGCTCTGTAGCCTAGTCAGCAAAAAAAAGGTCTTACAATAACTGCAAGAAGTTTGAATGGATTGGAACTCCGAACAGCTGCCTAACCAAGGACAAGGTGCAAATGGCTCTTGTACAATCGAATGAAATTAAGACAAACCAATTACCATAAGTAGGTATCTTCAGCATTGTACAGCCTCGAACGCAAGTTTTTACGCTTTTAGTTACACTTGACTAAACATGAATTCGCGTGTTGAAGCTGTTCGTCTTATCTTGAATGCACCCTATTGCTCACAGAATAAGGAATAAATTGATAAGACAGAGTGCCGCCGGTTGTACCCTTGTATTTTAGTGATAGTGCGACCTTATAATCTAAGCGTGTAAAGATCAGTACAACTTCAGGATCTGGTCGAAATGGACCTGCTATAATATAATGTACTCAATATAGTATTTCGTGATTAAAATGGTTGTCAATAGATTTACTATCACTGACGTTGACGCCGATTTTGAAATGAGTGGCAATCATAGTAAAGTGGATAAGGGTTCCTATGGGTATGAAGAAGCGTTGGATTTGGCAGGTAGGTTTTAGAATGTACGTCTAAAACAGTTGTACTTACTACTGGCTGAACTCAATTATAATAAAATGAACATTGTAATTAGTAAATTACTACGGAGTTTTCTTGGTAAGTACAATAACACTTTAAGGCACAGGCAGCGTTAAAGGTCAAATACTATTTACCTATAGGTACGTTGGCCAAGCCATTCACATAAAACAGACTATACCTTTTTGAGGAAAATCGGAAAACTGGTTAAGCGAGTACGACGAGCTTGATATTCATGCACACAACTACCTTTCCATTACATTGCAAATGATCTTCAGTTATTTTTTTTTTTATTAGATTAAGTTAGGTACGTTTTAAGGAAGACTCACGCTAGAACGGGCCGTGTCCGGCCCGGGCCGTTTTCTAAGAAAAACGACGGCGTTTTTGCGCGTCCGAGCCATACCAAAGCCTGGCCGAGCCACGGCCGGGCCGTGCGGACACCGAGCCGCTTCCAAGCCTCGGCCGTGACTCGACCGGGCATGAGTATGCCCCGGCCGCGCAAAAACCCTTCGTTTTTCTTAGAAAACGGCCCGGGCCGGACTCGGGCCCGTTCTAGCGTGAGTCATCCTTTAGAACTATTCACATGATTCATCATCCTCTTAGCGTTATTCCCGGTTGTGCCCCAAAGTATACCACGACTGAGCCAGCAAACCCTGTGATACAGGACCTAGTTTCATATCGCTGTTTATTATTTAAGTTTACAGGGAGGTATCTACTTATTTTAATATCACTTACTTATTTTAATAGCCTTTATGATTTTAGTTATTTACTATCTTAGTATCTTTTGCTTACTATATTAATAATAGTTATTGTACTTATTGTACAATAAATAGTACTTACCACTGATAGATATTGATGATGAACAATTTGTAAATTGTATTACAAGCGCCGGAAACTTCTTTTCAACTCATTTCACTAGAAAGAGACTCCCGCTATAGTTAAGTCCCTACGCAATTAGCTCATGATGACGATTTGTCTATATAATCTCATTAGACCGCCCGCGTCCCCTTATTTCACCGACAAACGTTTCAACGAATGCAATGTTTCGCCGAATTTTCATTTCATCGAATCTTTGTTACTTAGAAACTGTTATCTTTTTAGGTACAGCTCTAAAAGGTAATTCTGTAGAACCCATTAGGTTAGGTTAGGTTTGTTTTATAACTAGTGCGGGCCATGGTGTCCGGCAAAGTGGCGTGGAAGGCGATGCTGGACTTCTGCGAGAACGTCATGGCCGGGAAGGAGGCGGCAGAGCGCGAGCGGGAAGCCTGTGCTGAGGCTCACCCAATGCGCCGCCGCAGAACCGGACGGAGGCGTGCGGCGCACGATCGGCGCCTACCGTCATAATGAGGACCTCCGGGTGACAGACACGGGGGCGTCTGCCACCCACACTACAGGTCCTCGAGTTGGAGAGCGTGCCAGGTACGCTCCTTACGATGGTTTACTGGGGGCGGGTACTTACGCCTCCCCCCGTGACGGGTCCCATATGGAGACAGCTGCTGGCGGAGTCGCGGAAGTGTGCGCAAGCGTTCCCGTGGCTCCGCCAAAGGGCAGCGCGCAGAACACCGTGGGGTTTTAGACGGTAGTCCGGGCGGTTTCCAGGAGTCCGTCATACCCGCACTGGTTCCCCAGCCAGGTGGGATGCGTACAAGCATTTCCACACGAAAAAAAAAGAAGTTTTGTGTTATAACAATCCCGAAAAGCTTACAGATTCAAAAAAAATATGGTTTTCGATTAAATTAAAAATCTGCAAAATATACATTCGATGGAACATTTGTCGATAAAACACAAGGTATAACAACCATTCTCGCCCTTGTCGAGCGGTGAACTTCCTTAAAGTAAGTACTTATACAGTTGTAAAATGTTTACTTAGTTATTATCTATTTGGTCTATCCATTCACTTTCATAATTACTAGGTATTTATTCACTTGTACAATATGTTACTAAATTATGTAGTAAGTAGTCAAGGACACATTGTCAGTATGATATTTAAGATGTAGTGTTAACATGATTCACTACTTATGTAACTTTAAAACTGAATAATTTATTCACTTGTTAGTCTTATACTGAACAATACCAGAACACATTGAATTGTACTGCGAGTGAGTCCGTATGTTGTCTCAGTCTTTTTCAGCGGCTGGCAATCTAGACGATCTCAACATGAAGATACAAAAGTAATTATAGGTGCTAGTTTTTTTAATAAGTCTCATTCAACTCTTAAAACAATCCCACTCAATAGCATCCGCGAAATTTTCTTTGTCATTTCGAGGGCCAATACAATGTTATACACTTACCACTATTCATAAATCTTAAAATTATAGTCTGATAAAAAAAGTGTTTTGTTTTGTCCCTTTGTTACGAACACAAATATTAAAGCCACATATATAATAAAAAGGTACGAATATCTACGGCATTTTCGCTAAAATAGCTTTGTTGAATGTTCATGAGTAAGCTTCGACTTCAAAAAATGTTTCACCTAATACATTGAATACCTCTAATGAACACCTCAATAAAATAAAGGTGATCTACGTAAAACGCAAGCGGAGCTGAGGGCCACAGTACAAAAAAGTGGAATTATGTCCAAAGGCAACGGCAAGTACAACACCCTGCTGCTGCTGGCCTGCTTCCTGGTGATCACAGCCATGGGCATCGACATCTTCGGCCTGGGCATCATCGTCGCCGCCGCCACTTGCGACTTACAGCTGACGCTGCAGCAGATCGGCATCCTCTCCTCCATGCCCTTTGCTGGTGAGTCTATGAAGAATCTAGGTGATCACATCAAGGGTATCCAGGGTTGATACCCTGGATGTGATCTTTCACAGCGGGCCGGGTAATGTGGACGCCACCGACCACACTACCACGACCACCACCACGCCACGCCACGACCTCCAGCAGATCGGCATCCTCCCTTCGTTGCTGGTAGGTAGGCAGGTTATTTTCTTGGAAATCCATAGAACCATTTGCACTTGACCTGTTCTACCCTTAACTGAACATAAAGAATAAACTGACGGAGTGTAGATTGGTTCTTTAATGGATTTCGTAAGCGCGCAGTACTACTTACAGTAGATACAGCAAAGAATGAGTGTACTTACTTAACCCATTCGTCAATTTTTTTTATGTGAGCTATAAATAAAATAATTAAAATAATTTGAAGAGTGATCAGGCTCGCCGAAAGCCAATAATGCAAAAATTCGCAAAGCTATCTCAGCAGACACCTCCTGATTCCAGGTATCATAGTGATGTCGTACCCGTGGGGCTACCTGTCGGACACGCGGGGTCGGAAGCTGGTGCTTATGGCAGCCATGGTCACCAGCTTCGTGAGCGCCGCGCTGAGCAGCCTGGCTCCCACTTGGCAGGTGCTGGCTGCGCTCAGGTTCATCAGCTCCGCCATGTAAGCAAAAACAAATGCCTATTCGAACTGGTCACAATTACATGAACTACATACACACAAGGGGGCCTTTGCTTTAGTTATTTTCCTAAACACACCTAAATGCACCTAAGGGAGGCTTGCAGCGAATTCTGCGGTGTCTTATTTATTTTCGCCCGACTACGGCAGAGCCGGAAGGAAGAGATGTTTTAGCAGTCTTAGTTGTATTTACGTATGTTCCTTATTTATAAATAAGTGCCTTTTGTATGAAAAAAACCGTTTGTACTTTTTCGTAGTCGGGATACAGTTTTTCGAATTGTTTATGCTTGTTTTTAATGCGTCAGCATCTAAAACTTCTTTGAGAAATCACCCTGACAAAACTCTACCTCGTTAACAGAATAAAGAGATATTAATCCGTTTTTTTTGTTCAAGCAATTACACACACACACTTCCCAAAACGTATAACAGATCAACACCATTAAAACAATAAGTATGATACTAGTAGGTAATTGACAAATTGCCATATCACATACAGCAAGTCTCAGTTAGCAATAAGTGCCGGAATAACACTTGTAATAGGTACCTACATAAATACATCCGCTACTGTCCTTCGTGTGGATCATATTTAAAAAGTGTTGGATAAATTATCATATCACAAAGCAGTAGGTAGGTATATTTTGTATTGGTTTGCGTTTTTTTATGATAGTGTCTTTTTACTTTTAAGTGGATTTGTCGCGTTCTCGGTGACAGAATATGATGACTGATGAGAATGTTTGAGCTCTTCACGAATTCAACAGATGTATGTACTGAACTTTATCGACATTAGTTTTACGTAGGTATTTACAGTACTCCCCTATCAAAATACCTATTAAATGCAAATTATAATTGTACACAAACCAATATAAATTTATTTTTGTACTCGACAATTAAAATATGTGTACCTATTAAGATTTCATAGAGAATACTGCAACGTCACTCTTTTCATAGTTGTAGTCCATGTTACTGTCGAAACAATCGAAATAACTACTTTTCGATACGCTCCACTCGCTCCAGACAACTAAAATAAATTCGACCAATCACGTGGCTGCTTTACTGAACTGTAATGAATTGGACCAATAGAATCGCTTTGATGTCGTACGCTCGTTGATGTCTTTTAAGATATCAACAAGCGTACGAGCGATGAGCTGCACTTCGTTTCAACAGTATCGAGTTTGTTTAATTAGTTCAGCTGACTCGTAGAAAATTAATTTTAATGAACTCGTACAAAAAGTATTGTTCACAATAGTGTTACAATCAAGCGTTTTAATCTCGTACCTTACTTAGGCCACTCAGCAAGCTTCGTGGCCTAAACACGGTACTCGACTAAAAAGCTCTCTATTATAACACGATTGTGAAAAATACTATTATTTACTTATTAAACTTTATTGAACATAACAAAATTATGTATGTACAGGTGGCATTCTCTGCAAGTAAACATAAAGGTTAAGGGAGATATTATACTAAAATTTAATTAAATATAATATATATTGTTAATAAACAGAAATTATTGCAGTCAGTATAAGCACAGAATAAGTAATAGTACAAGTAGTATAAATGAATTATTTTATTTTACAATTATTTCATGCTGTCGTATTAAATGCTAAGTACTTACGAATAATGAAATTAATGATGTCTCGCCGATATTTACATTACAACACAAAAACCACTAAAAGTCCACTTCTAAAATCTATGATAGTTATGATTCATATGTATCTATCGAATGTAGGTGAACGAGTATCCCAAATTGAAAACAACTACGATATGATAACACTTCAAGTGATCTGTCTGATCGTGACATCAACAAAAATCAGTTATCAAACAAGTCTGCAAAGAACATGTTTTGGATTTAGAGATATATAGAGATAAAGTGAACAAGGAGCCACTTCAAAGTAAAGAAAGAGAAACCATATTATAAAAGCTTGTTTTTAGAAATGTTTTTTTTTGTAGTTTCTATTCTAGGGTAAGTAATAATAAATTAAAATCAAATAATTTTCAAGCCATTTAATTAGCAGGTATTTAACATTAAAGTTCTAATTTAAAGCAATTACTCAGTCATTTTCAAAAGCCTTAACACCAGACATTGTGTGATGTGTCATGTTTTTCATCGTCAAATAATTTAATTACTACACTACATTCCGCTCGGCACTATGTCTTAACCATCTTGTAAGTAGTCTATTGTGATAATAGTTATATTTCACCAAACAGAGAAACAATACACAATAAACAATAATGCGATTACGAAAGCGAGAATAATACATGTGCGTTGGCGCTTGCGTTGGCAACGGTACTGAATAGGCGATAACGGGCAGAGGTGCGGGAAAGCGCGGGGCGAAGCGCATTCCAGCGATATCAGCGAGTCCGCAGATATTTCCGACGAGTTGTACAGCCGAACACGAAACCAGCAAAGTAAAAACTAAATTGATATCTCTAAATCACCCTCACAACATCAGATGAATCTAACTTAAGCCTTTTAGGCCTTATTTTCCTTGCAAAGACCGAAGCATCGTAGTTATGTTTCTAATAGGACGATACTAAACTACCACACGTACGTGCTGTTTACTGTGTTTAGTTTTAATAAAGTAACTGACAATTGTAGGCTTAGTGCAGGACGTCTCGACACTAGGCGAAGTGATAACCTATGTAAAATTACCTAATTGACTGGCAAGCGCGCGGATCGCGCTTAGTGGCACCTAATTGGAATGGGCAAAGTAATGAACTTAATAGACTGATGAAAATTATAAAGACGATAGTAATGATAATGACGATAATAAATGAAATTAATATTTTTTTATTCTGCAAGCAGGCCGCAATAGCACATTTACAAGTCATCATATCTGGTTAGGTACCTAATTAACTAAATGTAAACAAACAAAATCACGCGACTTAGTCATTCAACCAATCATAGCAACCTTTTGTATCTCTGGTATTATCTTATTGGCTGAATTACCCAGTCACGTGGTTCTTTTTTGTTTACATTTAGTTAATTGCCTAACCAGATAGGGTATAGCGTTTCTGAAAAAGAAGACCACTGTTAAGAAGAAACGCCGAAACAAACTCAACAGTCAGTCATTTTTTACCAAAAAGAAGCTTATTATAAAGATAGTACTTACTTAACCTAGTTAAAATAAGTACCTAAACCTGAATATGAACACAAGAAAAAAACATAATGCGACTATTACCTAACTATTTAAATCATTGGGAATGCTTACTTATAGGAACTGCATCATTTAGTTCCCTAGGCGTGATGTGACAATTAAATTATGAACGATTAAGCTATTTTGGATTCTGGTTTGGGCCATGCATTTATGTCAGTTAAATAGTCCTCAACCTTGTAATAAGCCTTTGACATCAATGTTTTTTTCATGTAAATTTTAAGAGCTGGAAAGGGTAGATTTAGAATTTCATTAGGTAATTTATTATGATCATAATCATGATAGTAACGAAAGCAATGATGATGATCCGTTTGTTGTCGCAGGTCGAGCGCAGCAGAATCAGCGACGTACGCGCTACTAGGGGAGTGCTGCGGCGCGAAAGTGCGCGCACGCTACATGCTGCTCATGACCAGTGCACTAATGCTCACGCCCACGCTCTACTACAGTAAGATAGCTTCTATGATAACCACGGTTCTAGATATTTAAGAGTCAGCGACATACACACTACTAGGGAAGTGCTGCGGGGCGAAAGTGCGCGCACGCTACACGCTGCTCATGACCAGTGCACTAATGCTCACGCCCACGCTCTACTACAGTAAGATAGCTTCTATGATAACCACGGTTCTAGATATTTAAGAGTCAGCGACATACACACTACTAGGGAAGTGCTGCGGGGCGAAAGTGCGCGCACGATACATGCTGCTCATGACCAGTGCACTTAATGCTCACGCCCACGCTCTACTACAGTAAGATAGCTTCTATGATAACTACGGTTCTAGATATTTAAGAGTCAGCGACATACACACTACTAGGGAAGTGCTGCGGAGCGAAAGTGCGCGCACGCTACATGCTGCTCATGACCAGTGCGCTCATGCTCACGCCCACACGCTCTACTACAGTAAGATAAGAATAAGAATAAAATTAATTTATTATTGGACAAGCACATGATTACAGATTATACAGACATTATCCGTGGGGTTCCAAACTAGGCTGAGCTGTATCTTGGGACCCACTGAGTCGGTTAACAAATCTCTTCAGACGTCTCAAGAAGCACGACATGAAAGTAACAAAGTGAAAATTAAACATTTCATATAATATGAGCGCTTCTAACTTATCAATGGGAACACAAATTCATCATTAATAAATACAAAAATTATGCTGTTTTAGTAGTACAAAGAGAGTTTGTGTATGAGAGTGTGTGAGTGTGTGCGCGTGTGTAAGTGTGCGTGAGAGGGAGTGTTTACGTGTGTTAAGTGTTTGTTACGAGTGTATGTTGAATTGTTAGGTACCTATTGGAAAAAGCAACCTTAGATGCAGGGACGTAAAATCTCTTCCGTATCACTATACGAGAGTTCAGCAAACCATTTCCTTAGAGTGGACTTAACTTTGCGTATGGTGCACTTTTTTATGTCACAGACTTTACAGACAGCATTATAAACAAAGGGGTGGATGAAGAATGCGGAGCGTTGGGCATGTGCCGAGTTGACAGAGGGAATGGGGACTCTATATATGCGTCTACTCGTGATGCAATCTATAAGCGGCAACTTTGCAGTACTTCTGTGGACTCTAATGACAGCATTCATGATAAACAGTTGCCTTACTCTAAGTAGACCTGTTTCTTGATAAAGAGTGTCCGTGGGAAAGCGAAAAGGTTTTCTCATCATTACCTTGATAACTGCTCGTTGCGATCGTTCAAGGTCAAGAAGTGCTGTCTTACCAGCGCTGCCCCAGACCGCAATACAGTATTGAATAATTGAGTGGCACAGCGCGTTAGTAGCCCTTAGACGTTTTACTAAATAAATCAATTTCCTGGTTTTTTTCGACAGAGCGATTATATGATGTTTGAATGTTAAGTGTTCGTCCAGTGTTAGACCTAGATACTTTACTGTGCTGCATCTGCTTAAAGTGTCACACGAGCAGCCTGCATCATGAGTTCCACAGGAGTGCATTTTAAGTTGAAAGGTAGCCGGGTGAGAGATAGCTTCTATGATAACCAAGGTTCTAGATATTTAAGAGTCAGTGACATACACTCTACTAGGGAAGTGCTGCGTGGCGAAAGTGCGCGCACGCTACATGCTGCTCATGACCAGTGCGCTCATGCTCACGCCCACGCTCTACTACAGTAAGATAGCTTCTATGATAACCACGGTTCCAGATATTTAAGAGTCAGCGACATACACACTACTAGGGAAGTGCTGCGGGGCGAAAGTGCGCGCACGCTACATGCTGCTCATGACCAGTGCGCTCATGCTCACGCCCACGCTCTACTACAGTAAGATAGCTTCTATGATAACCAAGGTTCTAGATATTTAAGAGTCAGCGACATACGCGCTACTAGGGGAGTGCTGCGGAGCGAAAGTGCGCGCACGCTACATGCTGCTCATGACCAGTGCGCTCATGCTCACGCCCACGCTCTACTACAGTAAGATAGCTTCTATGATAACCAAGGTTCTAGATATTTAAGAGTCAGCGACTTACGCGCTACTAGGGGAGTGCTGCGGAGCGAAAGTGCGCGCACGCTACATGCTGCTCATGACCAGTGCGCTCATGCTCACGCCCACGCTCTACTACAGTAAGATAGCTTCTATGATAACCACGGTTCCAGATATTTAAGAGTCAGCGACATACACACTACTAGGGAAGTGCTGCGGGGCGAAAGTGCGCGCACGCTACATGCTGCTCATGACCAGTGCGCTCATGATCACGCCCACGCTCTACTACAGTAAGATAGCTTCTATGATAACCAAGGTTCTGTTCTGTTCTGTTCTGTTCTGGTGACTCATCCAGCCAGCAGTTCTGCTGCAAGGACTCAGAGGTGCTGACTACAGGAGGGAGGAGGTGTAAGAGCAAAATAACGAAGAAGGCTCGCTTACCTCGTCTAGTGTAGCATATGCGGCAGAAAGTTAGTGGGGTATGAGAACCTTAACCGATCACCGACTTAACCGCAAATACTATAATGATCGGGGTAAGCGGGCTTGCTTGTCCATTTTGAACCAACTTCCGCCGCCCGGCCGCAGGCAATCGCTTCCTGCCCGAGAAACCGGAGAGCCAAGTAGATAGGACGGGAGTGTAGGTGTGCAGTCAGGATGGTTGGAGAGACGGGAGTTGGAGCCGACCCGAATACAGGCATCGTTAAGCCAGCATGGGGTAGATAGATACTATACTTGGTGAATAATATATATAATTAGTTTTTGACTGCTTTGTCCCTCCCCTTTGACCCTCAGGTTCTGACATTGAACCTCTTCGCGCTTATCGCAATTGTTAATCAAGACCCGGCGATTTTGTGTCCTCTCTGTCTCTTCGTTCTCCTCTTCTTTCTTGTCTCAGTAGTCAATCAATGATCAATGTCCACGTCTTGATTCGCTGGGTTGGTAACGTGTATCATGCGGCTGTACATTGGTCGAGTTTCAAGTGTATGTGACTGCGGCTGTAGACTTGTCTTTCCTCAGTAAGTAGTCGCGGCTCGGCCATGTGCGCGTCGTTGCGAAGTGCTTTCGTGAAAGTGCCTTCAAGACTTGTTTTATTTAGACATAGAGTTGCCTTACTTCTTACTTCACTAGGCATGGTAATAAAATTTGGTTCTTTCTTTTACCTTTATCACTGCTGCTAGCGCGGTTGTCATATAGTTACATATATGTGGATTGAACGTTGACGATGCAAACCCGAGCCATTAAACACTCATTACCTACTAGTTTTCATCACTCGCTTCGACGTCAAAACTTCCCACTCAAATCACGTCACCGGTTCATCCAGCACCTGTACATGCTACCATCCTAATACAAACTTAAACACTGCACCCATAATAAAATGCACTGTTATTATCGTAGTTCATCAATAGCAACACTTACTTCTGCACTAAAATCGCCTCGACAATGCAACTTGTCTGGCCCCGTAGCATGGATCTATCACGCGACAAGTGACAGGATAGAGCTGCTGTCCCTGGCTGACACCGTTCGATAGAATGAGACGACGCGCTTATCCTATCACTTATCGCGTGACAACGCCATCCATGCTACGGGGCCTGGACACTAAATATTTAGACACGCGTATCAACTGCACAATAGGTAGTCAAAATACACTCCCTACTCGTTTCCAAAGCCGACTTTCTCCGCTAAAACCTTCCTTTCAAATCACTTTACCGGTTCATTCAGCACACCTGCACATGTCACCATCTTAACGCACACATCATAAAATACACTTTTATTATTATAGTAGTTCATCAATCAATTGCAACATTCACCTCTGCACCAAAATCAGATTACAGGTAAGTATGTAGTAGGTACACACTAATTACATAGTCGGTTATAGTGTTCCGACTTCATCCCTAGGCAGGGCATCCATTATACCGCCCAATACGGCTTTCCATATTTCCAGACAATCTAGCCGATTATCGTCCATACGCCCAAGGCATGGCACCGTATAAAATTTTTGATTCATCTGCGAATGGCATTTAGTTCGTAAGCAATTTCAGCCTTTTGGAATCCGTACAATTCATTTATTTTGAACCTTGTCGGTCGGTCGCCACGATCTTGTTTTGTTCTATTGTCTTCATGAACCGCGATTACTGCACGTGGGTTTTCTCCAAGTTTCTTGGTAGGCGCAAATTTTAGTCACCCCTTGTCCGTTTTTTTTTTCTTTTTGTTTTTGCCCTTTCTATGTCAGGCTCGTGGCGGCGACGTTCTGTATTTAATTGTTGCTAACGCCAGATGTGTGATTGTAAAAGCATTGTAGACCTTCCATCCATTGTCTATAACTCAGTGGCTTAAAAGAGCATGAAGCTTCCGCTATGGGCTTGAAGGAAAAAACAATGATTGTATATTACCCGCTAGGCGAAAGCAATCACCCAAAATAGTTTTAGTAATTATTAGCTGGACTCTAAGATAAAGGGGCAAATCGCGACACGGCGTTACATGCTAATATTAGTAATAAAATCAAATGGATAATACATATAGGTATATCATTCTAAACATAATAAATTAAATTGTTAACTTCCACCATTGGCCATTGCCATTACAAAACTTATGATCTAAGGTTTCAAGCCTTTTTGCACCGAAAGTCTTTGAATGTTACAGAACAGCGTGCAACCCTTGAGTATGTGCTTACTGTTAAATGTGAACGATTAAAAGGAAGTAAATGATTATCTAAATATATATTGTGTACACATATAGATAATTAACTAGTGGAGGTTTATCGACATAACAGTGCGTCATCAACATCATAACAAGAGGACGAATCAGGCAAGGTTGGTCCGCTATATCGGAGCCCGCCAATTACCGCCACCTCACGGTGATTTATGCGTACATTTGAATATTGGAGAGACCTCATCAAATGTATCGCTTCAACTTGGACAAGCGTCGTCGTAGCTGGCGAAGACGATAGAAGATGACCGCACATTAATCAGCTGCATTCACTGTTATATAATATATAGACGCACTGCAAATTTTTTTTGTAGACCGGCATGTATCGCGAAATGAGTACGAGTATCGAAGCGAGTTATCGGAACGGACAGCGTGGTTTTAGGCGATGGAGATCGAGGCGAGCGCTTCAGATGTGTATTTCTAGTTTAACCATTGATCCACCTCCTCCCTGCATTAGTATATAGTTATTTCTAGTTTAACGATCGTTAAAATAAACTAATTATATGACTGACATCTACTCCATGCAATATTAGGTAACTGTAAATAACTAATTAACAGCAGAGGTGCAATTTTATAGCTTCTCTGCTTCCCTAGGTGTGGGTCAAAGCAGATGTTCTTCGCCGTTGATCATTAGGAAGAAACAAGAAATGATAAGTGCGCGGGATGGCAGGGTGTTGTACATTGTATTAAGTATTCTACACAATATTAAGTTGGAGGCCTTTGTGCTAGGTGCTAGGGGCGTAAACAGATGTGTTATGTTGCTCGTCTAACTGTTGAACATTCGATCTAGCTTGAAAGTGGGATACGTTAGGACCAGGTATAATAGCTTTTCCCGAGACCAAGGGGCCTCGTAGATTTACCCGTCATTTTCAAATCACTGTGCGATTTAGCCTTCAGAAAAAGGGTCTGGAATTTTAAAACTACAACTTTAATGGAAGGACCTCACCGGTTTTTAACTGTGACGACGGCGTGCCCTGTTAGGTGGCGACAGGTACAGGGTTGCTATTGCTGCAATTCACGGAGCTTGGAGTTGCACGCACTTTTATTGCACTCACTGTTTATACCCCCAATATATAACACACTGCGATTAACCCGGCACAACACAATTTGAAAAAATCGAAGGGATGACTCAATGTATAAGTCACGCGTGTTATTTGGACTTGCGAAAGACGCGGGCGCAAGCAACATCTGCAACTGACCGACCTATTGTCTCATGGGCTTTTGTTAAATTTTATGGCGATAGGAAAGGACGAGAAAGGATCTCAGGCAACGACCGCTCTGTTCGGCTGCCCATACCAGCTTCTATGATAACCAAGGTTCTAGATATTTAAGAGTCAGCGACATACGCGCTACTAGGGGAGTGCTGCGGAGCGAAAGTGCGCGCACGCTACATGCTGCTCATGACCAGTGCGCTCATGCTCACGCCCACGCTCTACTACAGTAAGATAGCTTCTATGATAACCAAGGTTCTAGATATTTAAGAGTCAGCGACATACACACTACTAGGGAAGTGCTGCGGGGCGAAAGTGCGCGCACGCTACATGCTGCTCATGACCAGTGCGCTCATGCTCACGCCCACGCTCTACTACAGTAAGATAGCTTCTATGATAACCAAGGTTCTAGATATTTAAGAGTCAGCGACATACGCGCTACTAGGGGAGTGCTGCGGAGCGAAAGTGCGCGCACGCTACATGCTGCTCATGACCAGTGCGCTCATGCTCACGCCCACGCTCTACTACAGTAAGATAGCTTCTATGATAACCAAGGTTCTAGATATTTAAGAGTCAGCGACATACGCGCTACTAGGGGAGTGCTGCGGAGCGAAAGTGCGCGCACGCTACATGCTGCTCATGACCAGTGCGCTCATGCTCACGCCCACGCTCTACTACAGTAAGATAGCTTCTATGATAACCAAGGTTCTAGATATTTAAGAGTCAGCGACTTACGCGCTACTAGGGGAGTGCTGCGGGGCGAAAGTGCGCGCACGCTACATGCTGCTCATAACCGTAAAGTACAAATTCTCATATCCTCGCCTCCCCGGCAAACAATTTACACGGCAAAGCATTATATACTTTGGGCTCCAAGTATTCAAAGGTTCGTTCACCATAATAATTTATATATAAATAATAATAAGCCATCCATTTCAGCCTCGAACTATTGGCCAGGCCTGAAAAGTCTCGTCTGAATTAGGTGCCTTTCAATCATCAGTTAACAATCTACTATTCGATACCACGAATGAAAAATAACATCGGACCTAAGTAAGTGAAAGTGCCTACAGTTTGTTTTCATTTTTATTGTCCCCAAAAAAGAAATGGTAAAAAAATATAGGAAATAAAAGTACCTAAATGAATAACTAAAAAAAATATAGGTAGTAGGTCAAGGTACGTACCTATACAAGTAAAGTACCTACCTATAGGTATTTCAATAACAAAAAATGTTTTTTTCACATTACTAAGGACATCTAAAATAGTTATCATATAAAAATTAATTTAAATGTTGTTTGTTAAAAATAATTAATAATTGATAAATATGTTAAGTGGTTTGGAAAATAAATCTGTCGGTAGCTGGAATTTTTTAGTGGCGACTATACAAGATTAATTTTAACCCACTATGCTAAGTTGGATCTAGGGATAGTGAATACGAAATAGATAAATATCAAAAAATGCGCTCGATATGTCTGAAAATTCTACAGAAATTGACAATGATAATTCTACGCTCAACGGACCGCTTAACGCTTGAGGCAATATTTGAAAACTTCTGGGATATTGACGCTTATTTTTGCCTTGTGACAGTATGTTTTGGAACACTCTCTTTAGTGCTAATACCAAAATGGAGGAATTTCAGTTTTGCGTTTCTAAATGTTTTCTTCGATGACGGATTATTGTTTATTCTCGATTTTTTTCTGCATTTTTTTGACGTTGATTTATATGATGATGATAGAAATGACCTATACATATTTTTATTTGACACGAGTGCCATCGCCATACCTTTATGGCAAGCTTTAGCCGCTTATTATTTTTACATGAACATAGTCAAGATCTTCAACTTACCGTCGGCACGTATATACTTATATGCCACTGTATGTGCGTGGATATTACCCATTGCGGCAGTGGCGGCAGTTTATACGGACTACCACCTGTTCCCGCCCGATGAGTGTCTAATGACAAATGTGACAGATACTAACGAATCTAACTCTGCTGAGGACGATTTTGACGGTTACCTCGGCATGAACTGGAAATACATTATTTATGTACGAATTACTGCAAGTATCATGCATCTACTATTATACCTACCTACAAGTCCTTTATGTGTTGGTGTTCCCGGCCAAAATCCGAAGCAGCAATCCTGGCACCGCATGTCCCAGAATAAGGATCGCGACGTTCATTTTCGTAATAAGCGGTGTTATGACGTATATGCCTTTCCTCATTGGCGACACGATCAAGATTAAACCGACACTCATTTACTTGCCAGACATTCTCTATCTGCTGCTATTGTTTCTCAGCAAAGTGTTGTTTTTGGCACTCAAGAGCCACAGAACCGTGTGGATAGAGGCCATTAAACGGTGGTGCAGTAGAAGAGATTCTGTGGACAGTGCGACCACTATTATTTACTTTTCACGTAGGAGATAGAAATACCGGATGTGTCAGTGAATATCATCCCCATTATCTCCATTAAAATACTTTGGACACATTTTGTTTTATTTGGTTGAGTTGTCGAAACGTGGCGTTTTTCAAAGGTTCATATACAATCACCTACCTATTATAATATTACTACATCTCATATCAATATTATATCTCAGCTAAACATATATTAAAACAAATTAATAGAAATACAGTTCCAATTAAATATAACTTAATAAAATTTAAATCACCTAATATAAATACAGTACCTACTTACGTATGACCACTACGACTTAAATATAAGTAATATATAAGTATATCTAAAACCAACACTGCATATAAACAACACTTACCTACCTAGTACTGGTTTTACTGCACTGGTACGTTTCGTAAATATTACGAAATGGACCATATTGAATGATAGTCTAGCTAATAGGAGCTCATTGTCAGTTTTATGATATGTTCACCTTTAGCCTATCATTCCGAAAAGGCATTTCTCCGAAAGAATCACTTTGTTTAGGTACCTATACCGTATAACATTTTCCATTGAAAAAAAATCTACACGGACGATTTCATAGAGTCGTCGCTCTGCAAGCTATAGAAATAGCGAAATTTTTTTCCAAAACAAATGTTTTTATGAAAAGTTTCCAAAAACGGAATCGACTAAAATAATCTATACCTTATAGGCACCAACCAACCTTAACCAACCCTGTACACAAGATTTTTTTTGAGAGATGCGACATTTAGAGAAGAACAGCCGAACAACGGGACAATCGGACATACCAAAGAGTCCATTGGTCCAAGCTGGTCGTTCAAATAGTTAGTAGGTAAGGTTAGTGTACTTAGAACACATAGATCATCATCATCATATCAGCCGAAAGACGTCCACTGCTGGACATAGGCCTCCCCCAAAGAGTTCCAAAGTGACCGGTCCTGCGCTACCCGCATCCGGCGGACTCCCGCGACCTTTACCAGGTCATCAGTATACACGTAGATCACTTACAATAAAAATTGACTTTCGGTATAGTCTCTGAGTAAAATGCCTGTGTGTGACATTATGCACACACACAGACGACCAACACAGACGGGCACAGACGACCTTAAAAATCCAAACTTGATGTGTAAACTTTGTGTGTGTGTCATTGTGTATAAACCTGGCCCCGTAGCATGGATGGGCCTTATCACGCGATAAGTGACAAGATAAGAGCGTCGTCTCGTTCTATCGAACGGTGTCAGGCAGGGACGGATGCTCTATCATGTCCATACTACGGGGCCTGGTTGAAATTACACTGTAAAAAAAAATAACCTGTTTAAAAAAAAAACAGTGTCTTTAGAACCAGGTTTTCAGGTCGGTCAGTAGGTATTCAGTACGACGAGCTCTGAAAATGATCTATCATCATCATCATATCAGCCCAACGATGTCCGCTGCTGGACAAAGGCCTCCCCCAAAGGTGCCACAATGACCGATTCTGCGCCACCCGCATCCAGCGGACTCCTGCGACCAATATCAGGAAAATTACCCATCTATACATATAATAAAGCTGAAGAGGGTAGAAAGTCTGTACATGGAAGATATTCGAAAAAAAATTGGCTAGGGATACTTAAAATCGATAGCAGAACACGTTCCAACAGTTTTTAGAATTTTTGTCTGTTTGTCTGTTTATCTGTTTGTCTGTTTATCTGTTTGTCTGTTTATGTGACCGCGCATCACGTGAAAACGGCTGAACCGATTAAGATGAAATTTGGCATAGAGATAGTTTGTGTCCTGGGGAAGGACTTAGGGTAGTTTTTATCCTGGAAATCAACCGATAAGGGGATGAAATGGGGGGTGGAAATTTGTATGGAGCTACTTAAAACGCTGCACCGATTTAGATGAAATTTGGTATATAATTAGTTTGAGTCCCGGGAAAGGTCAAAAGATAGGTTTTATCCCGAAAATCTTCCCTTTAGGGGGTAAAATGGAGGGGTGAAAATTTGGATGTAACCAATTTTGATAAAATTTAGTTTAGATGTAGTTTAAATTCTGGGAAAGGACATTGGATAGTTTTTATTTCGGAAATCTTCCCCTAAGGGGTGAAATGGGGGGTGAAATTTTGAATGGACTCTGTTTAGACCAAATTTGGTATAGATATAGTTCGAGTCCAGGAGAATGACAATGGATAGTTTGAATCCCGAAAATCATCCCCCAAGGGGATGAAATAGGGATGAAAATGTGGATAAATCCCATTTAGTTAAAATTTGGTATAGAGATAGAAGGAGTCCCAGGAAGGACAATGCATAGTTTTTATCCTAAAAAATCATCTCCTGAGAGGGTGAAATGAGGGGTGAAAATTTGGATAGAACCGATTTAGATGAAATTTGGTATGGAGGCAGTTAAGAGTCCTGGGAAAGGACTTAAAATAATTTTTAGTCCAGAAATCATCTCCTAAGGGGTTGCAATGGGGTATGAAAATTTGGATGGAACTCATTTATGGTATAGCGAGTTGGAGTCTTAAGGAAGGACATAGGATAGTTTACTCCAGAAAATCATCCCCTAAGTGGGTGTAATTGGGAGTGAAAATTTGTTTGTGACCCATTTTGATGAAATTTGTTTGAACGATAGTTTGAGTCCCGGAGTATGACAACGGATAGTTTTAATCCCGAAAATCACCCCCTCAAGGATGGAAAGGGGAGTGAAAATTTGGATAAAAGCCATTTAAATGAAATTTGGTAAAGAGATAGAAGGAGTCCTAGGGAAGGACAATGCATAGTTTTTATCCCGAAAAATTATTTCCTGAGGTGGTGAAATGAGGGTTGAAGATTTCGATAGAACCCATTTAGATGAAATTTGGTATAGATAGAGGTCTCAGTCCAAGGAAAGAACATAGAATATTTTTTATTCCGGAACACATGAAAGGAGGCAATCATCCCCTAAGAGGGTGAGAAATGGTGGATGAAAATTTGGATTGAACCCATTTACGGTATAGCGATAGTAAAGGAAGGGCATATGATAGTTTTATCCCGAAAATCATCGCCTAAGGGGGTGTAATTGGGGGTGGAAAATTGTTTGTGATACATCTTGATAAAATTTGGTTGAAAGATAGTTTGAGTCCTGGAAAAGGACATATGATAGTTTCTATTCCGGAAATCATCCTCTAACGGGGTGAAATGGGGGGTGAAAAATTGGATGGAACCCATTTACGGTAAAGCGGTAGTTAGGAGTCCTGGGGAATAGGAACATTACATAGGTAAATATATGTTCCAAGGGTAAAGGTACCTTATGGCGGTAGTTTCGTAGATGTTTTCTAAAACGGGGTAAAAAAGACGTTTTATTATGGCTATTTTGAAAACTATTAGATGTAACATTTTGTTGACGTATCTTTATTTTTAATATAAAATATTTAAATTACAAATCAGTTTATTTAGTCCTACGGTTTAGTAGAAAAGGTCCTTACGGCCGTGTGATATGAAAATATGCAAAATAATACTGAAAAAAGCCTACATGCATCTATTATGGTGAGGCAGGTCATAGAAACCAAGTTTGCAGCGGAGTCTATTTTGTAAAAAAAGGCGTTCGGAGTAAGCTAATATATAAAATCATGCAACTCAGCCATAATGACCCTTTCCTTCATACAATCCATACTACTATTACAAATGCGAAAGTAACTCTGTCTGTCTGTTACCTTTTCATGCTTAAACCGCTGAACCGATTGAGATGAAATTTGGTATAGAGATACTTTGAATTCCGGGGCCTTCCCAAAGAGTCCTTACTAAATATAGTTTTTATCTGGAAATTCAACACCTAAGGGGGTGAAAAGAGGGGAGAAAGTTACGATATAAACGAGTTCCGCGCGGACGAAGTCGCGGGCATAAGCTAGTATTAAATAAATGACAACTTGACATCACACATGATGACATGAGTCATGACGTGGCGATCCCGTACTAACTGTTTGAAATCGTTGTATGGAGTAAAATATTTACTAAAAATAACCGGTCAAGTACGAGTCTGACTCGCGCACCGAGGGTTCCGTACTTTCATACACCACACCCGTCATGTCAGGGTATGTTTGATTATCAGCGATAGCTTTTTATCACGCGTGCCGATTTCGATTATTTATATCATATGTAATTATTTCAGAATTTTTGCTTGGTAAACTTCGGAGATAAGGGGGGGAATGGTATTTTTTTCTACATTTGCCTTAATAAATCAAAATTTAACCACTGTAGAATAAAAATAAAAACGATTTTATAAAGTGCAACTCAAGCCCTTTCATATGATACCCCACTTGATAGTCCGACTAGACTTTGATTTTTTAACCCCCCTCATATTCGTCATTTACACAGAAAATAAAAATGTATATATTTTTTTTTCATTTTCCATACATGCACCTTCATAACCATGACCTTCATGACCTTCTTAACAGTTGTTCTAAATTTCGAATGGATAGCTTAAGCAGTTCCTGAGATATTTAACGTTGTGACAGACGGACGGACGGACAGACGGACGGAGTCGCACCATAAGGTTGGTACGGAACCCTAAAACCCAGACTACTTTTCTACCAATATTAAAGCCTATTATGTCACTTCCACGATTAAGATGAATATCATGAATCTTGAGACTTGAGAGGTAAGTAAATTAATTACTAGTATGTGAAAATGGAAACGGCATTAGACTGATGAACAAGGGGGTAAGGTTCAAAATGTATCACGTGACTTCCGGAATAACTTTCTGTAGAGAAGCCTAATCTGATTTCAAATAATTGTTTGTTACATGTTTTAATCCTTCTTTATTTGCCATTAGTTGTGAATCACAAAATGTTATTTAGTTTATGGGGCGGACATGAAAATAATGCTGAAATGACCGCCATTTTCAATGTATCGCGAGTCAAATGAGCTACGTCAGTCAATGTTGCCATATAAGTATACCGATTTATCTGTACTTATACAGATTTTTAGTGATGTATTTTCCGATGTACTTCTTTATCGATCTCTGTATCTATGAAAGGCTTTTCACCTTGAGGCTCTTTGAAAAATCGTCGAAAATGTGTAAAAAATAGACCTCGTCATTTTATAATTTTAGGATGATTTTTTTTCTTACAAATCCAGCGGCCTAGCTAAAAGTACGTACGGTTAAAAGAAACAATAAACTTGGTTCACGTGTTATTACAACGAATTATCGATCCGTGATAAACAAACCACCTTTAAATAGGTAGGTGCCGACAGAGGTCACTTTACTTATTTACGATTTTATAAGTACAGTTTGCTCAGTACGGAACCCTCGGTATGCGAGCCAGACTCGCACTTGGCCGGGGTTTTTTTTTATTAGGGTTCCATAGCCAACAAAGAAGTATCCACCTAAACTTAATTAACGGTTAGTATCTCCGACACAACCCACTTCTTTTTAGGGTTCCGTACCAAAATGGTAAAAAGGAACCCTTATGGTGCGACTCTGTCCGTCTGTCCGTCTGTCACAACGTTAAATATCTCAGGAACTACTTAAGCTATTTATGAAATTTGAAAACATGTTAAGATGATTAAGACACGTGTATGGAAAATGAAAAAAATAAATATAAATTTTTATTTTCTGTTTAAATGACGAATATCTGGGGGGGGTTAAAAAATCAAGTCTAGTAAATATATCAAGGTGGTATGAAAGGGCTTGAGTTGCACTTTCTAAAACTGTTTTTATTTTTTTTCTACAATGGTAAAATTTTGATTTATTAAGGAAAATGTAGAAAAAAATACCATTCCCCCCTTATCTCCGAAGTGTACAAAGCGTAAATTTTGAAATAATTACATATGATTAAGAGTAACATAAATAATACAGGAAAAATTAAACGATATCTCTATCTAGCTTATTTTTTTTTATTTATCAAAAATAATTTCTTAATTAAATTTGTAATTTACTTACTTTTGTATGAAATGTTATGTCTTCAAATTCCTATCAGATTATCGTGAAAGTCCCTTCTTTCAAATAAAAAATAAATAATCAAAATCGGTACTAAATCGGTGATAAAAAGCTATCGCTGATACACAAACGTACTAGGTTGTATGTTGTTAGTACCAAAATGCAGAAGGCGCTTTGCAACGGTAACTTCTACTATGAGCTGTTTAAGATTATTCAGGAATGAATGGGGTCCTGACATGACGGGTATGATGTATGAAAGTCTGTACGAAACCCTCGGTTCAGACTTTTCAGGAGTTAATTACCAGGTTTTTTTTGATATTTTTTGTTGGATTTTGTCTCCGTTACACAGAAAAAACAGCTAGATATTATTATGAACTATTTCCAAATTAGAGTAGTTGTCAGAATAAAATGTCTCGGAGTCAGACTCGTACTTGACCGTTTTTTTTTTATTGAAAATCTTGTCTTTCGATATGTTTGTTATACCGGGGTTTTTTTTATTTCAGTTTGGGCGTACCTAATAATGAAGTTGGACTTCTCCTACCCGTTCGTCGGTCTGGTGCTCAGACCCTGGCGGCTGCTCACGCTAGTGATGGCGCTACCGCTCGGGCTCGGGGCTGCGGCGCTGGGCTGCTTCAGTGAGAGCCCCAAGTTCCTGGCCAACGTAGGCCGGGGCGGTGAGGCTGTGGAGGCGTTGACGAGGATGTATAGGATCAACGGAGGGAAGGGGGAGTTTCCTGTGAGTCTATAAGCTCTCTGTGAAATCTCTTTTAGTGATTTTTTATTTATTGTTCCAATAAACCACGGCCCGTGGTGATAAGAACGTAACAAGCCCAGCGTTGCTCTGCTTGTATGACATATGAACTCATTATTAAAGTTATCAAACATGAAGTTCATCATCATCAAACATGTTTCTTATCAATGTGAATAATAAATGACTGGTAGAATCACTTCAAAACGTCACATTTAGAATGTTATCATGCCTGTCTAACTTACTTAATATCTCTAAGACCTTAGACTTAAGTGAGGCAGAGGGCTTCCACTGTAAACCATCGCGAGCATCGCGTTTAATTCCGCTCCAGGTCTTCCCAGTCCATCATACCTGCCTTAACTATTATGCTAAACAGGTACGCTACACATTGTTCTTCTTCCAGGTGAAAGAGGTGTACCTGGAGGAGGGCAGCAAGGAGGAGGTGGGAGTGTTCTCCCTCCGCTCGCTGTGGACGCAGATCGCACCGCTCTTCCAGCGCCCGCTGCTGGGCAGGACACTGCTGTTGTTCTACCTGACCTTTGTAGTCTATATCGCGTGAGTAACTAGACAGAGACTAGTGGACTTAAACTAGGGTGTGATTTTAATGTGTTTTGCGCTATAGCAAACTATAGCGCGAAACACATTAAAACACACAAAAACACACACACACACGCGCAAAACACACGCAGAAGCAAGCGTACCTTAGCACATAGGTACAGTCTGCATCAAAAGTAGCTACGCAAACGAAGACGTAAAAATATTTTATTCAAAGGGAATAAGAGCTTTTGACAGTGATGACATATGGCACGGAAACGTGGTCGCTTACTATGGGCCTCATAAGAAGGCTCAAAGTCACTCAAAGGGCAATGGAGAGGGCTATGCTAGGAGTTTCTCTGCGCGATTGCATCAGAAATGAGGCTATCCGCAGCAGAACCAAGGTAACCGATATAGCCCTTCGAATCGCTAAACTTAAGTGGCAGTGGGCGGGGCACATTGCACGTAGAACCGATGGCCGTTGGGGCGGAAAGGTTCTCGAGTGGCGACCACGTACCGGAAGGCGCGGCGTGGGCAGGCCAAGGTGGACTGATGACCTGGTAAAGGTCGCGGGAGTCCGCTGGATACGGGTGGCGCAGGACCGGCCATTGTGGCATTCTTTGGGGGAGGCCTATGTGCAGCAGTGGACGTCTTTCGGCTGAGATGATGAAGAGCTTTTGACGTCTTCGATTGCGTAGTTACTTTTGATGCTGACTGTACCATAAACATAGCCGCTCCGATTTTATGGTGTTTAACGCAATCGGCTAGGACGAGACGATAAAGAAGGACTTTCTTTCTTTGCGTTTGTGCTTGTTTGTGTTCTAATGAGAGTAATGAGTTGGTAATCGTAGAATAGGTAGATAATAATGTACCTGCCATGCCATACGTACGTATATGCGTAAGTACTTATAAAAAACCGGCCAAGTGCGAATCGGACTCGCGCATGAAGGGTTCCGTACCATTATCTATAAAAAACTATTTTATTCTGTGTTTTTTTTGTTATAGCGGCAACAGTGGGTCGATCACGTAACTTTTCTTACGCGCGTCTGTAAGGTTTAAATGTCAATTTTATATGGAAAAATGACAGTTAGATTGTGATTTTACTGTCAGACGCGCGTACAATGCGTTACGTGATTGACCTACAGAAATACATCATCTGTGAAAATTTCAGCTGGGACAGCGGAGTCTTAGTAATAGGGTCCCGTTTTACTCTTTGAGTACGGAACCCTACAAAACCAAGAACGATATTGACGATATTCCCCGTACCCAGGAACAACAGCTTCGCGATCATTTTGCCGACGATCTTCAACGTGTTCTTCACATCGTACGCCAGCAGCGGCGCTGGCGCCGGCTTCTGCGACCTCTTCGCCGCAGCGCCACCGAACAACTCCACCGACGGCGTGGTCGAGGCTGACGTAACTAACATTTATTACCTAACGATCCAACGGAAGATCTGATTCGAAATTCACAAAGTCAGATTTGTCATAATTGTTATAATACTTTCGATATAAATAGGTAACTAATTGTATAAATAGTTACACTATTGGATTAGTATGGGCAAATAGTCACTCCGAGGTCGAGATGGCATATGAAGAGGAAGATGAAAGACCGAGGAGAGTTTAGTTTATTTCGTATTTTCCACAGATGAATGTTGTGTTGTGTAACAACGTGGGTGTTTTTGGTGTTCCAGGTGACGTGCAAGGAGTCGATAAACGACAACACTATCTGGGCGGGCTGCGCGCACGGCCTCTCCTTCTTCCTGCTGAACGCGCTCATTGCACAATGCGCTGGGAAGCGAAAGGTAACAGTATCCTTATTCTACGCTTCTTTCCTTGTCAACACACATACACTGCACCAACCTTCTGGTAGCGCTACTCTTCTGTACCGTAGCTCTTCCGCCTTATAACTAGTGAAAACTGGCTGGGAGCAGAGCAACTATCGAGTGGATTCTTGGTACTGAAAGTTTTACAAGCTTCATGTAAGTCTACATTGTAGAGGTACAGTCAGACAGCGACAGCAGAAGTTATTGTCAAAAGTGTGTGTGAGAGAGAGAGAGAGAGAGAGAGAGAGAGAGAGAGAGAGAGAGAAATTAATTTAGAACTAGCTACTTGTATTGCTAACTTCAGTAATTCAATAGAAATGACCGAAATGTAAACAAGAAATTTCTCCCATGCTCTTTCAAAACATTTTCTTCGCAACCCAAACGTTGAAACAAATCGCTGTTTAGCGACAAGTCCGCCTGTTGTCTACCTCTACCTACATGTTGTTTCGTTTTTCTTTGTAAAAGCTTTGTAATAAAGAGTATTTGTACACATGAATTACTTACATAGATAAGTTTTGTTGACAGTTATTGACGATAGTGATCCTGGTGGTCGCAGCCGTGGCGGCCGCGGGCATCGACCTGACGGGTGAGCCGCTCTCGGGGCTGGTGCTGTTCTACGTGTTCCTCACCACCGCCATGGTCTTCGGAGTTATCTCTTCCTACTTCGTGACCTTGTATCCGACGTCGTACAGGTGAGCTGACCTGGCGTTCACTTACGTGGGGAACTTTCGGGCCTGTTTTTTATGTCACCGTCGGCTCCATGGTCTTCGATATCTACGAGTATATGTATCTTGAACACACGAACAAAATATTAGACATAAAAATCAATCTTTGTTTTGGTTCATTTACATTTGCTCTATCTATTATATTCAAAATAAATTATTCAATAATAGTACATTGTTTAACAAGGGGCGTATAAGGAATATTGCAAACGAGAGTCTATCAGGAGCCCGACGCCGTAAGGCGGAGGGCTTTTGATGACTCGAGTTTGCAATATTCTTACGCCCGTGTTATACACAATGTTTTTCATCACATTTGCGAGGAAATAAATAACTACAAAAGACAGAAAAACCTATGTTTTATACAAGCGCATCAATCAAATGTTGACGAAATTGACAACTTCACTTCTAGATCAGTGCGAGTGGAGGGCGGAGCTTCAATATTTCAACCAATCACAGAGCAGAATTCTTGCCGCCCAGATTTGCTTAACCAATCAGATCACACACAAGCTCATAACTCCCATGGTGCCACTATTTTCCGCGGGAACAATTTAGGCCATTGTCCTTCTGTATACAGGCAAGGAATAACACCATTTATGAGCAAGTGTGATGAAAAAGACAATTAATGCTTCATTTAAAGCTATATATAATTACTGCCAGGTGCAAATTTAATAAATAAAAAAACCGGTATTATAAATTAATGTTTTTCAAAACCATATTTTACCTGGAGTATATAATATGTGGAACCCATAGGAGGAAGCACGTGTGTTATGCGGTGTAACTTTAGCCTGGCAATCATAATAATCCTCACCCGGCATCAAAATGAAATCCGAAACATACGCCTCATGAGAGCCAGTATAAAAATGTATTGTTTCCAGAGGCATGGTGGCATGCCTAGGCATGATGGTGGCGCGGCTTAGCGCGTTCAGCGGCACAAACATCATCAGCAGTGCAATGACGGAGCATTGCTCTGCCGCCCTGTATGGCGCCTCGGGACTTGTGCTCAGTAAGGAACCCTTCTAATTATATTATTATATGTATATCAATATAGAATAGCGGAAAGGTTCTCGAGTGGCGACTACGTACCGGAAGGCGCGGCGTGGGTAGGCCCCCCCACAAGGTGGACTGATGACCTGGTAAAGGTCGCGGGAGACCGCTGGATGCGGGTGTCGCAGGAACGGGCATTGTGGCACTCTTTGGGGGAGGCATATGTCCAGCAGTGGACGTCTTTCGGCTGATATGATGATGTATATCACAACCTCGAAAAAATGTTTCTCCGTATAAGTTGTTTGCCAAAGTTTAATTTGTCCGAAGACATTTCTTTCTGGAACCATTGACAATTACGAGCATTTAAAAATAGTAACGTGCAGAACCCATTAGGTTAGGTTTGTTTTATAAATAAGTTTCTGTAAAAAATATAATTTTTGGTACAAGCTTTTATTGCCGACTGGACTTTTCTGTATACCATCATCAGCCCAAACTCAACGTTGTTACGTCGGTTTAAGTACTGAATTCCCATGGCCACCTTCTGTCTCCATCATCAGCTCGACTCGATGGTACCATAATATTGAATTGAATTGTCATCCAAACTATACCTTTACTTACCCAAAATTTCACTTCGTTCGGATGAAGATATCTGTTTCAAAATTGAGTCGCAACATTCCACCCGAACTAACATAGCTATATAGTTAGGTGCAGTCACCGGCATCAAACCACCGGGATCAAAGGCCGCAAAAATATCTGACACGCTTTAACGACTCTAGGAATAGAGTTGTCATCAGATATTTTTGCGGCATTTGTTCCATCATAATATTGATGCCGGTGACTGTACATCTTAAAAAGCTTTACAAGAATACAGAAAAACGAATGGTCTCTGACAAAAATGAATGGTCTCTGACAAAAATTCCATTCTAACAACTTCACTTTGGCAGTCGATTAATTCGGAGAATCAATTTATCGAGGTTGTGATAGGCAACCCATGTCATAAGTAGCCAAGGAATAGGTGGATGGACTGTGTGAGAGACGACGTGAAGAGAAATTATGTGAGTGGCGAGATGACGGGTAACGGGAAAGTAAAGTATGGAAGGAAAATACATTCTGTATTTACCGAGGTACCGACCCCAAGTAAATGACATAAGGGCAAGCGAATGATGATGTCATAAGCGGTCCTCAAACCTCAAATGACATAAGGGCAAGCGAATGATGATGTCATAAGCGGTCCTCAAACCTCAAATCACCTTTCACGGCCAGTTACCGTTACCATCCGGCTAAAGCGAAATTTACACATGCCAAGATATTGCATGCAAGTTTAACTACATTGCGGGGTTTGATAGATCAATTGAACTCAGCATCCTCGGTAACCCGCAATGTAATGGAACTTGCACGCAATTTCTTGCAGGTGTATTTTGCGCTTAAACGGATACCTTAAAAGTAATTCAGGTACACTGTTAAATGAATGGATTCAGCGTGCAATGGAAAATCTCCTTATTTACTTATTCTTTTTTTGAAGTTTACTAATAACCAAGCTTTTGGTTGTCCGACTACTTCTCAGTCGATATCAGGTTTTCGAATTGTTATGTTTCTCGATTCATTCCTTGTAATCCATAGCACATCCATTTGCTTTTTCCCATGCTTTGATTTTTATCTTACACTATCTGTATTAATTTTAATGTGTGCTAAAAACTTGTGGCATAATATAATATTCTCGTGTGTTATTTTTGATGATTTATTATAATTATAGCCGGGGCTATTGCCGCCGCGCTCCTGCCGGGTGACAGCTTGCAGACCGGCTGAAGATATTTATTTGCTTTGACCGTGGAATTTTCGACCCGGCTTCATACAAATATACTTATAATAATAATAAGAAGGGAACAACAGTCTCTGGATGGCTGGTGGGATGGAACGCATCGTTGCCAACCAAAGCTGAACTGCTAAGGTATAATAAGTATACAAAATGAAAATCAATTAAAACATAAGATATTTATAAAAAAATACAATATTATGCTTATAACTAGGTAATACAACAACTTTGTACAAAAAATATTATTACATTATTTCCATTGACAAAGCAATTGAAAGTATATCTACATTAATGTCCTGTATATTACAGGTCAATATTATGAGTAAGTACCAATGTAATGAGAATGAGGCAATACACTTTTTATCACAAAAATCGTAATGTAACCCATCTTTTTTTTTTTTTTTTTTTATTGGAATCAAAAAAAATACAATTTTAGTAACTTAACCTAAAGATTCGCCAAACTGCAAAGCAGTTTGTTGGCGATTCGCTCACTTAAATAAAAAGATAATATTATCGCGGTACATCGAAACACTACACTACCGCCCCAGCCAAAAGGCCGTAAGTCCCTACAGAGTTCATACGAAATTACGACTTGTTGGCGGCACGGATGTGCAGTGATTTATTTTTACTCTACTTATTGTTTAACTTTAGTTAGAAGTGTAAGTTAATATGCGAACTGTTTAAGTACGGCAGAGGATAATGCAACATATATATTAGTTACTCGTATGCACCTGTTTCGTTGTTTTATTTTGAACAGTTCTGTGTAAAACTTAATATACTTAGTACGAGTAAGTATAATACGCATCTGCTGTACACACCGTCGTATCGTTTAGTTGTTAAGTATAAAACTAATTTGGACATATTTCTGATACCACCAGTCATATTGCCTTCTACTTCCCCATTTCAACTCTCATAATTGAACAGAAACATATATTTTTCCCCTCACTGTATTTCTCTGTGTATTCATCTACAAATGGCAGTAAAATGGGCATCAGGGTTCAGTTCCTCCGGAACTGGCGGTCGGTGAAGTCCGCGCTGAAGGGGCTCGCGTAGAACCCGAAGTTGTTGCTGTGGTTGGGCAGCTGCTTGTGAATGCCCTGGAAATCACCATATATAGTTTTATACGGATCTATCGATCTAAGCTAAGGGTGCTCAGGTGTCATTTCTGGTTAGGTACGGCGTAGTTCGCGTTAATGGCAGAAGGAAATTCACAGACACTGGCGGTACGTTAATTTGAAGAGGTGCAGGTGAAAAATAACGAGACTTTTTTCGTTTTAAGATTAAGTACTAACCTTCTTACAAAATGCGTAAAGTACTTATGCATCCGTATTGAAAATACATTTGTTTCTTCCGTTGACTGCCATGACTCACGCATCTGTTTCTTTCGGGCAATTGCCGAGGAAGTAGGTATCAAGGCATGTCCCGTCTACGTTGCCCTCGCGGCATCCACTTTACTAGCCCACCTATCCGGATGCATGCGACAGACGTGTCCAGCCCAGTCCCACTTGAGCCCGGCAGTTTTCTCCTACATCAAAAAAAGCCCCTGCTAGACGGTTGCCAACACGCCTCTCCAACCGAGCGACCTTGGTCCGCACCAACCATGTAGACAGTTGTTTCCAGCAAAATTTCGTTTGCCCTTCGGACGCCCTTGGTCGTCGAGCGCGCGCTTAATGATATTCGGCATATTTGAATGACTCACCGGCTCGTTGAGGACGCCCTGGCGCGAGTCGGAGTCCCCGGGCGGGAAGTAGTCGCTGCGGAACTGCGGCAGGTCCTCGATGCCGATCAAATCCGAGTCGTCCGACGCGTCGCTGCGACAACAGACAATGATGTCAACTTATATGATAACGCTCCGCTCGTAGGCCATTTCCTCTACATACGGACCATGTTATCGGTCACGACTGTAGCGTTACGAATTTTTTGGTACTGAATGTGTTGGCTTCTAATATATAATTGGTTAATCTCAACCATATATATAAAGCTGGTGCGGACGTAACGTTTAGGTATAATCAAAGTGGGATGAACTGTCAAGTGACTGACTACTATGCTTAGCAATTACCAATTAACATAATTTAGTATGCCGTTGATTTCCATTGTTCTTTAATCTTTGCTATTATCAATGTCCGGTGGCTTGAATATGTCATGCTAGCTTAAAGGTGGCCTAAAGGTCTTAGGTACGGTGGCGTCGTTGACCTTCCGTCATACTCGTGATCGGGTGCTATTTGTGGAGTCCAGTCTGTTCATGCTTGTAAGGGCATTTTTTTTTGTTTTGACCCTTAGAGACCGTATACATCTCTAAGAACATTAGAATAATTATTAATTGTGTGTGGACGCTCAGAGACCTTATACATCTCTGGGATACTAAATCACTACATACTATTAAACAAAGTCGCTTCCCGCTGTCTGTCTGTCCCTATGTATGCTTTTAGATCTTTAAAACTACGCAACGGATTTTGATGCGGTTTTTTTTAATAGATTCAAGCAGGATTCAAGAGGAAGGTTTATATGTATAATACATGCATGTATTATACATATAAACACGTGCGAAGCCGGGGTAGGTCGCTAGTTATTATCATAAACTTCTTGTTAATTCGGATACAGACCTAATATCGAATGTAATGAACTAATGAATAATATTTTACAATTTTATATTGTTTTGTTTTCATTTAGTGACATTTAGTTTGTTAACACCTGTTACTTGTGTACTTATTGGTAAAATCATTTGACATGTAAAAGTGCCCTTGTGGCCTATTTGCAGAATAAATAATTGATTCTGATTTTTGATTGTGAAAAATAAAACAAACGGGCTAAAGTGCCATCATACTGCTTCATGATTCCATTCGAATAAAATAAACAACTATATAGTTAGGCACTTCGGCATCTGCTATTTAGCCTTTAGTTTCAGAACCAAAATCATTCTAGGTATCCTAAAAATATTTGCAAATTTTGCAATGAGCTCATTGAACCTCGCAAGTACCTGATGGCGTCAAAGTCCGGGGCGTTGAAGGTCTCGTTCCAGATGGGATTGGCGCCCTCCGTGGCGTACTTGTTGGTGCCCGGCGCCGCCAGCCCCGCGCGGTTCAGCCCGGAGTCCACGGAGCCGTACTTCGTCATCGAGAGCGCTTCCAGACGTTGGGTCAGCCTGCAATGCAGGGACAGTTAGGTTTGGTGATTTCATATTCTAATTCATCATCATCATCAGCCGAAAGACGTACACTGCTGGACATAGGCCTCCTGGGGGAGGCCTATGTCCAGCAGTGTACGTGCTCTTTGGGAAGAGTGCCACAATGTCCGGTCCTGCGCCACCCGCACCTAGCGGACTCCCGTGACCTTTACCAGGTCATCAGTCCACCTTGTGGGGGGCCTACCCACGCTGCGCCTTCCGGTACGTGGTCGCCACTCGAAAACCTTTCCGCCCCAACGGCCATCGGTTCTACGTGCAATGTAAATTCAATATTCTAACTATTCTAGGCAGAATTAACTGACATTTAGAAGGTTACATAAGAATCATTTGGTGACTTGAGACTTCTTATTATTCTCAGCAGAATTGACACAGACTTCGAAGCTTACTGAAAAAATAGGGACCTTGACATCGCCATTAAAGCGAAGTCCATATGCAGCGATCTTGGTGCTTATTTGTCGTCTTACTGCACTTACGAAGGCGCGTACCGGCGCTCGACCAGCGTCTGTCTTTACTACAAGATCCGTGGGCGTAAGAGAACGCTACTGCTGAAAGATAGGTTTGAAATTTTGAGGTTACCAACTGCAACACCAGCAAAACCAGTATATAGAGGCCAGCATAGCGAATTGCGCTGCCAGCACGTAGATGGTTGACGTCGAAGCTGGCTTCTTGACTAAGGAGTAGTAGGAAAGTTATCAGGTCCTCGTCCTGATGATAAGGGTTAGCAGCAGCAGGCACAGGAAGGCCAACACGGCAGACAGTGCCGCCAACACGTAGATGGTGATCTGACTGGCGTTACAGCTGGCGTCTACATGACGTCAGCAGTAAGAGAACACTCACGTCCTCGTCCTGATGATGAAGGTCAGCAGCAGCAGCAGGCACAGGAAGGCTAACACGGCGGACAGTGCTGCCAACACGTAGATGGTGATCTGACTGACGTCGGAGCTGGCGTCGGGGCTCAGGTCCGTCACGAAGTCGAGCAGCTGCAGGTCGCGCGTGCGCAGCGCCATCTGGATCGTGAACAGCAGCTGCGTATCGGCGCGGATGCTGCGACAGAATTCATTGGTTAGACACACACAGTCCATATTTCTATGAAACAGTTGCTGACTGACATTTAATCTACGAAGATAAGTAACTGAAATATGGAGCACGTGTTGCAATAAAAGCACATTGGGATTCCCAAGGAAATAAATTCTTATTTTATTTCCTTGGGAATCCCGTGCAGTGGCAGAAATAACCACCAGAAAAAGCCTAAACGCTACTGGATTTGACCCCTCAAAAATCCAGCATGAAGTAGCACTGAAACTCTTAGCAACGAGTATGAAATATTTTCTGTCAAATGAACGCCAGCAAAAGCCGGTTTTTAAGCCCTTTTTTGTCAGAATTTACTCTAATAAATACGTTCCTAATCCTATACTAGCAATGTAATTTTTTTTCTATCAAGTCATTGTGTTTTTCAAGGACTGCTCAGGTGAGGCTAAAACCCGACAGCAGTGGAAAAATGAGCCTTTGCCCATCAGTGAGACCCGTCAGACTGTATAGAATAAGTTAGTGTTCTCCTCCTTACTACTCGATCTCCTCGGCGGGCACTGGGATATCGTCCCGGATGAGGTGCGCGCGCACGTCGGTGTGTCCGGCGACGGCCACGCCGCCGTCGTCCGTGTGCGGCGCCACCGTGTCGATGTTCGTCGTCATGTTGAACGCCGTTGAGAACGTGTCCGCGATCTAAGGACACATCGCGGTCATAATGTTACACTAAGCGGATGTTGACTGATAGTTAAATCAGCAACTTTTTATGAAACGTCAAAAACGTTCATTAAGAAGTTTGTAGAGAAATGGTCAAGCAGCGTTCATTTTTGTATTTAAAAATCGTTAAAATATCACCAATAAGTTGAAGCGTGATCATGGCCAAGTATTATTGATTACTTGCAATGTAATTAAGAAAACCTATCGATCGGTTTCTGAGGCAACCCCTGGACTTCCTTCCCGTTCAAAGTTTGGATAGGTATTTCTTTATTCTTAACTCGATAAAGACGTCCTTTAAACTTGATCAGTGCTACTAATGTGTAGATAAAGTTGCAACTAACAAACTAGCAGCATTGGTATAGTACTTACAAAATCTCTGTTCTCTTCAATCTCCTCGACTGTATTGACGAAAATGAAGGAAACGCGGTTTTGAGACGAAATCAGGTAGACCTTTACTTCTGCTATGTCTGTCTCGCCAGCTGGAGGAAAAAATAACTTAATATAAATATTATGTCAATGTTTATTTACACCACGCCAGGTCTAACAAGCGTACGGTCCGCTTGACGGTAAGCAGTTCCCGTAGCTTAGTCCAGAGGACTCGCTTGCGCGTTGTTGACTGCAGGGGACTGACATGCGGGTTGCCGACCCTAAACTCTCAATCCTGCACTAAAGTATCTAACGTTGTTAGAAAGGGGCCAATACCTATACGGCCACTTACCAGGATCCATCGCCGCCACGTCGAACTCGAACATGCCGTGCATGTTGGCCGTGGGCTGGATCTGCAGGGTCAACGCCCCCGTTTGCGCGTTCAGCTGGAAGGCGATGTCTCGGACCGACTCGAGGCTGCTGTCCACCTGCATCGTGCTCAAGTCCATGGTATACGTCAGGGGAGCGTTCTCCGAATGGGTTGCCTGGAGACCGTTGAATTGACGTATTAGTATTGGTCATCATCATCAGGTTATACATATACGTCTCATTGCTGAGCATCAGGCATTCTCATGAGAACAAGAATTAGGAATTAAGATTTTTTATTAATTCGCACATAAGTAGGTTAACAGTATGACAAAACTGATTTGGTAATTAGATTCTGGCTTAAGTGAAAAGATTATCATATTTCGAACTTCACTGTCCCTCTTATTCCATTTAAGCGTAGGTACGCTCTAATTTGCGCTTTTGATCACATAATTTAATCACTTTGATAAACATGGACAACGCATACGAGATTATACGAACCATCAATACTTGAAGCCGAGAAAGGATTTTGTAAACTAGATGGTTGTTTTAATAACTTGTCGACTGTATCTTGCATAAAGCTCTGTGTCATTATCAATAAAAAACATAGCAAAGCAAGCTCATGCTTGCACAAGCAACCCGACCCATCTATACTTTCTTACCAACATTGACATCAGTGCAGTCAGCAAGTGCCAGCCCTACTTCTGCTACACACGTACCTGCACGGTGAGCAGGTCCCTGCCGATGGTGTCCAGGGTGGAGATACCGGCCGTGTACAGGCTGCGGGCGAAGATCGGCCGCGGGTTAGCCTCACGGACCTGTTACAAATTCATATATGAAATGTCGCAATTCTTTGAAAACAATTATTTGCTAACCGATGATCTATTGCTCACCAAAACTTGAGCCCTGACTAAATTGACTAACAAAATACGAGTAGCTATAACTGCGATGAACTGGTAATTCTGAAATCTGTAAATTCCATCATGTTCTCAAAATAGTGGAAAGAGAGCAATCTTAGATTGTAAATACTAACATTGACGGTAACAGTGATAAGGGAGCCCTGTGTGGCGGCGCCTGGGGTGGGCGAGTTGCTGGCGCCGACCACGAGCTGGTGCGACTCGGCTGCTTCCCGGTCCAGAGCCTGCGCCACTCGCAGGACGTTCGTCGACGCGTCCAGCACGAAGTGACCTTCGCTGTTGCCATCTGCAATACGTGGTGAAATTGTGGACATGGTGGTGGTAAACCAAATCTAGCGCCGCAAGTGCTGGACAATCGCCTCAACAGTTAGAGACATAAAACAGTATCTTTTCAACTTTGTTGCAATGCCTTTAAGATTCAAAAGTGACGAACCATTTAATTCCGCGACTGTGTACAACCACCAAAAGCCCAATTTTACAAGTCTAACCTGGCAACGCTGAGACGCTCGACCAATAACGACTGGCCATTTGACCAGTGTTGCCGGTTTAGAGTTGATAAATTGTAACATGTAGCTTCGTTAAATAAACAACACAATTCTGGAATGTAATCAATTGTTACCAGCAATCCTGTAGTAGATGGGATAGCAGTCGTTCTCGCAGCGGTAGTTCTTCAGGTCTTCGGCGAGCGGGAGCTGCTGTGTTTCCGTGTTGACTTGCTGTTCTGTATACAGTATTGAACACACAGTTTTGAGGAGGAAGGTAATATAGGTACTCTAGTTCAAAAAGGTGTTGAGTCTGAAAGGTCTATTGTCTTCTTTCACAAATTGTTTAAAACCTCTTTGCATCTAAGTATTTATTCAGTCAATTAATTGATCCAGTTTGACCAAATTGAAATATGTATATGAGTAATCTGAAATTCGCACTCTTCCTAATATAAATTTTTAATGAAACTGGAAAATGAAATTCTTACCAAAGAACGCTACTGTGGCACTGTCAGTTGCGAAGATAGGGTCAGCGAGAGACGGAACGAAGACCACATTGAGCACGCTGTCGGTGGACAGCGGGCCGGGGTCCGTGCCGTGGTCGGTCGCCCTGATGGTCACCTAGGTGACGAATAACATGGATAACCAGACCAATGACCAACAATGCATCAAATATATGTGTCGTGCTCACAAAAAGGGACCTTATTGTCATTGGAGCCCATGCCATTATTAACGATGCGCCGATACAAATGCCATGTTTCACGTCGTACTCGTAGTAATGGCAACACCGCCAACGACAGTAAGGTCCATATTTTCCTTCAGAATTAAACATATAACTATTGGCAGTTGGGTAAACCGAAATACAATGCTTAGGTACTTTTTCAGCAACGGCATACATTATTTAGTTCCATAAAATCTGTCAAAACAGGTGACCATTCTAGTTTTATGTATGCCTATCTTTCCACTTTAAGTTTGTAAAATATCAAGACTTTGTTTATTGTTAGGACTTACTTGGAACTCCCTGACGTCTTCATCAAAGGTTTGCATCAGCCTCAGTTCGGCCCTGTTGTCTCCTAGATTCTCGATCTCGAAATATTGAATGGCGTCGGCTGTTACGAAAAAGAAAGGTTTATTCCACACCGTAAATTTGCTGGAATTAAGACCTCGTAGACCCCCAGATATGTTTTTTCACGTAGGCAGACCAGTCCCTAAATAAATACTTAAGAGTCGCGTAAAATATTTTACCAATGCTATTACACAAAGCCTAGTTCGATAAAGCCACCAGCATGCTGCCGTCGAGGGTAACCGGTCATAACAATCATGTGGATGGAGCAGGTCCGGTTAATGGACAGCCCAATAATCCGCGGCCACGTATCTTTCCCTCTACGCATAAGTTAAAAGGAGTCAGACTTATAGTGTCAGGCACGGTGGAGCTAGGAATGCCTCACCATTGCCGGCCACGGAGAAGGCCACCTCGCCGGCGTGAAGCCCGTCCTCGTCGGTCGCGTGGAGGCTCTCCAGGAAGGTGTCCGCCACCGTCACCAGGGCGCCGTTAGCTGACCGCTCCTGTCACGTGACACATTCAACATAAGCTTCTGAGCTCAACTGGATAATTTTCAGAGCGTTCCGCCATGACAGAATTTGTGACGAAGTCCTCGTAGATTTTCTTTGCATTGTTGGTTATTTGGTAGGGGTAACCAGTATCAAAAATACCAGAAATTTTATTAAAAACAATACCAAAAAGTCTGACATGGAGAGGAGGACGGTTAAAACTTTCTGAGAACTACCTACCCAACCATACTTTTATTTTTATTGCATAAAACAAGATGATGATCATGATGTCCGCCCAAACCTGAGAAAATTATAATGTAAGGTTGGGCAACTTTACGTGCATGGGCTCAAGTTATAATACAACAGGTGGACGTAATGCCATAATATTTGCCAGTCAACCTTAACGCAAAGCTTAGACAAAAAATCAATAAAATACTTGTAATGCCAACCAGTGAGTTTGGTTATCTACCTTAGAAAGCCTCACGGTAGTTCCCGTGAGTGGGAACACGAACTCCGGCGCGTGGTAGTTGTAGGGCGCAATGACAACCTCGTACCACTCGAACGACTGTTGCATCGGCTCGCCATGGTCGTAGGCCTAGTGAAAAGTTATTAGATTAAATAGAGTAATTCATTAAGTATTTTAAGTTTACACTATCATTTGAACCTGTGTCTAATAAGTCTCATAACTATTTGTTTTACAGAAGTTAATCATGGTAGAAGAGACTTGCCATAGTTGTCATATGCCAAATTATATAGACTTCCAGGACTGACTGGTTGGACAAAAAAGCTAATTTCCACTGGCTAGGCGAAGACAGCCTGAAAATGAATGACTGTAACAATTTCAGCTCCGCCCCGCCCTACCTTGCCAGTGAAAAACTTCCACTAATCCTCGGTGTTATAAAGATCCATTAGCCCTCCCTCGGCCAGTAATGTCAAAAAAATTACACTGAGCTACAAAAATTTGATCGAACATTTGGTTTTACGCATCTGTAACCATCTGCACAGCATCACGGAAGCTAACAGTCTTCCGACCTTTAAAGCTAAATTAAAAAAATGGCTTATTGAGCAATGTTACTATACTATTAAGGAATTTTTAGAATATAAAAAATGTAATAATAATATATAATATAATAACTAATAATCTTGTTAATTTAATTTACAAATGAATGTTCTATTTTGATTGTAAACATGACTTGTAATACCTTATTACCAATAAAGGATGTCTATGTCTATGTCTATGTCTATGTCTATGTCTGTGACCTCATTCAAAATAACCAAAAAATGAGTTAAATTTATCTTTATATGTATGCTCCTACAGGGCACAACCGGGATACATCCTGGAGGATGATGAATTAAATAATAAACTTCATTTACCCTTATATGTATATCATATGTGCCCCAGTACCCCCTCAAGTCCATGGTCGTCTCGAGTTCCCCTCGGAACTCCCACGCGGCCTCATTGGGCACGGTGACGATGGTGAACAGCGCCGGCACGTCGAGGTCGCGGTCGCGCGCGCGCAGCTCCACCACCTCGTACGACACGCGCGAGTTGTCCGTGAACATCTCGTCGCGGTCGTGTGCGTGGATGTCAGGGGACAGACGGACTCCCTGGGATGGAAAGAGAAGTTATTTATCACACCACCACGTGTGGGACACCAGGTTGGAAAGAGAAGTTATTTATTTAGCACACAAAGAAAATAAGTACAATCAGAGATACAAGTACTTAAAAGTACTAACGAGTAAGCATATACAGGGTGTGGCCCGTAATAGGAGCACATATTCAAAAGGACGCTTCCTTAGAGCATTTGCAGTACAGTAACCCCTTGTGGCCATTCATTTAAAAAAAAATTGATTCGGAGAAATTTTGGTCTAAGGTTATATCTTGGCACCACGACTTAAGGTGGTTCGATTGCCATACAAAGCGTTATTTGACATTCGCAGGCTAACGGTGTGATATTTTAAGAAACTTATGTAACAAACTTTCATAAATTGGCTTCCCATTAGCGCCAAATTCCCCCTTTCCTAGAATAAACTTGTATAAACTAGATTAATTTGAAAAATTGGTTTGGGACGTGATATTTTGGGAAAACTATTATTCTCAAATTAATCTAGTTTATACAAGTTTATTCTAGGAAAGGGGGAATTTGGCGCAAATGGGAAGCCAATTTATGAAAGTTTGTCACATAAGTTTCTTAAAATATCACGCAGTTAGCCTGCGAATGTCAAATAACGTTTTGTATGGCAATCGAACCACCTTAATAGCACATCAGTCAATGCAGATTGTAATGAGTCAGAATAGTTTTTGCATTTTTGTTTTCAAACGATATTTTTGTGATTTTTTTCATTTTTTTTAGTTTTTTTAAATAAAAAGTTACTGATAGCACTCCCAAAGAGTAAAAAAATACAAGTAAACTTATTTTAAAGATTTTTTTTTCGCGTAGAACCACTTGGTTTTTTTTCCCAAGCTTAATAATTTTTTGCTCCTTAATAGGAGAGCCGTAATCAGCATGTTGTCACGGCAGCCGTGTGGCTGATTTTCAATGGGAGCCCCAAGACTTAAAAACTAATTTTATAATTTTAAAGCACCGGCACAGGCTCCAGAAGATCAATCCATAGTGAAAGAAGGACGTACCGCGGCGAGACTCTCGGAGGTCTGCCACGGCTGCTGCTCCTCTGGCGAGGGCAGCTCCGGCGCGTTATCGTTCACGTCGAGCAGGATCACCAGCACCTCGATGGCCACCGTGTTGCGGGATCCCTCTGGAAACAAAACCAATAACCCCAGTTCAAAAACAGACCCTTTCCCATCCACTTTTTGGTGGGTTGCCACTGAGACTGTAGTAGGGGTTCATCCTGAACCCAAAAAAAAGATAGACGGAGCATTACGCACAACATATCGAAGGCGGAAACCTAAATTAAGTAAACGCTCCCACACACATATTATACATACTAAATTGCACAAAATTATACGTGTCGCAAAGCTGCGCTGTCAAGACAACACATTTCCAGCTGTCTGAGGGGTTGATCGCGTGGCTAGGGGTCTTAATCAGCATAGTTTGACACGTGGAACAATCGTGCCAAGCGGCGTCGCCTTCGCCTGACACAAAACTGCAGGCTGATCCATAAATACATTAGGTACTGTATTCATCCCCCACTGTAATAGTTAATAGTATTTTATGCAACTATTGTAAAAGAAGGGTCTTAAAAGGCGAGTCGCAATTAAAGACGCCACGAGCGTTTTTAGACCAGTTATACACCGTTGCATACAATACTTTTTCTACGACAAATTTTAAATAAATAGCAGACACAGATAACGGAGGTTATCTGTGATAGCAGACTACAGAATAGTTAAACTTTTCAGGCAGCAAGTTTTCTATTCGTACTTTTGCTACTCACGCAATTTCTTCAGGAGTGCAGTTATTAATTTCTTCGACCATTTTAAAAGGAACGTACACTGTTGTCTTCACAAACAAGAATACAATCTTAATAGTTTAGGACTAATAGTTTATCATCTTTCGTCTTTTCATTTTGAACTGTATTTTGGAGGGAAATCGGAAATGTGACAGCTCTTGCTTATGGTTTGTTTTGTTTTTAATTTGTTTGCACTGGCCATCCGAACCAAACTGAATCCGGACCCGGACCGAATTCGAACTGTTTATTTTTATAAATAATGCCATGAATTTATAAAACATGTAGTACACACAATAGATGATGATTTATTATTATTGTAGTAAATAATTCATAATGTACAAATGTTAAATCGTAAATAAATACTTTTATTTCGAAATATTTGTTATGAAGTTGGCATCACTGCAATATAGCGGCCGATTAAAAAAAAAGTTAAACAGTGTTTTTATGAAAAATGTATGAAGCAAAAAAGTACGCTAAATAGTGCGTTTTTGGGCCATAGAGCATAGAGTTTTTCCACGACTCATTGTATTGACTCAGTGGTGTCATTGTATTTGAGCTACAGCCTATATAAATGACAGATAACGGTACAGGAGTAGAAAAACGATTAAAAGCCACGTTCTCTGTATTATTGAAGTTTTATCGCTTACCTCCTTCCGAATAAAAGTTATCGATGAGGTTGAAGAAAATTCTATGTTCCGGCTCATTTCCGTCCCTGAAACCGAATAATTTAACATTAACACAGGCCACGGCATTTGTGTCAGGACTTGATTGTGAAGTTCTTACCTCTATTAATCTACCAGTTTGGCATTGGCATGGTCTGGACAGATCATTATCAATTAATTATATTGTTTAAATTATACTTGTACGTGAAGTCCCCAACCACATGCCAGCGTGGGGACTACTGCCCATTGCCTCTCACCAATAAATAAAATAAAAATAAAATAAAAATTGTTTAATTCAGACCGAGATCCATAATAGTGTTAGTAACAAAATGGGGCTTACAAGACTATATTAGTATTACACGATTAAGTTTAGTTTAAATAAAAAAAATATTAAATTTACATTTAGGCACCTTTTTACCTATGGCAGAAAGGTAGGACCAAGTAGCGAATATTTTATTCCCTACTTGGCCCTACCAATGACCATTTCAACCCAATATTTGGTGAGCGGGCAGTCGAGGCGCTCTGCCAACACCCTCAGCATACTGTTGAGTTGAGTTACCAATGAGAGGAGGCCATTGCCTAGCAGTGGGACGTATACATATAGGCTGATAATACTTGATAGATCTTAGGTTGAACGTTGAACATGTAGGCTGTAACCCGCTGAGACCACATTTAAAACAACAGATTCCAATTTTTATTGGGTCAAAATTTTTTTTTTTTTTTTTACTACGACAGTGGCAAACAAGCTTACGGCCTGCCTGATGTTAAGCAGGTGCCGTCGCCTATGGACACTTGTGACTCCAGAAGAATCACAAGCGCAAAGCCGACCCTTTATTCACTTGAGGATTCGCTGTGTTGGCAGATAGCGACATGCAGGTCCCTCACTCCCAACACAACGCACCCTAGGGAGCTCTGGCGACCTTACTCATCACCAGGAACACAACACCACATACTTCATAGCATGCAATAATATAGCAACACTACAAAGCAGTGGTGCTATTATGGCTGCGGTCTTCTGTAAGGTGGAGGGGAGGTACTTTCCCAGTTGGGCTGCTCGACATACGAGCGAGATGACATTCCGCTGTGCCCTACCTCTCTTAAAACGAAACCAAACAAATGAAACCCAAACGGGGATTTAAACGATACAAAATCAAATTCGAACTTCGAATCTGAAACTTCGTATATCTCCGCCTCCGTTTATGGTACTCGAGCGACCAAGACGGAGATATACGAAGTTCGAGATTCGAAGTTCGTGGTAGCGCCGCTGGGACTTGTCCGATATGGATTCCCTGAAAACGAGGTAGTGCTGGTCCCGCAGCATGGATGGCCTTATCACGCGATAAGTGACATGATATCCGTCCCTGGCTGACACCGTTCGATAGAACGAGACGACGCTACGGGGCCTGTTGTTGGTAGCTCACCTGTCTAGCACGGCGTCGGTGGTGAACTCGATGAACACGCGGCCCGTGTCGGCGTCCACGGCGAAGAACCGCCGCAGGTTCGGGTCGATCGCGTAGTTGATCTGGTAGTGCACCGTGTGGTACATCGCTGCAGACACATAAACGTCTCTTCACTTCTCATGCTCGCAAAGTTCGCCTTTGTGCTGGATGTATGCTTCACAAAATGCCACTTTTATGCTCTAGTGCACAAAGTAAAGTTGTTTTAAAGACTAAGATAATCGGGCCTAACAGCCACACACACATTCAAACTTCTTAGAATAAACTTGTCATTTAATTTGATTTGCTTTAATAAATTTCACATCCGTGTTTTCCGTTACTAAATTAAAAAAGCGGCCAAGTGCGAGTCGGACTCGTACATGAAGGGTTCCGTAAAATAAATTGCGATTTACGATTTATGACGTATTAAAAAAAACTATTTACTAGATCTAGTTCAAACCAATTTTCGGTGGAAGTTTGCATGGTAATGTACATCACATATTTTTTTTAGTTTTATCATTCTCTTATTTTAGAAGTTACAGGGGGGGGGGGACACACATTTTACCACTTTGGAAGTGTCTCTCGCGTAAACTATTCAGTTTAGAAAAAAATAATATAAGAAACCTTAATATCATTTTTGAAGACCTATCCATAGATACCCCACACGTATGGGTTTGATGAAAAAATTTATTTTGAGTTTCAGTTCTGTGTATGGGGACCCCTAAAATTTAATGTTTTTTTTCAATTTTTGTGTGAAAATCATAATGCGGTTCACAGAATACATCTACTTACCAAGTTTCAACAGTATAGCTCTTATAGTTTCGGAAAAAAGTGACTGTGACATACGGACGGACAGACAGACAGACAGACAGACAGTCATGACGAATCTATAAGGGTTCCGTTATTTGGCTACGGAACCCTAAAAAAGAGGCCAAGTGCGAGTCGGACTCGCACATGAAGGGTTCCGTAAAATAAAATGCGGTTTACGATTTATGACGTTTTAAAAAAAACGCTTACTAGATCTCGTTCAAACCAATTTTTGGTGGAAGTTTGCATGGTAATGTACATCATATATTTTTTTTAGTTTTATCATTCTCTTATTTTAGAAGTTACAGGGGGGGGGGGACACACATTTTTACCATTTTGGAAGTGTCTCTCGCGCAAACTATTCAGTTTAGAAAAAAAATATATTAGAAACCTCTATATCATTTTTGAAGACCTATCCATAAATATCCCACACGTATGGGTTTGATGAAAAACATTTTTTTGAGTTTCAGTTCTGAGTATGTGGAACCCCCAAAACTTAATGTTTTTTTTCTATTTTTGTGTGAAAATCTTAATGCGGTTTACAGAATACATCTACTTACATACTGGCTGTGACAAACGGACATACATACAGACATGAGGGTTCCGTTTTTTGCCATTTGGCTACGGAACCCTAATAAAACCAGATAAAATAGTCAATTATTATTTTAAAACGTATTGAACCATTAAATGACTTGGCAGTATGAAGTACCTGAGTCTAATATCACGTGTCGAAAATGAAACATAAAAACTTTAAAAAGTTAAGTGACGGGAATGAGCTATTATTTTATTTTATTTTGCAATTATTTGTTATTTTCTCGCAATCGAAGTGTAAAGCACTGTATAATTTAACACTTCGGCCGGTGGCTCGGGTGGATATAAACATCTCAGGTTAAATGGCTCGTTTTATGCGCTTGTTGTACAATCTACTATTTCACACTTTCTATTCAGAAAAGGGTCATTGTTGCCCCCAAATGAGGAATCAAAGTTATACTTTTGTTCCCGTTTAGTATCATTTTTTCCCATTGAAGGTGTCAAAAGCATTATGTGCCACTCAGCAAAATTATTTCCGTCCTAGGCGTAAACACGTGAATCCCGCGTTACGCTTCACTCGAGATTCAATTTACCGCAGTCGCCCTAAATGTATGTATTATCATTTTGCTCCAACGAAACGTTCCAAAATACAGAAACGAAATGCAACAAGTCGCCCTTAGTAGGTACGATTCCAGAAGGTACTCGTAATGACGACCACAGAACACATTTTGACTGAAAGACGACTAAGGGCGAGTTGCACCAAACCGCCTGCAACCGTAAGCTGGTAGGTACAACTCGCCCTAAGTATACGCTCCGCTCGACCATTTAAACGCCTAGCCCAGCATTGGTGTTCCAAAAGGATGATGATGGAACATGATATACCGAGGTAGTAAACCGAAGGTATCCATAATCGTCATTTTCTCTGAAACCGAAACATTTTCAGGTTAATCGAACGAGCGAGTTCGACAACGACGAAGTTCTATGCTTCAGCTTGGGCGGAAAACCGTTCGCATGTCCATTCGCTGTCACGCTGTCCGGCTGTTCTGCTCTACGCACCGCATTTCTCAACCAATTATCGTGAAATTTTGTGAGCAGGTTTGTTATTTACATTATATTCGTTTCGTTCCGCCTGAGCCGAGCGTTCGACATTATGACGTTATCACGTAAAATTATCGTCCGTAAACCGACTTTATAGACAACCAATTTTTTTTGGTCGAGTCACTTCTTCGAAATAAAAAAAAACTTGAAAAAAAAAGACAGGCTTGCGAGTTCTACAGCTCACATAGCCACTAGTTTAAATGAGCAATACTGAAAAGTTTACAGTTTCTGAGAAAACTAATTACCTAGGACAAATTACAATAATGACAAATGATATCTCTCCCTTTCCAGCTATATATCCCACATGGTGGTGGGGTCAGCTTTCCTCGTCTTACTTCTCCACTTCGCTCTGTCCTCGACATCGGTTTCGGATAACTTGCTCTCTCTTATATTTCTTAGCACTACATCTTTCCATCTTGTTCTATATTTATGGCAAAAAAAATCATGGATTTAATTAGTAATCCTTCTAGCGGATTATTATAACATGTTGCATCATGATCTGCGAGCCTATGTTTGCCACTCTTGCACTCGAATGCCTACTTGTCGGAGGGTGACGGATGTCTTATCCACAGCGATAAGTGTTAAATGGCAACCATCTTAGGCCTCCTTGCTGGACTCACGTTCCCTGTCCTGGTCGCTGGCCACCAGCTGCACCACCTCGAAGCCCTCGCCCGCGTCCTCATAGATCTCCACCTCGACCTGGAACCGCGAGTAGTCGGGCTCCGGCTCCTTGTTGTTCGTGTCCGTGATGTAGATCGATATCTGCCACAGAACAGAGTTTGAGAGTATTCGTCACGAGTATTATTAGCTTAAGGTCAGCAGGTCGATCACGTAACGCATTGTACGAACGTCGGGTAGGTCTAAATGTCACTTTTTATATGGAAAATTGACAGTTAAATTGTACCGACGCGCGTTCGGAACGTTACGTGATTACCCCCCAGGACTAAATTGAGAAAAATATGGATGGCCGTATTTTGAGCGCGCGAAAACGTAAAATTTTGAGAATTTGATCGCTCAGGATCTCTCGATTTTCACACAATCCGTTATACGGTATGCTAAACTCACGGGAAACTTTGCGCCTTGTATAATCCCCTTACATCTCTCGGCGTCTCCCCGTATGTATAGTCAGAGGACTCTGTCAGCAGTGCTACCTACAGTATCGATACAGGGGATTTTAACAGGTGATCTATGGCGACAGTGTATCACCGCAATATTTCGCCATATGTAACCGCTCCAAAACGTGGGCAGAGTATCTCATTTGCAAAGAACTTACATCTCCCGGTGTCTCCCAATACGTGGGATCCGGGGGACAGTCAGCCGGGTCCTCGGCGTAGCAGCGGTCGCTGGCGATGACCGTGTAGTGGAGGTACTCCCGCGGCGGGATGTCGGCATCGATGGCGTGGTCTAGGTCCACCGTCAGCTGGCCCGTGTAGAAGTCTATCTTCACCAGGTCAGCGGGAGTGTTGTCATGTGGTCTGAAATATTATGATGTGGAATATAGTTACAATAGTAACAATGGTGTGACTTGAAGACCCTTCATAACTATTGATAACCAGACAACCCAAGATAGAACATCGAGTAACGAGGATAGCTGACCCCAAATGATGGGAAGATGCAAAGGAAAAATTAAAGGTATTGTATCAACTGGCTTTTAGTTGGGCATACAATAGGTAGAAGGTAATCATATTTCTTTGATGTAGGTAATTAATTTCATGACGGCCTTACCATTCGTGGTATTTCGATATCATTATCGATATCTGGTGCTTAATTAACAAACTCGGAAACCTGCTACAGCCTGCTACTTACAGGATATCCTACATCACTGCACTGCTAAAAAGTATTTGCCAATAAAGGACTTCCCTTACTAATCCAACTTGCATTAGGTACAGTTGTCATCTGCTTCACTTGGCTCCCTTAATGCCTATAGGGGTAAGCACGGAAAGCAGCCAGCATTTGAGCCAATATTTTTATTTATTGAATTGTACACTCACTGGATGGTGTAGCGCACTTGGTTGTAGAGCGGGCCGTCGATGTCGGTAGCGAGCACGGAGCCGATTATGACACCGCTCGTTGCGTTCTCGCGCACGATGAAGTTCTGCTGCAGCGAGCCCTCTGCCCAGATCGGCCAGTTGTCGTTCATGTCCACGATTATGATCGTGAACGTCACTGGAACAGGAAGATGGCATTAGGATTATATGGTTCTCCCTTGTCAGACCCTAATGCCAATGCTAATATTTAGCTCTAATGTTTCATTAGACCTTATGTTTCTGAAATAGTAAACTTTATAGGATTATTGCAAAATAAACCTAACGTAACCAAATTTTTGATATTCATAGAAAACACGAAAAGTTCACTGTTTCGAAGGAAAATGCATTAGGTCTAGTGAAACATTAGGTCTAATGAAACATGAGGGCTAAAGTTGTCAGGTCTAATAAGGGAGACTCGGATTATATATATATATATATCTATATTGCGTATACCTGTTCTCATTCATAGATTTACACGAAAATTCATTAGCAGAACGAGATGGAGCGCTTGACACTTTTGTTAAAAAAATAAGGAAATTGATGGGACAAGATAAGTACGGAATGGACCCCGCAAGACCCCTACTAGAGCAAAGGCAGAGAGGAAGTTTTGCTAGTGTTGGGGCGGGAGCCGAGTGGAGGCAAAGGAAGAGGCCTCTCCCCAGCAGCGGGCCACCTAAAAGGGCTACATATTTATTTATTTATTCCATACGGTTTCACAGCATTACAGTAGTACCAATGCAATGTGAAACAAAAAATAATACACATAAGAAACAAATAATAATTACACAAAAAACGGTCATGCATCCATCGTCTCGCAGAACGTCAAATATTCATCACACACATTCATCCATCGGCTAGCAAATATATCACATATAAAAAACTTCATTGAGGCTTATTGAGGCGATAAGCAGCAAACTTGCTTTTTACTTAATAGACAGAGCAGAAGTTTCAACCATGACTGGCATTTCAATATCAGTGCCATAGCTTACTCACTCTCATCAGAGTCTTCCCCGATGTAAGTCATCTCGTCGACCACTCGCACGGTCAAGTACAGCACCTCAAACTCCTCGAAGTCGATGGTCACGTTGTCTCGGATCTCCTTCACGATGAGGTGCCCGTGCGCAGCCCCCGTCGTGCCCTCGTTGTGCACCGTCACTATCTCCACGCAGCTGTAAGATAGAGTTCACTGATTAAATGACTTGACGAATTGCGATTATATTACCGTTTAATGATCAACGTTTGTGAGTATCCTGCCATCTTGGAAGCTGCTCGCTCTACTCATGGATAAATCAGAAGCTGATGATAAAGCTGATGGCGGGTTCATGTTCTTCTATCCTACATTTAGCTTATTATCCTAGGGCGTTTTTTGGTCAATTGTATACAGTTAAAACTTTACAGGTCTAAATTAGCAACCCTGAGACGCTTTCACTAATGGCGAGAAGCCTCATTGTTGGCGACCGAGTGATGCCAATTTAGACTTCTAAAATTGGAGCTTGTAACTTATGCGGCGCCGGTGTATGATTCATTGAACGTTATGCACGCATGTTTGATATCACCAATCGATGTCTAGGACCGACTGGCCCTCATTTCACATAACAAAGGTCGTCCTTCCCATATAAAAAGACTATTTAACCTACTGGATTTAAAATGAAAGTCTGACGACAATCAGTCCAGTCCTAACAAGGACTAGTTTTCCGTCTGAGATGATAGGTCAGATGGCAGTCACTTTCGTAAAACTAGTACCAAATCTTGAGATGAGGTTCCAAAGCGGAACCCTGATGGGCTCCTTTAGGATACAACCGGGAAAACACCGGGGAAACTAAGATCGAATGATGATGACGACATCATGTCAGAGAGTCTTACTCATGGAACTCGATGGCGGGCGTCTCCCGGCCCTGCTTGGTCGCGTACGAGGTCTCCCAGTCGATCTCGAAGCGGAGATACGCCGTGGTGTCGGGGTCCGTTGCCGTGACCTCCGTCGTGATCACGTAGCCTTCCGGGACGTTCTCTTTCACGTGAGGGCTGCCTCGTGGCTGGGGATATCGAGCAAACACTATTAGGCATAGACAATAACATTGGCGATGTGGTAAGGCCCACCCCCCAGGGTGTCAACAGCTCGCACCTGTCACGAACGTTAACGGTATACTCACCAGCCGAAGACTAGGCGGTGTGTTGTTGATGTCACGGAGTTGGATGACGAGCTGGTTGGTGGCGGTGTGGTACGGCCCGTCCCCCAGGGTATCCACAGCTCGCACCTGTCACCATTAAATAATTTGTCATTGTTAACTTTTTGTTCATTTGACTTTCTGGCTATAAACACAACAGTTACAATCGAAGCCAATTATATTTACATAATATTCGCCTTATTGCAAAGGAATAAGATCCAAAAGTGAAGACATATGTTGACGTTGCCCGTTCTTAGGTATATTTAATAAGAAGAACATCGTAGGTAGCCAAACTTTTCTTAAAAACCCGAATTACCTATTGTTAACCAGCTCAAAACATATACGATAGATTTAAACCATTAGTTGTACGAACCTGAACGTTGAGTTCATTTTGTCGATGGTAATCGAAGGCGTCGTCTACGGAGACGTAGATGTCCCCGGTTGTCTCGTCGATGGTCAAATATTCACCAGCGTTGCCCATCAAAGAGTGTCTGGAATAAGAAGTTTAACTTTAGACCACTACTTGTTTTCGACTTTTTTTTTTTATAAATAAATAAATAATAAATACATGTCAGAAATATTTTTTTTTTGAATTGAATTGAATTGAAATGAATAGGCCAAAGTCAAAGTATTTTATTCATCAATTTAGGCATATTACATATATACCCAAAAATGTTTGACTACCACGGGTTTGGAAAAAACATCTCTAGCACAAGAACAACTGGCGTAAAAACTCGCTGATCATGATTTTTAGTACAGTACTCACACAACCCTATCCCCGATATCCCGGTCCCGCGCCAGCACCGACCCCACGAAGAAGCCCGCGCCCTCCGTCTCGTTGAAGGCCACCGTGTGGGACTCCGCCCCGAACAGGGGCTCCTCATCGTTCCAGTTGATCAAGTCGATGTACACGGTGGCGACGCCTTGCAGCGACGCGTTCAGTCTGTCGGTGGCTACTACCTGGACAAACATGACATAGGTACTCAATTTTGCATTGTTCAAAAATGGAATGACTTTTTCGAAAATGGGAAGTTTTGGAAAATATCACATATATTGAGAACCGCAATAAACCCGTCAGCTAGTTTCTTATTTAATTTACATCCCTCGTTTTAGGTTAATATAAGTATAATAATGATATATTTATTATTTATTTTATTTAATTTAATGAACAGAGTATATAAACATGGGTACATTAACTGGGTCTCTTATGATATTGTGCATTGTACACTTATCGAATGGCTTGTCTAGTCTGAGGCCGCGTTGACGCACAGGCTTAAATTCGGACGCACTTGTCAAACGCCATGGATTTCCACACATTCGGACAAGCACGCGCGACATGTAAGTATGTACGCTAAGTAGCTGAACACCTTGGTACTTTGTCGCTTTCACTCATTTGGCAACTTCGTATGGCAGTTTAAGCATGACTTTAATGCGACAAGGTACAAAGCTGTCCAGGTCATTATGAGGCCTTCCATGCGTGTATCCAGATTGTGCTACTTCACCAGTTAGCTACAACTCACTTGTATCTCAATGTGCTGGAACTCCGGGACCTCGTAGTCCAGCATTGCGTGGTTAACCGTCCCCATGATGAAGGTTTGCTCCTGGTAGCCCACATCGGGAGCCACGTAGAACGCCGTCGCCACGTTGGCAGGATACACGCTGACCAGATGCACATCGTATTGGGCGTTTTCACCCTAAGAATAGAAAACACAATGTTAGAATCGCCCATTTTTAAGTGGAATTCATTTCGATCGACGCTCGACGTAAGAAAAATCAAAGGAAAAATGCGTTGGCAGTTAAAAACCACGAAGACTCGTAGGACTGGCTTAAATGCTAAATACCCAATAATTGGGTACTTGCCTGGGTAAAATATATAATTCTATTTAGTCCGTCAGTGAGATTATCAAAAAATATTGGACACGTGTTTTTTATTTCGTCAATCAAACAAAAAATTATGTTTAAGTTAAAGTTCCGCGTGCCATAATGTGACGTAACGCGGACTTCTAACGGGCTATATCTTCATTAAAGCGCTTCTAAATAATCATAATTAGCATTTTTTCTAAAAAAAATATTTTGTCTTTCAGTTAGATTATCAAAAAACATTGGACACGTATTTTTTATTTTGTCAATCAAACAAAAATTTATGAAAGTATAGCCCGTTAAAGGTCCGCGTTACTTCACATTATGGCATTATGTCACGCGGAACTTTAATCAACGCATAAAATTTGCACTACTTTTTGATGGGGAACTCTCCAAATTCTTTCATTCGTTTCTAAACAACATACCAGATCCAGGTCATGAAAGCCGAAAATTTGGTCCCCGAAATTGAGCGTCAGCGGTGTCTCCTCCAGTATGCTGAGGTGGTACACTTCTTGCAGGGGTTTTGGATACTGGTCATTAATGTCGTTGATGATGATCACCACGTTCGCCTCCGTAGCGAAGGATCTGCACAATTTTTTAATTGAAATCAAACACTGAACAACCGCTTTAGTAGGTATCCTGAACCAACATTAGAAAAATTACTTGGAAAAATGACTACTAGGTGTGTTGTTATAAATTCTAAATTGTCTATTCCGGAAAACGGAACATTAGCAACAGACGCCACAGACGGACATACACCAAGTGAGTACGTAAGTTTTCCATTCGACAAATGTTTGTTTGGCACTCTAAAAGACCCATTAGTTAGGCAACAAATAGCAGTCCGGATGGTAGCTTTAGGAATGTCCGAGTCGTACGCTGAGGGAGTTTTCCACCAATGCAAATACAATCAAATGAGTTTAGTGATTGTGATATAAGCAGCAAAACCAAGCTACGGTAAATGTACTAGTATTAGCTTAAGTGGTATCTCAACTACCGTCGCTTTAGACCTTTCTACATCTGTGCTTCTTTTAAAACCAGTTCTATGAGGGTTATTCCCACCTGTTACCACCAATTTGTTACCAGTGGTAACAGATGGGATTTTTTCCCCATCTTTTACCAGTGGGAACTACTTGGAATATTTTTCCCATCGTTTACCACCAAAGTACTCGGTGCCGAGTACGTTAGTGGTAAAAGATGGGAAAAATATTCCCAGTAGTTACTCGGTTTCCGATTCGCAGGCGCCGCTGGGCTATGAACGCTTCCTGTGTTCACTTAAGTTTACTGTGCTGTCTCGATGCGTGTCTTTGTGAGTGCGTCGCATCGTTTTTACGGTTTTGTGTTACTGCTTGTAGCCATCTATTGCCATCTATTGTGAGCAACCCTTACATGTTGTCAAACTTGTAGGCGACGATGGTGAGGCGAAAGACCTCGCGCTGCAGCAGGTCGCGGTCGATGGGCTGCACGTGCAGAACACCACCCTGCCCGTTCTCCAGCGTCGTTATTGAGAAGAATGTGTCTGCAATATCAATAAATGTCTGTTAGAATCATTTAAATCAGTGTCACTTACACATTTGCCTCACCACCTTGATGATTGTAATATGAATTGGACCTTTAGGTTCACTTCGCAACTCCCAACTCGTCCATACTGTCGACGCTGCTCACAATGAGTTGGGCAAACGGACAAGATGGGAAGTTGACGAAATTGGGAATCACATGCGGACGAAGTGGGAGTGTGTACGAGGTTGTAACTAGGAAAGGAAGCTGATGAAATGGGAATGCGAATGAAGTGAACCTAAAGAGAATTAGAAAACTGATTTCAGTCTTTACCTTTACCTTTGGTGGAATTTGACTTGTAAAAGTGCCATTCCGGCCTAGAACACATCAAAATCAAACGCCAAAACAGATTTCAGGTACGAGTAGTAGCTTATGAGTGATTGGATTAGTAGTGGATGCGAGAGAGGAACGGAGCACTTTACTCCAGATTAGCCAGAAAGTGAAGGATTCATGCTATTCGTAGATTAGACTTGCCTCCCTCCTCCGTGATGATGTCGTAGTAGATGGGCTTGTTAATGGCGGTGTCGCCGTCGATGGCGCGCACGGTGAACTCCTGCTCCGTCTTCTCGTCGAACTGCTGGACCGCGAACACCTCCACCCAGCGCGGCGGCCGGTGCTCCACGTTCTGCACTTGCACCATCAGCGATGAGTTGCCTACGTTCGGGAGCGAGTCCTGGGGATCAAGTAATGTAATTGGATTAGGTATACGCAGAGGAGTCAGTTTCAAAAATTTGTGTTGGGTTGGGTTAAAATCAGGGGACAAAAAAATATAAATTAGGTTCCAGTCACATACCTACGCAGCCGCAAATACTGTATGGGTTCAGTGCCCAAAATTAGGCCTTTTAAAGCCTAACACACACACACTGTGCACAGAAAAGACTGAACAAAGATAACTCACATTATTTACGACTATTATAGGTATGAATGGTAAGATAGTGGCAAGTTCGCAACAAATATTTTACTCCAAATTTTCTTATTGAATCCGACGAGCCCTAAGCCCTATAGGTAACAACATGGGAGAATAAAAAAAACTGCCTAGTAATAAAGCTCACCAGAGCGTTGACTGTGAAGATATGCAACGCATTGGCCTCGAAGTCCAGCGGGCGGGTGATCGCAATCGTCATGTTCATAGAGAACCAGTTGCTCGAGTCCACGTCGCTCAAGATGTAGAATATCTCCTCGTCGCCTCGGTCGCTGATGATCTCGAAGGTCATGGCGCTGGTGCTGATCTGGCCGTCGGCATCCGTCACTTCATACACGCACTCTGTGGTGCGGGCTTCACCCAATTCCTAGACGATTCATGTAAAATTTAGCAAATTCCAACAAAAAATAACATACTAAATCAATTTCTAACAGGCACACATTTGGAGGGTAATACCCAGGATCAAAACGACAACAACACAGAGCGACGTATTTTGAGATGCGAAGAACGTACCTATGCGGAGAAATTCAAAGGAAGTGAAACTTAACTATGTAACTGACGATAGTGATGATGATGATGACTCACGGGCACTTGGCAGGCGTCGAACACGTGGATCCAGGGCGGGTTGTCGTCGATGTTGATGATGGTGAGCGACACGGTGGCGACCAGCGTCTCACCCTCCACGCGCACCTCGAACATGTAGAACGTCATACCCTCCTCGAAGTCTTGTCTGAAAACAGAGGTTCCCAGTCAGAACATATTGCAACACCGCAAGCTACCACCAGGATATTGCTTTTGCAAGTTACATACGTCAACCAGAATTAAATCACAAGCGGATGCAGACGTGGTGTTTAATTGAATACTATGACATTATCAACATCAATAATATAATTGGCGTCCTGGCAAGAGCGGCATAGGCTGAATGTATTTATTTTTCGATCGCAATAAACAAATAGTCGGCACTAAAACACACACCTATTGGGCCAAATGATAAATGATTATGTTCATATATATCCTCAGCTAAGCCGGAAAACTTCGTATCAGGTCAGTAAAAAGTGTACTCGTAATAACAATAAACGGCCTGTTTTTACCTTTGCGTGACGTAGATGTGCCACACGCCCGCTTCATTCCGTCGTATCACAGCACCAAGCATTGCGTTGCGACCCGCCATGAAAAGCATAGTCGGCTCCGTTGTGCCTAGACAATAATACCGCTATTAGCAATTACTTGTACTTTCAAGTGGAACCATCATAATATATTTTTTAATTCACTTGTTCTTTCACCTTGATAGTTCAGCTCAGCGATGGGAGTATCCCCTTCGACCTCTTCATCCATGAAGATAAGCTGGGTCCCGGACGTGGCTGACTGAGGATGGTATAGGTCCATGCAGAGGTCTAGCCGGTCTGGCGCTGGCAGCAGCGGCCGTGTCGCCCAGTCCAGACCTGAGGAAATTTGCTATTTTGGAAGGAGTTGTTGAAAGAAATACTCGTATTGTGCCATTTGTGCCGATAAATAAGTTATTCTTTCTATTCTAGTTATTATCTATACATATAACGAGCTCTACGCGGACGAAGTCGCGGGCAAAAGCTAGTACATATAATAAAGCTGAAGAGGGTCGAAAGTCTGTACATGGAAGATATTCGAAAAAAACTTGGCTAGGGATACTTAAAATCGACAACAGAACACGTTCCAACAGTTTTTAGATTTTTTGTCTGTTTGTCTGTTTATCTGTTTATCTGTTTGTCTGTTTATGTGACCGCGCATCACGTGAAAACGGCTGAACCGATTTAGATGAAATTTGGTATAAAGATTGTTTGAGTCCTGGGGAAGGATATAGGGTAGTTTTTATCCCAGAAATCAACCCCTAAGGGGATTTAATGGGGGGTGAAAGTTTGTATGGAGCAACTTAAACCGCTGCACCGATTTGGATGAAATTTGGTATATAAATAGTTTAAGTCCCGGGAAAGGTCAAAGGATAGGTTTCATTCCGTAACTACTCCCTCTAGGGTGTAAAACGGGGGGGTGAAAATTTGGATGTAACCCATTTTGATAAAATTTGGTTTAAAGGTAGTTTAAGTTTTAGGAAAGGACATTGGATAGTTTTTATCCCGAGAATCTTCCCCTAAGGGGGTAAAATGGGGGGTGAAATTTTTGATAGACTGCGTTCAGATCAAATTTGGTATAGAGATAGTTTGAGTCCCGAAGAATGACAACGGATACTTTGAATCCCGAAAATCATCCACTAAGGGCGTGAACAAGGGGTGAAAATGTGGAAAAATCCCATTTAGTTAAAATTTGGTAAAGAGATAGAAGGAATCCCAGGGAAGGACAATGCATAGTTTTTATCCTGAAAAATCATCTACTGAGGGGGTGAAATGAGGGGTGAAAATTTGGATAGAACCCATTTAGATGAAATTTGGTATGGAGATAATAGTCTTGGGGAATATAGCTATAATTTGTAGTCCAGAAATCATCTCCTAAGGGGGTGAAATGGGGGATGAATATTTGGAAGGAACCCTTTTACGGTATAGCGAGTTGGAGTCCTGGGGAAGCAGATAGGATAGTTTTATCCCGTAAATGATCCCCTAAGGGGACACCCCTTGGGATTGGGGGTGAAAATTTGTTTGTGCCCCATTTTGATGAAATTTGGTTGAAAGATAGTTTGAGTCCTGGAAAAAGACATATGATAGTTTTAAATTCCAGAAATCATCCCCTGATGGGGTGAAATTGGGGGTGAAAATTTAGATGTAACCCATTTAGATGAAATTTGGTCTAAAGATAGCTTGAGTACCTGAGTATGACAACGGATAGTTTTAATCCCGAAAATCATCCCCTCAGGGATGAAATAGGGGGTGGATATTTGGATAAAACCCATTTAGATGAAATTTGGTAACGAGATAGAAGCAGTCCCAGGGAAGGACAATGCATAGTTTTTATCCCGAAAAATCATCTCCTGAGATGGTAAAATGAGGGTTGAAGATTTGGATGGAACCCATTTAGATATCCATATCATAGGGCCAAAAGTATTTAACAAACTACCAGTAAATGTAAAATGCGCGGGTAGTAACTCAACTTTTTTAAGAAAATTAAAATCGTGGCTTCTCACGCACTCTTTTTATGACATTAAAGATTTTTATGAGTTACCAGAATAAGAATGTTATATGTTAACACACTTAGTATATAAATTCAATTTAAACTAATACAATGACATGTAATATTAATAATATTATAAATAAAAGACTTATGACTTATGACTTATAATTTGGTATAGAGAGAGGTAGAGTCCTAGGAAAGAACATAGAATATTTTTTATTCTGGAACACATGAAAGGAGGAAATCATCCCCTAAGGGGGTGAAATGGGGGTGAAAATTTGGATGTAGCCCATTTAGATGAAATTTGGTATAGATATAGTTTGAGTCACGGAGACGGACAACGGATAGATTTTTATTAATTTGGATGGAGCTACTATACAACCCATTCAGATAAAATTTGGTATAGAGGTAGTTTGTAGGCCCCCACAAGGTGGACTGATGACCTGGTAAAGGTCTCGGGAGTCCGCTGGATGCGGGTGGCGCAGGATTGGTCACTTTAGAACTCTTTGGGGGAGGCCTATGTCCAGCAGTGGACGTCTTCGGCTGATATGATGATTATGATGATAAAGATAGTTTGAGTCTCGGGGAAGGACAAAAGATAGTTTTTATATCCGAAATCTACCCCTAAACGGGAAATGGAGGGTGAAAGTTTGTATCGAGCTACGATATAAACGAGCTCTACGCGGACGAAGTCGCGGGCAAAAGCTAGTATTTTATATATCTTTATTATTTATACCTCGGGGATGCTTCTGCGTGGTAACAATTTTCGTGTTCAGTATAATGTATACGTTACCGTCAAAATTAAATGTGGGCCACTCGGCCGGCCGCTCCGGTCGCGGTATAGCCTGCATGTACGAGCAATCATGTCCTAAAACAAAAATAATACATCCTCAATTAAATAATCCCCTGGACGATGACGAGAGGAGTTATAATAAGTTTATGTTTGTTGTGTCTGTATAATTATGTTTGTTGTGTGGGGGGTGTTTTAAGTTTTTAATTTATGTCGTTATTGCTTCGATTCAAGTACGAGGTGACTACAACCAACTACCGACCAACTGAATACATTGCAAAAATTTTGGTAATCTGCAAAGCGCAAACTATACAACTATCCACGTGAACTTATTGAGTGTCTATGATGATGATGATGATGATGTCGTCCTGACCGATTTCGACCACAGCGACTGTGTATTCTGGCTTTGGTAGATATTAACAATTATCATTACTAGAGTGTTGTTCTTCTACTCTCTGGTGCGCTCTCAAGTGGCTTATGTAGCATAATCAGGTAGGTTACTGGAAGTTGTTCAAAGTGGAGGAGAAAATTCCGCAGAATTAGCTTCTCGCTTTTCCTCGGGTTCGGCAATGCAACCAATAAAACGAACATCCACGGGGGAGCTCTAAATCGTTCATATTATAATGGAAGTCCTACCTGCTCCAGGGTCATCCTGTGCTCTAATTAGGCGCGTCGCAGCGAGCAGCGCCACGGTGGTTAACAGTAGTTTAACCCCCATCGTTCATGGTTTTCTTCTTGCTGAAAGTGCTGAAACAATAGATAAATACGACGTTTATTGAATACAACAATCTCAGCTTCGTTAGCTCGTGACGGTTATGACGCTTTGTGTCAGATTTGCAAAGCACCAGATTCGCGGAACGCCAGATTCGCAGAACGCCAGATTCGCATAATGCCAGATTTTCAGATTCGCAGTATACCAGATTCGCAGAATGCCAGATTCGCACAATGCCAGATTTTAAATTCGCATAGTACCAGATTCGCAGAACGCCAGGTTCGCAGATTGCCAAATTCGCACAATGCCAGATTCGTTTCTTGTCAGCATTATTTACCATTTTCCTGTAGATTCAGATTTGTATTTTGAGTCACTTTGTAGCGGTGAAACCTAACGCCGTATAACTGAAAACGGTAATCAAAACCACCGTGAGAACCATCCATTAACCTATCTTGAGAATTTAGCCCATTTAGGGCCGATTGTTAAATCAAAATTATTGCTATCCTTTTCTCCCGTCATATAAAAGAAGAGTGACAGGCAACATTTATATGACAGATATGTTTTATCTGGTGATGGAACAATAGGGAACATTACGCAAAACTCTTCGTAGGTGGCGACACTAGCAGCGTTGACATTGTATCTCGTTCGCACTTGCGGTATTGTCTATGCAAGCATCCTTGTCACTCATTTGACAATCAATTTTGCATGTGTGTGTGAATCCCTATATTTCTATACTGGTTTACTATTAGTGTTAGTGCTGCCTCTGGCGGCAGAACATTGCAGTAATGTTCCCTATTAGCCCTTAGTGTAGTAAACGGGTAATGTAGATCTCAAGATAGGTTGATGGATGATTCTGCTGATACGGTGGTTTAACCGCTGTCAATTTCCTGTCGCCATTACTTGATAGATTTTGATTACCGTTTTCAGTTATACGTATTGTGCGAATCTGGCAATCTGCGAATCTGGCGTTCTGCGATTCTGGCGCTCTGCGAATCTGATACTATGCGAATTTCAAATCTGGCATCGTGCGAATCTGGCATTCTGCGAATCTGGTATACTGCGAATCTGAAAATCTGGCATTAAGCGAATCTGGCGTTCTGCGAATCTGGCGTTCCGCGAATCTGGTGCTTTGCAAATCTGGCACAAAGCGTCAAAACCTTCGTTCGATCCTTGCATCAATAGGTATAATAAAATTCTAACAATAGTACGTTTTTTAGGGTTCCGGACCAAAAAGGTAAAAACGGAACCCTAATGGTGTGACTCCGTCCGTCTGTTTGTCTGTCACAAAGTTAAATATCTCAGGAACTACGAGTACTAATGCTATCAATTTGAAATTTGGAGTAGTTGTAAACAAAGCTAATCCACGTGTTTGGAAAATGAAAAAAAAAAATTTTTTTTTTTTAATTTCTACAAAAAGGACGCATAAGAGGGGCGCAAAAATTTAAAGTCTAGTAAGCAAAAATTTAAAGCCAAGTGGGGTATCATATGAAAGAACTTGAATTGCACATCCCAAGACAGTTTATTTTTTTCTATAGTGGTAAAATTTTGATTTTCAAAGGAAATTGTAGAAAAAAAATACTATTCCCCCCCCCCTTATCTCCGAAGTTAACCGAGCGAAAAATTTCAAAATAATTCATATTATTAATATGAATGTAAATATTACCGGAAAAGTATAACGAGACCTCTAGCTAGCGTATTTTTTTTATTCTTAAGTTTGTAATTTAATATTTTTGTGTTGATTTTTTTTCCTTCTTATTTGTATGGAAGTATTCTAAAAGTACCTTTTAGCAAATAATAAAAGAATGATCAAAATTGGTTCACTTGAAAAAAAAATATCTCTGAAAAACTAACATTGATTTTGATAAAGCGTGGTGAAATTAAGTTTGTACGGGAACCCTCGGTGCGCGAGACAGCCTCGCACTTGATCGGTTTTTTTACTTTTAGTTCGATATAGTGTATATTAACATATTGATAAGCGGAAGCACTATTACTAAAACAAAGCAGAAAGAAAGGTAGGTAGGTATACAAATACGACGATGGGCCTCGACCAATATACAAGTATGTAAGTAAGTATGTATAGACGAGGAATGAAAGAGTTCGCTACTTTTCGTCCAAAGGTTACATTCAGATGTACAACCCGATCAAATTAACTCCGCTCGCTGGATTTAAAATGTAGGAACGAGTGCCACGTGCAGAGTTCATTGAATCGAGTTTAGTTACTACCTACTACTACTTAGGTAACATAATATGGTGGTGGTATGGTAAAGGCTCTGCGTCTATGGCATAAAGAATGACTCGCTGTGCAAATTACTTCTTTGCACTGTGCCGAGCCCGAGCCAAGCTCTAATGGATGAGGAGATGGTTTCATTCCCCTCCGCCAGTCAGATCAGCCAAGTCTAAATGCCACTTTAGATGACCCACTAAAATGTCACCATTAAGTACATTTCGATTACAAGCGGAATGAAAAGGTGTTGTGCAAAATTATCGCATTGGTCTAGCCTGTAATAATAATTGAATGTATGGAAAAAAATAATTGACGACCGGTTAGCCTAGTGGGTAGTGGCGCTGCGATGCCTACAAATTGACGACCGGTTAGCCTAGTGGGTAGTGGCGCTGCGATGCCTACAAATTGACGACCGGTTAGCCTAGTGGGTAGTGGCGCTGCGATGCCTACAAATTGACGACCGGTTAGCCTACTGGGTAGTGGCGCTGCGATGCCTACAAATTGACGACCGGTTAGCCTAGTGGGTAGTGGCGCTGCGATGCCTACAAATTGACGACCGGTTAGCCTAGTGGGTAGTGGCGCTGCGATGCCTACAAATTGACGACCGGTTAGCCTAGTGGGTAGTGGCGCTGCGATGCCTACAAATTGACGACCGGTTAGCCTAGTGGGTAGTGGCGCTGCGATGCCTACAAATTGACGACCGGTTAGCCTAGTGGGTAGTGGCGCTGCGATGCCTACAAATTGACGACCGGTTAGCCTAGTGGGTAGTGGCGCTGCGATGCCTACAAATTGACGACCGGTTAGCCTAGTGGGTAGTGGCGCTGCGATGCCTACAAATTGACGACCGGTTAGCCTAGTGGGTAGTGGCGCTGCGATGCCTACAAATTGAATCCCGGTAAGGGCAAATATTTTAGTGATGAGCATGAATGTTTTCCATGTATTTAAGTATTTATAAATATCTATTACATATATCGTCGTCTAGTAACGATAACACAAGCCTTATTGACCTTACTATGGGCTAGTTCGATGTGTGTAAGATTGTCCCCTAATTTACCTTTTATTTATTTCACAACTTTTGTTCACATTGTTAGTATCTATCTTACCGTTAGCTTTTCGGTGAAGGAAAACATCGTGAGGAAACCGGTCTAATCCCAATAAGGTCTGGTTTTCCCTCTGGGTTGGAAGGTCAGATGGCAGTCGTTTTCGTAAAACTAGTGCCTATGCAAATCTTGGGATTAGGTGTCAAAGCGGACCCCGGGCTCCTTTAGGGGCACAACCGGGAATAATAACGCTAGGAGGATGATGTTAGTATCTAAACGAAAATTTGATGGCTGTCACTGTTTCCACACTTATACCCGGCACGACTACAATGTACCTACAAATAATGTGAGAATAAACAACAGACAATGATGTCGGACGCGGCACGGTGTATCGTAAGCCCACAGTAACTCATGTACAGAGAGTGGACGTCTAAGATATTTGTTTATTTATTCGCTATAAGTATATTTACACGGCATTACAGAATTATAAAAAGTTAGTCACACAATATTTAAGTACGGATTGCCTAGCATCCATCACCTCAAAAAAATTCAGACATTCCGTGTATCATCATTATCATCATCATATCAGCCGAAAAACGTCCACTGCTGGACATAGGCCTCCCCCAAAGAGTGCCACAATGGCCGGTCCTGCGCCACCCGCATCCAGCGGACTCCCGCGACCTTTACCAGGTCATCAGTCCACCTTGTGGGGACCCCACGCCGCACCTTCCGGTACGTGGTCGCCACTCGAGAACCTTTCCGCCCCAACGGCCATCGGTTCTACGTGCAATGTGCCCCGCCCACTGCCACTTAAGTTTAGCAATTCGGAGGGCTATATCGGTTACCTTTGGTTCTGCTGCGGATAGCCTCATTTCTGAAGCAATCGCGCAGAGAAACTCCCAGCATAGCCCTCTCCATTGCCTTTTGAGTGACTTTGAACCTTCTTATGAGGCCCATAGTAAGCGACCACGTTTCCATACCATATGTCATCACTGGCAACACACACTGGTCAAAGACTCTCGTCTTGAGACACTGCGGAATATTCCTTGTATACCGCCGTCCATCTCCATGCAAACAAATCACACTCAGGTGCTAAAGCCAGGAGAGCATTCAGTAACGCCAGCGCACAGAGTAGAGGTGAGTGCTTGTGTGTGTGATACTATGCGCGCCGGCTGCACTGCCAGCCGGGCGCGGCCGCCGGGACGTACAATCTCACTACTCGACCTACAAATTCAGATCAGTTGGACTCACCTCGCAACATGTTGCAGAAGTAGTGAGTAAATTGATGTTGCGCCTGACTTCCAGAGAACTATATCCGAAACATCCGAGTAGGTAAATATTTTGTTGGATATATATAGAAACGGATAATAACCGTACCGTTTTTTGTATAAGAGTCTCAGGAAAGCTTTTTGAATTTTCTCCAAAAGTAAAGCGTATTTTGATTCATGTGGGTTCCATACAACCGAGGATGCCTCGAGCTTGGTTCTCACCAAAGCATCTAAAACCATCTTTATGGCCCCAACATCGCGGAAATTTATGACATTGCGCATAACGAAGCCAAGTCTTCTAAAAGCAGTGTCCGCGAGAGTTCGTATATGTTAATTAAAAGTAAGGTGCACATCGAAGACAACCCTAGATCTTTAACTGAGGAGACGCGAACTATGATCTCACTTCCAAGCTTATACTGTACAGTCGCCATCACATACATCGGTACACTATAGGTGTTCAAAAATATCGGCACATGCACCCTAATGCCTTGAAAATAGAGGTGTGTTCCGATGTTTGTGACGTGCTTGTTTGCTCCGATGTATGTGATGGCGACTGTACAAGTAGGGGGGAAGCCACGCGACTATACGTAACATACGCAACACTTCGATGTATTGAACAGAAGCTTATTATTGACACTCCATTGAAGTACCGAGTCAATGTCTTCATTGCAAAGTGTTGCAATCTTCCCTACGCCGCTCCACTCCATCGATTAGTTTCAGGTCATCAGCATACAGTAGACTTTGTGAATGTATGATGACCGAAACCAAGTCATTCACCATCAATCCGAATAGGAGGGGACCTAATATGGAACCCTGGCTGACCCCGGACCTCGAATGGTACGACCCTGACACGAAGCACCAGTGACGAACATATTGATGTCGTTCGCGTAGATAACTTGCAAATAAAGTAAGCAGCTTTGGAGAAAAACCTAAAGTGTCCAGCTTTCTTAGTAGTAGCTTTCTTAGTAGGTACGTCATTATCTACGCGATCTGGAAATCAAAGTAAACTACATCAACCTGGACGCCACTATCGAGATGCTCGGAAATGGTGTCAACCAGGGTTAAAAGGTTTGTATTTACGGTTCGATTCGTTCAGAACCCGTGTTGTGAGTCGCTTAAAAAAGGCTTAACCGATATACCTAGGTACTTATATGTATACCTGTGACGCCGACCGTACATATTATATTAAGTGCATGAGTAATAGGCTAAGTAAGTACTTATATTTTATGGGCAATAAAGTAGTTTGTAGTTTTAACCTCTTCTCTTAATAATATATGTTATGTTGTATACTAAGCTCACTTTTGTTCTTCAGTATCTCACCCTTCACTCAACACTAATTCAAACAATCATTAAAACACTAATAATATATTTCTGAACACAAAACAACAGAATTCTAAGTAATTAAACACCACAATCAGGAAGCGTTTGCTGAAAGCGATATTTTCACACTGATCGATAGGCATCTTAATGGGACGAATATTTTGCGCTGACACTCGGCTGATAAGATTAGATAAAGGTGATATTATAATTATTCAGTATCGATTAAGAACCAATTGCTTTGTTCATGATGGTTGCGATATTTTACTTAGAGCCCAGAATAAATAACGCTTAGAGCAAAGATTAGGGCATCTATTACAGAAATAAAGTTTTTTAGTTTTGTTTTTAGGCTTCCGCATGTACCTCAACAGGAACAAGCATAAAATTTTCAACTGTATCCCGACCCGACTACGGAAAACTAACTTAAAGAAAACTGCCGCAAAGGAGTTATGTTTTTTTTATTCCTTTACCAGTGAAACGCGGCAGAACACAGGCTATAGGATGCTGTTCCTCGTGTCCTTATATTCGGGACTTTACCTCATTTCAGTGATGAAAGTATCGGTTGAGATTTGCATACACTAGCTTAGGGATTAATTGGAGATAGGTAGGAGTAGATATAGAGTCATAAACTGTAATTGGGTATTGGGACTAATCCGATTTCTAGAACTGGTTCGTTTTGGAACAAAATTTATCAAGTGTGAGCTCTTAACATGCGGGCCCATTGCAAATTCAACGTCATTAAATATAGAAACTTTGTTACCGGGCATAAAATCTGTCGACAAATCCTCCTTTTCTTTATTAGGTGCACCCATTTTCACCGATGGTGTCAGCAAAGCCCTACAAATTAAAAAAAAACAAGCACTCATAACAGCACGAAGCCACTTGGTGAATTTGTCGTCCCACGTTTCATTGACATTATTACGCAATTGTTTCGCAACACCCAGAATGACATATTTACTCAGAACTTCTCCATCGTGGTTACTCGTTAATAAAGCGAGGGACATAGACCGTGAACTGAGATTGACGGCTGAGCTGCTATTAAACACAGAAATGTCCGAGATACAGTGGGTTCAAGCAGCTCTCCCCATTCGGTATGGCGGCCTGGGGATTCGCCGTGTTGAAGATGTGGGCCTGATTGCATTTTTAGCTTCTGCTCATGGAACAGCAGACCTTGTCTCTAATATTTTTTCACCCAATGGTGGCAATTTCTCGGTTCCATTCCTGCAAGAAGCGCTTGCAAGATGGGCGGCGACAATTACTAACGACACGCGGCCTGAAACCCCATCCAGCCACAGGCAATGGGACGATTTGTGGAGCAACCAAACATACGACTCCTTACTGACCAATGCCTCAGGTGTCGACCTGGCGCGCCTCAAGGCACTCGTGCCATCAGCCCAACTTGGCACTTTTCTTGACAATAACTCGTTGAGAATAGCGACAGCCCTCAGGTTGAGTGCTAAAGTGTGCGAGACCCATCGATGCCGTTGCGGGGCAATGGTCGGTGAAAATAGTCACCACGGCCTAAGATGCCAATGGTGTGCAGGACGATTCCCGAGGCATCAAGCCATTAATGAAATCATTCGGCGAGCCATGGTTTCGGCCAACATACCGGACCTCAGCCGTACGGACGGCAAAAAACCGGACGGTCTTAAGCTGGTTCCATGGCAGAGGGGGCGCTGCCTTTTATGGGATGCTACTTGCGTAAGCACTTTTGTAGCATCGCATTTAAGGCAGAGGCTGCTGCTAAGTTGAAGCACACTAAATACTCCGCCTTGGAGCCGGCGTACGACTCTGTACCGGTAGCCATAGAAACCGCGGGACCATAGGGCTCGGCTACTTTTTAAAGAGTTAGGCCGGCGCTTACGCGAGAGGGGCTGTGAGCTCCGGGTCGTACTTTTCAACAGGTCTCCATCTCCGTTCAGCGGGGTAATGCTGCGGGCATCATGGGGACCTTTGAGCCGGGTGCGATGCGGGGTGGGGAAATTTAGTTATTATTTATCTGTATTTTTTTTTTTAGTTTTGATCATATTTATACTTAATAGTTATTTTCATTTTTTTTATTTAGTTTTAAGTTTTTATCATCTGTTATCGTGATTTTATTCTTTAGTAAATTATTATTTATTTATTGATAAAAAAACAAATATTATTTAAGTACCTATTTGAAGTTTTAATTGCAAATATACAATAAACAATAAAGCCTACTGCCTACGTAGTGGTAAAACAAGCAATAATGCTAAATTGTATATGGGCGCGATATAGCCCTCCGAATCGCTAAACTTAAGTGGCAGTGGGCGGGGCACATTGCACGTAGAACTGATGGCCGTTGGGGCGGAAAGGTTCTCGAGTGGCGACCACGTACCGGAAGGCGCGGCGTTGGTAGGCCTCCCACAAGGTGGACTGATGACCTGGTAAAGGTTGCGGGAGTCCGCTGGATGCGGGTGGCGCAGGACCGGTCACTTTGGAACTCTTTGGGGGAGGCCTATGTCCAACAGTGGACGTCTTTCAGCTGATATGATGATGATGATGATGATGATATGGGCGCGTGTGAGAACTGTGTCCTGTGTGAAGATGTTGTGTGTAGGTATATTGAAGTAAAAAGCCTGTAAGTAAATAATATCGCAACATTTCCGTCAAGTGAATGAACATCACCGGTATGGCATGTTTAATCTGTAATAAATAATCAATACATTAGGAGATAAAGTAAGTGGTGATCGTGAAACACAGGAATTTATAAATATCTTATCAATGGGAAGTGTATTTTATTCACTCGATAACACGGCACGGCTGGTACCTATTCGCAATGCTTAGAGCATTCACCACAGGAGGACCAGTATAAGTGTAACCTCCGATTACACTTTCTCATAACAGATGTCGGGGTCCAAGATATATTAGGGGCGTCTGCAGGTGAGTCTATTCACAGCACTTAACCTCCAAACGCTGCGCTGCAGGCTAGGTAAATGATATAATCAGCTTTCGAATACAAACAGTTGTTACCTCTCTTGAGGTCAAATTGTGATAGGTACGAACTCACAATCGACTACTAAATCTTTTGTGACTAGATACCTACTAGGTACAACATGCTAGAAATGAGAAATAAAGCAAACACGTCCGTACCATTATTTTAATACCTACTTACCTATATTTTAAGCAAAACATTCATTAAATAAATGACTGGTTAATACAACTACGTGGGTTGCACAGTATTCTAAATTCTACTGAAGCCACACAAAATTAATTAACTATCAGATTGATCTATTAAACTTTCATCGATTGTAATGAATGTGTAATGAATGCTTCATTCAATATTCAACTCAAGGCTCATTGTCACCTGATGAGTATCTAATTGTCAAAAAATTACTAATGTAACACGGCTGTTCTCGTTTCCTTATCTCTCGTACTACATGCGTATAAAGCAGTCCCTCTTACGCCGGAATGGCCATTAATAATGCACAGTAGTTTTCTGTCCGGCTATATTTATATTTGTTCCGCACCATAATCTTGGGCTGCGGCCAATTTTTATTACAGATACCGATGGGAGCGCACAGGGAGGTACTCGAACACCGTTATTAATAGGTATACATTTTCAATACTTATAGCACAAGCTCATCATCATATTGCAGAGTATCTGGTGAGTGCCCGTAGGGCTCGGCGACCGTCACATGCTGCGTGAGGTAGCACACCGCTCGGCTCTGGGGACTGCCCGTGGGGCTCGGCGACCGTCACATGCTGCGTGAGGTAGCATACTGCTCGGCTACCTTACGCAGTACAGCTCTGGGGACTGCCCGTGGGGCTCGGCGACCGTCACATGCTGCGTGAGGTAGCATACTGCTCCGCTACCTTACGCAGTACAGCTCTGGGGACTGCCCGTGGGGCTCTGGGACCGTCACAAGCTGCGTAAGGTAGCACACCGCTCCGCTACCTTACGCAGTACAGCTCTGGGGACTGCCCGTGGGGCTCGGCGACCGTCACAGCTGCGTAAGGTAGGACACCGCTCCGCTACCTTACGCAGTACAGCTCTGGGGACTGCCCGTGGAGCTCGGCGACCGTCACATGCTGCGTGAGGTAGCACACCGCTCCGCTACCTTACGCAGTACAGCTCTGGGGACTGCCCGTGGGGCTCGGCGACCGTCACATGCTGCGTAAGGTAGCACACCGCTCCGCTACCTTACGCAGTACAGCTCTGGGGACTGCCCGTGGGGCTCGGCGACCGTCACATGCTACGTAAGGTAGCACACCGCTCCGCTACCTTACGCAGTACAGCTCTGGGGACTCCCCGTGGGGCTCGGCGACCGTCACATGCTGCGTAAGGTAGCACACCGCTCCGCTACCTTACGCAGTACAGCTCTGGGGACTGCCCGTGGGGCTCGGCGACCGTCACATGCTGCGTAAGGTAGCACACCGCTCCGCTACCTTACGCAGTACAGCTCTGGGGACTGCCCGTGGGGCTCGGCGACCGTCACAAGCTGCGTAAGGTAGCACACCGCTCCGCTACCTTACGCAGTACAGCTCTGGGTACTGCCCATGGGGCTCGGCGACCGTCACATGATGCATGAGGTAGCACACCGCTCGGCTACCTTACGCATCACAGCTCTGGGGACGGCCCGTGGGGCTCGGGGACCGTCACATGCTGCGTAAGGTAGCGCACGACTCCACTACTTTAAAGCAGTTGGTTTATATTATAAATAAATGAATGAATGAAATGAATGAATGAATGAATGAATGAAATTTATTGCGTATAATGAATCCAGGTTACAATTGCAGATATAGTTACATAAAGAAAGTTTCACTGAACTCTACCTTTGCAGGTGTACACGCTTATCTTAATAATTAATAGTATTACGTTTCATTAAAAATGTCAACAATATTGTATACAACTTTTACCACTAATGTTAAATAATTAAACATACATTAATTGCGTAATACAAAATTATATACGCTCCATGTATTCCTTTAAACTATAGAAACATTTATCTAAAATCCATGACTTAACTGCATTTTTAAATTTATTTATGTCTAATAATTTGAGATTATTATTCAGGTAACTTATTAAAAATGTCAATACACATAATAAAACAATTTCTTGAAGTAAGTTTCAGCCTCGCATAGGGCTTGTACAATTCTTGCGTATATTGTGATCTTACTGTCCTAGAAGACATTGATTGGACTTGTTGGAACATATATTGGTGTTTATATACAAATAAACATACCTCAAAAATGTACAAACTGTAAAGTGTCATAATGCGATATTTAATGAAATATGGGCGACATGATTCATCTTGTTTAAGTCCAAACAATGCTCTTATACAACGCTTCTGAACCAAAAACAAATCTTCTTTATCCACAGAATTTCCCCATGTCACAATGCCATATCGTAAAGCAGAATCCACATATCCGTTGTATGCTATTATTGCAGCTTGAAGAGACACAACCTGACGAACCTTTCTGAGAGCATATACAAATGTGTTTACCTTAGAGCATAGGCTATTTATATGTGCCCGGCAATCGCAATGACAATCCAAAGTTATACCTAGAAAAGTTGCTTGTGACACTTCTTCAATAGGAGCACCATCATGATTGACGTTCAAAGTTAATTTATTGCTACGGGATGAACAAAATTGCATAAATTTGGTTTTGGTAACATTCACTTTCAAATTATTATAGGTTAACCATTTAATTGTCTGAGCTAATGTCATATTGATACTGTCATTATAAGTAGTCAAATCGTTACCTTCTATGATAAAAGTAGTGTCATCAGCAAATAGAATACACTCATCTGAGAGCATATTGGGCAAGTCATTTATATAAATTATAAATAAAAGTGGGCCCAATATACTCCCCTGCGGTACGCCATATTTATTTTCCATGAACGATGACCGATATGTCACAAGACTTTTGCTTTGCGAACAGTATCCTAAAGTCTCTACACATTGGGTTATATTTGAAAGATATGTCTTTACCCAGTTATATGGACCACGTGTTCCATATTTATATAACTTTGTAAGCAAACGTGTGTGACATACAAAGTCAAACGCTTTACTCATGTCTAAAACGAGTGTAGCAACAGGTACCCTGTTTTCAATACTTTCCATCACTCGTTTAATCAATTTGGACGCTGCGAGAGATGTGCTTCTGCACTTTCTAAATCCATTCTGTTCATCATTAATAATATTATGAGTATCTAAAAAGTTAATAAATCTCTTGTACATAAGCTTTTCAAAAATTTTGAAAAAAATTGGGATAAGCGTAATTGGCCTATAATTTTCCGGTGAATATTTAGGACCTTTTTTGTATAAGGGTTTAACCAGAGATTTTTTCAAAACATGGGGGAACACACCTTGATTTAATGATAAATTTATTATAAACAGTAGGGGATTTGTGATATAAAAAATTTTATTTTTATAATGTCAGTGCGTAAAGAATCAAAACCTACAGCATTCGTGTTTTTGAGAGATTTGACTATCTTGATGAGCTCAATAAAATTAACAGGATTCAAAAATATGCTAGATTCCTCATTATCAATTTGAATATTATCTAAAGGATGAGAAGGAGTAGAAGGACAGTTGTCTTTAACACTATTTACAAAATATTTATTGAACATTTCAGCAATATGCTCAGGATCCGTGACTTCTGAACCACCACACATTAACTTGTCAACCATTCGAGAACTCATATTAGATGCCGTATATTGTTTTACAACAATGAAAGTCATGTGACCAAAAGAGTATTAGGTATGAATGTGGATGGATGTAAAAGACGAGGTAGGCCAAGGAAAAGGTGGATGGACTGTGTGAGAGACGATATGAAGAGAAAAGAAGTGAATGATGATATGACGGCTGACAGAGAAGTATGGAAGAAAAAGACATGCTGCGCCGACCCCAAGTAAATGGGATAAGGGCAAGGAAATGATGATATTGTTTTACAACATGCCAAACAGCTTTACATTTATTGTTTGTGTTACTAATAAAACTTAAATTTTGACGCCTTTGGTGCGAGATTATACATTTCTTTAAACATCGAGAATAGTTTTTATATTTTATCTTACAAGTTGTATGATATCGACTCATTAAATACAGACGTCTTTTTGTGCGACAACATTTTTGTATTCCCCTTGTTAGCCATTAAAACATTGATTTCTTTCTAAATACTTTTCTTTTCAGTATCGGGAAACACAGATTATAAAAAAGCAGAAACAAGTCATTGAACACATTAAACGCTTGATTGGCATAATTTTCTTGAAACACTTCGTTAAAAGATAAAGAAGAGATACATTCCTTGAATTTGTTTTGGTTCTCTTGGCAGTAGTCCCTTTTGTACTCATACCACCACTTCGCTGGCGTGGGTTGGCGTTTCTGTATTGGGACTAGGAGTGATTGAGCGGTGTGGTCGGACAATCCTAGGTCATGGATCGCAGCTATTCCATCTTCGACGTTACTTGCATGAATGAAATTGTAATTGAAATTTACGCAGCACAGCTCTGGTGGATACTAACAATGTTTGCTTTGACTGATAATCTGCATAAACGGCTTCCTCTTATAACATATTTATTTAATCGTAAGGCATACATTATTTGGCCTTTGTCACTCTTTAGTACCACCACCCAGGGGACACGTGCAGGGTTGTGGTAGGTAGCTCCTGCGGACGCAAGTGACAGTTGACAGTGAGCAGTGACCCTTTGTCAAGTGAGTGGGCAACTCGACTGCTAGATGTTCTTAAGCCGCCCGAATGCCCCTAACTCGGCTTAACGACTACTGTTATAGATAGCAGCCGAGATCAACAGCTTAGCGTGCCTTCCAAAGCACGGAAGCGCTCATTTATAGTAACCACTCAAACAGGCGGTCACCCATCCAAAGACTGACCGCTGCCATCTTTGCTTAGCCTTCGTTATCGTTTCCGATTCGCAGGCGCCGCTGGGCTATGAACGCTTCCCTTATAACTTATAAATATAATGTTAACTATTATTGACCGCACTGGAAAGTCAAGTTTTTTTAACTCAGTACCTAATGCGGCGCCAACACTAAAAGTACCTAGGTAGGTAGCAATTTTTGTTAACAAGTTTCAAAAAAGTCACGTTGTTAAGAATGTTCAATAATTAATGCTACCCATATTGTATGTGTGTAGTGGAACGAATTAAATTTCACGAATGAAAGTTCTTAAAGCGATTTTTTTTTTGGAAAACGCTCTGTAATCATGCTATTATGTATTAATATTTATACATCCTTTCCATGCTTTCAACTTCAAACTTAGTGCTGAAAGGAAACATCTATAATATACAGAACTCGCTCACACAAAAAATACGTTAATATAACATCCAAGTACTTCCCAGCAATAAATAGATCATTGGCTTTACGCAACGTATGATGTACGTCCGCGTTCACTGTCAATGCTACCGGTCCCGATAACAGAGCAGAGGCGTCGGTTCTTGCCGACAGTGGAAAATACTGGAAAGAATCCAAACTGAAATTAAGTGTTAAAAAAATACCTTACAAATTATTTGCCAAACAACTTCTCCATCAAAAGACTCAAAATCTAAGTTAAAAATCATACTTAATCTGTATTTAACGACTTACCAAATATTAAATCTAAACTGTTTGCTTATTGGTGTATTTGATTAACTTATACAAATGGAAGACAACATAGTGAACAATATACTATGCCTGCAGAAGCAGGGAAACTGGAAGGAGATATGCAACAGTTTCCATGACCACCCAGACCGGAGCAGGGTGCTGTGGGTCTATCCGAGTGAAGAGAACTTTGCGTTCATCAGAGACTGTGTAACGGAGTTGGAATGCGATCGTGTGCTCAGTGTAGGCTGTGGCAGTGGTCTTTTGGAGTGGATGATGCAGCAAGCCACAGGTATGGTCCAACTGTTACTGGAGTTTGTATTCGTAGGAGATAGTGCGGAGCTACTGGGATGTCATCGTGTGGCCAGTGTGGGCTGCGGCAGTGGACTTTTGGAGTGGATGATGCAGCAAGCCACAGGTATGATCCAACTGTTACTGGAGTTTGTATTCGTCGGAGATAGTGTGGAGCTACTGGGATGTCATCGTGTGGCCAGTGTGGGCTGCGGCAGTGGACTTTTGGAGTGGATGATGCAGCAAGCCTCAGTTATGGTCCAACTGTTACTGGAGTTTGTATTCGTAGGAGATAGTGTGGAGCTACTGGGATGTCATCGTGTGGCCAGTGTGGGCTGCGGCAGTGGACTTTTGGAGTGGATGATGCAGCAAGCCACAGGTATGGTCCAACTGTTAATGGAGTTTATATTCGTATCGTAGTAGATTGTATAGTATAGAAGTAGATTGGGTGGTGCGTGGTTTACGTCGGGAGTAACAGTGGTCTTTTGGAGTGGATGATGACGCAAGCCATCACCACTCCAAAAGACCATTCCCCAGCTGGGGAAGTACCTCCACCTTACAGAAGAGCCATAATTGCACTGCTTGCCCTGTAGATTTATGTGGTGTTGCGTTCCTGGTGGTAATTAAGGTCACAGAGTTCCCAAGGATGATCTATGTCGAGAGGGCGGAACGAATCCTCAAATCAATAAAGGGTCGGGAATACGCTTGTGGTTCATCTGGATACGCAGGAGTATAGTACACAGGCTACTTATCATGGCAGGTTGTATGTTAGTTTGCTACCGTCGTATACGATACTATAGTTGGAGGCCCGAGCTTACAATGGGGCTAGTTCGATTTGTGTATGATTTTACCCTTATTTACCTATTTATTTGGTGAATACCATTGAAGAAATACAGCACCGTAGTTCAAAGCTACGAAAACTAACTAAAAATTGGTTGTGGCAGACGGCAGACTCCGAGAGATCGCATAAAGGATGACTCACGCTAGAACGTGCCGTGCCCGGCCCGGGCTGGTTTCTAAGAAAAACGACGGCGTTTTAACGCGGCCGTGCCATACCCAAGCCCGGCCGAGTCACGGCAGAGGCTCGAAAGCAGCTCGGTGTCGGCACGGCCCGACTGTGGCTCAGCCGGGCTTGGGTATGGCTCGACCGCGCGAAAACACCGTCGTTTTTCTTAGAAAACGGCCCGTGCCGGACACGGCCCGTTCTAGCGTGAGTCATCCTTAAGTGACCCGTTGGACCAATTTTACATTTTCTCTTCCAGGTTTACCAGTGTCCGGCATCGAGGTGGACAGAGCCTGGTGGCACTGCAAGTACGCGCCGCCCACCTTCATCCCCCTCCTCTTCACCGCGCCTACATTAGACAAGGACATAATGCACCTACTAACCAACTCTTCTACTACAGCGCTACTCTTCTGCTACTTCAACAACGGACCAGCTTTTGGGGAATATTTGCGCTGGTACTCGGGAAAAGTGCTGGTGATCATAGGACCGGGGGATGGTAAGGGTGTGCATACTGACCCGAGGCCTTTTGGAGACGTGGGGGGAGGGTGGACGCTACATAAGTATCAGGAAGTTCGGGAGAGTTTCGATTTTATTGCGATTTATCGTAAAGACTGATGGAGATAGCCTTATTCATAATCGTTCATCAAACCTATTTAGCTAAAATGCCGTTAACATTATGTATTGTATTATTTATTACAAAGATCTTGCGCCACCCGCATCCAGCTGTATGCGGGTGGCGCAGGTCCGGCCATTGTGGCACTCTTTGAGGGAGGCCTATGTCCAGCAGTGGACGTCTTTCGGCTGATATGATGATGATGATGATGACAGTCGTGAACTTTAATTTGGGACCCATCTAAGGTTGACAATACTGTCAAATTGTATAGGAATTGTATAATACATTGTTTAATAAGGGGCGTAAGAGGACTATGGCAAACGAGAGTCTATCAGAGAGACTTTTGATGACTCGAGTTTGCAATATTCTTACGCCCGTGTTATACACAATATTTTGGAAATAAATAACTACAAAAGACAGAAAAAGTCTATGTTTTATACACCAATCAAAAATTGATGAAATTGACAAATTCACTTCCAAATCAGTGCGAGTGGAGCGCGTAATAGCTTCAATATTTCAACCAATCACAGAGCAGTATTTAATTCTTGTAGCGCATGGCCTACTCGATTTAATTTTCAACCAATCACAGAGCTGAATTCGTCGCCGTCAGCCGTCTAGATTTGTTTAAACCAATCAGATCACACACAAGCTCATTACTCTCTATTAGTCGTCAACGAGTGAACACGAGCGTGGTCATCGAGTGGACACGAGCGTGGTCATCGAGTGGACACGAGCGTGGTCATCGAGTGGACACGAGCGTGGTCATCGAGTGGACACGAGCGTGGTCATCGAGTGGACACGAGCGTGGTCAACGAGTGGACACGAGCGTCGTCAACGAGTGGACACGAGCGTCGTCAACGAGTGGACACGAGCGTCGTCAACGAGTGAACACGAGCGTCGTCAACGAGTGAACACGAGCGTCGTCAACGAGTGGACACGAGCGTCGTCAACGAGTGGACACGAGCGTCGTCAACGAGTGGACACGAGCGTGGTCAACGAGTGGACACGAGCGTCGTCATCGAGTGGACACGAGCGTCGTCAACGAGTGGACACGAGCGTCGTCAACGAGTGGACACGAGCGTCGTCAACGAGTGGACACGAGCGTCGTCAACGAGTGGACACGAGCGTCGTCAACGAGTGGACACGAGCGTCGTCAACGAGTGGACACGAGCGTGGTCAACGAGTGGACACGAGCGTGGTCAACGAGTGGACACGAGCGTGGTCAACGAGTGGACACGAGCGTCGTCAACGAGTGGACACGAGCGTCGTCAACGAGTGGACACGAGCGTCGTCAACGAGTGGACACGAGCGTGGTCAACGAGTGGACACGAGCGTCGTCAACGAGTGGACACGAGCGTCGTCAACGAGTGGACACGAGCGTCGTCAACGAGTGGACACGAGCGTCGTCAACGAGTGGACACGAGCGTCGTCAACGAGTGGACACGAGCGTCGTCAACGAGTGGACACGAGCGTCGTCAACGAGTGGACACGAGCGTCGTCAACGAGTGGACACGAGCGTCGTCAACGAGTGGACACGAGCGTCGTCAACGAGTGGACACGAGCGTGGTCAACGAGTGGACACACTCGATGACCACGCTCGTATCCACTCGTGGACGACGCTCGTGTCCACTCGATCACCACGCGAGGTTGACGCGAGGTTGATTGGTGACAACGCGGCGTCCACCCGCGGACCAGCTGTCGACAACGAGTGGACGCCCAACGACGAGGCGGTGCGGGTCGTTGTAATGACCTTTAGCCTTGTTTGTACAGTCACCACTACATACATAGGTACACTATAGGTGTTCAAAAATATCGCCACATGCACCCTAATGCCTTGAAAATAGAGGTGTGTTCCGATGTTTGTGACGTGCTTGTTTGCTCCGATGTATGTGATGGCGACTGTACCTGGGACCGAGCTTTTCTCGGCTTTAATACTACGAAAAACCGAGTGCTATACAAAATTAAACAAAATCCAATAACAGATCACTTACGAAAAAAAATTACTGATAAAATATAAATAAAAATATAAATAAATATTTTTGCGGACAATCTTACACAAATCAACCTAGTCCCAAACTAAGCAAAGCTTGTACTATGGGTACTAGACGACGATATACACACTTATATAGAGAAATAAATACTTAAATACATAGAAAAACATCCATGACTCAGGAACAAATATTGGTGCTTATCACACAAATAAATGCCCTTACCGGGATTCGAACCCAGGACCTCTTGCTTCGTAGGCAGGGTTACTACCAACTAGGCTAAAGCGGTCGTCTGACTGATATAAAAAGAAAACAAAAAAATATTCTCATCGCTGGGGCTCGAACTCGCAGCGACAAAGAAAATTAAGGATTGGTCTATATATACAGCCAGCTTTTAGAGAAAACAAATTTTCTCGAGATTAAGACCTAGCTAGATCAACCAATCCGTTAACGCCTATACTACAAATTTCATCAATATTATGTAGGTTTAATGGTATAGGATAAGATAAGACCGGTGTCGCCATCTATTGTGAATTTCTTTACTCTGGATTTCTACATACAAACTTTCAAGCAAGTTCTTTTTAATCCCTGTAGAAGATGAATTTTCAAAAACGCTGAAATGAGTTTTCTTTTAATTTTAATATGGAACCATTTTACGAAGTGTCATCCCTAGCTCGAAAAGAGATTCATTCTCTATACAACATTTAAACCCATTTTTAAACCCCTTAGAGTATGACTTTTCAAAAACGCCGAATATCGATTTTTTGTATATTAATATAAAACCATTTTAAGAAGTTTAAAGTGTCTATCCTTACCATACCTTCCTTCCTTACCTTCTGAAGAAATTATACCTATCGAAAAAAACGCCGCGCCATCTCCTACACCTACACTGAGGTATTGGAAAGTTTTATCAAAACAGGTTCAGTCGTTTATGCTACAATAGGTTTCAGGCGATTGCTACTAACTATATAAAGTCACCCAAAGGGCAATGGAGAGGGCTATGTTGGGAGTTTCTCTGCGTAATCGCATCAGAAATGAGGTTATCCGCAGCAGAACCAAGGTAACCGATATAGGGAATCGCTAAACTTAAGTGGCAGTGGGCGGAGCACATTGCACGTAGAACCGATGGCCGCTGGGGCGGAAAGGTTCTAGAGTGGCGACCACGTACCGGAAGGCGCGGCGTATTATAAATTAATGTTTTTCAAAACCATATTTTACCTGGAGTATATAATATGTGGAACCCATAGGAGGAAGCACGTGTGTTATGCGGTGTAACTTTAGCCTGGCAATCATAATAATCCTCACCCGGCATCAAAATGAAATCCGAAACATACGCCTCATGAGAGCCAGTATAAAAATGTATTGTTTCCAGAGGCATGGTGGCATGCCTAGGCATGATGGTGGCGCGGCTTAGCGCGTTCAGCGGCACAAACATCATCAGCAGTGCAATGACGGAGCATTGCTCTGCCGCCCTGTATGGCGCCTCGGGACTTGTGCTCAGTAAGGAACCCTTCTAATTATATTATTATATGTATATCAATATAGAATAGCGGAAAGGTTCTCGAGTGGCGACTACGTACCGGAAGGCGCGGCGTGGGTAGGCCCCCCCACAAGGTGGACGGATGACCTGGTAAAGGTCGCGGGAGTCCGCTGGATGCGGGTGGCGCAGGACCGGTCATTTTGGCACTCTTTGGGGGAGGTCTATGTCCAGCAGTGGACGTCTTTCGGCTGATATGATGATGATGATGATGATATACTGGTTTTTATCGTCGCCACTTGACAGCAAAGATGATCGCTCATTCTCTAACTTTCTTTGCGCTCACCTAAACTCCATTTTTTTTAAACGTTTCGTTTTGTCTGACGGAGTCTAATCGCAAACAAACATCTGGAGAATCAGCTACTACTATCCTAGGATATACGTGAAAATGTGTGATGTTCTGCATCGCGCTATAGAAATTTTTAATATCCGTTGTATAAATACTATTTCCTTCAACATCTTCTTATTATGTCTCTCTGATAACATGTAGGTACTTACGAACTTTCGCAATTTTCGGCTTCGCACGGGTTTATATGTATAATAAATAATAAATAAATACCCATGCATGTATTATATACAAATAAATATAAATCTATTTAAAAAAACCGCATCAAATTCCGTTGCGTAGTTTTAAAGATCTAAGGATACATAGGGACAGACAGACAGCGGGAAGCGACTTTATTTTATACTATGTAGTGATTAGTGCGAGAGAATAATGTTAGTTACTAAAATTATTACTTAAGAACCGTGTTTCGTCAATCAAACTAAAAACTTTCCGTAAATGTTTATATTATCTGTATTTCATTTCTTATATTGTATTACTACAAAATAATACAACAAAAAACAAGTATACAATATTTATAAATTAAATCATATAATTAAAAAACTCTGCATGATTATTATATATGTAACAATGAAAAATAGAGACGGTATTGATAAATTATGTTAAAATTAAATGCGACACGTGCTTGAATGCTTACCTACAGTCATGGAATAAAATATATTTTTTGAATTAATTATAAAGTTCTTTGAGTATTCATAAATTAATAACAATTCCCAAGTTCGTGGCTGATTGGTAATTAAATAAATGAGAATTAGCCACTATTTTCTATCCAGAGGCAGAGATAAACCTGTTTACACACCACGGGCAGTGATAAAGAACTCCTCAGGTCGCATATGTTTACAGCTCTCACCTGGGGCTCGTGCAAATGTCTGCAGCCAGAACTAGGGGTGGCACAAAGTCAAAAATATAGGTACCTACGCTACGAAATCGGTAAATTCCTGACAACAAAGTTTTGTGCCCATATTTTTGACCACATGTATTTTTGGCTTTATAGCAAGTATACTAATAGCCCTATAACTATAATATAATGTATTAGCCGTGTGATGTGGGACTAGTTGACTCCGTTGATTGCCGCTAGGTCATCACGCTGCTCGTAGGAGGAGCGCGGCGCGATCTTCTCTCTCTCTTCGTTGCCAGCTAGGAAGATGGCTAAGTGCTCCTGTAAAGGGTACGTATAGTTGAGTGAAATATGTACAACTTATATATTGAGGCAAGAGAAGTGGGCAGACTTTATTACTTAGCGAGAAAATCCATAACACCGGACCACTCTGATTTTTGATGATAGATGCGCATACCGACATACGTACACGCCTGTGTTTCCAGAAGGTTTAATTTTAAATGCCACTAGGGACTGTGGGTTAAAAAAAGGAGAAAAAGTGATATTGCCGTGATAGTCTATCGCCCACAAAACACTTCAAACCACATATATTTGTAGACATATGTTTGTCCGTAAAATCACCCGTAGGATTGTCCTGCCTCAGAATACAGGATTATTTCAATGCGATCAACTGTATCTCAGTAGATGTACACTGATCGTGCGGCCTACTAAGGTTTCGTTCATCACTGACATCACACGTATGTACAGTCGCCATCACATATATCGGAGCAAACAAGCACGTCACAAACATCGGAACACACCTCTATTTTCAAGGCATTAGGGTGCATGTGCCGATATTTTTGAACACCTATAGTGTCCCTATGTATGTGATGCCGACTGTACATACTATCATAAATCATGTAATCATTGAATTCAACTGGAAACCAAAGATAATTTATAGGAACGTAGCGTTCAATAGGGATCTTAATTCTTGGCTATCCCTAATAATCAAATCCGCCAGGGCCATTTACATGGTGTAACAACTCGTATGTGGTTTTCATTACATTGCGGCGCTGCGAGCTACCGAAATACGAAGAATAAAATCATTTACTTTTCAAAACAAAGTTTTGAATGAATGAATGAAAACATTTATTTCAAGTAACACAGGACTCACACAGGAAATTACATATCAACTTAAGCATAGCATAAAAATATATTAAATTTCTACACAAAATAGGCACTGTTGGAAACATGCATTTCGCAACAGTTTTAACCGACTTCAAATCAGTAGCCAAATTGCTTCAAGTTTGCCTATAAAATTTGAAGAGTTCCCTCGATTTCTCCAGGATCCCATCATCAGAACTGGATTTTGGTGACAACGGGACCAATCTGGGAGGATATGAGGAAGTATGGAAATACAAAGAAAACATTTTTCAAATCGGTTCATAAATTACTGAGTTATCGCGTAACAAAAACATACAGACGAATTGAGAACCCCCTCCTTTTTTGAAGTCGGTTAAAAAGTAAAAAAAGGTAAGTAAGCGAGTTGTATCTTACCAGATAGACCTTGGAGCTGGCCTGCAGCTGATGCAGCAATTCCTCCAGCCGGCTGCGCCAGCCGCGCAGCTCGGCCAGCGCCGAGTCCACCGGCAACGTCTATTGGGGGGGAAAGATAGCCTTTTATAATCACTCTTTAGACTTAACACTTGTTCAGTACAGTCAACGTCATAAGTAGCAAAATAACACGCCCAAAATTACCTACACAGATCCTTATTCCCTTGACATTAGAGTACGTGTGTAGATCATTTTGAGCACTAGGACCGCCTAGCAACTTAAGTGGTGCCAGAGCGGACCCCGAGATCCTTTAGGATACAACAGGAAAAACGTTAGGATTTTTTTTTTTAATTTTATTGGTATGTATTCAAAAAATTTAATTACATTTTACAACTTTCATATAAACTCGTCAAACTGATACGTTTGATGGCGAGAAACGCTCATGTTTTATCACTACATAGTATAAAACAAAGTCGCTTCCCGCTGTCTGTCTGTCTGTCAGTCTGTCCCTATGTATGCTTAGATCTTTAAAACTACGCAACGAATTTTGATGCGGTTTTTTTTTAATAGATAGAGTGATTCAAGAGGAAGTATAATACATGCATGTATTATACGTTTAACGTATATAAACCCGTGCGTAGCCGGGGCAGGTCGCTAGTACTATAATATAATAACCTATTTAAATCTAAAAAAAATTAAATGATGTGGTACTCGAAATAATTGAAGATTGATCAATTGTTAGGCTAACTACCCCAGTCCCATTAGTAGAATGAAGGAGCAGTGGTTGCCTTATTGAGATGAGAGTGGAGCCGTGACGAGTGTGAGATGCAGCGACATGGAGAGTTGAGCCAGCTCGGCCAGGGCGGAGACGCGGGGGACGGGCTGCAGCGCCTGCACCGGCATGCACATGAACCTCAAGGTCAAGGGTACTGTTTAACCCCCGACGCAAAAAGAGGGTGTTAGTAACCCCCGACGCCAAAAGAGGGGTGTTATTATAACCCCCGACGCAAAAAGAGGGGTGTTATTATAACCCCCGACGCCAAAAGAGGGGTGTTATTATAACCCCCGACGCAAAAAGAGGGGTGTTATTAACCCCCGACGTAAAAAGAGGGGTGTTATTATAACCCCCGACGCAAAAAGAGCGGTGTTATAAGTTTGACGTGTCTATGTGTCTGTCTGTCTGTCTCTCTGTGTGTCTGCCCGTGGCATCGTAGCTCCTAAACGAATGGACCGATTTTATTGCAGTTTTTTTTGTCCGAAAGCTGATATAATCGAGATGGTTCTTAGTTAACTTTCAACGAAATCGGTTCAGCCGTTTTTGAGATATTGAACTTTGAAACGAAAATGTCGGGGGTTTTTCAAAATTTCTAAGGTAGTTATAGTGTTTGATATATTTGTATTTGGTTGTGTTCCTGGTGGAGAGCGAGGGCGTCAGCGCTGCCGATGCGCTGTGATGAAAGAGAGACCTGCATTTGTATCTTGCTTTCAACACAACGAATCCTCAAATGAAGACAGGGTCCTAGCAAGGGGGCAAGCGTCCATAGGCGACAGCGTTACCATAGGCGACAGTGTTACCATTGGCGACAGTGTTACCATAGGCGACAGTGTTACCATAGGCGACAGTGTTACCATAGGCGACAGTGTTACCATAGGCGACAGTGTTACCATAGGCGACAGTGTTACCATAGGCGACAGTGTTACCATAGGCGACAGTGTTACCATAGGCGACAGTGTTACCATAGGCGACAGTGTTACCATCACGCGGCATACGTTACCATCATCAAAGTATTAAAAAAGGTATACAATTTACTATCGATATATAAGGCTTAGACTGCCGGAACAAATTGTCGTAAATGTGGACACACCGGACAAAAGCACCAAATTTTTTTCAGGTACTACTTAGGTACATAGCTTTAAGTTTATGATAGGAACCAGCTCCTCCGACGGCCATCTTTTTTTTATGGGGGTCATTTTGAATTATAGGTATATTATTAATATATTGGGTTCTAAATCACTTAGAATCACAAACTTGGTGAGATATTAATAATATACCTATAATTCAAAATGATCCCCAAAAAAAAAAGATGGCTGACGGAGGAGTTGGTTAATATCAAAAACTTAAAGCTACTTACCTAACTAGTACCTACCTGAAAAAAATTTGGTGCTTTTGTGCAGCGTGTCCACATTATCACCTGAAACTACTACTACTACTACTGTACTATTACGGGTATTTCTATAGGTAGGCATTAATTCATAATTCATTTATTGCTTTTCCATGTAGTTTCATAGACTTTCATGTACTTCATACCTAATTAAAATCTTGCTACATGCTCTCTTATCGTTCGAATGAAATGCATGTTATAAGTGTAAGTGTCTGTAGGCAAATTGTGTTATTATTCAAATGTAGGTATCTGTAGGCTCAGTGGCGGATCAAAGACTTAAACTAAACCAAGGAATTAGATACTTTTAGGGGGTTTGAGGCTCTTAGCCCCCTCCTCCCTGGATCCGCTAGTGTGTAGGCTGAACAGTGTAGAAAAAACACCACATTATCTGCAGCCGTTTCTCATAAAGAGTAAGGCTGTGGCCCTACCTTGACCAGGGCGTCGGCAGCGGCGGAGAGATGCTTAGTCACCAGCGCCAATCCTGTGCTCACGTTCCTGAAACATCATTTAACAGAAATGGCGATTTAACAACAAATACAAAGCTCTCTGCAATTTGTAACTTTAAAAGTAAGTAAAGAAAATTGTTTCCCTCTTCCTAGCTATGAATCCCACATGGGGTCAGCTTTCCGTGTTTATCTACTCCTCGATATCGTCTTCGGATGCCTGACACTCTACAACATCTACTCTATCAACTCCATGCCTCCATGATTTTTCAGTGTAAATTTGGGTAAAAAAAATAGAGGCAGTCATGGTGCAGTCAGCACAGCAACGCCTAGGGTGTGCTATACTTACACTCTTGATACGGCAGTATGGAGTACAACATTGCTTCTAATATGACAGTGAACACTACTCTTCTTACTGTTTATATGAAAAGCTATCGTCGGTCGACGTACTACCCATAATCTTAAAAAAAGTAGGTACGTCCTTCGACGTAAGTACTGTCATATCGCTACTTATGAATTTCTCGCCTAGCGATTAGGGTCAGTAACCACGAGCTATGCAAGGTAGCGAGGCGGTGAGGAAACAATGCACCAATAGGACGCGATGCGCGTGCGCACCCAGCAATGCTGTTAGTGCATTTTGTCTTCGTTCACCGCCTCGCACCCTCGCACAGGTCTGGCGGAGACTCACCCTATGCAAACAATCAACCCTAAAATGCAATCTTAACAAGCGCAATCATTTGAGGATGTATAACGCCGAGGGAACGCCGCTTAGGTGATTGAAAAACAATATTTACTTCACCACTCTTTTGTACTCGTACCGTGTGGTCGCCCGTAATAAAGCGACTCGCAATCGCAGAAGGTGACAGGGCAAGGATGATAAGATAGACACCATTCACTGACTAGAAATTTCTCATCAACATAATGACGTGTGTGACTTATGTATGAATTCAATTATGCTGCGTGTAAATAGGTGTATCTATGTGTACTGACAAAAATAATTTGACTGACCATGAGTAGGGGTAAAGGACACACACATCGTGGTGGGTACCTACGCCTAATAACAAGCCTGATACCAGTGAGCAATAGTTTCTCATGGACCAGTTTAAGGACCTTAGTTATTTCATTGGCTGTGATCTATGACGTCAAATACGATGCCACAGTTCACTAATGCAGGATAATTATACCCTGCATACTTATAGTTAACAATAAAGCAATCTCATAGAGCTGGAGGTCGTTGTTGTTCTACGACCGTAGGAATAACCCTAGAAACCCTACACGTGACCTTCGGGTGGTGCTAAAAAAAGAACAACAAACTCGGCAGCTGCACTGTTCCTTCTGAACCTCGCAGCGCACACTGGAGCTCTATCAGCGACATCGATACGAATACATATATTGTACCAGTGTGTAACCGCCATACGATAAATAAATAAATAGAGCTTGAACCCGCACAAAAATTAATCATGTTTTAGTGACTTCAAAATCGCAACCGCGTTGTGTGTCCTCGGCAGATCTGTATCTGTAGGTGACAGCTGATCTGGCCCAGCGTCACAGCGCCGGTGCCAGCGGTCGGTACGTGCGAATCCCAGGCAATTGATAACATTAAATTTTTTCAAGTGGGCCATTTTATGATTTATTTCGCTAGAAAATGTTTTTTAAGCGGCATGAGTTTTTTTTGTTTCTCCCTAAATTGTAATTTTCATTCAGAAATATCAAATTGAAAATTAGCGAATTCCAGAAGGTCGTAACTAAATTATGATGTCAACGTTACGGCTCTGTATGGCAGCTTGCACAACTTTGATATGACAATCGTGGTATTGACGTCACACACGGCTTAAAACTAGCTGACACTCACCTGGGCAGGTCTGTGCGGGTGTAGTTGACGAGATGCACCATCTTGCGCGCGGTCTCCCGCGTCAGCAGCACCACCAGCTGTTCCAGGGTCTCGGGCCGCGCCTGGTTCTCGGGCTCGGCCTTGCTGAGCGACTCGTACAGCTCTTTGGCCTTCGTCCACGCCAGGACGGGGTCTGTCGCAACCTGAGAAAAAGTTTGGGAGTAAAATTGGCCGTCTTTATTTTCCATAATCAACCATACCAAGTAAATTACCTAGATGTACTCGAGTATAGGGGCTTTGTTGATTGGTGAGACAATCATCAAAATAACGAAAAAATGCACTATAATGACGATCTGAAGTTACCAGTCCAAGGGATGATTCCCTGTTACCTGTCAGGAAGTCCGGTATCTTCCGGCAACGCACACGAACGCACAGAAGCACCATGACAGTAGAATTGTACCCAGCAGTGGGATGCAAATGAACCTAGATTACCTTAGGGCTAAAGGCACTCACAAGCTCTGCGACATAGACGAGCACGTGGATCTGGTCGCGGATGGCCTTGGCCTCGGCGAGCGCCTGGCGCGTGAGTCGGCGCTGCAGCTTGCGGCGCAGGCGCGCGCCGTGCTGCACGGCCTGCGCGGCCGCCGCGCGCCCGCCCGACCCAGCGCTCTCCGCGTCCTGAACTATGATGCTCACTGTTCAATACAACATCCATTTAGATAAGACTAAATGAAGATCAACTGTGCAAAAATTAATACAGTGAAGGAGCATTTCAAGGACAAGTCCACCCTTGTCCCGTACGAACACGAATTATCAGAAAATTTGTAATTTTTGAAGTTTCTTTTTCTGCGACAATAGAGTCAAACTATGGTCAGAATTATAATATTCAAATTTAAGTTGCAAAGATAACTAAAGACAGAGATATACACGCGTTTGTACGGGACAGCTCGTGGAATGCCCCTGAAGCCTAATGAATGTGGTGAATTGCGAATATGGAAAAAAGCTACTGAAGCCTAGCATAATTCCACATCTGGTTCAATCTATTTTCACAGCTTGGATTCTTGAATGATGGGGTGGACGCTATGGGTTTCGGCCTCAAAAATTGAGAACAGATATACGTCACTTTGTAAAACCAGAAGGACGTCTCAAAAGGTTTTGCATCGTCAACACCACAATATCAAATCTCTAGCCAAATTCGTGAAAGTGAAGCTTATGGGAGTCACTCTGGAATGTTAAAATCAATGTCGATCACACGAGTAACCCCTATTAAACTATGAAATATCAAACCAATAAGAGACCTGAACAAAGCGTTGATAAATCAATACTTCCAGGTTACCGCCTGCCCTGGGGTTAATTAGGTCTTGCATCTAATTGGCGATCAATCTTAACAACCTGTAGACAATTAGTGTATCAAGTAATTGACCGAGTAATTGCGCAGATACGGCCAACGCCGACATCCAGAGTCCGCAGACGCACCCTAATTTGCCGGCTGATAACAGCCAGACTGGTCTGCTCCGGGGTCCTGACCTGCTGGTCAACTACCTCACCGTCCTCACCTCATCAACTCTAATTTTAGCTTGGCAGGCTAATTTTACAAAAGGATTTTCAAGCGCAGTGGTCGCGGAAAAAACTGAGTGGAGTACCTATACCAGACTCGGTAAAAAAATTGGTACTCGGTAGATAATAATGGGTAGGATTAATTGATAACACAGAACAAGCAACCACACATACAAATTGAAAGAAAACGGGGGAAATAAATTAAGAGATGTTGGAAGAAATTGACGAAAGAGTAAGCACTAATACGAAATAAAAACTTAGTAGGATGTAGGGCACGGCACAGGTGTAGGGAGTATTGTATGAGTGTATGACCAACACGTGGTTTCTAAATCATTATTTTATATGGGTTGTCATTAATGCAGACTCTTTAAATAGCCATTTTCGCCTTCAAATTTACCTTCATAGTTGTCTATTAAATTAATAAGTTTGCGACTAATTTTAAGCGTCTAATAAATACTTTTCATGCGATCGTATAATTGTGTAATTCAAGCTTCGTTATTATGACTCAGCATGGTGATTATTCTATAGCAACTAAATGTGTAATATGTCTACATATTTTAAGCTTATATTTTATTTTATTCATTATTTATTTCAAGTAACTTAATAGACTCATATATGGTTAGTGTGTACTTATAGCTATGTTAACATCTTTAATATATAATTTAAACACATTTTAATTTTATTTTATTAATGTTAATATGATGATTCTAGAAGCACTTAAGTAGGTTAGACATAATAACTGCTTCTAAAAACATGCATATCATCGCAATGCCTCAAATATGGGCAGTCAAACCCCTCAGCCAACAAACGCAGGATTGGGCTGGGGCTGGCCCGCACCCGGCGTACCAGGGATGTGCAATTGTGCATCGCTTGTGCATAGAGACACTTATTAGAAATAAGTGTGTCTATTGCATCTATAAAATAATTTCAGCGGACCCTAATTTCATATTGCCACCTTGGACTTGATTATTAGTATTTTTTTTTAAGTTTTATGAGTATAATAATATTGTGACAATTTAATTGTTGACTAATGTTACCTGACATGTAATGTAACTATTTGTAATTAGATTATAGGTTCTTATTTAAATATTATATGTGACACGAATTTTAAATGTAAAACCAGTTAGCACGTAAGGTTTTAGCTGTTAGTGCTGATAATGGTGAATAAATAAACAATAAACCTCTATTTTTATACGTTAGTATAAGTAGGTAATAGATAACTCAATCTACGAGGTATAGTTGAACCTGAAATTTAATTAATATTGTCATCAAAAAATGGTCAATGATATCTCTAATTTCAAATAGTGGCCAATATTTTGATACGACAGCAAAAGTAGGTAATTGACGACAGAATAAATAAATAAATAAAAATAAATAAATATTACGGGACAGTCTTACACAAATCAACCTAGGCCCGCGGTAAGCTTGTGTTGTGGTTACTAGGTGACGATATATATAATAGATACATACATATAGATACTTACATACATATATAACATCCATAACTCGGGAACAAATATTCGTTGAATAAATTTTAGTTGAACATGAAAATTATTGTCATAAAATGATGGTCAATGATAAATCTAATTTCAATTACTTATTTGCTTATTTAACTTTCCGCTCTGAAAGACGGAAGGTAACGAACGAACCTATCACTGGTAAAACATTTTTTCTGTGTTGTGTATCATACTAGGCAAAAATGGCCCGCCAGCAAGTCGACGAAGCCCCGCTTTCGCGGGACTTCTATATACTTTCTGCTCTGAAGGACACAAGGTAACGAACGAACCTATACCGGTTTTTATAGCCAGAAAGCAATATATCATGAAATAAGTGAGTTTGTGTAACGGAAATTAAAATCAAACAATCACCTCGCGAGGTGTGTTGCTATGCAAATTTTCATTTGTATTACAAACTTTCATTAAAAAAGAATAGGAGTTATTAATTTAGTTGTTAAATAATTATGAGCGATGCTATATACAGAGGCTAGATTTTGATTTTATTAGTAGACAGATGTTGAATCTCTAAAATAAATAAAGTAGCTGACGTACAACATTAAGTAGTCGCCAAGTTATCAATTTAGAAGATACCTAAAATATTTTATCGGTAATAGCCGAGTTGTGAATTGTTGTTTGTAAAGATGGCGAATTAGTTTAAAATAAGCTAATTGTTAACCCGTTGCTTACATAGAAAAAAAGACGTTACGTTGCAGATGCTAATGAAAACTTTAGTCGCTGCACTTATACATAATTTCCCATTTTAATATTAGTCGCATCGCCGGTAAGGGTCGTCCGATAAGGGCCAATTAGACGGAGAGCCAGACAAGGTTCGAGGATGCGCTTATCAACCAACGGAAAATGCCGATGTACTTAAATGATTATTAGCTAATTATAGATTGCTTTATTTACGATCATACTAGATTTCCCGTTTTTGAGAATATTAAACTGGATTTTTATAACGTTTTTTCTTTTTCAGCCTAACGAGGAGCTTAGCAGTAAACACACTTTTAGATTTACAATGTTTACTAATGCAAATAAGGATTGTGATTATGTATCACCCAAAAGAGTTCCGTGTAAAAAGAGGTCAAGTTCGTATATATTCATATTCGCCGCCCTGGCGCTGCTCAACTCTGTGCTCGGCGCAGCAAAGCACGTCGATATGTTCGCTACCCGATGGCCGCTACTGATAGCGGAATGTAAAAGGATTTTCGAGTCCTTACATTTAATAAATAGTTATAGTTAAGTTGGAATATATGTATATTTAAGTTTGTAATGCTAAGGCGTAAGCTGTAATTGCAAATTGTACTTTACTTAGTAAATAAGTAAATACAAAATTACCATTAAAAGTGACATCTTCGTCCATGAGCAAGCACTGCTAGACCCCCTAAGTCATTTCGGTCCTAACACAACTTGCTGCCAAATCGACTCGCACGCCATTTAACAACTCCTGTCATGTCTGACTCGACTGTGCAATTTAGTTTAGTTGACTGCGTTGCGGTTTAGTAGCTGACCCAAATGCCCACTGGGCTTTGAGGGTGTAGTCGAGAAGTACTCACCGTCGACGGGGTCCTTGGTGTCGGGCGGCAGGTACTTGTCGACGTACTTGTCGGCGGTGGACAGCGCGCGGTCCAGCGCGCTGGCCGTGGCGCAAGTCACCCGCGAGTCCAGCACGGCCGTGCCCAGTTGCTTTACCGAGTCCGCGCGCCGGAGCACGTACTGTCGCGTTTCACTGTACATCTGGAAACACGGGACGAGGTCAGGCTGGCTGATGTTACCTACAGTCAGCATCAAAAGTACCTACGCAAACGAAGACATCAAAAGTCTTTATTAAAATGGGATAAGAGCTTTTGACGTCTTCGATTGCGTAGCTACTTTTGATGCTGACTGTACAAGGTTATAGTGTCCGTTGAATGAAACAATTCTGGTCAAGGCAGGACAATACTGTGACTTCCAGTGATTGGAAAATTAAATTGTAACTTAAATTGACAGACTACCCACCGACAAAAATGCCACACTTAACATAGGAAAAAAAAAGTTCACTATTCATTCTGTAATTTTGGTAATATTTAAGAAAGTGACTATGAATTGAATACTGCCTGTCAAAATTGGTAAAATGTAAGCATTTTATACAGGGTGTGGCCTGTAATAGGAACAAAAAATTAAACGGTAGATTATTAAGCTTGTGAACAATTATTTCCACATGGTTATATTTGAAAAAAAATTTTTTTTTTTTTTTTTTTTTTCAAAATAACGTTAGTTGTTTTTTTTTACTCTTCTGGAGTGCTATATACCTTTTTATTTTTAAGACACTAAAAAAAATTTAAAAAATTAAAATAATCACAAAAATATCTTTTGAAAATACAAAAACTATTATGACTCGTTACATGATGTTACCTCAAAATCCGCATTGCTGATGTCGTGGTGCCAAGATACATTACTTGGAGGTCATAACTTTAGACCAAAATATCTCCAAATCCAAAAAAATATATATTAATGGGACAAGGGTTACTGCAAATACTCTAAGGAAGCGTCTTTTTGTACTACACTGTATATTACCTACACTAGTCCCTAATCGGCTTCGACCGCGTATTGCAAACAACGCAGGCAAACCCATAGCATAATATACAGCCTATAACCATCCAGAAAGCCCATTCTACACGCAGGTGATAGAATTTTTGAAATCGGATAAGTGATTCCGGAGTTTACCCAAAACATACAAACTTAGAAAGCTACAATCTCACAGACACTCCCTCTTTATAATGTTACCTTTTGACGGCCTAAAGGTAACAACAAAGGTAACAGGTGTAAACACCTGTAAGTTACTTACGTAAGTTCAGTACAAATATTGCTTACAGACGACTTAAGTGAGCAGTATTTGTACTGAACTTACGTAAGAACTTACAAGTGTACAACAGGCCTTACGTAAGAACTTACAGGTGTACACGCCGCTTTTTTATTAGGGTTCCGTAGCCAAATGGCAAAATACGGAACCCTTATAGATTCGTCATGTCTGTCTGTCTGTCTGTCTGTCTGTCCGTCCGTATGTCACAGCCACTTTTTTCCGAAACTATAAGAGCTATACTGTTGAAACTTGGTAAGTAGATGTATTCTATAAACCGCATTAAGATTTTCACACAAACATATTAAAATAAATATAAATTTTGGGGTTCCCCATACTAAGATCTGAAACTCAAAAATTTTTTTTTCATCAAACCCATACGTTTGGGGTTCTTTTTTTTCTAAACTGAATAGTTTGCGCGAGAGACACTTCCAAAGTGGTAAAATGTGTGTGTGTCCCCCCCTGTAACTTCTAAAATAAGAGAATGATACATCTCAAAATAATATATGATATACATTACCATGCAAACTTTCAACGAAAATTGGTTTGAACGAGATCTAGTAAGTAGTTTTTTTTAATACGTCATAAATCGTAAAAAGCAATTTATTTAACGGAACCCTTCATGTGCGAGTCCGACTCGCACTTGGCCGTTTTTTTTTAATATATCTATGTTCTCGCAATAAACGCTTTGAATCTCGGTTAATAGTGCAGACCACACGCTGAAGGGTCACAACTTCAATATAATAAACAGTTGTCATACCATACCGCGTCACTTACAGTTTGCGGCGGCAGGTTGATGGAGGGCACACGCTTCTCCACCACGTCGAGCGACGCGCAGAGGAACCGATCCAGCTGGTGGATGGGTGACTCCAGCATCAGAACCGCCGGCAGCGCTAGCTGCACGCCCGTGGCCAGAGACTTCTCGCCCAGGGAGAGGTACCAGCGGAACAGGGGGTTCGACTCCTGGGGAATAGGCGGCGTGTTAAGTGATAAAGGCAACCAAATGCAAGCGTCCATATGCTACTTCCGTAAGCTTGTTTGCCACCGACGGGGTATGGAAAAAAAGTAAAGGACCTCTTTAGATCAGCCTCAAGTGTCTAGTTCGCTTTTCACAAAAAGTAAGTCTTACATATACCAACGGCTTAGACCTAGAACCACTTTATTGCAATCAGATCGCCACTACTCATAGTAAATAGGGAACTTGCATCTTTTTATTTTATTACGAAAATGATAAGTATGATCCAGATGCAGATCAACTGTAGCATTAAAACTTTTATCTATCCAAATATCATAAACCCTCCATGATGCGTTCAAGAACCGCACATTATGACCACCATAAAAATAGACAGTTTTGTTAGAACAAATTTCTTATCTGAGTAAATGTTATTATTGCTAAATAATAACGTCGATTTCGATAATATTATTTCATTCAAATTTCGAAAGTCTCAAAAACAAAGAAATTTGATTTAACCTCTATTCTAATATCAGTCGAGATGACGATTAGTTCGAAATGAATTGTCAATTTGCATACAAATTTGACAAATGTCGCACGTAGGTACGAGTAAGTAAGATATCGAACGATATGACAGTTGGATCCGACTCTAGTTTGTCTCTGAATTAAAAAAGAACTATGACAGCTGCCAGAAAACAACGCCGTGATGCCGGTCATAATATGCGGCTCCTGAATGCATCATGGAGGCTTATGATATGTGGATAGATAAAATAGTGTATGTAACTATACATAGTCGGCCCGGAACCGTTCTGTGGCATCACAAAACGGAAAGCATATTCTCTGCTAAACAACGCGGAAAAATCAGAGGCAATCAAGCTGTGGAAGTTCACCAAAGGACAAAAACAAGCTAAAGCCCTGATCGAAGGGTTCAATAGTAAGCTGTCTAAAGAGTTATTACAATTCAAAAGGCACAAAACCTGCGCAGTGACAAGAATCCTGACAAGACATTGCAAATTGAACAAACACCTGTTTCAAATGGGTATGAAGCAGGACACAACCTGCAGGTTCTGCCAGGAGACAGAGGAGACTGCAATGCACATTCTCTGCTCCTGCGGGCCACTCATGCATAAAAGAAGTACCTACCTAGGGCGGCACATAGTGCACCCACAAGAAGTACAACATATCACCGCCCAAAGAATCTGGAATTTCCTGGAGGCAACGGGACTTAACGGTGAACTCTAAAGCAAGGGCCGCCACAATAGATCACTTGCTGGTCGAAGCGGCACATTAAGGCCCACAAACAAAATAATAATAATAATAAACTATACATAATTAGGCATTAAGATACTCGTGTGATGTTATTATGAAACTCGCCTTCGGCTCGTTTCATAAACCCACACTCGTATTTAATGCCCTTCATTATGTACAGTCACATAAACTACTATCTTATGATTTCTTTTTCTGGTGTTATATGCACGCGCCGGCACCCCCAGAAAACGCTCTAGTATGCTATGACGTCACAACTTATATTCTCTGCGCGTTTACTAGGTATAGAGTACTTAATAAGTCATTAATTTGCAATTATCACCACAACATTAGCGGTTAGGTAAGTTTAAGATACTTGTCATACAAAATATCATTTCTAATTCAATATTCTGTGTAAACTGTTGTTATTTTATCGAAAAAATAATTACTTTTTTTCGTAATTTTAACGTGAGATAAAACGAATATAATCGTTTTTTTCTTTTGTATGATACTTCTACGTATATCCGCATCGATTGAGTCCAATTTATTCGACATTTAAGTCTCATGCAAGTTCCCCATTGTGTGCGTTAGTTCGTGTTTAAATCTTGAACCCCTGCTAATTGCGTCAAACAACAGAATGACGTCATTATTAATCATGCATTAAAGACAGTATGCATATTATCGAATAGGTCACATGCGAGATTAACGTCTCAAAATACGGCTTTATATGATCTGGCTGTAAACAGGCTTTATCTGCTCCCGCAGACCCCGACACGTCACAAACGGGAAGTGCTAGCGATCTAGCATACATAATATTTATGCACTTATACACTACCTAAAATGCATGTTATGCAAAATATACATATAGTAGATTGTACAACAAGCGCATAAAACGAGCCATTTAACCTGAGACGTTCGGCGAGGGTGGATACTTAAGTCGAGGCGTTAAATGGCTAATTTATGCCCGAGTTATACACACTGCTTTTCACTTCGATTGCGAGTGAATAATTGCAAATTTAAATTAAATAGCTCATTCCCGTCACTAAACTTTTTAAAGTTTTTATGTTTTATTTTCGAGTCATTTAATGGTTCAATACGTTTTAAAATAATAATTGACTCCTATTTTATCTGGTTTTATTAATTTAGTCATGGAAAACACGGATGTGAAATTTATTAAAGCAAATCAAATCAAATTACAAGTTTATTCTACGAAGTTTTATTGTGTGTGTGGCTGTTAGGCCCGATTATCTTAGTCTTTAGAACAATTTTACTTTGTGCACTAGAGCATAAAAGTGACATTTTGTGCAGCATACATCCAGCACAAAGGCGAACTTTGCGAGCATGAGAAGTGAAAACTCATATTATTGTGGCACATGCGAAATGTATAAAAATCTAATACTAGGTTGGCATCAAATAACTGTACTGGAAAATGCAACCTAGGAAATCTCCCTGATTAAGGTATGTACTTGCATTCGAGTGATGCTGATATTAACACGAGAAGCATATTGTCCCTATAACCGGTAGTATAGTAGCCACGTGTGACACAACGTCAGCCAAAAAAAAAAAAAAAAAAAAAAATCTAAAAAATCTGTTTATTTCAGTAATTTAATTGTTAAAAATATGTCTACTAATTACTTAGCGCAATCTCAATTTTTTACAATTATTTGCTAAGCTTAGCTATTATCTATCAAATTTCTAAGTTTAATCTATAAAATCAAAGGAAACGTACAGTGTAAAGACGTAGGTACCTTAATCTTGAAGTATATCTTCTCGGTGACGCCGATGCCCGACTCGACGATGGGGATAGCGGCCACTCGCGACACCACCTCCAGGCGCGGCAGCTGTGTCTTCGATGATGCTGTCACTGCAACAAATCATTACTTGATCACTTTTGATACAAACTAGACACCTAGGAGACCTAACTTCTCATTGGTTTGAAACAATAAATAAACCCATTAATTCAGCACTAAGGGTGATCGACGTACTCCTAAATATAACGTAAGTATTTTATGCTCACGTATAAAACATGCGTACCAATACATATTTCATCTAGGAAAGCATCATCTCCGAAACGGACTGACATAAGTCGATACTCGATTATCAAACATTTTCACAGACTTGTAAGTAAGTGGTACAGGACTGCACTAAATGAAGAAAACCCACACGCAACAAATAAATGAACCAAACGACCAATCTTACGTCTAAGCTGTGATCACAGTGTGCCGACTGCAAATCGAATTAGGTACTGAATATAGTACAACGGTAGTCGTCTTCAGAGATGTATTTACGTAGATTAACCTACGCACATCGCACGCTGATAGAAAGTAACCCTTTGCACTTAGATAACACTTGATGTACTGATGATGATCATCGACGCTAACCTTTACCAACATGAATGACTTGAGAGAGTGCTGTACTGTGTCTACACGTGATGAGTATCACGCCAGCGACAGCGTGATGCCTACGTCAGAGAAAGCTCATATAAACAATAAAAACATTAAGTATCTAAGTAAACACTTAATGGCTATGGAAGTGATTTGAAGGATAACTATGATGATTACAGAAATAATAATATACTTTAAGAACAAACTTTAAATCGATTTCAATTCAGTACTTCGCCAAGCCATATACTCGTAGGTACCTACATACAATTTTCACATTTTTTTCCAATTTACCACATTACCTGCTTTCCGAGAGCAAATGCGTTGACTATTACAGAAAAGACCCAAGTCGCTATACGTGGGCTGATAATATTTGAGGAGTTCCGTCGATTCCTCAAGGATCTCAGAATTGACACTTTATTCGTTGCTACTTCAACGGAATCATGTCGGAATCATTGAGGAGTTCTATAAGTCATATGTGGTCTTCATCATCAGTTTTTCTATTATAACTCGTGTGATTTCCGAGGGTAATCACACGAGTTATAACAGAAAATACCTAATCGTAAATCACTAGGTACCTACACGCGTGCGTATAAAATTTGAGGGTTGCCCTCAATTTCCCTGTGATCCCCAGATCCTGACTTGGTGACAATGGAACCAAATCGGGAGTATATTGTTTTGAATAATTTTTTTTTTTGAAAATGGGTCCACAATTGACAGACAAATCTGTGAAATACACATTAAAAAAACACACAGTGGACCTTGAAAGATGTAACACCTTGTAAATATGTTGGACAAATAAATCTTTGAACATAGAACCTCCTCCTTTTTTTGAAGTCGGTTATTACCAATCAGCAACGATTTGAAAACTTGGTCACCGTCTATGTGATCTTCTACATCCTTTTCTAACCCTTCTATTGTATAATTGAGCCATAATTCGTTAATGTCTAATCAGAACAAAAACCTATCCGAGGGTAAATTACTTTTACAGAGAGTTCACGACGCAGAAAACATACGAAGTTAGATATTAGTTCCTCTCTCACAATATTGTAATCAGGTCCATTTTAGGGATTCAGGATTCACCATCAATACATGAATGAAAAGCCCTTACCCTTCGGCGGCCCTTGGCTCTTGCTCACGGCCTGCAAGTAGGCCTCTGCCCTTTGAGCGATGGAGCCCTTCTTCTTTAGCCCTACAGTGCAGCTCCCGTTGAAGGTCCTTTTGTACACATCCCCGTTACCCCCCATGCCTCCCGTCACGGTGATCCGAGCGTTATACTCCACAGCCATCCGACGCTAGTTCACACCTTTGTATCACTCGTACCTCCCCACAGTAAAACAACACGACAACTGATGCCCGACGGCTTTAGTCAAACGAGATATTGCAGAGGTTATCACTTCGTTTAAAAATATTGGATTCTATTTATTGTAAGTTAATTGTAATATTTAGGTCATCGCCTGAAGTGGGAGTGATGTCATTCAGTAAATAGGGTGATAAAATGCAACATCACGTGTGTTAGGCGTGATTATCCAGCAGCGTCTACCCGCTAACCAGCGAGAGTCGGTTCTAGGCATCTATAAACCAATAGACTTTACCCAACTACAACTACATGTCAATAGATTAGGTAAATATGTTTATCTGTCTTTGTACAATTGTCAAATTACTCGCATGCATTATTTCCTGTAGTAAGTAAGTATTAATCATTAGGAATATAGACAATTCTGAATAGTCATTTTACTGGCATTGTACACTGATTGGCAAGCAAGCCCCATTGGCACACAACACACAAACCCCCATTGGCACACAAACCTTTCCCCATTGGCACACAAAACTTGTCTAGGTTTTGCGTAAATGGGTATTAAGTATATGTAAAACTTAACTTACGTCTTAATCTACAATTAAAAAAAAAGATACAGCTTATTTTACTGGCGGTACAGTGGTTAGCTTTTTAACTTCACCTAACGGATTATTATTGTCCATATTTTTGTAGTTGACCAGGTGGTCTACTATAATAAGGGAGATAAGGTTATCTTTACATAACGATTACGAACGCCAATTAACAGTTTCCGTGAGTTTTTTTCTATGTACCATATCTATATACTACATATCTCGTTCTACCTACCTTCCTCTCAATTGCTCAAAGGTTAGCTGGAAGAGGATTATAGGGGTAAGTTCTCCTTTGTACTTTGATCTATTGTCTGACACGTATATTTTTTAACCTGTTATTGTGTACAATAAAGTGCTTACATACATACATACATACATTGTAGTAAGTCAGGTTGCTAAATTACAGTACTTGTACTATTACTTATTCTGTGATTAAAGAATCCTCCAGAGATAACGCCCATATTTACGTTTCTCCCCTAATTATGTCACTCGCTCAGACAACATAATTAGAACGTATTACGTGTAAGTATTTGTAAACGATCAAGGTCTACTTGGTCCCGTCGAGCGGGCCGGAACCGCATTATCTCACTTGAGACTTGAGACCTCTTTATCGCTTACTCACGCCCAAACCAGACGGACTTCGGACGGTCACCCACACGCACAGGTCTCTGCTGTCATCTGAGGCAGCTGAGCTGTATGTGAGGAAAGAAAATAGCAAAAGCATTGATAGCCTCGCCTCCGCATCTATTCCAATTAAGCATGACGGACGGAGTAGATCAGTTTGTACAGTCGAGTTTATAAATAGGTAGGTAAGTATAAGTATATTAACGTTCCCAAAGGTTCATAAAATATATGAGCACCCTTATGCCCTTAATATAAATATAAGCTGCTTGCGAGTGGTGCATCCAACTCAAAATAACTGACTCCATAATCTTCTCCGACTCCATGTCAGCACTGCAAGAATTAGCCAATAGGAGCAGCACCAACTACACTATTAATAATATTCATCATTTAATTCAGAACATTCAAACAAATGGAACCATAGAAATCTGCTGGATCAAAGCGCATGTTGGAATACCAGGAAACGAGGAGCCGGACAAAAAAGCCAAAATTGCAGCCACATAAAGCACCCGACTTTCACCTATATCCCATTTCCTACATAAAAAGACTTTGCAAAATTAATACTCAGGGATTAAGCAGCAACTTCTACGAAACGTCTATCACTGGATCACACCTGAAAAACTGGCTACCGACTTTGCAGCATATCCAAGATCTACGAAACAAGACCATTATCTCATTCCATCTCACCCAAATTCTCACCGGACACGGCTACCACAAATAACCACCGATGGCCTTTGCCCGTGCGATGGAAGCACCGAACAATCCATCGACCACCTTTTAAAACACTACCCGAAATTCACAAACCCGAGATATAACCACGAAATCACCTGTCATAATCTCCATATAGAACCATACAACCTGCAGGAAATCATTGGTAAAAAAACTACAATAGCCTCATTTTGCAAACTTGCCTACTCCATAGTTAATAACCTGAAAAAGTTCAATGGCACATAATTTACTCTCCATTTCACCCATCATCCATTACAACCATCATCCTCCTAGCGTTATTCCCGGTTGAGCCCTAAAGGAGCCCGGGGTCCGCTTTGACACCTAATCCCAAGATTTGGCATAGGCACTAGTTTTACGAAAGCGACTGCCATCTGACTTTCCAACCCAGAGGGAAAACTAGACCTTATTGGGATTAAACCGGTTTCCTTACGATGTTTTCCTTCACCGAAAACCTAACGATAAATATTCCGTACATAAGTTCCGAAAAACTCATTAGTACGTAATCATCCATTACAACCATCACCCATCATGTTCTGTGTATCTTAATGTAAGCGCAGATTCAGTCGCCCGTATCCTTTGCGGGGTCTGTTTCTGGTTTTAACAGAGACCAAAAAAAAAAAAAAAGTCGTGCTCATGTTTTTGAAATTTTGATTACCTTATCCGTGCATAACATTTTGAACAAGATACAAGATATTTATTTATAAAAGTCAATGTTTTACAAGTCAATAAGCAAATAATATGTAGTATTATTTATTAATTAAATATGATGTCAATAAGGTCGCATATAGCTTTACATGTCTGAGCTTTACAGGAGATTTTAATTTAAAAATATTAGTTACTAAATTGTGAATACCTTAACTGTAAGGTTCTGTCGGTGCTTCCTAATACTTAGGGTCAGTGCACGTATCGACAAATTCATCAACGCTGTAGCATGCTATGTTGTTTAACATAGTTTTAAGTTTGTTTCTCGACTGTATTAAACCATTTTTCATAATTAAATTTCATAAAATTTACCATTGTGTTCAATGTAGCCATTATATTTTACTTTAAAAACAAAGTTTTAACCGACGAAAAATCAATCATCCCCTATTTTCCTACCCTTAAGGTTGGTTTTTTTTCCAAATTTATATGGGACCAACTTCGGGGTTATACCCTTTCCAATAAAAAAAGAATTATCAAAATCGAACGACTCTGTAAAAAGTTATGCGTGGTCATATATAAAAAAAATATATATATACGCGTCGACTTGAGAACCTCCTCCGTTTTTTTCGTCGGTTGAAAATGAAACATACCGTCAAACAAAAAAAAAATGATGGCCATCTCTGACTCTCCTAACTGCCCTGAGTGCGAGTAGAAGACGTCCAACATGTTTTGATGGAATGTGTCCGCAACGAGGCCCAACGACACGAGATGACGTACCTAATGTTAAGAAATGTAGGTAGTTGTAATAGCATTCTGGCTTAAAGCCGTTATCAGACGAAGCCAGAAGTATAAGCAAGCTATACTCTATGAGGTATTGTAATAAACTTACGAATTTAGCTAGGTATATTACCTCTAAGACAAATTATATTAAAATAATTTTGTATAACTATTGATCTCGCTGATGGGGGTGGCTTAGTCACTGCGTGACAAAACCCCTTTACTAAATAAACAAAGCAACAAAAAAAATCAATAGCAAATTAACTCTTGTCGAAAAAATGCACGTAAGTAATTAGGTAATATATTTGCATTTTTAAAGATATTAGACCCTAAATACTCTGCGTTAAGAGGGCGTTCATGTGCACACTAGCGCCACTGGTAAATAATTGTGATTATTTAAATTCAACGATAGATATTTAAAAAAGGAGGCCGCTAGACACTGTATTTTTAGGGTTCCGTAGCCAAAAGGCAAAAAACGGAACCCTTATAGATTCGTCATGTCTGTCTGTCTGTCTGTCCGTCCGTATGTCACAGCTACTTTTTTCCGAAACTATAAGAGCTATACTGTTGAAACTTGGTAAGTACATGTATTCTGTACACCGCATTAAGATTTTTACACAAAAATATAAAAAAAAACAATAAATTTTGGGGTTCCCCTTACTTAGAACTGAAACTCAAATGTTTTTTTTTCATCAAACCTATACGTGTATCTATGGATAGGTCTTCAAAAATGATATTGAGGTTTCTAACATATTTTTTTTTAAACTGAATAGTTTGCGCAAGAGACACTTCCAAAGTGGTAAAATGTGTGTATATCCCCCCCTGTAACTTCTAAAATAAGAGAATGATAAAACTGAAAAAAAAATATGATGTACATTACCATGCAAACTTCCAACGAAAATTGGTTTGAACGGGATCTACTTAGTAAGTAGTTTTTTTTTAATATTTACGTCATAAATCGTAAAAAGCTATTTATTTAACGGAACCCTTCATGTGTGAGTCCGACTCGCACTTGACCGCTTTTTTATTTAAGTATCTTTTGAATACATCATAATAGTTTTAACTCAGAGCATAGAATACTAGAGAGAGGACAAGCCGCCGGCGGCCGTGTCGCAGCTGTATGCTCAATGGGCATACACTGCCATACTGTGCACGCGTGTTGATCGCAGAGAATATTACGTTTTTTCCCAAAATGCCTGATATGATGCGCGTTTATTGTCAAACAAGCGTGTGTGTTTTAGATGTGTGCGTGCTTTGTCTTGTCAATTACTTGGGCGTTGTGTGGGTTAATGTACTTGCGACAGGCTCACTCTATACAAATCGGCCGCCATGTCCGATCTCCTTATATTCATACATCTGTGAGTTTTAACGTTGCTGGATTCGTCAATCTATGCGTCCAAAGTTAAAACGGCCGCTTTTCTTCTGAGTTCAAAGATCGACGAATCCAGCAACATAAAAACTAGTTTGATGTATTCACAGGGTACTTAAAAAGCACGAATTACAGTGTATAGCGGCCTCCTTTCTTAAATATATACCTATCGTTAAATTTAAATAATCACAATTATTTACCAGTGGCGCTAGTGTGCACATGAACGTATGAATATATATTAAATTATAGTACATTTCGATGCTAGTGCGGAAAGTATGACATTACCTACTTTACGAGTACCGAGATATCTTGCCACGAGCCGTAGGCGAGTGACAAGACTCGGGACGAGTGAAGAATGACATTTCCGCTCGTGTATCGTATAACGACGTTTATTAATACAGTTGCGAAAAAATAAGAAAACCAACAAGGAAGGAATTTGAAACTTTTATATTATTAATTCTGTAACATCATTGTAAAACCTACAGTTGAAAAAATAATAAGTTGTTCAAAAATCTACTTTTTTTAATACAGTTTACTTGTTTTTCTTATATTTTCGCAACTGTGTTAAAAAACGTCGTTCGATACACGTGGAAAAGTAAAAAGCACTAGTGCGCGAAAACCAACTTTCCGCACGCTAAACAGCTACGTAAAGTAGCACTTTTTGAGCAACTGTATTGAAAAATGTCAAATTTCCCTCCACTCAAAAACTAGATAGGTATATACCTATAATTAATTATTAAACAAGATATTCAGAGTTGCCATTTGCAATAAATTTTGGCCCAACCTGTATCTATGTATTTCCGATCGGTCTTACATCGATACTGACAATTATATTTCGTATTATCATACTAAGGTGGTTACATCTGCAACGTCATCATATTGATGATATTGACAATGGAAGGTTTCACTATGACAGTGAAATTTGAAATGGTATAAAATCCATTGAACGGGAGGGAACTTTTTATTATTTTTAAGGCTGCGGACTGGACGCCAGAGCGGGCAGCGGGTCGGCGACGAGTGGCAGTAGGTACAGTCGACTACAAAGATAAGTATGTTATTTAATGTTACAAAATTATGTATGTATATCTTATTACTATGGTAGTAAAGTCTAAATATGTATACATATTTTTGTAACATCGTATGGATACATCTCTTTGTAGTCGACTGTAGGTACATACATTTGATTTGACCGAGATCCATCTATGAACGCACGCTCGTCGCACCGCTGTCCGCTGGCGGCCAGACCGCAGCCTAATGTGTGGTGAACTACTTTGGGCGGCTATTAGAGGTTAAGGCGATGCTCGGGTGGCCATTTTTCCATACAAACGTAATCCCCCGTTTCCTCCCTGGATAATAACAAAAGAGCAAATATTTTGCATTCATATAATAAATACTGACCTCTGACATGTCCCTATGTTTCGTTTTACCTAATTATTTGTTTATTTTAATAATTAGAGACCCTTTTAAACCACGAAATTCGCCGCTTTTTGGCGCCATAAACACACGCTCAGTAAACTAATTTAACGAACACAAATGAAACACAGAAAACCTAGAGAAATAGCCAAAGCCCTCTTTATAATATAAGTGAAAGAAAAACTAAAATTGGTGCAAATTGGAAGAGAAAATAGGGTACTACGAAACCCTGTTTTTGATGGAACAGATCGGTCCAAATCGGATCGGATCGGTTTCAAAATTAGAAAACTGGGGGCATTGCACGCACACATTGATGATTTACGCACACATTCACAGAAACACCTCTAAATAGCGCGAAACGCGAAAAAAATAGGTTTTACAAAAATCAATTTTTCAAAAAGCGCAGTGGCAAGTTTGACCCCATATTAAATGCTGCTGTTAGGTATCCCTTAATTGGCACCAGGAAAACAGCTTGGGCCCTTTGTATACCTATATCAAGAGTGGTATGCTTTAGATATAGAATAGAATAAACAGTACATAATCATATCGGGCACGACAGACAGGCCACACATTACAGCAACTACTTAGCGGCCACCAAACGCTCGGGGTGCGCCGAGGCTAAGGCACCTATACAAAATGGCGTCCCCTTATTTCAGCGACAAACGTTTCACCGAATGCATTAATTGTTTCGCCGAATTTTCAATTCATTAAATTCTTGTAACTCAGAAACCGTTAAGTTTTTAGGTAGGTACAGCTAAAAGGTCATTCTGTAGAACCCATTAGGTTAGGTTTGTTTTATAACAATCCTCAAAAGTTTAGCGATTCTGAAAAAAAAACGGATTTCGATGAAATTAAAATTCTGCGAAACAAACGTTCGATTGAACATTTGTCGGTAAAACAAGGTACAACCATTCAAAATGTCATCATCATAGGCCTCAAACATCTTGACAGATGATTCAATCAGCGTCTGCATGCGAGGGACAACGCCTCTCGTGACTAACTACATATGTAAGCCAATCCGGGATCGGCACTTGCGTCCACATTCGTGGCACGCGAATGTGGGACCGTTCATCGGCGACCTCTTGGCGGTATATGTATAAGAACCATATAAGAACTTGTCCGCAGCTTGTGGTGTTTAAGTGGTATGTGTAATCGACTTCAAAATATGCCTCGTCTAGGTATAGACAAGATGATAATAGTACCTATACAATACATTATATTATAACACCTCTGCGACAATCATATGCAAGTTTTGGCGGGTAGTCGAATACTTAACCTTACTTTTCATAGATTAATACCTAAGTAACAAAATCACTTGTCATGTGTCAATCGGCTTTAATCAACACACTTAGACTTATTACCAAGTAAACAATCCATAAATGTTAAATAAAACAAGGAACATGTTGCTCCGGGAATCCATTAACATTACAATGTCGCTTAACTTCAAACTCGGTTAAATCCACTCTAACCACCTGCGAGATAATTGAAAAAGTGATAATAACGTTAATTCGTTGATTTGAATGGCAGTATTTTTTTATAATGGCTAAAGCATTAAATAAAGCCATCCTGTTCGGCAAATTCAGCATTAAACCCCGGAGCCATTAAGCCGGAGGTCCCGGGTTCGTATCCCGGTAAGGGCATTTATTTGTGTGATGAGCACGAATTTTTGTTCCTGAGTCATGGATGTTTTCTATGTATTTAAGTATTTATTTCTCTATATAAGTATGTATATCATCATCTAGTACCCATAGCTTTGCTTAGTTTGGGATTAGGTCGATTTGTGTAAGATTGTCCCCAAATATTTATTTTATTTTATTTAAAACCATCCATTCTTTACAAAAAATAACATGTTGATTGGATTTACCTTAATTTGATAAAATCGATTGCAATCTATCTATATTTGAAAAAACTCAGTGTGGATTTGTATAATTTTGATTTAACAGACCTGGTTTTATCTAGATTAAAGTAGATTTGAAAAAATACGATTACAAATTGTCAGCCATCTTGAACAAACTTTTTTCGCTGATTGGCTTGGATGGATTTAACTAACTACCTACATTTGAAACAAAATATGAATTAATCTGATTTTAATAAAGTATTATGATTTTAACTGTATTTTTCTCAAAAACCACACATAATTATACTTAACCGATAAAATTGTAACAAAACTAGTTTTTTACCCTTTTATTTCATACCAAAATCTTTAAAAAATTCAGAATTGGATTTACCCGAGTTTGAAGTTAAGCGACTCGCATTACTTAATCGTTGAGCGATAAAATCAAGGATACATACTATTATTGCATCGTATTCGATTTTGTCGTAGGTACTTATAATCTGAAGAGAGTGAACTATGTAGGTAGGTAAGCAATAAAAATGTCTCAATGAAATCTATAAATAAATCTGCAATGAAATAATGACTAAAGTAATGAAAACGGTTATTAGACCCCTACAATCAAACGGAATAGTACATTCACAGAATTATACAGATAACTAGCAAATTATGCCTATACCGCCTATACTGAAGACGTCACCTAAATTTAACAGCACTGAAGGTTGTAGGAGCAGGAGAGAAACTTGGGAACAACAAGGCTAGGTGCCTTGTTGTTCAGTGTCTTCAGCATCCCAAGTACATTCAATAAGATTTTACACATCCTACCGCAAAATCCATTAAAAAAAAACTTATTTAAATTCTATTTAGTATTTAAGAAACTGTTGTTTATTACAACTAGTGTGCTCTCAAAGATACATTAGAAGCAAGTTAGTAAACAAACGTGCACTCACTGTTGTTGATGTGTTAGCGTATCGTGTTGCTGCGATGCGTCCTGCTGCGGCTCCGGCGTCCCACTGAGCAGTGAGCGGCGCCGGCGCACGCGCTCGCCACGGCACCACGCTGTGCTCACGAGTAGAACGGACACTTCGCGGACCCAAGTAAGAGGTATGATTCATATGCAATCATAGGCTTGAATGGGTTAAATTAAAATATGTAAAGAAGAAAATTTCATACTATAGCGGTCGGTGCCGACCAAGGTCGCTCGGTCGGAGGGGCGTGTTGGCGACCGTCTAGCAGGCTTAATGTCAAGGAAAGGGGAAATATCAAACTGTACGCGTGGGTTATAGTTATAACTCTCTGCAAACAAAAATCTGTTGATTTTACTATGGAATTTTCTTTACATATTTTAATTTAACCCATTCAAGCCTATGATTGCATATGAATCATGCCTCTTACTACCTACAGATTTCCGCTACAAGGCGTAATGTTGTTTGGTCTCGAATGGGTTAAGTGTGTACTAAAATTACCCTGTGTGAGCAGATCCACCTGATTCAACTCTATATCTATCCAAAAAATCGGGACAGTCGCGGGGTGGGTAGGTAGTGTGTTTTAGGTTTAAAATACCAAGACTTGTAGGTACACAGTACACACTCAATGTGACATGAACCTCGGCCGTCTCTTAGTGAGAAGCATGTTTTAGATGCCAAAGCCAGAGCTTAGTCGACCACCTTAAAGGCGCATCATAGTAGTGGTTTGGTTCCAGCCGTATAGCATTGCAAGCGATTCTGTTATGAATCTGCGGACCGATTTTTGACTTTCGAGCGCTCGACTCTTCCACTCGAAAATGGTCAAAAATGATGAAATGCTATTTTGAAATAGAGATTGAAAATTGAAAAACGAGTGGTATTGACCACTCGTGTTCAATTATATCGGTAGAAAGTAAGTGCCTGCCATTTTGACGGTAGGTACAATCATATTTATTTTTATTTCATTTTCGAGCGCTCGAAAGTCAATAATCGGCCCCCTGGTCGACTCTGATTTTGGCCGATGGTACCTACATATTTCTATTATTGATATATCTCCTGATACTGGCCTAATGTTATTGAAAAAAAAATTTCTTGAACATGCAATAAAAAGGGATTCCTAACCTTTATATAACGGCCTCCGTAGCCCAGTGGGTAGTGACTCTGCCTACGAAGCTGGAGGTCCCGGGTTCGAATCCCGATCAGGGCATTTATTTGTGTATTTATCACGAATATTTGTTCCTGAGTTATGGATGTTATATATGTATATAAGTATCTATATGTATGTATCTATTATATATATCATCGCCTAGTACCCACAACACAAGCCTTACTGAGCTTACCGTGGGTCTAGGTTGATTTGTGTAAGATTGTCCCGTAATATTTATTTATGTATTATTATTTATTATTTATATATATATAACTTGTCTGGCAAAATATTTTCCCGGCCTCTGTAGCCGCTTCCCGTTTTTTCTGGCTGTGTGAATGTCCGCTTCGCTCCTGTGTGGCGTCGCGGCGAAAGAACCCGATAAGCCGACGAACAACCGCAGATAGCTAGCCGATACATCTTCATCATCAATTACTTACTCTATTACACTCGAAGAAACCACTTAATTCATATAACTACACACTAAATAATTACGTTCAGTTTGAAGGTAGGATCTAATAGATGATAATGCTCTTCTATTTGTTCTCACTGCACCCCACCTTAGCAAATTAAGTTTCTGTTAATACGGTGGACTGGTAGAGAATGCATTGTGGCATTAAGTCCGCCCTTTGTAATTTTTTTATTTGTGCATTAAAGTTTAAATAAATAGACCGATATTCTGATAAGTAGGTAGGTGGATAAAAAGACGTTGAGCACCAAGTTGCTTCATATATTACAAAATAATAGTAATAAGTCAAACGATTATTGTTTAACCCTCGAAGCATCTTTGCTTCGAGGGTTAAACAATAATCGTCCCTCTTAGGAGGTGTTATTATATTAGGTATATCTTCGGTATTAGGAATTATTTGGGATGGAACAAAATGGGTCATTCAAAAATCAATCTAACGCAAGAAGGTTCAAACAGTATTTGCAAATTTTCGTTCGTTCCAAATAATTTCAATTCATATTGGTGTTTTTGTTTTTAACCCTTTATAAGGCCCCAGCTATACAGATATGCTACGTGAAAGTTAAATAACTACAGTAGGTACCATGTTTGTAATGCACTGGGGAACAGATCACCGGCAAAAAAAACCGAAATCATTAAGAATAACATGTGGTCAATATAAATGCACTCCGCCTGTTAGTGCACTTGAGCTTTCAGATGATCTGTTTCCAATACAATTCATTGACATTGACATAACAAACATAAGGTGCTCTGTACAGACTGGCGTTTAATTGACTACATACGGTAAATCGAACATTATTGTGTGTCTTGTAGTGGGTAGGATTAATATACGTTTCACGATACGATTTACAAGCGGAAGTCTCTTTCTATCAAGGAGTTAGAAAGATACATCCGCTTGTAAATTGTGTTCCGTCAGGTCTACTTTCATTTGATATAATAAATTAAATTTGGTTCTCATTAGATATAGCTTATATTTTTAATAGTATAATAGAAACAATGACGATAACTTGCTTTCCTTGACAGGCATAGTGCATAAATTGACCACAAACAATTACCTACACTAAAATTAAATACTGACCGAAAAAGTATGAATGAGGAAAGAAAGCCTGATATATTCGCTATATAATATCATTATAATTAAACAAAAAAGAGGATGTTCTTCTCCGTAAATGTTTATTAACTAAGTGGTTTCCAAATCGTCTCTGCCTTATAAAGGGTTAATCATAAAAGATACATAAATAAAACAAAGCACAAGTTTGATTAAAATTGTTTTTACTCGTATCAAAGTGATGTAGGTACATTTCATAAACAATATCTTAAACTTAAATTAATGAAATACACATGCCAACACAGAAACATATATTATGTACCTATACATATCATAAGAACTTGTTAAAATTAAGCTTACAGTTTATTGCAATTATTTCATTTATCATTACTTTTAGAAACAATATAAGGCGATACAAGTAGGATACTATAAAATTATACACTCGAGAGCAAAAAACGCCTATTTTTTAGGAATTATACACATTGACATTGAGTACCCTATTTATTACACTTGATTATACCTTTATTAACATACCACAACACCACCGAAGAGACCAGCAGCTATAATATGTCAGTTGAGGGATATATATTTCTATCGCATACTGACAGAGAGCTGCGACCCTTTTTAGGGTTCCGTAGTCGACTAGGAACCCTTATAGTTTCGCTTTGTCTGTCCGTCCGTCCGCGGATAATCTCAGTAACCGTTAGCACTAGAAAGCTGAAATTTGGTACTACTCAATCACGCCGACAGTGGTAAAATAAAAAGTGTATTTTTTTTTATTAGGGTACCGCCCCGCCCCAATACGTAACGTGAGGAGTGTTTTTTTTATTTCAACCCTAACGTGTGATATATTGTTGGATAGGTATTTAAAAATGAATAGGGGTTTGCTAAAATATATTTTTGATAATGTTAATATTTTCGGAGATAATCGCTCCAGAAGTAAAAAAAATGTCTCCCCCACCCCCCTAACTTTGGACCATAAGTTTTAAAAATATGAAAAAAATCTCAAAAGTAGATTTTTATAAAAACTTTCTAGGAAAATTATTTTGAACTTGATAGCTTGAATAGTTTTTGAAAAAAATTACAAAATAATTTCACACACTTACTGTGACGGACGAAAAACTACGGAACCCTACACTGAGCGTGGCCCGACACGCTCTTGGCCGGTTTTATTGTTGGCAGTCGTTGGCTCGATACGTACAGGCACCGGCATCAATATATGATGGAACAAAGGCCGCAAAAATATCTGACACGCTCTTACGGCTCTAGGAATTAGATATTTTTCCGGCCTTTGTTCCATCATATATTGATGCCGGTGCCTGTACGTATCGAGCCAACGACTGCCAACAATAAAACCGGCCAAGAGCGTGTCGGGCCACGCTCAGTGATGCCGGTGACTGTACCTAGACCTATAGGTACAGTCAGGGGTATTAATATACGTACATAAATAAGGACATAAATATCTGTACAGGACTCTATTGGCAATGTCATAAAGGCGTGTACAGATATTTATATCCTTTTTTATGTACGTATATTAATACCCCTGACTGTACATACCAGATTTCCGAATTTTTTTTTTGTAATATTATGGTAGGTAATGAAGTAGTTTTGTTTTGTATGTAAAATACAGTATTTTTGTTGGCGCCGATGCCGGTGATGTTATTCGCTCGACGACATTTAAATAAAACTTCGATAAAAGTTTGACTGTAATATAATTTGCAATTATATTGGCTCTGATTTAATGCAAGGAGAATGTGGCCTAATAGATGGTTACAGAAGTGGTGGTATATATGTTATGTCATGTAACAAGTATGTGAGCAGCGAGATTTTGAGTTGATTTAGGTAGGGATAAACCCACACATGTGTAGCGCCATGATTGGCGCATTCAAAGCCCCTCTCATGCAAACCGTGCCTGACGGGCGCGTTTTGCTACTGCTAATGAAATAGGTAGGTACCTATAATAAAGTTTATACACAAAAAAAGAGTTGCGTTCGCATTTAAAAATACGGTATTCTGGGAACGAAATCTTCAAATCAGTATAAAGTATTGTACAGTCTGCATCAAAAGTATCTACGCAAACGAAGACGTCAAAAGTCTTTATTAAAAGGAAATAAGAACGTTTGACGTCTTCGATTGCGCAGCTACTTTTGATGCTGACCGTATCTAATTAATTCGCGAATGTTCTACACATGCGAGCTTTGCATTCACGCATGTTAAGGGGAAGTAGGTTCGTGGTCTTCTCTCCCTCTCACTGAGCATAAGCGTGAGCGAGATAGAAGTGCGTGTTTGGAAGCGCGGATATCATGTTTTTTAATTTTTGTGCGTTATAATAAATAAAAAAGTAATAGCTGATTTCCCTGAAACATGACATTGCCGATTTTTAGAACCAATTTTAATATGTTTAGCTGTTGTGCATAATTTGTTACGATTTTTAAAGTGTATTTTAGACCTATGTTCGTGATTTTTTTCTATCAAGCGAAAGTCAAAAACTCAGGATTCGAATAGCTGATTTCCCTCGAAAAAGGCCTCAAGATTGCTAATTAAATTTAAGGCAGTCGTATTATAATCCAAACAAGACTACGATTTTTTTTTATCAGTTTTTGGAGCTCACGTCGCCTTAAGGTTTAGCTAGCACAAGTTATCGCTTGGTCTCTCTCTAGCGAGCCTATTTAAAAAGGGACGCAATGTGGTGAGTCACAAGCGAAATTCCACAACATAATGTGTTATCAAGCGGTCGCTGCGCGCATGGCCATAAAACATGGGAACGGGACACTGTTGCGCTCTCTGTCGCACCAATCATGGTGCCATAGAGAGAGCATGCCGTGCCGTTTTATGACTGCAAGATGGCCTTGCAAGCGCAATGTGTTCTACACAAGAATACGTATTTTAATAGTAGTTTATGTGACTGTACCATCGAACCAACTGAATCATGCATGACCCACCATAGAACCTTGTCACAATTAACGAACATACGCACGATCACATGACGTTAATACGTCAGTTAATTGTAACAAGGTTCCATGCTGGGTCAGGATTCAATTTTGTCGATAGTACATAATGAATGGCATTAAACACGGGCGTGGGTTTATGAAACGAGCCAAAATCACACGAGTGTTTTAATGCCTAATTATTTACAGTTACATACATTACTTTATCTACCAACATGTTATAAATCCTCAAAGATGTATTCGGTAACCATTAGAATAACCGCCATTGCACCGCCATGGCCGACTTGATTTCGAAGCATGACCAACTAGATTTCCATAATATCATCAATAATCGATGTTATTATGATTTTTCATACATTATAATAACACTGGCACAGATAAAACGCTGATGTTACGTTACTGGTTGCAATAATGGTGGTCTTTATATATGATTTCCGAACACATTATAGAGGATTTATGATATGGGTGTAGATAAAATATAATACACATGAGATCAGTTTGAAAGAGATCATGATATTCAGTCGTCGCCGCGCGGTGCTCACAAGTTAAAGTACACTTTGGTTGTCCTATTTATTATCGAACGCTCGCCGCGCGCGGGGCCATCACACGTGGGACCAGGACACCTGTGATGCGCTCTCTGTCGCACCAGTCGTGGCAGGTGAGTGCAACAGATAGTTAGTAGCAGCCAAGGTAGCCAAATATATCGCAACACGTCTTTATTACTATAGGAGTAAGGATGCGTTAAGATATATTTTTCTACTCGTCGACTTTAATTTTTGAATTAAGATTTCGTACACGAAACTAAGATCACATACTTTTTAATCCTGGAGCTCGTGGTTTCATAAGATAACCGCCAGCAGTCATCTTATGAATCCAGGAGTTGTAAATAATAACTGTGAAGACATCAACGCGCAAAGATACTAAGCTGCTACGCTTCATTACAGCAGGGCGATTTTCAATAGGGGCATTTTCAATAATTCGTGCACCCAATTAGCATAATTTGTTAAACAAAAATTAACTCAGTGTCAGTTTTGTAACGACAATTAAGTATTTAGTTTGTATAAAAATTTACTTTTTCTTTTCAATATATAAATCATATGCATATCTTAGACATTATTTAAATGCGAAAAAAGTTCAGTTTGACATCATTTGTATGCTTAACTTTCGTTACAAAACTGACACTGAGTTAATTTTTATTTAACAACTCACGCTAATTGGGTGCACGAATTTTTAAAAATGCCCATAGATACCAAGTTTGTTTAATAAATTATTATTTTCGTTGACTCGTTGAAAAAGTATTGTATACAATAGTTATATAATTAGCTTTTTAAGTCTCGTACCTTAATTAGGCCACTCAGCAAGCTTCGTGGTCTAAACGTGGTACTCGACTTAAAAAGCATACATTATATAACGATTGTATAAACTAATATTGGCTACGTTGGCTGCTACTAACTATATGCCGCTGACTATACCATGGACCCGCGGGCAGCGAGTGAGTTCAGTGAATATTTGCCGCAGATGCGAGGCGTAACTCGAAGTTATTTTTTGGTCAATTTAGGCACATTACATGTACCTACATATGAATTTCGTTATTGTAAGATGGGTGAAAAAAATCCCAACTGTTACCACAGGTGGGGATAATCCGGGAGGAGCCCAGATACAGTCAGCATCAAAAGTAACTACGCAATCGAAGACGTCAAAAGTTCTTATTCCCTTTTAATAAAGACTTTTGACGTCTTCGTTTGCGTAGCCACTTTTGTTGGTGGCTGTACATTCTGACGTCACCGCGTGCCTCTGTTCCGTCACCGGCGCCATCTCGGTGAAACCCTACTGAGACCCAGAGTACATTTTAGTGTATTTGAATTAGGAACTTTTTGCATTCAGTAAAAGTACAAAGTTAACTTACCGAGAACAATATAGCCAAAATTATACAGATTTTGGCTATATTGTTCTCGGTTTAGAGGCTTTATATCAGCCTTTTGGTGACTAATTTAACTTATTGGCGCATGTGCTACGTCTCTAGAAGGTTCTTGGCATATTTCATTCATGTAAATAAATTAGAATAACTTCGACAAATTTCATAAATATAGATAAAAATGATTTTACAAGCTAGATGTCTTACTCTAGACGTCTTGGACGATTTTTTTTACATTATTAGTATTAGTGGCGGTGATGAAAGAGTTCACAAGGAAGGGAATTTTACAAACACTTATAGGCACTTTGTCATGCATTTCTTGAGTAGGGCTTATTCCACCTAAATTTCATATTACCCCTAATTTACAAATTACCATGGGCTCATAATACCTAAATGTCAAATTGTCTCATTCTTAAAATGAACGAAATTCATTATGACTTTGACCTATAACGTATAATTCTCTAAATACCTAAAGATTGAAATGCACAAATTCCTTCAAATACCGAATTAATTCTGTCATTTCTATGACAAAATATTAAAATTGCTAAATTGTTTTGAAGTCTAAGCTATTTTGAAATTCGGCCATATTAAGAATATGGTGTTATGAGAAAAAAAAATAGTATTCTGTGATTTAGGTATTTTGACACTAAGTTATTTTGAGATCTAGGAGTATTGGTAAAAGGGTAAAATGGAAAATAGGTGGCATAAGCCCTACTCCATTTTCTATTTGTTGAAAAGAGACCGATACCGTGTCTCTGTCCATTTCTCCGAGGAGAGGTTTAATGTGAGGTTATCTCTCTTGACGTAGCAAACTCTTTCACAACTTCATATGGAAAACCACTTCGCCAATGACTAAATACTTATCTACTATAATTGTAAAATATAAAAAATCACTTCTGATAATGGCTAATGGCCTTATTCATAAACGTTCATCAAACCTACTTTGGCTAAAAATGGCTTTAAAATTCGTTTAACTTTATCGTCATTTCTACATGTATCATTGTGAGAAACGGGAGATAAAACATTATTTTTAACAAAGGTTTGTTAAGTTCTATGAACAAGGGAGTTAAGCTTGAATTTTGAGTCGTACTACTAGTGAGAACTCGGAGCGAGGACAAAGGCAGTGTTGGGTACCCTCACCTCACTAGACGACGCAGTATTTAGTGCCGATCTTTTTAATCAAATATCAAGCTATGAAATTGAATGGGGATCCATCAAAACGAAAAGTTCATAGCATTTAGGCAAATATCACATCAGCCGAAAGACGTCCACTGCTGGACATAGGCCTCCCCCAAAGAGTGCCAAAATGACCGGTCCTGCGCCAGCCGCATCCAGTGGACTCCCGCGACCTTTACCAGGTCATCAGTCCACCTTGTGGGGGGCCTACCCACGCCGCGCCTTCCGGCAAATATACTAGACCAAAATATATTATAAAATTTAAAAAACATGTTTTTTTTATCGTATGTCAAAACATAATTTGGGAGCAATAATAATCACTAATCAATCAACCAGTAATATGTTGTAAAAAGGTTCGTCTCTTTTGGAGTGTACGCGTCCGAATACAAGCATATTTTGGTCTTGTGTGTTATTAGATATTGTTGTGACACGTTATCAATGATTCATCATCATCATCATATCAGCCGAAAGACGTCCACTGCTGGACATAGGCCTCCCCCAAAGAGTGCCACAATAGCCGGTCCTGCGCCACCCGCATCCAGCGGACTCCCGCGACCTTTACCAGGTCATCAGTTATCCGCCGCGCCGCGCCGGTACGTGGTCGCCACTCGACAACTTTTCCGCCCCAACGGCCATCGGTTCTACGTACGTAGAACCGATGGCCGTATCAATGATTGATTGATTATAGTTAAATTATCGAACCTATACAAAGAAAATAATTATTTATCTGAATACTAAGTCGTCTAACAAGTGATTACCGTTCTGTAGAAAAACGTGTGCGGTCAACAATGTCACATGTACGTTATTTATAGGATTTATATCTCAGGAATAAGATTTATAGTTGTATACATCTTTTAGATCTGACCACACTTCAGACTTATTTTACGATGATCACTACGAAATTGAAGATAAAAGTATGCACCTCACTGAAGTCCGAATATAAAGTCACGCTATATGTACCAGTCGAGCAGCTGCACTGCACTTATAATGCAAGTTGAATGCCGTTTCATAACAGTAACTGGGCGAATATTCAGCGTTTTTGAGGCGTTTTTTTTCGTCATTGTCGTCCCCACAAATACTATTAAGAAACGAATATCAGAGTCCACTTTTGATAAAGACGTAAGCCAATACCGGTGCTGAATCGTTTTTGATTTAAGTTTCCGCGGTATGTTTTACCTCTGCTGAAATAATCTTGAGCCGACAATGACGTTAGAACCGGAGATTGGCCCAACTATTCAAGCACACATCTGTCCCAAATCAGCCTTCACGTAGTTGAATATCTGAAAACAAACACACATACGACCGTTAAAACCTGATAGTACTAGCCCAGTTTGCAGAGCAGTTTTGTAGGTTCTCCCATTTGGAAGGAAATAATGTTTTCGATAAAAATTCAATACCGGTTAATACTAGTTGTATACTAGTTCCATTATTTATGAAAATATTCCACGTTAGCACAATTAAAATATAAGGATACCACTTTTATGAGCAGAAGAAATTTTGCGTTTTTTTTTTCAACCTATTTTTGTAACGAATTCAACAGGCAAAAAAAAGGGACATTACTAGGGAAAGCGACACGACAAAGCTATATGCTGACGGTTCTGCTTCGAGCCCATGAGTCAAGAAGTGCAGTTGGAGACCACAATTTGAATTGGACAATAGTTTTTAAGTGCCCTTTTTTTCTACAATAAAATCTTTTAGGGTTTCTATTTAACAATGAAAATAAACTACATTAAACATTACTAATATTGTTCCTATTACTTAGTTGTTTGATCTAAGCATGTAATAAATATCAAAATGAATGTGATTGTTGTTAATTACTGGACGAATTCTTCTGCATCGGGGCTAGTACACACGCCATACCATTAAATAAATAGGCAATCTAGGGATGTTCGTTTCTAGTAGAAACGTTAGAAACTTTCTGCCGGGTCAATAAGGACAACACTTACAAGTCTGTCTGGTGCGGTCGCGGACTATAATCGTTGAGCCATTTACTCGTAGAGCTCACTTTATACTGAACACATCAAAACTTTACTATTAAAAAACCAAAATTTGTTGACACCTAAATGGCTTCACAATCAAAGTGTGTACAGTCAAGGACAAGCTTGGAAGTAGTAAAGCTTAAAAGTATGTGAAAAAAAAAATGGCTAAAAACGAATTATACAATTGTGTTGCTGATGATGATTCAACCTGCACAAAGTCGTTACACCTACTTAGGCGGATTTGGCGAGAGAAGCCTAATACTGTCGATAATCTCTAAAACATTCAGTGCCAAAGATTTGTTCCAGTGCTGTTCCTCGACCAGCGCGGCCTCCTTCTCCGAGCGCTTGTACAGTATCTTCTTGTACAGCTCTCGGAACTTAGCTCTAAACACGACCACAGAAGAACTCACCAGTTGATGTTGAGTTTCTTCTTCTTCCAGTGCTGTTCCTCGACCAGCGCGGCCTCCTTCTCCGAGCGCTCGTACAGTATCTTCTTGTACAGCTCTCGGAACTTAGCTCTAAACACGACCACAGAAGAACTCACCAGTTGATGTTGAGTTTCTTCTTCTTCCAGTGCTGTTCCTCGATCAGCGCGGCCTCCTTCTCCGAGCGCTCGTACAGGATCTTCTTGTACAGCTCTCGGAACTTAGCTCTAAACACGACCACAGAAGAATTCACCAGTTGATGTTGAGTTTCTTCTTCTTCCAGTGCTGTTCCTCGACCAGCGCGGCCTCCTTCTCCGAGCGCTCGTACAGGATCTTCTTGTACAGCTCTCGGAACTTATCTCTAAACACGACCACAGAAGAACTCACCAGTTGATGTTGAGTTTCTTCTTCTTCCAGTGCTGTTCCTCGACCAGCGCGGCCTCCTTCTCCGAGCGCTCGTACAGGATCTTCTTGTACAGCTCTCGGAACTTCTCCGGAGGGGCGCCTACGTCCAGGTTGTTCTACACCGTTACAACTAGCTTATCAACTGTTCAACACTGATAATATTACTGCATCAAAACTACACTGCTGTGCCTCACCAGGGCACCATGGCGACGCATCACATACGTACGTGTTTTATACAAAAAGTTTGATATCCAAGCGTCGGCGAGTCATAACTCACTTCTCCATCCATTTGTATATCATCATCATTATCATACCAGCCGAAAGACGTCCACTGCTAGAGTCCTAGACATAGGCCTCCCCCAAAGAGTGCTACCCGCATCCAGCGGACTCCCGCGACCTAAATGTGCATGTCTATATTCTGTGTTTGAATACGATAGCCGGCGACGGCGACATGGCGGCCCAGTGAGGCATGGCATTATGTTTCTAAACTAGTCACTAAACATAATAAACAAATGATTAAAATAAAATAGAGTATAGAACAACTCACTGCATCCCAAAAATAAATCGAAGTTTGAATTCTTATAAATTTCTCCCATCTTGATTCCGGGAGACAGACTGTTCGTTCTTGGACTGCCTTTAATTTGCGAGATGCTTCTACACATGTTGTTTAGTGTACGAGGCATTTCTTTAGATTGTTGTTATTGTCTATGCTATACTAATATTATAATAAAGAGGAAAAGTCTGTGAGACTGTAGGTTTGTAACATGAAAGTTTGTATTGTAATGGGTAAACTCCGGAACAGCCAATCCGATTTTATAAATGCTGCGTGTAGGATGGACTTTCTGAATAGTTGGGTTATATTTTATCGCGCGGGATTTCTTGGTTTTTGTGCACTACGCAGGCGAAGTCGCGCGGGCAGTTAGTTAATGTACAAAAAAATACATTGTCGGCAAAGAACCGGAGATGCTTCCGCAAGAGTCTGCAAGTGATTTTAGTGACAAGCATTTAAAGACTTTTGTGATATTGCAATACATGATTGAGTATTGAAAGTAATTTTTTTAATTTGTTCCATTTTTCCTTTTTGTCCCACTTTAGCTGTTTATTCCACCATCGTCTTCTGTTCCACTTTCGCCTTTCACCGTTTTCACCTTCGGCTTCTTACCTACCAATATTTTGTTCGACTGGACACATTTGTAACTGACTTATCTACAGTTTGTATGTTTGTGTATTACCTGCAGGCCGAGCTTGGCGAGCTCCGAGAACTTGCGCTCGTCGATGGGTGGGAGCAGCGCGGGCAGGCGTCGGTTAGCCTTCAGGACAAATTATTATTTATTAGTCAACAATCAACACAAACTAGAATAACCATAATATACTCTATACTTTGCGATATTTACTGGCTCATTGCAAAAAAATGGAATAAGTAGATAAGATTTCTTATCAACGAATCTCCGAATATGGTAGTGGATAACTTTATTACCCCGGAAAACAATATTTTAAAATCTTAATCAGTGTTCATTCAACTGATTACCAATAGAGTTTAGTCCAAGATTAGCTAATTCATTTTTACGTTTAATCTTAGATTGTATTTATTTTAGTTTGCGCCACTTGTAGTCATACAAATATACATATTAAAGTATAGTCACCTTGCGTATCTTGTGCACGTACTCGCTGGGCTCGGGCTCGGCGCGGCGCACGGGCCCGAAGATGACGCTCCGGCGCGCGTTGTTGGCCGCCAGGATCTCCGCCAGCGACTGCTGTTCCGCCATCGGCACAACTTCCGCGCCCGACTTTACTTTCTGTTCCGCGCCCGACTTTACTTTCTGTTCCGCGCCCGACTTTACTTTTTGTTCCACGCCTTGATCCATTTTCGGCTCTGACTTTTCTGACACTTGTTCAGCTGGAGGCTTTTGGTCCTAAATTGATATGAAAATATTTATTTATTTATTATTCGGAAAACCAACAGCTACAATAATTAGCATAAGATTTTAACATGGGATACAAAAAGCCAAATACATGTTCTCACCGGTAGTAACATAATGGTATAAAAAACAACTGAAGGCTAGCACTTTATACACTGCAACACAAAAACCTTAGTGGAACAGTGGTAAACTAAAAAAAAACATAATTAAAACATTGAAATGTGTGAATTTGAATTTATTGTGTTTATAATAATCAAACAAGGATTTAAAATAAAGATTGGTAAGGAAACTGCTCCTTTATCGATGCGTTAGCCAAATCATGAACTGGCGGCGTTTCACGATATGCCTAGGAATTTCGTGATCTGCCGGATTTTATGCTATATGCTAAACTCGACACTGGATAAGTATCTGAATATCCACGATGCCCAGTTTGGATTTAGAGCAGGACTGTCAACAGAAAGTGCTATCCTGTGTCTGAAGCATACTGTCGGGTACTACGCGGCTAGAAAAACACCGATCTATGCCTGTTTCCTGGACCTCTCCAAGGCCTTCGGTAGAGTGGACTACAATATTCTCTGGGCAAAACTGGAGGAAGCAGGTATTCCGGGTGATTGTACAGGCTTCTTGAGGTACTGGTACCAAAAACAATTAAACCAGGTGAGATGGGCCAGGACTTTGTCCACTGATTACAGGTTGGAATGTGGAGTACGGCAGGGGGGCCTGACGTCTCTTAAACTGTTCAATTTTTATATGAACGAATTATTAGGCGAGCTCAGCAGCATGCATGCCGGATACTATATCGAAAACACGTGTGTCAACAACATAAGCTACGCAGATGACATGGTGGTGCTGCTGAGTCCGTCTATAGGGGCCCTTAGACAGCTAGTGGCCAAGTGTGAGGAGTATGCGGCTGCACACGGGCTCGTGTACAACGCCACCAAGAGCGAAATAATGGTGTTTAAAGCGGGTAAAATTAGGCCGTATTTTATCCCTCCAGTGGTTCCTGGTGGGGCTGTACTCAAAGTGGTGGACCGCTTTAAGTACTTAGGCCACATCATAACGGAGAACCTGTGTGATGATAGTGATATCGAGAGAGAGCGTAGGGCGTTGTCGGTGAGGAGTAATATGCTGGCTCGCAGATTCGCTAGATGCTCAGTTAATGTTAAAATAACGCTATTCAAAGCGTATAGCTAATCTTTTTTACTCTAGCGGTCTGTGGTTCGGTATACCAAACGAGCCTACAACGCCCTACACATACAATACAACAATGCCTTCAGAATGCTGTTGAGACTCCCGAAGTGGTGCAGTGCGTCGGAAATGTTTGCTGGGACGCGCACGGACGATTTTCAAGCCATAATGCGAAAGAAAACCACGTCGCTGATGGGTCGCGTCAGGGAAAGTCAAAACGGCATTCTGAATGTATTGGCTGGTAGATTTAATTGCAACATAATGTGGCACTGGATCGAGCGGGTCAGAAGTACTTTGACTTATGTCAAGTAGTACTGCAGTTCTTTTTTTTTATGTATAATAATAATTGCTAACATAGTTTTAAGTTTATTTTGTTACTAACAGTATATGGATCACATGGTCTGAAATAAAACTATTGAATTGAATTTACGATCGGCCGCCGACATATCTATTCCATTTTCACTGTGTTTGAATGTATGTATAGCTGTTCCCCAAAGTTTAATGATATAGCGGAGTTTCGACTCAATAAGGGCAAAGTAAAGAGATCTTGAGTTGCTCAAGTTTCAACTCATCCCTAAGGCTGCGAAGAGCGTAACAAGCCGAACTGATCGAATTATCATTCCATCAACTCCCCCTTTCAGTTTAAAAAGGCATCTACATATATTCCTAAAATAAAGCTCTCTTACTGTAATGATTAGAAGAATAATTGAACGAGCGTGCGAAGTTCTCCGAGTCAACTGGAACAATCCGGCGCTGTGTATAAATGAATATAACTGAGACTCTGCAAGTGATTTTAGTTAAAAACGCTTAATGAACTTTATTTTTTAATTCTCCATTTTTTCCTTTGGACTTTTGCTGTTTATTACACCTTCGTCTTCTGTTCCACTTTCGCCTTTCCCTTTTTTACCTACCTACATTTTGTTCGAGTGCACATACTTGTTTGTACCTAAATTCATTCCCTAGTTTGTATGCTTGTGTATTGTATTACCTGCGGACCGAACTTGCAAAGCTCCTGGAACCTGCGCTCGTCGATGGGTGGGAGCAGCGCGATCAGACGTCGGTTAACCTTCACGACAAACATTTATTTGTTAGTCAACACAGACCATAAGTTCAACTAAAATAATTGATTTTAGGTGTCACCTTAGACTCAAAACTGCAATAATATCTCCGCGCTAGCCGGAAAACTTAGTTCTGCAGCCTGTGCAGTATATAAGAGAGTTAACAAACGATGAGACGGCCAGGCTGGTGTACTACAGTTACTTCCACAGTGTTATGTCCTACAGAATCCTGTTGTGGGGAAAAGTTGCAGACCATCTTCGTGCTACAGAAACGAGCTGTATCTACCGAGAATCTCTCAAGGACAAATTTAAGGAGGCAAACATTCTTACTGTAGCATGCCAATACATTCTTGAGAATATTATGTATGTGCAGAAAAACCTTCAAGAGTTTAAACTCAACAGTGATATCCACGACTACAACACTAGAAGTAAATACAAGATCGCAGTGAAGGCCAGTCGTCTCGGCTAGGCTAGCACGTCGTTCGTAAAATACTCGTACCCACCGAAATTGTTAATTTGCCGCTCATAGTACATACAGGTAAACTATGACTAAATATGACAGTTTGGCGGCAAATTGTTTACATCAATGAAACTTTGTTTATAACTTTATCTTGGCACTAGAAATGAGGATCTGCCGAGTCCTACCAAAATGTAGGGGTCCTACCCACATTTCGCATTCAAATGTTGCTGTTGAAGGTTGGTTGAAGAAAATATTATTTCTCCAATATGCTCGGAAATGTCCGCCTTACTGTAGCAAAAATAGTCCGTGAAGTTCCTCGTTACTGCCGAGTGCAAACTTAAAAAGTTAAAAGTCATTATTGTACAGCTTCAGCGGCCAGGAAAATGTATGAAATTCCTTTACTGTATAGTTTTTTACCTTTTAACTATATGTTTTGACTAAGGCAAATCACTGCCAACAGCCAAATGCTCGTACGTTTCAAGGCCTAGCAATTTATCACCTCAACTTGTTATTGTTAGAATGAAAGAAATGTATGGCTGTCTCTTTCCAACTATTGCAAGTTGGTGTGACAAATTGCACCCGTTTGTAGTGTGCCTAAAGTTCTCCCGCGTTTTCTGCTTTTTTTTTAACTCATAGACAAAACTCTTATTTTTGTAAGTGATCGAAGTGATGTTTTTAAAAATGTCTCAAATAGTTTGAAACGTAGGAATAAAAATATTTATCGATATAAAATTCATAACGAACTTTAAATACGTTTAGAAAGATTTCAATCCCGTTTAATCTTTGTTACGTAAACATTGAAAATGGGGCTGGCAACTGTCAAACTGACAGCACCAATAATGGTCCCTAAAAAAGCAAAATTTGTATGGCGGGAAGTAGTTTTTATTTATTTTTGCGAAAATTACTTTATGTTTCGTCCCGCATTGCCCCGAAGTGGTAATCCACCGTTTTCCGAAAAAGGCTAAAAATAAAAGGCTACGGATTAAAGCTATGGGAAAGATTTTTGCCTAAGAACTGTATATGGTTTCCATACAAGTTAGGGACCATCGATCATCTGTCTCTCTCTCTCATCGTATGGAATCTAGAAGAGCGCCATCTACAATTAGCTTTCACCGGCCAACCCCATTGTGATCGATTCTAATGTTTTTAATTATTTTAAGTATGTAATGTAAGTATGTAATTTGAAACTGGCACTACGAGTCATGCCGTGTACCTAAATATCTACTTTAAAAAAATAAGTTGGGTGGGAACTTGATAGGTTATTGACATACTCGCAGTTTTAAGATTATTGAAAATATTATTTGTTTCCTCGCATTTTTGGAGAAAAGCACTATATATGCCTCGGCGGGAACGGCAATTCGTCGATTCGTCTCTATTGTCGGATTCAGCTTCGCTTCATCCGACAAAATCAACTTATCCACGAATTCCAATTTCCCGGCCTCTGCAATAATGTACTATTTCACTTCTCATGCTCGCAAAGTTCGTCTTTGTGCTGGATGTATGCTGCACATAATGCATCTTTTATATGTACGAGTATAGCTATAGTTACAAACAAAGTTTCATTGGTGTACATATTTTGCCTCCATAATATGCAATTTTTCCTGTCTATACCTGTAAATTTGAGTATCTTATTAAAAATAATTTGCTAAGAAAGGCGTATTGTACTGTCAACAATTTCTTAAGCCTGCATCACACTGGCGCGGCCTGCGGTGGCGGACCATAGTAAATTTGACAGCTAATGACAAGTTTTCTATTGTCTGCCGCGGCCAGGCCACGCCAGTCTGTGAGAAGCCTTAATCTTAAACGACAAAAATGCCTAAGCCAGTAGTAGTCTAATTCTATTGGGATTAATATACCTACGAGTATGGTTGTCTTGCTGTTTATCTTTGTATAAGTACCTGAAATAGCTGTTCTGTTTTATGTAACTTGAGAGCATGTATAAAGCCTGCATCACACTGGCGCGGCCTGCGGTGGCGAACCATAGTAAATTTGACAGCTAATGACAAGTTTTCTATTGTCCGCCGCGGCCAGGCCGCGCCAGTCTGTGAGAGGCTTTATGCTGTTTGTCGCCGAACAAGTCGCTTTAATCTTTGCTATTATCAATGTCCGGTGGCTTGAATATGTCATGCTCGCTTAAAGGGCTTTGCTTACGGTGGCGTCGTTCATCGGGCCCCCACCTTCCCTAACATATGGTTGAGGGAGGCCCTGGCTGAGATATGCGTCATACTCGTGATCGGGTGCTGTTTGTGGAGTCCGGTCTACACATGCTTGCAAGGGCCTATGCATATGCATGACTATATACTAGTGTTATTATTATTTATTAGTCACCTTCTGATCTTCGTGCATATGCTTCTGAATAATCTCATGCGGCAGTGGAGGCAGCGGGTTGAGACTCTCCAACTTAGTCTTCTCTTTGTTGGGGTCGAGCTTGTCGTTCTGGAACACCTTGGGAACAGTTTGTAAATATTAGTCTACAAATCGATGGCACCGCCAAGTAGGTATGCGTTTAACCTTATAGGGAACATTACGCAAAACTCTTCGTAGGTGGCGATACTAGCAGAGTTGACATAGTATCTCGTTCCCACTTGCGGTATTATCTATGCAAGCATCCTTGTCACTCATTTGACCATCAATTGTGCATGTGTGTGTGAATCCCAAAAACTGGATGCCAATAATTTTTTTTAGAAACAAACGGTCTTAAATTTAAATTTTAATTTATTTGGGTTATAGTGCTTTGCAGGTAGACTCTATTTGTCATGCATGAACGTTGGCTCTCCAGGTGTCTGGGACACGGATTTTGTTTTGAGAGTGCCTCTACTAGGGCAGTGTATTAAGAAATGGGTTGGGCGACTTTATGACTTCCTCGCGCTGACTTCTCCGAGGGGATGAGTGTATGTTTTCAACATCATTTCTTCTGACACGGCTGACCCGACTGTATGCTATGCGGCGGGCGGCTCGGCGGGGTGCGTGTTGCGGATGTGCCGCTCCAGGTTGTCAGCTAGCCTGCTACTGACACGGGGGGCTACCTTGTGCTTGGCGCAGTCCTCGGGCTCGCAGAGGACGGCGGCGGCGGGCGGCTCGGCGGGGTGCGTGTTGCGGATGTGCCGCTCCAGGTTGTCAGCTAGCCTGCTACTGACACGGGGGGCTACCTTGTGCTTGGCGCAGTCCTCGGGCTCGCAGAGGACGGCGGCGGCGGGCGGCTCGGCGGGGTGCGTGTTGCGGATGTGCCGCTCCAGGTTGTCAGCTAGCCTGCTACTGACACGGGGGGCTACCTTGTGCTTGGCGCAGTCCTCGGGCTCGCAGAGGACGGCGGCGGCGGGCGGCTCGGCGGGGTGCGTGTTGCGGATGTGCCGCTCCAGGTTGTCAGCTAGCCTGCTACTGACACGGGGGGCTACCTTGTGCTTGGCGCAGTCCTCGGGCTCGCAGAGGACGGCGGCGGCGGGCGGCTCGGCGGGGTGCGTGTTGCGGATGTGCCGCTCCAGGTTGTCTTTCCGCCGGAAGCGGCGCGAGCACACGCGGCAACGGAATGGCTTCAAATCTGGAATTAAAGCGTGACGCTTTTGCAAGTCGTGTGTAGAAACTCTATTCCCACCCAGCCTTTTCATTTTAATACAACGATCAGCCTAGAGCTTATGAGGAAAACTCGTCAGTCACTTGAGTGAGAAAGTGCAATCTAAATTAGCCGTAGCTATGTCCACTGGTGACAGCTTGGTCGTAACCTTCAAGACAGTTTAGGCCCCACTCGCCTACTTGTGCACGCGCAGTACCGACCTGAGTGCACGGCGGCGTGGCGCCGCATGTCCTTGCGCGCGGTGAAGGCCTGCGGACAGCGCGGGCACACGTGCGCGCGCGCGCGCCGCCGCCCGCACGCGCCGCACAAGCACGCGCAGTACCGACCTGAGTGCACGGCGGCGTGGCGCCGCATGTCCTTGCGCGCGGTGAAGGCCTGCGGACAGCGCGGGCACACGTGCGCGCGCGCGCGCCGCCGCCCGCACGCGCCGCACAAGCACGCGCAGTACCGACCTGAGTGCACGGCGGCGTGGCGCCGCATGTCCTTGCGCGCGGTGAAGGCCTGCGGACAGCGCGGGCACACGTGCGCGCGCGCGCGCCGCCGCCCGCACGCGCCGCACAAGCACGCGCAGTACCGACCTGAGTGCACGGCGGCGTGGCGCCGCATGTCCTTGCGCGCGGTGAAGGCCTGCGGACAGCGCGGGCACACGTGCGCGCGCGCGCGCCGCCGCCCGCACGCGCCGCACAAGCACGCGCAGTACCGACCTGAGTGCACGGCGGCGTGGCGCCGCATGTCCTTGCGCGCGGTGAAGGCCTGCGGACAGCGCGGGCACACGTGCGCGCGCGCGCGCCGCCGCCCGCACGCGCCGCACAAGCACGCGCAGTACCGACCTGAGTGCACGGCGGCGTGGCGCCGCATGTCCTTGCGCGCGGTGAAGGCCTGCGGACAGCGCGGGCACACGTGCGCGCGCGCGCGCCGCCGCCCGCACGCGCCGCACAAGCACGCGCAGTACCGACCTGAGTGCACGGCGGCGTGGCGCCGCATGTCCTTGCGCGCGGTGAAGGCCTGCGGACAGCGCGGGCACACGTGCGCGCGCGCGCGCCGCCGCCCGCACGCGCCGCACAAGCACGCGCGCGCGCATCCGCCTCCTGCGGGCAAACAGACATTTACACTACAGAAAAATCACCGTCACTAGTTGTAGACAAGGAAAATTATTTGGATTTTCGGTGATGCAGTCTGATTTGATCGTGGTAATATTATGAAATTAAAAATATCTTGCCCCCGCCAAGTCGAGCAAAACATAAATATTTCTGGATAATGTAGAAAATAAAGTAGTTGTCGTATGTCATTTTAAAATGATATAAAATATTAAATCTCAAGACTATTGTAATTTGTTTTAAGCGCATCACAAATAGTCGTTTCCTATATTTACGAATGCTGTAAATGGTCTAATTGGATCTAGATAGAGACTTTTACAGAAATAAATCATCGGAAGTGTTTCTTAAAGTCTGCAGACTGATAGTTGCTGGAGTCCCTGAAGCGCCGGCCGCAAGTCTCGCAGCCGTACGGCCGCTCGTCTGAGTGCGTGAGCGCGTGTTTGTAGGAGACGTCCGGTTGTCGCTCACCGTTGTGTTTGGCCACGTGCTTGCGGTAGTTGCTGGAGTCCCTGAAGCGCCGGCCGCTCGTCTGAGTGCGTGAGCGCGTGTTTGTAGGAGACGTCAGGTTGTCGCTCACCGTTGTGTTTGGCCACGTGCTTGCGGTAGTTGCTGGAGTCCCTGAAGCGCCGGCCGCTCGTCTGAGTGCGTGAGCGCGTGTTTGTAGGAGACGTCAGGTTGTCGCTCACCGTTGTGTTTGGCCACGTGCTTGCGGTAGTTGCTGGAGTCCCTGAAGCGCCGGCCGCTCGTCTGAGTGCGTGAGCGCGTGTTTGTAGGAGACGTCAGGTTGTCGCTCACCGTTGTGTTTGGCCACGTGCTTGCGGTAGTTGCTGGAGTCCCTGAAGCGCCGGCCGCTCGTCTGAGTGCGTGAGCGCGTGTTTGTAGGAGACGTCAGGTTGTCGCTCACCGTTGTGTTTGGCCACGTGCTTGCGGTAGTTGCTGGAGTCCCTGAAGCGCCGGCCGCAAGTCTCGCAGCCGTACGGCCGCTCGTCTGAGTGCGTGAGCGCGTGTTTGTAGGAGACGTCAGGTTGTCGCTCACCGTTGTGTTTGGCCACGTGCTTGCGGTAGTTGCTGGAGTCCCTGAAGCGCCGGCCGCAAGTCTCGCAGCCGTACGGCCGCTCGTCTGAGTGCGTGAGCGCGTGTTTGTAGGAGACGTCAGGTTGTCGCTCACCGTTGTGTTTGGCCACGTGCTTGCGGTAGTTGCTGGAGTCCCTGAAGCGCCGGCCGCAAGTCTCGCAGCCGTACGGCCGCTCGTCTGAGTGCGTGAGCGCGTGTTTGTAGGAGACGTCAGGTTGTCGCTCACCGTTGTGTTTGGCCACGTGCTTGCGGTAGTTGCTGGAGTCCCTGAAGCGCCAGCCGCAAGTCTCGCAGCCGTACGGCCGCTCGTCTGAGTGCGTGAGCGCGTGTTTGTAGGAGACGTCAGGTTGTCGCTCACCGTTGTGTTTGGCCACGTGCTTGCGGTAGTTGCTGGAGTCCCTGAAGCGCCGGCCGCAAGTCTCGCAGCCGTACGGCCGCTCGTCTGAGTGCGTGAGCGCGTGTTTGTAGGAGACGTCAGGTTGTCGCTCACCGTTGTGTTTGGCCACGTGCTTGCGGTAGTTGCTGGAGTCCCTGAAGCGCCGGCCGCAAGTCTCGCAGCCGTACGGCCGCTCGTCTGAGTGCGTGAGCGCGTGTTTGTAGGAGACGTCAGGTTGTCGCTCACCGTTGTGTTTGGTCACGTGCTTGCGGTAGTTGCTGGAGTCCCTGAAGCGCCGGCCGCAAGTCTCGCAGCCGTACGGCCGCACGTCTGAGTGCGTGAGCGCGTGTTTGTAGGAGACGTCAGGTTGTCGCTCACCGTTGTGTTTGGCCACGTGCTTGCGGTAGTTGCTGGAGTCCCTGAAGCGCCGGCCGCAAGTCTCGCAGCCGTACGGCCGCTCGTCTGAGTGCGTGAGTGCGTGTTTGTAGGAGACGTCAGGTTGTCGCTCACCGTTGTGTTTGGTCACGTGCTTGCGGTAGTTGCTGGAGTCCCTGAAGCGCCGGCCGCAAGTCTCGCAGCCGTACGGCCGCTCGTCTGAGTGCGTGAGCGCGTGTTTGTAGGAGACGTCAGGTTGTCGCTCACCGTTGTGTTTGGCCACGTGCTTGCGGTAGTTGCTGGAGTCCCTGAAGCGCCGGCCGCAAGTCTCGCAGCCGTACGGCCGCTCGTCTGAGTGCGTGAGCGCGTGTTTGTAGGAGACGTCAGGTTGTCGCTCACCGTTGTGTTTGGTCACGTGCTTGCGGTAGTTGCTGGAGTCCCTGAAGCGCCGGCCGCAAGTCTCGCAGCCGTACGGCCGCTCGTCTGAGTGCGTGAGCGCGTGTTTGTAGGAGACGTCAGGTTGTCGCTCACCGTTGTGTTTGGCCACGTGCTTGCGGTAGTTGCTGGAGTCCCTGAAGCGCCGGCCGCAAGTCTCGCAGCCGTACGGCCGCTCGTCTGAGTGCGTGAGCGCGTGTTTGCGGAGAGATGTCAGGTTGTTGAACGCTTTGTTGCACTCTGGACACGTGTACTTCTTCTCCTCTGCAGAAAAAGTAGGAATAAAAATTTGTGAAAGACAGATATTTGTAAAAAAGGTCAAGAATAAGTACTTATGTCAATTAGCCTGGTACAATGGCCAGCATGCGCCGCGCAAGGCAGCCGCGGCGAGGCTTCCTGCTCAGTGTGTACGTGCCTCGGACGAGGTATGCACCCGCCCGCGTACACAATAAGTAACTAGTGCAATTGCTAGTATATGTAGGGTGTACTCACTTGTGTGCTTGAGCCTGTGCCGCTGGAGCTTGGACATTTGGAAGAAGCTGTCGCCGCACAGCTCGCAGGCGTACGTGCGCTCGTTGCGGTGCACGCGCATGTGGTACTTGAAGTGAGAGTGCGAAGCGAAGCTCTACAACAACATTATACATTTTAAACACTTCTCCACACAACAAAGAAACCTAAGAACCATCTCGGTAGACAAGACTTTTGATGCTATGATGCCACAGATAGAGACACAGATACACATGTTAAACTAATAACACCCTTTAGTTAGTTAGTTATACTGGGCATTTTCCGCAAGTCGACATCCATTGTGCCTATCTTGCGTGAAACGGCGGTGTGGCGCTACTCTAACCACCCCAGCTCGTCTAAAAAGTTGGTGAGTTGCTGACTGCGTCCCGTAGTGTGTTTGGAGAACCTAGGTGCTTCATTCTGTATACTTCTACTTGCTTGCAGTCCAGTAGTATATGTTTAGTCGTTTCTTCTGCCTCCATGCACGCTCTGCACATGGGGCTGTCTGTGATACCTAAGTTATAGAGGTGTCTGTTCAAGGTGTTGTGTCCTGTTATTATACCCACTATCTTGTTGTTTCTATGTGTCCTTAGTAGTGCGGTTGTGAGTTTGTAGTCGCGTTTCGACAGAATCTCTTTGGTCTGTCTGCATGTGTCTATCTCCTCCCAGTATCTTTGGTGTAGGTCTTTAGTGTGTTGGTCCAGTTGATTGTATATGTAGCTTTGTGGCAGGGGCAAGATTGGCTCCGGTCCGTATGCCGTTGTTTCTGAGCCTTTCCTGGCCAGTTCATCCGCTGCATCGTTTCCTCTTGAGCGGAGCTATACTGTGCCCCTTGATCCATTTTATAGTAACTTTGTTTTTATCTGCGCACACCTCTGTTAGGTTTAAGTGAAATTCGTATATCAAGCTAGATGTGATGTTATCACTGCTCAGTGCTTGTAGTACCGACTTACTGTCTGAGAGTATCTATGTTTCTGTTTTCGACTTGTCGTCTCTTTATGGCATTGCAGGCTTCAATTATCCCTACGCATTCGGCCTGGAATACCGTGTTTTGTACACCCAGTGGTTTGGATATGTGTATGTTTAAATCCTCTGAGAACACACCACATCCTGTTCCCGTATTTGTTTTTGAACCATCTGTAAAGATTCTAAGGTCTGTTTGGTTTAGCCCCTGTTTGGAGTCTTCCGTCAGTAATATGCCATAGTATTTCCCAATACAAATACAAATACAAATCTTTATTTTACATAAAAATGTGGTACAAAAGTCGTTATTAAATTATCAGGTTTCTGATGCACTGCCATGACTGCAGTTTTTGGTATTTTGTCGATTGAAGCTTCCATCATAGGTAGGGCTGCCATCCGTCCGGGTTTCCCCGGATTTGTCCTAGTTTGGAGGCCGTCCGGGGGCCGTCCGGGGGGGTTTTCAAAAAGCGTCCGGGGAAAACCCGGACACTTTTCATGTGAGGAAACACCTCATTGAATTTAAGTATTTACCGGCATTATTGTGTAGAAGTAGGTAAAAACCGTATAAATAATACAAAACGCAATCAAGACACTAGCTTCATTCAGTGTAAGTGTAACACGGTAAAATAACAACGGTTGACCGCCCTTGTCTTGCTGTTGCCGCCCCCTCGCCCCACTCACCGCGCCGACGCTCGGCTACGCCGTCCGCCGCGTCCGCGGCTCAGTCAGCCGGCCCACTCGTTAGCAAACAGACTACGCGCACATTTCACACGGCAACGAACGATAGATGTTTCGCGAATTGCATCGGCAGGTGGATATATGTAAGTTAGCATTTTATTTACGTTACGTATGTACAAATCGTGGAACATGTTGCTGTTGTCATAGTTACTACTCCGCATATTTGTTTGCTTTATGAAATTAAAGATTGTTATTTGAGTCTGTTTGCGATTCTTGTTTTGTTTGCTTAAAGCGTGATAGTTATTCTTTGCTTGTTCTTAAAACGTCATATTATACAAAGTGAGAATGATTGATTTTCTATTAGTTTTTAATAGAATTGCATTTTAACGTTTCTAAAATGGTCTAAATAAATAAACAGGTTTCTTTATTGGGCAACTGTTTCTGGCCGTTTGTTGTTTTTGTAAATTGTTAGACAACTTGCTTCGTTAGAATCGTTAGTCAAATGTTCCTTAACTATTTTCAGATTAAAATGCCGAAACGAAAATGCACGTTTAGTGATGAGTTACAAAATAAATATCCAATGTTTAAAAAGGGCAAAAATGACTGGGACATAGAGTGTATAGTATGCTCCAGTAATATTTCGATTGCAAATAAGGGTGTTTCCGATATTAAGGACCATTTGAACACACAGAAGCATAAAAGTAATTCAAAAAACCAAGCTGGTACCTCAACCATCACAACATTTTTTGGCCAAACGAAACCTAGTTCAGACGAAAATCTTATTCGAGCAGCAGAAGGAGCGACAGCTTACCACACCGTTAATCATCATATGTCGTTCAAATCTTTGGATTGTACCAATGCGTTAAACAGAATTATGTTTTCGGAATCAAATACAGCGAAACAAATGACATGCAACCGCACAAAGGCTACGGCGATTGCAAAAAATGTTTTAAGCCCTTTATCGATTGCCGAAATCAAAAATGATCTCACAGATATTGCATTTATCAGTGTGTCTACCGATGCTAGCAACCATGGCAACGTAAAACTGTTTCCAATTGTCATTCAATATTTTAATAAAGAAAAAGATGGCATGACATCGAAACTTCTGGAAATAGAAGTAACTAAAAATGAAACGTCTGACACCGTTGTTGAGATTATTCTTCAGCAACTTAGAAAGCACGATCTCTTATCAAAATGCATTGCGTTTTCTGGTGACAACTGCAATACAAACTTTGGCGGCGTAAATAGAGCGGGGATAAATAACGTCTACTATAAATTGAAGGATAAACTTAATAGAAATATTGTAGGAATAGGATGTTCGGCCCATATATTACACAACGCCATTCACCACGGATGTGACCTATTACCTATTGACATAGAAGCGATGATCTGTAAAGTTCACAACTTTTTCTCGGTATTTACAGTACGCACAGAGGCTCTTAAGGAATTTTGCGTTGAGGCTGAAACAGAATTCAAGAATCTTTTATATCATTCAAAAACAAGATGGTTAAGCCTTTTTCCTGCGATAGAGCGGTTTTTGAAAATGTACGATGCATTGAAAGGCTACTTTGAAAGTTTGGAAAGGCCACCGGTTTTAATAAAACATTTTTTTGAGGATCCGCTTTCAGAAGCGTATCTGTATTTGGTTCACTCAATAATGTACGTGTTCCATGGGAATATTGAAAAGATGGAAAGAAGTGACAATTCACTCCTTGAAATCAGAGATATTTTGACATCTTTGAAAAAAACATTAGAAGACAGAATAAAAGAAAATTTCGTGCCTATTAAGGTGCTCAGCATATTAAACAGACAAGGAGAAGACACAAAAAATCAGTTTAAGAAATGTTGTATGGATTTTTACACGGAGATAAAGTCTTATATTACAACATGGGAAAAGCCAATGCAAGAATTCAACCAGTTCGATTGGATGATGTTGGGAAATATTACAGAAGATTCATCTTGGTCTGAAGTCGAAAAAACAGTTCTATTTCTGAAAGAAAGAGACATTGAAATAGACGACTTGAAATTGATTGACGAGTGGTTCAATTTGAAAGCATTCAGCTTAAATCTTTCAGACGAAGACAAAAAAGTAAGCACTAACCAGCTTTGGCTGAATTTTTTTAAAACAAAGAATGCACATCTGTATAGTGAATTGCGTAGGATTGCGCAATACTTTTTCTGCATACCCGCTCATAATGCGAATGTAGAGCGGATATTTTCACTGATTAATCAGCAATGGACGAAAGAGAGAAACTCGCTCGACACGGACACTGTTTCTTCACTAATAAAAATGAAATATAATTTCAAAGATCAAAGTTGCGTAGATTTTTATAAGTCTATATCAGAAAAGAAAGACGTCTTATCAAAAATCGGTGGATCAGAAAAATATCACCAACCAAGCTAAAGAAAATTTGAAGACTGATTTGTTACTGTTTGTAATAAAAATAAAGATAGTTAGATCTCATAATGTTAATTGTTATGTTTGTTTGTTGCATTTTTTAGCTTAAGATTTTATGCGTAAATACTGATTTTTATGTCTAGAGTCTAGATAATTAGAAACTGAAAACTATCACTAAGCTAAGGAATCTGAAGACTGATTTACTTACTTGGGAATTAAATTAAAACATATTGTTTAAACTGCCTGATTTTTTTAAGTTAAATTGTTTTGTTTTTGTCATTGGTTAGTGCAAATTACGCATTGTGTAAAATTAAAAAAATAAACGGATAAAAAATAAAGATATTGTTTTTTAATAATATTATTTTCGGACTCGTCCGGGGAAAAAATGCGATTTACGCCAAATGTCCGGGTTTTTTTGAATCTTGGTCCGGGTTTGGCGAATTTCGAGATGGCAGCCCTAATCATAGGTAGGCTTGTGATCAGTTTGTTGTGGATCTTCGTGTGGGGTATGTCTAGTTTCGTCCATAGGTTGAGGCTTTTTAGGCGTATTGCCGTCGCAGCCGCCTCTTTTTGTATGTGCATATGTAAAGGTAGTAGCCCTAGCATGACTTCTAGTGCTGCTGTTGGGGTTGTTCTCATGCAACCTGTAGCAGCGACACATGCTAGTCTGTGTGTTTTCTGAATTTTGGTAATTGCACTTGTGGGCGGCGGACCTTTAAGTTCGTTTTATTTATCTAAATTCATGTTTTATTTTCATGAGCTATCTCATGAAAATAATAATGGAAATAATTGATAATTTTAATAGCTAATTGTTTAAAAATAATAAAATTACATGTGTTATATAAATTATAAACTTAGAATTATATATTTAAATATCATTTAATGTAATTTACCAGTAATATTAGTATAAAATTATTTTGTAAGAAGCTAAATTCACTTTGATTGACGTCACTTGTTTTGCTCGAACAACGGGTGGTGTGATGGAAGGAGTGGGGTGGTTTGTCACTTGGTATTTAAGAGCGGAGCGCACCAGAACTGGATTCATTTTGCAATATAAATTTGTGAACGTTGTTACTCTGCCCGAATTATTAATAAAAGTGATTTGTATGTAAATATCGTTTACATTATACCTCTCAAATGGATTCCCATGATAGTGGTGGTGACACAACGCCGACAGCAGCGGTGGGATCGCAATCTCCTATACTCGGTGCCTCTAGAAAGACCGAACATCGGCCCGAGCCTACTTTTTCCATGGAGCAAGTGATGAATCTGTTAACGAGCGTAATAAAATAAGCAGCTCCAAGTGCAGTTACGGCCGCAATCAGTGCCATTCCTGGAGGTGTCTCTTATTCTTACACCTTGTGCATATTATGTTACACCTCCTCGAAGAGCGGTGTCTCTTATTCTTACACCTTGTGCATATTATGTTACACCTCCTCGAAGAGCGGTGTCTCTTATTCTTACACATTGTGCATATTATGTTACACCTCCTCGAAGAGCGGTGTCTCTTATTCTTACACATTGTGCATATTATGTTACACCTCCTCGAAGAGCGGTGTCTCTTATTCTTACACCTTGTGCATATTATGTTACACCTCCTCGAAGAGTGGTGTCTCTTATCACAAGTGTCTTAGTATGCTTAAAAAGAGACATCAACCTGCATTATTATAAATCATTTTTTCTACTCCTGTACCGTTATCTGTCATTTATATAGGCTGTAGCTCAAATACAATGACACCACTAATAAGTCGTCGAAAAACTCTATGCTCTATGGCCCAAAAACGCACTGTTCAGCGTACTTTTTTGGTTCATACATTTTTCATAAAAGCACTGTTTAACTTTTTTTTAAATCGGCCGCTATATTGCAGTGAAGCCAACTTCATAAACATATATTTCGAAATAAAAGTATTTATTTACTATTTAACATTTGTATATTATCAATTATTTACTACAATAATTATAAATTATCATCCATTGTGTGTTAAATTACATGTTTTATAAATTATTGGTATTATTTATAAAAATAAACAGTTCGAATTCGGTCCGGGTCCGGATTTGGTTTGGTTCGGATGGCAAGTGCAAACAAATTAAAAACAAAACAAACCATAAGCAAGAGCTGTCACATTTCCGATTTCCCACCAAAATACAGTTCAAAATGAAAAGACGAAAGATGATAATTGATAAACTATTAGTCCTAAACGATTAAGATTATTCGTGTTTGTGAAGACAAAAGTGTATGTTCCTTTTAAAAGTTTTAAAATGGTCGAAGACATTAATAACTGCACTCCTGAAGAAGTTGCGTGAGTAGCAAAAGTACGAATAGAAAACTTGCTGCCTGAAAAGTTTAACTATTCTGTAGTCTGCTATTTATTTAAAATTTGTCGTAGAAAAAGTATTTAATTGCGATGCTCGCCAAGGCTCGCATCGCAACCCACGCCACTCGCCTTTTAAGACCCTTCTTATACAACAGTTGCATAAAATACTGAATAAATTATTTTGTATTTACTGAATAAATTATTTTGTATTTGTATTGTATGAAAACTTACACTCAGTTATTATTATTATAATAATACACTCAGTTACAAATATGTGTAGTGACAGATTAAGTTACTGAATAAATTATTTTGTATTTGTATTGTATGAAAACTTACACTCAGTTATTATTATTATAATAATACACTCAGTTACAAATATGTGTAGTGACAGATTTGCATTTAGGTTTGGTTGTCCACTGGCTAAATAAACTGGAAGAATTAAATATTAATGCCTGCATACCTTATTGCACTCAGGGCACTGGTATGGCTTCTGCTGTCCATTGCAGTAAGCATGGTACGAGACCTGGCTGCGGGCTTGGAACTTCCTCTTGCATGCCGTGCAGAAGTAATAACGCCGTGTCCCATCTGAAAAAGACATGCAATTGTTTAATCCTGCACACTGAGCAGATTGATATTGTGCTGTTTGCATCACAGCTCTCATCAGATACTTTTTAGGAAGTAAAAAAATATCATGGTCAAATGTCAATTATTTACATACATATACAGGGCGTCCCAGAACTACCAGGTCACAGTGACACCGGAGGTAGGTCAGCTCAAGAGGAACCTATGCAGCCTAACATGACCCCAGTAAAAGTTGCACGGTTTTCGAGTTATTACCGAAATAAAGAATTTTCCTTTTTGTTCTTACATTTTTAGAACCAGCATAGACTTGGAAAGCTCTTAACAACAGTTTTTTGTATGTATCAAATCATAAGTAACTAATTCAGAAGTATGAAGTGTTATTTTCTCAGTAACTATTGTAAAATGCTGAAAAAAAATTTATGTTGTCACAAAAACACGAAGTTCAAAAGCGTTCCGGGATCTAAACCCACTTCTTTTATTGGGGATGTTTAAATGACAAAGTTTACGCGAAACCAATACGCTCTGAAGAAGAATTGCGGCAACGAGTATTCGACGCAGCCCGTACCATATCGGAAGTCAGCTTAAGAAAATTGAGCCGAAATTTTATTAAACAATGTTTTTTGTGCATTAGAGTCCACGGGAGACAATTCGAACATTTATTGTGACCTAAATATATTCCATAAATGAATCAAAGATAAGCCTGTTTTTTATTGTCATTGACATTTTATCCAGTCCTTTAGAATAAGCTAGCCTCCAAAAGGGAGACAAACATTAGTATTTAGCTCTCCTGCATTTGGGAAAATAATTGGATCAGATAACAGATGAGTCATCGCTGTACACAGCATTTTTGTATGACATAGCAGTGACTGCTTTCAGAGTTCCAGTTTTAAGTTGGTTCGATAGACATAGCTAAAGTCATAATAATACCTAATGTTATTGCAGTAAGATACAAGTGTTGTACCTTTTCTGAATCTGCATTACATGCCTAATTTATTGACATTATTTGTTTGTTTCATTTTTAATTAAAAAAAAAACATGACAGATGATCAAAGTTGAACTTTGTGTTTTTGTGACAACTTAAATCAAAATGAATCAAGTTTATTTCAGCATTCTACAATAGTTACTGACAAAATAACACTTCGCACTTCTGAAGTACTTATGATTTGATACACACAAAAAACTGTTATTAAGAGCTTTCCAAGTCGATGCTGGTACTAAAAATGTAAAAACAAAGAGGAAAATTCTCAAAAATCTTTATTTGGGTAATAACTCGAAAACCGTGCAACTTTTACTGGGGTCATGTTAGGCTGGTTAGGTTCCTCTTGAGCTGACCTACCTCCGGTGTCACTGTGACCTGGTAGTTCTGGGACACCCTGTATTCATAGTTGACCAAGTATGGTGGTAAGATACTCAAAACTTATAAGGATCTTACAATTTGATAGTGATTCTAGACTGATACTTGTAACACCACTTATACCTATATTTTACAAACAAACATCACTTGAATAAAAACTGTTTACTTCTTTAGTCAAAGTAAAGATGTACATAATGTGCTCCTAAACCCTAATATTGGTCTCGGTGATTCTTTGTATACCTGTTTCTATCCTAATGTGAGATGTCTCCAGCTTTTTCTTCTTATCATTCTTATCACAATAGTACTCAGTCTGCGCATCCTTCTCCTGGCACCCTCCCAGGAGGAAGTGTTTGAGGGGGAAGTTGTCACCATCCGAAGGTCCCTCGCACACGTCCGGGGTGTCTTCCGGCTCCTTAGGACTAGTCCCCTCCGCACAGGCGACGCAACCTCCCTTCTCGTGCAACAAACACTCCATACACTTAACATGACCACAGCTCTCAGTCACCAACCGGTTGGTTGTCGAGTTTATGATCTTCTTGTTGAGGCACTGAACGCAAACATTCGATTCCATATTTCATAACAACAAAAACTTGGAGGTTAATGTTGAAGCTTCTATAAACCGTACATTAAATATAGTTAGGATAAGGAATTATTAACAAACACTAAATTACAAACATGATATCAAAGAAATATACAGCTTTATAGCTGCAAAATAAGAAATTATCAATTTTGCGATACAAAGTACGTTCTGAAATTCGAGTTTAATCCGAGCAAATGTCAAGCAAGATTGTTGTTTGGAATAAATCAGAATAAACGCAATAATTTTAGTAAATATAAAAATAGAATATAACACAAGTATAAAAAAATGGTTGCTATAGTATTTACACCAACAACCACTAAATAATAGTGGAGAGTTTAGAATAATTATTTTTATTTCATAGCTTCTGAACTTTTCTGAAGCCGTTTTGTCAATATAATGAGGTCTACAGATTATATGATTTCACCACAAAATTGTTGTTTGGCTGTTTATTTGAGAGATTTGATTTGACGGCGTGTTTGGCATAACATTGTCAAACAAACTCGCCATTTTCGCGCGATCGCCGCTTTGAAATTTGACTATGACCACGAACTTCGAAATTCGGGTATTTCGATCTCTATCGCACTTACATCACTCGAGTGATAGGGATGCATGTATCTGAATTTCGGGTTTCGATTTTCGTGGTAGCGCCGCAGAAGTCTTGTTTGACAAACCTGTTTGTACGTGTGCGCTGATGTTTGATGAAAACGTACAAACAAAACGTAAAGTTTGTCAAATATGTTTGATCGTTAACAGGCTACTTAAGTCAATTGTTAATATAAAGGTGTCGCTACACGACGAGAACTTCACTGATTCGTGATCGTCGTGACTGACAAAAGGTCTTTTCGTTGTTTTCTGAATTCGAAGTGTATAACAACTATTATTATTTTCCATTTAAAAGCGAATAAACTATTTGCTAAATTAAATCGGTATCCGGGTCCGACATATCGCTTGCAAAAAAAGTACCGTCATCATCAACTGCTCCCATTCCCATTGGTTATATCATATCCTTCAAAACTGTTTCCACTAATCACACAGCAAGCATGTTTATTTCTGCTAATCAGCGTACAAAGGTTCTAAATTCAACAAACGAGAATCGAAACTCCAGTCAATTGAGTTTCGTACCTACGCCTCAAAGGGCATCGTTTTTTAAATAAATGGTTAATAGTTACTAAATATAAACTCAAAAATGGTAAGCTCACGCAATTTAATACGATTCCATGCATCTATATTAAGTGTAATATCGTGAATTTTACGACTCGACATGTAACCTCAAAAATTACGTTATTTTCAGGATGTCTTTCTAATGATTAGGCGAAAAAAATTAACCATCTTCACGGACGCTAAGGACACGACAACGGTACTGGAATTAAAGAAAATGATTGAAGGTGAGTGCGTATCGAGTGATTTGGGATAAGTCTATTTTTAGTCTTGGACAATGTCAGTCGGTAAGCGTTCGTTTTATACTATGTTTACTGCCTTCAACCTTTTTTCTGAGAAGCCTCTGGACTGGAAGGAAATCAGCTGACACAGTACTACGTTATTTTAATTTTGTACCTTGGACCTCCCCGCGAAACCAGAACGCCAGTTCTAAACATGGGTCCCAAACATTGATGTTGATGTTGCTTAATCACGTTGCGCGAAAGATTGCAAACTCGTCTTTCAAAAACATGTTTTTACTTTACACTGTAATGTGATATTACTTGTAAGGGTCATTTTCATTCTTACCATACCTTAGTATAATGTGTGTCTGGCTGACTATTGTTGTAAATAAAACAAACTAAACATAATATGTGCTGTGGATCCATATATTAGGAAGGGTACAAACCAACTATTTGTTTGCTATATCCAATATATTGCATAAGGAGGTTTTAGAGCAACAATCATACAGCTATTCTGGCAAGATTCATGAAATGTTATATGCATAAAAGTAACTATGAATACAGAAATGCTCATTCATTTGTTTAGTCAAACTAAATCAACCGTTATAGACCATTTCGAAATGTTGTTAATATTAGTAAGTATTTCAACCACTAACCCCAGTAGCAGCTGATTTGCAGGGGATGGTGTGTGAGGACTCACAACAGGTTGGCCCTGACGTGATGGCTGCTGACATGTTGTGAAATGTAATGGACACACAAGTATTGCTGCATCTTTTTGAGTCCGAAGGACATTTATCTATAAACATTCATTGTAGTCTTAAATTCAACCTAGGTGAAAAACTGAGTAATATGTAATACATAAAGTGTTCCTAGATGGGCCATGCTTGTCCAGGCTATTATGGATTGTATTGTAGACAACTGATATACAATATTTGGACCGTGTGCACTTTTTTGTATAATCCCTAAGTATACCACTGAATATCTTGTCCAAAACAATCACCCAGGAAGGTTGGTGCTGTACTCAAGTATCCACCACTTAAGTTGTGTTCCATGATGACCTCATTGTGTGAGATTGTTTGTATTATGCAGGCATCTTAAAGACTCCGCCACCGGCTCAAATGCTGTTCAACAAGGACAGCCAGCTGATGGAGGATGAGAAGACCCTGGCAGAGTATGGCCTCACCTCAGCTACTGCTAAGGCCCAGTGCCCAGCGCCCATCGGACTTGCTCTACGGTCAGTTATTGTAACAATTTATTGTAGACATAGGCCCAAGCTACTTTTTCTTGTTGTTATTGTTTTGTAACCAGCTCTTACTTGTATTCTATGATTGATGATGATGTTGTGAGGGGACGCCTGGCCGGAAACAGGCGGGCTGTCAATTGTTTGTTCCGTTCATACAGCCCAATTCCCTTAGGTTGGAGCCTCAGGTTACTGTCCCGGCGGCATTCCCACATCAAACTCTTCCATTCTTCTTGTTTTCGTGCAGAACAGAAGGACATTCTAATCATTAACATCTTTCATTAATGCTGACTATAAAATATCAATTTCAATGATATAACTAAAGAACAAAAACATATTTAACACAAACACTTTGATTGATATGGATTGCTAGATCTGCATCATAATGATTCTTTATCATTGTATTCATTGTAACTTAGAGGTAATTTTTCAATTCATATAAAATGTGTTATAAACTTCACTATTTAGTCAGAGCGTTTACACACGGTGACATTGGAGCGATACAAACGGCCGTGAAACGCGCGACACTAGCCACGGGTGATCTGTTCAATACAGTGTCGCGTCTGCATCTCTGCAAGAAGTCGCCGTGTGTGCGCGTCTTCGTATTTAACTAGTATTATTTAAGAAGTAAATACCAGTAAATACAGAAGTAAAGAACCAATCATGCGAAAAGGAACATAATAGACAATGTGAAGTACAAAGGTTAATGATAGCAGTAGGTCTGTCAATAATTCACCTGTTGCCCACCTGATTAGATAATTGTAATCCTGCATTAACGCGACATGTCGCCACACTGCATATTAGTTGTCATCTACAGTTTACTATTTTTAGATTAGATTATTTTCTAAATAAGATGTCACTACAAAGTCCAGGAAGTCAGTTATTGCTTGACGAGTATACCGAGAACCAATGGCGCCTATAGGCATCATCGTCCTAGCGTTATTCCCGGTTGTGCCCCTAAAGGAGCCCAGGGGTCCGCTTTGACACCTAATCCCAAGATTTGGCATAGGCACTAGTTTTACGAAAGCAACTGCCATCTGACCTTCCAACCCAGAGGGAAAACTAGACCTTATTGGGATTAGACCGGTTTCCTCACGATGTTTTCCTTCACCGAAAAGCTAACGATAAATATTACGTACATACAGTGCTGGACAAAAAGAATCATACACTTACACGGAAATGAGAGTTTCTTTCTGAACTACTTTATGAATTCGATTACATATATTATATCTTAGGCAAACTTGTAGCACATTCCATGGCTTATTATATATAGATATTAAAAAAGATTCAACAAATTTATTTATTTACATGGGTATTTATCAATAGCACTTCATTTTGCTCTGGACAAATTAAATCATACATTAAACACAAACTCAATTAAACTTAATCTAATATTTTGTGTGGCCTCCTTTTGCTTTCAAAACCGCTGCTAATCTTCTAGGCACGCTTTCCACCAATGACTTTAGGTATTCAGGGTCGATATTGTCCCAAGCTTCTTCCAGTGCACCGAAGTAGGAATCCTTGTTAGTCACATTTGTTTTATTAATTTTGCTATCCAAATAAGACCATAAATTCTCAATCGGGTTGAGGTCGGGCGATTGTGGCGGCCATTCAAGCTGTTTGATCCTATTTGCCTTGAAGAATGCAGCGGATATTTTAGCTGTGTGCTTCGGGTCATTATCTTGCTGAAATAAATATCGGCCCTCCAAGCCACATTTAAGCAAAGAAATCTCTAAATTTTCTTGTAATATGTTAATATAATCTACAGCGGTCATTATTCCATTAATTCGAGCTAAGCTGCCAACTCCAGACCAAGCAAATGAGCCCCACACCATAACATTACCTCCACCATGCTTCACAGTTTTTTGTATGTTGCGTTCTGCCAACGCTTCGCAAGGCTTACGCCACACTCTGAACCGGCTTTTTTGTCCAAACAGCTCGAATTTACTTTCATCAGTCCATAAGATTGACTTCCAGTACTCCAAGGGCTTTCCAATATGTTTCTTCGCAAATGCAAGACGCTTTGTTTTGTTTTTACTGCTTATAAATGGACGCTTAGATGCTAAACAGTTTTTTAAACCATTTTCTCTGAGCCTGCGACGTACAGTTCGAGAACTGACCCTAAGATCCATCGTTTCCGTAATAGCTCTCGATGATATTTTTGGATTTAGCTTTGCACATCGAACAATTCTAGCATCATCGCGCAGAGTTGTTGATCGCTTGCGACCGACTCCAGGCAAGTTCGCCACAGTTCCTTGGTTTTCATGTTTCTTCCAAATGTGCTGTACAGCTCCCACAGAGATGGAATATTTTTCGGCAATTTTCCGAAACGAAATTTGTTTTTTCCTATCACGTATAACCAGATTACGAACATCTATGGAAATCTGTTTTCCTGACATCTTCAACATTGAAATAATACATGAAAGTTACTTCAAATGGTCAAGACTGACACAATGACCTATTTTTATTTTGTTTCTAGCCAGGCAATTACGTGGTACAATTTTATTTCTAGTAAAGCGTCCGTATTATCTATTTTGTCCAGAGTAAAATGACGCGGTAAAAGTAATCAAGCACTAGAAAACAATATTTTGAGAAGATCGCTAATATTGTTATATTAATAATAGAGCTCATTAAATGTCCTAAAAGTTTTCTATACAAACATCATGTGGTGAAGTTCACAAAAAAAGTTGTAAAGGAAAATATACTTTTCGTGTAAGTGTATGATTCTTTTTGTCCAGCACTGTAAGTTCCGAAAAACTCATTGGTACGAGCCGGGATTCGAACCTACGACCGCCGCTTGACAGCCGCATGCCTGAACCACTAGGCTACCGTAGCTGCAATGGCGCCTATAGGAATCTTTTTTTTTTGTTAATGGATTACAAAACATATTAAAACGGAGAAATAGTATCACAAAAGAATAGCACAATAAAATTGACGGTCGGTTTGTTTGCGTCGACAGAAAGGAAAGTGGCGAATTTGAAGCTCTCGACTTGACCCCATACTCGTCGCCCCCAGACCTGCCCGACGTCATGAAGTCACAGGAAGCCAACGGACAGGAACAGGTGAGTTACCAGCTGGAACAGCTAGGCTGGGGTGCAAGCATTCAAGTCAGAAATAAAGGATTCGTGTCTTACCAGCAAGTATCTCCACTCAATTGCATACCAATTGTACGCACACATACGTGGCATGCGGACTGATGTACCGCCGACTACCCGGACTTGCAATTAAGTTTATTGTGGCGATGCGATTGAGTCCGTCAAATCAGATGATTGCTTTACATCTACTATGGTAAGGAGGGACGAACGTTTTATTTCTGACATGGATGCTATCATGCTAGCTAGGCAGTATGGTATTATTTTAACACATAACACCCATTGATCAGCGCCCAGGTTTTAATGGACTAGTGACAGTCCAGTAAAACCAGGGTGCTATTACCTTGAAATAAAGTCCAACGTATTGATCAATGAAGGGTGTCGACAATAGGTTGGATATTTAAAATAACTCAACCTAAGACCTCAGATTACATTTCCCAAATGGCTATGGAAGAGGTGATGTCATCCACAATTATTATTTTGAGCTTGTATGACTTGCTATTTCTGTCTTATCCGACGTGAATCTTTTGTTATCCAAACCTGTTTAACATCAAGTAGGCAATGAAAATCGCTAAGTAACGTAACCAAATTAGTCAGGAAAGAGTTCCATGTGTTTCACCAAAAACAAAATGTTCTTAAACTACTCTGTTCGGCCGAGAAAGAAGGTTAGCAAGTAACAGGATTTACAGATCCTTTCTTTTAGGATACACATTCTGACAGCTACACTCAATCTCAGGATATAGAGCCAGCCGCTGAGGCGCCGGCCAGCCTGGCGCGGCGGTGCGCGGGCGGGGATGGGCTGGCGTGCGCAGGCGGGGGCGAGCTGACGTGCGTGGGCAGGGGCGGGGGCGGGCTGGCGTGCGCGGGCAGGGGCGGGGGCGGGCTGGCGTGCGCGGGCAGGGGCGGGCTGGCGTGCGCGGGCAGGGGCGGGGGCGGGCTGGCGTGCGCGGGCAGGGGCGGGGGCGGGCAGGCGTGCGCGGGCAGGGGCGGGCTGGCGTGCGCGGTGTACGCGACCGTGTTCCGCTTCAAGCGCGCTGTGTGGCGCTGGGTGCTGTGAGCGCGCTACCGACCAAGCTCTTCCTGAACGTTGCCTTCATAGAGTAGATTCAATAAACTCGTATTTTTTTACTAGCTGGAGTAAATTGACGGATGTCAAACGGAGTATTTAGTTATTTACAAATAATTATTAGCTAGTGGTTTAAGCTGTTATGGATTATGACTTAAGGTCAAAACGCACAGACAGCGGTGGCCGCGCGGTGCGGTGCGGTGGGGGTGGGTCATTGTCAGATTTAGGTTCGCGTCTCTTCGGTGGACATTGCCAAAGTTAATTTTTGGTTGATCATTGAATCGGCATAAACGGCGTTGCCCATTCTATAATTATATGTGATAAAAACATATTATATGTAAGCGTAAGCCCTTAACTGTTGACCACCGGAAAGATGATTTTTGTTTTTGTGACTGACAATGACCCGGGTACCGGTTGTAATGTTCGATCTACAAGTGGAAAACGTAATAGGGAACATTACTGCAATGTTCTGCCGCCAGAGGCAGCACTACCACTAACAGTAAACCAGTATAGAAATATAGGGATTCACACACACATGCACAATTGATTGTCAAATGAGTGACAAGGATGCTTGCATAGACAATACCTCAAGTGGGAACGAGATACAATGTCAACACTGCTAGTGTCGCCACCTACGAAGAGTTTTGCGTAATGTTTTTTTTTTTTCCGTGTTGTGGCTTTTTGCTGCTTAGGCACTTTGCCAATGTCAAGTGGGGGAAGTTTTGGCTTTACGGTTCCGTGGAGTGCACCTAATAATTTTGCCCCAGGGACTAATTGTACGTAACGACCATATTTGAATATTGGTAATGAGTGGATAAAAAGAGTGCTTATATATAATTTGCGTAATGTTCCCTATTGGAGACCAAAAAAACTACGACAGATATGTCACTGTCATTAAGTGTCAAAGTCACTTATGTCATTGTCAATCGAACATGTCAGATGTCGCCAACCTTTTTGCATTGATCATCAAATCATAGTAAATATTCTAAGATATGGCCAACATTTTCAATATCAAAAAAGTTACATTCAAAAATACGCATTATTAAAAGTAATTGTTTTGCTACCTGATATCGTTCAAAAACATTACAATATCCCAAAACAAAAATTACTTTTCTTAAAAGTTTTAACTTGCCACCCTGTATAATTATTATAAGCCATAATATTTTTTGAGACGCTACACCTACGATTTTTTTCAGAAACTGTCATAGCTGTTTTAGGGCGTTTCTTCTTTGGTGAAAGATTATCTGTCGCACGTGATGGACCTGGCTGAGGTTCCATCTTACGTATAATACGGACGCAAAGTTACCGTACAACACACAAACTTAACACTACAACAACAGAATGAAACAATGAGAACTTAAAGAAAAACAAAAACTTAACAAAAAACAAAAACTCAACAAGGCAGAAATTCACACGGAGTATACACATTCGAGCACTCATCATGTCAGATGTCGAATTAAAATTACAGATTGACAATTACCAATCCACAATCCATGGGGTCATGGCTGATGGGGTCTACAGATTATATGATTTCACCACAATTTGTCAGTACAATATGTCGAAATCATAATTGGGTGTGTTGTATAGATGTAACAATCCAACCACATGTGCATGCAATTTCTCAATACAACTCTTGACAGTTGGATCAGCAGCGCAACATGCTTCCAGACAATAGCAATTAGTGAGCTACACACTTTTGGCCTGTTATTGTGTCGAATAGCTAAACGCATGGCATAATATTTAAATTACATCTAACGTTGTTCACGTCTATTGTTTATAAATCGTACCAAATGTTATGAATACTTGAAGTATTACAAGTGCAATAACAGTTTTTCTACCAAAAATTCTTCTATGGTTAAATATTTAAAAGGGCATCGAGTATTTTTGTAAATAAGTTGAATTAACTTGTTTATTTAAATCGTAGGTTTTTAATACTACCAATAAATACATTTTCTTAGTGCCGCCTTTTAAAAAGTTAAAATACACCACCGTGAACATATTTTATTTTAGTGGCAACCCACGTTGGCCTCGAATTACGTTTTCCACTATAATATGAAAAGGCCCGCACAGAATACCGCGCCGCGCCGCGTCCCGCCGCAGTATTCTGTGCGGACCCTTTCATATTAGCTCGAACATTACAACCGGTACCGCCACCGCTGTCTGTGCGTTTGCAGCTTTAGGGCTTGTCCATATATTACGTCATCGTTTTTTGACATTTTATGACAACCCTATCAATGACTACCGTCATCCATTGGTCAGATCCCCCCCCCCCCCCCCCCCTATTTTGAAATGACGTAATATATGGACACCTCCTTATACATGCAACCGATAACCAGTCGTATTTAGCGCGGCGGCGCGGTGTAGGCGAGCGTGCACGCTGTTACAGAACAACGCATCTTTTTAGTGGAAACAATAAGTAACTTACGGGGTAAATAGCCAATAACGGGCCGCAAAAAACGTGACAAAGCATTGTTACTGACATCTATTTGTGTATGGCGCAGCCCCGATTTTACGGGGACGCAATGCTTTGTCACGTTTGGACTCTATTTCTGTGTCGTAACACAGAGGTCCTTAGTGGCAAAGCTTTGATTAGAAGGAATATTATAATAGTGCTGCAATCATAGCGGTTTTGGTTGTAGAAAGAATGTGACCAGTTCAGACGGTTGGTTTAGCCCTGAGGTGTTGCAACATGCTTGCATGCGTCCGCGTCCGTCCACTCGCACGCTCGGAGCGGCTGTCTCGGGTACTGACGTGCCGACGGAAAGTTTCCTATATTGCCAAATATTTCTGCAAATTAATATAGGAAAAATTCGGAAATTTATCTCATTTTTGTATGGGAATTGAAACTTTCCATTTCCAACATGGAAATTCCGTACCTAAAAGAGGAAGAATTCGAAGCATAACACTGTAACCCTTAAGGCGTGTACAGATTATGCGCCGCAATCACTCGAACATTGGATGGCGATGGCGCGGCGGCCGCGCGCAATGGAGACGGGGTTTCTGCGTGCGGGAGCTCGAACGTTGCCGCGTTCGAACGTGCCGTGCGGCAATCCGAGCGCTGTCGGTTTTTGAGCCCGCATCAATTCGCATTTTCGAAGCTTCAGTCGCTGGCGTGCGCGCAGTTTGGACGGTTGTGTTGCGACGTCCATGGTTTAGAACGAAATAATTGGCGCGCGCGCCACGCGCTGATCGAGCTGGATCGCTTGCCTCGCGCAGCCGCCGCGGTCTACCTAAATTCCATCGAACGTTTGCCGCGCGAGCCAATGTTCACTCGAACACTCGCTCGCGCGGCTGCCGCGCATAATCTGTACACACCTTTAATTACACTGTATAAGAGTTACAGTTTTATGCTTCTCAGGTACGTAAGTTTCCTTAATTCCTTGTGAAACTTTCTAGAAGTTTTCCAAGTTTTTGTAAAGTTTCCGCAATTAGCACATCACTATAGCTCCGTCCCCACACGCGTCGCTAACGGCACTGTTTGCTTGCAGATGGACCAGCATTAAGGAGCCCGGGGACCCGCGCCGCGCCACACTTCAACTTATTTTGCATATAAACATACATATTTTGTTAATGATTTATCGATTTGTGCTCGATTTTAACAATTCTGTTGCTACACGTTTTGTTTGTAGTGTTTTTGTGACGCTTTGTAATGGAGACGACGCTTTTTGTCCGCCGGTGCGGGAGGTGTCGCGCGCGGGAAGCTTCCACTCCGGCCGACTCGCCTCGGATCAAATCTCATACCTTTATATTTTATGTATGTATTAACTATGCGCTGTATGTTAACATTCGATCTCGGTGGAAGCTTGTCGCGGTGAGCCGCGGGAGTATAATGCAGCGTGACTTTCACGACCGGCTTTGGGCGAAGATTCCCGCTTCAAAATCTATAGCAATATTGTTAATGCGAAGAGTTTTTTTATTATTGAACCAAATGGCACCAGTTAACTTCGCTCTCCAAAATAAGCAGGTTTAGTAAGGTTATACCTACATATGTAACGCCGTAGGTTACTGTCGCTGTCACGGGTCTTCGCCGCAAAAGTAAGCCATGACATCTTGTAGATTTTCCCGTCTTTAAATGGTTTCCGTATCTATAACATTCGTGCCTGTTTTTGCACTAAATAGTACTTTTGTATCTAACGCTGCAATTTCTATATTTGTAGCTTGTGCTCAGTACGGGGCGACCTACCGTCGGTTTGCTGCGGTGAGATATCTAGGGAGAAAATTCAAATTTTGTTTCCTGGCCTAATCTTATCTCCAAGGAAGTATAAAGAAGGAATTCTTCAGAAATCAAACTAACTAGTAATAAAAACAACATGGCTGATTTTACTGTTTAAACCTTTCACTGCGCATGATGCGATTTCTAATATCTACACCAGATTATTGCTACAACGCGGGAATACTCACTGCGGGCTACGGCGTAGCGTAACACTGTATGAACTGGAAGTATCAATTTGGAATTTTTTGTTCGTTTGGGGACTTTGGAAGACGGCACAGTTAATTATTGTAATGTAAACTCTCAGGTTTAGACGGTAAAATCACTATTTCCACTTATTATTTAGTTACTAGTTTTGTTTAACTTCGAGATAAAATCTGGCCAGAGCAGATATTTTTTGTTTTACTATTTTTATCGCACCTCCATCAACTTTAGTGCATTTGTAAACCGTGGATTTACTTGGGGTCACACCAAAAAGGGGAAAATATAATCTAAACGAAATAATGTCTTGACTAACATCGGCATTGAACGAAGTTAAAAATGTTGCTCAGATAATTAATGTTTTGTTTAGGTCTTTGTTTCCATCACTATTTTTTTTAAACACTCCAGTTCTGTTAAAATAAATCTGATAATGATTGTTTCAAGTTATTAAGGTACGCCGTAGCTCGTAGCACTAATTCCCGCTATGTAGTTAGAATAGTTCGTAGACGTTGGACGCGCATGTGCATCTTTCGTGCTAAAAGGGTCAGCATTCTCATCAGTATTTTTCCATTATACGTTGCGACAAACTACTACATTCATGTTTTTTTAATTATTATTTTTTTAATCTCGCAGCCCCCGGCGGGTGCACTCACCTCACTAGCCTAACCACTCTGTTGCTTATATCTGTCTCTCTCGTCGGGTGCGCCACAACGACAATTACTTTAAAACCCTTTTAAGTGAGCACGTAACTCAACGCATGGGACGGATGACGTGATGTCGCTGTACTATGACGTCATAAGAGTACATGGTCTATAGTTTTTTGATTAATAGTGCGCATCCGGCTCTGACGCCTGGGCGGCTGAAAACTGAACTAGAATATTGCCAACGCTGAGCTCCGGCACTATTCACCGTTCCAATAAAGCCTGCATCACACTGGCGTACAATAGTAAATTTGACTGCTCTTGACAAGTTTACTACCGCCCGCCGCGGCCAGGCCGCTCCAGTCTGTGAGACGCCTAAGTCGTGTCTAGCGTAAGGTTTAGTAATTATTTGTGATACCTACAACGTTATACGAATTAATAATGCATTTCTTGAAATTGTAACGTTTTAATAGGCTGTCTCTTGTCACCGATGATGAAAATTAAGACTTTAAACTGCTCTGACTTAATTAATGTAGATAATAAATTAGTATAAAACCAATTCGGTGGGCTGTTTACTTTAGCACACAATAATTCAATTGCTGCTAAAATTTATTTTTGTATACATATTTCTTTCGAATTTATGAAGTAAAAATGAAGCAGAACAGAAGTAATTTTCCTGTAATGTTAAGTAGGTACTCGACAGATATAACCAACAGGTTCATTTACCCATTGTACATCTTTTTTTACGGTAAAATACTACCTAGCATAGAATCAACGATAGATTTAGCTGATACTTGTAATAGGGATAAAATAGGAGCTTTTGAATCACCGGCGCCGCCGCCGCGCCGCCGCGTTGTTCATTGTGATTTAATAATAACCACTAACTAATGGATAAGTCTTCGAACTTCCAGTCCTGGGGTACCACGCTACATCGTTCTGGAAGCATGCATCGTTCTAAATGTCGTCCCGAACTATCTTCCGCTGAATGATTATTGGTTTTTCGTTTGTATCTAATATTACTAACCTAACCATCGTCTATTTTGAAATTTCTCCAGCGGAAAATTGTTTAAGGAGAAACGACGAGACAATGGTCTACGCAATTTTCTGTGTACCCCTTGACGGTTCGCTAAAATCTTCTTTTGTATGTAAACTTTAAGCGCCAATTGTATTTATCTCCGGTGGTTCTAACTGCACGCCGCTCCGGTTAGGAAACCGTCAGTCAGGTCATAGCTAGCAATGGCGGAGCGCCCATACAAGCCAATTCCCACCGGCTTGTCTAAAATTTATTTTTACACACTCTTAACTCTTTCATAACTGTTTTGTTCCGGGTTGCTCATCGAAAATTTTGACGCGCCGCCACTGATAGCTAGCCAATACGACCGGCCGGTCGGCGGGGTTACTTTCAGATCGAATCCGAGGTAGAATAGTTGGGTATTAAATTAACACGTTATGGACTTCGTTCGAAATAAAATTAATTTAATTGAATTAAACGATATCGCACTTTATTGTATAACATAGGATAGATAATCAAACCATCGTCATGGCCACTTTAGTAGATTTTATCTTCATATAAAATTGCCTTGTGTCGTGAAGCTCACACACACGTGGTCAATCCGAACCAACGAGAATTACAGGCACCTAACTAACTAGATTCATAAGGAAACGGCAGTTTTGTATGAGGATTAAGTTAATAGTTCTGCTGTGCCACTACCGTACATAAGTGGACCTTGTTGCCTGAAGCAATTAAGATTAGCGGATATAGGACCATGGTGGAAGCTATTATTCTATAGTGGTTTCGGATAGGCTACCCTAGTGGTTAGAATGGTTTTATCCGATCGTACAAAACCCTGTTTTAGATGATGATCGTCAGTAACATTAATCATTGTATTTATTTATTCTGTGCATCTACGGGTCTCTTGTGAGTAGAGGCGATCAAAGGACCGACGACAAAAAATTCCATTGAACTTCCAAAATCTTTCTTGCTGGCAACACCTCACTCTTGCGTATTTCCTTGCTTTTCACAGCATACACTCTAATATTTTTAAGGAAGTTTATTTTAGACAATTTAGCGAAATATACTTTAAATGGGTATCGTGTCGGTTCTTTGTCGAATCTACCGACTTTCATAATGAGTAATGGAACATCCAACTAGAAACAAGGAGACTATGAGTATGTATGAAATAGCGTAGTATTTCATGTGCGCGTATGCAAGTCTACAAATAAATGAACCAGCAGGAAATAAAGCTGTTTTGATTTTTTTTCAGTGTTTTATTTGGCTCCCGTTATTTATTTATAATCATAATCATAATCATAATCATAATCATATTTATTCATAATATTTCATATTACATGTCAAAATTTTAATCATAATTGTAAAAATAATAAATAATCATAAAAGTCAAAAAATAAAATTAAAGCATAGGTACAACGAATTGTATGTACATAATTGTACACATTACACAAATAAAGTGCGACCTATTGCGTACTAAAGTCGCTAAATCTATAGAAAGTGTGCTCGATAAGCCATAATTTGAGTCGTGATTTGAAGCTGGCCAGTGATGGTGCATCTGTGATATGTGCCGGTAATTGGTTGTACACCATTGGTCCCATGACATGTGTTAGTTTGCCAGACTTCGCCAGTCTATGTTTAACACCAACAAGTTTATTAGCGTTACGCAGGTTACGACCGTGTATCGAGTATTCGTCTAAATGACACCGCACGTATGTAGCCACCTGAAATATAACGATGGAAGGTAGCGTGAGTATCCCGAGGGACTGGAAGTAAGGTCTTGCAGAGACTCTTTGGCCTACCTGTGCAATCGCTCGTACGGCTCTCTTTTGCATGCGAAATACGCGCTCCCAGTCGGCGGCGCGGCCCCACAACTCTGTACCATATTGTAGAAGCGAGTGCACAGTGGCGAAATAGCATGAGCGTACTATATCTCTGGGCATTATCCTCGCCAAGCGTCGTAGGGCAAAGCAGACACTCCCCAGCTTTTTACTTAGTTTAGTGATGTGCGATTCCCACTTAAGCCCTCTGTCCAGCTCGAATCCCAGAAATGTAGTATTTTGCACTTGCTCTAATTTGGTGCCATCGACAAGAATCTCAAGGCTTCTCGGAACCTTACCTCCCAGATGGAAGTGGATGAAATGGGTCTTTTTTAAGTTAAGTACCAAGCCATTGTTCCGGAAGTATTGTGACACCTGATCTGCGACTTCATTCAAACGTTGCTCGAGCGTGTCGATGTCAGGTTCGCACACTACAGCAGCAACGTCGTCAGCGTACATATACACCTCTCCCGCCGGTGTCGCTTCTGGAAGGTCGTTGAGAAGCAGCGAGAAAAGTATATTCGACACTGACGATCCTTGTGCCACGCCCATTGCGGTTGACGTTGGAACTGACTTCACACTTCCTCTGGCGCCCACGACTACCTGTGATCTCCCATGCATCATATCCGATACGAGTGCGTGCGCTCCACCGTTGATGCCATAGTGACGAAGTTTGATAGCAAGCACGTCATGGTCGGCGACATCGAATGCCTTCGACAGGTCGCAGCATAACACCGCGACGTGCTGGCCCCGCTCGCGCCCGTCCAACACCCGTCGCACCACCTCGCGCGCTATCGCGGTTGTCGAGCGTCCCGCCCGGTCGGTATAGTGCGACGCTTACGGTCTGCCTAGTGGCGAGCGGACACAGTTGCCTATAGACACTTACGATTAGGTGTGTGTCAACACTGGACGCGTGCTCAGCCGAGCGGGCTCGCCCGAGCCGAACACACGCTCGTTCGAGCCGCATGCGCTCGGTCGAATTTGCTCGCCGAGCGAAGTCCACGCTAGGGCGAGCCGCGCTCGGCTGAGCATGCGTCCAGTGTGGACACACCTATTTCCGAAGAATCACAAGTGCGTTGCCGACCCTTTATAGGTATGAGGATTTGTTGTGCGAGTGAGACGAACGGCGGGTCCCTCATCCTCAACACACTGGGAGTTAATTAGGAGGTTAAGGAGTTATTGGCGGTGCAGGACATGGACCATATTATCCGCGAGTGCCCACTCACCAAGTACCAGGGCAACCCAGCCGACTTGTTCACCCTAGATAACGTAACCCAATGGATCCAGCAATTGGGTGTACTGCTCTAATTTGCATCCATTTTTAACTAAGAACGATTTTAATTTAGCCATACGAATAAATAAAAATTTGGCTCATTAAAATTTTTGGTCAAGCGTGAGTTGTTCTTAAAAAAATATAAAGTTGGTCAATTTTTTTTGACGCGGGTCGGCTCTGTTTCATGTAAGGATTATTTCATTGTATGGAGAGAAAAAAATCTGAACAGCAGAAGTTGGTCAAATTTAATGAAAACTAATCTTCATACAATTGCAGTATTCGCCTTTTAATATTGTTACAAGTTTTTTTTTTTTTTTTTAATTTGTCCATTCGGACAGGCTAAGGCCATGGGCCATACTGCCTCGTCTTTAGTATGTTTGATTTCAATTAGTCAAATCCAGTAGTAACGTCTTCAGTAATTTTTTCATTAGTATGTCTAGTCCAAAAAAATTGTCTTCAGTTTAAGTCAAATCCAGTAATAAAATCTTCAGTACGGTCCAAAAAAAAGCGTCCAATCCAGTATTTAACTCTTCAGCGAGCTTTGAGTCTCATCCAGACACTCCAATACAAATAAAATCACTCTCCAACAAAACACACAAAAAGAAGTATTGTGAATATATACAAGAGTTTTAAATTAAGCATCATATTTACAACATATATACAGTATTATGTACAAATTTAAACAATGGTAAATAAGTAGAAGAATCCTTTAACAAATCAGTTGCTGAAAGCGGGATTAGATTAGAAGCCCCATAAATCTCAAGCAACTCATCCATCAGCACTAGGCGCTGTATGCCGAAGGATGGGCAATTAAACAAAATGTGGTCTATAGACTGAACCTCTTGCAGTTGACAGTGATCACAATAAGGGGTAGAGATGAAATTTTTACGATGGAGATGAAAATTTAAACGACAATGACCAATGCGCAAACGAGTGATTGTGGTGTAAAACCTACGATGCATGTAGGTTTTAAACTTGCAGAACCAAGGCTTACTATTGACTTGGTTATCTAACAAAGCATACAAATGAGCCTTATTCTCAACTTCTGTACAGTGATACCAATGTTTTCCCCAAAGAACAGTCATACGCTGTTTTAGATTGCTAATAATATCGGAATATGGCAAGGCCACCGCTAAGTCCCTGTTGTCGGGAACCAGGGACAAATTGGATGTATTAATAATAGTTCTAGCTAGGTAGTCAGCGTTTTCATTACCCGATACTCCTTTATGGGACGGAACCCATACAAAATCTATTTTGACACCAATTATAGACAGTTCTAACCATAATTCTTTAATGGAAAAAATTAGATAGCAAGTGTTAGCATTCATTTTGTTATTTGATAAACTTATCAATACACTCATACTATCGCTTACTATCACCCATTCCTTACTATATTGTTTATGTTCCTTAACATGTTTCAAAGCAAATAGGATGGCAGTAGCTTCAGCAGTAAAGATACTTGCATTTTTATTGATATTAAACCCAATACCTTTATTGTTTTCAGGTTGATAAATTGCAAAGGAAACAGCATTATTATTTTTGGCACCATCCGTATAAACAAATGTACAGTTAGACCATTCTGACAACAATAAGTAAGCCTCCTCTTTGGAAGTTAACTTTGGATCTATAACAATTTTTATATTTGGATATTTACTTTTAAAAGAGCCTGTGTAACAGGGGAGGAGGTCATTATCAAGCTGTATATTTAACTCCTGCAAAGATTGGAAGAAGGAAGTAAAATCCTGAAGAACAAACATGTGCCTTCGAAAAGAGGCCGACTGAAAACGAATCAAGTTTTGAAGAAGATCATTCTTAGGCAAACTGTATAATTTTAAAATGAATCTTTCTCTCAAATAACGAAATCTAACATAAATAGGGGGAAGATTCGATTCTATTTGCATAGCAGCAATAGGGCTAGTTTTGAATGCACCCAGTATTGTGCGCATACACTTGTTTTGTATTTTATCTAATGAATTTACAATTTTATCATCTCCACCAAAACAAAGAAAACCGTATTCAAAATGACTTCGAACTAGAGACTTATACAACATTAACAATATTTTGGGGTCTGCGCCCCATGAAGTGGCGCACAGCGATTTTAGCATATTGTATGCTTTGTTAGCTTTAGTTATAATACTATCAATATATTTTGTCCAGGAAAGTTTTGAAGTAAATGTAACACCTAAAAACTTTATTAGATCATATGAAATAGGCAGTGGGATGTCATTGTACAAAACAGTAGGTAAAGACACGTTTTTGCGACCAAAAATAAAAACTTTGGATTTAGTCGAATTAACATTTAAGTTGAGATAAGAAAAGTATTTATTTAGGTTGGTTAATGACTCATTAATAGTCAAAATTAATTGATTTAAATCAGATCCTGACGCGTAAACAACCAAATCATCTGCATACTGCAGGTTTTTAACCTTTGTTCCTAGAATAAGATTTAACCTTCTAATGTACAAAATAAAAATTAAAGGAGATAAAATCCCTCCTTGACAAACTCCCAAAGAAGATAATCTTGGGCCATACAAGTGATTGTTATATTTAACAAATACCTTTCTGTTTGTTAAAAACATTTGTAAGAAATTTATTATTTTGCCAGGTAACCCTATCATTGACAGCTCTTTACATAAAACGGAAATATTAACGCTATTGAATGCACCTGCAATGTCAAAGAACACCGACAAAAGAACCTGATTATTAGATATACTGTTAAGTGCATCAAGTTGCAGCTGACAAATACTCTCACGAGAAGACCGACCTTTACGAAAACCAAACTGATTACGAGGTAAAAGACCATTTTGCTCTACAAAAAATTCTAACCGTTGTTTTAGAAGCTGTTCAAAAACCTTTCCTACACATGATGTGAGTGCTATGGGTCGATATGAGTCAGGTGACAATTTATCTTTACCAGGCTTTAAAATTGGGACCAAGCAATCTGTTTTCCAGTCATCAGGTATTAAGTTTTCTTCCCACAACTGATTTAAAATATTTAAAAAGGTCTTAAGATTATGTGGACTTAGATTTTTAAGTAAGACATATGGTATTCCATCAAGACCAAAAGATGTATCTCTTCTTGAAAATAAGGCAGATTTGAGCTCTTGTAAAGAAAAAGGTTCAGTAAGATACATATCATTATCATTTTCTGTGTGAACATAGTTTGAAGACTCATTCAGCACAAAATCAGGAGTGTATTTCTTAAGAAAATCTGGTATCCAACTATTATTATTAGCGTGATTTGTAATAAATGTTTTATTGAATTTCCGCATGTAATTCCATATTAACGTCAAAGGAGTACACCGGTTAAATGAGTTACACAGATTTATCCAACTATTCCGTCGTTCAGTCTTAAGGACAAGCTTTTTAAGAGCTCGAAGTCTTTTAAATTCTATATAATTTTCTTCACTAGGATCACTTCTAAATTTAATATAAGCATGTTTTGAGTTTAAAACAGCTTCTGAACACTTTTGATTCCACCAAGGTAACCGGGGAAACTTCAAAGGTTTTGGTGTACAAGTATTAGAACTATTTGAAGATCTATGTCTAGGAATGGACTCTACAGCTGTAGAACGCAAAACATCACAAAACAAATTAAGAGCATCTATTGAAGACATATTTTCAAAATCAATATTAGCCAAAGAAGAATCAATTGATTGCCTGTACATTTTCCAATTCACCTGTTTGTAGTTTGGGTGAATGGGCAAATGCACATTATTACATATTGGGTTACTTTCTAAACTATTTTCATTACCAACCATAATTTTTATCATTACAGGCAAATGATAACTGCTACCAAGAGGACAATCCATAACCGACCAGTCACATGAAAGTGCCAACGATGGAGAAACCAAGGTTAAATCCAGAGCATTAGGACGCCAAGAAGAAGAACCAGTAGTAGTAGTTTGACCATTATTTAAAAGAACCAAGTCATTGTCATCAATAATATCTAGGACATCTCTACCACGAGGCAATGTATCAACACAACCCCATGACATATGATGAGCATTTAGATCGCCGCCAAAAAGCATTGGCTGTGGAATAGATTTTATCAAAGCATCTAATTTACTTTTATTAAATGGGGGATCTGAGTTTGATGGACTATAAAAACTTACTAAGCTCAACTGCTTGTTGTTTATTGTTATTTGCACACAGATATTTTGAAGAGCATTGTCAAAATAAGTTTTAATATTAGAATATACTATATTGTTATGAATAAGTATTGCCACACCATTGTGTTTATTACCACAATCATTTCTAATGATATTATATCCTTTAATTGAAAATTTTTGATGTTGTTTTAACCAGGTTTCAGAAATTATTGCTATGTGAATGTTGTTTTCATATAAGAATCTAGTAAAGATTAGCCTATTGCTTACTATACTCTGAGCATTCCACTGCACTATGTTCAATATATCCATTAAAAATAATTATGAATGTTGTTTTCTGAAAGTGTTTTTAAGTGTTTCTTTTATATTGTTAGAATTTATTGGCGTTTCTTTATCAGCACAAATTTTAACTATAGCTTCTACAAGAAGATTCATAAATCTGTCAGATTTGGTCAGGTTACTTAAGTGGGTGTCAATATATTTTGAGCCGAGCTGCGGAAAAGCAGCATCACTGAATAAATCCGAATATTTAGCATTTCGTGATTTTAGTTTATTTTCCTCAATTTTCTGTTTTTTAATCGGGCACGCAGCGGAAATAGCCACATGATCCCCACCACAGTTTGCGCATTGCGTTTTAGCCTTACTACAATTTTTGAAGTTATGAGCTTCAGCACAAATGGAACATACTTCATTATTTTTGCAATACTTTGCTATGTGTCCAAATTTCATACAACGAAGGCATTGTTTTACTGGGGGAACATAGATCCCTACTTCATGCCTCCAATGATCTAGCGTTACATACTCGGGCAACTGCATGGAGGCAAAAGTCACAGCAACCGTCTGAGTTGGAACCATTGAGACGTTACCCTGAATGTCTTTTACCCGCCGCATGAACCGTCTTACACTTATTACCTTTTTGCTGGAAGCAATTAGTTGATAAATTTTCTGGTTAGAGTAATCAATCGGCACTGAAGTGAGGACACCCGTGACTTCGGTCTCAGATGCTGGGATTGAAGCGGACATGTGAATATCATTTAATAATTTTTCATTTTTTAGGAATACATTGGCATTATTAGGGAGATCGAACGTAATCCCAACTTTATATGCATTAATTGATCTCAGATGCATCACGCCCGACACGCAATGCTTCCGGATTCCATTAGACAATGCAAGCCTATCCTTGTCTGAAAATTTGTGGTCATCCTCCCTGTGGTTCAGAAAAACAATAAATTCTTTCTTGGATGAATTTTCGTCATATAGTCTGTAGTAACTTTTTGCCCTGTAAGGAGTATACTTCTCTTTATCCTCGGTCTTCTTTTTATTTGCGTGTATACGCTCCGACGGCGCAACTTGCTCCGTATCTGAACTACTCTCTTGAAGATCTGGCCCCGGCTCCTCGCCCTCCAATCGAGAGCGCTTTCCTGTACGCTTCCCCATGATTTTGGGGAAGCGCACCAACCCGAAAACCGAACCAACTAAGTGTAGAGTTTAAAATTAGGAGTAAATGTATACCAATTCGCACATAAAATTATTTTACAATAAAATATTTTAATGAGCGCGCCTATCTTTTCCAACGTTCCCGCCCAAAAAACTCTATTGTTACAAGTGCCTAGGCGTGTAAAAAAATATTTAAAATTATTCCATTTTTAAATTTCGATAATCGATAATCTACCTATCTCATGTTGGACGGTAGTAGACTCAATTGAGAATCCAATGATGGTCGCGCGGTGCGCAACCGATGTTGGCGCTGATTCAGGGAGTGGGGATTTGGCGGTTAAACCGGAATTATATCACCTGTCACTTGGAACTAGGCAGTGTTGCCATCTCAATTGTATAGGCTTGGAATAAGGTACAATACTTAATAGACTATTTGAACCTTTAAAGATATATAGATAATAGACCAGCTGAAAAGGAGGAAAAGGATATATGTCATCTCAATACCGACAGTGAAAACTGCTTTTGCGCGGAGACAATATGCCACCCTATCTGGCAAACTCTACAACTTAATAAATAAAGAAATTGATATCTACCCTACTACAGCACATAAGTGACTGCGTGGCTGAAAACGCAAACCTACGGCGACCTGGAAAACATTATACTAAATACTTACAAGCACCTATAAATGCGAATCAAATAATGAAACCACACACTCAATCACACACATACATACACACACACACACATACACACACACACACACACACACACTCACTTGCACTACACATATATACATATATTACCTTCAATTGTTCTTGTTTCTAACTTTATATAAATTGTGTACTCCTAGAACATATTTTAGAATTAATTAAGTAATCATTAATATATATTAACTACCTGCATCGATACCTGCATATGGAAGAGCGGTGCCCCTTAGCAGAGGTATTACTTTTACTTAAAAAGAAACGAATAAATAATTTTTCATTTTAATTTTTCAAAGATCTTAACTTTTGTGCCAAAAGCAGCTACCATTTGCTTATTAAAATTTTAATATAAGAGTTTTTTTTATGAATTATTGACAAGGTTTAGTTCTATCACAAAGTCCTAGTCATTTAAATCTGAGGCGAGTTCTCTTATATAAATAATGAACGCGACGCGAGTATGGTCTCGAACCCATTACCAATTAACAAGAATAATAAACACTAGCCGCTATCGAGTTTAATTTCCAATTGCTTTCAAATTATATATCTGAGGATCCCGTGGGACCTTAAATGTGTATGAATATTTCAAGAATAGTCATAATTTAGTTTTTTTTGTCTTGCTTCGATTGCTATCAAAACCGATATCTGAGGAGCCGCACGGACCTTATAGGACTTCGACATTTGACACAAATTGTATCAATACAGTGCATCCTCGGGAACTATAAAGATAGCCAGTACTTGGGTACTTATAAAAAATTACAAATACCAAATGTCGGTGATTAAATGAATAAGTAGTTTTATATATATATATGAGTGTATTAAACCATGCTATGGCTATAAGAGAAAGAGAAAGAAAGAGAAAGAGAACATTTATTGTTTACCATGTACAATTAGGTCTTAATGATAAATGTGTGAGTTACAATGGCAACCCTTTCGGGCATACAATATTAACTATAAAAGTTACATAGGTATATAATTATTCAGTTTAAAAACTCAAAGTATTCTTTTAAATCATAAAATACATTTTCTGTCAACCATCGTTTTAATTGGCGCTTAAATTGATTTCCGCTCAACATTTTTAGGCTAATGGGTAGATGGTTGAAGACTTTGATAGCGGTGATAAAGGTGCTCCTATAATAGGTTGCGTTTTTGATCGCTGGCAGTGAAATGTTGTACATATACTGTGATCGTAAATTGTTACGCTGTTCTGAGCAGAAGTTAAAATTATATTTATGATTTATTACATAGGAACACAGCTCTAAAATATATAATCCAGTTAAGGTTAGAAATTTCTTTTCCCTAAAAATATTTCTAACGGACTCATTATTGTACAAGCGGTATATAATGCGGAGACATTTTTTTTGGAGAATGAAAGTAGTTTTGACATTAACAGAATTACCCCAATAAATTACACCATAATTCAACAAAGGATAAATATTTCCATAATATGCATTTCTTACAATATCTTCTGAGCAAGTACTTGATAAGACGGATAAAGCATAGCACTGACTGGATATTTTTTTATTTAACTTTTCTATATGAGATTTCCAATTTAAATGTGAATCTACAGAGACGCCTAAAAAGTTGGTACTGTTTATGTTTTGTATAATAGCTCCCCCGTGTTCTACATTCAAGTTTATTGGGTTTGTTTTGTAATTTCTAAATTGTATCGTTTTTGTTTTATCTACGTTTACTTTTAAGTTAATTGATTTAAGCCAGTTGACAACAGTTTTAAGAGTATTGTTAATTTTTTCTTGAAAATTGGATCCTGAGTTTTTTCCAGAGAATAATATGGTTGCGTCATCAGCAAACATTACGCAAAGTTCATCTATGATGTTTGGCATATCATTAACATACAGTAAAAATAACAACGGACCAAGGATGCTGCCTTGAGGTACTCCAACTTTAATATGTTGAAATTTAGACTGTGTTTGCTGTATAGTTTTAGTTTTCTTATTATATTTTTCAATAACCGTGGCTTGCTGTCTATCTTTTAAATAACTTTCAAATAATTTATGTACATTACCTCTAATACCTACGTTACTAAGTTGCGATAACAAAATCTCATGCACTACACAATCAAATGCCTGGGACATGTCTAAAAATAATGCAATACAGGGCCTTTTATTATTGATTTCATCCCATATATGTTTAAACAATTGAAACACTGCATGTGTTGTTGACTTTCCTCTTTGGAACCCGAACTGGTTGGGATGTATAATGTTATTTGAATTTAGGAAATGAACAACTCTATTGTATATACACCGTTCAAATATTTTGGAGAAGCTTGGTAATATGGCAATAGGACGATAGTTACTTACATCGTCTTTTTTACCCTTTTTAAATAACGGTTTTATAAGGGCTTTCTTCAAATCATCTGGAAATATCCCTGTTTGGAAGATAAGATTCATTACATGAGCCAATGGTTCAGCTATGTAGTCCAAAGATGCTTTTATTACTTGAATAGGTATATTATCATGTCCTGAACTTTTTGTATTTCTTAGTGCTTTGGTAACTTTTTTTATTTCAAATGCATCAACTGGGTTTAAAAATAAACTTTTACAGAGAGATGTTGAAATTGGCTTAAAGTTATGTTTCGATACGTTACTGTCGTAATTACGAGTTACATAAAAATTGTTAAAAAACTTGGCAATTTCCAAAGGGTCTGTAGTAGCATTATCGTCGCATAGTTTTATACTTTCAACCGTATTTTTTATAGAATTAGTCGAGGAAGTGTGTTGTCTGATTAAATTCCAGGTTGCTTTTGTTTTGTTGGTGCTAGTTTGTATATAATTATTGCTACTTAATATTTTTGACGAACGTATAACCCTTTTCAGAACTTTACAGTAATTTTTAAAGTCAGATGATTGTGGATCAGTTCTCTTTTTGGTTTATATCTGAATACTAACTCAGAAAATTGTCGCATCTACTGCACGTTTACATACTTCAGAGTTTCCAAGATGGGCGCCTGACTGTAAGACGCCAAGAAAAATGTTCTGGGTCGTAGTAATAGTATGTCAATGGGAGCAGCGGACGCAGCTTTTATTAACACAAAAATACTTCTGTCGGCCGTCATCTGTCAAGAACTGTCAAACTCGTGTGCTTCTCATGAGATAACCTCAAAGTTGAGGTGAGATCTTGTGGTTTATTCTCCAAATCTAAACAATATGTACCTAGTGTATCCTCTTTATTAAAAGTTAAGTGAAGATTAAAACCAAGTGCGACTTATAGTTCATCTACAACAGTATAGCAACGATGGGTAAGCGTAAAGGAAAATGTGCGAAGAAAAACAGCACGACCAAGCAAAGCTTGGAGCCCGAGAACCTGGTGAAGGCGCCGCACTCGTTCGTGATCCACCGCGGGCACTGCGGGAAGGACCTCGTCGACCTCACCAAGGACTTCCGCAAGATCATGGAGCCGTTCACTGCGTCACAGCTTAAGGTAACGCTTACTTGGATCTCTGTTTATATTGTTTCGATTTTCAGTAAAAAAATAGTGAGCAATTATGGGGTTTATTTACAATTACTTAAAGTGGGAATGTTTCGTGTTACTTGTTATACAAATAATTTTCGTAATTTTTTTTAAACGTGTAGGTTACTACTAAGTTTGCAAGCATATTATTATAGCTTTAATTAACATTTCTATTACAACCCGTTTATTATAAATTTGGACCTGGCGTCTATGACGGTCGATTGACGCCAGGTCCAGACTTGTAGTAAACGGGTTTTATGTACCATCAGTTCCAGCTCGTAAACAAATTAGACAATGCAAAAGTTCACGATGAATTAAAAAAAATTGACTGGAGTATAGCCCTTGCATATAACAACCCTAACGATATTTTGAACTATATTAACAATAAATTCTCACAAATCTACGACAGGTGTACTTATCTATCCAAAATTAAGCTTGACAAAAGATCTACTTGTAAATGGATAAATACTAAGATAACAAATATGAGCAAAAAACGCTTTGAACTGTATAATATATGGCGTAAAGACGAAAATAATAAATTAAAAAGACTATTATATAATAAATATAGAAATAAAACTAATAAAGTCATAGAGAATACTAGGAATAAGTATATTAAAAATGAAATATGTATTAATTTTCGAAACCCTCGAAAAGTATGGGATATAATTAATAGAATAAGTGGTAGAATAGGCAAGAGTATCGATAGTATTATTATGAAACATTTTAAAACTAATATCAAAAAATTAACTAACGACTTTGCGAACGAATTTAAACAAAATGTTAAAAATATAAGTGTCTCGTGTAAAACCCCCTTGTTGAACCCTAAATTATATTGTAACACACCTAACCTAACTATGAGATTAAAATGGGCAGATCATCACACTGTATTCAATATAATAAAAAAACTAAACGATAACAAAAGCCCTGGTGCTGACCGCATTCGTGCTTCAGACCTAAAATATATAATATCGGAAATCACGCCCCTAATTACCCACTTGATTAATTCTTGCATTAGAACATCATCTTACCCGGACGGGTTAAAGGTCGGCATAATACGCCCTATTCATAAAAAAGGTTCATACACAGATTACAATAACTATAGACCTATAACGATCCTACCATGTATAGACAAAATAGTTGAGAGGTATATCGGGACGGAGCTGAATAAATTCTAAAATAATAATAAAATAATCAACGTTAATCAATATGGTTTCCAGCAAAATCGAAGTACCTCTCAATTATTAACTAAATTTACAAACGAGGTGAACGAATATTTAAATGAGCGTAAACATGTAATTACCACCTTTATTGATTTTAGTAAAGCATTCGACTGCCTTAATTATTCTACATTGTATAGCAAGTTACAGCAGAATGGTATACAAGGACCCCTGCTGCACTGGTTCCAGGACTATCATAGCAACCGCCACACCATGGTAAAGATCGCCGGCGCGCTCAGCGAGCCGCTGCGCACGGAAGAAGGCACAGCACAGGGATCCATAGCTGGCCCGACCGAATATTTAATCTACGTCAATGACATGTGCAACATATTTAGTGCGGGTTCTGTATACCAGTTTGCTGACGACACGTGTCTAGTAACTTCTCACCGAGATTTGCTCGAAGCCCAGAATACAATGCAGAATAATTTCGACCAGTTATGCAAATGGGCCCATGATGTGGGGCTTGTAATTAACTCTAAAAAAACCAAAATTGTACATATACGCTCACCGTACACAAAAGAACCACGGGCCCCGACAATCATAGCACACGATCATCACTGTCTACATAACCCTAACAGTAGCTGTAAATGTGAGGCGCTCGAGCTTGTTCCCCAACACATGTACCTAGGATTAATTATAGACAATACATTTAATTGGAAACCCCATGTGGACCACGTATGTTCAAAACTAAGATGTATATTAGCTAATATGGCAATCTTAAAATATAAACTACCATATAGTATACTACGAATGCTTTACCTATCACTTGCAGATTCAATTATATGCTATGGTATTACAAGTTACGGGAGGACATACAAAACCTACTTAACGCAAATATATAAATTGCAACTTGCACTGTTAAAAACAATTGTACCTAATACAGTTAAAACAAAATACCGTGATAATAAAACAGGCCTATTCAAACACTGCAAGATCATTAACGTGTTCAATAGATTTTGTTTGTCCTTACTAACTGAGGAATGTGAAATAATACCCTCATTAGAAAAAAAAACACGCCCTAATAATTTACGTACGTTAGATTACTTGCCACCATACCTATTGCCACGCAAAATTAACACTTATGGTAACAGAACTATTGATCACTTACTTCCATCTATCTTAAATAACCTGCCCAAGAAATTATTACATGACCTCACCGATACCATTAGTAGTCATGAAAAATGTAAGAAGCTACTTAAAAAGTACTACCTAAGTTTAGATGAAGGTAAGTAGTAAATTGGAGTACATATTAGCAAATTGTTATATTATATTATACTTAAGTAAATTATGGAACGCGGGATGTACCGCGCGATCCCGCCAACTATTGCCTAAACCTTCCAGGTTTTAAATAGTGACTTTATGTGTAACACAGTAACTATGTAAACATAATTGTATTAAATAAATAAAAAAAAAAAAAAAAAAAAAAATGTAGTACTCTTAGCACTACTCAAGTTATAATTTTTTGCTAATTGGCTAAGATTTTAATATATTTAAGAGAGGTGCAATCATCCTGGAAGGGATAAAGGAAATACTCATAATTAGTAGTAGTAATGATGAATCTGGAGTCATATTAAATTTTCATTTCAATTACCTATTTAATAGGTGTGTCCACACCAAACGCACACTCACCCGAGCGCGGCTCGCCCTAGCGTGCGCGCTAAGTGTGGACGGCGATCGGCGCGCCTGAGCCGCTCGCCCGAGCGTCCGCACGCTAGGGCGAGCGGCTCACCCGAGCCGAGCCGGTGTGGACGGTTGTTTTGTGTGGCCGCACGCTCACCCGAGCGTTGTCGGCTGTTTGGGTGAAATCAAAGGGGCCGCGGCGCCATGCTACTGGCAATGTAACTTATTTATTTATTTATCGTTTTCAAATGAATAACGTGAAAAATATTTTCGCGGTGTGCGTCCACACTGAACGCAAGCTCACCCGAGCGGCTCGCCCGAGCCCTCCGCACACTCGCTGAGATCTGTTGTAGATACAATGATTGTGTTCGAAAATATGGAAAATACACAATGGAAACAGATTAGAATTAAATGTCAAATATTAGAAAATAATGTAAGACCTCAAATTTGAATAGATACGTCATAACTAAGCATTAGTTAAGTAAACAACAATATACAACATAATGAAATATTGAAAAGTTCTACACCTCAATCAATCACCATCAGATAAATCAGTGATATTGACACCATATAGCATGTCCTTATTAACCTGCGGAATATAGAGTTGAATATGCAGGGCAGTGATCTTTGACAAGGGTTGTTCCATGGGAAAATGTTGTATGTATAAATTGGACGAACAAAGTAATGATCTTTACCCAGTGTCGCAAATATGTAACATTAATTATTTATTTCAAATGTTTTATACTTGTTATTATTTTTAGCTTATGTATTTGTCAATTGTTATTATCATTATTATTAATAATCATTGAATGCTATTATTAATGTAAAAATATGGGTTTCTACCTGAAATTTTTTTTTTTTATAAATAACAGCATACTAGGTATTATTTATTTATTTAAACATTATTGCACAAAATACAGAAATGTACAAATGGCAAGCTTAATGCCGAATGGCATTCTCTACCAGCTAACCATTGCGCTAAACAGGGATTTATAAAATGTGCAATGTAAATAGTATGATAATATGTAGTACAAACATGTGAAGAAGAAAAACTAATGAATAAAAAATATGTAATAAGTATATAATATGTATAAGGCTACACTATATCATCTGCTAATTATTGTTTCAGGAAAGAAAAAAGAACACAATAAAGGACTTCCTGTCAGTGTCGGGCTACCTGCATGTGTCGCACATGATGGTGTTCACTGAGACAGAACTAGGGACATACATGCGGCTCGCGCGCCTGCCGCGCGGGCCCACGCTCACCTTCAAGATACACAACGTAAGTTGTACATACACATACATTACCTTATGCCTATCATACCTGTTAAATATGCCTTTTCATCACACTTGCTCGTAAAGGGTGTATTATAGGCAGGTGTATACAGCAGCTACAGCCGATTTACCTCCCGCGGGAGTTATGGATTTTTATAACTCCCGAGGGAGTTATGAGCTTGTGTGTGATCTGATTGGTTAAAGCAAATCTAGGTGGCCGCGCGCTACAAGAATTCTGCTCTGTGATTGGTTGAAATATTGAAGCTGCGCGATCCACTCACATTGATCTGGAAGTGAAGTTGTCAATTTTTGATTGGTGCGCTTGTATGAAACATAGATTTTTCTGGCTTTTGTAGTTATTTATTTCCTCGCAAATGTGATGAAAAACATTGTGTATAACTCGGGAGTAAGAATATTGCAAATTCGAGTCATCAAAAGCCTCCGCCTCCGGCGTCGAGCTTCTGCACGGCTATCACAAGACGGCGCGCGAGCTCTCTCGATTTTTCTCGCACTATCCGTCTCTCTCTTATTAGAACACTTAGAAAGAGCGGTGTTGAGCGAGAAAAATCGAGAGAGCTCGCGCGCCGTCTTGTGATAGCCGTGCTGATAGACTCTCGTTTGCAATATTCCTCTTACGCCCCTCGTTAAACAATGTACTATTGTGCTGGTGCTGAAAAGTCCAGAAGAGTAGTTAGAGAAACTGTTTCAATCCAATGTTTTCAGAAAATTTAAATAAAATTGCAAACCTGATTTAAAAGGTGCGTCCACACCAAACGCACGCTCACCCGAGCGGCTCGCCCGAGGAGGGCTCACCCGAGCCGCTCGGGCGAGCCGCTCGGGTGAGCGTGCGTTCAGTGTGGACGCACACCGCCACCGCGATATTCATTTTCACATTATTCATTTCAAAACGATAAATAAATAAATAAGTACATTGCCAGTAGCATGGCGCCGCGGCCCCTTTGATTTCGCCCAAAAAGCCGACAACGCTCGGGTGAGCGTGCGGCCACAGTTGCTCGCCGATCGCCGTCCAAACTTAGCGCGCACGCTAGGGCGAGCCGCGCTCGGGTGAGCGTGCGTTTGGTGTGGACGCACCTATAGGTGCACACAATGATGATATTAACAGTCGTGCCCTGTCTCCAGTACAGCCTGGCGCGCGACGTGGTGTCCTCGCTCCGGAAGCAGTACGTGATGATGAAGGCCTTCCAGCACGCGCCGCTCATCGTGCTCAACTCCTTCTCCGGCGAGGGCATGCACATGAAGCTCATGGCCACCATGTTCCAGAACATGTTCCCCACCATTAACATCACCACGGTATCTATCTTTATCTACCATCAACATCACAACCTCCCAGAATTCCCAGATAAACTGCAGTACTGGTACAGTCCCTTCAACCCCTCGCAGGTTCTGTAATATTAATATTGTTGGTTTTTTTGCGGCGTGGGTAGGCCCCCCGCAAGGTGGACTGATGACCTGGTCGCGGGAGTCCACTGGATGCGGGTGGCGCAGCACCGGCCATTGTGGCACTTTTTGGGGGAGGCCTATGTCCAGCAGTGGACGTCTTTCGGCTGATATGATGATGATGGCTTTTTTGTGCCCTTCTGCTACAATCTACAGACTGCACATGTAGTAAAACTGAAAATGTACATTTTTATATTTTAATAATAAATTATTAAATTGAATTGAATTATAGGATTGTCTTAAAAATTAAAACATTTTCGACATCTGTGAACTTATTTCGAGTATGAAACTCCGACAAAAAGTGGGTGTATGGTAGTTAAGGTGGCATGAACAGCAGGTTTACTCGGAGTTGTGTATCCCAGGTGAAGTTAAAGAACATCCGCCGCTGCGTGCTCATGAACTACAATCCGGCCACGAAGGTCATCGACCTGCGGCACTACGTCATCCGCGCCACGCCCGTCGGCCTCAACAGGGGCACCAAGAAGGTAACCTTCCTCAAATATGTACATCTCGCATGCTAGCCAGGTACACGAAGGTCATCGACCTGCGGCACTACGTCATCCGCGCCACGCCCGTCGGCCTCAACAGGGGCACCAAGAAGGTAACCTTCCTCAAATATGTACATCTCGCATGCTAGCCAGGTACACGAAGGTCATCGACCTGCGGCACTACGTCATCCGCGCCACGCCCGTCGGCCTCAACAGGGGCACCAAGAAGGTAACCTTCCTCAAATATGTACATCTCGCATGCTAGCCAGGTACACGAAGGTCATCGACCTGCGGCACTACGTCATCCGCGCCACGCCCGTCGGCCTCAACAGGGGCACCAAGAAGGTAACCTTCCTCAAATATGTACATCTCGCATGCTAGCCAGGTACACGAAGGTCATCGACCTGCGGCACTACGTCATCCGCGCCACGCCCGTCGGCCTCAACAGGCGCACCAAGAAGGTAACCTTCCTCAAATATGTACATCTCGCATGCTAGCCAGGTACACGAAGGTCATCGACCTGCGGCACTACGTCATCCGCGCCACGCCCGTCGGCCTCAACAGGCGCACCAAGAAGGTAACCTTCCTCAAATATGTACATCTCGCATGCCAGCCAGGTACAGTCGACTACAAATAGATGTATCCATACGATGTTACAAAAATATGTATACATAAACTTTACTAACATAGTAATAAGATATACAGTCAAGGGCACCAATATGTATTCACTCAAAGTTTCATAAATATGTATACAAATTTATTGTTGCAGAAATAAGGTCTGTATACATATTTTTGAGACTTTGTGGTGTATTCATATTGCTGCCCTTGACTGTATCTACATACATACATAATTTTGTAACATTAAGGCCAAGTGCGAGTCAGACTCGCGCACGAAGGGTTCCGCTTCCGTACCATTATCTTTAAAAAACTATTTTATTCTGTGTTTTTAGTATTTGTTGTTATAGCGGCAACAGAAATACATCAGCTGTGAAAATTTCAGCTGGAACTATCACGGTATCAGTGAGATACAGCTTGGTGACAGACAGACGGACAGCGGAGTCTTCGTAATAGGGTCCCGTTTTACTCTTTGAGTACGGAACCCTAAAAACATACTTATCTTTGTAGTCGACTGTACGAAGAGTGGGGCGAGTGGATATTTCAAAACTCAAGTATATATTTTTTATTTTCAGGTGATTCAAGGCAAAATACCGAATCTAAATCGCTGCAAAGACATGTCAGAATTCTTCGACAAGTAAGCAATTTTTAATGTTCACACTTTACTTTTGACTAACCACAACGGTCGCTCCTGAATTGACATGTGTTCTCTAAGATACCAGGGTGTCCACTTTAAGAGTCAGGGAAGCTCTAGACAGGTCAGGGAAAATATCAGTCAAGGAGGAAAAAATAGAATAAAAAAAGCAAATGGCAATATTAAGTTTTCCATTAACTAAATTTAGGAAGATAGGCATAAATCTTTATAAGTTAAGTAGTTTATTTTTATCAGTGTTAAATATTTTATGACCAGGTATAAGGCCACTTAACAGGTATACGGTCGCTAAACTTAACTGGTAGTGGGTGGGGCACAATGCACGTAGAACCGATGGCCGTTGGGGCGGAAAGGTTCTTGAGTGGCGACCACGTACCGGAAGGCGCAGCTTGGGTAGGCCCCCCACAAGGTGGACCGATGACCTGGTAAAAATCGTGGGAGTCCGCTTGATGCCGGTTGCGCAGGACCGGTCACTTTGGTATTCCTTGGGGGAGGCCTATGTCCAGCAGTGGACGTCTATAGGCTGATATGATGATGATGATAAGGCTACTTTGTGGGAAGATACATTGATACATTGCTTGCAAAAGGTGGAGACGATGATGTTTTGATTTATATTGGTCGAGTGTGAGGTCATAAATTTCCGACCTCGGGCCATGTGCTGCAGCTAGTATCTTCATTTGAAGGGGCAACTTTTTTGTTGTTTTTGAAATAGCACTTAATTTGCTATGACAAAGGTATCTATGGCCAGTTTAAAGATGATAAAAATTACTTACATTTTTGTAATATTTAACAACAATATAAATAAGACGCCAAAAATAGTATTGCCGACCAAGTATACCCGAAAACCCTACGACTCCCTGCGCGTCCAATATAATAATGGGTTCAGGATGCTGTTGGGACTCCCACGATATTGTAGCGCGTCGGGTATGTTCTGCGAGGAGCGCACGGACGGTTTCTGTGCGATAATACGAATGCGGGTCATCAGGGAGGCCCCTGATGGCGGGTCATTCGTGTCATTCGTGACAGTTCCAACAGCCTCCTTGGAGCCTTTTTGGAAAACATGAACAGCCCACTATGGAGGCACTGGAACTCCATACACATGTAGTCCTGGAATAATGTTTTTTAATACAGTTTCTCAAAAAGTGGTACTTTTTGTAGCTGCAAATCGTGCGCAAAGTTGTATTTTGCGCACTAGTGCTTTTTACTTTTCCACGTGTATCGAAAGACGTTTTTTAATACAGTTGCGAAAAAATAAGAAAAACAACAAGTAAGGAATTTGAAACTTTTATATTATTAATTCTGTAACATCATTGTAATACAGTAGAAAAATAATGAAGTTGTTCAAAAAAAATTTTTTTTTATACTGTTCTTACTTGTTGTTTTTCTTATTTTTTCGCAACTGTATTAAAAAACGTCGTTCGATACACGTGCGGAAATGTCATTCTTCATTCGTCCAGAGTCCGGCACTCGTGAAGTAATGAAAGACATACTTTCCGTACTAGCATCGAAATGTACTATTACTAACTCTTAATTATTTTTTATTTTATTTTATTAATTAATGTACGTTTAATTGTTTAATTATTGTAATTGCTTTGTGTTTTTTGTGTTGTGATATGGGCAATGCCTGAAAATAAAAAAATATAATAAAAAAAGTTGTTAAGGGCGAAAACGTAGTATTTTTCAAAAATCCCTCTTTTTAGTTTTTTTTGCGCCAAAATTGTGATTTTCGGATTAAAAGCATCAAATTTGTGTTCTAGAATGAGTATTTTTAAATGGCATGTATTTAACGGGTCACCAGATATAGTAAAATATAACGCCAAAAAACACTTTACAGCCGATAATAATAAATTATCACCAAAATGTAATCTCCATTTTAATGTGAAATAATAACCAAAATTATAACATCTTGCTATCCTAATAGATCATTGCTAACCCAAAAATAATTATGATCACCAAAATTTGATCTCCATTTTTATGTTAAATTGTAACCCAAATTATAACACCTGTGACCTCGGGTAGATTTACTTCTAAAGAAGTGGAGAAAATCGTTAAAAGTATGCAAAGGGGTAAATCGCCGGGGCACGATGGTCTCAGCATCGAGCACCTCAAGCATGCCGGAAAACACTTGCCTCGCATTGTGGCCTTGTTTTACACCTTGTGCCTGAGTCACACCTACCTGCCTAAGCAACTCACGAATACAGTGGTGGTGCCAATAGTTAAAAACAAGACCGGTGATTTGTCAGACCCGAGTAACTACAGGCCCATCTCTCTGGCAACTATACTTGCTAAAGTGCTTGACAGCTTGCTTAATGGACAACTTTGCAAACACATCAAACTTCAGGACGCTCAATTTGGCTTCAGGCCGGGGTTGTCAACAGAATGCGCGATTTTGTGCCTTAAGCGAGCTGTCAGGTATTACAAGGACAGAAACACGCCCATTTATGCGTGTTTTCTCGACTTGTCAAAAGCATTTGACGTGGTTGTGTACGACAAGTTGTGGGGTAAACTAGTGATGGCGGGAGTACCGAATCAATACATTGCGTTGCTTAAGCATTGGTACAGCAGCCAGGTAAACCGGGTGAGATGGGGGGGAGAGGAATCGGTCGAGTACAGGCTACAGTGCGGAGTGAGACAGGGAGGGCTGACATCGCCTATCTTGTTCAATATTTATATTAACGAGTTGATTGAGCGGCTCAGCAGTGCACATGTCGGTTGCCATATAGGCGGGGTGTGTTTTAATAATATAAGTTACGCGGACGACATGGCACTGCTGGGACCCTCAGTTGACTCGGTGAGGAAGCTAATCAACATCTGTGAGGGGTATGCCGAGCAGCATGGTCTTAAATACAACACTTCGAAAAGTGAACTGCTAGTTTTCAAAGCACGTAAGTATAATCCGATTACGGAACCTAAGATCATGCTGTGCGGGGTACCACTAAAAGTAGTCGATCGTTTTAAGTATCTGGGACACATGCTCTCAGAAGACTTAAATGATGACCTTGACTTGGAAAGGGAAAGACGGGCAATGGCAGTTCGAGGTAATATGCTCGCCCGCAGGTTTGCACGGTGTAACGAATCAGTTAAATTGACGCTCTTTAGAGCTTACTGTCAGACATTCTACACATGCAGCCTGTGGGTGAGGTTTACACAAAGGGCCTGTAATGCGTTACGCATACAATATAATAACATCTTGAGGATGCTGTTGCGGCTGCCGAAATACTGCAGTGCATCTGGCATGTTCGCGGGAGCACGACTCGATGACTTTTTTGCCATTAGGAGAAAAAGAGTCGCCTCCATGCTAAGGCGAGTGCGCAGCAGCAGCAACGGTCTTCTCGGGGCGTTGGCTGAAAGTTTCGACTGCCCGATGATGAAGTTTTGGGTTGAGGTGGCTATAGGGAGAGTTAAGTAGCCTTGGTGTTCTCTTCACTCTCTCAATAGCCAACTCTCGTTAGAAAACCTAAAAATTTTATGTATTTTTTAAAGCTTTTATTTTCTTACTTTATTTTATTTTTTGTTCCCAAGACTAACATAACACGTAAGATTTTACTAACAAAACTATGGATCTGTATGGTCTGAAATAAATGTTTTTTATTTTTTTTATTTATTTTTATAACATTTTGCTATCCACGCCAAAAGACACTTTTTACCAGTCATCGGAATTCTCGTAGCATTTTTGGGGTAAGTAATACGAGATATAAGAACTCATCATATAACATTCATATAATATACGCTCACTTTGTATAAGCTTGTTGAGTATAACATTCACTGGATATAATGAACGAAATATATAATTTCAAAATATCTACTTTTGTAAAGTATAACTTTATTAAGATATAATACCAATTGATATAACGATTAAAGTGTATAATGTTCATAACTCCTAAGATTCAAAACATATATTATACAATTAATCTAACATCAAAAAGCATAATGCTCGTATAAAACGCACACAATTATTTTAATAGCAATCGTTGAATATACTGAATGTGAATTTCTTAGAGTGATAGCCTCAAATTTGTGTTTGAAGAAAAGTAAACATTGAGTATATCTTTTTTGATGTTAGATTAATTGTATAATATATGTTTTCAATCTTAGGAGTTATGAACATTATACACTTTAATCGTTATATCAATTGGTATTACATCTTAATAAAGTTATACTTTACAATGTTATGTTGGTTAAAATTAAATATCTTTGTATGTGTTGTGTGGTCTTCCTAATTTAAAATCAACCTTACCTTACTTATTAATCCTGAACATTTAGTTAAAGTAAATTGTCTCCTTGTAACCTTAAAACTAACCTAACCGAACTTTTTTTTTTTGAGAAACGCATGGCAATTATTTTAAACTAACCTCAACCTAACCTAACCGCCAGCGTGTCGACGTCACCCCGCTTCGCGGGGTGCCTATTTCCGCTCTAAGGGACACAAGATAACCATAACCTAAACCTACTAAAAATACAATCGTTGATTTGTTTTTTACTACGCCCCCCGAGCCCCCCTTTTTCTAGCTGCCTTAACCTAATTCCGCGGGCTCTGATTTATATCTTATGTCTCTTATATCTTATAATGCTTATACTAAAATATATTATGTATTATGATCGTTATACGTTTTGCATGTTATACCAACTAAAATTAGTAACTTTGAGTGTTATGTAAAAAAACGTTATATAAAATGAATATTATGGCAACTGACATCATTCCTTATAATTTTATTGATTTTGTTATTATAGCTAATGTTCATTATATCTTGTCAACGTTATTAATATGAAATTATATATTATGTTGTTATATTTCGTGAGACGCACCCGCGCAACACAACATATCAAAGAAGATTAAAAGTAGAGGTAAACAACAGGCGGTCTTATCGCTAAGGAGCGATCTCTTTTAGATAACTTTTGAGTGGCTGAAATTGTTAAATAGAAATTTGCAATGAAAGCAATGAAAAATTAATAGTTAACAATTTTACATTTAATCAGTACACAAATTATTTATAAGAAATAATAAAATATTATTATTTTAATTTCTATTTATAATTTCCTAAAAGTTGGTATCCAAAGGTTATCTCGAAGAGATCGCTCATTCGCGATAAGACTGCATGTTGTTTACTTCTACTCGTAACCATAACTATTTTACATATTGTATTTGTTAAAATATATTAAATATATATATCAAAGTAATCCATTATTATTACTACTACGGCCATCTAGTGTACAACTCTTGATAACTTGTGCCTAGTATATTGTATCTGTGTTGTGCATTATAATAAAATAAAAGCAGTCTCATTGCAACGGCTATTGTGTTTTCATCAGTATTCTGTATTTATCGATGTACATATGTATAATCGGAAGTCGATAAACGAGAAGTCCCTATGACAGCTCAAAAATGCTACGAGAATTCCGATGACTGATTTTTACTGCCGAAAATAATAAATGATCACCAAAATTTAATCTCCATTTTAATGTGAAATAATAACCCAAATTATAACATCTTACTATCCTATTAAAGAAAATGCTATCCTAATAAATCATTGCTAACCCCAAAATAATTAATGATCACCAAATTTATGTAAAATTATAACCCATCTTGCTATCCTATTAAAATACATGACTCCAAACTAATCATTGTTATCCCTAAAATATTTTTGAACCACATTTTAATTTAAAATGTCCATCAAATATTTAACATCTCGTTATCCTAGTAAAGTAAATTACGCTATGTAAATCATCGCTTTCGTTTCTGCACGGCTATTACAAGCTCTCTCGCACTATCCGTCTCTTTCTAATAAAGTGGTCTAATAAAAGAGAGACGCATAGTGCGAGAGAGCTCGAGAGTATGTCGCGGCCGTCTTGTGATAGCTTCGCTTCGCCCGGGCTCCCGCCAGAAACTCGCTTCGTCGGCCATTCGTTTCACGTGCGCACTCGACCTACGGTCCGCTCGGGAGCTTTTTCTTGCATTGTATTTGAGTCCGTGGGCCTCCGCATTATCCGCATATGACACACAAACTCGCAACAAGTCACGCAGCGCACTGAACGAAGGGCATAACAAGACCATGTCGTCCGCATAGTTTGTTGTTTATATAAACACCATCAACCGAACAGCCGAATAGCAGTTAGTTTTTGGAGCTACCGGTTTACATACAAATTGAAGAGGCGAGGCGAGGTGCCCTCAACCCCCCCTGCCTCACCCCGCACTCCAACCCATTATACGTCCGAATGCGCGTACTCAAAGAGTACTACCTATAACTAAGACTCCGCTGTCCGTCCGTCTGTCTGTCACCAGGCTGTATCTCACTGATACCGTAATAGTTCCAGTTGAAATTTTCACAGATGATGTATTTCTGTTGCCGCTATAACAACAAATACTAAAAACAGAATATAATAGTTTTTTAGGGTTCCGTACTCAAAGAGTAAAACGGGACCCTATTACTAAGACTTCGCTGTCCGTCCGTCTGTCTGTCACCAGGCTGTATCTCAAGAACCGTGATAGCTAGAGAGTTGAAATTTTCACAGATTATGTATTTCTGTTGCCGCTATAACAACAATACTAAAAACATAATAAAATATTTTTTTAAGGAGGGCTCCCATAGAACAAACGTGATTTTTTTTGCCGTTTTTATAGATAATAGTACGGAACCCTTCGTGCGCGAGTTCAACTCGCACTTGGCCGGTTTTTTTATTTATAGATAATGGTACGGAACCCTTCGTGCGCGAGTCCGACTCGCACTTGGCCGGTTTTAATTTTTTTTCTACAGTGGTTAAATTTTGATTTATTAAGGAAAATGTAGAAAAAAAATACCATTCCCCCCCCTTATCTCCGAAGTTTACCGCGAAAATTCTGAAATAATTACATATGATTAAAAGTAACATAAATAATACAGGAAAAATAAAACTATATCATTATCTAGCGTATTTTTTTTTCAAAACTAATTTGATAATTTATTTACTTTTGTATGTAATTAGGGTTCCATACTCAAAGAGTAAAACGGGACCCTATTACTAAGACTCCGCTGTCCGTCCGTCTGTCTGTCACCAGGCTGTATCTCACTGATACCGTGATAGTTCCAGTTGAAATTTTCACAGATGATGTATTTCTGTTGCCGGTATAACAACAAATACTAAAAACAAAATAAAATAAATATTTTTATTGATAATTGTACGGAACCCTTCGTGCGCGAGTCCGACTCGCACTTGGCCGGTTTATTTTTATTTTATATCTTTAAATTCCTATCAGATTACCTTTAAAGTCCCTTCTTTCAAATAAAAAATAAATAATCGAATTCGGTAAATAGGTTCCAAGCTGTTGTACTGGGAGGCTTTTCATCTGATTATAAAAAAACAGATTCTGGTGTCCCACAGGGATCCCATTTGGGGCCTTTATTATTTATATTGTACATCAATGATCTAACGGAATGCCTATCTAACTCAAAGGCTCTACTATACGCCGATGACACCAAAATTTTTAGGGTTGTTAAAACACAAACTGATTGCATATTGCTACAAAATGACTTGCTCAGTTTCGAGAGTTACTGTGCACGGAATAATTTATTCTTAAATAATGACAAATGCTCAGTAATAACATTTACACGTAAAAAGCAACCCATTTTGTATAATTACAATTTATGTGGTGGTTCTAGCGCGACAGGACAACATACGTGATCTAGGTGTTACAATGGACACTAAATTTACTTTTAACGCTCACATCGATAACGTTTTAAATAAGGCGTACAAACAATTAGGCTTCATACTGAGCGTTGCAAAACCTTTTCGTCGGCCTTTAACATATAAAGTTACTGTATAACAGCTATGTCCGTAGCCGTTTAGAATTCGCGTCGGTAGTCTGGAACCCCTGTTATGATGTACATAAAACTAGGATCGAAAGGCTGCAAAAAAAGTTTATTAGAGCACTTGAATTCCGAGTAGGCGGAAATTACGTTGATTATGCTTCCTCAGCTAAAAGATACAATTTTCAAGGGCTTTCAATCAGACGCTCGTGTGCTGATTTACTTTTCCTGAATAAAATAATCAACAACTTTATAGATGCCCCTGAATTGTTATACAATATAGACTTTCGTGTGCCTCGTAGAACAGAACGTAGTTGCCGTAGTAAAGCATTGTTCAGCATTGCATATAGCAGAACGAATCACGCACAAAATTCATATATTAAACGCGCATGCCAGCTTTACAATAAAAAGTGTATGAATGCAGATTTATTTGGCAGTTCGCTAGTAACATTTAAAAAACAAATTTATTCCTGTTTAAAATAATGTTAATATAGTGTGTAATATAACACATTAGATAATGGTAAAAGTAAAAAAAAATATATGTATCTATATTGTTTGTAAATAAATATATATATATTATATGTAATGATATCGGTTATACCTAGTGATTTAAATAGTTATGTTAATTTTAATAACAATAAGGAAACTATAGGTCTATTGATATTGTTAATGTATAGCTTCCAGCTAATTAATTTGTATATTTTAAGACCGTTTGTTTCAAAAAAAATAAAAAAAAATAATAATAATAATTAAGTGCTATTTCAAAAACACCAAAACATTTCACGCTTCTAAAGCGTCAGTGCTAACAATGTCAAAGGACGAGTAGGTGTACTGGCTTTCAGACGAATTGGGAATGGATGAAAATTTTAGAAGTTCCCGATTCTTTTTTTGGTGATAGGAATAACCTTCCGTAGCACCAGAAAAAAGTTGCAGACTTTTCAGCTGCGTCAATTATTTTTGATAAATATAATAGTATTTTTCACAATCGTGTTATATTATAATAGAGAGCTTTTTAGTCGAGTACCGTGTTTAGGCCACGAAGCTTGCTGAGTGGCCTAAGTAAGGTACGAGATTAAAAAGCTTGATTATAACACTATTGTGAACAATACTTTTTGTACGAGTTCATTAAAATTAATTTTCTACGAGTCAACTGAACTAATTAAACAAACTCGATACTGTTGAAACGAAGTGCAGCTCATCGCTCGTACGCTTGTTGATTCAATTGAAGACATCTACGAGCGTACGACATCAAAGCGATTCTATTGGTCCAATTCATTACAGTTCAGTAAAGCAGCCACGTGATTAGTCGAATTTATTTTAGTTGTCTGGAGCGTATCGAAAAGTCGTTATTTCGATTGTTTCGACAGTAACATGGACTACAACTATGAAAAGAGTGACGTTGCAGTATTCTCTATGAAATCTTAATACACATATTTTAATCGTCGAGTACAAAAAAAGTTTTGCTCACTTACGTTTAGGGTTTAGGATGGCAAATGCACTTTGCTTGATCCGTCACATATTACAAAAAATACTTTAAAAAATCCGTGTTAAACTGACACTGGCAATGATATTGACAGCTGCAGCAGCTATATTTGTCATTGCCAGGGTCAGATATTTAAATATTTTTTGTAATATGAGACGTATCAAGGAAAGTGTCTCATTCGCCGTCCTAAACCCAAAACGTAAGTGAGGAAACTGTTTATATTTTTCAAAAATAATTGACGCAGCTTAAAAATCTGCAACTTTTTTTCTGGTGCTAAGGAAGGTTATTCCTATCACCACAAAAAATATCCATTCCCCATTATGCTGCTGATGGCCTTGAAAATGTCTAAAGGCTGTAGTGACATAGCATCAGGCAGGCCGTGTGCTTGTTTGTCACCATCGTAGTTTATAAATAATAAAAGGTTTTTATTTATTATTTATTTATAGCCATAAAGAGTTTGCAATAGAGTGTGACATGCGTACTTTGAAATTACGTCAAAGTTTAATCAATCGAAATATTTTGTAACATTTCTGGTCAGGTTCGAAAGAATGGTCAGGGAAAGTCAGGGAAAATATTTTCAGACTTTGGAGTGGACACCCTGGATACCTAATACTCGTACTAACAAGCCATCGTGTATAACTTTTGAATTTATTGTTCCTCATGTCTAAAACCTTGTAAGACTGTAGCCGTCTGTTGGTCGCGTTACAGAGCGGGCTTACTGTCCGAAAGCGAGTTCGAGGACGACGAGGCGTCGCAGGTGGTGCTCCCGCAGGCGTTAGCGTCCCGCGGCGCGGCCGCCGACTCGCGCTCGGCGCTGCGCCTCTACGAGCTCGGGCCCAGGATCTCGCTGCAGCTCATCAAGGTACAGTACAGCCCACACTGGCGGAACTAGTTCGAGGACGAGGCGTCGCAGGTGGTGCTCCCGCAGGCGTTAGCGTCCCGCGGCGCGGCCGCCGACTCGCGCTCGGCGCTGCGCCTCTACGAGCTCGGGCCCAGGATCTCGCTGCAGCTCATCAAGGTACAGTACAGCCCACACTGGCGGAACTAGTTCGAGGACGAGGCGTCGCAGGTGGTGCTCCCGCAGGCGTTAGCGTCCCGCGGCGCGGCCGCCGACTCGCGCTCGGCGCTGCGCCTCTACGAGCTCGGGCCCAGGATCTCGCTGCAGCTCATCAAGGTACAGTACAGCCCACACTGGCGGAACTAGTTCGAGGACGAGGCGTCGCAGGTGGTGCTCCCGCAGGCGTTAGCGTCCCGCGGCGCGGCCGCCGACTCGCGCTCGGCGCTGCGCCTCTACGAGCTCGGGCCCAGGATCTCGCTGCAGCTCATCAAGGTACAGTACAGCCCACACTGGCGGAACTAGTTCGAGGACGAGGCGTCGCAGGTGGTGCTCCCGCAGGCGTTAGCGTCCCGCGGCGCGGCCGCCGACTCGCGCTCGGCGCTGCGCCTCTACGAGCTCGGGCCCAGGATCTCGCTGCAGCTCATCAAGGTACAGTACAGCCCACACTGGCGGAACTAGTTCGAGGACGAGGCGTCGCAGGTGGTGCTCCCGCAGGCGTTAGCGTCCCGCGGCGCGGCCGCCGACTCGCGCTCGGCGCTGCGCCTCTACGAGCTCGGGCCCAGGATCTCGCTGCAGCTCATCAAGGTACAGTACAGCCCACACTGGCGGAACTAGTTCGAGGACGAGGCGTCGCAGGTGGTGCTCCCGCAGGCGTTAGCGTCCCGCGGCGCGGCCGCCGACTCGCGCTCGGCGCTGCGCCTCTACGAGCTCGGGCCCAGGATCTCGCTGCAGCTCATCAAGGTACAGTACAGCCCACACTGGCGGAACTAGTTCGAGGACGAGGCGTCGCAGGTGGTGCTCCCGCAGGCGTTAGCGTCCCGCGGCGCGGCCGCCGACTCGCGCTCGGCGCTGCGCCTCTACGAGCTCGGGCCCAGGATCTCGCTGCAGCTCATCAAGGTACAGTACAGCCCACACTGGCGGAACTAGTTCGAGGACGAGGCGTCGCAGGTGGTGCTCCCGCAGGCGTTAGCGTCCCGCGGCGCGGCCGCCGACTCGCGCTCGGCGCTGCGCCTCTACGAGCTCGGGCCCAGGATCTCGCTGCAGCTCATCAAGGTACAGTACAGCCCACACTGGCGGAACTAGTTCGAGGACGAGGCGTCGCAGGTGGTGCTCCCGCAGGCGTTAGCGTCCCGCGGCGCGGCCGCCGACTCGCGCTCGGCGCTGCGCCTCTACGAGCTCGGGCCCAGGATCTCGCTGCAGCTCATCAAGGTACAGTACAGCCCACACTGGCGGAACTAGTTCGAGGACGAGGCGTCGCAGGTGGTGCTCCCGCAGGCGTTAGCGTCCCGCGGCGCGGCCGCCGACTCGCGCTCGGCGCTGCGCCTCTACGAGCTCGGGCCCAGGATCTCGCTGCAGCTCATCAAGGTACAGTACAGCCCACACTGGCGGAACTAGTTCGAGGACGAGGCGTCGCAGGTGGTGCTCCCGCAGGCGTTAGCGTCCCGCGGCGCGGCCGCCGACTCGCGCTCGGCGCTGCGCCTCTACGAGCTCGGGCCCAGGATCTCGCTGCAGCTCATCAAGGTACAGTACAGCCCACACTGGCGGAACTAGTTCGAGGACGAGGCGTCGCAGGTGGTGCTCCCGCAGGCGTTAGCGTCCCGCGGCGCGGCCGCCGACTCGCGCTCGGCGCTGCGCCTCTACGAGCTCGGGCCCAGGATCTCGCTGCAGCTCATCAAGGTACAGTACAGCCCACACTGGCGGAACTAGTTCGAGGACGAGGCGTCGCAGGTGGTGCTCCCGCAGGCGTTAGCGTCCCGCGGCGCGGCCGCCGACTCGCGCTCGGCGCTGCGCCTCTACGAGCTCGGGCCCAGGATCTCGCTGCAGCTCATCAAGGTACAGTACAGCCCACACTGGCGGAACTAGTTCGAGGACGAGGCGTCGCAGGTGGTGCTCCCGCAGGCGTTAGCGTCCCGCGGCGCGGCCGCCGACTCGCGCTCGGCGCTGCGCCTCTACGAGCTCGGGCCCAGGATCTCGCTGCAGCTCATCAAGGTACAGTACAGCCCACACTGGCGGAACTAGTTCGAGGACGAGGCGTCGCAGGTGGTGCTCCCGCAGGCGTTAGCGTCCCGCGGCGCGGCCGCCGACTCGCGCTCGGCGCTGCGCCTCTACGAGCTCGGGCCCAGGATCTCGCTGCAGCTCATCAAGGTACAGTACAGCCCACACTGGCGGAACTAGTTCGAGGACGAGGCGTCGCAGGTGGTGCTCCCGCAGGCGTTAGCGTCCCGCGGCGCGGCCGCCGACTCGCGCTCGGCGCTGCGCCTCTACGAGCTCGGGCCCAGGATCTCGCTGCAGCTCATCAAGGTACAGTACAGCCCACACTGGCGGAACTAGTTCGAGGACGAGGCGTCGCAGGTGGTGCTCCCGCAGGCGTTAGCGTCCCGCGGCGCGGCCACCGACTCGCGCTCGGCGCTGCGCCTCTACGAGCTCGGGCCCAGGATCTCGCTGCAGCTCATCAAGGTACAGTACAGCCCACACTGGCGGAACTAGTTCGAGGACGAGGCGTCGCAGGTGGTGCTCCCGCAGGCGTTAGCGTCCCGCGGCGCGGCCGCCGACTCGCGCTCGGCGCTGCGCCTCTACGAGCTCGGGCCCAGGATCTCGCTGCAGCTCATCAAGGTACAGTACAGCCCACACTGGCGGAACTAGTTCGAGGACGAGGCGTCGCAGGTGGTGCTCCCGCAGGCGTTAGCGTCCCGCGGCGCGGCCGCCGACTCGCGCTCGGCGCTGCGCCTCTACGAGCTCGGGCCCAGGATCTCGCTGCAGCTCATCAAGGTACAGTACAGCCCACACTGGCGGAACTAGTTCGAGGACGAGGCGTCGCAGGTGGTGCTCCCGCAGGCGTTAGCGTCCCGCGGCGCGGCCGCCGACTCGCGCTCGGCGCTGCGCCTCTACGAGCTCGGGCCCAGGATCTCGCTGCAGCTCATCAAGGTACAGTACAGCCCACACTGGCGGAACTAGTTCGAGGACGAGGCGTCGCAGGTGGTGCTCCCGCAGGCGTTAGCGTCCCGCGGCGCGGCCGCCGACTCGCGCTCGGCGCTGCGCCTCTACGAGCTCGGGCCCAGGATCTCGCTGCAGCTCATCAAGGTACAGTACAGCCCACACTGGCGGAACTAGTTCGAGGACGAGGCGTCGCAGGTGGTGCTCCCGCAGGCGTTAGCGTCCCGCGGCGCGGCCGCCGACTCGCGCTCGGCGCTGCGCCTCTACGAGCTCGGGCCCAGGATCTCGCTGCAGCTCATCAAGGTACAGTACAGCCCACACTGGCGGAACTAGTTCGAGGACGAGGCGTCGCAGGTGGTGCTCCCGCAGGCGTTAGCGTCCCGCGGCGCGGCCGCCGACTCGCGCTCGGCGCTGCGCCTCTACGAGCTCGGGCCCAGGATCTCGCTGCAGCTCATCAAGGTACAGTACAGCCCACACTGGCGGAACTAGTTCGAGGACGAGGCGTCGCAGGTGGTGCTCCCGCAGGCGTTAGCGTCCCGCGGCGCGGCCGCCGACTCGCGCTCGGCGCTGCGCCTCTACGAGCTCGGGCCCAGGATCTCGCTGCAGCTCATCAAGGTACAGTACAGCCCACACTGGCGGAACTAGTTCGAGGACGAGGCGTCGCAGGTGGTGCTCCCGCAGGCGTTAGCGTCCCGCGGCGCGGCCGCCGACTCGCGCTCGGCGCTGCGCCTCTACGAGCTCGGGCCCAGGATCTCGCTGCAGCTCATCAAGGTACAGTACAGCCCACACTGGCGGAACTAGTTTGAGGACGAGGCGTCGCAGGTGATCTTCTTGTTATACCAAATTTTCCTTAAAGTAATCTCGTACTCTAGTGACAACACAACGGGTAATATCTGGTGTGCTTTCACATTTCAATCTCACTTTTCTTCGAGTGTAATCCTGATTTTAAATTAATTTTGTCGATTGCAGGTGGAAGACGGACTGATGGACGGCGAGGTGCTGTACCACGAGCTCGTCGAGAAGAGCGAGGCGGAGAAGGCCGCCATCAAGAAGAAGAGGGACGCCAAGAAGAAGCAGAAGGAGAGCCGCAAGGCGCAGCAGGAGCAGAACGTGAAGCGCAAGCTGCGCGAGAAGGAGGAACTCAAGCAGAAGGCGCTCGACGGCATCAAGAAGAAGCAGGGGGTCACGGAGAGTCAGCGGCTCATGGAGCTCGCCAACGCGGAGTCGCAGGGCGCCGCCGGGGACGAGGGCGACGACGACGCCGAGTACTACCGGCAGGCCGTCGGGGCCGAGCCCGAACAAGGTACACGTACAACATGACGCCGAGTACTACCGGCAGGCCGTCGGGGCCGAGCCCGAACAAGGTACACGTACAACATGACGCCGAGTACTACCGGCAGGCCGTCGGGGCCGAGCCCGAACAAGGTACACGTACAACATGACGCCGAGTACTACCGGCAGGCCGTCGGGGCCGAGCCCGAACAAGGTACACGTACAACATGACGCCGAGTACTACCGGCAGGCCGTCGGGGCCGAGCCCGAACAAGGTACACGTACAACATGACGCCGAGTACTACCGGCAGGCCGTCGGGGCCGAGCCCGAACAAGGTACACGTACAACATGACGCCGAGTACTACCGGCAGGCCGTCGGGGCCGAGCCCGAACAAGGTACACGTACAACATGACGCCGAGTACTACCGGCAGGCCGTCGGGGCCGAGCCCGAACAAGGTACACGTACAACATGACGCCGAGTACTACCGGCAGGCCGTCGGGGCCGAGCCCGAACAAGGTACACGTACAACATGACGCCGAGTACTACCGGCAGGCCGTCGGGGCCGAGCCCGAACAAGGTACACGTACAACATGACGCCGAGTACTACCGGCAGGCCGTCGGGGCCGAGCCCGAACAAGGTACACGTACAACATGACGCCGAGTACTACCGGCAGGCCGTCGGGGCCGAGCCCGAACAAGGTACACGTACAACATGACGCCGAGTACTACCGGCAGGCCGTCGGGGCCGAGCCCGAACAAGGTACACGTACAACATGACGCCGAGTACTACCGGCAGGCCGTCGGGGCCGAGCCCGAACAAGGTACACGTACAACGGCTCACGGAGAGCTCCCATAAAAAACAACCCTCCTCTTCTTCGAAAGTTGGTCAAATATCGTATAGTTCTCTGCAGTTATCAGTGCCGATTCTAACGAGACGAAACTCGATGGGATTCCCTTTGCCTTATTTAAAGTTCCTGTGAGTTACCTTCCCTATGAAGGCAGTTAGTCATATAGAATAGAGCACGTCTAGTAAAGGTATCAGACTTGCTCTATGACTACAGGTGAGTTAGCACGTCTTGCTGCTAAGACGCGTCGCGCGTGAATAAACAATCCCATCTTACCCGCGCCACGCGAATAAAAAAAAGGAGGATAGATTTTTTAGTCTCGCGTCGCGTAGCAGCGTCAGTCGTGATAACCAGTAGCCACGCCGTATTAATAGGGAACATTACGCAAAACTCTTCGTAGGTGGCGACACTAACAGCGTTGACATTGTATCTCGTTCTCACTTGCGGTATTGTCTATGCAAGCATCCTTGTCACTCATTTGACAATCAATTGTGCATGGGTGTGTGAATCCCTATATTCCTATACTGGTTTACTGTTAGTGGTAGTGCTGCCTCTGGAGGCAGAACATTGCAGTAATGTTCCCTATTAGCCCAGGACAGGCAAAACTAACTACTGCTTATATTTACAACAGATGTCCCTTTGTAACCTTTCTCACAGACATGTTATGTTATGTTCGTTTCAGACCTGTTCAGCGCCCCGCGCAAGCGCAAGGCGGGCGACGACTCCGTGCGCGGCTTCAAGAAGCTCAGACTCGACAACAAACTGCGGAAGAAGTACGCGCCCAGCCAGCAGGGCACAGCCACAGGCAAGGAACGATTCCAGAACAATAAAGAAGGCGGGAGGAAATTCCATACAAATAACGAACATTTCCACAACAAGGAAGGTGGCGGAAGGAAGTTCCATAACAAAGAAGGTGGCGGAAGGAATTTCAACAATAAAGGCGGCGCGGGCGGAGGGAAGTTCAACAAGGGAGAAGGCGGAAAATTCCAGAATAGGGAAGGCGGCAGAAAATTCAATAAAAACCAGGATGGAAGAAATTTCCAAGGAAACAAAGGCAAAGGAGGGGATAAAAGTTTTAATAAACCTAAGAAAGTGTTCGGCGGCAAAGTTAACAAGTTTAAATCTGGCAAACAGGGCAAGAAAGGCCGGAAATGACAATAAATGAGTGTTATTATATTGATTGGTTTTATTACTGAAGAACCCAACCACCAACCACTAACCTCATCTCATCACTCACTGACGAGCAAGTGTATGGACGGTAGATGTCTTATGGGGTATCCATTCATTTGGTATTCAATCAATGGATGTAAACTCACTACTATACACTATCTCTAAACTCATAGATAATCATTAAAAATTATAAATAATCAATATAATCATTTACTAGTTATAAAGTCATATATTATAATAGTTTCTTGTTATAATGTTCATTTGCTATAAACTTTAAACGGTGTCAACTTATTATGTATAAAATTCAGATTCTATAACATTCCCTTGATCTAATTCAATTAATTTATTCAGGGACCAACATGGATCATTATTCTTAGTAATAATACTTAGCTTAATATCAGTAACTATAAAATTAATATAATAGCACACATAGTCAAATTAAAGAAATAATACAATTTAAGCCAGTATGAAATTTACATTAAAGGTAGGTAGCTAAGTACAGACAATTATAATAATATGTATATGAAATAATCAAATTAAAATTTACAAGATGTCAAGTTAATTAATTATTCATTTAAAGGATGACTCACGCTAGAACGGGCCGTATAACGTGGGCGTTTTTGCGCGGCTGAGCCATACCCAAGCCAGGCCGAGCCACGTCCGAGGCTCGGAAGCGGCTCGGTGTCGGCACGGCCCGGACGTGGCTCGGCCGGGCTTGTGTATGGCTCGGCCGCGCAAAAACGCCGTCGTTTTTCTTAGAAAACGGCCCCGTTCTAGCGTGAGTCATCCTTAAATCTCAAAATGACAAATGTTATGCGACCTCGTTGTTAACATGTGTGTTTGTGTGCATCATACAGCAGTGGTTTAGATACACACAGTCCATCCGTTCAGCGATCATTTTCAGGATGGTGTTGGCACTGGCCCGTACCCTGCGCACCAGGGATTGTACATCGCTTGCGAATAGTAGTGTGGAAACAGTCCATCATCAGTCATCACTCAAGGTATACATTGATTTATTCAGTAACTTATACTATACACCGTGTATTTTTTGATTTCCGTTAATTTCGACACCATGTTCGGTTCATTAACAGAAGCTACCTGGTATGTTGCTTTTTGTTAGATTCGAAAAAAATTTTTTTTTTTCATTTTTCATACGAACTATATCAATATTACAGTGTGGGAGGGCTCTAACACTTAATCTCAATTAACACAAAGTTAATTTTCACCTACGACAGCACTTGTTAACACGTAAATAAAATAAAGGACCATGCACACTGATTCGGTCATTAAATTGATTTATTGAATATCTGAAAAATAGTAAGAGTTAAGACACTAGTTTCTTAGAGAAATTAGTTCCATTTAACCTGAGGATTCTTCCCTTAAAGTTAACGGAAATCAAAAAAAACACGGTGTATAACAATATAGGCTGGTGCCTCTTTTTAAGTATTTTTCTAATCGTCGACTTTAATCTTTGAATTAAGATTTCGTACACGAAACTAAGATCACATACTTTTTAATCCTGGAGCTCTACCAGCTGGTGACGGAGCTCGTGGTTCCATAAGATAACCGCCAGCAGTCATCTTATGAATCCAGGAGATTAAGATAACTGTGAAGACATCAACGCGCAAATATACTAAGCTTCTGCGCTTCATTTCAGCAGGGCGATTCAATAGATACCAAGTTTGTTTAATAAATTATTATTTCCGTTGACTCGTAGAAAAAGTATTGTATACAATAGTTATATAATTAGCTTTTTAAGTCTCGTACCTTAATTAGGCCACTCAGCAAGCTTCGTGGCCTAAACGTGGTACTCGACTTAAAAAGCATACATTATATAATGATTGCATAAACTACTATTATAATACCTGTATTAAGAGACACCGCTCTTCCACTGTGGTAACTAACGTATACATAAGAAAGATAACTGACATATATAAAAAAAGCGGCCAAGTGCGACTCGGACTCGCACATGAAGGGTTCCGTAAAATAAATTGCAGTTTACGATTTATGACGTATAAAAAAAACTACTTACTAGATCTCGTTCAAACCAATTTTCGGTGGAAGTTTGCATGGTAATGTACATCATATATTTTTTTTTAGTTTTATCATTCTCTTATTTTAGAAGTTACAGGGGGGGGGACACACATTTTACCACTTTGGAAGTGTCTCTCGCGCAAACTATTCAGTTTAGAAAAAAATATATTAGAAACCTCAATATCATTTTTGAAGACCTATCCATAGTCACGTATGGGTTTGGTGAAATTTTTTTTTTTGAGTTTTAGTTCTGAGTATGGGGGACCCCCAAAACTTACTGTTTTTTTTCAATTTTTGTGTGAAAATCTTAATGCGGTTTACAGAATACATCTACTTACCAAGTTTCAACAGTATAGCTCTTATACTTTCGGAAAAAAGTGGCTGTGACATACGGACGGACAGACAGACAGACATGACGAACCTATAAGGGTTCCGTTTTTTGCCATTTGGCTACGGAACCCTAAAAACCGGCCAAGTGCGAGTTGGACTCGCGCACGAAGGGTTCCGAACCATTATCTATAAAAACTGCAAAAAAATCACGTTTGTTGTATGGGAGCCCCCCATAAAAAAATATTTTATTTTGTTTTTAGTATTTGTTGTTATAGCGGCAACAAAAATACATAATCTGTGAAAAATTCAACTCTCTAGCTTCGCTATCACGGTTCTTGAGATACAGCCTGGTAACAGATTATCTATTAAAACGGCAAAAAAATCACGTTTTTTGTATGGGAGCCCCCCTTAAAAAAATATTTTATTTTGTTTTTAGTATCTGTTGTTATAGCGGCAGCAGAAATACATAATCTGTGAAAATTTCAACTCTCTAGCTATCACGGTTCTTGAGATACAGCCTGGTAATAAACAGACGGACGGACGGACAGCGAAGTCTTAGTAATAGGGTCCCGTTTTACTCTTTGAGTACGGAACCCTAAAAATTAAGCATTACATGTTAAAAATCTAAAACTAACAAAGGATATTTGGTTTGTGTGTACTTGTGTGTATACATTGTGTGCATGCGTGCGTGTGTGTGTGTGTGCGTGTGTGTGTACGTGTGTGTGACTGTGTGTATGCGTGTTAATCGTACAATATTACTATGTAACATTCTGCATTATATTCTCTACGTCAGCATAGTTTTTAGGGTTCCGTACTCAAAGAGCTAGTAAAACGGGACCCTATTACTAAGACTTCGCTGTCCGTCCGTCCGTCCGTCTGTCTGTCACCAGGCTGTATCTCAAGAACCGTGATAGCTAGAGAGTTGAAATTTTCACAGATTATGTATTTCTGTTGCCGCTATAACAACAAATACTAAAAACAAAATAAAATATTTTTTTAAGGGGGGCTCCCATACAAAAAACGTGATTTTTTTGCCGTTTTTATAGATAATGGTACGGAACCCTTCGTGCGCGAGTCCAACTCGCTCTTGGCCGGTTTTTTAAATTTAGCCATTTTGTTACTCTGATTTACTGGAACGGACCCTGGACTCGGCTGCTAAGAGCGTAAGAACACGAGAAGGACTGGAGCTTGCGGTGGAAGTTGTCTCAAAGGGCATTGTACGTGCCTTTGAGGAAAACTGCCCACCCAAGGTTAAAACCACAAAACGTCTGGTCCCATGGTGGAACTCCAAGCTCTAAAAGCTAAGGGACAAGACACGGAAGCTATTCAACAGGGCCAAGAGGACAAATGAGTGGGAGATTTATCGTAGGGCCCTGAATGAGTACAGCAAACAGATAAGGAAAGCCAAGAGATCGTCGTGGAGGAAGTTCTGTGAGGAAGTAAACAACACGCCTCAGGGAGCAAGACTCCACAGACTGCTCTCGAAGGCAAAGCCTAATCAAATTGGACTCCTAAGAAGGCAAGATGGCACCTTCACAACCAACGAATCGGAGACCCTGGAACTACTGGCCAGCACTCACTTCCCGGGGTCCACTGAGTTAAGGGGACCCAATGCCGAGTATATTCGGCACAGGCCCCGCTCGGAGGACTGGAGGCAAGCAGCCCTGGTTATCAGACCGGGTATAGTGAGATGGGCCATTAAGTCCTTTAAGCCATACAAGACAGCGGGACTGGACGGAGTAAGCCCCGTACTACTGCAACGTGGTGCTGACGTCCTCATCCCTCATCTGGTAAAAATTTTCAGGGCGAGCTACGCCTGGGGATCTTTACCTGAGATGTGGAACAAGGTTAAAATCCTATTCATTCCAAAGGCAGGGAAGAAGGATTACGCCCAGGCTAAGTCCTTCAGACCCATCAGCCTTTCATCGTTCTTGTTGAAAACCATGGAAAAGGTTCTGGACAAGTACATTAGGGAGAGCTGCTTCAGAACTACGCCTATCCATGACAGTCAGCACGCCTATCGGAGCGGCAGGTCTACAGAAACCGCCTTGCTTGAGCTTGTTGACAGGGTGGAAAAGGCGTTAGAGGATAGGGAAGTAGCCCTTTCAGCCTTCCTAGATATCGAGGGTGCTTTCGATAACACACCCATCAGGACACTGGTAGGGGGACTCCGGTCAAAGGGAGTGGACCCTACCACCGTGCGATGGGTGCAAAGCATGCTCTCGAATAGAGTGGCTAAGCTGGAATTGCTCAATACCACTCGTGACGTTACCACTGCCAGAGGCTGCCCTCAGGGGGGGGTACTCTCCCCTCTGTTATGGACTCTCGCAGTGGATGAATTACTGCATAAAATGGCGGAACTACGCATCGACACCCAGGGGTACGCAGACGACCTTGTGGTGACGGTGCGGGGTAACTGCCAAAGTACACTATCGTACCAAATGCAGAGAGCCCTAGACACTATTAACACATGGTGCAGGGAAAATGAATTATCCATTAACGCGGACAAGACGGTTGTTGTGCCGTTCACAAACAAGAGAAAGCTCGATGGTCTGAGACCTCTGTCTATGAACGGCAGAACAATTCCGTTCTCCTCCGAGGTCAAGTATCTGGGCGTTACAATCGACCAGAAACTGACCTGGAATCCGCACGTTAACGGAATTTTGCAGAAGGCTCTTTAGCCTTCTGCAAAATTCCGTTAACGTCAGATTATTGAGAGGGCTACTTTTAGCCCTCTCAATCTGCTGTCGTTTAGCGGGGAATAGATGGGGTCTAAAACCCAAAATTGCCCTGTGGCTATACACGTCCATTGTGAGGCCGATGGTGTCATACGCCTCTGTGGTCTGGAATAGAAAAACGACACAGAAAACAACAATAACTAAGCTCAGCAGTCTGCAACGGACTGCTTGCATTATCGTTACTGGAGCCATGTCAACCTTTCCAACAGCTGCTCTGGAAGCCGTGCTGAACCTGCCGCCCCTGGACCTCCACTTGGAAAAGGAGGCGAAGTCCAGCATGCTCAGAGTAGCGTCCGTAAGGAAAGGCGACTGGCTATCCACAGCCTTGAGAACACTCAAGGATTCAGTATACGATATACCTGTTTTAGGGATGCCACTTGACACAATGCCCCCAAAACTTTGCACGCAGATAAACTACTCTGTGGAACTCCTAAGGAGAGAGGACTGGTTGAACAGCCTCATAGATTGGAAACCAGGTACCCTGAAGTGGTACACTGATGGCTCCAAATCCGGATCGGAGGTAGGATGCGGAATATATGGAGAGGCACCCAGGGCAGCGATCAGTCTGAACCTGGGTAAGCACACTTCTATATTCCAGGCAGAGGTATACGCCATTCTAGAATGTGCGACAACGAATCTGCAAAGCGCCTTCCTTAATCATACTATTTATATCCACTCGGATAGCCAGGCGGCTCTCTTGGCTCTTACCTCTAGTCGAGAACTGCCGGGAACTATTGAATGACCTGGGTACCAAAAACAAGGTAATTTTACGTTGGGTCCCAGGGCATGCAGGCATCGAGGGAAATGAAAAGGCTGATGAGCTTGCACGAGCGGGGGCGAAGGGAACACACTGCGGACCAGAGCCGTTCTGTGGTATCCCTAAAAGTCTAACCAAGCTCACTCTAAAAGCCTATTGTTTCTACAAGACCATTCAAGCCTGGAGAGCTAACCCAGGACTGAAACATTCCAAGGCACTTATTAGAGCCTTTAGCAAAAAGGCGTCTTCTGACGCCTTGGCGCTAAGTAGGAACCGTCTACGCATGCTGGTCAGGGTGCTTACTGGGCACTGCCGCCTAAATAAGCACATGCAAACGATAGGACTGTGTGACACAAGGCAGTGCAGATTCTGCTTTGAAGCAGAGGAGACGCCTACACACATCCTAACCGATTGCCCTTGCCTCATGCGCAGTCGTAACTCCTTCCTGGGCAAACACATCATGTGCCCGGAGGAGATCAAATTTCTTGAGTTCAACAAAATCCTGCAATTCTTCGAGTTTGCAGGACTTGATCAAGAATTGTAGTAAGTGGCGATCACAATAGATCAGTGATGGTCGCAGTGATATAAGGGCTTTGACAGCCCGAAAGCCACTACCAGAATAATAATAATACTCTGATTTAACACTCGTGTAAAGTGGTAGGGTATATGTCGTTATATATATTAACTATATTATACAGTCGGGCCGACTGTGATACATGTTGCCTTCTTGCATATGCACTGCGCATGAACGGAACGGGAACCATTTTTTATTTTCCTTCGTCTTCTGTATGTTGTATCTGGTATATAAGTCGTGGTTTTGTGTTTCTTTGTTATTAAAGGGTCTAGCAGGCTAAGCTAACAAGATTGGCCCCCGCAAGGGATTTGATTGTGATTTGAGGTGCAGTAGTGGCAGGACCTAAGAACACTGTATGCATAATATCAGCCTTCGATCTTATGCATACAGTACTATGGGATACTATTTCGGTTAACCTCGTTGTTGTTAATATGGTAAGCCAAAAAAAACACGAAAAAACGGACGGTAACAGATCGAAGGTCATTGGGAGCTGTGAGCCCCTTAATAGATATAGTTTGCGTACAGACAGGAGATCGCAAGTCTTATATAGTTCAGTCGTAGGAAATCTAAATGGCTTTGAATACATAACCTTAAGCAACGACCTTTGTGATCGCTCCAGCTCCAGAAATTTAGTCTTTGTAGCGCCTCCCCATATGGGAATACTCGTACCTACAGTATGCAAGAACTGACTGTGCGAGTGAAAGATATATTAGATTTAGTAGATTTTTTGTAGCTACGTGTCTTAGATTTTTAAAAATCCAAATGAGTTTACGGATTCTTGTCATAAGAAGTTCAATGTGAGTGTGCCACGTTAAGCGCTGGTCAACCATACATAACACCCAAGTATTTTGTGCTCTCCACTTTATTGATGCTTGAGCAGGAGCAGTTTGGTTGTGATGAGTTGAGACATGTGTGAATCCTGACTGAGAAGTTTGTGCCGGGCTGTGTCCGATTATAGTTGGTTAAGCATATACAATTGGTCTTACTAACATTTAGGGTAAGTAAATTTTTCCGAAGCCATCCTGCGATCTTTGTGAGACCACATTCAGTAGATGAGCGCACACTGTCCCACGTATCCCCTGTGAATACAATTGCTGTATCATTAGCATACGTGAAAATGGTGCCATTTTCAATGTGCATATCACAGAGCTGGTTTATATATATTAAAAATAGAGTTGGGCCAAGGACACTGCCCTGTGGCACTCCGTAGGTTATAGTGCAATCGTCATTTACATGATCACCTATTTTCACTTTTTGAGCGCGGTTTTTGAGGCCTTCTCTAGTATATTTACTTGTTTAGATATATCTTCCAAACCACATAAAACTGTTGGAAAGATTGAGCGTTTTCTCAAACCAACTCAAGACATACCTAGGTCAGAGACCGTTTTACAGCATCAACGAATTTATTGCTAAATTATTGGACTGAATATTGTCAATTGTTTTTATTAGGGTTCCGTACTCAAAGAGTAAAACGGGACCCTATTACTAAGACTTCGCTGTCCGTCCGTCCGTCTGTCTGTCACCAGGCTGTATCTCAAGAACCGTGATAGCTAGAGTTTTTTTTTCAAATTTTCACAGATGATGTGTTTCTGTTGTCGCTATAACAACAGATACTAAAAACAAAATATTTTTTTTTAAGGGGGGCTCCCATACAACAAACGTGATTTTTTTGCCGTTTTTATAGATAATGGTACGGAGCCCTTCGTGCGCGAGTCCAACTCGCACTTGGCCGGTTTTTATGTTAATATGCTACCTGACATGTCTGTTTTGTTGATGTTGTTTTTATAATTTTAGAATGTAATGTCAAATGTGTCTAACATACCTACACACTATGGTTTTATGTTATTTGTAAATAATAATTGCTAAGTTGCCCAATGATATTTTATTCTTGTATGGTTGTTATGTTGACTACATATATATATATTATTTTTCTTGTATTTTGTTCTATGTGTGTGCGTTTTGTTTGATGTATACAATTGCATGGTGTTTATTGTTTAATAAGGCAAAATAAAGATCAATCAATCAATCGGTTCAGTATCTTAAACGCCACCGTGGAACACGCGTAGATACAAACAGACTGCTGCTTCCTTGTGGCTCTACCGTACCGTAGTCGGTCAAAAATAACACTAGCATGTTTTAAAAATCAGTTTATTTCGATTTTCCAATTACAAAACGTACAATTAACTGTGTAATGCAAACACAAACTTAACCTAACACGTAACAAAATTAACAGTAAACGACGAAGTTACTATCAACGTTCTTCCTTATTAATTAGAGGCGGGATTTACAATCGAATAATTGTGATGAGTTGACACTAGCTAATGAACATGTGTACTTAAATAAGGCACATTACTTTTGTTACAACGCTATTAACACATGATTCTCTTATTCAGTTAATTCACTATTCTTATAAATCAGTTTAATATTTGTGTAAACTAACAGGTATTGTCGATATCATTTATTATTGTAAATGCAGGTGATGAATTGAATTGTATCAACACCTGAATAGAAACACGTAAAAAGTAGTGTCTGAAGTCTGGATCACCAAGTTATAACTATAAGATCTCGCTTGTGAACTTCGCAATTATTTGCAACCTAATATAGGGCTTCCAATCTACTATGAGAATACCGGGATCACGGCACTGCAGTTGTATCACGTCTGTATTAAAAAGTCATAGAAAAGGCGGGATCCCGGGATTGGAAGCCCTGTGCTAAATCAAATACGTAATAATTGTGTAAAACACCATAATTGAGCCGTTGATAAATCACACATACAAAGAACCCCTACTTAATCCTTTGAAATTTGAACAGGACGGCCCGCGAGCTGTGTCGCGGCGACATAAACCATCCGTCTCTTTCTAATCGTTCTAATTAGATGGAGAGGGATAGTCGACACAGCTCGCGGGCCGTCCTGTGTTAGCCGCGCAGGTAAAGTCGACGTGGAAGATATACGTATATTACATTTTTACACATAGTAATTTGTAAGCCCACTCCCAATATACTTACGTCTCTTGACAACCCGATAAAATGCATGGCAGCAGGTCGAGAAAGTTGTGCTGAGCAACAATCAGAAGATTATGCACCTAAAATTGATCGAAACTTTGAAAAATCCTTCATTTCCGGTCAAAATTGTAAGGGTAGGTATGTTTATGTCACGTGACAACAGTACGAGACAATGTGGGCATTATTTAGCCCTTTAATTGTAGAGAGAGTAAACCTAAGTCTGTCAGTCCTGAAATGGCCGTAAGTACTTGACAGACGGTAGACGGTGCCAATGGCATTGGCGTTGGTGGATTTTTCATACTTTCGGCCAACTTTAGGCGCGATAATTTTCTGGTTCTTGCTCAGTACAATTTTCGCGATCTGCTGCCATGCATTTTATCGTGTTGTCATGAGACGTAGGCGCAGGAGTGGGCTTACGGACTGTACGAATATGGTTCAAGAGTAAACATATCTTGACGAGTGTACAAAGTTAGTGTGGTAGAGCTACACGTAGGTCCGGGAACTGGTAACGGGTTTACCCCCGACGCGAAAAAGCGGGGTGTTATAAGTTTGACCTGTCTGTGTATGTGTGAATGGACTGATTTGAATGCGGGTTTTTTTATTCGAAAGCTGACGTTAAGAACCATCTGGATTATGGTTGTTAACTAAGTTTTAACAAAATAATTTCAGTTGTTTTTGAGAGATTGAATTTTAACATGAGAATGTCGGGGGCTTCTCCAACTTTCCCAAGTTGTAGTTATCGTATCAACGGCTCAAATAAACGTCGCTCACGTCCTCATCCTTCGTAGATAGAGGATATAATAGATGCTGTGTTAGCGTATATCCAAAAGGGACAATGATAGATTAACCTTACTGAATTAAGATGTATCAGAAGACTAATATTTGACGTGTAATGTAATTTATAACTTAGTCGTGTTATATCGGTGATGTCAAGGTGGTGTCCGTTTCAGTACAATATTTTGACAGGTGTGGTGACAAACAAATTCCGTATACACAGGACAGAAAATATGGCATTGTATTTTGTTCCCAGTAGCGGTATTGTCTATGCTATGCATAGATCGTTGTCGCTGTGCGTGAGTCCCTCCATGGTATTCTAGATGTGTTATCCCTAGATGAGGAAGATGATGTCGTCAGCGAGCATGACATGGTTGTCGCTGGTCATGCGCGCGAGCGCGGCGCGCAGCTCCCCCGCGGAGTACGCGGCGTGCGGGGGGAGCTGCGCGTTCACGAAGGCCGCGATGCGCGCCAGCGGGAGCGAGTTGGTATTGTAGGCGTGTTATCCCTAGATGAGGAAGATGATGTCGTCAGCGAGCATGACATGGTTGTCGCTGGTCATGCGCGCGAGCGCGGCGCGCAGCTCCCCCGCGGAGTACGCGGCGTGCGGGGGGAGCTGCGCGTTCACGAAGGCCGCGATGCGCGCCAGCGGGAGCGAGTTGGTATTGTAGGCGTGTTATCCCTAGATGAGGAAGATGATGTCGTCAGCGAGCATGACATGGTTGTCGCTGGTCATGCGCGCGAGCGCGGCGCGCAGCTCCCCCGCGGAGTACGCGGCGTGCGGGGGGAGCTGCGCGTTCACGAAGGCCGCGATGCGCGCCAGCGGGAGCGAGTTGGTATTGTAGGCGTGTTATCCCTAGATGAGGAAGATGATGTCGTCAGCGAGCATGACATGGTTGTCGCTGGTCATGCGCGCGAGCGCGGCGCGCAGCTCCCCCGCGGAGTACGCGGCGTGCGGGGGGAGCTGCGCGTTCACGAAGGCCGCGATGCGCGCCAGCGGGAGCGAGTTGGTATTGTAGGCGTGTTATCCCTAGATGAGGAAGATGATGTCGTCAGCGAGCATGACATGGTTGTCGCTGGTCATGCGCGCGAGCGCGGCGCGCAGCTCCCCCGCGGAGTACGCGGCGTGCGGGGGGAGCTGCGCGTTCACGAAGGCCGCGATGCGCGCCAGCGGGAGCGAGTTGGTATTGTAGGCGTGTTATCCCTAGATGAGGAAGATGATGTCGTCAGCGAGCATGACATGGTTGTCGCTGGTCATGCGCGCGAGCGCGGCGCGCAGCTCCCCCGCGGAGTACGCGGCGTGCGGGGGGAGCTGCGCGTTCACGAAGGCCGCGATGCGCGCCAGCGGGAGCGAGTTGGTATTGTAGGCGTGTTATCCCTAGATGAGGAAGATGATGTCGTCAGCGAGCATGACATGGTTGTCGCTGGTCATGCGCGCGAGCGCGGCGCGCAGCTCCCCCGCGGAGTACGCGGCGTGCGGGGGGAGCTGCGCGTTCACGAAGGCCGCGATGCGCGCCAGCGGGAGCGAGTTGGTATTGTAGGCGTGTTATCCCTAGATGAGGAAGATGATGTCGTCAGCGAGCATGACATGGTTGTCGCTGGTCATGCGCGCGAGCGCGGCGCGCAGCTCCCCCGCGGAGTACGCGGCGTGCGGGGGGAGCTGCGCGTTCACGAAGGCCGCGATGCGCGCCAGCGGGAGCGAGTTGGTATTGTAGGCGTGTTATCCCTAGATGAGGAAGATGATGTCGTCAGCGAGCATGACATGGTTGTCGCTGGTCATGCGCGCGAGCGCGGCGCGCAGCTCCCCCGCGGAGTACGCGGCGTGCGGGGGGAGCTGCGCGTTCACGAAGGCCGCGATGCGCGCCAGCGGGAGCGAGTTGGTATTGTAGGCGTGTTATCCCTAGATGAGGAAGATGATGTCGTCAGCGAGCATGACATGGTTGTCGCTGGTCATGCGCGCGAGCGCGGCGCGCAGCTCCCCCGCGGAGTACGCAGCGTGCGGGGGGAGCTGCGCGTTCACGAAGGCCGCGATGCGCGCCAGCGGGAGCGAGTTGGTATTGTAGGCGTGTTATCCCTAGATGAGGAAGATGATGTCGTCAGCGAGCATGACATGGTTGTCGCTGGTCATGCGCGCGAGCGCGGCGCGCAGCTCCCCCGCGGAGTACGCGGCGTGCGGGGGGAGCTGCGCGTTCACGAAGGCCGCGATGCGCGCCAGCGGGAGCGAGTTGGTATTGTAGGCGTGTTATCCCTAGATGAGGAAGATGATGTCGTCAGCGAGCATGACATGGTTGTCGCTGGTCATGCGCGCGAGCGCGGCGCGCAGCTCCCCCGCGGAGTACGCGGCGTGCGGGGGGAGCTGCGCGTTCACGAAGGCCGCGATGCGCGCCAGCGGGAGCGAGTTGGTATTGTAGGCGTGTTATCCCTAGATGAGGAAGATGATGTCGTCAGCGAGCATGACATGGTTGTCGCTGGTCATGCGCGCGAGCGCGGCGCGCAGCTCCCCCGCGGAGTACGCGGCGTGCGGGGGGAGCTGCGCGTTCACGAAGGCCGCGATGCGCGCCAGCGGGAGCGAGTTGGTATTGTAGGCGTGTTATCCCTAGATGAGGAAGATGATGTCGTCAGCGAGCATGACATGGTTGTCGCTGGTCATGCGCGCGAGCGCGGCGCGCAGCTCCCCCGCGGAGTACGCGGCGTGCGGGGGGAGCTGCGCGTTCACGAAGGCCGCGATGCGCGCCAGCGGGAGCGAGTTGGTATTGTAGGCGTGTTATCCCTAGATGAGGAAGATGATGTCGTCAGCGAGCATGACATGGTTGTCGCTGGTCATGCGCGCGAGCGCGGCGCGCAGCTCCCCCGCGGAGTACGCGGCGTGCGGGGGGAGCTGCGCGTTCACGAAGGCCGCGATGCGCGCCAGCGGGAGCGAGTTGGTATTGTAGGCGTGTTATCCCTAGATGAGGAAGATGATGTCGTCAGCGAGCATGACATGGTTGTCGCTGGTCATGCGCGCGAGCGCGGCGCGCAGCTCCCCCGCGGAGTACGCGGCGTGCGGGGGGAGCTGCGCGTTCACGAAGGCCGCGATGCGCGCCAGCGGGAGCGAGTTGGCACGCTCCGACCGGAATAACGAGTGCAGGGCCGTCTTGAACTGCGCCAGTCTGTCAACAATTTTACTCAATAACTATTACTTATATACAACGGGATACTATTTTATATGCACTTATGTAGATGATTAAGAGGGCGTTCATGTGCACACTAGCGCCACTGGTATACAATTGAGATTATTTAAATTTAACGATAGATATTTGAAAAAGAAGGTCACTACGCACTGTATTTTGTATTAAAATATTTTTTTTTGTTTTATGTATTTAAATATCTTTTTCATCTCTCCTGTTCTGAAAGTTGACTTTTCATGGGCATATAGCCGGGTGGAAAATAGCGTTTTCTCCCCTAGGGTGGAAAGTAATTTTTTTTTATTGTTACGGTCAGCCACGGAGTCGAAGATAATTGAGTTACTTCATATTATTAAAATAAAATCTTTACATATATCGAAACTCAGCTATACATTAAGCGACGGGTTCATTACGACGATGTTGATAAAAAATCATTTTACTGTTGGTATTTTTCTTCCTAATTACAGAAAATCAACATTCAAAACCCTTTCTGTAAATATCGGCTGCCCGAAATAATGCTATAAAACTTTTTTTTTCACGTTTCGTCATGGCCCTCTAGATTAGTAGCGTCGTCGTCGCGGCCTACTCGATTACAAACGATTACAATCGAGTAGGCCGTGGCAAGTGGCCAGTGCAAAGAGGTTAGAGGTTGGATATAGTTTTAATTATTTTACTTAGGTATATCTAAAATCGAATAATTAATTTATTTCATATCAAGCAAATCATTCTATACATTTATTTATAGAATTATATAAATACAAGAAATAAGATTAAAACTATTAGATCAGATACGTTTTTTAAACTTTTCTAAAGTTGGCAGTATGTGTATTTTAACTGATTATTCTTAATATACCTGTTTTATAAAATGTACGTGCAGTATTTTACTTTCCTCACAGTCGAAATGAAAAGTAGAGTGTTTAACTCGGGTGAAATTACCCATTTTACCCTCGAACTATTGGCGCTCTCACTTCGTTCGAGCGCCAGAAATATCTCGGGTACTATGGGTCACTTTCAACCCTTGGTTAACAATCTACTATTGAATACATCATAGTAGTTTTTACGTCATACCTGGCCATAAAGTACCAATTACAGCACGCTACGCGTGCGCAAAATCCCACTTCCTGGCCAAGGAGACACGTAAAATTGTGTACTCACAAGGGGCAGTAATAAAAAAAGCCTCAGATCGCATATTTATCACCCTTACCTTCGACTCAGGCGTCAAATATCTGCGACATTCTTTGTTTTACTGCCCTTGGTAAGTACTATTACGTTGCTGAATTCGACAGTCTATGCGTCCAAAGTTAAAACGGCCGTATTTCTTCTAAATTCATAAATCGACGCATCCAGCAACACATAAACTAGTTTGACGTATTGACAAGATACTTAAACACGAAATACAGTGTATGGCAGATTCCTTTTTAGGGTTCCTTACTCAAAAAGTAAAACTGAACCCTATTACTAACAGTCCGCTGTCCGTCCGTCTGTCTGTCACCAGGCTGTATCTCACTGATACCGTGATAGTTCAAGTTGAAATTTTCACAAATGATATATTTCTGTTGCCACTATAACAACAAATACGCTATAAAAACAGAATAAAATAAATATGTTTATTGATAATGGTACGGAACCCTTCATGCGCGAGTCCGACTTGCACTTGACCGGTTTTTTAAATATTGTTCAATAAACAATCTTCCATCCCCGCCAACTCCCGGGCGCACGGCGCTTACCTAATGACGATGACCGACAGATGACCCATTGCTTGCATGAGAATAGGGCGTATGTCGATCCACCTGTGATGTCACATACCTAACCTAGCCCGCGTGTGAATTCGTGTGTGTGCCTGTGACTGGCTGTGACTCCTGAACCCTGGACTGCGCATCTAAATGGTATGTAAGCAATTGACCTAAAGACATCTAGCTCAGTGTTAATTCCCATTTTATACATTGGTAGCAGAGCGTGGTTTCATAGCCTCTGGTGAAATTAATATCTTCCTTCTTGTAAACAAGACTCAAGCATCCCCCAATTGTATTTGCGCCGTAGTTTGAACCCCCATAGCTTTCTTACCTAAAGTTTTAACCATTAAAAATTAAAGTTGTTTACCCGTTCACAGACACCCGAGCCGTTTTATCGTAATTTGTGCTTTATCTTTATACGTCGACGGTCTAAATTTGCTTGAAGGGCCGAATAATGCATTAAGTATTAAATATCACATAATCATTATTTTGTAGTTAATTAATAGTTCTCGAAAGGGATTTATTCGTTGTAATCGTGTTTCCTAAACCCTTTTGCACAGTGCTGCATACCTTTGCACCTCGTGGTGTACTTAAGGAACGCGCTTCCAAATTGGGCCTTGTTTGTAAGTATATAAGATTCAAATTAAGTGTATAACTTTTATATGTGCATTTTTCTTGTTGCTAACTGTTGCCTATACGAGTTGAAATGAGTGACCACGGAGATAATGATACTATGCGGGCAACCTTATTTACGGAAACGGCGGAGTATAGAAAATCAATCGGTACTTTTAGACTGACCAGTGATTGGATTTCTAACGCCTATCAACGACTTAACTCGACCGACCGTGCCCGACTGATAGTTTTATTTAGTGAAGTCGAGGAGCAGTATAAGGAATTTCGTGACGCTAGTGCCCTGCTATTGGGTGGCTTGGATCGGGCTATAGATGTGGAGGAATATACCTATGTACAAGACATTATTAAGTCGGTCCGCGATCAGATCTTAGATATTAAAGTTAGGCGTAATGAGATAGCACCTATCTCTGCCAGTACCCCAATGCGTTCAGTACCCGACCGAGCTACAGCTGTGGGTGACCTTGACCTCCCTCGTTCCCAACGGTTGCCAGATCTTCCGATACCGCGCTTTAACGGACGTCCGGACGCTTGGATTAGTTTTATAGACCAATTTGACAGTGTTGTCGATGCCCGAAGTGACTTGCTTTCCACCCATAAAATGCACTATTTAATGAGTGCGTTGTCTGATGAACCGAAACGTTTAGTACAACATTTAAAAGTTGAAGCCGGCAATTATAGTGTAGCCCGTGACCTTCTCAAACGGAGATACCATAATACGCGAGTACTTGCCGATACCTACATCGCACAGATTATGTCCCTGCCTGATATCAGTTCCCGGTTGACTGGTCTACGAGTTTCTTTCCTTAACCCCCTCCTTACTGCATATCGTTGTTTAGAACGACTTGAATTACCGGTCAAACATTGGTCATATATCCTTGTACACATTTGTTTCGCGAAACTTCCCACGGATTTACGATCGCGATTTGAGCGTCGTTACGGCGATGGCCTTAGGGACCTCCCTACTTTTGATAAGCTGATTGATTTCCTGGAAGAGGAATGTCGTCACCACGACAATGTTGGAAATACCTCTTTAGTAGACGCACCGTCTTCTCATTCAAAACCCCCACCAGTAATGAGACCCACACGTAATTTCTTAGTTGCCGAGACTGACATGCGCGAACAAAAATGTTCTATGTGTTCTAGCCGGTCCCATTATCTACGCGAGTGCAAAGATTTCCTAGATATGACCCCGCGCGATCGTTCAATCTTTGTGAAAATGAATGGCCTGTGTTATAGATGTTTAGATAAACACACCATTTCATCGTGCATGCGCGATTATCGCTGTGGAACCTGTAGGCGCCCGACGCATCATACCCTCCTTTGTTTCAATGACCCGCGGAACCCGGTTTACCCCTCCCGTGTTAAACCAGAGACTCGATCAGTGTCTTTCCGAAACTCTCCGGAACCAGCGCGGCCGGCCTCCCCGCATGCTCGCACGGGCGGGGGTTTCCGCTCCCGCTATTATAACGTGAACCGGTCCTCACCTCGATCGAGTCCGCCAGCCTCGCCACGAGGATCCCCCCCGCCGTCTTCATCTCGGACATGGCACCGTGCCTCGAATCGCTCACCCAATCGGTACACTTCCCCACCTCCTCGGCGCAGTGAGCGCCACGACCGCCCCCCTACTCCCACCACCACAAGAGATAAACGTGACGTGTCACCGTATTCCTCGCATTGCTCTCATCATGAGAGCTCACAATAACTAGACTGCTCCCCTCTTTCTGACCCTACCCGTGCTTCAACCGTTATAAATTCGGACTTGGTTTTACTCCCCACCGCCGTGATTCAGGTGAAAACATCTAGCGGATATTATGTTGAAGCTCGGGCTTTGTGTGATACTGGTGCTCAAGGTTGCCTAGTTACTTGTGATCTTGCGGTAACAAAATTAAATATGCCTTTGTCACCCCCTTTGTCCCCAATGTTACTTCGAGGCATTGGAAACATTCCTACCCTGCCAGCTCGCGGTTGTATCCCTCTTACATTCAAGCCTGTGCATTGTCCTTACCCGGTTATTACAACCTCAGCTGTAGTAGTGGATAACATCGCCGGTGTTCATCCCGACGTAGAATTACCCATGTCTGTTCGATCTATTGCGGAATCCTTACCTCTGGCTGACGCCTTGTTTTACAAACCTGATTTGGTTCAAGTGCTTTTGGGAGCCGACGTCCTAGGCTCACTCCTACGCCCAGATTTAATTAATCTAAAACCCTGCGGATTGACTGCTATATCAACCGTCTTTGGCTATGTCTTGTCCGGGCCAGTCAAGGACCTGCCCAGTCCCGAGCTCCCTATGACTGGTATTTCCTTATCCCAAATAGTAGAGCGATTTTGGAAAATAGAAGAATTTCCAGAGACACCCCAAACAAACCCGTTAGATGTTGAGTGTGAGACATTCTTTAAATCGTCTATTAGGAGAAACCTTGATGGTACTTTTGTGACAAAATTACCCTTTTTATGTGATCGTCCCTCCCTAGGTGAGTCCCGATCTATAGCGGAAAAGAGATTCATTAACTTAGAACGGCGACTACAAAGGTATCCCCGATTAAAATCGCAATATATCGAGTTTATGCGTGAATTACACTTACTTCACACGCAACTTAAATCACATGTCGGTGTCTTCTTTGGACTTACATTCCATGGAACATTATTTTATCCCCCACCACTGCGTTTTTAAAACCGGTGATAATGAAAAGATTCGTGTCGTTTTTGACGGTAGTAGTACTACCTCGAACGGAATATCCCTTAATCAGTGTCTACACACGGGCCCTAAGCTCCAGCGTGACATCACGCACATCCTTCTCAACTTTCGTAGACATGCAATTGTGTTTGTAGCTGACATCCGTATGATGTTCCGGATGTCGTGGGTACATCCCGAGGACAGGCGGTATCAGTTGATTTTGTGGCGCGAGTCTCCTTCAGAACCCCTCATTACGTATGAGCTTAATACGAATACTTACGGTCTACGGTCTAGCCCATATATTGCAATCCGCGTGCTCCTTGAATTAGCTCAACAGGAACGCTCTAGATACCCTAAGGCGGCAGCAGTCATTGAGTCCGATGTATATGTCGACGATTGCCTGACCGGTGCTTCCAGCCTCGAAGAAGCACGCCTTCTTAAATCAGACCTAGAATCCCTAATGCGAGCAGGTGGCTACGAATTACGAAAGTGGATCTCGAATGAGCCAGCGCTATTAGAAGATCTTCCTCCTAACCACCTTCAACCCCTTCACACCATACAAGACAACGAAAACCTCCAAACAGTAGCGGTCCTCGGAGTTCAGTTTAATCCTGTGACGGATACCTTTACCTATACGACCTGTGTAGACTCTGACAAGTCCCCAACCAAACGAAAAGTTCTGTCCGTGATAGCCCGTACTTTTGACCCCAGTGGTTGGATCTCACCTCTTGTATTCCAGGCTAAGGTTTTTATACAGCGCCTGTGGCTTCGGGCCTTCAGTGGGATGAACCACTTACCCCAGAACTAGCTGCCGAGTGGTTGACCTTTACCAGTGAACTGGCAGGCTCTATTCATAAGATTCATATACCCAGACGTATTTTTCCCCCCACACCCCAGTCTTATACTTTACATGGTTTTAGTGACGCCTCAGAAGCTGGATTCGCTGCAGTAATCTATCTCCGAGCTGTAGATCAGTTGAATAATTGCTCCGTCCATTTGTTAATGTCCAAAACTAAGGTTGCCCCAATTCGGACCCGTTTGTCAATTCCAAAGTTGGAATTACAGGGAGCTGCGCTCCTTTCAAAATTAGTCCAACACGTTGCCTCCTGTCTGCAGAAGTCAATAGTGTTGGACGCCATCTATACTTGGACGGATAGCCAAATTGTTCTCGCCTGGCTCAATACTTCACCCCACGAACTTCAAACTTTTGAAGCCAATAGGGTCTCCCTAATTAAAAATGCTGAGATCATCTCTATTTGGCGACATGTTCCTGGCAATCTGAATCCTGCCGACTGTGCCTCCCGCGGTTTATCCCCACGGGCGCTTCTCAACCACCAGCTCTGGTGGTGCCCAAAGTGGCTGTTGCAGCCTTCATCTAGTTGGCCATCCGACAAATCATCTCAGACTGCACAACTTCCTGGACTACGCTGCCTCTTAGTCACCAGTGCAAGTTGCGTCCCAAGTCCTGAGTTCCTTTTAAACCGTTTTAGTTCCTTCCAAAAACTTATTGGCGTCACCGGCTTCATTTTACGATTCGTTAATAATGCCCGTTTGCGCAATCAACGTGAGATATCTCCCTTTCTTTCTGTGACTGAACGGAAAGTCGCCCTTAACTTCCTTATCAGACTGGTTCAGAAACTTTCGTTCTCTGAGGAGATTGGTATCCTTAAACGTGGACAAGCTGTACGTTCTTCCATTCGAAACTTAAACCCATTCCTTGACACTACTGGTTTAATGCGGGTAGGAGGTCGTATAAGATATTCCGAGTTACCCTTTGATGCCCGCCACCCTATACTCTTACCGAAAAACGGCAATTTCGTGAAATTATTAATAACCCACTACCATGAGGTCAACTCCCATGCTTCACCTGGTGCCTTACACGCCATATTATCCCGTGAATTTTGGATCCTATCCGTGCGTAGATTAATTAACAATGTTTTGTTTAAATGCCTACCCTGCTATCGCTTGAATGCCGTTGCACGGCAACCTTTTATGGGAGATCTCCCAAAAGACCGAATCACGGCTACACGTGCATTTAAAGGAGTAGGTACAGATTTTGCGGGGCCATTTTACACAAAAATTCAAGCCGTTCGAAACAGGAAACTAATTAAAACTTACCTCTGCGTCTTTGTGTGCCTTGCGACCAAGGCAGTCCACCTGGAGGTAGTGTCAGACCTCACAACAGAAGCGTTCCTCGCCGCCCTTACTCGTTTTGCCTCTCGTCGCGGCACCCCTTCGCTTATTCGGTCGGACTGTGGACGTAACTATGTGGGTGCGGATAACCATCTTTTAGAGGTCCATAATTTCTTTAACTTAAATAAGCATACCCTAGGCTCGGAAATGGCAAAGCGAAATATCACTTGGATTTTCGATCCCCCTACTACCCCACACTGGGGTGGTCTTTTCGAGGCGGCTGTAAAGTCAGCCAAGACCCACATAAAACGTGTCGTCGGAGACACCCCCCTCACCTATGAAGAACTAACGACAGTCTTCACTAAAATTGAGGCAGTCCTTAATTCGCGTCCGTTGTGCCCTTTATCGCCGGATCCTAACGACCTAGAAGTCCTGACACCAGGACATCTCATTATTGGAGAGCCTTTAACTGCGATTCCCGAATACCCGTTGCAGGACATTAAAACTAATAAACTCACACGATTTCAACTCGTACAACAGATGCTTCAACACTTTTGGTCACGATGGCAAACCCAATATTTATCGACGTTGCAAACAAGGCCTAAATGGGCAGCCTATACTGAGCCTCTCACAGTGGGTGATTTGGTTCTTCTTAGAGAGGATAACGTCCCTCCCTTGGAATGGCGACGTGGTCGCATCATATCAATACATCCCGGAAAAGACGGCGTCGTGCGTGTAGTACAAGTTAGGACGACTACGGGTGTTCTGACAAGACCTACCAATCGGATTATTAGATTACCCTTTGAGAACCCCTCAAAGTAACCTTCCTTTTTTTTGTTTTCGTAAACATGGTCATGTTTAGGGCGGGGGTATGTTCAATAAACAATCTTCCATCCCCGCCAACTCCCGGGCGCACGGCGCTTACCTAATGACGATGACCGACAGATGACCCATTGCTTGCATGAGAATAGGGCGTATGTCGATCCACCTGTGATGTCACATACCTAACCTAGCCCGCGTGTGAATTCGTGTGTGTGCCTGTGACTGGCTGTGACTCCTGAACCCTGGACTGCGCATCTAAATGGTATGTAAGCAATTGACCTAAAGACATCTAGCTCAGTGTTAATTCCCATTTTATACAAATATCTATCGTTAAATATAAATAAACACAATTATTTACCAGTGACGCTAGCTAGTATGCACGTAAACGCCTTCTTAAAGAAAAATAATACAATAATAATACATTGTTACATTATAGAGACTAGAAAGTACGCAATGAAAACCGCAGATGAGATATCAAAAATCAAAATCAAAATCGCACAGCCGTGACGTCACACCGACCGGCCGCAGCGCGGCTATACAGTGTGTCTCTGACTTTGGGGCTTTAAATTCAAATGTCTATTATGCTCCTGAAACGGAACTACTTTTGTTCTACAACTTTTCAAAAATGCGTTTTTTTTGTATTTTCATTATTCCACACAGATTAAATAAAACTTTCAATGTACATCATCCATTAGTTAGTTTTCATACTTGTCAGTGTCATGGATGTCAAATAATGAGGCCGTGTTTGCAATACATTGATGGTACAGTTAAAGTTCAAACACTAACAAATTATAGAAATGATAGTTATTTTACATAGTACATTACTTACCTAGGGCGGTTAAACAAAGAATGTCTCAGGGCGCAGGTATTTGACGCCCGAGCCGAAGGCAAGGGCGATAAACATGCGCTCTGAGGCTTTCTTTATCACCGCCCGTGGTGAGTACAAAATTTTACGTCTCTATGTCCAGGAAGTGGGGTTTTCCGCACGCATATGACGCAGGTATGACGTAAAAGTAGTTCCGTTTCAGGAGCATAAATGACATTTGAATTTAAAGCCTCAAAGTCAGAGACCCACTGTATAATAGCACTGACTCATTCGATGTGTAGTTATCCTCCCAACAGCCCAGAGTGCCCTATAGGCCTCACCAGCGCCGAGGTAGACCCCCCACGGTCCCCTATTTACTACCCCTAGATCCCTTTCCCAATGGCATCACCAAGTCAACTCAGACCTCCTCCTGCGTCAAGGAGAGTCAGTTCAAAAATAACCATGTCCTTAGATAGGGGTAGAACCAACCCCGTCCCCATTCTGGGGAGCGAAATACCCGCTAGCCACTAAGATTAGAGGGCACCTTTCAATTGTATACCTAGTTTATGAGGTTTTAATTTTGAATGAATGAATATATTTTATTTCAAATCTTCACCGACCCATATAAGAGGTGTTAGTTACATTTTAATTATAAGGTTAGATTACACAATACAAAGCTTACATACAATTTAACATACAACATAAACTGACATACACAGAACACAGAACATACACTTACTTACTATATTGCAAGGTAGATTTGACCTGCCCAATCCAATACAGAAGTATTGGACAGTCAAACCTACCAGCCATCATTTTCAGAATGCTGTTGGTACTTTTCCTCACTCGAGCCATCAGGATTGAAATTTTAAGTTTTTAGATTATATGTAAAATACATTTTGGTGTTGGCCTCCAGGCCAATTCACGCTGTCAGCTCATAACTAAAGGGTCCTGCGTGGCCTAGCTTTTAGAAAACCAAACCAAAAAGAAAAAAAAATAACGCCGGCAGTGTTCTCCGGAGCCCGCTTCGGATAGCACTGCCCCCTCCTTTCCCCCTTGCGCCTTGCGGCAGCGTATTGGCCAGTCCTCACGGCGGTGGTCTTGGCCAGTCCCCACGGCGGTGGTCTTGGGCAGTCCCCACGGCGGTGGTCTTGGCCAGTCCCCGCGAGCCTGGGACTAGGTCACCCTGGAATCATCCCCACGGCGGTGGTCTTGGGCAGTCCCCACGGCGGTGGTCTTGGCCAGTCCCCGCGAGCCTGGGACTAGGTCACCCTGGAATCATCCCCACGGCGGTGGTCTTGGGCAGTCCCCGCGAGCCTGGGACTAGGTCACCCTGGAATCATCCCCACGGCGGTGGTCTTGGGCAGTCCCCACGGCGGTGGTCTTGGCCAGTCCCCGCGAGCCTGGGACTAGGTCACCCTGGAATCATCCCCACGGCGGTGGTCTTGGGCAGTCCCCACGGCGGTGGTCTTGGCCAGTCCCCACGGCGGTGGTCTTGGCCAGTCCCCGCGAGCCTGGGACTAAGTCACCCTGGAATCATCCCCACGGCGGTGGTCTTGGGCAGTCCCCACGGCGGTGGTCTTGGCCAGTCCCCACGGCGGTGGTCTTGGCCAGTCCCCGCGAGCCTGGGACTAGGTCACCCTGGAATCATCCCCACGGCGGTGGTCTTGGGCAGTCCCCACGGCGGTGGTCTTGGCCAGTCCCCGCGAGCCTGGGACTAGGTCACCCTGGAATCATCCCCACGGCGGTGGTCTTGGGCAGTCCCCACGGCGGTGGTCTTGGACAGTCCCCGCGAGCCTGGGACTAGGTCACCCTGGAATCATCCCCACGGCGGTGGTCTTGGGCAGTCCCCACGGCGGTGGTCTTGGCCAGTCCCCACGGCGGTGGTCTTGGCCAGTCCCCGCGAGCCTGGGACTAGGTCACCCTGGAATCATCCCCACGGCGGTGGTCTTGGGCAGTCCCCACGGCGGTGGTCTTGGCCAGTCCCCACGGCGGTGGTCTTGGCCAGTCCCCGCGAGCCTGGGACTAGGTCACCCTGGAATCATCCCCACGGCGGTGGTCTTGGGCAGTCCCCATGGCGGTGGTCTTGGCCAGTCCCCGCGAGCCTGGGACTAGGTCACCCTGGAATCATCCCCACGGCGGTGGTCTTGGGCAGTCCCCACGGCGGTGGTCTTGGCCAGTCCCCGCGAGCCTGGGACTAGGTCACCCTGGAATCATCCCCACGGCGGTGGTCTTGGGCAGTCCCCACGGCGGTGGTCTTGGCCAGTCCCCGCGAGCCTGGGACTAGGTCACCCTGGAATCATCCCCACGGCGGTGGTCTTGGGCAGTCCCCACGGCGGTGGTCTTGGCCAGTCCCCGCGAACCGGGGACTAGGTCACCCTGGAATCATCCCCACGGCGGTGGTCTTGGGCAGTCCCCACGGCGGTGGTCTTGGCCAGTCCCCACGGCGATGGTCTTGGCCAGTCCCCGCGAGCCTGGGACTAGGTTACCCTGGAATCATCCCCACGGCGGTGGTCTTGGCCAGTCCCCACGGCGGTGGTCTTGGCCAGTCCTCGCGAGCCTGGGACTAGGTCACCCTGGAATCATCCCCACGGCGGTGGTCTTGGCCAGTCCCCGCGAGCCTGGGACTAGGTTACCCTGGAATAATCCCCACGGCCGTGGTCTTGGCCAGTCCCCACGGCGGTGGTCTTGGCCAGTCCCCGCGAGCCTAGGACTAGGTCACCCTGGAATCATCCCCACGGCGGTGGTCTTAGCCAGTCCCCGCGAGCCTGGGACTAGGTCACCCTGGAATCATCCCCACGGCGGTGGTCTTGGCCAGTCCCCACGGCAGTGGTCTTGGCCAGTCCCCGCGAGCCTGGGACTAGGTCACCCTGGAATCATCCCCACGGCGGTGGTCTTGGCAAGTCCCCACAGCGGTGGTCTTGGCCAGTCCCCGCGAGCCTGGGACTAGGTCACCCTGGAATCATCCCCACGGCGGTGGTCTTGGCCAGTCCCCACAGCGGTGGTCTTGGCCAGTCCCCACAGCGGTGGTCTTGGCCAGTCCCCACGGCTGTGGTCCCTTAATTATTAAGGATAGGTCCGCTACACCGTGCCGCGGCGCGGAGCACGGGCTCCAGCTCCTCGTCGGACGAGAACGTGTACGGATCCTCACCTGTTGTTATCTATAGTGGTAGCCTCCTGGTCGCGCGCGCCCCCCCCGCCCGGCTCGGGGCGGCTCTCGTGCGCGGCGCGGAGCACGGGCTCCAGCTCCTCGTCGGACGAGAACGTGTACGGATCTTCGCCCGCAGCATCGTTCTGAAATATAACATAGAACACAATGAATGATTAGTTAATTGTGGCAGACCTCTGAATAAGAAAGAAATGATCCTCAGAAATAATAACCTGTGAAAACTCGTGTACACCTTAATTTTGGCGTTATAAACTTATTTTTTTAAGTGTTTAGTTACCGTGCGCCTGGAGCGCTTGGCGCGCGGCTGGCTGGGCTCGGGCTCGTCCTCCTCGTCGTCAGCCGACGCGCGCCGCTTGCGACGCTTCTCCTTCGTCGGTAATAGTGTTTAGTTACCGTGCGCCTGGAGCGCTTGGCGCGCGGCTGGCTGGGCTCGGGTTCGTCCTCCTCGTCGTCGGCCGACGCGCGCCGCTTGCGACGCTTCTCCTTCGTCGGTAATAGTGTTTAGTTACCGTGCGCCTGGAGCGCTTGGCGCGCGGCTGGCTGGGCTCGGGCTCGTCCTCCTCGTCGTCGGCCGACGCGCGCCGCTTGCGACGCTTCTCCTTCGTCGGTAATAGTGTTTAGTTACCGTGCGCCTGGAGCGCTTGGCGCGCGGCTGGCTGGGCTCGGGCTCGTCCTCCTCGTCGTCGGCCGACGCGCGCCGCTTGCGACGCTTCTCCTTCGTCGGTAATAGTGTTTAGTTACCGTGCGCCTGGAGCGCTTGGCGCGCGGCTGGCTGGGCTCGGGCTCGTCCTCCTCGTCGTCGGCCGACGCGCGCCGCTTGCGACGCTTCTCCTTCGTCGGTAATAGTGTTTAGTTACCGTGCGCCTGGAGCGCTTGGCGCGCGGCTGGCTGGGCTCGGGCTCGTCCTCCTCGTCGTCGGCCGACGCGCGCCGCTTGCGACGCTTCTCCTTCGTCGGTAATAGTGTTTAGTTACCGTGCGCCTGGAGCGCTTGGCGCGCGGCTGGCTGGGCTCGGGCTCGTCCTCCTCGTCGTCGGCCGACGCGCGCCGCTTGCGACGCTTCTCCTTCGTCGGTAATAGTGTTTAGTTACCGTGCGCCTGGAGCGCTTGGCGCGCGGCTGGCTGGGCTCGGGCTCGTCCTCCTCGTCGTCGGCCGACGCGCGCCGCTTGCGACGCTTCTCCTTCGTCGGTAATAGTGTTTAGTTACCGTGCGCCTGGAGCGCTTGGCGCGCGGCTGGCTGGGCTCGGGCTCGTCCTCCTCGTCGTCGGCCGACGCGCGCCGCTTGCGACGCTTCTCCTTCGTCGGTAATAGTGTTTAGTTACCGTGCGCCTGGAGCGCTTGGCGCGCGGCTGGCTGGGCTCGGGCTCGTCCTCCTCGTCGTCGGCCGACGCGCGCCGCTTGCGACGCTTCTCCTTCGTCGGTAATAGTGTTTAGTTACCGTGCGCCTGGAGCGCTTGGCGCGCGGCTGGCTGGGCTCGGGCTCGTCCTCCTCGTCGTCGGCCGACGCGCGCCGCTTGCGACGCTTCTCCTTCGTCGGTAATAGTGTTTAGTTACCGTGCGCCTGGAGCGCTTGGCGCGCGGCTGGCTGGGCTCGGGCTCGTCCTCCTCGTCGTCGGCCGACGCGCGCCGCTTGCGACGCTTCTCCTTCGTCGGTAATAGTGTTTAGTTACCGTGCGCCTGGAGCGCTTGGCGCGCGGCTGGCTGGGCTCGGGCTCGTCCTCCTCGTCGTCGGCCGACGCGCGCCGCTTGCGACGCTTCTCCTTCGTCGGTAATAGTGTTTAGTTACCGTGCGCCTGGAGCGCTTGGCGCGCGGCTGGCTGGGCTCGGGCTCGTCCTCCTCGTCGTCGGCCGACGCGCGCCGCTTGCGACGCTTCTCCTTCGTCAGCACCTGCAACCGATAGAAGCTTGTATAACAGTGTAATCTCGTGATGATCATCAGTGGATGATGTAAAGAGACATACAAGACGATGGAAAGATAAGAGTCAAGGTGGAGTTTTGATGGTACGAATGTTATTTGGCTCGTACAGTAAGGCTGAAACGCTTAAAAGGGTCTGCGCGGAGAAGCACGTAATCGAATAATCCAGCAGTAGACTAACTATACCCGATGATCAGAGCTACTAACGTCACGCAGCATATACCTTCGGCGGTTATCCCGTAGCAGTTTCCAGTCGGAGCACAAGTTCAGGAGTCTGGGTCCTCACCTTCTTGAAGTAGGCATACTGCACGAGCTCGATGGCGGAGTGCGCGTCGTCGGCGGTGACCTCGAAGCTGAGCCGGCACTTGGCGTGCGCCGTGGCCAGTCGGATCAGCGTCTCCAGGCTGCGGGGGGTCACGGGCTGCGTCTGGGGGGGGGGGGAAGACAAAACATTACATGACACATCATCATCCCAGCGTTAAACTCACCACACCACTGTCCCTAGTGTTGAGGTGGCTATGTGTGGAGGATTAAATGATAGAGAATTGAACGTTGCGTAGTAATACCGTTTAATACTAACTCGGCTCGTTCTAACATCTATATTACATGCTATACTTATATCTAACAGTTACCACACCTCTGTGTCCTGGCTCCGGAGCCTGGCGTACTTGTCTGCGATGGCGTCGGAGGCGTCCTGCGTGAGCTTGGGCTTCATGAGCCGCGCGATGTGCAGGAACTTGCGCATGAACTTGGTGCTGAGGATGCGGTCCTTCTTGCTGCGCAGATTGCCGTGCAGGCACTTACCCTCGCCACATCGCTGTCCATAGTGTCCTGGCTCCGGAGCCTGGCGTACTCGTCTGCGATGGCGTCGGAGGCGTCCTGCGTGAGCTTGGGCTTCATGAGCCGCGCGATGTGCAGGAACTTGCGCATGAACTTGGTGCTGAGGATGCGGTCCTTCTTGCTGCGCAGATTGCCGTGCAGGCACTTACCCTCGCCACATCGCTGTCCATAGTGTCCTGGCTCCGGAGCCTGGCGTACTCGTCTGCGATGGCGTCGGAGGCGTCCTGCGTGAGCTTGGGCTTCATGAGCCGCGCGATGTGCAGGAACTTGCGCATGAACTTGGTGCTGAGGATGCGGTCCTTCTTGCTGCGCAGGTTGCCGTGCAGGCACTTACCCTCGCCACATCGCTGTCCATAGTGTCCTGGCTCCGGAGCCTGGCGTACTCGTCTGCGATGGCGTCGGAGGCGTCCTGCGTGAGCTTGGGCTTCATGAGCCGCGCGATGTGCAGGAACTTGCGCATGAACTTGGTGCTGAGGATGCGGTCCTTCTTGCTGCGCAGATTGCCGTGCAGGCACTTACCCTCGCCACATCGCTGTCCATAGTGTCCTGGCTCCGGAGCCTGGCGTACTCGTCTGCGATGGCGTCGGAGGCGTCCTGCGTGAGCTTGGGCTTCATGAGCCGCGCGATGTGCAGGAACTTGCGCATGAACTTGGTGCTGAGGATGCGGTCCTTCTTGCTGCGCAGATTGCCGTGCAGGCACTTACCCTCGCCACATCGCTGTCCATAGTGTCCTGGCTCCGGAGCCTGGCGTACTCGTCTGCGATGGCGTCGGAGGCGTCCTGCGTGAGCTTGGGCTTCATGAGCCGCGCGATGTGCAGGAACTTGCGCATGAACTTGGTGCTGAGGATGCGGTCCTTCTTGCTGCGCAGATTGCCGTGCAGGCACTTACCCTCGCCACATCGCTGTCCATAGTGTCCTGGCTCCGGAGCCTGGCGTACTCGTCTGCGATGGCGTCGGAGGCGTCCTGCGTGAGCTTGGGCTTCATGAGCCGCGCGATGTGCAGGAACTTGCGCATGAACTTGGTGCTGAGGATGCGGTCCTTCTTGCTGCGCAGATTGCCGTGCAGGCACTTACCCTCGCCACATCGCTGTCCATAGTGTCCTGGCTCCGGAGCCTGGCGTACTCGTCTGCGATGGCGTCGGAGGCGTCCTGCGTGAGCTTGGGCTTCATGAGCCGCGCGATGTGCAGGAACTTGCGCATGAACTTGGTGCTGAGGATGCGGTCCTTCTTGCTGCGCAGATTGCCGTGCAGGCACTTACCCTCGCCACATCGCTGTCCATAGTGTCCTGGCTCCGGAGCCTGGCGTACTCGTCTGCGATGGCGTCGGAGGCGTCCTGCGTGAGCTTGGGCTTCATGAGCCGCGCGATGTGCAGGAACTTGCGCATGAACTTGGTGCTGAGGATGCGGTCCTTCTTGCTGCGCAGATTGCCGTGCAGGCACTTACCCTCGCCACATCGCTGTCCATAGTGTCCTGGCTCCGGAGCCTGGCGTACTCGTCTGCGATGGCGTCGGAGGCGTCCTGCGTGAGCTTGGGCTTCATGAGCCGCGCGATGTGCAGGAACTTGCGCATGAACTTGGTGCTGAGGATGCGGTCCTTCTTGCTGCGCAGGTTGCCGTGCAGGCACTTACCCTCGCCACATCGCTGTCCATAGTGTCCTGGCTCCGGAGCCTGGCGTACTCGTCTGCGATGGCGTCGGAGGCGTCCTGCGTGAGCTTGGGCTTCATGAGCCGCGCGATGTGCAGGAACTTGCGCATGAACTTGGTGCTGAGGATGCGGTCCTTCTTGCTGCGCAGATTGCCGTGCAGGCACTTACCCTCGCCACATCGCTGTCCATAGTGTCCTGGCTCCGGAGCCTGGCGTACTCGTCTGCGATGGCGTCGGAGGCGTCCTGCGTGAGCTTGGGCTTCATGAGCCGCGCGATGTGCAGGAACTTGCGCATGAACTTGGTGCTGAGGATGCGGTCCTTCTTGCTGCGCAGATTGCCGTGCAGGCACTTACCCTCGCCACATCGCTGTCCATAGTGTCCTGGCTCCGGAGCCTGGCGTACTCGTCTGCGATGGCGTCGGAGGCGTCCTGCGTGAGCTTGGGCTTCATGAGCCGCGCGATGTGCAGGAACTTGCGCATGAACTTGGTGCTGAGGATGCGGTCCTTCTTGCTGCGCAGATTGCCGTGCAGGCACTTACCCTCGCCACATCGCTGTCCATAGTGTCCTGGCTCCGGAGCCTGGCGTACTCGTCTGCGATGGCGTCGGAGGCGTCCTGCGTGAGCTTGGGCTTCATGAGCCGCGCGATGTGCAGGAACTTGCGCATGAACTTGGTGCTGAGGATGCGGTCCTTCTTGCTGCGCAGATTGCCGTGCAGGCACTTACCCTCGCCACATCGCTGTCCATAGTGTCCTGGCTCCGGAGCCTGGCGTACTCGTCTGCGATGGCGTCGGAGGCGTCCTGCGTGAGCTTGGGCTTCATGAGCCGCGCGATGTGCAGGAACTTGCGCATGAACTTGGTGCTGAGGATGCGGTCCTTCTTGCTGCGCAGGTTGCCGTGCAGGCACTTACCCTCGCCACATCGCTGTCCATAGTGTCCTGGCTCCGGAGCCTGGCGTACTCGTCTGCGATGGCGTCGGAGGCGTCCTGCGTGAGCTTGGGCTTCATGAGCCGCGCGATGTGCAGGAACTTGCGCATGAACTTGGTGCTGAGGATGCGGTCCTTCTTGCTGCGCAGATTGCCGTGCAGGCACTTACCCTCGCCACATCGCTGTCCATAGTGTCCTGGCTCCGGAGCCTGGCGTACTCGTCTGCGATGGCGTCGGAGGCGTCCTGCGTGAGCTTGGGCTTCATGAGCCGCGCGATGTGCAGGAACTTGCGCATGAACTTGGTGCTGAGGATGCGGTCCTTCTTGCTGCGCAGATTGCCGTGCAGGCACTTACCCTCGCCACATCGCTGTCCATAGTGTCCTGGCTCCGGAGCCTGGCGTACTCGTCTGCGATGGCGTCGGAGGCGTCCTGCGTGAGCTTGGGCTTCATGAGCCGCGCGATGTGCAGGAACTTGCGCATGAACTTGGTGCTGAGGATGCGGTCCTTCTTGCTGCGCAGATTGCCGTGCAGGCACTTACCCTCGCCACATCGCTGTCCATAGTGTCCTGGCTCCGGAGCCTGGCGTACTCGTCTGCGATGGCGTCGGAGGCGTCCTGCGTGAGCTTGGGCTTCATGAGCCGCGCGATGTGCAGGAACTTGCGCATGAACTTGGTGCTGAGGATGCGGTCCTTCTTGCTGCGCAGATTGCCGTGCAGGCACTTACCCTCGCCACATCGCTGTCCATAGTGTCCTGGCTCCGGAGCCTGGCGTACTCGTCTGCGATGGCGTCGGAGGCGTCCTGCGTGAGCTTGGGCTTCATGAGCCGCGCGATGTGCAGGAACTTGCGCATGAACTTGGTGCTGAGGATGCGGTCCTTCTTGCTGCGCAGATTGCCGTGCAGGCACTTACCCTCGCCACATCGCTGTCCATAGTGTCCTGGCTCCGGAGCCTGGCGTACTCGTCTGCGATGGCGTCGGAGGCGTCCTGCGTGAGCTTGGGCTTCATGAGCCGCGCGATGTGCAGGAACTTGCGCATGAACTTGGTGCTGAGGATGCGGTCCTTCTTGCTGCGCAGGTTGCCGTGCAGGCACTTACCCTCGCCACATCGCTGTCCATAGTGTCCTGGCTCCGGAGCCTGGCGTACTCGTCTGCGATGGCGTCGGAGGCGTCCTGCGTGAGCTTGGGCTTCATGAGCCGCGCGATGTGCAGGAACTTGCGCATGAACTTGGTGCTGAGGATGCGGTCCTTCTTGCTGCGCAGGTTGCCGTGCAGGCACTTACCCTCGCCACATCGCTGTCCATAGTGTCCTGGCTCCGGAGCCTGGCGTACTCGTCTGCGATGGCGTCGGAGGCGTCCTGCGTGAGCTTGGGCTTCATGAGCCGCGCGATGTGCAGGAACTTGCGCATGAACTTGGTGCTGAGGATGCGGTCCTTCTTGCTGCGCAGATTGCCGTGCAGGCACTTACCCTCGCCACATCGCTGTCCATAGTGTCCTGGCTCCGGAGCCTGGCGTACTCGTCTGCGATGGCGTCGGAGGCGTCCTGCGTGAGCTTGGGCTTCATGAGCCGCGCGATGTGCAGGAACTTGCGCATGAACTTGGTGCTGAGGATGCGGTCCTTCTTGCTGCGCAGATTGCCGTGCAGGCACTTACCCTCGCCACATCGCTGTCCATAGTGTCCTGGCTCCGGAGCCTGGCGTACTCGTCTGCGATGGCGTCGGAGGCGTCCTGCGTGAGCTTGGGCTTCATGAGCCGCGCGATGTGCAGGAACTTGCGCATGAACTTGGTGCTGAGGATGCGGTCCTTCTTGCTGCGCAGATTGCCGTGCAGGCACTTACCCTCGCCACATCGCTGTCCATAGTGTCCTGGCTCCGGAGCCTGGCGTACTCGTCTGCGATGGCGTCGGAGGCGTCCTGCGTGAGCTTGGGCTTCATGAGCCGCGCGATGTGCAGGAACTTGCGCATGAACTTGGTGCTGAGGATGCGGTCCTTCTTGCTGCGCAGATTGCCGTGCAGGCACTTACCCTCGCCACATCGCTGTCCATAGTGTCCTGGCTCCGGAGCCTGGCGTACTCGTCTGCGATGGCGTCGGAGGCGTCCTGCGTGAGCTTGGGCTTCATGAGCCGCGCGATGTGCAGGAACTTGCGCATGAACTTGGTGCTGAGGATGCGGTCCTTCTTGCTGCGCAGATTGCCGTGCAGGCACTTACCCTCGCCACATCGCTGTCCATAGTGTCCTGGCTCCGGAGCCTGGCGTACTCGTCTGCGATGGCGTCGGAGGCGTCCTGCGTGAGCTTGGGCTTCATGAGCCGCGCGATGTGCAGGAACTTGCGCATGAACTTGGTGCTGAGGATGCGGTCCTTCTTGCTGCGCAGGTTGCCGTGCAGGCACTTACCCTCGCCACATCGCTGTCCATAGTGTCCTGGCTCCGGAGCCTGGCGTACTCGTCTGCGATGGCGTCGGAGGCGTCCTGCGTGAGCTTGGGCTTCATGAGCCGCGCGATGTGCAGGAACTTGCGCATGAACTTGGTGCTGAGGATGCGGTCCTTCTTGCTGCGCAGGTTGCCGTGCAGGCACTTACCCTCGCCACATCGCTGTCCATAGTGTCCTGGCTCCGGAGCCTGGCGTACTCGTCTGCGATGGCGTCGGAGGCGTCCTGCGTGAGCTTGGGCTTCATGAGCCGCGCGATGTGCAGGAACTTGCGCATGAACTTGGTGCTGAGGATGCGGTCCTTCTTGCTGCGCAGATTGCCGTGCAGGCACTTACCCTCGCCACATCGCTGTCCATAGTGTCCTGGCTCCGGAGCCTGGCGTACTCGTCTGCGATGGCGTCGGAGGCGTCCTGCGTGAGCTTGGGCTTCATGAGCCGCGCGATGTGCAGGAACTTGCGCATGAACTTGGTGCTGAGGATGCGGTCCTTCTTGCTGCGCAGATTGCCGTGCAGGCACTTACCCTCGCCACATCGCTGTCCATAGTGTCCTGGCTCCGGAGCCTGGCGTACTCGTCTGCGATGGCGTCGGAGGCGTCCTGCGTGAGCTTGGGCTTCATGAGCCGCGCGATGTGCAGGAACTTGCGCATGAACTTGGTGCTGAGGATGCGGTCCTTCTTGCTGCGCAGATTGCCGTGCAGGCACTTACCCTCGCCACATCGCTGTCCATAGTGTCCTGGCTCCGGAGCCTGGCGTACTCGTCTGCGATGGCGTCGGAGGCGTCCTGCGTGAGCTTGGGCTTCATGAGCCGCGCGATGTGCAGGAACTTGCGCATGAACTTGGTGCTGAGGATGCGGTCCTTCTTGCTGCGCAGGTTGCCGTGCAGGCACTTACCCTCGCCACATCGCTGTCCATAGTGTCCTGGCTCCGGAGCCTGGCGTACTCGTCTGCGATGGCGTCGGAGGCGTCCTGCGTGAGCTTGGGCTTCATGAGCCGCGCGATGTGCAGGAACTTGCGCATGAACTTGGTGCTGAGGATGCGGTCCTTCTTGCTGCGCAGATTGCCGTGCAGGCACTTACCCTCGCCACATCGCTGTCCATAGTGTCCTGGCTCCGGAGCCTGGCGTACTCGTCTGCGATGGCGTCGGAGGCGTCCTGCGTGAGCTTGGGCTTCATGAGCCGCGCGATGTGCAGGAACTTGCGCATGAACTTGGTGCTGAGGATGCGGTCCTTCTTGCTGCGCAGATTGCCGTGCAGGCACTTACCCTCGCCACATCGCTGTCCATAGTGTCCTGGCTCCGGAGCCTGGCGTACTCGTCTGCGATGGCGTCGGAGGCGTCCTGCGTGAGCTTGGGCTTCATGAGCCGCGCGATGTGCAGGAACTTGCGCATGAACTTGGTGCTGAGGATGCGGTCCTTCTTGCTGCGCAGATTGCCGTGCAGGCACTTACCCTCGCCACATCGCTGTCCATAGTGTCCTGGCTCCGGAGCCTGGCGTACTCGTCTGCGATGGCGTCGGAGGCGTCCTGCGTGAGCTTGGGCTTCATGAGCCGCGCGATGTGCAGGAACTTGCGCATGAACTTGGTGCTGAGGATGCGGTCCTTCTTGCTGCGCAGGTTGCCGTGCAGGCACTTACCCTCGCCACATCGCTGTCCATAGTGTCCTGGCTCCGGAGCCTGGCGTACTCGTCTGCGATGGCGTCGGAGGCGTCCTGCGTGAGCTTGGGCTTCATGAGCCGCGCGATGTGCAGGAACTTGCGCATGAACTTGGTGCTGAGGATGCGGTCCTTCTTGCTGCGCAGATTGCCGTGTAGCAGGGGATCGTACTTCTCGTAGATCGACTCGGCCGACTCCTGGGGAAATACCAAGAATGCTAGTTCAAAATCATCATTGAATTTTTACATAGATAAAAACCGTCAGTCACTTGCAGTATATAGCTAGCATGTCTTGCAAATTATTTAGTTGCAATAAGATTGATAGAGTACACACCGCGTTGAGCTGTCACCGAGACCGGTCGTTACTTGCGCGCGCTAGTGAACTACATTTCCACGAGTTTGATTTCTACCCTCATTGTGTAAAGTGCCTAATGATGGAATCGGACTTTTTGATTCTCCAATAAGTAAGTGGCTATATCGCAACTTTTCAACCGTTTCTGACTACAGGAACAAAATGAACTCCCAAACGTTAGACAATAACCCTAGTTATTCTACTGTGACACAAACCACCACGTTCCCTAAAAAGGACCAAGCAATCGTCATCGATGCTTTAGAAAACGTACAAATCAAAGATTATGCTCAAGCTTTAGGAAGAATAATCGACCCATCTCAAATCCGCTTTTTGTCAAGAATATCAAACAATAGAATTTGTATCTACGTTTCCTCGAAGTTAATCGTTGATGAGATCATTGACAATAAAAAGTATGTTACAATACAAAATCAAAAACTACCCATCCGACCGTTGATTAGCAGAAACAAACGTATCATTATATCTAACGTGTGCCCTATTATACCGCACACCGAAATAGAAAAGAAACTGATAGAAATGCATATCACACCACTGTCGCCCATCTCTTTCCTGCGTGCTGGTCTCAACGAAACGGGCTACAATCACATTCTAAGTTTCCGAAGACAAGTCTACGTAACTCCTGAGGATTCCACCCGACTTCCAGAAAAAATATCAATTGATTTTGAAGAAACGAATTACTGGATTTATTTCTCATCGGATACAATGACTTGTTTCATATGCAAAAAAGACGGTCACGTAGCATCTAAATGCCCAGATAACACCAACGACATGAACTCTTTGAACCAAAAAAGACCGGAGTCAACGGAAACACAAATATTTAAGCGTCCACATCCACCCACTGAATCTTCGACTACTACTGATTTCATGGAGTCCGAAACAACAAAAGAAGACTGTATACCTAGCATCGAGCACAGTGATGACGACTTTGATAACTCCTCCTGCTCCAGCTCAGAAGAGGTTTACAAATCCAAGAGTGGAAAGAAACTCAAGAAGACGCCGCATAGTGATCTGGATTCAACTAATTGGGACCACCTGGAAAACTTTATAGACGATCCCTGTAAAACGTACCCACTGTCTGGAAAACAAGTTAAAGAATATCTCATACGCACATATGGAGTTAAGGACATATCGGAAATCACTTTCAGTTACACAGAAGAGATTAGTGCCCTGATTGAAATGTTTACGGACTTGATACCTAACATCTCATGTCGTAGTGTTAAGAGCAGACTCTCACGTATTGTAAGTAAACTAAAGCGCTTATTGGGTAAGAAAAATACCAAAACAAATAACTAAGTCACTTTTAGGTAGGTACACAATATATATTTATACTTATATACATAGAACTTATTCATTTGGTTTATTATATATATATATATATATATATATATATATATATATATATATCTTTATGGTTTTGACTAAAAGTTTCAAGCTTAATATTATTCAATGGAACTGTCAAAGCCTATTACCAAAATTAAGTGATTTGGATTCATATCTTCACAATGAAAAAATACACATATGCTTTCTTTCAGAAACTTGGCTAAAATGCGAAAACCAAATTAATTTTACAGATTACTCTGTCTTTAGAAAGGATCGAGCAGATGGATATGGAGGTTTAGCGATCCTGGTCCATCAATCAATAAACTGTACTCTCAAAATTCTTCCAAGTAATCATGATAATATTGACCTTTTGTGCCTTGAAGTCCTTAATAGCTATAAACTTCAACATATCATAGGTGTCTATTCTCCCTCAAATGTCCCTGTAAGCGTTAGGGACTACCAGGAGCTTTTCAGCCACTTTTCTGAGAAAACTCTAATAGTCGGCGATTTTAATGCTCATCACTCGGCGTGGTCATACACAACTGACACACGGGGTAGACTTTTATCAGACACTAGCTTAAAACAAAATTACGTTTTTCTTAACAATCGAGATTTTACTCGTTGCGCTAAGCTAAATGGTAGTATAGTGTGCACATCACCTGATATATCCTTTTGTAGCGCTGATCTCTCACTCGACTTTGATTGGAACGTCACTAACGAATCTTTTGGCAGTGATCACCTTATTATCTCTATTAAAACTTTAGACAGTACTCAAATTAGCTCCGAATTGAAAAGAAACATCAAAAAGGCCAACTGGGTAGAATATACGCAACACATAGAATCTACATGTGCGGGATTAGATTTCGGAGACAATGTACAAAGTAACTACGATAAACTCATAGAGACTATTGAGGAAAGTGCTAACAAAAACATTCCTTATATTAAAATCAGTAATAACCCTAAAAAATTCAAGTCAAAACCTTGGTGGAACCCTGATCTATCAAAGGCAGTAGCGGAACGAAGATTAGCTCTTAAGCACTTTAGGAAATTACGCACGGTTGAAAATTACTTAATTTACAGAGAAAAGGTAGTTATTGCTCGAAAATTAATAAGAATTGCAAAAAGGAATTCCTGGCAACAGTTTTGTGACAGCATAGACTGCAATACGCCCAGCAGTGAGGTTTGGAGGAAACTTAGATGGCTTAAAGGTTATCGTAATCCTAAAGATTATTTACCAGAGAGTACCGCAGTTTCCTTTGTAACAGAACTCACTCCTGACAGTGTTTCGTTACAGCCCCTAGATTTTAATACAAATGTTTCCAACCCCCATTTGTTTACACTTTCAGAACTAAATTTGATTCTTAAAAGATTAGATACTTCGGCTGGTTTAGATACTATTACTTACTCGATGATTAGCCATTTATCGGATAATGCAAAAGAATACCTCCTACATATATTTAACATAATTTATAAAAAAGGTGAGATACCAGAGCAATGGCGTAGAATCAAACTTATTGCCATACCAAAAAGAAATAATAATACTCTTAAATATCGTCCTATCTCACTTATTAACTGCCTTTGTAAAATTTTCAACTTAATGATAACTCGTCGCCTTGAATATCATTTCGAAAGCAAGAAATTATTTAATGATAGCACTTTAGGTTTCCGTCGTGGACTTTCATGTCAGGACAATCTTGGTAGGTTTATTGTAGACACAGAAAACGCGTTTATAAACAAAGAATACGTTCTATGCGCTTACGTAGACATAAGTAACGCTTATAACAATGTGGCAATTGAACCTCTTATATCCACTTTAGTTGAATTTGATGTGGATCCGCTCCTATGTGGATATATAAGAGAATTTCTAAAAGAAAGATTTTTGATATATAGGCTTCGGGATGGTAGGGAAATAACAAGAATATGCAGACAGGGTTTAGCTCAAGGTGACCCAATGTCACCTATTCTATTTAATATAGTTACAATTAAGTTATGCAACACACTCGTGAAGACCGTTAAGGTCTCTCAATATGCCGACGACTTCGCTTTGTATTGTATTAACCAAAGTATTGATTTGTGTGCTAATGTCATTCAATCAAGTCTTAATATCTTAATATCAATGTTAGAGGAAATTGGATTAGAAATTTCTCTCGCAAAGACTAAACTCTCCATTTTTACTAGAAAATACAAAGTCCCTGTTATGGGTCTACGAATAAATAACACTGAAATCGAGGTTACAAATTGTACAAAGTTTTTAGGTGTTTGGGTGGATAGCCGCTTGAATTGGACTCGACACGTTTTAGAAACTGCCCAAAAATGTACTTCATACATTAATATCCTTAGTTCCATAAGTAGTTCAAAGTGGGGTGTCCATCCAATTCACTTAAGGAGACTTTATATAACATTGGTGCGATCTCGACTTGACTATGGATGTATCATTTACGGCAACGCCAATTCTAGGCTGCTCCAGAGGTTGGACGTTATTCAAAACCAATGTCTTCGCCTTTGTGGAAGCTTTATTCGTGACACCCCAATTTTTACAATGGAAAGCGAGCTTTGTATTCCACCGTTAAATCTTAGAAGAATCTATTTAAGCGACAAATATTTCCTGAAACTTTCTTCTAGAACATCTGATTATCTGAGAAAACAAATAGAAGCATTAGACAGCACATTAAATTCAGGCGCAAGATATTGGCGCAATAACCAACTTCCACTTTTGCTTGACAGTTTCAGAAAGTATTCCAATCTACCTATGTCACAATTTGAGATTTTGCCCCTATTTTTACTCTCCTGTGACATTAAAACACTCCCCTGGGATAAAATCATAATACATAAAGTGAACCTAAAGCTAAACTACCCACTCACGATCTAAAACAACTTTGCGAAGATATGATACAAGTGCAATTCTTAGATTACATTCATATTTACACTGACGGGTCCAAAACAAGACACGGTTCTAGTTGCGCGTTTTACGATGAAGCTGCGGATTTTGGTGCTAAATTTGTTATTGAAAATCCATGTATACCCATAATGGGAGTCGAATTGACAGCAATTAATGAAGCAGTACATTACTTAGAATCGACACCATACCATAAAAGTGTAATCTTTACAGACTCGAAGAGCAGTCTACAACATTTGTTGGGAAGTGCTAAGGGCGGCAGTGTCGGTAGATACGAAGCTTACCTCATTATTAAATGTATCCATAGATTGATACGTAACGGGGTTGAAGTTCGTCTACAATGGATCCCTTCACATGTGGGCGTCAGGGGTAACGAGGTGGCAGACTCACTCGCATCCGAGGCTCTACAGAACGGAATACCTCTCGACACCGTACCGCACTATACTGATCATCTTCCAAAAGTGAAAACCGACTATTACATTAAATTTAAATCCTATTTCAATGAGTGCTCTCAAAACAAGGGCATCTGGTACAGAACCATTGTAGACGAACCACCACGCGTACCTTGGTTTGCCTCAAGAAAACTCAACAGAAAAGAATTAGTTATTTGCTTCCGAACCCGAACTTACCACATCCCACTTAACAAATTTAACTACATCATGAAAAAAAGAGACGATCCAAACTGTGCACAATGTGATAAAGAAGAGGACCTCCTCCACTTAGTTCTAGAGTGTAAAATCAACGAACAATCGAGGTTGGATCTCTTAGAAGAAACTGGGTGCTCTGCGGGGGAACTTCTCTTCTTCTTCCATCAAATCTTAAGCTCAGGGTTCACTACCGAACACAGTGGCACAATTTTAAGTTTCATTATACACTCACTGAACTTAAGATTTGAATATTATAAAAATACTCCTTAAGTATCAATCCCAATGTTTAAAGTAAGACCTAAAGTTTAAGTAACATTATTATTATTTTTAAGCCGACTTAATCATAAGATGTATGGCTTATAAAATAAATGAGATTAAAAAAAAAAAAAAAAAAAAAAAGATTGATAGAGTAATGGTAAGTAAAGTACTGTCAACAATGTAACCCGGCGTGGCTCACCTCGGCCGGGTCGTGGTCGGGGTTGTCTGTGGAGAGCATCTCCACCGACGATCCCATGGGCAGCACCTCCCCGTCTTGCTCTTTCGGATTTCTGAACATAAACACCATTCATTATTGAACCGGAAATGTCATTTTTTCATATACGAGTACATTGCGCAAGGCTATTAACTCGCAACGGGGAGCAGATTGAAAAAGGAATGTCCAAAAGCATGGATTGTTCGCGAATTTTGCCAAAGCCGCGCATATTCCACAGGGTGCGTCGTTTTAATATAAAAACAAAATTGGAAGACCGCACATGGTGGCCTGGGCTGGAACCGCTCGACGTTCGCCCGCCGCCGTTCCTGCTCCTCATCACAGCTGGCCGAGCGTGACCCCTGCTTCGGACCGCCGCGACCAGTCAGGAGAGTACCGGACTACGGGGTTAATCTAGATAGGGCATAGACCACCCACGACCCTTCTTTTGAATTTACGGGGACTTGTCCCCAATAAATGTTTTTTTATGTTGACTTGGTATTAGTGCTTATTTACCACCTCAACTTTTTACCAAACGTCACCTACTGACAGATCGTCACAAAACATAACGAAAGAGAGTGGTGTAATGATGAGGTGTTTGTGTAGCTACCTGTAGCGGTGCATCCGCAGCACGTGCTCGGAGATGCAGCTGTCGTGGTCGGCGTCGGCCAGGTCCAGCATTACGAACAGCAGGTCGAACCGGGACAGCAGCGAGTCTTGCAGCCCGATGTTCTCCATGGGCGTCTTGTACTGGTCGTACTGCGAACATACACAACATATATCAACATTATAAATAGTACACAGAATTGGCGACCGCGAGCACGGAGCGACTCGCGTTGAGGGACGCGTGTACTCCCGCCTTGGCGATGGTGACGCGGCCCTGCTCCATGACCTCGTGGATGAACAGCTGTGTACTCACCCGGCCGTACACAGGGTTGGCGGCCGCGAGCACGGAGCACCTCGCGTTGAGGGACGCGTGTACTCCCGCCTTGGCGATGGTGACGCGGCCCTGCTCCATGACCTCGTGGATGGACAGCTGTGTACTCACCCGGCCGTACACAGGGTTGGCGGCCGCGAGCACGGAGCACCTCGCGTTGAGGGACGCGTGTACTCCCGCCTTGGCGATGGTGACGCGGCCCTGCTCCATGACCTCGTGGATGGACAGCTGTGTACTCACCCGGCCGTACACAGGGTTGGCGGCCGCGAGCACGGAGCACCTCGCGTTGAGGGACGCGTGTACTCCCGCCTTGGCGATGGTGACGCGGCCCTGCTCCATGACCTCGTGGATGGACAGCTGTGTACTCACCCGGCCGTACACAGGGTTGGCGGCCGCGAGCACGGAGCACCTCGCGTTGAGGGACGCGTGTACTCCCGCCTTGGCGATGGTGACGCGGCCCTGCTCCATGACCTCGTGGATGGACAGCTGTGTACTCACCCGGCCGTACACAGGGTTGGCGGCCGCGAGCACGGAGCACCTCGCGTTGAGGGACGCGTGTACTCCCGCCTTGGCGATGGTGACGCGGCCCTGCTCCATGACCTCGTGGATGAACAGCTGTGTACTCACCCGGCCGTACACAGGGTTGGCGACCGCGAGCACGGAGCACCTCGCGTTGAGGGACGCGTGTACTCCCGCCTTGGCGATGGTGACGCGGCCCTGCTCCATGACCTCGTGGATGGACAGCTGTGTACTCACCCGGCCGTACACAGGGTTGGCGACCGCGAGCACGGAGCACCTCGCGTTGAGGGACGCGTGTACTCCCGCCTTGGCGATGGTGACGCGGCCCTGCTCCATGACCTCGTGGATGGACAGCTGTGTACTCACCCGGCCGTACACAGGGTTGGCGGCCGCGAGCACGGAGCACATCGCGTTGAGGGACGCGTGTACTCCCGCCTTGGCGATGGTGACGCGGCCCTGCTCCATGACCTCGTGGATGGACAGCTGTGTACTCACCCGGCCGTACACAGGGTTGGCGGCCGCGAGCACGGAGCACCTCGCGTTGAGGGACGCGTGTACTCCCGCCTTGGCGATGGTGACGCGGCCCTGCTCCATGACCTCGTGGATGGACAGCTGTGTACTCACCCGGCCGTACACAGGGTTGGCGGCCGCGAGCACGGAGCACCTCGCGTTGAGGGACGCGTGTACTCCCGCCTTGGCGATGGTGACGCGGCCCTGCTCCATGACCTCGTGGATGGACAGCTGTGTACTCACCCGGCCGTACACAGGGTTGGCGGCCGCGAGCACGGAGCACCTCGCGTTGAGGGACGCGTGTACTCCCGCCTTGGCGATGGTGACGCGGCCCTGCTCCATGACCTCGTGGATGGACAGCTGTGTACTCACCCGGCCGTACACAGGGTTGGCGGCCGCGAGCACGGAGCACCTCGCGTTGAGGGACGCGTGTACTCCCGCCTTGGCGATGGTGACGCGGCCCTGCTCCATGACCTCGTGGATGGACAGCTGTGTACTCACCCGGCCGTACACAGGGTTGGCGGCCGCGAGCACGGAGCACCTCGCGTTGAGGGACGCGTGTACTCCCGCCTTGGCGATGGTGACGCGGCCCTGCTCCATGACCTCGTGGATGGACAGCTGTGTACTCACCCGGCCGTACACAGGGTTGGCGGCCGCGAGCACGGAGCACCTCGCGTTGAGGGACGCGTGTACTCCCGCCTTGGCGATGGTGACGCGGCCCTGCTCCATGACCTCGTGGATGGACAGCTGTGTACTCACCCGGCCGTACACAGGGTTGGCGGCCGCGAGCACGGAGCACCTCGCGTTGAGGGACGCGTGTACTCCCGCCTTGGCGATGGTGACGCGGCCCTGCTCCATGACCTCGTGGATGGACAGCTGTGTACTCACCCGGCCGTACACAGGGTTGGCGGCCGCGAGCACGGAGCACCTCGCGTTGAGGGACGCGTGTACTCCCGCCTTGGCGATGGTGACGCGGCCCTGCTCCATGACCTCGTGGATGGACAGCTGTGTACTCACCCGGCCGTACACAGGGTTGGCGGCCGCGAGCACGGAGCACCTCGCGTTGAGGGACGCGTGTACTCCCGCCTTGGCGATGGTGACGCGGCCCTGCTCCATGACCTCGTGGATGGACAGCTGTGTACTCACCCGGCCGTACACAGGGTTGGCGGCCGCGAGCACGGAGCACCTCGCGTTGAGGGACGCGTGTACTCCCGCCTTGGCGATGGTGACGCGGCCCTGCTCCATGACCTCGTGGATGGACAGCTGTGTACTCACCCGGCCGTACACAGGGTTGGCGGCCGCGAGCACGGAGCACCTCGCGTTGAGGGACGCGTGTACTCCCGCCTTGGCGATGGTGACGCGGCCCTGCTCCATGACCTCGTGGATGGACAGCTGTGTACTCACCCGGCCGTACACAGGGTTGGCGGCCGCGAGCACGGAGCACCTCGCGTTGAGGGACGCGTGTACTCCCGCCTTGGCGATGGTGACGCGGCCCTGCTCCATGACCTCGTGGATGGACAGCTGTGTACTCACCCGGCCGTACACAGGGTTGGCGGCCGCGAGCACGGAGCACCTCGCGTTGAGGGACGCGTGTACTCCCGCCTTGGCGATGGTGACGCGGCCCTGCTCCATGACCTCGTGGATGGACAGCTGTGTACTCACCCGGCCGTACACAGGGTTGGCGGCCGCGAGCACGGAGCACCTCGCGTTGAGGGACGCGTGTACTCCCGCCTTGGCGATGGTGACGCGGCCCTGCTCCATGACCTCGTGGATGGACAGCTGTGTACTCACCCGGCCGTACACAGGGTTGGCGGCCGCGAGCACGGAGCACCTCGCGTTGAGGGACGCGTGTACTCCCGCCTTGGCGATGGTGACGCGGCCCTGCTCCATGACCTCGTGGATGGACAGCTGTGTACTCACCCGGCCGTACACAGGGTTGGCGGCCGCGAGCACGGAGCACCTCGCGTTGAGGGACGCGTGTACTCCCGCCTTGGCGATGGTGACGCGGCCCTGCTCCATGACCTCGTGGATGGCGGTGCGGTCGATGTCAGACATCTTGTCGAACTCGTCGATGCACACCACGCCGCGGTCGGCCAGGACCATGGCGCCTGCTTCCAGTCTGCACCAAATATACATGTTCTAATCAATTGTGCACAAGGGAAAATAATACACACACAAGGGAATAAAAAAGATAGCCAACAGCACATTATCATCACAACTTTAATGATGCATTTTGGGAATTAGGGCTCTGATGCCTTCTACAGTTGCTGTTCGTATCTTGCTATTTGCATCTAACGGGACGGTCCCTCCGGCCTCTTTACTTGCTGCTAAATGACCTCTCCGCCATGGTTCCCCTGGGTAATCTGTGTCTAGAATGAGCGAGCTATCATAGCTAGCCGTGGTGGTGATGGCGCGCGGCGCGGTGAGGAGCACGTAGCGGAGCAGCTGCGACTTGGCCACCGACGGGTCTGTGATCAGTACCTGCGGTCACCAGTGTCGGGGTCGGTGGTGACGGCGGCGGTGAGGCCGACGCCGGAGGAGCCGCGGCCCGTGGTGGTGATGGCGCGCGGCGCGGTGTGGAGCACGTAGCGGAGCAGCTGCGACTTGGCCACCGACGGGTCTGTGATCAGTACCTGCGGTCACCAGTGTCGGGGTCGGTGGTGACGGCGGCGGTGAGGCCGACGCCGGAGGAGCCGCGGCCCGTGGTGGTGATGGCGCGCGGCGCGGTGTGGAGCACGTAGCGGAGCAGCTGCGACTTGGCCACCGACGGGTCTGTGATCAGTACCTGCGGTCACCAGTGTCGGGGTCGGTGGTGACGGCGGCGGTGAGGCCGACGCCGGAGGAGCCGCGGCCCGTGGTGGTGATGGCGCGCGGCGCGGTGTGGAGCACGTAGCGGAGCAGCTGCGACTTGGCCACCGACGGGTCTGTGATCAGTACCTGCGGTCACCAGTGTCGGGGTCGGTGGTGACGGCGGCGGTGAGGCCGACGCCGGAGGAGCCGCGGCCCGTGGTGGTGATGGCGCGCGGCGCGGTGTGGAGCACGTAGCGGAGCAGCTGCGACTTGGCCACCGACGGGTCTGTGATCAGTACCTGCGGTCACCAGTGTCGGGGTCGGTGGTGACGGCGGCGGTGAGGCCGACGCCGGAGGAGCCGCGGCCCGTGGTGGTGATGGCGCGCGGCGCGGTGTGGAGCACGTAGCGGAGCAGCTGCGACTTGGCCACCGACGGGTCTGTGATCAGTACCTGCGGTCACCAGTGTCGGGGTCGGTGGTGACGGCGGCGGTGAGGCCGACGCCGGAGGAGCCGCGGCCCGTGGTGGTGATGGCGCGCGGCGCGGTGTGGAGCACGTAGCGGAGCAGCTGCGACTTGGCCACCGACGGGTCTGTGATCAGTACCTGCGGTCACCAGTGTCGGGGTCGGTGGTGACGGCGGCGGTGAGGCCGACGCCGGAGGAGCCGCGGCCCGTGGTGGTGATGGCGCGCGGCGCGGTGAGGAGCACGTAGCGGAGCAGCTGCGACTTGGCCACCGACGGGTCTGTGATCAGTACCTGCGGTCACCAGTGTCGGGGTCGGTGGTGACGGCGGCGGTGAGGCCGACGCCGGAGGAGCCGCGGCCCGTGGTGGTGATGGCGCGCGGCGCGGTGTGGAGCACGTAGCGGAGCAGCTGCGACTTGGCCACCGACGGGTCTGTGATCAGTACCTGCGGTCACCAGTGTCGGGGTCGGTGGTGACGGCGGCGGTGAGGCCGACGCCGGAGGAGCCGCGGCCCGTGGTGGTGATGGCGCGCGGCGCGGTGTGGAGCACGTAGCGGAGCAGCTGCGACTTGGCCACCGACGGGTCTGTGATCAGTACCTGCGGTCACCAGTGTCGGGGTCGGTGGTGACGGCGGCGGTGAGGCCGACGCCGGAGGAGCCGCGGCCCGTGGTGGTGATGGCGCGCGGCGCGGTGAGGAGCACGTAGCGGAGCAGCTGCGACTTGGCCACCGAAGGGTCGCCGATCAGCAGGATATTGATGTCACTGGAACACAAATTACAGTAAGAACACACTAACCTAACCGATCTCGGTTGCGGCGCGAACGCGGGTCGAGTGCGGGCCTGCGCATGTTGTAAAGAATTGAAACCCGCAATGTGTGGAGGCCATTCAAGCATATCCTTGAAGGCAGGACCAGCGCGTGTCCAGTCCAGTCAGTCGCGGTAGCTGGACACGCGCTGGACTCGCCGCCTGCCCGTGGTGTCAATATAGCGCGTCAACCGCGCTGCTACCGCAATGTGTGGAGGCCATTCAAGCATATCCTTGAAGGCGGGACCAGCGCGTGTCCAGCGCGGTAGCTGGACACGCGCTGGACTCGCCGCCTGCCCGTGGTGTCAATATAGCGCGTCAACCGCGCTGCTACCGCAATGTGTGGAGGCCATTCAAGCATATCCTTGAAGGCGGGACCAGCGCGTGTCCAGCGCGGTAGCTGGACACGCGCTGGACTCGCCGCCTGCCCGTGGTGTCAATATAGCGCGTCAACCGCGCTGCTACCGCAATGTGTGGAGGCCATTCAAGCATATCCTTGAAGGCGGGACCAGCGCGTGTCCAGCGCGGTAGCTGGACACGCGCTGGACTCGCCGCCTGCCCGTGGTGTCAATATAGCGCGTCAACCGCGCTGCTACCGCAATGTGTGGAGGCCGTTCAACTAGGTGCATATGAATAGCCGAGGCAAAATAAGGTTATCCGATTTGGATTCTATTTAAATCGGTGCAGGTCCAAAAGTAACAAACCATCGCTTTTTGCGAAAGTTCATTGGTCGACGCCAATCCTGAAATCACTGGAGGAACTGAGCAAGCTTTTCCAAAAAAGCATAGTACATGTAATGTAACTCACCCTCGGAGCCTGGTGCCGTTGGCCAGCACCTTCTCCATGCCGCCCAGCAGCAGACAGAGGATGGCCTTCTTGATGTACTCGTGGCCGTGGATGGACGGCGCCAGCGACTTGGCCAGCAGCTCGAACATGTCCTCGGTCTTGCGCTTGGCCATGCGCTTGCACAGCTTGATGTCGTCTAGCGTGATGGCCAAGTCCATGCCCTTGTTGATCTGCGTCACGTTGTTGGCTATTAGGACCGTTCTGCAAAATAACGTACGTGTGTTATACAACATGAAAAGAAGTACTCGACGACATAATAGTCGGACTCGCACATTGGGAATGCCAAATGCTAAGTAATAGTCGGGCTCGCACATTGGGGATGCCAAATGCTAAGTAATAGTCGGACTCGCACATTGGGGATGCCAAATGCTAAGTAATAGTCGGACTCGCACATTGGGGATGCCAAATGCTAAGGAATAGTCGGACTCGCACATTGGGGATGCCAAATGCTAAGTAATAGTCGGGCTCGCACATTGGGGATGCCAAATGCTAAGTAATAGTCGGACTCGCACATTGGGGATGCCAAATGCTAAGTAATAGTCGGACTCGCACATTGGGGATGCCAAATGCTAAGTAATAGTCGGGCTCGCACATTGGGGATGCCAAATGCTAAGTAATAGTCGGACTCGCACATTGGGGATGCCAAATGCTAAGTAATAGTCGGGCTCGCACATTGGGGATGCCAAATGCTAAGTAATAGTCGGACTCGCACATTGGGGATGCCAAATGCTAAGTAATAGTCGGACTCGCACATTGGGGATGCCAAATGCTAAGGAATAGTCGGACTCGCACATTGGGGATGCCAAATGCTAAGTAATAGTCGGGCTCGCACATTGGGGATGCCAAATGCTAAGTAATAGTCGGACTCGCACATTGGGGATGCCAAATGCTAAGTAATAGTCGGACTCGCACATTGGGGATGCCAAATGCTAAGTAATAGTCGGACTCGCACATTGGGGATGCCAAATGCTAAGTAATAGTCGGGCTCGCACATTGGGGATGCCAAATGCTAAGTAATAGTCGGGCTCGCACATTGGGGATGCCAAATGCTAAGTAATAGTCGGACTCGCACATTGGGGATGCCAAATGCTAAGTAATAGTCGGACTCGCACATTGGGGATGCCCAATGCTAAGGAATAGTCGGACTCGCACATTGGGGATGCCAAATGCTAAGTAATAGTCGGACTCGCACATTGGGGATGCCAAATGCTAAGTAATAGTCGGACTCGCACATTGGGGATGCCAAATGCTAAGGAATAGTCGGACTCGCACATTGGGGATGCCAAATGCTAAGTAATAGTCGGACTCGCACATTGGGGATGCCAAATGCTAAGGAATAGTCGGACTCGCACATTGGGGATGCCAAATGCTAAGTAATAGTCGGACTCGCACATTGGGGATGCCAAATGCTAAGTAATAGTCGGACTCGCACATTGGGGATGCCAAATGATAAGTAATAGTCGGGCTCGCACATTGGGGATGCCAAATGCTAAGTAATAGTCGGACTCGCACATTGGGGATGCCAAATGCTAAGTAATAGTCGGACTCGCACATTGGGGATGCCAAATGCTAAGGAATAGTCGGACTCGCACATTGGGGATGCCAAATGCTAAGGAATAGTCGGACTCGCACATTGGGGATGCCAAATGCTAAGTAATAGTCGAACTCGCACATTGGGGATGCCAAATGCTAAGTAATAGTCGGGCTCGCACATTGGGAATGCCAAATGCTAAGTAATAGTCGGACTCGCACATTGGGGATGCCAAATGCTAAGTAATAGTCGGGCTCGCACATTGGGGATGCCAAATGCTAAGTAATAGTCGGGCTCGCACATTGGGGATGCCAAATGCTAAGTAATAGTCGGACTCGCACATTGGGGATGCCAAATGCTAAGGAATAGTCGGACTCGCACATTGGGGATGCCAAATGCTAAGTAATAGTCGGACTCGCACATTGGGGATGCCAAATGCTAAGTAATAGTCGGACTCGCACATTGGGGATGCCAAATGCTAAGTAATAGTCGGGCTCGCACATTGGGGATGCCAAATGCTAAGTAATAGTCGGACTCGCACATTGGGGATGCCAAATGCTAAGTAATAGTCGGACTCGCACATTGGGGATGCCAAATGCTAAGTAATAGTCGGACTCGCAGATTGGGGATGCCAAATGCTAAGGAATAGTCGGACTCGCACATTGGGGATGCCAAATGCTAAGTAATAGACGGACTCGCACATTGGGGATGCCAAATGCTAAGTAATAGTCGGACTCGCACATTGGGGATGCCAAATGCAAAGGAATACAGCCACACATTGTGCCACTGGCAGTTGCTGCGGCCATCTTGTATGGCATTGTGCGGGAGTGTACGCGTAGCTTGTGTTAGCGGTGTGTGGTACCTGAAGGTGCCGGCGGTGAAGCTGCCCTGCTTGCTGGGCAGACAGCGGTAGTTGCCCACCACCTGCACGCGGTCGCCAGGCTTGCAGCGGTCCACCAGGTCCCCGTCGCACACCACGTCCACGGCGCGCGGCAGCTGCCCCGCCGGCGCGCGCTCCGGCATCTCCTGCACCGTCAGCGTCTGATGGTCCTTGTAGCGGGACAGACCGAACTCCGTCTCCAGCGGGTTGCCCTCGTCATCCTATGGACAATGAATGTTGCTGTCGGCCAAGCGTCCCTACACAGTCCGTAAGCCCACTCCCAATACGCCTACGTCTCTTGAGAACATGATAAAATGCATGGCAGCAGGTCGAGAAAGTTGTGTTGTAAGGGCCTGCCATGCATTTTATCGTGTTGTCATGAGACGTAGGCGTATTGGGAGTGGCCTTACAGACTAACACATCATCATCATCAAATGAGCCCATGAAAGTCTCCAAAATCCTCTAAAAGGCTGATACGACTTTACTTATTTCATACAAAGATGACTTACCCCCACATATTCAGTCATGCATACCTTAGTTATACTCATTAACATTCATCAAACCTATTTTAGCTAAAACGACTTCAAATTCCAGAACTGAGCGACCTGTTCACTCGACATACAAACACACGCACGAGAGGACACAACTTTAAATTGACAGCAAATAAATGTAAAACAAACATCGGCAAAAACTTAATCACAAATCGAATAGTTAATGCATGGAACAAATTACCCTCAGAAGTAGTGAACTCGAAAAGTGTTAATCAGTTTAAAAACAGACTTGCAAACTATCTATAGCAGTGAGAACCTGTGCTAAGTGAACTATGATTTAGACGTATCAGCGTCAGCTGCCTGTCTAAAAATAAAATAATAATAATTCCTTTGTTTGTGACTAAACACATTTTAGGTAAAAGAGATTTGTTAAGTTTATGAATATGGGGGTATATATTTCACTCCTTAACGGTTTTAGCCCTTATTTACCTTAGTGGGCTGGGTAATATTCAGCGTTTTTAAGGCGTTTTTTTTTCATTGTCGTCTCTATGAATATCAGAGTCCACTTTTGATGAAGACGTAAGCCAATACCGGTGCTGAGCCTTTTTTGATTTAAGTTTCCGCGGTATGTTTTACCTCTGCTGAAATAATCTTGAGCCGACAATGACTTTAGAACCGAGCGGTTCAAACGCTCGGAGATTGGCCCGGCTACATTGTTAGAGGAAGGATTCCAGTGTGGTGGACTGATACAATTAAGAGGGCTGCCAATGCAGTCTCTCCCGTGCAGTCCACTTGACGAAGAACCTAAGTGTATGGACGGCAATAATCCTCACTGATAAGGAATGGACTAACAAGAATAAGGGGTACATCGCAATTTAATGTACATCGCAAATAGACTTAGCTCAGCAGCTTATGCAATCAGAAGGATTAGACAACTAACTAACGTAGAAACTGCCCGAATAGTGTATTTCAGCTACTTCCACAGCGTAATGGCATATGGAATTTTACTTTGGGGTAAAGCTGCTGATATACAAACCATCTTTGTCTTGCAAAAACGAGCAATACGGTCGATATACAACATGGGCTCACGTGTATCACTGAGAGAACATTTCAAAAACATAAATATTTTAACAATGGCATCACAGTACATTTATGATACCATTATATATGCTCTAAAGAATGTAGACTCTTTCCATAAAATGCATAGTGCGAGACATAAACACAAAATTGCGATAACCAAGTTTCGAGTTAGTAAAATCAGCAAATCCTTTTTGGGTCAATGAATAAGTTTCTACAATAAACTACCCAAGGAAGCGCTAGAGTTACCATTTCCTAGAATAAAAAAATATTTAAAGACTTTTTTACTGAAAAAGGCATATTATACCATTCAAGAGTATTTAAATGATAAAAATGACTGGCCTCTTATAGGACTATTAACTTTTTTTCTTTTGTTCTCTTTTGCTTCCTCATGTATTAATCAAACTTATGAAATGTGTTGATAGATAAGAATCGAAACAGACATGTAATAACCACATATAATTATTTAGAATTAGGTGACATATTAATTAATCAAATGTATATGTGTGTTTGTGTAACCGAATAGATATGATATTGTACAATATAAACCTTGACGATGCAAAAGTGATTGTAAAATCCTACTCGAATGATTTTTATCTTATCTTTTACCACCTATAATGACCTTATTATAGTGAACCTACCTAACTAGCACTGCTGGCGTGATCGCGTTTATGCGGGACTCGCACCTCAAACTTGCATCATCATCATTATCAGCCTGTAATCGCCCACTGCTGAGCATAAGCCTCTTTTCGAGTAGGCCTACATCCTAGTAAAAGGGACAAATGCAAATATCTGCATATCTGCTGTCATAAATGCAAGCATGTTAACTACGCTGGTGATCGGAGCCCCTTACCTTAGTGGGGTAGATGGCGGTGCTGGGGAAGGCCTCGAAGGAGGTGAGGTCGGTGTACTTGCGCTCCATGACTTTCTTGGTGGTGGGGCAGTAGTGCACGCTGCGCACTACCTTGGGGTGCACCAATGAAACGCGCGTCACTATGCCCTCCACGCAGATCAGGTTGCCCAAGTACCTGGATACAACACATCACCGTGATTCATTATCATTGAATTACAAATAATCCAAATTAAAAATTTCAGTAATTAGTGGAAGGACAGTTTCACAGTGATCAATTAAATAAAAATTTGTATAAACTTAAACTAAGAGGTCTGGGCGGAAGTGTTTTGAATAAATAGTGCACCTTTTACTATTCTTTCTCAGAACTGGAAGAGTGGCGCCATCCAACACAGGCTTATTTTTTTGCCTACCGGGTGGCTCCATCGCCTTAGATTATAGTGATCTTACAAAATAAAGGAATTTTGAATTTGAATCTATTTGGAATAAGAAGAAAAGCTTTATGATTTTGATAAAGAAAAAGTAAGTCTTTTCTAAATAATATTTTTTTTTTCCGTCAAAAAACACACAGCATTACAGTAAGGCACTGGAACTTTCTAAGGCACTGGAATTTATAAATTATTTTGTATGAGTTCAGTTCATAACAAAATGAAAACTAGGGGAAATTGAAAAGAGATTTTTTTATTAAAATCACATGTTAAATGCAATTAGACATTTTATTTTAAAACACTGGTTGCATATGACTATATAACTATGATTATGTATGGCTTTATAATTTATTATTAGAGTCATTGTAGTGCAGTGTTTCTTTTTCAACATATATGTTGCAAAGCCTCTTAAATGAGATTGCAGATATAAAGGTGATACAAGGATTCAACATTAAGTAAATTGAAAAATATAGTCAACACATTAGATCCCTTTAAAATCACCCCACCCTCTCTATAATATCATGCCATCTAATACATCATCGAACTTATAATGATGATGTATGATCATAATACCTACATGCTAACTCATACCTTGAAGTCAAACTCCTGGGTGTCACATGTTTGGTTCCAAAGCTCCCGGAGAACGCCACAAAGAACTCCTCCTGCTCCTTGGCGTAAGTTGGGTCTATCGACGACACGTACTCCTTCAGCGCCTTCTGGAACGCGATCTGCTCCTCGAACGCAATCTCCAGCAGGTTCTTCGCCCGCTCGGGGCTCTTGCGGCGCAGGTCATTTATGTTCACCACCAGCCGCTTCGACTTGTCCGCTATCATCTGCTTCACCTTTTCCATGTATATTCCTTGGTCTTCCTGTAAATTAAAAAAAAAGCCGTAAGCATTTCGAGACGAGAGAAAAAAACAAAGCCACTGAAAGATTTGAGGTTATTTCAGTATTATACACACTTCATCGTCCAAGAATTCCAGGTACTCTCTCTGCAGGTCACGTAATCTTTGATCAAAATCACCATCATCTTCCATTTTAATGGATTATGTGGGAATAACAAACTTATAAAATGAAATAACAAAGAAATAAACGAGTTCACGAAGGCGACAAACAACTCCGATCGGTTGTTTGACAGTTGAAGCGATTTGGCGCCAAATCTCTGCGATACTTTTTTTTATTTTTTATTCGCCTTTCGGCGTTGAGTCGATGCGTTCGAAGTTTGGTAAAATATTGTGGGATCTACAGGTTATATGATTTCACCACAATTTGTCAGTACAACATGTCAAAGTCATAATTGGGTGTGTCGTAGAGTCTGTCTAATGAAAGTAGAGACTAGAAAGTAGCGGCAAATTTAAAAAATCGACGTATTGCAACACCGAGTATAGTGCGAAAGAACGATAATGATACTTGAACAAAAATTATAATTGTCTTACTACTTAGTGTAGCCACGTCTATACAGATTAGTTTCAAAATTGCCCAAATTGTTGGTAAGATAATATCCCAAATCCCAGTATAGTGTATATGACCTAAAAACTTGATCCCATTCAAGTTGTTGCAACCATCTAACAGTAAAATAAAAGACCTTTAGACAGATTACAAATTAAGTAATTAGATGCTTATACGTAATTAATCTATAATGTGTCTAAGAAAAGGTGTTTTTTTAGAAAGTGAGGCTAACTTCATGGGTCTCGCTTTATGTAATTCCATTTGCACATTTTTGTGAGGTTATAGCGGAAAAAGTACAGGTTATATGAAATAAAACTTTAACTTCGTTTTACAAGATAAGTTTATTATCAAGTTCAAAAGGTGTACACCTTAGGTACAAGTGTACATAATTTCTTAAATTACATAGGATTCACTGTCTTATTGTATATTTAAGAAGAATAATTAAATTCACTCTCTAAAATCTCAACTTCCATTGAATCCTCCGAAGTGGTCGAGCTGCTACTTCCCACACTAATAATAAATTTATCTATCATGTCTTCTTTGATGTTGTCCCTGTCTTTATATTGGTTTTCAACGTTAATGACGTGATTGATCATTTTATTCCAATCATCTGCTGTTATGCTTGCAAAAGACTCATGGATCAGTTTTTCTGTGTCTTGTGCAGATAACCCTATGTTCTTCTTGGCAATTTTCCTTTTTGCTAGACTCCATATTAGCTCGATAGGATTCAAATCGCAGTGGTATGGAGGCAGCCGTAAAACTTCATGGCCATGTTGCTGAAGTATGTGATTGGCTTCATACACTGGCTCTGGCTTGTATTTGTCAACAAGTACTAACAATTCATCTTTCTTGTGATATTCTTCATAGTGAATATTATTAGCTGTAAGCCACTCTTTGATTTTGGGCTTATTTGTTTGAGTTGTTGGGGCTTTATTCTTTACAACACTGTGGTAACTGGCATTATCCATAATAACCACACTAGGTTTGTCTAAATTTGGTATGAGTTTTTCTTCTAACCATTTATTGGAGTTGCCGGCGTTCATGTCATGGTGGTAATCAGCCAGTTTAGATTTTGTGCTGAAAACTAGAAGAGCATTTGGGACAAAACCATTTTCATGCCCAGCGTGCACAACAATGTGTCTTTTCCCAGACGAAATGCTTTCAACTGCACCACTTGTTCCCGGCCCTCGCCGGGATTTTTTAGGTTTGTAGTTTTTGTGGACATAGGTTTCATCCAAATACACAATTTGTTTTCCTGCTGCACGTTTCTCTGCAATCTCCCGAAGAAATCTATGCCTCCATGCAGCAATGTCGTAGCGTTCCATTAGAACATATCGTTCATTCTTGTTTTTTTGAAACACATACCCGTTTGCTTTTAAAATCCGCCTTAGTGTTTCAATGCAGCCAAGGAAATTTATGCTAGTCCGCAACTCTACCAGGAGGCTCCGCAGTGTTGGTACTTCCTTTTTGACAGCATAAAATTCAGTAATTTTATTTTTAATAGCGTTTATGTCGAAGCTATCTAAATTTGACACCGTAGGCTTATGGGGCCTCTTTTTGCCTGGGGTATTCCAAACATTATTATTGATTCCACCTTCATATTTTATTCTCTTGAGGGTAGAGACACTAACTTCTGCAACAAACAAAATGAAAGTATGTGGTTACATAGATGACTTTTTTAGACTAGCAGGTTGTGCCACTCATTATAAAAACCTGAAAGTACCAGGTTTGAATTCCCATAAGGGCATTTATTTATGCGATGAGCACACACATTTGTTCGTAAGTGTTAAATGTTCTCTATGTAATTAACTTATGTAGGTATAACTTTGTTTAATATTCACAGTAAACACTTTGCTTAGATTAAGATTAAGTCGAATTGTCCAAGATTGTTCATGGAAATAATTACCGGTAAGAGACGACAATTCTTCAAGGTATTGATTTTGATTCCTTATACACGAATCTTGCTCCAGGTCTTTCAAGCTCTGAACGGCATTCTGAATTTCCTCCACACCTTCGACAAGCTCCATATTACCCGCTGAAAGAAAAACAATGACAATACGTAAGTATTTAGGAAACAGTTGCTTTCTTAGATATGTTGCAAATAAAGTATCAAAACTTATCATGGGATACTAACCTACGAAATCCGATATCGTACGTAAGTACGCTGCTTTCTTATCGAAAATCTCTTCCCGCTCGTCTCGTTTTTCTTTGTATTTACCAATCATGGTAAAAAGTAACTGACGCGTATTACTTTTAATACTTTTGTTCATAATTAACACCAAAAACGTTAAAGAAAAACGCAATATTTTTTCCAAATGACACTAGTGACACGACAGTAAAGTGACATTTGACGTAATTGACATTTGAATTGTAGTTGCCATTTAAAAAGTTTATAATAAATCGCAGTCTCAACTTTCATTAGACAGACTCTACAGATGTAACAATCCGACCAAATGTGCATGCAATTTCTTAATACAGTTGGATCAGCAGCGCAACATGCCTCCAGACGATAGCAATTAGTCAGCTTCTGACAAATTGGGGCTGACAAATCATGACATGTATAGACCCCATTTCTGTTTTATATGTATTTATCTAGATTAACTGATTTGTAATAGTTATAAAAAAAACTCGTTATTTATTTGTTAAATTTATTGTGAGGATTTATTAATGAAAATCTTGTCATATTTCTAAACGCACTAAATGTCAAGTTAGTTTGGAAGTGGAGGTTGTGGTTTTGTTCACGTGTTGTTCGATTATCAACTTTGTCATATAGCATTAGCGCATATTTCACATTAGCCGATTAATTACTGTTTTGTTCAATACGATGACATGGTTTGCTCAGATTATTTCTAATCCTATTTGGTTTTATTTAATTAAATAGGTCGTGTAATAATTGTACAATCATACGGCCCTACTATAATACAAACATCAGTTTCCTTAGAAAACTTAATAACCTATATTAGAAGCGGCTTTTAACCATAAAACCTACGATGTCTCAGATGACTGAAGAGAACTCCAACTCAAACATGAGCGAAGTACTGACGGAGAAGGTTAAAGAGAACTCCAAAGACGACCGAAAAAGACTGAAGATATTAGCCTTTCATGGCTACCGGCAGAATGGTGCAGTGTTCCGAGGGAAAATAGGATCTTTCCGGAAGGCAGTCGCGAAGTACGCACAGCTCACCTTCTTATCGGCGCCGCACAGAGTCGTCAACGAGGAAGGAAGCGGTGACGAAGGTAAGAGAACGTAAACGGTTTCTGTTGCATGCAGCTGCCAATATTCACCTCAGTCAAAAAACCAAATCTTGTGCTACTTATAATTATTAAAGTAAAAGTAAAAAATATTTATTAACCAAAAAAGAATAAACACTAAATGTACAATTTATCGGCAACCCCACACTAGGCTAGGCCTGTATCGTGGGAGTTAGAAACATGCTCAATTACCGCGCATTAAGTCTGCTTACATTTATGCTGACTGGAATCCTCAGACAGGAGGGACAGACCCCAAAAAGAAACTAACTGTAGTATATTCCCTTCTCAATGTGCTTGTATACTTTGCTGTTATGACCCGCAGGGTAATTATTGAATTTATAGTTTCACTTGTGATAGTGAATCCCCAAGCAAAGCATATGGTAACCATTATTTGCAAACTATTTTTTAATTATTTATTTATAGCCTCTTTTCAGAAAATTAGGCCCAGCCTAGCGTGGAACCTTAGCCACTATGTTGTTTTTGAAATTCTCTCTCGGAAATAAATATATTTTCATTTTTCAATTACAACAAAATATACTTAATACTACAGTAACCACAATTATTTTACATTTCTGTGTGCCTACTGGCAAAAGCCTCCCCCAGTCTTCTCCACTCCTCCCTGTCTGTGACCACTCTGGTCCACGTCATAATCTCGTCCTCCCATCTATTAAATTATCTGCCTCTCTTCTACCATGTTGTTAAAACTTTGCTCCATTCCTCAGATCCTCTCATTGTATGTCCTGCCCACTTCCATTTAAGATGTTTAACTTTGTATGCTACATCCTCAAGTTTTGTCTTGTCTCTCAGTTCTGAATTCTTTATTTTATCTAATCTTCTCTTCTTGAGTATGCTAAGGCAATCAAATTAACCCAGGGGGCTATACGGGGCCGTGGTATGGTGGCATAGGGCCCCTATAAAAGAATACCAAAAGGAACTGAACAAGGTGCAGAGACTAGCATGTCTGATGGTGATGGGGGCTATGAGAACGACCCCGACGCAAGCCATGGAAATACTGCTAGGCATGAAGACAATGCGAATTGAAGTGGAGAAAAGGGCCATGGAGCAGTGGTACAGAATGGAAGCATGTAAAGAATGGAGAGGAAGCTGTGTGGACAAAAGACACGCGTTGGTACAGGAGGAGGCGCTATTGAAGTTAGACATGATGATAGCCAATAACATCCTTATAAAGAGGCAGGAGATATTTGACAAGAAGTATAGAATACACAAAATCGCTAACTCATGGAAAAGGTTTTGGACTCTGAAAGAAGTGATGAAAAACAAACAATACAAGATTAAAACTAAAAGGAAAATATATAGCAGCTGTATATAAAAACGGAAAATTTGAAATTTCAATGAGGCAAAACGTTTGTTTTTTATTTTTGGATAACATTTAGGGGTTGCTACCGAATTTTTAAATTCTTTAAGGTTTGCATTTCTCCATAGTGTTTTTTTTTTAACTTATAACTTATTTTATGAGCTTCATTTGATAAATAAGGAAACTAAATGTTCGAGGTTTATTTGAAATTAAATTAAAAGTCTTAAAATCATCGCCAGAGTCCGTTTTTAGGGTTCCATACTCGAAGAGTAAAATGGGACCCTATTACTAAGACTCCGCTGTCCATCTGTCTGACTGTCTGTCTCTCTGTCTGTCTGTCACCAGGCTGTATCTCACGGATACCGTGATAGTTCCAGTTGAAATTTTCACAGATGATGTACTTCTGTTGCCGCTATAGGGTTTGCAATCCGGATATCCGGATATCCGAAATATCCGGATATCCGCCAAATTTCGGATCCGGATCTGACAGGCTCTTGGATCCAGATGTTTCGGATATTACGGATCCTTAAAATACAACAATGAAAATCGAAAATACGGCTACAAAATTATGTTTTTACCGAGTCCACGCTGAAAACCGAATGGTAGATACTCAATCTCTGTCTTTATTCGCCACTTCATCATCCCAGACCAGATTATTTTTGTTTTTAATTTATTAGTCACAAATACTAATTAAACCTATATGTAACTACAAACTAGTAAAAGTGCCGCAATTTGATGGCGAAAGTTGGCGTTGGTTTAAATCATTTAAATGCACTATTTCACCGTAATTATAAATTTTCTACAAGCCTATTTTAACTAAAATGGCGTTTAAATTCGTTTGTATTTATCTGTCACTTTGACATTGTGTTCGTAAGAAAGGAACAAAGCACATTTTATTCAGCAGAGGCATTTTAAATTTGATGAATAAGGGGATTAGTTAAAATAAACCTAAATAAATATTTAAGAAGTATATTTGACACAGGAAGTAAAAAGTAAATGTAGCAACAATACCTACGTTTTATAATTGTATTTTTTTTTATATGATGTTCTTGTCTTATAATATGAATAGTGATATACATAATTATGTTGTGAACTATGGAGTTGCAGTTTTGCAGGCAATAAGTTCGAACAGTTCCACAAGGCCTAAAGGCGAGCGGCGAGGCATGCGAGGGCAAAAGCCCTTCAGACCGCGCTCTCCACGCGACCACGAGAGCTTAAGATCCCAAGGGCGAGCCCACGCGGACACTTTACTACTCGTAAGTCTCTTACAAGCGAACCTGATGGCCAAAGGCTCAAAGGTGAGCACCAAAGCACGTGAGGCCGCTGGCCGAGCTCCACGAAGGGCCGAAGGCCCGAAGCGTCCTTTCAGAGCTCTCTCTCTACGTGAGCCCGAGGGCCAAAAGCCCGAAGAACGAGCCCACGCGGACACTTTACTACTCCTTAGTGTCTTTCAAGCAAGACCTGAGGGTCAAAGGCCCAAAAGGCGGGCCCATGCGGACGCTTCACTATTCATTAGTCTCTTACCAGCTAGAACTAAGACCTGAGGGCAGAAGGCCGAGCTTCGCTTGTGGCCGAAGGCCCGAAGCGTCCCTTCAGAGCGCCCTTCGTACGCGAGCCCGAGGGCCGAAGGTCCGAATAGCCAGCTTGCGCAGAAACTCACTACCCACAATTGTCTTACAAGCGAAAGCAAGCGGTGAGGCGTGCGAGGCTGAAGGCCGAGGTCCACGTAGGGCCGAAGGCGCGAAGCGTCTCTTGAGGGTGCGCTCTCGGACACCATACGCCCGAGTGTCTTACAAGCGAACCTGAGGGCCAAAGGCTCCAAGGTGAGTGACAAGGCATGTGAGGCCGATGGCCGTGCTCCGCGTAGCTCGAAGTGTCCCGTCAGAGCTCGCTCTCTACGCGAGCCCGAGGGCCCAAGGCCCGTAGTTAAAGCCTACGCGGACACACACTCCTCTCCCTCTTTCACAAACAAGATGGACCGAGTGCAACGTTTGAGTTACAAATCTCTATCCCGCTTTTCGCTTCCCATAGCAGTTATTCACTTCCCTCTTCATAGGAAATACTTAACCAAAACCAGTCAGATTTAGAAAATAGAAGTCAAACTACAACGAAGGTACAGCGGCGCGCCAAGGGCAAAAACGAATTCTCTTAATAATGCTGCTTTCTTTCATTGTTATACTATTTTATTTTGAATGTAATACAGCAGGTCGATTACGTAACGCATTGTACGTGCGTCAGGTAGGTCTAAATGTCACTTTTTGTATGGAAAAATGGCAGTTAAATTGTACTAACGCTCGTAAGAAACGTTACGTGATTACCCCTCTGGGAACTAGAGTAATTTCTCGCCTTCGGCTCGGGCTACAACGTTTCTGAGAAGGTTTTTATCTAGCGGCTTTAGGCTATCATGACCATCTGACACGTATTCCTACTCAAAAAACAAAAAATAGTTCGTAAAGGCGCGCGCGACGCGACGCCAGCGATCGCCAGCAGAGTCGAGCGTGGTGATAGTCAATCGGTGCGAAATTAACAAAGCATATCATTTCTAGGTTATATATTACTGTATACCAACAAATTCTATATTTTTGGAAAGCTTATAAAATTACCAACTTTTTTTATAATAACTTAAATTGCGTTAAATATATTATTTGTTGAGTTACAAGCGTATTTAATCAGTACTTATCCAAACTTGCACGGTAAAAAAGTCATACTTTTTCAAATATTTTAAAAACTGTTGATTGTACGTCATGGATTTCAAAAAAACAATTATAGTACGTTTAATATGCTTTCAAATGACACCTCACACGAACCGATCAGTAAAATAGAACCCGAGATGTGAACAAAAATCGATGACCGTCGGCCGCCATCTTTGTGACGTCACAGATATGCCCCTGCCCCTCTGCCTTAACTAAAACCGGTAGATTCGTACTCCGGAGACAACACGGAACACATCTATACCAGTTTTAGCTATATAGAAAACGTGTCCACGAAAATCGTGAAGGAGACGACTTTTTGCGATATTGCCTATAGACTAAATATCTTTTACTTTCGAATAAAGAATCATAATAACGACCACTTTTGTAGCTACATGCACTAAAAATAGTCAAATTATGGGAAATAAGATAATTTTTATTTAATTAGAATACAAGTTACTATTTGTCGGAATATCAATAACACCAAAGTGTTTTTAGAACATAAAATACGTAAGATGTAATCTTCATACCTTGCTCAAGAAAAGACATTGCGGTTTTTGAGTCGTATTAACTACAATTACCTTAAATAACTGTATTTTGTTAATCTAAGCTAACTACAACTGACGTGACATATGAAATCCTAGACATTTGACATAATGCAACTACATAATAACACTAAGTAATAACATCTGATAATGAAGGTATTTATCTGCAATGAGTAGGGTTTGCAAGATCCGCTAATATTTTGGATCCGGATATTTCGGATATTTAAATTCAACAGATCCGGATATCCGGATATTTCGGATAATACGGATCCACAAGGTTTTTTTGGTACAAAGTAAGAATTGTAAGGTTAAACTAAGAAAACACGACTATACCACCGTATACCTGAAAGATTTTAAATAGGTACACATTCCCGAGGTCATAAGGGGTATAAAACTTTTTTTTTTTCAACTTTTTACTTACAACTACAAACCAACTGGCAAAGTGAGTTTCGTCACTGAAAGCTGTCACTTGAATTACTACAACAGGGGTAATCAACGTAACGTTCCAATCGCGCGTTAGTACATTCCAACTGTAACTTTTCCATATAAAATTTGACATTTAGATCTACCTTACGTGCGTACAATGCGTTACGTGATCGACCAGCAGGTCGAGTTAACTCCGTACCTGGTGCTCATTCATACATTTCAATGAGCTCTATGTAAGGAGTTAATTCAATAGGGTTGTAACTAGGTATCAAACCTAGGAGGAGAAATAGACAATGTGAGCCTGACGAGGGAAAAGGTGTTTGTCTAGCAGGGGACATTCCTTTAGGCAAGACTGTGTCTAGATATGGCAAAAGCGGTGAACGGGTCATAAATATAGCGTACCATGCTTATTATATTACATGATCATATTATAAGTCAAGAACATCATACTAAAAATTTAAAAAATATATTACAATTATAAAACGTAGGTATTGTTGCTGCATTTACTTTTTACTTTCTGTGACAAAAATACTTCTTAAATTTTTATTCAAGTTTATTAGATTTATATAATTACTTTGTGTACGGTGAATTAGTGCATTTAAACCAACGCTAACCTTCGCAATCAAACTGCGGCAATTTTACTAGTTTGTAGTATGTAGGTTTATTAAGTTTTTGTGAGTTATAGATTAAAAGCAAAAATAATCTGGTCTGGGATGATGAAGTGGCGAATAAACACAGAGATTGAGTTATCTACCATTCGGTTTTCAGCGTGGACTCGGTAAAAACTTCATTTTGTAGCCGTATTTTCGGTTTTCATGGTTGTATTTTAAGGATCCGTATTATCCGAAAGATCCGGATCCAAGAGCCTGTCAGATCCGGATCCAAAATTTGGCGGATATCCGGATATTTCGGATATCCGGATTGCAAATCCTAGCAATGAGGTGCACTATTTTCTTGTTTATGCATATAATTCAATTTCAGTAGGGGAAGTACGTACAAAATGACATATAGTTTTATATTTGTATCATAACTTTTTATTGATTGTACAAAACACAGCCATAGTTTACATAAATCATCTTTGGTCCTTAGATTATCGAAACGAGTAAATATTTTTTGCAAAAAATCAACAGAAAAAAAAACGAAAATTGTTTAACTGAGATCCGCCATAATCCATTTTGTCCATATGCTTCGGACAAAATGACATATTGCTAATGGACAAAATGACATATACATAAAAGCTATATAATTATTGGCTTAGTTCGCAAATTAAACGCTTAGTTCTTCTTGGAACATCTGCGCAAGAAGCGTGAGCCCAATGCGAACATTGTACGCACCGCAACCAAAATGTTAAAAGCTATGGACAAAATGACATAGGTATGTCATTTTGTCCATAGCTTTTGACATTTTGGTTGCGGTGCGTACAATGTTCCGTTGAATGATCAGAATGAATGTCAGAAGCAATTTACCTATGTAATTTTGTCCGTTGAATGATCAAAATGAATGTCAGAAGCAATTTACCTATGTCATTTTGTCCGTTGAATGATCAAAATGAATGTCAGAAGCAATTTACCTATGTCATTTTGTCCGTTGAATGATCAAAATGAATGTCAGAAGCAATTTACCTATGTCATTTTGTCCGTTGAATGATCAAAATGAATGTCAGAAGCAATTTACCTATGTCATTTTGTCCGTTGAATGATCAAAATTAATGTCAGAAGCAATTTACCTATGTCATTTTGTCCGTTATATATGTATGTCGTTTTGTCCGTAGATCGTTTTAAAAAAGTAAAATCTGAAAATAAATATAACACGGACTCTTTTACTAAAAATAAGTTATTTAATACGTATAGATAAATGTCTAAGGAATGACACAAATACTATATAAATTGATAAAATTGCGAAAAACTTAAGGCGTGTCCGCTGCGCCAAAAAACTAACAAAACATGTTTAGGTACAGTTGCACGTCCATTGCGACTTTGGTTGGAGTGAACGATGTATTGTTTGTCACTTTTCTCTTGACATCTGACATCGGTCACCCTAGTACAATTCATTCCATGACAAAACATGACCCACTCCCCCGCAGACGAACGCGGGGAATGTTTTCCATCCGTGACGGAAAACATGTTTCTATGTTTGTAAACAAAAAACATGTTGGCCACTCCCCTTTTCTGTTCGAAAAACATGTTAGATGTTTGCAAACACCGAAAACACGGCGCAGCGGACGCGGCTTACCTGTCGTCGGCCATGACAGCGAGCCGAATGAAATGGTTGCGTTGATGCGTTCAAAACTTGACAGATTATACAAGGTCGTTCTGGCCACGTGGTGTCACTGTCAGTTTCGCGTTAAAGTCCGCTAAATTCAAAATAACCCGCCTGTGTCATTTTGTACATATATGTCATTTTGTACGTATTTCCCCTACAAAATACCCACAATTTCCAAGTTGAGGTTTGAGCACTGCAATGTATGGGCGGGTTCCAGTGCGCCACCGCCGCCAAAGTGTAGGTATTATCTATCCGATTATCGGAACCTTGAATACAACACACTCCCATGATTGACCAGGGTCAGTCATGCTTATATTAGGTTGCTATTTTGTAAGTTCACTGTAGTGGAACGTACTCGTAATGTGCATCCACCTGAAGGCACATGAACCAAACATTGTTTAAGGGAATCTGGAAGAATGAAACTAAAAAAAAAATGTGGGATTTGATTACAGACATGGGACAGAGAAAATTACAACATGTTGTGTCCCACTGCTGGGCAAAGGCCTCCTCTCTGGCCAATTCCTTAAATCGTCTGCCGCGTCTCCGTTGTTAGCTGTCGGGCTGCCAGTCAGTTGCAATCTTGGCCCAAAGCTCGATCGGCATGCGGGCGGACATGACCAGCCCAGTCCCATTTCAACATAGCCGCTTTCCGAGGTACATCTACTATTTGGGTCTTGGAGCGCAGCTTGGTGTTCCGGTAACATTTAGCAGCCCTATAATGGCAAATTATTAAAAACGTCATTCCACTTTACAGATTCCCGATCATGGTGGTTCAACGCAGAAGACAACACGTTCAGCGGCAAGTGCCTGGGCGGGCCGGCGCTCGGCTTCGAGGCCACGCTGCGGGTCGTGGAGCGAGCCGTAGCTGACCACGGGCCCTTCGACGGGCTCATGGGCTTCTCGCAGGGCGCCTGCCTCGTCGGGCTACTAGCTGCCATGCAGCAGAAGGGCTGTGAGTAGACTCCTGGCCTTAAGTTGCGTACGAATTTGAGGCAGCATCTGGTCTGGTTGAGGCGGCTCGCCGCGAGCGCGCTGCCTCGCCCTCGCATGTTACCAACCAACTGTTTGGCTGCGAGCAGCTCGCCGAGCGGAGTGAGGCTGCCTCAGGCTGAGCCAGTGACGACGTCACAGACTGCAAAACGAGGTGAACGTCCACGTTTAGGTGCACACCACCAATAATGTCTTCATTAGCACACCATCCAGCCATCATTAGCTCCCATCGATTTGCTTTTCTCAGTTTCGCCTTAAACTCTGTTCTCACATGTAGGTGTCCCTTCCAGATTTACCATACACATTCAAGTTCGCGATCTTTGCGTCGGGCTTCCGGTCTGGCAGCCTGGTGCACAAGGGCTTCTACGACGAGGAGATCAGCCTCCCCTCCTTACACGTGTATGGAGAGGGGGACTCTATTATACCAAAAGGTAATTCTTGAAACCGTTTGAATAAATCAAATCTACTGAGTGGACTGGAACTGAAGTTTCAAGTACTTATAGGTAGCCATATTTTGCCCATCTGTATAGCATTGAATTTATGACTGGATTTTCCTTTGGTTGCTAGCTTTTTAAGTAAAATCGCGCGGCGAATTTCTTACCCAATAAATGATGACTCACGCTAGAACGGGCCGTCTCCGGCCCGGGCCGTTTTGTCAGAAAAACGACGGTGTTTTTGCGCGGCCGAGCCATACCCAAGCCCGGCCGAGCCGCGGTCGGGACGTGCCGACACCGAGCCGTTTTCGAGCCTCGGCCGTGGCTTGGCCGGGGTTGGGTATGGTTCGGCCGCCAAAAACTCGCTTTCCAGTAACTTTTTTTTTTAATATGGTTATAACAAATATTATACGATTAGTAGTTTTTTTAAATTTATTTTTCACACTGCAAACACTCTTATGGCCCACCCTGTAGTTCTTTACACTGATTAAGAACTACAAAAATGTAGTACATGTATTTCTCCAAACTAGACTCCATGTAGTAACAAAGAGCGTGCTGCTACTGAAGTAAATGTAAACGTTCGTTTGCAGAGATGAGCGAGTCCCTAATAAGCCTGTTCACTTCGCCGGTGGTGGCGGAGCACTCGGGCGGGCACTACGTGGCGTGCTCGGGCTCCATCAAGGACGCCTACCAGGACTTCCTGCACGACCGCTGCCAGGACCGAGGGGACGGGGAGGACCAGCAGACGTTACAGGGGGAGGACATGCGATAACAACTATTTATATATATTGTAATGTTGATGGAGAATAGGTAATAAATGTGTCAATTTTTACTATCGGTGTATAGCTTTGATCGCTTTTAAAAAAATAACTTTCTTCCACTTTTGACAACAAACTGAGTATACTTAGTGAAAAGGTTGAACCTAAATAGCTGCCTGTGGCCCGTTGCATGAAGGTACAAGCACAATGTAAAGAGTAACAGTGGACCGATCTTATCTTATCTTATCTTATCTAGGTGAGGGCCCTTTCGGATGCACTTCGACCCAGTGGGATCTTTTGTGCATTTGCTCTCTCCTTTATACCTGCTCCCAGGCTTGCTCCATCATTTCCACAAAGCGGATGATGCAGTTCGCCGGGAGCACCTTGAATTCCTTTGGTTGCGGGTAACCGTTACCAAAGTAGTTCATTCTTTGTCTGGCAAGGGCATGACATTCACACAATAAGTGTTCCATAGTCTCATCCTCCTCGCCACACATTCTACAGTCTAAACTATCAGATAGTCCCATCTTGGCCAAGAGATCCTTGACCCCGAAGTGACCAGTGAACACCCCAGATATGATTCTGAGTTGCTTCCTACTGGATTTCCAGAGTTTTCTGGTCCAGCCCGAGTCCACTCCTTCTATGAAGAGCTTAGAGTGCCTTAAGCCAGCCTCATTCCTCCACTCGTGTTGGTGTTTGGTTTTGGCGTAGGCTTTAAAGGCCGATATTATGGTCCCCTGCGAGAGTCCCACAAATGGTTCTGGACCTACAAAGTGATTTGTAGAGCCCCCTCTTGCAAGCTCATCTGCTCTTTCGTTGCCGATGAAGCCCTTGTGCCCTGGTATCCAAACTAGTTGCACCTTATTGTGCCTTCCAAGTCTGTTTAGTGCTTGGACGCCATTATAAATTAGTCTAGAGTCCACTTTCGGCGCCGTAAGCGCTTTAAGGGCCGCTTGACTGTCACTGAGTATATAGATAGTCCGCCCTTTGGTTCGCCTGTCTATATTCTCCTGTACACAAGCAATTATGGCGTATGTCTCCGCTTGGAAGACAGTTGCCAAACTACCCATGCTTACACTACTACTGTAGTCATTTGCATAAATGCCTGCTCCCGTACCGGATCCCATTTTTGATCCGTCCGTGTACCATATACTGTCTTCGATACCAGACTTTGGTGGTTCTAGACCTTCGGCCCACTCAGCCCTGGTTGGAACTTTTGTTGTGTAGTTCCTGTGGAATACATACTTGGGTAGCATTTTGTCGCTTCCCATGTTTGTTATTCTGTCTAAGAAACCATCAGTCTCCATGTTTGTGTGCTTAGTTTTCGGCTTGCTATCGCTCCACAGTCCAAGAGTTCTTAATCTGTAGAGCGATTTGCGCGCCTCTGACTTAATCACCATGTGAAGTGGCGGTAGGTCCAGTAGGACTTCTAGCGCCGCTGTAGGCGTGGTACGAAACGCCCCTGTTATAGCCATGCATGCCGTTCTCTGCACCTTTCTCAGGGCCTCTCTGCATGTGCTCATTAAAGTCCTTGGCCACCATACCAGGCTACCGTACAGTATTATGGGTCTCACCATCATGGTATAGATCCACTTCAGTACCTTGGGGTTCAGTCCCCATGTTTTGCCATACGCTGATCTACACATTCCAAATACCCTCAGGGCCTTTGTAATGGTGAGATCTGTATGCTTCTTCCAGTTCAGTTCCTTATCCAGTGTGACACCTAGATATTTCACGTCATTGGACATTTCTAGTACCCTTCCGTACAGCTTTAACTGCTGTATTCCGCGAAGGGTCCTTTTCCTAGTAAAGGGTATTACTACAGTTTTGCCTGGATTAATGGATAATTGGTGACAGTCGCACCATCTCTCCACTTCCCTCAGTGCCTTGTTCATGATTTCTGATACCGTACTTGGGAATTTCCCATTAACCAGTATCACTAAATCATCAGCATATCCTACCGTGTGGATGGGACCTTTATTGAGTTCTATCAAGAGTGAGTTCACCACCAAACTCCATAGAGTTGGTGAAAGTACCCCACCTTGTGGACATCCCTTTGTGGCCGTGGCCATTATCTCATCCCCTAAAAGAGATGACTTTATCAGTCTGCCATTTAGCATGTTGCCTATCCATTTACATATGGTCGGCTCTATACCATGTTTTGCAGCTGCTTCACTAATAGCATTATACGTGGTACGATCAAACGCTCCCTCCACGTCTAAGAAAGCCGCCAGACATAGTTCTTTATTCTCTATAGCCTGTTCAGCCTTGGTTGTTACCAGATGAAGTGCCGTTTCCGTTGACTTTCCTGGCTGATATGCACATTGCAGTTCGTGCAGCGGATGTCTCCTTAGTGGGCCATCCCTTATGTGTCTATCTACCAACTTCTCCAATGTTTTGAGGAAAAATGACGATAGACTTATCGGCCTATACGATTTGGCCTCACTGTAATCCGCCTTACCCGGTTTGGGTAGGTAGGTTACTTTTACCATCCTCCACACACGCGGTACGTGTGCGAAGGCTAAGCACGCCCTGTACAATCTGCTAAGGTGCGGGATTAGTACAGTAGCGCCCTCCTGTAGTAGAATGGGGTAGATTCCATCTGGCCCCGGGGCTTTGTAAGGTTGAAATGTCGAAAGTGCCCACTTTATCTTTTTATGATCTACTACCTTTTTAGACGTTTCCCAATTGTGTCTCGTTGTACTTGTGGTTTGTTCCAACGCACTAATTGTGCAATCGTCTGTTACGCTCTCGTGTATTACTGAGCCTGGGAAGTGTGTATTACACATTATCTTAAGGGTCTCTAGCCCCGTTTTCGTCATTGTACCGTCATTGTCCCTGATGGATGTAAGCGGGACCGACTTTGTGGTTGCTAATGCCTTTGTTAGTCTCATTCCTTCCGGTATTGACTCGATCTGATCGCAGTGGTTCCTCCACGCTCTCCTTTTCGCTTTTCTCACAGCCTTGCTGAGTTCTGTGAGTTTTTGTGCATAGTACCCAAAGTCATTATATGACTTTGCGTCATTAAATATTGCCCTGGTTTCCCTCCTGAGTTTGACTATTTCCGGGGTCCACCATGGTACCTTTTTAGCCAGGGTTTTCTTTTCCGGGCAGTTATTAGTGAAGGCCGTGTATACGGCTTGTACTATTTTGTCCGCTTCGAATTCTATGTCAATAATAGAGTTTAGCTTTCCTTCTGGGTCTCCTAGGTCCACTTTTAGGTCAGTTCTAAAGGCCGACCAGTCCGTGTTCCTAGGATTCCGTTTACGTACCGCATTTGTTTGTATTCTAGTTTGGTACCTAAAGCAAATGTATCTGTGGTCCGAAAGGGAGATGTCATCAGATACGTGCCATGAGTTGATTTTGCTACTAGTGTTATTAGAAGCCAACGTTATATCAATAACCTCCCCCCGCCTAGAATTGACGAAGGTAGGTTCATTGCCTTTATTCAGTAATTGTAAAGAAGAGCTTACCAGGAAATCCAATACCTTCTCTCCTCTCCTGTTGACATCTGAGCTGCCCCAGATGACATGGTGAGCGTTCGCGTCGCAGCCGATGATCAGGTTGGTGTTCGCCCGACTGCCGTATGCAACAAGATCCCGCAGTATTTGTGTTATGGGATCCGTTGCCTCGTAGGGAAGGTAGGCCGATGATAGAATGAGCTCCTTACCCTCCCCCTTGTTTTGGATCATCACCGTAGTGAGATCCCTGCAACAGAAAGCATGTAAAGGCATAGCATTGATGCCATTTTTGACATAGATACATGTCCTCATATTATTGTTATTACCTGGACACAGGTGGAAAATTGTTCCGCCCGTTCCACCTAAACCTCTTATTTCACTTTTATATATGTATGGTTCTTGAATAAGAGCAATATCGAACTTGTCGCCTTTTAGCTGCCTCGCCAGAAGGGCAGTGGCCGCCTTATTGTGTTGTAAGTTAATTTGTACACACCTTAAACCCGCCATTGGAGCCCTTATTGTTTTGGCTTGCTGAGGTCAGCAGCCACTTCCTGGACAGTATCGTCACAGGACATGGGAGACATGGAGGCCTCCAGGTACAGATCTGCCATTCCCTGCAGGTCCTCTGAGTCGATCGTCGATATCGGTGATGACTCTCGGGCCCTGCGGGATTCAGCAAGTCCGTAACTGGAGCCCGCCATGTCCCCGGCCTCCAACTTCAACTGGCCCTCCTCCTTGGCTACCTCGGCCTCCTCAGCCTTCTCGCCAATGGTTGGCGCCTTAGCCTCCGGAGGTATGCCCTCCTCAGCCTCCCCAGGCGGCGGACCCCCCGCGCCCTCCCCTGGCGTCGGACCCCCCACGCCCGTCCCCGCACAAGGGCCGTCCTCAGCCCCTTCAAGCCCCCTCTCCTCCGCGTCCTCTAGGAGCTTGAAAGAGCTCAGGTCAACCCCCGTATGTAGGTGGTAGCCCGCGGCCTTAATGACGTCGGCTGACACCCGGTCCATCAGTATGATGCGCCTGGTGGTCACGTCCGACGTCAAGGTGTCTACCACCTTCCACTCCTCCGTGTGCAGCGCCGGATTGTACCTCTGCAACACACGGAGAAGTAGCTTGACGTCATGGCCGCCAACTATCTTCGTTTTCCAAGCCATTTTAACTGGTTTCGGAAGATCCTTGGCGTCCATGACTTTTAGGCGCAGGCCAGCAATCTCCTCGCTTCCAATTGCTGACCTGAGCCATGTGGTGGACTCTCCCCCTTGGCAATTGACGTGAAGAGCGCCCGCCACTACGTTGCCGAGCGTGACTCGGGGTAGGGGATCCGGAGCGTCAACCAGGAGCCCCAGAATGAGCCCCTGGATGGCGCCCAGATGCCCCAACCCGATCTTCTCAGCCGGAAAGGCCACCGGGACGATGGCCATCCTCTCGCTTGCCGCTACTTCAGCGAACGAAGCTGCGACTTTCGTTCGCTTGGGGTTGCTGACAAGCAGAGACGAGTCACCACTGGCTCCCAGTGTCCTCTTATTTTGCACCATCCCTGGCCCCGAAGTGGGTGCATCCGGGGGGGTGCTCTCGCTCAATGTATGAGCCCTCGTCCTGGCATTCTCTCGCCTCTTCTGCCTCCTGCTACCGACGACTCCTCCACCGGACCACGCATCCGCACCCTGGGGTACTTCCACGCTCTCTACGGCGCCCGGTTCGTCAGCAGGATTTGGAAGAGGACCAGCCGGCTGGTTGCAGTTGGCCACAGTTCCGCTTACCGCCCCTCCGGCATTTGCGCCAACCGGTCTCCTTGCGGGGACCTGCTGGGCGTGTCCTCTTTTCGACCCGTGGGGAAAAGATCGGACGATGCCTCCGGTTTGGCTCGCTCCACCATGGCCTCTGCCTCTAAATGCGCCACGCGCCTTTTGCGTCCTTGCGGACCCCCTTACGCCACTGCTACCCGCTCTCGCTCCCCTGTCTAGGACAGTGGTGCGTACCGCCGGTACAGCATTTGCGCTAGGCGCCTTGGCCTCATCCCTTGCGGGTACGGCTTTCCCTCCTTCCTTCGTCTTTGGTTTTGATGTATCCATGAGACTTTTTCCTTTATTCATCGGATTGGCTCCCCACCCACCATGGAGCCCACACCTGGGGATGCGTTAACGCACCAGGGCTACCAAGCCGATATAGCACCCCAAGGTATGTTGTCTGTGAGTCCGCACGGTGCCGAGTCACTCGTCATCTCCTCAGACGACTCGTAACCCGTGCTCCGCCGACTACAGACCACCATACCCCAGGACACTCGCCTGCGGCCATCAGACTGGACGCAACAGCCGATTGATCATGGCTGGCTAGACCATGACCGCCCGTGTGAGGTGAATCCTGAGCCAAAGAAGAGTGTTGTCTTCCAGCAGTATCTATCCCGACCGCTGGTCGACTCAGCTTCCAGGACCTCCCTCTCCACCCATACGGGTCCCCGCGCACGGCACAAACACGCGGGTGGCATTTTACTGCTAACCATCCTTCATTGTGGATGGAAAGCCCGCTGCGACATGCCACGTCATCGCTTACGGCTGATTGGATGGGATATACGGGATAGGATGGGTTGGGATACAAAAGGGGAGGCTCAACTGATTGTTTCTGTTCTGCCTGTTTCCAACGGTAGAACCAGGCAGCTAACAGGCGGTAACCTCGTGAAGGATCCCAATCAGTTTTGCCTCGAGGATCTTAGCAACTGTGAGCTCCCCCCGAGGCCATCCACCATGTTAACTGCCGGACAGGCAGCTACCATAGAGATAGACCCAGCGCAAGTAGCGACCGGTCGCAAATTTATATTGCCTCTGGACCTACCTCCGCCCAACAGTGGACCGATGCCTTTGATGTTGCGTAAATGCCGACACCGCACAAGGCCACCGTACCGTACTTACCTAGGGTTTGACAACGTCATGTCCCGAGCTACTAATAATGGCGACGTATGCAGCTCGGGCAAATTTAGAAGTCTAAACTACTGGTCAAATCGTAAGTTGTTATTGGTCAAGCGCCTCAGTATTGACAGTTAGATCTTGTAAAATGTAAATTGTTGCTTCGTCAAACGGGCCACTGCTGACAAGCTCAGAACTAAGGTAGTTTAGTTTAGAACTATGGTTAAAAACTGTTGCCGATCCTTGAGATAGTCAGCAATTAACCGGAGGAGTTTGGGAGTGAAGCCAATAGTGGTGAGTTTCTGAAGGAGAATATCATTGTCGACACGGTCAAAAGCCTTCTGAAAATCAAAATATACAACGTCTACTTGGGAACCTTGGTCTTAATAGCGGGATATTGAATCTGTAAGTGTAAGGGATAGTAAATTACTGTTAACCGACCGCCGCGCACGAAAGCCATGCTGACAGTCAGTTAGATGCGGGCTTATTTGGAGAGAAATTTTGTGATGTAAGATAGATTCTATGATTTTGGATAAACAAGAGAGAATAGCAACAGGGCGGTAATTTTCAACTTTTGAGGAGTCTTTGGACTTCGGTATAGGTTTTACACGTGACATTTTCCACTGGGTAGGATATTTACTAGTAATTAGAATGAGGGAGAAAATGTGATGGATAGGATGTACTAGGAATTCTTTTCCGGCTTTTATGATATATGGGGGTACGTTATCGGGACCAACGGCACTTCTAGGTTTAAGTTTATTAATTGCAGCCGTTACTTCCTCCAATGTATGGATTCAGGTAGTGACTCACGTTTCAATTTGATAATATTTTGAAAAAAAAAAATATAAAAAAAAAATCTCAATAACTATGCTTCATAATAAATATTTTATGACGAAAATAGTTGTTCAAAAGGATTTAAACATTTCATTAAAAAAAAATCAGCCCTATAAAATGTCACTTTTTGAAAAAATCCTTTCGAAATAGTTTATACCCACCAATTTGGGTAAATATGGGTATTTACCGGGTGCTTTGGGTAAATACCGGTTAAATACCCGGTATTTACCCACCCCTACCCATCTCTAGTTACGTCCAAATCTTTACCCCCCAATTTCACCCTCTTAGGGGATGATTTTCGCTATAAAACCTATCCTATGTCCTTCCCCAGGACTCCAATTATTTATATTTCAAATTTAATTGAAATCGGTGCAGCGGTTTAAGTACAAAGAGTTTATACCCACCTTTTTGGGAAGAAACGGGTAAATACGGGTAGATTGGGTAAATACCCGGTATTTACCCGTGGGTTTTTACCCACTGCCCATCTCTAGTAGCATCGAAACTTTCTTATGATTTATTTTTCTGATGTTGTATGCATTTGAAATCTGTACGCGCCGGCACCCCCCGAAAACGCTCTATATTAAACGGGCTTAAAGTCATTCATTTGCAATTATCTCCACAAAATTTGCGTTTTTATGTCTATACTTGTCATACAAAATATCATTTCTAGTTCACTACTGGCCCTGTGACTGGCCCCGTAGCATGGATAGCCTTTATCACGCGATAAGTGACAAGATAACAGCGTCGTCTCGTTCTATCGAACGGCGTCAGCCAGGGACGGATGCTCTATCATGTCACTTAAAATCGCGTGATAGGCCATCTATCCATCCCTGGTCAAGTCGTCAGTTGTCAAGCGCCTCAGTATTGCCAGTGGTCAAACGGGCCACTGCTGACAAGCTCAGAACTAAGGTAGTTAAGAATATAGAATAGTGAAAAGATTGGCAGTGGCAAAATGAAAAATGAGTACATACCTACTCGCGATCCAGGATCCACGGCTACTATCCTATCATGGTGTATTTTCGCCTGTTTGCTGGGTGTGGTATGTGGCTTTTCTTTGAGGATACGGTTCATGGACATGCTGACGCTAATGCCGTCTGTTTGTAAACGGCACCCAAATTTAGTGTAGGCGCTCAGGTCCAACCACGGAGCCCACAGTTGGCGTAGGTGGTCTGTGATTTTGGACCATTCGCTGGTGATGGTAGCTGGGGCCACTCTGCGTAGCAATTCATGCCATCCACACGAACTGTACGTTATATGCTTCAGTCCGTGCGACGGCTGGGGAAACAGTCGAAAACTGTTCACTTTCATGCAGTCTTGTTTGCGCATCCATTCCGGTACTGTATGGGTACTGTGCTCCACCACATTTTCCCCCTGACGCTATCCACGTTCACGGTAGCGCAAACGCTAGCAATTTCACGACTAATGTCATCATACCCATCCGGCATCATTTTTTTATAAAATGCATTATATAGGCGCTTGTTGTTGCGTTTCACCTGAAAGTACCGCGCCAGCCTAGAGTAGGCGTGTGTGGAAATGTTTGTATGTAGCGTAGTCTCATACTGTTTTGCTAGTTCTTGCACGATAAACGTCCGCAATTTGCCGTCGTATTTACGTACACCGAAAAGTTTGTTGCAGGCATCGGCATAGGGACCCTTTCCTTTCATGGCGTAGATGAACCGCAACACGTCGGGTTTAGCTGGCAATGTGGTACCTCACGTCTTCATGTATGCATTGTAAAATATACCCAGTTCTATGTAGAGCCTGGACAGGTCTCGTACGTCGCGTTTAATTTCCTCCAAAATACGGGCACGCTGCTCGATAGACAGAAAGGGGCACAGGCACGAAACATAGTCCTCGTTTGATGACGTAAACTTGTAAATTTTCAGCCACGTCTGCGTCCAAATTGCGTTTTCTAATTGACGGTAAATGTTTTAGGCATTTGGCCGAGCTCCTGCGCTGGTGATCGCCACCACCGCACGCCTTACAGCCCGCCATTGGAATAATTAAAATTTCACAATTAAGTAGGGAGTTTTACGTAAATTTAATTTTGTCCCTTTAAGCTAAATAAAAGTGACCGTCCGTTTCCCGCCCCTTTTGGTGAAAATTTGTGTTTTCCCGCCATTGTTTTTTTTAAATTGGTTCCAAATTTCAATTTGTACATGTGTTCTTTCTCTCAATAAAATCACGCTCAAGTTTTTTAGTTATGTAACAATAAAAACAAATCTAACCTTTTGGTAATGTATACTCCACTTGCATTGCATTGGCAGGACTGGTCTTCGCAGAATGGGTATGAAGACACAAAAAACAACAAATAGGGTTCAAAATAGTATAATCTAATAGAATACAATTCTAAAGTAGCCCGTACACGATCAAACATATTTGACAAATTTTACGTTTTGTTTGTACGTTTTCATCAAACATCAGCACACACGCCAACACGTTTGTCAAACAAGACTTCTGCGGCGCTACCACGAAAATCGAAACTCATATACATGCATCCCTGTCACTCGAGTATCGTAAGTGCGATAGAGATCGACATACCCGAATTTCGTGGTCATAGTCCAGTTTAGTCCAGTGGCGCTACCACGAACTTCGTATATCTCCGTCTCTGTCGCTCGAGTACCATAAACCATAAGTGCGACAGATTTTATTTAATCGTATGGCAATTATTATTTTGGCCTTTGAGTTTGTCACTCTTTAGTACCACCCAGGGGACACGTGCAGGGTTGTGGTAGGTATAGCTCCTGCGGACGCGAGTGACAGTTGTCCCCCCTTTGTCAAGTGAGTGGGCAACTCGACTGTTAGAGGTTCTTAAGCCGCCCGAAGGCCTCTAACTCGGCTTAACGACTACTGTCATAGACAGCAACCGGGATCAACTGCTTAGCGTGCCTTCCAAAGCACGGAAGCGCTCATTTATAGTAACCACTCAAACAGGCGGTCACCCATCCAAAGACTGACCCCTGCCGTCTTTGCTTGACCTGCGTTATCGTTTCCGATACGCAGGCGCCGCCGGGCTATGAACGCTTCAAGCTTCAACGAGTGCGACAGAGACAGATATCTACGAAGTTCGAGATTCGAAGTTCGACGTTATAGCTTTGTTTCAAAGCGGCGATCGCGCGAAAATGGCGAGTTTGTTTGACAAACATGACTGTACACCTTCAAACATAATGCCAAACACGTCGTCAATCAAATCTCTCAAATAAACAGCCAAACACGTAATTTGTTTGACAAACACGTCAAACATGACCGCAGACCAATCCGCAGAAGTTCAAATAATTTGCCAAGCACGTAAAAGACAAATTATTTGAACGTCTGCGGTCTACTTAAGGCTAAAATAAAACGTCAATGTCATTGTCAAATCGTATTATCGTATACTTGATTTGAGGTTATGTTGTGAATAGTTGTCGTGTTTTGTAAACTAACTTTTATTAATTAAAATAATTATTTCTGTACATATAATGTAGGCAGAGAAGTGTTTTATGTTTAAAAAGTGTATAAATGTATTTAAGTAAAATGTGGCCGCGGTATTTGTTGTGGTTCGCACAGGAACACGTCGATTTTCGGCATGCTGTAAGTACTCCTGTATTTCTTTACAATAAACTGCCTTATATTTAAGAACGTTATCACTAACTATTTTCAAATATATTGCAGGAAATGCAAAGTTTGCTGTCTATGTTCGACATTCCTATCAGATATGTAGAAAAACCATGTGAAGTAAAGCCATACTGGGTGGTCGAAGTCCCTTCTGAAGAGTGTGTCAAAAAACTTGCATCGCGATCTGTGCTGCTCAAAAACTGTATAGAACTGTGGTCGCGAGCGAAAACTGAGGCGAAGTTACATCAAAACTTAAAACTTGCTGCTGAAAATAATACAAACCTATGGATTAGTTCCGAGAGCTCTGAGAATGGTATCAGCGACCAGGACATCTGCCCGGGTGCCTTGATAGACGCGTGCAAGCCCGCGGACAAGTCTTTCAAAGTGGAGGTTGAGACATTCTGTAAGCACTTCAGTTTGAAGGAGAAAGTGGACAAGATTGAGGTTTGCTTATTGCAGAATAATATTATTTCATTAAATTCAATATGATTATGCTTTGAATAAATATCATTTAAATAAAAATAAAAAAAATATGATCCTGAAGTCGGACTGACATAGTGGCACGTAGCACTATTGCACGTAGAACCGATGGCCGTTGGGGCGGAAAGGTTCTCAAGTGGCGACCACGTACCGGAAGGCGCGGCGTGGGTAGGCCCCCCGCAAGGTGGACTGATGACCTGGTAAAGGTCGCGGGAGTCCGCTGGATGCGGGTGGCGCAGGACCGGCCATTGTGGCACTCTTTGGGGGAGGCCTATGACCAGCAGCGGACGTCTTTCGGCTGATGTGATGTGATGATGAAATTCAAAATTGTTGGTGCAGTAATAATATGATTAGTATGATTACTTAATTCTTCAAGCAATGGCTAACTAAATATTTACAACATTTCTTCACAAAATACACATCAGTACAAAAATCTCCAACTGAGTTAGAAACATTCACTTGTATCGTGTTTTAATTTTTTTTATAATCTGAATTAATAGGTCAGTGCCCTATTTGTTGTTTTACAATGCTATTTGATTGATAAGTCATCAAATACTTACAATTAGAGCCCATCAGAAGTGAGAGTCAAAGTCAACACATTGCTTGGGGTGCTGAAAAACGACTAATACTAATTGACGCCAATTTTATAAAATTAAATTGAGATTTAGGTTTCAAATTATTGATATTATTAACTCAAGTTACTTGCTCTTTCAGAAGTTTGATTTCCTGGCTTTTGAAGGTCCAGTGAAGCTGAAGAACCCCGACACAGTTCTGAGCTACATAGAGTTCTATGGGCTGGACCCCAACAACGTTCCTGACCAGCCAGAGGACTTGTTTTTTGGAAGATGGGTGAGTTTATTGCCTAGGCCTTAGGTATACTATCAGCATTGAATGCATCAATCTAACATACATTTGGCTTGTGCCTTGAGAAGGTCTCTTTAATCATCAACTTAAAATGTAAGTAGCAATTGCACCTTTTTCTTGCTAATAAATTTATGATAATAGACGCATGTGGCGGCAAGTGGATTGGATTGAATAAAAATCGAACATGACGTTAATAAAAGCTTTCTGTGATGTGTGTACTGGTCACACACCCAAATCCTCCAGCTAGACCAATCAAATTAGCTTACCCTAGACATAATTCGTAAACTCGTTGTTTTTATTGTTTTATCGGTTTTTACTATTCAGTATCAAATATTAATGAAATATATTAAGTAAAAAATCCGCAATCGTAACCGTAGTTAAAAAAAACACGAGTTAACGTACACTACCTAACTTTTTCCTAAAAGTAAAAAAGGTAACCAAGTACCTTGTTAGTATAACTTTGAGGTGCATTCAAATTCGATCACTTAATAGCAAAATTAAACTGATATCAAATTCGCATATACGTTTTTTTTCACAGTTTTCCTCTGGTCTCATTATCTAGACAAGCCAAAATGGTAACTATGATGTTTTTATCTGTTTAAGGTATATTGCGTCTTTTTAGACATTTAAGACAATAATTAAACATTTATTTTTAACGTTTTAATAATAATGTATTTCTCAGTAATTATAAATAGTAACTATGATTTTTTTGTTTACTTATAGCTTTTTGTGTACGATAATCATGTTTTCATAAAAATTAAGCATGTTAATTTCACGCTTAAGAAATTGAAAATTTAATTGAAAATACTCGCGACCTTGTCGTGGAGCCAGATGCATGCGGTGGGTGCGAGGCGGGGAGAGAGTGGGGCGCCAGCGGGCGAGCGCACAGCGAACCCGTCTTAACGAGTTTATTTCAATTACGCGTTTTGCACCGACCGCGCCGTGTACAAATAAAACAAATATAATGGAATATCCTAATTGTAGGATTTTTAGCTCTAATGAAAAATCACAGTTTGTCCCTTACGCCCTTTGAAAACTCTGGTCCAAAGGGCGTAAGGAACGATTGCTTTGCTTTTATCATCGAAAACATAAGTAAACTCTTAACTGTTAAGTAAATGAAAGAGATGATGCCATAATCGTGGTTAGCATAAAAACAGAAGACTCGCACACCGAGGGTTCTGGACCGGGGTGGTCAATAGAAACAGGTCCACTATAAACTGACACTCACTAAGTATGTATTTACATACTTAGTGCGTGTCAGTTTATACTGGACAACAAATTTTCAGTGATGTAACTAAAAATTTACTGTTTTCACAATTTTTCCTTTATTTGTGCTATAAATACTTCGTACCAAATTTCAAGATTCAGAGTTCACGGGATATGGGCATGGGCATTTCGTCCCTTACGCCCTTTGAGCCTACGGTAGTCGATATCCTTATTGGCAAAATTGAGCCGACACAGTTGGCCAGAACGCCAAAAAAAAAGAGAAGATATGCTTATCCACCCAGAGATGGGATAAATTTATTCGAATACGAATAACGTTTAAGAATAAATAGGATTATTCGCGAATGACGAATAAATATTTCGAATAATTATTCGCCAATATTTATTCGCGAATAACTTCTTCATTCGCATAATCATTCGTAATGTTTTTCGGGAATAATATTTATAGGAATGCTTTTTAATGGAATATATCTCAAAAACGTAATAATTTCCTACGGACAGAACAGTGATACCTAGTTTCTAAATTTCAAGTTTCTGAGGTCACGGGAAGTAGGTTTTGATTCCCTTGCGGGTTTCGATAACTTGCGGAAATTTGCGGCATAAACGGTTGCGGAATCAAACTTCTAAGCCAACACAATCTTTTGATTGTGTTGGCTTAGAAGTTTGATTTTTTCACAGCTCCAAGAGACAGTAAACCTGAGTATTTGATATAAATTTCAGCTTAATTCATTTATTTGTTGCAGTATGGGTCTTACAAGATGTTACATATAAATACAGTTCCAGCATAACCCTGTTAGGGCACAGCAACATTAATATATAATTCCATTTCGAGGCACGGAACCCTACAAACACACAGATCAGAATGTAACATGATTAAGTACATACAATGTACAATTACAGGTATATAGTTGAACAATCTTACATGCGTAATAGCCTCTGATAACATACATTGATCCAATTACAGACAGTGGCTGTCCATAAATTACGTCATTTCAAAACTGGGGGGGGGGGGGGGGGGGGGTCTATTGGATGACGGTAGTCATTTTATGAGGCGGGTAGTGTCCATTTAGGAATTAACAGGATGATGATAGGAGGGGGGGGGTGAAGAATTGACAAAAAACAACCGGCCAAGTCCTGAGTCATGGATGTTTTCTGTGTATTTAAGTATTTATTTATCTATATAAGTATGTTTATCGTTCGTCTAGTACCCATAATACAAGCTTTGCTTAGTTTGGGACTAAGCCGATTTGTGTAAGATTGTAAAAGAAAAAAAAACTGGTTTTTAGTATTTGTTGTTATAGCGGCAACAGAAATACATCATCTGTGAAAATTTCAGCTGTCAAACTATCACTGTCGTTGAGACACAGCCTGGTGACAGACAGACAGACAGACAGACTGACAGACAGACAGACTGACAGACTGACAGACAGACTGACAGACTGACAGACTGACAGACTGACAGACTGACAGACTGACAGACTGACAGACTGACAGACTGACAGACAGACTGACAGACGGACAGCGGAGTCTTAGTAATAGTGTCCCGTTTTACTCCTTGAGTATGGAACCCTAAAAAAAACAATGGTTCAGTTTCAATTGTTTTTTCGAGTTGTTGAGTCGCCGCTGAAGATGGAATTGTCCCGTAAAAAATATTACGACTTTCAAAGTGGATTAACACAAAAACAATGTGGAGACCGGATGATTGCTGCTTTTAGTAATGAAACACCTTCAAAGACGACAATATACAGGTGGTATTCAGAATTTCAACGTGGCCGAGTATCCCTCACGGACGACGCGCGTGAAGGTCGACCAAAATCGGCAGTTACGCAAGAAAACGTCCACCTTGTGAGTCAGCTGATAAAAGAAGACAGGCATGTGACATATCGGGAAATTCAGGAGTCTTTGCGGATTGGAATGAGTCAGATACAAATCATTTTACAGGAAGAATTAGGCGTGCGAAAGTTGTTTTCCCGTTGGATCCCGCACTTATTGTCTGACGAGCAGAAAACGACTCGTGTCAATTGGTGCCGCAAAACATTGAATAAATTCAACGGAGGAAGCTCAAATGCAGTTTTTAGTGTCGTATCAGGTGACGAGTCGTAGATATACGCATATGAGCCTGAAACTAAAAACCAATCTCGAGTATGGGGTCACGAAGACGAGCTTCAAGCCAACAAAAGTTATTCGCTCTCGCAGCAAGGCCAAGTAGATGGTGGCTATGTTTGTCTCTAAATCGAATCACGTGGCTACTATTCTTCAGATCGTAGAACGGTCGAAGCCGATTGGTATACAAGTATTTGTTTGCCGATTGTCTTTGCTGAACTTAGGAAAAAAGGCCTAGTCGCCGCATCATCCTTCACCACGACAATGCCAGCCCTCACACCGCTTGTAAAACAAATAAGTACCTGGAAGGTGAAAAAGTCGAACTACTGGACCATCCTCCATACAGCCCTGACCTAAGTCCCAACGACTTTTTCACATTCCCCAAAATCAAGGATGAGTTGCGTGGTGGGCGCGGTGTTTCGGCGGCCGGCAGAAGCAGTGGAGGCTTTTAAAATTTTTAACGACTGGTTTGAACGCATGGAAAAGTGCATAAAATATAAAAGAGAATACTTTGAAAAACAATAAAAATACTTAAATCAATGTAACTGCATATTTTTTTATATTCCCGAAACTTTCAGTTTGACCCTCGTAGTGACCCTGCCTGCGTAGCCGGAGGTCCCGGGTTCGAATCCCGGTAAGGGCATTTATTTGTGTGATGAGCACAAATATGTGCTCCTGAGTCATGGATGTTTTCTATGTATTTATGTATTTATTTATCTATATAAGTATGTTCATCGTCGTCTAGTACCCATAGTAGTTTGCTTAGTTTGGGACTAGATCGATTTTTGTAAGATTGTATAAGAAAAAAAAAGAAAATAAAAAATTTGTTTTTTAGTATTTGTTGTTATAGCGGCAACAGAAATACATCACCTGTGAAAATTTCAACTGTCTACCTATCACGGTTCGTGAGATACAGCCTGGTGACAGACGGACAGACAGACAGACAGACTGACGGACAGCGGAATCTTAGTAATAGGGTCCCGTTTTACTCTTTGAGTACGGAACCCTAAAAACGATGACGTAATATATGGACAAGCCCACACACATGACATATTGAAACAAACCTGTTAAATGCCCCATGAAGCGACTCATTTAACTCACAAAAATATTGTTAATTAGTAGAAATAGTACATTACTGAAGAGGCCGTGAAGTAAGGGATTGCTGGACGAGTTTGGGGTAGACGGCCGAGTCGTAGACGAGGCCGGATACAACGAGTCCAGCAATCCCTGTTCCGGCCGAGGCTTGTATAGTGCTTTTCTCAAACGATGTGAGGAAATAATAAATAGTTATTTGTTATACAAGGGTGCAGTTATATTTTAACCGCGAGTGTGGAATTGAAACACGAGCTAGCGAATGTGAGTGGTTCAAAAATAGAATCCTTTTCACCTCACTAAATTGAGGAAAATTCTACATAAAAAAATAAAAGAAATAAAAAAACATTAAAACAGAAAGAAAGTATAAAAAAAAAAAAAAAAAACATTAAAAAAAGAAAAGAATTAACATACATAAAGGGAAACAAACATTTAAAAAGGGAAAAAACTTGAAAAATAACATTTTAAGACCATACAACATTTTCAACATTAACAAATAGACTAAACATCAAGAAAAGGAAAAGAAAACAGCTCATTATAAAAAACGTTAAAAAACAAAAAAAAAAAAAGAGAAAAAAAAACAGCTCATTATAAAACATTAAAAAAACCAAAAAAAAAACGTTTAAAAAAAGAAAAAAAAAGGGAACAGCTAAAACCTTTAAAAAAACATAAAAAACGTTAAAAAACATTGAAAAAAGAAAAAAAGAAAAAAAAAAACATTAAAAAAGGGGAAAAAAAACATTTAAAAAGGGAAAAGATAGAAAAAAACTTGAAAAATAACATAAAAGACCATACAAAAATTTCAACATTTAAAAATCATTAAAAAACGATAAAAACAAAAAAAAACAGGAAAAAAAAGGAAAAAAGAAAAAAAACAGCTCATTATAAAAAACGTTAAAAAACATTGAAAAAAAGAAAAAACATTTAAAAAAACAAAAAAAAAACGAGAAAAAAAAACAGCTCAATTAAAAAACAAAAAAACCGTTAAAAAACATTAAAAAAACAAAAAAAAAACGTTGAAAAAAAGATGAAAAAAAAGGAAACAGGTAAAACCTTTAAAAAAACATTGAAAAAACAATAAAACATTTAAAAAAAGAAAAGTAAAACATACAAAAAGGAAAATAAATAGAAAAACTTGAAAAATAACATAAAAGACCATACAACATTTTAAACATTAAAAATTAGACATAAACATCAAAAAAAGAAAAACACTTTTTAAAATGATTATAAACGATCACTAAAATCACGAACATTAAAAAAACAAAAAAATTAAAAACAAAAACAATTAAAAAAGAGCACCTACCTAGTAGTGGTTGGCAGTATGTAATTTTCCCTTTGTCTGTTTAATATTAGTAAGCAAATTTAAAAAGTTAGAGTAGCGGCCAATAATGTTTTTAGTTAGGGTTTTCATACATTACTTCTTGGCCTAGGCCAAGAGGTAATGTAGGGAGCCATAAACATGAAACTTCATGTCTTGATTTCGTGACATTAACGCATACATTTCCGAGCATGTTTGAGAAAAGGGTATTAATACTTGAAAATAGGTACACTTGTAGTGATCATGTTAAATTCGTGTACGTGTTACAACGAGCAACCGCATCCTTAAATATTATTCGTGGATTTATTGGAATGAAATGAGAATAAATCATTCGTCATTCGAAAGTGTAGGTAGACGAATAAATTATTCGCGAATAAATGTTTATTCGAATAATTATTCGAATAAGAATCATTTCAACAATGCCCCTTTCTGCACCCACACAAGTAACATATTTTATTTAAATAATTCTATACAGAAGACTGAGAGCTTATAAATATGTAATCGACATTCCACGACAATTATGTCTCATGCTGAACAATTTATTTATTATCGATCTAATGAACACAATATTTCAATAAATCTCCACCATAGCCAAACCGTGGTAAACGCCACGTTCGTCTTTATAAATGTTTGACAATCATTGACCTATCCATAATAAATGAAGGCCGAAACGCATTGACAGCGGTGGCGAAGCGGCGGCGCGGCGCAGTGTAGAGGTGGTACCAGCTGTAATGTTCGATCTAATAAAGCCGGGAAAAAGCGTTCGGATCCTTTCATATTAGCTCGAACATTACAAGTACCGCCTCCGCGCCACCCCGCGCCGCTTCGCCACCGCTGTCAGTGCGTTTCGGCCTTGAATGCCTGCGACTCGCGACAGCACGGTCGGTAGTTGAGACGCAAAGCAATGACGGCCTTATTCTGCAAGAGATAAGGTTCATATTAAAACTTTAGTACGAAAAAATATTCGCGTTTGCATTTACTCCCAACAACTAATAATATGTTGACAGCATAAATCAAACACTTTCCAAGTAGTTATGTATTTTGGTTTTCCAAAAACTAACAATATTTGTGATTTTAGAAATCCGCAAAGAGAATCTGTTTAATTTTTAATAATTTATCAACACACATAATATACTATTCAGAATATTTTGTTAAATTGCAGTTATCTATAATTTCTGGTAAGATAATCCAGAAAATGTGTAACTTACTGAACTTTCTTTATTATTGATAGTCCCGGTTAATTCATTAGATTAATTTTAATTCTTTTAACTGGAATGCAAGCGTCATATCATAATAGAGGCACTTTTACAAAGTTACATATTATGCTGCACTTATGAAATCAGAATTTGTTAAAAATTTAGATTTTTGCTTTTTTTACAATGACGCGGAACCCTAAAATGTTTAATTCTTTTTATTTTAACTATAACTAACAATACTTTACATCATAGAAAAAGAAAATTACAGTTATCGAATTATGTCCGGGTTTAGCTAATTTGATTGGTCTAAGCCTGAAGGGCCTTGTGGAGGTTTCCAGACTAACTCAGGGGTACTATGAGGGATTCAAGGTTAGTTTTAATGTAAACAAGTTATACCAGGGTAACAAAAGGGGTCTTTTTTATAGCCCCGTTTATTAGAGTTCCGTAGCCAAATGGCAAAGAACGGAACCCTTATAGATTCGTCATGTCCGTCTGTCTGTCCGTCCGTATGTCACAGCCATTTTTTTCCGAAACCATAAGAGCTATACTGTTGAAACTTGGTATGTAGATGTATTTTGTGAACCGCATTAAGATTTTTACACAAAAATCGAAAAAAAACATTAAGTTTTAGGAGTCCCCATACACAAAACTGAAACTCAAAAATTTTTTTTCATTAAACCCATACGTGTGGGGTATCATTGGGTAGGTCTTCAAAAATGATATTGAGGTTCCTAACATCATTTTTTTCTAAACTGAATAGTTTGCGCGAGAGACACTTCCAAAGTGATAAAATGTGTGTCCCCCCCCCTGTAACTTATGATATGATTAAAAAAATATATGATGTACATTACCATGCAAACTTCCACCGAAAATTGGTTTGAACGAGATCTGGTAAGTAGTTTTTTTTTAATATGTCATAAATCGTAAACTGCAATTTATTTAACGGAGCCTTTCATGTGCGAGTCCGACTCGCACTTGGCCGCTTTTTATTTATAATCAATCAAGCACACGGTAAGAACTCTTAATCTATGGTACGGTCGCGGACCTAACCCTTAATAATTAAAGGATGTTAGTGGGAAGCGTTATTCCGGGAGCTGGCGAGGGCATGCAGACAACGCCGCCTCTAAGGCAACCTGGACCCCCTGAGCTCGTGAGGACGTGCCAAAACCACGGCTGGGGGGATGATTCCAGGTTCCCTAACCCAAGGCTGGTGAGGATGTGCCAAAACCACCGCCTCAAGGACCAGGGTATTCGGGAATGTGGCAATCAGGGGCAGTGCTACCCGAAGCGAGCTCCGGAGAACACTGGCGCGTTGTAAGCGCGCTCTTGCTTTTATAGCCACTGTGCGGTCGGTCGGCGTGACGTCACAGCTCTGCGACGCGCGTTTTGCCGGCCGATGGAATTTTCCACGGCGGGCAGCCGTGGTGTGAAGAATGCGTCGACACATTTCTGTTTAGCCTTTGCTCTATTGTTAGTTTTGTTGAAGGTAGCGGACGGTCAGCGCGACGTGATCCAGCAGCACTCGCTGAAGACGCGCACGTTCATCGGCAACACCAGCATGGACCCCGCGCTGGCGCTGCTGGCTGCCAACCAGGCGCAGCTGCGGCCCGCGGACATAGTGCTGGACCCCTTCGTGGGTTCCGGCTCGCTACTGGTCGCCGCGGCGCACTGCGGAGGTCTGTGTGCGCATTAACACCAGCATGGACCCCGCGCTGGCGCTGCTGGCTGCCAACCAGGCGCAGCTGCGGCCCGCGGACATAGTGCTGGACCCCTTCGTGGGTTCCGGCTCGCTGCTGGTCGCTGCGGCGCACTGCGGAGGTCTGTGTGCGCATTAACACCAGCATGGGCCCCGCGCTGGCGCTGCTGGCTGCCAACCAGGCGCAGCTGCGGCCCGCGGACATAGTGCTGGACCCCTTCGTGGGTTCCGGTTCGCTGCTGGTCGCCGCGGCGCACTGCGGAGGTCTGTGTGCGCATTAACACCAGCATGGACCCCGCGCTGGCGCTGCTGGCTGCCAACCAGGCGCAGCTGCGGCCCGCGGACATAGTGCTGGACCCCTTCGTGGGCTCCGGCTCGCTGCTGGTCGCCGCGGCGCACTGCGGAGGTCTGTGTGCGCATTAACACCAGCATGGACCCCGCGCTGGCGCTGCTGGCTGCCAACCAGGCGCAGCTGCGGCCCGCGGACATAGTGCTGGACCCCTTCGTGGGCTCCGGCTCGCTGCTGGTCGCCGCGGTGCACTGCGGAGGTTTGTGTGCGCATTAACACCAGCATGGACCCCGCGCTGGCGCTGCTGGCTGCCAACCAGGCGCAGCTGCGGCCCGCGGACATAGTGCTGGATCCCTTCGTGGGCTCCGGCTCGCTGCTGGTCGCCGCGGCGCACTGCGGAGGTCTGTGTGCGCATTACTCCATACAGGAGCACAACATAGCTAATTGGTAACGCCCGCTTAAGCTTAGTCCGCAGTATCATAAAATCGCACCCGTAGATACCGCTCGAAGAGAGGCTGCAAGTAGTTTGAGTGCACACATGCAATTGATATTCCCAAATTTTTTTGCACATTATACAACGTGTCCCAAAACTCAACGATAAGCCGGCACCAGAGGATGGAGCTGCTTATGATTAGTCGAGAAAAAATAAGGAAAAAATATATCTAAATAAGTAGCTCCATCCTCTGGTGCCGGCTTATCGTTGAGTTTTGGGACACGTGGTAGATATATTTTATTTTATATATTTAGATATATTTTTTTCCTTATTTTTTCTCGACTAATCATAAGCAGCTCCATCCTCTGGTGCCGGCTTATCGTTGAGTTTTGGGACACGTTGTATACCCTTATGATCTGTGGCAACGGAAAATATATGGCCATGATCGTTGCGATTATATCGTAAACGTTACCCAAGTTATGGTATGTTATAGTTAGCCTTTAATTGTGACATCCAAATGTTGTAGTTTCTTATTTGGTTATTTTTTGGTTTGGTTTGTTTATTTAATTTTGGGTGTCCGCTTGCCATTCGGCAAAGGCCTCCTCCAGCCTTCTCCACTCGTGTCTGTCTCTGGCAACCCTGCTCCAGGTGACACCAGCAACAGGCCTGATGTCCTCATCCCATCTTTTGATCTGCCTGCCTCTCTTTCTTTTGCAGCCTCTTGGGTACCACTGGGTTACCTTTTTACTCCACTTATCTATGTCTCTTATAGCGTGGCCTGCCCACTTCCAATAATGCCTCCTAATTTTTGTGACAATGTCCTGCACCTTGGTTTTGCTTCTTATGCCTTGGTTCCTTATCCGATCAGCTTTTCTTACCCCTAGCATACTTCGTTCCATGGAAACTTGGCATATGCGTAGTTTATTTAAATGATTTTTTGTAGGTTCCCAAGTTTGGCTTCCATACATAAGTATGGGAAGGATGCAGGTGTTGAATACCTTACTCTTAGTGCCAATGTGGAGGTTTTGGTCCTTCATTACTTCTTGTTAGATTAGTCAATAAATAAAAGTATTTGTATTGCGTTATTGTTTTAATAGAGCAGAGTCATGTTTTTTTTTTCTGTATTGTGGCTTTTTGCTGCTTAGGCACTTTGCCAATGTCAAGTGGGGCAGAGTCATGTTACTACAATGGTGGTAAATAAAAAGTGTTAGGTTAGATTGACAGACGTCACTTACGTCAGTGGTCTAAACCACAGAGTGCGTATTTTATTCTTAACACTTCTTTCATGGCCCAATATCTCTTCCATACACTCCCGACTCTTCGTTCTATTTCTCTGTTAGTGATGTCCTTATTTGAGATTATTTGTCCCAGATATGTATATTCGTTCACATACTCGATTTCATTTTGATCTACGCAAATTCTTTCCTCTACGCCATTTGTGAGAACTTTTGTTTTTTCCCGGTTCATCCTGAGACCCATTTTCTCGCTTTCTTTTGATACTTCGTTTATCATGATGCTCAGGTCTTGGTGATTTTTGGCAAACAGCACAATGTCATCTGCAAATCTAAGGTTTGTCAGAGTACAGCCGTCAATGTTTATGCCGTAGTTCCACCAGTTCAGTGATCTAAATATTTGCTCCAACACAGCTGAGAAGAGCTTTGGTGACCCAAGTAACTACTATTAATTAATTAAAAGGACCTTTCCCTGTCGCGGCTGTCACTACGCTATCTGTAATCGTTGTTGTGTGTTGCAGCGTACGTGTACGGTACGGACATCGACTACCTCATGCTGCACGCGCGCACGCGGCCGACGCGAGTTGGACAAAAGGTAGTTACTTATATTACCGCCTCTGAGGTTATGTGCGTTTTTAGCTTGTGGTACCACCACGTCGGATAGTAGAAAGAATCACCAGACAAGTCCAGCTGAATGAGCGAGCGTCGTCTAGTTATAGATTTACTTGCTTTCGTACAATGGTCGTACGTTGTGGTGTAAGGAAAAGGTCAACCAACTTAAGGTTTATATTTCGCAGGTCCGCACGAAAGAGGAAAGCATCCGGGCTAACATGCAGCAGTACGGGACGAGTGCGCGCTTCTTGGACGTGGTAGTGAGCGACTCCTCGCGGCCGCTGTGGCGCGCGGGGCTGCTCCTCGACGCCGTCCTCACCGACCGTGAGTGCCACAGTTACTCATTATACATCCGGGCTAACATGCAGCAGTACGGGACGAGTGCGCGCTTCTTGGACGTGGTGGTGAGCGACTCCTCGCGGCCGCTGTGGCGCGCGGGGCTGCTCCTCGACGCCGTCCTCACCGACCGTGAGTGCCACAGTTACTCATTATACATTCGGGCTAACATGCAGCAGTACGGGACGAGTGCGCGCTTCTTGGACGTGGTGGTGAGCGACTCCTCGCGGCCGCTGTGGCGCGCGGGGCTGCTCCTCGACGCCGTCCTCACCGACCGTGAGTGCCACAGTTACTCATTATACATCCGGGCTAACATGCAGCAGTACGGGACGAGTGTGCGCTTCTTGGACGTGGTGGTGAGCGACTCCTCGCGGCCGCTGTGGCGCGCGGGGCTGCTCCTCGACGCCGTCCTCACCGACCGTGAGTGCCACAGTTACTCATTATACATCCGGGCTAACATGCAGCAGTACGGGACGAGTGCGCGCTTCTTGGACGTGGTGGTGAGCGACTCCTCGCGGCCGCTGTGGCGCGCGGGGCTGCTCCTCGACGCCGTCCTCACCGACCGTGAGTGCCACAGTTACTCATTATACATCCGGGCTAACATGCAGCAGTACGGGACGAGTGCGCGCTTCTTGGACGTGGTGGTGAGCGACTCCTCGCGGCCGCTGTGGCGCGCGGGGCTGCTCCTCGACGCCGTCCTCACCGACCGTGAGTGCCACAGTTACTCATTATACATCCGGGCTAACATGCAGCAGTACGGGACGAGTGCGCGCTTCTTGGACGTGGTGGTGAGCGACTCCTCGCGGCCGCTGTGGCGCGCGGGGCTGCTCCTTGACGCCGTCCTCACCGACCGTGAGTGCCACAGTTACTCATTATACAATGATAGCAAAACAACCGCCGAGTATAAAGTCTAAATCTCAGGATGGCTTAGTATCAAAACGACTAGTTCGCGAAACGGCTACCTCGTAAAACGCCTACATCTTTAAATGCCTTAGTAGTGTAATTCTACACTATGTTCCTGATTTACATTTCATGTGTTTTCTTTCCAGCCCCATACGGCATCCGCGAGCCGACGGAGCGCGTGGGCATCGAGAAGCAGAACTACACTCTGTCTGCAGACCACCTCCCTACACACGTGCCCGCCAAGGTGGAGTACGCGCTGTCGCAGCTGTACGGGGACCTGCTCGCCTCCGCCGCGCGGCTGCTGGCTCCGGGGAGGCGCCTCGTCTGCTGGTACCCGCTCATCAGGTGACGTCATCGAGAAGCAGAACTACACTCTGTCTGCAGACCACCTCCCTACACACGTGCCCGCCAAGGTGGAGTACGCGCTGTCGCAGCTGTACGGGGACCTGCTCGCCTCCGCCGCGCGGCTGCTGGCTCCGGGGAGGCGCCTCGTCTGCTGGTACCCGCTCATCAGGTGACGTCATCGAGAAGCAGAACTACACTCTGTCTGCAGACCACCTCCCTACACACGTGCCCGCCAAGGTGGAGTACGCGCTGTCGCAGCTGTACGGGGACCTGCTCGCCTCCGCCGCGCGGCTGCTGGCTCCGGGGAGGCGCCTCGTCTGCTGGTACCCGCTCATCAGGTGACGTCATCGAGAAGCAGAACTACACTCTGTCTGCAGACTCTTCTGTGACGAGTTTCAGTTTAGTTTGTCTTTTGAGCTCTTGCTTCATGCTTACCTTGTGTTTGGCCTTGAAACTCGTTCTGATTCTTGCTGGAAGTTTAGTTTTATCGATTTTTCACGTTGGGGTGCTTAAATGTAAGATTGTTTGGAGTAGCAACTGTAAGTTTTGAACGCAGATATATCTCTAGAGCTAGTAAGTATCAGAACTGTGTAGTTACTAATGGACTTGATTATTGTGACTTCAGAGCGGAGTTCAAACCCTCGCAGCTCCCCTCGCACCCGTGCCTGCGGCTCGTGGCGAGCTGCGAGCAGGTGCTGTCGCGGCTCACGGCGCGCCGCCTGCTCACCTACGAGAAGTGCGCGGAGCCCCGCGGAGAGGAGCCCGGCCAGGGCGGCGCCACCAACTTCAGGTCAGACCAGAGTACACAGCTGCCTCGCACCCGTGCCTGCGGCTCGTGGCGAGCTGCGAGCAGGTGCTGTCGCGGCTCACGGCGCGCCGCCTGCTCACCTACGAGAAGTGCGCGGAGCCCCGCGGAGAGGAGCCCGGCCAGGGCGGCGCCACCAACTTCAGGTCAGACCAGAGTACACAGCTGCCTCGCACCCGTGCCTGCGGCTCGTGGCGAGCTGCGAGCAGGTGCTGTCGCGGCTCACGGCGCGCCGCCTGCTCACCTACGAGAAGTGCGCGGAGCCCCGCGGAGAGGAGCCCGGCCAGGGCGGCGCCACCAACTTCAGGTCAGACCAGAGTACACAGCTGCCTCGCACCCGTGCCTGCGGCTCGTGGCGAGCTGCGACCAGGTGCACTTCTGTCTCATTTGATAGACGATCGTGGATCAAGCCGAGACGGTGGGCACGCTGCCCCTCCGTCTCATTTGATAGACGATCGCGGATCAAGCCGAGACGGTGGGCACGCTGCCCCTCCGTCTCATTTGATAGACGATCGCGGATCAAGCCGAGACGGTGGGCACGCTGCCCCTCCGTCTCATTTGATAGACGATCGCGGATCAAGCCGAGACGGTGGGCACGCTGCCCCTCCGTCTCATTTGATAGACGATCGCGGATCAAGCCGAGACGGTGGGCACGCTGCCCCTCCGTCTCATTTGATAGACGATCGCGGATCAAGCCGAGACGGTGGGCACGCTGCCCCTCCGTCTCATTTGATAGACGATCGCGTATCAAGCCGAGACGGTGGGCACGCTGCCCCTCCGTCTCATTTGATAGACGATCGTGGATCAAGCCGAGACGGTGGGCACGCTGCCCCTCCGTCTCATTTGATAGACGATCGCGGATCAAGCCGAGACGGTGGGCACGCTGCCCCTCCGTCTCATTTGATAGACGATCGCGGATCAAGCCGAGACGGTGGGCACGCTGCCCCTCCGTCTCATTTGATAGACGATCGCGGATCAAGCCGAGACGCTGGGCACGCTGCCCCTCCGTCTCATTTGATAGACGATCGCGGATCAAGCCGAGACGGTGGGCACGCTGCCCCTCCGTCTCATTTGATAGACGATAGCGGATCAAGCCGAGACGGTGGGCACGCTGCCCCTCCGTCTCATTTGATAGACGATCGTGGATCAAGCCGAGACGGTGGGCACGCTGCCCCTCCGTCTCATTTGATAGACGATCGCGGATCAAGCCGAGACGGTGGGCACGTTGCCCCTCCGTCTCATTTGATAGACGATCGTGGATCAAGCCGAGACGGTGGGCACGCTGCCCCTCCGTCTCATTTGATAGACGATCGCGGATCAAGCCGAGACGGTGGGCACGCTGCCCCTCCGTCTCATTTGATAGACGATCGCGGATCAAGCCGAGACGGTGGGCACGCTGCCCCTCCGTCTCATTTGATAGACGATCGTGGATCAAGCCGAGACGGTGGGCACGCTGCCCCTCCGTCTCATTTGATAGACGATCGCGGATCAAGCCGAGACGGTGGGCACGCTGCCCCTCCGTCTCATTTGATAGACGATCGTGGATCAAGCCGAGACGGTGGGCACGCTGCCCCTCCGTCTCATTTGATAGACGATCGCGGATCAAGCCGAGACGGGCACGCTGCCCCTCCGTCTCATTTGATAGACGATCGCGGATCAAGCCGAGACGGTGGGCACGCTGCCCCTCCGTCTCATTTTTTTTTTTATTATTTATTCTCTCTTTAAGGCTTATAGCTAAATTTACATAGGTACAATTAATCTGCCAAACCACAATGCGGTTTGTTGGCAAACAACGCTCCTAATTGATTTTACATTTTATTAGCTAAAAGCTGTATGAATAGTAATATATATGTACGGTATTACTTATGCTAGATACAATTAAAGGAATCTATAAAGTTACTTAAGATAGCTGAATTTCATTTTTTAATGTATTTAATAAGACGTCGCTTACTTTCTTCTTAAACAATTGTTTTGTGACAGTTGCACTCTTTGTCTCGGACGGCAGGTCGTTATATATTTTCGGAACTAGGTACTTTCTATGTCTTTGGCCATAATAATTAGTAAACCTAGGCAATATTAGTTTATCTCTGTCTCTGTTTCTAACAAGCCTTTGAGCACCAATAGGTTGTTTAAACTCGTCGTTACTAAATTGTTCCACAGCCAACAACAACATTACTTTTTTATGGACTGGCAATATTTTACATTCTAAGAAAAGCTGTTCGTAGGTGTTATTTTTACATTCTATTTTTGTTTTCTTATCAACCATTAGTTTCATGAGTCGTATCTGTAACGCTTTTATTTTGTCTAAGTAAGTCTTAAATGTCCGACCATAGCTTGTCAATCCATAGGATAAAAGTGAGTCTACGAGCGCATAGTACACTGTATACATAGTAGCCTTGTCTAGTACAAACTTCAGATGGTGGAACTTTACAAGCACCGATCTTAACTTATTGCACACACTGTTGACATGCGGTTGCCATGTGAACTTATGGTCTATAAGCAGGCCTAAGTACTTGTACTGTTCCACCACCTGCAGCTCGGCGCAGGCGCATTTGATAGACGATCGCGGATCAAGCCAAGACGGTGGGCACGCTGCCCCTCCGTCTCATTTGATAGACGATCGTGGATCAAGCCGAGACGGTGGGCACGCTGCCCCTCCGTCTCATTTGATAGACGATCGTGGATCAAGCCGAGACGGTGGGCACGCTGCCCCTCCGTCTCATTTGATAGACGATCGCGGATCAAGCCGAGACGGTGGGCACGCTGCCCCTCCGTCTCATTTGATAGACGATCGTGGATCAAGCCGAGACGGTGGGCACGCTGCCCCTCCGTCTCATTTGATAGACGATCGTGGATCAAGCCGAGACGGTGGGCACGCTGCCCCTCCGTCTCAGTTGATAGACGATCGTGGATCAAGCCGAGACGGTGGGCACGCTGCCCCTCCCTCTCATTTGATAGACGATCGTGGATCAAGCCGAGACGGTGGGCACGCTGCCCCTCCCTCTCATTTGATAGACGATCGTGGATCAAGCCGAGACGGTGGGCACGCTGCCCCTCCCTCTCATTTGATAGACGATCGTGGATCAAGCCGAGACGGTGGGCACGCTGCCCCTCCCTCTCATTTGATAGACGATCGTGGATCAAGCCGAGACGGTGGGCACGCTGCCCCTCCGTCTCATTTGATAGACGATCGCGGATCAAGCCGAGACGGTGGGCACGCTGCCCCTCCGTCTCATTTGATAGACGATCGCGGATCAAGCCGAGACGGTGGGCACGCTGCCCCTCCGTCTCATTTGATAGACGATCGTGGATCAAGCCGAGACGGTGGGCACGCTTTTCAATATTCTGCCTGTTTATAACTTTATTTATAAACGCCCGCATTTGGGAAAGTTTATTTTGGCACTGTTCATTAGTCTCTTTTGAAATGGCATTACCTGACCTACTTTGAGAAAGAAAGCTATTTCTCCTTTTCTTCATTCGTCTCATTTAAACGGATCTGTAACGTCTCACAGAAAAACGAAAATTTTAACAAAAAATAACGACTAACAAAAAGATGCACACCTACAAAGCATAAAATAATTTGTTTCTATAACTTACAATCAACCTATTTTATTTGTTGTTATTTGATTGCCTAATAAAATTTTTGCCTAGATGAACTCTGAATAAATATTTTGATAATTGTTTGTTATTCATATGTAGGTACGAGGGCTGTTTGATAAGTACCCGTGTTTAGAAAAAAAAAACATATTTTTTTGTATATGTATATTTATTTCTCTACGTAGTCACCTTTTAACTCTATACACTTGTTCCAGCGGTATTCTAGCTTTAATAAGCCATCCAAAAAATAAGATTTCGGAAAGTCGTCGAAATATGCCTCTGTGGCGGCGATGACCTCATCATTTGACGCAAATCTCTTTCCGCCGAGCCATTTTTTTAGGTTTGGGAATAAAAAAAAGTCGCATGGGGCTAAGTCTGGTGAATATGGTGGATGCGCCAGCAATTCATAGCGTAATTTTTTTTATTTTGCCCCTGCGATTTTGGACGAGTGAGCTGGTGCATTGTCATGGTGGAAAAGAACTTTTTTCTTTTTTAAATGCGGCCGTTTATCCCTAAAACGGAATCAAATTCGCCCAATAAATTTGCGTAGTATTTCCCTGTTATCGTTTTTCCTTTTTGTAAGTAATCAATATGTATGATCCCTTGCGAGTCCCAAAAAACGGTCGCCATGACCTTTCCGGCCGATGGGACGGTCTTTGCTTTATTTGGAGCTGATTCGCCTGGTAAAATCCACTGCTTTGATTGTTCTTTATTTTCTGGGGTATAGTTATGAATCCACGTTTCGTCTACTGTCACAAAACGCCGCAAAAACTCATTCGGATTGCTTTTATACTTTGCTAAACATTGCTTCGAAGTAGTCATTCGGGTAAGCTTTTGTTCCTCGGTGAGCAAACGCGGCACCCATCTTGCAGATACCTTTTTCATTCCTAATTTGTTTTCTAAAATACATTGTACCCGCTCGATTGAAACATTAATAGTGTCAACAATTTCTCTAAGCTTTATTCGGCGGTCGGCTAATACGATATTTTCAATTTTCTTGACCATCTCTTCCGTAGTCACCTCAATAGGGCGGCCTGGACGGTCTTCGTCAAAGACGGATGTTCTGCCCCGTTTAAACTCGTAATACCAATATCTGATAGTTGTCATAGAAGGTGTATTATCCTTGTAAACAGCTTGCATTTGTACTTTTATCTCATCACATGTTTTTCCTCCCAAAAACAGAAAACGAATTACAGAACGATACTGTTCTTTCTCCATATTTGCAATTTAAATCGAAATCTGACATTCAACAGCCGTTAAACGAAAAAAAACAAAAGAATGCTGTGATATATTTTTAATTTTTCCGGGTCATGAAGGATGCCTTAAAACGGTCGTATATATATTTTCAGCCAGTGATAAGAATTACATTTGAAAACGGGTACTTATCAAACAGCCCTCGTACAATCAGCATCAGGGGATGGAGCATCTAACTCCATTAGGATTATAGGATTAAATTAATTTGTAACCTTAGTCATAATTCGTGATTGTATACTAACAACTTATGGACATTAGTCCGAAACAAATAAATAATTGAATTGAATAGTTAGTAGCAGCCAAATATATCGCAACACGTCCTTATTACTATAGGAGTAAGGATGTGTTACCGATATATTTGGCTACTTTGGCTGCTACTAACTATATGCCGCTGACTGTACCTGCGGGTTGAATTCGATGTCAAGTTTAAGTGGGTACCTGTACGAGTATGTACCTTCTTGTGTGGTAATGGATGTGTGGCGGGATACAAACAAATAAATAAATAAATCGCCATACGAACAAATACTTAAATAAATAAATGTGGTAAATGCAAAGATCATCTTCTATCTATACATCTTCTTCTATATCTATCTATACATATTATAAAACGCTGACGACCGCTTTAGCCTAGTTGGTAGTGACCCTGCCTACGAAGCTAGAGTTCCTGGGTTCGAATCCCGGTAAGGGCATTTATTTGTGTGATGAGCACGAATATTTGTTCCTGAGTCATGGATGTTTTCTATGTATTTAAGTATTTATTTCTCTATATAATTATGTATATCTTCGTCTAGTACCCATAGTACAAGCTTTGCTTAGTTTGGGACTAGGTCGATATGTGTAAGATTGTCCGCAAATATTTATTTATTTATATTTATATAAAACAAAGTCGCCGGCCGCGTACGTCTGTGGGTTTGTTATTGATAAACTCGAAAACGACTGAACCGATTTTTATGCCGTTTGCACCGGTACGTAGAAAATTTCACGGTGGTGGTTTAAGTATATAATTTATTAATGTTTCGATTGTAATTAATTCGTTGCAACAATTTATTTCAACCAATTCAGATAATTTCGGTGTTGTTTGACGTGACAAATGGCTTTTTTTTCCGTAATGTGGACAACAAATGGCTTCTTAGATAGACAAATGACAACGTCATACGCTGATATAGAATACTAATTTCATCACCGTTGTCAAAGTCTACGATGGCCCATCGGATACGACGCTAGTAAATTGTTAGTAGGTATAGGTGTAAGTTCCGTCTTCGAGTCGCGGTAGACGAGGCAACTTTTTGCTTTTTAGGGTTCCGTAGCCAAATGGCAAAAAACGGAACCCTTATAGATTCGTCATGTCCTTCCGTCTGTCTGTCCGTCCGTATGTCACAGCCACTTTTTTCCGAAACTATAAGAGCTATACTGTTGAAACTTGGTAAGTAGATGTATTCTGTGAACCGCATTAAGATTTTCACACAAAAATCTAAAAAAAACATTAAGTTGTAGGGGTTCCCATACTCAGAACTGAAACTCAAAAAAAAATGATGTGAAAAAAAAATTGGCATGCCATTTCGAATCGTTTCGTTTCAAACGCATTGCTTCATTCCATATTACGTTTCTAATTGGATGTATTGGAAATCTAAAAACATTGTTTTTCATTTTATAGTTAGAAAGGCATCGATAAAAACTACAAAATATTGATAAGATATTCAATGGTTAAAATTGAAACCAACTTCTTAAAAAAAGTAATGATGTCTGTTGGCATAATACCATCCCTATACAAAATGTGATCATACAATAAAATCAAAATAATATGTTTATCGCTGTATTAACTTGTGAATAGTGATTCCATTTTTTTTGTTGTGCTTGTCCGAACGACTCACACACCATTTTACGGCACAACAAGGCATATTTATTGAAACCGAACGTTTGGTTTATTTAACAGTTTGACACGGTGGCCATGTTCGAACTGACCGGCTGCCAGGCATCCTTTTTAATCCCCGCCTATAAGTGCATCCTTTTTGTGGGGCCACTTTTCGGCGCTAGTTAGACTTCTAGATATTATCGTTAACTGATATCTCCCCATCACGTCAATCCCAATCAAACCCATACGTGTGGGGTATCTATGGATAGGTCTTCAAAAATGATATTGAGGTTTCTAACATAATTTTTTTCTAAACTGAATAGTTTGCGCGAGAGACACTTCCAAAGTGGTAAAATGTGTGTCCCCCCCCCCCTGTAACTTCTAAAATAAGAGAATGATAAAACTAAAAAAAATATATGATGTACATTACCATGTAAACTTCCACCGAAAATTGGTTTGAACGAGATCTAATAAGTAGTTTTTTTTTAATACGTCATAAATCGTAAACCGCAATTTATTTCACGGAACCCTTCTTGTGCGAGTCCGACTCGCACTTGGCCGCTTTTTTTTAATTGTTTTTATATATTTTTTGGAATAGTTATAGGTACCTATTTAAAAAATACAAAGGGCGGTTTAAATGCCACAAACAAAGCATATTTTGTACGTTTATGATCGACATTTTTTAATCTTCCTTCCTTTTAACTTTCCTTTTTTCAAACTTCACTTAAACATAGGTGTTTTTGAGAAAGGGGCAAAACACATTTTAGTTAACAGGGTTTGATGAAAAAGGGGGTCAGTAGGTACGGAGTTATTTTAACTACGAATAATTTAGTTCCGGAATATAAAAATTGAATTCACAGTATGCCATGTTTAGGAGACACGGGAAACATTTTTAACAAAAATTGCTGCTTGCAAAGATCCAATACTTAGTAAATTTCCGCGGAGCGGCGCGGCGCGATGCGGAGGCAGTACCGGTCGTAATGTTTGAAATAATACTAAAGGGTCCGCACAGAATACCGCGACTCGGCACCGCGCCGCGCCACTCCGCCACTGCTCTCAGTGCGTTTCGGCCTTTACGTAACTGTACGAGCAGGTACCTACCAATAGTACCTACGGGAAGAAGTGTGTATGTTGCAGAAAACAGCTGTCGAAGCCTAAGAACGCACGAGTGTAGGTATATGCGGTTTACTATTTTTTTTCTCCGGAGTCTTTTGTCAAATCCTACCAGTAGTCCTACCATGAAAGACACATATTTTATTTATTTATTTAAATCAGACAACAAAGGCCCATATTACAAATACCTTAAAGGACTAACAATACTTACATATCAATAGGTATAAACTTATTAAAAACTACACAAACACACTATTGAAGTACTGCGATGTGTTGCGCAATTTCGTGGTGTCAGGTGACCGACCGCAAAAACGCCGGAACCTGACTCCCTTCGGCCAAAATGTTTCCTTAGTGAAGGTCAATAGATGGTCTATCGGAACTTTCACCACAAATGAATTAAAATTCACGCTATGGCGTGACTCCAAACTCACGGCCCTCAGGATGAATCCGGTCTTCACACGCACATACTCCACTACTTCCTCTGCATTAGTAGAATAGTGCAGCCGGGACACGTAAAGCGGGACATATAATCACACGAGATGACGAAGTCAACGCGACTTTAAAAAGCATACTTATTACAAAACTAAACATTCGAGTCAAGATCAAAAACATCACAGCACATTTGCCGAATCGTAGTAAAAATATTGGTATTTAATGATCACATGCCAACAATAGCTGGGAAAATCAGTTTCGATAATGGCAGTCTATTAATATGACCCTCGATGGCCTCAGTAAACCCTCCGAGCAAGATGGTCTAAAGATGCACATTGAATAAGGCAAAGATCATGTCTTATGACGACGACTACCAAACTCCTTTGGACACTTTACATATACCCAGGACAAAATATCCAGTTAGGTAGGTCAAACTTCGAAAAAAGGGGAAATCGTCGAATCCGACTCGGCTGGCCAACGTCCGGAAAGCTTTTAGTCCAATATTCCGCACTGACTCAAGACGAGAATCTTTGACCAGTGTGTGTTGCCAGTGACGACTAATGGCACTGAACCGTGGTCGCATACTATTCGCGTCATAATAAGGCTCTGTCTCTCAAAGGGCAATAAGAGGGAAGGTGGGAGTTTCTCTGCGTGATCGCATCAGAAATGAGGCATAGTAACCGATATACCTAGCTCTCGGAATCGCTAAACTTAAAAGTGGCAGTGAACGTATAGGTAAATATCTTAAGTTAGCCCCTCTTCCATGTAGGGGTGACGTGTTCGAATATGCATTAGTTATGTTTGTATTAGAGAATTTAAATATGTAATGTGTATTCGAATATATCACCACTCCTTACAAGAAGGGCTTCACTTACGTTTTTTACCCATAGAACCGATGCCCGTTGGGATGGGGAAGGTGGACTGAAGACCTGGTAAAAGTTGCGGGAGTCCGCTGGGTGCGGTCGACGCAAAACCGGTCATTGTGGTACCCTTTGATGCAGCGGCCGTTTTTCGGCTGATACGATGATGATGTTGAAGATGATTATTGATTAATAAATAAAATTTACAATTGTTGGTCGATAACGTATTCAGGCATTGATGATATAAGCGTCCAAGCAACGAAGAGGTGAATAAAGTGAAAGATTTTATACTCAACAAGTTTCAAAGTCCAAGTGAGGAACATCTTTCCGAGGACCCCGTAAGTAGTAGATGCTGACGAAATCTTTCATTACCTGACAGAAATGTTAAATTCGTTGAAGCAAAGCGTACGCTTTGCTAAAATTTTTCTCCTACGAAAATTAGACCCGCCGAAGAAAAACTTATTGCGCAAAGTGTTTTAGTTATTAAATGAAAAAAATCTGGCTCTGATATATAGTAAGTCTAGGTAAATTAAATAATCAATATATCTTGCACCCCCCCCGTGCGAAGCCGGGGGGGCAGCTAGTAAAATATACCACGTGTCCCAAAACTCAACGATAAGCCGGCACCAGAGGATGGAGCTGCTTATGATTAGTCGAGAAAAAATAAGGAAAAAAATATATCTAAATATATAAAATAAAATATATCTACCACGTGTCCCAAAACTCAACGATAAGCCGGCACCAGAGGATGGAGCTGCTTATGATTAGTCGAGAAAAAATAAGGAAAAAAATATATCTAAATATATAAAATAAAATATATCTACCACGTGTCCCAAAACTCAACGATAAGCCGGCACCAGAGGATGGAGCTGCTTATGATTAGTCGAGAAAAAATAAGGAAAAAAATATATCTAAATATATAAAATAAAATATATCTACCACGTGTCCCAAAACTCAACGATAAGCCGGCACCAGAGGATGGAGCTGCTTATGATTAGTCGAGAAAAAATAAGGAAAAAAATATATCTAAATATATAAAATAAAATTTATCTACCACGTGTCCCAAAACTCAACGATAAGCCGGCACCAGAGGATGGAGCTGCTTATGATTAGTCGAGAAAAAATAAGGAAAAAAATATATCTAAATATATAAAATAAAATATATCTACCACGTGTCCCAAAACTCAACGATAAGCCGGCACCAGAGGATGGAGCTGCTTATGATTAGTCGAGAAAAAATAAGGAAAAAAATATATCTAAATATATAAAATAAAATATATCTACCACGTGTCCCAAAACTCAACGATAAGCCGGCACCAGAGGATGGAGCTGCTTATGGAGAGGGAGAGGGAGGGGGGAGATGCGCGCGCGACGTCAATAACAGCACACCCGTGTGTGTTGCTCCCACGAATTTTATTCTAAAAACGCGCTTATAATGAAATATGTCGAAATGTAAAGTGATAAACACAAAGTTAAACCGTTACTGAACTTATTTGTAAAAACAGTGCGACGAAAAATACTTTAATTGTCAAAATACAGCAAGAAACAATAGACACATTCGTAAAAATCCGTTGCCGTCCCTGACCTACGACAACTCGCGCTGCGCCCGCTGCGTGACTCATCGCCGCCCGCTCGCCGCGTTCGCTGCTCTACCATTAAGCGCTGCAGCGCCTTAACGAGCCGCGTAGTTAGCGCGGTCTAACAGTCCCAAATACAAGGGAAAAAAAATATTTAAAAAAATTAAACGTGTTCTGCACGGCTGAAGTATGCTCACCCGCAAAGCCACGACGCGACAGCTGGAAATCCAGTTGAGAGAGACCTTGGAAGCGTACCACCGCACCAAGAAGGAATGCGAGCAGCTTATTCGAGAACGAGAGGAAAACGAGGTTGAAGTTGCCAAGGTGGTGGATAGAAACACTGTCCTTAAGAATAAACTGTCATCACTTCACAACGACTATTTAGAAAGTGTTGAAAAGTGTGAGGAACTACAGAACATAGTGGACACTTTTAATGACTGTGCATTTACTTATGAAACCACCCTAAAGCGTGTTACTGAACTAGAAAGTGAACTGAGTGTTACAAATCAGACAATAATTGAACTCCGCAGTGAATGTGACTCACATCGGGCTACCGATACGCAGAGCCTCTATAGAGAGCTGATGGGCTGCCATGGCAACCAAGCGTTATCCACTTCATTGTATTTTACAAGTAGGAATAAACTCAAGAAATATATTAAATTAAAAAAAATCATCCGTCGCAGTCAAAAATTTGTTAAATCTAAATCCAGTGCTCAAAAAAATGTGGAGTTAATGAAGGAACGTAGGGTGCTAGTAAATAGACTAAACCAGAGCAGTGAGGAACTGAAAAATAGAATGCATTTACATGACAATCATACCCGTACCCTGCAGACTGATATAACTAGGTTAGAAAACTCGCTCCGCGATATAAATTTGAAATATGAACTCAGTAAGCGTGAAATTAAGGAACATACGGAGGTCGCAACGCGGCTGGCAGAAATGAGCCGAGAAAACGAAGAACGTTTTTACTCTTTGGTCAACAATCATTTGTGTAGCGAGTGTAGCTGCACACCGAACCTGCGCTGCGAGCTGCCACCCGCGCCCGCACCCGCGCCGGCACCCGCGCCCGCGTCCTCGCCCACGCCCGCGCCGAAACCGCACGCGCCCGCGCCGGCCCTGCGCCCGACCTCGCCGGTACCCCGCTGCCGCACCCCTCACCCAGCCGAGCCTGCGATGGTGGCTCCCCCCAGCCTTCAGGAAGTACCCGCTCCATCGACTGTCGTCTATTCTGATGAGATAGGTGCGGGCCTCGGGCTCATGTTGAGTGAATGTCTCCAGCAGAAGGTCACGAATAATTGCTTGCGTGGGGCCCCGCTAGAGTGTTTTGTGAACAGATTGATGGAGGACCATTTTGACAGAGGTACTACGCTAGTTTTAGTACTGGGAAATAGTGTAACCGTTAGACGACCGCAGCTGGAAGCTCTCCTGCAGGCGTTGATTGACATTGAGCGGCGTGGAATTCGAAAGATTATTTTAAGTGCACTTCCGTATTCCAAGTTGCTGTCGCATGAGCAAAACTTAAAAATTTCGAAGTTGAATTCCATTATGTACAATGTGACATGTTATCAGAATAATTTTCATTTTTATGATTTGAACAATTTTTGTAAAACTGTTAAAATTTATAAAAACCGAATGTATATGTCAAAAAAATGTAAATTAGCAACAGCCAAACTCCTAGCTTACAATATCTCACCTGGGCACGGTGACTCGGCGGCTGGCGGCGGCGCCGCCCTATACGCACCCGGGAGCCCCCCCGCCAGCCTCCCGATACATTTAAACTGACGCCTGGGACAGCGGAGAAGCCCCGGGGATTGAGCGTCGTACACCAGAACATCCAGGGCTTCTCCAGCAAGGAATTAGAGGTGGGTCTTTTCTTGGATTTGTTCCCGATTCGTCGTATTCCTGTTTCGTCGTATTCCTGATTGGTCGTATTCCTGATTCGTCGGATTTTTATTATCGAATGAAACTATGCAATTACCACGGCTCCACTTACGTTTTAAAAATGAAAAGATTATTTTTACAATTATTTATTAATACAACAGATTTTTTTTAACACACATGCTATATTGGAATTATATTATTAAACAAAACCTATTTAAACATTCAATGACTGTGATTTTTTTTATCAATAAAAACTATTTCCCGTTCTTGGTGATATTTTTGAACATCTTTTGCTTGACGAGTTTTTATCATACTGAATCATACATTGTGTATTTCAAAAATTAAATCGCTAAAACTGATTTGATATTGCATATTTTCATACAAAATACGAAAAAAGAAATTCTTCCTGAATACAGTACAGTCAGCGTCAAAAGTCAATGATCATTTTTGTACTTTGGCGCTTTCAGATGTTTGACAACTTCATATGGTAGTTAAAGCGATATGGCTCCAAAGTGATAACTTACTTTTAACACTGACTGTACTTATAATTTTATGAAATAAAATTATGTCTTCTTACGGTAAAACACTGACTCTTCAATATTTAGATCACTTTCCCTTCGGCTCTTAGTCATGGGACACCCGGTACCTATATGTTCATATATGTAGAACTATATATATTGTATATGTATAACTGCTCTTCAGGAAGGCGGATAAATAATGGTCCATTATTTGTAATGATTTTATATAAGTAATTCCGAGGAAACAGGAATACGACGAATCAGGAATCCGACGAATAGGGAATGCGACGAAACAGGAATACGACGAATCGGGAACAAATCTTTTCTTGGACTCTTTTGAAACTGACATTTTCTGTGTGACCGAGCACTGGCTCAGGGAACATCAGTTGTCATTATTTAGATTTCATAACTACGACATAATTAGTTCGTTTAGCAGAGAGAAGGCCATCCGCGGAGGCTCATTCATAATGGTAAAAAGTAAACTTAGATGTAAGGAAAGGAAAAACATAGTTCAGCTATCGATTGAGCGAACAATAGAAATGTCATGTGTGGAATTAGAAAATTATATAATAATATGTGTGTATAGGCCACCTTCATCAGATTTTAGCCAGTTTGAGGCAGTAATGGAAGATGCTCTCAAACAGGTCTTTGATACCAGCAAGTCTATCATAGTTTGTGGAGATTTTAATATTAATTTACTCGATTCCGCACATACACAGACAGGAAGATTATTTAATTTATTTAAATCTTTTGATTTGTTTCCTTTATTTTATGAACCCACCAGAATTACAGCTAGTACAGCAACTTGTTTGGACAATATTTTTTGTAACTGTGAGTCTACAGACAAAACCATATTGAACTGCTTCATCTCAGATCACAGCGGACAGAAAGCCTGTTTTAAAATGAATATTCAAATCCAACACGAAGTAATTACTTATAGGCCCGTTACTGTCAATCGCATGAAAAGTTTCAAACATATTTTATCACACGAAGTTGCCGTACTCCCTACGCATAACACTGATCCTAACATGCTGTATAAAGACCTGTCTAATGTGATACATGGCGTGCACAGAAACATATTTACACCTAGGACTTTCAAACATGATACACCGAAAACAAGGTTTAGTGACTGGGCTACAGTTGGTATTCATAGAAGTAGGAATAGACTGTATGAGCTGTATGAAATGAAGAGTTTTAATCATGAAAAAAAATTCGTTGAACATGTAAGAAATTATTCTAAAATATTTAAGAGAGTCTGCGCTGCAGCTAAGGCTATTTATATAAGTAACAAAGTTCGGTACGCGGATAATAAAATAAAAGCAGTCTGGAATGTAATACGAAATGAAACTGGCAAAACGAAACCCCGTGATAGTAATTACAGATTAAAAATTAACGATCGGATCCGGACTGCAGACCTTGAGGTAGCTGGCGCCTTTCAAGACTTCTTTACGACCATCGCTGTGAATACTACACAGTTTCTAAGCTCATCTGTAGCGAAGACTGTTTCTTACTTAGATTCTAATACAAACGCCAAATATGACAAAGAACTTCACTTTGAACACGTTGAACCCCATGAAATCATAAAGGCATTTAAATCCCTGAAGTTAAAGAAGACCGAAGATCTCTTCGGTATGTCTGTAAGAATTATGCAGCCCGTCATCGATATCGTGGCACCTTACCTTGCAGTTGTGTTTAATGCATGTGTGGACATGTGTGTGTTTCCCGATTTGATGAAACTTAGCAAAATCATTCCTTTGTTTAAATCAGGTGTTAAGAATAATCTTGGAAACTTTCGCCCAATTTCCATATTACCGGTTTTGAGCAAAGTGTTTGAAAAGATCCTACTAAACCAGTTGCTTCGACATTTCAACACAAATAATTTACTCCACAATCAACAATTTGGTTTTACCCGGGGCCGTTCGACGACTGATGCCGCCTCTACACTTATATGTCACGTTTATGACGCATGGGAACACTCGCAGGACGCTATAGGCGTTTTCTGCGATCTCTCCAAAGCTTTTGATTGCGTAGAGCATACGACACTCGTACACAAGCTCAAACACTACGGTCTGTCAACTGATGCCCTAAACCTTCTTGAGTCTTATTTAAGTCAAAGGATCCAGACCATCGTTGTCAATCAAACTAAATCTAATAGTTCAACAGTCAAACTTGGAGTACCACAGGGATCAATTCTAGGACCTTTTCTCTTTCTCATATATATAAATGATCTGCCTGATTTAGTGAAGAACAAATGTGAGATAGTGCTTTTTGCTGATGATACTTCGCTAATTTTTAAGGTTGATAGGAAGCTAGATGACTATTGCCATGTCAATGAAACTATACAGGAAGTACTTGAATGGTTCACAGCAAATAATCTACTACTGAATGCGAATAAAACTAAATGTGTAAAGTTCTCGCTACCTAATGTAAGACAAGTTGACACAATTATAGAATTAAATGGAGATAAACTTGAACTGGTGGACCACACGCTATTTTTAGGCCTCACGTTGGACCACCAGTTACAATGGACGCCTCACATATCTGTTTTAGCGAAGAAGCTCAGCTCTGCCGCATATGCATTAAGACGAATAAGACAATACACAAACGTGGAAACAGCCCGTCTGGTGTACTTTAGTTACTTTCACAGCATTATGTCTTACGGCATAATAATCTGGGGGAAAGCTGCTGACATCGATACTATCTTCGTCCTGCAAAAGAGAGCAATTCGATCTATCTACAACCTAGGCTCTCGAGATTCCTTGAGAGAACGATTCAAAGATATAGGTATCCTTACAGTAGCATCACAATACATACTAGACGTGATAATGTACACACATAAAAATATCAAAAATTTTATTAAGCATTCTGAAGTCCATAATTATAATACAAGAAATAAACACAAACTAGTCATGCCCAAATTTCGACTGCAGAAAGTAAAAAAATCGTTCATGGGTAACTGTATAAGCTTTTATAATAAAGTACCCTTAGACGCGTGGGAGCTGTCTTATGGTTCATTCAAGCGATACATTAAGAATGCTCTTCTGAAAAAAGGATTTTATAAGATCAACGACTACTTGGAAGATAATGAAACATGGCCAACCGTTCAGTCTCGATAGTCTTCGCTTACAGGCTATTGGTTTAATTTTATTTATAATCTGACATTAGAGACTCTATACATCTCTGTATACTTATTTTTCTTTTTAATTTTAATTCTGACATTAGAGACTATACATCTCTGTACATTAATATTTTTTTTATTTTAATTTAGTTCTGACAGAGACTATACATCTCTGTACCTTATTATTTTAGTTTCTAATTTTATTTTATTTCTGACTTTAGAGACTCTTTACATCTCTGTAATAATTATATTTATATTTGTATTAATCGAAGATTGGGGGCCATTTGGGAACTATACATCTCCCGGTGCACACGTGCCCAGGTTTGTAAGGCTGTTGCTCATAAAATAAATGTTATATTGTATTCATGCTTATTGTTGTGTTGACTTGTGAAAGAGCCCATGTGGCCAACTTACAGAATAAACATTTGATTTGATTTGATTTGATTTGATATGATTAGTCGAGAAAAAATAAGGAAAAAAATATATCTAAATATATAAAATAAAATATATCTACCACGTGTCCCAAAACTCAACGATAAGCCGGCACCAGAGGATGGAGCTACTTATTTAGATATATTTTTTTCCTTATTTTTTCTCGACTAATCATAAGCAGCTCCATCCTCTGGTGCCGGCTTATCGTTGAGTTTTGGGACACGTTGTATATATAGAGTAGAAAAAAAGGTTGATAGTGTATTTTTTGTTTAAAGCGTCTTTTTTTTGTTAAAATTTTCATATTATTCTGACTCAAGTAGATAATACATCAATAACAATAATAGACTTTTCTCAAATAAATAAATTTTCCTATCATTTTCATTTCAAACATGCTCGGAAATGTATGCGTTAATATCACGAAATTTCTTAAGAATAAGAATAATTTATTATGAGACAAGCACATGATTATAAATTATACAGCGGCCTACGTAGCCCAGTGGGTAGTGACTCTGCCTACGAAGCTGGAGGTCCCGGGTTCGAATCCCGGTCAGGGCATTTATTTGTGTATTTATCACGAATATTTGTTCCTGAGTTATTGATGTTATGTATGTATATAAGTATCTATATGTATGTATCTATTATATATATCATCGCCTAGTACCCACAACACAAGCCTAACTGAGCTTACCGTGGGCCTAGGTTGATTTGTGTAAGATTGTCCCGTAATATTTACATATTCGTCGACATTATCCGTTGAGCTAGAAACTAGGCTGAGCCTGTATCTTGGGATCTTCTTGGCCTTACGCCAAGAAGTAATGTATGAAAACCCTAAATAAAACCATTATCGTCCACTAAGTACTCTAACTTTTTAAATTTGCTTACTAATATTAAACTGACAAAGGAAACATCACATACTGCCAACCACAACTAGACTCTGTAAGCAGACTTGCGACATAAAGAAAAAAAAACATCTAGGATACTATACTTACTAATCTATGATACTATACTTATGTGCGGTTAAACATGGTGCGCGAAAGGTCTTTAAATGGCATGTTTAAAACATGAAGGGTTCCGTAAAATAAATTGCGGTTTACGATTTGACGTATTAAAAAAAACTATTTGCTAGATCTCGTTCAAACTAATTTTCGGTGGAAGTTTGCATGGTAATGTACATCATATATTTTTTTTAGTTTTATAATTCTCTTATTTTAGAAGTTACAGGGGGGACACACACATTTTAGAAAGAAAGAAAGAAAGAAATTTATTTGCTAGAGACATGGTACAACAATAGATGGAACAGTGTTTTAGTCATGATCAGCACATCTCACCAAAATTTTTGGTCATGCAAATTTTTTTTTGAAACTTAATATTTAAATATTATTTGTCATTCCCCATACAAAATTACAATTAGCATACTTAAAGAATAAATATAATTAAATGACATCAATATTAAATAATAATTAGGTTCTAAAATAATCCTGCACTGAATAAAAACATTTTTCTAGTAACCAATTGTATAATTGTGCAGTGAAAGGTTTGAGAGAAAGTTGTCTTATGTCACTTGGTAAATGATTATAAATTTTTATTGCCATTGGATAACAGTTTTGACTACAAAGCGTGGTATTATATTTGGCCGGTAATACCAGTCGGTTTGGATATCTAGTGTTAAAATGGCAAACATCGCTTAACTTTATAAACAGTTCTGGATGTATCTTGGTAAATTTGCAAGTTTCAAATATATAAAGTGATGGTACAGTTAGTATTTTGAGATCCTGGAATAACGCTTTACATGATGTGCGAGGTGAGACGCCGCAAATAGCTCGTACACATTTCTTTTGGCTGATAAACACTCTTTTTATCTCAACTGAGTTTCCCCATAGTATCAGACCATACCGGAGAACTGAAGCTACATAACCGTGATATGCGGTGAGAGCTGTAGTTCTAGTTACTAGTGTTGAGAGTCTCCTAAGAACATAAACAAAACGATTTATCTTTGTACATACTTTGTCTATTTGTGGTTTCCAGTTGCAGTTTTTATCCAACACCATACCCATTTTGGAATTGTCTCTCATTTACCACTTTGGAAGTGTCTCTCGCGCAAACTATTCAGTTTAAAAAAAAAAATATTAGAAACCTCAATATAATTTTTTAAGACCTATCCATAGATACCCCACACGTATGGCTTTGATGAAAAAAAAAAATTGAGTTTCATTTCTGAGTATTGGGGGACCCCCAAAACTTACTGTATTTTTTCGATTTTTGTGTGGAAATCTTAATGCGGTTCACAGAAGTTCTACTTACCAAGTTTCAACAGTATAGTTCTTATAGTTTCGGAAAAAAGTGGCTGTGACATACAGACATGACGAATCTATAAGGGTTCCGTTTTTTGCCATTTGGTTACGGAACCCTAAAAAAGGCGGCAAATTACACAATTGTTTAATTGATTACCTTGTATTTATTTTTCTTTTAATATTTCCTCACATCTTTTGTGAAAAGCACTATACAATCCTCGGTCGGAACAGTTATTGCTGGACTCGTCGTATTCGGCCTCGTCTACACCAAACTTGTCCAGCAATCGCTTACTTCACGGCCTCTGCAGTAATGTACTATTGTGTTAGCGCTAGCGCCCCCTAACGTGCCAGTACCGAAACCACCATAGTCTGTCGCTATGACAGCGCCATCTACTGTCATGACTCGCGAAACTCAATAGTATGACGGCGACTGAGTCATGACGGTAGATGGCGCTGTTAGAGCGACAAACTATGGTGGCTTCGGTACTGGCACGCTAGGGGGCGCTAACACTTGTTATCTTTTGTTACTCCACACGAAGTCTCAAATGTGACGTGGGTTTTAATTCCAGTATAATACCAATATGCTTGTAAGGGTTAAAAATGTACGGTTGTTACAGAGACGCGTACTTTAACCCGGGCGAGGAGACGCGGCGCGCGCGCCGGGAGCGCCGCGCGGCGTCGGGGGCTGCGCCGGGGGCCGGCGGCCGCTTGATCACTTTATTGTAAATACAACTAATATACACTTTCCATTACACTACGACTTATTTCCTATCACCAACGGGCAGAGAAACTTATGGACTTAACAAACTTCAGCATGAAGGACAAAAATACTGGTCCAATAAGGCAAGGGTTTCCCTTTACTCCCACTAGTTCTGTTGATCTGTTCTTTTCACGGAACTACTGGGATATTTTATCCCAATAGTTTTGTCAATCAATAGTTCTGTTGATATGTTCTGTGAACAGAACTACTGGGATATTTTATCCCAGTAGTTTTGTCAATCAATAGTTCTGTTGATCTGTTCTGTGAACAGAACTACTGGGATATTTTATCCCTGTAGTTTTGTCAATCAATAGTTCTGTTGATCTGTTCTGTGAACTACTGGGATGTGCGGTGCCCATTAGTCCTATTGATGTCATTTCTATTTGTTATGTCGAACTCCGAGCCTAATGTTCTGCAGAATTTACACATACGTTTCGAGGCAAAAAATCCTCTTCATAGTCGGCTAGTCAGATTCAGATTCAGAACTTTATTGATAAAATGTCATATTTTACAGGTCAATATCATGCATGTCAAATACATTTTAAAATTTCTTATTGTCTTAGATGTTATATACCTATCATTATTGAATAATTTTGAAAGTGTTGTTGATTTATGAGTAGGTCAATGATATATTGGTCATAAAGTCGTCTATGCTGTAGCAAGCCATTTTTATGAGGAGCTGTTTGAGCTTGTTTTTAAATGCTGCATCAGTTACGGCGTTTTTAACGTCAGGCGATAGGACGTTGTAGATTTTAGGGCCTAGCACGCTGAGTGATTTCCGAGTCTTGGCTAGCCTTTGGTGCGGCACGAGCAGCAGGTGCTGGGCGCGCGTGGACATCATGCCGGGCATCATGTAAAAATGTTCTGAATTTTACTGGTATTTCAACCTGTCCGTCCATTCCGGAATACGCTCTTTTCAATGTCTTGCAAATTGTTTCTGGCGTTGTATAGACCTGTATGTATATAATTGAATTTAGGCAACGGCTCTAATAAATGTATTCCTTGATTTGAAAGAAAGGTCAAACAAGGGTAATCCGAAGTAGACATATTTTGGCAAATGTGACCAGTAAATGTCTACCTATTCCGAAACAATATTATGGAACAATATGCTTAAGAAATCAAGGAATACATTTATTAGAGCCGTTGCCTAAATTCAATTCTATACATACATTATTGCTTCCCTCGAAACGTACGTGTAAACTCTGCAGAACATTAGGCTCGGAGTTCGAATATAGTGGAAACTGCACATACCAGTAATTCTGTTTACAGAACACTGATCAACAGAACTATTGATTGACATAACTATTGGGACTAAATATCCCAGTAGTTCCGTTAACAGAACAGATCAACAGAACTAGTGGAGTAAAGGATGTTTCCTTGGTTTCAATTTGCTAGTTACTGATGATGCTTAATTTGAGTTTTTTACGAGTCTATTAGTTTCTTGGCTACCCTTACAATAAATACGTGTATATGTATAAAAAGTGATAACCTATCGCAATCACTAAATTTAATTTCCCAACTGTATCGTTTGTCCGAAATTTAATTTCGGCAAAAAGCCAATTATTTCGAAAACCCAAAAGCTTTTTTTTAATACTTATCGCGTAGAATCCATTTGGTTAGGTTAGGTTTGTTTTATAATCATCCTGAAAATGTCATGGCTTCAGAGAAAACGGCTTTTAAGACAAATGAAAATTCGGACAAACGACACAGTTGGGAAATGAAATTTAGTGATTCAGATAGGTAACTGTGTAAAGTAGGTAACTGGTACCCATATATTTTATTACCCAAATTCGTACAGATGGCGAAAGTCAATTAATATATATAATTGTTTTGTTAAATGGGTACGAAATTATACCAACGTATTCTATCGTGCGGTTAATGCTATATTTACAGGAATTGTGAAAAATCTTTTTCATTGGTTAGGTGAAATTCAATGTTATGTCAATGTCGTGAAGACTTTGACAAGAAAAAAGCTTTACATTATTTGTACAGAGGAACGTCTCGTGTGTTTTATTTGGTCTAAAGTATTTATCATTGCACACTAAACTTTCAGAAGTGTACATGATAGGTAAGCCTAATTACACAAGTTCTTTGCAGTGTGTGATGGTGATACTTAATCTGATAATAGAAAAGGTTTTTTTTAGTTTCTGGAGGAAAAAAACGCTCGGCGCAACGTTCCAATAGGTGAAATCAACCAAGACCGCGTTTGTCGCTTTCGAGAGCTTAGTAAAGGCTGAACCGCACTGCAAGCGGTGGCGGCGCGGTGCGGTGCGATGCGGTACCGGTTGTAATGTTCGAACTAATGCGAAAGGTTCCGCACAGAATACCGCGGCGTGACGCGGTGCGGCGCGGTATTCTGTGCGGACCTTTTCGTATTAGCTCGAACATTACAACCGGTACCGCACCGCACCGCTATCTGTGCGTTTCGACCTTTAGGGCGAGACTCTCGCTCTCAATCAGAGGCCTGTGACGCACAAGCTGTGGAGGCTCTTGGGATGGTGTGCGTGTGTGTGTGTGTGTGTGTGTGTGTGTGTGTGTGTGTGCGTCCCCCCCTACTCGGCGATGGCGAGCGTGGCGAGCAGGCGCTCGAGCGGCGGCGCGGCCTCGCCGCGGGCCTCCTTCTGCTTCTTAGCCGCCTGGCTCTGTAACCACAACCAACCATCCGTACTCTTATATTCGTGTGCCTTGTGTGGACTCTAAACGTGGCGGTTCGCGCCGCGACAGAGACAAGCGACCGAGACAGAAGACGAAGTCTCCTGTCTCACGTCTCTGTCTTGCCTACCGTCAAGTGACGGTCGCGGTTTTCTGTCTCCTGTCTCACGTCTCTGTCTTGCCTACCGTCAAGTGACGGTCGCGGTTTTCTGTCTCCTGTCTCACGTCTCTGTCTTGCCTACCGTCAAGTGACGGTCGCGGTTTTCTGTCTCCTGTCTCACGTCTCTGTCTTGCCTACCGTCAAGTGACGGTCGCGGTTTTCTGTCTCCTGTCTCACGTCTCTGTCTTGCCTACCGTCAAGTGACGGTCGCGGTTTTCTGTCTATCGGTCGCTTGTCTCTGTCGCGGCGCGAACCGCCACCTTAAGGCACTGGTCCCACCGCGAGCGAGTAAGCTATGAGCTATCGGCTATTTTCTAGCTCAAGAAACGAACAAAAGATAATCGCTTTCGTGTAAATAAAAGAGAGAGTTGTATATTTACAGTTTATAGCTGGCTGTTCACACCGCCGGCGATGAACTATACATTTATTTTTCTACTCGTAGACTTTAATCTTTGAATTAAGATTTCGTACACGAAACTAAGATCACATACTTTTTAATCCAGCTCCACGAGCTCGTCACGGAGCTCGTATGGTTTCATAAGATAACCGCCAGCAGTCATCTTATGAATCCAGGAGCTGTATAAGATAACTGTGAAGACATCAACGCGCAAAATTACTAAGCTGCTGCGCTTCATTTCAGCAGGGCGATTTTCAATAGATACCAAGTTTGTTTAATAAATTATTATTTCCGTTGACTCGTAGAAAAAGTATTGTATACAATAGTTATATAATTAGCGTTTTAAGTCTCGTACTTTAATTAGGCCACTCAGCAAGCTTCGTGGCCTAAACGTGGTACTCGACTTAAAAAGCATCCATTATATAACGATTACATAAACTACTATTACACTAGCTAGAGCTATTATCTTTTGTTCGTTACTTGGGCGAGTAATCGAGTAGCTTATATAGTCTGTAGCCGGCGGTGGGACCAGTGCCTTACATACGTGAAGACCAATATTATGCAATTTCCCGACGACAAATTGACTGAACCCGCGGCGAAAAGTAGAATGGCAACTTGATCTGCATCGTTATTTTGTTTGCCATTAATCCCTAGAAAATTGACAACATTTCAAACTATGCAACGATGCCTGATTCGAAAACCATTTCGGTAATTATGTTACCTGAACGTAATAATTGTAATAAAGTAGTTTTCAGATTTCATTTCATTATTATTTTGGTGATAGGAATAACCTTCCTTAGCACCAGAAAAAAGTTGCAGACTTTTCAGCTGCGTCAATTATTTTTGAAAAATATAAACAGTTTCCTCACTTAGGTTTTGGGTTTAGGACGGCGAATAAGACACTTTGCTTGATCCATCTCATATTACAAAAAATATCTTAAAAATCCTATTACCAAAAAAATAATCAGGCACTTCCAAAATTTTCATCCATTCCCAATTGCCCACTTGAAAAAATTTTGCGTTGTCAATATTGTACGGCACTTGTCCCACCGCCGGCGAGGGGTCAGGCTCGTAATGCACACTTTCCCGCTATGTACACTTTCTCTATAGGTGCACTTCTTTAGAAGGAACACTTTCCCGGAAGGTACACTTTTTCTAAAAGTGCATTTCCCACTAAGTACACTTTCTCACATAGAACACTTTCTCAGAAAACACATTTTCTCACAGGTGCACTTTCTTTATGTATGGCTTATTTCTGATAGTGCTAATCTTTTCCACGCCAACGACACATAATGACATCAGCACCGCAGGTTTAACGCCAAGGACTGACCGGGACCAAAATCTACCTTCATTTATTTGTTTAAGGTTTAATGTTTGGGTGTACATATCGGGAATGCACATTGCGGGAAAGTGCACCTATAGAGAAAGTGTACATTTTGGGAAAGTGTATGTTTCGGAAAAGTGCACTTTGTAAGACAGTGCACAAACTGGGAAAGTGTACATATCGGGAATGCACATTGCGGGAAAGTGCACCTATAGAGAAAGTGTACATAGCGGGAAAGTGTGTATTATGAGCCTGACCCCCGGCGAGTAGCGTGTACTCTCAAAGTACTTCTTACTCGCGAGTAAGAATTATTATGAGAGTACTCGCTACTCGCCGGGGGTGCGACAAGTGCCTTATGTGGTAATCAAAGTTATCATGGCATGCGCCCCATCGAATACGCCACGCTATATTTGGTGTAAGTATATAATATGAATAAGCAGTAACTGGGCGTGGTGTGTGTGGTAAATAATCCAATCCTTTTACATGTGCGGCCTGTGGGTCAGCTACACTCAACGGGCAATCAACGTCTTGCGCGTTCAGTATAATAATACGCTTAGGTTACTGTTGGGTCTTCCTAGACACTGTAGCGCTTCGGGAATGTTTGCCGTGACACGAGTAGACGGCTTCCACGCAATCTTGCGAAAACGGGTCGCCGGCATGCAGCGCCGTGTAAGGGACAGCCCCAACAGCCGCCTAGCAATTATAGCAAATAGGCTGGACTGTCCCATAATGAAGCACTCCATGTTATGTAAATTCTATACCTACTAACATAACTTTTAAGTTACTTGAACTAACACATTAATGATATTTTTTTTGTAATGTATGGATGTTTGTTATCTGGAATAAATGATTGATTGATATACCTGCGCGTACTGGCACAGCTTGACCGCCTCCTGCCGCTTGCCGCTGCCGGCAGACTTGTAGTGCTGCAGCAGACTGTTGCTCGCCTGCGCACAAACACATTCCACTCTGTTCCAACCCTCATTACCAGGCCTCGGAGTATTTGTAGCGCGGTAACACTAAAGTATGCTATGGACTCGTTGTAAGCATTAAAATTAAATTTATACTCATACTTATCCTCATTTATTTAATTCATTAAATTAATAATATCTATTAAAATACACCACTATAGATCTTCATTGACGAATAAAAAATAATATGAGGGTCCATGGAAAAAACATGTCTAGTCACTTTTTAAAAAAAAAAGGAGATTTTAATGTCACGCAATTGTTCATAACGAGCGCAACATTTTGACATCAAAATCTCATTTTGAAAAAAAAAAGTGACTAGACATGTTCTTTCCGTGGACCCTCATATTATTTTTTATTCGTCAATGAAGATCTATAGTGGTGTATTGTAATAGGTATTATTTATTTAATGAATTAAATAAATGAGGATGAGTATGAGTATAAATTTAATTTTCATGCTTACAACGACTCCATAGCATACTTTAGTCTTAACGTGCTACAAATACTCCGAGGCCTGCTCATTACATAACAAACCAAAAATATACAGAGTCTCTAGTATACGTTTTATCGATACAATATGTTTTCGAACGCGTTTGCGTTTAGTTTCAATTTGTATGGCACCGGGAACAGCGCCTCTGGTGGTAACTATTAGGAACTACGCGTTGCCATACAAATTGAAACTAAACGCAAACGCGTTCGAAACCGTATATGTATCGATAAAACTTATACTAGAGCTACAGGTCACTAACCGAGATCGTTATCTGCTTTAGGAAGCTCATTTCGTTTACAAAAGGCAATATTCAGTCTATGTTCCTATTGAGTACTTATCAACTTTCACATTCTCCTTAACCTAAGTCCACACTGTACCCTTTTTTTGTTCAACAAGGGCATTAGGGTGGCCCTTAAAAACCGAAAATTTGAAATTTCAATGAGGCACCCTCTTATATTGTTCTAATATGTAAAAAAATAACGTCTGTTTTTTATTTTAATTTTTAGATAAGATTTAGGGGTCGCTAACGAATTTTGAAATTCTTTAATAAACATTAAAGAATTTCATTTCATTTCTCCAAAGTATTTTTTTTTTAATTTTTAGCATTTTACTACTTTCATGAGCTACATTTGATAAATAAGGAATAAACCATCGAGAAAATACGAAATTCGTTCACTAAATGTTCGACGTTTATTTGAAATCAAATTTAAAGTCTTAAAATCATCGCGAGAGGCCGTTTTTAGCATATTAGCACAATAAAATTCATTTTTGATATACTGACTGTTTTTGTCTTTGACTTTTGTGAACTCTTTTGATGTTTTCAACATTATTCATTTCCCATCCTTGCCTGCACTTCGGTTTTTGAGGACTGCTGTCACACTTTTTCTTAACTAAGACTGAGTGTGACAGCTCTATGACGCATGCCCTTGTTGAATAAAAAAAACCGGCCAAGTGCGAGTCGGACTCGTGCACCGAGGGTTCCGTGCAAACCTTTTATTTATTAAAAATATTTTTATTATGTGACGTAACCAAAAATTTACGATTTTCGCAATTTTTCCTTTATCTGTGCTTCGTACCAAATTTCAAGATTCTGAGTTCACGGGAAGTACCCTGTGGGTTTATTCCCTTGCGAGTTTAGAAAATTTGCGGTTTGCGGCATAAATAAATAAATAAATATTTTCGGACAATCTTACACAAATCAACCTAGTACCAAACTAAGCAAAGCTTGTACTATGGGTACTAGACGACGATATAGATACTTATATAGAGAAATAAATACTTAAATACATAGAAAACATCCATGACTCAGGAACAAACGGCTGTATCTTTTGATTGCGTTGGCTTAGAAGTTTGATTTTTTTTACAGCTCCAAGGGACAGTAGACTTGAGTATTTGATATAAATTTCAGCTTGATATTTCCACGCGCTCCTGAGAAAAAGTGTCTTGACAGACGGACAATAAAGTGGTCCTTTAAGGGTTCCGCTTATTTCCTTTCGAGGTGCGGAACCCTAATAAGGCACAGTGTGGACCTAGCTTTATAGTAGCCTAGCTGCCCGCGCGTATTGCAAAGAACGCAGGCGAACCCGCGGGATGCAATATAGCCTACGAGGGCTGCCTTTTAAGTTCTGTCGTTTGCAAACCTCCCGTGATTGCATAAAAAAGAACTAGTGTCATCTTAAAATATTTGAATTTACTTATATTAATTTAGTATAAAGCACCATGCCTCCGGACTGTGGAACGCTGGTATTTAGAATTTCAACGTGGTTGCTCTAGTCTTGGTGATAGACATCGTGAAGTTCGACCAAAAACAGCCGTAACCCAGGAGAACATTGATGCTGTACGGCAACTGATCGTCGAAGATCGCCATGCGACATACCGTGAGATAGAAGCTTCCTTAAGTATTTCAGGGACCAGTGTTCACAGTATTTTGCATAATCACTTAGGCGTAAAAAAGTTGATCTCACGCTGGATACCACATTTACTCAGTGAATACCAAATAACGGCTCGCGTTCGATGGTGTCGCAAAACTCTGCGGCAATTCAACCGAGGAAACTCGAAACATGTTTACGACATTATCAGTGGTGACGAATCTTGGATATATGCCTACGATCCCGATTCTAAACAGCAGTCGACTGTTTGGCTGTTCCAAGATGAGCCAAAACCGACCAAAGTAATACGCTCACGGAGCACTTCGAAAAAAATGGTCGCCACGTTTGTGGCGAAAAGTGGCCACGTTGCCACCATCGTGCTCGAGGATCGTAAAACGGTTAATGCTGACTGGTATACCACTGTCTGTTTACCAGAAGTCATCGGCGAGTTTCGAAAAAATAACCCAAGACGTCGTATAAGACTGCACCACGATAATGCCTTCAGGATGCTGTTGGGGCTGCCGCGATATTGTAGTGCGTCCGGAATGTTTGCGGCAGAACGTACATATGACTTTTACGCAATAATACGCAGCAGGACGGCATCACTAATGCGGCGGATGTGTGGCAGCGGTAACAGTATCCTGAGGACGCTGGCTGCGAGGCTGGATGCTCCATTACCTAGGCACTGGAACACCCTACATTGTGCAGGACCCTATGCTAGGGGATGGAGCATCTAACTCCATTAGGATTATAGGATTAAATTAATTTGTAATACTAACCTTAGTCATAATTCGTGATTGTATACTAACAACTTATGGACATTACCTAGTCCGAAACAAATAAAGAATTGAATTGAATTGAATTGAAATGCGAGCTCGCACACCGCCCGGCAAACAATTGCGTTTTTAAAAGAGCAAAACGTCGAAATTCTGGAACACCCGCCGTACAGTCCAGACTTAAGCCCTAACGATTTTTTTACTTTTCCAAAAATCAAGCAACGACTTCGTGGTCAACGGTACCAGACGCCTGAAGAAGCGGTTGAGGCATACAAAACGGCCATTTTGGAGACCCCGACTTCGGACTGGAATAAGTGTTTCGAAAACTGGTTCGATCGAATTTAAAAAGTGTATTACATATCACGGTGATTACTTTGAAAAACAATAAATACCATTTAACACTTAAATTGTCTTTAGTTTTTCCAAACGACACAACTTAAAAGGCAGCCCTCGTATAACCATTCAGAAAGACACACACGCGCATAAGTACGTAATTGTATTAGTTAAGGATTTTATTTTATTTTATTTCTTTGTATCATATATATTGTAATGCAAAGTAATGGGTTTATTGCCTGAAATAAAGAAACATTCATTCATTCATAAGAAATAATTATAGAAATCGGGTAAGCGGTTTCTGAAATCACCCATTCAATGACATACAAACTACGACTTTTCCTCTGTATAGATTGGAACAAGAAAGACGATGTCTTGATTTATTAAGATTTATCTTGACAAAATTCGTGGCAAAATGTGTATTATATTATTTCTTTTGTATACTGTGTAAAATGTGTGTCACGAATAAATATTTGAATTTTGAATATATTTTTAAAGTTTACTTTCCGTTCTCGCCGTTAGCCAAAATAATTTCATACCCAATTTCACTAGCCCTAATGTTGTGAACCCTAAGATTGCAAACCCAAATTTTCATTTTTCCTAATGGGGAGTGGATGAAAATTTTAGAAGTGCCTGATTTTTTTTTGGGTGTTAGGAATAACCCTCCTTAACACCAGAAAAAAATTGCAGACTTTTCAGGTGCGTCAATTATTTTTGAAAAATATAAACAGTTTCCTAACTTACGTTTTGGGTTTAGGACGGCGAATGAGAAACTTTCCTTGATTCGTCTCATATTACAAAAAATAATTTGAATATCTGACCCTGGCAATGACAAATATAGCTGCTGCAGCTGTCAATATCATTGCCAGTGTCAGTTTACCACGAATTTTTAAGATATTTTTTGTAATATGAGACGAATCAAGGAAAATATCTCGTTCGCCGTCCTAAACCCAAAACGTAAGTGAGCAAACTGTTTATATTTTTCAAAAAAAATTGACGCACCTGAAAAGTCTGCAATTTTTTTCTGGTGTTAAGGAAGGTTATTCCTGACACCAAAAAAAAAATCAGGCACTTCTAAAATTTTCATCCATTCCCAATTATACATTAGTGATTAGCCACACATCATGTCAGTATCCCGAATTTTCATAATGTCTAATGTCTCATGACCGAATTCTCAGTCATACTAATTTTAATTAACAGTTATTTATCTTTTTCATCATCATCATATCAGCCGAAAGACGTCCACTGCTGGACATAGGCCTCCCCCAAAGAGTTCCAAAGTGACCGATCCTGCGCCACCCGCATCCAGCGGACTCCCGCGACCTTTACCAGGTCATCAGTCCACCTTGTGGGGGGCCTACCCACGCCGCGCCTTCCGGTACGTGGTCGCCACTCGAGAACCTTTCCGCCCCAACGGCCATCAGTTCTACGTGCAATGTGCCCCGCCCACTGCCACTTAAGTTTAGCGATTCGGTCTTGTCGGATTTTGTCTTTTTAGGCTTAAGTAATAATTTTTCGTATAGAGTCGGTTCTGGCGCCACGCCGGCCGCTGCCGCGGCACGCTCGGCTCGCGCGCTGTAGGGTCGCAGTTCTACCTAACACTCCTCCTCGCTTCACTCATCGTCGTACCTACACCGACCTGCCTTAGAGTAGAAAAGGTAGGTAATGCGATGTCCAGAGGTATTTTTGATTCTAGAGTAAATATTTTCGTACAAAGCACGCTTATTTTATAGTAATAGTATCTCGCTTCGTCAGCCCTTCGCCTCACAGAACCACTCGCCCTACGCTCGCTCGACTGAGGACCTGCGCGAGCTCCTGGCTCCTCAGGCTCTTATATACACTCTAGGGGTAGGACAGACAAGACCAGGTGGATTACACTACACAGCCGACGAGTCACACACGCACCAGGAAGAGTCCGAGCAGCGCGCGCATGTTGTCGGGGTTCAGCTTCACCGCCTGGCAGTAGTACGTCTTGGCCAGCTCCATGTTCTCCACACCGCCCTGCAAGGGAACACCACACTTGTACACTAAAGTCAGGGTCAAGAGATTGTCGCGTCGTTTTGAAAGATGATTGGACAGATGAAGTACACTTGGTGTTGGCTCACCATGGTGTACCGTATGTCAGCCAGCCGCTGCAGCAGCAGATGGCTGTGCGGCTGGTGCAGCAGCAGCTCCTCGGCGCAGAAGGCGGCGCGCGCGTACTCGCCGGCCTGAAGATACAGCGCGCACAGCTCCTGCCAGCCCTCCACGTCCGACATGAACCTGCGAACAGGCACGGCCTTAGAGCGCCCCACTCCCGCAGCTTGTGGCGAGGACGCGGTTACTGAACGCTAGGTGACCACTAGTGGCTCAATCGACGGATGTAAGTTAACGCACACTTACCGCCACCTCGCCGGACCTTCTCGGCCGCCCCACTCGGCGACAACTTAACACAAGCACGTAATAACACCCCATCAGCGGCGCCGAGGCGTCCAGCGGTTGCAAGCTCTTTTACGTTTAACGTTTAAAGTAAGCCGTCTCGCCTGGGGGAGTCCCCGCGCTGCCCTTGCTCGCGGCCTCGAGGGGCCACCCGCCGTGAGTTTGTCCCGAGGAGAGACGATGCCTTTCCTTTATACGGAGTTGATAAGTGTGCGTTGCCATAATCACTGTATAATGGATTACCTAACTGCCGTCGCAGCTCGAGCCGCTTATAACAGAAAGTTCAAGCAGAGTAATATATTCGAGGATTACCCCTTGCATACTAGAAACTTCCGTCACAAGTTGTATCTGTTTATAATGCAAATACAGCGTCAATGTCAATCAAGGGGCCGGCGATATTACAGACTGTTCCACAAAACCGACTGATTGAAAGTACAGTTTGTTTTTTTGTGTTTACAAAAATCTAACGTGAGGGAGATTTCTGCGTCGCTAAAAGCGGTATATGCGAAGTCGTAATAATAGGCCTCTACTGTATTATTACTAAATAGTAATTGGTAAGTACAGAATGCTAAGAAAAGCCTTGTTTACTTCTTGAGATAGTCGACGAGCTCCTTGATAGCTTCCCCGAGGAGTCCCTGCGCCTTGAGCACGGCGACGCGCCGCTTGCGCGCCGCCGCGCAAGTCTCGTCCGCCTTGATGATCACGTCCAGCAGCTCCAGGGCTTCCGGGTACCTAAAGTTATTTAAAAAAAAACTTTTATTTCAGACATTTCTGTAGTCCATAAAGTGTTAGTGTTACAAAAATTAACTTAAATAAGTATGTTATGAAAAATATTTATTACTTTTTACTAGCTTCCGCCCACGACTTCGTATACATGGACCCGGGATAAAATCTATCCTATATTTGCACTGCTTGGACACGCTGTACGAGGTCCATCGCCGCATACAGCACTTGACACCTACCTCTCCTCTGCCTCGAGCTGCGCCGCCTTGTACCGCATGACGCGCATGCTGGCCGGGAACTCCCGCTTCAGAATGCCGATGCACTGCTTGGACACGCTGTAGGTGTGCGTGTCCAGCGCCGCATACAGCACTTGCTCCAGGATCACATACTCTGTACATACATATTGTGTAAGGAGCAATAACAGGTAGCAAACTTGCGGTAGGGTTTAGCAGAACAATTTAATACTTAGTTATACTTTAATATTCACTGTGTAAATTAAAATAGTTTGAATTGGAAAGTTTTAGCTGCTAATGTAGTGTGTCAGATGGCCAAAAACCAAAGGCCTGGAGAGCATTAGTGTGCAACGCAACCACCTTGTGTAGTCACGTAGATGCAACGTAGAAGAAAACGAGAATGTTCTTACTCTCATTGCCAAGTTTGTTGATGTCATCCATGATGGAGACCCAAAACTCCATCACATCTTCGCTGTGACGCTCGTTGTTCTCGCGCCATTGCCTCAGCAAGTCCTTTATTTCTATCATAAAAATTAAGGATTTCATACTAACACAATATAATATAAATACAAAATGCTGTGAAAAAAAAAGTGATACACACAAACTTTAAGCTAGTTAATATGGGCAAACGGGGTCCGCCTAAAGCAAAGGGGGTGCACAAAAAAGTGAAAAAACATAGAAATCATAAAAGGCTTAATTTTTTTTAATCAAAAACGTTAAAATAAGCATGTTTTGTACGAAAAACTTTTCTCTAAAATCAAAAACGGCCGAGATATTTGACCTCAAAGTTGGGAAGTTGGTGTAGCAAAGGGTACGCAGGACTGGTGGGTCATCATTATGACACATATTTTATATGTTTCTATCGTTTAGAATACGCCAAAATAAGCATACTTTATTTGCAAAAAAAAATCTCTAAAATAAAAACTGGCCGAGATATTGGACCTCAAAATTGAAAAGTGTCTAATACTGAATCATTATAATACCCGTATCATCGAAACTGATGAAGCCACACGATTTTGGAATGATGGGCATATACATATTTTAGGAATACATTTTTTTTTAATATTCGGAAAACTATAAATTCAAAAAAAAGTCGGTTCTGGCGCTTCGCCGGCCGCTACCGCGGCGCGCTCGCTTCTCTCGCTCGGCTCGCGTGCTTAGAGTCGCGGTACACCTAACACTCCTCCTCGCTTCGCTCGTCGTCGTAACCTACACCGACCTGCCTTAGAGTTAAGAGTAGCATAGGTTTCGCGTGGCTTCAGCAGTATTAGACACCTTTCAATTTTGAGGTCCAATATCTCGGCTATTTTTTATTTTAGAGATTTTTTTTTCATATAAAGTATGCTTATTTTGGCGTATTCTAAACGATAAAAACATATAAAATATGTGTCATAATGATGACCCACCGATACAAATTTTTGTAAGTCCTGCATACCCTTTGCTACACCAACTTCCCAACTTTGAGGTCAAATATCTCGGCCGTTTTTGATTTTAGAGAAAAGTTTTTCCTACAAAACATGCTTATTTTAGCGTATTCTAAACGATAAAGCAATAAAAAGTAGGTGTCATAATGACACTCCATCCATTGAAATTTTTACAAGTCCTAAAATCTTCCCAACTTTGAGGTCAAATATCTCGGCCATTTTTGATTTTAGAGAAAAGTTTTTCCTACAGTTTTTCCTTATTTTAGCGTATTCTCTAAGATAAAGTCATAAAAAATATGCGTCATAATAACATCACTGGGAGGAATTTTTTTCTAAGTCCTGCACCCCCTTTGCTTTAGTCCAACCGCAAACGGTAAGCCCTTCCTGTGTTTTCTAGCGTGTAGGTAAACCTCGTAATAATCATTCCATTGCTGGGAGTTTGCATGGTGTAAAATATCATCCCGATTTTGGAAGTACGCATGAATTTATAACCAGGATAAGATACTTTTAATGAACATGAAAAATATCGCAATTTGCAACTAGAAGTTATACTTTTCTCAGGGTAATCTAAATGAAAAGTATCAGTGTATGTTTACAAACCTCCAATGCTGAGATCTTCATAATTGTAAGACATGTTTATATAAATGTCGGCGGAAAACACGAAAACTCCTATTAAATCTCATGCGACATGCAGCCACTATCAAGTCAAATTGACAATGACAACTGAGAAGTCAATTTTCAATTCTATGACTGCTTGTCAATTTGTCAGAGACAATAGCAGAAAATTTAGCAGATCTCAGACTAATAATTTGGAACTAATTATTAGTTTCTACGAAAATATTTTTGAAATGACATTGAGATGAAGTCTACATAAATATTGTTGATTAAAAAATAAATCATAGTAGCGTACGGTGAATATAGTACTTTAGGCCTTAGTATTATTGGTCCATGCTTTAGTTAGGCTGTAGTCTTGTGGTAGCACAACTAGCACAAAAGAAATAAATACTTTGTCTATGGCGAAAAATAAACTCGTTCGACGCACATAGCGTTCAATACAGTTTTTTTTCCCTGTCAAGAATATATAGAAACCTATATTGCCACGAAGCGTGATATCGACGTTTGAGTACGTACATCGGAATACAAAAGTTTTGTGACTGCAAGCAATAGAACGAGACGTCTGCAATATGTCGGACTATTTGGAAATATTTTTAGATTTAGCTTAGCTTAGTACTCGTGTATATAACTAATTCAAAGGTTTATTTTAGTGTAATCGACAGTATGCAAGATATTTGACAATCAATAAACCGAGGTAAGTCCCGTTACTGCGCGTTAACAATACAATGTATTCATTTCTTTCTTCCTCGTTCATAATGCTCAACTTTTTATGTCTCAATGGCCTTTATCTCGGGGTTTTGTTTTCTTTTGTCCTCTGTTTGCACTTTAAACGAGTTTGTGTAACCCGACGTCGTTGATTGCGATCGTAGTATTTATGTCGAGTTATTTTGTGACAGATCGATAAGGAGAAGAGGCCCGAAGGAGATCGAAGCGGGTCGCGGCCGTATGAGAGGCTCGTGCGGAGTGAGCGATGCGTATGAAGGCCGCCGCCACAGGCTGACGGCGCGCGCCGTGCCCTCGCGAGCGCTCGACTGACGCCATGGAGCAGCTCGTGCAGTGCCCCGTGTGCACCCTCTTCCTCCACAATGGCATGTCCTTGGAGTCCCACCTCGACACCCACCCCAAAGACCAGGTCATCAAAGCGCTGTGCACCCTATCTGCTAACAATGTTGGCTTTGGAAGCCGGACTTCCACACCCCTGCACTCGGAGCGCTCCTACAGGAGCAGGTCAAGGACTCCAGCGGAGGACAGCCCCCGGTGGAGTGGGCGAAGCATTGACAATGAGAGATACTGGCGAAGAACCCCCAGCAGGTGCTCCAAGACTCCTGCCTCCAGTATCACTAGGAATGCAACACCTTCGGATGTGCGAATGGGTGACATCAACTTTGAGAATAATTCTAATAATGCTACATCTAGCCCCTACCCAGGTATGTCATTTATGAAGTCTGACAAGTCCAGTCAGCCCTTCATCCAGAATGTGCCCATTCCAGAGTTTGATCCGCAGTATGTTTACTACCCGGACCAGCAGGAGGACAAGGAGATCAAGTATTCACGCAGCGCTGAGTACAGTGCCATAGATAACACTAACAATGTGTTCACTCACAACATGCCATCGGCCCCGGCGATCAAGCTGCAAAGTGCCCTCGTGCCCACGAGTTCAGGTTCCCGCAGAAACACTGATCTTGTAAAAATACTTCCCAAACCCAATAATATAGTTGTAAAGGCTAGTATGGGAGGCGTGCAATATATAACTCCTGGAGTGAAGCCCATGCACCTGATGGTACCCACAGCACCCACATTTGTACAGAAAAATGTTCAAAACAACATGATTGTGTCTGGCAGCATTCCCACCAGCCAGATCATGGAGCCCAAGTCTGTAGCGTCCCCAGTAGCCAGCAGCAGTAGTCAATTCAGCCAGTTATCAACTGGCACATTTACTCCAGGGACCACAGTGCTTACACAAAACTCTCAGATTATTTACAGGGAAATGGTGCACAATATTGATGGGAAACCTTTCCTCACCAGCATGCCCGCTGTGCTCAGTGGACACAACAATCTGACTAATGTGGCCGCCACTAGCTCCATGTACCAGAATGTCATGGTGGTGGACCAGTTTGGCAACACATCTTGTATGTACACCACTCCTCAGATCTTGGCTAAGCCATGTAGCATGCCAGTATTTAGTGAAGTATCTGTTAACAACCTGGAGAAAACTCTACCGAATTCTAGGAATGTAGGTAATGAGTCAAATAAAACATTGATTATTGAAGTGGGCCCTATAGTGGGCGCGCCAGTGGAAGTCAGTGCCTCCACCAGCACCTCACAATCGTCTCAGACAGTTTCTGAGGTTAAAAACACAGCAGGTCCCGAGAAACAGGTAGAAAGGAATGACACAGCCGGGTCTACAAGAGGATTAAAAATTCTTAGCAATATTAAGGTAGAAGTGCCAGTCCAGCATCACAAAAACTTGCTCAACACTGTGGTAGACCTCACCGGGCCGCAGCCTGAGTACTCGGAGAGGGCCGTCTCGCCAGAGAGAATCCTGCCTGACTTCGAGGACAACAACCATAGCCTGTTAGGAGACTGCATGCAGCCCTCTGCCACTAGTAATGATAGTATAGTTTCAAATACGTTCTCTGTGATAAAAAACGTCGGGAATCCCCCCTCGTACAAAGACTCAGTTTCCAAGTCCTGTGTTGTAGATAATAAAATTGAAAACGAATTTTCCGATAGTTGTCCCATGCCCGACCTCATTTGCAACGAGAAACCCTCCATATCGCCTTGCAGCGAGCTCTCCGAGAGTGGGGAGAACTCCACCGACAGAATTTCCATCTCGCCTAAGCCGGAGGCCGCGCCGGAGCCCCTGGAGTCACCCGCCGAAACAAAACTACCAAAGCCCTTCAGGAGCGCACCACTAAGACTGAACAATATCTTTGTCAAGAAGCATAAAAAGATTTTAGAGATTAAGAATTCCAAAAGTTTTTCCGTGACACCCTGCAGCAGTAAAGACCTGCAAGGACCTTCGTCGCCGCGGCCGCCCGAGAACTTCACCATGAACAAGATTCACAGCATCGACGTGGAGAATGAGAGGACCGAGACGCTGCATACGATCACGGTCGAGGTGTGCACCGACCACGACAGTCAGCACGAGTTCGATGCGGACACCGAGGAGCAGTCCATGGACTTGGAGCCGGTGGCGCACTGCAGCATCAGGGACTCGGTGCGCGTCAAGGAGGAGGTCAACTCCAGCAACGAGGGCGGCTTCAGCAACGAGCGCGCACTCGCGCCTCTCGAGGCCATGCGCCCGATCAACGTGATCGCGTACGGGGCCATGGCCGACTTCGACGACGAGTCCAATCACAAGGAGCTGCTCGAGCTGGAGGCCGCCTCCAAGAACAAACAGTTCGTGAGCATGATGAACGACAACTACTTCGGAGACAACATCTACGCGGACTACTTCACGCCGGAGCGCGAGCCCTTCGAGCGGGACCCCAAGGACGCGTACCTGTGGGGCGAGGGCCCCAGGGACACGGAGTTCGTGCTGCCCACCTTCATCCACGAGAGCTACAAGATCGCGGACAGCGGCGCGCCCGAGTTCGCGGAGCCCGGCCGCGACAAGGACGAGCGTCGCGGGGCCGCGCCGAGACCCGCCGACATGGAGTCGCCGTGGACCGGGGTGAGCATGCTTCACACAAACTGTGCCAACATCCGTCCTATACCCATTACGTGCTCGTAGAGACAAGTCAATTATAGTGAAACACCTAACTTTTTTATTAAAAAAATACGTATTTCAGTTTCCTTCATCATACATTTCTATACATTCGCCGCCTACGGGAGACCAACGTGTAGTATACCGGTAGTTAAATGATGTGTAATAGATCATTTATTTAACCAACTTCTCTCTCAACTCCCAATTTCTCAATATTAGATTAATATATAAATATACACCTTGCCTATGAAGCAAGGGGTCCTGGGTTCGAATCCTGGTAAGGGCACATGAGCACATTTTTCTATGTATTCAAGTATTTATTTATATAGACATATGTTTATCGTCGTCTAGTGCCCATAATACAAGCTTTGCTTAGTTAGGAACTAAGCACAAATCGTTGTGTAAGATTGTCCGAAAATATTTATGTCCATATTTATATTTGTAAGTATTAATACCCCTATCACTGCGCAAGACGCATCTGTTGCGCTCAACCGCTTTTACCTCTGGACACCAGAAAGCTTACGATTAGTTACGATTCTTACGTTTTCAACCCTTGCTTGCCAGATGTTGATTTTCGAACCAATCGAGTCCGCAAGTGGGTCGCGGCCATCTCGAAAGTTAATAAGCTTTATGTCTGCCACCTTGCTACCATTGGCCGTAAAGAGAAAGCAATGAATAATAATGAATTCTTATTACATAAGGACTTCAAATAATTCGCCCCTATTGGGAAAGGATTATGGCAAATTGACGACGCATTTAATACTGATGTGGTCGAGATATAATAATTGGCGACAATCAAGGTCATAAACATCTATACCTGCAATGTGCCCCTAGCTCACCTCACTCCAAAGAAACAAAGTGAAAAAATATTCCTTTTTGAATGTAGGTATGGTATACACAGTATAATTTTATCTGAATATTCATAATCAGTGATCCCAACTGTTATAGTTGATTATAATTTATAATCAACTATAACAGTTGCGATCATAATATTTAATATTATAATGGATCTGTGTTAGGAAGGTATACTTGTTTTAAATGACGAAACGTGGGCGAGGACAAATGCCGTGGATATTAAATTAGTCAGCGCTTGTTACAGAGGATGAATCACGCACTCTTCAATTCTCAGTTTTCCTTATTATGTCAATTTAATTGTTGATCCGCTAGAGGGATTATGTAGTATGAATGTACAATACGCGCCACGTAAGTTTGCGTATCTGCGGCGCTACCACGAACTTCGAATCTCGAACTTCGTATATCTCCGTCTCTGTCGCTTGAGTACCATAAACAATAAGTGCGATAGAGACGGAGATATACGAAGTTCGAGATTCGAAGTTCGTGGTTATAGCTCTGATGTTAGCTTCTAGTCGCGTCTCAGAGATATCAGAGGGGTTCGACGGGTGTGCGGCGCGTATTGTAGGTACATTCCTATAAAGTATGGACGAATGCAAAGAGGTCGAGGTCACTGTTAATTAAAAGTACCTCTAAAAACTAATTAAAATAACAAAAATAATATTATATAGAAGACATGGCTCAATGCAAAGGTCAATGGCAACGCATATAAGTAAAAATAAAAAAAAGTGGACAATCTTACACAAATTGACCTAGTCCCAAATTAAGCAAAGCTTGTACTGTGGGTACTAGACGAAGATAAACATACTTATAATAAAGATAAATAAAAACTTAAAAATAAATGGGTACATTTTGTAAAGACGTAATCAACGCTGCAAGGGCGAAAGGCGGGTAGAAGACAACACGCCCTAATGACAGAAAAGAGTATGGAACACATGAATTCAGGCTGCGTAGTAGGTACTATCGGCCAAAGCCAGAGTCGACCACTCTAAAGGCGCATTTTGGTTCCAGCCGTATAGCATTGCGACTTTGCAAGCGATTCTGTTTTGAATGTGGTCGACTCTTGGCCGATGGTACCTAGTAGTAGGTAATAGGCAGGTTGGATAGTAAGATAGAGAAGGGAGTAAAGTTCGCTTGGTTGGTTGGGAGTTAGTTGGCAAGTCCGGTGTGTAATGTGGTGGTGTGGTGTTTGTTTGTTTGGTGCAGATGTATCGCGAGGTGGCGGCGGAGGGCTACGACCTGGTGGCGCGCGAGAGCTGGGTCTCGGACGCGGAGGACGACCCGGCGGAGAAGACCGACTGCCTGTCAGTATCACTCCACTACCAGACCCTCTGTCTAAGGCGTAAACCACACAGAGACGGCGTAAGGCATAAGGCGCAGCGCGGTTCAACCTATTGTAGACCTTTAATACAATGAAATAAGGTCCATTGATGAATTGAACGCGGTGCCTGCGCCGCGCCGCTTGTGTGTAATTCAAAATACATCTCCTTAGTACATTTATACAAAAATTTTGAAGCGGCATCGTGCCTGCGCCGCGTCTTCGCCTCATGCCGTCTCTGTGTGGTTCACGCCTAATAAGGGTGTACACTCAAATATTATTATTACTTCAAAAGACAGAGGACAAAAAAAAATGCCTGATGACGAAAATCTCATAAAAATATCTCAAAATAAAAGCTACAACCGTTTTAATGTTGTTTGTTAGAGAGAGAAAACGCTCGGAGCCCGTGACGTCTATGTTTCATTTGAAGGTGCGTTTTGCGGAAATGGGACAGAACATACCCTCTCTCGCGTGGGTAGGTCCCCCACAAGGTGGACTGATGACCTGGTAAAGGTCGCGGGAGTCCGCTGGATGCGGGTGGCGCTGGACCGGTCACTTTGGCTCTCTGGGGAGGGGTCACTATCAAATTTACCTTATCGCTAAAGGACAATATAGCTGAAATGTGTGGATTGTGTTATGTCTTAATAACTACATAGACATGAATGCTAAATGACTCTTTGGCAAAACGTCTGGATCTTAGAACGTAACAATTAAAAATGATCTAGCAGCAAAACATATTTATCTTCGAATGTCTTTATTTCTTAATAGACACAAATGCTAAATGGTCCGGTAGCAACACGTTTGTATCTTAGAACGTCTTAATTACTAAACAGACATGAACGCTAAACATTCAAGAAGCAAAATGTCTGGATTGTGTAATGTTTTTATTGCTAAATGGAATAAACGCCAAGCAACCCAATAGCAAAACGTCTGGATTTCAAATGTTAAGTTGAGCCATGATAATTAATACCTTGTCGCACAATCTAAAAATTTTAAGTGGGATGGGACCAATGTTTTAGGGGGTATACGTTACTAACAAATAAAAATCTCAGAATATCCATATTAATATTATAACTTATAAGCCTAGCTTTAACTGTTACATATTTATAAATTCATAATTCCTTTATTGCTTTTCCATGTAGTTTCATAGGTATAAAATAAATAAAAATAAATAATAATATATTAAGGTAAATTATGTTAATTATGTATGACACATTAAATTTCCAGACGTTTTGCTACTAACTCGTTCTGTGTTCATGTCAATCAAATCAGTTTATTTTCGACGAATTGGGAATTCTAATTTTGTAGACTATTTACATTTCATGACGTTTTGCTATTAACTCGTTCCGTGTTTATGTCAATTAACTAATTTCACTTTCGGCTCATTAGATATTCTAATCATATGGACTATTTATATTTTCAGACGTTTGGCTACTTATTCATTCTAATTCTTAGCCATCCAGCTAAACTGTCTTTTTGCTGACTGAGTATTCTACTTTCATGTCGTCGCAGCTGAATTGACTATATGCTGACTGTGTATTTAAATTTTATGTCATCTAGCTGAAATGGTCGTTTAACGATAAGGTCAATTTGATAGTGACCCCTGGGGAGGCCTATGTCCAGCAGTGGACGTCTTTCGGCTGATATGATGATGATGATACCCTCTCTTAAAACTTTGGACACTTATAACTTCGTGATTATTTAACCTCTTGCTTTTTTGTCCATTTGACTACATTTTTACTCCTTTTTCGAGAAAAATACAACATTATTGATTATTTTATTCAGTGTCTACGTATACACCCGTAGCACAACTGATCAATGCTGTCACGACTTTAACTTTACCTAAAAAGGAAAGTTCACATTCCTTTGTGTGTGTCATGAGCTCATGAGCATGACATGTGTATTAGGCAGGCGTAGGGCGTCTTGCTATGATATAGTTTTGCGTGGGCCTGTTTTAACCTTTTTCCAGGCCGGGAGTTGGAAAATGACAATGGGATGTCAGTCTTATTTATTGACATTAAGATATATGTTTGACAAGCAGTATGTGGTCGATATAACGCCTCTGCCTGGAAAAGGGTTAAGGGCGATTTGATAATTGGGCCAAAATTCTTTTTGATGCCTATAAAAACGCCCCTTGTTCATTTTATTTATTTATTAACGAATCATTTTTGACTTATATACATAATCTTACAAAAATCGATTATTTTTAATTCACAATAGCAGGCATACACTCAAGAGCAAAACTTTCGGGTCGGTAAAATACCGTCATATTTCCTAAAATAGTGCAAGGTTGTCTCGGGTCGGTAAAATACCGTCATATTTCCTAAAATACATAGTGCAAGGTTGTACAGTTTCGGGTCGGTGAAATTCCGTCATACTTCCTAAAATAGTGCAAGGTTGTACAGTTTCGGGTCGGTGAAATACCGTCATACTTCCTAAAATAGTGCAAGGTTATACAGTTTCGGGTCGGTGAAATACCGTCATACTTCCTAAAATAGTGCAAGGTTGTACAGTTTCGGGTCGGTGAAATACCGTCATACTTCCTAAAATAGTGCAAGGTTGTACAGTCTCGGGTCGGTGAAATACCGTCATACTTCCTAAAATAGTGCAAGGTTGTACAGTCTCGGGTCGGTGAAATACCGTCATACTTCCTAAAATAGTGCAAGGTTGTACAGTCTCGGGTCGGTGAAATACCGTCATACTTCCTAAAATAGTGCAAGGTTGTACAGTCTCGGGTCGGTGAAATACCGTCATACTTCCTAAAATAGTGCAAGGTTGTACAGTCTCGGGTCGGTGAAATACCGTCATACTTCCTAAAATAGTGCAAGGTTGTATAGTTTTTTTAATCCTGTCATGATCTTTATTTAATTTTACGTCGAAACTGCAAAAATAACAGTTGAAAAAATATCATTACCATGTTTAAATAGAACTCTTAAAAACCCATAAACAAACAGCGTTAACGGAGCAATATATCGCAAAAATCGTCATTATTTAAATGTTGATATTTTTGTGATAGGATCCCGGAAATTGCTAATACATCTGGGTATTACGCAGAATAGTATATTATGTAAATAAGACTAGTGAAAAATATTTAATAAAACCTATTGCGGTTATTAAATTTAGGGAGACCCGAAACTTTTGCTCTTGAGTGTATTTGGGCTGAAATAAAATAAAAATAAATGTTTTTGGTATTGCTTTTTATTTATGAGGGGTCATGGGACTGGTAATTTGAGTACCAAATGAGACTTTTTGTAATAAAAAACCTATCATGGTGGTTAAATTCATAATAAACATTGAGGCCTGGTTGAGAACTAACTACTAGGAAAATATTTCGAGAGAAATTTAAAAATCGTTAAAGTGATGTAGGCTCGTGGTCTTCTCTCCCTCTCACTGAGCATAAGCGTGAGCGAGATGGAAGTGCGTGTTCGGAAGCGCGGATATCATGTTTTGTAATTTTAATTTTGAAGTGGACACTTCTTTGCTCGCGTTCTTGTATAGGGGTACAGTTCAAAATGTATCACGTGACTTCCGAATTAAAATTTTGTAGAGAAGCCTAATCTGATTTCAAATAATTGTTTGTTACATGTTTTAATTTATTTGCCATTAGTTGTTAATCACAAAATGTTGTTTAGTTTATGTGGCGGACATGAAAATAATGCTGAAATGACCGCCATTTTCAATGTATCGCGAGTCAAATGAGCTACGCATGGACGGAGCTACGTCAGTCGATGTTGCCATATATACCGATTTATCTGTACTTATACAGATTTTAGTGACTTTGAGAAATCGTCGAAAATGTGTAAAAAATAAACTTCGTAATTTTATAACTTTAGGATGTTTTTTTTTCTTATAAATCAAACGGCCTAGTTAAAAGTACGTACGTTTATTTAACAAAAGAAACATTAACTTGGTTCACGTGTTATTACAACGAATTATCGATGATAAACAAACCACCTTTAAATAGGTAGGTGCCGACAGAGGTCGCTTTACTTATTTACGATTCTTTAAGTACAGTTTGCTCAGTACGGAACCCTCGGTACGCGAGTCAGACTCGCACTTGGCCGGGTTTTTTTATTAGGGTTCCGTAGCCAACAAAGAATTTTCCACTTAAACTTAATTAACGGTTGTATTTCCGACACAACCCGCTTCTTTTATTTGTGCGTTTTAATAAATAAAAACTGGCCAAGTGCGAGTCGGACTCGCGCACGAAGGGTTCCGTACCATTATCAATAAAAATATGTATTATATTCTGTTTTTAGTATTTGTTATTATAGCGGCAACATAAATACATCATCTGTGAAAATTTCAACTGGAACTATCACGGTATCAGTGAGATACAGCCTGGTGACAGACAGACGGACGGACGGACAGCGGAGTCTTAGTAATAGGGTCTCATTATACTCTTTGAGTATGGAACCCTAAAAATTAATAGCTAAGTTCCCTCAAACATAATATTGCCGATTTTTAGAACCAATTTTAATATGTTTAGCTGTTGTGCATAATTTGTTACGAATTTTTTAAGTGTATTTTAGACCTATGTTCGTAATTTTTTTCTATCGAGCGTAAGCCAAAACTCTGGATTCGAATAGCTATTGTCCCTCGAGAAAGGCCTCAAGATTTCTAATTAAATTTAGGGCAGCCGTATTATAATCCAATCGCTTTTTAAAAATTCGTTTTCTGAGCTCACGTCGCCTTAATTTAAAAGAAACAGAACACAACATAAGTTAGCCCATGGTCCCACACTAGGCTTAGCCTGTATCGTGGTGACCGTTTAAAAAAACATTAACAGTAAGTATAGGTTTGGTTTTTGGTTTGGTTATAATTTTGTGGGTGTTTATAAATTTTCATCGTTATTTTAGCCACGAAAAAGAATTTTGGTCCAATATTTAAAAAAAAAAACCCAGGTTAGTCCCAAGAAGTTTTAGAAATAAAAAGTAAATTGGCGCGGAAATGGAAAAGTAGTTATATTATTATCATAATTTTGAAAGTGACTCGACAAAAAAAATTATGTTTCAGTCAATCAACTTTTTAGTGTCCTGCCCGTTTCTACTATTTGCTGTTTACAAGAAAATAAGATGTCTGCTGTTGGTAATTGTTGCCGCATTCCTTACCCAATTAATTATTGTAACTCCACGTCGACTGTATTAAAAAAATATTCATTTGACCTCAATTTCACCGGTTGCCCAGCGGACGTAAATTTGTATGAAAATTGTGCTTTGTCACCTGGACAAAAACAACAACATGGTTATTAGGCCAGTCATATTTGACCAGAAAAATCGCTAAAATCGCAAGCCAACGGCTAGTTCTGCTTTTTTAATATGTTGTTAGGACCACTACCAGTAATGTATATCCAAGTTTGCAGCTTCGAAAGACCTGTGCTAACTTTGAGGCACTCGAAAAACCACGAAATTTTCCTACTTTTTTTGGTATTGTCAACATAAATCCTAAACTGTGCGGTTGTTTTTAATAATATCTATGAGTTTTTTAAAGTATTCTAAAATCGCAGCTCCAAAATTTTTTTGCTAAGCCATCTTGAAATCGTTATAAATCCTAAACAGTAATTTTATCTAAAAAGTTATCAAGGAAACCTATTAATGATTTTGAAATACCTATTCAACGATACCCAACATAACATAGTTCGTCGACTTTATTATTTTTCTTTTTTTAAATATGACGTCTCGTCTGGTGAAGTACCAGTCTATGTATTTATGCTTGTATGTATGTTTGTTTGTTCCTTTGTGGCACTCTAGAAATCAAACGCGTGGGTCCATTTTAATGAATCATACAGCAATTGATTAATTTTAATCTTGCGAGTGTCACTGAAGACATAACAGTAATCAAAATTCAAAATGGCGGCCACCAGACGCAATATTAGAAAAAACAAAAGTTTGCGAACTATGTCATGTTGGGTATCGTTGAATAGGTATTTTAAAATGATTATTAGGATTGTTTGATATTTTTTCAGATAAACTGTTCAGGATTTATAACGATTTAAAGTTGGCTTAACAACAAATTTTTGGAGAGCATCTCGGTTAACATACAGAGCTGGTTCTGGTTACAAAATGTAGCGATTTTAGAATACTTTAAAAAACTCATAGATATTATTAAAAAAAACCGCACAGTTTAGGATTTATGTTGACAATACCAAAAAAAGGGCGAAAATTTCGTAGTTTTTCGAGTGCCACAAAGTTAGCACAGGTCTTTCGAAGCTGCAAACTTGGATGTACATTACTGGTAGTGGTCCTAACAACATATTAAAAAAGCAGAACTAGCCGTTAGCTTGCGATTTTACAAGTCAAATATGACTGGCCTATATGGTTGTTGTCTGCTAGAATACGTTTTTTTCCGAGATGCAACATTATATGTGCAAATAGACTGTTTTTCTACTCCTGTACCGTTATCTGTCATTTATATAGGCTGTAGCTCAAATAGGGCCAGGCTCATAATGTACACTTTCCCGCTATGTACACTTTCTCTATAGGTGCACTTTCCCGCAATGTGCATTCCCGATGTGTACACTTTCCCAGTTTGTGCACTGTCTTACAAAGTGCACTTTTCCGAAACATACACTTTCCCAAAATGTACACTTTCTCTATAGGTGCACTTTCCCGCAATGTGCATTCCCGATATGTACACCCAAACATTAAACCTTAAACAAATAAATGAAGGTAGATTTTGGTCCCGGTCAGTCCTTGGCGTTAAACCTGCGGTGCTGATGTCATTATGTGTCGTTGGCGTGGAAAAGATTAGCACTATCAGAAATAAGCCATACATAAAGAAAGTGCACCTTGTGAGAAAATGTGTTTTCTGAGAAAGTGTTCTATGTGAGAAAGTGTACTTAGTGGGAAATGCACTTTTAGAAAAAGTGTACCTTCCGGGAAAGTGTTCCTTCTAAAGAAGTGCACCTATAGAGAAAGTGTACATAGCGGGAAAGTGTGCATTACGAGCCTGACCCCTCAAATACAATGATACCAATAATAAGTCTTCGAAAAATTCCATGCTCTTTGGCCCAGAAACGTACTGTTTAGCGTACTTTTATGATACGTTTTTTAAATCGGCCTTTATTTTGCAGTGGTGCCAACTTCATAAACAAATATTTCGAAATAAAAGCATTTATTTACGATTTAACATTTGTATATTATAAATTATTTACTACAATAATAATAAATCATCATGTGTGTTTGTGTGTTAAATTACATGTTTATAAATTATTGCCATTATTTATGAAAATAAACAGTTTGAATTCGGTCCGGGTCCGGATTCGGTATGGTTCGAATGGCAAGTGCAAACAAATTAAAAAAAAAACAAACCATAAGCAAGAGGTGTCACATTTTCGATTTCCCACCAAAATATATACAGTTCAAAATGAAAAGATGAAAGCTGATAAACTATTGGTCCTAAACTATCAAAATTGTATTCGTGTTTGTGAAGGCAAAAGTGTACGTTACTTTTAAAATGGTCGAAGAAATTAATAACTGCACTCCCGAAGAAATTGCGTGAGTAGCAAAAGTACGAATAGAAAACTTGCTGCCTGAAAAGTAACTATTCTGTAGTCTGCTATTTATTTTTTCTACTCCTGTACCGTTATCTGTCATTTATATAGGTTGTAGCTCAAATACAATGACACCACTAATAAGTCGTCGAAAAACTCTATGCTCGATGGCCCAAAAACGCACTGTTTAGCGTACGTTTTTGGTTCATACATTTTTCATAAAAGCACTGTTTAACTTTTTTAGGGTTCCGTACTCAAAGAGTAAAACGGGACCCTATTGCTAAGACTTCGCTGTCCGTCCGTCCGTCCGTACGTACGTCCGTCTGTCTGTCACCAGGCTGTATCTCAAGAACTGTGATAGCTAGAGAGTTAAAATTTTCACAGATTATGTATTTCTGTTGCCGCTATAACAACAAATACTAAAAACAAAATAAAATATTTTTTTAAGGGGGGCTCCCATACAAAAAACGTGATTTTTTTGCCGTTTTTATAGATAATCTGTCACCAGGCTGTATCTCAACCGTGATAGCTAGAGAGTTGAAATTTTCACAGATTATGTATTTATGTTGCCGCTATAACAACATATACTAAAAAAGCGGCCAAGTGCGAGTCGGACTCGCACATGAAGGGTTCCGTGAAATAAATTGCGGTTTACGATTTAAGACGTATTAAGAAAGAAAGAAAGAAAGAAAGAATTTATTTATTCAAATAGGATTCATCGAACCACTTTTGCATCGTCAGTCATCAGCTACAACACTAGAAACACTCAGGTTCTATTAAATAGATTAGATTAGATTAGATTAGATTCATTTATTGCTGATTGAAAATAAACATAATATTTTACAAATTCTCTTTGTACATAAATATAATGAATTCACAGAAAGCTCGTCAGGTAAATACAACAATTTTTTTACAATAATTTTAAGCAATAATAATTAATTAATATATAATTACTTAGTTACAAATTTAAAACAATATTGATCATATGTAATAATGTCAAAAAATATAATATAATGTCTAAACTAGAAAAACAAAAATAAAATATACGTACTTATGTCAAAACATATCAATTTCATGTCAAATAAATGTACAAAAAATATACTTAAATCAGAAATTACAGGCATAATAACAACACAATAAATAATTTATCTCTAGGACATCCTAGATTACGAGTATGATAAAGTCAGAAAAAAAAATACAAAATAATAATAATATTAATTTTAAATAGCATCAAAATAGAATTGTCTAATATTGTTTTTGGTCTGTGAATTCCTTTACTGAGTACAGCGACATTGACAGTAAAAAGTCTTTCAGTCGGTGTCCAAAACCATCATCTGATGATTCATTTCTGAGACTGGCGGGTAGTCTTCCGTACAAAGCGGGGCCTATTACGCGCGGTGACTTGTCGAGGAGCGCGAGGCGCCGCGGCACGACCTGTAATCGCCCCGTCTGACGGGTGATTCTGCCGGGGATATTCACTTTTTTAAATAAGTTTATATTTCTACGTGTGAACATTATTACTTCATCAATATACTTAAGACTTAAAATTATTACAACATGTCAAGGGATTTTTACATACAATTTGTTTTTTAAAATACCTTAGATAATAAAATGGAGAAATAAATTCAGCTTCGTGTATGTGCATCGTCTATAGTTAAACTAACAATTATTACGTTAAGTAAATAGGCATAGTTTATATATTATAAGTAGTGTCAAGGTAATCAGTTATAAATACTTAATTAGCAACTTTTCATTATTTTTTTACTAAGCTGGGCCAAGCATTTTTATGTATTAAGTAGTCCTCGACAGTATAGTATCCCTTTTTTAGCAAGGATGATTTTAGATATTTCTTCAAAGCAGGTAATGGCAATTCAAGTGCTTCAATAGGTAATTTATTGTAAAATAGTTGACATTGACCCATAAATGATTTATATACTTTGCGAACACGGAACTTAGTAATTGAAATTTTATGTTTATATCTGCTACTGTTCATTTTTTTAAACGATCCTAAATTTTTAAGCGCATAAATAATACATTCGTAAATATACTGGGAGGCTACTGTCAGTATATTTACCTCTTTAAACAGGTCTCTTAGTGACTCTCGCGACCCCATTTTATAAATTGAACGAATAGCCCTTTTCTGTAAGACAAATATTGAATGTATATCTGCTGCCTTTCCCCACAGTAAAATTCCATATGTCATTATACTATGAAAGTAGCCAAAATAAACCAATCGCGCTGTCTCTATGTCAGTCAAATACCTTATTTTTCTAACAGCGTAAGCAGCTGAACTTAACCTACTAGCCAACTTTGATATGTGAGGATATTAAAAAAAAACTACTTATTAGATCTCGTTCAAACCAATTTTCGGTGGAAGTTTACATGGTAATGTACATCATATATTTTTTTTAGTTTTATCATTCTCTTATTTTAGAAGTTACAGGGGGGGGGGGACGACACATTTTACCACTTTGGAAGTGTCTCTCGCGCAAACTATTCGTCAGTTTAGAAAAAAATTATGTTACAAACCTCAATATCATTTTTGAAGACCTATCCATAGATACACCCCACACGTATGGGTTTGATGAAAAACATTTTTTTGAGTTTCAGTTCTGAGTATGGGGACCCCTAAAACTTAATATTTTTTTTCGATTTTTGTGTGAAAATCTTAATGCGGTTCACAGAATACATCTACTTACCAAGTTTCAACAGTATAGCTCTTATAGTTTCGGAAAAAAGTGGCTGTGACATACGGACGGACAGACAGACAGACGAACATGACGAATCTATAAGGGTTCCGTTTTTTGCCATTTGGCTACGGAACCCTAAAAAGGAAATAAAATATATTTTTAAGGGGGGCTCCCATACAACAAACGTGATTTTTTTGCCGTTTTTATAGATAATGGTACGGAACCCTTCGTGCGCGAGTCCAACTCGCACTTGGCCGGTTTTTTTAATCGGCCGCTACACTACCGGTCAAAAGTTTAAGTTCACTCTTTGTTTTAGGTACAAATGAGTACTTTTGGACAAAAATTTTTTGCAGTTCGGAAGCCGAAATTTGTTTCCAACTGATCCGTTATTGTTTCCAGAGATTTGTTTAATTAGTCAGACACAATTCACGTACATTTCTAAGCAACGCATTCCCTAAAATCTTATAGGAATGACGGCAAAGGCTGGGATATATATGGGCTTGCCACTTAAAACGTACAATGATCAGATACAATGTTGGTTTTTAGGGAATCAGTTGTTTAGAAATCTACGTAAATTGTGTCTGACTAATCAAACACATCTCCGTTAACAATAACGAATCAGTTGGAAACAATTTTCGACATCTGAACTGCAAAACATTATCGCACAAAAGTATAAATTTGTACCAAAAACAAAAGGGTGAACTTAAACTTTTGACCGGTACTGTATATTACAGTGGTACCAACTTCATAAACAAATATTTCGGAATAAAAGTATTTATTTACGATTTAACATTTGTATATTATAAATTATTTAGTACAATAATAATAAATTATCATCGTGTGTGTTAAATTACATGTTTTATAAATTCTTGGTATTATTTATAAAAATAAACAGGGGTCCGGATTTGGTTTAGTTCGGATGGCAAGTGCAAACAAATTAAAAAAAAACAAACCATAAGCAAGAGGTGTCACATTTCCGATTTCCCACCAAAATACAGTTCAAAATGAAAAGACGAAAGATGATAAACTATTGGTCCTAAACTATTAAAATTGTATTCGTGTTTGTGAAGGCAAAAGTGTATACGTGTTCTTTTTAAAATGGTCGAAGAAATTAATAACTGCACGCCTGAAGAAACTGCGTGAGTAGCAAAAGTACGAATAGAAAACTTGCTGCCTGAAAAGTTTAACTATTCTATTGTCTGCTATTTATTGAAAATTTGTCGTAGAAAAAGCATTGTATGCAACGGTGTATAACTAGTCTAAAAACGCTCGTGGCGTCTTTAATTGCGATGTTCGCCAAGGCTCGCGTTTTAAGACTCTTCTTATACAACAGTTGCATAAGATAATCTGGCTATAGTAACTTATACATTTTATCAACATACACATAAGTACCGATGTTGTGGTAACTGATAATGCAGAAAAAACAGAAGGGTCATTTAAAAGTTGATTGACCCACATAATTAACGAACCTGCTCACATAATTTTACGAGAATCGGTTGAGAAATGCGACCTGTAGAGGAGAATAGCGGCAAAGCGGCACACCCGGACATACAAACGTTTTTCGGCCCAAACTGAAGCATAGACATTTTGTTCGCTTCGCACGCCAGTTCTGAATAAAAAAAAAACAATGTCAATGAACAAAAATTGAGATCCTTGTTATCTTGAATACATTAAAATTGAATTGAATTGAATGCAACTCTTTTACGTAAGTGCAAACAAATTAAAAAAAAAACAAACCATAAGCAAGAGGTGTCACATTTTCGATTTCCCACCAAAATATATACAGTTCAAAATGAAAAGATGAAAGCTGATAAACTATTGGTCCTAAACTATCAAAATTGTATTCGTGTTTGTGAAGGCAAAAGTGTACGTTACTTTTAAAATGGTCGAAGAAATTAATAACTGCACTCCCGAAGAAATTGCGTGAGTAGCAAAAGTACGAATAGAAAACTTGCTGCCTGAAAAGTAACTATTCTGTAGTCTGCTATTTATTTTTTCTACTCCTGTACCGTTATCTGTCATTTATATAGGTTGTAGCTCAAATACAATGACACCACTAATAAGTCGTCGAAAAACTCTATGCTCGATGGCCCAAAAACGCACTGTTTAGCGTACGTTTTTGGTTCATACATTTTTCATAAAAGCACTGTTTAACTTTTTTAGGGTTCCGTACTCAAAGAGTAAAACGGGACCCTATTGCTAAGACTTCGCTGTCCGTCCGTCCGTCCGTACGTACGTCCGTCTGTCTGTCACCAGGCTGTATCTCAAGAACTGTGATAGCTAGAGAGTTAAAATTTTCACAGATTATGTATTTCTGTTGCCGCTATAACAACAAATACTAAAAACAAAATAAAATATTTTTTTAAGGGGGGCTCCCATACAAAAAACGTGATTTTTTTGCCGTTTTTATAGATAATCTGTCACCAGGCTGTATCTCAACCGTGATAGCTAGAGAGTTGAAATTTTCACAGATTATGTATTTATGTTGCCGCTATAACAACATATACTAAAAAAGCGGCCAAGTGCGAGTCGGACTCGCACATGAAGGGTTCCGTGAAATAAATTGCGGTTTACGATTTAAGACGTATTAAGAAAGAAAGAAAGAAAGAAAGAATTTATTTATTCAAATAGGATTCATCGAACCACTTTTGCATCGTCAGTCATCAGCTACAACACTAGAAACACTCAGGTTCTATTAAATAGATTAGATTAGATTAGATTAGATTCATTTATTGCTGATTGAAAATAAACATAATATTTTACAAATTCTCTTTGTACATAAATATAATGAATTCACAGAAAGCTCGTCAGGTAAATACAACAATTTTTTTACAATAATTTTAAGCAATAATAATTAATTAATATATAATTACTTAGTTACAAATTTAAAACAATATTGATCATATGTAATAATGTCAAAAAATATAATATAATGTCTAAACTAGAAAAACAAAAATAAAATATACGTACTTATGTCAAAACATATCAATTTCATGTCAAATAAATGTACAAAAAATATACTTAAATCAGAAATTACAGGCATAATAACAACACAATAAATAATTTATCTCTAGGACATCCTAGATTACGAGTATGATAAAGTCAGAAAAAAAAATACAAAATAATAATAATATTAATTTTAAATAGCATCAAAATAGAATTGTCTAATATTGTTTTTGGTCTGTGAATTCCTTTACTGAGTACAGCGACATTGACAGTAAAAAGTCTTTCAGTCGGTGTCCAAAACCATCATCTGATGATTCATTTCTGAGACTGGCGGGTAGTCTTCCGTACAAAGCGGGGCCTATTACGCGCGGTGACTTGTCGAGGAGCGCGAGGCGCCGCGGCACGACCTGTAATCGCCCCGTCTGACGGGTGATTCTGCCGGGGATATTCACTTTTTTAAATAAGTTTATATTTCTACGTGTGAACATTATTACTTCATCAATATACTTAAGACTTAAAATTATTACAACATGTCAAGGGATTTTTACATACAATTTGTTTTTTAAAATACCTTAGATAATAAAATGGAGAAATAAATTCAGCTTCGTGTATGTGCATCGTCTATAGTTAAACTAACAATTATTACGTTAAGTAAATAGGCATAGTTTATATATTATAAGTAGTGTCAAGGTAATCAGTTATAAATACTTAATTAGCAACTTTTCATTATTTTTTTACTAAGCTGGGCCAAGCATTTTTATGTATTAAGTAGTCCTCGACAGTATAGTATCCCTTTTTTAGCAAGGATGATTTTAGATATTTCTTCAAAGCAGGTAATGGCAATTCAAGTGCTTCAATAGGTAATTTATTGTAAAATAGTTGACATTGACCCATAAATGATTTATATACTTTGCGAACACGGAACTTAGTAATTGAAATTTTATGTTTATATCTGCTACTGTTCATTTTTTTAAACGATCCTAAATTTTTAAGCGCATAAATAATACATTCGTAAATATACTGGGAGGCTACTGTCAGTATATTTACCTCTTTAAACAGGTCTCTTAGTGACTCTCGCGACCCCATTTTATAAATTGAACGAATAGCCCTTTTCTGTAAGACAAATATTGAATGTATATCTGCTGCCTTTCCCCACAGTAAAATTCCATATGTCATTATACTATGAAAGTAGCCAAAATAAACCAATCGCGCTGTCTCTATGTCAGTCAAATACCTTATTTTTCTAACAGCGTAAGCAGCTGAACTTAACCTACTAGCCAACTTTGATATGTGAGGATATTAAAAAAAAACTACTTATTAGATCTCGTTCAAACCAATTTTCGGTGGAAGTTTACATGGTAATGTACATCATATATTTTTTTTAGTTTTATCATTCTCTTATTTTAGAAGTTACAGGGGGGGGGGGGACGACACATTTTACCACTTTGGAAGTGTCTCTCGCGCAAACTATTCGTCAGTTTAGAAAAAAATTATGTTACAAACCTCAATATCATTTTTGAAGACCTATCCATAGATACACCCCACACGTATGGGTTTGATGAAAAACATTTTTTTGAGTTTCAGTTCTGAGTATGGGGACCCCTAAAACTTAATATTTTTTTTCGATTTTTGTGTGAAAATCTTAATGCGGTTCACAGAATACATCTACTTACCAAGTTTCAACAGTATAGCTCTTATAGTTTCGGAAAAAAGTGGCTGTGACATACGGACGGACAGACAGACAGACGAACATGACGAATCTATAAGGGTTCCGTTTTTTGCCATTTGGCTACGGAACCCTAAAAAGGAAATAAAATATATTTTTAAGGGGGGCTCCCATACAACAAACGTGATTTTTTTGCCGTTTTTATAGATAATGGTACGGAACCCTTCGTGCGCGAGTCCAACTCGCACTTGGCCGGTTTTTTTAATCGGCCGCTACACTACCGGTCAAAAGTTTAAGTTCACTCTTTGTTTTAGGTACAAATGAGTACTTTTGGACAAAAATTTTTTGCAGTTCGGAAGCCGAAATTTGTTTCCAACTGATCCGTTATTGTTTCCAGAGATTTGTTTAATTAGTCAGACACAATTCACGTACATTTCTAAGCAACGCATTCCCTAAAATCTTATAGGAATGACGGCAAAGGCTGGGATATATATGGGCTTGCCACTTAAAACGTACAATGATCAGATACAATGTTGGTTTTTAGGGAATCAGTTGTTTAGAAATCTACGTAAATTGTGTCTGACTAATCAAACACATCTCCGTTAACAATAACGAATCAGTTGGAAACAATTTTCGACATCTGAACTGCAAAACATTATCGCACAAAAGTATAAATTTGTACCAAAAACAAAAGGGTGAACTTAAACTTTTGACCGGTACTGTATATTACAGTGGTACCAACTTCATAAACAAATATTTCGGAATAAAAGTATTTATTTACGATTTAACATTTGTATATTATAAATTATTTAGTACAATAATAATAAATTATCATCGTGTGTGTTAAATTACATGTTTTATAAATTCTTGGTATTATTTATAAAAATAAACAGGGGTCCGGATTTGGTTTAGTTCGGATGGCAAGTGCAAACAAATTAAAAAAAAACAAACCATAAGCAAGAGGTGTCACATTTCCGATTTCCCACCAAAATACAGTTCAAAATGAAAAGACGAAAGATGATAAACTATTGGTCCTAAACTATTAAAATTGTATTCGTGTTTGTGAAGGCAAAAGTGTATACGTGTTCTTTTTAAAATGGTCGAAGAAATTAATAACTGCACGCCTGAAGAAACTGCGTGAGTAGCAAAAGTACGAATAGAAAACTTGCTGCCTGAAAAGTTTAACTATTCTATTGTCTGCTATTTATTGAAAATTTGTCGTAGAAAAAGCATTGTATGCAACGGTGTATAACTAGTCTAAAAACGCTCGTGGCGTCTTTAATTGCGATGTTCGCCAAGGCTCGCGTTTTAAGACTCTTCTTATACAACAGTTGCATAAGATAATCTGGCTATAGTAACTTATACATTTTATCAACATACACATAAGTACCGATGTTGTGGTAACTGATAATGCAGAAAAAACAGAAGGGTCATTTAAAAGTTGATTGACCCACATAATTAACGAACCTGCTCACATAATTTTACGAGAATCGGTTGAGAAATGCGACCTGTAGAGGAGAATAGCGGCAAAGCGGCACACCCGGACATACAAACGTTTTTCGGCCCAAACTGAAGCATAGACATTTTGTTCGCTTCGCACGCCAGTTCTGAATAAAAAAAAAACAATGTCAATGAACAAAAATTGAGATCCTTGTTATCTTGAATACATTAAAATTGAATTGAATTGAATGCAACTCTTTTACGCATCTCGTAGTCCAGTCGATCTTTCATGTGGTATTTTGAGGGAGTGAACGCGGGGCCGTCGTCGCCGGAAACGTCTCGTTCCTCATTCCGTCGGTACCGGTGCAGCCGCTGACGAGACACCGTCATGTTTGTTGCAGACAAGAGGCGGGGCGCGCGCCGCGGACGGTCACGTGCGGCGCGTGCCGGGCCGTGCTCGGCAGCCGCGCCGAGCTGCGTGCCCACCGCGCGCTCGTGCACGCGCCCGCCGGCAGCTCGCGCGCCGCCCGTCGCGCGCCCGCCGCCGCCATCAAGCAGGAGGACAAGCCCGAGCCTGCGCAGGGAGGTACGTGTCACTTGTTCGGCAGCCGCGCCGAGCTGCGTGCCCACCGCGCGCTCGTGCACGCGCCCGCCGGCAGCTCGCGCGCCGCCCGTCGCGCGCCCGCCGCCGCCATCAAGCAGGAGGACAAGCCCGAGCCTGCGCAGGGAGGTACGTGTCACTTGTTCGGCAGCCGCGCCGAGCTGCGTGCCCACCGCGCGCTCGTGCACGCGCCCGCCGGCAGCTCGCGCGCCGCCCGTCGCGCGCCCGCCGCCGCCATCAAGCAGGAGGACAAGCCCGAGCCTGCGCAGGGAGGTACGTGTCACTTGTTCGGCAGCCGCGCCGAGCTGCGTGCCCACCGCGCGCTCGTGCACGCGCCCGCCGGCAGCTCGCGCGCCGCCCGTCGCGCGCCCGCCGCCGCCATCAAGCAGGAGGACAAGCCCGAGCCTGCGCAGGGAGGTACGTGTCACTTGTTCGGCAGCCGCGCCGAGCTGCGTGCCCACCGCGCGCTCGTGCACGCGCCCGCCGGCAGCTCGCGCGCCGCCCGTCGCGCGCCCGCCGCCGCCATCAAGCAGGAGGACAAGCCCGAGCCTGCGCAGGGAGGTACGTGTCACTTGTTCGGCAGCCGCGCCGAGCTGCGTGCCCACCGCGCGCTCGTGCACGCGCCCGCCGGCAGCTCGCGCGCCGCCCGTCGCGCGCCCGCCGCCGCCATCAAGCAGGAGGACAAGCCCGAGCCTGCGCAGGGAGGTACGTGTCACTTGTTCGGCAGCCGCGCCGAGCTGCGTGCCCACCGCGCGCTCGTGCACGCGCCCGCCGGCAGCTCGCGCGCCGCCCGTCGCGCGCCCGCCGCCGCCATCAAGCAGGAGGACAAGCCCGAGCCTGCGCAGGGAGGTACGTGTCACTTGTTCGGCAGCCGCGCCGAGCTGCGTGCCCACCGCGCGCTCGTGCACGCGCCCGCCGGCAGCTCGCGCGCCGCCCGTCGCGCGCCCGCCGCCGCCATCAAGCAGGAGGACAAGCCCGAGCCTGCGCAGGGAGGTACGTGTCACTTGTTCGGCAGCCGCGCCGAGCTGCGTGCCCACCGCGCGCTCGTGCACGCGCCCGCCGGCAGCTCGCGCGCCGCCCGTCGCGCGCCCGCCGCCGCCATCAAGCAGGAGGACAAGCCCGAGCCTGCGCAGGGAGGTACGTGTCACTTGTTCGGCAGCCGCGCCGAGCTGCGTGCCCACCGCGCGCTCGTGCACGCGCCCGCCGGCAGCTCGCGCGCCGCCCGTCGCGCGCCCGCCGCCGCCATCAAGCAGGAGGACAAGCCCGAGCCTGCGCAGGGAGGTACGTGTCACTTGTTCGGCAGCCGCGCCGAGCTGCGTGCCCACCGCGCGCTCGTGCACGCGCCCGCCGGCAGCTCGCGCGCCGCCCGTCGCGCGCCCGCCGCCGCCATCAAGCAGGAGGACAAGCCCGAGCCTGCGCAGGGAGGTACGTGTCACTTGTTCGGCAGCCGCGCCGAGCTGCGTGCCCACCGCGCGCTCGTGCACGCGCCCGCCGGCAGCTCGCGCGCCGCCCGTCGCGCGCCCGCCGCCGCCATCAAGCAGGAGGACAAGCCCGAGCCTGCGCAGGGAGGTACGTGTCACTTGTTCGGCAGCCGCGCCGAGCTGCGTGCCCACCGCGCGCTCGTGCACGCGCCCGCCGGCAGCTCGCGCGCCGCCCGTCGCGCGCCCGCCGCCGCCATCAAGCAGGAGGACAAGCCCGAGCCTGCGCAGGGAGGTACGTGTCACTTGTTCGGCAGCCGCGCCGAGCTGCGTGCCCACCGCGCGCTCGTGCACGCGCCCGCCGGCAGCTCGCGCGCCGCCCGTCGCGCGCCCGCCGCCGCCATCAAGCAGGAGGACAAGCCCGAGCCTGCGCAGGGAGGTACGTGTCACTTGTTCGGCAGCCGCGCCGAGCTGCGTGCCCACCGCGCGCTCGTGCACGCGCCCGCCGGCAGCTCGCGCGCCGCCCGTCGCGCGCCCGCCGCCGCCATCAAGCAGGAGGACAAGCCCGAGCCTGCGCAGGGAGGTACGTGTCACTTGTTCGGCAGCCGCGCCGAGCTGCGTGCCCACCGCGCGCTCGTGCACGCGCCCGCCGGCAGCTCGCGCGCCGCCCGTCGCGCGCCCGCCGCCGCCATCAAGCAGGAGGACAAGCCCGAGCCTGCGCAGGGAGGTACGTGTCACTTGTTCGGCAGCCGCGCCGAGCTGCGCGCGCCCGCAGTGGTGACTACTTACCCGCAGCGCAGTGTGGGTAGACACAACAAGGTGGACTGATGACCTGATACAGGTCGCGGGCACGAACCTGTGTACGTATATTTAGAAATACTTGAGTAGCCTGTATCTACCAGGAGACATACCATAAAATCCATAAATCTTTGTAAAGCACCCTCATAGTCGTTGCCCAACCATGCTTCTTTTTTTTAAATCTCATTTATTTTATAAGCCATACATCTTCTAGTCTATTAACGAAATGTATAACTGACACGACTTCAGAATCGGACGCGCTACTACTGCCGGACTCCAAGGAAGCGCTGGTGTCCAGCATCCTGTACCCCGGGCTCGAGACCAAGCCCGTCATCGTGAAGCAGGAGCCGCGCCGGCGCCGCCGCGACCACACCTGCCCCACCTGCAAGGTACACACACACACACACACGCGCGCACACACACGCGCACACAAAGGCGCCTCGCCTTTTAGGTGTCCACATCTACCCTCGAGCTGTTGTTCTTGTGACTCCGCTCTGGACAGCCAGTAGCGGCAAGCCAGAGGTGGGAGCTGGTCCAACCATCCACCCGGTCGGCTCAGCCTGACCACAGGACACCCCCTGGAGCAGGAGGGGGTACGTAGGGTCGCTACTGTCTAACAGCCCGCCACAAGCTGCCGCCACAACGACTGTGCGCACCACAAATCTGGTGGGCGATGGGGCCGTCACATCCCTACGCCATTCTATTATTATCATTTTATTTATTTTCATTCTTGGATTAGGTTTTTTACAATATGAATATAAAAGTACAATAAATATACAAAACATACAAAATACAAACAAACAGCCTATCACCCTAAACGCGTATACCTTCTCCGTTCCGTCGTGGGTAAAAAACACATCATAAAAAACCAAACCTAGGGTGCCGCCGGCAGCGAGGCGGGGCCTAGGCTACCGGCGGTCAGGGCGACAGAGACAGGAACGTCCTGACTATCCGCGCCGTGTCCAGAAGTACCGCCGCGCTGTATTTGACCCTTGAACCCAGCCATCTAGCTAGAGTCTCTTAAGGGGACGGTCGAGACTCTTCGCTATTAAACCTTTCGCCGAAACGACTATCGGGACGATGATCGTCGAGACAACATACCACATGGCGGTTACCTCGTGAGCCAGGTCTAGGTACTTGCTGGCTTTATCCTTCTCGGCTTTCACGAGGTTCTCGTCATGGGGGATGGTGATGTCGACGAGTACTGCCTGGCGTTTCGATCGATCTGTCAGCACGATATTATTATTATTATTCGGAAAACCAACAGCTATAATAATTAACGTAAGATTGGTCGGTGTATTAATATTCGGAATGTAGTGTACCCGTGTTAAAGCTTGTTGGTTGTTGGCAGGTGGACCAGGGGTCGGAGGCGGCGTTCACGGCGCACCTCAAGCTGCACCCGCTAGAGTGCCTCACGTGCGGCAAGTGCTTCTTCCGGCGCGCCAACCTCGCGCTGCACCTCAAGACGCACCAGGGCATCAAGAACTTCAAGTCAGTACATTACTATAGGTTGGCAGGTGGACCAGGGGTCGAAGGTGGCGTTCACGGCGCACCTCAAGCTGCACCCGCTAGAGTGCCTCACGTGCGGCAAGTGCTTCTTCCGGCGCGCCAACCTCGCGCTGCACCTCAAGACGCACCAGGGCATCAAGAACTTCAAGTCAGTACATTACTATAGGTTGGCAGGTGGACCAGGGGTCGGAGGCGGTGTTCACGGCGCACCTCAAGCTGCACCCGCTAGAGTGCCTCACGTGCGGCAAGTGCTTCTTCCGGCGCGCCAACCTCGCGCTGCACCTCAAGACGCACCAGGGCATCAAGAACTTCAAGTCAGTACATTACTATAGGTTGGCAGGTGGACCAGGGGTCGAAGGCGGCGTTCACGGCGCACCTCAAGCTGCACCCGCTAGAGTGCCTCACGTGCGGCAAGTGCTTCTTCCGGCGCGCCAACCTCGCGCTGCACCTCAAGACGCACCAGGGCATCAAGAACTTCAAGTCAGTACATTACTATAGGTTGGCAGGTGGACCAGGGGTCGAAGGCGGCGTTCACGGCGCACCTCAAGCTGCACCCGCTAGAGTGCCTCACGTGCGGCAAGTGCTTCTTCCGGCGCGCCAACCTCGCGCTGCACCTCAAGACGCACCAGGGCATCAAGTCAGTACATTACTATAGGTTGGCAGGTGGGCCAGGGGTCGTAGTGGCGCACGAGGCGCGCCGGACGCGCCGCGTGGCGGTGTACGAGGCATTGCGTTGTGTGAGGCGAATCCTTTAGTGGCACATTGGTATAATGTTACGCACGATGTCGTCATATGGTGTTAAAGTAAATGGTTTCCTTGTGGCAGATGCGAGGTGTGTGAGAAGCGGTTCCTGACGCGGCAGAAGCTGATGGAGCACCACAACACGCACACGGGCCGCGCGCCCTACAAGTGCACCGTCTGCGACGACACCTTCCGCAGATACTCCAACATGGTGCAGCACAGGTATAACAAGCATAACTCGATTTTTAATAATCTATGCTGATCTTCTTTTAGTGTTAGCGTTACCGCAAGTCTTCGGCAGATGACTAGAAAGTTACCGTCAACTCCCGGCGAGTGGAGTAGCCATGATCCCGGCGCCACCGCGGCCTCGACCCGTTCTACTGGCCCCGAGCCCGCCGCCACACAACACACCGGCCATCTAATCATTCCGAATCCAGTGCTCCATTACGTCTTAGTTACAATTTGTTCGGGCCGCGCGTTTGCCCGACCGTTTATTCTGTAAGCGGCTCTGTGAACGCGCCTCATTGGTTTGCAAGGTGGCAACATTGTCTGCCTGTCAAATAGGGACACGTCAGAGGTCACTTGTCATAATAATTGAGACGGAATGGTTCGGGAACCGTGTGCTTTAATAACCTCACTTGTCGACACGAATGTCGATGGTTTTTTGTTTGGATAATTGGTTGTAATCGCTCGTTTCGTGGTCAAGGTCCGAGCGTTTGTTTGTGTATTGGTTGAAGTTTTAAGAGACTCGTGTTAGTGGCTTGAAGGCCCGAGTAGTTTTGGTGAAAACAGAACATTTGGTGATAATAGTGGCGGGAAGATTTGACACCTGGGATACGGACCCCGCATTGTTGCACAGCTCGGGGAACAACACGGCCCCGGAGGCAGCTTGGGAGACTTGATTTAACTTGACTGACCATTGACGGATAACGGACAGACTTGACAAGATATCGCGTCGATGGGAACGGGTAAGTGAACTCCACATTGTATACCACTTTTGATGGCCATTACTGGCACTATATGACCCGCGAGCGGCGCGAGGCACGTTCAGCTCCTAGCATTATGCGAGGACTGAACACAATTATTATGTTAAAAGAAGAAGAAATAAACTTAGCGTAGGGCACGTGCGGTTGCCGCGAGTGTGCGAATCTGCCTGATGATGAATGTCGTGATATAAAGTGTGATATATGCCTTGTGTGTGTTCAGGGACCGGCACCACCTGCACAAGAAGCGCGTGGTGCGCGACTTCGTGTGCGCGTGCGGCGCAGTGTTCCACTCGCGCGCCAAGCTGCGCTGGCACGCGGAGACGCACGCGGCGCGCCCGCACGCGTGCCTGGCGTGCGGGGACAAGTTCGTGCACGCGGCCAGCCTCACGCGCCACGTGCGGCGCGCGCACGACCCCGCCTACACCGACACCAGGCGGCCCAGGCAGCAGAACGTGCCCTGTCCCGTCTGCAAGCAGGTGTGTATGTCGCGCAGTGTTCCACTCGCGCGCCAAGCTGCGCTGGCACGCGGAGACGCACGCGGCGCGCCCGCACGCGTGCCTGGCGTGCGGCGACAAGTTCGTGCACGCGGCCAGCCTCACGCGCCACGTGCGGCGCGCGCACGACCCCGCCTACACCGACACCAGGCGGCCCAGGCAGCAGAACGTGCCCTGTCCCGTCTGCAAGCAGGTGTGTATGTCGCGCAGTGTTCCACTCGCGCGCCAAGCTGCGCTGGCACGCGGAGACGCACGCGGCGCGCCCGCACGCGTGCCTGGCGTGCGGCGACAAGTTCGTGCACGCGGCCAGCCTCACGCGCCACGTGCGGCGCGCGCACGACCCCGCCTACACCGACACCAGGCGGCCCAGGCAGCAGAACGTGCCCTGTCCCGTCTGCAAGCAGGTGTGTATGTCGCGCAGTGTTCCACTCGCGCGCCAAGCTGCGCTGGCACGCGGAGACGCACGCGGCGCGCCCGCACGCGTGCCTGGCGTGCGGGGACAAGTTCGTGCACGCGGCCAGCCTCACGCGCCACGTGCGGCGCGCGCACGACCCCGCCTACACCGACACCAGGCGGCCCAGGCAGCAGAACGTGCCCTGTCCCGTCTGCAAGCAGGTGTGTATGTCGCGCAGTGTTCCACTCGCGCGCCAAGCTGCCTGGCGTGCGGCGACAAGTTCTCCTACATACAGTAATAGATAATAAAACAGGGTGTTTACTGTGTGCAGGTGTACCTGCGAGCCAACCTGCGCGCGCACCTGCTGACGCACAGCGGCAAGCGGCCGCACGTGTGCGTGGTGTGCAACAAGGCCTTCACCACCAAGTGGAACCTCAAGCTGCATCGCTGGACGCACGCCTCGCGCTCCGCCAAGCCCTACAAGTGCGCGCTGTGCAAGGGCGCCTTCATCCGCCACTCGGAGTACGTGGCACACATGAACGCACACAAGGCCGTGCGCCCCTACACGTGCAACTACTGCGGCTGCCAGTTCATCCGCAAGTACAACTGCCAGCGCCACGTGCGCGAGCACGAGACCGCCAAGAAGTACGTGTGCAAGGTGGCCGAGTGCGGCAAGTCCTTCCACCGCTCCTACTACCTGTCCGAGCACATGAAGGTGCACAGTGGCGCCCGACCCTTCGCGTGCGGCGTCTGCGGCAAGCTCTCCGGCAACAAGTCCAACCACAACAAGCACGTGCGCATCCACCACGCGCGCGAGCCCGTGGCCAGCGAGGCCTAGTGCGTCTCCGACCAGCTGTCCGGCAACAAGTCCAACCACAACAAGCACGTGCGCATCCACCACGCGCGCGAGCCCGTGGCCAGCGAGGCCTAGTGCGTCTCCGACCAGCTGTCCGGCAACAAGTCCAACCACAACAAGCACGTGCGCATCCACCACGCGCGCGAGCCCGTGGCCAGCGAGGCCTAGTGCGTCTCCGACCAGCTGTGTGGCAACAAGTCCAACCACAACAAGCACGTGCGCATCCACCACGCGCGCGAGCCCGTGGCCAGCGAGGCCTAGTGCGTCTCCGACCAGCTGTCCGGCAACAAGTCCAACCACAACAAGCACGTGCGCATCCACCACGCGCGCGAGCCCGTGGCCAGCGAGGCCTAGTGCGTCTCCGACCAGCTGTGTGGCAACAAGTCCAACCACAACAAGCACGTGCGCATCCACCACGCGTGCGAGCCCGTGGCCAGCGAGGCCTAGTGCGTCTCCGACCAGCTGTCCGGCAACAAGTCCAAGCACGTGCGCATCCACCACGCGCGCGAGCCCGTGGCCAGCGAGGCCTAGTGCGTCTCCGACCAGCTGTCCGACAACAAGTCCAACCACAACAAGCACGTGCGCATCCACCACGCGCGCGAGCCCGTGGCCAGCGAGGCCTAGTGCGTCTCCGACCAGCTGTGTGGCAACAAGTCCAACCACAACAAGCACGTGGGCATCCACCACGCGCGCGAGCCCGTGGCCAGCGAGGCCTAGTGCGTCTCCGACCAGCTGTCCGGCAACAAGTCCAAGCACGTGCGCATCCACCACGCGCGCGAGCCCGTGGCCAGCGAGGCCTAGTGCGTCTCCGACCAGCTGTCCGACAACAAGTCCAACCACAACAAGCACGTGCGCATCCACCACGCGCGCGAGCCCGTGGCCAGCGAGGCCTAGTGCGTCTCCGACCAGCTGTCCGACAACAAGTCCAACCACAACAAGCACGTGCGCATCCACCACGCGCGCGAGCCCGTGGCCAGCGAGGCCTAGTGCGTCTCCGACCAGCTGTGTGGCAACAAGTCCAACCACAACAAGCACGTGCGCATCCACCACGCGCGCGAGCCCGTGGCCAGCGAGGCCTAGTGCGTCTCCGACCAGCTGTCCGACAACAAGTCCAACCACAACAAGCACGTGCGCATCCACCACGCGCGCGAGCCTGTGGCCAGCGAGGCCTAGTGCGTCTCCGACCAGCTGTCCGGCAACAAGTCCAAGCACGTGCGCATCCACCACGCGCGCGAGCCCGTGGCCAGCGAGGCCTAGTGCGTCTCCGACCAGCTGTCCGGCAACAAGTCCAACCACAACAAGCACGTGCGCATCCACCACGCGCGCGAGCCCGTGGCCAGCGAGGCCTAGTGCGTCTCCGACCAGCTGTGTGGCAACAAGTCCAACCACAACAAGCACGTGCGCATCCACCACGCGCGCGAGCCCGTGGCCAGCGAGGCCTAGTGCGTCTCCGACCAGCTGTCCGACAACAAGTCCAACCACAACAAGCACGTGCGCATCCACCACGCGCGCGAGCCCGTGGCCAGCGAGGCCTAGTGCGTCTCCGACCAGCTGTCCGGCAACAAGTCCAACCACAACAAGCACGTGCGCATCCACCACGCGCGCGAGCCCGTGGCCAGCGAGGCCTAGTGCGGCTCCGACCAGCTGTGTGGCAACAAGTCCAACCACAACAAGCACGTGCGCATCCACCACGCGCGCGAGCCCGTGGCCAGCGAGGCCTAGTGCGTCTCCGACCAGCTGTCCGACAACAAGTCCAACCACAACAAGCACGTGCGCATCCACCACGCGCGCGAGCCCGTGGCCAGCGAGGCCTAGTGCGTCTCCGACCAGCTGTCCGACAACAAGTCCAACCACAACAAGCACGTGCGCATCCACCACGCGCGCGAGCCCGTGGTCAGCGAGGCCTAGTGCGTCTCCGACCAGCTGTCCGACAACAAGTCCAACCACAACAAGCACGTGCGCATCCACCACGCGCGCGAGCCCGTGGCCAGCGAGGCCTAGTGCGTCTCCGACCAGCTGTCCGGCAACAAGTCCAACCACAACAAGCACGTGCGCATCCACCACGCGCGCGAGCCCGTGGCCAGCGAGGCCTAGTGCGTCTCCGACCAGCTGTGTGGCAACAAGTCCAACCACAACAAGCACGTGCGCATCCACCACGCGCGCGAGCCCGTGGCCAGCGAGGCCTAGTGCGTCTCCGACCAGCTGTCCGACAACAAGTCCAACCACAACAAGCACGTGCGCATCCACCACGCGCGCGAGCCCGTGGCCAGCGAGGCCTAGTGCGTCTCCGACCAGCTGTCCGGCAACAAGTCCAACCACAACAAGCACGTGCGCATCCACCACGCGCGCGAGCCCGTGGCCAGCGAGGCCTAGTGCGTCTCCGACCAGCTGTCCGACAACAAGTCCAACCACAACAAGCACGTGCGCATCCACCACGCGCGCGAGCCCGTGGCCAGCGAGGCCTAGTGCGTCTCCGACCAGCTGTCCGACAACAAGTCCAACCACAACAAGCACGTGCGCATCCACCACGCGCGCGAGCCCGTGGCCAGCGAGGCCTAGTGCGTCTCCGACCAGCTGTGTGGCAACAAGTCCAACCACAACAAGCACGTGCGCATCCACCACGCGCGCGAGCCCGTGGCCAGCGAGGCCTAGTGCGTCTCCGACCAGCTGTCCGACAACAAGTCCAACCACAACAAGCACGTGCGCATCCACCACGCGCGCGAGCCCGTGGCCAGCGAGGCCTAGTGCGTCTCCGACCAGCTGTGTGGCAACAAGTCCAACCACAACAAGCACGTGCGCATCCACCACGCGCGCGAGCCCGTGGCCAGCGAGGCCTAGTGCGTCTCCGACCAGCTGTCCGACAACAAGTCCAACCACAACAAGCACGTGCGCATCCACCACGCGCGCGAGCCCGTGGCCAGCGAGGCCTAGTGCGTCTCCGACCAGCTGTGTGGCAACAAGTCCAACCACAACAAGCACGTGCGCATCCACCACGCGCGCGAGCCCGTGGCCAGCGAGGCCTAGTGCGTCTCCGACCAGCTGTCCGACAACAAGTCCAACCACAACAAGCACGTGCGCATCCACCACGCGCGCGAGCCCGTGGCCAGCGAGGCCTAGTGCGTCTCCGACCAGCTGTCCGGCAACAAGTCCAACCACAACAAGCACGTGCGCATCCACCACGCGCGCGAGCCCGTGGCCAGCGAGGCCTAGTGCGTCTCCGACCAGCTGTGTGGCAACAAGTCCAACCACAACAAGCACGTGCGCATCCACCACGCGCGCGAGCCCGTGGCCAGCGAGGCCTAGTGCGTCTCCGACCAGCTGTCCGACAACAAGTCCAACCACAACAAGCACGTGCGCATCCACCACGCGCGCGAGCCCGTGGCCAGCGAGGCCTAGTGCGTCTCCGACCAGCTGTCCGGCAACAAGTCCAACCACAACAAGCACGTGCGCATCCACCACGCGCGCGAGCCCGTGGCCAGCGAGGCCTAGTGCGTCTCCGACCAGCTGTCCGACAACAAGTCCAACCACAACAAGCACGTGCGCATCCACCACGCGCGCGAGCCCGTGGCCAGCGAGGCCTAGTGCGTCTCCGACCAGCTGTCCGACAACAAGTCCAACCACAACAAGCACGTGCGCATCCACCACGCGCGCGAGCCCGTGGCCAGCGAGGCCTAGTGCGTCTCCGACCAGCTGTCCGACAACAAGTCCAACCACAACAAGCACGTGCGCATCCACCACGCGCGCGAGCCCGTGGCCAGCGAGGCCTAGTGCGTCTCCGACCAGCTGTGTGGCAACAAGTCCAACCACAACAAGCACGTGCGCATCCACCACGCGCGCGAGCCCGTGGCCAGCGAGGCCTAGTGCGTCTCCGACCAGCTGTCCGACAACAAGTCCAACCACAACAAGCACGTGTCTGTCGAGGCCGGCTAGTGTTCCGTGAGGTCCGCGCGGACCGACTCGTGTTCACAAAGAGCGTTCTTAAGTGATTTCTACGTGCAATTGTAAGCAGGTAAAATAGATCAGCCGTAATATTCCGGTGGTGATAATGAATCATCAGTAGCATCCGAAAGTGACTTAATATTTGTTTTCTTTTTTGTCCGTAACCTGTGCAGTCGAGGTGACTCTATTCGGAGCGAATTAGTAATCAGATATATCTCGTATCCCTCCAATAATATGGTTGTGTGCAGATTGTCGGAGTCTGTTTTCGCTCTGGTAAAGTGCCCCTGCGCGCCGCCGTCACACCGTTTCCGCTTGAATCGACGTCCGCGACTTGTAAATATCTAGTTAAAATTGAATTTGAATTCTAAAGTGTAAATATAGGACCAAGTGTTGATGGGCGAAGCATTTTACTTGGGTACAGTCGAGTGCAGCGGTCGCACGACACTCGCCGCGCGTCGCATGAAGTGATACTTCTGAGTTTGGTGTGTTTTCCAAATAAACAATGGAGATATATTTGCAGCTGAGTACGCATAATGGCCACTTTACTAGACGCCATTATACCGATGTATCATGTCATATGTCATGTGCTCGCCGGCCTTGTCGCGTCTCGCCGAGCCGTGTCGCAGTCGTCGTGTGTCGTGTCGCGTCGGGCGAGTGTCGTGTCGCGCCGCGGCCCGCGCGACGGACCGTGTATAGGATATGTTTAGTCGAATTCAGGGCATTTCGGTGAGGTACCCCGCTCGTACTAACTTTATTTATTTAGGCTAGGATTTGCCCGGGTTCGTCTGCGTGAACTCCCTTATCAATTTAATCCCTCTGAGGGTTGATTTTCGGGATAAAAAGTATGCTATCGGCCATTTTATCTGATTGATTGAGTAACAGCCATCTAAATATACAAATATCCAAACTGTCACATTTATATCATTAGTAGGATTTTGTGTATGATGGTTTGGGGATGAGTTTGGAACAAAATGAAGTTGATCTTAGTTTATATAAATCTAATATCAAATAAAGTTATTGGAAGACTTGCCAACACCGGAAACGCGTCTGAGTATGCTGCGGGCAGTGTGGCGGTGTACAGAAGTACATTACCGCCCGGCGGACGCAGCGGGCGGCGTCGCACTGTGGGCTGAGAATTGGCTCTCCATAGAAATGACAATTAAAATTTTTAGATTACTTTTTTTTCGGGAAATGGCTTCCTCTAGTCATTATCATACCACAAAATGATTTTGAGATAATTTGGCCTGCTAAATAAAGCCTTATAATTTTTTCAAAAAAAAATTGTATGGAGCGTATGTGAAAAATCGGATTTTCTCTGAAAGTAAAACGAAAACCGTAATATCCTCGCGGATGGTTACAATACTAATTGTTTCTAATTTTTTGACGTACTTAGTTTTTAAAGAATAGGTGCCGTATTTTTTTGTAAAATCAAAGTTAATTTTATGATTTTTTTTTTGTACTCTTTTTGTTTGATTTACGTTTTACTCATGTTTTTGACGATAGACATTGAGTTTGAGTCTGTTCGGGCTAAATACTAACGAGTAATGATCTTTTTTCGAAAAAAAATTATAGCGCCGTTATTTAAACATCTTTTTCTCCTAAATTACCAAGAACACCGTTAAATCCTCCTAGACACTTATACAATGAATTATTTATGTTTTTTTGACGTACTCAATTTATTTAAACAGTGTGCCCTTTTCTTAAAAAAAAACATTTTTTTTTACTTTTTTAAATATAATTATCATTCAAAAAAACATAAATAATTCATTGTATAAGTGTCTAGGAGGATTTAACGGTGTTCTTGGTAATTTAGGAGAAAAAGATGTTTAAATAACGGCGCTATACATTTTTTTCGAAAAAAGATCATTACTCGTTAGTCTTTAGCCCGAACAGACTCAAACTCATTTTCTATCGTCAAAAACATGAGTATAACGTAAATCAAACAAAAAAGTACAAAAAAAAATCCTAAAATAAACTTTGATTTTACAAAAAAAAACGGCACCTTTTCTTTAAAAACCAAGTACGTCAAAAAATTAGAAACAATTAGTATTGTAACCATCCGCGAGGATATTACGGTTTTCGTTTTACTTTCAGAGATAATCCGATTTTTCACTTACGCTCCATACAATTTTTTTTTGAAAAAATTATAACTTTATTTAGCGGGCCAAATTATTTCAAAATCATTTTGTGGTATGACAATGACTAGAGGAAGCCATTTCCCGAAAAAAAAGTTATCTAAATTTTTTAATTGTCTATTTCTATGGAGAGCTAATTCTCAGCCCACAGTGCGTCGACGGGAGACCAACGCCTAAAAAAGTTCTATTGACCGCTTTACTTTTTCCTTCCTACGTGTAACAGTAATTAAGGATAAAAGACGACTAGACAGGCAATCGTGAATGGTTTTTTTTTCAGTGGTACCAATTATGTCTTCGTTGGTCCAAACTCTGAACGAACGGAAAGTAATATTATATAATGGTTTCCCACGCAGCCGGAGCACAAACCTTGCGTTGTCGGCATATTTACTGTAAATACTATCTAATTTTGTTATATTATAATTTACTTATACTTTAGCCCAACATTGAAATTATATAAAAGTTGATTAAACACATGTTCAAGAACTGTATCGATTATATTATTTGCTGCGGCCGCCGGCGATGTTCCGTGCTCACAGGCATTCGACATGCGCTGTGTTCTCGATTGCACTTGTCATTATTATATCCTGAGTTATTCAACTTATTCAGTTGGAAAATAATGTTGAAAATCGACCTCGATGCCGCGTTTCACGCATAAAATGTTCAATCTAATAAAGAACACATTCCTTTTAAAGTTGGTCGAAGACAACGAAGCAAGATAATTCATGTCTCATGAATCAGAAGGGTTCAGCTCGTTCCAGGGTATTTAATTTCAGATATCATTCGAGAGTGGGACAGATGTCCGGATATCCGGCGAGTGCAAGCAAGAGCGCAGCGCCGCGGCCGCAGTAGCGATGTGCAATGACGATTGTTAATCTTATTGTTGTTTTTGACATCATTGAGATAATATACGTTTTACGATGTATTCACAAATAAAGAAGAGGTTCCAAACCAGTTTGAGATCTTATTTTCGTAGTACATTGTAATTATTTTTAAGCCGACTTAATCATAAAGTATGGCTTATAAAATAAATGAAAAAAAGGGTCAATGTGCAGTGATTGTGCCTACGACCTTACTGCTTATTCGATGATGATGATGAAAGGGCGAAGTTGTAGAGACATTCAAATGAATGGAACAAAAACACGGTAGTCACCAAATATAGGATCTCAAGTAGTTTGGAACATCTTCAAAAATTCTATTACTACACCACACAGTCTAGCATATTGCAAAGTTTCTAAATTGTTCTTAGTACTGTTTAATTGTTGACATCACAAGCTAATGACGATTTTGTGTATGTGTTGAGTTCCCCCCGAATTGAACTGGTTGAAACAGTTGGTATTGCGGCGGGCGGCGCCCCAGCGCATGGCGGCGCCCCAGCGCATGGCGGCGCCCCAGCGCATGGCGGCTAACGCCTCGGTTACACGTGACGTGGCTGGTGGTGACATCAGCGAGCCAGTACCCTCGGCCGGTCACCGTCGAGTGCGACGTCGCTCGGGCCCTGGCGACGTGACACAGCGCGTGCGGTCTCGCCGATGCCCTCGTTGCGTGTCACTCGTGTGGGTACGGTCTGCCTTACAAGGGGCTTAACACCTTAATTCATAATTCATTTATTGCTTTTCCACATTTGTACCGTGTCGCATTAAACTGTCACATGAAGTTATCAAACGAGTGAAAACGACAAGGTACTTGGGTGTTCAGCCTTATACTTATAATGCTGACTGTAAGTACCTAAACAAGTTGCAACTCGTGTATTCGTGATGCGTGCGTGTGCGTGTGCGTGCTATCGCTCCTTGCTTGAATGGCGCCCGAAACTTTACGAACTTCGATAATAATTTGCACTAAGTACCTACGTACAAATAAATTTTAATTTGTCTTTGCTCTTTAAGAGCCCGTTCACGTGCACACTAGCGCCACTGGTAAATAATTGTGATTAATTTAAACTTGTATTTTGTATTTAAGTACCTTGTGAATAGATCAGTCTAGTTTTTATGTTACTGGATTCGTCGATTTATGAACTCGAATGAAAAACGGCCGTTTTAACTTTGGACGCATAGATTGACGAATCCAACAACGTAAAAAGCGGCCAAGTGCGAGTCCGGACTCGCACATGAAGGGTTCCGTGAAATAAATTGCGGTTTACGATTTATGACGTATTAAAAAAAAACTACTTATTAGATCTCGTTCAAACCAATTTTCGGTGGAAGTTTACATGGTAATGTACATCATATATTTTTTTTAGTTTTATCATTCTCTTATTTTAGAAGTTACAGGGGGGGGGGGGGGACACATTTTATCACTTTGGAAGTATCTCTCGCGCAAACTATTCAGTTTAGAAAAAATATTGTTAGAAACCTCAATATCATTTTTGAAGACCTATCCATAGATACCCCACACGTATGGGTTTGATGCAAACATTTTTTTGAGTTTCAGTTCTGAGTATGGGGACCCCTAAAACTTAATGTCTTTTTTCGATTTTTGTGTGAAAATCTTAATGCGGTTCACAGAGTACATCTACTTACCAAGTTTCAACAGTAGGTATAGCTCTTATAGTTTCGGAAAAAAGTGGCTGTGACATACGGACGGACAGACAGACGGACGGACATGACGAATCTATAAGGGTTCCGTTTTTTGCCATTTGGCTACGGAACCCTAAAAACTATTGCGGTGTATTTAAAAGATACAAAATACAGTGTATAGCGGCCTCCTTTTTTAAATATCTATTGTTACGTTTAAATAATCACAATTATTTACTAGTGGCGCTAGTGTGCACGTGAACGGGCTCTTAAAAACGATGTTTAATCAATTTTTCAAATTATCATAAATTGAGTTTTTGCCTACTATGACCACATCATTAAATTTAGGAATTCTATGGATGCTATTATAAAATCTAATTTTAGGAACTGAATAAAATATAAATGGTTACTCACGCCAGTGCAAATGATCCCTAAATAAATTCTAAAGAGAATGATGTGCACATGTTAAAGTTAACAAGTGTCGCAAGCTGCAAGTTAAAACAATCAGGGCCCCTTTCACGAAGCTACAAGTGTTAACTGACAACACAGCCGCTCGACCAATAACGACGGGCCATTCAACCAGTGTTGCCTGTGTAGGCTTGTAAAGTAGCGTCGTGAAAGGGGCCCTGGTTGTTTAAACAATTGGATTGCAGCTTGCGACAGTGGCGTGCCGTGTGTGCACGCGGAGCCGCGGCGCCGACCAGAGGCTCTAGTATAAGTTTTATCGATACAATACGTTTTCGAATGCGTTTGCGTTTAGTTTCAATTTGTATGGCAACGCGATCAGCGCCTCTGGTGGCAACTATTAGGAACTACGCGTTGCCATACAAATTGAAAATAAACGCAAACGCGTTCGAAAACGTATATGTATCGTTAAAAGTTATGATGATGTAGTCCCGGCCGACTTCGGCCACAGCGACTGCTTCAGGTATGCTGTTGACGGTCGTGTGCTCGCATGTGACTCACGTAGCCAATCTTCTTCGTGAAGGTCCTCGCACATCGCGGGCATGCGAGCACACCGTTTAAATAATAATAATTGATTGCCGCAGGTGGTCTGAGGGCCTACCGCGAAAGTCATTCGAAGTTTCCCCTCTCTGTCATACTTACGAGTTCGTACTTAAGTGCAACAGAGAGGGAAAACTTCGAATGCCGTTCGCGGTAGGTCCTCTGGCTTTGAATGCATCGCGCTTCGAATCTAGCTCAAAGCGCCGCTCGGTTTCAAAATTAGATATTTTTGATTTAACAAGATGTCGCCACTCCGGTCTTTTGGCAGCCTCCTGCTCCCACAGCTTATACTAGAATAAAACTTATACTACAGCTACAGATAACTGTTGGAGGAGGCACGGCGTCTTACTCAACCGCGATCAGTTAGTCAGCAGCGCAGTCAGTGGAATACTTGTCAGTTTACACATAAACACTTTGACGTATTTATATGGCTAAACTTCCGCCTCCATTGCCATTTCTAATCGCGGTTTGATAATAGTTATACTTAGGGTGGTTTCACTCAAATGTGCGACTTTTACTTTTTTCTCAGAATTTAGATTTTTTTAATTTTTTTTTTGTTTTTATTGTTCTGAATCATGAACACTCTTGATACCGATAAAGAAAAAAATGCCCCCAGTTTTTTATCCCACAATGTGATGGTTTTTTTCATATATTCTGTATGGACCGTCACACAGTGGAATCCTAAAAAAAATATGAAAATTGGGGACATTTTTTTCTTCATCGGCACCAAGAGTGCTCATGATTTAGAACAGGAAAAAAAAATCTGAGAAAAAGTAAAAGTCGCACATTAGAGGGAAAGCGCCCTCTATGCGTACGCTTGGGGCCGCCCCGTCCGCGCGCCACGCCAGCTGTGTTCACCGTTCGATACCATGTTCTTTAATTTCATGTAAAACAATGATCTCGTATTTTTTTAACTACATAAAACGTTAATGTTTGTTTTTTTTAAATATAATTCTAAGTACCTAAGCATTTAGCTGTAACTCGCTCTGTACTCGGTTTTTAGAGAAATTGGTTATTTATTTTATGTTAGTTAAAGGTAATTATAGTTTAATTGTTGTAAATAATATAGGCATGTATTTTATAACGTGGGTCGTACACCAAAACTCGGTTCGGCGGGGTCACTGAACTGAAAAGTTTGTGTCTGCAATAAATTATAATAAGAACTCGCGACTTTCTTTTATTTAATTAACCAAAACTTTATGTAATTACACCCCTAGACCCCGTAGACACTAAATAAAATAATCAATAAAGAAGGGGTATGTCCTGCCCTTTTTCCGCAAAACGCACCTTCATATGAAATGATTGTCATTTACTATGACGCTAGACGATCGTGACGTCACGATCCCGTAGCGTTTTCTCTCTAACAGGCAATATTGAAACGGTTGCAGCTTAGTCATTTTTTGAGATATTCGAATGGGATTTTCGTCATTAGGCATATTTATTTGCCTTCTTTCTTTTGAAGTAGGTAATAATAAATTTTGAGTCTACACCCCTATTGTGTGGACGGGAAGCGTTTTTTTACAGCTGCACTTAATATTGAATGATTTAGAGCTCCACCATCCATCCACCACAAAAGCACGCCACGCTACGGTTTAGCCTCCCGCCCGCCCGCCCGGGCGGAGATGGCGAGTGGCCCGAGAGCTGGGGAACGCATCTCTGGCAGATACTTACCGGGGCGGGTTGCGTAAGCCACACTTAACTTTACATGCCGGTCATCCCTGCCGGCTCCTGGGTACTTATTCATATCCGAGCGAGATAACATTCCGCTATTCCCTTTATTTATTGGAGAACAAACAGAGTTAAATGTACAGTCGCCATCACATACATAGGTACACTATAGGTGTTCAAAAATATCGGCACATGCACCCTAATGCCTTGAAAATAGAGGTGTGTTCCGATGTTTGTGACGTGCGTGCTTCTTTGCTCCGATGTATGTGATGGCGAACTGTACTTAATAGTTACTGACAAGCTAGATTACAAATAAAGATTGCGTTATCCTAGTGTCAATTATTGGGGTAGGTATCCATTATTGGGGTCGGTCCATTACCCTGAGAACTTTACGGTTTCGCTCTATGAAAACAACAATATATCGATATCAGCCATATTTTTACACCAAAAAATAGGTTGGGTAATTTGACTAAATATGTATTAATGATCCACCTAAATTTAATACTGATACGGTAAAAAATTATGAAAAGTAATCTTCATAAATTCCGTAAAAATCAGGCGAAAATGGTATAAACTTTCTTTACTTTATAATTGACTATGTCTATATACGTTCTATGGGATACACGCATAATCCACTTATTTTTGTTTATGAATAAACCTTTCTATAGGCCAGATTAAATTCAATATTATCTCAAGGTCGTAAAATATTTAATTAAAATGCCGTTATTTCCTGATGCATATATTTTTGGATTCAGGTAGTAAGTATCCAAATTTGTGTACTCAAACATGTTTTCATTATAAAAATACTGATAGCATTTTTGCTTGCGGGTTAATATTTTTTTCTAACTTCCGGTCCATAGAATTATTGACTTCAATAGTAAAAGTTGTTTAAAATAACATATAAAAGCCGTATACAAATAATTAGCCTGATATTGAATAATTTCCAAAAAAACCGTAATTTTCTCAGGGTACATTGCTGGGTCTCGAGAAGTATCCATTACTGGAGATTGGGTGTCTATAACTGGAGATTTGACATATTTTTGCTTATTTCAATTTTTCTATTAATCTATGTCTCTTTAATTAATAAAAAGCTGATATCTCATTTCTTACGGATGTATTTTATAGTTTTCACTCATAATTATTGTTCAAAGTATAAACAGCATTATTTTATTGTTAATGAAAATACACGACCTCCTTAAAGTAGGTATCCATTAGGTACCTACATCACGTTACATACATACGAACAGTGCAAGTTAAATAAACGCTTGAAAAAATAAGATTCCACCATTGACTCCGTTTACATTGTAGGTAGAGTATTTTTGGGCGAATTGGAGTTATATAGATATACCTATACTAGGTACTGTAAGTATTTAGCAATCTGTGCTTTTTGTAGAACATCCATTGATAAAGCTAGAGGGTTATTAACGCTACTCAGATAGTGTGATCGAAGTGGGGCATCGTTCAGCAATTTGTGCCGCGCGACTTTCACCTCTCACCCCCGCGATAAGGCGCGGTGACGTGGCTCTGTATCTACAAATTCTACAACAATGGCTCTTATCAGGGCTTATTTTCAGGGTTCCGTAGGTACTACAGTAATTGCCCTCCTTTCGCAGTTAACACTCTTGGGCGCAAAACTACAAACCTCTTTTTTCGGTAGGTATGCATGCAATAGGTACTTATAAATAACACTTAACTCTCGCGCTTTGTAAGTAGGTACTTATAGTCCTTCGCGGCTATGAAGTCAATCCTTAGACATGCCTCTAGGGTTGAATATGTGTAATTTTTTCCTATGGTTGACATTGTCATTAATCAGAAACTTCATAGTTGCGCAATGTGTCAGGATTGACTTCATAGCCGCGGGGGACTGTAGTAGGCTGGTACACCATATTGCAACCCGTGAATGCGTAAAGTACCTACCTAAACTTGCGTCTGTCACATATTTTTTCGACAAATGTTCGCGAGTCGCGACTTCATTAACATGATGCTGCTTTGACCTCTAGTACTCGGAGCTGCCATTGTCTCAGATAAAGGAATCTGTGTTTATAGTTTACACGTACCCGCTATCACGGTTTTTGTTGAGGAGCCGGTTGTTTCCGGATTCTCAACCGAAACCGTTGTTCATTTTGCTGATAGAGCGTCGCGTGCCTTGATCGCAACGAATGTTGAGTTATGGATCAAAAACGTTTCGAGTCGATTCTTATGATCCAAGCTTCAATGGGATTGCTTCCCAGAACGTGCCTAGGTCTACCAACCTTTACTATCTACCTTCTTTTAACTAGTCCTCTGAGGATGTCATATAATTTTACATCATATTAGTTAGTAATCATTATTCATAATGGTAAATAAAGCGCATTAATATGCTTAATTAATGCGCTCTGTATTCACGTACCTATACGAGTATCTACCTAGATAGAGTATTTAACTAGTCCTGAGATAGGTTCGTTCGGGGCCGGCCCGTAGGTAGGTACAGCAAGACCCAAGTAATAAGGCGCGCCAAAGACTACAATATACCAACAATATACATACTGAGATAGACAGCTAGGCAACTCGACCAAATTGAGAAGGCATTTAATGCTTGCGTATACAGGCGCCATCACTTCTGCGATACTTAAAACTTTTCTTTGAATGTACAAAACAAACAAAACGTGCTTCGGTCGTAGGGTTTGAACCCCGGCTCATCGACTCCAAATACCGCCGTCTGTACGGACCCCTAGGCTACTGATGTCTTATGACAATGAATTTTGAAATACCTTGACAGCCTAGCCTAGCAATCGGTAGAGCTTCAGAGAGTTCGCGAGCTATCTTTTCAAATTTCAAATTTTTTTCAAATTTCAAAATCATTTATTCAAAATAAATTCATGGCGAACACTTTTTGAATGTCATGTTTTACATACATCGTTTTATACAAGAGGTAACTTAAGTAATGGCATTGAGATTTGTCCATATATCCTTATCTGGTAAATATTCGTCCAATCTGTAATAAGCTCTATTTTTCAAAAAAAATCCTTACAAAGGACTTAAATTTATTTTCAGACATGTCAAAACATGGTCTGGTAGCTTGTTGTAGTAGCGTGTACAGAGCCCCACAAATGACTTTTGAACTCTACTTAACCTAGTACTTACTGCTATCAATTTAAATTTATTCCTAGTATTTATCTTATGAATGTCACATCCTCAAAGAAATAATTCTCGATTCTTCCTAACATACATAATATTTTCATAAATATTGACTGTCCTTGGCACGGTCATAATCCCAATAGTTTTAAATAATTCTCTTAAGGAGTCACGGCTTTTCAGGCCATATATCGGTAAACTAACCTCGCAGTAGCTATGTCAGTGAGCAGCCTTATCTTTTTCACGGCATACACTGCCGAACTTATTTTTTTCGAAAGAGTAGTACTTAATATGCGAACCCCATTGTAGTTTCGAGTCTACTGTTATCCCCAAGAAAACTGTACTTTCGACAACATTTAAAGTTATCTAGTAGGTGACACTATTTTCAATAAGAAACTGGATTTGCATTAAGTTCTAAGTTCGCATAGCATGAGGCGCGCGTCAAAGCGCTTAATTCGTTGATCGAAAGGCTATTATTGCTTAATCCGGGCGCCTTATTACTTGGGTCTTGCTGTAATAGTCCGGAAGGAGCGGGTGTTCTAGGCGCCATATGTCGAAGGGGCCAAAATACTAAGGCAGAAAAAATCTAACGAAAAAAATTGTCGTGTGACGTGAAAACGTAAAAAGGGAAATGGGCGCCCAACGACCATCTCGCTCCACCCTGATGGAAGGCTAGGGCAGGTGATGGGTTCGTTCGTTAGGTTAGGTTAGCCCCTGCGTTCCTCAGAGCGGAAAAAAGTAGCCCAGCGCAGACAACCACTGCATACCTGGATCATTCGATCAAACAATAGTTTATTAATTTATTTGGACCTTCAACAATAATATACCTACACTGATACATGTTGATAATTACATTTTCACTTTTTACTTAACAATTAAGCACCTTATCACTTAAAGAAGATCACCACATGCACAAATAAAGAAGTATTAACTAATTAACTTAACTAAATTCTATATATTCTTGTTGTAATGAGTCTAACCTCGCGGCAGTGAGTACTAGTACTTACTGGGCTGTTATTCTTTACGCGCTCAAGCGCCTCACTCCACCCGTCACGCCTAATGAAACTAGACCTCTACTTACGCTTAGTTACTACGAATAGCGGCGTCAAGATATATTTGTGGGCGAGCTTAAAAAAAAATACAGAATAGCGGGGCTACAGTAAATACCTACCTAGTTAACCGGCGATGAGCAACGCTTCGCAGCCTTTACAAGCCCGTCTCTATATAGTGTTGCCACTCGTTAACCAGCCGACTTTGATCTCCCACTGCACCTGAAGTTGTTAGGTAGGTATATGAATGAACCATTGTGAAGCTCACAATCAAGTACTAAAAGTCGAAATGCGATTTTGCGGATATTTGGGGGCACACATCCGCGGTCGCGGATGCCGTTTTTGGGGTCAAACACTAAAAAAAAATCGGTTAAGTGCGAGTTTGACTCGCGCACGAAGAGTTCCGTACCATTATCTATAAAAACGGCAAAAAAATCACGTTTGTTGTATGTGAGCCCCCCTTAAAAAAATACTTTATTTTGTTTTTAGTATTTGTTGTTATAGCCGCAACAGAAATACATAATCTGTGAAAATTTCAACTGTCTAGCTATCGCGGTTCTTGAGATACAGCCTGGTGACAGACAGACAGACGGACGGACGGAGACGGACAGCGAAGTCTTAGTAATAGGGTCCTGTTTTACTCTTTGAGTACGGAACCCTAAAAACGTGAATAAACAACGACCATTTTATGATATCACACAATCATCAAACACGTTGAGACTGAATTACAATCGTAGCGAACAAATCAAAAACGCGTCTGCTCTGAGGGGTAATCAACTAATCACGTAACGTTCCGAGCGCGCGTCGGTACAATTTAGCTGTCATTTTTTCATATAAATTTTGACAGTTAGATCTACCCGACGAGCGCACAATGTGTTACGTGATCGACTCACTGGTCACAGAAACGAAACGAAGTTTTTTTTAACTAATGGCGAAAATATCCAATATGCGTGAGGTAAGTAAGCGCCGTGTGGGTTCCTTTCTCGTCGTGAATTGCACTTCATCCGGAAGCTGATGTTGAAATTGATGCGGAACTTCCGCGGCTGCCGATGCAGATGCGAATGTCTGCAACATATCTCTGGCTCTGTCTGCTGATATAGGTCACTAAATGGAGAAGATAATATGCGTTTAGGTTTAACCAAGTTTAACTTAGGTTATTTGTTTGTTTGTCAAAGTGTTTCATCGTAATGTTTTCTCTTTAGGCTATCTTAAGTCAACGACGAACGTAACTTGTGTAACGCATTGTCGATCGAAGGGTTAATCGCATCAACAACAACAATATAATTCCATAATCGACTGGATTTATTGTACGTAGCTGCGTACGCATTATCGATTCAGATAGATGCTTTGAGAAAGTTGACGTCAATCGAGTAATTAAGTACAACTACTTTAACGTCATACCTGGCCATAAAGTAGGAAATTACCGCACGCTACGCTTGCGGAAAATCTCACTTCCTGGTCAGAGAGAGACGTAACATTTTGTACTCACCACGGGTGGTAATAAAGAAAAACTCAGGCCGCATATACCTATATCGCCCTTGCCTTCGGCTCGGGCGTCAAATACCTCCGATAAGTAAATTTCCTCCCACGTAGGTACACTGCGGCTGCGGCTGTGGAAAGTCCCATGGGAGATGGGACTGAAAGCATCCATCCATCCATAGGCTACGCTGCTGTGGCCGTCTACTGTGGCCTTCTACTGTGGCCGTCTACTGAGGCCGTCTACTGAGGCCGTCTACTGTGGCCGTCTACTGTGGCCGTCTACTGAGGCCGTCTTCTGTGGCCGTCTACTGTGGCCGTCTACTGTGGCCGTCTACTGTGGCCGTCTACCGAGGCCGTCTACTGTGGCCGTCTACTGTGACTGTTAGGCGGATCGTACGCTCGTTTGCCACACCGTCGTGGTATAAAAAATGTTGTCTCTGATAACGATAATGATAACTCAATTAAACTTCAGGGGACTCTGTACCTGCCTACCTGCCTACACCATATTTGCAATCAAACAAGGATAACATTATTTTGCACAATTTGTTCACAGAAAATTTAAGATTAAAAAAACAGCTTAGGTACTTACACCTACTTAATATGCGTTGAATTGTGAAAGTCGTGACAATTATTTCTTCAATTTTTATTATTATATCTATACTTAGTTGGCGGTTACAGGTCCTTGTCCTATCGGGCTGTTTATAAACAACAAGAAACCTTATCGCTGCAAATTCGCTGAGCCCACCACTTACTCGTAATTACGGAGATTACACAGAATGGACGTTAACGTTCCGCGAACGGCGAGGCTGTCGGGCGATTCTCTCTTACAATATTCTAGCTTTACGTTTATAAATATAAAATAAATAACACCAGACCCTGAAATAGTATCAGGGATCTGATTATCAAAGTACATAACCAAGTACATTAGTTATTGGGGTATTTGATAAATGTAGGTACTAGAAATTGTTTTCAAGTTGCCGAGCGCCTCAAAAGACGCAAAACAGCGGAGCTCGTAGCCCAGTACTTATAGCCTCAGTAGATGACAATACTTACGTTAGTTCCGTGGCTTAATTTTTAGAGTTCCAATTTATACAACCAATCCGTACTTACAGTAATGATACATGCAGGACCTTCTGTCTATCTACTTCTAACACATCGACTCTGATTAAGAACATAATAATACTAGCTACCCGCGCGGATTCGTCCGCGTATAGCAAAGAACGCAGGCAAACCCGCGGGATAAAATATAACCTATAACCATCCAGAAAGTCCATTCTACACGCAGGTGAAATAATTTTTGCAATCGGTTAAGCGGTTTCAGAGATTACCTAAAACATACTTACAAACTTACAAAGTTTTTAACCTACTAAGTGTAGCTTAGTATGTTTATAAGTATTATAATTTTGTAAGTTTGTAGGTATGTTTTAGGTAATCTCCGATTGTAGATCTCACAGACTGTTCCGCTTTACAATACTAAGTAGTATACTTAAGTAGATAAAGCAGTCAAGTAAAACAATGCGAATAAATTGGATTGGGTAAGAAATTGGATGGACCCAAACCCAGAAAAGTGCAAGCTATAACTTGTACCGTCTACCAAGCCGTCGCCCCAAAAGATAAGTTTAGGATAATTTATTTGATAATCATAATTTAGGTACATCTCAGTCAGTAGATGTGCGCTTGTACAAAAATAAGGTTTTAAGCGTCTTTCCAACCGCCTTCTCCCTCACTTTCCTGTATTTTTACGAATTAATTATTTCATGAATTAATTTATTATAAATATAATTTATATTGCTTGGGTTTTATTTCATTACTGGAGTTTGTTTGATGGCATACTAACCTAAGCTAAGGGAGTGCTCCTACGCTACACCGCTGCAAGTAATATCACCTCAAAACCGGAACAGTGCGAACGCTGCTACTGGATTATGTATGGGCAAGATGGTGCCAGGAAGCCAGGCGCCAGGTACCTGGAACCCTACTGTTACATAAAGGAAATTAACCATCGTCAGTTTCTGGCCCTGCATTTTAAAGAAACAGAAAACGAATGACATGAGAACTTGAGAAGAAGACGACTGAAGTGTGTGGTGTGGAGAGTCGAGACTCGCCCCGCTCTGAGCCGATCGCGCGACACCGCGCCACGGGTCAGCAGACACACCCTCCGGAAACGCGTCGCAGGCGCAGGCGCAGATAGCGCGCTATTGCCCGCGACGCGCACCTCCACGTGCGCGCGCAGGGCTGACACTCCTTGCATCCATCAACATTAAGGCGCTGTCAACACCAAAAATGCGCACACTGTCTATTTGTATCGGAGTAAACGAGAGCGAGTGTTACTTGGGCGGTGTGGGGGACCGATTTTTGACTTGCGAGCGCTCGACTCTTTCACTCGAAAACTGACAAAAATGATGAAATTCTATTTAGAAATACCGATAGAAAATTTAAAAACGAGTGATATTGACCACTCGTATTTAATTATATCGGTAGAAAGCAAGTCCCTGCAATTTAGACAATACAATCGTATTTATTTTTATTTAATTTTCGAGCGCTCGAAAGTCAAATATCGCCCCCCAGGTTTTAGACGAAAATAATGAATAAGTAAATACTTATTGAAATAAAAAAAAGTGTATTATTTGTGAAATATGGCTCGTTAGCGGTTTAGGTATGAATATGTTTATTTGTTTATTTATTTGTTAACAAAATTTTTACATCAAGCTTATATCACTATTCATAAGTCTAAATCTCCACTTATAATAAATCTCTAAATTAAAAAAAGAATCAGCCAGTTTGAAACTAAGCTTTGCGCGGTTCGAATGTTCTCAGCATCCCATGAACGGAAAAATATGAAACATTTTATATAGGTACATTATTATTCTAGCTGCAACTTAGGATAGTTTTTATCCGACTGCGACAGTTAATTAATTTTCCGAAATATACGACTTCATTTAATTTTTCATTTATTTTTATTGAAATCAAACGCTGCTCCAACTGTCAGCTATAATAACCGTCAAATTTTCGTCAAAATGGCGTAATTGCTTTGCCTTTCACTTATTAATAATTTAAATCCCGTCTACGATAGACCTTTACGAGACAAATGCTAAAATATAAACCATAAAAAAATATTCGATTCTGATATGAGAACTTATATGCGCAAATGTCGTTTTATGTCGTAATTTCAATAAATGAAATCAACAAATTTGAACAATATAATTAACACGAATTTGTTTTTTTTGAATGACAATGGCACGCGCTCGGCGCATTCAGCCAAAGTACCTGCGGCGCTACCACGAAAACCGATACTCAATGTTTATATATTTGCATCCCTGTCACTCGAGTATGGTTAGTGCGATAGAGATAGAGATACCCGAATATTTTCGAATTCCGAAGTTCGTGGTTATAGCTCAGGAATCGAAAATATGGTAAATAATCATAATGTATTTTCTCGAAAAAGAATTTAAAATAAATGTAGTCAAATGGAGAAAAAAACAAAGCAAGAGGTTATATAGGTAATGATTAAGTTATAAGAGTCCAAAGTTTTAAGAGGGGGTATGTTCTGTCCCTTTTCCGCAAAACGCACCTTCATATGAAACGATTGTTTTTTACTATGACGCTCGAGTATATTGACGTCACAGTCCCTCATCGTTTTCTCACTCTAACAAGCGACATTAAAACGGATGTAGCTTCATAATTTTTTGAGATATTTGAATGGGAGTTTCATTATCTTCTATCTATTTATACATAATAAATGCCTATGTCCTGACTGACTTATTCACTCACTCACTCACTCACTCACTCATCAACGCACAGCCGAAACTACTAATCTTAGAGAGTTGATTTTTGCACAGTATGTTGCTTTTATAACGTGGGCTAGGGATAAAAAGGGATTTTTGAAAATTCTACCCCTAAGGGGGTAAAATGGGGGTGCAAAGTTTGTATGGGAGAACCTTTTTTTTTTGAGCTATAGACTTAAACTTTGTAGAAAAATTAGTTATTAGAATACAAATGAAACACTTTCAGCGTTTTGGAAAATTCCACCCCTACGGGGGTAAAATAGGGGTGCAAGGTTTGTATGGGGGAAACATTTTTTTTTTAAATAGAGACTTAAAACTTTGTAGAAAGATCAGTCATTAGAATACAAATAAAGAACTTTCAGGGTTTTAGAAAATTCTACCCCTAAAGGGGTAAAATAGAGTGCAAAGTTTGTATGGGAAAAACTACTTTTTTTTAAATAGAGACTTAAAACTTTGTAGAGAAATTATTCATTAGAATACAAATAAAGTACCTAGATTCAGTGTTTTAAAAAAATCTACCCCTAAGGGGGTAAATAGGGGTGCAAATTTTGTATGGGGGAAACAATATTTTTTTTTAAATAGAGACTTAAAACTTTGTAGAAAGATTAGTCATCAGAATACAAATTAAGTACTTTCAGCGTTTTAGAAAATTCTACCCCTAAAAATAGGGGGCTAAAATAGGGGTGCAAAGTTTGTATGTGGGAAACTATTTTTTTTAGCTAGAGTCCTAAAACTTTGTAGAAAGATTATTTAAATACAAAGAAAGTACTTTCAGCGTTTTGGAAAATTTCACCCCTAAGGGGGTAAAATAGGGTGCAAAGTTTGTATGGGAAAAACATTTTTTTTTTTAATAGAGACTTAAAGTTTTGACGAAAAATTACTTATTAGAACATGAAAAATACTACATTCGGCGTTTTACAAAAATCATTCCCTAAGGGGGTTAAAAAAGGGTGCAAGGTTTGTATGGGGAACACTTTTTCTGAGCTAGACACTTAAAACTTTGTAGAAAGATTACTTATAAAAATACAAAAAAAAAGACTTTCAGCGTTTTGAAAAAATCTATCCCTAAGGGGGATAAAAAGGGGTGCAAAGTTTTTATCAGGGAAAGTTTATGTTTTTGAGTTAGAGACTTGAAACTTTGTAGAAAGATTACTTATTAAAATACAAAAAAAGAACACAAATAGTTTTAGAAAATTCCACCCCTAATAGGGTTAAAAAGGAGAGCAAGCTTTGCATGGGCAACACTTTTTTTTGAGTTAGACTTAAAACTTTGCAAAAAGATTACTTATTAGAATACTAAAAAAGAACTTTCAGCGTTTTAGAAAACTCCATCCCTAAGGGGATCCTTAAGAAGGGTAGCCAGTGTTGTGTGGGAAAAACTTTTTTTTTACTAGACTTAAAACTATTCAAAATGTTCCTTATTAAAATTAATAATAAAGTACTTTCAGAGTTTTAGAAAATTCCACCCCTAAGGGGGTTAAGAAAGCTTTGTATGGGCAACACTTTTTTTGAGCTAGAGACTTAAAAGTTTACGAAAAAAGTTCTTTCAGCGATTAGAAAAATTCAACCTCTAAGGGGGTTTAAAAGGGGGTTCAAATCTTAAATGGCGAGCAATAAATTTTTAAAGTGTCAGTAAGAGATTTTTAACTTCGGTCTTATTCTGTACGTTAAAAGACTACAAAACTGATTTCAGAGTTTTTCCAAATTCATCCCCTAAAAGTGTTAAAATTGGTTCAAAGTTTGAGTATTTCAAGGCATTTTTAAAGTATGAGATTTTTAACTTTGGTTTTAGACTGTTTGTTCACAAACTAGAAAATGAACATCAACTTTTTTTTTAATTATCCCCTAAAAGAGGGTTCAAATTTTGTATTGAGAGAAATCATTTTCTAAGACGATAAAAAGTTCTACGCGGACGAAGTCGCGGGCAACAGCTAGTACCTAATAGTTCAGACAAGTGTTTAAAGACAGTGTGCGGTAACAGCCCAAAAAGACCGAGGCCTGTGCTAGGGCTAGTTACAAGTTATTCAACATAGTACGAAGAGAACGATCGGTTTTTAGAGAGACAATGCTCATAAATGGCCAACATGCAAAAAATTTAATTACAAACTCCAAAAAAAAATTTAAAAATTATATTGAAAGACTATTTTTGTAAAACTATTTTTGTAAAACGTGCAAGTACTACAATCTTAATATTAGGTAATGGTTAAAGTATGATTATGATATGACGTGGAATTCATGTTTTTAATTGCAGACCCATACGTCAAAAAAATAAGGACATAGAACCGTTTAAGATAATTTTAAGACCAATCTTTGCAATGGGGAATGGATGAAAATTTTAGAAGTGCCTGATTAATTTTTTGGTGATAGGAATAACCTTCCTTAGCACCAGAAAAAAGTTGCAGACTTGTCAGCTGCGTCAATTATTTTTGAAAAATATAAACAGTTTCCTCACTTACGATTTGTGGTTAGGACGGCGAACGAGACACTTTCCTTGATCTGTCTCATAATACAAAATAGTACATTGTTGTAGAGGCTAGAAAGTACGAGTCCAGCTATTGCACTTTCAGCCGAGGCTTAACATAGTGCTTTTCACGTCTACTGCGAGGAAATTGCAAATAATCATAATTTTAAATCAAAATTAAGTTCCTAATTGAAGATCATAATACTAATCAAAAAACAAAAGAAGCGCGGCACCGCTCGCCGGCGCGGCGGCGCCTCTCCTCCCGCTCGACGCCCTGTGATTGGTCGAAGAGCTGTTCAAACTGAACAACCACTATTACAATGACCAACCACTCAAAAATAATCGACCAATAGCAGAGTAGAAAGTAAAAAAGGCCGCTAAACACTACATTTTACTTTGCAAATCTACATTGTTTGACTGTTTTTGAATTGTACTACTAAGAACTACTTTCTACTCTCATTTCAATCCATCTTTGGCCATATTTCCGAGCAGTGGCGTGAAATAGTATTTTTCACAATCGTGTTATAATAGAGAGCTTTTTAGTCGAGTACCGTGTTTAGGCCACGAAGCTTGCTGAGTGGCCTAAGTAAGGTACGAGATTAAAAAGCTTGATTATAACACTATTGTGAACAATACTTTTTGTACGAGTTCATTAATAGTATTTTTCACAATCGTGTTATAATAGAGAGCTTTTTAGTCGAGTACCGTGTTTAGGCCACGAAGCTTGCTGAGTGGCCTAAGTAAGGTACGAGATTAAAAAGCTTGATTATAACACTATTGTGAACAATACTTTTTGTACGAGTTCATTAAAATTAATTTTCTACAAGTCAACTGAACTAATTAAACAAACTCGATACTGTTGAAACGAAGTGCAGCTCATCGCTCGTACGCTTGTTGATATCTTAAAAGACATCAACGAGCGTACGACATCAAAGCGATTCTATTGGTCCAATTCATTACAGTTCAGTAAAGCAGCCACGTGATTGGTCGAATTTATTTTAGTTGTCTGGAGCGTATCGAAAAGTAGTTATTTCGATTGTTTCGACAGTAACATGGACTACAACTATGAAAAGAGTGACGTTGCAGTATTCTCTATGAAATCTTAATACACATATTTTAATCGTCGAGTACAAAAAATTAATTTTCTACAAGTCAACTGAACTAATTAAACAAACTCGATACTGTTGAAACGAAGTGCAGCTCATCGCTCGTACGCTTGTTGATATCTTAAAAGACATCAACGAGCGTACGACATCAAAGCGATTCTATTGGTCCAATTCATTACAGTTCAGTAAAGCAGCCACGTGATTGGTCGAATTTATTTTAGTTGTCTGGAGCGTATCGAAAAGTAGTTATTTCGATTGTTTCGACAGTAACATGGACTACAACTATGAAAAGAGTGACGTTGCAGTATTCTCTATGAAATCTTAATACACATATTTTAATCGTCGAGTACAAAAAACATTTTAAATATCTGACTATGGTAATGACAAATATAGCTGCTGCAGCTGTCAATATCATTGCCAGTGTCAGTTTACCACGGATTTTTATGATATTTTTTTGTAATATGAGACGGATCAAGCAAAATGTCTTATTTGCCGTCCTAAACCCAAAACGTAAGTGAGGAAAGTAATTGTATATTTTTCAAAAATAATTGACGCATCTGAGAAGCCTGCAACTTTTTTCTGGTGCTAAAGAAGGTTATTCCTATCACCAAAAAAAATCAAGCATTTCTAAAATTTTCATCCATTCCCCATTACTTTCTATCGATCCGATTTCATGCAATTAGGTATGTTTCGAGTCCGTCTACCGGTCTTGGAAGTATGATGGATTAACTTATATTTTTTTTTGATGTGTTAGTAATACAAATATGTAGTTTTCTTAAATAATATCAATTTTAACAAATTTGGTCTTGTCAGCCTCTTAAACACACAACACTGTCCCACTTCGTAGCGATGCTCTGGATGAGGACTCAGCTATCAATTAGCGAACCAATTAAATTATCCTGATCATTAGGTAGTTTTAGGGTTCCGTACCTAAAAAGAAAAAAAAACTGGCCAAGTGCGAGTCGGACTCGCACACGAAGGGTTTCGTACCATCTATCTATCTATACATATAATAAAGCTGTAGAGGGTCGAAAGTTTGTACATTGAAGATATTGGCAAAAAAATCAATTGAGGGCTCTTAGAATCGATAACAGAACACACTTCAACTGTTTTTAGAATTTTAGTCGGTTTGTCTGTCTGTTTATATGTAATGGCATCACGTGAAAACGAGCGAATGGATCAATATGCGACTTTTACTAAAACGTTAAGTGGATCTTCAGCCAGGCTATAGACTATAAAAAATATAAAGATTAGGGTTCAAAGGGGGTAAAAAATGGGGTTGAACTTTGTAAGGGAACTCCTTGAATCCATGAGCTAAAGACTTGAAAATTGGTAAGCATAAACTTGACTGGAAAGTCAAAACATACTTATTAAAACTTTCAGCAATTGTGTATGGATAAAACGTGAAAAATAGGGGATGAAAAATAGAGACTAGATATAATGTTGCGAGAGCGGGTTTATAACAGTTTCATTACCATGGTAACACGTTGTCACCATATTCGAAAATTCATTGTGTTCTTACAACTCATACGTAGCCCAGTGGTTGAGCAAATAGCTTACGGAGTCGGTGTCCACAAGTTTAAACCCAGAGACCGGCATGCACTTTTTGTGTACTTTTTTTTGTTAAACATTTTCAAAAACGCAGAGAAGTTTAGTGAATAGAAGATTCGATGCCTTAGGAACTTAATTAACATAAAGAATATTCGAGAAAAATAAAACGTCAAGAAGTGTGCAATAAAGAGTATTTGTATTGTAAAGTAAGAAATCGTGTAAAATAATTATTCTCAACTTTTTTACAAAAAAAAGTAAAGGCTTTTAAAAAGTATGTCTAGACTAGAATAGGTGTTTCCTAATAAAGCGCGAAACTAAAAAGAAATCCATGGAGCGGAGCTCGGCCTTCAGCCTCCCGTCCCTCGCCGCTTACCTTCGGCCATTGGGTTTCGCTAAAAGAACATTCGGGGATAGTGAGTGCCCACGTACGCTTGCCCTCGGGATCGCATAGTGAGCGTACTCTCAAGGGGCACTTCTGCCTTCGGTCCTACGAAAAACTCGGCATTCAGCTTCGCTTGCCTCGCCACTCACCTTCGGTACTTGGACCCTCAGGTTTCCCTTGCAAGACATCCGGGGATAGTGAGTGTTTGTGGGGCTCCCATAGCGAGCGCGCTCTGGAGAGACGCTATGGACCTTTCATCCCTACGAGAAACTCAGCATTCGGCCTCGCTTGCCTGGCCACTCACTTCCTCAACTGCGGTCCTCTCCTCAGGTTTTGCTTGCAAGACATCCGGGGATAGTGAGTGTCCGTGGGGGCTCGCATAGTGAGCGCGATCTGAAAGGACGCTCTAGGCCTTTCATTCCTACGAGAAAATCGGCCCCCAGCCTTGCTTGCCTCACCGCTCATCTTCTCGACTTCGGCCGTCAGCTTTCACTTGCAAGACACCACAGGATAGTAAGTGACCACGTGAGCACGCTCTGAAATGACGCTTCGGGCCTTCGGCCAATCAAAGCAGTCGAATGCAATATAGTATTTGGTTTACAATTTTTCTATTCACTTTTTCTTTCCAATAGCAGAAAAATTACAGTTGGATTGTCCTAACGCGCGTTCGGAACGTTACGTGATTGCTTCTCAGCACTAGAAGTCATGCTAGGACTACTACCTTTACATATGCACATACAAAAGGAGCTGGATGTGGGTGGCGCAGGACTTTGGAACTCTTTGGGGGAGGCCTATGTCCAGCAGTAGACGTCTTTCGGCTGATATAATGATGATGATGATACAAAAGGAGGCGGCTGCGACGGCAATAAGCTACCTATGGACGAAATTAGACATACCCCACACGAAGATCCATAACAAACTGATCACAAGCCTATGATGGAAGTTTCAATCGACAAAATACCAAAAACTGCAGTTTTTAGGAAAGACTATGGCATACTACTGACGGAAGACTCGAAAGACACAGATGATTCAAAAACAAATACGGGAACGGGATGTGGTGTGTTCTAACAGGATTTAAACATAAACATATCCAAACAACTGGGTGTACAAAACACGGCATTCCAGGCTGAATGCATAGGGATAATTGAAGCCTGCAATGCCATAAAGAGACGACAAGTCGAAAACACAAACATACGGATACTCTCAGACACTAAATCGGTACTACAAGCACTGAGCAGTGATAACATCACATCAAGCTTGATATACGAATGCCACCAAAACCTAGCTCGCCTGGCCGCTCACCTCCTCGACTTTGATCCTCAGGTTTCGCTTGCAAAACACCCGGGGATGATAGTGCGTGCTCGTGGACGAATAATATTTATCTTTAATGAATAATCTCTATTTTTACCTGGACTATTATACTTCGTTTGCAGTTGGGATACCTTCTGTTTAGGTAATAGGTCCTGCAACTCAAACTCTCAGCCTTAAAACTTCTCAAATATACTCATACAAGGAAACTATTTTCAGCGGATTCAAAACTGAGATGAGAGTCATGAATCGTCGTCTATATACCATGTCAGGACAAGAAAACTTATTTCAGAGTGTTTAAAAAAAAACATTAAGAGAAGGAGGGGTTTAAAGGAAGTTAAAAGTGTGATAAGAAAATAAGTCTTTTTTGAAGAGGGAGACTTAAAATTGTTACTAGCTAGCTATTAAATTTTCTGAAGATAAAATAAAACTGCTTGGTTTGCTGCTCTACATTCGGACAGACTTAATTTGTTTCATAATTAGCAACTAAAAAACGACTTCAAATCAATACTTTGTTGTACCACATGCATGCACTTCCTGTTAACTTTACCTCACAGACTCTTTCCAAAAGCAAATGCTAAGGGTTTTTACAGAAAATACTTACACAACTGAAGTTATAGGGGCGAAATGCCACAGTTATCTACCGAATGTCAAGAAAATGTTATGAATGGATCCATGGTAAAATCATACCTCCAACCAAATATTATCTGCTTTGACTTAAGGTTGACTGACAGATGATGCTTTGTGGCATTAAGTCCAGCTTTTGCAATAAAGATTAAATATTATTGACGATGACGACGTTTGTGAGGGTGTTCTGATTGAAAGAGAATTAGAACCGATACACGCATAAACTATGGAGTTGCAAGCGTCCAAAGGCTACGGTAACCACTTATTATAAGTTGTTTGCCACCGACGTGATTTTAAAATATTATAAATCGTTAATTACAAATTATCCAGGAGTATGGCTTTAGACATGAAAATAACATGTACGCTATAATTTATACGCGTACGAAGTCGCGGGCTGAAGCTAGTTGTCTATAAAAATATTTATTTTATTCTGTTTTTATTTAGTATTTGTTGTTATAGCGGCAACAGAAATACATCATCTGTGAAAATTTCAACTGGAACTATCACGGTATCAGTGAGATACAGCCTGGTGACAGACAGACAGACAGACGAACAGCGGAGTCTTAGTAATAGGGTCCCGTTTTACTCGCTACCAAACAAACATTGGTTTGGTAGCGAGCGAATAAATAAGAGTCAGTTTCTTTCTGAAGCAAGAGGCAACGCAACTGTTTGAAATTGAAAATTAACTAACAATGTAAGTATGCTAGACTAGAATGTAGCTGATTAGCTCACATGCCCAATAACATACAAGATAATTTACTAATGCAAAGTTTTAACCAACTTCAATTCTGTAATGCGCCAAGCCACATAAATGAACATTTCCACATTTCCTTTCCACTATACTTACATAATAACGTCTTCCTTATTTTGCAGTCGATTAAAAAGCTAAAATAGTTTCTGGGTACAATAAGTGTCATCTTAGTAAGTCAATGGTCTGCTAGAAGTACCTTAGAATTACGTTGATCATTATAAGTGAGTGAGTCAGTGAGTAGGTATGTCAGTGACAAAACTAAGGAACTTTGACGGGCAATCGTAATCAAACTAAGATTTAAATTGAATGTTATTGAGAATATATTTATGTACCTAAGTCTTATTATGCCCGTTATGTTACTGAAAATTCAGGGTTCTGGCTTTGGTCAGTCCAAAATTACAGGATGTTGAAAATGGCCTGAATGGCTTCGAGAAATGGATGGTACGGCCGTGCCTCTTTGTTTTGCTCGAATTGGCCTTAATCTAGTTGTATAACAAAATTCTTTAAACATCCAAACTTTTGCATTTCTCATATTAGTAAGTAGGATTAACAGATTTCCTTACGCATCGAATCTTCTATTCACAAACTTTTTCTAGAACCATGGAAGGATTCTCTGCGTTTTTGATAACTACTTACAACTTAGAAAAGTTGAAAAACCCCCGAAGTTTTAATTCCAAAGTTCAGTATCTCAAAAACGGCTGAACCGATTTTGATCAAACGTAGTTAAGAACCACCTCGATCACGTCAGCTTTTGGACAAAAAAAACGCATCAAAACCGGGCCAATCGTTTAGGAGCTACGATGCCACAGGCATACACACAGACACGTCAAACTTATTATTGTTTTCACCCTCAAGCTATGGAGTGTATTATTGACGTTGTTGTAGTGAGTGAATGACATAAAGCGATAGCGTACATAATGTGGGGTGCCGCTCGCCGTGACCCGAACAAGGCGCGGTATATAGGCGGCGTCATTGACGACGATAAGCGGTCATGTGGCATGGAGCACTTTGTGCCTATATTTTGTGCACTTTTAATGATACAGGTACCTAATTAGTACACCATCGAAGCTTTTTAGTAGTTTAAGGGAGCTGTAGGTACTTATTTATCTAGGTACCAGAGCTTGCGAGGCGGCCGGGGATCGAGGGAAACATCCACAAGTAGGTAGCGATGCGCGAGCGCACCCAGCAATGCTATTTGAGTTCTTTTTAAATTTATTTATTAGAAAAAATAACAGAAATATAACAAGAACAATAATAGTAGATTATACACCAAGGGGATAAATCACTGTTTTATGTCACGGGAGCGAATTGAATCCCGAACGTAACGAAGGACTCATAATTTAACTCCTGAGCGTAGCGAGGGAGTTATAAGTTAATTCCTGAGCGAAGCGAGGGAATTAAGACTGAGTCCTGAGTGCAGTGAGGGGTTCAACCGCCCAAGACTAAAACAGTCTTATCCCCGAGGTGTATACTCTACTTTTCACACCTTATGCGAGACAAAAAAACAGGCTCAGTAGATAAATAATGTTTATTTAGCAAATTAAAAGTACATAGTAACATTAGACACATAGTAGCTTTCCATTTGTCAAAATCGTTGTAGGCTTTTAGGTATTTTTCCTTTGACTTCTCTGGCAGCAGATTGTTGACAATGCCTATGGCATCTAATTTGATAAACTCAGGAGTCAAAACACTTTCATCACTCGACATTTTCAATATTATTTTTGAAATTAAATCTTCTATAGGCACCTACAAGAACTCGATTTGTTCGTCACGCGTGAACAAATGAAGGCGCGCGGCGTTCCAAATTCGAAAGCACAAGCCGTGGTCCTAGATTCGAAATTCGAATTTCGAGCACCGCGCTCCTCCGGACCGGGGTTCACACGGAGGCAAACTTCATTTATTTTGTCAAATCAAGTAGGCCATGGCCTAGTACAAATTGTGTTTAGCAAAATTAAACTTTATGCATATAGTAATAAGAATTATGAAAAGTGAAATCATATTATTAACCAGCGGGTTACAATGAAATTCAGTACAACATTATAACCCGGCTAATACCAAGGGATTTAATGTCTTGCTTTCGGTAGGGTTTACATGACCTATAATTCGGCATTGTCGAGCATGTGGTTTGAAAATATTATTTAAATGTATTATTTTCATATACAAGCAACTATTATTACAGGTTACAACCCAATGCAATAGTGCCTAAACTAGAATTTAATAATTACAACGAACTATTACTTTATTCTAAGATATAACATAAGTATATAATATTTATGTACAGTTAAGTACTTTTACTTTATTTTACACCATTCATGGACCAATAAAATTAATCACCCTAAGGGCTTAATTACATTGGATCATACTAAGGCCTGGCATTCCGCATGCTGGGTGGCCACCATCTTTTAAGGTGCAGATCTACTTCGTCCTAACTATTTGTGAAGTGATGAGGCAGCAGTCCTGAGCCATAGACGCAGTCAAACCAGCGTTCGCATCGATAGAAGTTACGAATATAGGGGTCACGTTATGTCATGAACAACTCGTATATACTCGTACATACATACCTAGCGACACTCGCTTACAAAATGTTCTAGAAAGTTTCTAGAAACAGTGAGCGACTTAAATACTTTGAGATGGGATCGTTGGCTGACAGAAGAACTATAAATGATCTTGTGTTTTTGAAGAGAATTGTTACCGGTGCATTAGATTGCCCAGATTTATTGCAGAAAATAGATTTCCACGCACCCTCTAGAATTCCTAGAGCATGTAATATTAAGCTATTCAGTTTAGCTACTCGTCATACTAACCTCAAGGTACACTTTCCCCTGTCACGGATGTTTACGGCTTAGTGTAAGGCCTGAGTGGACGCTCGAGTCGGGCGTGTGGTGGAGCGGGGCGTGCGGCGTGCATGTTAAACAAATTAAACTCATACTGGTGTCCTGAGTAGACGCTGCACAAAGCGAATGCACGCTCGCCCGCCCCGCTGCACGCCCCGCCGAACGCTCCGCTCCGAGCGTCCACTCAGGCCTTACACTTATAAGAAACATCAAAATTTATTGTATTGATCTCAACTCGTCAACTATCCCATTCATAAAAGCCACGGTTGCTGGCAAGACTTGATCTGTAGCCTGACTTGGCACAAATTTTTAATTTAATGTTTTTATCTCATTTGAAATTTGAATCTGAGGAGTAAAACTAATTGTTATCTGTTTTTATTTTTATTTTCACTATTAATTGGTGCATGCTGTGTCCTTCTGTAATTTTTATTTTTTATTTTTATTTATTCTCAAAAAAAACAACAATGGCAAGTACATTCCTTTCTGCTTCGCCAAACTGAGGACAGTTTGTCGGCGAATGTGCGCTCCTTTCCAAAAGTCAAACATTGTCGTGTTTACCTACTTAATTTACTAACACTAAACTTAGTGTACCATCGACGACACACTCAGTCGACCATTTGTGAACCTTATTACAACAGCATAAAGTCCACCAATGGTCCGCCGAGTGCGTTGTCGTTAGTGCGTGTGACTACTGGTGCAATTACGAAATAATGTTTTTTATATCTACCGTATATCTACGTCTAAATTAATTTTATCTAAAAGTATTGTTTTCAGCCTTTGTTTAAATAACTGTTTGCTAGTACTTTGAAGTCTGACTGATGCTTCCACGAGTACATCGGCTTCCTTGCTGCAGCTGAAGAAAAGGTGGTATAGTGTTTTGTGTAAAACTGTTGGACAAGGTTAGTGTACCTGCCTAAAACTTGTGTACTTATCTCTTTGAGTGAACATTTAACTTTCCCATGTGAAGTGTAATAAATGATTTGTTATATTGCCTAATGTGTGTTTCCTTTGAATAGTAACCAGTAGCAAGGCGCCCTGAGGTTTTATTTAATTTAAATTACAGTCATATGCCAACCGACTGTGGCAGCCGGTGGTGACCCCATAAAAAAGAGGTTACAAAGTATTAATAAGGTACTTGGTTTTAATTTTGCTTGTGCTATATTATGTAATGGTATGCTTATTGTTAAAGTTCCTTAATAAATAAACAAATACACAAATAAACACGGAATCAATGTTTTGACACGGCGTAGGTTTTAGGACCCATTTCCTTCAAATGTTGTTAGAACATTCACAATGCAATAAGGTCGAAAATTTCAGTTCAATAATAGCGGTGAAGTGTCAAGATAAGACAATTAAATGTCTTATCGAATGGGCCCTTGAATTGATAACCCCTTTGCAACGATTGATAAACTCTTTGCATTACGGTTTTCTAATTACGAACATGCGTCAGTGTCAGACAAGAAAATTGAGAAAACTGACATCTTCACGAAATATTATAACCTTTTCGAGGTGATTATATTCACGCGTACCTACACACTTGACAGAATTCAGTCGGGTGGAAGTTGTGGGCAAGAGTCTCCGCAGTACGGGTAAACTCTGGCCAGTACCGCGTCGCACAGCGCTGCACGAGAAAAATCCTCGCGGTATAGGGCCCACCTACTACGACTACTACGAGCACCTACCCGACGAAATAAATAATGAATCTTGCGATGAGATATTTAGGCGCAGAGCAAAGAAACATTTATTGGAAAAATCACTTTACTCAGTAAAATAATTCATTCAAATTATGAAATAGATGTAATATTATTATTTTTTCCCTGATTTTGATTTATATTTTTGACATGACATTACTTAAGTGGTTTTAAATTGATAGGTACTGTGTGTACCAATTATTATTATTTTGACATGTGAACTATAAGTAATTCCTGTATTGACATTTGCTATTTGATTGCTACTTATAGTTATAACTAAACCCAAAACGTAAGTGAGGAAACTGTTGATATTTTTCAAAAATAATTGACGGAGCTGAAAACTCTGAAACTTTTTTCTGGTGCTAAGGAAGGTTATTCTTATCACCAAAAAAAAATCAGGCAATTCTAAAATTTTCATCCATTCCCAATTTGCAATAGGGAACATTACGCAAAACTCTTCGCAGGTGGCGACACACTAGCAGCGTTGACATTGTATCTCGTTCCCACTTGCGGTATTGTCTATGCAAGCATCCTTGTCACTCAATTGACAATCAATTGTGCATGTGTGTGTGAATCCCTATATTCCTATACTGGTTTACTATTAGTGGTAGTGCTGCCTCTGGCGGCAGAACATATTGCAGTAATGTTCCCTATTAACAAATAGTGCCGGAGAGGACAGGGCCAAAAAGACGAGTGACAATTAGTCGGAAAAAATCGGAAACGATCGTCTGACTCGTTGCGCCCGGTTGACGTCACTGAGCGGTTGCCCCTAGACACGTGTAGGTAAACGTAAGTTGTCAATGGCAAACTTTATGATTAAAATAGTAGCTCTAAATGTCTTCAGTTTGCTAAACGATATTCCACCTTAGGTGGGTCCCAAATTAAAGCTCGTGACTGGTACCGACTTCCTAAAAAAATATGTTTTTCACAACTTTCATTCAGAAAAGTAAGTTTTGGTCCCCGACGAGAGGGAGCAAAATGCTACTTTTCTGTTCAAGCTACTTTTTTAATTTATTCATTGTCATGTAGCATTTACGCAATGTGCCAATTGAACACAGATCTTAATAAAATAATCGATTGTAATTTCATCGTAATCGATTAAAAACAAATATATATTTTTATATATTTTTTGTCAATTTTTTCCTTTTTTATTATTAAAAAAAAGTGTGAAAAGTTGCATGTGTCACTCAGGAGCAAAATCATCTTCGTCTTGGGCGCTACACTACGCTCAGGATTCTATTGTAGGATCCCTCGCTACATTCAGGATTCAATACACCGCCCTCGCCGTAAATATACTATTTTGATCCCTTGTGACCCAAATAACTATTTCGAGGCGGGACTTTCCGTTGCTTGATCTCACCCTTCGTGATGTGAGTTGACGGGACGTCTCTCAATATTCGGAACGTACTATATAACCACTCACTTGCTTGTGGCAACCACAGTGGTCAATTTCGTGCACCCCTAAATTGTTTCTGGCAACTGTGGTTGCCAAGAGAAGTATGGGCTGCCTTGATAACAAAAAAAATCAAGCAATTTAGGATACCTTTTTTTTTAATCCGAAAGCAAGTGAGCGGCTAAATCACATTTTATTAGGTAAGTAGTTGCTGCAGTATTTGCCAAGATTTCCGCCTATCGCGAAGGACGTTTTTATTTAGAAAACAACAATTTTACTTTGTTAAAAGCTAGCGCACGTAGCGATTGCCCTGACCCGACTACGAAGCTAGTTCTTTGTCTTCGAAGACATTTAGTAGGTACCTATCTAATCTACTATCTGGACAGACTAATCGAGGATTATATTTATTGCTTCCTGTAGGAGTATAATACTTGTTCGCTTCTAAAGCTCAAATATATCTTGGCAGGGTCATTATTGCAATAAGTAATTGGATTACCTCAAATTGCTAAAACTTATGTCAATGTATAATAAAATATGAAGGTACTTACCTAAGTACTCCTGTGTGATACTTACTTCGCATGGCAGCGGCTCAATAAAATAAAAGAATGCGATACTTACTTATCTAAATTGGCTCTGTGGGAAGTAGAACTCGCAAGAATATCCATTAAAAAAATGTTTTTTAATTATGAAAAAGTGACTCGACAAAAAAAATCTGTACAATTAATGAACCTGCTCACAAAATTTCACGAGAATCGGTTGAGTAACGCGACCTGTAGAGGAGAACAGCCGGACAGCGTGACAGCGTGACAGACACTGGACGTACGAACTATTTTCGGCCCAAGCTGAAGCATACAACTTCGTTCGCTTCGCTCGCTCGTTCGATAATGTATAAAGAATTTTAATCCATGTGATGGCACAGCCGTTCAGAAGGGTCACATGTTAGGTACTCAATTTTAATCCATGTGATGGCACAGCCGTTCAGAAGGGTCACATGTTAGGTACTCAATTTTAATCCATGTGATGGCACAGCCGTTCAGAAGGGTCACATGTTAGGTACTCAATTTTAATCCATGTGATGGCACAGCCGTTCAGAAGGGTCACATGTTAGGTACTCAATTTTAATCCATGTGATGGCACAGCCGTTCAGAAGGCTCACATGTTAGGTACTCAATTTTAATCCATGTGATGGCACAGCCGTTCAGAAGGGTCACATGTTAGGTACTCAATTTTAATCCATGTGATGGCACAGCCGTTCAGAAGGGTCACATGTTAGGTACTCAATTTTAATCCATGTGATGGCACAGCCGTTCAGAAGGCTCACATGTTAGGTACTCAATTTTAATCCATGTGATGGCACAGCCGTTCAGAAGGGTCACATCACATGTTAGGTACTCAATTTTAATCCATGTGATGGCACAGCCGTTCAGAAGGGTCACATGTTAGGTACTCAATTTTAATCCATGTGATGGCACAGCCGTTCAGAAGGGTCACATGTTAGGTACTCAATTTTAATCCATGTGATGGCACAGCCGTTCAGAAGGGTCACATCACATGTTAGGTACTCAATTTTAATCCATGTGATGGCACAGCCATTCAGAAGGGTCACATCACATGTTAGGTACTCAATTTTAATCCATGTGATGGCACAGCCGTTCAGAAGGGTCACATGTTAGGTACTCAATTTTAATCCATGTGATGGCACAGCCGTTCTGAAGGGTCACATCACATGTTAGGTACTCAATTTTAATCCATGTGATGGCACAGCCGTTCAGAAGGGTCACATCACATGTTAGGTACTCAATTTTAATCCATGTGATGGCACAGCCGTTCAGAAGGGTCACATCACATGTTAGGTACTCAATTTTTTTAGAGGATTTTAAAATCGGTGTCAATAGGGGCCATCATATCAGACTTGTATTTGGTCAACCTTCCAACAAGCAACTCGGTTACCCGCCTTACATTTTTGGGTCGTCTAAGATAACGGTCGTTGGTGAAGTATTCCAACTTTTTAACGCATTGTTAGGTAAAGTAACTAGCCTAAGTAGTTGAATTATGTATATGATGTAATGTTGCAAATAACTAAATTTGAATTTGAATGGACTTAAGGATGACTCACACTAGAACGGGTCGTGTTCGGCCCGGGCCGTTTTCTAAGAAAAACGACGGCGTTTTTGCGCGGTCGAGCCATAACCAAGCCCGGCCGAGCCACGGCCGGGTCGTACCGACACTGGGCCGCTTCCGAGCCTTGGCCGTAGCTCGGCCGGGCTTGGGTATGTCTCGGCCGCGCAAAAACGCCGTCGTTTTTCTTAGAAAAAGGCCCGGGCCGGACACGGCCCGTTCTAGCGTGAGTCATCCTTTAAGTGTACTAAGTACTACGATGGTGGACGGAAGTAGGTATGGTTGGTTTATCAACAATCATAAAAATACATAACGGACTATTACCGGTAGGACTGACATTTAGGTAATTCAACAAGAAACTGGTAATATTTTAGTTAAGTACAACCTCTGCATTCGGAGTTCGCAACAGGTGTAAGTGTATTTTTACAACACAATATTAAATTATAAACATTTTCAAACTCAAACAATTTTAAAAATACCTATCACATTTATATTTCTTGTACAGGTAACATTGGCGTCAACACATGAAAGTTCCCGGGAATATTGCTGCAGGCAGGTATTCAAGCAGTACCTATACACAAGTCCCTAAATGTCCATAATATAATGGACAGGTAAACAAGTTTAGGCGCGCATCGTATACATGAAACAAGACAAAAACCAACATAGATATGTAGGTACCTACTCATAAGTATTAGATGTAGCTGCTTTAATCTGCGCCATTCTTACGAGGACATTATCAGTGGCACTACCGAGCACGCGCCCAATTACTACGACTGTCAACGCTGCCGGACACGCGACTCTAGCTCTTAATACACACCCTTACGGCCACTAGCTCGCCACTACGCCACCTACTTAGCTACTTACTCGTCTGTATGTTACGGCACAGACTAAGGTTACGGCGACAACCCGGAGCGTGGCGGCAGCGTGCCCGATAACGGCGGCTTACCTAACGCGGCTAATTAGGAAACAATTAACCACGATAAGTTTATAAATAAGCCAGTGAATACTTGATTCATGTGGCTAGCCCACTATGTAGATAATTGTAGCAGTTTATTAGGAATACTTATCTTATTATAGATATATGCACATATTAGGTAGACAATTGTAAAGGAGTTGTGTTCTACTGTTTGTATAATGGATACCTACTACCTAGTAGGTAGATAATCTGAAGAATTGAGGGGCCGTTTACAAAAACCACATAACTGACATATTTAACGAAGTCGAGTTATTGCTATGATTATGTCCGTCTGTGAAGATGCTACAATTGTGCAATATACATTGTTTCATTAGGAACCCCTTTGCCCAAAATTACCCTTAGTACAATAATAATTACATTCTCTTATACATTTATGTATTTAATTTAAATGCAATACATTTGGTAATAAAACAGTTTTCGTAAATTCAATAATTATTTTTACTATAGGAATATTTTTTATTTATTTTTTACCTAATAAGTAATAGTTTAGTGTCTTAGTGCGCTCATAACAATTTTTGTTTTTAATTATGTGTTTATCTCATGTAAGTGAATTTTACAATTCTTTATGAGATTAAATGATCTTAAACCTTATAGGAATATAAATGATATTGGCACAAAAATAACATAACTAACTGCCAATAATTTTACAAAAACAACATAAGGTTTTGTAATTTTTTTTTTACATATTTTTGAAGAGATAACCGATTATTAATGGGATCGAAGATCCAAGTGTAACTCTATGGCCATACGTCTGCATAGTAAATGGAAGGTATTGTTTAATTAAATAAATAATATTTTAGGAGAAATTACGTTTTTTTCGCTTCGTGTAAAATAAACTCCAATGTAGTTATGTTGTTTTTGTAAATATCCTCTCAACTGCAGTTATAGGGTCGCAATGCCACTGTTAAGTATACCTAATTTCAGGAAAATTGTATACCGTAACCTCGGGGTACATTAACCCAATGGAGGGTTACTTTGGCCCGCATAAAACCACACATAGCAATGTCTAATAATAAAAGTACCAACGTGAGCAGTTAGCTGAATAAGGTGATCAGACCACTCTTAAACTCATAAAAAAGCGGAGGACCAAGTAATTCGCGAAAACCAAAGTAACCCTCCAGGGCCAAAGTACCCCGAGTTTACGGTATATGAATAAATAACAGGTATCAGATAGTAAAATCCTACTTCCCACCAAATATTATCTGCTTTGACTGAAGGTTGACTTGCAGATAATGCTTTGTGGCATTAAGCTTTTGTGGCTTTTGTACTATATTTAGGTAGGTACAGTCAGCATCAAAAGTAGGTACGCAAACGAAGACGTCAAAAATAAAAGTCTTTATTAAAAGGGAATAAGAAAAGAATGCTGACTGTATTTCGTTTGCAATATAGATTAAACAGCTAAAATTAAATATTACATATTTACATACATATTTGCGGACAATCTTACACAAATCAACCTAGTCCCAAACTAAGCAAAGCTTGTACTATGGGTACTAGACGACATATTATTGACTATGACGACGTTTTTTAGGGTGTTTTGATTGAAAGAGAATGAACCAATACACGCATAAACTCTGGTGTTGCAAGCGTCCATAGGCAACGATAACCACTTACCATAAGGCGTTTGCCACCGACAAAAAAAAGTACGACAGGAAGACATGTACGTCAAAAAACAAAATGCATTGATGCCTTAGACTTTAGAGTATGCGTTAAAATCTAAATGGAAGTGAAGTGGCAAGAAATCACGAAGAATAATTTACTTTAAAAACAAAGTTTTAACCGACGAAAAATCAATCATCCCGAGTTTTTCTACCCTTAAAGTAGGTTTTTTTTCCAAATTTATATGGGACCAACTTCGGGGTATACCCTTTCCAACTAAAAAATAATTATCCAAATCGAACTACTCTGTAAAGAGGGATCCAAACCTATTATTTAATTAGTGGAATATTATTTACTTTTTTATACTAGCTAAGCTGTTAGTCATGGATTAAATGGGCTTTTTATTTATTTATTATTTTATTTGCCAGCGACCTGTTGTAAAAAAATATATGTCGTTATTTACTAATTTTCCAGTTAGTAGTATGGCTTTATACGTATTACGCAAACATATGTAAGCTATAATTTATACGCGTACGAAGTCGCGGGCAGAAGCTAAGTAACATTGATAAAAGTTTGAATGGGGTTGTTTTTACTTTCCAGTCAAGTTTATGATTACCAAATTTCAAGTCTTTAGCTCATGGATTCACGGAGTTCCCATACAAGTTCAACCCCATTTTACCCCCTTTGAACCCTAGTCTTTAATTGTTATAGCCTGGCCGGGGACTTTCTCGACAGATTAGTAAAGTTTGTATCAAGATCCGTTCAGCCGTTTTTACATATTCCGTGATGCGTGGCCACATAAACAGACAAACAGATAAACAAACAAAAATTCTAAAAACTGTTGGGTCCCATTCTGGTATCGATTCTAAGTATCCTCAGCCAACTTTTTTTCGAATATTTTCCATGTAGGTACAGACTTTAGACCCTCTTCAGCTTTATTATATGTAGGTATATATTAGGTTGCCAGGTAGGTATAGGTATCCGCCAAGGGCGTGACCTTTAAGATGAGTCATTGTAGGTACCTCTGTTGCTTCATCATAAAATAAATCTAATTAATATTTTATGTTCTTAATACTCCATGTCCTTCAGTGTTGCATCATTCTGATATAAAAATAGCCGTTGATAAAGTCACGAATTCACGATGGTTCCAAGAAAAATCTAGTAGATTTTTTTATAATTATTTGGAATTGAGTACCTATAGTATATAGTAATATAGTAATAAATAGTAGTAGTAATAAATCTTTATTGTTCAAAAACATAAGTTTGTTACAACTGGAGCCTTGGAGACTGCGTTAGTTTACACTGTGTTGCAGCCCCCAGTGGTTGCCCGTAAACATGAACAGAAAGTTGTTAAGAACAACCTAAACTGTTCATTGATGCGGTTTGGTGACTTGGAGTCTGATGTGTGGCCAGCGACGGTCTTGCCTCGTTGCGCTTTTAGTTAAATTGCCAACACCACTTCGTCTTGTTTTTGTTGTATTAATATCCGGATAAGTGATCACAAACAGGAATATGGAACATAAGTATTAATAATGATAATCTCGGCCAGAGGTTTGGTCATGAGAGTTGAATGAGCTACTTAATTTTTGTGGTATTTTGCTAAATGTGGCATTTCTTTCATTCGTGCGGGAACTTTCCTCTGTAAAGTCCAAGATGATGAATTCTCAGTAAACTTTCAATTAGGTCAGATAAGACGACAGCGCAGCAGTGGAAGAAATGGCCGCGTGAACAATGCCGGGCTACCCGTACCTACGCGCATCTGACGCAACACGCGCCCCCCGCCCGAGACTCGCGCGATGCTCCAGCGCTAGGATCTGACATTGAACAGTCATCGAACCTACGCGCAACTTATCAAATTTGGCGGCATATCGCTCGTGCGCGAGATAATCTCAGCTCTTATAAAAGCGGAGTTTCTCAATGAAGCCTTCAGTACACATCAGAGCGTCAAACAATCAAGAACGATCAATAGCGAAACCTAAGCACTCTACAAACACAAAGTGTGTGTAAGCGCCCTCGCAATTCAGCCACGTCTATTTTTGATAAGTACCTACGTAACCAAGATGCGTGTCCTGCATATCCTGCTAGTTGTGCTGTGGGTGGCGGCGCTGGTGGCGGCGGCTCCGGCGCGGAGGAGCCACATGCGCAAGCGCCCCTCGCCGTGCTACTTCAAGCTGTGCGGCTTCTCGTTTCCCACCTGGTCGAGGGCCCACAAGGTGGAGAGGCTGCGATAGCGGCCAGGTGATGCTGAAGGTCTCCAGTTCTGCGTCCCGCGGAAGAAATACCTTCAAGAAGACTGCGGTAATCGAGAGGAGGCTATCGTAGGAAGAGAGCCCGGTCGAGCATTCAAAAATGTGCTGACGTGCTAGCCCTGTTTTCAAATGCACGATCCAAGGTGAAGATGGGAAGATTCACGTCACGGTCGTGATTAGCACAGATTAGTGTTATATTTATAGAAAGAGTAGGTAACCTACCTCTTCTTTAAAGCTCAGATTGTAGAGGTGTACGTTTTCCGCAGGAGAATGTGTAATAAAATGTCTCGATAACTTATTAACATATTTTTCTTTTGTTTTCACCTCCGTATTGCTGAATTACCTACCCCTGTAATATATATCTACTTTTCTTTTTAAATAGGTATAAATAGTAGGCAGATATGTATTTTACTAGGTATACTTAGAACTTAATAATGAGATAAGGTCTTTATTAAACCGATTTTAGCAATTATCTTCTATCTACATAGCACAGTAGGTAGGTAGGTACGAGCATAATATATATATATAAATAATAAGAGAGCTTAGGAGTCACAATAGACAGCAATCTGAACTGGAAATCTCACACTAATAAAATAAACAATAGACTAGCTCAAAGTTGTAATGCCTTATCTATACTGACCAAAATAACGTCAATAGAAGTTTCAAAAAAGGCACATTATGGAAACGTTTATCCTATACTCAAATACGGCATAATTTTTTTGGGTAATTCAGTAAATGTTCAGTCAGTATTTATTCTACAAAAGAAAAGCCTACGAATAATATTTAAACTTAAGAATGGGGAATCCTTAAGAGACATCTTTAGAAGCAATAAAATTTTAACGCTGACATGTATCTACATACTGGAAATTTGTTTATTTGTTAAGGAACGGCACGATATTTTTAATAGGAAAAGTGACTATAAATTAAAAATTAGATCGCAATATAAATATGATATGTAGTTGGCGTCCCCCTTAGAGTTGCAAGTAAGTTTAAATACCTGGGGCATATGCTCACCGAGGATATGAATGATGACATGGATCTTGAGAAGGAGAGGAGGGCAATGGCGGTAAGGGGCAATATGCTTGCCCGCAGATTTGCACGTTGTAACAAGCAAGTTAAGTTGACGCTTTTTAAAGCTTACTGTCAGACGTTTTACACGTGCAGTCTGTGGGTTAGTTTTACGCAGAGAGCCTTTTCCGCTATTCGGGTGCAGTATAACAACATACTCAGAATGCTATTGAGGCTGCCAAGGCATTGCAGCGCCTCGGGTATGTTCGCCGAGGCGCGCACCGACGATTTCTATGCCATCAGGCGAAAACGAGTAGCGTCGCTACTGAGACGGCTGAGAGGCAGCAGCAATAGTCTTCTGAGGGTGTTGGCGGAGCGCCTCGACTGTCCACTCTCTGTCCACTGGCTATCGGGAGGGCCAAATAAGCCTGAACCAGTTATTCTGCACTACATAGTATAAAACAGATTCGCTTCCCGCTGTCTGTCTGTCACCATGTATGCTTTGTATAATGTTGTATGTAATTTGTCATTTAAGTAGCATTAAGTTATTATCATTATTGTCATTAACATAGTTCATAATCATATGTCACCACTGTTACTAACATCATATGGATCGAACCAATGATCTGAAATAAAGATATTTTATTTATTTTATTTTTAGGCCTTCTAGTTACATAATTAGCAAGAGTTCCTATGCTACTGGAATCAAAATCTTTAATAACTTACCTGTATATATTAAGTCATTAGATAATAATAATAAGTTCAACAAGGAGCTGAAGAAATGGCTAGCAGATAAATGCTTTTACAATCTGAATGAATATTTCGTTTAAGTACCTACCTAGGTCTACAAATTATTAAGTTTAATTTTAAGTTCAATAACATTGTACGCTCGAAAAGGGCAAACTGTTGATACCTTCCAATGTCTGAAATGAGATCATATGTACACAGTTTTAACAATAAATGACATCTATCTATCTATAATTCTATTTATCGCCGAAATACCTACTCACGCAGTACCTTAGTATCAGTGGCGGCACGTGAAAATGTTCGATGGGCAACCCGGAACACATAAAGTTATTAAAGAGTAGGGTATCAACGACAGACTTTTCTAATAAAAAAAAAATTTAGGCAAGCCGGTGGTAATCGGCTTGTATGGGCGCTCCGCCACTGCTAAGCATAGTACATAACTATACTCCTTTCGAATCTTTTCGAACGATGTGATGATTTTCAAGATCTAAACTGTACAAAGGATGTAATAGTACATTGTAATACAAGTGAGCTATGTTGATCATTATATCAGAGGCGGACCGCAGGTGAGCGTGATAAGAGAGCCGAGGATGTAATTATCGAAGCTCACGCGTTTCATACGACGGTTTTCAACACATTTGCGAGTAAAAAATCCTTTTCATAAAATAAAAATGTTACAGGCTCCTAAGCTATTTCCTTTAGTTATTCATGACAACAGATTTTTACTCACATAATTATACATCTCCAAGAATTTCCAGTAGCGTCAATTCTATTTATCACTTTTCTATTCACCACGTGTCTACATTTTTAATAATAACCAAAACACGCGTACACATATTTGTAAAATTACCTATAAGTAATGGCGCGCAACAATTTTTTTCGTGAAATCGCGCAGTGCGCGTGCAGGTGTTAAAGCGAGGCTTAGATGAAATCTCTAAGAAAGAGCCAATTCAAAATAAAAACATATTTTCGTATTCAATATAAATTCATGTAAAATGCTATTAAAAGTAAATAGTTTTACTAAATGAATAGTTTCTACAGGGTGTGGCCTGTAATAGGAGCAAAAAATTAAACGGTAGATTATTAAGCTTGTGAACAATTATTTCCACATGGTTTTTTTTTTTTTTTTTCTCTTTATTTAAGGAGCTTGTCACACAGGTGAACATGTCGCTCCGTTATAGTCAACATAACATATTATTCTAATGACGAGTAATTCTATTACTAACACACTTTCGAGCTAACTGCAATAGTGCTGTGGCCGCGTCTGACAACGGGGTGGCCAGGGCAACATTGCAGGTCCCGACATCATAACTGGTGTTAAAAGGCAGACTTCTCCTGAGAGCTTCGTTTCGGACACATTCCATCATAACATGGTATACATCTTCTGGTACTTCACATTCATCACAATTTGGAGATGCCACTTTTCCCATCAAATATCCAAACTTGTTTAATGGTATATGTCCGGATCGCAATCTCATCATCAATACCAAGTCGCGTCTACTTAACGAACACTCTATTATCCATGAAGTTATCTGAGGACGAGGTTGGATCGTCTTATACCAAATGCCTTTTTCTTTTGATCTCTTATCAAAGTATTCTTTCCACAAAGAATATGTTTGCCGTTTTACTAAAGCGATACAGTCAGAGTAAAAAGGTAACATGTTACATTCAACACCCTCACAACAAGCTTGCCTGGCTAAGGTGTCCACGGCTTCATTTCCGCGTATACCCACATGAGAGGGAATCCATTGCAGTACTATGTTCTTACCCTCTGATTGTGATTTGCTGATAAGTTTTAAAATGATGTAGGCAATCGGGAGACCTCGAAAATTCGAGGTGCACCGAGCCAAGTGTTGGAGCGCACTCATGGAGTCCGATAATATAACAAACTTATCGCAGCCTATTGATTGAATGTAGGATAGGGCCTCGGCGATTGCAATTAACTCTGCATGCATGATAGAATAGTACATTTTACAACTAGTGTGAAAAGAATGTCTTTTTACCACTAGTACCGAGGTATCTTGCCACGAGCTGAAAGCGAGTGGCAAGACTCGGTACGAGTGGTAAAAGACATTTCACACGTGTTGTAAACGACGTTTTTTAATACAATTGCGAAAAAATAATAAATTAATATTCGTCATTTATATATTAATGAATTCTTTAAATAAATTTATATTATTGTACCTCGATCTCAACTGTTAGTGGCTGCATCGAAACTTCTGCTTGCGTATGCGCTCCTGGTACCTATAGGTGGACCGTTTAACTCGGTCCTCGCCTGCGCGGCGCGCGGGTGCAGGGGTATGACTATAACGGGCTGCGGGCGACGTGCGGAAGGCAAACCCCGGCGCCCGCACCCCGTTATCGTCATACCCCTGCACCCGCGCGCTGCGCAAGCGAGGAATGAGTTAAGCGGTCTACCTACAGATGCGTACATTTTCAGCTTCAAAAATGACTTTCATACTAATGCGATCAAAAATAAATACTCCTAGTATTCGTAAGCGTTTTTAATTTCATAATTTCCAAGTAAAAAATCTAATATAAAATTACTGCGTTTCGAAAGTATAGTTTGGAACTAAAAAGTAAAAAGCACTAGTGCGAGAAATTGAGCTTCTCGCACGCTACGCAGCCACAAAAAGTACCACTTTTTGAGCAACTGTATTAAAAATGTCACTATTTATGTGTAACTTAAGTGATATGTTCGACTGTGGATCATAAAACGCAGCACCTAAGGCGCTTTTTTCTTTAGAACCATCTGTGTATATACAATAAAGACCGGAATACTGTGATTGCAAAAACTCATCTACTGTAGTTTTTAGAACGATTTTATTATACGCACGCTTCGATTTATTAATTGACGTAATGTTGAGCTTAATAACTTTAGACATATCCAACTTATTTATCCATCGATCCAAAGTAAACATCTCGAGTAACTTGCTAGAATGCAGAGGCGTTCATTTGTACCTATTATGTATAGTAAGGAGAAGCGGTTTTTTCTTTCGCAGCGTATCACGTATCTGCATGCGATTGTTTAATCCATCTATGATTTTCCTAGTAATATTATTTTCGAATGATCTACATTTAAACCAAAACTTGGACGCCAAATAAATGCGACGAATATGCAACGGGTGTAAACAGAGCTCGCATTCCATAACGTGTATAGGTGTCGACTTAATAAATCCGCCAATGGTTCTCATTGATTGATTTTGAATTTTATCTAGTTTAAACAAATGAGACTCGCTGCTATCGTCATAAAGGAATGACCCGTAATCTATTCTGCTACGAATTATTGCAATATATAGTCTCCTTAGATGTTTTGGGTGGACACCCCAGCCCGGACCCGATAAAACTTTAAAGATATTCAGATGTTTTTGGATTTTTTGTGTTAACTCGTTAACATGTTTCCCCCACCTAAGAGATCGATCCAACCAGATGCCCAAATACTTCACACAATCGACTAACTCTAAATTGTTATCATTAATTTTAATATTTACAGGACATCTGTTAATACCTTTTTTAAACACACATATTTTTGTTTTAGTTGTAGATATTTCAAGGCCAAGCTTGTTTAAATATTCACAAAATATGTTAATAGAATTTTGAATCACACATTCAGCCTCCGCAATGGTTTTCTTTGACACATATAAAATGAAATCATCTGCATATTGTGAAATGAACACGTCTGTGACTAATGTCTGGATATGCATAGTATAGACATTAAATAACAGTGGAGATATGGGATCTCCCTGAGCCAGTCCCTGACCAGTAGACCTTCTCAAAATGGAGTCATGAGTCTGTATTTTAAGAAACCTTTCCCTTAGGAAATTCCACAAATAAAGACAGATGTTACGACCCACTCTTAATTTATAAAGTATATCAATTAAAATGGGTACATTTACATTATTATAAGCATTGTCAATATCTATAAAACACCCCAAAGTAATCATATTTTTTGAAAATCCGGTCTGAATTCTACTCACTAAACTACATAAATTATCCAGAGATGAACGACATTTCCGAAAACCGACGGTCTCTTCGGCAAACATTTCATTTTTTTCGACATACCATTCCAATCTTTTATTTATTACAGAATGAAATATTTTACACAAACATGAAATTAAAGATATAGGTCGGAGAGAAGAGTTAGAGAACGGATCTCTTCCAGGTTTCGGTATCGGGACTACACTAATCTCTCTCCATTGAGTGGGTACAAATCCTAAGGAATAGAATGAATTGTACAATGCCAACAGTATTAATTTGCCGCATACAGGAAGGTTTTTAATCATTGAAAACGATATATCGTCACTACCAGGTGCGGTATCTTTTAGTTTAATGCACGACTCTAATTCGTGAATAGAAATCGGTTCATCCATGACCGTGGTTTCGGATTCGATAGTTGGAGCCTGTGGGGGCGCGTAGGCCGGTGTCAGAGAACATAAAAGTTTGTGAGCTTTCTCCTCGCTAACATGTGTCCGCGGAGACCTATAGCCTTTGAGCCACCTCATCCGAGACCACACGTCAGCGGCTGATGACGCTTCGCTTATGGAGTCACAAAATGTATGCCATCCCTCACTTCTACGGGTTCTAATAAGTTTCTGAGCGTCTCTTATCTTAACTTGAAGGTCCTCAAGATTTTGTGGCGTAGGATTTCGTCTAAACAAGGCGAGCGCTAGTCGTCTCTCAGCTACAGCTTTAGATAATGACTGATTCCAGTAGGATTTTGGTTGAAAATTTTTATCGGGGTCATTGTTAAGTTTTATGTATGGAATATAAAGATTAGCAGCTTCATTTATACCGTCCAAAAAAAATTATACGCATCTTGAGGAGATTCAGGTAAATGCAAATCACTAAACTTATTTTCTAAACAGGATCTATAGTCATCCCACTGCGCTCGATTAAAATTCCTTCTTCGAGTATGGCTAGCACTAGAATTAAAACATGTAGAAATCTTTATAATAAGATGATCGCTACCAAGTGACTCCTTCATAACACTCCAGTTAAGAGCCAAATACAAATCAGCTGATACAATGGATATATCTGGAGAGGATTCCTGTAATACTCGATTCACGAGGCGCACCCTTGTATGGCTGTGGTCATTAATAGTAACTAGATTAAAGTCCATAAGAGAGTCAAATATTTGGTTACCTCTTGCATCCGTTTTGTATGACCAGCTAGTGTGATGTCCATTGAAGTCTCCCATGACAATTGCCTTATTTTGCACTATTGAAAAAATAAAGTCCCAATCGCGCTGATGAGTCGCTACCGACGAAGGACAGTACACAGAAATAATGTTTTGAATTTGATCACAGTTGAACAGTTTTACATGGACAACTTGTATACCTGGGTTGGGGCTTTGTAGATGACACTGCTCTGATTTGATCGATTTGTGTGTGAGGATCGCGACTCCACCGTATCCATCCGACCTATCAACCCTATATACATTGTAGTTACTAATTCTAAAATCATCGTCCGTATCTAACCATGTTTCACTTAACGCTGCTATGTGAATTTTCTCCTGAATAAGTAAATTTTCGAACGACATTAATTTTGGTTTAATACTCTGTGAGTTCCACTGCAACAAGTTAAGTCGGCACTTTCTGACGTTACTAGCCATCTGGGGCGGTAACAAAAGCTTTTAAAATCGACATATCAAATATATTTTGCATAAAAAAGGATAAAAGCCATTCCAATCCTGTTTGTACACCTCGTTTTATTTTTTCGGCAATCGTTAAGTTCTTCAAGAATATGATGTCTTTTAATTTCTTAATTAATGTATTAAATTTAAGTTCATCCTTATAATCAATTCCGTTGGCCTCGTCCGCTTTTGGTGAGGTGTCAGCGTCCTCAGTCTCCATGTTTAATAAACTGTTGTCTGGTAAATTTTCAGTTCTGTTCACTTCTATGTGATTCGTTGGAGGCTTTCTGATTTTATGGTGTATTTGCCTATTTGGGGGCACTATTGGTACATCCTTTTCAGTTGGTGTGTCGCAATGCACTATTGCTTTAGTTGTCACCTTAGCAAATGAAGGCTGGTTGATTGGAGATGCCACTGACTGAGGTTCAGTAGATGTCGTATTCTCAACTGTCCTCAGGGTCAGAGGGAAGTCGGTCTGATTAATGGATGGTGGCGGCACGGTAAGGATAGGTAAGTACTTCGTTAACACTTGTTTATATGTACAGTTCGATTCGGCCATAATTTTCCTTATTTTTCTTTCCTTAATGTAATTTGGGCAAGTTTTGTCCAGAGCCATATGATTTCCCGAGCAATTGCGACACGTGTATACAGTCGTTTCACAGTTCAAGTGGTTTTGTCCACACTTAGGACAAGTTGGTTTTTTAGAACATGTCTTCTTTGAATGACCAAATCTCCAACAGTTTGAACATTGAGACACAGGGAACAAATACGGTTCAACCTTGACTCGCAATTCATGTATGTAGACGTGAGGTGGTAGTGAGGGACCCTTAAATGCGACTCGTATTGTCTCACTGTCTCTCCATCCTGACTCTTCCTCTGTACTCCTTTTACTTAACCTTTTCACTGAAACTATTTCTAATTCACTAACCATATTTTCCATCATTTCCTTTTCTTGTAAACCCAAGTCCGCCTCCCTAATAATGCCATATGACAACCCAACCTCGTATGTTTTTTGGCATCGCCATCCCAACTCAGGCTGCTTAATAGCCATAGATATAAGTCGCTCAGCACTAGACTCTTTCTCAAACTGGACAAGTACTTTATACGAGTTAATGTACTTCACACGAATTATACCCGAAATGTCGTGACTTTTTAATAGCTTTGCCAGCGCAAATTGTTTCGGCAGCATATTTTTACAAGTAATGCTTATCTCCGTCAGCTCCGTGCCTACTGGCAAGTCTGAATTATACTTGGCACGCCTTTTTGGTTCTTTGATGGTCCACTCGTCATCTGAGTCTCTGTTCCTTTTTGTTGAGTTAGCATCCTCCTCCATCCTATCCTTAGATTGTGTTAGGTCTTCTAATAAATTCGGCTCACCGCTCTCGTTCACCATTATGTCAGCCTCGCATTCCGTATTATTTTGTATTGCGTCCACTGACTCGTTAAGTTCATTTATAAATTCATCTGCGTCTCCATTCTGATCTAAACCTTGTGACATTGTCAATAAGGTTCATATCCGCCCCACGGCATAACAAGCCGGCTCGCAATATGTCTAACCGAATGATTTAACTGCTAAGCGCGCTCGATGCAAGTAAACAAAGTGATTAGCAACAATGCGCACGTCTTAACCGAACAATAATCCCGGCAGAACTGTATTTCCACATGGTTAAACTTGAAAAAAAAAAAAAACTTTTTTTGAATTTTTTTTTCTTTAAAATAAGTTTAGATGTATTTTTTTACTCTTCTGGAGTGCTATCAGTAACTTTTTATTTTAAAGACAAAAAAAAGTTAAATAAAAATCAAAAAATCACAAAAATATCTTTGGAAAAAACTATTATAAATATAAAATAAAAAAAAAATAAAAAAATAAAAATAAAAAAAAAAAAAACCTTTATTTCAGACCGCTGGTCCATAGTATGTTAGTAACAAATTTAGATTTATGACTCGTTACATGATGTTACCTCAAAATCCGCATTGACTGCTGTGCTATGATGTCGTGGTGCCAAGATACATTACTTGGAGGTCATAACTTTAGATCAAAATATCTCCGAATCCAAAAAATAATAAAATGAGTGGGACACAAGGGGTTGCTACAAATGCTCTAAGGAAGCGTCCCTTTGAATATTTGCTCCTATTACAGGCCACAACCTGTATATCATATCCAAGAAGAAATAATCAATTAATTCACAAGAAGGATTTAATTTGTTTAGTCGAGTAAGAATCCATTTGCCGAGAATTAAAAAAAACCTGCATGACCCGGTACATTTAAGATGCGCCGAGTCCATACATACACCTTGCTGCAAGGTGCCAACATGTCTTAATCGGGATATAAACATAAAGCACGGGTGTCGTAATGTTATAAAATATGCGGGTTTAATACTCAGGATTATGAGCCTAAAAGCGGCACAATAAGAGGCACGTTACGAATAAATGTGTTAAAAATATTATATGTATGACAATATGTTACAAAAAAAATTAATATAATAAAAATCTGACCAAAAATAATATCAAACATATTTGATACTCGCATAGAAACTTATTAGACTATTGGCTGATAATATTGGCAAGAAGCTTTGTCTCATAGCACAAGTACAGTAACAAATCCAAATAAGTACCACCATACTACCATAAAAACGCCATTACTTGCTCTGTTGGAATGTGGTGTTCCTGGTGGTAAAAGATCGCCATAGCTGCCGAGGACGTGTTTTGTTGAGAGTGAGGGACCCGGGTTCGTCTCTACCTCTGCCGAGGACGTGTTTTGTTGAGAGTGAGGGACCCGGGTTCGTCTCTACCTCTGCCGAGGACGTGTTTTGTTGAGAGTGAGGGACCCGGGTTCGTCTCTACCTCTAGCTATCAACACAACAAATCCACAAACTAAACGGATAAATCGTAGCTAAATCCCTATTATTAAACATTTAATAACTTATTTGCAGTTGGTAAACTGATCGCGACCTATTTATGTTGATGTATGGGGACAAGACTTTTCCAATGGCAAAGTGAAGTTTTTACCTTAATTAATAGGCTTGAAGATCCGATACCTCTGATGAGAAAACTATTATAAGTACCTATAAAGGACGGAATCCTCGGTGCGCAAGTCCGTCTCGGTGCTTAAAACTTTTAGCTTAGCTCCCGCTTTCGTCTTCTATCATATCCATGATCCGAGTCGGTTTTGCCACTAAGTCCCTGTTCCCTACTACCTACTTGAAAACTTGAACTTTATTTTCAGAAAGTACTTATAATAAAAATAATTTTAATTATTAATATTATGACTAAATAAATGTATGAAATTCTACATTAGGGTTAAACCAATCGATAAGACTGAAATAAAATCTAACAAGTGTCTCTTAAGTCGTTTTAGGCAAAGTAAGATTGAATATCAAAAAAAAAAACCGTGTGAAAGCCTTGTATTTAAGGAATATTTGACTAAAACAATATAAAAAAACAAATTTTGTAGCTTTTTCAGTCAAATAACTGACCTAAATAGATAGAATAAATCGATTTTTACAAAAATGCCGATATCTCGTGAAGTAAGGCACTTTTACAAAACCTAAAATTGAATATTCTGAGAGGTATTTATCAGTTGTCCACGGATTATCCTCGGTTTACGGGACAACCTGTATAGCAGTCTTACCAGTGAGCTGCATCACTTTCCATAATAAAGCCGAAACAAGGGCCACAATTGGTGGGTTAATGAAACTAGTGGCTACAGAGCTGTAAGAACGCACAATTTTGTTGTTGTTTTTTTTTTTTTATTATTTTTATTTATTTTAACTACATATACGTCTATCATTACAGTCTCCCAATGCGATAGCGTAGCAAATTATTAACATAACATATATAGGGTACTAGCTGTTGCCCGCGACTTCGTCCGCGTATAACATAGGTATTATCGTCTAAATGTTTGTTGAAGGAATGAATAAAAAAAAAACATTTAAATTAATTTTCTACCTAGTCTTTTAGAAAACAATCTAAAACCGAAGTTACAAATCTCTTACTTTTAAAATCTCTTGCTCTCTATACAAACTAAGAACCCTCTCTGAACCCTCATAGTAAACAGGCTGAAACCGTAGTTACTTTAAAAATGTCTTGCCCTCTATACAAAGTTCGAACCCCCTTTTAACCTTCTTAGGCGATGAATTAAAAAACCGCTGAAATAAGTATTGTAGTATTTTAGCAAACAGTCTAAAACCGAAGTTACAAATCCCTTACTTTAAAAATATCTTGCTCTCCATACAAACTTTGAACACCCTGATAATCCCCTTTAGGGGATATAATATATTTCAAAAAATTCTAAAATAAGTTTTGCAGTCTAAACAGGTTAAAATCGAAGTTATGTACAAATATCATACTTTAAAATGTTCTTGCTCTCCATACAAACTTTGAACATCACCCTTATAATCCCCTTTAGGGGATATATTTCAAAAAATTCTAAAATAAGTTTTGCAGTCTAAACAGGCTAAGATCGAAGTTACAAATATCATACTTTAAAATTTTCTTGCTCTCCATACAAACTACCAAATATACCAAAAATTAAAAATAAAACACTCGGTATTTTTTATTGTAATAGGTAAGTATTTTTTCTACAAACTATCTAGTCTCTAGCTAAAAAAAAGTGTTTCGTATACGAACCTTGCACCCTTTTTTAACCCCTTAAGGAGTGAAATTTGCCAAAACGCTGGCAGTAGGTATTTTTTTGTATTTTAATAAGTAGGTACTTAATCTTACTACAGAGTATTAAGTTTCTACCTAAAAAAAAAGTTTTCCTTTACAAACATTGCACCTCTTTATCCCCCTCTTAGCGGGTAGAAATTTTCAAATCACTGAAAGTAATTTACCTATATATTTGTATTCTAATAAATAATCTTTCTACACAATTTCAAGTCTCTAGCTCAAAAAAAAAGTTTCCTCCATACAAGTTTTCACCTGTTTTAATCACCCTTAGGGGTGAAATTTTCCAAAACGCTGAAAGTTCTTTATTTGTATTGTAATAAGTAATCTTTCAACAAAGGTTTGTCGCTTGCTATAAAAATATATTTACAAACGTTGCATTTTCTAAAACGCTGAAAGTATTTTATTTTATTTTATTATGTAATCTTTTTGAAAAGGTTTGAGATTCTAGCTCAAAAAAATCCCCTTTACCAACATTGTACCCCTTTTTCATACCCTTAGGGGTGGAATTTTCCAAAACGCTGTTTTTTTTATTTGTATTGTAATAAGTAATCTTTCTACAAACTTTTAAGCTTATCTCAAAAAGAAGTTTCGCTCATACAAACTTTGCAACCCTTTTTAACCACCTAAGAGGCTGAATTTTCCAAAACGCTGACAGTACTTTATTTGTATTCTAATAAGTAAGCTTTCTACAACATATTGAGTCTCTTGCTAAAATAATAAAGTTTCCCCCATACAAAATTTGCACCCCTTGTCTACCCCCTTAGGGGCAGAATTTTCCTTTACGTTGAAAGTATTTTATTTGTATTCTAATAAGTAATATTTATACAAAATTTTAAGTCTCTAGCACAAAAAATAAAGTTTCCCTCATACAAACTTTGCACCCCTATTTGACCCCTTTAGGGGTAGAATTTCCAAAAATCCCTTCTTACCCGTTGCCTACGTTCTAAAAGGTAGTTCTGGTGTAAATTTCAACTCTCTAGCCCCAGTAGTTTCGGCTGTGCGTTGATGAGTGAGTGGGTGAGTCAGTCAGGGCATTTATATGTAGGTATAGATAGATAGAAGATGACGAAAATCCCATTCAAATATCTCAAAACCGTTTTAATGTCGCTTGTTAGAGTGAGAAAACGATCGGGGACTGTGACGTCAATATCCTCGAGCGTCATAGTAAAAAACAATCGTTTCATATGAAGGTACGTTTTGTGGAAAAGGGACAGAACATAAAACTTTGGAACTTAATGATTACCTAACTATACATATAACCTCTTGCGTTGATTTTTTCTCTATTATCCTTTTTTCGAGAAAATACATTATGATTATTTTATTTAGTGTCTACCTACAGCCGGGTCCGCTGCACCAATGTTTTCCATGTTTTTAAACATCTAACATGTTTTCCATCAGGTTCGGCAATCAAATAGGGTTTTGTTTTGATTGGCAAAACATGTTTGACGTTTAAAAACCACGAAAGCATGACGCAGCGGACGCGGCTTACGGGGTGTAGTTTCGATTCCTGAGGGCCTACCGCGAAAGGCATTCGAAGTTTCCCCTCTCTGTCATACTTACGAGTTCGTACATAAGGGCGATAGAGAGGGAAAATTTCGAATGCCGTTCGCGGTAGGCCCTCTGAGCTATAACCACGAACTTCGGAATTCGAAAATATTCGGGTATCTCTATCTCACTAACATTACTCGAGTGACAGGGATGCAGTTATACGAACTTCGAGTTTCGGTTTTCGTGTTAGCGCCGCAGGCACTTTGGCAGAATGTGCAAAGAGCGCGTGCCATTGCCATTCAAAAAAAACCAATTCGTGTTAATTATATTGTTCAAATTTGATGATACATTTTTTTAAATTACGCCATAATGCGACATTTGCGCGTATAATTTCTCATATCACAATCGAATATTTTTTTACGTCATACCTGGCCATAAAGTAGGAATTACCGCACGCTATGCGTGCGGAAAACCCCACTTCCTGGCCAGATAGAGACGTAAAATTTTGTACTCACCACGGGCGGTAATAAAGAAAGCCTCAGAGCGCATATATATCGCCCTTGCCTTCGGCTCGGGCGTCAAATACCTGCGATCTGAGACATTCTTTGTTTAACCGCCCTAGGTAAGTAATGTACTATTATGGTTTAACTTTTGGCATGTGTATCGTAAAGGTCTATCGTAGACTGGATTTAAATTATTAATAAGTGAAAGGCAAAGCAATTCCGCCATTTTGACGAAAATTTGACGTTTCTTATAGCTGACAGTTGGAGCAACGTTTGATTTCAATAAAAATAAATGAAAAATTAAATGAAGTCGTATATTTTGGAAAATTAATTAACTGTCGAAGTCGGATAAAAACTATCCTAAGTTGCAGCTAGAATAATAATGTACCTATATAAAATGTTTCATAGTTTTCCGTTCATGGGATGCTGAGAACATTCGTACCACACAAAGCTTAGTTTCAAACTGGCCGATTCTTTTTTTAATTTAGAGATAAGTGGAGATTACATAATTCTAATTCTGGAATACATCAACCCTCGTAGCAACTAGATTGAGCGTGCGCAGAGCCCTTGTCCAGGGCGCCTCGTGCTGCTGGCCGGTGCGCGCGGGCGGCACGGCCAGCAGCGGCGGCCGGCGCCGGCGCCACACGTACCGCGACGGCACGCACAGGCCCACTTCAGCCAGTACCCCAGAGTTACTGACCTTACCGCGTAAAAGTTTAAATACATAGGACTTGTTGATTTCAAAAACTTGAGTCGGAAAAAAAACTATAGGTAATAGGTATATGCATAATTGTTGAAACTACTTACAAAACTTCACGTGAATCGGTTGAGAAATGCGACCTGTAGAGTAGAACAGCCGGACAGCGAGACATCCGGACATACGAACAAATTTCGGCCCAAACTGAGGCAGAGAACTTGGTTCGCTTCGCTCGCTCGTTCAAGAAATAATATTTAATGGTTCGCTAACGTGCGTGTGTTAATTGGTGGCAAAGAAACTAATGTTCTGCCTGGCCAGAGAAGTAACATGTACTTTCATCATCATCACCATATCATGTCACCTGAAAGGCTTCCCCTGCTGGACATACGCCTCTCCCCAAGAGTGCCACAATGACCGTTCCTGCGCCACCCAGCGGACTCCCGCGACCTTCACCAGTTCATCAGTGCACCTTGTTTACCCAGGCTGCGCCTTCCGGACTCGGTCGCTACTCAAGAACCTTTCCGCTCAACGGCCATCAGCCAACATGTACCTACTTTGCCGATCCTTTATTGATTTGAGGATTCGCGAGCAGAGACAATTGCGGGCCTGGTCTCTCATACTCTGTAGGTACAGCGCATGTTCTATCGAACGGTGTCAGCCAGGGACGGATGCTCTATCATGTCACTTCTCGCGTGATAAGGCCAGCCATGCTACGGGGCCTGGTCACCTCTCACTGATCAACAGGCTTACCTACGCAGACCACATACCCAGAGACTTGTACTATTACTTATTCTGTGCCCAGAGCTAAGCCGACACCGCCACAGACCGCACGGCTCACATCAGATTCCTCGCACACCGCAACGCGACAGTACCTATTGCGTTACAGGGCTGTTATTCTTTACGCGCTCACGCGCCTCACCTCACCCGTCACGCCTAACTAAACTAGATCTCTACTCTTCCTACGCTTAGTTACTACGAATCGCGGCGTGAAGATAATATTTGTGGGTGAGCGTTGAAGTGAGCTTAAAACCAGTTACAGAATAGCGGGTCAGGCTACAGCGGGAAATACGGGTGCACGACGTTTTATATCATCATCATATTATACGTTTTATATAATTTCAGTAAATCTACCGGAACCGACTTTATAGGAAAAAATATATATGCGTATTTCAAATTATGTCATTTTGCCTATTATACAGGGACCTCCATGAAATCCAGCGTCAATATCCCGGCAACCCGATTATATCGGAATGTATTGATAATTATTTTAACTTAATTAAATCCACAACACTGCGCGCTAGGCAATACCATATCGAACACAGGATAGGCGAAAGTAGAAATCCCTCCAAGGAAATTTGGAAAGTGGTAAATGAGGAGATAGGTGCAAAAAATAAATCTCAATCTATCTGCCTCAATGACTCCTCGCAAACAAAAATACCACCGAGCGATGTTCCAGATGAGTTTAACTCGCATTTTCTAAATATAGGTTTAAAAAATGCGATCAACACAAATCCCGCTTTAAGTAGGCGCTATCTATGTAGTTACCTACATGACCTTGACGTACCGACGATGACCTTGCCGACTGTTACAAGTGACATGCTAAATAAGGTGATTCGAAAAATGTTAAAAACACGCGCAACTGTAGATACTTATGACATTTCACTCAATATTTTATTATGTATATGGCCAATAATTTCTGACATTTTAATCGTACTTATTAATATTATTTTTGATACAGGTGTATACCCAGAAGTGTTAAAGTGTACCAGAGTTTGCCCAGTGTATAAGGGAAAGGGTGACAAGTGCGATGTCAACAATTACAGACCAATAACAATAGTCCCCACAATTTCTAAAATTGTGGAGTCCATCCTCTCATCGCATTTAATGGCCCACCTAGAGAACAATGACCTACTGACTGACCGCCAATTCGCTTATCGGCAAAATATGTCCACAACAACTGCTGCGCTCAAAATATTTGACTGCATTGTTTCCGGTCTGGATGACAAATGCAAGATGGCAGGTATATTTTGTGACTTGTCCAAAGCTTTTGATGTGATTGACCATGACCTGCTTTTGGACAAGTTACATCATTACGGGATACGAAACTTAAGCCACAAATTGTTTACATCATTTTTGTCCGACCGGAAGCAAGTAGTTAAGATATCTGCGAGCGGTAAACGACTGAAGTCCAGTGCTGGCAGCGTGAATGTAGGAATCCCTCAAGGTTCGGCGTTAGGAAATTCCCTTTTCCTAACGTTTATGAACGACCTTCCCGCTGCCATCACAGCTGGTCTCTCTGTCCTATTCGCGGACGATACCACAGTGGTTGTCAGCGCGCGCACTTCTGAACAGCTTGGAGAGAAGATACATGACGGATGTGATCAACTACAGAGGTGGTTTGCTACCAACGGCTTACTCTTAAATATAACAAAATCCAACGTCATGGTCTTCTCAGGGCGCCAAATTGCGATTCCTCCGTGCGTAGCAAACAGCCCGATGCCGATAAGTGATAAATGTAGGTTCCTGGGCTTCACTCTGGACTCTCACCTTAACAGGAAGTGCCATGTAGACAAACTATGTGATAGATTGAGTAGTGCAGTCTTTGCTTTGCGTAAACTAAAACCTATGGTATCAGACGATGCCATGAAGCAGGTTTATTTTGCTCATTTTCATTCGCTGATGTCCTACGGCACGCTCATTTGGGGAAACTCAACGGATGCCAACAGAGTGCTGCTTATGCAGAAACGTGCCGTACGTGCGATGATTGGGGCAAAATCAAGGAGTTCGTGTAGAGGCCACTTCCCAGCGCACGGTATTATGACGCACTACTCACTCTATATATTCGAAATTATAATGTTTGTAAGGAATAATTTTTCCTCGTTCGATACCGTAAATGTGATTGGCAAAACACTCCGCCGCACTGGGCGTTTGAGAACAGTTCCCCGTCGCATGGCACTTGCAGAAAAGAACCCGCGTGTCATTGGGCCTACCTACTACGAGCGACTACCCGCTGATCTTAGACTGGAACCATCTGACGAAGCATTTAGACGCCGCCTGAAATACCTTTTATTGGAAAATCCATTATACTCAGTTAAAGAGTATATGGATCTTGATCTGACATGTTAAATTATTATTTTTACCTATTTACATTTGTTTTAATATGATTTGACATTAAATATCACCTATATTCTAATGCACATTACACTATATTGTAAATTGAATGACGATACCTAGTGGTTGACATATTTGTTCTTTTGATTTTGTTTTATTTTTATATGTACTCGTTATTGAGTAAATTTGTTGACATTGTATTAATTTAATATTATATCTTTATTTTTTCTTTGTTTTTGACGATCATGATAAATAATCTTATTTTTTTGGACATGACAGCAAATTTGTAATGTATTTTTTTATCATGAAATAAATAATCTAATCTAATCTATACCAATCGATAATTAGAGTAAAGCAAAATATAACTATGAACCGTTATATCAAACTTTACATTACCTATATTAAATAACTTTATGCCCGTTTGCTGTATACAAAGTGTATGTTAGTTTTTCTGACATTATATGAAACATTACGGACCCCTTACCAACCTCAGAAAGCTACACACTCATGCACTAAGTTTACCTCTTTATTATGGTTTTATTAGTATAGAAGTATATATTAGTACCTACCTATAGATGACGTGGGCTAGAATTAGAATAACATTAGAGTTCGCTTGCACTGGCGATGGCGGTGACCTGTGTTGTCGGTCACTTGTACCTACTCGTACCTACTGGTCGAGTGCGCCTGCACTGCGCAGGTCGCCTGCACCCGCACGTCGCCCGTTCACTGCCAAACAACCATCTCACTTCAGATCAGATTTATAACGACTTTTTGCTCACGGACACAAACACATGGATACATTTTCCTATAAAATTACAATTAATGCAAGCGAGTACGGGCAGCGAGCAAATAATATATCTGACGCTATCACAGTGAAGCTGACTGCGAACACTATACCTATCGTGTAATATCATGAAACCTTTCTCGTGAGACAAAACATTTGTATCAACATGAATTTGAACACTTGCGCTAAAAGCAATCCATTTAGTAACTACTCGAATCCCTTACAGCCGCTATAAATAATAAAAATAAAATAAATAAAAACCTTTATTTCAGACCACTGGTCCATAGTATGTTAGTAACAAATTTAGACTTAATAACTATGTTAGTGCGTACATGAAAAGCAATCAAAAATAAAAAAAAATACACGTAAAATAGAAAATTAAATTAAATGAGGTGTAGATGCGAACCAACACGGCAAAGGCGTCCGGTGATCGTTCGCAGTCCCATCCTATTTGGCCGTGCCGATGGCCACTTCGACCTAGTATTTAAATATGGGGCAGTCCATTCTCTCCGACAATACCCTGAGGAGGCCATTACCGCTGCCACGCACTCGCCTGAGTAGTGATCCAACACGCTTGCGTCTTATTGCGAAAAAATCATCAGTTCGCGCTTCGGCAAACATGTTGGACGCACTACAGTGCTTCGGCATCCGCAACAGCATCCTCAAAATATTGTTGTATTGGACTCTTAGGGCGTTGTATGTCCTCTGCATAAAACTTACCCACAGACTGCAGGTGTAGAACGTCTGACAGTAGGCTTTGAAAAGCGTCAATTTGACTTGTTCATTTCACCTTGCAAATCTGCTATATAAGAGATGTTGCCACATTGCCGAGCAATGCGTGCGACACTCAGCGAGCTGGCGAGTCATCGCCTGCCTTTTTACAATTCTGAGACAGATTGTCACGGCAGTTGTCTGCTAGTCTCCTCCCATGACCCAAAATTCAGACTCCTCAACTTTCAAGTCAATATAGGCCAATAGTCCATGACCTTAGTTTTCATCGCAGCAGACCGGTTGTATCATCTACTCGGAATCAGGCGGTCATCCCACTGCACCGCATCTCCGGACGGAGGAGGTATGGAGCGAGGGTTTACTTATTGTATGCAAGTACCTCAGTTTGGATATAATATATTCCGCACGGTATCACGCACTGCACCGCCCTACGTGCGTCTCCGCGCCTCTTTCCGGACCTGCGGTGCAGAGTGATCCGCCTCGGTGAACCATTATTGTATGCAAGTACCTCAGTTTGGATATAATATATTCCGCACGGTATCACGCACTGCACCGCCCTACGTGCGTCTCCGCGCCTCTTTCCGGACCTGCGGTGCAGAGTGATCCGCCTCGGTGAACCATTATTGAAACACTTAGGTATTTAATGTTAATTTATAACATCTACGAGCAGTGCTCCGCCCTATAGTTCCACGAAAAGAAGATCGAAGTAAATAGAGTATGTAAGTCTATGTATGTATGTATATATGTCTATGTATAATATGCGACACAAACGGTCATCTATTGATTTCGTTAACTTAAGAGGTTTGATTTTTTTTCATAGCTCCAACTCCAAGGGACTTGCAGAACTGCAGAACCGCAGACCTACCGGCCTACTGGCCATTTCATTTTAATTTCGAGGTGATACAATCAAGGGCACCAATGTTATGTATCCACTCAAAGTTTCATAAATATGTATACAACAACCTTATTGCTGCAGACACAAGGTCTTTGTACATATTTTTGAGACTTTGTGGTGTATACATTACATATAGTGGTGTGCCCTTGAAAGTACCTACTCGTATATGCACGCTTTCCAGAGTTAAAGGGTCTTGACAGACAGCCAAAAAGGTAAAAAAGAACCCTTATGGTGCGACTCTGTCCGTCTGTCACAACGTTAAATATCTCAGGAACTACAACAAACAAACAATTAACAATACTACCTAATAATTCTAAATTTGGAATAATTGTACAGAAGACTAATAGACGTGAATGGAAAATGAAAACTTTAACACTCTCAGCGCCACGTGTTGTCGCTCATTACTCTTTAACACTCTCAGCGCCACGTGTTGTCGCTCATTACTCTTTAACACTCTCAGCGCCACGTGTTGTCGCTCATTACTCTTTAACACTCTCAGCGCCACGTGTTGTCGCTCATTACTCTTTAACACTCTCAGCGCCACGTGTTGTCGCTCATTACTCTTTAACACTCTCAGCGCCACGTGTTGTCACTCATTACTCTTTAACACTCTCAGCGCCACGTGTTGTCGCTCATTACTCTTTAACACTCTCAGCGCCACGTGTTGTCGCTCATTACTCTTTAACACTCTCAGCGCCACGTGTTGTCGCTCATTACTCTTTAACACTCTCAGCGCCACGTGTTGTCGCTCATTACTCTTTAACACTCTCAGCGCCACGTGTTGTCGCTCATTACTCTTTAACACTCTCAGCGCCACGTGTTGTCGCTCATTACTCTTTAACACTCTCAGCGCCACGTGTTGTCGCTCATTACTCTTTAACACTCACAGCGCCACGTGTTGTCGCTCATTACTCTTTAACACTCTCAGCGCCACGTGTTGTCGCTAATTACTCTTTCGGCGAAATAGGCGCTCCTACAAAAATATCACAAGGCCATTCGCCTATTCTACAGATCGATAAAAAAAAAGCGGCCAAGTGCGAGTCGGACTCGCACATGAAGGGTTCCGTTAAATAAATTGCGGTTTACGATTTACAAGTATGACGTATTAAAAAAAAACTACTTGCTAGATCTCGTTCAAACCAATTTTCGGTGGAAGTTTGCATGGTAATGTACATCATATTTTTTTTTTAGTTTCATCATTCTCTTATTTTAGAAGTTACAGGGGGGGAGAGGGGACACATTTTACCACTTTGGAAGTATCTCTCGCGCAAACTATTAAGTTTAGAAAAAAATGATGTTAAAAACCTCAATGTCATTTTTGAAGACCTATCCATAGACACCCCACACGTATGGGTTTGATGAAAAAAAAATATTTGAGTTTTAGTTCTAAGTATGGCGAACCCCAAAAATTTTTTGTTCTTTTTCTATTTTTCTGTAAAAATCTTAATGCGGTTTACAGATGTATTATCTACTTACCAAGTTTCAACAGTATAGCTCTTATAGTTTCGGAAAAAAGTGGCTGTGACATACGGACGGACAGACAGACAGACAGACATGACGAATCTATAAGGGTTCCGTTTTTTGCCATTTGGCTACGGAACCCTAATAAAAAATGGCTTTTGTAGCATTTCACATGGTCCCACGTGACGTGTCGCTGAGAGTGTTAAAGTTTTCGTAGGGGACACGTGTGGTAGGTAAATCCTGCGGACGCGAGCAACAGGCTGTACAAAAGCCATTTACTTGATTGATTGTACAAGAACCACCTTTGCTGCCCGCCATTATCGCCACATAAGCATCCGCCTTTATAATTTGCTGAACAAACACTATTATATTTACCCACTGACATATTTTAAATGCAAAAAGGAGGTAAAAGATTGGCTACAGCTCCTCAATTATAATGAAACTGAAAAATTACTTACTGGCTTTAATCCGTAGACCCATATACACTTACCTACACAAACTACAATTACACATACACTTATACCTATCATATATATAAATATATATACCTACTTACCAGTGGCGATGGCGGCGCGTGAATATTTTTGATGGGCAACCCGAAACACAGAAAGTTAATGAATGTGTTTAGAGTATATAACTATAGTATAGACTTGTCTAAAAATACATTTTAGGCAAGCCGCTGGGAATCGGCTTGTATGGGCGCTCAGCCACTGCTAATTACTAACATACCTACGAATATCTACTCTTATCAACTAAAGGTAAGAGCATTAGTTAAGGTTTATTAGGCTTAGTTATCCCGGCCCGTAAAACACAGCTTGCTCTAGTTTACGTGCTGGAAGGGTAATTAAAGTTAGTATTTGCTTTCTTGGCAACCACTTGTTTAAATACAACAACATGTCCATATCGTCCGGTTGCAGAGAGGAAAGGACCCTGAGATACAGGGTGACCTAGTTCGGGTGTTCTAACCTCAACGCAACCGAGCATACATAAAAGCTCACACATATGTATTAGCAATAAGACAAAGTAGTATGTAAGGAAATTGTACATACTGATTTAGTTATTATCCTTCAAATAAAATTCATTTTCATTTTCACTTTAAATAGACGATGAAATTAATGAAAAATGCGCACACTTTCACAGACCAGTTCTCAAAAAAACCGTATATCATGTATTTATTACTTATATGCATTTGCGTTATAATTGTAAAAAAATCCATTGCAGGTAGGTAACTAGTAACTACCTACTGCCTCGATTTACAAATTGTCTATCACAAAAAAATACGAAATTATCTCTATTTTCATGTCACTCTCACTCACCGGATGGAACAAAAACGTTTTTTTCTGAAGGAAAGTTTTGCATGTGGTATTTTCGATTTTTGACAAATATGCGATCGGCGCTCGAGGTCACCAACTTGGATTATTTTGGCCAACACCATAAACAAGTCTGCAAAAAATCTGAACTACCGGATTTGACGCAAACTAGGTACCCCGTACTTTCAGGCGACAGGATTACTGGAACAATACCGCGAGCCATCCGGTTGCCTCTTCAACACTGCAACTATACGCGTCACCCTACGTCTTCACTCAAAAACCTATAGAGTAGGCATAAGGTAAGTAGTTCCCGTTGGCTTATATGTAGGTAATCATGAAATTTGGCAAGAAGCAAGAACTCTCATTAAAAGTTAAGTTTAATTCCAAAAACTGTGAATACCTATGTGTATTGATGATCGAAATATACTTACAACGTAAACTACCTTGATTAGGCTTGATAGCGGTAACTTAGAAGTTTTATTTTTACATCTTCAAAGGAATGTCAGAGTTGAGTAACATTTTCATATTAATTTTCAACTGGATGCCACTCTTGGGTTCTCGAGAAGAAGGGTCTCGACGGACAACGAAGTTATCCTAGGGGATGTTATTCTATGGGTTCCTTTTGAAGTAGGACACCCTATAAAAAACGGGGATCAGCCATCTAATTAATTACCTGTTAACCCACGTACAGTGGCGGAATTAAAAGGTTGACCACCTTAAGATCTGTTTTTGCTTGCTCTGTATAAGTTATCAGTATCAGGAACTGTTACTCACATTTATAGTTTTCATCCAATGTTCATCATTATAAGCGAAGAGGATTTAATCATTAGATTTATCAAACTTGACACAACGTAATGGCAATATCAAACTAATAAAAGGTTTTAGTTCAACTATTAATAGTCAAAGAACATTCGTCTGAGTTTTGAGCTTTGTTGATTTTCAATATACAACACTCTCGTCTCACAGTTTAAAAATGTAACATGTGTTTGCAATGCGTAAATGAATTTATTTGAAAACTGGTCAACCTTTTCATTCGACTGTACCTACGTATAATTTCAAAGATGTCGTGTTGTAAATTACATGCACGTCATTGATGATAAGTGTGCGATAAGGATTTAGTCGACATGACAATCAAATATCAGTCTTTTGCTTTTGTAATAAAATCGATTTAGCGTGAATTGTGTAATATATCGTACGATGTTTAATTGTTTCAGATTTTCCATAATATTGATTGTATGTTTTTTAAAGGTTATAATTGTTATAAACAATAGATGATAGTTACTGCTAAGATATAATTTAGTACCTACCTAATCAATATGCATTGATATAACATTTAGCAGGGTTTCGGTTACGAACTCGTACCTACTTATCAGCTGGCTTCAAGAACTCTTGGCAACAAGACAGTCCTAATTACGTGTCAGATTAGTACCTTAGTACAGGAACTCTGTTTTCAGACAAATCAGTCAAACATGATGAAATGAGGAACTAACTATTTACCTTTTTTTTCACTGATATAGTTAGATAGTACTGATTATCTACAATCCTGATTACCTACCTAGTTAAAACACGAGGTACCTACGTAGAAAAAAACAATCGGTGAATTGAATACCATACTTACGCATCTTTTTCTACGTAAATGATCTATGAATTAGGTTTAAATATCGAACAATTACTATTTCTTATAAAGCATTGTACTTTTATCTGTACCTACTCGGGAAAGTAAGACACAAGAAAAAGGCATGTATTGTAAATAAATAATATATATTCTATTTTATTACATTTTCCACACCTCTTAATATTCACCTATGCCTAAACAATATACCTAGTTATATCTGTTAAATTACTTTTTAACTATTTCCAATACTTTGAAGTAGACGTTACAGTCGTTATTGGTGTGCGCCTGCGCTACCGTCTAATGTCACAGCATCTGTGACGTCTGCTCTCGTCGTGTTCTAGAATTTTCTCCATATTTAAAGTACAGATGGTTCTGTTAGGCGGCAGCCTAATATTAGGCCAATTGTTTTGAAGAATACTCTAATAATACATTAGGTTTTACGCTTGTAAAACCCTTCTTCTCTCTATTGTCCTCATTTCTTCTTGTGACGTGGCGCAATGTTTACCAATTTTGCTCCTCTACAAGTCTCTTAGGCAACGACTTGCTCGCTGAAATCTGCTACGGTACAATAGAAATACGTGCGATTATTTTGTTTACGAGTATGATGTTGGCAACTCGTACTCCTCGACCGTGACATCGCTCTCCGAGGCTCAGCATCACTGCGGCTGCTTCTACCGCAGTTTCTCCACTCTGTGGACCCTCCGCGTCGTCGGCAGCGAGAAGCTGCAGAGCTTCAGCAGGCAGAAGGAAGATCTCTTGTGGACGTGGTGGATGTGATGGTGGTGCGCGGGGGGCGCAGGGTGCGGGCGCGCCACCGTCGGCGCCGCCGCCGCCAGGGCCAGCACCGCCAGGGCGACCAGGATCACGTGCAGAAGACGCATTGTTGGTGGTGGATAAATATAATTCAGTGCAAGACTCTGGATGTAAGTACACACTCAGTTTGCCGAATACACGATTAGGTTGTGATGGCAGTGTGACGCTTAGATGAGTACTGGAGATGTCATCGAGCATCTCGGCTTATATAGGTGCGGAGGTTATCTGGCGCGTGTGTGATAGCCTCCCAATTTGATAAGCCAAGTTCGATGACTGCTCAATGTCAGCCCGCTGCGGGTGCGAGAACAGGGGCCTGACCAGTGCCGAGGGTCCCCGCGGGCCTACTAGCATCAGCTGACAATGGGCAGCACAGATCTTACGTCAGCCTGTTCCAAATAATCAAAATTCGTTAATATTCCACTAATTACGTCGTGCTATATACCTATTTATGCATTGAACTTATTCGCGACACTAGCTCTTGCTACGGATAGCAATCAGCATTTTATGCAAGTCAGCAAATAAAACATGTTATTAATTACCGCGACTAAAACTCACTAGCGATGGAAAATCTTCCAGACAATCCCGAAGTAGTTCAGTCGAAGTAAGATAAGACTTCTCGAGACTGCAATTATGTTGCATTCTAATCATTCATTAGTTCATAAAAATGCCTTGTAGATCTAATTAAATATAACTCGTCAAAACTATACGAGAAGTATATACAAAAAGTTATTTGCAAAATGTACCTAGTTACTTACCTATACAAAATAAGATTTCATCAGCAGCACGCGGCGGGCGGGTCGTCGGCGCGGCGGCGCGGGCCAGGTATGTTATCAAACAAACGTTCTCTAAATACATCACAGTCGCGTTATCTATGTACATACACATACACAAAGTTTACATACAATGTCGCGTACACATATGGGACAGGCGAAAACCGAATACTAAATAAATACCTACGCCATATCGCCGTTCTGTAAGATAATTCTACTTCAACAACGAGCAAATAACTCGGTTTAACGCATTGCAAGTAACGCATTCACAATGATGTAATGTATTGTACTAAAAGTTGGACTAGCTGTCCGCGGGTTTGTTAGTTTATTTTCACAAAAGCATTTTGACATGTAGCAAATTTTCACGATCGCAAATTCTAATGTTCGTCTTTTTTCATGAAGCGATTTTTCACAAAGCGTTTTATAATGTTCGCCATTCTTTTTAGGGTTCCGTACTCAAAGAGTAAAACGGGACCCTATTACTAAGACTCCGCTGTCCGTCCGTCTGTCTGTCACCAGGCTGTATCTCACTGATACCGTGATAGTTCCAGTTGAAATTTTCACAGATGATGTATTTATGTTGCCGCTATAACAACAAATACTAAAAACAGAATAAAATAAATATTTTTATTGATAATGGTACGGAAACCTTCATGCGCGAGTCCGACTCGCACTTGGCCGGTTTTTTTTCGTATATTTTACAAAAACACACAGCAATTGATAAAACACTAATTATATAGGTAGGTGGGTTCGTTAGGTAAGGCCCGAAGGGCAAACAGACCAGAAATAGGAGCCCCGTGGAGCGGGGCTCCGTCGAAACTGACCAAATACGATCAAAAATATCGTAACTGCTTTCGTTTGAAAAAAAAATCTTTGTATGTACTCACGTAATTAGTTTCGTAGCAAGAAAAATAATTCTCCACACGCAACTGGTTACGTATCGTTGGTTGCGTTGCGTTGCGTGGGCGGCCGGAGGCGATATACCTATCTACCTACTTTATTCCGGAACTTGACTAAACTTGGTGACCACACCACTATCTTGGCATTGGTTGATCTCAGAGAAACTCACTTAATATAATTTATTTTATTGAAGAACCCTCACCATCTTAAGTCCGTCATCATAATTTGTGCAATACGATCTTGCTATGATTAAAAATAATTATAATCATCAATATTATTGCTTGATAAATGTATGAAATTTACAATTATCACTAAAAATAAATATAATTATCAATATTATGTTATGACTAAATAAACTGTATGACAGGGAAAAATTATTATGCCATAGTACAATTTATGCAAAGAAAAAAATATGAGCATCAACTTTATGCGTAAAGTGTTATTTATGACAATCGATATTATGACAATAGGTTGTTATGCAACTAGATGGCCGCCCGAAAATTGTAAATTAATTAAACCAACTAAAACTGGATGTCTAATTGAGGACCGGCCCGTACCGTTGAACGGAACTGTAGACGCAGCGACCCGGCAGCCGGACCCGGCAGCCGGACCCGGCTCGGTGCATATCAGAATTAAACAGTTTACCTCATAGTTCATCGAGATCGAGGGGCTCAACAACAACTTGTGTCTCACCTCCGATCGGCAGTAATCAGGTCAATGATGAACAGGAACCTTGTGGAGTCGCCCCGCCCCGCCACCGCCACCGCGGTTATCTAACTGGGTCACTGCAGGCGGGCCCTGAACAGGCGACCCGGACCGAGCTCCTATGGCATTGGCAGAGGCCATTGCTTGTTCGGATGTAACTTATGCAGTCCTACAAAAGTTATCTTAATATATAAAAATGTAGGGTAGGTAAACTAATATTTTAAGGGCAGGTGAAAATCATGGCAAATATTTGCTAAGAATTTCTTACTAAATATGTACGAGTATAGTAGGAAATCGTGAGATTCAGTTGAGGGACGTGTCAGTTAATAATGTGTACTCGTAACAACTACACTGGTATACCTACGGTACGAAATGTCGGGAGAAAAGTGGTGTTGTTCCGAGCAAGCGACGGTTCTTCCAGTCCGGAGCCGACACTTAATTTAATTGGTTAACGTATTATTAGCCAACAAAGCTATCGCTTCATAGAATTTGCAGGGTGTCGGGCAAAATATTACAGCTGCCGACAATGACGTAATGATATAGTAGGAATGTATTTATGTTGGCTATATTTATATTAGCCTCATTGAACGACGGTTACGAAACCGAAAATGTGTCAATTTCATGTGAAAGCTGCTACGTTAGTATGTATTGTTCGTAGGTTCGTAGCCCGTAGAGCGCTCTCCTCGCGGTCGTAGCCCGTAGCGGGTGCTACGTGCTCCGCTTCAGCTACCGGGCGGCGGCGCGGCGCGGCGGCACGCTTCACTTGTGTCCCATCCTTATCTGTGGTCGCCGAACTGGAACTATCCAGATTTTACTCGGCATTTTTTACAGCTCGGCTCATTATACCAATGTCTCTCTGCGGTTAATTAAAATGCATTGTACAGCGTAAGTCGCTTATGCCTTTGAGTACTCTGCTCATTTATTGTATTTAATAACTATCTACGGAAAATAAAAATATAAATGGTGTAACAGACAGTGGCCGCAAGAGTTACTTTGTTTTACCGGAGATTTATATTAACAGAGAGATAATACCTTCTACCTCCTAACTTCGCAATGAGGCCATCCAAGGGTGTGAACTTCAATATGAACTCTTGTAATCATATCTTCTTTAGTATAAAATAAAACTGAATGGCTTGAGACTTATCCAAGTTTGTCAGAGATTGCGTCAGCCGTGTAAAAATAGCGGCAGCCGCAGCCGCGGCCGGCCGGCTGTGATAACACGCCGCGCCGCCACCTGCGCGCCACCTGCGGCGCATCACGACAATCGAAACCTGAAGACGTATACATGCATCCCTGTCACTCGGAGTATCGAGTAATTTAAGTGCGATAGAGATGGAGATTTGGAGATATCGAAACTCGAAGTTCGTGGTTATAGCTCAGAGCGCCGCCAGCTGCGCGCGCGCGGGGCCTGAGAGTGGTGTAGCATTTTAGGATAACTACGTAATTATTAGGTATGTACATGGAAAATGCTGGGGGAGGCCTACGCCAAAGAGTCTTCCATACTTAGGTAATTAGGAGTAGTATAATATGTTGTATAATTAATAATATCTTAATTATTTGTATTTATAAAAAAATGTGGTTCTTAACTAATATAATATTTTGAATTAAGGTTTAATTAATTTTCATGCATGTTATCGAAATGCTCATTATGTTGTTATGTTGGAATGAAATGAATGTTTAATTAAATTATTTATGATTGTTTGTTACTAGTCAAATAGGTAAAGAATAAATTAGTACACATACACAACATGATTTAGCATGCAGATGAAATCTGAATTATGGTAGAATAAAGAATTTTTATTTTTATTTTATTTTATTTATAAGTAGCTCCTCTCAAAGCCCCTGCGGCTTCCTTCAAAAGCCTTTGTGACCCCCTCAGGGCCTCCCCCTAAGGATAACCCCTATGGGTTTGTTGTAAAACACCACAACACTGATCTATATCGGTACGCTCTGTATCTTTTATTTTTATGGCTATGGTTACCTATGATGTAATTGGATTTAACATTGTAGAGTCGCTTGATTATTTGTAACGTTGTTTGTGCCTGAACATTTAATGTGGTTTGTGAACGACTGAGGCTGCGAACTGAGAATAAACATTTAAAAACTAAAATCATCTTATATACCAATCTTGCAGCATTAGACTGCATGGGTACCTGCTTCTACTATTGGCTGTCTATAGCTAATACAGTCGCTCTGACAGTAGAGTATCCATCTCTTGTGCACCCAGGCCAGGCCAGGCCAGGCCAGGCCAGGCCAGGCCAGGCACGCCTATTTAGCTCTACACAACTACGTAGGCGGCGTGGGTGGTTCCTCTAAATATTATTGTGTCAACGCCCAAAACCAATGTTATCAAGCGAGGTCACTCAACTGATACTGATTATACGTTTATTATCATAAACAATGAGCCAGAGAACAACTACTTAAAATATTATCTGTAGGTACCTATCAACAGAGGTACAGTACAGTCTGCAAAAGATCTAGGCATTTAAAGGAGGTGATCTATTCCCGAGCTAGTCATATTAAGATGTAGCCAGTTAGGCTTCGACTTTCTGCTTCGAAACATGTTGTGATGTAGCCGCTAAGCGAAGTGGAATATTTAAGATTAAGTTCTTGAGCGATTTCGGTTTTTTCGAATGCTTCGTATATCCGCTGTCTGTCACGCTGTCCGGCTGTTCTCCTCTACAGTAAAGATCGCATTTCTCAACCGACTCAAGTGAAATTTTGTGAGCAAGTTCGTTAATTATATCGTTTTTTTACAAGCTCTCTATTACCCTGCCTAAGAATAAGATCTTAATCTGAAATGGATTAAGAGTGCTCTACAAAAAAGCGCTCGCTCAGAATTCGGTATTTTGACACGCGTAGTGCGTTTGTGTGTGTAAATACTACTACCACCCACACAAACGTACCTAACCCCCACATGCACAGCGAGATCGCACCAGCCGCGGGTGCCATCCCTTTCTAGCTATATGTAAGTGCGATCGGGATAGAACTAACCGCGGAGCTTGGCGATGCAAATAGCTGTATAGCGCACCGTTGGAGTTCACTCCGTGACCGATATTGATACTTGCACTAAAAAGTGGTAAGTATTACTTCGCTAACTAAGCGAAGTTAGATAACTTGAAATATAAATATTTATTCGACAAAAACATGATACACTAGGATACAAAGTCATTGGGTCCCGAGCTAGGATTCCCTGTGTTACGGGACCCAGTAGAACAGCAAGCATACGATATTAAATAACAGACAAGTATAGAATAGATGTTTTACAAATTACAAAGCTACAATAATTTTAGTTCTGTCAGTGTAATGTGTGAGCGTGAGTGTGTGTGAGAGTCTGAGAGTGCGTGTGTGATCATGCGTATTTTGAAGTGAAGGTATAAGTAAGTAAATAAATAAATAAGCAATTGATTACTCGTGAGATTAAAAATATAATATAGCTTTAAATTAACGGAGAACAGTTAAGAGCAGTTCAGTCTCACTGTAGTCGTGTTGCAGCAGCCATTTGGTTAGAGTGCTTCTACTAGGGGGGGGGGGAACAAAGTAAGTATTTGATTTTAGAGCACAAGTTTTCTATTTGTATTAAAATACTATGATATGACAAAGTATATTTAGTTTCGTTTTTTTAGTATATAATAAACTAACGAGTTTTATAGTTGTCAGTAATAATAGTACATTATGAAACAAGTGAGGTATGTTGATCATTACATCAGAGGCGGAATTGTCAAGCGAACCGCAGGTGAGCGTGATAATAGAGCCGAGGATGTAATTATCAAAGCTCACGCGTGTCATACGACGTTTTTCAACAAATTTGCGAGGAAAAAATCCTTTTCATAAAATGAACATGTTACAGGCTCCTAAGTTGTTTCCTTTAGTTATTGATGACAACAGGTTTTTACTCTCATATTTGTATATCTCCAAGAATGTACAGGGGCGTCAAATCTATTTATCACTTTTCTATTCACTACGAGTCAACATTTTTAACAATAACCAAACACGCATCATCAATGTTAACAAATATTTGTGAAATTACCTATAATGGCGCGCAACTATTTTTTTTCGTGAAGTTCGCGCAGTGCGCCCGCAGCGAGGCTTAGATGAAATCTCTAAACAGCCAATACAAAATAAAATAAATATTTTCTTATTCAATATAAATTCATGTAAAATGTTATCAAAAGTGAATAGTTTTACTAAATGAAACGTTTTTATATCATATCCAACAAGAAATAATCAATTAATCCACAAGAAGGATTTAATTTGTTTAGTCGAGTAAGAATCCATTTGCCGAGAATTAAAAACAAACCTGTATAACCCGGTCAATTTAAGAATGCGCCGAGTCCATACATACACCTTGCTGCAAGGTGCCAACGTGTCTTAATCGGGATATAAACATAACTACACGAGTGTCGTAATGTTATTAAACACGAGTGTTTAATACCCAGTATTATGAGCCCAAAAGCGGCACAATAAGAGGCACGTTACGAGCAAACGTGTTGAAAAAATAATAATTTGTTTTACGGATATTTATAGTTTGCATGTTATCTGAGTCTTATTTATATATAGTTATGTAATGAAATTATACCAGTAGACCGAAATAGGAGAATACTGGGTACTTACGTATTCATTTCTTGAAGATTTTTTTTTTGTTATGGACAATAAAAAAAAACTGCCCTTCATAGAAATTGCTATGTCCGTTTCTTACCAAAGGAACTGAAAATTATAAATTATACAAACACAGCTTTTTTATCTAGAATACAATTAATTAATGCGTGACTTTATTCAAAAGCCTAAAACCTCAGATCAGTAAAATCTAATATTTTAACAAATAAACGCAACGCCGCATCATTTCTCGGGATCGAACTAACATATCGAACGAAAAAGCATATTTTTGTTCTATGCGTTGTACATTGAACGTTCAATACAGTAAACCACGGCGCAATGTATTAAACCACTATGGATATGGACGATGCTTGAATTTTTTAGTGGTACGGCCGCTGCTTGGCGTCGCAAACTAGAGCGGTGCCAAAGTGCAGTTACAATTTATTCATATTCATATTCATATTTATTTATTGCAAAACCATGGTTACATAAGGTGGTAAAAATCTTAAGTGCTAAGTACATGGGAACTCTGTAAGGGCATAGCAATTTCTTATGGCTAAAGTTAAGCTATAGTAAGTACCTATTCTGTATTTACCTACTTAGTATTTTTATATGTTTTTAATTACGTACATATGTAGTTGAAATTTCGTTATTATTTGTATAATTATTCATTTTTCTTAGATATTCTCAAAGAATTCTTGTAGAATTTACGCGTAATCGATAAAATAGAAGTACGATATCATACTAGTTATTTTATTTCGTCTACTTTCGCTGTTTTATTTTATTTCAATACTTGTTTTGGTTGGGTGCCTATCTTAAAGGTAACTAATAACATACTAATAAGATTAAAAGGCACAAAATGTTTACGGTACCTACTACTTAATAAGATTTTCACTAAGTTGCAGTATGAACGGTAAATAGACATATTAAAATTGTATATACAAGTATATGATTTAGTTGCAAATGGCTCCAGAACAACTTGTAATGTGATATTATTACCAATAATTTATTTTAAATGAGTATTTTTTACTTTCATTTGAAATGTGATAATTGAAGAAGAAATCTCGGTTTCTTATTACAGTTTTCCAAAGAATCCGAGTAGGTACTAAAAAAATGGATAGATGCTACTGGCAGAGGTCCTAACTGGTTTCCTGTACACAGAAGAGTTAATGTGTTCGTAACATTTTCAAGAAAAATGTTTCCAACCACTTAATAAGAGCCGTAAATTTTTCGAATATTTGACACCTCGCTTGCTTGAAACCTTGGTGTAAAATGTATGGTAACACATCTTCGCACATCTTTGGTGGATACTCGCCCTTAGCCTTAAATCTCGTAATATGAGTAATGGACATATTATTTCGCGCCAAAATGCGAGTCGGATCGGCCTGGTACAGGTCAAAAATATCGATGTGACCAGAGTTTTAAATGTATGTGAAAACGAAGTTATAAAAAGCCGTTTATGTTACTCTGTAGGTATTCGTCAATATTTTTTACTTTTGCGATTTATGGTAAGTTAACAACCCGTGTTATTTAAACCACCTAAACTTACCATGTTGTTGAAGTTGTTACCCATCAATATCTTAACATAATATTAATTTTAATATCAATGTCGATAAAACATAGTTTTAACGTTTGTCGCCCCCCTAGTGTAGTGCGTTTAAGCCAATCACAGCCCTTGTTTGCATGTTGCCGTAGACTCACTGGCAACGCCCGAGTCTTTGTTTTTACACGGTTCAATGTGTGTGCCTGTGGGCGCTGCGGTGGGAGAAAACTGGGGACATCGATTTTGGTTGAAATTAAGCAGTACGGCACTTCTCCCTCTTTTATGTTCTGAGCCTAAAACCTATGTCACTTTTTAGGATTCCGTACCCAAAGAGTAAAACGGGACCCTATTACTAAGACTCCGCTGTCCGTCTGTCTGTCTGTCTGTCTGTCTGTCCGTCTGTCATCAGGCTGTATCTCATGAACCGTGATAGATAGAGATTTGAAATTTTCACAGATGATGTATTTCTGTTGTCGCTATAACAAAAAATACTAAAAAACAGAATACATATTTTTATTATTATTTTAGTTTTTATTTTTTTCTTTTTCTTTTACAATCTTACACAAATCGACCTTGCCCCAAACTAAGCAAAGTTTGTACTATGGGTACTAGACGACGATAAACATACTTATCTAGATAAATAAATACTTAAATACATAGAAAACATCCATGACTCAGGAACAAATATTTGTGGTCATCACACAAATAAATGCCCTTACCGGGATTCGAACCCGGGACCTCCAGCTTCGTTGGCAGAGTCACTACCAAGTTACTAATTAGCCTACAGGGGGCTCCTATACAACAAACGTGATTTGCCGTTTTTAGATATAGATAATGGTACGGAACCCTTCGTGCGCGAGTCCGACTCGCACTTGGCCGGTTTTTTAACATTTATTTCGAAATAAAGAGTGATACTCGGAAATGTCGAAGGGAAGGTCAATCGTCGAATCCGACTCGGCTGGGCAGCATTCGGGAAGCTACGGCACATCTTTTCGTCCAATATTCCGCAGTGTCTCAAGACGAGAGTCTTTGACCAGTGTGTGTTGCCAGTGATGACATATGGAACGGAAACGTGGTCGCTTACTATAGGCCTCATAAGAAGGCTCAAAGTCACTCAAGGGGCAATGGAGAGGGCTATGCTGGGAGTTTCTCTGCGCGATGGCATCAGAAATGAGGCTATCCGCAGCAGAACCAAGGTAACGATATAGCCCTCCGAACCGCTAAACTTAAGTGGCAGTGGGCGGGGCACATTGCACGTAGAACCGATGGCCGTTTGGGCGGAAAGGTTCTCGAGTGGCGACCACGTACCGGAAGGCGCAGCGTGAGTAGGCCCCCCGCAAGGTGGACTGATGACCTGGTATAGGTCGCGGGAGTCCGCTGGATGCGGGTGGCGCAGGATCGGCCATTGTGGCACTCTTTGGGGGAGGCCTATGTCCAGCAGTGGACGTCTTTCGGCTGATATGATGATGATGACTCGGAAATGTAATAAAACCACGTAAAAATCTTCCTTTCCAGTGTAAACCCCCGGTTTGTGTTATTATTATATATAAACGAAAATAATAACTAAATGCAAGGTAGGATCGTGCTGTACTTAACAAACGCCATATAAGCTTGTTTTTTAAAAAGTTTTTTATTAATCTTGTTATTTTCAATAACTCTGCATATTATGTCGCTGGTTCGTGGGTACTTGTACAGACAAATCACACAAACCCAAACAAGATAGGTCTGGTCTATCTATTTTAGTTTAGGAGTTCCCATGACCACCTTCCATCATCAGATCCTGGAAATCATCCATCACCAAAGTGTTTACCAAGACAAAACAGATGAGCCCAAACTAGATGGATTTATCTAGTTTAGTTTAGAAGTTCCATGACCACCTTCCAGCTCCATCATCAGACTCTGGAAATCATCCAGCACCAAAGTCTTGCCGTGCCATGACCAAATAAATGAGCCCAAATTCGATGGCTTTATCTTGTTGAGTTTAGGAGTTCCGACTCCATCATCAGACCAGCTCTATGATATTATGGCATTGTCACCGAAGATACGCAATTGTACCTAATTTGAAGATTTCGCCCAAACTAACATACATACATACATACTAACTAATCATGATGACCATTGGGGCGGGGAGGTTCTCGAGAGGCGACTACGTACCGGAAACTGCAGCGGACCCTCCACAAGGTGGACTGATAGTAACAATTAAGTAAATAAATTAAATCTATCAAGTATCACGATCACTCGTACAATAATAATTGACTATAGAACGCGTAGTTTAGACAAAAGGATCCAACCCACAAGACATCACCATTGAAATGCATGACTTTTGTTTTAGGTAGAAGATTCAATTTTAAATGTTACATATCCTGTGGGTTTGAGCCTTTTCGCTACACTACGTCATATCTGGCAGCTATGCAATTCATAACTTGTCTCGGTTAGCCTCACGAATGTATCCCCAGTATAGTTTGACCCCGAGGTTGGTAACAACTATGCCTAGTCGGAGATCAAAATAATATTATTCCCTTCTTTCCCACCGTCCACCTCCCGAGACCAAATAGGTGAACTATTGAAAATTATTTTTTCCTACCGTTCACCTTTAATATAGTGTAATTTATATTGGTGACCGTCCACCTCTGAAATTGAATACTGGCTGTTTTATTATATCTATGGATTTTTTATGTTTGCGTGAAGAATTTGTCTGACAGGAGAATGTCATAGAATTTGTCTGACAGGAGAATGTCATAGAATGTCAGCCCGCTTGTGTCTGTTTGTGACAACATTAATGTTATACGGGTACGCAGGATTTAGAAATTTTTTCATCGGTGGGTCATCATTATGACACATATTTTATATGTTTCTATCGTTTAGAATACGCCAAAATAAGCATACTATATATATGAAAAAAAAATCTCTAAAATAAAAAATGGCCGAGATATAGGACCTCAAAATTGAAAAGTGTCTAATACTGCTGAAGTCACGCGAAACCTATGCTACTCTTAACTCTAAGGCAGGTTGGTATAGGTTACGACGACGAGCGAAGCGAGGAGGAGTGTTAGGTGTACCGCGACCCTAAGCGCCAGCGGCGCGAAGCGCCAGAACCGACTTTTTTTTGAATTTATAGTTTTGCGAATATTAAAAAAAATAGTATGTATTCCTAAAATATGTATACTCCCATCATTCCACAAATCGCGTGGCTTCAGCAGTTTCGATGATACGGGTATTATAATGATTCAGTATTAGACACTTTTCAAATTTGAGGTCCAATATCTCAGCCATTTTTTATTTTAGAGATTTTTTTTTCATATAAAGTATGCTTATTTTGTCGTATTCTAAACGATAGAAACATATAAAATATGTGTCATAATGATGACTCACCGATGAAAAAAATTAAGTCCTGCGTAGGTACCCTTTGCTACACCTCGACCAACTTCCCAACTTTGAAGTCAAATATCTCGGCCGTTTTTGATTTTAGACAAAATTTTCCTATAAAGCATGCTTATTTTAACGTTTTTGATTAAAATTTTCTAAGTCTTTTATGATTCCTATGTTTTTTCATTTTTGGTCAAAAATTTTCTGTCTTTTTTTGTGCACCCCTTTGCTTTAGGCGGACCGACGAACTTGAAATCTGAAGAGTTCTGATAGTATGTAGGTACGCTGTATTGATAACAAGGTGTACGGTGGAAATTAAAAAAAAAACCATTGTACACCCAGGTGGTCAAAGGTGAACGGTAGGAACAAATAATTTTCAACGGTTCATCTAGGTGGTCTCGGGAGGTGGACGGTGGGAAAGAAGGGATATTATTTTATCTAAAGAGTGGCCGGTTAGCTTCGTGAATAGCCACAAATAAACACAGTACACGTCTGTCTCGGAGGCTTATTCAGCCGGTACCAAATACTACAATATACATACTGAGATAGACAGGCAACTCGACCAAATTGAGAAGGCATTTAATGCTTACGTATACAGGCGCCATCTCTTCTGCGATAGTTACAACTTTTCTTTGAATGTACAAAACATACAAAAAGTGCGTCGGTCGTAGGGATTGAACCCTGGATCATCGACTCCAAATACCACCGTCTGTACCCCTAGGCTACTGATGCCTTGTGACAAAACGGCGAATTTTGAAATACCTTGACATCTTAGCCTAGCCATCGCTAGAACTTCAGAGAGTTCGCCAGCTATCAAGAAGGTGGCACTGTTTTCAATAAGAAACTGGATTTGCATTAAGTTCTAAGTTCGCATAGCATGGCCGGTACTGAGATAATATATTCCCGCGCGACGGTAAAATTATACTAGTTTTGAATAATTATTTATAAATATAAATTTTGACAAAAGTTATATTTTTTGGACTGGATCTTGTTGTTACAAGCATGAACTTTAATGTTGTGTAAGATTCAATATACAAATAATTTAACAATAATGAGAAAATCCTGGAGTTTTCAGTACGATTTTGTTGACAAATTTGGTGTAATTGAGAACAGTTTACATATATATACGTGCAGACTAAGGAAAATTCGAGGCGGCTAGGCGCAATGGCAACATATTACGCTAGTGAAAATAGAATAAAACAAGTAGGTTCTCATATAACATCATGGAGTATTAGGGGCTCAAACTTATGACTCTGCGCTCTCTTCAGAAAACTACTGTCGGTAATCGGGTATTTTCGGTTAAAGTATTCAGTTCTTCTTAAATTGTAGGCCGCTAGGACCAATATGAGGAGTTTACCTATGCAAATAAGTAATTAGAATCTAGAAAAAGCTTTCCGTTTCTTAGAATTACAACGTCAAAAATCCGTCATTCTCGCTTATTCCTGACCAAAAAACGAGTGCCCTCTTAAAAATTAAAATTATATGAACTCTTGTCAATCTTGGAAAAAACTTGATTTCCCGCTTGGTTGACTCGCTAGCATCAAGTGAAGCTAGCTTCATCGGTGATATGATTAAAATAAAATAATTATGGTAATAATGCAATAAGTAGGAAAAGCAGCCACTTTGTCCGGCCACTTTTGGAAATATACTGTAAGCTACTTTTAGTGGGGGGGTTAACTCGTCATAGAATACACTGAGACGGTGCGGTCCATGGACCGCAACGCGTAGCGCTAACTTCTTGTTCGGCGTGTCATCTCTAGTACGTTAGTATTAGTACATTATACCTCAACGGTTTAGTCTAGTATCTGTTGTAACTTTATTATGTTCGGCAACTTTCGTTGCTCACTGTACCTAAGGAACTATGTAGGTATATATGTCACTATGTTAGTTCGGGTGGAATCTTGCAACTCAATTTTGAAGCAGATATCTTCAACCGATTGAGCTGAAATTTTAGGTAAAGGTATAGTTCCGTGCATAATAGTCTCGTAGATAATAATAATTAACACAAAAAGCACAAGTGGCCCCACTGGCCATATTTATTTATTATTATTATTATTATATTTATTAACCAAAGATATAAAAAACTTATTCTAAAACATGTCCCTGCAAAACTGTTTGAACAGTTTGCCTGCAGGTAAGTCTCTTTTATGCTTAATATACATATCATAATAATAACATCGTTTTTAATCCTATTTTATACTTAAATGCTAACTTATTAATCTTGTTATAAATATGAGTGTGATATGATAACGCTTGCTTGCAAAATAAGCAAGCAAGCAGTTACTTAAGTGTAGGTATGCAGTAGGTGTTTTTTTAGTGCTTTTTTAAATTTATGTTTATTTGGTTCATTTCGGATGTCTTCGGGTAAAGTATTTAAGAAGTACGGAAGTCTCTTGGCTAAAGTACGGTCTCCAAAATAGTTATCAACCCGGGGTACTTCATACTTACCCGCGGACACCGACCTTGTGCTATGTTTGTGTTCTATCGGTATTGGGCTATGTACTCGATTGCTATGATTGTTAACTGCTAAAAGGTATTTATGTTTTAGGCTAACCGGAAGTATTTTACAGATTTTAAATAATTTTGAATAATCGCCCTTGCAACTGTTTTTTGTTTTTTTATTTACTAGTAATTTTAAGAATCTAATTTGCAATGCTTCAAGTTTGTCTATGTAAGATTTGAATGTAAGTCCATAGCAATCAAGGGCATATCCCAGCACCGAGTCTACTATAGCAAAGTACAGACATTTTAGTATATTGCTTGGTACTTTAAAGCTAAGGTGGTAAAATTTTCCTAGGAGTAATCTTAATTTACTACAAATATAGTTAATATGTTGTAGCCAGGAAAATGTAACATCAACCTTTTGACTTCTCCTTCCAACACTAGGTAGGTTAGGTTCGTTAGGTATCTTCAGATGCCCGAAGGGCAAACAGACTAGAAATAGGAGGTCAAGGTTCTCCTATTATATATCGTCTCCTGGTATTTGAACAGTTTTGACGGGGCTCCTATTTTCGATCTCTTTGCCCATCGGGCATCTGAAGATACCTAACGAACCTAAACTACCTACCTATCTTTTACAACAGAAGTGGAGATATAAATATTTGCAAATCTTAATAGCCCAACCCCCACCATTATTAGATTATTACCGTTGACGGAACTATTGGGAAAAAAGTCTCACTAGTTCCGCCACGGAACTTCTTTCACTATACCTACTGGAAATAAAGGGACAGAAGGTGGGCATGGGAATTCAGAACTTAACTGACGTAACCCCGAGTTTGGGCTCGTTAGAATCGTCTCAATGAGCAGTTGATGACGGTATCAGAAAAGTACAGTCGGCAATAAAAGATTGTACCAAATTGACAGAAATTTATTAGTAAAAAAATAAAAAAAATCTTTTGAAAAATACGGGCTTTTGAGTTGTACAGCTCACAGAGCCCCCTAGTGTTCAATCGAACGAGCGTGCGAAGCGAACGAAGTTCTATGCTTCAGCTTGGGCCGAAAATAATTAGTATGTCCGGTGTCTGTCCCGCTGTCCCGCTGTCCCGCTGTCCCGCTGTCACGCTGTCCGGCTGTGCTTCTCTATAGTCTACAAGGTTGCATTTTTTAACTGTTTCTCGTGAAATTTTGTGAACAGGTTCGTTGATTACTTACAAATTATAGTTTTTTTTGTAGAGCCACATTTTCAAAATACAAAAAAACTCAGACAGCCTCGCCAGTTCGACAGCTTACGGAGTTTTATTTATTTTTCAGAACTCGTCATCCTCCTAGCGTTATTATTCCCGGTTGTGCCCCTAAAGGAGCCCGGGGTCCGAGTTGACACCTAATCCCAAGATTTGGCATAGGCACTAGTTTTACGAAAGCAACTGCCATCTGACCTTCCAACCCAGAGGGAAAACTAGACCTTATTGGGATTATTTATTTCAGAACTAAACAATGACAATTGACGTACGTAAACATAACGACTTCGACGCGTTGAATGTTTATCAAGAACGGAAAATAACATGATGTTTATAGTTCGCAACGCGTAACGACGACGTTATAAGCGGGCTGCGGCGACGGGACGGATGACAACACAACACGCACACGACAACACAACACGCACACGACAACACAACACGCACACGACAACACAACACAACACGACACGGTGCAGCGCGATGCTGCGCTGATAGCACAGCACACTCATTTTGTTTTCACTAGTATGGAAAAAATGCTAAACTGGAAAACATTTATAATAGCAGTTTTTTTTTATTTATTTAAATATAAAATTTTACTGCATTACAGCATATGCCAAGGCGCTGGTAAACTTATACATAATTAGTTAATTACACAATAAGAAACAATTTATAGTACCTAACAAATAATATTTAAAAAAAACTGGCCACGTGCGAGTCGGACTCGCGCACGAAGGGTTCCGTACCATTATCTATAAAAAACTATTTTATTCTGTGTTTTTAGTAGTAAAATTTCAGCTGGAACTATTACGGTATCAGTGAGATACAGCCTGGTGACAGACAGACGGACGGACGGACGGACGGACAGCGGGGTCCTAGTAATAGGGTCCCGTTTTACTCTTTGAGTACGGATACGGAACCCTAAAAATGAAACTCACAGAATCTTTTAAAAATAGGGAGAAGTTTACTCCACTTGCAGGCATACAAATCGCAATCCGGTGCATACAGAACTACTTTGTTAAGTTGCGCCTGCGCGCTGACAACTGGCTCGTGCTCGTGCGCCGCCGTGCGGGCCGCCTCTTCCGCCAGGAGGCGGTGGCTGCGGCCACGGAGGTACGCGTCAGGAACGAACAGAGAGCATATTCTTGTGATCAAGTCGGAACAATCTGACTCGCCTCTCAAAATACGACAAGCAGTGGTCAGAAGTTCGATATTGCGCCTGACCTCTATTAGGGAGTTGAAACCTAACATTCCGAGTAAGTACTTTAGTAAATATCCTAACTAAACTTTTGAGCTCCTGATACTATCAGGAGCTCAAACCAGTTGCAGAGAAAATAACAGAATGGCGATTACTCCACCGACAAGAGCCCGGCTCTTAAGTTTATGATGATGAGGATAATAACTAAGTGGATAGGATGTACTACGAATTCTTTTCCGGCTTTTATGTTATATGGGGGTGCGTTATCAGGACCAACGGCACTTCTAGGCTTAAGTTTATTAATTGCAGCCGTTACGTCCTCCATTCCTCCAATGATATTTCACTAACTTCAACTCGGGTGGCGGACTGGGAATTGTCTTTCTTCACAGCTAAATCAGAGTCTAGTAACGGAACATCTGGTAGAAATACACGGAGAAGCACCCTTATGCATGATACCTATTATTGCACGAGCGAGCGAAGAGAAGGAAGTTCACTGTTTCAGCTCGGGGCGAAAATACTTTCGTATGTCCGGCTGTTCAGCAGTTCCCCTCTACAGGTCGCATTTAGGACGATATGACAAAAGTTGTGGAGGCGCGCGCGCCTCTAACCACAGCCGAATCGGTTTTTCAGCTCCGGCGTGACTCCGATTGAAATTCAACGGAGGCGGTGTCGGTATCAGTCTTATAAAATAAAGTAATACGGAATCGAAGCGAAGGTGCAAAATCAATCGGAAGTTCCGATTTACCGGAGCCGGAATCGATACTCCGTAATATCCGTAATCTATGGCTTATTCTTCCAAGTCTGCACTAATCTCGCTCACCAATAGGTATGGATACAAACAAAGGCCAAACAAGAACCACAGGAGACAACGTTCAATTGAATATCAATCATTATTCAAATAATACTACTTATTCTTTACTTATTTACAACTTTTATTCATGATTTTTATCTCACTTTACAGTAGGTACCTATAATCTGAGAGTCACAAAGTCACAACACGACTTGCGGTAAAACCTAAAACGATATTATTGTTACAAGTATAATTATACATAAGTCTAAATCTGTCTGCAAGAGGTTTTATTGTAAAGGTAACGAATTTTGAAAAGTACAGTCAGCTGCTTACATAAGTAAGTTCACTACTAACGCGCGCACACACTGTTTATATTGGCAAATTTTACTATTGTAGACATTAGACAAAGCTTAATATGCAGCGGGCTGTACCTACCTACTTGCCAACGTTAACAATAGGTATTTAGTTCCATTCAGTAAAAAAACAATATTGAGATACAATTGTTTTATTATTCTCCTATTTGCAACAGATAAGAGGAGTTATCGTCGTACCTACCTACAAGTCGTTATAAAAAAATATCTACTTACAGATATACAACAATACAATATATTACAGGTAGGTACCTATAAGGCGCGAAATTATATACAGGTCGATTCACGAGAGCTGGCATGAACGAATTGACCGAAAGTAATGTCACTTGTCACTGTGAGTGGCAGTGTGAGTGCCATTCTTATACAGGCGCCTCCTAATATTTTGTAAACATGCTAATACGTTTTCGTTATTCAAGAAAATATTAATATTATTATTATAATCTGCACCAAGTATCAGGTTAATCCTTTTAGTAGGTACTTAGTTAATTATTATTAAAGTCCTTTGTAAATAAAACGTATATTTATGTTTCTGACTTATTCTTAATGTTAACAATCGAAAGATGGCTTGTTCGAATTGTAAAAAATCTAAAAAAAGATCAGACCAAGGAGTTCGTCGTCAACAGAGTTATTAATTTATTTATATCCTGTTTTCACACTGACGCCGCAATCTACAAAATGACGGCGAAAAGATTCGAAATTCTTACGAAATTTAATTGTTATTTTCGCGTTTCACGGCATCGTCATTGTACATGAAACATGGTTATTATTATTTTTTTAATTTATAAAATGTAAAATCTCTGAAACACAATTATCATAATCACTTTTTGCATCAACCTGTATTTAATAATGATGTGATGCCATTCACTCGTTCAATTCATTCGTGCCAGCTTTCGTGAATCGACTTGTACCTAGTTAACACCAATAATGGTAAATTGATAATTAATTAATTACGAGTAAAGTAGGTATGAAGGGTCACTTCACGCGCCTATTAATTACGAGTAAAGTAGGTATGAAGGGTCACTTCACGCGCCTATTAATTACGAGTAAAGTAGGTATGAAGGGTCACTTCACGCGCCTATTTATTACTAGACCTCGTTATCTTGTCGCACTGTCATTGCTATTCCGTAGAGCGTGAATGATTTTTTATCGACTATCTAAATATCGATAGTGTACTTAGAGTTATAATATATGTCACTGATAATTAGTCAACTGATAAGGAGTCACTAGGTAGGTACTATCGGGAATAAATATATATTATAAAAAAATAAGAAATAAAAGCCTCGGGTGTAAGTAGGTACCTTAGTTAAGACTGTTTACGAATATCATAGTTTTTCCACAATAATTACTCTACATCGTCAATGCAACTTTACTAAGGGTCAAATAGGGGTTTTGGTGACCACAAGTTTCGCATTGGGCGGCAACTGTAAATCCTGTTGCATATACATGCGAAGGGCGCACTAACCAGCCCCCCACAGTTTCAAAAACAAATGCTTTTTAAAGGCTGCTGGTACTGGTAATTCAAAAATGGCTGCTATTATACATTCCATCTAGATATCGTCGCTACTTTGAAAAAATCTCGTATCTGAAAATCATCAAGTTTCTAGGAGGAACAATAATCATCCTGTAAATTATTGTGATTGATCATATAAGTTCCTGTTAGTTTCATGAGATACTTTGATAGCCAGTCATTAATTTTAAAAAAATTCGAATAACTCACGCAAAAACTTTTTATTAAAATTATAGTTATTCGTAAGATACAAGATTTTTGTTCTAGTATTGACTGAAAGTTGTTGAGTTACGATAATTTTGCTTTACATTTTATGGTACAAAATGAAACGAAATGTATGTTTTATGTTTTTTCAATTAACTAAGTAGACTCTCGAATAACAATAGACGAACTTAAATAATAACCTGTCTCCGTATTAAAAAAAAGATCGGCTCGAATTATTTTTTCTCAACTATACATGCAATAAACTATCGTAAAATGAATGGAAGTCTTTGGCAAAATCGGCTTTAGAGATGGCAAATCATCAAATTTTCGTTTTTTAATAGGGACTGCTTTTGCTGAGTAATCGCTTGATGTTCTGAACTATCATTAACTTTTTGAGGTAGAATAGTCCCGATTCCAGATGTCATCAAAGCGAAGTTTAAACTCAATCGGACTGTGAGATGACGAAGAGGCAGACGCACGGGAGGAGAGGTCCCGCCAGAGCCAAAGCAACCCTCACCGTGACCGCGCGCGCGCATCCATTAAAAATAAGATAAAATAATTTGTAACCGCTAATTTGGAGTAAATCTTAGATATGAAGAATCTGCATTTTATAATTATTTTAAAGCCCTCAAATCTACCACACATGGGTAACCTGCTCTCTTTCCAGGTCTAATAAATGTATAATAGTAACTACTTAAGTATCGCATGGTTTTTGAAAAAATACCTGTGTACATATTTTACATTGTACTTTTTAGTCAAAGATACCTCTGTTATTACTTTTACAAAATCAGCAGGCACATGAAGTTCTCTGTTTTATTACTATATGTAAATTTTTAAGATAATAAACATGTAAAAAAATACATTTTTTTTATGGGTAACATTGTATTAAATAAAGGGGGAGTAAGGGGAGAATGGAATATAACACCTATCCATCCCTACTGTCAACCTCACCTGCACGCGCCGGATGGCGACGGCGTGGCGTACACCGTGCCGTGGTGCTCCCTGCTGGACAACAGACGAGGCTCTGGCGACCGAGCATGTGGCGGTATAACCACATCCCTACAACACAACCAGTCGGAAGAGGCCTAGTCAGCCCTGGGGACTAAATAGCCTCAAAAAGGAACAGTGCAGAAAGACTTGGGGCCCTACTGCATAACCAATACCTAAGATCACCATCACGGACTAAACCAGCAATAAGATATGCTGAAAAGCTGGTCTAGAAACAAGTTCCGGAAGATGATCGCTGACATCCGCTGAGGATATGGCACAACAAGAAGAAGAAGTATTAAATAAAATTGAGATCCCATCGCCTTGCGTGGTATGGGCATATTATGCGGAGGGATGACAGTCATGTGACCAAGAGAGTGTTAGGTATGAACGTGGAGAGATGGAAAAAACGAGGTAGGCCAAGGAAAAGGTGGATGGACTGTGTGAGAGAGGATATGAAGAGGAAGGAAGTAAGTGACGAGATGACGAGAGACAGGGAGGTATGGAAGAAAAGGACATGCTGCGCCGACCCCAAATAAATGGGATAAAGGCAAGAAAATGTATTAAATAAAAGCCGTAGGTACTAAAACCTAACGTACGAGAAATTAATCGAAATATACACAATACAATTATTATACAGGTACCGTCGATTTATCGGCGTTGAAGTTTGTGCACGTGTGTACACCATAAGAGATGTAATTATATTAGTTTAATGAGTTAGTAATTTAAAAAATGAAAAATAAATCAGATAAGAGTTTTTTTCAAAGTATAGTGACGATATTTTGTTTAGATACGATATTTTTGAACTAACGATTATGTATTATATGGTCGATTTATCGAAGTTGGAGTTTGTGCAGCATACGAGATGTATTTTTATAAGTTTAATGCGTAAATAAACGAAAAAAATTTAAAAATCAGTTACGAGATTTTTTCAGAGTAACGACGATATATTAGCGTTCAAAAAGGAATCTTCAAAACATTTGCAAATAAATACCACTTACGATATTGAAGTTCCCGATGTACTGGAAATGATTAGTTATTTTTCGTCGTTGCAGTTGCAAATAGGTAAACCATTTATATCGCTTCACCAATGAGGTTATCTACTTATTTTTCATCAATAAGTTTTCATTGAGATTGAGCAAAGATTTAAAAGGCGAAAATTCAATCGCATTGCTGCATTATATAAACATCGATATCAAGACGATCGATAAAAAAAAATATTCACGCTCTACGGAAAAGCAATGACAGTGCGTCAAGATAACGAGGTCTATTTATTACGAACGGCTTGACCCAATACAATCAATTCGCTCGTTGATGTACCTACCGTTCTTTGAAAAAAAACCGGATAAGTGCGAGTCTGACTCGCCCACCGAGGGTTCCGTACAAAATTACAAATATATAGTTTTCAGATTTTTCCCTCTATTTGTAGTATAAGTATAAGACTATAAGACGACATTAGTTGCCAAATTTCATATTTCTAGGTCAACGGGAAGTATCCTATAATTTTTTATTCCTTTGAGAGTGTTCAAATATACGTTTTTTGCGGCATAAACGGCCACATTGAAATTAGATACAGAAACGAGACTTTTTTAAAAATGTTGACTTTAATGTGTAAGTGTGTGGTTGTTGGTTTGACTGTATGAGTGGGAGCGGTCACCGGGGTGGCGGCGCGGAGGCGGGAGCGGGCGCGAGCAACGGGTCGTACTTGGTCATGAGGCGGCAGGCGGTGCGCGCGTCCACGTCGGCCAGGAAGAACGCCTCGAAGCCGGCCAGCGGCCGCAGCAGACAGTACAGCCGCTCCGCGTACTTCCTGACGCACCACACACCGTTACCACGCGGACACGAGAGGTACCACACCGAATACGGCATAAACTGAACATTTTACAGTAAAGGACAGCGCACAATAAAGGACACTTTTCCTTAATAAATCAAAATTTAACCATTGTAGAAAAAAAATAAAAACAGTTTTAGAAAGTGCAACGCAAGCCCTTTCATATGATACCCCACTTGATCTATCTACTAGACTTAGATTTTTTAACCCCCCTCATATTCGTCATTTAAACAGAAAATATTTTAATTTTTCATTTTCCATACACGTGTCTTAACCCTTTTAACAGTTGTTCCAAATTTCAAATTGATTGCTTAAGTAGTTCCTGAGATATTTAACGTTGTCACAGACGGACGGCCGGACAGACGGACATACCCCAATTCCCAAGTTGCAGAATTTTATTTAGCAAGCAAATAAAGATTAATAAGAATGCCTGACTTGGCACTACGAAATATCTCACCACTTTTTACTGTTGAAGGGTTTCGAGACTTGGCCTATTTTTTACATGGAATGTTTTTATGGGATTTACACTTCTCCAAGCGCAGCCGCGGCGTTTTTGATGACGTCATTACAGGGGAGACAGACTCCTTAGAGATTGTCTCCCGGCAGTTTTAGAATCCAGGGGGCATGCCTAACAACATACTTAAATATGGCGGGTTAGGCTCGTAAAACGCACTTTCCCGAAATGTGCACTTTCTCTAAAGGTGCACTTCTTTGAAGGGTCATTTTCTCGGAAGGTACACTGTTTCAAAAGGTGCACTTTCCCAGAATGTGCACTTTCGCAGAAGGTATATTTTCCCGGAAAGTACACTTTAGGGGTACCTAGGGGTGTCCTTGTTTATAGTAAGTACTGAGGGTTTCTATGAAATAGTAAAAATGCAAACAGACGGGCAGACGGACGGACAGAAAGACCGAAACTATAAGCGTACCGTTCTTGCAATTTTGACTACGGGACCCTCAAAAAATATTTTGCCATCAAGCTTAAGGCTCCTCTACACAATCGATTTAGATGAGATTACATTAAAGACAAAAATGCGTGTGGATTAAAAGAAAAAGTGTGAAGCGTGTGTGCGTGTGCTTGTGTGTGGTGTGTGTGTGTGTGCGTGAGTGTGTGTGAAGAATGTGTCTAAATAATAAATGTGTACCTTTTGAGAAAGTTCCCTAAATAGGAAAGTGTACATTTTGGGAAAGCATGCGTGTTGGAAAAGTGCACTGTTTGAAAAAGTGCACATTTCGGGAAAGTTTCCAAATTGGGAAAGTGTACATCCACCTTTGCAGAAAGTGCACATTTCGGGAAAGTGTGTTTTACGAGCCTAACCCAATGTGGCGCTGGTATCCGAAAGTGAAGTATTTTCCCCTACACGAGTAAAGGAACGGTTTCCAGAAGTTTGAAATTCTGTAGTTATTTTCCGTTTTTTCTATTTTCCCGTGTTTCTATTGACAACCCTTTCCTACCCTATACAGTGAATATTTAGTCACTGTCAGTATGCGCTAGAGCCTAAGATTCGATGGGCGTTCACGTCTATGAAGTGAATAAAATTGATGAGCTGACTCGACTGTACCCGTAGTGTGTGGATTTGTCCCTGACCTTGGCGGTCCTTTTTTTTTTGTTTAGGGGGGAAAATGCGTTACGCATACCACCCGGGTGCAGGGGGTGACCCGAGTGGTTATGTGGGACTCCCGGAGATCATGGGTGCGGAAAATCCAGCACCCGGTGGCGGATCAGCTCTGTGGTTCCGCCACCGACCACGACTCGGCCGCAGAGGATAGGGAAAGCGGCGCACCGTAATACCGACATTCCTCTTCCTCTGCGGCCCCACCAATGCCACTTCAGCGGAACGGCCCCGCCACTGCGGTCCCTCTCCAACGCATCCTAAGCGGGCTTGGGCAAGCCCGCTAGGAGCGCCCTCCGCGGGCCAGCCGGCAGCCCAAACAGGCCGGCCCTGGGTGCCTCTTAGCTTCGCCGTGGGTGACCAGTCCACGGTTACTAAGCCCCCCCGCCCCGACAAGGCGAGCACCCTCAGGGGGGTGACCTTGTGGATTGATGCGCGAGTGGAGTTTGGCCAATCGTTCAGCTTCGTACACCATGCGCCCAAAGTTAAAACGGCCGTTTTTCTTTTGAGTTCATAGATCGACAAATCCAACAACTAGTTTGATGTAGGTATTCACAAGGTACTTAAATACAAAACACAGTGTGTAGCAACCTACTTTTTAAATATCGTTAAATTTAAATAATCTCAATTATTTACCATTAACTCATCAAATAATCTCAATTATTTACCATTAACTCATCAAATAATCTGAATTATTTACCATTAACTCATCAAATAATCTCAATTATTTACCATTAACATCTAAAACAACACTAAGTAGCAACTTTTAAATATTACTTTGCTCTCTTTTTGCACAAATGGCTACTGGCTGTCAAGGCCCCGGCAGCTACATACATACTTACATATATCGACTTACTCATAATAAATCTAAACTAGACATAAGAAGCAATGAAATAAACAAACATTGTAAAATTGGCTAATTTGCATAAATGACGTCATTCAAGGTAATTTTCAGTGTGGTGTGTAAATATAAGATTATTGCAAAGCTACCATCTCACTCACAGAACTTTCTTTTTATAATATGAGCATAGTAAAGAAGTTTACCTGGTGTCCTGGCCGCGGTCGGAAAGCAGCGCGGCGAGTGCGCGCAGCGCCAGGCGGCGCGCGGCGGCGGCCGAACGCGGGCGCGAGCGCAACAGCCCGCGCCCGCCCGCGGCCAGCGCCGCCGCCACCACCATCAGCCGCGCCGCCGCGCACCGCACCAGCCCGCTCTTGTGTCTGCCACAAAAAAATCGCAAACCAAACAATCCTCTACACACTTCAAACCAATCCAACCCCTTCATCATCATACTACACACGACTTTCATTTTAAAATGCAATCGCAACGAACCTAGGATTTATAAGCATTATTTGCATCATAAATCAGAACAATCAGAGTGAGACCTCGTAGAGTATGTTGGACGACATCTGCATGAATGATAAAGCAAGGTGAAGAGGCAGAGCGCGATGTTGGCCGCGCGGCGCAGCGCGCTGGCCATGGTGCCCGTCTTCGATATAGCAAGGTGTAAAGCCGTGCACTAACTCAGCGCCGAAGAGGCAGAGCGCGGCGAGCGCGGGCGCGGGCGCGGCGCCGGCGACTACCTCGTCGAGCGCGATGTTAGCCGCGCGGCGCAGCGCGCTGGCCATGCTGCCCGTCTTCGCCAGCAGCGCCGCCACCGCCTCGTCGAACTCCTGCACACACACACACACACACATACTCCATGGCCGCGCAGTTACCGAGATCACAACACATTTGCTGCACCAACACATATATAGTTAAATGACGCGAGATAAAAACCATTTTATTCTTGTCATTCAGTGCAAAAACGAATAATGGCCGTATTCATAATTTACGTTCATGGCGCCATACATATGTATTTAACGTAACGTTGATCGGTCTGCAAACGCAAGTTAGAGGCTAGTGCAACCCGCCCTAAATAAAATAGTTGAAATAGTGTTACAATTACCGGTTTCTTGGTGTAGTTGGTGTGGCTTAGCAGCGCCGCCAGCGCCGCGCACGCGGCGCGCGCCACGCGCGTGCGCGGGGACTCCACCTGCGCCGACACCTGCGTTAAGCCAATGTCATTGTTTACTTTTGGTGCTCATTATTGTTTGCCAGATAGGTACTTCTAGGGTTTGCAAGATCCGCCAATATTTTGGATCCGGATATTTCGGATATTTAAATTCAACAGATCCGGATATCCGGATCTTTCGGATAATACGGATCCACAAGGTTTTTTTGGTATAAAGTAGGAATTGTAAGGTTAAACTAGGAAAAAACGGCTATACCACCGTATACCTGAAAGATTTTAAATAGGTACGCATTCCCGAGGTCATAAAGGGTTTAAAACTTTTTTTTTCTACTTTTTACTTACAACTACGAACTAACTGTCAAAGTGAGAGTTTCTTCACTAAAAGCTGTCACTTGATAACTACAACAGGGGTAATCAACGTAACGTTCCGAACGCGCGCTAGGACAATCCAACTGTCATTTTCCCATATAAAATTTGACTGCGTGATCAACCAGCTGGTCGAGTTAACTCCGTACCTGGTGCTCGTATCGTACAGTCACCGGCATAAATATATGATGGAACAAAGGCCGCAAAAATATCTGATGACAACTCTATTCCTAGAGCCGTAAGAGCGTGTCAGATATTTTGCGGCGTTTGATTCATCATATATTGATGCCGGTGACTGTACATACATTTCAATGCGCTCTAGGTACGGAGTTAATTCAATAGGGTTGTAACTAGGTATCAAGCCTTAGGAGGAGATATTGACAATGTGAGCGGGACGAGGGAAAAGGTGTTTGTCTAGCAGGGGACATTCATTTAGGCAAGACTGTATAATATGGCAAAAGCGGTGAACGGGCCATTTCTTTAGGTTTATTTAAACTAATCCCCTTATTCATAAAACTTAAAATGCCTCTGCTAAATAAAATGTGCTTTGTCCCTTTCTTACGAACACAAATGTCAAAGTGACAGATAAGGACAAACGAATTTTAACGCCATTTTAGTTAAAATAGGCTTGTAGAATATTTATGAATACGGGCGTAAGTCTTTAGTAGGTAGCTATAATAGTACCAATAGGGCTATAGGTAATATTGGATTTATATAATTATATTGTGTCTCTGCCTACGGTGAATTAGTGCATTTAAACCAACGCCAACTTTCGCCATCAAATTGCGGCTATTTTACTAGTTTGTAGTATGTAGGTTTACGTCATACCTGGCCATAAAGTTGGAATTACCGCACGCTATGCGTGCGGAAAACCCCACTTCCTGGCCAGATAGAGACGTAAAATTTTGTACTCACCACGGGCGGTAATAAAGAAAGCCTCAGAGTGCATATTTATCGCCCTTGCCTTCGGCTCGGGCGTCAAATACCTGCGATCTGAGACATTCTTTGTTTAACCGCCCTAGGTAAGTAATGTACTATTAATTAGTTTTTGTGACTAATAAATTAAAAACAAAAATAAACTGGTCTGGGATAATGAAGTGGTGAATAAAGACAGAGACTGAGTTATCTACCATTCGGTTTTCAGCGTGGACTCGGTAAAAACATCATTTTGTAGCCGTATTTTCAATTTTCACTGTTGTATTTTAAGGATCCGTAATATCCGAAAAATCCGGATCCAAGAGCCTGTCAGATCCGGATCCGAAATTCAGCGGATATCCGGATATTTCGGATATCCGGATATCCGGATTGCAAACCCTAGGTACTTCGAAACCAACTTTATCAGTCATAGGGACTACGGTACCTACTGGTTAGATACGAGTACGTAGATAGAGCATTTGATCTATCCTTTTTCTATGGTTAGATATGACAAGGAAAGGTTAATTTAGTTGAGGCAAAGAGCTGCTTACAATCATAATACCTATTTAGGAAAACTATTGATCGTTGGATAAAACTATCTTTAGAACAAAACCCCTCGCGGGTAAACACACAATGCATACCTACACGGGCACCCGCCAACCAGACGACGGTTTGTTGCGAGCAGTCGGATGAGAAAGGAGTATTAGGCCTGTTGGCGAGCCGGCGGTGACGGTGTCCGACAAACGCGTCGAACCAGGCGCAGCAGGTCGGCGACACGATGCTCCGGCAGCGCGGGCCAGAACCCGCGGAACAGACGCGGGATGTCCTCCAGCACCTCCACTGTTGGCGAGCCGGCGGTGACGGTGTCCGACATACGCGTCGACAATGAGAGTGCGGTACCAGGCGCAGCAGGTCGGCGACACGATGCTCCGGCAGCGCGGGCCAGAACCCGCGGAACAGACGCGGGATGTCCTCCAGCACCTCCACTGTTGGCGAGCCGGCGGTGACGGTGTCCGACATACGCGTCGACAATGAGAGTGCGGTACCAGGCGCAGCAGGTCGGCGACACGATGCTCCGGCAGCGCGGGCCAGACCCCGCGGAACAGACGCGGGATGTCCTCCAGCACCTCCACTGTTGGCGAGCCGGCGGTGACGGTGTCCGACAAACGCGTCGACAATGAGAGTGCGGTACCAGGCGCAGCAGGTCGGCGACACGATGCTCCGGCAGCGCGGGCCAGAACCCGCGGAACAGACGCGGGATGTCCTCCAGCACCTCCACTGTTGGCGAGCCGGCGGTGACGGTGTCCGACAAACGCGTCGACAATGAGAGTGCGGTACCAGGCGCAGCAGGTCGGCGACACGATGCTCCGGCAGCGCGGGCCAGAACCCGCGGAACAGACGCGGGATGTCCTCCAGCACCTCCACTGTTGGCGAGCCGGCGGTGACGGTGTCCGACAAACGCGTCGACAATGAGAGTGCGGTACCAGGCGCAGCAGGTCGGCGACACGATGCTCCGGCAGCGCGGGCCAGAACCCGCGGAACAGACGCGGGATGTCCTCCAGCACCTCCACTGTTGGCGAGCCGGCGGTGACGGTGTCCGACAAACGCGTCGACAATGAGAGTGCGGTACCAGGCGCAGCAGGTCGGCGACACGATGCTCCGGCAGCGCGGGCCAGAACCCGCGGAACAGACGCGGGATGTCCTCCAGCACCTCCACTGTTGGCGAGCCGGCGGTGACGGTGTCCAACAAATGCGTCGACAATGAGAGTGCGGTACCAGGCGCAGCAGGTCGGCGACACGATGCTCCGGCAGCGCGGGCCAGAACCCGCGGAACAGACGCGGGATGTCCTCCAGCACCTCCACTGTAGGCGAGCCGGCGGTGACGGTGTCCGACAAACGCGTCGACAATGAGAGTGCGGTACCAGGCGCAGCAGGTCGGCGACACGATGCTCCGGCAGCGCGGGCCAGAACCCGCGGAACAGACGCGGGATGTCCTCCAGCACCTCCACTGTAGGCGAGCCGGCGGTGACGGTGTCCGACAAACGCGTCGACAATAATAGTGCGGTACCAGGCGCAGCAGGTCGGCGACACGATGCTCCGGCAGCGCGGGCCAGAACCCGCGGAACAGACGCGGGATGTCCTCCAGCACCTCCACTGCTGCCTCCCTGTACACACACACAAACACAGAGGGAATACTAATAGTATTATTACGGGCCAAAAGAACGTTCCGATGGGGTTTGGGTTCCGATTGGTTTTCCTAAAAATGTGTTTAAAACTAACATATCTCAGCCACCACGGGCTTGCCTGCTCTTCGGGCGCCGGCCGCCTGTCTCATCAAGTCATCATGCCGCCCTTAACGACATTCTGAGAAGGGCGCTCGTCAGTGCCGGCGTTCCCGCCGCTCTGGAGCCCCAAATAGTGCGGAACGATGGTAAGCGCCCCGACGGGATGTCGTTCATTCCCTGGAAGCGTGCGTTGGTGTGGGACGCCACTTGCGTCGACACACTAGCGGCGTCCTACCTCCCATCGACCAGCAGGCGTGCTGGCGCGGCGGCGGACGCTCCCGAGCGTCTTAAGGTTGCCAAATACAGCTGTCTCGGCGGCCGGCGCCCAATACGAATTCCTCGCGTTTGGCGTCGAGTCGAGACACTTGGTTCGTGGGGCAGGGGCGCACAGATGCTCCACAGGGCGCTTGGCAAGCGGCTGAGGGAGGCAACGGGCGACCCTCGCTCGGGCAGCTTTCTCGCGCAGAGAATTGCAATCGCAATCCAGCGCGGGAACGCTGCCTGCGTGATGGGCACCCTACCAAGGGCACCAAATCTTGATAGGTATTTTTAATTTTTAGCTTTAGTTATTTTAATTTTAGTTAGTTTTAGTTTTATATTCAAGTTATGTGTTTTTAATAAGTAGTTTAGTTTGTATAATATTATTATTGTTAATAAATGTTTGTCCATGCGATGGGGTTTTAAATAATAATAATTGGATATGTTAGTTTTAAACACATTGTTAGGAAAACCAATCGGAACCCAAACCCCATCGGAACTTTCTTTTGGCCCGTACTATAGGGTAAGTGCTCCAGAGAATGAACCAATCCAGTGAATGAACCAAATGCTGCTTATTTACTTAAATTAAGAGTTCTGTATATTTCTAGCATACCTACCGGGTATTTTTTTCTCGAATAGGAAGGGTTTTGTAACATATACCAGCAAGCTTCCTACACCAGACGGCGTATCTCTACCACTACCAGCCACGCTCTAAAAATTCTACATCTTGGCTAAAAAGTAATAGCTTTGTTGGGCACAACCCGGTCGCCGCATAGACTCTCGCGCAGAATGAATTTATAATGATATTAATAAGCGACGGGTGTATACTTTTTAGCCAAGATATATATAATGTTTAGAGCGTGGCTGGCAGTGGTAGAGGTACGCCGTCTGGTGTAGGAAGCTTGGTGCTATACTTAGGTATGACCTGATATCTTTATTTAACGATGAAAGCTATGAGCTAGGGAGCAGGGATTGTAACCGGTTATTTTTTGTATGAGAACTGTAACCGGTTTTTTTCGTTCTTTGTTAATTATTTCATTTTCTAATTGGGCAATCTAATAATACGCATACGCACTCGTTACCCCAAAACACAACTGAGTCCTACATATGAAGTAATAAATAGTTCGAGATATGTGGTTATTTAGAGGTTTTTGAAAATAACCGGTTACAATCCCTGCTAGGGAGTCTTGGCAATCACTTTACATGTAATGGTTTTGGTGGAATCTCATTCCTTTTTGTAAGGTAATTTCTAAAGAAATGTACCGTAAGGGAATACCCATGCTAACTTCCATTCCCTAATTTAAATGTTGGGGAATGATTTACTAATAATCCTGCAATAAGTATTTTATTATGTATAACAAGCCCCCATACTATACCTACTTATCCATTTTCAGACCCCTAGCATCAACATTTGCAATTAATTAAGGGGTTGGGGGGTAAAAGTTCCAATTTTTGGATTTTTTTGTTGATTGTGTACTAATAATAGCTTACATAAGTACCAAATTTCAGCTTTCTAGGACTTCAGGAAGTATACCCTAGAGGTTTTGATAATCAACGTGAGTTGAGAGTGAGTGAGTGAGTGAGCCAATGAAATCGGCGTTTTTTAGAAATCAATAAAATCTAAAGTATAAGAGCTATGGAATTGAAACTTCATATGTTTAATAAGTCCACTACTGACACCATGTCCCGAGAATTTTGTTTATCTTATAATATAATTCAAACCCAAGTCGAGGGTTCAGAAAACCGACGAAGCGCTTCGAGAAAAGGTAGGTAGTGCCCCTTCCCCTGCGCTTCGCTTGGCTCGTCTTGGCGGGGGCACTGCAGTGTCCCCAGATAAAAACAAGAAAAAAAGCTACATTTCTAGCTTTTGCAATCAAAAACTGATCTAAGGGAGAAAATAAATCTATTTTTACAAAAATGCCAATATCTCGAACACTAAGGCATTTTTACTAAACCTAAAATTAAATATTCTGAAAGGTATATACTCGTAGCAGCCCTACCTATCAGCAGGCATTATCTTCGGATTACGGGACAATTGTAAGGATGTACTTATTGTACTTTGAAGTGAGGCATATCTCTATATAGCATCTAACAGAGCGGCGCGCATGCTATCTGAGCATGCGCTGCGCTGTGGTCGATTAGGCCCGCGGGCTGAGGAGATCCTTAACCAGCATACAGTGGTCGACTGGGCCCGGGGCTAAGTGGCTCAGTTGACCCTGAATGCATAGAAGTAGTTTCGCAATGTAAATTCGACTTAATTAACATAATGGTCACATCATTGAAATTCGTCATTTCTTTAATTCATCATCATCATCATAATATCAGCCGAAAGACGTCCACTGCTGGACATAGGCCTCCCCCAATGAGTGCCAAATTGACCGGTCCTGCACCACCCGCATCCAGCGGACTCCCGCGACCTTCACCAGGTCATCAGTCCACGCCACGCCTTCCGGTACGTGGCACATTGCACGTAGATTTCTTTAATTACTTAAATTAAATTGAGACTAGATGTGATGTCACACTTCCATGAAAAAAATACCGATATGCTAACATGTTAAATCACATATGCTTAGCACCAATCAATAAAGGTAATCGTACACCCTAGAAGTAGTGTGTAAGTGCACTTGGTTACCACTTGGCGCCGCAGCCGTCGCTGGTCCCGTGTCGCCCTCGCGGGACGTGCTGCTCGAACGACATCCGCGACCAGCTGCGGAAATCCTCTCCATTAGACTCGTGTCACGAAAACATGCGGCACATTGAAAAATCTCAAGCACTTACCCGCTTATTAGCCGCTGCAAGCTAGAGAGCTCGCGCGCTATCTGATTTGTTAGGTAAAATTGTTGCCATATAACGAAAATATTCTTATTCTTATTACTCCTGATATTTGTTACACATGGAAATGGAACGTTGTGCTGGCTATCGTTGATGTCTTGGGAAGAGATGGGTCGATTACCCTCAGCTACTTTCGTCTGGCATAAGTAGTCATAAAGTGTCCGGACCTGCAGGCCTGCCGCAGGCGCGCGATGACGTCTGCGCAGAGCGCCTCGCAGCCGCGCGCCGTCACGTCTGCGCCCGCGCCGTCGCCGCGCTCGCTCGCGCTGCCCGGCGACGCGCTGCGACTCTCCGTCGTCCTGCAACTAATGAACCTCTAGCACTAGCTACAGTTAAGGGACTAACTTCAATACCGTGCCATCACGATTTGTTGTAGATCCGGTTAAAAAGTCAGCAATATCCCATTCAACGTCAATGCTACAGCAATGGAATGTGACCTAGTCGTACTTATTGCGGTTCAGGATGACTTCACTTCTTTTTTGTCACCTTCTTAACTTGTGTAAATTACCATAATATATGTATATGTTGGCCATATAATGTACCTATAGAATGTAAGCGAGTCAAAAAGATGACAAATATAAGTCGGCGGCCGATCGTAAAATCCGGCAGCTCACGAAATTCCTAGGCATATCGTGAAACGCCGCCATTTCATGATTTGGCTATAATAGTTGACCAGGTATATAGTATAGGTATTTGTCTGATAAAAGTGATAAAACATACGGCAGATCGATTAGAGCAACGCATTCGTCGATATTCCAAGCTCTATAATACCTACCTACCGGGCACATCGTAATAATCCGGCAGATCACGAAATTTCATGAAACGCCGGCATTTCATGATTTGGCTAAAAGTTGACCAGGCATATCATGATGTGCCTGATAAAAAATACGGCAGATCGATTACCAGCAAAACCGACTCGGGTCGCGGAAAGGTTAGAAGACGCTTTCGTCTTCGAGGTTATTTTTTTTATAAAAGAGCGGAAAAACTTGTTTGCTAACCCTACTTACGTATAACGGCGAGTATAGGGAACATTACGCAAAGAGGCGTAGGGGGCGACACTAACACAAACCGTAAACAAACCGCCATGACGTACAATGTCATATTTATTAACCTTACAAACAATAACAAATAATTGATGAAAACGCAATAAACTGTTTTATTATCATTCGTGTGTAAAATACCTGTGTGATATTAAATTGGCATTCTATAGCCATTTAAAGGTGGATGAGAGCTTTTTTTTTGCTTTAGGACGTATTGCCGCTTCCCATAGTTTTCGTATCATCGTTACCTTCGGAAATGAATGATGCCCTTCATTCTTGCATCCAATTACGCAGCACTGATGCATTTTATTTATTGAAATATTATTTTACCTATTTGATCCAGAGCTTTGAAGGAGTTGTCAAAGTTGCCAAAAAAACTGTTTACTAATTGTGAGAGTGCTGCACTCTGGCGGCAGAACATTGCAGTAATGTTTCCTGTTGAACGATATGGCGGCGTTTCATGATATGCCTAGGAATTTCATGATCTGCCTCAACGTCACTGGTGGGTTTTTTGTACTTAGCCAGATCATGAAATGGCAGCCTTTCACGATATGCCTAGGAACTTCGTGATCTGCCGGATTTTACGATCGGCCGCCGACATAGACGTGGCACCATCACAGAATAAGTACCGTGGACAAGTTAGGAAGGTGACATTGAGATTATTAAACGTGACGGCATTGTGGGCGTGTTAGGATAATGAAAGATATAGGAATGTGAACGAAGTCAGCCTGCTGAGCTTATTGCTTCCTAAGTTTTAAACTAGCAATTTAACGGGCATTATTAATACTGATAATCAGTTTTCACTAACGAGGAACCGTAGAGCACCCGCTTGTTCCCCGCTTGCGCTTGCATCTTGAGCTGCAGGATCTTGCCGTGGATGCTGATGGTGTCGGGCGGCGGTGCTCGGAGCGCGCGCGGCGCGGCGCCGTCGCCGCGGCTGGCCGGCGACGGGACGCGGCTGGCCGGCGACGGGACGCGGCTGGCCGGTGACGGGACGCGGATGGCCGGCGACGGGACGCGGATGGCCGGCGACGGGACGCGGATGGCCGGCAGCCGGGGCGCGTCGGCGCTGGCCGGCAACCCTATCACGTAACATGTTAACTAACTGTGCTCATTTATTTGAACGAACGACTTGTAACTCTCTGTAAACAAAGTAACGATAACGTGTGGTTTGTAATCTTAATGAATCGGAAGATAACTTGCTTGATTGTTCACCAGTTCTGGCAGCAAGCTTGGCGCCTTCGCCGGCCGCCCAGTCGCCGGCAAGCGCGTAGCCGCGGCGAGAATCACTCTCGCGCGCCCCCAGCCTCGCTCCCGCTCGAGCCCCCGGGCTGTACGGCCGTCGCCGCCGCGGGCTCTCGCCTCGCTCCTGCCTCTGGATGGGAGGCAGCTTCCATTGCTCATTATCCTCATCCTCTATGCGTAGCTTGTTCATTTTTAGTTCAGATGGGTAAATATATTTATGGTCCTTGCTAAAGTTTTCTTCTCGCCGTGTTCTTGTATTATCTTTCCGTGTTACTTGTTTGTAACTTTCCGCCTTCGCCAACGTTTCTTCGGACAGAGGAGACAACGTAGCGTACCGCGGAATATCGAACGGGGGCCTGTCAAATGTACGCAAATCGAAACTTTTCTCCAGGTTGGTGTACAGTTCTTCGACATCCTTGTCCACTGACTTCGCTACGCTATCGTCGCTGTCGTCCCGGTCGTCGTGTTTAGTGCGAAATTCATCTTCCAGTGAATCAGTAAAATCGGTGTCGTACTTGGAATTATCAGTGTTTTCCTCACTCGAGTCGTCGGCCGGTTCAAGTCCCGTTGAGGATTTAGTTTGGGGTTCATCGTCGACTATCCTCAGCGTCCCCGAGGAGGCACCGTCGGAGCTGTCCGAGCTGGCGTGGCCCCGAGGGCGTGGCGGCGCGCGCACGGGGCCCGCGAGGATCTCGTTCCGAGAGAATCGCGTCTGCGACCCCGACACTTCTATTCTGTATTCTATGGTTTTGTTCTCCACAATGGACACGCGAGAGGTTTGCGTTTCTATGGCGTGAGTTTCTAAATTACATTTTACATAATTAGTTTGAGCTATTTCAAATATAGTTTTGCTCGTCTGAGTAAAAGTTTCCTGGGAGAGTAGGGAGTAGGCGCATGGGCCGGCCTCGGGCCCGGTGTCGGCCGGCTCTCGCTCGGCGAGTGCGGCGCTCGCTTCAGGCAACCTCTCATCAGTAGCTGATTCCACTGGAGGGAGTTCCTGGCTATGGTTCGAAGCATTTCTAAGCGAGCTGGCGTCGTAGTCAACGGCGGCGTCAGCGGGGAGCGGGTCGGCTCGGCGCGAGCGGTCGCTGTCGCTGTCGGCCTGCAGCACATACGTGCCGCGCGACTTGCCCGACGACCCATCTGTGAAGTCCTGCGAGTACGCGATTGTTGTGGCGATGCTTTTTTGGGAATCCGTGTTACATACCACATAAATGAAGTCATCCAAAACTTCATCCTCCTGAAATTTAAATAAACGTTCTTCTGAACTGAAAGGATCAAACTGTTTAATTTCAAAGTCCTTTCAGAATAAGTATTTTTTTGCGAACGGGACGTTTTCAAATCGGCAAAGTGCATGGTTAGGATAGCGAGCGGGAGCCAATTTTGATAATAGGTAGGTTACTACCTACCTTACCTACCTACTGTTACAAATTCAAATTATTTATTTCTAGAGAGAGGACAAGCCGCCGGCGGCCGCGTCGCAGTTGTTAGCTCAATGGGCATACTCTGCCATACTGTGCACGCGTGCTGATCGCAGAGAATATTACGTTTTTTCCCAAAATGCCTGATATGATGCGCGTGTATTGTCCAATAAGCGCGTAGGTATACAAGTGTGTGTTTTAGATGTGTGCGCGTGCTTTGTCTTGCCAATTAAGTACAATCAAGTAGTAAAGTGTGTGGGTTAATGAACTTGCGACAGGCGTACTCTATACAAATCGGCCGGCATGTCCGGTAGCTTTAAAGGTCTGACACACTGGCCGGCTCTTTAGTGGCACAAAATCATGCTAATTTCGAGCAAATAGGTAGGTAGCATGTGTATTTGGAAAGTTGCTAGTAAGTAGCATGCTATTTGCATACAAAATAATTGAGCATGCCACTAAAGAGCATGTGTACAAGTAGGTATTAACTACAAATATGGTTAGCTTATGGAAGTACCTACTTGCAGCGACTCACCATGGTCCAATAGTGTTGTTCCCCGAGCCGCGCGGACAGACAGACAGACACACACAGCGCGGCAAGGACGCGTCACGCTTGCGGCGGGCGCGGGGACTCGCGCTCCGACATATTTACTAACATTTATTTAAGTGTAACTTTGACACGCCATGACGACTATGAACTGCCAAAACGTCATGTCGCTTTTTTCTATAATTTATCTGGCATTATTTGCAAATTAGGTTTATTACTTATTGACGACCGCTTTAGCCTAGTTGGTAGTGACCCTGCTTACGAAGCAAGAGGTCCTGGGTTCGAATCCCGGTAAGGGCATTTATTTGTGTGATGAGCACGAATATTTGTTCCTGAGTCATGGATGTTTTTCTATCTATTTAAGTATTTATTTCTCTATATAAGTATATATATCGTCGTCTAGTACCCATAGTACAAGCTTTGCTTAGTTTGGGACTAGGTTGATATGTGTAAGATTGTCCGCAAATATTTATTTATTTATTTATGAATACTTTTTATGTAGGTAATCAAAGCCTGTACTGGGTAAATTTTCAAAGGAGCTATTTTTGCTGTCCCACGCCTATAATTTCAAATGAGTTTAACATGGAGTATTGATACATACCTACAGGGTGGAAAGTTAAAACGGGGCAGTAAGGGCAGGTACTAGATCCCTTGCCGCCACGCAAAGATGGCATTAGGATTTCATGACGACCTCTGTACTCTGTAGCCTAGTTGGTAGTGACCCTGCCTACGAAGCCGGAGGTCCCGGGTTCGAATCCCGGTAAGGGCATTTATTTGTGTGATGAGCACGAATATTTGTTCCTGAGTCATGGATGTTTTCTATGTATTTAAGTATGTATTTCTCTATATAAGTATATGTATATCGTCGTCTAGTACCCATATGTAGCTTTGCTTAGTTTGGGACTAGGTTGATTTGTGTAAGATTGTCCCCAAAATATTATTATTATTTTGTTTCTTTAAATTTCTCAGTACCTATTTACCTAAATACTGGTGTAATGGGAAGCACGGGCTGAAGCCAAGTGCATCTCATATACCTATTACGTTTTAATTAAGACGGAAGATGATGATTAATTTGAGAGAAGATCTTGATGATGATGATGATCTGAGAGAACATCTTGATGATGATGATCGGAGAGATGTTCTTGGTTATGGTTTGACTCGGGTGGAAGATGACTAACCGATGGGTGTGCATGGATTTGTACGTTAGTGAGTGAATCATTCTGTAGGAATTTTCTGACTATTCTACAAGTGTTTAAAATGACAGCTTTCTGCATTGCAATTGACGACCGCTTTAGCCTAGTTGGTAGTGACCCTGCCTACGAAGCAAGAGGTCCTGGGTTCGAATCCCGGTAAGGGCATTTATTTGTGTGATGAGCACGAATATTTGTTCCTGAGTCATGGATGTTTTCTATGTATTTAAGTATTTATTTCTCTATATAAGTATCTATATCGTCATCTAGTACCCATAGTACAAGCTTTGCTTAGTTTGGGACTAGGTTGATTTGTGTAAGATTGTCCGCAAATATTTATTTATTTTATTTATTTAATGTAAGAAAACGGTGGTAATGATAGGGTTTTGATAGAGGTATGCAACTGTTGAGGGATGACATTGAAGGAATGAATTCTCTCATTTTTTTATCTAAATGAAGTTATCTCCGTCTCCATACAATTTGATGATCGTCTAACTAAACGACTACTTGCACTTTGGGATTCCCATACTAACTGTATGGAAAAAGTTTTCTTTGATTTCTTGGCGTTCTAGTAGTCAAACCTTAGTCGGTCCCAAAGAGTATTTTGATCCTTAATAGGAATGGGACCGAATGGCATTAAAAAAATCGTCAATATTGATGTTTTGCTCGCTTACTGTACCTTTTTTCAAAAATCTGTGAATGTAGATTGTCATTACTTAATTAAAAAGTTAGGAATGAAATCATAATGCCATTTTTGCGTGGCGGCAAGGGATCTAGTAGCTGCCCTTACTGCTCCGTTTTAACTTTTCACCCTGTACCTACTTACTTATATGGATAGATCCTTTACTCCGAAATAAACACATTAATTCATTCATAACACATTCAGTCATTCCACCCACAGCAAAAGAAACCGCTAAATATATCATACTTATAACAATACCAAAATAGAAGTTGTTGACAATTGTACACTGCTCAGGATAGTAATAGAAGTTGTTGACAATTGTACACTGCTCGGGATAGTAATAGAAGTTGTTGACAATTGTACACTGCTCGGGATAGTAATAGAAGTTGTTGACAATTGTACACTGCTCGGGATAGTAATAGAAGTTGTTGACAATTGTACACTACTCGGGATAGTAATAGAAGTTGTTGACAATTGTACACTGCTCGGGATAGTAATAGATAAGTTGTTGACAATTGTACACTGCTTGGGATAGTAATAGACAAGCACATTTGCTGGAAACCACACGTTAAAAATATACGAAACAAAACTTCTAAATTTGTATACGCTCTCAGAAAGATTAAAATAAAAGCGGCCAAGTGCGAGTCGGACTCGCACATGAAGGGTTCCGTGAAATAAATTGCGGTTTACGATTTATGACGTATTAAATAAAAACTACTTATTAGATCTCGTTCAAACCAATTTTCGGTGGAATTTTACATGGTAATGTACATCATATATTTTTTTTAGTTTTATCATTCTCTTATTTTAGAAGTTACAGTGGGGGGGGGACACATTTTACTACTTTGGAAGTGTCTCTCGCGCAAACTATTCAGTTTAGAAAAAAATGATGTTAAAAACCTCAATATCATTTTTGAAGACCTATCCATAGATACCCCACACGTATGGGTTTGATGAAAAAAAATTTTTTGAGTTTCAGTTCTGAGTATGGGGACCCCTAAAACTTAATGTTTTTTTTCGATTTTTGTGTGAAAATCTTAATGCGGTTCACATAATACATCTACTTACTAAGTTTCAACAGTATAGCTCTAATAGTTTCGGAAAAAAGTGGCTGTGACATACGGACGGACAGACAGACAGACAGACGGACGGACATGACAAATCTATAAGGGTTCCGTTTTTTGCCATTTGGCTACGGAACCCTAAAAATGATGTTAGAAACCTCAATATCATTTTTGAAGACCTATCCATAGATATCCCACACGGGTTTGATGAAAAAAAAAATGATGAGTTTCAGTTCTTAGTATGGGGAACCCCAAAACTTATTGTTTTTTTTATATTTTTGTGTGAAAATTTTAATGCGGTTTACTTACCAAGTTTCAACAGTATAGCTCTTATAGTTTCGGAAAAAAGTGGCTGTGACACATACGGACGGACAGACAGACAGACAGACAGACATGACGAATCTATAAGGGTTCCGTTTTTTGCCATTTGGCTACGGAACCCTAAAAACGACTGACCTAAAAACTGCACTCCAGACATATTACTCGTACGCATACAACTGGCTGAGCTACGGAGCTATTCTCTGGGCCAATAGCACAGACGCACCAAGCCTGTTAATTTTACAATATCTGGGCGACCGAGCTCTGCTCGGGTGAAAATACGAGTAAGTTTACTTCCTATATATTTTTTAATTTTATTTTTAAAAGATGTTTATTTTCATTGGTCTTAAAAACTCGCCTTGGAATTGAAAATTATTAAATATCAACCCCCGACTATAAAGGAAACAACTAATACAAAAAGTTATACCAACAAATGGTATTCACAATTTACTTTAAAAACAAATTTTAAACCGAATTCAATTCATTACTTCGCCAAGGAACATACATTAACATTTCCTTCCCAATATACCTACTGCATGAACTTGTTTCCGAGAGCAAATGCGTTGATTATTACAGAAAACACCCAAGTCGCTATAAGTAGGCCGATAATATTTGAGGAGTTCCGTCGATTCCTCAAGGATCTCAGAATTAGCTTTGGCACTTCATTAGTTGCTACTTAAACGGAATCACAGAATATGTGACGTCTGTAGTCTTCATAATCTTATCTAGGTGAGGGCCCTTTCGGATGCACTTCGACCCAGTGGGATCTTTTGTGCATTTGCCCTCTCCTTTATACCTGCTCCCAGGCTTGCTCCATCATTTCCACAAAACGCATGATGCAGTTCACCAAGAGCACCTTGAATTCCTTTGGTGGCGGGTAGCCGTTACCAAAGTAGTTCATTCTTTGTCTGGCAAGGGCATGACATTATTAAAATATTAAATTAAATATTACGGACAATCTTACACAAATCAACTTAGGCCCACGGTAAGCTCAATAAGGCTTGTGTTGACATTAACACAATAAGTGTTCCATAGTCTCATCCTCCTCGCCACACATTCTACAGTCTAAACTATCCGATAGTCCCATCTTGGCCAAGAGATCCTTGACCCTGAAGTGACCTGTGAACACCCCAGATATCATTCTGAGTTGCTTCCTACTGGATTTCCAGAGTTTTCTGGTCCAGCCCGAGTCCACTCCTTCTATGAAGAGCTTAGAGTGCCTTTAGCCAGCCTCATTCCTCCACTCGTGTTGGTGTTTGGTTTTGGCGTAGGCTTTAAAGGCCGATATTATGGTTCCCTACGAGAGTCTTCATAATCAGTTCCTCAGTTCAGTTGGTGAAATGTCACCAAATTTGTTGTGTCCGAGGCTAAATTTATACCTACACGAGTTATAACAGAAAATACCAAAATCTATACACGCATTTACTTATTCTGTGACGCGTGCTTAATACAATTGAGGACTTCCCTCAATTCCTCATGGATTCCATCATCTAACTGGCTTTTTGAAAATAATGGGACCAATCTGGAAGCAAATACTCGTACTTTCACTCAAATAAAAAAATACGAATCGGTTCATAAATTATGACGGTTCTGAGGTAATCAAACATTAAACATAAAAATCCTCCTTTTTTGGAAGTTATTAATAGAGTTATTAAGGAGTAGTGACACTGCTTACGAAGCTGGAGGGTCGCCGGGTTCGAATCCCGGAAAAGGGCAAATGTTTGTGTGATGGACATGAATATTTGTTTCTGAGTCTTGGATGTTTTGTATTCTCAATTATCTCCAAAACGACTTGACCTATTAAGATTTGGATTTCTGTAAGGGGTTTTTAGTGGATAGAAATACCACAGAACCCAGTCATCCCCCGATGATTGGGTAGCAGGCTTCGCAGGTTTTCCCCAAGAAAAAAAAAGTATAGGTATGAATTGCTCACGGTCCAACAAAAATAAAAATGATGGAGCAGAACTCTCTAGATAGAGTTAAGTGAGTAGCTATTGCATTACACAAAAAATAATTCAACATAAAAAAAAACTTGCGACGGATATAATTTTCTAACAAAAAAATATAGAGATTCTATAAACCATTTTTAGGGTTCCGTAGTCAAATGGCAAAAAACAGAACCCTTATAGATTCGTCATGTCCGTCTGTCTGTCCGTCCGTATGTCACAGCCATTTTATTCCGAAACCATAAGAGCTATACTGTTGAAACTTGGTATGTAGATGTATTTTGTGAACCGCATTAAGATTTTTACACAAAAATCGATAAAAAACATAAATTTTTAGGGGTCCCCATACACAAAACTGAAACCCAAATTTTTTTTTCATCAAACCCATACGTGTGGGGTATCATTGGATAGGTCTTCAAAAATGATATTAAGGTTTCTAAGATCATTTTTTTCTAAACTGAATAGTTTAGGCGAGAGACACTTCCAAAGTGGTAAAATGTGTGTCCCCCCCTGTAACTTCTAAAATAAGAGAATGATAAAACTCAAAAAACCACCTCATTACCATGCAAACTTCCACCGAAAATTGGTTTGAACGAGATCTGGTAAGTAGTTTTTTTTTAATACGTCATAAATCGTAAACTGCAATTTATTTAACGGAACCCTTCATGTGCGAGTCCGACTCGCACTTGGCCGCTTTTTTTACCTACAAAGGGAAAAATTACAACCAGAAATTATAAATAATAATATTCAAAGAAAGGCATTATTAATGCCTGAATTAAGTTTCAGATAATGATGAGCACCATCTAGCGAAGCGTTAATAGCCCAGTGGCGCCTGCGAATCGGAAACAATAACGCAGGTTAAGCAAAGATGGCAGCGGTCAGTCCTTGGATGGGTGACCGCCTGTTTGAGTGGTTACTAAAATGAGCGCTTCCGTGCTTTGGAAGGCACGCTAAGCAGTTGATCCCGGCTGCTGTTCACAGTAGTCGTTAAGCCGAGTTAGAGGCCTTCGGGCGGCTTAAGAATCTCTAACAGTCGAGTTGCCCACTCACTTGACTAATCTAACTTTTTTCAACCTAAATAACCTTATGGATAAAAAGAAGGCACAGTGCTATAAAAAACATGTTTTAATATCTATTATAATTTAAGAACAAAAATATATATAAACAATAAAAAAAACGTATGACCATGCTTTTCCCGGCTTTAATACTACGAAAAATCATTCTCTATAAAAAAAGAAAGCAAAAAGAAACAATTCCTCGCTGGGATTTGAGCACCCGGCCACCGGCGTTGTAAGCCAATGTTATAACCATTAGTCTAATCAAGCGGTGACAGTTGCGGTGAAATTACGTACTACATTGCATTAACAAATCTTTATGCGAGAAAATCTCGAGAAAACGAATTTTCTCGGAAACGAGACCTATCTAGATCGATTTCTCGGCCCCATAACCACCTATATTCCAAATTTCATCGAAATCGTTAGAGCAGTTTCCGAGAACGTGATTGCAAATATATATACAAATATTGCTCGTTTAATAGTATAGGATAGGATAGGATAGGATAAAAAACTCATTCGAATCCTAGCTAATATTAAACAGACTGACAGTTGTAAACCTTATTTTAAACAATACAACATACTTACACTCACATGTATCTACGTACATTCTCGACATTTGTAAATTTGTCCGTAAATACCCGGAATTTTATACGAAACTGGAAGATGTAATCAAAAACCGTACGATCCGATATACCTAAAGGCAAATTATTGCTACCACCCTCACGACTAAACCTACATTCGTCAGGACCCTTTGTAATGTCGATAAAAATATATATAATAAATTGCTGAAAGAATTGAAAGATGAAAATAAAGAGACAGTTTTCATACGCAAATTAAAACAGATGTTATATACCTATACTTTCGAAAACCTACTACTCTTTAAAGGAATATTTAGACGATAAGTTTGTTATTAGAATTAAGTAAAACTAAGATAGGTCATTTTTTTTTTTTTTTTTAATAATATTTTTTTTTGTATGCTGAAGTATATGTAAGTGTCCACCTTTGTATTTGCTGCGCCCGACAGGGTACATGATGTGATACCATACTTTATTTTAAGACCACCTTGTATAACCATTATGTGCAATAAATGATTGAGTACCTATTGAGTATCTATACCTATTTTTTATATTTGGTAGGTATGCAAATGAATGATGCCCTTCATTCTTGCATCCAATTACGTAGCACTGATGCATTTTATTTATTGAACTTAGAATAATAACGCATAGAAACGCAGTTCACGCGCAACGATGAGGCCACTAAAACTCGGCCATAAATGACCCAGTACGCCGATCGGTGGAACAATATTGGTGCGTTTGTGTGTGTATTGGCGCGTGTGAATACGAATTGATCACAACTACATGAATCCATTTTATGCCTAACGCTTGGCGCGTCGGCCGTATGAAACTATCCTTCTATGCGTTATTATTCTAAGTTATTGAACTATTTGATCCAGTGGGCCTACCGCGAAAGGTATTCGAAGTTTTCTCTCTCTGTCAGACTTGCGAGTTCATACTTAAGTGCGACAGAGAGGGAAAACTTCGAATGCCGTTCGCGGTAGGCCCTCAGAGCTTTGAAGGACTTGTCAAAGTTGTCAAAAAAACTGTTTACTAAAATTGTGACAGTGCTACACTCTGGCGGCAGAACATTGCAGTAATGTTCCCTATTCTGTCATTTTTAACCCTTTGAACGCCAAGAAAACCTAAAGATGTCGCGTTCTGTAGGTACCCGAAGCGTTGAGAACCCCTATAGGTTCTATGGCGTCCGCTGTCAAAGCAACCTTCAGTCTTTCATAATAAGGTTTATATTTGCTCTTGACGTCGAAAAGATTACATAACCAGTAAAACCGTAAGTAAAGAAAAGTAAGGCGGTGAGCGAGGAAACAATCCACTAATAGCTTGCATTGGCTCGCCGCGCCGCACTCAAGCTAGGGGGGCAATTTTTGACTTTCGAGCGCTCGAAAATTAAATAAAAGTTAATACGATTGTAGTGATCATTTTTTTTTTTTTTTTATTTATTTATTCACAACTAGCTGTTGCCCGCGACTTCGTCCGCGTAGAACGTATACTTAGAAAATATAATGCAAACAAACTTCTACCATCTTAAGGGATGATTTCCGAGGCAAAAACTATTCTTTATCCTTCGAAGGGTCTCAAATTATCTCTATACCAAATTTCATCTAGGTACATGGATTTTATCCAAACTTTCACCCCCTATTTCATACCCTTAGGGAATGATTTTCGGGATAAAAACTATCTAATTTCATCTTGTGTGTGTGTGTGTGTTGTTCATGTTGTCTTCGGGACTCAAAATTTAATCTAAACGGGATTCATCCAAATCCCCCCCCCCCCCCATTTTACCCCCTTAGGGAGTGATTTCCGGAATTAAAACTATCCTATGTCCTTTCCCAGGACTCAAGCTATCTCTATACCAAATTGTATTAAAATGGGTTCCATCCGAATTTTTACCCCTAATTTCACCCCCTTAGGGGATGATTTCTGGGGTAAAAACTATCCCTTGTCCTTTCCCAGGACTTAACCTATATCTACACCAAATTTCATCAAAATAGATTACATCCAAATCTTTACCCCCCCCCCCCCCTTTTTTCACCCCCTTAGGGGATGATATCCGGGATCAAACCTATTATATGTCCTTCCCCGGGACTCAAACTATTTATATACCAAATTTCATCTAAATCGGTGCAGCAGTTTAAGTAGCTCCATACAAATTTCCACCCCCAATTTCAGCCCCTCAGATATAAAAACTACCCTTTGTCCTTCCCCGGGGCTCAAACTATCTGTATACCAAATTTCATCTAAATCGGTTCAGCGGTTTAGGCGTGAAGAGGTAACAGACAGACAGACACACACTTTCGCATTTATAATATTAGGTAGTATGGAAGTATGGATTATTAGTATGGATAGTATGGATTATTTCCGCTTGTCTTCCAAATAGAGGTGTAGCTGTAGACTCACTTCAAAAGAAAGAAGAAACGAATAACTCATTCAAATATCTCAAAAAATTACGAAGCTACAACCGTTTTAATGTCGCTTGTTAGAGTGAAAAAACGATCAGGGACCGTGACGTCACGATCCTCGAGCGTCATAGTAAAAAACAATCGTTTCATTATAAAGGTGCGTTTTGCGGAAAAGAGACGCAACAAACCCCCTCTTAAAACTTTATACATTTATAACTTAGTGATTACCTATATAGCCTCTTGCGTTGTTTTTTTTCGAGATAATACAATATTATGATTATTTTGTTTAGTGTCTACATCCCTATTTTCGATAAGATAAGATAAAATAAGATTTCTTTATTGTCAGAACTGTGTACATTTAGTTGTTTTGGGTAAAATAAAGTCCAACAGCTTGCCCATTTCGGACGTACAATATTAAACTTAAAGCTAGTCAAATATACTAAAACAATAACAACAATAGTATTTCCAAATAATTCTAACCATATTCATTCACATAAAATATTAATTTAGATGTATCCGACATCCGTATTTTCTTTTAAACCACGAACTTCGGAATTCGAAAATATTCGGGTATCTCTATCTCTATCGCACTAACAAATGACAGGAATGCAGATATACGAACTTCGAGTTTCGGTTTTTCGTTGTTTGGCTGAATACCTACGCAAAGAGCGCGCGCGCGTGCCATTCAAAAAAACCAAGTTTATATTGTTCGAATTTGTTGTTACATTTGTACAAATTACGCCTTAATTCGACATTTGCGCATATAAGTTCGCATATCAAAATCGATTAATTTTATATTTGCTTTTGGTACCTATATGTCTCGTCAATGTATATCGTAGACGGGATTAAAATTATTAATAGGCGAAAGAAAGGCAAAGCAATTCCGCCATTTTGTCCGTAGTATTTCTTATTAGTCTGTGATTTTGACGTTTCTTTTAGCTGACAGATGTGGCGGCGATATACTTTAAGAATAATAAATGAAAAATTAAATGAAGTCGTATATTACGGAAAATAAATTAAAAGTCGCAGTCGGATAAAAACTATCCTAAGTTGCAGCTGGAATAATAATGTACCTATATAAAATGTTTCATATTTTTCCGTCCATGGGATGCTGAGAACATTCGTACCACAGAAAGCTTAGTTTCAAACTGGCTGATTCTTTTTTTAATTTAGAGATTTATTATAAGTGGAGATAATACAATGCAAGCTTACAGTTTACACCAAATCGCTTACACGCTACAATCAAAAAAGATAAACATGCACAAGTAAAAATGTCAAGAATCATAATTATAATGTCATTCCATCAATTAAGTGCCAATTCAAAAACATCCTAGCAATGTGGCACAAGTATGTCAAACGATCAGCGAACATGTCAGCGTCTTCGTGCTGAGTGAGCATTAGATGCAGCCATATCAAAGCACAGGCGGTAGGCGCGTGGCTCGCGTAGCGCGTGCGAGCGGACGGCCGCTGCAGCAGGCGCGGCCGGCGGCGCGGCGCGACCGCCCCGTCCGCGTCACTGGGTATCCGCGTCGGAACTATCAATACCCGATCTGAGCCAACACCTCTGCACTATCCACTCGGTGATGGACAACTGATAGATAGTGGACTAGCAGCAATAACCTTCTTCTCAGTGCCAGCGTATCTAGTCCGACCATGCCCGAGACAAAGATGGAGGGATAGAGGTACGGGTAGTAACCGTAAGCTTTTTTATACAGCCAGCGAGCAAATTTGCGCTGTAACTTCTCAATCATGAGAGAATATTTGCTCTCGTACGGATCCCAAACAACAGCACCATATTCCAACTTGCTCCTTACAAATGCGCCAAAGAGAATATTAGCCACTCCGAAATGCTAGCCTGCTTACAAATACTAGTTACGTGCTTATGGAAGTCAAACTTATCATCTAATAGCAAACCTAGGTCACGAATTTCACTAACTCTTTCCAGAGTATCGTCAGCTAAATGGTACTTTTGGAGTGGGGAGCGCTTGCGTGAAAAAGTGATCACCTTACATTTATTGACGTTAAAAGGCAGCCCATTTAAAATACTCCACTCAGCTGCCGCGTCAATGTCAGCCTGTAACGCTGCACTGTCGGCCGTACTACCGATGCCTCGGAACAGTTTCAGATCATCCGCAAAAAGCAAACTCTCGGCGGTGCGAGTCACATCAGGCAAGTCGTTAATCATCAGGAGAAACAGCGTAGGCCCTAGAGTACTGCCCTGACTCACTCCTGATAGCGTAGAGTAATGGTTTGACTCATAACCACCCACTCTGACATACTGCTGGCGGTCAGACATGTAACTAGCGAAAAAATTTAGAAGCTTTGGCGTGAATTGCAGGCACTTACTTTCTAGTCTTTCTACCGATATAATTAAATACGAGTGGTCAAATCCACTCGTTTTTAAATTTTGTATCGCTATTTCAAAATGGCATTTTATAATTTTTGACTGTTTTCGAGTGAAAAAGTCGAGTGCTCGAAAGTCAAAAATCGGTCCCCAGCGTTTCCTATAGCTCCTCGCTCACCGCCTTATACTCCAGGCAAAATACGGTTTTGAAAAACATTAATTTATAATAGCGTTTTTTTTCTTTATATAATTTTTAAACATTATTCTTAGATGCTTTATCAAGAATCCAACAAACTTTCCATCCGGAAGTATTTAAATAGATTTAAATAAAGTATGAATTATTATTTTTTTATTATTTATTTTGAATATTATAGAGCAAATGTAAATGAACCAAAATAAAGATAAAACCGTTTATTAATATTTTTTCTGACTTTTCTAAAGCTAGTTAAGTTATCATTTTTTTTAATGTCTGAAATTTTGTTGGATTTTGTCGCTAGGTAACTATTTAATTGATAATATATCCATTACAAAGAAAAAATCTGCTATTATAAATTATTTCCAAATTTGACATTTTTTCCATACAAGTTGTCAGTTCATTGCCTGGACTATTACTTTTCTTTTCATCGCACAGGCAAATATTTGCGGACAATCTTACACACATCCAATCTAGTCACAAACTAAGCAAAGCTTGTACTATGGGTACTAGACGACGATATATATGGTTAGTAAACAATGAAATCTTATTGCTAGTGTATTTAAGTATGACATAAAAAGAGGGACATAACTAAACAATGACTGCATGCAGTCTCTGCCAGCGGGTGAGCATGGGGCCATTTTCACGCTCCGTAAATACGCTCAGAATGCTTTTGGGGCTGCCGCGCAGGCGACGCATCATGGAGGCGCACCTCTTGCGCATTATCGCCGCAAAGCCGTCAGTTTGTGCCTCCGCAAACATACCAGAGGCACTACAAAATCGCGGCAACCCCATCAACACCCGGAATGCGTTATTGTATTGAACACGTAGGCCGTTGTATGCCTTTTGCGTAAAGTTGGTCCACAGGCTGCAAGTGTAAAACGACTGACAGTACGCTTTGAAAAGTGTAGTCTTTACTTTTACAGTACATCTCGCAAACCTGCGGGCCAACATGTTGCATCGGACAGCCAACGACCTACGCTCCCGCTCAATGTCTTTTTTTTTTTTTTTTTTTGTTTACCCAGGGGAAATCCATTATGGATCCCACCCGGCTCGAGAGAAGCCGAATGGGTATGTCCGACTCACACAGACTAAAACCCCTGGGGTGTTCCACCACTCGCTTTAAGACAGAGCTCTGGGAACGCATCTGCACACATCCGGAACTCTGTCAGCGTTGTCCTTGCGGGCCCACGTAGGTTGTAGGGAATGCTGCCCTACACACTCCACTGTCAGCACCCCAGAACACCATGGGGGCTTTCCAGCTCGGGACCGCTTCTAGGCGGATGATGGTGCTCCCGTCCCATCACCCGCAGGTCCTCGTTATGGCGGCAGCATGCGGCCTGCGAAGGCCCTTCGCCGCCTGCCCGGCCTCCTGCGGCGCTGCGGGGCCGAGTTGGCATCGTCCTCGCGCGTCCGCTCTGCTGCCTCCTTCTGCGTCAGGACTGTGACGCTGAAGTTGGCCACTGCCACCCACGCCTCCTCACTGCAAACCATTCGGCTGATTAACGCCGGGAATGAGAGGTCTCTTCCTAAAGCCGTGGACAGGGCTGCGCGGGGCTCCACCCATGCCGGGCACTCCTCACGCGTGTGTTTGGCCGTGTCCACGGCTCTTCCTCCACAGTGGTGGCACGCTGGTGACTGCTCCCTACCCACCCCCGCTCAATGTCTAAGTTATCACTTAGGTCATCCGTCACCCAGTGACCCAGGTACTTGAATTTATTTATTGAAATTATGTGTCTTAATTAAATGACTATTTCAGTACAAACTAAATCATATTAATATTAGACATGTGAACAAGTCTTTAGTTGAGAAACTCAAGTTGAAGAACAGAGAGCGAGCATATTAACACTTCACGAATTTTTTAACTTTTGATTTGTTTTAAATAATTAATATCTCCTTAATTATGAGTTTTTGGACTATATGTTACCCACATAACTTTATACTCTAATTAGGCTCTAGTATCGTTAGCTTAAATCTTTCGGGTTATTCACGGACACGGTGTACTCGTATATATATTTGCAATCACGTTCTATATAGGTGTCATGTCCGGGAAAATTTGTTTTCCCGGACATGAGCTCGGTCGCCCAGGGACTTAATTATCATAATATTAAAAATCTTACTTTCTATTCCGGCGCATCGCGGGGTCAACTGTTGTTAGGTACCTATATTTACTACTTAACATCTACTGTGCAGGTCGAATGCTATTTGAATGAATAAGTATAAGTTTAAATTCTCGCAGAAGTCAGCGGATTTCAGCCTGCGACATCGTCATACGGTATAGAACCGTGGATATAAAAATAAAACAATGAAATACATTAAAATATGTCAAACTATTTATTCAAGTGTAGTAAAATACCCGCCCTTGGCCAAGCGGCGGCGGTCGGCAATATCACAAGTCACAACGAGGTACCCACGAGTCACGAGATGCGATCACCCGGCGGCAGCATTAATTTGAAATCGAAGGAAGGTCTCCTAAGACCATTTTCGCCTAGCAACACGGGATCTGGTAGCTGCCCTCACTGACCCAAAATCTATTGAGTGTGGCTACCCGAGACGAGGCGGCCTGTGAGGTCAGTCAGACCCGTACAACACTGATCTAATTAGTTAAATGACGTTCAAAATTTAAACAATAGTACATTTCGATGCTAGTGCGGAAAGTATGTCATTACTTCACGAGTGCCGAGATATCTTGCCAGGAGCCGTAGGCGAGTGGTAAGACTCGGGACGAGTGAAGAATGACATTTCCGCACGTGTATCGAACGACGTTTTTTGATTACAGTTGCGAAAAAATAAGAAAAAAAACAAGTAAAACTGTATTAAAAAAAAATTTTTTTTGAACAATTTCATTATTTTTCAACTGTATCACAATCATGTTACATAATTAATAATATAAGTTTCAAATTCCTTTCTTGTTGTTTTTCATATTTTTTCGCAACTGTATTAAAAAACGTCGTTCGATACACGTGGAAAAGTAAAAAGCACTAGTGCGCAAAATACAACTTTGCGCACGATTTGCAGCTACAAAAAGTACCACTTTTTGAGCAACTGTATTAAAAAAAAAATATTGTATTAATAGTACATTACTTACCTAGGGCGGTTAAACAAAGAATGTCTCAGATCGCAGGTATTTGACGCCCGAGCCGAATGCAAGGGCGATAAATATGCGCTCTGAGGCTTTCTTTATTACCGCCCGTGGTAAGTACAAAATTTTACGTCTGTATCTGGCCAGGAAGTGGGGTTTTCCGCACGCATAGCGTGCGGTAATTCCTACTTTATGGCCAGGTATGACGTAAAATAATTTACATCTACTTCATAATCGCTTACTTTTGAACACTTTAGGTTAATACATTCATTTACTTTTATGTTAAATATTACATAGTTTTTGTGAAATTTGTATGGGGACAGTGAACGTGTCTGAATATTACCGGCCGATTGTATTGTAGGTATACTTACCTATTGGACATCGAACACAAATACACACACACACGTCCTCGCCTCGTAGCAATGAGAGCCGCGGGGACTCGGCTTACATGATTGTTGATAAAATATTAACATTCGATACATTCAAGTAAAACTTAACACCGTAACCATAAATATACATTTGATTCCGAAAATGAGCTCATAGAAATAAGTAAATACTTAGGTACGCGAACACTAACAATAATTCTACAAACATCCAACACGAACTTAATTTTTAGTATTATTTCGCCATAAAACTTTGAGAACAGCAACCAAACAGATCGAGTTGAAATTAAATACTTAGTTAGGTAGTGTTTAGGTACTTAGTTCGTATCGCAGTAGCCAGTGACGAGACGGCGGCTATACCTACGTGTCAAGTTCACACGACCGTGCTGTTTGGTTACTCTCTTTAAAAATACATAAATCTTTATCACCTAGATATGCAAAGGAAATTGTTAAATAAGATTCTGCCAAAAATTCCATTTTTGGTACAAGCTTTTATTGCCGACTGTACTTTTCTGTATACCGTCATCAACTACTCATTGAGACGATTCTAACGAGCCCAAACTCAACGGGGTTGCGTCGGTTAAGTACAGAATTCCCGTGGCCACCTTCTGTCTCCATCATCAGATCGTCTCGATGGTACCATAATATTGAATTGCCATCCGAACTATACATAGGTAGGTGAGCTGTAATTTTAGGGTATAGACCCTAAAATTACAGCTCAATATCTGCTTCAAAATTGAGTTGCAAGATACCACCCGAACAAACATAGTTGCATTGTTAGATAGGTACACCTACATTGCAAGTTAATGGAAAGCTTATATAAAATAGCACAACTGTATATCTTCATGATATGTTACAATTTACAATCATGTTATAGGTAATTACTAATTACAAAAAGACAATACATAGAAGTGGAAACGATACAAATTCGAACCAACATAATTTCCGAACTAGTTATTTTTAAGAACAATAGAAGAACTCTAATCGATAGTTATTTTTTTTAAGTATAATAATTTATTATTAAACCTCGTTTTTGTCGACTATATAACTAACAGAGCCTTGCATAGTTGTGGAACACACCACCTCCTCGCGGCTGCCTCGGAAGAACAACTACCAAGCCACATTAGTTAACCGCAGAACGCAGCTCGTAGAAAATCTATTACCTGGTCCAAAAGACGATTTACCATAATTCCGTATATACTTAGCGCAGAACAATTCCATACACTAACACACAACATCAAAAAATGTATATAAAACCACAAACGTCACACCTGATAGGACCGAGTCCGGGTCGTGCGCTCGACGCCCGCGAAACAAATGGTTGGCTTAATAGCAAATTTCATAGATGCTTGTTTATTAGGATAAGATGTTATCACATTGTGGGCGTCGAGCACACGAGTGGAGCCGCGCTGCACTGCTCTGGCACCGGCGCGCCGTGCGCCGCGCCACGCCGCGCCGCCTGCTGTTGCTAAACACTGCTGTGGCTGTGTCACACTTCAGGTTACATTTTAATATTAGTGGAAGTTTCTTCGAATATTCATCGTTAACACCTCTATCAAAAGAGATTTCTAGTCACATCGTCGTCTAATACACGATACATATATAGGTACATACTGCTTATTATCTGTCTGTCTTCAAAGCTAGCGTTTATGGCCGAAGTAAAGCATCCTCCCTCGCGCCGGAGTCGAGCCGACTGCTGCTGGCGAGAGGCGCCCCACCTAGCTTCATCGTCATGCCGAGGACTCCCGTGAGGTAACCTGACTTATTATCTGTCTGTCTTCAAAGCTAGCGTTTATGGCCGAAGTAAAGCATCCTCCCTCGCGCCGGAGTCGAGCCGACTGCTGCTGGCGAGAGGCGCCCCACCTAGCTTCATCGTCATGCCGAGGACTCCCGTGAGGTAACCTGACTTATTATCTGTCTGTCTTCAAAGCTAGCGTTTATGGCCGAAGTAAAGCATCCTCCCTCGCGCCGGAGTCGAGCCGACTGCTGCTGGCGAGAGGCGCCCCACCTAGCTTCATCGTCACGCCGAGGACTCCCGTGAGGTAACCTGACTTGGCCACTCAATTGATAACTTAGACTAATTTGTCTTTAAGCCCGATCTACAGTTAAGTGTACTGGGGTCTGTTTAGATTCAAGGGTCCTGGATATAGTTTTGTTCACCCGATCACAGTGAGGTGATACTATTTATCCAACCTTATGAAACCAGATTTGTCCACGCTGGAGTGACCATGTCGGGTTACCTCAATCTCTCCCGCATGGTTCGCATCAGGCGGGCGACTCGACGAAGCGCGCTGCGGGGCTAGCACATCTTACCGCGAGTCACGCGCGAGTAGACAAATCGGCGCGACTTGGAGCTTTGTCGCGCATCGGTAGCATAACTCGCGCGAGAAAAGAGATATACTCGCGGACAAATGTCATTGCGAAAAATTGACAGCGGCTCGCGACTTTGAACTGAATTTCGTAGCACAACTGCCCATTTCGCGACAAAATTATATCTCGTCTTTACATTAAGCGGCGAGATAAAGTCGCCTAGCATCGAGCCCGCGACTTGCCCGCGACTCGTACTCGCATGTTGTTTTTTGTTGATTTAATGCAAATATCACAAGGAAATTGAAAAGTAAGTGAAAATTAAATAGGTATTAAATACATTACAGATTTCATATTTGAGAATGAGATGAGTCCCCCATTTTTAAAAAAAGGTACGTTGCAAAAGGTGGTGTATAAGATTTTATTTTTTTATATCGTGTATACCGACAAAACCGAGCAAATATCAAAAATGGTTACACTAGATATCTCGGGACAACATATGGCAGCTACAAATCCTCGATATTTTGGGACTTTTTTTGTTTTTAACTCGTAGCTTCTTCTATACGGTGTATCGTAGCGAAAAGTTATTGACTAGGAAATTAAAGAACATGAAATTATGCGTCTTATGAGTGCATAATTGGTTCAAGCGATATAACCACCTTTTGCAACAAAGAAATTACTCTACTGACTGGCGTAATAGATGTACCTAAAATCATAAAATAAAAGCACATTCATATTAAAATGTCTGAGGTTTGTGCCTCTAACTAAATTATTGATATATTAGGTTTTTGTAAGTGTTCGACGAGCTATTCTGTTGTATTACATTGTCTTTTAATATAATAACTATTTTTTTTAAATTGACTTCTGTTTTAAGCAGTTAGAAGATATTTACCACTTTAGTCCATTTTAGATTTTTTCAAATTTTATTATGTTGATTAGACTGCCAAATACACGTTAACAATGAAGACTGATTATCAAAGAAGATTATAAGAATAAAACAAATTAATATGTAAAACTCATTACGGTCAATTTAATTTACCATCAAACCTTAAGGACCCCGTCTTACCCCTCTCTCTAGTGTTGTGTATAACGCTCATTTTGAGGCTTAAAGACTCGAACCCTAAAGACTCCCGAGGCTTAAAGACTCAAATGACGAAAAGTCAATATTTTGCATTCATATGCGTAAAATAAACCAACACGGTTCTTAAACAGCATCAAGTCTTTAAGCCTCGGGAGTCTTTAAGCCTCGAGACTATAAGCCTCGAAATGAGCGTTATCCACAACACTACCTCTCTCCCGTACACGCCATGAACAATTTTCAAGATGGAAAGCATATACCTAATTGTCATACAAGTACATGAATATTTTCTCACAAGTCATAAGATAGTATATTAAATAAAAGATGATTGAAATGACACACATAATGTTTAATTCAGGTGTTGCCCATAGAAGTGTTAGTAAGTTACAAAAACATAAAACTATTGTTAGTTAGTACATTGTGGATAGTAATTCAAAGAATTAATTAATAACAATATAAAATGATAGGTATTCGGCATGACAATCTTTAATATGAAAACTAAAAGTCAAGCTCAAAATTACATTTCAATTAATTAATAACAATATAAAATAATAATAAAATAGTAGGGATTCGGCATGTCAAATCATTAATATCAATATTAAATAAATGGGTTTCTAACAGTCAAAATTTACAAAGGTAGAGTGCATACAAGTCCATCTTTGGAACATCAGCGAGTCCCACCTCTCTCAGACTCCCCTTCAACCTGCTGAGCAGGGAGGCACAGCGCTTTCTCAAAATAGAATGAGTCAACTCCGGCCTCTGCGTACATGCCTGACGCACTGCATCTCCGATGAACCACCTTGAAGGCGATGTTGTATTGCACTCGCAGAGAGCTATACATCCTCTGCATGTGATTGACCCATAGGTTGCATGTACAATACACTGGCAGTATGCCCTAAATAGCCTCTTTCGAGCACCCTGCAAACCTACGGGTCAACATATGACAGCAGACGGGCAGTGCCCTGCATTCCCTATCCAAATCCATATTATCACAGGTCTTCGGTGACCCAGATACTTGAAATACTTTACTCTATTTAAATGTGTTCCACACAAGGCTATAGGCGGCACCTCCTCATGAGTCTTCGCACCAGCCTTGAAGAGAAGAACTTATAGTGTGTGGTATCAGTGAGATACCTAAGTTTTAAATTAAAAACACTTGGTCAGCGTCAACTCCAATTTGAGCTCCGGTTCCTTAATGATTCCCGTGGAGCATTTTCACCAATATTCAAGTAGTATATTATTATAACCATTTTCTTTTTGTATTCTTTTGCCATGGTAAGGGACGAGTACTAGGTACTTTTGCGTCGACTTTTTGGGTAAGGCTGGCCTTAGTCTGAAAAATAATTAAAATCCACATATATCTGAAACGCTAACAAAAAAGGGTGTGAAGAAAGATTTAACTTTTTATTTACAAAACAAGTACAACCGAAATGTTACATCGTCGATGTGAGATTGTGAGACATAATTTGTTGGAAAAACGAAAATAGTGAAACAAGGCTGTAAAGTTATTGCAAATATTAAAATATAAGTACTATACTTACATGTTTTGTGTTAATGAGACAATTTAATAGAATTGAAAGTTCCTAGAACGCTAACGAGTCTAACGACGTTGACTTTATTTGCACAGACTACTAAGAATATAGTTATTACTTATTTGTGACAGAAAAACTGAAGCATAGACAACATTTTAACATTTTTAACCCTAAAAGAATGAATGAAATAGCGCAACCGTAGCGCAACCCTATCACCGATTCAGTGTTGTCATACGTAAATATCTTAATTTTTATACTTTGGAATCAGAAGGCAACACCGACGAGTCGCGGCGCGACTTTGAGTTCTCGCCGTGACTGACTCTGTCGCGGTGGCAAGTTGTGCTGCGGAAAGCGACATATTGACAGCTTCGAGATACTCATCTCGAGTCGCGATCCGAGTCGCGGGTGTAAGTTATGCTAGCCCCGCTGGTCGCAAAGGAGATGCGCTGACTGAGGACAGTGATCGAGTTGGTTGCCGACCGAATCAACCGCTCAACTAAAACGCCATCGCCGGCAATGAAAGCCGTTGAAGTTGCGAGTTGGCTACACATTTGGCCTGGGGGGTTTCTTTCGTTCCTATAAATACAAAACTCTGATCATTATTCTTCGTTCCAATTCTTACGGTAGTGCTGAAAAGCGTTTATATAAAAACGCCGTAAATCCACCGTTCGAAGCCGAGCGTGGGGCTGAAGCAGGGTGTGTAACTATGATTCAGACCATGGTCAGAGATTTGGAAATATTCTAAAATACATATGTAATAAATACTTTTACAACTAGACCTGGCAGTCTCGGTTGCAAATATGCACTATGACTATTGATAATGTATAAGTAAAGGCATGCGTCGTCATCACGTTTCATAAATATTTTGGATCGTTCCTTTACAGTGGCGACGTCACAAATAAGATTTTGTTTACATAGGTACACTATAAATCTACGAGTATACCTAATAAGTAGTAGAATATACATTTTGATACATATTTACTGCGCCAGTAGCTACTACACGATACCTCGTGTCGATACATTTCAAATGTAGGGATCACCTTCTTTCATAGTTTTCAGTTCTTATTATGTCTAAATTTAAATCGTAAATGTGACGAAAAACGTTATGTTATGAAAGTACAACCGAGGCATATCAAACCTGTCCGCTCCGAACTTCTTATAGAAGTTCGCAATCGCTCATTAATTAACCGACTTCAAAAAAAGGAGGAAGTTCTCAATTCGGTTGTAAGTATATTTTTTTTTTTCATATTTTTTTAATGTGTGTTACCTCAGAACTCCGTCATTTATGGGCCGACTTGTATTTTTTTTTCTTTTTACAGTATATATATGCTTACAGGTTGGTCCTATAAATAAAATAAAATAAAAATCATTTATTTCAGACTCATAGAATCCATAAGTTGTTAGTACACAAAATATTTTTAAAGATAAGAGTTAGTAGGCAAAACAGAAAAGAAAAGAAAGTATAATTTGTACGCTGAGAGGCACTGTGTCGTTTAGGGCAAAACTCAGAGTTATTTTACCCTCCCCGTCACAATGCCAACCCAGTGCCCTAACATAGGGCAATCCCAACGTCCTTCCAATATCCTTAGAATGCTGTTCTCACTTCCTCGCACTCGTCTCAGCAGCGAGGCGACCCTCTTGCGTATGATGGCATGGAAGCCATCAGTGTGCGCTTCGGCAAACATGCCTGACGCACTGCAGTGACGAGGCAGCTTGAACAGCATCCTGAAGATATTGTTTAATTGCACACGTAACGCATTGTAGGCTCGCTTTGTATGCCTCATCCATAGACTGCACGTGTAAAAAGACGTACAATAGGCTTTAAAGAGTGTCAGCTTGACTTCCCTTGTACACCGTGCAAATCTACGGATGAGCATGTTGCCCCTGATTGCTAAGGCTCTTCTCTCCCTTTCGATATCCAGGTCATCATTCATATTCTCGGTTACTATATGACCCAGATATTTAAACTTACTGAATACTTTTAGGGCCTCACCGTTCAACATGACCGAAGGTACACTTTGCGGATTATACTTACGGGCTTTAAAGATCACCATCTTACTTTTATTTGAATTGTACCTAAGACCATGTCGTTCAGCATAGCTCTCACACCTTGCAATCAGTTGCCTCATGGAGTTGATTGAGAGACCAAGCAGCACCATGTCATCAGCATAGCTAATGTTGTTTATGCAGACATTGTCAATATGGCATCCGACATGCATGCTGCTCAGCTCTCCAATCAACTCATCTATATACAAATTGAAGAGGACAGGAGAAGTCAGCCCACCCTGCCTCACTCCAGATTCCAGTTTATACTGGTCAGACCAGTCTCCAGCCCACCTCACTTGATTCACCTGATTGGCGTACCAGTATCTTAATAGGGACACACATTCGGTTGGCACCGAAGTCCTATGGCACCTATTCTTTTTAAAAATCCAGTTGGACGATGGGATCCATGAGGAATTGAGGAAACTTTTCAACTATGCACGCGTGTAGTGATTTCGGTATTTTCTATTATAACTAGTGTATTTATACTTACTGGAAAACACAAATTTGGTGAAGTGGAACTGATGATGAGTGATGACGACCAAAGCTTATGGAACTCGTACTTAAAACTGTAAAAGTACGTTACATATTCTGATATGATTCCGTTGAAATAGCAACTAATGAACTGCTAAACGTCAAGTGTGCCAAATCGACGGAACTCCTCAAATATTATCGGCCCACATACATTTATATGGTTTTCGTCTCTAATAATCAACGTATTTACTCTCGAAAAGCAGTTCATGTGGTAAAATGGAAAGAAAATGTGGAAATATTCATGCATGTGGCTTGGCGGAGTACTAAATTGATGTTGGTTAAAACTTTGTTTGTAAATTATCTCCCCATACAGAAGCTTCTACGGCTTTTGAAATGTATCGACATCCGACGTAACGACACTCCATTAAATATGTAAAATACATATAACACAGACGATTACACGTGGGACAGGAAGTCACGGCATACCGATACGCACACCACCAATTTAAAATCCAAACAAAACATCCCCAAAAATATGTAAAATTTTGATCAGTGCCACTCAATACTCTCAACAGTCACACTCACAGTCGCACACCGGAGTCAGTGGGAGGCCGGCACACGCACACACACAACAGTCTCGAGGCAACGCCCGGCCGGCCGCTAGTCCGCGGTGAGGTAGACGCGGCGTGAGCGGCCGCGCGAGGCTCAGCGCGCCTGCGCCGCGCCGCCACCGCCGCCCGCGTGCTCCTCGCGCGCCGCCACCACACACAAGAGTCTCTCGGGCCGGGCTGGGGCCGCTAGTCCGCGGTGAGGTAGACGCGGCGTGCGCGGCCGCGCGAGGCTCAGCGCGCCTGCGCCGCGCCGCCACCGCCGCCCGCGTGCTCCTCGCGCGCCGCCACCACACACAAGAGTCTCTCGGGCCGGGCTGGGGCCGCTAGTCCGCGGTGAGGTAGACGCGGCGTGAGCGGCCGCGCGAGGCTCAGCGCGCCTGCGCCGCGCCGCCACCGCCGCCCGCGTGCTCCTCGCGCGCCGCCACCACACACAAGAGTCTCTCGGGCCGGGCTGGGGCCGCTAGTCCGCGGTGAGGTAGACGCGGCGTGAGCGGCCGCGCGAGGCTCAGCGCGCCTGCGCCGCGCCGCCACCGCCGCCCGCGTGCTCCTCGCGCGCCGCCACCACACACAAGAGTCTCTAGGGCCGGGCTGGGGCCGCTAGTCCGCGGTGAGGTAGACGCGGCGTGAGCGGCCGCGCGAGGCTCAGCGCGCCTGCGCCGCGCCGCCACCGCCGCCCGCGTGCTCCTCGCGCGCCGCCACCACACACAAGAGTCTCTCGGGCCGGGCTGGGGCCGCTAGTCCGCGGTGAGGTAGACGCGGCGTGAGCGGCCGCGCGAGGCTCAGCGCGCCTGCGCCGCGCCGCCACCGCCACCCGCGTGCTCCTCGCGCGCCGCCACCACACACAAGAGTCTCTCGGGCCGGGCTGGGGCCGCTAGTCCGCGGTGAGGTAGACGCGGCGTGAGCGGCCGCGCGAGGCTCAGCGCGCCTGCGCCGCGCCGCCACCGCCGCCCGCGTGCTCCTCGCGCGCCGCCACCACACACAAGAGTCTCTCGGGCCGGGCTGGGGCCGCTAGTCCGCGGTGAGGTAGACGCGGCGTGAGCGGCCGCGCGAGGCTCAGCGCGCCTGCGCCGCGCCGCCACCGCCGCCCGCGTGCTCCTCGCGCGCCGCCACCACACACAAGAGTCTCTCGGGCCGGGCTGGGGCCGCTAGTCCGCGGTGAGGTAGACGCGGCGTGAGCGGCCGCGCGAGGCTCAGCGCGCCTGCGCTGCGCCGCCACCGCCGCCCGCGTGCTCCTCGCGCGCCGCCACCACACACAAGAGTCTCTCGGGCCGGGCTGGGGCCGCTAGTCCGCGGTGAGGTAGACGCGGCGTGCGCGGCCGCGCGAGGCTCAGCGCGCCTGCGCCGCGCCGCCACCGCCGCCCGCGTGCTCCTCGCGCGCCGCCACCACACACAAGAGTCTCTCGGGCCGGGCTGGGGCCGCTAGTCCGCGGTGAGGTAGACGCGGCGTGCGCGGCCGCGCGAGGCTCAGCGCGCCTGCGCCGCGCCGCCACCGCCGCCCGCGTGCTCCTCGCGCGCCGCCACCACACACAAGAGTCTCTCGGGCCGGGCTGGGGCCGCTAGTCCGCGGTGAGGTAGACGCGGCGTGCGCGGCCGCGCGAGGCTCAGCGCGCCTGCGCCGCGCCGCCACCGCCGCCCGCGTGCTCCTCGTGTGCCGCCACCACCGCACCCACTATCGCCATCTCGATGTCCGCGCCTGTGTCACAATACCAAAAAACCCCTTCATTCCAATACAAAAGTGACGATTCAACGTTTCGGGGGCATTTCGATTACATACACTGTTCGGGCCGATCGTCTGCCCTCCCCGTAAACGCCTCTCGTGTGTACGCCCGTTTAGTCTGTGGTTTTGAAGGTGACACTTGCCTGACACATTTTTACTTGTCATAATTTTTTAACACGTAAGAGTTCTCGGTCGGAAGGAACGCGTGCTTTGTTTCTTTGGAAAAGCTCGCTTTGTAGACATTAGTCCGGCTTTATTTGTTTGGATATTTGGTGAAAGTGTTTAGAGACTCGTGTTGAAGGCCTGTATCGAGGCCCGAGTCTAACATTTGGTGAAAACAGTGACAATTGGTGAATTGGTGCACGCGACGGGTCGCGCATTGTTGGCATCAGCCTGCGGCGCCGGAGGCTGCTTGGGAGACTTGATTTAACTTGACTGACCTTTGACGGATAACAGACAGACTTGACACGATATCGCGTAGCCAGCATTACTGGCATAAGTAATCAGACCCACGAATTCGTGAGGCGCACTCAGTCCCTGTCATTAGGCGAGGACTGAACATACACCTATTAAGTTGTTAACGCCCGAACGCAACTTATTAGTTCGCAACACGTCAAGCGCCGTGTGGACGGCCCTTTACCGTCAGATTGACATTTAGAACATTGAAAAGGATTCAATCCACGGCACTTTGAGCTAAAGTTATGTTATGATGGTTTAAAATTTGAAGCGTAATTCTTCACTAAGTACTGACTAACTTTTATTATACCATTATAGGCCAGTCCGTAGAGTATATCTTTGTTGCAAAAGGTGGTGTAGAAGATTTTTTTAAAAATATGGTTTACATCGATACAACCGAGCAAATATCAAAAATGGTTACACGAGATATTTTACAACTTTTGGCAGCCACAAATCCTCGAAATTTTGGGACTTTTTTGGTTTCTCACTCGTAGTGAAAAGCTAATCACTAGGAAGTTAAAGAACATAAAATTATGCGTCTAATGAGTACCAATTCATAACAATTCGGTTCAGCGACATAGTTGAAGACCATGGTCGAGGCTTTCCTCAACTTTGTAAGTAAGTTATTTCAAGATAGTGGTTTTTAATCTACTGCGTTTCAATTTTGAAACTTGGATTTTCGTTTCCCAGTTAATTATTTTCTTATTAAACTTCTCTGTGATTTGGGATTTTGGGGGAAAAATAGTCGCACGTCACGCCTGGCGCAATTCAAGTTCGGGACTCGAGAATTCTCGAGTCTCGGTCATTTTTGTCTCGTCTCGAATGCAGCGAAATTTCTCGAGTTTTCTCGAGTTCAAGAAGGTTCGAGCAGAAACTCTAGTATAAATGCACAGTTTGTCTGAAGTCGATTTGTATAATTTCATTGTTTGTTCGAAATACGTTTTATCTAAATGACGATTTTCTCGACTCTTGTTTTGCACGTTGTTATGCGTCTACAGGGCGTCCCACGCCTATGCCACATGGAGGGAAACTACCTTGGATATTGTAGGTGGAACATTTTACTGAAAGAAGACATTATTTTCATTTAAAAAACCAATTTAAACTACATTCATAGATTTTTAAATAATCACATGGTTGAACCGGGAATCGAACCCGCTACACGAGAAAATAACTACCCTGTATTTTTATCATGCCGATCGAAAGGCTTCATCATATGCATTATTTTTTGCTAAATAACACTGTCAGAAATAAAAGGAAGACCATGCATTTTAACATTTTTAATTTAAAATTAATCAATTTCATTTATCAACTCCTTAAGCATTGACAAAATCATTTATGCGTCTTTCGGCAGATTCAGGATAGGAACTTGATTGGACAGAAACTCGATTGGTTGCATACAACCAGGTACCTGCTAATTACGTACCTCTTTATCATGTTATTATGCACTTAAATGCAGGAGCAGACTGCTTTTACGCGACAATGCGCAAACGCAGCGCGTCCCTGATGCGTCGGGTGCGGGCCAGCCCCAACAACATCCTGCAGATGTTAGCAGGTAGGGTGGATTGTGCATATCTACGGCACTGTGGTGATATGCACAAACCAATCGCTACCATTCTTTGGTAAATAAATAAAATAAAATAATGGTAGTTAGGTAATTTATTAATTTAATTCTATTTGTTAATTATTATTATATTTATTAATTTATTTTAAATTTGTGATTGTACACAACATTGTAATTATTAATTTAGTGTCGATTTTATTTAACATTGATTTAATTGTGATTGATAATGTTTTATGGGTCAATGATACCCGAAATAAATGTTTTTTTTTAATGATGGGAAATGATGCGTACTTCTCAAGTGAGTACTGATTCATTAGTAATAGGTAGTTCATTAGAACATTAGTATAGTTGGAGGTCGTTGTTGTTCTACGTCCGTAGGAATAACCCTAGAAACCCTACACGTGACCTCCGGGTGGTGCTAAAAGAACAACAAACTCGGCAGCTGCACTGTTCCTTCTGAACCTCGCAGCGCACACTGGAACTCTATAAGCGACATCAATACGAATACATATACTCGTAACTATGTACCAGTGTGTAACCGCCATACGATAAATAAAAAAAAATAAAGTAATAGTTACCTACTTTAAAATGATAATGTCAGTTGCATGTCCTTACGGCAATGTAAGCTTTTCATTTTTCTGAACAAAATTTTACATCAAATGTTACAATTCATGGTCTTCCTTTTATTTCTGACACTATGTTATCTGGCAAAAAATAATCCTTATGATGAAGCCTTTCAATAGGTATGATAAAGCTACAGGGTAATTTTTTTTTCTCGTTTAGTAGGTTCGATTCCCGGTTCAACCATGTAGGTAATTATTTCAAAATCTATTAATACAGTTTAAATTATTTTTTTTAATTAAAATAATGTCTTCTTTCCGTAGAATATCCCATCTACAATATTCAAGGTACTTTCCCTCAATGTGGCATTGGCGTGGGACGATGAGCGATGTCCCGCTCGCATTTCGTACACCGTATTGGAAACCTCGTAGTGTGGTAATCGGGTAATCGTTTATTATGAAACACAACAGTCATGCCAAGCTCCCCATCCGTGCGTCAGGCTTTTTAGGGTTCCGTACCAAAAAGGTAAAAAAGGAGCCCTTATGGTGCGCGACTCTTTCCGTCTGTCCGTCCGTTTGTCACAACGTTAAATATCTCAGGAACTACTTAAGCTATCAATTTGAAATTTGGAACAACTGTTAAAAGGGTAAGGGTAAAGGGGACACGTGTATGGAAAATGAAAATAAAAAAATAAACATTTTTATTTTGTTTAAATGACGAATATGAGGGGGGTTAAAAAATCAAAGTGTAGTAAATAGATCAAGTGGGAAATCATATAAAAGGGCTTGACTTGCACTTTCTAAAACTGTTTTTATTTTATTTTCTACAGTGGTTAAATTTTGATTTATTAAGGAAAATGTAGAAAAAATACCTTCCCCCCCCCCCCCCCCCCCCTTATCTCCGAAGTTTACGAAGCGAAAATTCTGAAATAATTACATATGATTAAGAGTAACATTAATAATACAGGAAAAATAAAACAATATCTCTATCTAGCTTTTTTTATTTATCAAAAATAATTTCTTAATTAAATTTGTACTTACTTCATTACTTACTTTTGTATGAAATTTTATACCTTCAAATTCCTATCAGATTATCGGTAAAGTCCCTTCTTTCAAATAAAAAATAAATAATCGAAATCGGTACGCGTGATAAAAAGCTATCGCTGATAAACAAACATACTAAGTAGGTTGTAAGTTGTTAGTACCAAAATGCAGAAGGCGCTTTGCAACGGTAACTTCTACTATGACCTGTTTAAGATTGTTCAAAAATCAATGGGGTCCTGACATGACGGGTATGGTGTATGAAAGTTTGTACGGAACCCTCGGTGCGCGAGTCAGACTCGTACTTGACCGGTTTTTTTTATCTTTGGCGACCAGCAAGCCGAAGCTGCGGAGCGGAGCACGGGCGACCGTGCTTTGTCACGCGAGGGCGAAAGGGCTGCTCTCCCGAATTCGATGGGGTTGTGTCGTTTTAGTGCGGAGTTCCTATGGCCACCTTCCAGCTCCAGCATCAGATCAGCTCCATGTCATCATAATATTGCATTGTCATGCGTTATACATATGCATGCAAAATTTCAGATCAATCGGTTGACAGGAAGAGGGTGAAATTTCAATTACTAAATTTGACCCAAGAATAAAACAAACGGTGTGAGCTAAATAAAAGCTAGTAAAAATTATGCGAAACAAGATTAGTCTAAATGAAATTAGGCAAACCGAAAACAGGCAAAGCGGGCGGGCTGCGTAAGTCCTCTCACCGCAAAGGCCTACTGAGTACTAGTCGGTCGGCGGCGTCGGCGGCGCCTTTGAATCGGTTTAACGCGGCGGTAGTATTGGACATCACTAAATTGCTTTGACGTCATAGTAGGCATATAAAATTGACACGCTCGGTTTCCATACTATAGAGCGCGTTTGCGGCGTCTATGTGGTCTGTGGTCCTCATCACAGCTATTTGTTGCATTAGTCGAATGCAACAGGTTAGTGAATGCGGTGGCTTAGCATGTCAATTCCGCATCGGCGCGGGCGGATGAAGAGTTAATTTTGTTTTAAGCAGTAAAGATGCGACCACACCACTGGTTAAAATACGGCGACGGTACGGAATCGCAGTGACGCATCGTATCCGCACCGTTTTTGACGCATGCTCCACTCACCGCTGCTTAAAAATGCTCCACACACCACGCGCGTCTGCCGCGTCTGCAGCAAGTTCGTAGGTACATACAATATACACTCACCCGCCAGGATGTCGCCCCGGCTCAGCAGGATCTCCTGCTGGTCGGTCTTGGTCACGAGCACCACGCGCGTCTGCCGCGTCTGCAGCAAGTTCGTAGGTACCCTACAGTATACACTCACCCGCCAGGATGTCGCCCCGGCTCAGCAGGATCTCCTGCTCGTCGGTCTTGGTCACGAGCACCACGCGCGTCTGCCGCGTCTGCAGCAAGTTTGTAGGTACCCTACAGTATACACTCACCCGCCAGGATGTCGCCCCGGCTCAGCAGGATCTCCTGCTGGTCGGTCTTGGTCACGAGCACCACGCGCGTCTGCCGCGTCTGCAGCAAGTTCGTAGGTACCCTACAGTATACACTCACCCGCCAGGATGTCGCCCCGGCTCAGCAGGATCTCCTGCTGGTCGGTCTTGGTCACGAGCACCACGCGCGTCTGCCGCGTCTGCAGCAAGTTCGTAGGTACATACAGTATACACTCACCCGCCAGGATGTCGCCCCGGCTCAGCAGGATCTCCTGCTGGTCGGTCTTGGTCACGAGCACCACGCGCGTCTGCCGCGTCTGCAGCAAGTTCGTAGGTACCCTACAGTATACACTCACCCGCCAGGATGTCGCCCCGGCTCAGCAGGATATCCTGCTGGTCGGTCTTGGTCACGAGCACCACGCGGGTCTGCCGCGTCTGCAGCAAGTTCGTAGGTACCCTACAGTATACACTCACCCGCCAGGATGTCGCCCCGGCTCAGCAGGATCTCCTGCTGGTCGGTCTTGGTCACGAGCACCACGCGCGTCTGCCGCGTCTGCAGCAAGTTCGTAGGTACATACAGTATACGCTCACCCGCCAGGATGTCGCCCCGGCTCAGCAGGATCTCCTGCTGGTCGGTCTTGGTCACGAGCACCACGCGAGTCTGCCGCGTCTGCAGCAAGTTCGTAGGTACCCTACAGTATACACTCACCCGCCAGGATGTCGCCCCGGCTCAGCAGGATCTCCTGCTGGTCAGTCTTGGTCACGAGCACCACGCGCGTCTGCCGCGTCTGCAGCAAGTTCGTAGGTACCCTACAGTATACACTCACCCGCCAGGATGTCGCCCCGGCTCAGCAGGATCTCCTGCTGGTCGGTCTTGGTCACGAGCACCACGCGCGTCTGCCGCGTCTGCAGCAAGTTCGTAGGTACCCTACAGTATACACTCACCCGCCAGGATGTCGCCCCGGCTCAGCAGGATCTCCTGCTGGTCGGTCTTGGTCACGAGCACCACGCGGGTCTGCCGCGTCTGCAGCAAGTTGGCCACCACCACCTGCGACACTAAATAATTAACTATCACCACAAACCTCACATATCATTTTACGAAATCATCGTTAATTCACGACTTTTGCCTGAAGATGAAAATTTTATGTAGGTAAGTCTACAATGGAAATACTACTACTGATACTTTGAAGCGGTGTACCCTTGTTTTGCCGAAAACCGTTTTATCGAATATCATTTCATCGACAACGTTTCATCGAGATTTTAGTACAAGTAATATTATTTGTCGTTATTTTATTTCAAGTACTATTTATTTTTTTACTTCAATTTTTCTTACTGCTTAGAAATACTATTCAACGAATTTTACTTGATTGCTGATTCATTTCAAATTATTTTAAATGGCAAAACTACTCAATATTGCAATTAATTTATTCGACGTATTACTATAATACGTTTCAAAATGTCGTATAATATATTGAAATCTTTTTTTTTTATTATGTTTTATTTAATTATATATTATTATGTAAAGTAGGTTTAGGTTAGGTTAGAACTGCGACCCCACACAAAACGAACTGCTTTTAAAGTAGGTTTAGGTTAGGTTAGAACTGCGACCCCACACAAAACGAACTTCGTCCGCGTAGAACTTGTTACCACCTTAGAAAAAATATTGCAAACCAACGTCTACCATCTTAAGGGATGATTTCCGAGGCAAAAACTATTCTAGAATAGTTTTTGCTTCGGAAATCATCATCAAATCATATCCTTCGAAGGGTCTCAAATTATCTCTATACCAAATTTCATCTAGGTACCTACATGGGTTTTATCCAAACTTTCACCCCCTAGTTCATCCCCTTAGGGAATGATTTTCGGAATAAAATCTGATGTCATTCTTCGGGACTCAAACTATCTTTATACCAAATTTCATCTAAACGGGATCCATCCAAATTTTCACCCCCCATTTCACCCCCTTAGGGAGTGATTTCCGTAATTAAAACTATCCTTTGTCCTTTCCCAGGACTCAAACTATGTCTATACCAACCGAATTTTCACCCCTAATTTCACCCCCTTAGGGGACTTAACCTATATCTACACCAAATTTCATCAAAATAGATTACATCCAAATTTTCAACCCCCCCCCCTTTTTACCCCCATAGGGGATGATATCCGGGATCAAACCTATTATATGTCCTTCCCCGGGACTCAAACTATTTATATACCAAATTTCATCTAAATCGGTGCAGCGGTTTAAGTAGCTCCATACAAATTTCCACCCCCAATTTCAGCCCCTCAGATAATCGATTCGGAATTCCGCAAATACAACACACACATACGCGTTATTTCAGTTCGGAATTAAGGCCGGCCACAGACAAACGGAATTTTCATTCGGTTTCCGTACGGAATGACATGTGCAAGTGAGACAGCGCTATACATGTGTAGAGCGACGTCCCGTTCCCACCTGTCATTTCGTACGGAAACCGAATGAAAATTCCGTGCGTCTGTGGCCGGCCGTACAAAATGTATGGATAAGTTGCGTTCGGAACGGTTTATTTCCGTACGGAATTCCGAACGCACAGGCCAGCATACGGAATTTCGAATCGGATAAAATTTCGAACGGAAAAATACTGATTGTATGTGGTTGGTCCATAGATTGGTAAGATTTTCGTGCGTTCGTTATCCCGAATCGATATTCCGAGTGTATGTGGCCGCCCTAAAGGTGTAGCTGTAGACTCACTTCAAAAGAAAGAAGAAACGTAAAACTCATTCAAATATCTCAAAAAATTACGAAGCTACAACCGTTTTAATTGGACGGAGACTACGGAGAGAAAGACGAACGAAGAGGTTTTAAGGATATTTCGTAGAAGAGAAAAGATGTTTGCTAGGATGTACTCATTAGAAATATGTAATATTAATAGTAATAGTAGCCTTTATTCATGCATATAAAGTACAATCATTCCAAACATTAAACAAAGTAATTTTTACAAACACACCTAAGTTTACACAATAATTTAGCAAATTTATTTGTATTTAATGTTTTTTATTTCTTACATTATTTTTGCGTAATTACTAAGTAAAAATAATTACGTCGTCTGCAAATCTTAAGTTGCTTAAGTATTTCCCGTTTATATATAGTCCTTTGTCTTTCCAAGTAAGTTTTCTAAATATTGTTTTCAAACTGGCATTAAATAATATAGACCAATCAAATTAGCTTACCCTGGACATAATTCGTAAACTCGTTGTTTTTATTGTTTTATCGGATATTACTATTCGGTATCAAATATTAATGAAATATATTGAGTAAAAAATCTGCGATCGTAACCGTATTTAAAAAAAACACGAGTTAACGTACACTACCTAACTTTTTCCTAAAAGTAAAAAAGGTAACCAAATACCTTGTTAGTATAACTTTGAGGTGCATTCAAATGCGATCACTTAATAGCAAAATTAAACTGAAATCAAATTCGCATATACGTTTTTTTTCACAGTTTTCCTCTGATCTCATTATCTAGACAAGCCAAAATAGTAACTATGATGTTTTTATCTGTTGAAGCTATATTGCGTCTTTTTAGACATTTAAGACAAAAATTAAACATTTATTTTTAACGTTTTAATAATAATGTATTTCTCAGTAGTTATAAATAGTAACTAAGAAATTTTTGTTTACTAATAGCTTTTTGCGTACGATAATCATGTTTTCATCAAAATTAACCATGTTAATTTCACGCTTAAGAAATTGAAAATTTAATTGAAAATACTCGCGACCTTGTCGTGGAGCCAGATGCATGCGGTGGGCGCGAGGCGGGGAGAGAGTGGGGCGCCAGCGGGCGAGCGCACGGCGAACACGTCATAACGAGTTTATTTCAATTACGTGTTTTGCACCGACCGCGCCGTGTACAAATAAAACAAATATAATGGAATATCCTAATTGTAGGATTTTTAGCTCTCATGAAAAATTCACAGTTTGTCCCTTACGCCCTTTGAAAACTTTGGTCCAAAGGGCGTAAGGGACGATTGATTTGTTTATATCATCGAAAACATAAGTTAATTCTTAACTGGTAGGTACCTAAATGAAAGAGATGATGCCATGATCGTGGTTAGCTTAAAAAAACTGGTCAAGTGCGAGTCTGACTCGCGCACCGAGGGTTCTGGACCACCCCATACAATAGAAACAGGTCCACTGTAAACTGACACTCATTAAGTATGAATTCACATACTTAGTGCGTGTCAGTACAGTCATACTGGACATCAAAATTTAAGTGTTGTAACTAAGAATTTATGGTTTTCGTAATTTATCATTTATTTGTGCTATAAATGCTTCGTACCAAATTTCAAGATTCAGAGTTCACGGGAAGTACTACAGGTTTTGATTCCCTTGCAAGTTTCGAAAATTTGCGGCTTAAACGGCTGTATCTTTTGATTTCGTTGGCTTAGCAGTTTGTTTTTTTCACAGCTCCAAGAAACAGTAGACTTGAGTATTTGATATAAATTTCAGCTGGATACCTCGACGCGTTCCTGAGAAAAAGGGTCTTGACAGACGGATGGACGGACGGACGGACAACTAAGTGATCCTATAAGTGTTCCGTTTTTTTCCTTTCGAGGTACGGAACCCTAATAATTAAAAGCTAAGAATTATTCGATTTATTAAATTAAAAATTAGCGTATCAGACTTATTTAATATTTAAAACAAGAGTATTTTGGCGTAACAGACACATTTGTGTAAAAGTTCACAATGCAAAATGGCGTATCGTACAATGAAATGAACTGAGAGTTACAACAAAATGTATCAGGACGTTTCTTATTTCATTGGGTACGACAAAAATGCTCGGTGAAATTGAGTATCAACGCAATATTTTTCATGGTTGTAACGGACATTTTTTTCAAGCTATCGGGACGTTATCTATACCAAAAAACTGAGTATGACTGCATTTTAGCTGCTTTTCGATATTTTGTCCCTTACGCCCTTTGAGCCTACGGTAGTCGATATGCTTATTGTCACCCACCCAGAGATGGGCAAAATGTATTCCAATACGAATAACGTTTAAGAATACATAGGATTATTCGCGAATGACGAATAAATGTTTCAAATAATTATTCGCCAATATTTATTAGTGAACAACTTCTTCATTCGCATAATCATTCGTATAATGCTTTTCAGGGATAATATCTGAACGAATATTGTAGGAATGCTTTTTAATGGAATATATCTCAAAAACGTTGTATATTCCTACCGACAGAAAAGTGATACCTAGTTTTAAATTTTGTAAGGAAGAGTTGACCGCTTCATCAAGGGTACCAATTAACATCGCCGTGCAAGGTGAAACGGATATTAATTGTAATTATTTCAACTGTTTTATTTTTTCTATTTCGGTTTTACCACGGGTGACAAAAAAAACCCGGTCAAGTGCGAGTCAGATTCGCGCACCGAGGGTTCCGGACCACCCCGTACAATAGAAATAAGTCCACTATAAACTGACACTCACTCAGTATGTATTCACATACTTAGTGCGTTTTCGTTTATACTGGACATAAAATTTACGGTTTTCGCAATTTTTCCTTTATCTGCTTCGCACCAAATTTAAGTTTCTGAGTTTACGGAAAGTACTCTGTAGGTTTAGATTCCCTTGCGGGTTTCGAAAACTTGCGGAAATTTGCGGCATAAACGGCTGTATCTTTTGATTGCGTTAGCTTAGAAGTTTGATTTTTTCACAGCTCCAAGCGACAGTAAACCTCAGTATTTGATATAAATCTCAGCTTAATTCATTTATTTGTTGCAGTATAAGTCTTACAAGATGTAACATATAAATACAGTTCCAGCTAAACAGGGTTATGCTGGAATCCAGCATAACCCTGTTTAGCAGGAACTGTATAGCACAGCAACATTAATATAAAAAAATATTAATTCTAACATAATTCATGCAACACACTATTATATGCATAGGAATTCAAACTTTAAATGATTGATACCACGCGTTCCTGAGAAGAAGGGTATTGATAGACGGACGGACGGACAACAAAGTGATCATATAAGGGTTCCGTTTTTTCCTTTCGAGACACGGAACCCTAAAATCACACAGACATAATATAACATGATTAAGTACATACAATGTACAATTAAAGGTATATAATTGAACAATCTTACATGCGTAATCGTCTCGAATAACATAACATTGATGCAATTATAGACAGTGGCTTTCCATATATTACGTCATTTCAAAACAGGGGGGGGGGGGGGTCTATTGGTACGGTAGTCAGTTTATGAGGCGGGGAGGGTCCATTAACAAATAGGTCAAGAATTGACAAAAAACAACCGGCCAAGTGCGGTTTGTTGTATGGGAGCCCCCTGTAGCCTAGTTGGTACAAGGGCTGCACTGAAAGTATCGGGAATCTCATACTTAAGAACTTATTTTTGACACATATTTATACCTTTTAATAAATAAAAATTTAATTTTTTTAAAATTTAATTTCTTTTAAAAAATACCTTTTAAAAAAAATAATCTCTGAAGTTTCATCATAATAACCAATAAATAAATAACGCACTGGCTACAAAGAAAAAAAAACAATGGTTCGGTTTCAATTCTATTTTCGAGTTGTTGAGTCGCCGCTGAAGATGGAATTGTCCCGTGAAAATTTAAGAGCTATGAACCATATATATATGAATTTGGATTGACACAAATACAATGTGGAGACCGGGTGATTGCTGCTTTTAGTAAAAATGAAGCACCTTCAAAGACGACAATATACAGGTGGTATTCAGAATTTCAACGAGTATCCCTCACGGACGACGCAAGAAAACGTCCACCTGATAAAAAAAGTCAGCGTCAGCTGATAAAAAAAGACAGGCATGTGACATATCGGGAAATTCAGGAGTCTTTGGGGATTGGAATAAGTCAGATTCAAATTATTTTACAGGAAGAATTAGGCGTGCGAAAGTTGTTTTCCCGTTGGATCCCTCGCTTATTGTCTGACGAGCAGAAAACGACTCGTGTCAATTGGTGCCGCAAAACATTGAATAAATTCAACGGAGGAAGCTCAAATGCAGTTTTTAGTGTCGTATCAGGTGACGAGTCGTGGATATATATACGCATATGAGCCTGAATCTAAAACCAATCTCAAGTATGGGTTTACGAAGACGAGCTCAAGCCAACAAAAGTTATTCGCTTTCGCAGCAAGGCCAAGAAGATGGTGGGTACGTAACGTCTCCAAATCGGGTCACGTGGCTACTATTCCTCTTGAAGATCGTAGAACGGTCAAAGCCAATTGGTATACAAGTATTTGTTTGCCGAGTGTCTTTGCTGAACTTAGGAAAACAAGCCCTAGTCGCTGCATCATCCTTCACCACGACAATGCCAGCCCTCACACCGCTCGTAAAACAAATGAGTACCTGGAAGGTGAAAAAGTGGAACTACTGGACCATCCTCCATACAGCCCCGACCTAAGTCCCAACGACTTTTTCACATTCCCCAAAATCAAGGATAAGTTGCGTGGTCAGCGGTTTCAGACACCGGCAGAAGCAGTGAAGGTTTTTAAAATGGCCATTTTGTCGACCCTTTTTCAGCGTTCAATAAGTGTTTTAACGACTGGTTTGAACGCATGGAAAAGTGCATAAAATATAAAAGAGAATACTTTGAAAAACAACAAAAATACTTATATTCAATGTAACTGCATTTTTTACTATTCCCGAAATTTTCAGTTTGACCCTCGTAGTGACCCTGCCTACGTAGCCGGAGGTCCCGGGTTCGAATCCCGGTAAGGGCATTTATTTGTGTGATGAGCACAAATATTTGTTCATGGATGTCTTATATGTATTTAATTATGTATTTATCTATATGTTTATCGTCGTCTAGTACCCATAGTACAAGCTTTGCTTAGTTTGGGACTAGATCGATTTACGTAAGATTGTAAAAGAAAAAAAAAACTTTTTTTTAGTACTTATTGTTATAGCAGCAACAGAAATACATCACCTGTGAAAATTTCAACTGTCTAACTATCACGATTCGTGAGATACAGCCTGGTGACAGACGGACAGACATACAGACAGACGGCCAGCGGAATCTTAGTAATAGGGTTCCATTTTACTCTTTGAGTACGGAACCCTAAAAACGATGACGTAATATATGGACAAGCCCACACACATGACATAATGAAACAAACCTGTTAAATGCCCAATGAAGCGACTCATTTAACTCAAAAAATATTGTTAATTGGTAGAAAAGGGTATTAATACTTGAAAATAGGTACATGTAGTGATCGTGTTAAATTCTTGTACGTGTTGTAACGAGCAACCGCATCCTTAAATATTATTCGTGGATTGTTCGAGGATTTATTTGAATGAAATGAGAATAAATCATTAGTCATTCGAAAGTGAAGACGAATAAATTATTCGCGAATAAATCTGACGAATAAATGTTCAATCGAATAATTATTCGAATAAATATATTAGAATAATATTCGAATTCCCGTTCTGCACCCACATAAGTAACATATTTTAATTAAATAATTCCGTACAGAATACTGAGCGCTTATAATTAGGTAATCGAGATCCCACGACAACTATATATGTCTCATGCTGAACAATTTAGTTATTACCGATATAATGAACCTAATATTTAAATAAATGTCCACCCTAGCCGAACCGTGGTGCACGACACGTTCGTGTTTATAAATGTTTGACAATCATTGACCTACCCATAATAAATTAAGGCCGAAACGCATTGACAGCGGTGGCGAAGCGGCGCAGGGTGGAGGTGGTACCAGCTGTAATGTCCGATCTAATACGAAAGGGTCCGCACAGAATACCGGCCGGGAAAAAAGCGTTCGGATCCTTTCATATTAGCTCGAACATTACAAGTACCGCCTCCGCTCCGCCCCGCGCAGCTTCGCCCCCGCTGTGAGTGCGTTTCGGCCTTGAATGCCTGCGACTCGCGACAGCACGGTCGGTAATTGAGGCACAAAGCAATGACGGCCTTATTCTGCAAGAGATAACGTTCGTATTAAAACTTAAGTAAGAAAAAATATGAATTAATTAATAAGCGTGGAAATTTTTTGTTTAATTTGTTTCTTATCGTACTAATAATATGTTGACAGCATAAATCAAACACTTTACAAGTAGTTATGTATTTTGGTTTTCCAAAAACTACCAATATTTGTGACTTTAGAAATCCGCAAAGAGAATCTGTTTAATTTTTAATAATTTATCAACACACATAATATACTATTCAGAATAAATTGTTAAATTGCAGTTATCTATAATTTCTGGTAAGATAAGCCAGAATATGTGTAACTTACTGAACTTTCTTTATTAATGATAGTCCCGGTTGATTAATTAGTTTAATTTTGATTTCTTTAACTGGAATGCAACCGTCATATCATAATAAAGGCACTTTTACAAAGTTACATATTATGCTGCACTTATGAAATCAGAATTTGTTAAAAAATTAGATTTTTGGTTTTTTTACAATGACGCGGAACCCTAAAATGTTTAATTCTTTTTATTTTAACTATAACTAACAATACTTTACATCATAGAAAAAGAAAATTACAGTTATCGAATTATGTCCGGGTTTAGCTAATTTGATTGGTCTAATATTGGAGAGATCGGATCACCCTGTTTTACACCCTTTTCTAGGGCGAAGGACTCTCCTTGTCTATCGGTTTTTATCCTTGCTTTGCTGGTTTTATGTGTTTCAGTATATTAATATATTTTGTTCCACATTTTGCTCGTCAAGCGTTTTAAATAAAAATTGTGGTCAATTGAATCAAATGCTTTAGAAAAGTCGATAAAAGCAATGTAAATTGTGTAGTTATCTTCTAAACATTTTTCTATGATTTGCCTCAAACTGTGTAGATGGTCAATGGTACTGTAAGACTGTCTCAAGCCAGCTTGCTCCTCAGGCTGTTGTTCTTCTAGGGTCTTTTCGATTCTATTCTACACCGAATTCTTATAATCTATATATTACCATACTTTTGAAATGTCGCTGGTTTGTTTTCCCACATTAACGTTTTCCCGAAACTTAATACCTAAAAGAACGATTGCCAACTTTACTATTTGACAACCGATTTGTTAACCACCTTTTCATAATTCCGATGCTACGTAAGATCTAAATCTCATTTTACTGTCACAAAATATCATAATACCAACTGTAGTGCTGCACGAGTTTAAAAAAAAAACAAAAAAGGGGGGATGGGGGCTAAGCCCCCCGCTGTAAAGAAAAAACAATCGTAACAATTGTATTTATGGTAGGTTAGGTTATGGTTATCTTGTGTCCCTTAGAGCGGATATAGGCATCCCGCGAAGCGGGGTGACGTCGGCACGCTGGATGGCGGTTAGGTTATGAATAGAACAACTATATTTAAATTATTTTATACATTTCTACTACTACATTACACTAGGTACTACTATTATATTGTTTGGTGTAGCGGGATGATAATATTTCGGACCTAATACTTTTCGGCACCAAATACTAGTTGACAAATGATACCTCGGAATTTTAATAAGTGTCTATTCGAATCATAAGCGAAACAAAACTGCAACGAACTAAGAATTGGGAAAATAATAATATGGGAAATTTAAATTCGGGCAAACAAAATTTCGGGCCACTAAAATAAAGGGAAACGTTTTTGGGATTTTAATAATCGGAATAACATTTTTCGAGCTTAGGATAGGTAAACCACAAAAACACTCTCTTACCTTGCACGGTTTGTTCGAGACTAGTTGGAAAATGGTTAGTATTGCCGCAAAACATGTATTGAATTGGGTTTTTAATTAAATGGAGCAACTAAGAAATAAATGGTAGTTTGGGAGATAATCGAAGTTTTTTTTTATAAAAGGCAATGTTGCACCTAGTTGGCAAAAATGCAGCATATTACGTATCTAAATATTCATTAATAATATATAAAAAAAAATTGTAGATGACACTCTTTCATATCATTTGGCAGTTTTTTAAATATGCGAATATTGCGAACAGCCATACAAAATGCGTTGCTCTTGTAGACACTCAATTTAGCTGTTGGTAATGTAACTTGTCCGCATATCGGGTTGGTACCTAGGAAAGTAACGCTTCCCCCTCGAGGGTGCCCGCCTTGTCGGGGCGGGGGGGCTTAGTAACCGTGGACTGGTCACCCACGGCGAAGCTAAGAGGCACCCAGGGCCGGCTGCCGGCTGGCCCGAGGAGGGCGCTCCTAGCGGGTTTGCCTAAGCCCGCTTAGGATGCGTTAGGGAGGGACCTCATAAGAAGAGGAGTGCCGGTATTACGGTTCGCCGTTCTCCCTATCTTCTGCGGCCGAGGTGGGATCGCAGGGGGAGAGGCGTGTTGGTATAACGGTGCGCCACTCTCCCTATCCTCTGCGGCCGAGACGTGGTCGGCTTGTGGGCGGCTTCCGCCGGCGGGGTCGCGGATGTGTGCGCAAAAGGCGGCGAGGCGGCAAGTGAGGGGGTTTTTAGTGGGTACACCGTGGGTCTCATTAGCTCATACGGGAGTCCCAGATAATCACTCGGGTCACCCCCTGCACCCGGGTGGTATGCGTAACGCATTTTCCCACTAAACAAAAAAAAATGAAAGGAAAGTACCGCTATGTGCTTCGAAATATTCGGGATGGTCATTTAGCACCTTCGTTTCTTTAAACAAGGGCCAGCACGTGTACACCTTTTTGCGCTAGAAATGCCCTCTGCTGAGCGTCCACAGAGTTAATAGTAAATCAATAAACCATTTATAACTAAGCAGAGATGATACGTAGTCGTGGTAAGCTGGATCAATGCCATATCCCGAGAAGAAATACCTACAGCTCAACTTCCTCAGAGCGAATACAAATTTGTCTAGCATCTCGCATACGAGTACGCTCTCTGCATGATTTTTATATGCAGAACTTATCTAATGATATATTATATTTATATAAAATATACCTATTCTAATTCTTTTTTTTTCATTAAATATTATATTGTAGGTACAAAGATTAATTTCAGCGTTCCTATATCTCCTAAATAAAATTACACATGCCTTTTTAATATTGTTTTTTTTTATTATTATAATCTAGCCAGTTGATAATAGTTATTAATGTGTCAGTAATATCTTTATTCAAATTGTCAGACTTAATTAATAATGTGGTATCACCAGCAAACATAATGCATATGTATTATTTACACAGAAGGCCAAATCATTAATGTATAAACAGCAACGGACCCAAAATACTTCTTTGTTTACTCCACCGTGGTTGTATCTGAACTTCTACCTTCTTGAGACTAACTCAATTTGTTGGATCTCCGTACATTGCCGTTTTTTGTAAGAGATAACTTTGCAACCAGTTTATTGCTTTTCCTCTTATTTCATATGCCTCTTATCTATTTACGCACCAGTATTGAATGACTAACAAAATCAAACGCCTTGCTTAGGTCTAGAAAAACTGATGATTCAGGTATCTTTTTGTTAATAGGTGTGTCGGGCAGTGGGGCGAGGTGGTTGGGTAGTGTAGTGAGTGTACCTTGTGTTTGTACTTGTCGAGCGCGGCCTTGGCCTTGGGCACAAGCAGCGCCTCGTCGGTCTCGAGCTTGAAGGAGACGACGAAGGCGCGCGGCACCCACAGCGACACCAGCGGCGCCAGCATCTTCGGCACCAGCTGCAACTGGATCACCGGGGCGCCACTGTCCGACTGCATCTTGTGCGTCGGCTGCGGCACCAGGAACAACACCCATTACAACAAACACTATGCTAAACTCACAGCGGCATCAGGGCATGGGGTACTAAAGATAACAATAAGCCGGATAAGGTACTTCTACCTTATCAGACTTTCCTTATTTTCCAGGGATAGAAATGATTCATTCTTCTAGAAACTGTCCAGAACGTAAGATATAGTTATTTGTTATACAAGGGGGGAAAGTTGTATTTACCTGCGAGTGTTTCAACACACGAGACGTAATAGTACATTATGATACAAGTGTGCTATGTTGGTCATTACACTCGAGTCGGTTTTTAAGCCTGAGCCAAAGGCGAAGGCTTAATGGAGACGAGAAGTGTAATGACCAATGCTCACGTGTTTCATACGACGTTTTTCAACACATTTGCGAGGAAAAAAAATAAAAAAATAAAAAATGAAAATGTTAAAAGATATGTAATGAAAAGGCACTAGTGCGATAATGTAATGTAAAAGTCACGGCATGGGTAATATTCTGCAATATTTTGCTAATATTTAAAAAGATATGTAATGAAAAGGCACTAGTGCGATAATATAATGTAAAAGGCACGGCATGGGTAATATTCTGCATTATCAGTGTAAATACGCTGTAATAAGACCTACTTTACGAGCAGGTGTGTTGAAAAATAACTTTTCACCCGTGTATAACACAAATCTTTTCACCTCACTACAGCGAGGAAAATAAGAAAAAAAGCGGCCAAGTGCGAGTCGGACTCGCACATGAAGGGTTCCGTGAAATAAATTGCGGTTTACGATTTAACGTATTAAAAAAAACTACTTACTAGATCTCGTTCAAACCAATTTTCGGTCAAAGTTTGCATGGTAATGTACATCATATATTTTTTTTAGTTTTATCATTCTCTTATTTTAGAAGTTACAGGGGGGGGGACACACATTTTACCACTTTGGAAGTGTCTCTCGCGCAAACTATTCAGTTTAGAAAAAAATGATATTAGAAACCTCAATATCATTTTTGAAGACCTATCCATAGATACCCCACACGTATGGGTTTGATGAAAAAAATTTTTTTGAGTTTCAGTTCTGAGTATGGGGACCCCTAAAACTTAATGTTTTTTTTCGATTTTTGTGTGAAAATCTTAATGCGGTTCACAGAATACATCTACTTACCAAGTTTCAACAGTATAGCTCTTATAGTTTAGGAAAAAAGTGGCTGTGACATACGGACGGACAGACAGACAGACGGACGGACATGACGAATCTATAAGGGTTCCGTTTTTTGCCATTTGGCTACGGAACCCTAAAAAGGATAAAAAAAAGTAAAATAAAGTTTAAAAAGTAAAAAAAAAAAGTAAAAACAAAGTAAAAAAAAAAACGTAACAAAAAAATTAAAAAAAAAAGTAAAAACAAAAAGTTAAACAAAAATACTTAAGTCATAAAATATACGTCATAGTACTTTTAACGTTCTACGTCTACTTTCTTCACATGATTAAAAAGCGATTTTCTCAATAGTTAACAAACATACAAAAAGGCCTTTCCGAGCTAGTGAGGTGAAATAGTAGTTTATTGCATTTTTATGCAACTGTACATAATTAGGCCTTAAAACACTCGTGTGATCCTATTATGAAACTCGCTGACGCTCGTTTCATAAAACCACACTCGTATTTTAAGGCCTCTCATTATGTATCAGTAGCATACACTACTTTATCTAAACACATATCATAAGTACTCTAAGATGGGTTCAGAAGCCGTAGGAAAATGACCTGCATTGCTACGAGTGCTACCTGTAAGTTATATTATAACTCTAAGTACACTATCGATATTTAGATAGTCGATAAAAAATCATTCACGCTCTACGGAATAGCAATGACAGTGCGACAAGATAACGAGGTCTAGTAATAAATAGGCGCGTGAAGTGACCCTTCATACCTACTTTACTCGTAATTAATAGGCGCGTGAAGTGACCCTTCATACCTACTTTACTCGTAATTAATTAATTATCAATTTACCATTATTGGTGTTAACTAGGTACAAGTCGATTCACGAAAGCTGGCACGAATGAATTGAACGAGTGAATGGCATCACATCATTATTAAATACAGGTTGATGCAAAAAGTGATTATGATAATTGTGTTTCAGAGATTTTACATTTTATAAATTAAAAAAATAATAATAACCATGTTTCATGTACAATGACGATGCCGTGAAACGCGAAAATAACAATTAAATTTCGTAAGAATTTCGAATCTTTTCGCCGTCATTTTGTAGATTGCGGCGTCAGTGTGAAAACAGGATATAAATAAATTAATAACTCTGTTGACGACGAACTCCTTGGTCTGATCTTTTTTTAGATTGAAAAAAAGGAAAAAAAAGTTAGAAATAGTAAAAAAAAGTAAAAAACAGCAAAAAAAAATAAAAAAGTGAAAAAAAAGTGAAAAAAATAAAAAAAGTGTAAAAAAAGGTAAAAAAGGAATAAAAGTGACAAAAATTGAAAAAAAGTAAAAAAAAATTAGAAAAAGCAAAAAAAAAGTGAAAAAAGTGAAAAAAAAGTCAAAAAAAAAGAAAAAAAAGGTAAAAAAGAAATAAAATTGACAAAAAGTTCAAAAAATAAACAAAAAAAGTGCAAAAAAGTTAAAAAAAAGTAAAAAAGCGGAAAAAAAGTTAGAAAAGTAAAAAAAAAATGAAAAAGGTAAAAAAAAGATAAAAAAGTAAAAAAATACTTAAAAAAGATAAAAAGTAAAATAGATTTTTTTTTTAAAGTAAAATGAAAAAACATAATAAATTGACGTTTCGTATCGATAACTGTTTTAATATCTCCCACAGACCCACTTGAGTTTTGACAGCTGTTCCAAATTTAAACTCATAACGATACCGATAATCTGTACTGTAATAACATTACAGTACAGATTTTACCTACTACCACAGACAAGAAAGTTGTCATAGTAAAATTGGTTGTAATAATGCTGGTCATTACCGACGGTTTCTGAACGCATTTTAGAGCACTAATGATATGTGCGTAGATAAAGAATTTGACGTCATACCTGGCCATAAAGTAGGAATTACCGCACACTATGCGTGCGTAAAACCCCACTTCCTGGCCAGATAGAGACGTAAAATATTGTACTCACCACGGGCGGTAATAAAGAAAGCCTCAGAGCGCATATTTATCGCCCTTGCCTTCGGCTCGGGCGTCAAATACCTGCGATCTGAGACATTCTTTGTTTAACCGCCCTAGGTAAGTAATGTACTAAAGTGGCTCAGTTCCACGCTTCCGTGAACCGAAGTACGACAATGATGCAAAAAGACAGAAAGATTTGTCTATTTTTTTTTTGTTCATCTTGTTAGAACACAATAAGGTGAAAATATGGAGATTTTTTTGTAGTACATTAGAAAATTGCAAAGGAGAAATAACATGAGCTGGCATACTACTCACCATGACCTCCTTAGGGATGTAGAAGTCGGAGACGGCGGCGGCGAGGTAGAGCAGCGCGGCAGAGCCGAGCGGCGCCAGGCACTCGCAGGCCGCGCGCAACAGCCAGAAGTAGTCCGACACCGTGGTGAAGTGCACGGCCAGCAGCGCGCCGGCCGCGCGCGCCGCCTGGTGGCGCGCCAGCACCGGCGCCAGCACGTCCACGCTGTCGGCGCGCACCGAGATGCTCGTGCTCGGCCCGCGCTCCACCAGCTCCAGCATGTCCAGCAGCTTCTGCGCGCTGAACTTGCGCGTGAACGGCTCCAGGCTCTTGTGGCGGTGCATGAACACCACCGCGTATCCGTGCTCCAGGAAGTACTCGGCGGAGGCGGCGCCGCGCGTGCCCGCGCTGAAGTTGTCCACGAAGCGCACCGTGTTGTGCTCCAGCGGTACGGTGGTACCGCCCGACGTGACGAGCGCGATGCGCGTGCCCTGCCGCGCGTGCCGTGAGCAGAACTCCTTCAGCAGCGAGCGGTTGTCCTCGAAGTCCGTCGGCGGCAGGTGCAGCGCGAAGAATTCCTCCCAGCTGCCGGTGGCCATGGCACCCCGTCTACTGCCTGTGCATGCGCACTCTGCAACACCCGCACATCGATAAACAACCAACGAAAATAATCATTACATTTCGATGAGGTACGACCTCAAACCTCAAAGTACCAAAGTACCTTTCGTATGCTTAATATGTTGATCTCCTATTTAGTCCAAACAAAGTTACGAAGTCAAAAATTGTGTTCCAAGCATTTCCCTCTCTACCTTTTCGTTACCTGACCTATAATGAATTGTGCTATCGAATATTACTTAACTATAATTTAATTCATTTTTAACCGACTACAAAAAAAGGAGGAGAATATGTATTAAAGTATGTATTTTTTTTATGTATGTTCGCCGACATTTCCGTCAATTGTGGACCGATTTCCAAAATTCTTTTTTTAATCGTTAGAGTATACTCCTGAGGTGGTCCCATTGTCACCTAGTCAGGATCTGATGATGGGATCCCGGCGAAATTGAGGGCAAACTTTATAGGCACGCGTGTTTAGTCATTTCGGTATTTTCTATTATAACTCGTGTAGGTATTTACCCTCGGAAATCGCAATTTTGATGAAGTGGAACAGATGATGAAGACCACGGATGACTTATGGAACTCCTCAAAGATGTAAAGTACGTCAAAGATTCTTACATGATTCCGTTGAAGTAGCAACTAATGAAGTGTTAATTCTGAGATCCTTGAGGAATCGACGGAACTCCTCAAATATTATCAGCCCACAGATAGCGACTTGGGTTTTTTTTGTAATTATCAACGCATTTGCTCTCGGAAAGCAGTTCATGTGGTAAATCAGAAAGGAAATGTGGAAAATTTCATGTACCTATGTGGCTTGGCGACGAAGTACTGAATTGAAGTCGGTTTAAACTTTGTTTTTGAAGTAAATTATTATTCCATTCCTTCAGCACTGTCAGGCACTATCCGCGTCATACGAGAGCTTAAAGCACCATTCGCATTATCAACTCTTTCACCACGTATGCCTTCAAGAACCTGTCAAGGTTTAACGAGGTTACGGAATGAAACATGCAGCGGGCTGCGGCCCCACACGTCAATGCATGCGTGGCGCAAGAGTCGAGTATCACACGACAAAATACCTGCTTCAACTACCGGCCACAATGCTAGTCTGTTACAATAATCCTAATGGAATATGTACCTAAATTTGCCCGTAATTTCTCTTTTTACTTGTGGCCCCTCAGCAAACCAAATTTATAGATATTTAGAGAGTAGGTAGTACGAGTCGAAAGCAAGCCCGGCTGAAAGTGTGTGGCCGGCCGCAGGCGCGCGTCGGGCGTAATCCTGCGCGTAACCCGATACGGCATTACAGGGATTTGGCGTCGTAGGGCCTCTGTTATTTTGGCCCTTGCCTTCAGCACGTTTCACGTACAATTTGGGGCGGTTTGCTCATCGAACAAAGTTTGCTGGCCGCTCTTGAACCTTAGGACGCACGGAGATAGCTCTAGTATTTTATGCGTACCTCTTCCTCTGACGAGCCCGAGCGATAAGTTGTATGACGCTACACTTTTCGAATTCCACTACACTAAACCTAGTTAAGCTATATCATCCGGTAGTCTTATCGAACTAGGATTAGTGTCGTGGGCTCTCCTACTATTATTAGGGTTCCGGCTCAAAAAGCGGAACCCTTATGGTGCGACTCCGTCCGTTTGTCTATCTGTCACAAAGATAAATATCTCAGGAATTACCAATATGCTATCAATTTGAAAGGGTATAGCCGTGCTTGTATGGCGAAACTGCCTTTGAAGAGAAAATGGTTTTCCTTTTGCTCAGATAATTATCTTCATATACGTTGTAATTTCACCAAATATCAGCCCCAAAATCGTCGTGATTTTTGAGATAATTAAAAAAAAAGGAAAATCGTTTTTATTTATTATCTACTAAACTAGCGGCCTGATTTTTTTTTAGTTTGTATATATTATGAAGATAATAGAGGACTTTTTATAAAAAAAAATTACGTTGAAACTAAAGTTAAAATAAAAAGATTTTTAATATTTCAAAAAAAATTTTTTTTTACTTGCAAGGTGGCGACACCTTCCAATATTGGATATTTTATAAACCATTTAATACTCTACCACATATATTTTTTCCAAAAAATATCACTCGGATCAACAGGTTAAAAAAAGTGAATTTGTAACCTCTCATACATAGGTTTCCCTTTACTAGGTAGGGTAGACACAACACTCTTTACGTACATACGTAAAGAGTGTAAGTCATTGGAAATATAATATTAAAGTCCTATAAATCTTTGCTGTTAAGACAAATACAAATCGTTTATTTGTTAGACTCTGACATTATATATATATATATATATATATATTATATTATTTAAAAAAAATATATATAATGGAAATAGATTTTGAGGGCACCTACCAGATCCCGTGTTGATAGGCGAATAATGGTCTTAGGTAGGAGACCTTCCTTCGATTTCATATAAATGGCGTGTACAGATTTTGGAAAAAACCATACAGGGTGCGAGAAAATGGTAATTTTTGACAAACTTTTTTTTGATGCCGTTCGAACTTTCAGTGATGTACAAAAAAGCCAGAAATTAGAGAACTTTTTTTCCATAGTAAATTTATGGCTTTTTTGTACATTACCGAAAGTTGACCCCAAGGAAACTATTGATACTGGATAGTAATGGAATCGATTGACAAAAAAAATACATGTAAAATAAACTTTTTTCATTTTTATACAAATTGTATGGGGAAAGTTTTTCTCGATTTATGGCTTTTCTAGCCGGAAATTTCTTTTTGGTCCAATACAAGCTTTTGATCCTGGACTGGAACGAGATCGATTAGCATCAAAAAAAAGTTTGTCAAAAATTACCATTTTCTCGCACCCTGTATTATTATTATTATTCTGGTAGTGGCTTTCGGGCTGTCAAAGCCCTTATATCACTGCGACCATCGCTGATCTATTGTGATCGCCACTTACTATAATTCTTGGTCAAGTCCTGCAAACTCGAAGAATTGCAGGATTTTGTTGAACTCAAGAAATTTGATCTCCTCCGGGCACATGATGTGTTTGCCCAGGAAGGAGTTACGACTGCGCATGAGGCAAGGGCAATCGGTTAGGATGTGTGTAGGCGTCTCCTCTGCTTCAAAGCAGAATCTGCACTGCCTTGTGTCACACAGTCCTATCGTGTGCATGTGCTTATTTAGGCGGCAGTGCCCAGTAAGCACCCTGACCAGCATTGTGCATCAAAATCTGTACACGCCAATCTTCATTAATATGAAATCGAAGGAAGGTCTCCTTAGACCATTATTCGCCTAGCAACACGGGATCTGGTAGCTGCCCTCACTGACCCAAAATCTATTTCCATTATATATATATTTTTTTTTAAATATATTATATATATATATATATATTTTAAATATATTATATATATTTTTTAAATAGAGTCTAACAAATAAACGATTTGTATTTGTCTTAACAGCAAAGATTTATAGGACTTTAATATTATATTTCCATTTTATATTATTTGACTTAGTACATACGTAAAGAGTGTTGTGTCTACCCTACCTAGTAAAGGGAAACCTATGTATGAGAGGTTACAAATTCGCTTTTTTTAACCTGTTGATCCGAGTGATATTTTTTGGAAAAAATATATGTGGTAAAGTATTAAATGGTTTATAAAATATCCAATATTGGAAGGTGTCGCGACCTTGCAAGTAAACAAAATTTTTTTGACATATTTTTTTTTTTTTAATTTAATATAAAATTTCAACGTAATTTTTTTTTAATAAAAATTCCTCTATTATCTTCATAATATATACAAATTTCAAAAAAATCGGGCCGCTAGTTTAGTAGATAATAAATAAAAACGATTTTCCTTTTTTTTTTAATTATATCAAAAATCACGACGATTTTGGGGCTGATATTTGGTGAAATTACAACGTATATAAAGATAATTATCCGAGCAAAAGGAAAACCATTTTCTCGTCAAAGGCAGTTTCGCCATACAAACACGGCTATACCCTTTAGAATATTTAGTTGTAAACAAAGGTAATCCACGTGTACTTATGGAAAATTTAAAATTTAAAGATATATTTTTAATTTCTATACACCGTGGGCGTTAATAACCCGAAAGATTTTAACCACGCATTCCGGAGGTCATTAGTAGTAAAAAATGTTATATGAATCCAATCCAAATTCAGCAAAAAAAATATTTTTTTTCTGTATTTTTTTCAGTTTTTGTAAATAAAAATTTGATAAGTATCGCTTTCTGGGTGGAAATCATCCCTTTTAATAAAATGGTAACAATTATTTCTCCAAAAAATAATGAATTTAGTGAGTGGTAGCTGTCACTTAGATGTATGTCAATAACGACTCGAAACTTGGCAACATCGGTAGCAACGTCTCCATCAAAAGAGCTTAATGCACTTTACTAATCAAATCACAATAAATAGTTTACATGAAAATGATAATATCTTCAAAACTAAGCAGGATTTGACTGGGGTTCAAATAACATTTTTTGCGCCTAATGAGTTAATGACCTAAGGAATGCATGGTTAAAATATTTCGGGTTATTAACGCCCACGGTGTATAAAAGGACGGATAAGAGGGGGGCGGGCAAAAATTTAAAGTGTAGTTAGTAGGCCGTATGAAAGGGCTTGAATTGCAATCCTAAATCAGTTTTTCTTTTTTTTCTATACTTAAGGGTAAAATTTAAATTTTTTTACAAAGGAAACTGTTGAAAAAAATACCACTCCCCCCTTAGCTCCGAAGTTTACCGAGTGAAAAATTGGAAAATAATATATGTAATTAATATTAACGTAAATATTACCATGGGCTTACTATGGGCCTCATAAGAAGGCTATGTTGGGAGTTTCTCTGCGTGATCGCATCAGAAATGAGGCTATCCGCAGCAGAACCAAGGTAACATAAGCCCTCCGAATCGCTAAACTTAAGTGACAGTGGGCGGGGCACATTGCACGTAGAACCGATGGCCGTTGGGGCGGAAAGGTTCTCGAATGGCGACCAAGTACCGGTAGGCGCGGCGTCACTTAGGCACTCCTTGGGGCAGGCCTATGCCCAGCAGTGGACGTCTTTCGGCTGATATGATGATGATAAATGAATATTACCGGAAAAGTATAACGAGACCTCTAAGTATCTAGCGTATTTTTTTTTATTCTTCAAAAATCATTTAATATTTTAGTTTGTAATTTAATACTTTTGGGTTTCGTTTCAAATTCGTATGGAAGTATTCTGAAAGTACCTTCTAGCAATTCTAGCAAAACAAAAAACTTATCGAAATTGGTTCACTTGATACAGAATTATCTCTGAAAAACCAACATAACAGATTGCAATTTATTAGTAATAAATACGGTCGTATACAGAGACACGTCACGAATTCTAACCCGACCAGGCCCACTCTACAAATATAAGATCGCAAGTAGCGCCAGTCCTCCTACTCCACACGTTCTAACCCGACCAGGCCCACTCTACAAATATAAGATCGCAAGTAGCGCCAGTCCTCCTACTCCACACGTTCTAACCCGACCAGGCCCACTCTACAAATATAAGATCGCAAGTAGCGCAAGTCCTCGTACTCCACACGTTCTAACCCGACCAGGCCCACTCTACAAATATAAGATCGCAAGTAGCGCAAGTCCTCGTACTCCACACGTTCTAACCCGACCAGGCCCACTCTACAAATATAAGATCGCAAGTAGCGCCAGTCCTCCTACTCCACACGTTCTAACTCGACCAGGCCCACTCTACAAATATAAGATCGCAAGTAGCGCCAGTCCTCCTACCCCACACGTTCTAACTCGACCAGGCCCACTTTACAAATATAAGATCGCAAGTAGCGCCAGTCCTCCTACTCCACACGTTCTAACTCGACCAGGCCCACTCTACAAATATAAGATCGCAAGTAGCACCAGTCCTCCTACTCCACACGTTCTAACCCGACCAGGCCCACTCTACAAATATAAGATCGCAAGTAGCGCCAGTCCTCCTACTCCACACGTTCTAACCCGACCAGGCCGACTCTACAAATATAAGATCGCAAGTAGCGCCAGTCCTCCTACTCCACACGTTCTAACCCGACCAGGCCCACTCTACAAATATAAGATCGCAAGTAGCGCCAGTCCTCCTACTCCACACGTTCTAACCCGACCAGGCCCACTCTACAAATATAAGATCGCAAGTAGCGCCAGTCCTCCTACTCCACACGTTCTAACCCGACCAGGCCCACTCTACAAATATAAGATCGCAAGTAGCGCAAGTCCTCGTACTCCACACGTTCTAACCCGACCAGGCCCACTCTACAAATATAAGATCGCAAGTAGCGCAAGTCCTCGTACTCCACACGTTCTAACCCGACCAGGCCCACTCTACAAATATAAGATCGCAAGTAGCGCCAGTCCTCCTACTCCACACGTTCTAACCCGACCAGGCCCACTCTACAAATATAAGATCGCAAGTAGCGCAAGTCCTCGTACTCCACACGTTCTAACCCGACCAGGCCCACTCTACAAATATAAGATCGCAAGTAGCGCAAGTCCTCGTACTCCACACGTTCTAACCCGACCAGGCCCACTCTACAAATATAAGATCGCAAGTAGCGCCAGTCCTCCTACTCCACACGTTCTAACTCGACCAGGCCCACTCTACAAATATAAGATCGCAAGTAGCGCCAGTCCTCCTACCCCACACGTTCTAACTCGACCAGGCCCACTTTACAAATATAAGATCGCAAGTAGCGCCAGTCCTCCTACTCCACACGTTCTAACTCGACCAGGCCCACTCTACAAATATAAGATCGCAAGTAGCACCAGTCCTCCTACTCCACACGTTCTAACCCGACCAGGCCCACTCTACAAATATAAGATCGCAAGTAGCGCCAGTCCTCCTACTCCACACGTTCTAACCCGACCAGGCCGACTCTACAAATATAAGATCGCAAGTAGCGCCAGTCCTCCTACTCCACACGTTCTAACCCGACCAGGCCCACTCTACAAATATAAGATCGCAAGTAGCGCCAGTCCTCCTACTCCACACGTTCTAACCCGACCAGGCCCACTCTACAAATATAAGATCGCAAGTAGCGCCAGTCCTCCTACTCCACACGTTCTAACCCGACCAGGCCCACTCTACAAATATAAGATCGCAAGTAGCGCCAGTCCTCCTACTCCACACGTTCTAACCCGACCAGGCCCACTCAACAAATTCTGTATCTTCGCTATAAAGTTAAGACCCGTTCAGTTAGTTTAATAATACCATAAGAATAAGAATAAGAATACTTTATTGCACTCATGTCAGGTCTTAAATATCTTACAGTCTATAGTAGGTACAACATGACACCCTGTAAGGGTATTGCAAATCCTTCGTCTCAAAACGTAGGTACACATTACAAATTAAAAATTATAGTACTTAAACTAAGATTTACATGTAGGTAGGTATCAATATCTAGGATAACATTTGCGAAGATTATCTATAGTAATTATTTACATTGAAGAAGTCTTTCAGTGAATAAAAACTGTTTTCTATTAAATATGATTGAACAAATTTAGTATATTTGACCTCATCAGCTATTTCTTTAGGTAGGCTGTTGTAAATGCGTATTGTTGTCATATGGGGGCTTTTATTTCTCATTTGTAAGTTACTTGCAACCATAACTGCATCCAGTGAGCTGTGAGAGTGTCTACATGACGGTCGCGATACGGCCAAGCCATACTTTTTAGCCAAGATTGCAGAGCGAAGCTGGTAGAGTTAGTCCGTGTCTAGTAGGACACTTGGCGCCATTTGTGATCCGATAACTTCATAGAACTGTAAGTAGATAATATGAGCTAGGGAGGTTTGGCAATTACTATACCTGAAATGTTTTTGTTGGGATTAATGACATTTAGTACCAAAATATGAAGACCTGATTCGATTGGCGTCATTAAATTGGTTGGATAGCATGTATGCGCCCACGCACACAGGGACAACAATGAGCTGCTAGGCTAGAGTGACTCGCAATCTTATAATGAACGGCTCCCCAATAATAGACATATTTATTGCATTGCAATGTGTAAGCACTTTAACAGTAAAAGACTAAACTAGACTAAAAATCTTAGCAATGCCATAGCAATACTGTCAGAGTCCAGTTACCAGTATGCCGGCTCACACACAGACGCAGGAGAGATCATCCGCAACACGAAGTCGATAGTTGAGGGTTAGTCTCCGGGAGTCCCACACTCCCTCAAATGAAAGCGCTGAAGTATGCACACTTTCCTTCTTATAGTTTCTACGTCGAACAAGCGTTAGCGTGATCTAGCTTACAGGCAGCGACATTAGCAAAATATACACGGAAGGCTTACAGCACCCTTAGAGTACAATACAATGATGCATTACGTATTATCACCAAACAGCCTCGATTCTGTAGTGCATCGGCAATGTTTGCTGACGCCAGGGTACCCGATTTCTATGCCATTATTAGAAATCGAATAGCGTCGTTCTGGCAAAGAATACGCATTTCTAATAATGTGCTAATTGAGACGGTCAGTAACAACTTGTACCGAAATGCAATCTTCCTGCATTGGTTATCTGCGCATCGGCACCCGAATCGCAAATAATTGTACGTATTTGTTAAGGATTTTATTTTTATTTTATTTTATTTCTTTGTATCATATATATTGTAATGTAGTAATGGGTTTATTGCCTGAAATAAAGAAACATTCATTCATTCATTCATTCATTAGCGTGTAACTGCGTGAACTCGTGATTTGTATTGTAAAGTAAGAAATCGTATAAAATAATTATTCTCAACTTTCTTACAGAAAAAAGTAAAGGCTTTTAAGTAAAGACTGGACGAACTAGTTATGCTGGTTGACTCAGAAGAGAGATATGAAAGGATGGGGGACCTGGAAACAGGGGCAAGGATACTCAAAGAAAACATGATGGAAGCCTATCATAAGGCATGTCCCGAAAGGTTGGTACAAACAGGGAAAGGATAGCCATGGTGGAACAAGGAACTGAGTAAGCTAAGAAAGAGGACGCGCCGAGCAATGAGGGTCGCTTTGAAGAAAGACGACTCTGATAGTTGGGACGCATAAGTACAAAGAGGTAAGAAATAAGTACACCCGACAAAGAGAGAAGGCTAGCCGCGATGGCTGGTGAAGGTATACGGTAGACATACGAGGCTAATGCCGAGGGGGCAAGGGTAGTGACACTGCTTGCGGGAGAGCGAACTTGTCAACTAGGCAGCCTAAGAGTAGAGGGAGACCTGATCACGGAACCTGGTGAGATTCTTGGAACCATGCTGAGATCTCACCTCCCGGACTGCGAAGAAGCAGTAGATACAGAAGAAGAGGCAGAGCTGGGTATACCGGACTGAGGGGCTGCAGAGGCGGAGGTGAAAGATGAGATAGTGGAGTGGACGGTCAAATCCTTCGCTCCCTTCAAGGCAGCGGGACCGGACGGGGTACTTCCGGTGCTAATGCACATAAAGGTGCATAGTCTTAGGCTATATCCCGAAAGCATGGAGGCAAGTGAGAGTGGTATTTCTACCGAAACCAGGGAAGAAATCATACCAAGAAGTGAAATCTTTCAGGAGCATAAGTTTATCGTCATTTACACTAAATACCTTGGAGAAAATGATAGATCCCATAAAAAACATTCCATGTAAAAAATAGGCCAAGTCTCGAAACTCTTCCACAGTAAAAAGTGGTGAGATATTTCGTAGAGCCAAGTCAGGCTTTCTTATTAATCTTTATTTGCTTGCTAACGAAAATTCTGCAACTTGGGAATCACACAACTTTACTGCATTTACAAATTTTTGCATAGGTACCTAAAACTATGTGTGATTGCCGAGTAACAAAATTTTATTTAGCAAGCAAATAAAGATTTATAAGAATGCCTGACTTGGCTCTAAGAAATATCTCACCACTTTTTACTGTGGAAGAGTTTCGAGCCTTAGCCTATTTTATACATGGAATGTTTTTTATGGGATCTCATTTCTCTTTGTAGACTTTGTATGGGAATGTTATTTTACCAAGCGCAAATAACGTTTGTATAGTTTTGCAGGAAGGATATTGTCTTGAAAAGTGGCCTGCACTTTTTTGACAACAAAGTCCGTGGTGACCCAGTCGGTCCACGTCCGTGCCACAAGGGGGGATATGTGTGGAGTGCATAACCGTCACCCCAAGCCGCAGACCAGTCGCCAGACGGAGGGAGGTCGGATCCAGGAAGGTACATACCGGTATTTAGAGAGGGATGGGCATCTAGCCAGTGACCGGCCTCTCTGGCTCCGACTGCCAAAACTCTTGCGCGATCTAGACCTGAACTGCGGCTCAGAATCTATTTGTAGGCTAAATCGCAATAAATACCGTCCCAGCTCCTTTGAGATTTTGGGTTATCTCGGGCAAGCAATTTTAAAAGCGTTCTTGGCTTCCTCCAAGCCCGCAGTCTCATAGTTTGTGGGTAGAGCCCTTAGGATATTTCCTACGAGGCGTGACGTGCTATGGGTGGACGACAAAAAGGCCGGGGACGCAACACTCGAAATTTTGTGGATTCCTTAAGTTTTGCCTTTGCTGTTTCCATCCAATTTTGATGTTTCCAAAAAGGGGCCACTGTTGCCCTTTTTGGAAACATCAAAATTTGCTTTCATTTCACCAATAGACGACTTTGGTCAAAACTAGTATAGAAATTATTTAAAATATTCAGCTCAATGAACTATATTGGTTACAAGCATCCCTCCCTATTCGGTTTGGCACATAAGTCATGGCTGCATGTCTCTATCTGCCAACACAGCGAATCCTCAAGTGAATAAAGGGTCGGCAACGCGCTTCTGATTCTTCTGGAGTCACAAGTGTCCATAGGCTATGGTAACTGCTTAACATCAGGCAGGCCGTAAGGTTGTTTGCCAACGTCGTTGTATAAAAAAAAAATAAAAAAATAAGGGATGCAAAGGCAAAACTTAAGAATTACAAGAGCATAATGAGGACTGTTTTCGGGTAAACAGTTTGCGTGACTTTGGAATTTAGAAATAGTGTTAGTAATATATTTAATCAGAAGATATTCTTCAAAGAGAGAACCCAGGAGACAAAGTGACTTTCTGTCTACTATTTTTATGCTGGGTGTCAGATAATTTTAATTTAAATCATCCAAACCGTAAGAAGTTTTATGAATAAAGAGGTCACATTTGCTAAAATTTCATTCCATACCGATATTTTCGAAAGTTTTAATATCTGGTAAGTCAGATAAGATAACACAGTGTCCACATCGCCTCCCACGATTCCCTCATCCAAATACCTAACGCTAAATTTCGATTTTAAATTTTGAATATAATCGGATTTATAGCCAAGCTAAGAATTGCTGGCCCGAAGGGATCGCCCTGCTGACAGCCGACCTCCGAAGAAAGTTCATGGGAATGGTATATTAATTTGGAAGCGTCTGCGTAGCCGAGGAGAAGGTATTGATTGATATAGTTCCGGAATTTTGCTATTAACTTCTGTCAGCAACTGCTACGTTATCATTATCAATTTTAACATGACGCAACTACCCTATTATGTACACTTAATGTCAGTAAAATAGACCAATAACGGAACAACTATAATATGCACTAAAATAACTTTTCATGTCGCCAAATTATTCTAGCCAAAAATAATGCTCAAGGGGTGTCAAACTGTTCAACATTAAAACATATCATTTACGAATTAAATGTCAATAAGATACGATTTACCTAAAAATCTGATTCTCAATGCCTCACAGCCTCAGTCTTAAAATAAGAGTTCCCTCGATATCTCCAGGATCCCATCATCAGAACTGGATTTTGGTGACAACGGGAGCTGGAAGTATATGCTTTCAAACAAAGAAATAATTTGTCGAATCGGTTCATAAATTACCGAGTTATCGCGTAACAAACACACAATAATTGTACTTTCAAAACAAAGTTTTAACCGACTTCAAATCAGTAGCCAATTTGCCTATAAAATTTGAAGAGTTCCCTCGATTTCTCCTGGATCCCATCATCAGAACTGGATTTTGGTGACAACGGGACCAATCTGGAAGTATATGCTTACAAGCAAAGAAAAACATTTTCAAATCGGTTCATAATTTACCGAGATATCGCTTAACATACACACATAAAAAAAACAGTCGAATTGAGAACCTCCTCCTTCAGCCAGTCCTCCTACTCCACACGTTCTACAAATACTCTTTAGTGCACACTTATATTTACATTTTTTCTCGAATATTCTTTATGTTAATTAATAAGCTTCCTTAGGCATCGAATCTGACCACCAAGACGAGCCAAGTGAAGCGCAAAGGCAGGGCACTACCTACCTTTTCTCGAAGCGCTTCGTCGTTTTTTTGAACCCTCATAACTTGGGCTTGGATTATATCAGATAAACAAAATTCTCGAGATATGATGTCAATAGTGAAATTATTAAACATATAAAGTTTCAATTGCATAGCTCTTATACTTTAGATTTTATTGATAGCTAAAAACGCCGATTTCACTGACTCACTCACGTTGATCATCAAAATCTATAGGGTACTTCCTGAAGTCCTAGAAAGCTGAAATTTGGTATGTAAGCTAGTATTAGTACACAAACAACAAAAAAAATCTAATAAATATAAGTTTTTTCTGCCGACTACTTTTCTGCATACCATCATCAAGTACTCATTGAGACGATTCTAACGAGCCCAAACTCGATGGGGTTGTGTCGTTTTATTGCGGAGTACCTATGGCCACCTTCCAGCTCCAGCATCAGATCAGCTCCAAGTCATCATAATATTGTATTGTCATGCGATATACATATGCTTGCAAAACTTCAGCTCAATTGGATAATGGTGACTGAAAAATGGATTGCAAATTTTGACGGACAACTTACATACTTACATATTTACATACTTACATATTTACATACTTACATATTTACATACTTACATACATACGAACAGTGCAAGTTAATATAAAGCTTGTAAAAATTGGATCTTTTACCCCCCAACCCCTTTAACTAGGGAATGGAATTTTGTATGAGACTTCCGCAAATTTGATGCTAGGGGTCTGAAAGTTGATATAGGGACTAAATATTAATAATACACATTACATTAGACTACGTCTATTGACCCTGCCATGCTTATATATCTACGAAATTGCTTATTATGTGAAATTTAATCAAAATAATTTACCTAGTTTTAACAGTGTGCGTCAACGGGGTAAGATCTGCAATACCCTTTCATGTGAAACGGCCTTGCTCTCAAAAAATGTTCTTGGGATGGCTTCAATAATTTTCAATAATATAAGTTGCCAATAAACATTTTACACGCTGAAAATTTGATTATATTTAAAAAGAAACTGTTTGCTCTTCTAGTGGAAAAGGCATACTATACAATTGACGAATATAGAAAAGATACATTTTGAACTCGCATTATGTATTAAAAAAAGCACGCTGCATGAAAATTTATGTTTAAATTTATGTTTATATTGACCATTAATTGAAGCCTATATTTTGTTACACCTTCGGGTAAGACATAGCGATACCAAGCTGCATTAATAACATCTTTATAACCTGTGTAACAAATAAATACTTTGCACTTTGAATACATATTTCAGGATTGTTTGTAAGTCACCGCTCACCGTTAGGGGATGGAAGTTTATATGGGTTTTCCCTTACACTTGTTTAAGTAAGTAAGGTATTTCACCTTACAAAAAGGAATGAGATCCCACCAAATACATTACATGTAAAGTGATTGTCAAGACTCCCTAGCTCATATAGCTTTCAGCGTTAAAAAGATATCAGATCATAAGTAGCGCCAAGCTTCCTACACCAGACGGCGCGGCGTAACTCTACCACCCTTGCAACATTACATACTCGCAGTCTCTAGTCGCCTCACCACCTATTTTCATCCCATATTTTTCACGTTTTATCTATACATTGCTAAAAGTTAGAATGGGAACTAGAAACAATTCTAGTTTCCAGTCAAGTGTATGCTTACCAATTTTCAAGTCTTTAGCTAATGGATTCAAGGAGTTCCCATACAAAGTTCAACCCCCTTTGAACCCTAATCTTTAACATTCTTATAGCCTAAAACCTGGCCAGCGATTTTCTCGACAGATTGGTAAAGTTTGCATCAAAATCTATTCAGCCGTTGTCACGTGATGCGCGGTCACATAAACAAATAGACAACAAAATTAAAAACTTTTTGAACGTGTTCTGTTGTCGACTCTATAAAGTATCCCGCGCCAACTTTTTTTCAAATATCTTCCATGAACAGACTTTCGACCCTCTTCAGCTTTATCTATATATATAAAAGAAGACTTCCTGACAGATCATCAACGCACAGCCGAAACTACTGGAACTAGAAACTTGAAATTTACACCCATACTACCTTTTATAACGTAGGCGACGGATAAGAAGGGATTTTTGGAAATTCCACCCCTAAAGGGGTTAAATAGGGGTGAAAAGTTTGTATGGAGGAAACTTTTTTTTTTGAGCTGGAGTCTTCAAACTTTGTGGAAAGATTACTTTATAGAATACAAATAAAGTACTTTCAGCGTTTTGGAAAATTCCACCCCTAAGGGGGCTAAAAAGGTTTGCAAAATTTGTATAGGGGAAACTCTTTTTTGAGATAGAAGCTTAAAAGTTTGTAGAAAGATTACTTATTAAAATCCAAAAAAAAAAAACTTTCAGCGTTTTAGAAAATTCCACCCCTAAGGGGGTTAAAAGGGGGTGCAACATTTGTATAGAGGAAACATTTTTATTCTAGCTAGAGAATTTAAACATTGTAGAAAGCTTACTTATTAGAATTAAAATAAAGTGCTTTCGGCGTTTTGGAAAATTCCACCCCTAAGGGGGTTGAAAATCGTTGCAAAGTTTGTAAAGAGGAAACTTTATTTTTTGAGCTAGAGTCTTTAAACTTTGTGGAAAGATTACGTATTAGAACACAAATAAAGTATTTTCAGCGTTTTGGAAAATTATACCCCTAAGGGGGCTAAAAAGGGTTGCAAGGTTTGTATGAGGGAAACTCTTTTTTGAGATAGAAGCTTAAAAGTTTGTAGAAAGATTACTTATTAAAATACAATAAATTTACTTACAGCGTTTTAGAAAATTCCACCCCTAAGGGGGTTAAAAGGGGGTGCAACATTTTTTTGGAGGAAACATGTTTTTTTAGCTAGAGACATAAACCTTTGTAGAAAGCTAACTCATTAGAATAAAAAAAAGTACTTTCAGTGTTTTGAAAAATTCCACCCCTAAGGGGTTAAATAGGGTTGCAAAGTTTGTATGAGGAAACGCTTTTTTGAGATAGAAGCTGAAACGTTTGTAGAAAGATTACTTATTAAAATACAAAAAAACAACTTTCAGCGTTTTAGAAAATTCCACCCCTAAAGGGGTTAAAAGGGGGTGCAACATTTGTATTGAGGAAACATTTTTTTTTTAGCTAGAGAATTCAAACATTGTAGAAAGCTTACTTATTGAAATAAAAATAAAGTACTTTCGGCGTTTCGGAAAATTCCACCCCTAACGGGGTTGAAAATCGCTGCAAAGTTTGTATAGAGGAAACTTTCTTTTTTGAGCTAGAGTCCTTAAACTTTGTGGAAAGATTACGTATTAGAACACAAATAAAGTATTTTCAGCGTTTTGGAAAATTATACCCCTAAGGGGGCTAAAAAGGGTTGCAAGGTTTGTATGAGGGAAACTCTTTTTTGAGATAGAAGCTAAAAAGTTTGTAGAAAGATTACTTAATAAAATACAATAAAACTACTTTCAGCGTTTTAGAAAATTCCACCCCTAAGGGGGTTAAAAGGGGGTGCAACATTTGTATGGAGGAAACATGTTTTTTTAGCTAGAGACTTAAACCTTTGTAGAAAGCTTACTCATTAGAATAAAAATAAAGAACTTTCAGTGTTTTGAAAAATTCCACCCCTAAGGGGTTAAATAGGGTTGCAAAGTTTGTATGAGGAAACGCTTTTTTGAGATAGAAGCTTAAACGTTTGTAGAAAGATTACTTATTGAAATACAAAAAACTACTTTCAGCGTTTAAGAAAATTCCACCCCTAAGAGGGTTAAAAGGGGATGCAACATTTGTATGGAGGAAACATGTTTTTCTAGCTAGAGACCTAAACCTTTGTAGAAAGCTTACTTATTAGAATAAAAATAAATTACTTCCAGCGTTTTGGAAAATTCCACCCCTAAGGGGGTTCAAAATCATTGCAAAGTTTGTATGAGGGAAATTCTTTTTTGAGATACAAGGTTAAACGTTCGTAGAAAGATTACTTATTGAAATACAAAAAAGAACTTTGAGCGTTTTAGAAAACTCCACCCCTAAGGGAATTAAAAGGGAGTGCAACATTTGTATGGAGGCAACGTTTTTTTAGCAAGAGACTTAAAACTTTGTAAATAGCATTATTAGAATATGATTAAAGTACTTTCAGAGTTTTGAAAAATTCAATTTTAGAAAATTCCACCCCTAAGGGGGTTAAAAGGGGGTGCAACATTTGTATGGAGGAAACAATTTTTTTTAGCTAAAGACTTAAACCTTTGTGGAAAGCTTACTACCAAGAATAAAAATAAAATACTTTCAGCGTTTTGAAAAATTCCACCCATAAGGGGTTAAAATGTTTGCAAAGTTTGTATGAGGGAAATTATATATAAATAATTACTTTTGAAATAAAAAAAAGCACTTTCAGCGTTTTGAAAAAAATCCACCCCTAAGGGGATTAAAACAGGTTTCTAAGTTTGTACCATGGAAACTTTTTTTGAGATAGAAGCTTAAAAGTTTGTAGAAAGATGACTTATTGAAATAAAAAAAATACTTTCAGCGGTTTAGAAAATTCCGCCCCTAAGGGGGATAAAAGGGGGTGCAACATTTGTATGGAGGTAACATGTTTTTTTACCTAGAGACTTAAAACTTTGTAGAAAGCTTACTTATTAGCATAAAAATAAAGCACTTTTAGCGTTTTGGAAAATTCCACCCCTAAAAGTTGTTAAAATCGTTGCAAAGTTTGTATGAGGGAAATTATTTTTTGAGATACAAGGTTAAACGTTTGGAGAAAGATTACCTACTTATTGAAATACAAAAAAACTGGCCAAAAGCGAGTTGGACTCGCGCACGAAGGGTTCCGTATCAATAAAAATATTTATTTTATTTTGTTTTTAGCATTTGTTGTTATAGCGGCAACAGTAATACGTCTTCTGTGAAAATTTCAACTGAAACTATCACGGTATCAGTGAGATACAGCCGGGTGACAGACAGACGGACGGACGGACGGACGGACGGACAGCGGAATAGGGTCCCATTTTACTCTTTGAGTACGGAACCCTAAAAAGAACTTTCAGTGTTTTGGAAAATTCCACCCCTAAGGGGGTTAAAAGGGAGTGCAACATTTGTATGGAGGCAACGTTCTTTTTTTAGCAAGAGTCTTTAAACTTTGTAGATAGCTTACATATTAGAATATAAATAAAGTACTTTCAGCGTGTTGATAAATTCCACCCCTGAGGGGGTTGCAAAGTTTGTATGAGGGTAACTCTTTTTTGAGATAGACGCTTAAAACTTTGTAGAAAGCTTACAAATAAAGTACTTTCAGCGTTTTGGAAAATTCCACCCCTCAAGGGGTTAAAAAGGGTGCAAGATTCGTATGGGAAACACTTTTATTGAGCTTAGATACTTGAGAGTTTGTAGAAAAAATGCTTAATACAACAAAAAAAAACTCTTCTTCTTAATTTTTCCTTGAAAAGCGTTAATCCCCTAAGTTGGTATAGAGAATCAGAAAATTTTAAAGTATGAGATTTGTAACTTCGATCCTAGCCTGTTTGTTAAAAGACTACAAAACTTATTTCAGCGTTTTTAGGGTTTCGTACTCAAAGAGTAAAACGGGACCCTATTACTAAGACTCCGCTGTCCGTCCGTCCGTCCGTCTGTCTGTCACCAGGCTGTATCTCACTGATACCGTGATAGCTTTCCAGCTGAAATTTTCACAGATGATGTATTTCTGTTGCCGCTATAACAACAAATACTAAAAACATAAAGTAAAATAGTTTTTTATAGATAATGGTACGGAACCCTTCGTGCGTGAGTCCGACTCGCACTTGACCGGTTTTTTTTTTAATTGAACCTCTAAAGGGGATTCCAAGTTTGTATGGCGAGTAAGTAATTTTTAATGTAAGGGATTTGTAACTTCGGTTATAGACTGTTTGCTGAAAGACTACAAAACTTATTTCAGCGTTTTTTTTATTTATCGCCTAAGAAGGTTAAAAGGGGGTTCGAAGTTTATGTAGAAAGCAAGACATTTTTAAAGTAAGAAGTTTGTAACTACGGTTTCAGACTTATACTATATGAGGGTTCAAAGAGGTTCTAAGTTTGTATAGAGAGCAAGACATTTTGAAGGTAAGAGATTTGTAACTTCGGATTTAGACTGTTTACTAAAAGACTACAAAACTAATTTCAATGTTTTTTTTTTAAATTCATTCTTTAAAGAAACATTTAGACGATAACATGTTCTACGCGGACGAAGTCGCGGGCAACAGCTAGTTATATGTATAGATATCAAGATTTTTGTTTTTATTTTTCAGATTTAATTTAATCCTTTACTTGTGCTATAAAATATACTTCAAGGCCCTAGCTCTAGGTCATTGTCACGTCTTTTTTGGGTTAGTGAGAATCAAAATAATATTTGTAAAACAATTACTTTTTATAGAATGACAGTAGAACATGAATACCATCATTGAACTGGGCCTGAACATATTAGAAAAAAAATTACTTATAGGAGCATATAGATGCACCGGAATAAGTTATGACTTATAGGAGCATATAGATGCACCAGAATAAGTTATGGGTATTGGGGCTCATTCATGGTCATTTTGGCGCTCTTTGGGGGGGGGGGGGGGGCTATGTCCAGCAGTGGACGTCTTTCGGCTGATATGATGATGATGATGATTGGGGGAGAATAGATTGATTTAATTAAGAGAATACTGAACCTTGCCAGGCTCACTGCTATGTCAATATGTTATGGTTTTTATAACAAGTCTTAAAATCCAAATAATAAACTCTTTATATTTTGGTCACACTCTTGCCAGTATATCAATTGTATGGTAACGTAACTTACGTGGTCGTATGGTACATTTGTGTTCTTCATTCATTTTAATTGTTGCTAAAACTTGCCAATTTAAAAATATTTTTTTCTCTTTTATGTATAAAAACTCACATAAATTGATGTAGGAATTTATTTTAAGACTATAAATATGACGGCAACATTTTCACTCTATGGATGCTAACATTTATAGGATAGTCATTACGGTCCTAGTTTATGTAATGTGATACAGTATCAGTGATGGAGCGCCCATACAAGCCAATTCCCACTGGCTTGCCCAAAATTTTTTTTTAGGCAAGCCTTTAGTTATGTATTCTAAACAGTAAACACTTTCATAACATAACTCGTTTTGTTCCGGGTTGACCATCGAAATTTTCCACTCGCCGCCATTGTACAGTATTCACTTCATGTTTAGAAAAAACACATAGGTATTTGTGACAACATGTGCAAAAAAACTGACAAAAATAGAAAAAAAATACAAATAAAAGTAAAAACTTATAACAAAATTAATTAAGATGGTAATGGTGTCACAAAAAGGTCCCGCCTTAGCATAATGGCAACTCAAGAAAGAGCCCAACCGTAAAACCATACAACTATAGTCCACTACCCCAACTATGGTCCAAAAAAAGTAAACTCATTCGTTTCCAGCAATACCGATTTCGTAAATGTGATTTCATACTTTTTTTTTATAGCTTTTGTTCGCGACATCCAAATGTTGTCTTTCACATTTAATTAGTTCATAGGTTTATTTATTTATTTTGGGTGTCCGCTTGTCGGCATAAGCCTCCTCCAGCCTTCTCCACTCGTGTCTGTCTCTGGCAACCCAGCTCCAGGTGACACCAGCAACAGGCCTGATGTCCTCATTCCATTTTTTGATCTGCCTGCCTCTCTTTCTTTTGCAGCCTCTTGGGTACCACTGGGTTACCTTTTTACTCCACTTATCTATGCCTCTTATAGTGTGGCCTGCCCACTTCCATTTATGCCTCCTAATTTTTGTGACAATGTCCTGCACCTTGGTTTTGCTTCTTATGACTTGGTTCCTTATCCGATCAGCTTTTCTTATAGTGTAAGTCGTACGATTAAAAAAACCGCAAATCGATCTACAGTTTAGCCATTTGGCACACGCATACTAGAGGTCAAAATAATTTTTTTGACCCGCAGTTCCTAAAATTAAAAAAAAATACTTAATGAAGTTATTTTCAAAAATAAGTTATTTTAGAAATTGGTTTTTTGAGGTTAGAAATGAGGATATCACGTATTATTTGTGCTATATTGTATTTTAAAAAAATCTGCCAAATCGTGTCTGGAGGAGCCCAAACTTGGTATGTTTCAAAAATTGATATCGAGTTAATTAAAAAAAATATTTTTTTTCCATACAAAAAATAAAATGTCTTGGCACTCCCCTCCTAAGGGGAATTTTTTTTAGGAACTGCGAGTCAAAAAATTGTTTTGATTTCTAGTATGCGTGTGCCAAATGACTAAACTGTAGATCGGTTTGCGGTTTTTCTTTGAAATTGGGCTTGTACAGCTATCACTATTACTCCTAGCATACTTCGTTCCATGGAAACTTGGCAGATGCGTAGTTTATTTAAATGATTTTTTGTGGGGGCCCAAGTTTGACTTCCATACATAAGTATGGGAAGGATGCAGGTGTTGAATACCTTACTCTTAGTGCCTATGTGAAGGTTTTGGTCCTTCATTACTTCTTTCATGGCCCAATATCTCTTCCATCTATTACCGACCCTTCGTTCTATTTCTCTGTTTGTGATGTCTTTATTTGAGATTATTTGTCCTAGATATGCATATTCGTTCACATACTCAATTTCATTTTGTTCTACGCAAATTCTTTCCTCTACACCATTTGTGAGAACTCTTGTTTTATCCCGGTTCATCTTGAGACCCATTTTCTCGCTTTCTTTTGCTAGTTCGTTTATCATGTTGCTCAAGTCTTGGTCGTTTTTAGCAAAAAGCACAATGTCGTCTGCAAATCTTAAGTTTGTCATGGTAGAGCCGTCAATGTTTAAACCGCAGTTTTCCCAGTTCAGTGTTTTAAATATTTGCTCCAACACAGCTGAGAAGAGTTTTGGTAATAGCGGGTCACCTTGGCATACTCCCTTTTCGATTGGAAAGGGTTGGCCTTTTCTTTCTAGTTGGATGCAAGCTGTACTGTGTTTATAGACATTCTTTATTATTCTTATATAGTTTTCCTCTATTCCTTGATTTTTAAGTGATTTCCATATCTTGCTATGAAGTAGACTGTTGAACGCTTTACTATAATCTATGAATGCGAAGTAATATGTCAAGTTATATACTCCTTGTATTTCTCAATTTGAGACAATATGTTTTTATTTAAATTTGTGTTATTATGCCCTGTCACTCTTGGTGGAGTTGTACTTAAAGTTGTACAAAGTTTTAAGTATCTTGGTCACATTATTGATGAAGACCTGAGTGATGACCAGGATATAGAAAGGGAGCGTAGGGCGTTATCAGTCAGAGGTAACATGCTTGCCCGCAGGTTCGCTAGGTGTTCCGCAGAGGTAAAGATTGCACTTTTTAAAGCCTTCTGCCAATCATTCTACGCTGGCGGACTGTGGGTTAAGTACACAAAGCGAGCTTATAGCGCCCTACGCGTTACGTATAATAATATTTTCAGGATGCTGTTAGGAATGCCCAAATGATGTAGTCCCTCGGGGATGTTCGCAGAGGCACGCACAAATGACTTCCATGCGATTATGCGAAATAAAATTTCATCCCTGATGGCTCGAGTGAGGAAAAGTACCAACAGCATCCTGAAAATGATGGCTGGTAGGTTTGACTGTCCAATACTTCTGTATTGGATTGGGCAGGTCAAATCTACCTTGCAATATAGTAAGTAAGTGTATGTTCTGTGTTCTGTGTATGTCAGTTTATGTTGTATGTTAAATTGTATGTAAGCTTTGTAATCTAACCTTATAATTAAAATGTAACTAACACCTCTTATATGGGTCGGTGAAGACCTGAAATAATATATATTCATTCATTATATTGCCTGCACGGACTGATTTCGGTTACGGTTATACCGGTATAAAACCGGTATTCTATTACGGTACCGTTATGTCGTAAAGGTTATGCGCGCCGCGCGAAAATAACGGTACCGTAACCGTTTTGAAATAAAGGTTAACGGTACCAGTTTTAAACGATACCGTAACCTTTATAATACCGGTATTATAAAGGTTATCGAGAAAAGTAAGCGAGCTGGCACTCTACAGAGGAAGCATTGGCTACTAAACATTTAAAGATAAAAAGACAAAGCAGCAGAGCCTTTGCCGGCGATTTGGCAACAACTCCAGGCCAAAGTCGATATATCGGTACCTTTAAATAGCGGTTACGGTACCGGAAAAAATAAAGGTACCTTTATATTTCGGTAGCGAAATATAAAGGTTCCGCTACCGAAACCGCTATTTGTCAACCGATATGACGTCATACCGTTAAAATAGAATACCGGTATTTTTCGGTTATGCAGTCCCTGATTGCCTGTCTTTAAGTTCATCCACGAAAATAGTCCCACCTGAGCAAGTAATATGAGAATTGATTTGGAACATGGTTGGGTGACCTGGACTACGAGGGCTGCCTTTTAAGTTCTGTCGTTTGCAAACCTCCCGTGATTGCATAAAAAAGAACAAGTGTCATCTTAAAATATTTGAATTTAGAATTCGAAAACAAAAGAATGACTCGAAATCAGCCCAACCGTTTTAGTACAGCATTCTTTCAAAGTTGACAAGTCAGTTGTAAAAATGGAAATTTCGAAGGAAAATTTACGTGCGATATTTTTTACAACTTCAAAAGGGGCTTAACGCGACTTCAGCAGTGCTTCGAAGAGTTGACTACAGTTTTCAATGATAAAGCACCATGCCTCCGGACTGTGGAATGCTGGTATTTAGAATCTCAACGTGGTTGCTCTAGTCTTGGTGATAGACATCGTGAAGGTCGACCAAAAACAGCCGTAACCCAGGAGAGCATTGATGCTGTATGGCAACTGATCGTCGAAAATCGCCATGCGACATACCGTGAGATAGAAGCTTCCTTAAGTATTTCAGGGACCAGTGTTCACAGTATTTTGCATTATCACTTAGGCGTAAAAAAGTTGATCTCACGCTGGATACCACATTTACTCAATGAAGACCAAATAACGGCTCGCGTTCGATGGTGTCGCAAAACTCTGCGGCAATTCAACCGAGGAATCACGAAACATGTTTACGACATTATCAGTGGTGACGAATCTTGGATATATGCCTACGATCCTGATTCTAAACAGCAGTCTACTGTTTTGGTGTTCCAAGATTGGCCAAAACCGACCAAAGTAATACGCTCACGGAGCACTTAGAAAAAAATGGTCGCCACGTGTGGCCACGTTGCCACCATCGTGCTCGAGGATCGTAAAACGGTTAATGCTGACTGGTATACCACTGTCTGTTTACCAAAAGTCATCGGCGAGTTTCGAAAAAATAACGCCGTACAGTCCAGACTTAAGCCCTAACGATTTTTTTACTTTTCCAAAAATCTAGCAACGACTTCGTGGTTTGATCGAATGAAAAAGTGTATTACATATCGTCGGGTGACAAGCAAAACTCACTAAGTAACAAATACCTACTTAAATCAAAGATCGTATCTCGATATCGACTACGTACCGAGATACGAGGTTTTGAGGAGCAGTGACAGTTTTGTTAGTGACTTTTGCTTGTCACCCGACGATATCACGGTGATTACTTTTAAAAACAATAAATATGATTTAACACTTAAATTGTCTTTAGTTTTTCCAAACGACACAACTTAAAAGGCAGCCCTCGTATAGTTGTGTGGTTTCACGGAAGCTGATTAGATTGAGCAGAACCTATTTGTCACACACTGTGGGCTAGTTTTCACTGCAAGTATAGCAATAAGCTACTCACTGCTGTCCCAATCCCCGCCCCCACACTCTACCTTTTCTGACTTCACCTCTTAGCTGCCACTCCAATCTGTATGCAATTTTTATAATAACCTACAATTTTTAGTTCTTTGTAGTGGGCCGCCAATGGAGTAGCCAGTGTTCGTTATATTAGTATACTATATACAACATTCTTGGCTCTTATTTAAAGAACATCAACATATACTCATGTGAAACTCTATAATATACAACCAAGGAACCCTTTGGAACATGTAATTCCTTGGCCTATAATGTTGTTTAAAACTGCAATAAAAATTGAGCATGTTTGTTGTTTCATGTCATCTTAATTTGACTCACTTTTCCGCCTTATTTAAAAGTAAAATCAAGCCTATTCTTTCCTTATTCTTTTTGACTTATCCCTAACCGATTTATAGTCCTATAAAATACAATTTTAAACACATTACATAAAGAATTTAAAACTTTATTAGGAAGAAATGGATTAAATGGATCAACTTTCATTTTTGTATCGATATTCTCATTTATTCTATTTAATATTTTTTTAGGATTGTTCCCATATATCTTTACAAGTACAAGTCATTTAACCCTTTCGTTATCAATTTCCCTACCTTTATGATTAAGATTTATACTTTACGGTTGAATTAATAACTTAGCCTATCAAAGAAATATTCTTATCTATTTTCATGCAACACTTTTCACTTGAATTTAGGAGTCACACTGACGTCACGATCGCTTCCAAACAACCTCTACGGAACACTGTATCACCCAGTGAGCAAAAACTAATATTTACCAGCTTCTTTTATAGAAAATTCTATGCAAGCGCCGACAAATGTTCAGCGCGGTGGTTGGCGGGCGCGGAAAGCCAGTGCCAGGCGCGGCTGCTCTTGGCAGGGGCTGTGCTGGCAGACTCCTCGCAGTCGCGCGGCCTCGGCGCGCCCTCCGACCTTTACACTCTGCTTGTTGCTTAGGAGATGTTGGGAGAACTCGCTATCAATCGTTATCACGACAGCCTGACGTTTGCTTGACTTGACAAATTGGCAATAGTACTTTTTGCTTGACAGTTTCACAGATGCCGAAGTGTTTACGGGGTAAGCTACAACCGAATGGTACCTAATGGTCGCACCACACTTGGGAATGCGTGTTTGCGTAGCGTATTCGCCGTGTCTGTTAAAACATTCGTTGAAGTAAAAACAGTAAAAACACCACAAACACGACATCATCCACACTTGGGATGCCAACAGCAAATATATCCAACGTTTGCAGCGATATATCGAATTAAATTAAAAAGTCAATACGTCAAAACAAAACGTAAAAATCGCATCACAACATCTTTAGTCCAATCCATTTTGCCACAAAGTACTTTGTTATATACTGAAATCATGAACCTAGGATACTAGTATCCTAGGTTCATGACTGAAATAGAGAACAATCTCTGGCCTAAAAACGGTAACCCTGTAATAGGGAACATTACTGCAATGTTCTGCCGCCAGAGGCAGCACTACCACTAATAGTAAACCAGTATAGGAATATAGGGATTCACACACACATGCACAATTGATTGTCAAATGAGTGACAAGGATGCTTGCATAGACAATACCGCAAGTGGGAACGAGATATAATGTCAACGCTGCTAGTGTCGCCACCTACGAAGAGTTTTGCGTAATGTTCCCTATTGATGACATTTGATGCGCCATCTGATATTTTTATTTGAAGACTCCACTTGAATGTTAAAACCATACAAAAAGTGCGTCGGTCGCAGGGTTTGAACCGGGGCTCATCGAACAAAACCAAATACCGCCGTCTGTACCCCTAGGCTACTGATGTCTTTTGACAATACGGTAAATTTCGAAATACCTTGACGGCGCGTTCCATCACCATAGAAACAAGGCCATTATTGACCCCGCCGTGGTCACAATCACAATATAGGTAGTTAAAGAAAATTAATAAATTACACAAGTATTTTAGTTTTGAAATTATTTATTGATATTTAATAATATCAATAAATTACACTAATTATATTAATTGTACTAATGTACAATTAATTATTTTCCGATTTTTAGTAGGTGCCGCGTGCTTCCACCTATTATTTGCATTTTACATCTATGAATTATTATGTGACTAAATTGGAAATCACCAGATATTCATAGTAGGCCCCTATACTTAATGTCCTTCTTTATTTAGTAAACTTATTATGCTGTCATTACCGTCCACCTAGTACTAAGATTGGCCGCCGGCCGCCCTGCATTTTGCCGACGTCCAACCACAGACTAATAAGAGTTGCCGTCACAAACACAACTAGCCAAGTGTGGACGGTGAACGCAAATATTTGCGATATTTGTGTCCTTTGATGTGTGGCTAAAAACCGACAGGCGGGTGGATACGAGTGTCTGCCTGTTTGTGTGTTTGGCTTCTCGTACAAACATGGAAAATATAGACTAATACATTGTCCACACATGGTCGTATTTGGCCGTAGATAGAGGATATATAGATGGCGTCCAAGCGTATACCCAAAAAGGGACGACGGTAAACTAACCATACTAAATTAAGAAGTATCAGAAGCTAATACACTCTTGACGTCTAATGTCATTTATAATTTAGTCGTATTATATCGGTGACGTCATGGTGGTGTCAGTTTCAGTACAAATTTTGACAGGTGTGGTGGCAAACAAGCTGGTGCATAGAGGTAGAATAGATAGAGGGAGTCACCCACACATACACACATGAGTGACAAAGATGTATGCATAGGCAATACCGCAAGTGGGAACGAGATACAGTGTCATATTTTCTGTCCCTCATCGCGTATATGGATTTTTTGTTTGCCATCAGCTTGTTTGCCACCACACCTGTCAAAATTTGTACTGAAACTGACACCACCATGACGTCACCGATATAATACGACTAAATTAAAATGATATTAGACGTCAATAATGTATTAGCTTCTGATACTTCTTAATTTAGTATGGTTAATTTACCATCGTCCCTTTTGGGGTATAAGCTAGGACACCATCTATATATTATCTATCTACGAGCTGGTGGCAAACAAAAAAACCGTAGGTATACGCGATGATGGACAGAAAATATGACACTGTATCTCGTTCCCACTTGCAGTATTGCCTATGCATACATCTTTGTCACTCGTGTGTGTATGTGTGGGTGACTCCCTGTATCTATTCTACCTCTATGTATTTGGCCAAATGAAGCAAATACGCGAACACGCATTCCCAAGTGTGGTGCGACCATTAATCACTACAATCATGATTTTGACAAGAAGGCTGTGACATGCTCGGTAGATATTGACACAGCTATAGTGACATACATACTAAATTCACTCTAAATATGGGATTACCTAATACAATAATATTGTCATTAGGATAAACTATAGCAATATTTTTTATTTGTTAGCATTGTACGCTAGCATTCTAGTAATTATAAGACAGCGTACAGTTATAGAGGATAAATGTATTTCTTTAGCTTAACATAAGTAGGTACCTAAATGATTTATTAGTATTCATGTCGTTGACATGTGTTGAAGAAATGTAGAGGACAGATGTTTTTCTTCTTCTATAATGCCATGCGCGGTGTCGTAGCCACACCGCGACGTAGTGTTGTGCTGTTGTTCTAATCGGTAACAAGCATACATATACATATCGCTTACAGACTAGTCCAACACGTGATATGTACAACAATAATTAAGAGATTAAGATTAAAACACAAAAAAAACATCAATAAAGCTACAAAGTCACAATATACAAATTGTTAGGAGTTCCAGGAGAGTAATTAAAAACAGCGTAATTTTATATGAGAAGACATCAAATTTATTGCCTCTCGTTACAAAGCTTATGAGTAAGTGATTAAAACTAGAATCCTATAATATATCGCACATACATAGACGTATGTGCAATAAAGAATATGAATATGAATATGAATATGTTAGATGCGTTGCCACGAAGATTGTGTCAGGAGCTATAATTTACTTGTGTTTGGCATTCTTCAACATGCCCCCGCGCGCTGAAAGCTTTCATGTGCTAGGAGCATCAGCATTCAGCAGTGGACAAATCTTGGAGAATGCCCTTCGCACAACTCCTTGTGCTGTCCTCACATCGGCCACTCTGTTGACACAATCAGTTCCTGGGTGACCTGGGTGGCGCGGACCGGAGGGCTTGCCTTAATTGGCCGGCCCGCGGGAAGGAAATCCCTTCAAAAACCCGACAGTGAAGTCGTTAAAACCTCTGGATACTGCCCGACCTCCAGAGTAAATAGGGTTACCCAGGTACAGGGGGCACTGCCTGGGTGGACTTCTTTTCCCCCATACTCGTGGGAACCAAATGGACGCTAAAAACAAAAACCCATCAAACCCATCAAACGACGACGACGGCAAACTAATAATGGACACCGATATGGAGGCCTTCCGCCCCCGACGCAGCCTTGCACGCTCGCCGGTGAAACGGGACGGTAGCCCACGTCTTGATTTGAACGCGGCCGCCATTCAGATTGGACCGAAAAAGACGAACGGCCCAGCTCGCGACGGCTCTGGCCGCTTCATGCTACGAGGGCGGGGCGGGGACCGCTCCGTGGGGGGGGGGTCCGGGCCCACTCCAGCTGCCTGCCGCGGGTGCGGGGCAGGAGGCCCCAGAGGAGGGACGCGCGCTGGCGCAGGTGCTGGCGAACCAACCGACGTTGGGCGTGGAGGCCACAAATGAGGAGACGGAGTCAGACGCCGTAATAGCGGGCTCAAACGTCCCTTCGCAGGGCCAGACACCAAGTGCAACATTGCACACACCGCTGCGAGAACTGAGGGTGTCCCTCGAGAGAATGGATACCCCCAGGCCAAAGACAAGAGCCGAAAGCAGTGGATCCGTGTCCGACTGCAGCCTGGAGACCGTCAAATCACGGTCCGTCGACTCCCCAATGCCCCGGTGGGACGCGGAGGATCCGCAGGGGCCGGCCGTGGCGGAGCGGCTTTCGGACACAAGTTTGGCAACCGTCAGGTCGGGATCTGCGTCGTCCATTCCTGAAGGCCGTTTATGGTCCCAGGAGGGTCAAAAAAGGCGGCGACTAGAACTGTCCGAATCGTCCAGTGATGGCGATTATAATACTGCGACGGAGGACAGGTCAAAGCCCAGGGGCCGAGGTCGGCCGCCTGCAACGAGGTGTGTCGGAGTGGACAAGGCGCAGTCCGACTACAAGGCGGCGAGGGAGGAATTCCGCCGCAAGACTGCAGAGGAGGCGGAGGCGGAGGTGGCCAAAATGGTCATCCGCTTGAGACCCGAGCGGACAGTCAAGCAGACCACACGAGCGGAGGACCAGTTGGCCTCTGCCTTGTATACGCAAATGATTGACAGCACAGACGTCATCAAGGCAGTGATTGCCACATCAGGCAACCTAAAGGGGACCCACCAGCGGAAGCTGAAGGATGCGGTGGCGGCTTACATGGACGCTGCTCAGGTGCTAATTAAGCGCACATCTTCGGAAGAGATCGAGAGGCTTGAGGCTAATAACAAACGCCTGCAAGCTCAGATGACCGAGCTCCAAAGAGAGCTCGGGGAGTTGCGGACTGAGCTGCGTACAGCTAAAGCAGCTCCCACTCCGCAAAGATATACGCCGGAGGACGCCGAACGCGACATGATGGTCAAAGTGGGGACCATGGTAAACGCTCGGTTGGATGCCTTAGAAGATCGGCTCCTTCCAGCGACGGCTGTGCGCCCATCGCTCGTGGCGGACAAAAATAATCTAGCGAAGCAGGCTGCCAAACCTGCAGCCAATGGCAGAAAGGACGCACCGCCTGCCACAAACTCAGCAGACAACAACGTCGCTGGCACTAGCGGCCAGAAGATGGCAGAGCCTAAAGCGCCTGCTCCTGCCCCTCCAACGGGAAAGAAGGCGAAGAAAAAACCGGTCAAAAAGGCCAAGAAGGACGACCATGTGGCTCTACCGGCCGAAGCCCCTAACGTGCCCCGCCCCATGCCGCCTACGCCGGCGCCTATGAATGAGACGTGGACAGATGTCGTCGGGAAAAGAAAAGGAAAAAAGAAGACTGCCGCGCAGGGAGCAGCGCCACAGTCCAAGCCCAAGCAGACTCAAAAACTGCGGACACCACGCTCAGCGGCCGTTGTGCTGACGCTGAAGCCGGGAGAGGGCCGCCCCACCTACGGGGACATACTTAAGGAGGCTCGGTCGAAAATCAACCTGAAAGACCTACAGATTGAGGGTGTCCGATTTAAGCGGGCGGTCACTGGAGCGACCATCATTGAGGTACCCGGGGCGACAGGGGGCGAGAAAGCGGATGCTCTCGCGGAAAAGCTGAGGGCAACGCTCAAGAGTGAGGACGTACAAGTCTCGAGGCCCACGAAGTGCGCGGAGGTGCGCATTACGGGTCTCGATGACTCAGTGACACCGGAGGATGTCAAGGCGGCGATTGCAGAGGCTGGCGGGTGTGATGCTGGCCTTGTAAAATGCGGCGAAATCCGTCAAAACTTCTCGGGCCTAGGCACTGCATGGGTCCGTTGCCCAGTAACAGCAGCCAAAAAGCTGGCTGAGGGCGGGCGTTTGCTGGTGGGATGGGTATCTGCACGGGTGCAGATACTGGCTGCTAAACCCATGCGCTGCTTCCGGTGCCTCGAGGCGGGACACGTCCGCGCGCAGTGCCGAGCTCAGGAGGATCGGAGCGAGCTGTGCTACCGATGTGGCCAGCCCGGTCACAAGGCGGCCACGTGCACCGCCACGTCGCACTGCCCAGTCTGCGCAGCGGCCAAAAAACCGGCGGGACATGCCGTAGGGAGCAAGTCGTGCGCTGCTCCCAAAAAGAAGGGGAAGTTTGGCAATGGGCCACGAGTCACCCAGCCAGACCTCCACCCGGCCGCCAACGTGGCACCAGAGGCTGAGGAGGCTGTAGAAATGGAGGAAAAATAATGGCCCTCTCCTTTTTGCAGGCGAATCTCAACCACTGCTCCAGGGCTCAGGACCTCCTGTTCCAGAGCATGGCGCAATGGTTGACCCACGTGGCTGTCGTTTCCGAGCCATACTTTATCCCCCAAAGGGACAATTGGGCTGGAGACCATGATGGCTTGGTAGCGATAGCCACGCAAACGGCTGCTGGCTCGCCACCGTTCAGGAAAGTCCACAAGGGAAGGGGTTATGTTGCCGGGCTCCTTGGCGGCATCATTGTTGTCGGTGTCTACTTCTCGCCTAACAGGAGCCTGGCAGATTTCGAGTCTTTCCTCACGGACGTGGGTGCGGTCATCAGGCAAAACCATCCAAGCCCCGTGCTCGTTGCCGGGGATCTCAACGCCAAGTCCATGGCGTGGGGATCCCCGTCAACGGATGCGCGTGGCCGCGAGTTGGAGGAGTGGGCCATCGCAGGGGGCCTGACCGTGGTCAACAGCGGGTCAGTGAACACGTGCGTGCGGCAACAGGGCGGCTCCATTGTGGACGTGACGTTCACCGACGCCACCCTGGCGCGCCGTGTCCAGGGCTGGGAAGTGCTCGAGGGCATTGAGACCTTGTCGGACCACCGTTATATTCGGTTCAGTGTTTCCGCACAATCAAATGGTCCGAGTGGCCCTATCAGCCGCTCTCTGAGAGGAGAGGGACCGCGCTGGGCACTAAAACGCCTGGATCTGGACAATTTCCACCTTGCCGTCGAGGTTGAGGCCTGGAACCCGGTCCCTGAGGGCCCAGTGGACGTGGAGGAAGAGGCGCAGGCGCTCGGTGGATCCATGACAGCGATTTGCGACGCAGCAATGCCCCGAGCAAAACCTCTTCCCCCAAAACGCCAGGTCCACTGGTGGTCACTCGAACTTGACCAGCTGAGACAGTCTTGCGTAGCGGCGAGACGAGTTTACAGCCACCAGCGGAGGCGTCGGCGCAGGGACCTTGTCCGCGAGGCGGAACTGTACGCCGTCTACATCCAGCGCACGAAGGACCTGCAGCTAGCCATAAGCCAGGCGAAAGAGGGTTCCCAGCAGGAGATGCTCGAAACGCTCAATAGGGACCCGTGGGGCCGACCATACAAAATGGTCCGTAACAGGCTCCGCCCCTGGGCCCCACCACTGACGCGAAGTCTTGAGCCGAACTTGCTGGGGGAGGTAGTCGCGGCCCTGTTCCCGGCTCGTGACGGCTTTTCTCCGCCAGCAATGGCACCGCCCACCGCACCTGACGGTGACGAGGAAGAGGTCCCAGAGGTTTCTGTCGGGGAACTCGGTGCAGCCATCCTCCGAATGAAGGGGAAAAACACAGCCCCTGGACCCGACGGGATCCCGGGTCGGGCCTGGGTGTTGGCGAGAAACGCACTGGAGGCGAGACTGCTTAGGCTTTTCTCGGGCTGCTTCGAGCAAGCCCTCTTCCCCCGGCAGTGGAAGACAGGTAAGCTTGTGCTCCTGAAGAAGGAAGGGCGCCCTGCGGACTCGCCAGCTGCATACCGTCCTATAGTTTTGCTCGAAGAGGTAGGCAAGCTTTTTGAGCGGATTATTGCTGCCCGCCTCATAAAGCATCTCACCCGTGTCGGTCCGGATTTGGCAGAGTGCCAATACGGGTTCCGCAGTGGTCGCTCTACCGTCGACGCCATCCTCCGCGTCAAAGACCTTGCGGACAGGGCGGTGTCAGATGACGAGGTGGTTTTGGCGGTATCTCTAGATATCGCCAACGCATTCAACACCCTGCCCTGGGAATGCGTGATGGAGGCCCTAAGATACCATCAGGTGCCCGCCTACTTGAGGCGAATGGTCGGCGCGTACCTCTCTGAAAGGTACGTAATTTACCCGGGACGGGAGGAGTGGGGACGACATGAAATGTCATGCGGTGTTCCACAGGGGTCGGTCTTGGGACCACTCCTGTGGAACATTGGGTATGATTGGGTCCTGCGTGGCACAAATCTTCCAGGTGTCAACCTAACGTGTTACGCCGATGACACGCTGGTGACGGCCCGCGGGAAGACACATCGACATGCCGGCATATTGGCCACGGCTGGCGTGGCGCATGCCGTCAGACGGATCCGCCTATTGGGGCTGAAGGTGGCGCTCCAAAAATCTGAAGCTCTTTGCTTCCATGGGGCACGTAGGGCGCCTCCGCCGGACGCGCATATCATGGTGAGCGGCACCAGGATTAACATCGAGTCGTCCATGAGGTACCTGGGCCTCACACTTGACAGCCGGTGGACCTTTCGTGCCCATTTTAAGCATCTGCTGCCGAAGCTGATAGGAGCCGCCGGTGCTCTAGGGCGTATACTCCCGAACTCGGGGGGGCCTAAGGCGCCGTGTCGGCAGCTGTATATGGGGGTCGTGCGATCCATGGCCCTCTACGGAGCTCCCGTATGGGCGGACCGGCTGCAAAGGAGGGATATCCCCCTCCTATGCAGAGCGCAGGGAGTGATGGCCGTCAGGCTTATACGGGGGTACCGCACAATCTCCAGGGAGGCGGCATGCGTGCTGGCGGGGTCACTTCCCTGGGACCTTGATGCGAGGGCCCTTGCGGTAGCTTACCGCTGGCGTAAGGAGGCGCTAGGTTGAGGCGACTCGCCAGCACCGAGGGAGGTAGAAGCGCAACGTGATGCTGCTCGATTGGAGATGGTAGCGAGGTGGAAAGAGAGGCTGGCGCAACCAAGTGCGGGCCTTAGGACCATCGGGGCAGTTCGTCCGGTTCTCGAACAGTGGTTGGACCGGAGTCATGGCGCTATGACTTTCCGGCTAACGCAGGTCCTCTCGGATCATGGATGTTTTGGGAGGTACCTGCACCGGATACGCCGAGAGGAAAGCGCGCGGTGTCACCACTGCGACAGCTGCCCGGAGGAGAGGGCCCAGCACACGCTGGAGGTATGCCCAGCCTGGGATGAAGAGCGCCGGACGTTGTGCGCGACAGTTGGCAGTGACCTGTCGCTGCCCACGGTAGTACGTAGTATGGTGGACAGCGACAGGGCATGGAGAGCGGTCCTCGCCTTCTGCGAGACCATTATGGAGAGGAAAGAGGCGGCCGAGAGACAGAGGGAGGCAACTTCCGCAAATCCCGGTCGCCAACGGCGAATAGGGCGGAGGCGGCGAGCCTATGCCCGCAACATCCCACCCTAACCGTGGCCAGGGCCGGCAGGCTTGGGGAAGTCTGTCGGCCGAATGACAAACTGGCCCGTGATGGCGTTGCGCGTGCTCTCGCGCACCTGACACAAAGGCGTTGCAGGTGGGGCTCACACCCTCCTGCTACTGAGTTAGGGGCCTTCCCATCAGGCCCGTCACCGCCGGGTCGCGGAAGAGTTTTTCGAACGTGCCTGTGACCCGGCAACACGGTGACGAGTCGGAAAACCGTGGGGTTTTAGTCGGTAGTCCGGGCGGTTCCCGGGAGTCCGACATACCCGCCTGCATCCCCAGCCAGGCGGGATGCGTAAAAGCATTTCCCCACGTAAAAAAAAAAAAAAAAAAAAAAGGTTGGGGTGCGTGGGCTGGTAGACCTCCTCGTGGTGCACCCTGGGAGGGGGGGGATAGCCGCTCAGTTGCGCGTGTGCTGTCTTCCCTCTGCAAACTACCAAGTCACAGTCGTGGCAATGCAGTCGAGTTCACTCCTGCGCGGGCTTTAGTGCCGTGCTCCGTGGTTGACCGCTCCCAGCATGCCTCAGCTCATCTGAGGTGGCAAGGGATGCGGCCGTCTTAGCCTGGTAGCCTTATTGGCAGCCACTGGGCAGTGGTGGCGGTGCAGACGCACCTTTTGCTTTTGGGGCCTCTTTGTTTACGGCCAGTGGCCGTCTTCGGGTGGCGTGGGATGGCAGGCCTTCAAGGCTTGCGGCGCGGCGGGTCTGGCAGTCGCATTCGTGCGGCTGTTGGTTGAGTTTCGGCTCCCCGTCGGGCAACCCGTAATCTGCCTTGAGCGGACCGGAGGCGCCGCTCATTGAGCAGTAGCGCCGCGTGGAAGAAAACCACTATAACAAATCACCCCAATCCCAAGGTGAGCGGATCGTGCCGATGGGATGCGTGGCTGGAGGGAGTCCAGTCCCTAACGTGCGGGGGAGCTCACCCCCGAAAAAAGAGACGACGATGTGGAGGCATTGTGAAGTCAAAAATGAGCAGCAGTTTAAAAAATAATCTCCGTGCGGGTAACCAATCCCGTCCATCCGCTTCGGCGGGTGGCTGCCCCACCGTATACGGAGGGGGCAAAAACTGCTCCGTAGGCCGGCCAGGTGCCGGCCTCCGTAAACACGACATTGGCTACATCACACCGGACTCTGATCGTGAAGGAATGCTGAGGCTGAGGGGCGGTGGTGGGGCTGATGGAAGCGGACCCAACCCATCCCAAACAAAGGCTAGTGACAAAAAACCGGCGGAGAAGGGCACCTACAGCCCTACGGAGAAGAGGGAGGCCTTCCGCCCCCGCCTCAAACTTGCACGTTCACCAGTGCAAGGGCAGGATGGAAGCCCTCGTATCGATTTGAACGCGGCCGCAATCCAGATCGCACCGAGAGCACAAGGTCCAGCGCGCGACGGCCTTGGCCGCTTCCTGCCGCAAGGGCAGGGCGGGGAGCGTTCCGAGGAGGAGGCATTGACCTCGGTCCAACTGGCGGACACGAGTGCGGAGCGGGAGACCCCAAAGGAGGGTGGGCGAGAGGCCCGCTTCGAGAAAATCCCCCGGGTGACTCTGACCCGCTTGGAAGAGGAGAGTGTGCCTGGGGGGGATCCAGCGCAGGCTGCGGACCAGACTGTCGGAGCAGAGTTGGAGGGGCAGCAGCAATCCTCCGCCGACGAGGCCACTGCTCCGCGGAGGAAAGCCAGATCCAGAGGCGGGGGGCGGTCACGCCCATGCTTGACTCCGTTCAAGTTTAAAGACCCAGTGGGGGCGCGGGAGTCAACCATCGATTCCCCATTACCCCGGTCGGACGCAGAGGACCTACCGGGGCCAGCGGTGGAATATTTATCGGGCTCAAGCGTGAGCGAGAGCCTGGTAACTGTTAGGACGAGGTCCGGGTCCGGATCGGCCTCTTCAGTGCCTGGGGGCCGACTGTGGTCTCATAAGGGACAGAAGAGACGACGGTTGGAGCTCTCGGAGTCATCTAGCGATGTAGATGAGCAGGAGAAGATGGTGGATCCCGTGTCTCCTTCAGTACAGAGCCCGAGAGCGAATCCGCAAATCAAAGCGGATTTCATGAGCAGAGCAGCTGTGCAGGCGCAATACAAGGCCAAAGAGGCATATAAGGCGGCTAGGGACGACCTCAGACTACAGGCTGAGAGTGAGGTGGCCACCCATAGCTCTGGCTCGCACTCTGCTGCCGGGTCTGACGGAGAGCTTGCGGAACTACCTAAAAGGGGAAAAGGTAGACCTCCCACAACAGGCCAGTACGTTGGGTTGGCCTCCACAAATCCGTTTTTAAACGACACACACAGGGAGGCCTCACGATTACAGGTAGAGGCCGACATCGCAGATTGGGCAGCGACGGCGGCCGTAGCCAGAAAGAATCGCAGACAGCGACTCAAACTCTCGGATGACGATGCGGCTGACAAGTCAGCACAGGAATTGTTAGCCCAGGTGCAAGATGACGTTGGCATCATAAACAAGGTTGCGACGACGTCCCGCAACCTGAAAGGCACATCCGTGCGCGCACTAAAAGACGCGGCGGCCTCAATTAAGATAAATGTGGAAGAATTTAGTGGGCGCACTATCTCGGAGGAATCCAGGCGGTTACAGGCGGACAATAATCGCCTTAAGGCTGAAATGGCCAGTCTCCGAAAGGAGATGGCCGAATTGAGAAGTGACATGGAGAGGTCCCAAAATCAGAGCAGTGCAGCCGTCTCCCAACCGATACTGACAGAGGGGCCGTCCCCTGACCGGCCTATAAATCACGGCGATCTGCAGGAGCTCTCTCGTGCCATGATGGTTACCTTAGGGACCATGATGGACGCCAAGTTGGACGAGAGATTTCCCGCGCAGCCCACTGCGAGGCAGGCAGCAGATAGAAGGCGTCAGATGGCTCAAGATGCCGGCAACCCACCGGCAACGGCGGTTCCAACGCCCGGACCACCGCAGTCAACTGAGCGTGAGGTCTTAGCCCAACGAAATAAGGGAAATTCTGGACCAGCACCGAAATCACAGCCCAGGGTTCTGGATGCGACAGCCTCAACGGGGCCTAAGATAACTGATCCTTCCAATACCATCAAGGGGAGGAAAAAGAACCGGAAGAGAAAGACGCTGGCTGCTGTTGAGGCTTCCGCTTCCAGAGAAGACGTCTCTGAAGTATCGCCTCCGCTTCCATCGGCCCCAAAGTCATCAAAAGGCCAGTGGAACGTAGCTGGTAAAGGGGCAAAAATAATGAACTCGGCGAAAGGCACTCTGCCAGTTCGCTCCGAGGCCCGTAAGCTCCGTCTTCCGAGATCAGCGGCCATTGTGCTGACCCTCAAACCAGAGGCAGAGCAACAGGGCGTAACCTACGCGAAAGTCTTGGCAGAAGCAAGAAGTCGAGTAAAGCTAGCGGAGCTAGGAATTGAGGGAATAAGGTTTAAGACGGCAGCCACTGGCGCGCGTCTCCTGGAGCTACCAGGAGAGACCAGTGGCGAGAAGGCCGATGCACTTGCAAAAGCTCTAAGAGACGTCCTAGGAGATGACGTCGTCCGGGTGGATAGGCCCGCTAAGACTGCAGATGTGCGGCTGGCGGGCTTAGACGACTCGGTTGACGTCAATGACGTAATCGCCGCTGTGGTGGAGGCGGCAGAATGCCCAGCGTCATCTGTCAAATGTGGCGAAATCCGCCGAGATCTCAGGGGCCTTGGTTCGGTGCTAGTGGGATGCCCAGTGGCAGCAGCTATAAAGATTTGCAGGTCCGGCCGTCTCAAAGTGGGGTGGGTAATGGCACAGGTTAAGCTTCTGCCCGCTAGACCGATGCGGTGCTACCGGTGCCTTGAATTAGGACATGTTAGGGCACTGTGCGACGCAGATGTCGACCGCAGCGACTTATGCTACCGCTGCGGCCAGGCCGGTCACAAGGCTGGTCAGTGTACAGCTGAACCGCACTGCGTTCTGTGCGCAGTGGCAGGTAAAGCAGCAAATCACCGGACGGGTAACAAATCCTGCAACCCTCCGAGGACCAAAAAGAATAAGAAGAAGGTTGGTGATGGCCCTGCAGCCACCTCGCCACCTACTTGTCCCCCTGCTCCCGTAGAGGCTGGTGACGAGGCGGTACCAATGAACGATGTCCAATAATGGCCCTCAGAGTGTTACAGGCAAATATCAATCACTGCGCTAGGGCTCAAGACCTTTTGTGCCAGAGCATGGCGGAGTGGTTGATCCATATTGCAGTTGTGGCGGAGCCATATTCGGTCCCGCCTAGGGATAATTAGGTCAGAGACAACAATGGAGTGGTGGCGCTTGTCTCCCACGTCGCTACCGGAGCCCCACCCTTCGAAAGGGTGTCTCGTGGCCAAGGGTACGTGGCAGCGGTCGTGGGGGACATTACAATAATCGGCGTTTATTTTTCGCCGAACCGGACCCTGGCCGAATTCGAACAGTTTCTGGTGGAGGTTGGTGCTCTGATCGGCAGAAGTCATCCGCACCCGGTTCTAGTTGCTGGAGATCTCAATGCAAAATCAGTGGCGTGGGGATCTCCAGCGACAGACGCGCGCGGCAATGAGCTTTTGGAGTGGGTCATCTCGTCCGGGCTGGTAATACAGAACAGAGGTACGGTCAACACGTGCGTGCGGCAACAGGGCGGCTCTATCGTGGACGTTACGTTCGCAGATGCTGCCCTGGCGCGCCGTGTCCAGGGCTGGGGAGTCATGGTGGGCGTGGAGACGCTGTCGGACCATAGATACATTCGATTTGACGTCTCTGAATCTCCCATGACCCTAACCACGCCAAACCGGAGTGTTTTGACCCTCGGCCCACGATGGGTGCTTAATAAAATAGATAGGGAGCTACTTAAGGAGGCAGCCATCGTCCAGGCATGGCAGGTCGATTCGATGGAACCGATTGCGGAGGTAGAGGCAGGAGCTGGATGGTTCCGGGACGCAATGTCGCAAATATGTGACGTGGCGATGCCCCGGGCCAAGCGTCTCCCTCCAAGACGCCGTGTATACTGGTGGTCAGCGGAGCTCTCGCACTTGCGTGAGCTATGCGTCACTGCGCGACGCCGGTACACGCACCACCGCCGGCGAAGGGTGCGAAATGAGTCGGTTGAGACCTCCTTATACGAGGCCTACATTGCAGTCAAGAAGGAGTTATCAGTGGCCATTAGTCAGGCCATTGAGTTGTCCAGGGAGACGCTGCTGGAGACTCTGAATCACGATCCGTGGGGGAGGCCATACAAGATGGTGAGGTCGAAACTTCGCCCTTGGGCTCCCCCGGTCACGGAAAGTCTTCACCCGCAGCTCCTGGACCAGGTTGTGTCCACACTATTCCCCAACCGTGGCGTACACCGGCCACCACTAATGGCGCCTTCGGCAGCTGAGGAAGACGAGAGAGAGGTGCCGTCGGTGTCAGAAGGAGAGTTGGGAGCTGCTATCCTGCGCCTGAGAGCGAAAAACACGGCCCCTGGACCGGACGGCATTCCGGGTCGAGCACTGGTGCTGGCCATGGATGCCCTAGAGCCCAGGCTCCGTGAGCTGTTTTCGATATGTGTGGAACAGGGCTGCTTTCCATGTGAGTGGAAAACGGGCCGGCTCGTGCTCCTAAGGAAAGATGGGCGCCCGACAGATTCACCGTCAGCATATCGGCCGATTGTTCTGCTGGACGAGGTGGGCAAACTATTTGAGCGCGTAATAGCAGCCCGGCTCGTCAGGCACATGAGAGAAGTGGGCCCCGATCTGGTCGATAACCAATTCGGCTTCCGCAGCGGTCGCTCCACAGTAGATGCGATCCTGCGGGTTAAAAACCTGGCACAGGAGGCGGTGGCTCGGGGAGAAACGGTTTTGGCGGTGTCCCTTGACATCGCTAACGCGTTTAACACCTTGCCCTGGGCAACTATCAAGGAGGCACTCCGCTATCACGGGGTGCCCAGATACTTGCGCCGTGTAGTTGAGGCTTACCTCTCTGAGAGGTTTGTGGCCTTTCCCGGTCGGCACGAGTGGGGGCAGAGGGAGATGGTATGTGGTGTTCCGCAGGGGTCGGTTCTCGGCCCGCTCCTGTGGAACATCGGATATGACTGGGTGTTACGCGGAGCAAATTTGCGGGGAGTGGACGTAATTTGCTACGCTGACGATACGCTGGTCACCGCTCGGGGGGGCAACTTTCGAGAAACGGCCATTTTGACGACGGCTGCGGTAGCCCATGTGGTGGGCCGAATCCGGCGAATTGGCTTGGAGGTTGCACTGAACAAGTCTGAGGCCATTTCTTTCCATGGGCCTCGGAGGGCGCCTCCAGCCGGTGCACACATTGTGGTGGGGGGACAGTCCATCAACGTCGGGTCGACAATGCGTTACCTTGGCGTTGTCCTCGACAGCAAGTGGACTTTTCAGGCACACTTCGAGCGCCTCACTCCAAGGTTATTAGGTGCAGCTGCAGCTCTCGGGCGTATACTTCCAAATACGGGAGGGCCCAAAGCCTCTTGCCGGCGGCTGTACCTTGGAGTGGTGCGCTCCATGGCCTTGTATGGGGCACCCGTGTGGGCCGATGCCTTAGGCAGCCGGACCTCTGCCCTGCTGCGAAGATCGCAACGTGTAATGGCTGTCAGGGCAATCCGGGCATACCGCACGGTCTCCACGGAGGCGGCGTGCGTGCTGGCCGGTTCACTGCCCTGGGACCTCGAAGCCAGAATCCTCGCATACTCGTACTTCTGGCGTGAGGAGGCACGGTCCCAGGACCATTGGCCAGCACCAAGGGAGGTGGAGGCGAAACGTGAGGAATTTCGGCTCCAGGCGGTCGAGCTGTGGAAAGAGAGGCTGGCAACACCATCTGCTGGCTCTAGAACGATTGAGGCTGTGCGCCCAGTACTGTCACAGTGGTTGGACTGCAGTCATGGGACACTTACCTTCCGACTGACGCAGGTACTTACGGGGCATGGTTGCTTCGGACGGTACCTGTGTCGCATAGCCGGGAGAGAACCAACTATGGAGTGCCATAGCTGCAGTGAGGCCTAGGACACAGCTCAGCACACCTTGGAGCTGTGTCCGGCCTGGGCGAGTCAGAGGGACGAACTGGCCCATGTAATTGGTGGCGATCTGTCGCTGCCGGTAGTAGTTAAATCTATGGTCGACAGCGACAGATCTTGGAGGGCAATGCTTTCCTTCTGTGAGGAAGTAGTGGCACAGAAGGAAAGGGCGGAACGGGCCAGAGAGGATGCCGTAGAGGCGCCCCAGCAGCGCCGCCGGAGAGTTGGCCGCAGGAGGCTGGCGCACGACCGCCGACTGCCACCATAAGGAGGACCTCCAGGCGACGAACACGGGGACGTTGGTCGTCCGAATGAGTAGGGTCCTCGGGTTGGGTGGTGTGCCAAGTGTTCCGGGCACACTACTGTTTTGATGGAGGGGGGATGGGTGGTCCCCCAGTGTTGGATCCGACTGCGGACGACCACTGGCCGGGACGCGGAAGAATAATGGTCCCCGTATCCCGGCCAAAAAGTGGGTGTGAGGAACACCCGGGGGTTTTTAGTCAGTACAAGTCTGACATAACCACTGCTCCTCCCCGTGGCGCGGTGGTATCCATGAGGATTTTCCCCCGGACAAAAAAAAAAAAAAAAAAAAAAGGTTAGGTTATTTTTCCCCCAATAGGAGCCTAGCTGACTTTGAGCGGCTGCTTGCAGGAGTCGGGGCGCTGGTTGGTCAGATGTCCACCACGCCTGTGCTAGTCGCTGGAGACTTTAACGCAAAGTCAGTGGCTTGGGGTTCTCCTGTGGCAGATGCGCGAGGGGAGTTGCTGGAGGAGTGGGCAATTTCCCTAGGCTTGGTTGTCCTCAACACTGGGTTGGAAAGTACGTGTGTGCGCCGGCAGGGCGAGTCGATTGTGGATATCACGTTTGCGTCACGCACCTTAGCACGCCGGATTAATGGTTGGAGAGTGGAGACTGGTGTGGAGACGCTCTCTGATCACCGGTACATCCGGTTTGGTGTTTCCACTGCTCCGGTCTCGATGGCTGTGCACCATTCTGTTGAGGATGGTCCGCGTTGGGTGCTGGGCAGGCTGGATTATGAGTTGGCCAAGGAGGCTGCAATTGTGGAATCTTGGGGGGCATGGGCTGATCCGGTTGAGGAGGTTGAGCAGGAAGCAGAGTGCTTAGGCGATGCGCTCACTCGGGTGTGTGATGCGGCGATGCCGAGGGCAAAGTCACATGCCCCAAGGCGTTGCGTGTATTGGTGGCGCCCTGAGCTTCGCCGAATGAGGGGTGAGTGTGTAGCTGCGCGTCGCCAGTATACGCGTTGCAGGAGGCGCCGGGTCAGGGACCAAGCAGAGGAGGATGGTCTGTACGTCGCGTACCGGAATGCCTGCTGCATTCTTCAAACGGCAGTGGCACAGGCCAAGGAGGTGGCATGGGAAGAGTGGTTGGAGACGCTCAACCGGGATCCTTGGGGTAAGCCGTATCGGGTGGTGAGGAAGAAACTCCGGCCCTGGGCTCCTCCCTTGACGAGTACGCTTCAGCCTGATCTTGTTGAGCGGGTGGTTAGTGCCCTCTTCCCGGCAAGGGAAGCCTTTGTGCCTCCGGCGATGGTTTCTGTATCGGGTCCGCGGCCGGCAGTGGCAGAGGTGCCTCCAGTAACTGAGGCTGAATTCGGGGTGGCTGTCCGGAGGCTACGGTCCAAAAAGACGGCCCCCGGTCTGGATGGCATACCGGGTCGGGCTCTAGTTATTGCCGTATCGGAGGTAGGGGAGAGTGTCCGGGCCCTCTTTACTGCTTGCTTGTCTCAAGGGCGGGTGCCTAGTAGGTGGAAGACGGGAAAGCTGGTGCTTCTCCGGAAGGAGGGACGTCCTCCTGATCAGCCGTCGGCCTACCGTCCGATTGTGCTGCTAGGTGAGACAAGCAAGCTATTCGAGCGGGTGCTTGCAGCTCGGCTTGTCAGGAGTATGGATCCCGGTTTAAGCGAGTGGCAGTTTGGTTTTCGCCCTCTCCGTTCGACGTTGGATGCAGTTGCTCGGGTTGGCGATATAGTATCGGAGGAGGTTTCAAAGGGTAGGGTGGTGATGGCAGTATCATTGGATATATCCAATGCCTTTAACACCTTGCCCTGGGAGACAATTAAGGCGGCTCTTCGGTACCATAATGTACCATCATATCTGCAGAGAGTTGTAGCAGATTACTTTGCAGGTCGAATGGTGACCTACCCAACGAGAGAAGGGTGGGGACGGAGAGTGATGTCGTGCGGTGTTCCACAGGGGTCGGTTTTAGGCCCACTCCTGTGGAATATTGGTTACGATTGGGTGCTGCGCGGGGCCACTTTGAGGGGGGTTGGTGTAACCTGTTACGCTGACGACACTCTTGTGACAGCCCGTGGGAGTACTCATCAGGAGGCTGCGCAGCTTGCCAGAGTTGGTGTTGCTCATGTCGTGGAGCGTATTCGTGCGTTGGGTTTGGAAGTGGCTCTCCACAAGTCTGAGGCTCTGGTTTTCCATGGGCCTCGTAATGCGCCGCTTCCGGGTGCAGTGTTATCAGTTGGGGGAACTTTCATTGCCGTTGGGTTGACAATGAAGTATCTTGGACTCGTCCTTGATGGCAGGTGGAAGTTTAAAGAGCATTTTCGGCGTTTGTCTCCAAAGTTGGTGGCTGCGGCCGCAGCGCTTGGACGGATACTTCCGAATTTAGGAGGGCCAGGAAGTGCATGCCGTCGTTTGTATACTGGCGTGGTGCGTTCGATGGCGCTCTATGGAGCGCCTATATGGGCGGGCACTCTGAGCGCTCCAAGTGTTGCTCAATTGCGTCGACCGCAGCGGGTCATAGCGCTCAGAGTGGCAAGGGCGTACCGCACAGTGTCGTGCGTGGCGGCTTGCTTGCTGGCGGGTAGCCCGCCCTGGGACCTCGAAGCGGAGTTGCAGTCAGAGGTATATTGGCGGTTGCAGGAAGCGAGGAGGGCGGGTAACTGGCCTGCGCCGAGGGAGGTGCGGCAGTGGCGGGAGGAGTCACGCCTTGTCCTCTACCAGAAATGGTCGGAGCGACTGGAGATCCCGGGACCAAGCCAAAGTCAATGTCAAAGTCGATGTTAAAGTCAAAATCAATGTCAGTCAATGTCAAAGTCAATGTCAAAGTCAATGTCAAAGTCAATGTCAAAGACAATGTCAAAGTCAATGTCAAAGTCAATGTCAAAGTCAATGTCAAAGTCAATGTCAGTCGATGTCAAAGTCAAAATCAATGTGTAACCGCAAATAACGTTTGTATAGTTTTGCAGGAAGGAACTGCAAAAATAACTTTGTAATCGCATGTATTTGTATAGAATTACAAACTTACTTATGCAGTTTGTATATCTCTGAAACGTGACTGAAATAGGTAAGGTTAGTTAATAGGTGTATGGTCAGTTCAAAAATGATGTTTGTTTTTCTGTATCTCTCACCGTTTCGGCTACAAATGAGTATTACGGTATTTTTGTTTGGAAATCTTTAGGTTAGGTTAGGTTAGGTTAGGTTAGGTTAGGTTAGGTTAGGTTAGGTTAGGTTAGGTTAGGTTAGGTTAGGTTAGGTTAGGTTAGGTTAGGTTAGGTTTGGTTATACGTGACGGTCGCCTGGGCGGCGGCGTGTGCCTTGGCTGGCACACCTCCGTGGGAGCTAGATGCGGAGGCGCTGGCTGAGGCGCACAGGGAGCGGGTGCGGTGGAAAGCCACCGGGGAGTATCCTGCTCCCGAGGAGGTGAGGGAGGCCAGGAGGCAGACGCAGAGGAGGTTGAGGGAGAGGTGGAAAGGTGACCTCGAGGGCTCCCCCTATGGAGTCCGCACCATAGGGGCACTCCTCGGGTCGTTGGACAGTTGGCTGGAGAGGGCCCATGGCAAGGTGGGGTTCAGACTTGCGCAGGTGATGACCGGACATGGCTGTTTCGGTCATTACCTGTACAGGATTAAAAGAGAGGGTAGCCCCGCCTGCCATGAGTGCGGCGCGGAGGACGATACGGCCCAGCACACCTTGGAGTGGTGCACTCGCTGGGCCGAAGAGCGCCGCACAATGGTGTTGGCCCTCGGAGTGGATGACCTCTCGCTGTCCAACGTGGTGGCGGCCATGTTGAGGAGCGAGAGATCTTGGGAGGCGGTGGCCGCCTTCTGCGAAGTCGTCATATCGCAGAAGGAGGCCGCGGAGCGGGAGCGCGAGGAAAATGCGGACGCACTCCCGCTCCGGCGCAGACGGAGGGGTCGAAGGCGTGCGCGGTTTGCTGCCGCGGGCCGCGTCTTCCCCCAGTAGGGCCAGTGGGTTGGGGGCCCACATTGCACATGGCCCTACACGTCTGGGGGGAAGGTCAAGCGTCTCTGACCTTCCCCTCCCTTGGCGCGGGTGTCCTGGCGTAGCAGCCAGGGCCGCCGGGGGTCGTCGTGGTAAGAAATGCTGCATCCCATGACGGTCCCCTTAACGGCAGGAGAGGATGACGCCGCTGGGGTTTTAGTGGGTAGGCTCCTCCCCTCCCTCCACCTTATGCGGAGGGGGTTGCGGAAGGAGAGATCCCCACATAACCCCCCACTATGGCCTTCCCCGGGCCGGGGGGTATGTGCAAACACATTTCCCCAGCGTCAAAAAAAAAAAAAAAAAAAAAAAAAAGGTTCCCCCCCGAGGTGCTGCCACCTTGTCGTGGTGGGGGGGCTTGCGTGTTCCTGTGATCCCCGAGGCTATACCGGAGAGGGCTACCCATACCGGGAAGGCGAGGGGTGAGGATCCAGACTAAGAGCGGCACAGGAGGGCGCCGAGTTGCGCAAAGGGTGTGGTAGAGGAGAGGGCGTAGGACGAGGAGGGTGGTTCCTAACCGAACCAACAGGGGGCCTCCGCCAGGTCGCCCTTATACCGTTAACCGCAGTATTCTCTCAACGACCCCCATCGTTGGCGTTATGGGGATACGAGAGACACCAGCCAGATGGCGCGCGGACCGGGGGCCTTGCCTTAATTGGCCGGGCCAAGGGGAGTAAACCCCACAAAAAATCCACAACTCCCAACGTGAGGTAACTCCGCGTTGGGATGCTCTTTTTAGAGCGGCTGGAGTGGTTACCAGTCACCTAGAGTCACACGCTGCGGCAAAACCATCGGGATAATAGGGGATCTCTGTCCCGATGGTCATTTAGTTCTCCCCTACTCGTGGGAAATAAATGGACACTTGCAATAAAAACATGGAAAAAAATACGGACGATACATCTAACGACTACGGCGACGAACTGGAAATTGACGATATGGCGGCGGAAGTGGGCACTTCGATAGTGCGCACTGATGCCATTGACCCAGGCGAGGCAAACTGGCAACCGAAAGTTCAACTGAGCCGGCTGACAGAGACGGAGACGGAACCATCATCTCGTGGGAAGAGAGGGCACATAGACCAACCTGACGATCTGAGGCCGGAAAATGGGCCCAAGGTCAATTCGGCTGGCAGAGGGAGGCCCGCGGTGCAACCACGTGGGATCAGGGCCAGACGGTGCGAAGACGATGGGAACAAACTGGCTGAGACGAGCGAAAGGAGCCCGGCGATGGGAGGGAGGTCGTCTCCAACCCTGGCTTCAGGCGACTCCATCTTAGAGACCATAATAAGCGAGGCTCACGCCATAATTGAGGAAGCTAGGAAGTCGAAAAACCTAAGCGGGCAGGTCCACGGCCGCATCAACCGAGCGTGCCGAGACATTATGCTTGGCGCCGAGAACCTCAAATCACGTGAGGAAATTGATGAGATGCGTATCCTTAAAGCCGATAATAAGAGGATGCGAGAGCAGCTGGCCCATCTCGAGGCGGAAACCAAGGCCCTGAGGACGGCCTTCTCCAATAGGAGGGCCGAGCCTCAGCCAGAGCCGAATGAGGGCCAGCTCTCAACGCTTTTAAAAAACGCTCTGGCGGAGATGAAGAAAGAGCTCAGGAGGGACATTATCATCAGCACAGGCGAGATGATGAACGCTCGTCTGGACGTTATCAGGCAGCGTCTTCCTCCTGAGCCGATCCTCCGCCCTCAGTTGGCGGCGGATCGGAAAGAGGCCGAAGCGGCCGCCCGACTGGCAAAGCAATCGGCGGCTCGCCCCTCGACGTCGGCAGAGGCTCTCGAACCTTCCCCAGTCGTCAGTGCCACCGGCACTGGCAAAAAGGGCAAGAAGAAGCCGAAGAGAAGGCAAGCCCCTCCTCCCCCAGTGGAATTGGCTCCCCCGGTTGCTCCAGCGAGGGTGGAACCAACGGCCTCGGCATCGACGTCCGCACCAAACGAGACTTGGAGCGATGTGGCCAGCAGGGGGGGGAAGGCCAAAAAGGCCGCAAAGCCCCCCCATGTCGCCCCGGTCCCAGCAAAAAGGGCTTCGGGGCCCAAATTGGTAGCGCCCACATCGGCGGCGGTGGTGGTCACACTGAAGCCGGAGGCCGATACTGACTACCTGACAGTCATGGGGAGGGCCACCACCCTAAAACTTGAAGCGTTCGGCATAAGCCACGTTAAAGTGAGGAAGACGGCAACCGGGGCTCGCATCATCGAGGTCCCTGGAACCCAGAGCGGGCCGGTCGCCGACAGCCTGGCCGACAAGCTGAGGGAGTTGATCGGAGACGTTGCGGAGGTCACCAGACCCGTCAAGAAGGCGGAGGTCCGCATAAGCGGCTTCGACGAGTCCGTGACCTCCGACCAAGTCAAGGGCGAGGTGGCCTCTAAGGGCAGGTGCCCGGAAGCCCAGATTGAGGTGGGTAAAGTGAGATGGGTGAATGGGTCCGGCGCTGTGATAGCCCGTTGCCCTGTCACAGTGGCCAAGGCATTAGCCGAGGCGGGTCGTCTAATGCTAGGCTGGTCGGCGGCGCGAGTGGAGGTGATGGGGCCTCTGCCCATGAGATGTTATCGCTGTATGGGGGTGGGCCACACCAGGGCCATGTGCCCGTCGGCGGTGGACCGCAGTGACTGCTGCTTTAGATGTAGCAAGCCGGGGCACGTGGCCAAGGAGTGCAGCGCCCCCACACCGTGGTGTGCAGTCTGTCACCAGGCCAAAATGCCAGCAGGCCATGTTATGCGGGGGCCATCGTGTGCCCCCCCTAACGTTAGGGGAAAGGAGGTCTCCGCCCGGGCAACGGGGAGCTCCAGAAACACCGCGGAGGAACAAATGCAGCTCTAATGCCAGGACAACCATTGCATACAAAATTGGAAGTCCTGCAATGTAACGCCAACCACTCCGCCCGTGCACAGGATCTGATGATGCAGAACATGGCGGAGTGGGGCATTAGTGTTGCTGTGGTGGCGGAGCCATATTTTGTGTCCCCTCAGCCTAACTGGGTGGGGGACACCTATGGCCTGGTGGCAGTGGTTGTCCCGCCCATGGACAGCCACCCACCAATTACTAAAATCAGGTGCGGGTCGGGGTACGCAGCGGTCAAGTGGGGGGAAACTGTGCTGATAGGCGTGTACTTCTCCCCCAACCGACCGCTCTTCGCCTTCGAGCAATTCCTCGAGGAGCTCGGGAGGGTAGTGGGTGGCGCTGCCCCGGCACCGGTGTTGCTCCTGGGAGACCTCAATGCCAAAAGCACGGCATGGGGTTCCCCCAGGACGGACCCGAGGGGAGGGGTCCTGGAGGATTGGGCCGCGGGGCTAGGGCTGGAGGTGCTCAACCAGGGCACGGAAAATACGTGCGTGCGTCGGCAGGGGGGGTCCATCGTGGACGTAACGTTCGCGACCCCTGCCATTGCCGCGCGCATAACAGACTGGCGTGTCCTGGGAGACGTGGAGACCCTCTCCGACCACATGTATATCAGGTTCGGGTTGAGGGTCTCCGAAGCGGGGCGGGTCCAGCCGCCCGGTGCCGGAAGGAGGGGAGCCTTCCCAAAGTGGGCTTTGGGCAGCCTGGACCGGGAGGCGGCCAAGGAGGCTGCCCTGATCGAGGCGAGGTGGGGGCGGGCAGCAGACCGGGCTACAGGGGTGGAGGAGAGGGCGCTACAATTCCGCGGGTCGCTGGCGACGGTCTGCGACGCGAGCATGAGGAGGGCTGGAAAACCGACTGCCAAAAAGCAAGTTTATTGGTGGTCGGAGGAGGTGGCTGCCCTCCGATATACTTGCAACAGAGCGCGTCGCCATTACGGCCACTGCCGGCGACGGAGGCACACCCCGGAGGAGGAGGAGCTCCTGCACAGGGCCGTAAAAGAGGCAAAGGAGGCCCTGTGCACTGCGATAGCGAAGGCCAAGGACGCGGCTCACGATGCGTTCTTGGCCACATTGGACAGAGATCCATGGGGGCGGCCGTACAAGGTGGTACGCGGCAAAATGAAGAGCGGTCCCTCCATGGATTCCCTAGAACCGGAGCTCCTCTCGCGGGTGGTGGAAGGCCTGTTCCCGCCCGCCCCCGACCTCGCCCCGCCTGTAATGGCGCTGCCCCAAGTGGAAGAGGGGCCCGTAGAGGTGGTACCAATCTCCGAGGAGGAGCTGGCCTGGGCAGTGCACCGCCTAAGGGCCTGTAAAAAGGCCCCAGGGCCCGACGGGGTGCACGGGAGGGTTCTGCAGCTGGCGATGGAGGCACTGGGAGACCGCCTCAAGGACCTCTTTGACGATTGTCTTGAGGCGGGGCGGTTTCCAAAATGTTGGAAAGAGGGGCGACTCTGCCTCCTCAGGAAAGAGAGCCGGCCAGCGGACTCCCCCTCTGGGTGGAGGCCAATCGTCTTGCTTGACGAGACCGGGAAGATGTTCGAACGAATCCTTTCTTCCCGGATCGTCAAGCACCTCGACATTACGGGCCCCAACATGTCGGACCGCCAATTCGGGTTCAGGGCGGGGCGGTCCTGCATGGATGCGCTGGGGACCCTAAGGGGGTTTCACGAGGAGGCGGCAGGGAGGGGGCAGGGAGTGGTGGCAGTGTCGCTCGATATTGCCAACGCATTTGGCTCTCTCCCTTACACGGTGATAGGGGAGGCACTCCGGTATCACGGAGTGCCTTTCTATCTGCGGCGCATCGTGGAGCACTACCTCACGCAGCGGGTAGTGCTCTACGAAAAACGAGGAGGGCAGAGGAGGGAGAGGCCCATAGCCTGTGGCGTACCCCAGGGGTCCGTTCTTGGACCCCTTCTATGGAACCTGGGGTATGACTGGGCCATAAGGGGCGCTCTTCTCCCCCGGACAGCAGTGATCTGCTATGCGGATGATACTATGGTAGCTGTCCGGGGGGCAGAAATGAGGGAGGCTCTGCGGCGGGCGGAGGTGGCCGCGGAGTTAATGGTGACCCGCATCCGGTTGCTGGGGTTGCAGGTCTCCCTCCCCAAAACGGATGCCATAGTCTTTGGGGGGAGGGGGTGGCGGCTGCCTGCGGGTGCAGCTCTGAGAGTGAGCGGGGAGATGGTCCAGGTGAGGCCCCACATCAAGTATCTGGGCCTCATCCTGGACCGGAGGTGGAATTTCGGGGAGCATTTCCGCCAACTTGCTCCCCGAATAGTGAGTGCGGCTTCAGCGTTGGGGCGGCTGCTGCCCAACGTAGGGGGGCCATCAGTCGCGTGCCGCCGCCTCTATGCCGGTGTCGCCCGAAGCATGGCCCTGTACGGGGCCCCGATTTGGGCGGATCGGCTCAGCGCGGCAAACAAGGCCCTGCTTCGTAGGCCACAGAGGGTGGTGGCCATACGGATCTGCAGGGCATACGTGACGGTCGCCTGGGCGGCGGCGTGTGCCTTGGCTGGCACACCTCCGTGGGAGCTAGATGCGGAGGCGCTGGCTGAGGCGCACAGGGAGCGGGTGCGGTGGAAAGCCACCGGGGAGTATCCTGCTCCCGAGGAGGTGAGGGAGGCCAGGAGGCAGACGCAGAGGAGGTTGAGGGAGAGGTGGAAAGGTGACCTCGAGGGCTCCCCCTATGGAGTCCGCACCATAGGGGCACTCCTCGGGTCGTTGGACAGTTGGCTGGAGAGGGCCCATGGCAAGGTGGGGTTCAGACTTGCGCAGGTGATGACCGGACATGGCTGTTTCGGTCATTACCTGTACAGGATTAAAAGAGAGGGTAGCCCCGCCTGCCATGAGTGCGGCGCGGAGGACGATACGGCCCAGCACACCTTGGAGTGGTGCACTCGCTGGGCCGAAGAGCGCCGCACAATGGTGTTGGCCCTCGGAGTGGATGACCTCTCGCTGTCCAACGTGGTGGCGGCCATGTTGAGGAGCGAGAGATCTTGGGAGGCGGTGGCCGCCTTCTGCGAAGTCGTCATATCGCAGAAGGAGGCCGCGGAGCGGGAGCGCGAGGAAAATGCGGACGCACTCCCGCTCCGGCGCAGACGGAGGGGTCGAAGGCGTGCGCGGTTTGCTGCCGCGGGCCGCGTCTTCCCCCAGTAGGGCCAGTGGGTTGGGGGCCCACATTGCACATGGCCCTACACGTCTGGGGGGAAGGTCAAGCGTCTCTGACCTTCCCCTCCCTTGGCGCGGGTGTCCTGGCGTAGCAGCCAGGGCCGCCGGGGGTCGTCGTGGTAAGAAATGCTGCATCCCATGACGGTCCCCTTAACGGCAGGAGAGGATGACGCCGCTGGGGTTTTAGTGGGTAGGCTCCTCCCCTCCCTCCACCTTATGCGGAGGGGGTTGCGGAAGGAGAGATCCCCACATAACCCCCCACTATGGCCTTCCCCGGGCCGGGGGGTATGTGCAAACACATTTCCCCAGCGTCAAAAAAAAAAAAAAAAAAGGTTAGGTTAGGTTAGGTTAGGTTAGGTTTTTTTTTTTTTTTTTTTTTTTTTTTTTTTTACGTGGGTGGTGGAGATCCTCATTGGATACTACGGCCCGGTCCCGTAGCATGCCCGACTCGACTGGGGATGTTGCCCAGTCGCCTACGGACTAAAACCACCACCCTGTGCAGAGTTGTGTGATCCAAGAGCGCAGTGCTAACGGTTTACACGTTGCCCTTGGAAGTGATTTAATTTAGAGTTGGGTGAATGGGTAAGGTGAGTTATTGTTTGAGAGTTGGGTTTTGTTGTGTAGTTTACCTATTGTGTGGGGTAAATTTTAGTGTGCAGATTGTTGTGAGCAAAAGGCGTGGGGATGGAGTGGATATTGAGGAAGGGTAACTGCCGCTGCTTGCTGAGCGAACACCGGTTGTTGGCTCAGCAAGCAGAGGTGAGTTGGGTTATGTTTATATATATTTTATATATGTATATATTTTATATATGTATATATTTTAAAGGTATATATTTAAGTGAAAATATGTGAAACATAGTAATAGTGCGATAGTAGAGAAAAGGAAGTATGTAGTATTATGTTCCGTTGAACTTTTTCAGTCTTTTAACAATGTGCTTGTAGAAGCTGTGGAAGGCCTCTGCTGTTGTCTGTTTGGAGAGGACTTCTTCTAGGTTGCTTTGGTTAATGTTTAGCATGGTGCAAGTTATCTCGTATTCGAGTCTTTTAGAGTTGAATCTGGGGCAGTCGTTAATTAGGTGCTGTGTGGACTGCGTCGATGTGTCGTCACACGGGCAGTGGTCGTTGTTCGTTATTTTGAATCTATAAAGGTATTCTTTGTGAAAACCGTGATTTGAAATGAATTGAGTAGTCTCAAAAGTTAGACTGTAGTCGTTTAGGTATTTGTTTATTGTTTCGTGATCGGTAAAGATCCTCTTTGTGTAGAGGCAATTGTTGGGGGAATTATATAGTCGTTCAGCCGCATGCTGTGCAATCTGTTTTAATCTATACTTTATGTTGGATATTGGTATTGTTTTGTAATCCGGTGTCTTCTTTAGGTTGGCCGCAGCCTTAGCCGCCGCATCGGCAAGCTCGTTTCCTGCGATACCGCAGTGTGCCTTGATCCAGTAAAAGTGGGTGTGTGAGTGTTGTTTGTGTGTATGTAATAGTTTATGAATTGTGTTTGCAAGTGGATTGTAGCTGTTTGGGTTGGCAAGTTCCTGAAGGGCTGATTTGCTGTCTGTTAGAATTATGTGTGTGGTGTGGTTGTGGTTGTGTATCGGTGTGATTGTATTAAGATGATTTTGAAGGCACTGTGATATCGCAAAAAGCTCGGCCTGGTACACCGAGCAGCAGTCATGTAGCTTCAATTTTTTGGTAGTGGTGTTTATACGATTAGGTCCCTCAGTGACAAAAGCCGCTCCAACAGTGTTGTCGTGTCGACTCCCGTCAGTGTAGGAAATCCACGATTCCTCCGGATGGTCGTCGAGGGCCCGTTTAACCTCAGCCTCGTTTTGGAGCTCCCGGAAAGAGATGCCCTCCCTATGTGCCGGATGTAGCATTTCGGATGGGGAGACCGGTTTTTCAATTTTGAGATCCCCAGGTAACAGGGAAGATACTCCCCGGATCCTGGATTTTTCCAGCTCGGCAGCGTATTCTATTTTTGCAGGCAGTGGTGTGAGCCGTGCCAGGGTGACTGCAAGGGGCGTGCTTATAGTTCTGAAGGCATGCGTTATTTTTATTGCTATTAGGCGCTGTAGGGAGAGTAACTTGTTTTTTATATATTGGTGTTTAACAGCATTTTGCCATATGGAGGAGGCGTAGGTCATTATGGGTTCAATCACTTGTTTATATATCGTTCTAATGTTTTCCGGGTGCGCTCCCCAGGTGGGGCGTATGAACATTTGCAGCCTGCAGTACAATTTCCTGGCCTTTTCGATGGTTTGCAGGGCGTGTCGTACAAATAGCAGCTTGCTGTCAATAATTACTCCGAGGTACTTCATTTCAGTGACCAGTGGCACTGCAGCGCCATCCATAATCACCCTGGCCCTAGAGGCGCCTTTTGTGAAGGCCATCATTTGCGTCTTTTCTTTTCCAAAGTCCAGCTTTACGCTTTCCCCCCACTCAGCGATCCCCTCGATGGCCAGGTTTGTTTTGGCCTCCAGTTCTGCGACCGTCTTTGCTCGGCAGATCAGTAGGACGTCGTCCGCGTAAGCTTGTGAATAGCATCCCGCCGGTAGCTCTTTGTCAAGTAGATCGTCCAGCACGAGGTTCCAGAGTATCGGACCGACCACTGATCCCTGGATGCATCCGCGCGAGACGGTTTTTTGGGCGAAGTAGTCGGCGAACGCTAGCTGTACCTGTCGGTTGGTGACGTAGCTCTGTAGGATGCTGTAGATGTTTTCTGGACAGGCGATTCGTTTGAGACGCTGAAAGATGGCGGGCCACCAGGCGTTGTCAAATGCAGCTCTTATGTCTAGAGAAATGGCTAGTACTTGTTCGCCATTTTCCTTGCCCTCCTCTATTAGTCTGAGTGCGTGCTTTATGGCGTGTGTGGTTGAAGTCTGGAGCTTGAATCCGAACTGTCGGTTGACAGCTCGGTTGTTTATTTGCATATGGTATACGAGTCTGTTTATTATTAGTTTTTCCAGTAGTTTACCAAATACCTTGACCAGCCCTATTGGTCTGAATGATTGCAGTTTAGTGTAGTCATCCTTGTTTGGCTTGGGGATAATTTTGGTGATGGTAGTCTTCCAGTAGTCGGGGAAGTATCCTATTTGCAGGCATCTGTTCATTATTGCAGTTACGGTCTCTGGGAAGATTTTGGTCACTTGGAGACATATGTCGGCGGTTAGGTGGTCAGAGCCAGGTGCTTTTTTGTGACTGATTGTGTTCAGGGTTCTCAGTACCTCCTCGGTCGTGAAAGGTGGTTCATTGGGGGTGTTGGGGGGTTGTAATGTTAGCTGTCGTAGCGTTTGTTGTGCCTGAGAATCTCCTGTGTCGTCTGGGTGGAAGTGGTTGAGGAGCGCGTCAGCAGTCTCCTTGCTGTCCCTTGTGTGCGTTCCATCGGGTAGGGTCATAGTGGCAGGTGGCTGCGTGACCGGTTTAGTTCGCATGATGCGGTTAGTAATTGACCATACATCCTCCTTCCCCTGCCGCTCGCAGAAGTCTCGAAAGGCGCTGGAGGACGCGGTGCAGCACTCGTCAGAGTACCTTCCCCTTAGGGCGTCTCTCTCTCTCAGGAGTTCAATGAGCGGGAGCTTTCGTCGAACGGCTTTGTTGAGCGCATGGTGTACCCTAATAACCTCCTTTTTTAGGGTGTTTAGGTTTTCGTTCCACCATGGGGGTTTTAGTGGAGGTCCTGCAGATCGATCTAGTAATTCGTCGCACATTTTTTCTATGTTGCCGGTGAAGAGTGCAATGGTGCAGTCAATTTGGTCCTCTCCACTGTTGTTTATATCTTCTATATCCGGCATCTTTTCCTTCAGTTCTCTCTCAATGTCTTCCTTTATTTGGTCCCATTTTACGCCGCTGGTGTTATATTTGAACGTGCTTAGTTTTTTCTTTTGGTTCCATTTGGCTGTTTTGTTGCTGGATGTGGACATTTCATAGGTTATTGCATGGTGGTCCGAGGAAGTGCAGACCTCAGGAGTGACTTTCCAGTTCCTGATTGTGATTGGGTTATTGTGTTGCGTGTTGCTTGCGAGGGTGATGTCGACTATTGACTCTCTGTGTTGTCTGTGTGTTATTGTCTGGAACGTAGGGGTGCGCCCAGTGTTGCACACTTTGAGTCCATGTGCGGTCACGAGGTCCGCAATTTCCCGCCCTCTTGAGTTGTTGTGTTGGCATCCCCACGAGGTGTGCCATCCGTTGAAATCCCCTCCAATGATGTGCTTGGATCCCCTTGTCTCCTGCAAGAACCCTTCCAGCTTTCTCAAGGTGTTATTGATGTCGTTCCTGGGCTCTATATACAAGGAAACTAGGTAGATTTTTGCTCCTGTTTTTTCCGTGATCTGGGCTATTGCAATATGTGAATCTGAATATTTGGTGTATCCTAATGTGCTTATCCGTGTATTCTTGACAAGTATCGCGGCCTTGATAGCTCTCGCGTCGGACGGGAATTGGTGTGTGGTATATCCCGGTATTGTTTTAATAATTTTCTGATTAGATGTGTACGGTTCGGTGAGAAACACGAAATCACATGAGGTGTCTTTATCGTTAAGGTACACTAATACCTCTTGGTGGGCGTTTCGCCCGTGCCCTTCATTGATTTGTAAGCAGTGGTAGTTGTTTTTATTATTATTGCGATTTTTATTGTGAGGTTTGTTACCCATAGGGTCCATAGTTAATTCTCTGTTTGATTTTGATACTCATCATTGACATTCGAGGGCACGTGGCGGAGGTGGCACTATGTTTCGTATTAATTCTAATGTTATTCTTATTCGCGTGGGATGTGCAATTGTGGCATTTGAGTCTTGAATCGTCTTGCCATACTGGACAGTTACGGTACTCGTGTCCGGAGGCCGCGCAGTGAGAGCAAGTGGTGTGCTCTGACGTGCATCGCTTGCGAGTGTGTCCATACTGCAGGCACTTGTAGCACTGCAGCAGTGGTAGGTGTTCGCAGGCGTGCACCTTTTGGTGGTCTATGTTGATTTTACGAGTGGTGATTATCTCCTTGAAAACTTGCGGGGTGGTCATGTAGATTGCGTTGTATAGTTTGGGGTTCCTGTTATTTCTTTGAAAGTGGAGAGTGAAGTCCTGTTCGCTCTCCATGGCGTGAGCTATGTTGGGGTTCTGGTTTATGATTATTTCCGTGAGTTGATCGTATGGAATATCGGTGGAGACGCCCTTTATGATCACCATGGGCGACAGCGCCCTGGTTAGGTTAGGTTAGGTTAGGTTAGGTTAGGTTAGGTTAGGTTAGGTTAGGTTAGGTTAGGTTAGGTTAGGTTAGGTTAGGTTAGGTTAGGTTAGGTTAGGTTAGGTTAGGTTAGGTTAGGTTAGGTTAGGTTAGGTTAGGTTAGGTTAGGTTAGGTTAGGTTAGGTTAGGTTAGGTTAGGTTAGGTTAGGTTAGGTTAGGTTAGGTTAGGTTAGGTTAGGTTAGGTTAGGTTAGGTTAGGTTAGGTTAGGTTAGGTTAGGTTAGGTTAGGTTAGGTTAGGTTAGGTTAGGTTAGGTTAGGTTAGGTTAGGTTAGGTTAGGTTAGGTTAGGTTAGGTTAGGTTAGGTTAGGTTAGGTTAGGTTAGGTTAGGTTAGGTTAGGTTAGGTTAGGTTAGGTTAGGTTAGGTTAGGTTAGGTTAGGTTAGGTTAGGTTAGGTTAGGTTAGGTTAGGTTAGGTTAGGTTAGGTTAGGTTAGGTTAGGTTAGGTTAGGTTAGGTTAGGTTAGGTTAGGTTAGGTTAGGTTAGGTTAGGTTAGGTTAGGTTAGGTTAGGTTAGGTTAGGTTAGGTTAGGTTAGGTTAGGTTAGGTTAGGTTAGGTTAGGTTAGGTTAGGTTAGGTTAGGTTAGGTTAGGTTAGGTTAGGTTAGGTTAGGTTAGGTTAGGTTAGGTTAGGTTAGGTTAGGTTAGGTTAGGTTAGGTTAGGTTAGGTTAGGTTAGGTTAGGTTAGGTTAGGTTAGGTTAGGTTAGGTTAGGTTAGGTTAGGTTAGGTTAGGTTAGGTTAGGTTAGGTTAGGTTAGGTTAGGTTAGGTTAGGTTAGGTTAGGTTAGGTTAGGTTAGGTTAGGTTAGGTTAGGTTAGGTTAGGTTAGGTTAGGTTAGGTTAGGTTAGGTTAGGTTAGGTTAGGTTAGGTTAGGTTAGGTTAGGTTAGGTTAGGTTAGGTTAGGTTAGGTTAGGTTAGGTTAGGTTAGGTTAGGTTAGGTTAGGTTAGGTTAGGTTAGGTTAGGTTAGGTTAGGTTAGGTTAGGTTAGGTTAGGTTAGGTTAGGTTAGGTTAGGTTAGGTTAGGTTAGGTTAGGTTAGGTTAGGTTAGGTTAGGTTAGGTTAGGTTAGGTTAGGTTAGGTTAGGTTAGGTTAGGTTAGGTTAGGTTAGGTTAGGTTAGGTTAGGTTAGGTTAGGTTAGGTTAGGTTAGGTTAGGTTAGGTTAGGTTAGGTTAGGTTAGGTTAGGTTAGGTTAGGTTAGGTTAGGTTAGGTTAGGTTAGGTTAGGTTAGGTTAGGTTAGGTTAGGTTAGGTTAGGTTAGGTTAGGTTAGGTTAGGTTAGGTTAGGTTAGGTTAGGTTAGGTTAGGTTAGGTTAGGTTAGGTTAGGTTAGGTTAGGTTAGGTTAGGTTAGGTTAGGTTAGGTTAGGTTAGGTTAGGTTAGGTTAGGTTAGGTTAGGTTAGGTTAGGTTAGGTTAGGTTAGGTTAGGTTAGGTTAGGTTAGGTTAGGTTAGGTTAGGTTAGGTTAGGTTAGGTTAGGTTAGGTTAGGTTAGGTTAGGTTAGGTTAGGTTAGGTTAGGTTAGGTTAGGTTAGGTTAGGTTAGGTTAGGTTAGGTTAGGTTAGGTTAGGTTAGGTTAGGTTAGGTTAGGTTAGGTTAGGTTAGGTTAGGTTAGGTTAGGTTAGGTTAGGTTAGGTTAGGTTAGGTTAGGTTAGGTTAGGTTAGGTTAGGTTAGGTTAGGTTAGGTTAGGTTAGGTTAGGTTAGGTTAGGTTAGGTTAGGTTAGGTTAGGTTAGGTTAGGTTAGGTTAGGTTAGGTTAGGTTAGGTTAGGTTAGGTTAGGTTAGGTTAGGTTAGGTTAGGTTAGGTTAGGTTAGGTTAGGTTAGGTTAGGTTAGGTTAGGTTAGGTTAGGTTAGGTTAGGTTAGGTTAGGTTAGGTTAGGTTAGGTTAGGTTAGGTTAGGTTAGGTTAGGTTAGGTTAGGTTAGGTTAGGTTAGGTTAGGTTAGGTTAGGTTAGGTTAGGTTAGGTTAGGTTAGGTTAGGTTAGGTTAGGTTAGGTTAGGTTAGGTTAGGTTAGGTTAGGTTAGGTTAGGTTAGGTTAGGTTAGGTTAGGTTAGGTTAGGTTAGGTTAGGTTAGGTTAGGTTAGGTTAGGTTAGGTTAGGTTAGGTTAGGTTAGGTTAGGTTAGGTTAGGTTAGGTTAGGTTAGGTTAGGTTAGGTTAGGTTAGGTTAGGTTAGGTTAGGTTAGGTTAGGTTAGGTTAGGTTAGGTTAGGTTAGGTTAGGTTAGGTTAGGTTAGGTTAGGTTAGGTTAGGTTAGGTTAGGTTAGGTTAGGTTAGGTTAGGTTAGGTTAGGTTAGGTTAGGTTAG